>CAKJTW010000029.1:4571250-7447500 GCA_917880005.1 Nanger dama
TCCATCGAGTCCATAAATGACTGAATTTTTTCAGCTTCCTGGTTCAGAATTTGCATTTCTTCTCATTTTCCGTAAAGAGCCCATTCTCCCCAGAAGTTTCTCCCGGGGTTCCTCAGCAGCCCTGTGTATCGGCCTGTGGCTGGGAGCTGCGTGCTCAGGGCGTTTGAGCAGGGTCTGGTCAGCCTCACAGAAGAGGCCCTGGGCTCCGGGAGTCACGCAGACCTGCTCCTCAGAGCTGGGTGGTGGTCAGCTCTGGCCTGCCAGCAGAGGCTCAGACAGGGGCGGCAGAAGTTGTGCCCGCGGTTTATGGAGACGGGGTCCAGGAAGGAGCTCATGCGGATGGAGCAGGGGATGCTCCTGGCAGCTCCTAAGGAATTAATTTGGAACACTGGGTCATGAGAGCCTTGCCAACCGCAGCGGTTGTGATGGGCAGGGACACGTCCTGCCTGTAGTGGGCAGTGTTGCAAGAAGAGCACGGCCCCGGGCTCAGAGCGCTGGGAACGGGACGCTTGCCTGAGCGCTTTAGCTGGAGGTCTTAGCACTGGCGTTCTAGAAAGGAAGGGAAAGTCCCAGTTGAATGAGATTTTAAAGGAATTTTACCTAGCTCTTGCAAAATTTAAAATTCTTCACATACACGTGCACTACAAATACACATATACAAGCACGCATGGGTGTGCACACAGACACACACGCCCCTGCCAAATAGTAAAACGTGTTTCTTCCACTTAAAAGGTGGTCTTTTTTTCTGAGGCGGTTTGGCTGTACTTTTGAGAGGGGAACGCCCCACCGGATAAATCCCAGGTTCATAGTTGCACTGCTTTCTGGGGAACTGCCGGGAAACGTTTTGGAGACAAAGGTAACGTAACCTCTGTCGAGCTGAAAACTTCTACACTTCTCTCGTCAAGGTCACGACTAAATTTCGCTTTAATCAGGTGGCTGCCTGAAGCCCCCAGTGCTGTGTCTTTCCCTTGTTCACGCCTTTCTCTCACACCAGAGGTGGCGATCGTCCTCCTTCCTCCCCTCCCCGCCCCCGTATCCCTTCTCTTTCCTTCACAGGATCTGCAGTTCAGCTCTGCCCTCCTTTGTCTGCGTTCTCACTAGACTAGATACTGGGAGTATATAGGGTATACTGGTGTAGTCTGCGCTCCATATTCTGGGAGACGACCTCAGCTCTGCTTCAGCGACCAGCTTGGCACCTGGCATGCAGTAGGAACACAGGATTGATGCCGGCTGAAGGAATGTCTTCATCTTGGAATCCCATGCAGAGTGTTTAAATATTCTAAGTATATGATAAGTATGTATCACAAACTTTTTTTTTCCCGGATCACCTGCTTTCTAAATTAGGCTATCTTATGAGCGGACCTTGGGGATGAATTTCAGTAGCCATCCACATTGGAGCAGGTGACTCCTTCTGAGGCAGCTCCAACCGTTCTGGGCAGTTTCCAACCCTCCTTTTCCTTCAGAAAGCCAGGGGGAAATTGAATATTCAGGGAAGAGAGTGGATGCCCTCACCGGTCTTTCTCCCCGCAGGCCCTAGGGGCGCCCGCCATGGCTTTGCCCCCGGTGGCTTCCTTGAGCCCCTGCCAAAGGAGGGGAATGGACGGGCGGATGGGCCTCTGACTGCTGGCCTCGGGCTGGCTCTTCACTACAAGGAAAGAGGTGGGGGTGCTATGACAGGGACCCAGGCCGCATCGTGAAAGAACCAACTCACAGCTCACTGAGCTCCTATGAGGACTGTTCTTCATGCATGTAACCGAAGAGCACTCGAATCCAGCCCCCAACTCCTCCTCGGGCCCCGCAGCAGATCCCGAGCTGCCTCTGAAGCTGGCGAGTGAAGTAAAGAGAGCCAGATCTTTCCCTCACAGCCCTGCCGTCCAACCCGACAAATCGCCCTGGACCTGCAACCTGTTGGCAAGCAGCCTCATCAAAATACGAGTGATTATTTTCCCAACAGTAACTAAAAATATATATATATATAAAACCTCAAACAGTCAGGGTTTCTCCATCTGAAAAGACGTAGAGGGCATAACTAAAGTCTGTGGTGCCCTGTCTGGGGCTCCGTGATGGTATCTAGTGCCCTGAGGCCTCTGTGACTACCCAACAACGCCTGGATGGGGAGCAGCTGGGGGAAAGGGACGGGCCTTTCCCCTGTGTCCCCAGAGCCTGGGACAATACCAGACACAGTCACCGCACAAGCCCTGCCTGTCCAGGGAACGGGAAGGATGCAAACAAAGCGTGTCATCACGGACTGTCCTCCGAAGTCTAGAATACCAAACCTGGGCGGGGGGTCTCCTTGAAGCCTGAGGAAGACAGTTCTCAGATGAACAAAAGAGTGGGGGACTTGGCATGGCGTCTCGCGACTCAGTCAACAAGCGCCACTTGACTCCCATTCGTGGCCACTCTTGGTGGGTGGTGCTCAGCAGACCACCACGGGGACGGAGCGACCAGGCCAGCATCCACCTCAGCCACAGACAGATGGGATGATGGCCTGAGCATATTCCTTAACCTTCTGGGCCTCCATTTACTCATGGAAACAAAGAGGAAATGGGTTTCTAGTTCTAACAATAGACTGTCTTCTGAGCCAAGGAAGTAACCAGGCAGAAAACATAGATTTAAGAAGCATTGAAAAAGCCAGGGAGACTAGCTAGCTATATATGGTAGCTGTTAAGCCAACTCACAGGCCCTCCTCGGGGCTGGTTGGAACACTGGGCAGGCCCTCAGTGGCAACAGGCACGTTCCAGGTGCTGGAACGTTCTAAGGCACTGTTCTAAGGTGAAAGGATTCGCCTCGCAAAGTACAGGCCTATCTCCTGGGGGAAGAAGACATCTTAACGTGGCTGCCTGGGCTGTCTGCCCATGTGGGATTTTAACGGCACTTCCAAGTGAACTCTTTCATCTCACAAATGACATTCGGAGTCAGTAAGTGTCCCTGGGATGCTTTTTGCAGACAACTAGCAGTAATCATCCCAGTGGGAGCTGGAGAGATGCAAGCTGGGCTGGCGAAGGAGGCTGTGATTAGAGATGTGGGTGTCAGGCTGGAGGAGATGTGGCCTCGCTACGTGCGCTCCTCACAGACCTGCAGGAAGAACAGGTCCCCAGCCCTGAATGCGGCACAGACTCAGGCAGGAATCGCACTGAGCTGTTATGTGAGCCAGCCTGGCGGAAAGGACGCAGGTGGCCCTTGCTGGGGCTCCCTGTCTGATTCCATCTGGGCATAATCTCGAGCTTCCCAGGTGGCTCTAGTGGCATAGAACCCGCCTGCTGACATAAGAGACACAGGCTCCCTCCCTGGATGGGGGAAGATCCGCGGAGGAGGGAATGACAGCCCACTCCTGTCTTCTTGCCTGGAGGATCCCATGGACAGGGGAGCCTGGTGAGCTGCAGTCCACGGGGTCGCCATGTCAGATACAGCTGAAGTGACGTAGCACCCAGCCACAAGCAAAACCTCAGGGTGAGTGCGAGTGAGGAGGACGCATGAGGCCAGCCTGGAGTCGTGGCTGAGCCTGTGAACGCACTCCGGGGCTGGCAGTGCCTCTGGTTGGCTGGGTCCCTAAGTTTGCTTGTCTGTGTCTGAATAGTTTGGCCACCTGCTTCCTGATCCCAAACTACTGCTTAGATATTCCTTCTCTATCCTTTGACTTCCCGGTTTCAGGGTTTCGTGATACTTGGCTCTCTCTGCATCTGGAGACCTCACAGGGAAAGATTGTCCTGTGACTTACCCCTCTCCTCTCCTAGGGGCTTCCCACAGATCCCCAAGAAAGCAGACGGGGGCTGAGAATACTGATCAAATACCAGGATGTTAACCCAGCTTCCACACAGCCTGAGCATGAGGCCGCATGGAATAACCCCCAGGTCGAGGAAGGATAATAGCTAAGGGACAGAAACTTAGATTCAGGAGGCCATCATGAGCTGTACCCACATGAGCAGACCACTGCAGAACCACGCCCGGTCCCAGTGGATACCGAGTCTCTGCGGATCCAGTCCCGGCAGCTTTGTTCTGCGTTGTCTGGTCAAGTGAAATACTGTGCACAGAGTGATTCGTGTAAAGTCATGCTCTCTGTCTACTCTCCTTCAATTAGCACGCTCTCCAGAAAAACACAAAAAGAAGTATCAGTGTGTGAATCATTTCAGGGGGTCTGGCTCCCCTCTTGAGTGTGGACAATGTTAGGAGGGAGGAAATGGGAGGGGAAGGAGCTGGGGGTCAGACGGGAAAGGACCCTCCTCTTCTCTGGATGGAAGTCCCTCGGGACCTGTGTGGTGTACACAGGCGTGTGCACTGGACTCACATGGTCCTTTCCAGCAAGGAACCTGGAATTCTTTTGCAAAGTTTCGTTCATTTGATTCCCCCTCAAAATGTAACTGGAACAATTAGAATAGTCTCAGACCGATCGTGAGCCAGTGAACCCCCATTAATTTACAAGCCTCCCCAGTGCCTAGGGCAGTGCCTGGCCCACTAGCCACTCAATACATGTTTACTTGATACATGAGGGGTAAATAAATAAATAAATCAGAGAACTGGCCTCTGATGGCCACTCCAGCCCCTTTCAACTTGATTAAACCTGGTGGTGGCTTAGTTGCTAAGTTGTATCTGACTCTTGCGACCCCATGGACTTTAGCCCACCAGACTCCTCTGTTTATAGGATTTCCCAGGGCCTGGCACTAGAGCGGGTTGCCATTTCCTTCTCCAGGGGTTCTTCCTGACTCAGGGATCAAACCCGCATCTCCTATATTGCAGGCAGATTCTTTACCACTGAGTCACTAGGGAAGCCCCTGATTAACCATATATGTGTTCATTCAGCCAAGTCACAGGAGAGAAGTTTTAGCCTGGCATAGACAGAACCTACTTTTTACTTTAAATGCTTCTCACAGAAAGAACATGTTTCAAACCAGGCCACCCAGTTGGCCAAGTGTCCCAGGTGCGACATCGGGTTTAAAATGCTCAGATTAGCTATGACAGCCCATGCGTAGTTTATGTAATTTCCTGATGGAAACCCATCAAAACATAAGGAAGAAGGACCTAGCATACAAATTCAGTAGTCAGCCTGGTGACTGATCAAAGTCAGTAGGAATCAAACACGTTCTAGAATTTCTGAAAGCTCATGTAAGCCATGTACAAGTTTATTGGAAAGTTGTCTTCATGACGACAAGTAGAAGATCCTCATACCTTCATACCTCATACCTGTAAGCATGGGGTTTACAAACCCTCGATTTAAACCAGTTTTAGTTTTCCGCATCTACCATTTTCCTCTCCATTTCAGCTCAGTAAGCATGGGTTGAACAATTACCACGAGGCTAACCTGGTGCTTGTGTGCTCTGGGGGATGCTGCAATCGTTTTATTGACTTGGAAAAACACAAAGACTCAAAATCAATTAAATTATTTAAAGCAGCAGCATGAGAAGAGGCAACGTTCACATGACATACTGGTTATGAGCACAAGGACCAGAGTTTCCTCAGCAAGGACGCAGGACCGGGAGCACTATTCTACGATGAACTTTCCTGCCCACACCGAGCAGATGTCCAGCACCTTCAGAGAGCGGAAGGATTGCCTAACAGTAGCTATTTAGTGTGATAATGGCGTTTGATAGTTTGGACACAAACACCATTGTCACACTCCACAGCTCTGCTAAGGGAAACCCGTAGCTGTGGAAGTGTGAATTCCACCTGCACCCTCCACCAGAGTCTCTGAGCATCATCAGAGAATCTCGTCAGTTTCACGGAGAGACCTGAACAAAGAGAAAAAGAGGGGTTACAGGTCGGGAGCATCTTGAGCCATGGAGAGAAAGACGCTGGACCTGTGGAACAGATACGCTAATAAAGGGATCTGCTGCCTGTGATCTGCCACCACCTGCAACGGGAAGGGAGACTTCCTGTTGAAATGGAAGGGAAATCTGTTTGCATCAGTTTTCTGAAAGAGCGAAGAGAGAAAAAGAATCCCTAGTGGGAACTGATTTTAGAAAACAAATACTTAGTCAAAGGCAACATCATCAACGGTAATAACACGACTGGAGTAATGGATCCTCCCTGGCTCTCTTCCTCCCCATCTACCCCAGTCCATCGTCAGTAACTGGGGGCAACTTTGCAGTCTGAGAACAGTTATGCTGCGTGGGGACCTAGCGTTTAGACAAGCTGTGACCCCCTCTCAGTATGGCTGTTGGAAACAGAGGCGTTCACACGGGCTCAGATGTCGAATCTCACTCACCGCAGTGGTTTCCCGTCATAGTAGCGAGCGGGAGATGGGGCGCGGGGGGCAGGGGGGAGGAACGTGGAAAGAGAGACCTAGTCCCTCGTTGTTAATAATTCTCCTTTTCTAGCCAAGAGAGCCTCCTGTGAATAAATCCCTCCTGGTTTACTTGATTTCCTGTTGAAAATGGTTTCTGCCTAAAATATGCACTCCTGCCCACCCACAGTGGCGCACGAGAGGAAACAAAGCCTTTTATCTAATCCTTTCTTTCCCCCAAATGCTGGAAATGGAAAAGGGCAGAGGCCAGCTTACTCTTTCCCCCAGGATAACTGAGTTGTTAACCAGAGCCTTGCTTTGGGCATAAAACCAACCCATTCTTAATAACTGGAAAATGAACCCTTCTGCAATTTTTTTTTTTTTCCAGTAAAAATGGCCCTTATTCAGAGGCAGGCCCTGCAACAGCCCTCTTCAGCCTGGGCTGTGTGGTTGTGAGCATATCATGAAAGTCACTCAGCTTCCACGGGGTCAGAATGTTGATCCCTGCCTCTTTTTTTCCTTTCTAGTTTCATCGAAATGTAAAACATATTCATTTTAGGTGCACAACATCAGCGTTTGTTTGTTTGTTTTTTTCCTCGTTTTTTTTTTTTTTTTTTTTTTTTTTTTACCGTGCTCCTGTGCTCATCTTTCCATTAAGGACTGACCTCCCTTGGTTCCTGTCTGAGACCCCGATCACCTTTACAGGGTGCGGAGCGTCAGCAGAGTCCCACCCAGCCCATGTGAGGTCTGCGCTCTTCAGGGGGAAGTCTTCCCCTGGGCACCGCGCCCGGGACTCCCACTGCAGCCCGGCTCTAGAGCTCCAGCTGACCCCGATTGCGACCGCAGAGCCCTGGCATGCTGGCTGCGGCTGCTCCTGTGATTAACCGTCTCTGGTTTTCCCCTCTCCTGATGACTTAGCCAGGTTCATCCGATTTGTCTTTGCCTGAGGGACACAGACCAGAAACCTCTCTTCCTGGTCACTCCCGGAATGTACCGATCGTGCTGAGAGGCTGCAGGAATCTTGCCCGGTTGGAGAGAATCATTCACTAGTGGCGAAGGCCCCGGCAGGACACGCTTGGAGGGTTTTCTGCCAGACAGACTCCTGAGGTCATTTCACTTGTCAGAGCCTCCCAGCAATGTCTGACCTCACTCCCCGTCTCCGGGTGAGCCCCGTGTGCGTCAGTCTCTCATTAACCTGCAAAAGAGAGAAGGTGGAAGCGTAAACAGGGAAGAGAAGAGGGGGGGCAGCGAATGCGTTAATGGTGTTTAACGGTGCCACCTCCTCTAAAGAAACGTCGACTTCTTCAGTCCAGGAAGTTCACGGCCAGGAAAAAGTCCTCAGCTTTGTAGAAAAGATTTTCTTTTCCACCCATTTGTAGAAAGGTTTACCTATTAGGTTGTCTACAGGAGCAGTCTATAACAGTAAAAACTGCAAGCAACTGTCCAATTATAAGAGAAGTATGACATACTTACAATACATCCTAGTCATTTAAGGTGATGTTATAGAAAAATGGTTGTTGACTTGGAAAGAGATGCAGTGAAGAAGTAGTTTGTAAAACCATTTCAAATGCCCTTTCTGTGAAAACTGGTATGTATGCCTGGGGCAAACACATCAACTATTAACCCTGGCCGTGTCAGAGTGGTGGACTTACAGTGTGGTTTTGTTTCTCCTTTTGGGTCTCTGCATTTATTAATTCTACAATGAATGTAATGCTTTTGTAATGAGAAAAATAATTAGAATGTAAACATCTTTAAGAACCTTTCTTTCGGGAGGGGGCCGTGGATTCCCTAATAAAAATTCCTTGTTGCAAAACACTCCCCTGAAAATCGGGAGGTTAGAATTTACCCTCTTCCTACCCTGCCTGCCAACAAGCGTGAGAAGTTAGCTGTGCTGAGAGATGGAGCTGCAGGCTAGTTTCCTAGCAACTATTAGCAAAACACTTTATTATACAGTATAGCTATTTTGTGGTATTATGGCATCAATCAAACACCTTTGAGTGCCTGTTATGTTCTTGGCCTTGTGAACAATTTTACATTTTAACGGCCATCATCTTTATTACTCCTTCGGCTTCTGCAGGAGTGGTTGAAATCTGTCCACCTGCAAAGTAGTTCAAATGGGCAGGTCGAATGTCCTCGTTTTTTCAAATGCCATCCAATCATATATCACCGATAAAAAAATTGCAAGTGGTTAATGCCAGGATCTACTTGGATATAGTTTTTAAAATTTACGTAGTCACTTCTTATTCTGCAGGTTAAAAAAACCTCATATTTTCAAATTTAACCCCTGAACTTAAATAGCATCAGTTAATGAAAAACTGAAAGTAGTTTTAAGCTGGTTGGGAAATCATTACACCTGCTATTTCCTGTGGAAAAAATGAATCCTTAAAGGCAAAGGGGTTGGAAATTAATTCAGGGTGATGCATCTGCATGCCAGCAGCATTTTCACAGCCAGTAAAGGCCTTGGGGGATCTTGTTAAATTTCTCTCCTCTGATCTCAGCTCCATAAATCTCCCACCATCTCTCCTTGAGCCTTACTTCCTGAGATTTCCTGAGAGAAGCTGAGTCCCAGGCATTCCTAAACGACTGTTCATTAAAATGAAATTTCTGAGCCGTGTCCTGGGCTCCCCTCCCTCACCTTCTCAACCTGGACAGAATCTCTAGATGTTTCTAGTTGCTGTGGTCAATTCAAATTGCCAAAATCGGGAGAGACTGGATTTTGCTCCTCTTTTTAAAGTCAAGGGTTTCTTTTCCTAAGTGGGGAACAGGCAGGAAGGGGAGGAGTTTGTTGAGAAGGAGGCCTTCACAAAGCTTGATCCTCTAGTGAATTCACCAGTCTGTAAGTATTCGGTATGCATCCCAGCTCCCTGAAAGATGTCTCAGATTTGCAAGTACCCAGAATATCACAAAGCTCTCTGTGCCTCCTCGGGTCAGGTCGGGGCATGAACAGCCCGGCCTGCTTTCTCATGTCGTTTCCCAGGGTCTGAGAACCTTCCAGGCCAACTCCAGAGGGCTGAGGAAAGAGTGCTTTGGGGACCACACCGTGCCAGTTTGTTGCAAACCTACCCCTTCAGCACCTAAAAGAGATCCTTAAAAAGCAAGTGAGACACGGAGATGCGCTTTTTAAAATTCCACATTCGCATTTCCTGTCATTTCAAATAGAAGTGTTGAACACATCACTTTGAGTCTTGTAGGCTATTATAGTCTAGAAGACAAAAGAAGTCAATAACATATGCCTGAGTCTTGTCATTCTGAAAGCACATGGAAATTTAAAAATAGAACGTTCTTTTCAATAGAGGGCAAGGAAGGATTTCTTTTTCACTGAAATCTACCTTTTGTCTGGCTGTTGCTCAGTCGTGTCCAGCTCTGCGACCCCGTGGGCTGCGGCACACCGGGCTCCCTGTCCTTCCCCATCTCCCAGGGTTTGCTGGAGCTCAGGCTCTCTGTGTTGGTGATGCCCTCCAACCATCTAGTCCTCTGTCACTCCCTCTCCTCCTGCTCTCTCCTGCCTGAAATCAGGGGAATCTGGAAAGCTTATCCATGTATCTATTATGCCTGCTATCACCAGAGGTGAAGAGACCATCGCTGGGCACATTCTCAACCAAGTTGGGGGCTCAGTAGACATTTTTTTAATATTGTTTGGCTGCACCGCGTCTCAGGGGCGGCATGTGGGATCTAATTCCTGACCAGGGATCGATCCCTCGTCCCCTACACTGGGAGCTCGGAGTCTTGGCCGCCGGGCGGCCGGGGAAGGCCCTCAGTAGACTCTCTTGAAAGAGAACTGCTGAGGTCTGGGGATTCCTAGGAACCAGCGTCATTTCTATGCAGGTGCCCAGCTAACTCCAGTGCTGTCCAGAGAACACTCCTAGCTGGACAGAGGAAGAATTTCAATGTTGGAGTTTAAGAAGAACAGAATATCGGGAGCCTTGCGGTCATGCTTGCTCTGAAAGATGGGAAAGGGGAGGGTTTCTGGTCAAATAAACGTCCTAACGCTAGTATCCTATTGGTAGAATCTTGTTCAAAGGCCTCTACTTTTTGCTAAATCAGACCATCATAAAATAGAAAATGGCTTCATCTATAGCCACTCCAAGGCCAGAAATAAAAGCCCACGACCCCTCCACGTGTGCAGAGTCGCTTCAGTCGTGTCCAATTCTTTGTGACCCCATAAACAGTAGCCTGCCAGGCTCCTCTGTCCATGGGATTCTCCAGGCAGGAATACTGGAGTGGGATGCCATGCCCCCTCCAGGGCATCTTCCCACCCCTGGGATCAGACCTGCATCTCTCACGTCTCCTGCACTGACAGGCGGGTTCTTCACCACTAGAGCCACCTGGGAGGTATCTTTTCCTTTCCCTCCACGGGGGTGGGGAGAGGCATCATTAGCAAAGCCTCTGGTTTTCTTAGGCTTTCTGAAGACACAGAACAATCATGGCAGACGCATTAAAATGTGGTGTGTGTAACATGGCACAGTGCTCAGGGGTCTTTCTAAACAGCTGGGTCACACCTCACCCCCACTTCTCAAAGACAGCGCTCCCCGGCAAAGGGACAGAGGCGCTGGCGAGTGTGCGGGACTCACTTACCTTCCAGTCCACGCGGCGTCTCTCTGCCCCGTGCCCCTTCTCTGCCAGTGGGATGTGCCTTCTGCGGGCTGTGTGGGGGCAGCTGTGGGCGCCAGCCCTGAGCGTCTGTGGATTTTAAGCCTTTCCCCACTCCCTTTATGGGATCCAGGGGTTTAAAGTAAACAAGTTTCTTTCTCTTTCTGATAAGTCACATTAAAGGATCGATTTGGAGGGAGGGAGGGAGGCCACAACCTTAGCCCTTAGTCATCGTCACCTTTGGTCCAGCTTGCTAAGCTGGGCTGAAGGCCCTTACCCCTGCCGAACACGTTCCCTCAGACACACAGGCTTCCACCTGTTTAACTCTTTCTTCTCAGGAAGACTGCAGTCGATTACCTTGTCACCCCAGAATTCTAGCTCTAGAAAAGTTACCTGATCCTAGGAGCCTATTAAGCATACCCTTGGCTCATCCTACTTCCAACTCTTGACCAACATTTGGAAGCCAATTTGACTCTTCTCTTGAACCAATCATTTCTGACGTACTTACAATCTACTTATTTGTTCTCACCAACAATTATTAAGCACCTCCTTATCTGCTCAGCTCTGGTTTCACAACAGTGAGCAAGACAAACGGAGTTTGCATCCTGTCTTTTTTTGAGATAGATTAAAGAGAGACATGCGAAACTCACAACACCGGCAGGGCTGCCTCCCCGGAGCAGGGGGCTGCAGCCGCCACTGGCAACCTTTCCCATCGTTTCTTCCCTCCTCAGCCCGCTTTGTTGCTTCGCCTTCCTACCCTGGGAGGGCAAGCTGTTCGCCACTCTCTCTAGCGATAAATGCCGCCTCAGGTGAGCTCTGGTCCTCCTGATCAAAGCTCGCGAGCCCCTGAGGAGGGAGGCAGCCTCACCTGCCGGCATGTTGCCGCTTTCCTCGCACCTTTGTTTGCTTGCCACGTTGCATCTCAGGTAACAGTTGGAGGGCGAGCAAGAATGTGCCCCGGCGTTTCTGTTTCTTTACTGAGAACTGATCTCAGGAAATGAGCCCCAGGGGTTGCCTCTCTTTTGGGTCCCTTCCCTCCAACCGCTTGAGGTCAAGCTGGGCGCCCGCTCCTGGGAGAGGCCAGGGGCTCCAGGAGGGCTGGGGCGCCGCGGGGCCCCGGGGGGGCTGGCACGCTCACAGGGCAGAGGCCCGGCTTCACCCCGAGACGGCAAGAGCACGCAGCGGGCGCAGCGGGCTCGCCAGCTCCGGCTTCGTTCGCCGGCTCTGGCCTCACCAGCCCGCCTGTGGAAACTTGCTTTGTACTTTCAAAAGCTGCTTTTCTTGGTTTCAGGAACCATTTTTTTTTTTTTTCCCAAAATTACTGTTGACTTGGCACCTTTTCAGTGAGATGGTATTTTCAAACGGCAGGAAAGGCCCCTGACCCAGGCCTCACCACAGGGACACCCCAGTCACTTTCACCAGCTTCTCTGGCCTCTGAAAGTGGATGCGTATTTACCGACAGTTTTCCTTTTCTTTGGAAAACATGATGAAGACAAACGTTCAACTTTCAGATGACTTCTTTTAAATTCCCAGCCATGGTACTTGCAAGGATTTTGAATTTCAGAGAAAGGGTACACTTTGCCCTATTTATAATCCTAAAACAAACTTCTTCCTGCAAATCATAGAATCTCTGCCTTGGCTGCTTTAAAATGATCTTTTTTTTCCTTTTTTAAATTAAAGGGGATGCATTCTTTTAAGATAAGATGGATTTGAATCCTGCAAGGCTGAAGTTCAGTGTGGCATGTCTGAAATCCCTGATATTTGTACTCTGGTACAGGCTGCAAAACAGAGAAAAACAGAATCTGGTGATTTTCCACCCGCACAGCTGGAAGCAGGCCCCGCCCCCTGTAGGTGAGTGACTGGTCTTTTCCTGCCTGAACTGCAGGCTTTTTGAAATGGAAAAGAATGTAATCAGTTCCAGTGAAGAATGCTAAACTCTTGCCATGAAGAAGGCTGAAGTTTGAGAACTGAAAATCCTGAGTCTCATTCGAGATTCTTTACCATTCAAAGTTTTGCCTTTGAAAAACACACTTTATATTTCTGAGTTTCCTCTCTGTGTCACAAAGCTGAGGATACTAGCTTGTCATTTGCTCTGAAAGCTTAGGTGACCTAGGAGGTGAATTCATCTTTATTAATGAAGAGAAGCAAAACAAAGATGGATACAGAGAAATTACCAAGGTCTTGAACTGTATTGACTCACTGTTTGTTTATTGGGCTAGTAAAGAAAAAGAGGCCCAGGGGGTTGAATTTACCATGTGAGGGAAAGAGAATCAAAGCTGCTTTCAAACCAATATCCTAATCCAGGACTCAGGAGGAAACCCAGAATATTGACAGTGAGTCCTGGTTCTATCACTGCGGTCCCACATCGGCCACCTTCTCCCACTGAAGCTCCTGCTCTTACGGGTGGAAGTGGGCTCAGAGCGCCATTCGGCATGGTGAGGGCAGGGACCTGGCTCCTGGGGGCTCAGAGCAGTACGTGCTCATTTGAGTGAGCAGTACGTGCTCCCAGAGTGTAATCACAGCCTACTACGCTACTTCTGAGCCCTGTCCCTGGGGAACAGGAGTGTCCTGCTTAACCTGAGTCCCGTGATCAGAGCTACAGCAGCGGTCAGCCCCTAATTGCTGTTTGGTTGCTCAGTCGTGTCTGACACTTTGCGACCCCATGGACTTAGAGCCTGCCGGCCGGCTCTAAGTCCATGAGATTTCCCATAGCAGCTAATATTTAGCTCATTTTCAAAATTCCCCAGTTATCTCCAAAATCTCTTTTAGAGCTCTTTTTCTTTCTTTTTAAAAGCTCTGATCCAGGCAAGATGGATGCCTCACATTCGGTTCACCTTTCCTCACTTTTCTAAATCACAAAATCAATCTAGATGCTGTCTAGCACTCTGCCAAAATGTTCTGTTTCATCCTAGTTCTTCTGAAGGTTGGCCACTCCTCTGGGACTTCTAATGAGACATGGTGTAGAATGCAGGCTCTTTAACCTTCTACCTGGCTTCCCCTCTCCTCACGGCCTCCCTGTTCTGAAGATAAGCAGATACTCTCAGAGTAAATCTTCCTTCAACATCGAACAAGAATCTTCACAGAGTCCTCACCCATTCATTCAATCAAGAAATATTTGTAGAAAGCCACAACGTCCATGGCCTTATTCTAGATACTGGGTATGCAGAAGCAAAACCTACTCAACCAACCAAAAAAATAAGACTGAACAGCCCTCTCCCATGGTGTTGACATCCAAAAGGAAGTGAGCCAAAAAACAAAATGAAGTCAGAAGCCGGTAGTGAGTATGAGGAAGGACCCAAGTTCAAAGAGTAATGGCGAGGTCCCTACCATTTGAACAGAGAGCAGACAGAAATTAAGAGTGAGCCACAGGGAAGAGGGTTTCTAGGCAGAGGGACCCACACGCCCAGCTGTGTCTCAAAACGGGAAGGGAGGCCCGTGCAAGCCAGTGCGAGGGGGCTGCGGGGGGGTGCAGTTAGATGATGAGGTTGTGTGGCCTGACGCTCATCTGGTATTTAGAGCTCCGGCGTGGGCTTGGCTAGCCACTATCCACAGTAGGCAGACAATACATGCTTCATTTTAACTATGTTTATTACAGTAACAAAGAGACGAATAGGAAGAATTATTCAGAAATTAGTTCCACCTCAAGGTCATTTCCTAATTAATTGAATCTAGCAATTTTGCAGATATGGACATGTAAGATTTTCAAGATGGTAAAGTATGGGGGAAAACTGTATCTTTCAAAAACAGTGAAATACAGTCATTTGAGTACCTTTTCCTCTCTGCCTCTTTATGTTTGCTCATGTTCTTACATAGTGTAGTTATCGACGCTGAGGTTAAGCTGCCTGGGTTTAGCGTCCAGCCCTCCCACCTTCCAGCTGCGTGATCTTCAGAGAGGCACCGGGCCGCTCTGTGCTTCCCTTTCTCACTGATGAACTTGTCTGAATAACAGTACCTGTTTCATAAAGTCACTGCGAGGATTTAGTGAATTAATATGCATAAAGTGCTTAGAACAGTACCTGGCACAGGGTAAATACGTAAGTCCTGTTAAGTGTTATTATTATTAAATCCTTAGAACATCTTTGAACTATTTCCTGATTTTAAAATTGAAACAAGAATCATGAGAGACAGCTAATACAGGTCCAGGCAGGGACCTGAAACTCCATTTCTTGGAAGGCAGCTCTGCAGTTCTCTTCAGCTTCCCTACCTAGGGAGGCTGAGTTTCAATACCCGTGACTTTGTTTTTCCAAGAGTAACTCAAAATTCTGGGCACTGGGGACAAACTCTCGTGCGTCACACGGTTCATGCCCCAGTCCATGACCTCTGTCCAGGTGCTCCGGCGTGTTTTACAACCCACTAACCTGTCACCTTGAGCATTTCTCTGCTGGTGAGCACAGGAATGTGGAAGGACAGAGCGAGCCCCCGCTGGGGCTCAGCGGGGTGCCCTGAGAATGGTTCTCAGCAGCCACGAAGCTCTGGGCCTCCTTTCATGAAAGGAGTAGTGCTTATGACTCCTTCCTGCCAGGGAACCCAACACCCAGGCCAAACGCCGAGTCACAGACACGGATCCTCAGGCTAGAGGGGCCAGTCAGCTCTTCCTCGGGCCCTTGGTGACTTTCAAGAAATTCCGATGGCACCATCTTCTCCCATCACCAGAGACTTCATATGGAAGAAGCCAAGTCATCTCGTGAAATGCCACATGAAGAAAGATTTAGTTGAGGCACTTATTCATTTGTTCATGGTCTATTCTAGGTAGCGCTCTACTTGGACCTGGGTTGGCATCACAGAATCATCTCCCTTCCATCCCACCTCCTCACAAACACCACGAAGCTCCTAAGTCTAATCCCAAAGTCGTCTAGGTGTCTAAGGGCTAAAGGAGCAGAGCGAATGACCGATGTGATATGATCGTGATGTGTTTAACAATAAGCACGTATTTGGTCTTCATCCCCAAGTCTGGCCCAGAGCTCCCACAACTCTTGAAATATCTTAAGTGGTAAGAGCTCTAAAGATGCCTTTTGTTACATTAACGAAGTGACTTTTGGAGCCTAGGTCACCAAAAGAGGCGGGCTGGTTGCCAGAGGCCCCAACCCCATGATTAGAGAGCGGGGCTTTTAGTGCCACCCCTGGGCCTCTGGAGAGAGGGCTAAGAAGCCAGATCAAGAGCCAATAGCCAATGATTTGACTAGTCATGCTATGTACTGAAGCTTGCATAAAAATTCCAAAGAGTGGGGTTCAAAGAGCTTCTGAGTCATGTGCATGTCAGAGGTTTGGGGAGAGTGGCTGGCGGGAGGAAGACACGGATGCTGTGTGCCCTTTTCCTGCCCCTTGCCCTGCAGAGTCCTTCTGTCGGACTGTTCCTGAGCTACATCTTTTTTTTTTTTTTTTTAAATAAACAGGTATCTAGTAAGGAAATGTTTCTGTGGGTCCAGGAACCAATCTAGCAAATTAATGCCACCTGAGGGGCAGGTTCTGCGAAGCTGATTGCTCAGAAGCACGGATGACAGGCTGGACTTGAACTGGGGGTGAAGTGAGGCAGAGGGCGCGTCTTGCGGGACTGAGCGCTTACCCTGCGGGTCCGATGCTGTCTCCAGGCAGACAGGGTTCGAACAGAACTGTAGCACACCCAGCTGGCATCCGAGAATTGCTTGGTGGTGTGCAAAACTCCACACGTTGTGATCAGTGGCCCAATCTTAACCACATACTTTGGACACTCTCAAATACACCCCAGTTGGTGGTCTCTGCTGTAATTTCCTTGAAGGCCATGCCCTGTGTGGACTAGTTTACAATACACATCCTCGTGTGGAATCCTTGGAATAGAAACTTGGCAGGAAATCCAGAGCTACTTACAGAATCGTCGTAATGCACCTTCTCTTTCCAGTTCCCTTTAGATCCTGTCTTGGGCTGAGCAGTTTGGGTGCAAGTTCTGGGCGTGTTTCCTCTTTTGTGCCCTCCGCGAGCATTTCTCTTAGACCCCACTCTGATGGAGAGCTCTCCATTTTGCACAGGCCATCACTTCCCCTTCTCTCCTTGCTCCCTGCCATGTGGTCTTTCCCTGTTGCACAGGAGCTATTCACAGACACTGACCTCCAGCCCTGGGTCTCCCTGAGTTCTCTCCACCAGCACCTCCCAACAAAACTTTCTCGACTCGTTTCCTTTTCTACCCCCACTTCCTGGCACACTTAGGTCTCAGTAGAATCAACCCAAGAGTTACTCTAAATTAAAACAATGTTCAGGGACTTCCCTGGTGGGCCAGCAATTAAGCCTCCACACTCCAATGCAGGGCGCATGGGTTCGATCCCTGGTCAGGGAACTAAGATCCCACATGCCTCATGGCGTGGCCAAAAAAAGAAGCTTAAAAATCAAACAAAAACTAAAATAAATAAAACAATGTTCAATGGAAAGAAGTCTTTAAAAATCAAGTTAGTTCATTTGCTTTCTGTCCTGGCTGCAGCTACTTCTGTTTCACTTTTCTTTTCAAGTCAGGCAAAGAATGGAGTCGGCACTTAGTTTATCTTCTCTTCTGGAGCCACTGACTCCAGGAGCCGCTGAGTCAGATGCCAGACTGGTTCTTTGGTCAGTGGCCTTACGGTCAGAGCCGGAGCCCCAGGCGTGTCAGGCTGTCCCTCTCCTGCCGTGGCCCCAGCCTGCTCTCCCTCATCACCTCCTGGGGTCCAAGCGCCAGCCTGGGGGATGACTGTGGTTAGGACCCGCCTCCAGCGCAGGAGTGCTTCTGCAGGGCCCCCATCCTGGCCTGGCGGGGGACTCTTGAGCACAGAGACCAACCACTGCCCGCTGCTCGTGTCACATGAGGAGCGAGGCCTCAAGGAGCTCATGATGGAATTGAAGAGACTTGGCTTTAGGATTACTAACTCTATTGCGATCACGTGCACGGCCCCATAGTAGACTGTAGAGATAGGACTCTGGTCAGAGCAAGAGTCTCAGACCTGGCCCAGCCAGCCTTCTGTGAGAGGGGCACTTTAGAAAGCTGGATTTGGGCTTGGGCCAGGCCCTGTGAATACAGAGGTCCCAGCCTACCTCAGTGGCCAGGCTGAGAAGGGTGTCTTTAATTCAGCCAGCCATGGGGAACCAGCAGGCCCAAGGTGGTATTTAGGAGACAGTATCTGCTAATTGTGGTCACAGAGGGGTTGGGGAGGCACACAAGGCTGAGATCCAAGCTGTGGGGCACAGGAGATTGTGGGGGCACAGAGGATTGTGGGGGGCACAGGATGGTGGGGGGCACAGAGGATTGTGGGAGGCACAGGGGGTTGGGGGAGGCACAGAAGGCTGAGAGCCAGGCTGTGGGGAACAGGGCATTGTGTGAGGCACAGAGGATTGTGGGGGGCACAGAGGATTGTGGGAGGCACAGGGGGTTGGGGAGGCACAGAAGGCTGAGAGCCAGGCTGTGGGGAACAGGGGATTATGGGGGCACCAAGGATCATGGGAGGCTCACATAGCTGAGTTCCAGGCTGGAGGCACAAGGGATCCTGGGAGTTACTGAGGACCGAGCGCCCACTGAGGGTGCAGGGGATGGTGACAGAGGGTGGGCTGGCCCTGCTCGTTGCTTGGTGTGTAGGTGGGAAGCGGAGAGATGGCAGCTCCAAGGAGCAGAAGAGAAACAGCAGCGGTGGGATTAGTCAGGAGAGGACAGCTCCGGTCAGGGGTCTTCGTTCAGAGAGATGTACTGCGGGTAGTGCTTCAGAGCGGGGGAATCTGTGGCCAGAGGTCCTGATGTTTGAGTCCTGTTCCTGCACTTATTGGGTGGACTTGAACCTAAACCTGCTACTCTGTAAAATTCAGAAAATAACACCTACCTTCCCAGACCATGGTGAGGATTAAACGCGTATGTGCTGAGTCATGTCTGACTCTTTGCGACCTCATGGACTGTAACCTGCTAGGCTCCTCCATCCATGGGATTTTCTAGGCAAGGATCTGGAGTGGGTTGCCACTTCCTCCTCCAGAGGATTTTCCTGACTCGGGATTGAATCCGCATCTCCTGCATTG
Source organism: Nanger dama (assembly GCA_917880005.1). NCBI lineage: Eukaryota > Metazoa > Chordata > Mammalia > Artiodactyla > Bovidae > Nanger > Nanger dama. The sequence continues at coordinate 4,590,056 of CAKJTW010000029.1, forward strand.
GCAGGAGGATTCTTTACCACTGAGCCACCTGGGAAGCCCGAGGATTAAATGAGATGATATTTTAGCATTATTATTACTATTGTTAGGTAGATATGATGGAGAAAATATTGAGAGAAAAGACATTCAACTGGCTGTTGGTGGAGGCATGAGATGGTTTATCCTGGGAGACCACAGGCCTAGTCCTTCGTGGCTCCGGCTCTCTTTGTATCTGGGACCATAGACTCCAGTGGCTATGAATTCCCTTCCTCGCTTTGCTGGGGAAGAAGGATCCTTGGGTCAGAGGTTTGGGGCCAGCTCAGAGGGCAAATCTGGCCATTGGTCTGAGCCCCAAGGATTTCCCTCTGCCTGAGGCTCCCAAGTGACCAGGACAAGTTCCAGATAATAGATAAAGTGCAAATTAAGGGATGGCATTATCCCTGTCTGTCTGTACCCTATCACTCAAAACCATTCCTTCTCCTATTGCTCAGATAGTTGCTTTGGCCCTGGGGAGGGTCAGCAGGGGAGTTCCAAGCACCATGTGGAGCCTCCCCAACCTCTCCCCACCTTTGGCTTTAGCTGCCGGGAGCCCAGCCCGGGCTGGACCAGGCAGCCAGAGTCCCCAGCTGCTGGCTGGGCTGCCTACGCTAGCTCTGCCTCAGCCCGCCCCTGGCCCCTGGCTCACAGGCCCAGAAATACATGCGAGTCTTTTGTTACTTTCCTTGGCTTGTCATCGGCAATCCTTCTGTACATTTCTCAGAAACAAGAGACAACATCCCTTCCTCTACTTGAGTCTCTTCCTTTCTTGGGTTCTGTTAAGTACGTGCTGCTCTGCAAGACAGTATAGAACTGTGATTATTTCTCCAAGATAAAAAGAAAATTTGTTTCACTGAAATCTAATTTAGTCCCCTCTACTTCGTTTTCAAGCTTCTGCACAGAAAATAGTTTTGTTTCAATGCTGAATCACAGTGTAATCCTGGAAGACATCTTCCATGGCAGACTTAAACTATGTTGTACCAACAGGGCAGATAACGCAGTGAGCTGACACCACGACCAGCCACCACTGCGTTCTCATCAATGACAGTTACACTGTCTGCTGGCTGCCCAACAGCGCAGATAGTGGCAATAAATCCTACAGGCATCCTAATTTCAGAGATGCTGAAACCTGAGGGGGGCAGGCACACTTTAATAGGCAAAAGACAATTGTTTTGCAAAAATACGATAATTTAGCAGCTTGTATTTTTCATTCAATGTTCTATCCTCAACACACTTCCATGTCAATATCTGTATCAACACTCTTAAAAATAATGTTGGATACCATTTTCATTCCTTGTGTTCCATCGACTGAACTTTTTATTCACCAAAACTGTATTTTGAAGTAAGGTGGATGTTTCCTTTTATTCAGAATTGTTGATAGTGATGCAAAGACCACATTTAAAGATAAATAATTGCGCATATCCTCTGTAATTTCTAAGGCTTTAATAATGCTTAACTTTTTAGTTTATACCAAGAAAAATGAGCAAAAGTATTTCTTGTCTATGAGATTTAAAGTGTTACAAGGTGACACTATATTTCTATATTTCTATGTTAGGAAGTCACTGCTGCAACTCAGCTAATACCTCCTCAGAGCAAGAATGTCACAAATCTTGTTACATGTATCAAGAAACTCTCTCTGTTCTATTAGACCTGTCAGATTTAGCAACTAAAAACACAGACTGTCCAGTTAAATTTTAACTTCAAATATGTACATTTTTAGGGTAATATGTCCCATGAACTATTCGGGGCTTTCTTATACTAAAAATTATTCATTGTTTATCTGAAATGTGAATTTAACTAGGGATGCTATATTTTATGTGACAGCCCTATCTGAACATATCCCAGGAGCCTCAGGAGCCTGTGTTACTTAATCCACTGACCTGGCTCAGTTCTTTTTAGAGGTCGAAGGTCAGCGTCCTTAGAGTTACATCATTCCTTGAGCACAGAGGTGATTATTTCAGTAAGTGCTGCAGATGAACCTATCTCCAGGGCAGGACTGGAGATGCAGATGCAGAGCACGGATGCACAGACAGAGCGGAGGAAGAGGGCAGGGGACCCGGGAGAGGAGGTTTGACGTAAACATGCTGCCACATGTATGAAACAGCCAGACAGCGGGAAGCCGCTGTTCAGCAGAGAAGCTCAGCTCTGCGCTCTGTGCTGACCTGGACGCGAGCGGGGGATGGGAGTGGGGTGGGGAGAGGCTCAAGAGAGCCAGGGATACACGCATCCAAGCACAACCTTACACAGCAATTATATCCCAGTTGTTAAAAAGCGTTGTATTTAAGCTTAGGGATTCTGTTCCGTGGAAGCTGGTGTAACAGGAAGGGCAGGGAGAACTGGGGAAGGACCAGTAGACTCAGGTAGTGAGAGAGAGACTTGCGTCCCAGCTCAGCCCTTCCTGCTGTGTTAGCTTCATCTCACAGGACTTCCATTTTCCTACATAAAAATATTAAGAACAGTGGTATGACTCTCCCTGGGTTGCTGTGTAAAACATCAGTGGGCTGATTTCCGTGCAAAGATTTACAAACTCCAAAAACATTACGAGCTAAAACTCAGTGGGTAAAGTCCCGTGAAGCCAGAGCTTTAGAAATACTGACTTTCCCCAGGTTTGTGCTTCTGTGTCTTGTCTACCAGTATCTGTGCAGCTAACCTTCATTAACCCCTTCCTCTCCACACACATAAAGCTGCCCTGCAGGCTCCTCCGAAAAGTCCCAGCTACTCTCATGGATGGTTTAGCTGAAGGTGCTGCACACAGAAGACCAAGGGCCACAGGGGATGTCCTCTTCCCCCAAAGCTTCAGGAAAAGCATTCAAATAGATTCTTGTGTTTTAAGGACAGGACTTTAATTAGGCCAGGTTTTATGGGATGGCTTATTCAATTAGGACTGTATAAAGGACATTTGAAAATAATCAATAACCCAGACAACAGTTTGGAACCAGGGAAAATAACCTCAAGCATATTGGTTATTTTAGCTGAATTTGTGAATTGGGGAAGGTCTCAGCAGCTGCTGCTGCTGCTAAGTCGCTTCAGTCGTGTCCGACTCTCTGCAACCCCACAGATGGCAGCCCACCAGGCTCCCCTGTCACGGGGATTCTCCAGGCAAGAACACTGGAGTGGGTTGCCATTTCCTTCTCCAGTGCATGAACGTGAAAAGTGAAGTTGCTCAGTCGTGTCCAACTCTTCGAGATCCCATGGACCGCAGCCTACCAGGCTCCTCCACCCATGGGATTTTCCAGGCAAGAGTGCTGGAGTGGGGGGCAAGGTCTCCGCTAGGACCATCAAAAGGAAGGTCAGCCTTCAGCGTTTTGTTAAACTGATGTCTCAAGGAGGCTGAGGAACAACAGGCACCAGATGAATCTTTAGGACAGATGGAAGCATTTGTCTAGCTCTCCCCTGGTGGCTCAGATGGTAAAGAATCTGCCTGCAATGCGAGAGACCCAGCTTCGATCCCTGGGTCAGGAAGATCCCTTGGAGGAGGAGATGGCAATCCACTCCAATATTCTTGCCTAGAGAATCCCATGGACAGAGGAGCCTGGTGGGCTATAGTCCATGGGGTCCCAAAGAGTCAGACACGACTGAGGGACTATACTTAAAACTAATCAAAATATGTGTAATTTGGGGCCAGAGGAGGCATTCTTAAGCATCCCACAGAGCCTCAAATCCAGATCTTCTAACATTAGATAATTAATAAAGTCAAAAGAAAAAAGATCCAGGCAAAAATATTAGCAATCCAGACCACAGCCACATTTCTTCAGTTTAGAAAACATTCGTATAAATAAAAACTGAATAACTCAAGATGAAAATAAGGGAAGAATATGAACATGGAATTTACAGAAAAATAAACACAGGAAAACATGGTTAGCTTCATTCATCATTATAGAAATGCTAATGAGAGATCAATTCTCAGTGAGTTCATAGGTCAAAATTTAAAAGCTGGTCAATATCCAGTATTGGTCAGGCTGTGGGCAAGATGCCATTCTCAAATGCTGTCGCTGGAAGTGTTACTGGTTTACTTTTTAAAGGCTAATTTGACAGTGAATTAAAATTGGAAATACACCCCTCTTGGTGCAGTAATCCTATTACCGGGAATTTATAAATATGGTCACAAATGGACACTAAGACATGTACATAAAAATATTCAGTGCAGCATCATTTGTAAGATCAAAAAACTGGAAAATCCATATGGCAGCTGTGCCCTCCTCGGTTGCTTCAGTCATAGCCAGCTCTTTGCCACCCCAGCAAGCACAGCCCGCCAGGCTCCTCTGTCCATGGGCTCCTCCAGGCAAGAGCACTGGAGTGGCTTGCCATTCCCTTCTACTGGGGATCCTCCTGACCCAGGGATCAGACCCGTGTCTCCTGCATTTCAGGTGGATTCTTTACCAGTGGGCCACAGGGAAACCCGGGTGAGCGTGCAGGGCACTCCAAATCGCAAGGCAGTTTGGAAATATCTACCAAAATTACAAAGGCACGTAGTTTTGGACACAATTCCACTTTCAGGAATTTATCCTACAGTGTGCAAAACTGTAGTGTTATTTATATAGCAAGGTGCTGCTGCTGCTAAGTCACTTCAGTCGTGTCCGACCCTGTGCGACCCCGTAGATGGCAGCCCACCAGGCTCCCCCCGTCCCTGGGATTCTCCAGGCAAGAACACTGGAGTGAGTTGCCATTTCCTTCTCCAATGCATGAAGGTGAAAAGTGAAAGTGAAGTCGCTCCAGTCATGTCCGACTCTTCACGACCCATGGACTGCAGCCCACCCGGCTCCTCCGTCCATGGGGTTTTCCAGGCAAGAGTGCTGGAGTGGGGGCCATCGCCTCCTCCGAGCAAGGCACTAGAACATATCAAATGTCTATTAGAAATATCAAGTTAACATAGGATATATTCACAGAGCAAAATATTCTAGAGCCAGCAAAGTCATGAGAAGTGTGTGGGGTTTGTTTTTTAAAAAACAAAACTGATAAAGCAATTTCAAAAATCTATTCTTAAAAAAACTCTTAGAACAGTCGTAAAGTTTTATGAAGTAAAGCAAACAGTATACCCAGCAGAGTGTGTAACCTATATCCATTTCAGTGCACACGGGGAAGGGGCCGCCTGTGTCCATTTCAGTGCACATGGGGAAGGGGCCGCCTGTGTCCATTTCAGTGCACACGGGGAAGGGGTCGCCTGTGTCCTTGTTGACCTAGAAGGATGTCTGAGAAACTGCTCATGATGGTTTCCTGGGGAAGGGAAATGGTGCCTTGGGGTCTGAGCGGTAGAGACCTCTCAGCTAAGACTTTGTCTCCAAAGGCCCCGATAAAGTTCAATATCTTGGCTGAGAGGGTAGCCCGTTCATCCATTAGCACTTCAGTGTAGACTAGTTGATTGTAGTCTCAGCCAGAAACAGAAAGGAAAGGGTCAGACAGTAGCAAGATCTCACCCTTCCCGGCACTGCTGTTCTATCCACAAGGTTCGACACTGAGATAATAAAAGGCGCACAGAGCAGCTGGTGAGAGCACAGACCTAGCGCGTGCCTGGGCGGGGGGCCCTCACAGCGCGTGGCATCGACAACGGCAGTTTTGATGGTACGCTTATGGTTCCCTTCAGGGTCTGGGGGTTTACAAGGGTCTGGTGTGTAGAAGAAAGAATCACTCAGAATATGAGAAAAATTGAGTCTGGCCCCTCTGCCACTGATGGGTTGTGTGACCTGACAAGGCAGCTTTCTGATGCAGGTGTTCGCATCTGCAAAGCGGGGCTGGAGTAATAAATAGCACCCCCCCACCCCAAGTCGCTGTGATGTTTAAATGAGACTTCATACAGCCAACTAACCTGTACATGAGTATCAGAGCAAAGCCTGTGCCTTACTCAACAGTGAAAACTACCAGATTAAAAAAAAATGGGGAGAGGAGCTAAATAGACATTTTTCCTAAGAAGGTGGGCAGGTGGCCGACGGGGACACGAGAAAATGTTCAACGTCACTAATCACTGTTGTTCCGTCACTCAGTCACGTCCAACTCTTTGTGACCTCATGGACTGCAGCACGCCAGGCTTCCCTGTCCTTTGCCGTCCCCTGGAACTTGCTCAAATTCATGTTCATTGAATCAGTGAGGCCATCCAACCGTCTCATCCTCTGCCATCCCCTTCTCCTGCCTTCAATCTTTCTCAGCATTAGGGTCTTTTCAAGTGAGTTGGCTCTTCACATCAGGTGGCCAAAGTATTGGAGCTTCAGCTTCAGCATCGGTCCTTCCAATGAGAATTCAGGATTGATTTCCTTTCAGATGGACTGGTTGGATCTCCTTGCAGGCCAAGGGACTCTCAAGAGTCTCAAAGCTACAGTGAGATCACTTCAACTTGTTAGAATGGCTACTGTAAGAGAGACAGGAAGCAAGTGCTAGAGAGGGTGTGGAGAGAAGGGAGGCCTCCTGCTCTGTGGCCAGGAATGCACGCTGGTGCAGCCACTGGGAAATGGTAAGGAGAGTCCTCAGAATATGAAGAACGGGACTGCCATGTGACCCAGCTATGCCACTCCCAGTATTTACCCAAAGGATGTGAAAGCACTCGTTCTAAAAGACAACATGCACCCTTATTTACATTAGCCAAGACATGGGGACAACCTAAGTGTCCACCAACAGATGAATGGAGAAAAAAAAAGGGTGGTATATCTGTGTACAATGAAATACTACTCAGCCATGGAAAGATGAAATCTTGTCCTTTGCAAAAACATGGCTGGACCCTGAGGGTATTGTGCTAAGAGAAATAAGACAGATGTTATTGTTTATACTTGCTAAGTTGTGTCTCACTCTCTTGTGGCCCCCATGGATGGTAGCCCACTAGGCTCCTCTGCCCATGGGATTTCCCAGGCAAGGATACTGGAGTGGATTGCTGTTTCCTTCTCCAGGGGATCTTCCCAATCCAGAGATGGAACCTGAATCTTCTATATCGGTAGGCAGAGTCTTTACCACTGAGCCACCAGGGAACACAGCAAGTCAGATGGAGAAAAACACTCCATGACTTCAGCCATATATGGAGTATAAAAAGCAAAATACAAAATGAATGAACAAGCCAAACAAAACAGAAACCAATGTGCAGAATCAGAGACCAGAGTAGCGGTTACAAGAGGGGGTGGAGCGGGTGGGAGAGGGTGAAATGGCAGGGGGGCCGCCCTGCAGCGACGGGTGGAAGCACAGGTTTCCCATCCGCAGGAGAGCACACCCCAGGGTATCAGAGGTAGAAATGCAGTGTGCACACGTGAAACCCAATGTTTTAAACCAGTGTTACCTCGATTAAAAAAAAAGGCCTGCACCCAAAGCTCTGGACACAGTCATCTCTCCATGTCTCCACCACGTTGCCTCTTGTTTTTTCCCCTCTTCCTCTTGAGGATGTTTAATCACCAGCATCTTTTGTTGGAAGCTGCCTCTCCTCCTCTTTAGAAACTGGAGGTGCATGACCAGCAGATTTATTTCTGTGAAAGTAACATGTGGCTTTCCCTTTGCTGTTTCTACGCCGCTTTCTCTTTGGCATGACCACGCACTGGCGATACCCACCGCTGCTCTATTTGGCTCATTTCTTGCTTGTGCTAAATGGGTGTGATGTCATGTTTAACTGGGTCTTCTCTCTCAGCCTAGGGCAGGGGGTCACCTCTGTTGAATGCCTGCTCCATTCATGGAGCCTTCAGTGAAAAGTGAGACCCTAGCCCCCAACCCCAAGGCAGCCTCTGATGTTTCTTGTATGGACTGTGAACACAGACACACGTGTGTGCATCATAACCATCTTTAAAATACAAGTTGGGGCCAAATTATTCTGAACCTTGCTCTTTCATCTCACAGCATGTCTTTAAGATCACTTAGTATCAGTACACACAGAGCCTCTTTCGTCTCTTTCCTCGACTGAGTGATAGGATGCTATGTGTAACTTTTCCTAGTGCTCTGTGATTGCAACCAAGGCCCAGAGCTGTCGATGACCAATGCCAGAGGCCCAGGTGTTCGAAGGGAGGTCCCATCGGCTTCCTGGCACCTCCTCAGAGGAACCACCCCTCACCCCCTGTGTGTGGTGAGGCCTGTGTGGGGCAAGCCCTGGGACTGGAAGGAGGCAAGGGGCCAGCTCAGGGCTGCACACGGTACTTGGGGAGAAGTCATGCTTGCTACCCCACCTGGTGAGTCCCACCCACTGCCCACCCCAGGCCAAGTGGGTGGACGGGGAGATGCTTCCTGCATCCCCAGGAAGCATCGAGAGGGCTCGCTGAGGGGAGGGGGCCTGCTGGCTGACCAGCCTGGTGCTCGTTGAGCCACAGGACAGACGGCTCCTGGGAGAGAGCCGGACCGCTGACAAGCCCTCTGGCAGCTTGTGGAAAGGTAGGCTGGGTGTCAGGGCCCGCAGGGTGGAGGGGGCCATGTCTGGGCAGAAAGGGAGGACAGCCTCCCCTTCCCACTTCCCCAGGCCTTAGTGGGTTCCAAGAGGAGCCACCTGAGCTTTCCCTGAACCTCCCCTGAGGCTCAGACCAGGAGATGTGGGGCGGGGCCCCGCCGTGCCCAGGGAGGGGCTGGGGGGTGTGCACCCTCCAGGCCAGGCCAGCAGGAGAGAAGTCACCCGCCCCCCACAACACCAGCACACCCCAGCGCCAGGGGCCTAGCACAAGGCCGGACCCCTACTCAGCACAGCCCCAGTGCCAGGGGCCCAGGCGAGGCCAAACCCCGCTGCTCTGAAAGCCACACTCACCAGCACCCAGAGACCACCAGGATCTCCAGAGACCCCCCTCCCCCAGTGGAGCAGAGACCAGGGACCCTTGGCCACTAACGAGTCATTGGGGAATGAGAGGACCCTGCCAGCTGCTCCTCCTCCAGCCCCCAAACCAGAACACGGAGGGAGGGAGGATGCCAGGAGAGGCCTCACACCCACTCCTGGGGGTGGAGGGAGGGAACCTGAGTCGTTAAAGAGGTTGGAGTTTCAGGGAACAGCGCACAGGCAGAAAGGAGAGAGTTGCAAAGCCTGCCCGAGAGGTGTAAAGGGACGGTAAAGAGTGCTCCCCGCCTCAACGGACACGCCCTTTGAGCAAACTCCAGGAGATGGTGGAGGCCAGGGAAGCCTGGCGAGCTGCAGTCCACGGGGGTCACAAAGAGCCAGATGTGACTTAGCGACTGAACAACAAAAAGGAGATTATACATAGGCTGGGTGAAAGCAGAGACTTGGTGGGGGAAGAAGAGAAATGTTATGTTGACACTCTATAACCTGAGCTCTTGATCAGCTCCTTCCGTCTCTGTGTGTCCCTTCTAAGAGTGCATGGAGCTTGTCTAAAAGGTTCCCCAGATTCATTCATCTTTTCAAATTATGCTGCCACCTAAGTCCCTTCATCCTCCTTGAGTGCTGTGTCTGGTTTGAGTTACAGTGCCGTGCTGAGAGTCTTGCCCGACTTTGTGGGACCCCATGGACTGTAGCCCACCAGGCTCCTCTGTCTGTGGCATTCTCCAGGCAGGAATACCGGAGTGGGTTGCCACGTCCTCCTCAGGGGATCTTCCTGACCCGGGGATGGAATGCAAGTCTTTTATGTCTCCTGCAGTGGCAGATGGATTCTTTACCACTAGCACCTCCTGGGAAGCTGGTTTGAGTTAGTCTGTGGGTAAATTCCCATCTTTGAGATGTGAACGTCACAGAGCGCATCTCTGAACGCAGTCTCTGCCTCTTGGACAGCCGTCCTGCCTTAGAATCAAGCCCTCTGGCAGCCAGAAGCTGCGTGTCCCAGACCCAGGGGGTTCCCCTTGCTGATGATCTGAACGTGGCTGGCTCAGCCTGGGGGGGCATGTGTGTGTGCGGGGGGTTTCCTGGCAGTGTCCATTTCTGCAAGGAGGACCGAGTCCTCCACATGGAGCACTTCTTCCCACCACTGGCTCTTTAGCCATGTCCTCTCGCTCTGCGTCCCTGGGGCAGAAATGCTCCTGCTGGTGCCCTCTGAGGTTGTCTGGGCTCCTCTGCGCCATGCTGCTGAGCAGAGGGCGGGTGGCCAGGCAGGACCCTGCGTTTGCTTGTGACATGGAGCAGGATGTAACTTACAGGACGAGGGCCTCTGAATTCACTGATCTGTCCTGGGTGACACCATCTGAGAAGCCACAGCCAAACCTGTATCACCTTGAACACCTAGAAGAAAACCAGATGACCATTTAAGAGAAGCAAGGAGAAGTCGGTTTGCTTTCCAGAGCTTGGAACACAGTGGCTCTACTGGCCGCCGGGCTGGGGCGGCTAAGGGCAGGCCCCATCGCCAGGCACTCTCTCCTCGCTGGTCAGAAACCCTGGAGTCTCACTGCTGCTGCTAACAAACACCAGGGATGCCTTGGTGCTGACGCCCTCTGAGCCTCTCAGGGCGGGATCATCCCCCTCCCTGGAGCTGATTTTGGAAGCCCACAGATACCCAGCAGCAGAGGCAGACGATTCGCAGTAACATTTAGAAAGCCCAGTTTCCAGCCATGTGCAACAAAATGATGATTTAATAGATGCAAATGTTGGGCTCAAATATTTTTAGTCTTTCCCGACGGTGCATGAGTCATTTGGAGTGACAGATTGCGTTCAGAGGGAGAGCAAGGCTCTTACAGAACCCCACTCCTTCCCTAGTTTATTTCTAACTTTGACTCCAGAGAACCTTCTCGATGATCCCATGAGAAGCGGCCTGCAGCTTTCCCACCGCCCGTTGCACACACATCCACATCCGGGATCAGTTACCCAGAGCTGCAGCTGGGCCCCGTGAGCTCACGGTCAAGTCCCTTAGAGGGGAGAGCGGCTCCCGCAGAGCTGGCCCCTGCCGTGGTGGCACGGTGCTGGGTGCCAGTGGCTGTTCCAGCCTGCTGGTTTCCGTCCCCACCATCCGTGCTAGCTCTGGAGGAAGGCTTCTTTCTTCAGTGGCCTCAGGCCCAGGGGAGTCTTTCGCTGGAAGGCGGCACTGGCCTCCTTTGGAGCAGGTGGTGGGGAGGGGGTTGCAGCTGTGGCGATGCTCAGACACCCCCGCTCCCGCCCCTCGTCCCCAGGAACGAGGCTCCCAGGAGCCGCAGCGGGTAGAATCGGGGCCTGTGACTCGAGTGGTGCTTCTCAACTCGGGCTACAGAATTTGGTTCCCGAGGGCGACTTTTCACTCCCCACGTGTGGAGCTCAGCCCCAGAGCCGCTGTTCTCAGGGGTTAAGGGCGACCCGGGGCCAATGCTGTCTCTCCTGTTTCCTTTTTTAAATTGTGGCTTCAGATTTCTTTCTAAAAAGAAATACGTATTTGGCTGTGCCGGGTCTCAAGTGTGGCATGTGGGATCTTGTTTCCTGACGGGGATCAAACCTGGGGCCTCCTGCATTGGGAGCGTGGGATCTTAGCCAGCGGACCACCGGGAAGTCCCCCTGGCACCATTTCTGAAGGGACGAGGGAGGAAGGGAGGGGAAACCACAAAGACTTCTTCCTGGAGCCCATGTGATTGGTTCATCTCCAGGGTCTAGACCCTCACTAGCCCATAGACGATACCCCAGAGAAGAAATGAGAGGCTGAATGGATGCCTGAGAATGAACTGGGAAGTTCTGGAGACAAATGACGAGAGGCCAGTGAAGGGCTGTGCTGGGTAAGTGGGCTCGGGCGTGTCCTCTCCCCTTGTAAGCTGGGCGCTTCGGGCAAGACGCCTCCCCTGTCTGAGCCTTTGTTTCCTCATCTGTAAAGCAAGGGGTTTGGAACAAGTACTTCCTACTGTTCCATTTCTAAACTCTGAGTAGACGGTTGCTATGCCGACCCATGGCATTTGGCCATTTTCTCGCTTCGTGTGTGATTCCAGTGCTTTCTTTACTGGCTTAAGCTAGAGAGCAGTTGTCCTTGAACAAGAACTCTGGGGCCATCAAATAGAGGTTGCTTGGTGACGGTTTGTGCAGCGAGACTTTCTGATCAGTGTGAGGGGAAAGGCAGAATGTTCCAGGACATTCTCTGATGCCCACTGTAGTTGGTAGGTGGGTGGATCGGGAGGGGCAGACCACGCCTGGAGCTTTCTGATGTGAGCTGTAGGCGTGTGATGGAACCGTGGGGCTTTAGAGATTTAAAGGCAAAATTGACTTTTCCCCTGACCCCGCTCGGTCCGGCATTGCCCAACACTCTCCAAACACTGCAGGATGGCTGTTTGTGTGGAGATGAAGAGAAGCTCTCTGTTGACTTGATTTCCAAACCCTGCCTTTTGGAATTGACACAAGGAGAGGGCGGATCGCTCGGCAGGCTTGACCCTCCCGGTCAGGCTGCTCCAAGCCCTGATTCCAGCTCTCTGGCTCCGAGTCCTCAAACAGAAGCTATTGAAACAGGTATCGACAACAGAGATAAAAAGGAGAGGAACACGGGCTTTGAACCCCGGGGCCAGAAGGCTCATTGCAAGCTGGTCAGCCTCTCTCGGTGGTTTCCAGCCCCCAGGGGTGAAAGACTACAGCTCTCCTCCTCCCCTGACACAGCTGCCTGCGTGGCCGTCCCCTGGGGGCACAGGGCCACTTCAGGGACGTGTCGTCCGTGCTCTAAGTTGCCCAGAGCCCCAGATTTGCTGGGACTGCAGACAGAGCAGAGACGCCCAAATCAAGGCAAAGACAGCATGGTATTAAAGCCCCAGCGCTGAAACTAGGCCACCTGGTCTGTGCCTGATTGGCACTATGATCTTGGATGAGGGTTTTCTTTTTTTAATCTTCTGTGTACCTTGATTTCCCCACCTGCAAAATGGTGATAGTAACTTACCTAGTGAGGGTGTTTGGAGGATCAAATGTGTTCATGATTCTAAAGCAGCTTAGAACACCCCCTGGCACATCAGGTGTTTCAACTGAATCAGAGATTCTGAAACTTCTACATGAATGAGACTCTCCAGGAGAACTTATGAGTGGAGATTACGGGGCTCCCTTTTCTGAGGGCTTTGGGTGAGAGCCCAGGGTTTTCTATTTTCGGCACCCGTCTCCGGGTGAATCGGAGGCAGGTGGGCAGCGGTGCCTGGTCCCTGCTGCGCCCACCTCTCGTGCCTGGGCGGTAGGAGCCCCTTGGCGCTGGGGCTAGCTGCCCTGGGGGCTGCTCGAGGCTTTGCAGGTGGCATGTCTGGTGGGTGCTACGAAGGTCCCCTCTGCGCCAGCTGATCTTTTGAGTTCAGTTCAAGTGATCACTCTTCCAGGAAAAATTCTTTTTTAAAAAATGTGTACAGCATTGTAGTCTGACATCTATACCTTACACAGTGTCAGTCTCCAGAAGTCGAGTCACCACCCACTGCCGTGGCACTGACTCCCATCACCCCTGCCACCCATCCCCGGGTCCTCTGTCCCTCTGGTAACCACTAATCTTTCTTCTTACCTGTAAGGGTTTTTAATTTTGTTCAGGTTTTTTTGTGTTTGTTTCAGATTCCACATATGAGTGAAATCCGAGGGTATTTTATTTAGCATAATACTCTCAAGGTCCCTCCACATGACTACAGATGGCAAGCTCTCACTTCTCATGGCTGACTAATATTCCATTGTATGTCTGTACCAGGTTTTGCTCATTCGCCCACCCATCATGAACACTTAGGTTTGTTCCACGCCTTGGCTATTGTAAACAAAGCTCCAGTGAGCACAGCGGCGCAAGCGCCTTTTTGAATCGGTGTCCTCAGATTCTTTGGACAAATACCCAGAAGTGGACAGGCAGATGGAATGGTGGTTCTACTCGTAGCCTTTGGAGGAATCTCCATACTGTTTCCAAAGTGGCCACACCAGTTTATAATTCCAGCAGAGCACAAGGCTTCCCTTTTCTCCATAGCTTCTCCAGCACTTGCTGCTTTTTATCTTTTGATAAAAGCCATTCTAACAAGTCTAAGGCGATACCCCACTGTGGTTCTGATTTGCACTTTCCTAACAATCGCTGGTGCTGAACATGTTTTCATGTGTCTACTGGCCACGTGCATATCTTCTTTGGGAAAATGTGTATTCAAATCCTCTGCCCATTTTAAAAACTGGATTGTCTGGTATTTGAGTGAGTTGTATGATTTCTTTATATACTTTGGATATTCAGCCCTGGTCAGATATACAACTTGAAAATATCTCTCTCCCATTCAGTAGGTCACCTCTCTTTTTTGGGTGATAGTTTCCTTTGCTGTGTGAATGTGTTTTATTATTTTTAGTCCTATTTGTTTATTTTTGCTCGTGTTTCCCTTGCCTGAGGAGACACATCCAGAGAAGTATTGCATGCTTGTTTTATTCTAGGGCTTTTATGGTTTCAGGTCTTCCATTCAAGTCTTTATTCCATTGTGAAGTGATTTTTGTGTGTGGCATAAGAGGTCTAATTTCATTCTTTTCAGTGGGGCTGTCCACTTTCCCAGCACCATTTACTGGGGTCCATGGCGTGTGTTCTTTCTCCATTGTACATTCTCGCCTCCTTTGCTGTGGATTAATTGCCCACAGAAGTGTGGGTTCCACTGTTCTGTGTGTGCGCCAGGACCATATTGCTTTGGTTAGTGTAGCTTTATGTTTGAAATCAGGGACTGCGATATTTCCAGCTTGATTCTTCTTTCTCAAGATCGTTTTGGCTGTTCAGGATCTTTTGGCATGTTTCTCTATACATTTTATAATTATTTATTCTAGTTCTATGAAATATGCCACTGAAACTTTGATACGGCGTGCACTGAATCTGTAGATCCTTACCTGAATTTTTGACAGACACTGACCTCTGGGCAGAGTCACAAGCCCTTATCTGCCATTTCAAATTCATTTTTTATAAAGGTGAAGCAATCCCATTTGGGACAAAAACCTTGTCAGATGGCAAAACCCTGACCTGAACTGACGTGAGGCTATTTATAGAGCTTGTTTATCCCATTCAGTGCGTGCATTCACATGCCTGGCTGTAGAAATGTTAACGGGTTTGACGGCGTATTACCCTACCCTCTCCTGGCGGCATCACATAAGGCTTGTTGTTGTTGTCTAGTTGCTAAATAGTGTCTGACTTTTTGCGACCCCATGGACTGTAGCCCACCAGGCTCCCTCCGTCCATGGGATTCTCCAGGCAAGAACACTGGAGCGGGTAGCCATTTCCTTCTCCAGGGGATCTTCCCGACCCAGGGATCAAACCTGAGTCTCCTGCGTCTCCTGCCCTGGCAGGTAGAGTCTTACCACTGAGCCGCGTAGGTATGACATCTGTATATATAGAATTCTCATTTGGAGCTTCTTTCTCCCCTCACCCCCGGCTGGGGCACTTCCTTTTCCAAATGCAGAGGCCCCCTCCCACACCACGCACCAGCCCCTACAGGACATGGCTGGGCTTCTTCAGGATCACCTCCCTGTGTCTTTGCTAGACGGCCACACACGGCTCAGGCACCTGAAGGTCTCCAGGGAAACCGCCATCTCTTGAACTGAAGTGTTGCTGATCTCCGAGGCTTGAAAACCCCGAGAAGGGTGAAAAGCAGAGTGAAAAAGGCACTGTGTTCATTTGCTATTTTTTAAGCCGCAGAGAGTCAGCAGGCGCCATAGCACCCGGGCCGAGGCGGCACGACTCTGAGCAGGTCCTTTTCTGCAGTTTCGGTGTCTTTTGCAGACTGTCTGCTTGTCTCCTGTCTCGTCTTTCACCGGAAGCCCCAGATGACTTTCTCACAGTCAGCTGGGTCTAGGGTCCTTCACCAGGGTCGTGAAGTGGAAGATGCTTGTTCGCCTGACCAGTCTGATTATTACTCAGGAGTGGACCAAGGCAGGGAACAGTGAGAGTCATCCCAGCTGAAGCCCAAGCACTCCGGAACCTGCAGCATCACCCTGCTTCCCCAGGCACCTAACCAGTTCCCTTTGACCCAGCCTTACTGAGCACCCAAGGGACAGAGAGCATTAATGTAGCCTGTGCTTTCAGGGTGCTCACAGTGATGAAGAGGGAGACAGTAATTATACAGTGAAGCACAGCAAGAGGCAGAAAGGGGCAGAGTGCTGTGGGTTCAGAAATGAGATGAAACGTCATTGGGTTGGAGAGAATCAGGAAAGGCTCCCTGGAGGAGGGGACATATGAGATGGACTCTGAATTTTAGGTAGATTTAGACATGGGAGAGGTCATTCCCAGGAGAGAGAACTGCATCAGCAAAGGCAAGAAGGAAGGATTGGATGGGCTACGTATGGGGGGGGCTCATGTGTTTGAGGAAGAGAGCGGCAGGGAGGAAACTGAGTCAGGGACCTGCTCATCCTTGGCTCGGAGAGCTTGGCTGAGGGGCTTAGATGTTCATGAGCGGACACGGGCAGCCTTGATGGAGGGCGGCGATGAGAGCTGTGTGCACACTGCGCAGAGGGGGGAGGAGGGCAGAGGGCTGTGCTGAGGGGCCGTCATCACGACGTGAGCGCGGAGGCGGTAAGGCGCGGGGTGGCCTGGAGGGGAGCGAGCCGCCGGGGGGCACACGCACCCCCCCGAGCCCGTGCTGGCCGGGCCTCTGCTCCCCAGTCCCACCCAGACCTCCCCTTCCGAGGTCCCCGGTGAGTCCCCGTTGCCAACTCATAGTCACTTCGGTCCTCATATTGGAGACCTGCTGGCAGCGCCTGACACGTGCCTCCCCGCCCTCCTCAAGCCGTCTCCCGCCCAGCTTTCTTCCGCCTCTCCCGCTCCTCCTGTCCTGACTGTCACAGCCTCCAGCCTGGGGATCCCACCTCCGCAGTCTCAGCTTGAAATTCCATCCACCGGCGGATGGCACTGAAGTTGGCATCTCCAGCCTAGACGTCTCCCCGAGCTCCTGCGTTCAACTTTGTGCTTGCCTTGCTCAGCTGGGGTGTCCAACAGCTGACTCAGTGTTAGCATATTCCAAAAGGGCCTTGGCCTGCATCCCTGCCCTTCTCAGGGCCTTTGTGTTTGCTGCGCCTCTGTTGGCACCTGGTCTACCCCAAGCAGCCACAGACTCACCCTTACCTCCTTGAGATCTTTATCCTGAGCCACTGTGACTAACTGATGTTTTGGCCTCTCTGCGTGGCATGAAGCATCTTAGTTCTCTGACCAGGGATGGAAACCGTGGCCCCTGCGGTGAAGTGCAGAGTCCTAGCCCCTGGACCGCCAGGGAAGTCCATTCTGTCCAGGTTTGCGTCCTCCCGCGCCACCTCCTCCTTCCGTTTGCTTCCCTTGGTTTCACCAACATTTAATGCAGTGCGCTCTTCACTTATTTATGCATTGATTCTCTGCCTCCACTGGAAGGTATATTTACTGGAGGGGAGGATTTTTGCTCTTAATGGTTTTATTTCCAGTTGCTACAAGTGTGTGGCCCATGGTGGCATGTTTATGGATGGATGAGTGAGTGGAAAGCTGAGCTTTTTCCCTCTTGGAACCTGGGGAGTGAGGCCATGCGAGAGGTCACAGGTAAAGCCCCAGGGTGGATGCTTGGAAGACACCAGAGCAGAACGCTAAAGACGCTTAGAAAGAGAAGTCTGCAAGCAGTGGGCACTTGGCCTGGGGCTCTGTGAATCTGAGTGGCCGGGGGTCTCCTGAGGAGGTCCGGGGTGCTGGAGAGAAGGGGAGAGGGGGGGAGGGTGGTGGGGAGGGGGGGGGGGGGATAGGGAGGGAGAGGGTCGGGGGTGGGGGAGAGGCAGATCTGGTCACTGCTAGCGTGGTGGTGATGACTTTCAGCCACAGGGGAGGTGGGGAGGAGAGGCGAGACAGAGCCAGACAGAGGACACCAAGGATGAATTATTGGGAGACACCTGCACGAGGGAGAGTAGCTTGAGAAGGAGAGAACAACCAGGACAGGAATGTGTCATGGAAACCAGGATCGAGCTTCAAGGAAGCAGAAACGGTTGACAACAGTGCAGGCTGAAGCCTGGGAAGGTGGTATTGGGGGCGAACCCCTGGAGGCCTGTCCTGCTGCCCAGGTGCCCTGCACAGCCCTGAGCACCACACGGGGGCTGACGGGCAAGTCGTGGACACAGCGGCCAGCCTGGTGGTGTGATCAGAGCTGGGCTGGAGGCGGGCTGGCCAGCGTGTCGGGCAGCCGGGGAAGGGGGGAGAGAGTGGACGCGTGCCTTGCTATGGTGGCCGTCCAGGCCAGTGGAGTGGTCTGGGAGCAAATTGTAAGGGCTGGTGGCTTCCACGCTCAACTTGCAGAGCAAAAAGATAGGCTCCAGGTCACCTGGGTCCGTGGAGTGTCCTGGGCCTCCGGGACAGACCATCGCTGGTGACACAGGAAGAGCAACAGCGCATTTCTCAAGGCCACGGTGCTCTGGCCTCTACAGCTAATATTTGCCTCTTATTGACCCAATACCCAGCCTGTTACTTTTTAACCGGAGCCTGGGGTTCAAAGGCCTGATTTTGTTTGACTACGCCTTTGGATGGGGAGGGCACGTCCCTGATAACCTCACCTGAGGAACAGGCAAGGATCTTCTGAGTAAATACAGGCTGCACAGGGGCAAGATGGAGGCGGGCCAGTGCGGAGAGGCTGGGGGTCGGAGGGAGAGGACCCGGTGCCAGAGGCACTCTTCTAATTTCTAAGAGAGCTGAGCAACTAGAATAGTATTAAAGGATTTTAGTGATTAGCTTATGTTTATCCAACAGAAACACTTTTTAAAAAATGTACATCCTGGTGCTCTATCAGATAGTCTCCGAGGGTAGAGAACCCAGTCCCCGGCCTCCAGGTCTCCACGGCCCGTCATCTCTGTTGGACTAAGGGATGTTCGTGTGGCCCCTGGATCTGGAAAATGTAGGGCCCTTGCTTTCGAAGGTGGGAGAGAGCTCTGTCCTGGGGCAGAGAGGCAGTGTGGGCCTGGGGCTGTCCCTGGAGCAGGCTGTCTTTGCAGGCAGGGGTTCCTGTGTGGGGCTTCCCAGGTGGCTCAAGGGTGAAGAATCCACCTGCCAGTGCCAAAGATGCAGAAGACACAGGTTAGAGCCATCCCCGGGTCGGGAAGACCCCCTGGAGAAGGCAACGGCAGCCCACTCCAGTCTTCTTGCCTGGAGAACCCCATGGGCAGAGGAGCCTTCCGGGCTACAGTCCGTGGGGTCGCAGAGTCGGACACGACTGAGTGACTAAACCACCACATCTCTGTCTGTTGGATATTGTAGCTTGAAGCAGAGCCTTTGCCCTCAAAAGCCCTCTTTCACTCAGCTTGCTGCGGGCTTCCCTGATAAAGAATCCACCTGCAATGCAGGAGACCCCAGTTCAATACCTGGGTTGGGAAGAAGGGAAAGGCTACCCACTCCAGTATTCTGGTCTGGAGAATTCCATGGGTGCAAGGAGTTGCAAAGAGTCGGATACGACTGAGTGACTTTCACTCAGATGCCATCAGGTCAGTCTTTACTCTTGTTGGTTTAAGTCTAAGCCTCACCTTTGGAGTCTGTAAAAACATCTAGAATGGGTCTTGCATTTGGTGTGATCAGTCACGTGCGTCTTAGTGTGAACCAGTGTCTGGGCTCTTCCCTCGGAGAGGAGGCTTGGTGCAGGGAGTGGAGGGTGGGCCAGAGTGAGTGGCCGACAGGAGGCTTTGAGCCAAACCACGTGGGTTCAGATCTCTTCTAAGACTCTGGGCCTCCTGGTCTGAGTCCTCGTGTGTAAGTTGGCAGGGACAGCATCTACCTTATTAGACTGAGATTTATGGTAAGCAATAGTACTACTATCCCAAGACAGGAATCGTAGACTATGGAAGCTTGGCAAATGGCAGGAAGGGCGCTCTCCGAAGGGGAAGATTCATTCTGCAAAGAGGTGCTGAAGGCTGCCTGTGGCTGAACTCCATTTCCCAGCCTCCTTTGCGGTCAGCTGTGGCTGGCGGGGGGTCTGTCCCTCGGGCCCTCTACTCTTCACAACCTTACACAGGCCGTCCCTTCCCTGCCTGGGGGCTGCAGAGGGTCCTGAGACAGGATGGTGGAGGGGCGTCTGGGAGCAGCCCAGCTCCCAGCCTAGTTTACTGTGCAGACAGGGCTGACCCCCTGGGCTGCAGCCCCCAGGCTGCCCTGTCCCCAGGAGTCCCCTGGTAAGGACACTGGAGTGTGCTGCCGTGTCCTCCTCCGGGGGATCCTCCCAGATCAGGGCTGGAGCCCGTGTCTCCTGCTTTGGCTGGTGGGTTCTTTACCCCTGAGCCGCCCGGGAAGCCCACAATTGTGCAGCAGCTCCGATTCCCACAAACTGCTTCTGCGCCCAGCGCTGCGGGGCCTTACGCTGCTCGAGGGCTCCTCCCTGCGTTTTGAGGAGGGTGTGGGGACACCCGGAGTGGCGGTGGGCTCTGGCCCCCGCCAGCAAGAGACGGTTTCCTGAGGACGTTGACCACAACCTCTTCCTGGCTGGGATGATACTGCTTGAGGTAGACTGAAGCTTTTACACCATCCTGGTGGCGTGGCTCAGGGGAGGGAGGCTGCCTGGGTGCCCCTGGCACCCATCTGTGCTCTGGTCCTCTGCCCCCACGGACCACCCTGCACTCTGCTCCACAGAGAGGGGTTTAAGAGAACGAGCCCAGCTCAATGTGTTTGCAAGGTTCCCTTGACAACCCAGTTTCCCATCTGAAGCGGGATGCTGAGGGTCTGACCTTGACCCTGGGCCTGACCTCACCAGAGGTGGCCTCAAGGCTGAGGGCAGCTGCCTGTTTCCAGCTGGGCTGTCGGTGGCCCTCCTCTGTCCCCCGGGCCTGGTGTGAGCAGCCCCTCTGCGGCAGACAAGCTGCTGGAGGGAAGAGACGGGGTCAGAGAGGTCACACCAGCCCCCAGGACCCACGAGGGCAGTGTGAGCAGCTGATCGGCCCCCTCCCTGGGGTCTTGGTTCCCACGGCAATCATCCTGGGTCTCTGCAGGGCCGCCCCCGAGGGCAACAAGTTAGGCCAACCGCACTGGGCACCCGGGAAGGAAGCGAGGGCAAGAACTGGGGACTCAGGCGGCCAAGGTCCTTCTGGAGCGAACATCTGGCAGTTGTGTGATGAAAGCTTGGTGAGCTCCAGGCAGTGCAGAACAGTCTGCCTTTAGCTGGTCTTACTCTTCAGTCTGAAAAAGGCCACGCAGGGTTGAAAACTGGTAACTTCACTCTGGGAAGTGTATGTAAGTCCCACAGGGCAGGATTGCTTAGAAGTGGCCAGAATGTATGATTTCCCTTTAATCACAGCGAGACCTGCCTGTCGGCTGTCACTCCAGCATCTGCAGTGTGCAGCTGGGGGTCTCCTTCCCACACGACCCTACACCCCTTCCAGATGGGCCTGTCTGCAGGTGAACTCTGGCAGAGAAGAGAAGCCTTTCCCCGAGCACTGGGGGAGGTGAGCCGAAGGGCTCAGGGAGGAAAGAGCTGGCCTCCCTCCTCCCCTGCCACCATCAGGTCCTCTCTCTCCACGGCTGTGTTTGTTCCTACAGCCAGCGAGACCCCAAAGGGTGAGTGGGCTGGACAGCCAGCCAAGGAGGGGATTCAGGTAGAACAGGCAGCGCAGGCTTCAAGATGAAGTGCAGCAGGCGGGCCCAGAGGGGCCAGGACCTGCTGCTGGGAGCGCGGGGGGTCCGGGGCTGGGCTGGGAGAGGGCAGCCTCGGACCTGCTCTCTGAGCTCGGGGCCGGGGCGAGGCTGGAACTTGAGGGCAGCCTCGGACCTGTGCTCTGAAGCCCCGGGTGTCGGGGGGGCCTCGCTCCTGAGGCCCAGCTGAGGGGAGATGCCACTTTGCTTGGAGGCAGGGGGCAGCCTCTCCACTGCTTTCCGGTCAAGCTCACTCTGACTTGCTGCCAGGATGGACTTGAGCTTGGTTGGGAAGGGGAAGGAGGCACTGCCCAGGGTTGCAGGAAGGGGACAGGCTGATCGGGCCACTTGACCTGTTCCCCAGGCTGGCCTGCGGTCGGTCCTACAAAGGGAGCCTTGGTTCTGCACTTCCTCAGCCCCCACCAGCAGATGTCCCCCAGGTGGGGCCGGGATCCCCTAATCCCCAGACGAAGGAGTCCATCTGGGTCAATAAAAGCCACCATCATTTTGTTCTCCTGTCCAGTCCAAGTCCTACAAACTCACTTAGAGACCCTGCGGTCCGATTCTCTGGGGGAGCGTAGTGTTGAGAGGTGCCGTCTTCCCGGATGGGGATGCACCAAGGGGATGGGAAGTGGAATCTGCCCTCGTACATCCAGGAGCCCCTCTGGATGTGGTACCCAGAACCAGCCAGTGATGAGAATTCCCAGATGCCCACGCTTACCACCAGCTTTTACCAAGAGGCTTCCGAGTTTCAGGACTGCTTAGGTTACCTTTGGACTTCAGAGCAGGGTAAGCGTTTACTAACCCAGCAACTGTGTAAATGATGTATGATTTATTCCCCTATTTCATATAAACTCATCCATGTGTGTTTCTCTCAGGATGGCCACACAGGAGTTCAGGGCCGCCGTCTCCCTTGTGTGTCCCGTGAGGCTGGCGGCTGCAGGAGGGCGGCAGTGTGCGTCTCTCCAGCAGGACGTGGTCTGCAGCTGACTGAGAGCCGGGCAAGAGACCAGGATGCAACTGCGCCCTGCTCGGACGCCACCTCCCAGCAGCCTCTGAGGGCGCAAGTTAAGGCCAGCAAGAGGCAAGGAAAAGGAACGAAATTTGAGTCGTCCACCTGTTTTATCAGGGAATTGAGGTGATAGCTGGATTTTCTGAGAACCATCTTAGGCTTCATTACCGAGTCTCATTAACGAACATAAATTGAGGGTGAGTTGGACGAATACCAGAGATGAAATACGCCTTTCCAGTCATGGACTTTACACTACCACTTGGGTAATCCATCAAGTCATTAATTCTTAAATAAAAGACAGATGGATAAGAATAGAGGTTCACCCCATTAAGCTCAACCCATGTGTTCAGGGGAAGTCTTTAATGATGTTTTAAAAGATGTGGAACTTCTCGGGAGATGCTTCTAATGAGCATACTATCTACAAAGTTGCAGGCATTTGAATATCACCCCCAAACAATTAAGACGATGCATTCATGAAGAAGCTTTAAAACAGACAACCTGTAATACTTGATGTAGAAAAAGTTCCAGCTTCCACAATCCTTTATTAAATATTTGACAAGTCGCATCACGTCTTTACAATGACTTCATTTTGTCACAATACTCTTTTGTTAAGTCAGAAAAACAATCCACAATTTCTCTTTAGGTCTCTCAAGAAAAACGAAAAGCAAAAGGAATTTGTTCTTCAACAAAACCTTTTCTACGTGTATCAAATTCAACTGTATTTTAAAGCTATTCTGATTGTGAAAATGAGCATTTAGTCAGACGATGTATTTTAAAAATTTCCAAGTTGTTTGGTTTTTAATCACTGTATCAAATAGTACTTGGCTTTGTATTAGGAGGTGAGGTTATAATAAAAAGTTACAAAACATTGAGAATTCATTTGGAATGCTTGAAACTTTTCACCTTAAAAGTCACTGTTTTTTTCATGTTTCATTTGATAATAGATGCTGAATTAAGAGATGACAGCATATTCTATCATCATCTCCCTTGGGTTCTCTGAGGGTCAGAATTCTCAGGACACAGCTTGGAGAAAACGGTATCAGGACTAACCTCTCACTCCCTTTCGAAACCAGATTCCTCAAGGTAGGTGTGAATGCTATACAAATATACACAGATAGATTTGCACAGCGGATGTTCGTACATATTTTACATACGTAGTAGTGAGGGAGCAACAGTTAAATGCAAAGTTAACAGGAAGGAAACTGTGACAGTCCAGGTGAGATTAGTCTGAGGGAGAGGGGGCAACGTGGCTTCAGTAGGAACGCAGATTCTGCCTGTGGACACAGGGCCACGGCCATGAGGCTTATGATGCATTGATACACGTCGAGAAGGCAGCGCACAGAGGCCTGTCGCCGACGCCGCGCGACTCGACTCTACCGTCACTCGCACAAACACAAAGCCTACTGCCGAAAAGACATGCGTCCTAAACATGCGCTGCTCTGCACGCAACACTGTTAACGAAGGGGAGGGGTCTAAACGGGAGGTTTTCTTGGACGATTCTGTACCAACAGAAAGCTCTCCTTTCCTATAAAACACACAAGCTCACATCCTAACGCTACAGCTTTGTCTCTGACGCGCTGAAAACACTCTGGGGACTGGGGCGGGGTGTGTGAACGCAGGTGCATATACACTGTTCCTTAAGGCTTCGATAAATTTAAAAAAAAAAAAAAGTGGTCCAAAGTATATCACATTTTTCTTCCCAGTTTTAAAATCTAAAGTACAAAGTGGAGTTTATTAAGGTTTATTTTAAAAAACACATCTCGGACCTAAAATTGGCAGTTTTGACTTACCAGGTGTACCCCAAAGTCTGAATAAGACAGAGGTAGTGCAGGACCTCCTGGGGGTCGGAGGAGGGTCCCCTGCACGGCTTCGGCCCCCTGCCGGCAGGGCAGGAGACGACACCGGGGTCCGCCAGGGCTGCGGAGTCAGGGTGAGGAGGCCCAGCGCACCGCTGGGCAAGGGCTTGAGGACTGGTTAACCCAGGCGCGCTCTATGGATCCTGACATTTCAGAGGCAAGATACAAGACTTAGAAAAACAGCGGAGTCACGTGAGAAACAATTAGCAACTGTGAGGACAATTAGTAGTTTGTGGCACACAAGCTCGGTTTCCAAGGGGCCAGTTTTGGACCTGGCAAGGTCACAGGGCAACGGTCCATGCTGTCCATTGAACAGTGGGAGATGCAGAGAGTGGGTCAAATATTTTGTGAATCATTCTTCTCAGAACCTGTCCCTGCATCCTTATATGGGAGGAACAAACCAAGTCAGGCATTTGCCATCCAGCCTTAGGGAGTATCTGGTGGGAGGTACCAGAGCGCCTTGGTAAGTAAAGGGACGTATTTCAGGAGAAAGGAAAAGAGTGCTGAGACCCACGCCTCATCACTCCGTCGCAGAGGTGGCAGGT
Organism: Nanger dama; assembly: GCA_917880005.1. Lineage (NCBI taxonomy): Eukaryota > Metazoa > Chordata > Mammalia > Artiodactyla > Bovidae > Nanger > Nanger dama. The sequence goes on from CAKJTW010000029.1 coordinate 4,614,801, forward strand.
GGACGAGCAGACCCTGCCTGGAGCCAATCCCTACAGGGCAGGACTCCCCAAACTCACTGTTAGGCCGACAAGAGGGGGGACTAGAAACAGGCAGGACTCTTACAGGTGACTTGGTTACCTGATGTTTAAAAACCTTTCAACCACACGCAATATGCAAATTCTGGAACTGACTTCTTAACCTCGTGGCAAAATGGCCCATAATGGCTCTTTTCCAGGGGACTAGAGAAGCTGGATCCCGGTCATCTCTAGAAGGCATCACTGTTAAAGAGATCTGGGGCAGCGACACCGTCCTCTGCCCCCAGGCCTGCGTGAGCCAGCCGGGCAGAGGCCTCTGCTCGGCCCACTGTGCCTCTCCCTTGCCGCCTCCTGAGGCTACAGCGTGAAAGTGGTTGTCAGGATTGAGAGAAGGCAAGGTACGTGGCCGTTTTAGACAAAGAGTGGAACACGGAGAGTTGCTGAGAACTGGGGAAGCTTATCTGGATTCAAGGAAGCCCAAACCCCCAAACAAACTCTAAACCCAGCACTCTCGAGCTGCCACTGAAATCAGATGATAAGGGAGAGAGGAACCGAACTGCCATTCACAATTACCGCCTTCCAAGTATTCATGGGGGTCTATTTCGATAATTCTTGTCTGTTCTTGGCACAGAAATGATCTTAGAATGGGTTTTCTTGCATATTTTCAGTACTTTGCCTAATTTGCATTCAGTGAACATTCTGATTTAAGAATTTATGAAATGACAGAAGAATCCCAGCTCTTCGACAAGGACTGCTGGATTTCTTCCCTGTAATTACACACTTACAAAACCCATCCCAGCACACTGCTCTCCCAGGCTTGGTCATGAACCATAAAAAGCAAGCCGAGGGGCCAAGAGAAGAAGATACTTGTTACATCAACTGAAGGGAGAAAATCCCACCAAGAGGTAAAAATAATGAGCAATATTGTTTTCTAAATACTCAACATCTAAGTTTTCTGATCACTATTGGATTTTTAAAAATCAACGTGAGAAGGGAACAACCCTCAGCTCTGCAGAACTCCACCTTCTTTTAGATGCCAAGGGCTCTGCAGCCCCTTTAAAAGGCTCAGCCACAACCATTCGTAGCTTTGCACAAGCCACCCGGCAGACCCCAAGTGGAGGCCCTGAAACCACACTTCTTTCAGTCTCGTCTATGACTGGCAAACAGTCTATCCAGTTTCCGTGGACGGCCGCCCCAGGGCTGAGGACAACACAGGTGAAGAAGGACAGAGGGTCTGCTAGGCCCCCTTGCCCTGCCTCAGGCGTCCCCTCAAAGCACAACTGTGCAACGAGGACTTGCGGGTGGCCACAAACCCGAATCCCGCAGAACTTTCCACCCCCAGCAGGGTCAGCTGGAGAGCCAGACTTCAAGGCGTCAAACCAAGTCTCTCCGCCCTTTTAATCTAGGACCGACACAGCGCGGGCAGAGCACGGTATGGAAGCATGCAGCAGGTCATCGGGAACAAAACCTGGTTAGATTGTCTAGTAATCTTTGCAGTGGAGTAGAAATCGCAAAACGCTTGGTGAGGACAGGCCTCTAGGCTCAGCTTTACAGCCAGGGTTTAGACACCAGCAGCCAGATTCACAACTGACAGATATTGCACCGGAAAGGCGTGTGCAGAGAGAAGAAATCACATTCAACGCTATGATTAAAAAAACCAAAACAAAACCAGGCACGACCTCCATGTGGAACATAAAGTGCCTTCAGAACTGGTGCAGCGATAACAGAAGTTGCGTATTCAGCCACAGTCCGCAGACGCGCTCAGGCAGGAGACTGCACAGGCCCGCTCTCCAGTCTCCAGTCACTCGGTGCCAAGTTTCGTTCGAGTGTCTCTACTACAACAGCGAGGAGGAAAATATGATAGGAGGTCTGTACAGCATTGGGAGGGGTGAAGTAGTTTCTCTTCGAGAAGTCATAGTCCAACCCTGCCTCAAACGTGCTCCAGCACACGTAGTTACTTCTAAGGAATAATGGTGTGATTCCTTCAAGTCAACACAAATTTTGTCATGCTATGTTACAATTCTCTCAGTCTGCAGCTATTACGCTAAATTTGAACAAAAATGTAATATCCAGTTTTCATTCTGAACATGGAAAAAACTGTCATGATGCCTAATGTTATTTGTCTGCAGAAGGATTTTGGACAGAAGTCAGTCTTCCATAGCTAATCTGGTAGGGGGTGGGGCTTTCCAAGTACTTTAAAAATAAAAACATCACCGACATTAAACCGGGTATGAAATTCAAATACAAAAAAAAAAGCTCACTTTTCCAAGTACATGAGACATCTTTAATTGTAGTGAAATAAAATCTGCAAATCGGTCTAAATCATTTTAAAAAGTAAACATGAGTTGTAATACTAACCTGTAGAGTGATCAATTCCATTCGCTGTCATTATAAAGTATGGAAAATATTTATTAAGGGTGTGGCCTACAGAGGCACAACATAAATAGAGTAAGTCCTCCTGAAATGTAATCAGTATACACATCAACCAGTTGGAAATCGGTGGTGGGAAGTGCAGGAACGCGACCCGGGACAGGGTCTCCCTGTCGGCCGTGGGCAAGTCGGGGGCAGGGGCGCCGCTCCGGGACCCCTCGCCGCACCGCTCTCTGCCAGCGTCTCTGCAGAGTCTGTCAGGCAAACGCAAAAGTGCAAGCAGGACTTGCTCGAAGAACAACCACCCGAGGCAGGGCCGCTTAATCCACCCCCTCGAATCCCTGGGCGTTTCCACGGCCATGAGAAGCTTCTCGCGTAAATCTTCGAAGGTTTCATACGGAGGTAAGTCAAGGCGATTAAAGCTGCAAAAGTGACAAGAAAGCAGAGGTGAGCTCCAGCGTCTCTGCCCGTGAGCCGCACCCGGGTCTCCTCGACTCGGCTTAAGGGTGCCCTTGGCGTGTCTGAGCGAGAGGCTTGTAAAAGCCTCAGCACAGAAATTATAATCCAGTGATGACCCTGCCCACACCACACACCTGCAGGGGACGAGAAAAGGATTTTCGAATCGTCTGTGAAACCTCTCTACTACAGTCGGACATGGGTTCTAGAAGCCCGTGCTGGGAAGGGACAGAGAACAAGCAAGGTAACTGGCGCACACGCCGAGTGACGCAAAATCGTCTGTGAAACCTCTCTACTACAGTCGGACGTGGACCCTAGAAGCCTGTGCTGGGAAGGGAGAGGGAACAGGCAAGGTAACTGGTGCACACGCCGAGGCTTCCAAACTGGAAACCCAAGGGCTTTCCGCAGCAGGACGAATGGAGGCTCCCCGACGCGCTCCCTCATCTGACACTGTTTTAGGGAGCCAGCGCTTCTGCACGCAGCGCCTGTCTTCAGCACAGCCCCTTTCAGCGGGTGATGTTTCCCCATTTTGCAGATGCAGGCCCTGCAGCCAGGCAGCAGGTCGCCGTGTCCCAGCCTCAGCCCTGACTGCACCGCAGACCTGAGACCAGAACCAGGCCCCCGTGGCTCTGGGGCCCTGATGCGGAGCGGCCCTCTACGCAGAGTCAGGCAAGTCACTGGCGTGCGGCGTGAAGAGCTGCCTTTACACAAAGCCCCCTGCGCGGCTGAAGGCCTTGGCTGGGGTGGCACACGCCACCCTGGTGACAGTGAGGCCTCCAGACACGTGTGGCCTCTGAGAGCAGCGACCTCACGTGTTCACAGGACTGAGTTCAGATCCTGTGTCTGCCACCAGCCAGTGACCTCAGGCGAGTCATTCCCTCTCTGTTGGCCCTTCTGTGAAATGGGGAGACTGCCGCAGGGTCAGGTGCGGGGAGGGTCCCGATCATACATATAAAGGGGCCTGGCGCATAGCGAGCGCCCACAGGCAGCCACCACTCACTCACCGGTCCCTGTCCCCCACGCACCCCCCCACGCCCCAGGCACAGGGACCTGGAGCCCCAGACACAGACCAGGGAGGCGGGCTGCTGGCAGGCCTCTGTCACGACCATGTCCACACGTGCTTGTGGCGTGTTTGCACCTGTGTGCACGCACGCACGCACACGTGCCCACCCTAGCTCATGATGCTTTCATCAGCCAGCATTCGTGAGCATGTGCCCCGTGCCAGCACCGTTAGTGGTGAGTGAGTGCAGGTCACTCAGCTGTGTCTGACTCTTTGCGACTCCATGGACTATGTAGTCCATGGAATTCTCCAGGCCAGAATACTGGAGTGGGTTGCCTTTCCCTTCTCCAGGGGATCCTCCCAACCCAGGGACTGAGCTCAGGTCTCCCACATTTCAGGTGGATTCTTTACCAGCTGAGCCACCGGGGAAGCCCAGGAACACCGGAGTGGGCAGCCTGTCCCTTCTCCAGGGGATCTTCCCCACCCAGGAACTGGACCTGCGTCCCCTGTGTGGCAGGTGGAGTCTTCACCCACTGAGGGCGCTATTCCTCGATCGCCTCAGCGAATCCTAGCACCCACCTGTAAGGCGGGCGATGCCGCATCCCTACTTGTAGAGGAATCCAAGGCACAGAGAGGTCAGGGAACTTGCCCAAGGTCACCCAGTAAGTGGCAGAGCCCGGATTCAGCCCCAGGCTGGCTCCAAGGCCCGGATATGGTCAGGCTGCCTCAGGGTCTAGATCTGCGCGCTCTTGGCACTGGCATAGGTTTCCAAGGATGGGCAGAGCATCTTCCAGGGTTTTAAAGCCAATGACCATCAGCAGTTAAGTCCCAGACACACGAGCAGGGTGGGCCCTTGGGGCCCTTTAACAATCGCTGAGTGTCTGATAAGACACACTGAGCTCTGAGATTGTTTAACATCAAAATACACAGCAGAGGAGAACGCTGCGCCTCCCAAACCAGAGGGCTCAGGAGCTCAAGAACCCTGAAAGACTAAGGCGGAAAGAAGTTTTCAACGTTTGATCTTCACCGTGATAACGACCTCCAATGTCATTTCACCAGCGACAAAGACAGAACCCCACTCCGCAGCTACACTTGAGAGCCTTTTCCCAGGAGGCAGCTGTTGTCTTGATTTTAAGCTGGTATTTCACAGTCCAGGGCCTGCAATCCTGAGGGGCTTCAAGAGCCTGTGGCCATTTTAAAGAAGGTCCATAGATTATTCAAGCTTGAGAAATACTGGCGTGATGGGGGAGAGAGAGAAGCAAGTCGGGGAGTGTGAAGATCTGAGGCTTGGGATGTTATTAGCTCTCGGGGCATCAGTTCCTCCACTGCTGAGTGGGGACTCTCAGGACCCGCCTCTTAGAACCGCTGTGACGGTGTCACAGGTTCACACACAGGGTGCTTGCTAGGGCGACGCCTGGAGCAGTGAGTGCTCAGGGTTGCCATTACTTCTGATGTCAGGAGCAGGTCTGGCTCTGGCCTGCCACCAACCAGCTGCATGACCTTCTTACCCTCAGGGGGTAAGCCTGGTGCGGAAGATGTGTGGGCTGAAGGAGATTATCTCTAGGTGGGTCTGTGCTGCTTAGTAAAGAGGAATTTTAAATATATGAGCAGTGACCTTTGATGGAACAAAGGAATGAAGCCTCTTCATGCTAAATATTCCACAACTATATGTGAAAGAACCAGCTCCGCCAAGCCCTCGCTCTCCTAGGAAATCAGGTTTCAATCTAATTTTTGAAACTGCGTATTTTATATTTTCATCAAACATGGAAGAGATTAAACACATACGGCTATGGTTGTCGTGGGGAAGTTTGTTCGCAGTGAACCAAGAATGAAGCATAGTTGTTGTGTTTCTATATTTCAGCAGAAGCTGGCGCCGGATGGGAGGAGAGCCACAGCAGAGGAAAAAGAGGAACTGCCACGCCACCAGCCCAGGGTCATCAGCAGAACTAGCAGCCTCCGCGGGGCCTGGGAGAGCGGCCCTGGGAGAAGGCCCCGGACGCGCTCTCCTCCTGGGACGCTCGACAGCAGTGGGGCTGCCTTCCTCCCGGGCGTGGCCCGTCCTTCCAGAAGAGGAGCAGCGACTGAACCCTGCCTGTCCTCGCCAACCACCCGGGCAGCTCTGCAACCCCACGGGCCTGGTCGTACCAGACCAACTGGGTCCAAACCTCCGTGAGTGGGACCCCAGGGCCAGTGTTTGTGTTTAATGCTTTCTAGGGGTTCCAATGTCCAGCCAAGGTCGACAGACACCGAGTCAGCGCCTTGTCTGGGTGGTCCTGTATTTTGGTGGCGGCTCAGCACACGGACTCAGAGACAGAAGAAGCGTTCAACGGCAAGATATCTGTCTGTGGGTCAACAGTAGGATGTGGGATGAGCGCTCAGTTGCGTGGTTGTCTTCGAAGAGTCTGGAAAGAAAGGGAACCATATGCCCGTGGCAGCAGCTTAACTACAGCGGTCAGTGTGGAGATTCCAATTCGGGCAGACCTGACATTAAGTTCTGAGATTCGGAAGCCTGTGAATTCAGACCACAAGCAAGCTTCCCAAGAACCCACAGGGACATGGCCGTCGAGGCACAGGGCCTGCCCCACACGAGATGGCCACACCCAGCGACACCGCTGTGGCTCCTCTCTGAGTCTGGGAGCTTAGTCCCCATCCCGACCATCCTGGGGCTCAGCTCAGCGCTGGCAGCCTTTCACAGGAAGGCTACTGAGCCCAGAAAACCACACTGTGTTCTGAAACTGGAATAAAAGCTCCAAAAGGCCAAAACACTCTGCCCTGAGAATAAAGGCAGACGGTCAGGGACACCGACTGCTCCAGCGATAGGCCAGTTTTAGCAAGACCCAGCCTACTCTCCTGGCACCGACGGGCAGGGACCACATCCATTCCGCTCGGAGTTCTCGGAATGTGAAAAATGGGGAAAATGTGCTTTCCGGCAAGGCGACGGAATTGAAGAGAAGCAAAAAAAAACCCTTGCACAAGCCCATTTTCCACAAATGCACCTGAATGAGACCTTCCTCCGAGCTGCGCCAGGCAGCGTGGGATGGCCCAGCGACTCTGGCAGCCCAAGCTGCTCGTGGGGAAGGAGGCTGAGGGCTGACCATCCATAGGACCCCCTCCACCTGCTTCCTATGAATAAGAAACCAAAGCCTCGGCGGGGGGAAACCAACCCAGGGGACCTGGGAGCCAGATTGAGAGCTCCTGAGGTCCTCCTCTCTGTGGGTCTCAAAGTCCTCGGGGGTCCCAGGGACCCTCTCCTCTGGCCCCCCACCCCATGGAGGCCTTTTGAGTGCCACTGTGCTAAGCCTCCCTGGGCAGGGATCCTTGGCCGGACCTGTGAACCCCCTCTGTCACAATCACATTACTAAATCTGAGAGACTCATGGGTTCTGGAGAGCCATGGAAAGTCTTTTAAAGACCCTGTTGCTCCAAGGACTCTCATTCATGCTTCTAAGCCAATTTAAGGCTGGAGTAAGACCTCAGTCTGCTCAGAGGCTGGGTGTTGTCACAGCCACAGAGGGAGATGATACAGTGAAATCTCTGCTTCCCAGAATATTTAAGGAAAGAGGGGGACTGGAGGAGGAACACCCCAGGGGAAGCAGGAAGGGGGGATTTAACCCTTCATTATCCAGCATACCAGCCCTTCCACCTCCTGGTTCAACTTCACCAGCTCCAGTGTGATTACACTTTCACCCGCATCACTGGCGTTTCCCACCCTAAACGCTCAGTGGGCAGGGAGCGCAGCTCGTGACCCTCTCGCCCAGCATCCTCCATGGCTAAGCTTTGAAAAAACAAGTCTGTCACAGCTGGATGGCTTTCCGTCACTCACCACGTGTGAGCTCTGGGCAGTTTTTCAGGACTTCCCCATTGCTCTATTGTAAACAGCTGAGGACCATTGGAACCTAGACAAAGGAAAAGAAAACGCGAGGCTGAGTGTTCAAGGCAGCAGAGCGAGACAGGGAGGGGCTGAAGGAAAGAAGGCGGGGCGGGCGGGGCGTGCCTGGGGTGAGCCCAGGACCCCCTCTGCAGCTGTGACGTCACAGTGTGCAAAACAGGGGCAGCCAAGGTTCTGCACCACCTTAGACTCACGTCACCATCAGGACGGAAACTTGCCAAGCTGAACTGAGCAGACAGGACGTGTGGACGGGCGGAAGCTACAGCCTTTCAGCCCAGCCCTGCGAGCTTAACTGTAAGCCTACTTCTGGGGGCGGGGGCGGGCGGGAGCATGAAGCATCATGACCTTTAATATGCAGAGCAGAAAGTAATTTTTTAATCTACAGGAAGTGCTGAAGAATTCTGCCTTGTGGAGGGGGTGTGGTAAGTGTAACGTTCAGCTTACAAAGACATGGATGATTATACCAAAAAAAAAAAAGAAAGAGAAGACCAAATTTATGGTTCTGTGTACAAAACCAAAAAGTAAAAACAGTCCCCTGCTTTTATACAGAGGTAACTACACAGACAGGAGGAGAAGAGGACGACAGGGGATGAGATGGCTAGGTGGCATCACCGACCAGCGACCTGGCTTTGGATAAACTCCAGGAGCTGGTGATGGACAGGGAGGCCTGGCGCGCTGCAGTCCACTGGGTCGCAAAGAGTCCAGACGCGACCGAGCGACTGAAGGACTTCAGCAGCACAAACAGCTGAGGATACAGCATGCTGCCGCACCTTCCTGTGGTGTGTCTGCTGGGTCCCCGCAAAACCCACTCGGCTCGAGGCCTGGGGGCAGTCTTCCCGAGCCACAGCCGATACCTGGTAAACACTCATGGGGTGAGGGGAGGACAAGACCCCCTGGTATCCTGCTCACCATAAAGCTCGGCAAATCCATTCATAGGTACTCGAGACGTCCCCGTGACAAACTGCAGTAACCGGATGCGCTTCTCGGCGTCCATCAGCAGCACAGCCTGCGGACAGGGAGGGGCAGAGGTCAACACGCGCCACGGGCCGTGCCACGCAGACCAGCAAACTTCATCCTGCATGCACTGCGGTGGAAGTCCTAGATGGTCTTACACCCGGACGGGGTAAGGCCGGGAAGCATTTTTTTTTAATGGCCACAAAGCTGGCCTCTAATATCAGAGATCGAGGGATCACAATGTCCCTTTCTTCATGTGTCCATTGGTCAAAAATAAGTGGTTAAAAAAAAAAGGCAAACTTGTTGATGGCACTGAGCTCATGTTTCTGTTGGCGAGGCTTGCCGGTCCTCTTGAGCCTCTCGGAAACGCACACGCGCCTCTCAAGCCATTAGGGACACAGACAATTTGAAGAGTGTCAGCTCCAGGGGCACCCAGGCTATGAGGCAGGGTTTCTGACTGCAGAGAAATTCTCTAAAGGTAACATTTTAGCAAAAGAAAAGCGGAAGCCAGGCTAGGCCTCTGGAAATAACCGGTGTAGCTTACTTATCTGAATTATTCTAAGAATCTAGTTGGCTTCACTGATAAAGTCACTTGAACTGATATTTAAAAAAAAAATCCAAAATCAAAGCTGAGTGAGACCTGGACTAAGACTTTAGGATTTGATGATTCTGCTTTCTTCCTTTTCTCTCTACTTCTCTGTCACATTTGAAATCTTATAGTAACAGATATTTAGAAATTAAGACAATTCAAATAGATTTCTTATTTCTATAAGTAAATAACCAGTGCTTCTCCCGGCCCCTCCTCCCCCATTGTTCTTTCAAAGTCAGTTTACACTCTCTTCTTCAGACCTGCTCACTATTTCACTTCTCTCCTAAAATGAACAGGATACAAACACTGGCCTTTAGAGAGTAAATCAGATTTCATTTGCATCTCTGAATGAAAGATGTAGACATCAAAATGGTTGTTGGAATTCACAAAAAAAGTTGAGAAAATGGTTTTTTAAACCAAAATGGCATCTTGGAAAAGCCAGCCCCAAAGCATGTATTTGTCCTGAGAAGCCTTTCATTCTTATTCACACTCTGGAGGACTCGTTCCAATTCTTGAATGCAGCTATCTGCTTCTTAGGGTCATCCAACTCAACGGTTTCCTCAAACAAAAGCACTTGAGCAGGAGACTGAGGAAGACAGCGTGGCTGACTCAGGAGAAGTGAGGACAGGTGTCCACCACGGTCACAGAAAGCAGCTCAGCAGACCTCTTCCCTCTCCAGCAGGCCACAGAGCCCCAGACCCAGCGGTGGACTGTGGAAGGCAGCACAGGCCCTGGGCCCCGGACTTACCTTCCAGAACCACTGGATCACGGGATGGTTCGGGCAGTAGCCGTTCTTGTAGATAGAATGTTGTCGCCAGTCGTTCACATCCACGTCGCCAAGGCCGCACATCAGCAACTGGAGGAGACAGACAAGAGGTGAACAGAGTGTATCGTGAGAGGTGAAGAAATACACACGGAGAAGAGGCCTTCTCTCAGCGCCAGCATCACGGCACGTGGAAAGCCAGACGATCCAGTGAACTGTAAGAACGACTGAATGGGAACACGTGTGCTGCACCCTGCCTGCCACCTCGGGCTAGAGACAGGGGACAAGGGACCCGATTCCAAGGCCTGTGCGGATCACTGCATCTCATGCTGGAGATGAAAAGTCCAGACTGCTCGCCCGCCTGCCCCTCTGATCTCAGCTCAGTGCTCACGGATTTGCTTATGCTGTTTACATCTGCTCGCGACGCTGGCTGTCTGCTCTACTGAGAGGTTATCTGTCTCACTATGTGAAAATACCTCTCCACCCACAACAGAATTTGTGCTTTACGATAGCAAGAACGTGTCTTCCCCAGATGGATCCGCCAACTCAGGGCATCACCTCACCTCCCGGCGAGCAGATCTGTCCCGAGGCTGTGATTGCTTCTCTGCCTCACGGGGCCTGGCTCCACCTTCCTTACTGCCTAACCCTCTGCTTCCCAGGTGGCTCAGCGGTCAAGAATCTGCCTGCCAGCCTGGAGACACGGGTTCAGTACCTGGGTTGGGAAGATCCCCGAGAGAAGGAAATGACTGCCCACTCCAGTATTCTTGCCTGGACTCCATGGACAGAGGAGCCTCGTAGTCTACAGTCTATGGGGTTGCAAAGAGTAGTCGGACATGACTTAGCAACTAAACCACCATCTCCAACCCTCTGCAGGGCAGTTTCCTGTAGACAGAGGAGTGATATTCTCACAGAGGCACCAGCAGAAAATGGGAGAACTAAACCAGAGGCCTGGAAGGCGGGCTTGTAGGCCTGACTGTGCTCAGGGCCTGCTGGATAGACCTGTGAGGCCATTAGCCTCTCCTGGCCTCAGTTTCCCCCACCTTTCAAACGCAGGGCCTCCTCGACATGCTGTCTATGACATCATCTACCCGGATGTTTCCATTTGAAGGTAGGAGAACGGAAAACCAGTCCCCAGGAGCCGCTTCACCGGACAAGCAGCCCCTGAGTCCCGTCAGCAGCCTCTGCACAGACACAGCCTGCCTTGTCCTGCTTCCCTTGACACAAGGTGAAGAGGTCCCTCTGCTCTGCAGACGCCTCACTCTCTGCATCAACCCCAGGATGCTGGCACAGCCTGGGATGAAGCCACCTCCCGCTAGCGCCTTGCTGCTTTCTGGTGCGCTTCCTCATTCAACACGACCCCTTCAAGTTCAAGGCCACCTCTGCTCTGGGAGCGACACAGACGCTCAGGCTCACCTCTGGGCCGAGCCCCCCTCAGCTCTCACAGTGGGTGTGCAGAAAACCCAAGTCCTCAGCTGGCCCCCGCCCGGGGAGCAGGGTGGTACCCCCATCCCCTGGCTGCTGCCACCCCAGCTCTATCGGAAGCAGCAGTTTCCCTGCCAAGCCAGGCCCGGGCGGTGAACCAGCTCAGCGCGGCAGGCCTCTGTCTGCTGTATCCCGGACCTGCCCTCTCCCAGGAAGGAACGCACAGGTGACGACCTCTGCTGTTCCCTGATCCCCAGTCGGCAAACAAGCCCCTGAGAGACCTGCGCTGGAACTGACCCAAGCTTACTCACTAGGACACTGTGGATGAGAGCATATTACAATGTCAACAGTGAAGCAACTTAAATAAAATCTCCTTTACGTAAAATGTTTACAAACCTCCAGTTCATTTTCATCAAAGATTTTAATCAAATCAATAGGGAGCAGTTCCGTGAATCCCTGAAAGGAAAAAAAAAAAATCACTCTCAATACCTTTTTCTCTGATAGAGACAAATTTTACAGGGCCAAGCTAGGAAAACACACATTGTTCTCTGATGATTTATAGCTATCAGTGACAGTATTCTGTGATTTTAGTTCTGATAAAAACAGCATAATCACAATATAAAAGATTTAAAGAGCGGCAGACTCCAGAGGGTTTAGGTACTTGGGTAATTCCTGAAACACTATGAAAATATAAGTTGCTGTAAGCAGGCGGCGGATTCCAAAAGCCATTTTTGACGCACTGCCGGGAGCCAGGGTGGCCCTAGACACACAGGCCACAGGCGTGAAAGTGAACCATTTACAAATAAGGTGCAAAGGCAGAGATGAAACCCTGGAGGTGGCCGTGTGATCGGCAGAGAGACAGGGAGTGCAGGGAACCAGCCTGGTTCCCAGCTTAGTTATCACTAACTGGTGGCTCAGACAGTAAAGAATCCACCTGCAATGCAGGAGATGTGGGTTTGATCCCTGGGTCAGTAAGATCCCTTGGAGGAGCAAATGGCAACCCACTCCAGTGTTCCTGCCTGGAGAATCCCATGGACAGAGGAGCCTGGCGGGTTACACTCCATGGTGTTGCAAAAACTCAGACACGACTCAGCGACTAGCACTTTCACTAACTACTGCTCTGATCCAGGATGGATGCTCTGTGTTGCTGGCCCTTCGTGCGGTCCGTTTCTGCAAGTGAGATCACCTGGAGTGAGGCCAGCTGGGTTTCTTGTGTAAATGAGGTATGACGAACCCTGCGGTTCTCAAGTGCGTCCAATTCACACGTTATATGCAAGGTCCCAGAATTTTTCCGAGTGTCCTTCCCGGGCGGGTGCTTTATTCACCACCAGCAGGTAAGCGGGTGAGGGATGAGCTTGAGAGCATCAGCCAACGAGAACCCGGCCTCAGTTCGGTGAGAAAGGAAGCCCGGAGTGGACACCCGGGGCGCATTCTCTTTAAGCAACTAGAGCACCTATTAGGACTTAGAAAGAAATTGCACTTGGGTCTCAGTGAGCCATTTAAAAACGATGAAGACGGGCCTCTCTCCTCAGGGGCCTGGTGGTGTCACTGACGTTAACAACCCGGGTCTGAGAAATAACTGCTTCACACTTTAATAGGGTGAGAAATTGTTCAGCCAGCCACGAAGAAAGGGCAGGGGATTAAAAAAAAAAAAAAAATGTCCGACCGATGAAGGGGAAGGCGCTGCTCCTGGGGAGGGATGGTGTGAATGGAAACTGCCCAGGTCCTCCCATTTCTCAGAACCTGCGGTCACCGCAGCAAAAGGCTGAGATGCTCCCAGCCTTCCCACAGCCGGGCACCACAGAAAACTGCAGGATGATGGCTCTAGCCTCTGTGGGGAAAGCCTGCCCTTCTGGATCAAGTCTGTAAAGATTTCTCTTTAAAAACAGTTACAGCGAATTAAAAACTAATAGCAACAAAGCTAGAAAACACTGAACCAAAGCAAACAAACGGAAGGCCGCAGCTCACACTCCTTTCCCGAGGCTGGGGGCGGTGGGAGTGGGGTCCCCACACTTGCGCCCGTGTGGGGGACTGTGATGGTCCTCCACCTCGTGCCCACTCCCAGGAGGAGGGTGGTCCTCTCCCAACCTCAGGGCATAGGCCTGGCTTCCAGTGAGCCCGACTCACCTCCAGGAAGGCGTTCATCTGCTTCTGGACCCTGTTCACGAACCTCCACTGGATGACTAGGCTGCGGGAGGAAATGCACAGCAGTTAGCCACCCCCTTCACCCTGCTTCCATTCCTTCCATCAACTGCAGCCGCTTCTCGTCGGGCAGGGGAGGAGCAGGGCCCGGAGCGGGCCAAGGAGAGGGTGGGGCCGCTGCTGCTGAGTCCTGGATGCTTCCAAGCACCGGGGCACACGTGGAGCCTCGAATCTCATCGAGGATTTAAAAAAAAGTAAGACTGGTTCTCCCCGCTCCCCTCCACCAAGCCTGTGTACCAAAGCTGCTTTATAAACGTGACCGTCCACAGAGAAGGGAAAATGGGCTTTGAGTACAAACATACCTGGCATAACGGACCCATACACACAAAACCATGTATGTGTGTACCCACACTTACGCACAACCATGTACATATTTTTAAGGGGAATACCCAGCACAATATATGTGATCATATGATATCTCATTCTAGTTTCCAATGTGCTGGCTTTCAACGAAGATATACAATTTATCAGCCTCTTACCACTAGCATTAATACTTCAATACCAGCATTTGGAGGGCTAGTGGTGAAAACCCTGAGTGGCAGAAATCCACTGAAACCATGCTGCCTGTGGTCGCGCCAAGTGCCCAGCAGCATCTACTGCCGGGCGAGTCCGTTCTGGGGCCCACCTGAGGCTTCTGTCGTGAAACAGCACAGGGACCTTGTCACCAAGGGCTCTCACTTATGGGGAGGGGGCGCCACGGCTACGGCACCCAGGGACCAGCCTGCCGCCCGCCCACTGCTCAGCATTTTGGGGGCTCCCTGGCTGTGCTGCGATCACCAGCCCAGCAGCCTCCTCCTCCTGCACGGGGGGTGCAGGGGGCAGGGAGAAGCTGGGAGTTCAACCGGATTTCTGGGGTGAAGCCAGTGGAGACGCTGCCTGAGGCCCTGCCCCCAACCCCGACCTGAAACGCGAAAGAATTAACTGCAAGAGGCACAACACGTATCCCAAGGTCCAAACCCTCTGACTCCTGGCCCTAGTCGCCCCGGGGTGGAGGGCTGTTAAAAATCGATTCCAAGTCTGTGCTTTCTGAGTGAAGACAATGGCGTCTGCTAGGACGCCATCTACTTGCTGAGGCTGTCCAAGTTCAGCGCAAGTGCCAGTGAACGTGAACAGGCAAGAACTGTAGTATCTTACTTCTAGTCTTTGACTAAGAGCAGTAAGCTTTCAAACTTGCGAGTGGAGAAGTCCGTCCTTCGTCAGGGTCTCTAGGGACTCGACACTCTCCCATTCTTCCTAATTAGAAAAGACAGTAGGCTTTTCTCTGCAGATGCTAAGGAAGGATGCGAAGATCCTTGGCTGTTCTCTCAAGTCCTGTGACCCATTATATGAGAGAGGAGGCAACCTGGCTTGTTGAGATGTTCTGAATGCAAACAAGGAGCTCAGGCCATGGCTGCAGCTCACTAGACGAGCAGGAACTAAGACCCTGGGAGCCATCCACTATTACGCTGAGCTGCCTGAGGTTAGTGAGGGCAGCCTGGCAATCCTTGGAGGACACCAGAACCGTGTGCTTGAAGCGTACCTGTGCCAAAGAGGAAAATGTAAGCTGCCCAACAGAGAAAGACCGCCCACTACAGACGTCCTAGATTTCCAGAGGACTCAACATTTTGTTCCACCAACGGAGGCTGAGGTTGAGTAAAGAAAATTACACACATCGGGAATGCTGTTTCAGCATCTGCTGAACTCTCCCCATCCATTCTCACTCTTTTCCTACACTTTGAGTATGGAAGAGAAGTCAGGAGAGAGAGGCAATATCTTCTCTTTGGTTGTTTCTAATTTTACCCCAACTGGCTTTCGACACTGTGTTCCATCGCTGTAATTCTCAGTTTTAGACAGGATGCCCACTGGCTCCCAGGGTCTCTGCTGTATCACTCAACAAGGACCCCTCTCCCCTCCCACTGCTCCTCTGTCGGCAGCTCCAAGAAGACAGGACGCAAGTCACCCTTCCATCCCGTAATTCAGCGTCCCGTGAGCCCACGCCAGAGAGGAACCCAAGCTGCTAAGAGGATGTCCACGGCACGCACAGGGTGTTCTGGCGAGGGCTGCCCACCAAACACGCCGCTCGATTTAATCAAAGAAAGGGCTGTGTGTGTACGTACTCGATGTACTCTCTTTTGTTTTCATTCGTTACCATTATTTCTGACCCGTTGGGCTTCAGATCCACTTGATATGTCTGCAATTACAAAGATAAAACAATGATCACCATCATGAAGGTATTTTGCGTATTATCACCGAGTAATAACGTCTCACTATAAAGAACATAAGTAAAATTTATTCAGAACTCTCCCAGAAAATGGGCTCTGTGTCCTAGGGAGTATCTAATGAGGCCTTTAAATTGTTAAGATGTGACACGCTTAAAGATGTTATCATCGAAGGCAAATGATTTTATGGTTATTTATGAGTTTTAATTATCCTTCATACATTAGCAACAGTGGGGAACAACACTTTTTTTCATCTGCTATTGACTTATCAAGAAGTTTAATTATGTTTCACAGAAAAGACAGGGTACATTCATCAAGACTACAGAGATCCCAATTTGTTGCTGAAAATTAGACTTTGTAGCCATAAAAAAATATACGTGGAATTTCTTTCAAAGGGGCAAAACACAGGGACTTAAAAGAGAGATGCTGAGGAATGGATCCGCCTGCCCCGGAGAACTCCCGCCTTTTCTCTGCATCAGACACCACCTCCGGCTTCCCCGGTGGCTCAGCGATAGAAGAAACTGCCTGCAGTGCAGGAGACCCGGTTTCCAGCCCTGGGTCAGAAGATCCCTGGAGGAGGGCGTGGCAACCCACTCCAGTGTTCTTGTCTGGAGAATCCCATGGATGGAGGAGCCTAGCGGGCTACAGTCCATGGGGTCACAAAGGGTGGGACACGACTGAAGGGACTTGGCAGGCACACGACACCACCTCCCGGCTCCCTGTCCCAGAACGTCCCCGCCTCCATCAGAGCCGCCCAGGAGCGTGAAGAGCAAAGACGCCGAGCCCAAGGCAGAGTCTCCTCCTCTGCTAGCCCTGGCTTAACAGCTGAGTGGACAAAGCGGTAAGTAGCAGAAGGGAAGGAAGAGTCTACTGATCTGACAGCAAAGTGTTTACTCTCGTGGAAATTCTGGGGAAATAGGAAAAAAATACCACCCACAGCTCCCCTATTCACAGATAACCACTTTCATATTCTGCTGGGAGCCCTTGTGGTCTTTCCCCCACGTGCATCCGGCTATGTCTGGGAGGAAGCCAAGCCCGAGGGAGTGGGTTCTCCAGAGTAAACGTCCAGGTCACGTCCCTCACTCGGGATACAGAGTCACACCTGTAACAGAGCCCTGCTCTGACACAGGGCCGCTTTCAGCGGCCCTGCCCCAGCTCCAACACTCTGGCCACCAGATGAAGAGCTGACTCACTGGGAAAGACCCTGATGCTGGGAAAGACTGAAGCCAGCAGAAGGGGGCGGCAGAGGATGAGATGGTTGGATGGCACCACCGACTCCATGGATAGGAGTTTGAGCAAACTTGGGAGATAGTCATGGACAGGGAAGCCTGCTGCAGACACCCCTGAGCACCTGAACAGCACAACAGAACGCCCCAGCCCTGCCACACACACCCAGGAGCAGGCTGGACGTCTCCGGCGTGCTCATCAGATCCTCTTCCTCTCTGAGCACGTCCTCTGATGGTGCACTTGACTGCTGCTCTTTTTCATGTGGAGGCAGCTTTTTCAATCTAAGCCTGCGGATCCTTGGTCTTGGCCCTTCCCATCTTCTTCTTCCTCCTTTCCTTCATTATCTGGGAAGTGACCCAGCTTCCCTCCCACATGACTGAACCCCACTTTCAACAACGTCAATACGATGTTTTCCTGTCCCCAGTATGGACTTAACTGCTACTGTATTTTTTGTTTCTTCAAATCCTTCTTTCCACTGGGCTCCCTTCCACCACTAACTTTCAGCCTGTCCAGTCGTACCCATCCCCGCTGGCAGGGATCTGCTCTTGTCCCATGTAGGTCCCAGCACTTCTTGAGGATATGAACAGCTCCGCTTAGGAAGTGGGATAGCAACAGGCATCACGATTTTAAGGTGCGAGTCCCTTCTTATAGTTACTTCTCTTCTAGGATTTATACCAACGGTAAGATATTGGTACAAAAATGTGTCTTTCAGGATTGCAGTCTCCATACTGTTTATATGGTGAGATACTGAGATAGCCCAGATGCCAACCACTAGGGCGTGGCTAAAAATGGGGCTTCCTCGGTGACTCAGCGGTAAAGAAGTGGCCTGCCAGCGCAGGAGACATGGGTTCGATCCCTCCTCTGGCCAGACCCCACATGCGGTGGGGCAACCAAGTCTGTAACTGCTGAGACTGTGCTCCAGACCCCGCGCGCCCAACGAGAGGCCGCCGCGGTGAGCAGCCGGGGCACCGCGACGAAGAGGTGCTCTCCGCTCACCACGACCAGAGAAGAGCTCCTGCAGAGCGACACAGACCCTGTGTAGCCACGAATAAATACACAGACGTTATTAAAAAAGGATGTTTGGTCTATGGAATGAAATCCAGTGTAGCTATTAAGAAATGGTATTAAAACTGTGCACACTCTACAATTCCACTCCTGTAATAAATAAAAATAAAAATACCTTGTGTGTGTTTACAAAGAATAATTCTGCAAGACACAAACAAAAATTTAATGGTGACCTTTCTCTAGGTGGTAGGAACTAAGGGTGATTTTAATGTGTGTTTACTGTACCAACTTTATTACAAAGATCAATATTTTATTACTATATTTTATAATCAGATACATAGAATTATTTTTGAAAGTAAAAAAGAAACAAA
The DNA here is from genome assembly GCA_917880005.1 of Nanger dama. Taxonomy (NCBI): domain Eukaryota; kingdom Metazoa; phylum Chordata; class Mammalia; order Artiodactyla; family Bovidae; genus Nanger; species Nanger dama. The sequence goes on from CAKJTW010000029.1 coordinate 4,633,261, forward strand.
GAGCAGACTGTCCTCTCTGTGCAGGGAAGGAGCTGCTGGCCAGGGCAGCTCTGGGTCGCGTGGCTGCTCGGGGCCACGGTTTCTCCGGGAGGCAGTGATGGGGGCTCGGGGGCTCCAGGCCCTTCTCGGGAGAAGGCAAGTCCTCCCAGAGCCTCAGCTGCCCCCTCCCTGGCCTCACACACCCCTGTGGGCAGGAACAGCTGTCATTCAAACTCCATCAGAAACTCACGTCCTTTGAGCGATGCCATCCAACCATCCTCTACTGCCCTTCTCCTGCTGCCCTCAATCTTTCCTGGCACCAGGGTCTTTAAAAATTCCACTTTCTAAAAACAGTTGTCATCTCGTGTCTGAACGCCTTCCTTAAGGACCCAGCACTAACAAACTAACACAGCGCCTGGCACACAGGGAGGGGGTCGACAGTGCTTATGGAATAAACTTCTTTGTTGAAGTCTCTTGGCCCAGGTACAAACTCCTCTCTCGTCTTTGTAAAGCAAGACGACGAAGACCAGCAGAACCTCTGGGATGCGGCTCTCACAGAACTGGACCCCACTTCTTTGCTAAGTAACAACTTGGGACACACAGGTCTCCCGATCTTCTGGCAGATGCTTTAGGACAAAGGTCTGAGAAGTCAGCAGAGACACTGGGTCAAATCGGGTGTGCAGGACCTGGTCAGACGGAGGTCTGGCGGCTTCTCCTCCCGCTCCTGGGAGCTGCTGTCCCCATCCTCCCCAGACTCCCCGGTGATCAGTGCCTCTTCCCAGCTTCATACTCCCCGCAGCTGCCCCTGCCCATCTTCCTGACCCCGTCTTGGAGAAGCCGCCTCCTCCCTGGGTTCTTGGTCCAGCCTCTCCCCTCCTGTTCCCAGTGTCTGTCTGTCCCCTGTTTGCTCTCCCCCACCCAGTGCTTCTCAGCCTTTTCCCCCAGTTGGCAGCCCCTGAAGAGCCTTTTAGATGCCACCCCCCTCAACTGCCCCTTTCCTCTTGTGCAGTCTTACCAAAGGCGGCTACGCGACACCAGCGGTGCGTTCTCTGGCCCGTGGAGGGCAGAAGCCACGGTGCTGGCCGAGGCCTCTTGCCCTCTAGGAGCAGGTTTTTGCCCCCAGAGGAGCACTGTCGCCCCACCTGGAAATGTGTGCCTTCACCCAGCTCAGGCCAGGCCCCAAAGAGCTCTCCTGCGCGGCTGCCGCCCAGTCTCTGCCCCGCCCCACTGCACAGCGCCGCTCACCCATCAGCCACTGCTTTGCTGGCCCTGCCGTCCAGAGCTTCTGCGAGTCACAGCTTACATCTCTGGCTGGCGTATGACGATTGTTAAATACTGAAATTTGTTCACTTGAAACATTTTTAACAGGCCGCCCCCCCACCCAGCAGCTCCAGAGTCTCACCAACCAGAAAGAAGACAAACCGGAGAAGCACGCAACAGCTGCAGCTCCATTACACGGAGCGGCTGCCGCCACCCCACTGGCTGGCATTTCTAATCACAGGAGGAGAGAAAGCAGAGAGCACCGCGGAAGGCTGACCGCACACACACCTCACTTCTGTGGGCACAAGGAGGTGTGGGCTCCCTTTGGGTTAGGAAAACTGCAATGCACGGCAGAGCCAGGGAAACCATGAACAAGATGAAAAGACGACCTTCAACATGGGAGAGAATAACTGCAAATGAGGCAACTGACACAGGATTAATCTCCAAAATACACAGGCAGTTCGTGCAGCTCAGTATCAGAAAAACAAAATGGCAGTTTGCACAGGGCTGGAGAGGGCGACGCCGGCACAAGCCTCTTGCTGACGTCCACGTTTCGGGCTCAACAACTCTGTTCTGGGCGCCGGCCTTGCCGCGGGCACTGAGAGGTGGTGAGCGCACAGTGGTGAGCGCCAGGCAGCCCCAGGACGGCCGCCACCGGGCGGAGCCTGACGGGGCGAGGCAGACGCTCAACACGCAACCGTACAAATGAGTGGGAAGGCACTTATGACCTGCCACAGGGAGACACGAGAGACCCTCTAAAGGACTGGGGTCTGGGGTCAGAGCTGGCTGTCCGAACAGAGGCTGGGAGCGTGTTCCCCACTCAAGGAATGGAATGTGCAAAGGTCCTGAGGCGAGAAGGAGCTTGGTGTGTGCGAGAGGCCTCAGAGCAGACCCAGAAAGCATAGAGGCAGCAATGGCACACAGTGCAGCCGAGACAGACGCGCCGGCCCGGCCACGCAGGACTTCACGGGCACACGCGGGATCTGGGTCTTTATCTCGACAGCGACAGGTGGGAATTCTCTGGGTGCTTTCAGCAGAGGTGCTTTCAGCAGAGGAGTGACAGGACCATCTCACATTCTGCTAAGACCACTCTGCCACTGTAGGAGGTCAAGGTGGAGATAAAAGACCAGTTAGACGTCTACAAGAGGGGCTTCCCTGGGGGCTCCGCGGTGAAGAATCCGCCTGCCAACACAGGAGACATGAGTTTGATCCCTGATCCAGGAAGAACAAAGATCCCATGATGCTGTGGAGTAACTATGCCCATGTGCTAAGCTACTGAGCTTGTGCTCTAGAGCCCAGGGCCTGGAGCAGCTGAGCCCACGGGCCCTAGACCCTGTGCTCCACAGCAAAGGGACGCACCGCGATGAGAAGCCCATGCCCCAGCCCTGCTGGCCGCAGCCAGAGAAAGCCCGAGCAGCGAGAGACTCACCTCAGCCGAGAAATGAATAGAGTTACATATATATATATATATGTGTGTATATATATATATGTATATATATACACACACACACATAAAATATACATCACTATATATTATATGCGACCCCATGGACTATACAGTCCATGGAATTCTCCAGGCCAGAATACTGGAGTGGGTCGCCTTTCCCTTCTCCAGGGGATCTTCTCGACCCAGGGATCAAACCCAGGTCTCCCACATTGCAGGCGGATTCTTTACCAGCTGAGCCACAAGGGAAGCCACATAATGTGTATATGGTAGTCTACCCTCAGGTACTGATGAGAGGCAGACAGGGAAAACAGAGGGAACTGACAAAGAGCAGGGAGTAAAAATGGACAGCCCTGGCGATGGGCTGGGTGCGGGAGAGGAGAGCTACCTGCAGCTGCTTAACTCACTCTGTGCTTTCTCCAGAATACAAAACAGATGTGCGAGTTCCTCGTTAATCAGGGTTAGCTCTCTAAAAGGAAAGGCAGTAATTTCACAAACAGGGCACCTAATCATTATCTTACTCATCTTGCGAGTCTGTTTTGATTATCGCATTACTCTACCTGATTCAATCCAAAGTCAGAAAAATCCACATTAAATGAGGAGGCTTGAGAATTGTTTTTAATGAATAACTGACATGAATTATGACGATCATGAAAATCTTTATCAGGAGTCTACTTAAAAATGCAAACACTTTGTTTGGTTTGTACTTGTTAGGTAGAAACAGTTACATTTAACTGTAACTGAGGAAGGTCTCTCAGGGCGTCTGCATCTAATCATGGCATCGGTAATGCCTTCTGAACCGTGTTATTTAAGTTAGTCATATGGAGTCCTGTGGGCTTCCCTGATGGCTCAGCAGTGAAGAATCACCTGTAAAGCAAGAGACGCAGGAGACATGGGTTTGATCCCTGAGTTGGGAAGATGACCTGGAGAAGGAAATGGCAACCCGCTCCAGTGTTCTTGCCTGGAGAATCCAACGGACAGAGGAGCCTGGCGGGCTACATTCCAAAGGGTTGCAGAGTCAGACAAGACAGAGCAACTTGGATGGAGCTCTGTAAGTGGATATACCTGAGACTGTTCTTTTTGCATTTGACAGTCCAAGACTGATTTTAAGTCTTCTTGGTTCTTTATGTCTCCCTCCATGTGTTAAAAATGCAAAGAAGACATCATTCCAGGATGACTGGCCATGTGCTGCTGCTAAGTCGCTCAGTCGTGTCTGACCCTGTGTGACCCCATAGATGGCAGCCCACCAGGCTCCCCCATCCCCGGGATTCTCTAGGCAAGAACACTGGAGTGGGTTGCCATTTCCTTCTCCAATGAGTGAAAGTGAAGTCGCTCAGTCATGTCCGACTCTTGGTGACCCCATGGACTGCAGCCTACCAGGCTCCTCTGCCTATGGGATTTTCCAGGCAAGAGGACTAGAGTGGGGTGCCACTGCCTTTGCCAAGCCATGTGTTACCCTTTGAAAATTGGCAGTCAAGACCCTTAAAAAAAGGTCCAGCTTAATCAACAGTCACAATTCCATTTTGTTTTCTCACATTTGGAGCTTCCGTTACTTGTAACATTAAAATAATGAGATCAGTACGATTCAGTCCTTTGCTCACTAAGCATGCAGGGGGCATCGCTACACGCTGGGCCCTGGAGAAGCCCAGGAACCGCTGGGCTCAGAGGAGGCAGCCGGTCAGAGGGAGCTGGAGGTCAGCGTGGGGAGGGCCCCCAGGGCGGGGGGCTGCAAGGGGACGGTGCCATGTAGCCTGCGGAGGGCACGGGGCGTCTTGGGGGCAGGATGGCAGGCGCCCACGCTGTGAAGGTGGGAGGAAGGTGATGTCAGGAGAGAAGGCAGTGGTACGCCGTGCAGGAAGGCTGCGGCTCACACAGAAGGGCACGGGGCAGCAGCGGTGGAGATGCTGAGCAGAATGGCCCCGGATCCAGGTGTGCCTCGCACAGCTACCACATCCAGAGCACATGTGTGGGGGCATCAGGGAGAGGACTGGAGAGGCGGCGGCGTGGGGGGCAGGGGCCTGAGCGAGGGGAGGTGTGGACGAGAGGAGAGATGAGGACGCGGTGGCCAGCTGCACGCGGCAGGCAGGACGTGGGAGGAAAGAGGGAAGAGGCCGAGGTGGAGGGGGTGGGGGCCACTGATCAGACTGAGGCAGGGGGCAGGGCTGGGAGGAGGAAGTGGCTTTAGTTCAGTCTGGGGACCTGTGGGTCTTTCTGGAGGGAGGAGAGGTTCAGGAGACCAGGGGAAATCTGGACATGAGACGAGGGGTGTGGACTGGAGATAACAGACTTGGGGGTAAGCAGGGCAGAGATGGGTGGAACCCGAACCACACAGTGGGTGAGTGCTGGGGTCAGGAGGAGAAAAGCAGCAGGCAGAGGAGCATCCAGGTTGTAGGGCTGACAGAAGCAGCAGGACTTGGAAGAGCTGGAAGGGTGAAGGAGGGAGGGGAGACGGGGGGAGGGGGCGGGCTGAAGGGGGGAGGGGGAGGGGCTCTGGAGACAGTGAGGGGTGAATGGGGTGGGGTGACGGGGGGAGAGGAGGGGCGACGGGGGAGAGGAGGGGGTGACCTGGAGGCGCTCAAGGGAAGGTGGAGCAGCAGCAGAAGGAAGCAGGTTAAGGGAGGTAACCCATTTACATTTAGTCCTTGGGAGGCTACTGCTGATCTGGATGGGACACCTTAGGGGGCAGGTGTGCAGAAAATGTTTCCCTTCCCGTCCCCACAACAAGACTCCCACAGGGCCAGGCGGCGTCCACTGTCTGTGAAGATTTTTGGTCAGAAAGCACAGTATGCAGCAGAAAAAGGACGGGAGGGTAAACGAGACTTTTACAGGAATTCACTGATCGTCCACAGTTATCACAAGGTCTCTCTCATCCCTGGCATTTGAAATTTTATGAGCCCCAACTCTGCCAACCAAGAAGGAAAGAAAACAGACTTCCCGAGTCCCGCCCACTCCCAGACTCACACTAGTGACCGCTCTTGGCTCAAGCATTGTAACAATAATCCTGGTATCTATGTGATCATCTTATCGCTGAATAGTTTTTGCCCCCACCCTTCTTTGTCAGAAATTCCTTTATATCCAGCGGCATCAGCTTTTTTTCCTAAGACTATGAACCCAAGAGGGCAGGGACCTGATTTCCCGACCTCACTTATAAAACTGAGCCCAGCATCGTGAATAGACAGAGATGTGAACACTTTTGGGGCAGTGGAGGACACTTTCAGTAATCTCTGATGCAATAAAGAACAAACCAACATCATCTTCCATAGTCAACCCTTAAAATGGGCTTCATGATCTCATGAACGTCAAGCCTATGAGGTCTGATCTGGGAGATGGAACTCTCTCTGGGCTTTTGTGAAAGGACAGGAGCTGGGGTTGGATAACATCTTGAGAAGACTCTCCCTGCCCCTGCAAGCAGTGTTATCATAGGGGCCAAATGAATCAAAGGGAACACATCCCCCAGACACCTTCGGGGTGAGGACGAGAATTCCAAGCAGGCAGTTTTTATCTTTGAAATTAATCTTTACAGTTAACATAGCCTGAGCTATGGTTTCTTCAGTAGTCCCATACGGATATGACAGCTGGACCGTAAAGAAGGCAGAGAGCCAAAGAATTGGTGCTTTTGAACTGTGGTGTTGAGGAAGACTTTAGAGTTTCTTGGATGACAAGGAGATCCAACTAGTCCATCCTAAAGGAAATCAGTCCTGAATGTTCATTGGAAGGACTGATGCTGAAGCTGAAACTCCAAGGCTTTGGCCACCTGATGCAAAGAGCTGACTTATTTGAAAAGACCCTGATGCTGGGAAAGACTGAAGGCAGGAGGAGAAGGGGACGACAGAGGATGAGACAGTTGGATGGCATTACCGACTTGATGGACATGAGTTTGAGCAAGCTCCGGGAGTTGGTGATGGACAGGGACGCCTGGGACGCTGCAGTCCATGAGGTTGCAGAGTCAGACATGAACTTAACTGAACCACAAGGACAGTACAGGTGCCAAGCAAGAAGGTTAGAAAACCCTGAGCCTGCTGACCCCCAAAGACGAATTTCATCAGGACAAGGGAACTATCAAAGCAGAGGGAACAAAGTCAAGGTCCCCCAGACATCACCCATTCCTGGCCACATGTTTACATCACTAAGTAAACATTGACACTGTATCTAAATTTTAAAACCAAGGTACCAACATTCACACTCAGATCTACTTTAGATGAGAAGTAGGTACTCCTTCAGGCCTCAGAGGCCTTAGAATTTCTCCGACTTTGCAGGAAGAGAAATTCTGTGGCTTCCTGGTGGTTCTGACAGTAAAGCATCTGCCTGCAATGCGGGAGAGCTGGGTTCGATCCCTGGGTCAGGAAGATCCCCTGGAGGAGGGTGCGGCAACCCACTCCAGCATTCTTGCCTGGAGAATCTCATGGACAGAGGAGCCTGGCAGGCTACAGTCCATGGTGTTGCAAAGAGTTGGACATGACTGAGCGACTTCTGTTTTGCAGAAAGAGAGGCAGCTGTAATCGGGATTAGCTTCTTGGCATGACAATAAGGTGCTGATGATACAATGAGATGATAATGAACACCTACAGCTCCTGGTGGTAGCTTTTAATCGTCCAGCAAAGTTATGGTGTTACAGCCTGTGCAGAAGCAAAGACTCTGAAAGTCAAAGGTGAGTACGGGTGGCCGCCTACAACACATACCTGCCCGAAGTTCTCTTCATCAATGCAGAACATAAGGTCCAGTTCAGTCGGGTCATTTTCTAAGATCCATTTCAAAGAGTTGTAATATTCGCTATCCTATAAAATTGACACAAAAATTAAAATATTTTCTTTCAAAACAAACACTCATTTGACTTCTTTAAGTGATTATGTCCTTCCAGTGTAATTCCATTCAGAATCTCAAGAAATGCATTAGTTACTGATATCATGTTTCCAGCTCTGCCCCACCCTACTCTCCCCTGCTGAGGGTTGTAGTTGGATCCCATCCTCTGAGAAGGGGAAGTGGCCTGCTCGGCAAGGCAGTCAGGAAATCATACAACTGAGCCTGCAGAGCTCAGTACACTCCCCGTCTCTTAAGAGTGAAAATATCAGAGGGAAGTAGGAAGGACAGAGAAAGCCTAATTAAACACCCGTGGTTTCAAGCCATGCCGCTGCCTGGGCTTTTATCACTCTCTGCAAGTCACTGTGAGCGGAATTCAGAAAACGGGCCCCAGAGCCTGGGCTCCAAGAAGGAAAAAGAGAATGTGGGCGCCTACTATATCCCTGTGGGGGATAAAATTAGACTTGAAGAGAAGCTTCTGTACTCCTGGCTTCCTCACGGCACAGTAACAAAAGCATAAAGCTTAAGTTAAAGGTGAGAGCTGGGCGCTTGAGATGGGTAAGGTGGATACGCAGAGCTACGGGACCACAGAAAAACCAGCTGAGTGGCCTCGCGCGCACGCTGGCCTTCTGCCCGCCTTCCACACCCAGAGGACGCGCTGTGAGCCATGAGTACACGGCTCACGGACCCAACTCCACAACACGAGCAGGCGGTGTAGCGGCAAGGCTGAGGGAAGAAGATGCTTCCTGATGGCCCCAGGGAAACACTCCCCCTGGCTCCCACGACCCCGTGGGGTCACAGGTAAATTAAAAGAAAAACAGAAGCAAAGGATACTAGGAAAAGAGCATCGGATTTTGCTTTTACAGAAAATCCTTTCAACTTTGAAAGGGTCAGCCTAGATTAAAAATGAGTACGTTAAATGCAACATGAAAACCCAAATCAAAAGTCAGCAATTACTGTCTAATTTTTCATTCGTCTCCTACAATGCAGTGGTCATTTACCCTTCTTCCATGTCTAGGATGACTTCAAATATTCTTCCCTGTCTACTGTTCGGCCTGGTCCCCTGCCATTTTTTTAGGTTGGAAATCAAAGGGATGACAGACGAGCCTGTAACCTGTTCGGTATTAGCAATTTCAACGGAAAACATGGGCAATGATGAGGTTTCTAGATGAACCTTGGGTTTAATTTGGTCCACCTAGCCCTGGGTAAGCAGAGGTAACTGAATTGTGGGTGTGTCCACCACAAATACCATGACTCTAGGAAATGTGGACAACGATTTGCTTATTTAAAAGTTACAGACATCAATTAACCTCTTGAGCAACTAAATGTTCCCTGGTGCTCATGCTGAACGAGGGTGCCTGTAAAAATTGCTGTGACTACCACAAGGCCTCAACTCCCTTCCAAGCGGCTCGCGATGTCCACTGGAGTAACCCGCGTTTACTCACCACAGATTCCATGTCATTCAGAGTTATCTGCTTTCCTAGCATCATTTTATAAAACGGTCGAATGAAGAAACCTAAAACGTGGGGAAAACTGGGTTAGTTTCAAATCTTGGATGATGCTGTGCCTCAGGGCACGAACTTAAAACTAACCTGCTTTCATGTGAATGAGAGGCCAGGGTAGAACAATCGAGGGCTCTCTGCAGCCAGACACGGGCCTGGTGTGCACGGGGGTGGGGGGTGGACGGGGGAGCAGGGCAGCCACACTATCAGGGGCGGCCCAGCGGAGAGTGGAGGCCAGAGAGGCTGCTTCGAGGTGACCGACGAGCTGCAAGCACGGGCAGGAGGCTGCAGCGCAAGCAGGGCGTGTGCATGGGCGAGACAGGCACTCCCGGCAGGGGACAGGGTGGGGGCCCAGCCGGGCAGGCCAGGGAGGGACTGGGCAGTGGACACAGCACTCCCACGAGGCGCTGCAGAGTCTGGGCTCCTGCCCAGGGGCTAGGGGTCACGACAGGCCAGGAGGGAATCCCGTCTGCATGTCAGTGTTATCACTGGGGCTGAGGTGGGGAGAGGAGGACAGGGTAAGAAGGGAGCGCGGGAGGCCGTGGAGGAGGCTGTGTGGCCTTCCTGGGTCTGGGGGCCTGAGCAGGGCAATGGCGGTGAGGAACACCCCTGTGGTCCCGCAGGGGGCCCCCGACCCCCATGCCAGGCCGGCCTGCGCTGCATGCCTCCCAACAGGATATGGGAACCTCGGCACCCCTCCTGCACCTTCAACCTCCATCTTCAGCCCGCCCCAGGGATCCCCAGGCACCCACCCCCCAGCAGCAGCTCCTGCCCCCTCGGGCTCACTGTAGCCCTAAGACGAGGCTCAAGCCCCGCCGGTGTCTGGGGAGGGAACAAGGCGAGGCCCCAGAGGGGCTAGGGGGCCGACACCGACATGCTGCCTGTCTGCTCTGCCTCCAAGGGCAGTCACGGTCTTAGGAAGTACCTTCGTTATGGGCAAAGCATTAAGAAAAGAATCCACTGATTTACAGAGAACCATTGAGGCTCTTCTGCTTACAATCTATGATTTGAGTAAGACACCTCATGATAGACCACAGCGAACACTGTCTTATTACCTTCAACACTTTTTAAAATAACTTACCATCTAGAAGTTTCCCGTGAAATACTGCCAGCCCAGCAACTCTTCCAATGAAAGTGAAATAGGACAAATGGTCTTCATTACAGAGGCCTGAATTGGGATTGATCTGAAGTGTGTAGTTGTCCCTTTTGGGCAGGGAGAGAGAAAAAGAAATGTAATCACATCAATAAGTCCTAAAGGAAGTCAAACCTGAATAGTCACTGGAAGGACCAATGCTCCAATACTTTGGCCACCTGATGCAAAGAGCCAACTGAGTGGAAAAGACTCTGACGACAGGAAAGATTGAAGCCAAAAGGAGAAGGGAGTGACAGAGGATGAGACAGTTAAGACAGCATCACCGACTCAACGGACATGAATTTCTGCAAACTCTGGGAGACGGTGAAGGACAGGGGAGCCTGTCCATGAGGTTGCAAGGAGCTGGACACAGCTTAGCAACAGAACAGCAAAAGAAAGGCAAGCATCTGAATTTTCTCTCTCTGCCTGTCAGCAGGCTTTCATGGTGTACCTGTAACATTCTGTACCTGACGGACAAGGCATAAAGCCAGAGAACAGGGTTTGTTTAGTGGCAAGCCGCTTTCCGTGCCCAAGGACGGAGGTCTCCTGGCGCTTGCCCGCATACCCTGATAAGGCAAACCTAAGGAGCTGTGGATACCCGACTGCGCTGACTGACAAAACATCAGTTTCATACGGTCCAGCCAAGTACCTTTGGAAGCTGAGAAACACCACAGACCACAAGGGCTAGACAGGGACTCCCAGCCATACGAGTGCTTATGCAAGGAAGAGGGCTGGTGGCTTTCACAGGCTCTGTGGCCAGACTCCTCTGGAGGCCACTTTAGGATGTGGGTGAGGTGTGGGTGTGGCCTCTGATCCTCTCCTTTTTCAAGGCTTTTATTAATTTTACAAAATGGGAAATTCTTGTCAGAGCACTGAGAAAAATACTGAGGCTGGTCTTTCCAAAGAGCCCTCAGGAGACTGGCACCAGGAGGAAGACGTGGGAGAAGTCTTGGCCCCAAAGAGCACAGGCTGCTTCTCAAGGTCGACGACTCTCCTGCTGTGGGAGGGGGCCCAGCCTGAGGCTCTGGAGAAGCCACAGCCTGGAGGACGAGATGGTGGCCTTGTACACAGCCACGCGGCCACGGCTTGATTCCCGAGAGAGCCTCCGTCCTCATGCCCTGCAGTGGTGAAAACCTAATGCAAGGGGAAGGCGGGGCCTCGCCTCACAGGCCCAGGACAGTCCTCTGGATCCTAAAGGATGGATCCTCAATGTCCCTTTAAGTAGTATAATGTCAGAAACTGTTCCTGTTCATGAGACAATGACCTTCTGAATTCTGACAGTGACAAATTCCCCTGAATTAACACAACAAATGCAAAGTGCTTTTCCTTACGATAAGTACCCAACACATTTTCAATTTCAATTACATGAACCCAACAGACAAGCGAAGAGTTATTTTTAGGTGTTCACAGTGTACTTTATTTCACCATGTGGAGTCAGATTCTGTTCTAGACATCCGGGGAGGAGGGTGGGAGGCGCTGAGGTCAACAGTGTTAATTCACCTCAAACGAGCGAGCAGCTTACTCTCCCACTGTGCGCTTTGTTGCTCAGTTATATCTGACTCTTCACAACCCCATGAACGGTAGACCACCAGGCTCCTCCGTTCATGGGATTCTCCAGGCAAGAATACTGGACTGGGTTGCCATGCCCTCCTGCAAGGGATCTTCCCAACCAAGGGACTGAACCCAGTCTCCCGCAGTGCAGGCAGATTACTATCTGAGCCACCAGGAAGCCCCCAAAATGCTGGAGTGGGTCGCCTATTCCATCTCCAGGGGATCTTCCTGACCCAGGAATCAAACCAGGTTCTCCCGCACTGCAGGCGGATCCTTTCCCCGCTGAGCTGCCAGGGAAGCCCACTCTCTCATCATCTCGTCTCTCTCATTTATTCACGAAGAATAAACCTGTCTCGGGGGACACGTTCTGAACGCACTCCTGACACTTACGTTGCCGAGTACTCGAACAGGCCGTAGTAAGGGTTGAACATCTCCTTGGACAGCAGGAAGAACCACTCTCTGGCCACGCCCCGTAGTCCAGCCCTTTCTCCGATTCAAACTCAATCCACAGCCTAGCTTTCAGGACATCGGGTCTTTTCACAGACATGATTCTCCTGTAGGACTCTTCAAATATGTTATTTCTGTGAAGTTTCATTTCAAACCTATTTGGAATATCCGCCTAAGTTAAAGGGAAAAAAAAAACGAAACCAACACACAGTCAGAGAGTAAATATACACCTGACTTCCTAACAGAAAAACAACAGAGAGCAGAAATGATGGCAGCCTTCGAATAAACAATCAGGGACGAATGGCTCCAATTGGGGCTCTGCCCTTTCTAGATTTTTCTTCACAGACAGAAAGCCTCGCTGCGTCAGGAGACACACAGCACCCACAAGCAGCTGTCACCCACTGAGTCAGCAACACGTGCTGCGGAAGAAACTACGCTGAGCAGAGACAAGTCATCCTGTCCTGCTTTCATGAGCAACCGAGGGCCCTCTTCCACCCGCTGACGACTGAAACACGGCCAGCTCTCTATGCTGTTTCAGCCAAAGAAAAGGACTTCAGTCCAGAGGATTAAACCCACAGACAACCCCCACCTGGCCAGGCTGGGATCAGTCCAGAGGATTAAACCCATAGACAACCCCGACCTAGCCAGGCTGGGATGACTCTGAGCCCTGGTTGCAGGCATGGGTCCATGATGCTTAGAAGCTAATTCTATTGCCAGGGTGGGGGTGGGCAAACTCTGATGATCAGGCCAAAGGCCACAGCTGTTTAACGATAAATGTGAAAATTAAAAGGCACTTGACTGAAGTTGTGAATAACTGCTTCCTGGCCAAACAGGCCCAGGGTCGGCTCTGTTATGAGGATGGATTTGCAGAGTGAGTTTCCAGGCAGAAGGTACCACAGAGTTAGTGCCACAGAGTGAGACAGAGTGGGACCCTCAGAGGCATCACTTATCCTCAGAAGAAACGCAGGTGACTCACAAAGAAAGAGGAATTCCACAGGCTCAAATCTCAGTCATTCTGAAATGGAGTTACCCAGGAGCTCCTTGATTCGGGGTGATGGACAAGAGAACAAAACCCTTAGTGGGAGCTCCCGAGGCGGAGGCTGGGTTCCAGGCATCTCTGCATCCCCAGTGTCTCACCCACAACAGAGGTGGGGAGAGGGCATAACCGAGCGAGTGGAGTGGGCTGGGCGAGGCAGCCAGGAAGTACAGGCAGACGGGAGACCTGAGCTGTGGGCGACACACCCTCCCCAGTGAGCGGGAGCTGGGGAACAGCGACCTATGTGCAGACAACCCAGAAAGAGTGAAGGCACGAGCTCAGGAGAAGACTGGGAGAAGCCTCACCAGACAGGTGAAACCAGAGTGAGACAGGAGACGCAGTGTTAAAGGATCTGGGCGATGTGTCGGTAGCAAAGATATTACTGTAATTTAAAACACTGCCTGCAAAAAGCCTTACAAGATTTCTTGGTTTTGCCAGAATCTTAATGGGTTTCCCAGTGAGAATTTTTACTCTGAAAAAGACATTCGGTCTTAATATGCCAGAATATTATGAATTATATTTATGTTGTACATATTGGAACTTAAAGGGACAGACTTGAATATTTTTATAATTAGGACCAAGGTTTTATTAATTAGGGTAACCGTAAGCAACTGCACAGGCTTCTCCAAAATTTTTCACTTGGTCCTGAATTATTGTATATCTCATAAAAGCATTTCTATCTTTTTTGTATTACATAAGAAATTACCTTCAGGTAATTTAATACGTTTTGAGTTGGCCAAAATGTTTTTCTGAAAGATGATATAGAAATACCCAAAGGAACTTTTTGGCCAACCCAATAATACTAAGTTAGTATTCACTTACCATTTCTGTTAAAAAGAAAATTCAGATTGGAGATCCAGGTGGATTAAAGTGCAGTGAAAAAGGAAAGTAGCATTTTTGGTATAGACATAAAAGTAAGAAACATGTTCTCACTGAAGTAATTTTGGTAACTTACAAAAATGACTAAGGCAACATTTTTGGAAGACGTGTACTCACAGGTTTCTTTAATTTCTTTCTAAAGTAGTCATATTTCTGCTTAAATTCTCTGGAGTAAGGAACAGCCTGGAAGACAAATGTATAAATATAGACAATATGAACAATACAGTTGAAACTTTATGTACATGAAGCCAACATTCAGAAAATTTCATGAATCATGAACCTTAGAATCGTCACTCTTCATGTAATCGTTGAAATTTACATAATGTCTACACACCATATGGGAAGCTCTAGAAATGATTAAGATTATTCAGTACTGAATGGGGCTTTCATCCCTGAAAACAATATGAATGTTCAAGAAATCTCTTAGAGATATTATCAGTTCAGTTCAGTCACTCAGTCATGTCAAACTCTTTGCGACCCCATGAATCACAGCACGCCAGGCCTCCCTGTCCATCGCCAACTCCCGGAGTTCACTCAAACTCATGTCCATCGAGTCGGTGATGCCATCCAGCCATCTCATCCTCAGTCGTCCCCTTCTTCTCCTGCCGCCAATCCTTCCGCATCAGGGTCTTTTCCAATGAGTCAACTCTTTGCAGGAGGTGGCCAAAGTATTGGAGTTTCAGCTTTAGTATCATTCCTTCCAAAGAACACCCAGGACTGATTTCCTTTAGGATGGTCTGGTTGGATATCCTTGCAGTCCAAGGAACTCTCAAGAGTCTTCTCCAACACCACAGTTCAAAAGCATTAATTCTTCGGGCGCTCAGCTTTCTTCACAGTCCAACTCTCCCATCCATACACGACCACAGGGAAAACCATAGCCTTGACTAGATGGACCTTTGCTGGCAAAGTAATGTCTCTGCTTTTGAATATGTTATCTAGGTTGGTCATAACTTCCTTCCAAGGAGTGTCTTTTAATTTCATGGCTGCAATCACTATCTGCAGTGATTTTGGAGCCCAATAAAAGGAAGCCTGACTCTGTTTCCCTATCTATTTCCCATGGAGTGATGGGACTGGATGCCATCATCTTCGTTTTCTGAATGTTGAGCTTTAAGCCAACTTTTTCACTCTCCTCTTTCACTTTCATCAAGAGGCTTTTTAGTTCCTCTTCACTTTCTGCCATAAGGGTGGTGTCTTCTGCATATCTGAGGTGATTGATATTTCTCCTGGCAATCTTGATTCTAGCTTGTGCTTCTTCCAGCCCAGCGTTTCTCATGATGTACTCTGCATAGAAGTTAAATAAGTAGGGTGACAATATACAGCCTTGACGTACTCCTTTTCCTATTTGGAACCAGTCTGTTGTTCCATGTCCAGTTCTAACTGTTGCTTCCTGACCTGCATATAGGTTTCTCAAGAGGCAGGTCAGGTGATCTGGTATTCCTATCTCTTTCAGAATTTTCCACAGTTTATTGTGATCCACACAGTCAAAGGCTTTGGCATAGTCAATAAAGCAGAAATAGATGTTTTTTTGGAACTTTCTTCCTTTTTCCATGATCCAGCGGATGTTGGCAATTTGATCTCTGGTTCCTCTGCCTTTTCTAAAACCAGCTTGAACATCTGGAAGTTCATGGTTCACGTATTGCTGAAGCCTGGCTTGGAGAATTTTGAGCATTACTTTACTAGTGTGTGAGATGAGTGCAATTGTGTGGTAGTCTGAGCATTCTTTGGCATTGCTTTTCTTTGGGATTGGAATGAAAACTGACCTTTTCCAGTCCTGTGGCCACTGCCGAGTTTTCCAAATTTGCTGCCATATTGAGTGCAGCACTTTCACAGCATCATCTTTCAGGATTTGAAATAGCTCAACTGGAATTCCATCACCTCCACTAGCTTTGTTCGTAGTGATGCTTTCTAAGGCCCACTTGACTTCACATTCCAGGATGTCTGGCTCTAGGTGAGTGATCACACCATCATGATTATCCTAACCCTAACCCATGCCCAAGGTCAGAGGCGGCGGCTGGGAGGAGCAACCCGAAGTCCAAGAGATATTATACATGAACTAAATAGACTTTCCATGTGACTTTTGTCTGAATGTGCATCAAGGTGCATTGTAATCTTTTTATGGATTGTAGTTTAGATACATTATTGGCTACCATATATTTTAACACATAACTCCAAATGAGCTACACTGTCATTCAGAAAAGACTAACTGTGCTTTAACAATTTTTGGGAGAAAAAGTTAACAGCAGAAAGGCAAGTGAACTGATTTTCTTGTCAAGGAATAAAAAACTGAGGAGACAGCATGCTGGAAACGTCATTTTAGGAGCTGATTATTTAGTGGTCCTGGGCAAGGATCTCTTTAAATCTGGAAGGCTGTATCTATGGAGCAGAGGGATGATACACAGAAGTAAGCTTGGTAACTGAGCTAACGTTATTCATTCTGGGATCTCTTCAGGTACAGCAGTAACATTTTTATATCATCATTCAAATATTCCCTACTTGTTATGTTGTCAGGTAGCTTACAGTATCTGAGAGCCCTGACTTCAAGCTGTTGAAAAGGCTTACAGTTCTTTTTCTGAAGCAGAAAGGATTGGCTTTTACACACACACAGACAAAACTGCACAGCCTTACACTCAGAACAACTCATTGCTTTCTGGAGCAGAGTGTGAGTCTGGGCAAGAATACTTCTGCTGGTATCATTTTGGGCTGCATTAATGAAATTTATTGATCTTTTGCAAAGGGTTTCCAGACTCCAAACCTTATGCCTTGGCCACGCTTTATTCCTGACCAGAAAGAGCGAAAATGAAGAGCAAGAGCTTTCCTTTGTATTGCCTAAAGACATGACCACACAGACAGTAACTAGGCCAAAACAAAAGTAAGTAGCTGACGTCACAGAAAACCATGATCATGTCAGTATCCTGCCTTGGGATTCAAGAGCAAAAGACATTACACTTATGTGTCTTAACAGCATTTTGAAGACAAGTGGTTACCGAGGGGGAGAGGCAGAGAGACGGACTGGAGGTAGGGGTTGGGAGATGCAAACTGTTATGCCTAGAAATGACAGACAACAAGCACGGGAACTCTACTCAATATCCTGGTATCAATCATACATAGTTGATATATGTAACTATATATACACATTTATACACACACTCAGTGCACGTATAACTGAGTCACTGCTGCATGCTGGAGACTGGCATGACACTGCAGACCGACCATACTTCAATTAAAAAAAAAAAGACAATCTATGCCACCTGCGGTTTGCTCCTCATTTTCAGTTTTCAAGCCAATCTTTGCTTCTCCACTGAACATCAGACTTGACTATGTATCATATTTATTTTGGATGGTGTTCAGTCTGATGAAATAATGCATGAATTTCGATTCCAGAAAAGGTAGAGATTTCATTACCATCTGGACAGCCACCAACATAAGGAAATGGATACAATGGCCTGACATAAGCCAATGAAGACAGCATCACGCTTGTCTGCTCTGCATGTAGCTTTCTTAGAAGCTACTGTGAGCAACGGGCAATAAAAACTAAATGAATACCTAAGAAAACGCAAGGCAGGAAAATGACGGCATTCCTCTGATGTGAGATGGCTGGGGAAGGCGGCTCTGGGAAAGAGACCTGAGCAGAAAGGAGAATGACGGGAGGGAACAAAGCATGACAGGAGCAACGAGATCTCAAAGACAGCGAAGTGTCGGAAAGCAAAAGCGTTTGTCTGAGGCTGTCAGGTATAATTAACTGATAGGAGAAAATTAAGCCAGAAGAAAAATGATTTCCTTCTATGGTTTCAGGCCAGCTTCAGAAGCCCAGATCTGTAGCACAGACTCCCTGCCAGCTAGCTCTGTCACATGACCTCTCTACTCTTGAATGCTTGCTCAGGGAAGTGGGTGGACTCGACTAGTCAAATTTTAAGGCTCTTCCATTTCCCCAGATACGTCATTCCTGGTAATTATTCTTTGTTTCCTCATCTGAAAACACCGAAAAAAGGCTTGAACATTCATCCCTGTGTATGCAAGTCCAGCATCTTAAACGGCAAGTTCCACAAGGAATGTATTTCTAAGCGTTGCCCCCAGCCCATGGTACTCCGCCCCTGTCTGGTTCATACTCTGCTGGCTGCTGACTAGCTGTGGGTGGGAATCAGTGCTGAGATATTTCTGGCCTTTCTTCTTCTTCTGAGGAGATGATCCATGAAAGCTAAGGAATCCTCCTCCTCTAATACTCGCCTTTTCTCTCTAGGGGTCGTTCTTATAATGGCTTTTTATACCCTTCTCCTAAAAAGAGTCCAACAACGTACCAGGATAAAGACATCCATTAACTGCAGCCTCTGAAGAGAATTACATTGCTTGTACTGGACAGGCCAAATTATTTATTCTCTCGTAAAAATCTGGCATCTTATTTTCTTACCCACAACATAACTTTTAAATAAGCCTATTTGAAAAATGAAGGTATCTGTTGATTAAAGCTGCCCTCTATTAAATAAGCTTTCTTTTTTGCAGAAAATGAAAATCTGACACTGGAGCTCCTGGCAGAGAAGGGATGGGCCTGTCAGAGATGCTGGTAGGGCCAGGAGAGCTGAGGCTCCCGCCTGGATTCTGACAGACTCTAACTTTCAGCCACACAAGGAGCTTCTGAAAAACTGGGAGTCACAACTCCTTCCCTGCCATCCTGAGGGGACTGCTGTGAGCTTCAGAGCAGCTGGTCACAGAAAGTTCTTGAACAGGTACAAGGCGTTACACAAGCATGAGCTAGTGTTCTTAAGAGAAGCAAGTATGAACAGCACTTCATGTTTCCAGGGCCCTTAATGGTGACGCTTGGAATAACAAGAGCACACTGAATCACAGTAATGTCACAGAAGGGTCCCCTCTCCCCCAATATGCAGACATTTTTAAAACTTGGGAAAAAGAGAGAAACTCTAGGTACCAGATGGGCAGAAAGACTCAAAATTAGAGAACTAGGGTTTGGACCCAGCCGTGGTGCTTGGGCTCGAGGTTTTAATTCTCATGTGGGGACACGGAACATGGCCTACAGTCTGTATGACCCAGGGGATCAGAACACGGCTCCCTGCAAAAGACCTTCATCTGAGAAGCATACAAGAAAATTCTACCCACAGGCCTGGGAAGTTGCAAGGAAGCTTACCTTCCGTCCAGGATCATAACTGGGAGAAAAATAATAAACAAACTCAGACCTCCAATAAACTCAGACTCCAAGCCTATACGCCAGAGTAAGCATGAGGCCCACAGTTATAGTAACTAAGGGTGCATAAATATAAACTAAACAGTTAACAGTAAGTACAGTTCAGGACATAGGAAAGACCCATAAGATAAACAAAATGAGTACATATGCACTTAAAAACAAAAAATTATACATTGAACTAGACAATCAGCTGCCACTGAGGAGAGTTTACAGACATGACGAGTGGGAGATTTAGTACCACTAAGACCAGAGATAACAATAAATAGAAAAGAGGCTATGAAACAAATATTCTAAGAATGATTTAAAAGCTGCAAGTATGGGTAGAAAAGTAAATAAAAGCAAAGAACAGGACAGAATAACAGTAACTAAAAAGGCCAAGCAAATTTTAAAAGATCAAAGAGAACTTTGAGCAATTGAACCCAGTCACTGAAATAACAGACACAATGAACTGACAGAGAGTAGATGATAAAAAGGTAATTAACTGGGAGGGTTGAGCCCACAATATGGCAATAAGACAGACAGAAGTTAGACAAGCTCAGAAATAAGATAGAATATGAAACTGAATCAAATACCTAGTATGAGTTACTGACATAGATAATAAAAATGGAAAAGATACAATGTGCAAAGGAATAACTGTGGGGAACTTTCCCAGATAAAGGAAAGATGCAATCCCCAAAAGGAAGAATCACAATAAATCCAAAGTAGAACAAATAAAAAGAAACCGTTACACTTACATTCGTGATAGTAAAATTGTACGAAATTAAAGACAGAGAAAAATAAAAATCACTAGAGAAAAGACAGATTTACTCATCAAAAAATGACAATCAGATTGACAACAAACGTCTCATCGTCAGTTGTGGAGGCTGGAATAGGAAAAAACAACCAAGCACTGAAGGAAAGTAATTGTTGAGCAAGAATTCCACAGTCAGCTAAACTGTCATTTGACAGACAGGTAGGTAAGTCCCTTCTCTCTCACACTCACTGCAACTGCTGACAAAGCAGAGGTTCTCTCAAACTTGGGTGGGCATCAGAATCCTTGGAGGGGTGGTGGTGGTGTTAAAACATAGACTGCAGGGCCCACCCCAAAGTTGCTGATTTTCAGCAGGTCTGGGTTGGGACCTCAAAATGTGCATTTCTAGTAAGTTTCTGAATGGTTCGGACTCTGCTGATCTATAGGCTGTAAGTTTTAGAATCATGAACTAGAGGTTAAACTTCATTAAGGAGAAAACTTAACCTGGAAGAAAGTAAATGCAAGAACCAAGGGTAGGCAAAGAAATTTGATTACATATAAGTAAATTAAACAAACATTGACAGTGAAAAAAAAAGAGAAAATGTTAATGATTATTTGGCAAGTTTTTGGCACTTCCCTGGTAGCTCAGCTGGTAAAGAATCCACCTGCAATGCGGGAGACCTGGGTTTGATCCCTGGGTTGGGAAGACCCCCTGGAGAAGGGAACAGCTACCCACTCCAGTATTCTGGCCTGGAGAAGTCCATGGATTGTATAGTCCATGGGGTCGCAAAGAGTCAGACATGGCTGAGTGACTTTCACTTTCACTTGGCAAGTTTAAAGATAGTTTTAAAATTCCTTTGAACAATGGAAAGTGGGACTGAGAAGAACAGCACTTTAAAAATTTCTGTATTTTACATTAAGGTATAGCTGACTAACAATGCTTTGATAGTTTCAGGTGGACAGCACAGGGACTCAGCCATACATATACAAGTATCCGTTTCCCCCAAAATCTCCTCCCTTTCAGTCTGCCACAAAACATCGAGCAGAATTCCCCGTGTTATATAGTAGGTCCGAGTCGGTTATCCATTTTAAATACAGCAGCGTGTATGTGTCCATTGCAAACTCCCTAGCTATATCTTCCCCTGGGCAACTCTGAGTTTGTGCGCTAAGTCTGTGAGTCCGTTTTTGTTTTGTAAGTAAGTTCATTTGCATCATTTCTTTTTAGGAGAGCAGCACGGAAGTTCCCCAGAGTTGTATATTGTCCAGGAAGAGAGAAAGCAGGTGATTAATTTTGACATTGAGTCAAGTATGTTGGTTAAAAGTATTAATGTGAGCACCAAAAGAACAGAAAACGTCCAAGTACAGAAAATGAGAGAAAATAGACTACTCTAACAGTCCAGCAGAAAGTAGAAGAGACAGAAAAGATATATTAAGCAAATACTAGTGAAGCAGAGTGAGCACAGTGACTCACAAAGCCACAATCGTCATGAGAGATTTGGACCCAACGGACTCGATTACACTTGAAAAGCCAGGGAAAAAGTCATGATGGAAATGGATACTTTGAACACCACAGACTTGATCTAACAGGCATATAAAGAACTCAATACCCAGTAAAGACAGAATATACATTATTTTCAAAGACAAAAGAGCAGTAACAAAAAATGGTCAAGAGTCCAAAGAAGTTTCAGATATCTAACAATATTCCATGGACAATATTCTCTGACCATAATTAGTAAGAAAGAGGTAAAAATCATCCCAAACTCTTAGAAACTGAAAGGTTTATTCTAAATAATTTATAAGCTAAGGACAGAAAGAAATCATTGTGGAAATTCCCAAAAATTTAGAACCGAATTAAAACAAAAATCACTTATCTACGCTAAGGTGATGATTACCTAAACACACATGCTCCCACTGAGAAAGATGCCGCTACCTATAATAAAAGAGTAAGCAAACCTCTTTTATTAGAAAATAAAGAAACAAAGATCTTCCCTCACAGTAAATCTATCTGGATTTATGATGCTAAATAATTTCCAATAGTAATGAATAAGAACTAACAAAGTTGCATGAAGACAGATGATCAGTAATTGATAGATACTTGAAAAGGCTTCAGAATTATTCAAAAGTCCCCTGCTGCTTGAAAAACAGCATCGTTTCTTGAATTTTCCCTGTTTCTCATGATGGGAAAGGGAAAATACTACTCTGACTTATTGTGACTGTGAGTATATCAAAAGGAACCCATGGCAGTAAGGCAGGTGTTTGTTAAAATACATGAAGAATAGCTGATGTCTGTTTGACACAGGTATTATTAGGCATTTTGCATTAACCAGCAGCAAAGCAGCCAAACAAATCTAACAAGCAGCTAAAAGGAAGTCAGGCGTCAAGGTGCATTTGCCCTGTGTTATCATCTAAGTCTTCAAACGGGCATAGAATTCAAAACATGATTTGAACTGAATCAGATTAAAGTCACAAAACTAGTATTAAAAAGATTGTTTTTGATGTGGACCATTTAAAACATTTTTATTGAATTTGTTATATGTTTTGGTTGTTTGGTCTTGAAGCCATGTGGGATCTCAGCTCCCCAACCATGGGCTGACCCTGCAGCCTCCGTACTGAAGGCGAACCCTTAAACAATGGGCCACCAGTGACGTCCCCAAAACTGGTATTTGAAATATACCTACTGGTCTCTTAGGTCAGCACTCAGTGTAACAAACTTTACTTCCTTTAGCTCCTCTAGTTTGTAAGATTCCCCAGTTTGTAATCTTCTGCTGACTCCAGCACGGTTCCTGCAGTTTCAAGTCTCTCCTTGTACTTATGTAACCAGTGACAAGTCTGGTGCATTCCCTGTGATCATCGTGGTCTATTCCAGACTCTGCCCAGGTGTCTGAAACCAGGTACTTTTTAACTGCTGAGTGACAGGCAGACTATCTGCCTGATGAAGATACATGAGGGGACTATTAGTGGGTCAGCAGAGATAAGGATGCTCAACTCTGCCAGCTCTGGAGCTCAGCTACAGTCTCAGCCAAATCTCTGCAGATTCTTAGAGCCGGAAGAGATTCAGAATCTACTTTAAATTTGTTAGCATACACATATTACCTGTGGCCTCAAGAAATGTCAAAACTCTACAAATCCAGGACCAGGTTTTGCTTCATATAAAAAAGGAAGGGAGGACATTTTGGTTGTAGTATTTTAATCTACCCTCTTATAAAACACAGAAGAGAATGCTTCGTTTTGTTACCGCTAGTAACTCATGTTCTCTTCCTTTACATTAAAAGCTCTATGAACAGGCAAATGGAACAATCAATGTCTCACCCAGAAACTCCAGGAAGGAGGAGAGGAGAGTGATGTTACATTTCTCAAGGACACCAGTCAGGCCCTTGGTACCAAGGGAGGCAGGAATATACAAGAAATATGTGCTTCGATGCAACCAAAATATTATACTGAAGAGTCAGAACTTTAGGATACTGACCGGACCAGTAATAGCCGGGTTCTGCAGTCTTGGGTCTTCCCACTGAGTAATTTTGCTATCTGAAAATATTAAAAAGAAATAAAAAGGTTATTAGTTCAAATCTATTTCATGTTAAAAATGTTTTAGAAAGAATTATTTCTAGATTTTCCAAAAGCTGCCCAGTTCCCCATCCTGACCCCCAAAGATAAATAGCTTAGTATTTCAGGGTTAGAACAGAACAATAGGCACCTCTGATACTGTCTAGTTAAAAACAATCAAAAATGCACAACTAAAGTACAACCATTTATTCACACTTTCTGGCAAACAGTCTGCTGGAATTTCAATTATAAACCCCTGTTTCTTCAAGGATTTATAACTTGATCTTGATTTTCATTTAATTTTTTTTTAAAAAGGCATAAAAAGTCTGAGTCCCCCAGAAGTTAACATGGAGACATGATTTTTTTCTCATTTCAAATACTATTCTGTTTATTTATGGTGCTGCAAACTGCTTTTGATGAAAAATCCTGCACTGAACAAATGAATAATCCATTACATGTTTCACTCAGATGCATACAAAAATCAAAACAGCTAAGGAAAGCTGAAAAAATGAGAATTAAATACAGCAGAGGAGGATGCCAGAGAAAAGACTCCCTTCCGGCCAAGCTGGAGAGAAGTGGTTCTTTCTCCCCAATGAGTCAGGGTCAAGGAGACTGGCCAATGGCACCTCTGCTTCCATTTCAGTGGTAAAGGTGGAAGCAAATAGCTACCCAATCACTTGGGATTTGTGACAGTGCATTTGGCTCAGTCGGTAAGGAAGCTGTCTGCAATGCAGGAGGCCCAAGTTCAGTCCCTGGGTGGGGAAGATTCCTTGGAGAAGGAAATGGCAACTCAGGCCAGTATTCTCACCTCGAGAATCCCATGGACAGAGGAGCCTCTCGGCACACTACGGTCCACGAGGTCGCAAAGAGTTGGACATGACTGAGGCGACTTAGCAAATATTAATTAAAATGACTTTATGGATTGCTGTGCGTGTTGGAGGGGCAGGGAGGGATGGACTCACGTGAAAGATACGGGGAGGGGAGACGGGGGAGTTTTAGGAAATCTAAGTTGGCTTTAAAAAAGGAAATTACTGGTTTGAGAAGAATATTCTATTTCTGGTATACTTAGTAAATGGACTGATAAGAATAACTAAAGTATTTGGTTTTAATGACTATCCCAGGAATTTTTTGAAGTCTGGTATGGTAACCAGAGCAGTGGTAAAGTATTAAAATAAAACTACCAAAGCACAGGACAACTGCAGATTCTAACAATTCCGTAGAAAAGTTACATGAAATATTTAAATGTTTTAGAGACTGCTGATGAAGTAAAAGGCATTTTTGGGTTCCCTACTTTGAAAACAGAAGTTTTCAGAAAGTAAGAGCTGCTACTGTGATGAAGAACAAGAAAAAAGAAAACTAAACAAAGGAAAAATGCAGCTGAGTAAAAACTGCCTTGGACTATATATAGACTGGGCACCATTATCAAAGCAGAAAATAAATGAGCTGCTACCTACATATGACAACTCGCGATCTGTCCAGAGGGGGAACTCTAAGCTGTCATCCTTGACACCTGCATCTGGATTTCCCATGGGAAGCACCCCAAACCCAACTCTGCCGGAGTCGAAGCCATAATCTTCCAACACCAAAGCGGTTCACAGAATCTTGTCTTCCTCGTTAACAGCATCACAATCCATTCCTGGTGCCAATGCGAACCTGCAACCTCCCCCGTCCTCCCCTCAACCTTTCACCACGGTGGACACCCCTGTTCCCACCTCTCGCTGAAAAGGCTTCTCTGTGGAGCACTTGCCTCTCCCTGCACTTCTCTCGAGGTTTCCCTGGCCTCAGGCTCCCTCACCTCTGTTCAGAACTTCCTGTACAGCTCTGCCAAGAGACTCTTTCTAGACAACAAATTCGACCACGTCAGTCCCTCCTGGATAGTCCCTCCGGTGCTCCGGTCTGGCTGCAGAAGGGACCCAAGTCCCCACACCTGGCAGGCTCCTGCTGAACTTGACCCTGTGTCAGGCTGGCTTGTTGCACGCTGGTGGCTTGCAAGCCACTGTGCTTCTCTAATCACAGTGCCGCCCGCTTTCTCCCACCTGAAACCTCTCTTTGTTGGGCGTGCCCGACTAAACCGCACTCATTATTTTGGATCCACTGGAAAAGTCACCCATCCCACAAGGTCCTTCTCTTGCAGCCTCCCTCCCCCGCTGGAGCCCAGCATTGGACAGAACAGGCTCCCTCCCCTCAGGCAGCACTTAAATACCTCCTGGCACTCCCGACCTACTCGAGCTGAGCCTAAGGAGGGCAGGGCCCGCGCGCTGCTCATCTCTGCGGCTCCCTCTCCACCGCTGAACACATTTCCTAGCACGGAGCAGGCGCTTGGGGTTTTTAAATGACCAAATGAAGTGGATGGTGAAAACAAACTCCTTTTTAAAACAGTCTAAGCTTTCAGAACCACACACGGTTCCGTGCTTATCACAATCATCAACTTTGCACTTAGGAATTATCAACAGAAGAATATCGGTGGGCCAGTTACCCACTCGGTCCTGAAACGTTTGAACATAAACTTGCTTTTGGTCTTTGAGCCATAATATTTCAAATCAAGGGGCAAGAATGAAGTAGAAGAATGAGACTTTGTCCATTTAGATACTATTAATGGGTTTCGTACAGCTTCCCTGGTGGTTTAGATGGTAAAGAATCTGCCTGCAATGCAGGAGACCTGGGTTCGATCCCGGGGTCAGGAAGATACCCACCTGGGGAGAAGGGAATGGCAATCTACTCCAGTATTCTTGCCTGGAGAATCACGTGGACAGAGGAGCCTGGCAGGCTACAGCCGATGGGGTCACAAGAGTCGGACACAATTTACTGACTAAACCACCACCACCACCACCACCACCACCAGTGGGTGTGGTACGACTGAAACGAGATCGAGAGCACCCCTGGAGTCTTACTTTCTAGCTCTGTGTTTATATACAAGCTGCCGGTGGCCACCTACTCAGCACCTGGGCACCTCAGGTCTTTAAGAAGAACCATACAATTCCTGAGAGAGGTAGGGCTCAGTTCGAGACCTTCCCTTAACCTTTCACACCAGGCTTGAAACATACAAACTATCTGATAAAGTGAAAGTGTTAGTTCCTCAGTCGCGTCCGACTCTTTGTGACCCCACGGACTGTGTAGCCCGCCAGAGTCCCTCTGTCCATGGAGTTTTCCTGGCAAGAATACTGGTGTGGGCAGCCATTCCCTTCTCCAGAGGATCTTCCTGACCCAGGGATTGAACCCAGGTCTCCTGCATTGCAGGCAGATTCTTCACTATCAGAGCCATCTGGGAAGTCCAATCTGATAAATGTCAGCCAAATCAATCATGGACTCTGAAGAGATTAGTATTGAGCATTCATGCTCTTCTGAAATTAAATCTTTAAGATTTTTAATCTTAAATATGTCTCACTTCTCAAGAATTTATGAAACAGAAAATAAAAGACCTAATGAATCAGCAGACAAGTGCACTGGCGTCTCCTATAGTCAGCGCACAGTCACGAGTCCCAGCGAAGTGAAAGACGGATGACCCCAGGCACCCCACGAGGCGCCTGCTCTCACAGCCGCGTGGCGCAGCGGGGATGGCCTGCTCTCTGTCCTGAGGCAGCAGGAGAATGAAGTGAGATGCCAAGTTTTGCTGGAACTGAGATTCGGGAGAAGTGTTTAGGAGGAGAAACGGATTTGGAAGGTAAGGTAATTCCAGGTAACTCAACCCATTTTGGAGTGGTTCTTTGCACCTGATCAAGTACCTTAAAAAGAAAATAGGTATGCTGCATTTTTCAGAGTAGACTCCTCCCCATCCCCCAGAAAGGCAATGAATGGAGCTCTATCTCATTGATATGTACCTCTTTATTACTTCCCATTGAATAAACCTTGACAAATTAGGGAGAAATGGCAGAAATGTTACGTTACCAGCTAACGTGTGTGTGTGCCAAGTCGTTTCAGTTGTGTCTGACCCTTTGTGACCCCATGGACTATAGCCGGCCAGGCTCCCTTGTCCATGGAATTCTCCAGGCAAGAACACTGGAGTGGGTTGCCATTTCCTACTCCAGGGGATCTTCTCAACCCAGGGACTGAGCCCCGCCTCTTGTATCTCCAGCATTGGCAGGTAGGTTCTTTATCACGAGTGCCGCAAATATATTGGCACAGCTCGGGCCAGACAGGCTCCGTCTGTGGTCTATATCCTATCACCTGAATCCCAGAAGTTAAGAGGGAGAGGCTCCCAAGTGCTGTGTGGTCTGGAAAGAGGAGCTGGGAATGTTGGAGTGGAGCTTGGAGGGACTGATTAAGAATGAGGAACCGCCCAGGCATTTAGCAAGGGACTACCCTCTCCAAACCAGGGACTACCCTCTCCAAACCAGGGGCTTCCCTGGTGGCTCAGACAGTAAAGCGTCTGCCTGCAGTGCAGGAGACCCAGGTTCGATTCCTGGGTCAGGAAGATCCCCTGGAGAAGGAAATGGCAACCCACTCCATATGGTCCATGGGGTCACAAAGAATCGGACACAACTGAGCAGCCTCACCTCACGCTCTCCAAACAGGAGCCGGGCGCAGGCCTCAGGTGGAGGCACTGTTTGCTGCTGCCTCTCAAGCGAAGTTCTCCCCACTTCCTAACCCCGGGCATCAGCTTCCCAACAGCACCGGCACCACCGGCCTGCTGAGTCACCGCTTGTCAAGCGTTCACTTCCTCAGGCCCATGCACGCCTCCAGAAGATCAGGCCATGATTTTCCATATTTCTAATGTGTCCTAGTATAGCACTCTGCAATCGTGCTGTTCTTATTCCTGGGGCCTCGAAGGACATCAGGACAAGCTCTCTTCAGGCTGACCTGGCATCAGATCGCCAGCCAGAACACGGCCGCAATGCTGCGTGAGGCCCTTTCTGAGGAAAAGACCAAGGCTGTGTGATCGGTTAAGCCTTTGTTTTAATAAAATGGTCATTATTACTAGTACCTCTCTTTGAAAAGTGAAATGGTATTCCGTGAAAAAATAGCAAACAAGGCTGTCTTTTGTTTTAGTGGGAAAAGGGCGTGTGACTATTTTAAGCAAATTATGCTAAGAAACAGCAGAATTATAAATAGAACATTAAGGGGAAAAGTGGGGGGACACGTATTTCACAGTACTCATGGCAGCAATTTTATGCTCACTGCAACTCTGGGAGCAGGCAAAAGTCAGTGTTATTACTGGTCAAAGACAAAAATGAGGCTATGTACCTTAAACTATCTAATCCTAACCAAGGGTAACACACATCCCTACACATATCCAGGACTTCTATTATTCTGATTGAATTCTGAATTGTTGGGCTTCTTGTTTAATTGGATTGATTAAAAACCCGTCAAACTCTTGTGCCTCGAAGCAAAGTTCTCTCTACCGTGCATGGGTGGAGTAGAAACCCGGGAAGAGGACCTAAGATTTGAGGCAGCGACAGGCTCCACCCGCATGGGGACCCAGGCCAGACCTCCCGGTCAGCTCAGCAAGGTGCTTAGCTAACCAGTACAGTGAGGTAAGAAAATGTGAGAAACTTGATGAAAGTGAAAGAGGAGAGTGAAAAACCTGGCTTAAAACTCAACATTCAGAAAACTAAGATCATGGCATCCAGTCCAATCACTTCATGGCAAATAGATGGGGAAGCAATGACAGACTTTCATTTTCTTGGGCTCAAAAATCACTGCAGATTCACTGCAATTTCAAGGTTGCAATTAAAAGACGCTTGCTCCCTGGAAGAAAAGCTATGACCAACCTAGACAGCATATTAAAAAGCAGAGACATTGCCGACAAAAGGCCGTCTAGTCAAGGCTGTGGTTTTTCCAGTAGTCATGTATGGATGTGAGAGTTGGCCTATAAAGAAAGCTGAGCATCGAAGAACTGGTTTTTGAACTGTGGTGTTGGAGAAGACACCTGAGAGTCCCTTGGACTGCAAGGAGATCCAACCAGTCGATCCTAAAGGAAACCAACCCTGAATATTCATCAGAAGGACTGATGCTAAAGCTGAAACTCCAATACTTTGGCCACCTGATGTAAAGAGCTGCTGCTGCTAAGCCATTTCAGTCGTGTCTGACTCTGTGTGACCCCATAGACGGCAGCCCCCAGGCTCCCCTGTCCCTGGGATTCTGCAGGCAAGAATACCGGAGTGGGTTGCCATTTCCTTCTCCAGTGCATGAAAGTGAAAAGTGAAAGTGAAGTCGTTCAGTTGTGCCCGACCCTCAGCGACCCCATGGACTGCAGCCTACCAGGCTCCTCCGTCCATGGGATTTTGCAGGCAAGAGTACTGGAGTCGGGTGCCATTGTCTGAGCTGACTCATTGGAAAAGACCTTGATGCTGGGAAGGATTGAAGGCAGTAGGAAAAGGAGACAACAGAGGATGAGATGGCTGGATGGCATCACCGACTTGATAGACATGAATTTCAGCAAGCTCTGGGAGTTGGTGATGGACAGGGAAGCCTGGCATGCTGCAGTCCCTGGGGTCACAAAGAGTCGGACACGACTGAGTGACTGAACTCAAGAAAATGTGAGGCTAGGCAACCTGGTGTAGACTTAATGCTCACATTTATGAACCAAATGAAAACAAAGATCAAAATACTATCAGATCACACATGTACATGAACTTTAAATCTACTTGAAGACTTCTTTTTAACATACATTTTTCTGAAGGTTTAAGGGATATACTAATATGATCCCATGGAGAAACAC
Source organism: Nanger dama (assembly GCA_917880005.1). Taxonomy (NCBI): domain Eukaryota; kingdom Metazoa; phylum Chordata; class Mammalia; order Artiodactyla; family Bovidae; genus Nanger; species Nanger dama. The sequence goes on from CAKJTW010000029.1 coordinate 4,663,413, forward strand.
TCCAACGGGGGGAAAAAAGCCCCCACAAAACTAATGCCTAAAAGCAAACCTTTATTAGTTTAGCTTTTAGTTGGCACAAGACACCACACGTTTATTCACAGGAGCTGGAGCAAATGTCCGCAGCAAATGTACTACAATTTCAAGAAAAGAACTGCATATGTATTAGTGGGCTGGGTGCAGGGATACATGCTGTGAATAGAAAATAAGGCAGAGCGGGCGTCTTGCCACGAGACCCCTGAAGGCAGAGTTTAAAAAAACGTTGACGGCTGCTTCAAGCACCTCTCATTCCATAGATTTCTGACCTGATCATCACTTCTTATCTTATTTTCTATTACCAGAATATATTTATTAAAAGCGCAAAAGTCAAGGGGTCGTCAATCAGAAAAAAAATTTTTGCAACTAAAAAAAAAAAAGTTAATAGATCACAAGGTCAAACTGGGATGGCTGCTTCAAGCGAAGGCGGGGCAGGGACAGTACCGTACGAGGGCACTATGTCTCTGGCATCGTCCTCGCCACAGAGCACTTGGCTGCCTAGACGGAGAGTAAGATGACACAGCTTTCAAGGCCACGTCTGAGTGACCCTCGTCCCCACCTACGTGCCCGTAACTGCGCCTACTTACTGTGGTCAATGTAAAACGTCCGGCCGTCCAAGTGGATCCTTTCTTCCCAGCCAGGCTGGTATCAGGGGAGAGAGACAGAGAAGACAAAAATAGCCAGCAGTTCCAAAATCAAAGGCGAACGCTAGAGACCCTGCGGCACCTTCTCCCGGGGGTACATTTCCCCACGAAGGGTAAATGAAATGGAAACATTTCAGGTGAACTGGTGACAACACCCAGCAACACCCTTCCGCACACGTTCTGCAGCCCAGCTGTGCTCGCTGGGTGATGAACAGGGACCAGGGGCTCTTATTTCCAGAAGCTTCACAGGGAAACTCCGGCACACTGTGAGACAGTGGAGCCTGGGGTGGAATGGCTCATCTAATTAAATGTATATTTACTGAGTATTAAAGGGAGGAGGAAGGTTGATATAAAATGTGAGAGACGGAGGCTATATCCATGTCATCAGGTGGTTGAACAGTCTAATGTGGTAATTCTCTGTTGTGAACTCTCACTACTCAGGACTCAGGAACCAACAGATCTGGATAATTTTTCTGAGGTCAGTCTGGTGCGCTTTCATTATCTGTGCCCATGTGCTACTGAGGTCTCGAATCCAGCAGACCTAGACAGCCTGCCGCCTTTCACCTTCTAAACCCTCTCTCCAGTCTCTCCTCTGGGCTCCTTCCATCTAAACCCCGGAACCCAACATCTGGGGAGTGTGGGACATTTGTATACCCCGATGAATTAAAGACTTCACCCTAATCTTTCAAGCTTCAAATTTGGCTGTATGTATAATACCATATAGCAGGCAACAGAAAGGTTCTTGGGAAACAATCACCAAAAAATTCCCAGCACCTTTCCACTTTAGAGAAGTCTTGGAGTGGGCACCACTCCCCACCTTTCAGCCTCCGTAAGGGTTTTTAAAAAAATGGGGGTGGAGGTAGGGGGTGGGTCAAGAAGAAAGTATGGAGAAGGTTTCATTCAAAATTTAACTTGGAATGAATAGCTCGTTTCTCACTCAGGCTCTAAAAGAGAACTGATAAAAATTAGATTTATAAACAGTCATCGACAAGGGAGAACAACTTAAAATACCTGCAGGATAAATGACTTAGAGAAACCTTCTGCGATTACCTATGCCTTTTTCTCCCACAGTTTTTAATATTTTTATTCCTATGACTAAATCAGCAGTGTGGATGGAAATCAATGGTTGCTAAGTTACAAAATAAATGTGTGCTGCTTAACTCGTCACCTGCAGAGAAAGCCTTGAGCATCCCCGCAGCAAGGTGTGCCTCCCACTAGCAAGAGGGCAGCCATCCCAACGCCTCTCTCAGAAGAGCCATGTGCGGTGTGGACTGTGTGAACTGACTCTATTAGGGACTCACAGACCAAAGGGACTCAACCGGAGAAGGAGAAGATCACAGGGCTTCCCTACCAGTACCGAGCCCATGACTCGGTAAACACTTTCAGACTGGTCTGTGGGTCTCCAGCGTACTCACAGGAAGAGGGCCAAGGTCATTGGGGTTTAAGGATGCCTTTGACCGCATGTGTACTGGAAATTTCAGGCGTGGATCTTCCTGAAAGAGAAATGCAAAAGGCAGAAGATGTTAGGAGTGACTGACTGTGAGTAGTACTGGTCCTCTCCTTCGGGAGGTGTGTGCTCCACAGCAACCAGGTTGCCTGTGCATGGGGATGCACTCCTGTTGCGTGGGGGAGGGGAGGATCCCACCTTGGTGTAGGAAGCCTGACACCCCAGCTCTCATAAACGATTCCACTCTTCCTCCTTGTCCTCGATGAGAGGAGGAGAGTAAGAACGTTTAAGTAAAAGGTTTTCCCAAGACCTGGAGCAGATGAAGAGGGAGAGGGTTGCAGCAGTGATGTTACCGTGGAAACTAGAGTGGAGGATGCTGGTGAGGACGAGGCCCTAGTCCACAGGGAGGGGCTGGGGACACTGGTTTGTATAGCTCCCTATGGACCCTGAGCCCTGGCGTGAGGGCAGCTAGCCTGTTAGCAACAGCCTCTCCATCAGCACTCGAGTCTGCTGGTGCTCCCTTCCACCCTCTCTTCAGCTAAAGCCCAAAGTCTGAAATCTGGTCTGACTGCCCAAGCATGTCCTGCCCCAGAGTTAGCTGGCAACATCTTATCAAGTCACATCCCTGTGAGAGAACTTCACCGGGACTCTTGACCAAGTTCTATAAATTAGATCTTAAAAGTCCACAAAATACTTTTCTTAAGGGATATGCTTTATCAGATACCACACAGAACCAATGAAAGAAAAATACATGCCCTGACATCTTGGGTCAGGCTTTGTAACTTAGCAAGAGCAGTCAGATGTACGATCCTGCAGCTGCCTTGCTAGGAAGCTGGGCACATAATCTCTGCTCCCTTAGACAGGGAAACCGAGTCTCACAGAGAACAGGAACCAGCCCCGAGGGTCTGGTTTAGAGCCTAGCAGCTGTGCCTTCCCTTATACAGACCCAGCTGAAGATGCAGGGCAGCCTAGGGCATCCCAATTTTAAACTCAAAGATTAGAAAACAAACAAAATGATCATCTTTTAAACTCAAACGACTAGAAAACAAAACGATAACATTGTTAACCAAATAAGCCTAACAGGAAAATAAGAAGTCACCCTAAAATCTTAAAAAAAAAAACCCCAAACAACCCTGTATTTCAATAATGTTAAAAAGCCTTTGTTGCTCTTAAAATTACTAAAAGGTTTTCTGCCTCAGCATTTTCCCAAGTCAGCAAGAAAATGAAATAGTTGATATAAAGCTGGGAAAATAATAAACCTCATTTTTTGCTGGAGCTATGAAGTTACATATGGTTATATACCGAGACTGTATTAAACATCTCCTGGATTATGGAGGGTGACTGCTAACGGGCATGGGGTTTCCTTCGGAGGGATGGAAATGTCCCACAACTGATGATGGTGATGGCCGCACATGTGTGTGATGCTCTAAACGTCAGTCGGAGGCATATCTTAAACGGGTGAATTGTATGGGATGTGCACGACACCTCGACAAAGCTTTAAAAATGCTTCTCCCAAATGAACAGTATAAACCCTCAGTATCACCAGATAATAACAAACTGACAGATTTAGGGGGCCGGCAAGAACGACAACAAATCACACAGACACAAATCAGCCTGTGCTCTGTCAGCTGTAAGCAAACTGCTAATAGAAGCAGTAAATCATGTTAGCAGTTTCTGATGGAAATTGGTCTTGAACTTTTAAAGGGATAATTAGAGACCTAAAAACTCCAGTATTCTGTAGCATACTGGAGCACCTACAGTGTAAGCAGATATACAAGCAGCTTGAGGATCCAGAGTCCAAAAAGCTGATCATCGGTAAACATCTGTGACTGTCTTGTCATGGAAAGAGGAAAACCTTAGAATGGTGAATTCCACCAAACACATCCAAGGCTAACTGTGAGCTGGCCCAAGTAATGTCCCCACCATGGGGAACCCTGGGCCCCCACAGCCCTGGATGATGCTGGATTCAGAGAAAGTCTGAGGCTGGGATCTCAAGGCTGGGGCTTTTGGATGCTCCATGCTTGGAATTACACATGCAGGCTACTGTGAAAGACAACCAGCTCTTCTGGTAAAGAGCTGCTGACTGAAAGAAGATAAACAAACAAACAACAAATCAACTGCAATTAAACAAAAGTGACCAGCTGGGAATGGGGGAAGAAGCATGAAGAATAAAATAAACTCCGTTTCCCAGGTCTGCTAAAATGGCCTGGCACGGAAACCTGGAACCCAGAGAATGTGAGGGCTGGAGGCACCGGCGGCGGGGGCGGGGGGTCACGTGATTTTATTATACTAACAAAAATCAAAACACTGGCAGCAGCTGCCATCCATCAGGCTCTGCGGGCTCAGCCTACGGGGCCCCACGGAGCCGCCCTCCCATGGACTCCCCTGACCGACAGAGGGTGCAGCTGGCAGGGCAGGAAAATAGCCAGGCCCCATGTGAGCCGGGACAACCGGAGGGACCAGAGTCAGCTGGAGTCCTAGCAAGGTCTAGGACGGCGAATACCAAGGAGTGAAACAGACGACACGGGCTGGGCTGATCTCCTTGCCTCAGCACAGGAAGAGCCCTCCTTCACAATTACATCAGTATTTCACAACTGCTTCCCTCAAATACAGTTGAAAGCGTTTTTAAAAAGAAGGCAAAGATCAACATTAAAAAAAAAAAAAAAAAGGTTTCGGGGAGTTCTCTAGCAGTCCTGTGGTTAAGGCTTCGCCTTCCGAGGCAGGGGGCATGGGTTCAATCCCTGGTTGGGGAACTAAGATCCCACATGTCTCCCCTACCCGCAATTTCTTATTGGACTTATTAAAAACAGATAAAGTAAGGGCATGCTGGCCGGTTGAAAAGACAGTGGTGCTTTTTCCAGCCTGGAAGGGAGCAACCACCAGGCCTGGACCTCAGTGACTTTTATTAGTTTGGACCAGGGTAGAAAAGAAAACAAGCCTGAAACTTAATTATGGTATAATCTTTCTCATTACAGAAACAGGCCAATGCTTTGTCCTGTAAAAGACATAAATATGTTCTTACACACATACTTTGAGCTGCTTCTTCAGCAGAAGGAACAGACACACTGAAGCCTCATGTAATCTCTTCTCACCTCCCTCGGGGTCTCCCTGAGATCCACAGCCACCCCAACCCAGTGGGGACCAAGAGATGCTCATTTGACATGTCTGACTTGATTGCCGACAGCAGGCTGGCACCCTGCCTCCGTGATTCGTGAGTGCAAGAGGCCATGTTTTATAAACAGACTCAAAGGGGGTGGGGTGGGGGTGGGGTGTGTGTGTGTGTGTGTGTGTCAGACTCTGCGACCCTATGGACTATAGCCCACCAGGCTCCTCAGTCCATGGGATTCTCCAGGCAAGAATACTGAGGCCAGTTGCCATTTCCTTCTCCAGGTGATCTTCCTGACCCAGCGATCGAACCCACATCTCCTGCATTGGCAGGTGGGTTCTTTACCACTAGTACCAGCCTGGGGAAGCAAAGGGAAGGTTCCTCTATCAGTGTATATAAAGGAGAAGCTTCTGGTTCGTGCAGGACTCGAGAGCACACGGGGTGTAGAGGGAAGACGTCCGTATTCATCCCTCCTGACCTGTCTGACCGGTTTTTCTTTCTTTTATGACAATGCTCAAATCTAAGAATAGCTGTTCTCTCTTTAAAAAAAACAAACAAACAAAAACAAAGCAACCCCCAAAGTAACTCAACACAGGTTTTAAGCCGAAAATTATCTTTCTGTTTCTCCCCATCCCTCCACCTTTTGTCAGAATAAACACGTGTTCAGAGCATGTGCTCCGCAGTCAGTGCTGCGGATGGGCCTTTGTTTAGCAGGGATAACGCAGCCGTGTCAGGACATCCGCGCTGAATGGGGAAGGGTGGTGACGGCTGGTGGAACTCTTTGTTGCTACCTTCAGGATTTTCATGACAGCAGCCGTGACAAAGCATCGTTTTAACAAATTGAAATTTGAAAATCAGTGAGTCACGAGTATCTGGTCGAAAGGGACAATGGGACATTCAAACTGGGTTTCATTCAGCCACAGTGCAGGCAATAAATAAAGCGGGTGCTATTTAAAAGAAAACCTGCCCAGCTGCGATTACACTGCAGTTGTGGCGTGAAAGGCTGTGAAAAGGTTAGGGGATTTGATTACTAAGCTAGTTCAAATTACTAAAATCATAGCTTATGTTGGCAAGCCACAGTGGCTCCGTATACTAATCCATCTACTTTTACAATATTCACCCCCTCCTTCTGGAGCTCTCATTTCTGGCTGAGGAACTGAAATCCCAGCAGTGCTGTAGCCAAGGAGAAATGCTTCAGCGGTAGGACTGCTACAGGTTCCACATCCCTGCAGGGGGTAAAAAAGACTTTGAAACCAATCTCGATCACTCTGTTTTCCAAGGAGCTTCCTATCTATTACTCTCCTGTTGCCACAAACCTGTAATAGTATCTTCAGATGAAACTGTTATTTATTATACGTCTGAGAAGTAGTGATGAGTTTACCAAAAGAATGTTACCAGATCTGAATTTTAAATTCTCTCTGCAGGTTATTCCTTTACTTCAAAATTGGGGTGGTTCTAACTAAGGGGTGTTAGGAAATGCCTGGGGGCTTCCAAGGCTTTCAGGATGGTGGGTGGGGACGGGGGCAGGGGCCAAGGATGTTGAATGTCCTGCAGTGACAGGCACAGTCCTGCCCCCGGGTGCTAAGAATGTCCTCGTGAAGACACACTGTACCATGACCCGTGAGATCTGAGAGAGCCTAATCCAGTTCTCCAGGGGCTGAATTACCATCGTGCCATGGGCAGAGTGTAAATGGCAGTCCAGGTCACTCGGGTCCAGGTCTCTTCCTTCACATGATACTGCTGTTCTAGCAACTGAGAATATTTGGTGTCTTCACTAGAAGTGGGGATTTAAAGCATGTGTTGACTCTTGGTCCAAGACCAAAGAGCCAGGGCCAGTGACAACCACCAAAACTCAACCGGATTTCATGTAATCATCGGTTCTAAACAGCAGTGCAGCACATAAAAAGAATGAGCCCACCTCCATACCTGGATAGTCAGTTGGGGATATAAGGGGCAGGAAGGAAAACAAACCTTCGGGAGCGTCAGAAACAGTCAGAAACCTGAGGACCCACTTCAGGTTAACTATTGGCCTAGAGATGAAATAGTAGAAAAACAGCACTGACTTTAAAAAGAACTCTGTGCCACCTTCAGTGAACCACCACTGACTGCCCTGAACAAGGAAGAGCGCACAGGGGAATGTAAAGATACGCAAACGTCCTTTTCATTAATCTCATTTTTCTCAAAGTTAACACAGCATACATACTCTCCCTCGTGCATGATTCAGGGGTACAAGGACGAGCACTGTCATTAAGGAAAAAAACCTGCGACAAGATGATCACAAAAAGAGGTATCAAATTTACACAGTCTCCTAACCCACAATTAAAAGAGTGTAATGCAGCACTGGAATGTAATCTACTTATCTGATGCCAACTGTAAACACCAAAAGGACGCATCAAATAATAATAAAGATGGGCAACGGCAACACAAATGCAAAAAAAAAGTGACAGAAATTCTCTGTAGAAAGATCGGATTCCTTATACAGTCACAGCATTCCAGGAAGCGGCAATATCGCCATTCCGGCAATATGGAGCACTACCTTTTTCTCCAAAATACGGCAAACTGTCAACACTGGAGCTTCCCATGAGTGCTCCGAGGAAAAGGCATCAATACCCAGGGTGGCCGTGAGTCCGTGCCCGTAAATCGCCCACTCCTACCAGCCCCTAGGTGCAGAGTCGAGGCGAAGGCTCAGGAGACCCTCAGGGGATACGCTACCGTGCCAGGAAATTTCTCAGCAAGCACCATGGATACTTAGTCAGGGACAGATGCCAGAACTCGGGGGTGAAAATGGAGCCAAACAAAAGCATCGGCCTTACCCACGTCGTGGTCTTTGTGTTGTGGTCAATGAAGAAGGGCCGGCCGTTGGGCGCTATCCTCATCTCCCAGCCGGGCGGCAGGAAACTCTGTGTGACTTTGTGTTGTGGTTTGGGGGAGTTGTAAGGAGATGGCTGTGGGGACTGCGGATTGGAAAGGGTATCTTTCACAGCCCGACGCACGGGTGAGTCCTTGGCGCCCTAAGGAATAATAATGAGCATTAGAACTCTCGCCACGCGCTGGTTCAGAGGGGGTCAACACGTCCCCCGGGGGTCAGGGAACGCTCCTCTCTCTGAAATGGGACCAGGGGGAAACGCCTAAAAAAACCTGCGTCTGTCATCTGCTTACTTTAAAAAACAATCTAACTGTGATGTTTTCCTATTGGTTCAATACACAATAGTAAGTAAGTATAACCACCCTCCTTTGACAGCTGCTCGGTACATAATCCCAGATACTTTTCGGCAGTAACCATTATGGATGGGGATTTTACAGAAGATGGAGAAAAACAGGGCCCTGCTCTTAATGAGCTCACAGTCTAATGGAGACGGACTGGCAGTTTCTGGAGCAGGAAAAGAAAAAGCTCTATCAATGGAGACAAGCACCTGGGATGGCACCATTGTTAACCAGGACACCCACATCACAGCCTGGAGCGGGCATCTCCCCTTGCCACTCATCAACCTCCTAAACCCGGGCACAGAGCAGCCCGCAGTCATCTTTAAGATGCCCGTCACGTTTACAGCGTCAAAGGGTTTAGTCTCCGGCCTTTGTGATATTAAGGGATGTTGCTAAGACCACAGAAACGGGAGGGCGCAAAGCGGATGCCCAGCGGTGACTCAGAGATGCAGACACGCGTCAGAAACACGAGGCCCACACGATGGAAGATCGAATGATCGAAGCGACAGCCGTGGGTAAAAACTCAGCGGAAGCACCGGGGTTGGAAAGAGCGGCTCTGAGCGTCTCATGAGCTAACAGGCAGAGAAGAGCGAAACACAAGAATGGAGAGTTCGGAAGAGGCGCCCACGTCCGGCAGGGGCTCGCCGTGGCCGCGGCCCCGCGACAGTGAGAATCAGAGCGAGTCCAGGGACGGGAAGCATGGAGCGAGGCCGCGCGAGGACACCCCTCGCCGCGCGGACACCCCTCGCCGCCGCGGACACCCTCGCCGCGCGGACACCCCTCGCCGCGCGGACACCCCTCGCCGCGAGGACACCCTCGCCGCGCGGACACCCCTCGCCGCGAGGACACCCCTCGCCGCGAGGGACACCCCTCGCCGCGAGGACACCCCTCGCCGCGGACGCCCGGCGGAGAGAGAGAAGAGCGGGTGGGGAGGGGTCGGGGAGCCGGGCGGCCGTCTCACCTCCAGCGGGGCGGACAAAGTTACGGTTGGCGAGCTGAGGCTACGAGGCCGGCGGATCTGAGGCTCGATTAGGTGGTTGCTACTGTTTGTGGCGGATCCGGACGCGCCCGTCTTCTGCGAGCTACGTTGGAGGCAAACACAAGTTAGCGGCGCCCGAGGCGCCTCCTGCGCGGCGCGGACCCAGCGGCAGCGCGGGCGGCGGCCACCAGCGGCCCGGCCTGGGGGAAGCGGGGAGGAGCCGACCTCGCGCAACAGCGGGGGGCGGGGACGGGGAGACTCGCTCCGGGAAGTGAAAACTCAACCAGGAGCCGGCAGAAAAGCCAGCCTCAGAGAAAACGGGGGGCTGGAGGGGCGCTGCCCGCTGGGGTCAACAGGCTCTTCCTTTGAAACTCTCTTTTGGGTCATATATATTTGTTATAAAATGGACGCTTTAGGGAGAGACTGAGTCAGGGACTGAATTCTTTCCTAGGCAAATGTTATGTTTAAAGTAATGCATTTGCAAGAAAAGATCTTTTGACATGGGTTCCTCAGAACGGTACCTAAAACTCGGGAACGCGGGGGTCGTGGACGTTTTGGCTTCTGAGTGCCTGTGGCGGAAGCTGCCGGGCAGACCGCATACCTGCATGATAGGCCGAGTCCAAGTTGTGGTTCGATTGTTATGATTGACATAGTATGTGCGCCCCTTAGCATCCTTCCTCTCTTCCCAGCCCGAGGGCAGGCCCGGCGTGGTGTGTACATAGGCCACTGATGGCTGTTTGTGTAAGAAATCATCATTACTGAGTATCCTGCATTTGCTTTTCGATCAGGTTCATAAATTCATACATACCCCAAGGATTAGCTCTGCTAGACAAAGTGAGTTAATTCTAGTGGTACCGGAAACACGAGTGTCTGGAAAACAGCAACAGGTTTCCAACAGCTTTAAACTGAGTGTGAAAGGCACCCCCACCCAAGCTACAGGATCGAAACCTCACAGGACTCAGTTCCAGGCCACGCAGCCTCCAACGTAGGGGCTGCTGCCAGTGTGATCGTAAGGAAGGAGAAGGCGATGCCAGTTTGGTCTGGTTACCAAATTACTTCAAGCCATGTAGAACTTAAAAGATGTTTCAAACGCTACTGTCTCTGGAGAGGGATGCGCTGAGTATTTCTTCCTCAATCTAGCTGCCACAGGAATGTTTTCCTAGCTTATCCCTAAATTTTTCAACACCTTAGGGCCCTTATACTATGTAAATTTCAGGGTCGGGGAGTGGGTGAGACACAGAATCTGTTTTCTATAAAACCCCCCTTTACACTAGACCGATCAGAACATCTCAGCTGCCCCAGCCCAGGAGGAGGCAGGCCAGAACTCCCAAGGAACCTGACCGCTGACGCTATATTTCCCCCATCTTCCCACGTGGGATTTGTCTCTTTAGAGGGTGAATGGAAGGCAGGCAGCTTCCGGGCTGAGAGAGAACGTCCAGCACTGAGGGACTAGATTTGGATGCGCCAAAGGAGATTGCTAAAGGAGTCCTATGATCTTTAGGCCTGTAAGAAGCAGTCTGAGAAATGCAGGCGGGGTGGGAAAGCAGGATGTCTCCATGACTCATGGAGGCCAAGAGAAGGATGTTTGAGGTCAGTGCTGCCAGGAAGTCCTGCAGGTTCGGATGCTGCGTATAAGATCTGCTGCTGGGGTAGGGGTGCTGCTCAGGAACAAGAAGCCTTGGCAGACATGGCTCTTGACAGAGTGTAAAAGAAACCAGAGGCCTAAATTCAGGAGTAATCTCTTCTGTGTGGTTACAAAAGGGAGCTACTTCCTTTAGGGCCCATCTTCCCTAATTAGGATCTTCTGAACCTCCAGATGTTTCACCAGGTATATTTTCTGTTTGTTTGTCTGTTTAAAATTTACTTTTTAATTGAAGGATAATTGCTTTGCAGAATTCCGTTGGTTTCTGCCAAACATCAACATGAATCAGCCACGGGCATACATATGGTGTATTTTCTTGAGGAGGTTGATGTTAACCTCTCAGCCCGGCTTCTCCTCGTGTCCATCCTATCTTTCGTGTTCACTACCAACAGTGCCCCCTGGCAAAGAGGGTCCCCCAGTCCACTGTGAGACCTCGAACTGAAAAGCATGATCAGGGAGGCTGCCGTGGAATCTGGGGACCGCAGGCAATGAGGCTTAATATCCTACCTCTTGAGTTCAACAGCACATTCCAAAAAAACCACACCAGAAACTGATGCCATGAAGTGGCTGCCTTAATACTTATTTCTAAAACACATTAACCAGCAGGGCAAGCAAACGTGCACGACAACTTTATACTAAAACCTCAGCAAGTATTTCTTGACGTTATTCCAGATAAAATACCCAAGGCCCCATAATGGTAATTTCAAGACTCTGACAATGTGGCATCCTGAACTGAGGTGCAGGGATACAACAAGAGTGGAAGAAACACCAGCACGCAGGCTTGATCCTTCTGTATTAAAGACAGATGAACCTGTCTATGGCTGAAAGCACTTTCCGCCCCTCCTCCTCTTGTTGTGGCACCAATATAAAAGAGCTATTTCCAGGTTACTTTTTAATCTGGGCGCTATGGCAACGGACTCTGCTGACTTAAGGTGGAACCTGAGTTGCAACATAAAAGCTAGTGGCCAATTAGTATTTTTGGCTAAATACACGCTATCCAGCCTCGACCTACTGTTGTTTACATGAGGACCAAATGTGTTTTGGCTGAATGGAATACCAAATGGAATTTGCTGCTTTCCTCCTCCTCGAATTTTTTTGGGGGAGAGACAATTAGATAAGCCTTCGGAAAACTCCATTCTGGAAACCTTAAGGATAGTTTTATAGTTATGGTATCCCTGGAAAGCACGTTTATGGGGCGGCTAATAAACAAAAATAACTGGGATGTGTCATGGATAATCTCAGGACTGAGGTCTAAAGCTGGGAGACTTCCAGCAGAGTCGTCCAGCAACCAGGTTACTTTCATAGAGCCACAGTTAACAGGACTAATCAGTTTATGGAAAACTTGGAGTGTCATAGAGAACATGGCATTTGAGTCAAATGTGCATTCTACCTTCTATGGAGAAATGACTTGGAAACCTGTAACCTAGTTCCACTGATGCAAGATGGTGTTATTAAAATGGTTCTTTACAGGTTTCTTTCCAAATGGCCCTGAAGAACTACCTGTGCGGACAACGCCATTTGTGACTCAAAACACTGTGTCCCGCAGCTGGGGAGGAGCGGGGCTCAGCGTCCACAAAGAGACTGTGGCAGTGCCAGCCTGGAGCCAATGTCAGACTCTCCTGCGGTGTGTGTGCACACGCATGTGTATGTTCTGGTGTGTGTGCATGTGCGTGTGTGTGTGGGTACTGTGCATGTGTGGGGGTACGTGTGTGTGTACGTGTGTGTGCGTGTGTGGGCAGGGTCTGTACTGCTCCTGCACACATGCATCCAGTGCCACCTCAAACAATTAACAGGGAGACAACTGACACACAGCTGGTCAGCTGAATCCAGAATTTCACAGCTCTCTGTCTGCATCTACCGTTGTCTTTCACAATGTCCAGGAGCCATTTGACCACAGCTTCAGGGTAGCTCCATTGAGTTCATTAAAATGAAGCGCTCAATAATGCTGAAACTGTAAAAGTTTCAAAACGCTTTTAAAGATGATAAACAGCTTGGCACTATCACATATCCGCAAGATTTGCTCAAACCCTGCCACACTCGAACCTCAGCGGAATACTGAGGGGATACACAGCAACCCCCCAAACTGTGCTACCCCTTTTCATCTCCTCTCTCAGAGGGGACTCTGGCTCAGCCAGCTAGACAGTGACACCACCACGTATTCACTTGTCACGTTTCAGAGCTGTGGGTCCGCAGGTGAGAATCGGGGCGTGCTGACTGTAACAGACGTGAAAGCCCTGCACGGAGAGAGAGCAACACCAGGATGGGTGAGGCCGCGGGACAAGCCGCTGCCGAGGGGAGGCGGCCGAGGGCTCATCTTTGCGGGAAACACGAGACTCTGGTGTGTTCACATCCCAGCATCTCAATGTAACCAGTATTATGTAATAACCAGTATGTCCCAGGGAAATGATCCAAGTGAGTATCAAGTCGATTAAGTAATATGTATATGAGCTCTCCGTTTTCTCCCTGTGTGTGTGTGGGCACGTGTATGTGCATGTACCCACAGGTACATCTGTGAGAGCACAGAGGAAGGAGGGGTGGGGAATCCCAGGGTCGCTCCAGGCTGACATGGCACACTTGGGTGTTGGGGTGGACAGGGAGGAGGTATAAAAGAGGGGAAATTCCATGGAGGAGACGGAATTGGAAAAGTAAAGGCTATTGGTGATAAGGGCTGGTGAGGGTGGGGGGAAAAAACCCAGACATGACTGTTTCTCATGCAGTCATAAAGGAGGTTGGCTTACTTGAGCCAAAAGATCACCAGGTATGCAGAAAGCATGACAGTAGATAAAACATTTAGGAAATATTACTACCCGCTCTTTAAAGATAAGAAACAAAAACAAAAACCAAACTGCTATTTTTAGCTCACTGCTGGGGGGGGGGGAGGGCACAGGCGAGACACGTCGGCTGGTGGCAGGGCTGCGTGGACCCCACTGGATGGGTCGCCCTGCCCTGCCAAGTGCCTGGCTCGGGACGATCCTAGCTCAGTCCATCCTGTCACTGGACACCATCGCTATCAGGACACTCACAGCAGGTCCCGAGGCCAAAGAAGCGCATGACGGGGTAGAGGCTCACTGGCCCCGCTTCCTGCTAAAACCATTTCATGAAGTGCTCTCATCCACCTCGCAGCTCTACCCCCATGGAAACGACTAGTGCACAATAGGAAGCTCACGAGGTCATCTGGAATTTCTTCGGTTCTCCTGGAGGACGAGCCTGGCCCACCCAACAGGCGCCCTTCACATCAATCACTGCGGCTCGATACCTTAAACTGGCCTGATTTTTGCTGACTGCCACTTCGATTTTCCAGGGTACCACGCTGAGCTGTCAATTCTAACAATGTAACTAGATTGCTCCTTTAAATCAGTACCCTGCAGAAAATCGGCAATCGTGTATTTAAAGGTGTTCTCGAGTAATAAGCAGCTATAACAAACATACAAAGGTGAAACAACAAGGAAAACTCTTCAAACAGCCATAGCAGCACCAGCCGTAAACTATAAGCTCAACTGTGTTTAGGGATCAAGGAGAAAACTGGCGAGGCACAGTCATGCATCACCCACAAACATGAGCACCAGGAATTATTTAAGACGGAGAGCACACTTGGCTTAAAAACACCGTTTTTCCTAGATCCTTTCAATTTCTTAATTATACTTTCTCTCTCCTCCTGAATTACATTCATATATTCTCCTCCTGAATCTCCATTGTTCACACCTTTGAACCTGTGAGCTGGGGGCCCTGGCAACAGAGAAAGGTCACTGGTTCTTGTTCCTGATACAGAACATGAGTCAGCCTTTGAAATGCGGCAGTGGGACTGCATCACTGAAAATTCACATGTACAAGTGTGTGCAATTTCTGGGGCTTCCTTGATTCTCCTCCAACCAAAATATTTTACCCATGTCTTCTAAACACATGGGGGAAACTTATCAGGAGTACAAACACTAAAAGGCAGAAACAGACTCTAAAAGGTTCAGATTAAAACTTAAGGCCTGACAGCTCTTAGAAGTACATGGGACTAAAAATTGTTTCGTTTTACCCAGTACCTTCAAGGAATGTGAAAGTGAGGTTTTATTAAAATAAGAAATGTGCAGCTCCGTGGCACATCAGAAGCTGCTCTTATCAAAACAAAGAGGAAAAAACTGTATATTCACCATTACCCAAATATTAAAACCGACCCACAGTTTTGCCAAGAATGTCTGAACGAGGGTGTCATTACCGTTGGCGCCTCACCACCAGTGACAGTTGATGAACGTGCTCTCCCAGCTGGGGCACTGGGCTGTTAAATGATAATTTACATCAGTGAAATGCATTCTGGGAGGCCACCCACTGCTTACTGAATCAGGGATCAGAGCTGGTGCAGCTAGCAAGGCAGGTGTCATGAATCAGCATCTCTGCAATCTGCCTGGGCCAAACAAAGTGGAGCAACCACTGATGACCAGAAGGAAAAGAGGAGCAGGACCACCCGCCCACCCAGAGAAGGCGGAGGGTGCAGCCCTGATCTGGGTAAACAATGAACTGACAACCTCAACAACGTGAGATGTCTTATGAAAAAACAAAGAAAGCACCACAATCGTGCCCTCACTGTTAAACAATTGGCAGATTCTTAAATCTGCCAAACTCAAAATTAAAGAGGCCGCTGGTGATCAGTGAGTTCACAGTTTCATAGAGTGCAAAGAAAGAGGGAAGAATCAGTGGCTCTTTTGGCCAATACAACTGACAGTGATTTTTGAAAAGGAGAGAAAGCGCCATTAATTCATCAAGGACAATCACAGAATCATCTGAAGAGGATCCCACTGGCCAACCACAGCTGATTGTTCCGTTTTGGGGGAGGCCTGCACTGCATCCCAGAGAGGATACTCTTGTCATGCTTCTGACCTACCAGCCCTTTCCATGTAGGCCACGGCTGAATCTAATCTGTTACTCAGTTGACTAATGTATTTATTAATTCATTCTGTAAACATAAAAGACTTAAAATCTAGGCAAAACACATCCTGTGAAGTTCAGCAGAAATGTATGCAACAGGGAAGATGCCATGATTGCAAAAACTGTTATGTGCAATCTTTCTTTCCCTTCAATTTCAGATGCAGTAAGTGTTAGTGCTAACGATGGCCAAGGATCTGTCATCATAATAAAAACGGTCAAGGTCAAACATTAAGTTGAGCATGCTAAAACCACGTAACATTTTCTCCTCCAAAACAAGAAACAAATTTACATAAAATTTATTTTTAACGTGTATACTAACACCTCCCCAGGCAGTTCTGGTCTGCCTCCCAATCAGAACATTCATTTTAAGTCCGATATAATTTTTAACACCCTTTACATGTCCATACTTGCTGCTAGCTATGAAAACTAGTGGGAAAGTGGAAACAAATTATAGCCAGGTCTTGAGTCAAGGGAGCTATCTTTAAAGAGAAGGTACAGAAGCTCAGTGGGTTAAGAGTTAAGCCTGTTAGTAATGGAAAAGGCTCCTTGCTGCCCACTCAGAAGAGTTTTTCCTATGTTCTGGAGATACAGGTCACTTGAAGACAGCTTTGGGGACCAAATTAAGTTTTTAAAAAAGGAACTGCTAATGTTTAGATCAAGTAGGCATATCAGAATTGGCATTTACTTGGAAAAGCAAAGCAATGGAGTTTTTAGCATTTCAGAGACTGGTGGGAATGACACCTCTCTGTATTGGAAATCCACTCTCCTTGGGCAATCTGCTAGGACATTTTAATGTCTCATGTGTATGGTAAGTAGATTTTGCACAGGAAAAACTCTTCCATGGTAGCTCAGTTGATTTTAAATAAAAGCCAAGAGAGCCAACTGGTGGCTGGAAATGAGTGTGGGTTACCGGCGGGAGATGAGCCTGCTCCGCAACTGCGTCGGTGACGCTGCAGGACCTCAACCTGGAGGACGGCGCTCTCTGCTGCAGGAGGAAAGCACACAGAGCATCAGGACACACACGCTGAGAAACAAGTTTCCTGTTTAAAACACTGACCGCTCAAGCCTACCGACTGCTCTTTAATATTAGAAGGTAATTCAATGAAGCACCATCTTTTTAGAGTAATGAACATAATCTTTACGTCATCAAGTATCTTTCATTGTCATTCTCAAGTGTCTTAAGCAATAATAGCAAAAATAAGAGACCAAAACACGAAAGGGGACGCCACCGTAATGCGGCTTCAATGATGGAAAAAAAGCAGCTAAAAGTAATATACTGTGCTTTAAGAAGCAACCTCTGGGTAGATTCCAGTGGAACAGGAATAAAGGAAATGATACTGACCTAACAGTTATTAAATAGTCATTGACTATTCTTATCACTAACAAAGAATCAGTTGGATTCTTTTTCTAGGGAACTCATATACAATCTTAGGCTACTTCTGAAGGGCTAGGTATTAATACTTTCAGCTTCTGAATGGAGATGAAGTTGTTCAGAACAGGAATGAAGGAAAATAGGTGAGGTTAATCTAAGAAAAAAATCTCGAGTATAATGTATAATATGTTCCTCTCCCTGTGTGTACAGGTCTTTATGGCTTAAAAAAGACGCACAGATCCTCAGCAGGTCACACACACAAGGCAGGGGTCAAACGAGCAGCTCCCATGAGTTTGCACACCGGACAAGTCCGCAACATCTCACTTTTAATATTTTCCAGTGAGGAAAGTGGGGTAAGGCCTGAGACGGACTCTGGTGATAAATGGGAGGCTTCTCAAGTCTTTCCACGTGGTTAGCATGAAGGATTCATTCTTTAGTAAAAGTTCACGCTGTTGTCCTTTGAATACAGAGTGACTCTGACAAGCAAAACTGGAGAAGAACCCCCTCTTTCCTAAATAATTAATAGTTGAACTGGACTCAACACAAAGTAATTCTGTCACTTAAACTTCCATCTTAAATATATTTTACTGAACCTAGAATGAAGAAGTTCCCTATTACAAGTCACTGAAATGATGGCTTTCACTTGGTAGACTAAAGGCACACCATTGCTACGGTTCTGGCAGCACTTACTCCCTTATGAGGTTTTAAATACATGACTTCCATGCTTATGCTGTTTCCACAGCAACAGTTTTATCAGTTCAGATTCCCCATGTATGCAAACTCTGTTTCCCTCTGTCCCTTAGTACTACATTTACATCTCAGTGTTACTTCTCTTTCTGAAAGATACTCATAGAGTTTTAATACAAAAGCACATTAACCGAGTAGTCACTGTAACTCCCGAGGGGGCCAATGGTGTCTTTTAAAATAAGAACACACAGCTGAGGGAGTGAGAGTCTTGTGAGCACCTACTCACTTCCACATTTCATGCAGCCCTCCTATCCATTTACATGTGGCGCGGCTATAATGACGACTGTTTTTTAGGATGCCATTTTCAGCTGAGGGCCTACCACTACACTGCATCTGCTGGTTCAGTTTCTCGAGAAATACTGAGCTGCGTTGCTTCTCAATTTTATGCACAAGCAAGAATTTTCTATGGGCTTTTCCTGCAGTTTTGTGTTGTCAAACACAGGCCTTCATGGCTGATTCTGCTGACTCTCAGCAGAAGCGTCTAGAATGAATTTGCTTGACAGCTGAGAACTCAAGTTCAAATGCTACCCTAGTGGCAGTATCACAATCTCACAGCCTTTCTCTGGGACTTACAAGATGTCTTCTGTCTCCCATCCTAACCTGTCTTGGATGGATCACTTAACCATCATGCCTTCACCTGTGAAATGAGAATGATAAAGCACATAGAGTATGATGTATGAGATCAACGTGGAGGCCCAGTGGCTCTCAGGTCCCACTGCGAAATGCCACTTTGTGATGAAGGTACTGTTTCAGGACTCTCTTGCTGGGAAAAGAAATTCTATGAGGTTAATGCTTAATAACACAGAAGTCATAGACGAGTTATCTGTGAATCAAGAAAGCACTTCACCCGCTTGGGCTATGTTTGGTATAGTTTTGCTTCTCCCAGGGAAGAAGGAACTTGGGAAATGTCAGAATTATTTGGGGGCTAGGAGACCCTGGTCATTATTTGCAAACAAGATACTTTGAAAAGTGACCACAACAAAAAAAATGACAAATATTCACTCAACTTCTCAAACAAGACCATGACTTACAATCAAAGACCCAAACTGCTCGCCGTTGGAGTCGGGAGTGACCTGCAGCCTTCTGCTCAGCTCCTCGGACAGCTCTTGGGGGCTCGTCCGGGACACGGGCGAGGCTGGCGGGCGGGGGCAGCGCCAGGCTGAGTGAGTCTCCGCTCATGTTCACTTCCTCTGAAATGGTCTCCCAAGGCTGCCGGGGAGAGACGCTGTGGTGAGTGCTGGAACGAGGGACCCTCTCGTCCCTGCCCTGGTAATAACCATCCTAACTGTCGTTCACATTTACTGAGTGCTAAGGGAGGCACCCCGTCTTCCCAGCATCCATAAGGAAGATAAGGCTCCCACCCTGATTAACAGATGAGGACACTGAGCCAGCATCCATAAGGAAGATAAGGCTCCCACCCTGATTAACAGATGAGGACACTGAGGCCGAGGGAGTGACTGGTGCCAGGGGGCAGTGATCCAAGGAGGCCTGGCTCCAGGGGCTGTGCTCTTAACCCCTTTATAACAGCACCTCTCTGAGCTGTGGCTTGCTTCTAGCACTTGATACTACCTGCACGGGTTAAAAAAAACATCCTCAGGAATTTACAACTTTCATGAATTTTCTTTTACTCTAACCATTGAGGACTCACAATGAAAACAGCAGAGAGGCTATAAACTGTTAGTAAGCACTGGTATCAAGTAACTTTTAGTGAATTTAATACGGCATCTTTCATTTTGCTTTTCCAATTTTGACCACTGGAACATTCTGTGAATGATCTGCCTAACGTAAGAACGGATTCCCAGTAAGTAAACAGCGTTAAGGCAGCACTGAAGTCACAGCAATTACTAATTTGTTGTTCGGTTTATGTATATATTTCCCCAGTGATCTGCCATAAGCATTTAAGGGTGAACTTATGAACATTTATGTTCACCCAACTTGTATTTTCTTGGTAATAACCTATTTCACCATGTCAAAACCACTCAAAATTATATTTGGTACCCGAAGAAGTTACAGGGCAGGGTTCCATCAACTGCTCAAAGACGATTACCATGTTGCTGTTTAATAAGATATGTTTAGACTCTGGGGTAAAATAAAAGTATAAAGTGAAAATACATTAAGATTAATTCAGTGCTAAAAATGCCATGTACTTTCCTAGTGATGTGAATTATGCGTGCTTGAAGATGGCCTCTAGAAGCACTTTCTAAGTTGGTAAATACCCCAGCGGTCCTCCACTAGCTAGCGGACTGTGCTCTTTTCCTTCAGGCAGCCTCTACTAGATAACACCCGGAGCCCACAGACAGGCAGGGCGCGCTGTGGGGGTGAGCAGGCGGGGGTCTGCAGGGAGTGAGAAGGCAGGGGCTGCACCTCAGGGCCCTCCCGCCCTCGCTGGGCTCCGGCTCCAGGTCCTCGCTGATGTGTCTGCGCGAGCGGAAGCGGCGATGCGCGGCCTCCTGGTTGATCTGCCGAATGTTGCTGTCGGACTCGGACGACACGTCCCTGGGCGCACACGGAGCGAGAGGGAGACAGAGAACCGGTGTTGATATCTGGCCCTTCAACCCAAGCCCGACATCAAACGACGTCAGGGCTCTCCCGTGCAACCCTGAGAATCAGCTGGCCAGCCAAAGGAGAACCTGCCAACATCTCTTCCAGGTCGGCTTCACTGAAATCAACACAGTTTTTAAATGCCTCTGCCACAATATTTTTGAGTATCTTTCAGGGATATACTGTAGCAAACAGTGTGAATTCAAAGCTGGGGTCTGGAGGAAACACTCCCGATTCAACATGAACTTTTTGGCCACTGCAGGTTTCATCTTGACAGAATCTCACAATCACAACACTTTTAAACTCCCATTAAACTCTATTTTAAAATTCACACAAACATCAGGCAATTACCTCCCAAATCAACTAGGATCTGAAGAATACTGTAACTTCATAGTCCTTTTTTTGTATGTCATGTAACTCTTAATTTAGGATTTGAAAAGCATTGATTCCATCTTTAAAACTTCTGCAGTAAATTACAGGCAATTCTCCTTTGGGAGAAATATTACTTGGAGGCTTTTAAAGTAGAGGTTTAAATGTCAAAATGTTTTTCAGAGAAAGTGCTTACAGATTCTTTCAATAAGACACCATGATGTTGCAAATTAATATTTCACAATAGCTGAAAACGTTATTTCAGATTAACTGAAATCCAGTATTAATCAAGGGCCCTCATTATAGATTCTCCTTAAAACACAGGTTTTAAGACATTCTAATGCAGTCTCAGACATGCTATCTTCCCCCAAAAGAGCCTACTGGGCCCTTCAACAGCCTGCGGTAAGCAGCGCTATGTGCAAATGAACAGGTGGCTCTCACCAGCTTCTAAGAGTCTGGACAGTTCCACCAAAAATCTTCACGAGTTTCAGCTTTACTGGTAAAGCAACAGTATGAGCTTGGCTTCTATTTAATCCATATTAAACCAATAACTCTTAATAAAGATCTAAGTGAAGTTCTATTGGATGTACACAACCGATACATAAATTCTTAAAACCTCACAGAAATACCTATTTTGCATACTTTATAGATGTATTAAACTATATCTGGAAAAAATGACATCATGAAGGCCACAAAGAAGCTAATCACAATCACGGGACTCGCAAGTGGAATAACACGACTTATGAAACTGCCAAGACAGAAGGGTAAGGAAAATAACACTCCCTTAGATACGTTAGAAAATAGAATATTATCTTTAGGATTTTACACTGCTACAGTGATTTCTACAGGATATTCAATTCAATTTCACTTTATAATGGCTTTACTTAAAAACACGGTATATATAAAAGTTTCATAAAAAATTTTATATATTCACCACTTGAAATATCAGTTTCACTTAGTCACCACCACATGCGTGTTCTGGGTTGTCACACACACTTGAATTGTTACAGGGATTTCGGAGAGGTTGAGGAGAATAAGGTTTAATATTACTGTATCTGCATTTTCTCTATGAGAAGTATATAAAATTCCATTATTCTGAAAAGGCCTTTTTTTTTTTTTTAAAGGGGCGTTTAAAATCAATTATGTTAATCCTCCTTATCCAACATGCTCAAGTAATTAGTAATCAGTGTGAACCAGAAACAACTAAAAAGCATAAAGAAGAACGATACCTCTGATTTTGAAATTCCAAGTCTGGGCTTTTTTATGGTCTTTAGTGACAAAATGAAAATATTCATATGAGGGAGGCCTTTGGCCCTTAATTACTCAATTGAATGAGAGGGTTGATGAAACTGACAGGAAGTTTAAATGGTCACTAATGGGAAAATGAACATTTAAAACTAAGTCTAAGCTGAGAAAACAGAAACATGATTTTACTGGGGGCAGGGAAAAAAAAACCTGAAGGAGTGGCTCTTTCAATTTTCTTCATTCATTAATTTCACATATATATTTTTCATTTGACTGTCATAGGAAATATACAAGTTAATAAAGATAAGAAAAATCATACATTTATCAAATTCGGTGCCAGTTAAGATCAGTGTATTGGATCATTTACGTCCTATCAGTGACTGTCAGTGACAAACGATGACCTGAGTCATCAAGAGATGATTAAAGGGCTGCTAAGATGGGAGAAGAAGTACAAAGTGGTTTAGAAAGAAGTACTAGCAAGAGTTAAAATGAGTGTTCCACAAGCTCATCTTCATTTATAGTCTTAGTACGATTCCTTCATCATGTTTCTGAACTGCTTTTAACAGTAAAAAGTTGATAGTTTACATTTAAATAGGACAAGGACAAATCTAAAATTAAAGGTGTTTTAAAAAGCCAGCATCTGACTTGAGAGACCTGGGGGAGTGTTCTGTGGTCGCCTTCCTCATCTCTGCATCCAGTCCCCGACAGTTCACTAAACCATGCGTCTATACCCACTTTCAGAAACGACTCATCTGCAGTCACTCATTCAGTTAAAAGCGCCTACTTTGTGCCGGCTGCTAGGGGTTGATCTGTGAAGAGGAAACCACAGTCCTTGATGGCCCAGGCAGTAAGAGAATTATGTGCTCTGTGTCCTCATGGGGGAGCGTCCAGCTTTCAGACAGACTGGGACAGAAGAGGTCTGGCTCTCCCAGAGGAAGGGACAGGGGGCTGGCATCTGAAGGTTGCTGGGGGGACAGGCACATTTTGGTTTTGTTTTTTTTGGAGGGGACTGAGGAGCAGCACACCCACAGGGCCTGGGAGAGAAAGTCCTAAGAGCAGCCTGCATGATCAGATGCTCTGTGTTGATGACCGTGGGTGGCAAGAGGCAGGGAGGGCAGGACCCTGTGAGAACAGCCTAAGGGCACCAGGGTGCCCATGAGGACTTGGCAGGACTGAAGTCTGGGTAAGCAAACTGGGTAAGCACTGAGACTCCCCAGGAGGGCCACCATTCTCTATAAAGTGAGACCATCACTTCATTACCTGACTTCCTCAGGTCAGTTATAGCCTTTGAATAAAGACACTTGTTAATACCTCCCCCCCCACCGCCCGCCATCCCTGGAATGCTTGTAGGATTCTGTGAAAACTGATTTATGAAAAAAATCATTTTTCAATTAAAACAACACTTTAAAATCATCTGGAGGGTTTGAGGGCTCTGGTCAAGCCAAATCAAGTTAAGGACAAAGAACCTCAAATTCTCAAATGGTTCAACAGGAGGTTATCATGGAAACCGACCCTTTTCCCTCATCACTTTTCTCTTGCTTCCTAGACGTCATGCCCATTGGGAAGGAGGCAGCCGGTCAATTGCACCCAGAGCTCTGCAAATGTCCCTTCTGGTGATCCACCTGTGCAGACCATCACGTCACTGACATCTCCCTAAACTACATGTGAACCTGAACCACAGTTTCCCAATTTGTTTCTGGACTCCTGAGGAGCCAGCATTTACGTAAGTTACAGCGTTTGTTTTGGTTCAGTTCTACAGGACACTGAAGGTGGTATGTTTAGAAGAACGTATGAAGTGTTCCTTAGGGATTTCTCCATTAGTTTCAGCACTCTCTCAGGCAGAGAAAGTAAAAACTGTTCCCACTTACCCCACAAACACAGACTTTGGTCTGCATAATTATTCATGACAGTGAACATTTCTCTCTATATATCTTGGTTATTAGTCTCTGTGAGCTCCCAGTGGTCACTTTTTTTTTTTAAACAGAGATCACAGGACACTAGGGTCCCCATAAAGTGTTATTTTCAGATACTGTTTTCCTATGACCTTTAACAAAGATAAAGGTACTTGGCGCAGGGTGTTGCTACCGAGAATCTTTTGATCACCACATGTAACCGAGTCCAAGGCAGTTACTTACTTTTTTTTTGAACTACAAATAACTAAAATAGTCAAATGACTTAAAACAGTTTTAACAGCTTTGATCATTGATTAAAGGGAAATAGTAAAAACAAATTAATTAATTAAAAAACCAATGAACCCATTTCCATTTATATTTCTATGTGGAAAAAATTAAAACAAAGAAGAGTTTAACATCATCTGGATGTTGGGATACTATGCTGTCCTGCAGCAATGAGCTGGTGCCCATGCTAGGTGGCCCAAAGCTGACCACGGGCGCCTGATATTAACGAGAACCCACTCAGGGCCTTAGGAAGGACTGGCCTTTACTGCTGCGGATTCTGCAAGCTTTTCCTCTACATCAAACAACACCTAGACTAGACTTCTTGGCAACCTTTCCCACCCCACCGTCTTATGTAGACTACCGTTGCCATTTCTAAAGACAAAAGGGTTATTGACAACACCACCCATCACCTTAACACTTGTTCAAAAACCGTCATCAGCTGATTTCTTTCAGAGTCTGGGTTAAAGAGAAAATGATCTCATCTGATATACTTGCCTGTATACTGAAAATTATACAATTTACTGATAATTACTTCCTTGTCTTGGCTGCCAGGGAGCTCACCTTTTCTGGATAGCCTTTTCCGTTTACATTTTATTTGTTTTTGTCTTTTATTATATATTAATAGTTTTAGGTCTTGCTCTATATTATCATTTAAAAACAAGATGCTTCAAATCCTTTTTACAGTCATGAGGTTTAATTAGTGTTTGCTATTATTAAACCAAAAATTGTCCAGTGAACAAAATAATAATCAATTCACTGTGTCCCTGAGGGACTAGAACGAAGAGTATTACCCTGCCACATGCTTCTAATGATATCATGGGGGTGATCTATAAATTTCTCAAAAGGGGGGGAAAAAAAGTTTTGAGAGGGCTTCAAAATCAAATAATTATGGAATAAAACTCCAAAAAGTTAAAGAGGAAATGTTACAGCCAATATGTTTGCTGAAACTGAAGAAGGGAGCAGAGATGTAATCACCATGCATTACACGAAACCTAAGAAAAATGACCTTGGTTTTACATCTCATAAACCTACATAAAGATGACATGCAAAATAAATTAGTGCATATTTACAGCAGGAGGCCACGATATGGAGGCCAGAGCTTCCTTATAACCTGATAGGTTCTGGTAGGTTCCCAAGTCCTCTAACTACACCAAGAGAATTCTCATCACAATGCACAATCACGTGCTTCCACCGATGGAAGACGTGCTTCCCAGCTTTGTCACACAGAGCTGCTGCGTGGGCACCTGTCTACAGAGTGTGGGCACAAGCTTGCGACCACGGACGGCACTCACATGAGGCTGGGCCGGTGCCACTGGGTGGTCCGGTTGTTGTGGTTGACGTAGTACGTGCGGCCCAGGTTGTCCACCTTCTCTTCCCACCCGGGGGCAACGGAGGCGGGGGCAGCTCCTCCTGGTGCTGAGAAGCCGAGTCACTGGAGTCAACGACTTCCCACCCGGGCTGTGGGGCAGAAGAGAGGGAGGGGCGTCAGGCTGGTTCACTGGTTCCAGGGTGTCTGCCCCCTGTGTCCTGGCTCCTGTGGGCTCCGGCAGTGGCCCGTGCGCCATGTTTCAAGAAATTCTCAAAACAAGGCGGAAAAAATGTCAATTCAAAGAGAGTCACAAGAACGCTCTGAGCCATGGCCAACGAACTACACTGCCCTCCCGAGGACGGCGGTGCGGGTCGCGAAGTCTCATTACGCCCTTTTGTGGTTCGTGTCTGTTATCTTGACCTGATGGCCTCTGGGGCTGTACAAAGCCGTGCCGATCATGCGGGTCATGCTACAGCTGTCATCTTTTCAACACCTCCGGAAGGTAGGAGGGAGCTGGGAAGATGAGCCTCACAGCATGTGCGTTCTTGCAGACGCCACGGGCGGGCCACCAGGAGGCCCCAGGCGCTCTCGCTCCACAGGGAGGACCTCGGGAAGGTGGCTCCCGGAGGAGGGGGAGCTCCCTGACGTTCCCCTAGGGAGGACGAGCACGCACAGCGGCCAGGAACAGCCTGGAAGCTGCCTCTTCCTACTTGGCCATTCCCCACCTGCTGCAGCCGCGTCAGCAGCCTTCACGGTCCCTGAGTCAGAGGTACTCTTTTGCAATACATATTTTCGGCATTAAGTATTCCTTCCTGACATCCCCTAGTAAAGTCACTGGAAAATTAACTAATTCACAGTTGGAAGGCTGGAGGAGGTGGTAAAAAAAAAATTCCTTGGATTCGAGATAAAAATGTGTGGATGTGCTTATGAAATTTTAACAGTCAAGACTACCTACCACCCACTTCAGTCCTTCTCCCAGAGATAGATGAAAGCCTGCAGATGAAATACTGCTTGGAAATATGACCTCTGGGTCTGGGGTGGGGTGGGTGGGTGGTGCAGTTACTTGCCCATAATGCATTATTCACACACCATGTATATGCAACAGCTGCAGACAGATGTGCGAATAGGCCACAGAGAGGTCTCGTGAACGGACATTCTTGGAACACCACGAGAATGTGTCTAATGAAGCAGCACCGTCTGGAGCCTGTGCTGCAAAGGTCCGATAGGACCCACGGTAGACGTATGTGACAGGAAAGTTAAAAGGTGGTGTTTTCTTTTTAACTTGCCAAGAGGGAACAAAAGAAACTTCCTCTGGACAGCTAACTGTGGAATGGCCTATCTAGAGCAGAGCTGCTCTAATGCACGCGCTCACCTGCAGGCCAAGCGAGCAAGAAACTTGGAACAGCCTCTACATCATTCACCCACTGTGAAGCAATTCCAAGTGCTACAGGGAATTTACTAAGCACTGAAAGTCCTAAGAAATAAGGGAATTGAATACGTGGGGGAGAATTTCACACAGTGGTGGGGCCGTTAATAGAACAGGGGTTAGAGCAGTTCATAAAGATACCTCTTCGATGATTAGTGTTATCAGGTAAAATGAAAAGCTTACCTTTTTTTTTTTTTTGATAAAAGCAAACATGGGTAGATCCATGGAAGATGCAGATTCATGAACACATTTAAGTTCCTTCATATTTAAAAACATTTAGTTCCTTAAATTATAAAACCTTCATGTAAAATATCCACATGCTCTTAGGGAAGGAAAACAGACCACGGCCCAGAGTGCCCGGCTTACCTCCATCTCATCCCGCTGCTCACTGCTCTCTTCATCTTGGCCTCCGTTTTTGGGCATATAGGCCATTTTCAATCGCAAAAATCCCTTAACCCGAGATTTATGACTGCATGATGGAAGAAAAATTTTGTTACAAAGGATGTGACTTGGTTTGACACTTCATATTTATGATGCTTTAAACAGATATAATCAGTTAATATGTTGAAATCTTCCTCAGAGAAAACCAAGGCCAAAGCATAAAGAATGACTAGCAGCCTAAAAGCCTTACCTTCTTGGCCGGAGGAGAAAGTCCTTAAATGTGTAGGGTCGCTCCATGGTTGGGTCTTCTGTCTAAAGGAAGAAAAAGTAAGTTTCGGTGCTCCTAAGGGTCTCGTATTTCGCATCCACCCAACTGGACTACCGAGAACACACTTGCGTGTTTTAGAACATGCTCGGCAAAAACAGAGTTGGCTCCTCAGACAGTACTTGACAATTAATTACAATTTCATAGGTCACAGAACTTTATCTCCTCAAGACCCGCTAGATGTCACTATCAACACCCATTTTTTAGGAGCCAACCACAGCCTTCCACAAATTTACAAAATTATAGCTGTTACTGCCAAGTGTAATTTCTAACTGCTGGGTGCAGGCCCCAATCTCATGCTGCTGATTAACCCTGGAGAACCAGGGGTCACTGGTGCCTGCCTGTCTGTCCCTTGTGAGTCAAGAAATCTAAGAGTGAGGTTAACGGGAAAATATGCAAGATCAATCTGTGAATGCAACTTTACTTTACTTTTAACATTAAAATATGTCCTCAGCCTCAGATAACTGAAAGAGCATCTTCTTTCAGAGACTGTCCTAGGTAGTATCATCCATTAGCCTTTTGTTGGTGCTTATTTCAAGAAGCTATGAATGTAATTGTGGTATTTATTCATTTAAAATAGAAATCAGTATTTTGTTGTGCAAAATCAGAGGTCAAAGCAGGTAGGAAAAGAAATGTTCCTATCTCATTAATTTAAAAATACACCAATGGGCTTTATTCCAGGGATGCAAGTATTCTTCTGTATTCACAAATCAATCAAGTGATATAGCATATTAACAAACATAAGATTATCTCCATAGATGCAGAGAAAGCCTTTGACAAAATTCAACACCCATTTATGATAAAAACTCTCCAGAAACCAGGCACAGAAGGACTATATCTCAACATAATAGAAACCATATATGACAACCCACAGCAAACATTACCCTCAATGGCAAAAATTGAAAGCATTTCCTCTAAAATCAGGAATAAGGCAAGGGTGCCCACTCTCACCACTACTATGCAACATAATTTTGGAAGTCCTAGCCAAAGCAATCAGAGAAGAAAAATAAAAGAAATCCAGATTGGAAAAGCAGAAGTAGAACTGTCTGCAGATGACATGATCCTCTACATAGAAAACCCTAAAGACACCACCAGAAAATTACTAGAGCTAATCAATGACTATACTGAAGTTGCAGGTTATAAAATTAATACACAGAAATCCCTTGCATTTGTATACACTAACAATGAAAAAACAGAAAGAGAAATTAAGGAAACAATCCCATTCACAACTGCAATGAAAAGAATAAAATACTTAGGAATAAATTTACCTAAAGAAGCAAAAGACCTATATATAGAAAACTATAAAACACTGATGAAAGAAATCAAAAGGACACAAATAGATGGGGAAATGTAGCATGTTCATGGACTGGAAGAATCAATATAGTGAAAATTGTATACTACCCAAAGCAATCTATAGATTCAATGCAATTGCTATCAAGCTACCAATGGTATTTTTCACAGAACTAGAACAAATAATTTCACAGTTTGTATGGAAACACAAAAAACTTCAAATAGCCAAAGTAACCTTGAGAAAGAATGGAACTGGAGGAATCAAGCTTCCTGACTTCAGACTACATGACAATGCCACAGTCATCAAGACAGTGTGGTTCTGGCACAAAGACAGAAATATAGATCAATGGAACAAAACAGAAAGCCCAGAGGTAAATCCGTGCTCCTACGGACACCTCATCTTTGACAAAGGAGGCAAAAGTAGACAGTGGAGAAACGACAATCTCTTCTACAAGTGGTGCTGGGAAAATCGGTCAATCATGTGCAAAGGAATGAAACTAGAAATTTTCTAACACCATACACAAAAACTCAAAATGGGCTAAAGATCTAAATATAAGACTAGAAATTATAAAACTCTTAGAGGAAAATACAGGCAGAACACTCTCTGACATAAATCACAGCAGGATCTTCTATGACCCACCTCCCAGAGTAATGGAAATAGAAACAAAAATAAACAAATGGAACCTAATTAAACTTAAAAATTTCTGCACAACAAAGGAAACTATAAGCAAGGTGAAAAGCCAGCCTTCAGAATGGGAGAAAATGATAGCAACCGAAACAACTAACAAAGAATTAAACTCCAAAATATACAAGCAGCTCATGCAGCTCAATACCAGAAAAACAGACAACCCAGTCAAAACGTGGGCCAAAGAACTAAACAGGCTTTTCTCCAAAGAAGACATACAGACGGCTAACAAACAGATGTGAAGATGCTCAACATCGCTCATTATTAGAGAAATGCAAATCAAAACACAATGAGGGATCATCTCACGCCGGTCAGAATGGTCGCCATCGAAGGTCTACAGACAATAAACGCTGGAGAGGATGTGGAGAAAAGGGAACCCTCTTACACTGTTGGTGGGAATGTAAACTGGGATAGCCACTATGGAGAACAAGGTGGAGATTCGTTAAAAACTGGAGACAGAACTCCCCATACAACCGAGGAAATACACAGTGCGCACACACCGAGGCAACAAGAACTGAAGAGACACATACACCCCAGTGTTCACTGCAGTGGCCAGGACGAGTAGACAACCTAGATGCCCATCGGCAGACGAATGGATGAGTAGGCCTTGGGACACGTACACGATGGAGTATCACTCAGCCACAGAAAGGAACACATTCCATTCAGTTCCAATGAGGTGGATGAAACTGGAGCCTATTATTCAGAGTGAAGTAAGCCAGAAAGAGAAAGACCAATACAGTATACTAACGCATATATACGAAACTTGTAAACATGGTAGCGACAATCCTATATGGAAGGCAGCAAAAGAGACACAGATGTAAAGAACAGAGAGCTTCTGACTGTGGGGGGGAAGGTGAGGGAAGGATGATTTGAGAGAAGAGCACTGACACATGTGTATTACGACATGTAAACAGATGACCTGTGCAAGCTCGATGCATGAAGCAGGGCACTCAAAGCCTGTGCTTGGGGACAACCCAGGGGGACGGGGTGAGGAGGGAGGCGGGAGGGGCTTCCGGACGGGGGACACACACGTGCACCGCTGACTCAGGCCGACGCGTGGCAGAAACCGCCACAAGGCTGCAATTAGCCTTCCATTAAAATAGACTAATTAAAAAGTTAGGTGATGTAGTAAGGGCAGACCACAAGTTATAATATTTTCTAGAATTACTATGTAGACTTTTATATACCTTGCAGCCTGAGTTGGATGTAATTGTGTGTAAGAGCAGGGACAAATCTAGGTTCAAAGCTTGGTTATAGCGCTAATAACGCTGTTGCTTACCCTCTTTAAACTTCAGTTTGTCTATAAAATGGAAATGTTCGTGCTTATTATTAGAATGCTGTGAGGCTTGAGGGAGTCAATGTATGTAAATCCACAGTGACTGGTATGTTCAAACATAGCAGCTATTACTAGTAGGAATAAAACTAATACTTTTACTGAAATAAATATAATAATTTTATTTCAAAAAAAAAATTACATGCAGTAAAACCTCAAATACCTAGGCTCCTTAATTAAACACAATTTAAAATACCTTTGCAGCAAGAGGGACAAACCACAGCAAAATGATTTATTATAAATCAGTAGGGTATGTGTGTATATTTATATTTGTAATATTATCTTTTATTTCATTCTCTGCTTTATTTCAATGACTTTCTATTCTGCTTATAATAGGCTGAAAATTCTTCCTTATGGACCTACAAGGTTAAACGTGGTCTGGTTCTTCATTATCTCTCATCTCACTGGGAACCAGGCTCTGCAATCACCCCTGACTCCACTGGGAGATGGTGAAGGGCAGGGAAGCCTCGTGTGGTGCAGTCCCTGGGGTCACAGAGTCAGACACGACTGAGCGGCTGAACCATCACCACCCCTCCTGACTTCATCTGTCCTGCGTGCCCGTCGTCTAACCCCCGCCCCTTACAGGCCCTTCTGCTGGACATCTCTGACTTCAGACAGCCACGGCAGTCTCCACTTTGCCATCCAAGTCCAGAATCCCAAGTCACATCCTTAGACATCGCATCCTAAGTCACCATCACAGCCTCCCTTTCTCATCCTCAACTACAGCGTCCCGATTCATCTCCTTCCTTTCCACTATTTTATGTATTTATGCTTATTTATGAATTTACCAGTTTATCATTCTATCACCTATAGAATATTACCTTGTAAGATCAGAGACTTCGATTTGCCCACCACTGTATTCTTGGTGCCAAGAGCACTGCCTGGCACGAAGGAAGCATGAAGTAGCTGATTAATCCACCTGATCTCCAGTAAACTGCTAGGGCCACAAAAATCCACCCTCACTAAGCAAAGTCAGCTATATTCTCTAGACTTTTTTCTGAAGTCAGACACACACAAACACACACAAAGTCAGAGCTTACAGGGACTCTAAAAACAGAACTTTCCATACACTACATAGTTTAAATGACAAACACCACACAGACTTAAGATGTAGACATCCTAGGTCTGTGTTCTGGCTTTGCTACCTACAAAGCCACGTGGCCAAGGGCAGGGTCTTTACCTCTCTGTGCCTCAGTGCCCTCATCCACGGAGTGGGGCACTAACAGGAGCTTATAGAATTGTCACAATTAAATCGATCAACTGAGCTGGTCCATAAAAAGTCCTCACAAGGGTTCCTGGCACACTTAACAAACGTCGGCCATTATCATCGTCAGTCAAGTCTACATTTCCATGTCACTTGTGAACACTATCAATTCAGTGCTCTGCAATAAAGACAGGGCGTTAGAAGATGAGAATTCACCTCCACGGAAATGCTCCACATGAACAAGATGGCAATCTCTGACAAAAGGATTCTTTCTGGCACTATTCAGGTTCCTGCTGGATCCCAGTCCCTGGAGAAACGCCCAGGGAGACTCCCTGAGAGTGCTTCTGGGAGAAAGCCGTCTCAAACAGGTTGATGCTAATAGCACCAGCGGCCAAAACAGATGCTTCTACCCCTACCTCAGGCCACGAGCATTCAAAAAAAAATCTTCTGGGTACACAGCAATTTCACCTTATAAGGATTTACTGCTTTAAACAGAACTGCAGTTACTTGACATATATGTAATGTGAAAAATAACTCTGTGGGCAAGTGGAAAGGAACGGCCTTATCAGGACCCTAGACTCAAAAGAGGGATGCGGTGGCTAAAAGCACCCAAGCCTCAGACTGAGCCCCGCTGGCCCCTGACGGCACCACAGATCAATGCTGGAGGCCTCTGGTCTGGTCAACCTGCAGATCACTGGGCAAGCCACCGGCTCTGTGCGCCCAGGGGTCCCCGCCCGTGAAATGCAGGGAATGGCCAAACAGTCTCGACAGTCCCTCTAAGCTCTAAGATACTGAATTCTGTACACATGAGACAGAACCATTACCCTGGTACCAGCTGGAATCATAAGAGGGGTGTCCATCACTTGAGTTACCGTCAAGTACAATTAGGATGACAGATTATAGCACTACCATCCCCGCCGCCTCACGGTAGGAAAGCTGTGAATTCAGGTTAACCCTGGTTGCCTTGAGTAGCACCTGACTAAAATAAGAGAATTCATGTTTTTAAACAGCTCTCTCTACCTCAGTGTGTTTTCCACAGATAGAGAGATTCTGCATCCAGGAGGGGTGATGGGAAAGGGCTCAAAGGACAGGGGAAGACACTGACAGAAGAATCAAGACAAGTTTCAGAGGCGTGAACGGCCAGCACCTGCCAGGAACGCCGTCTGCTGCTGACGCAAGTCTTGGAGCTGTTTCTGTCTCTAAGTAATTATTAAGGAGAAGTCATGAAACACTGTATGAACTTTTGGGGAATGACACACAGAATTTAGTAAACATGTAAAAAATGACAGTGTTTCTTAAAAAAAAAAGTCAGAATAGGGTAGTTATAGCTAAGGGCACTTTTGGTGATGCACTGGAGAAATAAAATAGAGGAGCTTTGTTTCAGCTGCAGACAGACATCAGGAGAGCAGGACCACCTTCCTAAGACAGCCTCTCCCTCCGCCACGTGCGTCGTGCGGCCCAGGTCTCCCAGGCAACCACACGTCGTCATGGTCGCAGTACCTCTGCTCAGCGAGCGCCACCGACAGCTAATGCCAGCTAGTGCCATGGACAGTGAAGAAGTGCTTTCACAGAGCTGGATGGAAACCTGGCATCGTCTACGTGAACCCTCTCGTTTTATAGGTGAGACAAACGAGAGTCCCATAAAGGATTACTAACTTATTAAGGCTACCAAGGCAACCTGCCCACCTCCAGACTCCGAGTCAACTATTCCTGAGAGGTCTTTTAAAGCTTGACATTTGGAGACTTCTGTGAATAGGAATCTAGGTTTTCTTAATTCTCTGCATAAACAGATCTGCATAAACTAACCTTATTTACTCTCCCTGCTCCTCGCTTTTACTCACTCCCAGCCTCAACAGTGGGCTTCCCAGTGGCGCTAGTGGTAACGAAACTGCCTTCCAACGCAGGAGACGCTGGTCGGATTCCTGGGTCGGAAGAACTTCTGGAGGGGCACGGCAACCCACTCCAGTGTTCTTGTCTGGAGAATGCCATGGGGGAGGGGCTAAGGTCCACAGGGTTGCAAAGAACTAGACACAACTAAAGCGATTCAGCATGTGTGCACACTCAGTCGTAAGGAAAACGGAAAAAAAATTAAAGATGAGTGGCATATTTGCCACAGAAGCCAAGGAAGCAGAGTCCCTACCATTTTAAACTCCCTGGGTCTATTTCCTATGCTTTTTTCCCCCACTTTCACAAATAAAACTGGCAGAACTGGCCTGAGAGCCAAGAATGAAAATAAGTGACAAGTCAAAATAATCTTCTTTCATCTGGAAGCATTTGATAAAGCACTGAGGAATTCATAATCAAAGGGGGAAAAGAAGTTACGTTTCCTTCTCATTATGTCTCTCTACTCTTTCCTGTTTAAGGGCAAACGCGGAGCTGACGCTGGCCTCCTGGGGCCACGATGCTTTACCATGCAGAGTGCATCTCGGCTTCACATGGCCCTGCCGGCCTCGTCCCTGTTTCCAGGGGCCTCCTTTGCTTGTCTCCCTGGCAGAAGAACTCCAAGCCAGACCGTCCCAATGGCCCCCAAGGCCCAGCAGGGCACACAGTTAACTATCCGGGGACCCAACAGTCGGCAGTGGGCTGAGGAGCACTGCTGTGAGTGCTCTGAGATGCTCAAGTGCATGTAACTTGGCTCGTGTGTCTATGGATGGGCCTGCTCCTAAACCAGAATAAACTGGAAGTAGGCTTGCCCTGACCCTCTGGTCTTCCTGGTAGGCTTCTCGAGGTCAGGGAATTTACAGATGTGAGTGAGGACAGCTTAGGAGAGACATCCCTAACGACTTAAGAGCGTGGTTTTACACTGCAAATGCCAGTATCCACCAGCAATTGTATTTGGTAGGGGAAAAAACTGAATCCCGACTGATAATTCTGGCTAGTGGTAAAGAATTCACTTGCCAACGAGGAGATGAAAGAGAAATGGGTTTGACCCCCAGGCTGGGAAGATCCTTTGGAGGGAGGCATCGTCACCCACTCCCGTGTTGTTGCCTAGAGCCTCCCATGGACAGAGGAGCCTGGCTGGGGGCTACAGTCCACGGGGTTGCAAAGCTGGACACGACAGAAGCAACAGCACACACACGTGAAACTTGGGTATGAGAGCCCCTCCACCCCCAGTTCTCTCCCATAGGCAGAATTATCAGCTCTGGAAAAGGGAACTCAGAACCATACAGCTTTCACCTAGGCTGGGGAAATCTGGTCTGATCTCAGCTGAACCAACTAAGAGGGTGCCACATGGCCACATGTAGCTTTTAAATACAAACTTTAATGACTTGAAATAAAAATGATAAATTCCATTCTTTAGTCACATCAGCCACACTTCAAATGCTCGACTAACACATGTTTATGGCGATGGTGGCTCTGCTGAGACACAC
This sequence comes from Nanger dama, assembly GCA_917880005.1. Lineage (NCBI taxonomy): Eukaryota > Metazoa > Chordata > Mammalia > Artiodactyla > Bovidae > Nanger > Nanger dama. The sequence goes on from CAKJTW010000029.1 coordinate 4,699,154, forward strand.
GAGGGGGAACTTGCTTCACTGATTTTTCCTCAGAGACAAGAATCATGTCTAGATCAGCAAACATCTCTGAAAGGAATAACTCCTCTATCAGGGAATGAGGCTGTCTGGAATTAATTAGTAACCAGAGGCCCAATCTGATTCCTTAGAGTGTGAGGAGGCCCTGGCAGCACCTCACTGCCGCAGGACGGCTCCGCACTGTCTTTCCTCATGACCAGCGAGACAACGTTCCTAAGCTCTTTTACCTAAAATTTGATGACATTAAACTTCACTGAATCCACAGGCCATACAGCCTTGACAGTGGTCGAGTAGGCTATTAAGAAAAGAGCATCCGTTATCTATCCACAAAATATACTCAAATGCTAGCATCCGTTTCACATGCTCACACCTGTGTCATCAGACAACATTAAATGTGCAGCTTCCCCATGAGGGTCCTACACAAAGGACCGAACACACACGTGAGAGCGCCTCAAATCCTGGAGTCAAAGCCGTGTTCACTGAGAACACGCTGGCCGGGTTCCACTGCCACTTAGAGGATGGAGCATGCACCTTCGCCTCTCCTTTTGCATCCCGTGTGACCCACACTGAGGGCTGTCTGGGCTCCACAAAGCCAGTCAGTCTTACGGATGAGACACGGCACCCCAGGAGGGGCATCCCACCTGGAGGCCTGACACCAGGAGGCTCCGTACTCAGCTGGCTCACTCACGCGCCACGGTCTCAGCCCTCTCTGAGCGCTCGCTGTTCCACTCTTGAACCGGCTGGCTTCTATTCTGGCCTGGAGGCTTTCCTCCTCTGAAAGCTCAATCTTCACTCCACCCAACTCCAAAGGTAAAAATATTCTCTCTACTGACTTGTCTCTGAAGAGAAACACTCTTCTATCCTCTGAGAACTCCCCTCAACCTTTCAAAACAAATCCATGTTCCTTTTCTCAAACAAGGAACTGGAGCAGGTTGTTCAAAAATTCCAGCTGCGCCTCTTAAGCACATAATCTGCCTTGACTATGGTGTGTGTGTGTGTGTGCGCTGATATTATTTACTTGGCTGTGTCCCCTCGGGAAACAGGAGTAAAGCGCTTGCCGTTCAGCCCTTCACAGCAGACCTTCCAGAGCTTCCTGAGCGAGACGGCCTTTCTTGGTCTTTAATAGAGGGACAGCTGCAGCTTCGGCACAGCAGCAGGCTCATCCTAGGTGGTTTGTGGTCATTTTAGTTTATAGACAATTTATGCTATTTGCTCACATAGAGCATTTTTAAAAATGCCCTTGGAAGGCAGAAACATTTGACTTAGTCTCTCTTAGTTGCTATTGTGGGGGTTTCCTTGGTGGCTCAGATGGTGAAGAATCTGCTTGTAATGCAGGAGACCTAGATTTGATCCCTGGGTTGGGAAGATTCCCCTGCAGAAGGGAATGGCTACCCAATCCCATATTCTTGCCTGGAGAATTCCATGGACAGAGGAGCCTGGCAGGCTCCAGCCCATGGGGTCTCAGAGAGTGAGACACGACTGGGCACAATGAGGTGCTCCGGAGGGCACTTCATGATGCCCGGGGAAGAGGGAGGAAAGCTGGAGCACGAGGCCATTTGCCTTTCGCCAGGGAGGCCTGAGCCCCCATTCGATTGGTACTGGAACACGCGGGAGTCACCTTTCAGCTCAGTCACGGTCAACAGCCCCCATCCTTTTGCTACACGTTTGAGCAGAGGATTACTAGCAACAGCACACGTGCTGACCTGGTACAGTTTCTGAAACCAGAGTCTTTCCAGCTGACAAGTGCGCTTAGAACCAATCGCATCTTTTCTTTCGTCTCTGTGCCAACCGAGAAAGCCATAACCAAAGTCACAGAAACACAGTCTGTAGATGAAGTGCAGGAGAAACAGCGTGTACAATTCCAGACAAAGGGAACACGCACGTGATTAGAGCCAAAGGATGAACTTGAAAGCAAGGACATTCCAGTGACAAGGAGAAGGGGTTTGGCAGAAGCAGGCAGCTGTTTTGTATGACGTGACAAAGGAAGATGAGATAAGAAAGTAGCTGGTGCGCTGATAGGTATCTGTAGATGGTTCAAGGACACCTAGTTTTTACAATTAAGTGATCTCCTAGCCTCTTGAAAAAACCACCTTCTAGAAGGGGTCAGGCTCACAGTATCTATGCTTCATTTCAGCCTTCTCCACAGTGTGGAGGAAATACTGCCCTGAAAATAACCCTGAACTACAGACAGAAACTGCCGTTCACTGCATGTGTTATAAAGCAGGCAACCGCTCTTACCGGGAGATGACTAAGGGGTATGTCCACCTGTCCCAGGAAGTCGTCCCGAGTCTGTTAAGAAGAGAGAAAATAATTAGTGTTTTCATCTATTGAGTGTCAACGTTCTTAAATGCGTTTCTTTACAAATAGAGAAAGGTCCAGGGTCTGACCTGGGAGAGTGGTGGGGACGGGTTGAAGGCAGAGGCCCAGGTGAGGGTGAGCCACAGAAGGTTGTTGCCTTGGAGATGGGTGAGCCCAAGGCCTCAAACACCTGATCTTCAGCTGGCAGACACCCTGCAGGGCATTGATCACCCAACAGACTGGAGACAGAGCCTCTCGGCCTGCTCCCCAGACAAAGGGAACACGTACAAGATTAGAGCCGAAGGATGAACTTGAAAGCAAGGAGATTCCAGTGACAAGGAGAAGGGGTTTGGCAGAAGCAGGCAGCTGTTTTGTATGACAAAGGAAGATGAGATAAGAAGGTAGGGAAGGGATACCTGAGATTCCAGAGGGCCTGGAGGCACAGCTGGCCCAGTTTAACAAGAAGTCGGTAAAGAAATGTTGGGGCCAATTTTCATGAATATTTATAAAGTATAATAAATCAAAGAGCTCCTTGAGAGCTGAGTCTCAGGAAAGAGTACAGAAGCCAGTTACTAATACATCTTGTACATTACTTTTTAAAAAATGGCCCTGAACTTTCAGCCTAGTAATTATACTGCTTCACAATCTAAGTTCGTGGATTATCTACTGGTTATAATTTTGGACACATGGTACTTCTTCCTATCTACATCTACTGCACAGACCTCAATGAAAATTTATGTGGGTAAGCTCACACGTGCCCTTTCAGACTCTGGGAGTCACGGTAAATCTTGAAGTCAGGGTCAGCGGCCCTGGCTCGGACCCTGGGGGTCCAGCAGGCCCTCAGACACAACGTCCTGCTTTAGGGGCGCGTGCGTCACAGCCCCTGATACCCAGATGGCCCGCGATGTGAATCCGAAGAATCATGATGACTTCTGCTACGCTCGTCAACCTCATTAAAAAAAAAAAAACGCCCACATTCAAACGCCTATGATAGTCAGAAAGTGCTTCACAGACTCATCAGACTTGTCCCACTGCCAGCTTGAGGAGGAGCCCAAGAGAGAATCCAGAGTTCCACATTCCAAACTCTGGGCTCTTATTTTCAGTCTTTACTGTGAAATTTTCTCATTTATAAAATGAACTTTTCAAATGCACTTGAAAAAAATTCTCCTCTTACATTTAAAAAGTGGCAAGCAGGTAAATGTGAACGAGATTTACTGCAAGGATTTGTTCCATACTTAGGATGTCCTTTGAAGTAATTTTTAAAATCTGATTGACTAGAAAGCTGTCTGTCTCCTCTAGAATACGTGAAGGGTAACGAAGGATCAACGTCACCACTGGCTGAGTGTGCCAAAGCCTGAGAAGAGTTCCCACCCTTCTGATGAGGCTCTGTTTTCTTCTATCTCCTCAGATACATCTGCCTCCGCCCACCATGCACAAGGCCGTGAGGTGCCAAAGATGTACCTCTTAACAAGCAACAGTCAGCACAGACACCTTCACTGTCCAAACAATTAGGGAGCAGTCCCATTCTGAATGTGGCTGATTTAATTGTGTGCATGTCAGTTAATTTCACGATTAGAAACTCAGAGCCGCCTGACTCCTGACTACAGACTGTGTATCTCCCTAGTGAGAGTGATGAAGTTCTACCCTTGTCCCCCTCCTGGCCGGCTACTGGTGCTGATGCCGTGAAGGACAAGGACTCGGGGAGGCAAGCATCAGAAGGAGACAGTTTGATCCCAGAGCTCTGTCTCATCATCTGCTCTCTTTGGCTCCCCTATCAACTGTTAACCTGAAGTACATCTTCACGAAACATCCAGTGCCTGCGCTGTTTTGGGAGGGAGACGTTAGACTTCTAAACCCATCAGATGAGTTCACCGTCTGAATCTAGAGGCCGGGCGCTGGCCCCTAAGGGCTACCGTAGCAAAGCAGGTGCTGCATTAAGGGCACACCAAATCCTCAGTGAGCAGCTGCAGTGGATGGGCACGATTGTTATGCCCATTTTACAGATGGGGAACCTAGAGACCAGAGAGGTTCCTAGCTGGGTAGACTGGTTCCAGAGTCTGGGCTCTTAACCAATAGTTTGTCCCGTATCTCGTTAACAGCAGGACAACTCGGCTGGGCACCAGCCTTGGGCTTCTCATCAGGATGCTGGTTCTCAACAGTGTGGATGAGAAGGGACTTTGATGACAGCACAGTATATGAGGCTTTGGGGAGGACGGTTCTGCCTAAAATGCCCATCTGGCATGTTATCTTGAACAAAACCTCTTGTTCCAACTCGGCTTCATGCCTCAAAGGAGCAGTTTAATGGATCCCCACGGTACTCGCTGCAAAGCTAGATGGCTTCACTTGTACCTTAACAAGGCTTCTCGTTACATTTTAAAAAAAAAAAAAAAAAGAAAGAAAGAAACAGCAATTCCTATAACAGAAGACGATGAGGCAACCTCACCATTAAACACAAGGCTCTCATTTTCTGGTTTACATCAAGGGTAATGGTAATAAAATCATTTCTAAGATAAAATGGGGATCAAGTGTACAGAACGGCACCTGGTCGAGAGGAACTGGTGTCAACAAGGGACTCGCCAGCCCCTGGAGCATGCTGGTGAGGCCTAGGGTTCACAACATCCCATTGTTGCCAGAACTACAGACATTTCAAGCAATGTAGAATATTTAGATTAGTGACGCTACACCAATGATAAAACGTGCCTCCAACATCACTATTGAGCAGTGCTAGGAGCGACCAGAGAGCCAAAATGCATGGCCTCTGTGCCAAAATGAGCAGCATGGCTATTTCCAGGACACCTGGGCATGCTGATACGGCAGGGTCCCCACCTGCGGGCCCTGGAGAGCCAAGGTTTGAGGTCATCACAACATCTTGAGGTCACCACTCATCTGTGAGGTCACCACAGGACGACACCCTGCACCAATGTTATGAAAACACAATATTCAAATCATTTAAACAGTTTCCATTACAAAATGACTTCCAACAAGCAAGTTAACCCTTGTTGTTGTTTATTCAGTCGTGTCTAACTCTGTAGTGATCCCATGGACTGTAGCCCGCCAGGCTCCTCTGTCCATGGGATTTCCCAGGCAAGAACACTGGAGTGAGTTGCCATTCCCTTCTCCAGGGCATCTTCCCCCACCCAGGGGTTGAACCTGTATCTCCTGCATTGGCAGGTGGGTTCTTTACTGCTCAGACACCTGGGAAGTTCCCCTGTTAACCCTAAGCGCTTACAAAAACCAAATTAGTTTCCACTTCACACACTGTATACTGGCATTTCTTGTGCTCATTTTTAAGTGGTAAATGCTGTCAATTTCAACCTCAATTACCTGTCACGCTGTTCCAGAGGCTGAAAATGTTCAGGGCAGAAACAGAATTGTAAATGTTCCCTTCTGACAAGCCATCAGATATTTCCCCAATGTAACGACAATGCAAACTGGAGCCCTTGAGACGTGCCGCATAAGGGGAAACAAAAATCTATATTCCATCACTGGAAAAGTGGAATAAATACACTAGACACTATCTTAGAGTTTGTGCTCCAAATGATGATTAACTACACATAGGCCCACTCTCCCCCATGCCCCTTAAAACAACTGTTCCTTTTTAACTAAGAACGGACAAGGGTGCCATGTCCATGGAGAGGTGTGTGGGACTGTCACCGGGCCCCGAAGCTTGGGGACAATCACAGCAGCTCCAGGAAACCACTGCTTCTGGTACACACTGGGTGGGAGCTGCCAGCCTTGAACTGGACACCAGGCTTAGCTGTCCTTACAAAATAAACGAGCATCAATTTCTCAAAGAACACACCCATTCAAGAAACAACACAGATGGCTGGTCCTCAGGTTGCACTGCACTTGAAGGATGTGATCTGAATCTTCCTATGTACTGATGACCAGAGGTCACCGTGCAAGCACTAGGCTAGGGTTGTGTATGTCACATCCAGGCTGCAGGGGAGCAGGGTGACTCTGTGGGGAGAAGAGCCCTTCAAGTGAAGGGTGCTGGCAGGAAAAGCTTGGGTCAGCAGGAAGGCTTTTCAGGAAAGGCTGTATCAGAAAGACCGGTGACTCTCAGAAGGCAGAATGACCCACAAGTAACATAAGAGCTATACGTGAAGGCAGTGTTTTGTTTTAATTGTGATTTGCAGTTCCACTAGTAATTCATAAGAAGCATCAGTGTAATCGAGTAGAAAATATTAAGAGTCTCACCGGAAATGTAAGTACTGCTTCAAGTAATTGGTTTTGGTTACATACATATATGAATGCATGTCCTAAATTGTTTTGTAAAATTCATTTCTTATGCCCTGCCACAATCACAAGTTTGAAAGCTACTCAGTGTTGACCAACGAAACCCATCTGGTGCTACCAATGTCACAGAAATCATTAAGGAGTGATAAAGAAAACTACACTGAGAATTTCTCAAGACAAATGGAAGAGATGTAGAGAGGAACCAGGCATCAGCCACAGAAAAGGAGTTTAAGAGTAAAGACATAAAAGACTCTTGCTGTTTAGTTGCTAAGTCATGTCCAGCTCTTCTGCGATCTCATAGACTATAGCCCCGCCAGGCTGCTCTGTTCACAGGATTTTCCAGGCGAGAATACTGGATTAGGTTGCCACTTCCTTCTCCAGGGGATCTTTTCTGACCCAGGGATCAAACCTGAGTCTCCTGTCTTGACAGGCATATTCTTTACCACTGAGCAACCAGGGAAGCCCTATGGGAAAGATTAGATCTTCATATATTATCAGTTCAGTTCAGTCTCTCAGTCATGTCCGACCCTTTGCAACCCCAGCACGCCAGGCTTCCCTGTCCATCACCATCTCCTGGAGTTCACTCAGACTCACGTCCATCGAGTCCATGATGCCATCCAGCCATCTCATCCTCGGTTGTCCCCTTCTCCTCCTGCCCCCAATCCCTCCCAGCATCAGAGTCTTTTCCAATGAGTCAGCTCTTCACATGAGGTGGCCAAAGTACTGGAGTTTCAGCTTCAGCATCAATCCTTCCAAAGAAATCCCAGGGCTGATCTCCTTCAGAATGGACTGGTTGGATCTCCTTGCAGTCCAAGGGACTCTCAAGAGTCTTCTCCAACACCACAGTTCAAAAGCATCAATTCTTCGGTGCTCAGCCTTCTTCACAGTCCAACTCTCACATCCATACATGATCACAGGAAAAACCATAGCCTTGACTAGACGGACCTTAGTCGGCAAAGTAATGTCTCTGCTTTTGAATATACTATCTAGGTTGGTCATAACTTTTCTTGCAAGGAGTAAGCGTCTTCTAATTTCATGGCTGCAGTCACCATCTGCAGTGATTTTGGAGCCCCCTCAAATAAAGTCTGACACTGTTTCCACTCTTTCCCCATCTATTTCCCATGAAGTGATGGGACCAGATGCCATGATCTTCGTTTTCTAAATATTGAGCTTTAGGCCAACTTTTTCATTCTCCTCTTTCACTTTCATCAAGAGGCTTTTTAGCTCCTCTTCACTTTCTGCCATAAGGGTGGTGTCATCTGCATATCTGAGATGATTGATACTTCTCTTGGCAATCTTGATTCCAGCTTGTGTTTCTTCCAGTCCAGTGTTTCTCATGATGTACTCTGCATAGAAGTTAAATAAGTAGGGTGACAATATACAGCCTTGACATACTCCTTTTCCTATTTGGAACCAGTCTGTTGTTCCATGTCCAGTTCTAACTGTTGCTTCCTGACCTGCATACAGATTTCTCAAGAGGCAGGTTAGGTGGTCTGGTATTCTCATCTCTTTCAGAATTTTCATATATTATAGATTAAGGTAAACCTCCAGCTCTGAACAGTGAGACAGAAAAACAACCTTTGTTTTGCTGCTAAACCAGTAAACACTGCTTCCTGGTGAGGCACACAGCACCGACCAGACAGGGAAACAGGTTTTATTTTTAGACTTCTGAAGCATGTCCTTTGAATTATTTAAATAATTGAATGGCTTGGCAAACATTTGCAAAAGCTTTTAGACAAAACGTCACAAATGTAGTGACTCTCTTCAACAGTCTGCTGTCTGGAGAGTCACCTGGAGGTTGAGATGTACTGAGTTTTCGGTGCTGTCTCATTCCTCAAGGGAGCATGAGACGCCTTTGCAGTCACGTCCGAAAGATGGAGGAATATCCTCTCTTGCACATCCTCCACGCACTCCAGCGTCTGTCCTCTGACAGCAGAGCTGCCGCAGTATAGGAAGAGAGCGTGAGTTTGGTTCCACCCACCCCATGCATCACACGGTCCAACATTTTACCATCTGGTGCCTCTGACTTCCAAGCCTTTCTGACTTTGAATTGTTTCAAAATACATTGTCAAAGTTACCTTAATCTAACAGCTAGGTGGCATTCCACTAAAAATAAAAAGGTATAGTGATGACACCCCCTGAACACACATGCTCTTACCAAAATCCACTCAACATGCACCAGAACACAAGATACAAACAAGAGGGATTTTTTTGCATACAGTTTTCACCCCACCAGCCTCTGTGCCATTTAGTTTTTAGAGGTCAGGGCTGAAACCTCCCATTCACTAAAACAGAACAGGGTGTGTCCTGGAGACGCCGGCTCTTATTTCTAACAACAAACAAGACCTCCCCATCAACAAGATGTCAGAGCAAACTCGAAGGACTTTTATAGGCTCCCCGTAAATTCATGCTGGGTAAGCGAGCAGAACCAAACCTTGCTGGCTGGAAGCGTGATCATGAGTGCCTCTATTTTAAGGGACATTCTGCTTGAAATTCAGAAGACAAGAACAGAGGTGGGGAGAGAGCAAAGAACCACCCCGCTGGCAAAGACTACACCAGCTGAGCAGAAGCAGCCCGGCTTCAACGAGGAGCATGACCAGATCAAGGCAAACTGGGCTAAGCCAGAGCTCTGGGGCTCCGGGGCTCCCCGCTTCTCCAGGGGTGCCCTGCTTCCACACGAGGGGTGAGATGGGCTTGACATCTTCCCTCCCTCTGGGGGAAGGGTGGTGATGATGGAGGAGGCTCAAGGGCACAGGCCAGTCCTCTCCCCCTCCAAGGGTGAGCATCTTCCAGGCCAGGGGTCAGCTGAGGGCCATAGGAATTACAGCCTTCTGCCAAACCTGATACTCTGACCTTACGATCCAATAAACTCTGGGAGTACAAACACTGGGGAAGAGACTTAGGAACCAGATGCATGAAATGTGAGCAGCTCTGCTGAGGTCACCTCAAGCAGGGGGTCACCCACAGGCAGACTGCACTCCACTGTGCCCCGCCTGAAAGGCACAGACTTGGTGCCTTCCCCACCTAGCAGTGGAAGCTAATCAGCCCTGCGCTTGAGAAACATAACAGGAGACACACCTAGAACATGAAAACTTGTAAGTCCCGTTTGAGAAAAATAAACAGGTGGAATTAATTCTAAGGATATATTTTTAGTTGATCCAAAATATTCAAAACATTATCATCTCAACACATAATCATCATAAAGACCATTAAAGAAGCCTCTGAAATCCTGCGTAGGCTTCTCGCCTCCAGCACACCTCGCTCTGGACCGTGTGCGTTTCAAGTGCTCTGTAGCCACGTACGGGCGGCCACACCGTAGAGATGCGAATGGACGGCGGCAGGGACGGGGGGCGAGGCAGGGGGCCGGAAGTGACCGAGCCTATCCGGGGTCAATGGCAGGCGTGACCTCACGAAGGAGGACGTCTTCTCGTGGGCTCAGAAGCAGGAGGCTGCCAGGGGTCAGATCGGGGTGGAAAGAGGATGCTGTGAAGCTGGATCCGGGGAGAGGCTCAGGGCCTGAAGAGAAGGGGGGCCTGGGGGCGGAGGGAGGTGATGCGGGAGCACGGCATCCTGGGGCGAGAGGACACGAGGACGCGAGGGAGGGACAAACTGGTGAGGACTGCGTTTAGAAAGGTCCCTGGTCAGCGGGAGGGCGCACTGACTGGAGGAGAGGACTCTGAGGGAGGTGCTCAGGAAGAGCGCTGAGTTGTTCAGATGACCACGCGAGGGGCTGGGCCACGCGGGGTCCGAGGGTGGGGCTGCTGGTTCACAGCGTCCGGCTCCCGGACCCTCCTGGACAGTTCGGAGGCTGTTTACCGTGGGACCAGGGAGCGAGGACCGCCACCCGTGCGAGGTCCTGACTGCTGTGCCAGCGGGAGCCACTGTCGCAGTCAGTACACGGCGACAGGGACAGCAATGGCTGGGACGTGATGGCAGGCAGTCCTGGAGTCAGTGGAGGCAAAGGCCAGGGACGGGGAGAAGCATGGGCTGGGGGTGCCTCTACCCAGGCAGAGGGGCTGCCGATGGGCTGTGGGGGCATCAGCCCCACAGGGCCACCCCAATGTCCATCTCTCTATTTCATGTGTAGGAAAGCTTCCCTCCAGCCCAGACGTGCTTGGCAACACAGGCTGTGGTCTACAGTTGTGTGTCATTTCAGAGAGGGGAGGTGGCCACGGCCAGTCACCCCTCCACGGCCTGGGGCCTGGCCTGGTGCTCGCTCACATCTGCCTCAGAGCTGCCCAGCCGCACAACAGCTCCCCACCAGCAGCCAACCCTGACAGGTTCCTAAAAGGCTAACTGATTTCTGTCAAAAATGCCCATGGAGAAAATCTTGGGCATCACTGTCATTCCTTGTGGAAGGAATAGTAAATTTGCTGAATAAAGTACCAATTTTTAATGACTACAACCTGCTGCGATAAGATAAACATTCACATATATTTTACCCATTACAGAACAAACTGACCTGACATTAAACTTCAAAATTAAAAGGAAAATGTGCACTGGGTTCATTTAATGATACGATACTGTTTCACTTTGTGCTTCTGATCTGATCAGATCATGCAAAGCTGGTTTCATTTCTCAAAACTTCAGGATATAGTGATTCTTCGCAGGGTAAGGGTCTCATTCCTTCTCTGGAGAAGTTTAAAAATCAGTTTTTCTGCAAGCAATTTTAATGACAGATTAAATGCATAAAGAACAAGAGAAAGTAAAGATAATTCTGGATTTTGTACTTTATCTGTGAGCTTAGCTACCAATAAACTGATTTAATTATTTGATTCACAGGTACCTTCAGTAACCAAGATGCAGGGTAAAAGAATGGTCCAGTGATGGAAGAAAGTGCACCTAGGGACACCATGGGTTCAATGCCATGTCTATAGTTTGATTTCATTAACAAGTTTACTGGTCAAGGTCTTCCTCCAAATGCATACTTCGAAGCATTTGGAACCAGGAGTCCGTCTCCTTGCTTGGCCGGACAGTAGTCTGGCCTGTGGAATATTGTCCTCAAGCAAAAACAGATCACATGGAACCTAAGTGCAGTGTGGTATCTTTCTTGGAATTTTAATGACTGATGACTCTGAACTAGAGATAAATAGGTTTACACAAGGACACTGACTGACTTCCCTGGAGCTCTGGCATCCCAGGTAGTCCTGGTAAGTCTCTTTCTGCATTGGCTGTATCTTGGCTGAAATCCCATCTCTGGCCAAGGGACTCCATCAAAGACTGCCTGGGGGAGAGTTCCAGCCATACTCTGGTAAGAACTTCCAGACTGCAAAGAATAATAAGCTTACATGCAGCTCATCAATCATGTGTCAGAAACTGTTTTTAGCAGGTTGAGAAACCTGCACAAGGTCACTGATCTAGTAAAGTAGCAGCCAGGATGTGAACCCAGGCAGCTGGCTCTGGTGTCTGTGATGTTAGGGTTAACCTCACACTCCATGCAGGCTTCCCCACCCCCAGAAGACCTTAGTTTGATGTGTTGCAGACCCCAACTCCAAATCCTCTCAGCTTACATTTGCTAGATACAGTCCCTGCAATCTGCAAACTCCCAAGGAACATACTCCAGGACATTGTCATGTTCATATTCTTATACGCATTCTTCGCTCTTTACCTGTATTTTAAAATGAAAGTGAAATGAATCAACTATACGTTTGGAAGAGAAAAGGCAAGGAGCTGACTGACTACTCCTCATTCTTTTACTAATCCCTTCCCTCTGTCCCAAAGCTGATCTCTTCAGACTGCAGCAGGCAGACTCCTGAAGATAAACGAAGACTTTCCGGGGAATCCGGGCAGGGAGAGTTTTAGAGAAATCATTTTCTCAACCCCTCCAAACGGCCCTTTTCCTACACTCAGTCTGCCTGAAAACAGCCTCTGCCTCCTGCTGCCTTGCCCTTCCTAAATCTCAACTCCCTTCTCCTGCTTTCCAAAGAGAGGAGTGCTTCTCACCCTAAGCTCACCATGGTGCAGTTTGCTGGGTATAAAAACCTCTGAAACCAAAACGAAGGCCAGATTGAAAAGGCACAGCTCCCAAGCTGAGGGCACAAGAGAGAGAAGAGGGGCTCACAGAATGACAATGGCTTGCACGTTTACCATCCATCCGAGTAATTCTCTTGTTTGATGTAAGAGATGAAATCAGATGTTTAAGTGACAGGAAATAAGCCTGATATGGCTGGCTCAGGTTTAGCAATAAGCTCTGATTTGGTTAATTCAATTTTATAGCGACTATTTTCCATAAAAAGAGCTCGGTCTGTGATCACAAGATGAGAAAACCAAAATACTGGATATGTTATGAAATATATTTAAAGGTCACACACAACACTTCATACACTAAAAATTACGTCTTTTGCAACTACTTGACTAATAACTTACTGAGTTACTGAAAATAATAGATGTCATCTTAAAACATGTGTGAGAAACAGTGCTTCAAAATTATTTATTAAGGTTTACTGAGCAAAAAAAAAAAATGTTTGGAGACTACAGTTTAAAGCGTACAGTTGATTATAAAGTCAGACCTATAAATAACTAGGTGGTTATTTAAAAAGTTTCCCTCAAAACTCATTAAGTGTCTAAAGCTTTCTCCTCCAGGGCACAGGAATGCAGCCATAAAAATGGAAAAGCTTCTCCTTTGCGCACTACACTGTTGAGAACAATAGCCTGGAGAGGAAACCTTCAAAGCTTCGTGAAAAAATAAAGCAAATGTTCACTTGTACCTTTACATTATACCATTTAAAATAAGGAATTGGAAGGATGAGGAGAAATGTCCATTTAAGATCCCAGTAGGTATGAATTTAAGACCAGAGAAGGGGTCCTCTTCTCACTATAACCTGGAAGGACATCCTGGAAAGCAAGGCCTAATGCCACCTCCTCCTCCTGGTTGTCTCTTCAGGACAGAGTACCCGCCACAGGTACCTGAGTGAAGCCCCCTGAGCAGTGGAGTTGACCAGGGGCTCCTGGCCTGGTTGGATGTTACCATCTCCTGGGAGGCTCTTGAATCCCTGCTCCCCAGGCCTCACCTGAGACAACTGCATTTCGAGCAGAGAGGCCCCAACCCAGATGAGTTTTAAAAGCTCTCAGCTCCTGCTTATCTGAGGCCTGGGTTGACAACCGGTGAGTAAATCTCTTGGTTCTCCTTCTTCTCAAAAGAGCAACTGGGATTCCCTGAGACACTGGGAGAATTACACTGATTAGCAAACTGATAATAAACGGCAGTCTCCCTTCCTTTGTGCCTCTGCCGTGCTCCCAGGTGAGAACCAGCTGGATGGATTTACACATGCCTGGGCCCGGAATGTGGATGAGATGGGGGTGGGGTGGGTTTCTGGCTGCCCCTGGATGGAACCCTCTGCTGATAGGCCTGGGATAGTAACAGGAGCAAGACCCTCGGGGGCTCGGACAAAGCACAGAGGTCTCACTGGTCAGGGCCAAGGGCTATCTGCTAGGCATTCTGATGCTGCAGCTAAAAAGACAAGTCCCATTTCAAAACAGAATTAGAGAACGTGATCCTAGCGAGGGACCTCAAAAGTCATTTACTGAAAAGTATCTGAGACTCACCTCTCTCATCTCTCAAGTGGCTGCTCACCCTGCGTGGTTTTGAACATCATCAGGGATTAGAAGCTCACTACCTACTGGATTGGCTGAAGACTTTGGACCCATATATACCTAATGTCCCATGTCTATCTAGAAAGTGCTGAATAGCCAAAGGCAAGTTTCTTAATCAACACCAAAGGTTGATCTTCTCATCTGTAAAACATGGATAGTGACGACTGTATTTTGCATAGTCACTGGTATTAGATGGGACAATTAGATTCAATAACCGAGGACTTTTCACCCTCAGCGTCACTGGCATTTTGGGGCTATATAATACTTTGTTGGGGGGGGAGCATTACAGGGTTTCAGAAACACCTGCTTTTACCCACAACATCCACAACACGCAAGAGCAACCCTAGCCCCTGAGTCATGACCATCAAAAATGACTCCACAAATGGTCCTGTCTTTGCGGGGGGTGGTGGATGGCGAAAGTGCCCCTAGGTGGGAACTGGTGTGCAAGTCCACTTCTCTCCCTGTACTCATTCCATAGGCGCTCACAGTATCTTTTGGGTAATTCTGTAGGAAGGTTCTTATGATCTGGTGTTCATTTTTCAACTCCTCCCTCTTGAAGCAACAGGGAAGAAAGAAGTTTAACTTTCTGTACCAAGAAAGTGGCAAAGCTGAGATCTGAACACATGTTTTCTCTGACTTTAGTACTTTCCTTTGTTTCGACATGAAACTTCTTAGGGGCCAGCTAACTCTGGACATGGGGATGGGATGGCTTCATCATTTACTTGAAGAAAAGTTCCATCCTCATCAGTTCTAGCTGATTTCCCTCTCCCCCCTCCCCCAACCCAAGGAATTTCAAATGACAGACTTGCTAGCAAAGCTTCGTGCACTGGACTATTTCCTAATTAATGGGTAAAACAGAGAGGGGAACAGAGGCCACTGTGTGGCTGCCAGGAAAATCCCCAGGAAGCGGAGATTGAAGGCTGAGCTCCTTGCCTCAGTGAGCTGTGCTTAAGATCAACAGCAGAAGCTACACAGCTAACAGGAAGGTACTGAAGCTCTGGGCCAGAAATGTTTCCAGACAAGAAAGCATGTTGTAAAGAGCCCAAACTCAGAGCACACAGTGGGGCTGGCATCCAAGCCAGGAAGGCCCAAAAACACGGGGGAGAGAGTGTGCACGCACCTCAGGTTAAAAACCACAGGGGAGAAAAATGCCCCCAACATGTCTTTCCATGTTACATCAAAAGTCTGGATCCCTCAGACCATGGAAGGCAGAAGCAGCACCCTGGGTGCCAGACCTTCAGCCTACTGATGCCTCACAGCACAAGAGAAACCTGGAGGAAGGCTGTGACTTTCCCTAAGAATCACGGGGGATGAACACTCAAGGGCTCGCCACGCTGTGCCAGAAGTGGACGCATACCCACCTCATTTGTAAAACCCACTAGGTTGATTTAAGTGCTTACTTAACATCTGCCCTCTATAGGACGTCCCCGGTGGCCCAGTGGCTGAGACTCCGTGCTCCCAACATAGAGGACCCGGGTCTGACCCCTGGTCAGGGGAATAGATCCCGCATGCCAACAAAGATCGAAGATCCTGAGTGCCGCAACGAAGACGCGGCACAGCCAAATAAATAAGTAAACATTCTAAAAGTAATGAATTCTGAACCCTAGATGCCTCTCCTGCTCCACCTTACTCCTGGCCCTAAAACCCACCTTCGTTGCACTGTATGCCCTGCACCGACGGCTCGTGTGCGTGCACGCATCCGGGTTGCCCAGTTGTGTCAGTCTCTTTGTGACCCTATGGATGGTAGTCTGCTAGGCTCTGTCCATGGGACTCTCCAGGCAGATACTGAAGTGAATTGCCATGCCCTCCTTCTGGGGATCTTCCTGAAAAGGAGGGATCGAACTCGAGTCTCTTGTGTCTCCTGCACTGGCAAGTGTGTTCTTTACCACAAGCACCACCTGGGAGGCCCAGGGAGGTACTATCTTTCAGAAGCACACAGCCTCGAAGCACAGGCTTTAAATTACGGGTGTGCTGCACCAAGGAAAAGAACCCTCAGAGGCCCAGAGGCTGGCTTCTTGGGAATTAGTGCGACCTCAGGCTCTGAGCTTTCCCTGGACCGGTTTCGTCATCTGGACAATGGGTGATGACCACTTGTCACATCCTGCTTCATAAACCATCACACACTTCCAGTGTCAGTGTGTGTGGAAGGCTTGTGCGGGTTACTACGGAAAGGGCTTAAACTGCCTTATATTTTGAAAGTTGAGAAATGAGAGGAGTTGTGGGGTGGGTTTCCCTGCCAATAACCAGCCAATGATAAACAAATGGCTATTTTTAGAAAGTCGTCTGGTCTCCAATCAAAAAACTTGCATTGCAAAGAGCTCAGCACAGACAGTTTGAGAAACCCCAGTTCCATCCAAAGGGGAGAACAAAGGAAAGAGCTTTAAAAACACAGTGGACTGTGGTAAAGCTAATTATCCCTTAAAAGAAAAATACATGAAAAAGAAATGTAATGTCAAGGACTGAAGGAAAGCTAAATAAGAATTAAAAAGCTTAGTCTACACTTAGAAATTATTATTTTTAAATATAAAGATGATCTGCAGTGAGGCTATTCATCAACTGAAAAAGAAGCCGCAGAGAAGGGTCTGTGTATGTGTGTTGGTTGTTCAGAACATTAAACCCATAATCCTAAAGAAAACTGTATCATCAACAGTAATCCCTAGACTACACAACGAAGGCTCAGAACATCCATGAAATGACTGCAGCAAGAAGCAACACTAACCCCCTTCCGTTATCCTCTGATGCCACCCCCAGCTTCTCAGCCAACACCTCCCACTAGCTGGGGCCACGAGGGGCCAGGATGAGCCCCTGCCGACATCACCACACTGCCACCTTTCCAAATGCACACCGCTGGGCACTTCCCCTAAGTCTCCTTCAGGGACTGGCGGGGCAAGGGTTAATAACTCTCAGGGAAGAGGTGGTCATCTTTTGTTAATGAGAACTCTGCATATTACCCACCACGGTAGTTCCATGGCTTATTTCAATAGGGGTTACGATTTTCCCACAAAGATCTTTCAGTGAAACTGAGATTGAAGGAATGCTCCTGCTTTCCACTTGGGGTCTGCAGATACCAGCTTGGAAAGCACAGACATCCCATCAGCAGTTGCAGGAACCCTGGCAAAACTGTCGAGCGACACTCTCCCTCTGACCTTGAGTGAGCTCCTTAACTATCAGAGTGAAACACTATGTGCAAAACCAGCACCACACCAAATAAACGAGATGCCTGAAAAGTGTATTAAATCACTGTTATTCTACAGTGTACCTCCCTCCCCAGAAAGAGGCACGGATTGGAGACTGTCTTTACGAGCTGGTCTATGTGTTCACAGCCATACACTGTACAGAGGTCTATAAAAAAAAAGGCACATAAAAATATAGCTACATTCCCATGTAATTCCTAACCTTCTCATGGGTCAAAGCTTCGG
This sequence comes from Nanger dama, assembly GCA_917880005.1. Taxonomy (NCBI): domain Eukaryota; kingdom Metazoa; phylum Chordata; class Mammalia; order Artiodactyla; family Bovidae; genus Nanger; species Nanger dama. Next base: position 4,716,718 of record CAKJTW010000029.1, read on the forward strand.
ATTTCATCAAGATTAAACATCCAGTGACTGCATTCCTGGGCTAAACATTAATTACTGGAACATGGACGTGGGTATCAATCTACAGGAATGGCCCCGGGAACTGAATACTCTCAGGTGACCAGATACGAAGTAAACACTTAAATGAGCTTTAAACGGTCATTCTTTTATCTGTTCTCTCATTGAGTTTTCCCACATAGTTGAAAGGAACAAGTACTTAAAGGAGTTACCTGGGGCCCTAACTTACCAAGAGAATTCTTAGATTTCTGTGTCTTATCACCTCCATTATAAAATACGGTAAGTCTAAGGTTCTTAAATGTGTACAGTTCCCAGAACTTAAGAGATAAACTAACTGTACCAGTTTCTCTTGCCCTTCGTGTCAATTTTGGACAAAAATATTAACTCAAATTTCAACAGCAGTCTGTAAATCAAGCAATATGCACCATTTTAAAATCTGAAACTGAAAGGAAAACCTAGAACAGGAGACAGGGTGGTATACTGCCCAACTCTGCCCCCTGGATCTCACACTTAATCACAGTGGAGCCCCTCACACACAGCAGAGCCTGGAATACACTGGAATCCAATCGTGGAGCAGGGGCTGTTTTGACTGCCAAAGCAGCTACAAGCGCGACTTCCACAGACCACACTGCTTTCTCCTCCTTCTGGGAAGCCGCTGAGGATCGGACCCTGTGCACAGCAGTCCTGAGAGGGGGCGGTGGCTCTGACTGACCGTTCTGCTCCCAGCCCTGCACTGTATTTTGATGGTGACTTGATGCAGTTACTTAGTCTAAGTCTCCTCATCAGCAAAGCAGAAGATGGCAACAGCGCTGAGAGGTGGCGTGAGACTGCACCGTAACTTTCATACTGAAAGAACCAGGACAGCGTCAGATGTGCAGGGCCACCAGATGGGAGGGGGTGGTAAGCCGAATATATTCCTCAGGTACAACGTGCAGCAAACGCTTCTACTGAAGCTGAGGGTAGTAACGCCCCCCCCGCCCCTCCCCAGAGGTCTGCATGACACAATTCATCTGAAGCAACAAACCAACAATTACAATTAGCATGTATGGGACCCTCACCCTGGGCTCAGCACATTCTAAGTGCTTCACGTAACTTATCTCCCTCAGTCCTCCTTTCAAGCACGCTATGGGCATGCAGACCAAAGCCCAGGAAAGGCTAAGCAGTCTGTGCAAGGTCAGAGGGCTGGCATGGAGCATAGCCCAGGTGTGAGCTCTCACCCAGCACGGACGCTCTCTGAAGAATCACGGTATAACCCCCAAGTCTTGTGTCCTTTCGCTTTTTGCTGGATAAAAAGTCTTAGTCTTCTCACCCTCACCCACTCCTGCAGGAGCCAGTCTGTGGATTATGTGTCAGAGCACAAGGGGACCACAATTACATGTTGAGAATAAATTACAAAGCTGAGCCTTGCTCTGGATGCCATTCTGAGAAAAACTGAGAAGAGTTACCCACGACTCTTAAAACCATATGAAGGCCAGACGTCTTTGTTAAACTCTCCACCACCCTCAACCCAAGCCATCTCTAAGACAGGCCAGCAGCATAGGGGAGGAGATGGCTCTTCTAAGCAATGCATTTATGACTTATATATAACCTGATGATATCTGTCTCAGGCCTTATCTGTAAAAGCTGTCCATGTTTTTCCCTACCTATCCAGAGAAAACAATTGGGGGGCATTTCAAAGTCATACTAATGGAAATTAGCTTCAAAGTGAAAATTTAAAAAAGAAACCAAAATATGTCCAATTTATACAAAGGCACTGAAAAATGTTTTTGATCCATTAGTACACACTATTCCATTTCTCTTTTTAGGCATCAATGTGCCAGAACAAAAACAAAACCACTTTGGTATCTTGCAGTTAAGGAATCTAACAGCTTTTCGTATCGGTCCACGGCTTTCTCCCTGTGAAGGGGACGTAAGACGGCTCGTGGACAGAAGCTCAGATGTGGCGCCTTCCCCAGTGGTTTACTAGGCCGGGTGCACACGCTGTGTGAGCACTTAGTGCCTCTGTGTGGGAGAAATCTTTTTGTTCTTAAAATTCAGATAAGAACTTTAATAGAATCATCAACTCCAAGATGACTGTGGTTCAAACCAAGATGGGCCCCACCACGTGCCTTCGTCAACCTTATCGTGCACAGAGGGGGTGCGTGTGTACATTACGGTTCAGCAGCAACAGTATGTGCACACCTTTGGAGGCATGATTAAAGATGATGGTTACGACTGTATTCCACTGTCATCGGTAACTGTGATGGCTACTCAATCCCCAGTCGAGGTACAAGTCACTCCTAGACACAGGCTGCAAAGGAGCTATTTGTTGATTTAATTTTGATTTTTACTGGAAAAAACACACTACGCTGCAATGCAAGAAGCCCAGGGAACAAAAGAACGAGAAGATGTTGTCATATAAAATGAAATTCAGAAGCTTGGTTGATGTCCAAGGTGAAACAGTATCCCAAGAAAGGTCGCATTTGTCATCACGTGCTTGTCAGAAGGGACCAGGCAGGACAGTATTTGATTACTTAGGGTGGCTGCTAATCAGGGTCAATAAACCCGCCCAGCCCACAGATGTTTGTTTGTTTTTTTGAAAGGAAAAAGGGGAGAGAGAAGGAAAAGACAAATTTTAAGGCCATGTTCTAAGCGCTTTATATGTATTATCTCATTTCAGTTCAGTTGCTCAGTTGTGTCTGACTCTGCAACACCATGAATCGCAGCATGCTAGGCCTCCCTGTCCATCACCAACTCCCAGAGTCCACCCAAACCCATGACCACTGAGTCGGTGAGGCCATCCAACCATCTCATCCTCTGTCGTCCCATTCTCCTCCCACCTTCAATCTTTCCCAGCATCAGGGTCTTTTCAAATGAGTCAGCTCTTCGCATCAGGTGGCCAAAGTATTGGAGTTTCAGCTTCAACATCAGTCCTTCCAATGAACACCCAGGACTGATCTCCTTTAGGATGGATTGGTTGGATCTCCTTGCAGTCCCAGGGACTCTCAAGAGTCTTCTCCAACACCACAGTTTAGAAGCATCAATTCTTCGGCGCTCAGCTTTCTTTATAGTCCAACTCTCACATCCATACATGACCACTGGAAAAACCATAGCCTTGACTATCCAGATCTTTGTTGACAAAGTAATGTCTCTGCTTTTTAATATGCTATCTAGGTTGGTCCTAACTTTCCTTCCAAGGAGTAAGCATCTTTTAACTTCATGGCTGCAGTCACCATCTGCAGTGATTTTGGAGCCCAAAAAAATAAAGTCAGCCACTGTTTCCACTGATTCCCTGTCTATTTCCCATGAAGTAATGGGACCAAATGCCATGATCTTAGTTTTCTGAATGAGCATTAAGCCAACTTTTTCGTTCTCCTCTTTCACTTTCATCAAGAGGCTATTTAGTTTTTCTTCACTTTTTGCCATAAGGGTGGTATCATCTGCATATCTGAGGTTACTGATATTTCTCCTGGCAATCTTGATTCCAGCTTGTGCTTCTTCCAGCCCAGTGTTTCTCATGATGTTCTCATTATCTCATTTAACCATCCTAATAACCCTGAGGGAGGTACCATTATTAGCCCCCTTTTGAAGATGTGAGAATTGTGCTTTAGAAAAAGTTCAGTGACCTCACACCATCCAGTCAGCACAGCCAGGATCTAAACAGTGATGGACCCAGGATTTAAACTTGGACTTGTCGCATCTTTTCATGTTGTCTCTGTGAATCTACTGAAGACAACCAGGGTCCTGGAGTTAGACTCAACAGCATACAGCCCTTGACTCTTATCAAAATCCTGCACTGCAACTCAGAGACATGTAGTTTCTCTTAAAGTATATACAGAAAAGATCATCATTTTTTCAAGGAATATTATCATGGTTTTCACTAAGATATGTGACATTCATGTAAATTCCAAGTTCCCCAAGAGATAGAACCTAATATTGTAATAGAGGGATTCTACTGTGAACTTACGTTTTCAAAATTTTATTCTGTATCACTGATCTACAGAAGTGATTGCGCTTCCTGACAGAGAGGAAAATTCAAGAAACTGAACTGCTGTTTTACTGGAGAAAGATAATGAAGAATAGACACTTGCAGCATCAAAGTCCAACAGGAAAGAAGACAACATCCAAGAAGGCGTACCTGCAAGAGGCAGTTTTTGGGAAAAGACCTGGAGACAGCAGAAAACAATGCAACGGGAAGAGCCAAGTGGTGAGTGGACACGGTCATCTGAGTCTCTCCCGGGTCAAGCACTCATGCACACGGAGCCATCCTCACCAGGCACACAGGCAGGGGCTCGAGCAACCACTGTCTGGTACCACTCCCTGGCTCTTGGGACCTAATGTGACCTTCTTCACAGGACTCATTTTACATGCATTTCCCTTCCAGCAAAATCACAAACAATCCTAGGGCAGACAGAGTTTTACATATCTTTCTGTCTCCCACTGTGCCCAGTCAACACGTGGTACATTTTCAATAACCACTTGATTTAATTTCAAGGACAGAATGACTCCTGTTGGACAGAATCTGAAGCCTTTGGCTCTCTCTGTAAGCCATCCTAGGTATTGAAAATGGGGTATAGGAAGCTGAATAATGATCCACAAAGACATCAGGTCCTAATTCCTGGAAGTGGTAGATATCAGCTTATCTAAAAAATTGGTTTTTGCAGATGTGACTAAATTAGGGATCTTGAGACAGATTATCCTAGATTATACAAGTGGGCACTAAATGAAATTGCAGGTGTCCTTATAGGAGAAGAGGGCTTCCCTGGTGGCTCAGAGGGTAAAGAATCTGCTTGCAATGTAGGAGACCAGGGTTCGATTCCTGGGTTGGGAAGAACCCCTGGAGGAGGGAATGGCTACCCACTCCAGTGCTCTAGCCTGGAGAATTCCATGGACAGAGGAGCCTGGTGGGTTACAGTCCATGGGGTTGCAGAGAGTTGGACACGACTGAGTAACACTTTCAATATTTCACTTACAGGAGAAGCACACAGACTGAGGGCCGAGGAGGAGGTGGCAATGAGACGCAGGAGGCAGAGACTGGAGTGACGTGGCCATGATCGAAGGGACTGATTCTCCCGAGCCTCTGGAGGAGCACAGACCTGTGACATCCTGATTCCAGTCCAGAGATTCTGATCTTGAATTTCTGGCCTCTGGAATTATGAGAGAATTCATTTCTGTGTTTTGAGACCAAGTCTGTAAGTAAGCTGTTGCCACTGCCACAGGAAACTGATACATGGGCAAAGGCCAATCCAAAAACCTGCTTTAGGAAGAAGAGAACTGGAGGGCTGGGAGAGGTCTCGTCCTCGGACCCACAGGGCTGTTCTTTGTGAATCCAGCGGGGACTAAACTGCCAGGGGAATCCTGTTCGAAACCAGAGAATGTCCCGACCAACAGTGATATGAGACACCATTCAAACGTTTATCCTGGGCACCACCAGAAATAAAAATGCTAGTATGGGTCAAACTCCAATTCTGTGAGAGTGGTCAGGCCACCTGAAGGTGTGCCCCGATGTAATCTCAGCAAGAACACATCCGTCGGGTTTACATGCACACAGCTTGGGTTCTTCCTGCCCTGCCCAGTGCTCCTGGTCTGTGCACACGTGCCAGGAGGCACCCTCTTTCCGGAAACACAAAGACAAGACAGGCAAAAGGAAACACCTATCTATTCCAACCCCCTTCAAAAGTCTGCTTAGAACAACTCTTTTCCCCCATGAAATGTAGAGGATTCCGAAGGGAATCTCCATTACCTGCCAGTAATTTCCTCTTTCAACATCCACAGTCCTCCTCCATTTTCACTTGCCTGCCCCGGAGCCCAGGCAGAACTATGACTGCTCGACTCACATGAAGTGTGTGCCAAGTCTCTCCAGGCGTGTCCGACTCTCTGCGACCCCGTGGGCTGCAGCCCGCCAGGCTCCTCTGTCCATGGGATTCTCCAGGCAAGAGTACTGGAGTGGGTTGCCTTGCCGTCCTCCAAGGGATCTTCCCGACCCAGGGGCTGAACCTGCATCTCTGCGTGTCCTGCATAGGGGCTCTTTACCACCCAGAAAGCCCACTGCAATCATCTTTCTTCGCAATGTTATACAAAAGCACAAAGCAAAATACATTAACATCCCTTCAGATTCTGAGCTCGTTAAGCTGTGGTTTCGGAGGCCACCCGATCAACTGCGATATTTAAGTACCACCGAAGTACTGAAGTTTTACGTGAACCACGGTTCCCTTTAAAATAAAGCTTCACTGGCCCTTCGAAGACGTGAAGGTTTGTTGTGGCTGCTGCTTTACTGCTATTGTTTTAAAGCCATTTAATAGTTTAAAACAGAAGATAAATACACAGTGTGAAATCACTCAACTGCTTTTACCTCTGACCTCAAAAGTTGAAAGGAAAAATGAGGCTGGTCTGGCAGCTTCATCAGATGTCTTCCTGTGAGAATATCCAAGAAAAACCAGTACTTGTGGCCCAGAAACTGCACACACTGGCAGCTGCTTGCTTTTGATAGAGTACCCATTTCTGCTCATTTCAGTACTGCTATATTTTTATTTAGCCACTTCCTAAGAAATCTGTGTCAACAGCTGCTTGGTTGGGAAATAAAAGGCTAACAGTTACACTTCAACTTAAAAAAAAAAAGCAGAGAGATTTTTAAAAAAATTGAATTTGGAGCCATTCAGTGAAAGTACTTCCCCCTCAATCCCAGATGCAACTTGTTCTTAAAAGAAAAGGAGGGGAAACCAAAATGAATCTACATCAACCCAAATTCAACAGGCTTGATAAGACACCCCACCAAGACTTTCTAAAACTTCCTGATTACCTTGGTTATTTAAAGAAGAAAATATTACCAGAAGGTGGCAGGAAGGAGAGCCCTTCACTTTATTTTGGGAAAAAGCAGAAAGTGGGGTGTGCATTTCCATGATACTGATTCATGATCAGACTTCCCAAGTGCTAATGTGAAGGCTGGTATAAAATGGGAATGCATGTCACTGAAGACAAATAGTACTGAAATATTTCCTAATACCCAAACCCTTACTCAGGGTAAAGAGATCTTATAAACAAATGATGAGAAATCATTATTACACAGCAGAGAACACATGAGTCAAAAGCAGTAAGACTGTTTTGCAAAGACTAGGTGATGTTAACTAAAACTTAAAACAAAAAACAGCATTGAATAAGCAGCTTATTATTACACATCACAGCACACATACATATGCTGATGCACTGTTTAGAAGCAAGAGCTTTACTGAGCATAGCCTGGGTTATTAAAATCGCTGCGCTTTCCAGTGGCACTGAAGCACACAATTGCCCCACATCCGAAAGCCGACACCTTCTTGCTATTCCCAAAGGGGACTTACTGCTTTTCAAAGAGGCGATCTGTTCTTTAAATTGAAACCCAGCTACCTGGTGCATTAACTTCACTGGCGCTGATTTTGCCAGGAACAGAACAAGCCATTTCTCATCTTAGCTTCATAAAATTATTTTATTAAGAAACATGATTTGACTGTTAGGGAAGAATCCAAAAATGCACTTATCCCCCAAATGAAAAACAAACCTGTGCACAGCAGGTACTAGGTAGCCACCAACCAAGTTTTCTCTTTTCTTTTCTTTTTGACCAGATTCTCTGAGCCACTAGGCTCAAATTCTGGGATGTCACCCAGCTGGATATGATGTAATCTAGCAAAATGATTTGGGAAAACAATATTCCTTTAGGTATATCCTCCTTCAAAGTCAGCATTAGTATATTTCGGGCTTCCAATAAACCAAACTTATGAAAGAGTAAAAAATTACATAGGGTCAATTTATTTGTTTTTAAAATAAATATTCTGTGGATCAAAAGATCTCACTTTTCAGATTAAATCTTATTTTATAGGCATTCACTTACTTAGTACCATTGTATTGTAATCCAAAGAAGATTAATACTGGGGAGCTAACATTCCATATACTTATTTGTACTAAAATGAACATATAATAAATTCACTGAATAATTAATGAGCATTAATCACATATAATGGAGAAGGAAATGGCAACCCACTCCAGTATTCTTGCCTAGGAAATCCCATGGACAAAGTCTGAGCCCAGTGGGCTACAGTCCATGGGGTTGCAAAGAGTCAAACACGACTTAACAACTGAGCTGAGCGATCACATATGATGTGGCACTAGTTGGTAAAGAAACCATCTACCCATGCAGGAGACTTGAGACCTGGGTTCATTCCCTGGGTTGGGAAGATCGCCTGGAGAAGGAAATGGCTACCCACTCTAGTATTCTTGTCAGGAGAATTCCATGGACAGAGGAGCCTGGAAGGCTACAGTCCATAGGGTCACAAAAGTCAGACATGACTGAAGTGACTTAGCACACAAAGTATTTAGTTACTAGACAATACGGGTAGAAGGGAGAAAAGTCCGACCTCATAAGCGCATAGAGAAAGGGATGTAGATGGAGACACGTGTACAGAATCATCTGTGAGTACAGGTAGGATGGAACGTCACAAGCAAGGCAAGAATAAAGCTCTTGACAGGTGGGATGGCCACACGGGGGTGGCGGGGGGTGGGGAGCCCTGGGAATGGAGGAGGGACTGGGCGGAGGGGCCCAGGCTGAAGGCAGAGGACAGCAGGAGGCTGAGCCAGAGGAAGCTCGGCAGAATGGGGAGACCAAGGAGAGCCGCGGTGGAGGGCCACCCCCGACACGCGGGCCTGGGACAGCGAGGCTGGTGGTGCCTGGGCATCCAGAGTTCACCTGGAGGGGGACGAGGAGCCACAGAGGTGGCGGGGCACGTGCAAGATGCGGCTTGGAGTGGGAGGGGCCGCTCAAGGGCAGACGCTCAGCTCACAGGGACGTGCTCTGTGTCCCTTTACCACGAGGCCACCGGCACCAAACAGCGATGCGTTCAGGTTCTCGTCCTGCGGTCAAGGTGTGAACCGAGGTGCCTCTGGAGACCCTGCAGACCTGTGACCTTTCACGTTACTTTCTGCACTTCAGGATGACAGGCAATTGATGGCCACATGGCTTATTCAATCTAGCTTCTTAAACCAGTTATACCCCAAGTAAGAGTGTGGCTTCCCTGATCAGCGGGTAAAGAATCTGCCTGCAATGTGGGAGACACTGGAGATGCTAGTTCGAGCCCTGGGTCGGGAAGATCCCCTGGAGGAGCAAATGGCAACCCACTCCAGTATTCCTGCCTGAAAAATCCCGTGGACAGAGGAGCCTGGAGAGCTACAGTCCAGGCGGTCACAGTCAGACCTGACTGAGCACATTGCCACTCTGTGTTAAGAGAAGACAATCTGGGTTGCTTCTTTTTACTTGAACGGGGGAGAGAGAGAGTGAGTGTGTATGTGTGCGCATGCGTGCAACCTGGGTTGCTTCTTTTTACATGAGAGTGTGTGTGTGTGTGTGTGTGTCTGTCTGTCTGTCTATAAACTAAATGCTAGGAAGCTGCTGGCAAATGTTCACTATATTCATGGCGGGGCGGGGGAACCCTGAAAATTCTTGATTCACATATCAATTATTTGCCGTAATTTTTGCTTTGCACTTAGTTTCACCCAACTATGCTTTAGCTTTAAAAACTGATATATGAAGTCAGCTTATCGGAGAATACCAAACAAAAATGCATGCTGCCTCTCTTAAGCAAAGATTCCACGCCACAGGCCAAATTCCATTCATTGTATGCCAATAAGCTGGTTCAGTGGGAAAACGAACCAGACTCCGTCATCCTCAGGGCTCAGAAAACAGCCGCTAGACAAGGACTTGGATAGATTCAATTAGTCCATTCAAATCTGAAAAACGTGGCACTGGCTTCATCACACCACACACTCACTCACTGATTTTAACGAGAACGTCACTCACCAGTTGCAAAAACCGTTCTCTCTTCTCCCTAGACACAGACGCCTCCGCTTCCCGGCCTCCTGGCAGGCAGGCGTGGCCACAGCTCCAGTGTCAGCCAGGGCCTCTGGGAAGAGGTGCAAGCGGCACCTCCTAGCTGGGCTCCTGTGCGACCTCCGCTCCATCTGGGTCTCTGCGTGACCACATGGACGGGCACTGCCTGCCGACCCGCCCTGGCACGCGGCACAAGTGAGACAGAAACTTTTGGTGTCAAGCCAGTAAGATCTGGGGACGACCTAACAGACCTCTCTTTCTCAAAGGCCATCACCACCGGTGCGTCCCTCAGTGGACATCCGGTGGACAAATAGGGTCTTGCTTTGTGGGCAGAGGACGAATCTCCACGAGACAGAGTATTACATGTCTGCGTAAACAAACAGCTCCTTTTCATCAAAGAGAAACTGGCTACAGTTTCGGTCCACATTCCAGAAGTACTAATCCTGTGCTTCAAAGTCACAGTAATATATGTTCTCGTTCTAAATTGTAAAAGACATTGCTAGGATTCTTTTCTTACACATCATTTCTAATAATGCTGCCTTATACAAACACTATTTTCATATGCAACAAGATAAGGGATTATCTGGCTATTTTTAGATGCTCTACCCGCTCTGAGTCTGGCCAAGGTTGTTTATATGCATTTGGAGGAACCTCCAAGCTTTCATGCTGGTTATTATTTCACATTTGCCAGGGGTGGAATTTCGTCAGCAACAGCAATACATCATGCAGATGACGGGAAGTTTAATCTATTTTATCCTGCGTTTATGAAGCCCAGCCGAACAATGGGTTTGGATCCTTTTTAGACTATCCAGTCAAACAATGAAGGTGGAACTATTTTTAATAAAAATCATTTGCACTAGTAAGATTAGCAAAAGAAATCTGGCCAGTGCACTTCCCCACTGAACTTCCTGATTCCTAAACTGTGTGGTAAAGAGTTGGTCCATTAGTCATTTCTTTGCATTTTCATTCATTCATTCAACAAATACTTGTTTTGTGCCTGCTTTGTTTCAAGCACGTAACAGGCTCCAAGCACCCAACAGGCTCCAAGCACCCAGAGTTGAACGCCAATCTATGTGTTTATAATATTAATTTATTAAAGTATCTATCTGAACACTGGATACCTAGCAGTTGTCGATATTTTGCTTTAATAGTCTAGAGAGATGCTTATTAAATGTGCCACTTTTAATTGTGACATGTGAGATTACTGAATACAGAATGAAGTTCCTGAAAGTCAATTAATTTTATTAAGGAAATTCTGAGTATCAGTGGGATACAGCAAGACCTCAGGTTTGAGAGCGAATTCAGTTAATTTATGGGAGAACCTGAAAATCTGCCAAGAGCTGTATAGTTAGTTATTCGCACTTTGCACACAGACATTTCAGGGGACTGTATAACGCTGGTAACCCTAAGATGCCCCCCTGGTGGCTCAGTGGCAAAGAATCCCCCTGCTAATGTAGGAGACTCAGGTTCGATCCCTGTTGGGAAGATCCCCTGGAGAAGGAAATGGTGACCGGCCCCAGTATTCTTGCCTGGAGAATCCTACAGAGGAGCCTGGTGCCCTACAGTCACCGCAAAAAGCTGACTTAGCAACTAAACAGCAACAACAACCCTAAGACACGCAAAATCCACAGAAGACATTCTCCTGCCTCGGACACCGAAGACACTCGATGGGGAGGTGGTGGTGCTGAGTGTCAGGTGGAGGCCTCCTCCCCGCGTCGCCGAGGGCATCCCTTGCTTTGGGTCCCGTCGCCATCAGCAGCTGCTAGAGCAGGAGGACGGGCTCTGAGTGTGCGGCGGCTGACTCACGCCGGGCGCGTGCGTGGCAGATGACGTGCAAGACACACTTCGGTCTGCTCACAAACTTATTTTAAAAGCACCCTGAAGAGCAGATTCTAGTCCTCAAAATGCTAAGAATTCCATAAACGGAATGGTTAGGCTCAGCCTTTTTCCTACCCAGACCTGACGTCCTGTTGGCCTTGCACACCATCAGCAGCTCCTGAGACAGAAGCCACTCCCTCCTCCCTCGGCTCCTCAGCCCCTCCCAGCAGAGCTTCCCAGGTGCAACTCAGAGTGAGGAGACCAGAGCCAGAGCCTCGAATCTGAGCTAGCTTATTCACAAAGCAATCACCCGTGAACACTAGCCACGTGTTACCACATTTACGTGGGAAAAACATTCACAACGGATCGAGCACTCATCCCTTCAGCAACGTGGGTCACTCATTCGTTTATTTTTACAACTAACCTAGACAAAGGGATACGCAGACTGACTTAGTGGTACTGCAGCAGGAAAGTTTTGATTGACAGAATAACACAGCAACTACTTCTGATTGTGACTACACCTAAACCCAGGATACGGTGCTAATTATGGGCCTGTTCTTTTGTCAGCGTGCGCACATTTGTACCTCTGGATGCGTGGTACAAGGAATCATGCTGAATTTACACCGAGAACACGGCATAACCAGAAAACCGAATGTCTGATACTTCAGTTTTTCTAACTGGACCCAGTACAAACTAGTTAGTTCACTGAGCTGCTCAGTTTTTAGGTAGCAAGTTAGTAATATTTATCTAGATTGCAGAGAAAGTGATACAGTGAATGTTTGGCGTTTAAACACATTCCCACTGGGAACTCAATATTAAAAGCGCCCTCAGAGATTCTGTTGGTATGTATTTGGTCAGCATCTGTTGCTGAGTTCTGAAAATAAAAGTCAATATTTAACCGAAACTTATTTTATTTTACCAACAGCAAACTGGAGGTCTTAAGAAGATGATACACTAAACTGTAAAACACAGTTAAACCCCTACATTTTCCTTCTTCCTTCATAAAAGAAAATTCCGCAGTAAAACTCTTAATAAATTATGTCAATACCCACCTCACAGCCTTACATCAACTGTCTGATACTTACCTCCACAGTTTAGAGCTTTAAAAATTTTACTGTACAATATGAAATTTTATGGCTGTAGTCTCCTAAACTAGGAGACTACTTGTAATTATTCATGTTTCTATTTTGTACTAAAAAAAAAAATCCTACAGTTAAAAGTGAGGAAGAAAATAGAAGCCGATGTCTTGTCTCTTGACGGTTTGGCACACAGATGTGTTCTCTTTTAGTTATGAAACCTTAAGGTATGTCACTATATTTTCCACAGTGAACCCTGAGATAGGAGGTAACATGAGCCTTCTCCACGGCCCACTATTAAATTTTTCTCAAAGTTGGTAGAAGAACAGCAAGATTTCAGTGAGAACTACTGGGTGGGCAAATTAGGCATGGATGACCAAAGTTCTACGGTAATTTGCTTTTAAAGCTTATTTTCTTGTACTGCTTGAGATCACGCTCAGCTGTAAATGAAGCTGGAGTATGGCCTAGGCACATGGCAGGCACCCGACTTCTTCTTGTGTTGTTTTGCTTTGTTAGTGGCTGTCAGGGGACTCTTCCCACCATCTGTGTTAGGCAGAGCAAATGGGCTCTGCCCTGAGCTTATTCCTTGCTCTTCCAAGCAAAACACAGGCCTGTGCACACACACACAACTGATAAAAGGACACTGACCAGCAGTGAAACCCGAACCCAGTGACTCAACTGTCTACCAAGTCCAAGGTTTTCTATCTGACCAAACACAATGCATAAGGAAGCAAATGGAAATTTGTACCATAAAACTCTTTTTAGACCTCATTTTGCAAAACTCTTTTTATAGCAAAGATTTATGAATAGCCAGAGAACATGAAAAGCAGTGTGAATGAGCAGAGGTTTAGATTCTGCTATGTAAAGTCAGAACATAATTACTTCAGTTTATTCAGAAATGTAGTATAGACATGAAGTCATGATCATGAGGGCAAACTCACCCTGCAGGACCCCTCAGGACCCTTGCCCATAATTCCACTCTGCGGACTCCGTGGGCAGGAAGCACATACAAGAGATACACATAGTCCACTTTCTTCTTATGGATTTATTTTACATCAACTTATTTCCACTCCATATTTTAAACACAATTACTGACCAAAGCCTTGTCCTCTACTTGTAAGTCAAGCATGCAGTTGTCTGAATTCTTTGGTCTAAGGCAAACAAAAATAAATGAGACTGGAATGTCAGGCTGGCTTAAGAGCTGCCTTTTTGATCATATAGACCTTTATTAAGCTCCTTATTATTTGTACAGGAGAAAGTTAAATGAGGACAAAGTTATACAAACTTGAACAATGTCAAACTAGAAGTGTCCCGTAAAAAAAGTCAAAGAAGAAAATGTCTTAAAATAGCTCTTTTAAGTTCTTCAATTAAATATTATCAGCACACTGAATTCCTTCTGTGTAAATGTTAGCCTCCAGGTGTTCATTCTGGGTCGATAAAAAGGTTATTATCATTAAGGTCAAAGAACAATATTCTCATACATACTTGGCCTTTTGGGAAATTTCTATTGGCCGCCATACACGACCTCTGAATCACAGAAATTTCCAAATGCAGGTGATGCACATGAACAACAGCTCAAGCTGTCATCACCGCAGCTCCGATGTCCAGCAAAGCCCCAGTGGTGTCCTGTATTTGACTGTTTACCCAAACTGACCCGTCTGAATTAGCAGTACCGTGGGCGATGCATCAGCAATCAGGTCAACATTCCAAGCTGCTGGGATTATCAGTACCTTCAGGAAATCCTCAGTGTGCTAGGCTTCACTCTTCCACGTACCCCAAGAGCGTGGTTTCTATTGTTGTCTCTGTATCCACAAGGTAAGAGTATGGGCCACAGAAGGACGGTGCGCTATTTTCATAAGCTGCCCTTCTCTTTGAGACACCGTCCACTGATAGGAGTTTGTGACCGAGTTAAATGCAAACACATGAACAAAACTGAAAAGAACACAGTATATTCTATAAAGTAGTTTTTAGGTACTTTATATAAAAAGGACAGCACTTTTTACAGATGCCAATTTAATGCATCAAACACGGCGTATTTATTGGAATATTGCCCACACTGTGGAACACTGAAAGCCAGTGCGGTATTTCCTGACATTCTACACAACACAGCGCCTCTCTAGGCACACACTCAGCAAGTGTTCATCGAGTTTACTATATGGACCTACATCATGATGTATACAGTATTTTAGAAATGCAGAATTGTCTATATAAAAGTTCCAATGAATACAACGTCTGTTCTACCCTACACTTACATATACCTGTGGTGACCGAAAACACTGATGCTGTGTGCCGAACAACATGTGCCCACATGCAAAATGCTCAATATTTCTGAAATATTGTATAGATAATTAAGAACTTAAGGTATGGAAATTGTGTACAGTTACTTATAAAAGAAGTTAACTTTTTTCATAGGTGAGAAGACTGCACCTTAATAAATAATGTCCTATTTCTGTGTAGGACTTCCCTGGTGGCTCAGACGGTAAAGCGTCTGCCGGCAATGCAGGAGACCCGGGTCCAATCCCTGGGTCAGGAAGATCTCCTGGAGAAGGAAATGGCAACCACTCCAGTATTCTTGCCTGGAAACTCCCAGGGATGGAGAAGCCTAGTAGACTGCAGTCCATGGGGTCACAAAGAGTCAGACACAACGAGCGACTTCACTTCACTGTTTACTGTGTAAGCAGGATAAGAGCTTATTAAAACATGCTGTTTGAGTAAGACTGAAAGGGTAGGGAATTTCCTGGCGGTCCAGTGGTTAGGACCTGGCTTTTCAGTGTGGGGTCCCGGATTTGATCCCTGGTCAGGGAACTAAGACTGTGTATGCCGAGTGGCATAGCTGGGCTGGGGGGTGGAGATGGGGGGTAAGGTGCTGAAAAAATGAGGAATGAACCCAACAGAAATCTAGTTCATCTAACATTTAATTTCTACATTCTGCTTTCATAAAATCACTTGATTAGAAAGTTTGATTCTTGCAAAGAATCATTTGTAAGAGGAGGACAGGTTTTAATATCTGTAAAACTGACTTCCCATGTCTAGAAGAAACTAGACTAGAATCTAGAATGTCTCTTAAATAGGAGTTAGAAATACCTGGTATGAATGAAAGCTGACCATTCTATCAATTTTACAGGTAAGCTATTATCAATTGCTATCTTAATTGAGCCTGGTCTCAGATAAGGGCCTCATTGAAAAGGTAGAAAGTAACCATATGTTAGAAAAATCTAAAAGGCAAAACATGGAAATTTACCTTAGTCAACTTTTATCTTAACAATCTGGACAATTATGATTGTCCAAACATTCCCAACAGACAACTCAGATTACTGAACACCATCTAGCCAAGGAGGCAGACTGACTCCTGATCTGCCTGAAAACAAAACAGTAACAACTTATACCAAGTCCTCGGACATGGCAATAGACATTCACAGAAGAACTTGATAATATAAAAGGCCACTCTCCCTGGAACTGACAAATAATAAGTCAAGTTTTTCTATTAAGTACTTTAGGCATATTTAACTCATTTAGACAACATGAATTTATTGTCTGTTATCTTCAATACACAATACTAGGTGGTAAGTGATGTTAATTCTGAGCAAATCAGTGAAAATGAAGCAAAGAAAAGGCAAAAAGAACCCACATATAATCCAGAAAGTTACCAGGCATCTTCACAAACACCCTTGCTAAATTTCTTTCAAGGTGCGTATGTGCTAAGAAGCTTCAGTCATGTCTGACCCTTTGTGACCCTATGGACTGTAGCCAGACAGACTCCTCTCCCCTTGGGATTCTCCAGGCAAAAATACTGGAGTGGGTTACCATGGCGCTCTCCAGGGCATCTTCTCAACCCAGATCTCTTACCTGTCTTGCATTAGCAGGCGGGTTCTTACCACCAGTGACAGCTGGGAAGCCCTCTTTCAAGGTGTGGGCTGAACAATGAAAACAGAAACACGTCCAAGGTTTCTAGTAAGAAGAAACGAACTGAAGTTCACCAAAATGACTCTGCCGTATCTAGTAATGTGATCATGGCTGGATTAAGGAGATTTAAAGGGGTCCAGAATTAGAAGGAAAAGAAAAAGCAACACTACTAAGAACCAGTACGAAATTAAGATGAATCTAAAGAAATCTGATGCACCTGAAAGCTGTTATCCAGGAGTAAGAAAGGAAGTTGGCAAAAAAATTCACCTACCTAGAAATTAATTCAAGGAGCCTCACATAACTGCCCTCTTATGACTTCTCCTGGACTTTTTCTTAAGACCAGAAATTAATGGGAATAAAAATACAGGTCGGTGGGGATTTATTACATCAACAGGCCAACCATACAAGGATATCGTCTTGAGAATCTTTCTGTATGTGACCCAAAACTGCAGAGGAGCTCTGTTATCAATCAGATTGTAAAGAAATGTTTACAGGCTTATTAGAAAGGGAAAACATAAGAAACCAGTATAAACTCAAAAAACAAACAAACCAACAAACCAAAAACCTATGGCTGTCAGGATAGCTGTGTATAAAGCTTTGATAATTTATTATACTGTGAGTTGAGTTTCTGTATTTCTTCTGTATTTAAGTAAACAAGAAGCTTCGGGAATTCCCTGGCAGTCCAGTGGTTAGGACTAGACGTTTTCACTGCCATGGGCCCTAGTTCAGTTCCTGCTGGGGGAACTAACATCCCACAGCCAAAAAGAAATAAAAAACCAAAGCTCAACTGTGCTGAGGTCCCAAGCTGAGTTTGTGTCTGAGCTTCTGCCTGAGTTGGGCTTCCCCGGTGGCTCAGATGGTAAAGCGTCTGCCTGCAATGTGGGAGACCCGGATTCGATCCCCGGGTTGGGAAGATCCCCTGGGGAAGGAAATGGCAACCCACTCCAGTATTTTTGCCTGGAAAATTCCATCGATGGAGGAGCCTGGTGGGCTATAGTCCATGGGGTCACAAAGAATTGGATATGACTGAGCGACTTCACTTTAAACAAGAAGCTTGAGACTAGATTCAAGAGCAGTAATTTACCCTTTATCACTGAGGCAAAACATTTTCAGGATATGTCTTAACCTACTATTTTTCAGCATAGGTATATACATATATTCAGCCTTCATTTAATAAAATTCCAAGAACAAAGACGTACTATCTAACATTTGGTATGTAAGTCTTATCTTTTCAAACACCATGTGCATGTCCTGATTGCAGAGGCCATGTTTTCAACTTAAATTCCCCTCATCACAGCCATTAGCAGAGCCAGACATACGGAAGGATGTTTAGAAATTGCTAATGACTCCTCTGATATGAAAAATGCAGCGAGCCACTCAAAGCTAAACGCCATTGTGTCCGAAACAGTCTTTCCAGTGACTTAAGTCCCATGTTTTGCTTCCCTTATTATACCGCTACCCAAGCCAATTCAGGGAAATTCTAAACAAAAGTGAAGTGATAATTTATACAGAAAGAAAAACGGAAGCAACGCATCACAGTTGTCTGAATCAGCATCTAGAGTGAAGCAAGAAGGCTGAAGGAGACCTGCTCATTTATGACAGGGGTGAAGGGCTTACACCTGGGATATGTGCAGCGTTATCTGAGCAGAGCAGCTGATCGTCTGTATAATCAGAACAGAGCGAGAACGGAAACGCACGTCAGCAATCAACTCAAGTAGCCATGTGGTTAAAGAAGAGAAACTATTCTACTATCCTTGGTGTATGATAATCCACTGGAGATACGTTAGACAGAGGCAGGGCCCCCCTGCAAATCAACACAGTGGCATTGGGGCAACAGTCCAAGTTCATGGTAAACAGAGGATGACTTTGTAGGACCATGGATGCTCGTGCCTGGGGGAGGGGCAGCCCCCACGACCTGTGAAGACGGTTTAAATACAATCCCGAACAACACTACACTATCCCAAGGAAATGCTGCCATGGAGTAAGAACATGTTCCTTATTTCCCAAAGCAAACAGGTTTTAGAATCCCTAAACTAAATACCCTTTTCTGCTTTCCCTGACCCTAAGTTGATTATGTCACTCACTGTTCCCTGATTAAGGCAGGGGTAGAATGGGCCTTCCGCTGAAATTTTGTGTTGAAAATCATCTTGCCATAGACCAATCTGCAGATCAATTTTCATATTAGCTTTCAAGAGAAACTCTGAAAGATGATCTTAAATTACAAAGGAACAGCTCACTGATTCTTTCCAGCTCTCGATTTGCCACTTTGACTTTTGAACTGAATTTTTAAGTCAATTTTTGCAACATTAAAACCAAGAGATGCTTTGCAATTAAATCTCAAAAGCAGGATAAATACGTTTGCCTACAATGTTCTCTTCCAGTGAGTTCAAATTCTGTTATTACTTCTCTTCAGCAAAAGATGAACCAACTGCAGCATTTAACCCCTGAATAAAAACTTTTTCAAAAAGTATTCTTTATTTATATTCATTTCTTTGGTGACTATAAGGAAACTCTGAAGTATTTGGTCAATTAGAACTGAGTATTTCAACAAGGGTTTGGGCCACATATAATTTCAGGATAACTCATATACCCACCAAAAAGACTACAATTTACTAACTTTAATGTACTAAATTTAAAACAGTTAAAGAATTTACTAACATAAAACTATTTACTAACTTCATAAAGCATTTATTTGGGTGACTATGCAAACAAACAGATATGATTTGCCTTTTTAAATAAAAGATCCAATAAAACAACACAAATCTTTACAAAAAACAAGACATCATTAGAACATGTGTGGACTTGACTATGAATTCTACCATGCTGAAATTTCAAAATTTCACAGCACAACCATTCTGGGCATAAAAGGGCATCAAGACTGCATTAGAGTCACGTGGATTTTTGTGTTTTGAAATATGCCTGGGTACATCATTTCCCTGGTCTGCTGGTTTCCTAGGGACTCTCTGAATGAGTCTGTTTACTGCAGACAGAAATCACTTTAACATCCCTCCACAGGCCTCAGCACCAGAAGAATGTGGTAAGCAGAAACACAAAATCTGAGAGTCACACAGTGTCGCAAGGGGACCACTGCAAAAAGTGGCTAACCGTCCAGCACCTTCTTTTCAGCACTGATCAATTAAATCCTTTGCTTAAAGCATCTACTTGGAATTTTGAAAAGTATACAGCTCTTGACCCTGAAATGTTATTAGCATGGGTGTGTATGTATGTATGTGATGCATGTATAGCGGGAGAGCAAGCACAAGAATTCCCCACAACAACACACACACACGGAGAAACAGCAGATCACCAGCACCTAGAAGCACCAGCCGGGCACTCGGCCCAGGCGCGTTCCCAATCACCCATCGGGTTACCCGTAACTTGACAGTGCCCACGGCATTATTCTCTATGGCAAGAGTGGAAAAAGCAGGTTCACAATCAAATAAAATATCCAGACACAAGGTTTAGCAAACCAGTTTAAACGGGAAGCATCAATTACATACAAGTTTTTCAGAGCAATAAAATTAAGTATTAGACAAATCATCTCTACTGAGAATAACACGATGATGCAAAATCAGCCTGCCCAGAAGACCAGATGTTGTCCCAACAATGGAGATAAGCATGGATGGAAGCGCCTGGCATGTCTGTGGATAGACAACCCTCCCTCTCCCCATGGCTGACTAAAGTAACTCCAGCCCCCAAAGCATTTTATCCCACACAGCCTTTTCCGATATTGATAACCATGTGCAATGGTGTCATAAAGATAGATTATTCGTATCGCTACTATCATTCCTAAATTTCTCTTCTTACTAATACAGAGTTCCTGTGAATGTATCTTACTCTTTGATTCCAGGACTGAGACACGAGCAATGTCTGCAGAAACTTCCAGGCACGCGGCGCCAGGGTCATCTTGGCGAGGCTTCATCAGACCTCCCCAAAGTGGCCTGGGTTTTGCTCTCCCCAGTAGGTTTGCTTGTCAGGCGCAGGAAGAATTTTTTAAACGTATATTGATGTGTGAATTAGTCTGTAAATAAGGCAGGAGGAGAAGGGGTGACAGAGGATGAGATGGTTGGATGGCATCACGGACTCGACAGACAGGAGTTTGGGCAAGCTCCACAGATGGTGAAGGACAGGAAGCCTGGTGTGCTGCAGTCCACGGGGCTGCAAAGAGTCGGAAGCGACTGAGCGACTGAGCAACAGTAAAGTGCCACAGACTGGGTGGCTTCCCAACAGAAAGGTAGGGCTTCCCTGGTGGCTCAGCTGGCGAAGAGTCCACCCGCAATGCAGGAGACGTGGGTTCGATCCCTGGGTTGGGAAGATCCCCTGGAGAAGGGAAAGGCTACCCACTCCAGTATTCTGGCGTGGAGACTTTCATGGACTGTCCATGGGGTCACAAAGAGTCGGACACGACTGAGCGAGCTTCACTTTCAGTCACAGAGGCTGGAAGAGCAGGTCAAGGTGTCAGCAGGGTGGGCCCCTTTTTGCGGGCGGTGAAGGAGAACCCGTTTCAGGCCTCGTCCCCAAACTTCAGGCAGTCTGCTGACCATCTTTGGTGCTCCACGGCTTCTGTTGCATCACCCTGACCTGCGCCTTCATCCTCACGTGGCATTTCTCCCTTGGGTCTATATCCGTATTTCCCCTTTGTTATAAAGACACCAGGCTTACTGAATCAGGACCCATCCGAGCGAGGCTCACCTTAACTGTGTCTGCCAAGACCTTATTTCCCAATGAGGTCACATTTCTTGTTCCTGGAGTGAGGACCTCAACATCTCTCTTTGGGGGGACACAGTTCAACCCATAACAGTTAGTAGTGGTGAGGTGGGCAGAGGAGCTGCTTTCTCAGAAGGGGCTTTTCCCAAGTCAGGCGAATGGTGTGTGGCTGGGGCGCTGAGCGTGGGGACCCCTGTAACAGGGAGGACCGTGTTATTGCCTCGAAGCCTCCTGATGATTAAGGTGGATGAACGGGCAGCGTCTGAGTCCTACAGGCTCTTCTCCAGTATCCTACCTCGCCGCCTTCTGGGCGATGGCAGGCATGCCTTGCTTCTGTCTGAAGTCGCCACGTGGCCTATGTAGCCGAGGATGGGCTGTGTGCCTTTGCCAGCAGCGTGCCATCTGCCACGCTCCTTGCCCCCATGGCAGGGATGGAGGAAGCGCACCACCCCTATGTGCTGACACCGGGGGACCTCGGTGACCACACCAAACCTTGCTCCCCTGCTAACAGATGCTGGACATCTATACCGAGCAAAACAAATAAATAAATCTTCATGGTCTAAGCCACAGAGACGATGTTGCTGCAGCACGACCAAGCCTGAGACAGACAGGAATCGCTACTTCGAGTTCATGCTCTCCGCAGTCCTTTGGGTGTCTCCTTTTATATGTAAGCAGGGGAGGGAAAGCCCTTTCACGAGCCCATATAAAGTAACAGGCCTACACGCAGAATGCCACACCAGTCTGAGCCACCGGGCCCCACCCACCGAGAGCATTCAAACTCCACGGAGACACTAAAGCCTGCCAGAGAGCTAGACAGATCCAGTCCCAGGCAGGTCAGCTCAGAGCAAAACTCACTGTTCATGCATTCAACCTTGCGGTGGGTGCAACTTTTTAATTTAAATCCATTGGACTGAGGCAGAATGGACTGAGTGATCATTTTATTTAATTTCAATCATTGCAATTATCGATAGTTATTTCCCAAACCTTCTACTTTGCACTGAATAACTGTTTAAATTTCCTGCAGTGTAAATTTCAGGGGCATTCTAAAGTCAGACTGATGAATAATGAGCCACCTAAGATAATGAGAAGCAGTCCAACCCTCCTTTCTGAGAAAGAGTCCCTGCCTCCCCCTCTCTGAAGGGCAGAACTGATTTACCAGCAGAGAGACAGCAACTTTAACCAGGTTAGAAAGCACTCCTTGTTGCCAGAAATGAAAGGATCAGGTGGAAAAAGAAGTAGAAACTACTGCTCACATGGATGTACTTACTGCTGAAATTGTAAAATAGACATGTCCATCAACTTTATGTTTCTTAAAATTCTTACTTTTAAAATTGCTTCAATAGGTCAGCTGTAATATACTAACAGGGGAAAAGGCCTTCCCGCCCCACCAGAACCCCTTCCTTTAAAACAATTTTCCAAAGTTTAGGGAAACTTTTATTGCCTTGTTTATGAAATGTGGCTTTGCTTAACATTTTTGTAGGCCTGGAGAGCAGGAGGAGGACTCATTCCCTAAAGATAAAAAGAGATGGTATGAGATGAATAAGGGAAACCTCCTTGAAAATCCCATGGACGGAGGAGCCTGGTGGGCTGCAGTCCATGGGGTTGTGAAGAGTCGGACACGACTGAGCGACTTCCCTTTCCCTTTTCACTTTCGTGCATTGGAGAAGGAAATGGCCACCCACTCCAGTGTTCTTGCCTGGAGAATCCCAGGGACGGGGGAGCCTGGTGGGCTGCCGTCCATGGGTCGCACAGAGTCGGACACGACTGAAGCGACTTAGCAGCAGCAGCATGTAGAAGTTGAGAAGAAAACACGGTGAGAAATGTGCCACAGAGTGGCCGGGGTCACAGAGTCAGAGACAGAAGCCACTTCAGAAGGTTTCGGGATTCCCCACAGTAAAGTCAAGCTAATACATTTCACTGGAGGCCCCACCACTGGCATTGGGACCATTCCACCCAGATTAAAGGGAAAAAAATTGAATTGTAGCAGAGTTCAGGAAGGGGCACGTAAGTGGAGAGTAGTTAATTATGAGGTAAGTCATTTTTTGATTATCCTTTAACACCAAATTTCACTGTTCATCTGTTCGATGCTTCTCACATATGTAGCAGAGACTACAAAGTGATTATCTCTGGGGGATAGGACTTCAGGGTATTCTGGTTTGTTTGTTTTTACTTCTGAATTTTCCTACGATTAACATATGTTAATTGTGGTTGAATGAGGGAAAAATGAGAAAATAATTTGAAAGGACTAGTTCTCAGCTTCACCCTCATTTCCAATCCCCTCTGCCTCTCCCTCCACCCTCCCCCCACCTCCCCACCGTGAGTTCCTAGTGAAAACACACCAGCAGCTTTCTAGAAAGCTTCAGGAAGTCAGCCTGTCTCATACAATTTTTCAGCCCCCCGAGATCTCTGCCTTTTGAACTGTTCATGTTCACGAGGTTTTTGTGGCAAGAGTACTGGAGTGGTTTGCCATTCCCTCCTCTAGTGGACCACGATTTGTCAGAGCTCTTCACTATGACCCGTCTGTTTTGGGTGGTCCTGCAAGGCAAGGTTCATAGCTTCACTGAATCATGCAAGCTCCATCGCCATCAGAAGGCTGTGATCCATGACAAACCTAGACAATGTATTAAAAAGCAAAGACATCACTTTGCTGACAAAGGTCCGTCTAGTCAAAGCTATGGTTTTTCCAGGAGTCATGTATGGATGTGAAGACTGGACCATAAAGAAGGCGGAGTGCCGAGGGACTGATGCTTTCAAATTGTGGTGCTGGAGAAGACTCGCGAGAGTTCCTTTGACTGCGAGGATATCAAATCAGTCAGTTCTAAAGGAAATCAATCCTGAATAGTCATTTGAAGGACTGATGCTGAAGCTCCAATACTCTGACCACCTAATGTGAACAGCTACTTGTTGGAAAAGACCCCGAGGCTGAGAAAAATTGAGGGCAGGAGGAAAAGAGGGCGGCAGAGGACAAGATGGTTAGATGGCATCAGCGACTCAATGGACATGAGTGTGAGCAAACTCTGGAAGTTAGTGATGGACAGGGAAGCCTGGCGTGCTGCAGTCCATGGGGTCGCAAAGAGTCGGGCATGACTGAGCGACTGAACACAATAGGCTTAGGCCTATCTGTGCCTCCGAAGTCCTTCCCACATCTCATCCCCCTAAATTGCCTCTCTGGAGTGCCCGCCGGCTCCTCTTTGTTTATTCAGATTAAAGTATTAGGGCTAGAGCCCAGCTCAGACTTTCCCCCTTTCTCTACCTGTACCCTTCCACGGCCCCTGCTAAGGAAGCCAGCCTCACGGGTCCTCTTTTCGTCACACAGGAGGCCAGGCAAACAATGGTACTGTAAACAGAGGCACACCCAGTGCCCTGCAGACTCCGCTGGAAGGGGAGGCCTGTTCTCAGAGCCTGCTTCGGGCATGGAGGGTGTGGAACCTTGCCAAGAACACTCGGCCCAGTTTAGAGGAAAACCCAAAAGTTCAGAGGCTCTCTCTCCACTCGAAGCCTGTGCATTTCACGACTTACAGTGTATACAAAGTGGTCTCTTCTAAACAGACTCTCACACATGTACAACCTGGCCCTTTACAGGGAAAAATCTGCTGACTCCTGGTAGACAGCATAAAACAAACTCTTATTAAATCAAGCAGAGCCAACCGGGTCACGTATCGTGGTCCACATTCTGCCAGAACCTGCACTAACAAAAAATCCTGCTCACAGCCTAGTGAACAGCATCTACACACCCGCTCCACCCACCCCCCAGCCCTAGCTCTCTGCTCACCCACACACCTAATGACCTACACAGGCCGATTCACCTGAGATTTTTCTCAGGTCCCTCCTGTTGGAAGGACCCTCTCTGCCTTCGGCCCACGTATTCTTCAAGATTCCACCCCCTCCTCTGTTCCTTTGCAGCCTTCAGGCGATCTCGATGGTGAGAACTGGGGCTGTTCTCCCATCTCTGTCTCCCTCTTGAACTCTAACCTCCATAACTTGTACCCACTGCCTTGCATGCATCTTTCCCATACATTTTCCACTTTCAGATCTTTTCCACCTCTCCCCAGACTGGAAGCTCCCCGAGGGCAGGCGCCAGACGACTCTGAACTCCCTCACCTGAACTAATGAACGTTTCTAAAGTAAAAGAAGCCCAAGTATGTACTTGCTGTGTGAAGTTGATTCTGAAAATCTGTCTTTGAATTCCAGATTTTTCAGCTTTGCTTGAGAGGAAACAGATAAACAGAGAGGTTTGATGGCAGAGAGGGAGGGAGAGGGCAGAAGATGGGTCAGCGAGGGGCCTGGCAGGGAGTGGGCGGAGGGCATCCTGGATGAGCCACCGGATCAGGGTCTAGACAAGGGCGCGGGACCCGGGATCATTTGCCGGGCAACGGGCGGATGGATTCAAGAGACGCATAAGGTGAGAGATGCGAACAGACTGACCCCGCGGGTAAATGAGAGGCACTGGGGGTTAGCAGAATGTGAGAGGGGAAGATCTGAAGCTCCCAGGATACCACTTTGGG
Source organism: Nanger dama (assembly GCA_917880005.1). Taxonomy (NCBI): domain Eukaryota; kingdom Metazoa; phylum Chordata; class Mammalia; order Artiodactyla; family Bovidae; genus Nanger; species Nanger dama. The sequence continues at coordinate 4,742,574 of CAKJTW010000029.1, forward strand.
GCAGCGATGAGGACGACGGATTAGGAGAGTCGGTCTGGAGAAGCTCAACAGCCTGTCCTGAATGAGAGGCTGGCCATAGCAGTGGTGGGGGCAAGTCGGGAGGGTCCCTGCAGGGGCCGAAGGGGCAGGCCCGACCCCCAGGTGAGTGTGGGTGGAGCACACGGGGCCTCCGGAGTTTCCGATCTTCCAGTGGCTTTGGCCATACTGAGAGGTCAGGCTCCAGCTCCAGACCAAACTGCATCATGTACTGTGAGTTGCAAAACACACAGATTTCCCACCTGTGTAATGGAGAGACCGCCTCTCTGAATCTCACGGGCGCACCTGAGGGTTAGCGCTCTCAAAGAAGTAGACAGGATTGTGGACACACTGCATCTTTTTGCTTTTGAAAAAGAAAGCTTACCTGATGTTTCTCCAACAATGGCTTTGCAGCTGAAAATAACTAAGCTAGGGAGAAGGTACTCCCAGGTTTTCAGTTTGGAGTGAGGCATCCTTCAGCATCTCAGCCTAAGATTTCTCGAAGCAGGTCATGGACCACCTGCACGGGCGTGACCCGTGATGCTTACAAACACTGAAGTTTTTGACCTTAACCTACACGCAGCCAGTTTAACCAATGAAGATATAACAATCACCAAGAAGTGGTTAAAAATAAGCTGGCAGAGTATGCCAGTGGATTTCACACATCCACATACACAGACTCTCCAAACATGAAACAGTGATAGCATATTTTATCTCACACAGGTTATATGTTTAAATGTATCTTACGTGATCGTCATAGCTGTAAAAGGCTAAAAAAAAATAAAAATGAAGTTCAGGAGAATGTTGGCAGTCTCAGAAGCAGCCTTGGGAGCAAAGTTTAAAAGCCACAGGTTTGAATTACCTCCTTTATAAAACCCACTGAGAAACAAGCCAAAACGCAAACGTAACCAATGAGCCGGCCAATAGTATCTAGCAATTACTACCGGGTGACGACAGCTGTCACTAACAAGTCAAGATCCACCACGTGAACAAGAGGCCTGGTCCCCAAGCCTTCTTTTCACTGCTACCAGGCTTCCTGAACCAACCTGACATGCCCAGAGGAAAACGACCCCAGCCACAAGCTCCCACCCCAGGACCCTCAGCCTAGAGCCGGCCTTTCTCTGCTGCGTCAGGGACTGTGTCAGAATTACCATCCTCTATTTTATCTGTTGCTTCTGTTTTCACCAAAGCATTTTTCTCCCTTTCCCCTTCTTAATGCTCTCTCCCCTCCCCAAGAGCGAACCCACAGGATCCAGAATTCAAACCTCAGCCCCCAGGGCACAGTGGGCTCAGTGATGCCAAGGCTAGCATGCCTCCCTTTCACTAGCCAAGTCCCCTTTCCCCTCCTTGCCCAGTGCTCGTACCCAGACCTGCCATAAATTCCCCCTTATGACCTGGCTGCCCATCTGCAAAGCAAAAAGCCAAGGGCAGGACAGCCAACCCGGAGCCTGGCACTAACAAATGAACACTCTCCAGGGGAGAAACCCAACTCTCTTTAGACAGAAACGTTCAACGAGCAGCAGGACATGGTCTACCCCAGCAGAGTGCCTACGCGCAAGGGTGTCACAAGTGGTGAGCGTGGACAGCCAACGCATTTCACAGGCAGGGCCCACCTTAGGCACAACTCGGACCAAAGATGTGGGTCTTTATATCCTGCAGTCTTCCTTAATCACTTAATCAGCCTGAAATCTTTCTCAAGCCATCATCTGGGAGGTTGGGGGTGGGGTGGGGTGGTGGTGGTGGTGTGTGTGAATGGACTATTATACTTTCTCTAGTAAGCATTTCATCAGGAATAACAGCATAATCAACCACACTTGAACAGCACCTTAGCATCGCCAGAGCTCTTATAGCGATCTCATTTATTCCTTATAGAAACTCAAACACGCGTGCTGTCCCTTAACAAACAAGGAAGTGGGCTCAGAAAGCGACGTGACCGAGGGTCACAGAAACTGCCAGCTGAGACAAAGGGCCTTAAACCGAGTGCTCTATTTATTTAAAACACTCCAGCAGGGCTATTTTTAAAACTGCAAGCAAAACCTCAACACAAGGCCAGATTTTTTTTCCTTGCTACTGGACTTGAACAAGAATCTTTAACAAAACATTAGCGTGAAAAAGTTTCAAAAGAGGCCAAAGAGTTAACCTAACCAGTTGCTCCCGCAGGCACGGGTCCCACACACACCATGGCGATGACAGGCGGCTGAGCCTCGTCACCGGGGACACCAGCGGCCCCCAGGTGATCACAGGGTGCAGTGGGGTGGGGGCCTTAGCTTCGTAGGGTGGTCCCATCCTTCTCCAGGTGAGGTCAGGGCGCAGGCAGTGGGGGCGTGGCCCCGAGGCAGCAGTGGCTGAAGGGCTGATGCTCCGGCGTTCAGGTCAGCCGCTCATGAACACTTGTCTGCGACCCCAAGGACTGCAGCACGCCAGGCCTCCTGTCCATCCCCAGCTCCCGGCGCGGCCCCTGTCATGGAGGTGGTTCAGGCCACGGCCAGAGGACCGGCTGACACGGGTGCCAGAGGGTGGCTTCCCCCAAAATGAGCGCTCACACAGCGTCGTGTGCAAGATGTGCAACTAGGGCTTTGTATCTTTCCAAGTCACTCAAGAAACAGGAAATTCCCTTCAAGTCAGATCTGGTTTTTGGGGGCATATGTGTGTGTGTGTGTGTGTGTGTGTGTGCGCGCGCGTGTGCGTGCGTGCAGTGGTTAATCACACGGCATGAAGAAAATCCACCGAAGTGCGCAGGTGTGCTCATAGCTGACATCATTCGCTGTGATTTTAAACGTTAACAGATTTTGCTTTAGAGCAAACTTTAGGTAAGTGGTATGTAACGCGAATCAAATGACTGGGGAAACTAAACTGATTCCACTTACTGAGCACCTACTTAAAAAAAAAAAAAACAAAGTAAGACACACCTTACCAACTGCTACGGCTATAAGGGCCTATGGGACAAGGTCAATGACACTTTACTGGACCCTGAAATTCACTAGCAATTCAGAGAGGAGAAAGTGAAGACCATCATCCTATATTAAGCCATTTTTTTATTATTTGGAAGAGGTCCTTCACCACCACTTACTAAACTAGATTTTAACAACTGCATCTTGGGGCAAGCCCGCTTCTCTCAGTGCCACTTCCAACAGCAGGATGGATTTCCTTAAACTACACGTTTCTCTTCCCCCTTCGAACTGAACAACTCCATTCCCGACAGCGAGACGCCCCTCGCGTGGCTCGCCGGGGCCACTGCAGTTGCCTCTCAGCTGTCTAAGCCAGTGTATCCCTGAGCTATGCGGTCAGCCTGTCCTGTGCACGGCGGCCCTCCTCCAGCTTCCCGGGAAGAGCAGCTGTCCGAGCCTTTCACCCCCACAGTCCGCGGGGCTCACCTACATGAGGCGGCTCTGATGACAAGCAAGGGTTAAACTCCCTATGGCTGAGTGTTAAGTAAAGGAGCTTATCTGTCAGCAAAGAAAAAGAAAGAAAGAAAGAAAAAAATCCACCCAGAAGTTTAGGGGCTTAAAACCACCAGAGCCGTTCAGATGGTCCATCCAGGCTTCGTTCACCTGTCAGGCACTTTGGTGGGGATGATGGAAGGCTGGAACTTTTCTCCATGTGGCTAACGTGGCAGCTGTATCCTGGAGGCACACACTCCCCAAAGGCAGGAAGCAGAAGCTGCCAGGTCTTTTAAAGACTAAACGCCGAGGGAGCCCAGTGTCCCTGCCTCTGCACTCACAGGGCTGGCCAATTCCAGGGGAGGGGAGACACGCCCCTCATGACGAGCAGGGGCGGTGACCCCAGCAGCCGCCCTGATCTTCCACGCGGTCTTCTCATGTTTTCTCAGAGAAGGATGTGTGCCTACAATCTCCTGGATTTAACCAGGGTCAGAATGAAATCTGCACTGAAGGTCACACAGCCAACTACCACTGTGGTCCGAAACGGAGCACGTTACCAACTAGAACTTACTGAATGGATGGATGCATTAGCCCAACTCGTTACCAGGCCAGAAAGCCCCTCTACAATACCAAACCATCAACAGCCATACGGGGCCCGAAAACGGAAAACAAACAAGACCGGCGTACACTTCTCTGCCCGACATTTCAAAAGTGAAGATGGAATCTAAAGACACGTAAGGAAATCTTTATGACCTCACACATCCCTACCTGTCCTGTCTTTAGGGATCTCAGCAGAGGCGAAGTATGCGACACAGAATTTAGGAAAGGAAATAAGAACTGCCTTTTGAGGGAAAGGGAGTTTGAGATTAGCAGACACAAACTACTATATCCTCTGATGGATTATCAACAAGGTCCTACTGTATAGCGCAGGGAACTATATTCAATATCCTGTGATAAACCACAATGAAAAACTATATGAAAGAGAATGTAAATACATATATAACCAAATCACTTACTGTACAGTAGAAATTAACACAACACTCTAGATTAATTCAATAAACAAAGAAATTCTAAGCGCCTTCCTATCATTTTTAAGAGCAATAGGGACAGCGTAAAGGGACAGAGTATATAATTAAATAGTTCATCCCACTAGGGGATTGTAAGTAAAAAAATATGTTAGAGCCCTGTAAATGAATGGTTACTCAAGAGAGCAGCTTTGCTTAACCATAAGCCCAGGCAGGCTTGCTTATCAACAAAACCCGGCCACAGAAGCATGGGCCATGCCCCAGACAACAAAACAACGGAGCCACGCCGCCCGCCAGTGAGCTCAGTAAGTTAGGGATCCTTGGAGCATGCTCTCTGCACACGTAAAAGACAGTGATTTGTGGACCTGGCTTGACCACGTAGGGATAGTAAAACTCCCCTGCTCAACCTGGAGGAGGAGCTGGTGATGGACGCATGATGTCCACTCAAGAAAGAGGAAGGCGTTCTTCTCTCCCTCCGCCCTTCTCCTTCGATTATAAAATTGTATCCCCAGGAGTGATCTCAGGGCCTGGCACCCTCCTGTCCACCTGCCTGTGAGCCTCACAAGCGTCCTGTTCTAACAAATCACTTCCCATCTCTCACTTTGCCTCTCGCTGAATTCTTTTCTGCGCTGAGACATAAAGGACTGTGGTACTGGAGGCTCTTCAGAGCCCCTGAAACGACACCCAAATGGTTTGCAGAGGCACAACTGGAGTGAGGAACCCTTCATTCGTTTCAAAGGTGGTATCAGATGCTAAGTGCTCTTCCTCCAGAAAGTCAGATGACCTGTACTTTTAAAAACAGCTACTTTTCTCCCCCTCGGCTCCAGAGAAACTGGATCAAAATTTGACTTATTTAATCTACCAAGGTGCTTCCACATGACCTTTGGACAGGACGCAGCCTCTGACATGAAGGTGCTGGGGTCCGGGCTCATCTTCAACGCCCCAAGGACCTCCCCCCACTCCCTTCTCTGCGCTCAGGCGCCACTGTGACCCCCTGGCTCCCCCAGCTCCCTTCGCGGGACCTCTGCGGGCAGGGGAGCAGGTTTCTTCTGCCCGCGCGCTCGTCCATCCTCGCAGCTCACCCGTCAGACCCGGCCACAGTCAGCCACTGAGAGGGCTTCTCCTGACCACCCTTCTTCACTCAGGCCTCCCCATCTCTGTCTCAGCTCCTGTTTAGCTCCCTGGAGTATTTATATAAATGCTCACTTCATTTAGCAGTACCTTTTCACTATCTAGCATAACTAGAGTAACTGGAACATCAGCCTCCCAAGAGCGGTGCCACGTTGCTCTCACAGCAGAACACTTGAATCTCCAGAACTGCATCTGGAAGGTCAAAGGAATTCAGAAGGGTCACGAATCCTCCCTGACCTTCAGGTTCACAAAGGAAGCAACGACATGCAAACCACAAACCTCTCTGGAGTTAATTTTTTTTGCTAAAGGGAGGAAGCTGCATTAAGTAATACTAATTTTCTGCCAGCTTCACCACTGAATTCTAGCTTATTCCACAGCTGTTACCTAGAGACTTGGGTTTAGTAAACAGTTACTATTTAGTCAGTTAAAGATTTGTTTTCTAGTCTCTAATTTCCAATAAATTTAACACTGCAAAATCTTAACACAAATAGAGATTTGTCTGGGGTAAAACACTATCCCTGATCTTATATTACATTTTAAGTACCTTAAAGGCATATAAGAAAAGTCTAATATATGAAAAAATCAGAAGTAATAAAGTTATCTTCTATACCAGGGATGATGTCCAATCTATAACAAACTGCAGTCCTACGTTTGAAGTTGTAATTTGCTGACAATCTCATTTCAAGCACATCCAAAATTAGCAACTAATTCTTTACACATACTTTATTAATAGACTCCTGAAATTCAAAGATAAGAGAGAAAGAAGCACGCTCAGTGTGAAGTAGGGAAAACATATAAAAAGAAAAATAAAGGCTCATTTTAATACAGTTATTATCAGATAAACATAATCAATGAGGTTAACTCAATTCCTACATTTTTATCCTATTCAACAGCAAAAGACACAATATGTGCAATTACAGAAATGTTGATAAAGTTACTTGATATAATCAACTGTACATCATGGTTTATAATTTGGTTTTCATACTTTACAGAGCTAAAGGGTGACTTTTAAATCTTGACAACTGTTTGGATTTAATGAAAATCAGAAAGAGCTTTCCCAGAAATACGTCTAGGGGAAAGGCAGCCACTATTATAAAGTGGTCTTGGTTTGGCCTTTAAAAAAGAGGAGAATAAATCATTTTTGCTACACACCAGAAACTAAAACAACATTATAAACTAACTATAGTTCAATCTTTGAAAAAATGGAGAATAAACCATCAAACCCTTGAAAGGCCTTAAAGTCTGAAGCTGCCGACACCTGGTAGTTTAGTGACTCATAAAATCTTTTCTAAGAAAACTTTTCATTGATTTTTTTCATGGTTCTTCCATACAGTCCAGTAGAAAATTCATTAACCCTAAAAGGATAAGCACAAAACCCAGACAGCAATAACAATTAAGATGAACCACAAACGTGTGCACGAACATAAAAGCAGATGACAGGTTTGCTGGGCACCCAACCCCTAAACACCTCTGAAGAACTTACATCTCCTTCAGATGGAATAATTATAACAAGAACTCACACTGATTAAGCACTAATACACTACATGCGCCAAGAACTGTGCTAAACAGCTGGCACACATTCTATCCCACTGAATTCTAAAATCCGAAAATAATCTGATTCCAGACATGCTCCAAGGGAAAAAAAGAATAAAGCAGGCACAGGGACTGGAAAGACAAAAGACAGATCACATGCTTTATTCAAAAGGACTCAAATCCTTACTCTCAGCCTATTTACAGCCTCACTCTACAAACAGTCCTAACCAGCTTGCCTGAACACCTGCTGAGTCCTTACCAGGCAGGAGGCAACAGGTCACTACACTGCCGGCGATTAAAGCAAGAGAGATGGGAAATCAACACGAGCGGCAAGCCAGTCCCAAAGATCACGGGCGTCTCGAGAGCGTTGATGATGATGCAAAATGCATTACATATCTTATTAAGCCCTGACGGCATCATTAAGAAAAACTTCCGTGAAGAATGACTACATTATACCATAATCCTTTGCTGTGCGGGTAACAGTCAAGGACAAACAAGACAAGCATAGAGCTATGCTTGGAATGCTCTCCTTAAGACGCGTGAAAAGGAGTGACGAGCGTGCTGACTGTCCTTGGAGGGCCCACCTGTGAGACTCCTGGCAGCTGGGGTGAACACTCCTTGTGCTAGATGCGGTGGGCTTCCCACATGGCCCAAGGAGTGAAGAGTCCACCTGCCAACACAGGAGACTCGAGACACGGGTCTGATCCCTGGGTTTGGAAGATTCCCTGCAGTAAGAAATGGCAACCCACTCCAGAATTCCTGCCTGGAAAACTCCATGGATAGAAGAGCCTGGTGTCCACGGGGTCACGAAGTGTCGGATGCAACTGGACACACATGCACGCACCAGGTGGAGCAGGGCAGCCGTGGTCTGGGCATCAGGCCTCCCGGCACCAGAGGCTCTGCGGCCCTCTTCCTGTGTGCCTTTGGACAAGCTGTACGCTTGCTTGTTTAAAAATGAGACACTGGTGCAGCTAACCTTAAAATCCTTTTGCATTTTTAATATTCTGCTTTTAAACATTACAGGGAAGAAAGCACCTATCACCACTTCTCTGAATTCATGAAGGCTTGATGCCTTGTCAACACTTCCAAGAAGTGGAGTTTTCAAAGCCACAAAAATGCACTCAGTAAATATTTACAGAAGGAAGATAACTTTCGTTCCCTGGAGAAAAGTCACATTTGCAGGTAAGATCTAACAGGGCAGACCGGTCTTGCCTGTCTAGAACTAGAACCCCACTTTCACTTGCTTGTTGCAGTTTGAAACGGAGGAGAAAATTATTGCTTTTCATTTCAAAGCACTTTGGGAGAGAAATTTTCTCCATGTAAGTTGCAAATATCCAACTTGAACGCAACTTAACACACAGGCCTCCTTGGAAAGGAAATTTACCTTGTGGACTAAGCCACAAAAGGACACCTCACTTCCAGCATGAACCACCACACAGACAAGTGTATATTTGGAGGGGGGGTGATAAGAACATATAAGAATAAATGCACTAAATCAGTATTTACACCAGGGGTGATTAATTAACTCCAAGCCGAGATTAAGGTGGTCACTAGCATTAACTTCTTAAACTAGCTGTTCTCAGCCCTGGCTGCACATCAGAGTCACCTGGGTGCCATCCCCCACTCCCAACAATCACCCACTCCCAGCCATGGGGTTCTTTAATGAGCTGGATAATCGAATCAATGACATTCTCCTCACCAAATCGGCATCATCCTTGGCAGATTTCATTCTGTTAGGAGTCTGCCTATGAATAGGCAGAAAGAGCAATACATTAAAAGAAAATGGAAAAATCTGATGGCCAGTGGCTTGTGCTGGATAGAAGGTTAATGTTAATACTAAATTCTTCCTGCTGTATTGAACTATTTAAATCCTATTCTGAATGCAGGGTGTGGAGAGAAAGGAAAAAAAAGAGGCCCTCAGTAGGTCTGGAAATGCTTCTGAGAACCTAGGATGATTTTCTGAGTTGTGAAGCAATGGCTTTTAAGCTGCTATCCTGCAGATAAAGACTATTTAGTCCTGTCCCGCCCTCAACACGATCGACCTTCCCTGCCCCTCCACCCACCACCCCCCGCCCCAACCCCCGCTTCAGGGAAGTTTCCCCGCATCTGTTTTGCTTGGCAGCACACACCAGCATTCCAACACAGGCCACCTGGCCACGGAGGCAAGGTTGCAACACATTCATGTGGCAAAATGAGAACCTGCTCAAAAGGAAAAACTGTCTGCACAAAGGGTCTGGGCGCACACATCAGCGGACTGCAGGGCTCCGCTCCCTAAGGGAGGCGCCTCCGAACCACTTGGTACCCTGCCCCTGACCCCTTCTTCCTGGTCCTGAGGCTGAGACACTGTTCCCAGGCCTGCTCTCTCTAATGGAACTTTCCACTCCCCGAGGCCTCGGTCAGCCTCTCCAAACCCAGCACCTCTGCACAGGCCTGAGGAGGTCGGTTCCGAGAAACGAGGAGAAATTGGCAGGGGCCACTTTCTGATGCCTTAGGCAGGACATCAACACAAAACACTGGCGCTTGGTATTATTTCCCTTTGTTTCAACCCACTGTTATCAGGGAAACTGTCGCTGGGACAAAGGAGCATCAATTTCCGTAGCTCTCCCGGGCTCACGTCTTCTCCCTGCACCGAGGCTATGACCAAGTTTCAAGGCCTCCATCCATCAAGGAAGCACACGATAAACCAGAGGGCAAAAACAATGACCTCAGAAACCGGGGAAGACAGATGCAGCAAGCCCCGCTCCCGGACAACACTTCTGGAAGGCCTGCCTCTCTCTGGGGGTGAGGCCTGCAGGCTAAACGAGCTATTTTAAACGCTGCGGATCTGCTCTGCAGCCCACACATTATTCATCAATGGACAATATGCCTTACAATAAATGCAATCTGCAAATCAGGAGCAGACTGCCTGGTGCAAAAGTGCAAAAAAATAGACCCACCCACATCCTGCCGTGACACAGGCAGCAGAAAGCCGCTTGAAAGAACACTGGCTTAAGGAGAATAAATGCTTCCCATTTTCCAGGCCTTGCATCACCACAGGAACGGTCTCTGGTACCAAGGTCTGACGGTCTGACAACTGAGGCTAGACTAACTAGCCTGAGAAAACGTATGACTGTTCCGAGGTTCTGGAAGAGGAAACGCAGCCAAGGCCCGGGCTCTGCCCATCCTCTAAGGGGATGGGCGCAGCTCTGAGGCCTTCCTCTTTCCACCTGTAGCCCCCGTACAGGAGCCGGTGCGGGCCCTGAGGATGTAAACAGGATTGCACCTGCTGTCAGCAGCCTCCTCCCTCCCTACGACACCCACGCCACCACCACAGGCTTCAAGGCCTGGACATCCTGGCCCTCTGCACCCACTTCAGCCCTGTTCACCTCCACACCCGTCCTCCTACCTCCAGCCAGGTGCTGGCAGAATAGGTCTGGGAAGGCAGGCAGGTAGGAAAAGAAGGGATTCACTCAACTGCACATTTGATGGCAAGAGAGGAATTATTCATGCTGATCACCACATGCACGCCACCCCCCCCGGCACCCTACCACCAATTCTTCAACAACCATTCACATTAAGAAACAACAGGTTGAAACTTGCTAATTGTGATCAAGGAATTAAAATTCTTGGGCAAATACAGCAATCACATCACTGGTGGTTTCTACCTTCAGTCTTTCAAAACATGGTTCCTCCCACTGACCCACTGAGACAAATCCTGCTCGTCTTTCCAGATCTGGCTCCGATCTTCCCCTTCCGTGACATCACTTCTGTCCATCGTGACCCACCGCGTCCTGTCCTGTGTGCAAGCATGCCTTAATGGTTGGACTCTAAGAGGCTGGGAAGACTGGTCTGTAGAACTTTCTGTTCAGCGGATAGGACAGCTCCGATGAGGCACATGTGCCCAGCAGAAGCACTGACTCAGGAGACCCGACGCAAAGCAAGCACTGGTACCCGCCACCGGCAGCAGGCGACAGGCTGCTTACAGCGCTTCACACGCTGCACAGGCAAAGATAATCACTGCACGCTTGCGAGACACAAGAATATCCTCAAGTGTGAAAATAACACCTTCAGTTTCCTCGTCTTTTAAACTGGAGGGTTAGGGTTCGGTCTTCATGATTCTTAAGGAAACTCACATCTCTAAGTTGATAAACATAAAACAAAAAACGACCCTCGCTGCATATGCCTACCAAAGGGGAGTGCCGGACCGCAGGGCACAGGAGCGCTTCCTGCTAATATCATTGCAACTGAGGGTGTAGGCAGGCCTTTAGGCACACCGTGTTTATATGAAACTATTTTCAGCACTTTGTCCTTTGCTATAGCATCTGGGTATCCTTACATATGTGAACGTGCAGATTATTGTATCAGGATTTAAAAACAATGGCTTCTATTATAAAAGACTGAAAGTGAAAAAGTGAAAGTTAGTCGCTCAGTTGTGTCCGACTCTTTGCGACCTTGTGGACTGTAGCCCACCAGGCTCCTCTGTCCATGGAACTCTCCAGGCAAGAACACTGGAGTGGGTTGCCATGTCCTTATCCAGGGGATCTTCCCAAACCAGGGATTTAAGCTGGGTCCCCTGCATTGCAGGCAGATTCTCTACCACTTGAGACAAGAGGTTAACAAACTTAAATACTAAAATTACATTAAAGTGTTTAAAGTTATACTACAATTAGGCATCTCTTCTTTCAAGTGGAAAAGTGTGATCACTGAGTGCACACTGAATAGATACTAAGCTTAAGGTGCTTTTACTCTTGAGAAAGATACTATAAAGAACCCAGAACGAGGCCGTTAGTATGCAGTGTTCAACCCAGCCCAACTCCTTAGGAAAGTTGAGTCCCATAATGGACCTTCTAGCCTGAAAACCTCTCTGCTTTGAAGACACGCTACGTTTTTCGGCTAGAGCTTAGGACACGTGTTTCAGTTTTTCTACTCCATCTTGACTTTTCTACTCAGCTCAGTTTTAAAACAATCGGACCACAGCAGCTTTTCTGTCCTCCTTGAACAGTCAAATACCTAGCTGGGTATTTTAAAAGAAAATGGGAAAAAAAAAACCCTCAACAAGTATGATAATGAAGCTTTAAAAAGTCACTCAAGGAGCTGGATGAGTTATGACATATGTGGGTCATTAAATGTATTTTAAAAGTTTGTCAGTTCTGGATTATCCCACAGAGAATAAGAATAAAAAACTATACATCTATCAAACTATTTGAATCCTCACATACCTAATATAATCACATCCCTACCCCGTCTGAACCTCCCAGAAAAAGGTAAGCAACAAAAGATCATGGATTAAAAGCAGATTCCTCAGAGTTATTAGATGAGAGATGTAAATGCCACCTAACTTGCCCTGATGTATAAAAATGAAGCCCCCAAAGAAGGCTATGTAAATTCTGAAAGGCAAATTCACCTGGGGAAATGCTGGTCTTTTCCCCACGGAGAGGGACTTTCTGCTTACCATGTATAGGTCATAATACTCAGTACTAAAATAAACAAGTTGTTTCAAAGAACAGATAGTTGGGGCAGACACCTGAAGAAACCAAAACCAAGTATTTGAACACTAAGTGTGCCCACAGGGGGCTTCCCTTGTAGCTCAGTGGGTAAAGAATCTGCCTGCAATGCAGGAGAACCAAGTTCAGTTCCTGGGTCTGGAAGGTCCCCTGGAGAAGGAAATGGCAACCCACTCCAGTATTCTTGCCTGGGAAATCCCATGGAGAGAGGAGCCTAGAGGGTACAGTCCCTGGGGTCACAGGAGTTGGTCAAGGCTTAGCAACTAAACCACAAGTGTGGCCACAACAGTCAAACCAGAGAAAGCAGGGTCCCTTTCAACTCAAGTGATGATACTTCCATGACCTTTCCCTTCCCTTGAAGCAGTCAGTCCAAGTGTCAGAACAGCCTTTGGTTCTAAAATGATCAGGGTATAAAAAGCAGGCTTCGTGAAATTCAATCTGCTTTATCCTGCAGCCTGAAGACTACACTTCCTGTTGAGATGTGGTGATGCCTGGAGACCCCTGAGGTGTCCATTCAGGACACAGCACAAAACGGACGAGACACTGACCATTTCACTCAGGCCCACCCATGCAGCCCACTATTCCACTGCCACTCCCTCTTGCCCAAGGAAGCCACAGCGAAAGAAATAGATAAAAACGAGAAATTTTAAAAGGAAAATCCACTGGAAACGTCATGCATCCGCGATGCATGTTGTGTCCAGATTACTTCTAAAAATCTTTCCACCATCTCCATCTGCTCAGAAAAATTCACCACGCTCCTAAACGACACGTAGCGCATATTTTTAACACTCTGTCCTCGCAGGCCTTTTTCACCTTAAACTGGCGCTGGCTGTACATCCGGGGTAGACTGCTGTCCTCTCTTGTGGAGGATATGGAATAGTATGCGGTCTGGTACGAATCAAGGGAACTGGATGATTGCAGACAGGTTACCAAACCTCTCAGTAATCACCAGCCAATTGTGGAGTGGGCTTCCTGAGCTTCTTTGGCATTCAGAATGGAAACTTAGATATTCTGGTATTTGAGCATTCAAGCAACAGTTTCAACACCTTCTATGAATCCCTGCTTTTTCCTCATTTTTGCAAATGTCTTAGAGTTAAAAAAGGACAATGTATTTAGGGAATTGATCCATCTCAGCATTCATGCAGTTGATTACTTTTATTAAAAAAATTGCACAGACTCCTATTCAGAATTTTACCTATAAAATCTGAGCTATAGGAAAAGTGACTATTTAGATTAGCCTCAATTAATTTTAAACTATCAACTACACAGAGACACCCAACGTTGATTAAATTTAAGGTAATTCTTACATGGAGTAAATGTCTTCTGGAGTTGTGAACTTTTGTGTAGAGATAACAATTTTCTTATTAGCACGTATTATAAAATTGTAGTTTTAGTTCAATGCCGAAGAACTCTGCCTCCAAGCTTAGCCAAGAGAAGCAGCTGCAGCATTTATGAAAAACCCTCTAAAAGGCAGTATCCAATAAGGCCTATTCCCAAACACTGCCCTCATTTGTAAACCACACAACGTGGAAATTTTGTACAGATAACAGTAGACTCCTGCTCAAAAGCCACAGCCAATAAGAAGGAAAGACAACTGGAAACATGGCCTGGTTAAAAAAATAAAAATAAAAAATACACACACACACACACACACATTTATATATAGCCAAAATGACACGGCAAACCAACAACATGTCTGAAATGCCAGCAGATATAACGACGTTTAAGTTTCAAAATTCAATCGCGCAAACACAATTAAAGGTCCTGTTGTCTGAGGCAGAGCTGACAAATGAACTGCAGTCTCTTCAAGGCCTGTGTCACCACAGGGCACTGTGAAAGCCTTGTGATGCTGATTATCCGAGGGGGCAGACACTAGGGAAGGCTGAGATGACAGGACACAGGAGATCAAAGCCAGTTACCAAAGCAAACAATTCCAGGTATTCCTTAAATCTCTGTGGCCCTGTGTCTAAGGCCCTGTGATCAAAAACTGACTGTTTACAGCAACCGAATTACCTCCCTTGGGGAACAATTTGTACCTTACAGAGATGTGGGTAACAAAGGAAAAGACCAACATAACACCTCATTGAAACCTCACCATAAACCCATGAGTTGGGTGTTTTTAGCCTCCTTTTCTCACTGACAAGGAGAATGCTCAGAGAGGGAGTCTTACTTCCTGGGGCATGTCAGGAATCTGCAGAGCCCAGTCCACCAGGCCAGTGCTCCAAGGCACCCATTGAAGCCGCCATCTCCAAAATCTTCAGCTTTAAAACGCCACATCACAGAGAGCACTGAGCTGCTATACAGGTTTTTTATGTGCAAAGATATAAACATGCTTTTTAAATTCCCATTCTACATAGATACAAAAAAGTGATAGTGTCTTTAGGTGTGTGTCACTAGTTATCACACCTAATGACAGTATCACATAACCTTCACTGGAAACTGTAAAACAACGGTGTTACCACATGATGGTGGGAAGAGCTGAGCCATGCAGTCGGATGGCTATATTAAGTGAGATAAAGGCCGGCGCTGATCAAACTGTGAAGTGCTACAGAGATGTGAGTGTCACCCACAAGCCCTTTTGTTTCTGTGTGTACACACCTACACATTATCACGTACACTTTTCACTAACCCCTTTAAGGTGAAATTTCAAGTTACATAATACTGGAACACAGCTATATACAACCATGTTGAGAGAGACAGCTGAAAAGAAAAATTGACAGAATCTGATCAGAGACCAAGTCAATGAAAGGACTACCAGCTATTTTTTAATCCACTATATTGCAGTGGTGGTGCTTTTAAGTAAAGAATCTGCCTGCAATGCAGGAGACCCGGCTTTGATCTGTGGGTTGGGAAGATCCCCTGGAGAAGGGAATGGCTACCTGCTCTAGGATTCTTGCCTGAAGAATCCCATGGACAGAGGAGCCTGGTGGGCTACAGCCCAGGGGGTCGCAAAGAGCCAGACACGACTGAAGGACTAACGCTTGTACATATTTTCCTAGAATTAATTTTTTAAGGTAAAAAGGAGACACCAACTAATACTAATGTCAAAAATGTTCTGTAGAGTCAAACCACCCTGTCTAAAAGAAATCTACACTAAAACTCTCCCTGAACAAAAAGAGCTTGGGCAGTCCCCTGCCATTCAGTAAAAGAAATTGGGAATCACAGAGGATTGCCATGCCGCTTCAGTGACATGTGTATCCACGGGAAGGGCACAAGGGGAAATTCAAAGAACCTAGAAAGGAGTAGAGAAAGAATGCTCTCTCCCTGTAGCGTATGGAGTGGGCGTCCAAAGAAGTGTTCTGCACCCCTGCCCGGCTCTTGGATCTCTGTTTACATTTTTAATTCTGTGTCAGCAAGAAACAGAGTCCCAGAAACTTTCCAAGGACTCAGTGTGAAGTTATATACATGGTGGACCTTAAACACCTAACAACAGTATTAATGGGATTAGAAAACCGGCTCCTGAAACCTGTAGGATGCAGAGCCAAGCAGTTACTATGCACGAAAGCATCGCGCAAGGGCACAGAAACCCCTGATAAACAGGATCCCTCTTCCTCAGAGTCACTACACAGTTAGGAACCTTAACCCAACCAAGGAACCCAAAACACTAATCTAAGAAAATAACTAAATTACTCACTAAATAACCATTAAAATGCTACAAAGTAAACTGGTAAGGTATAAGCATTTTGAAATATTGTAACATTGTAACTGATAACTCTAAAAAATCAATTGTCTTACTTCACAGACTGGGTAGAAACAAAAAAAAAAAATCAAGGATCACAAGAGGTTCCTGGAATCTGATTAGCATTTTTTTTTACAATCATGTTGCATTTTAAATTTATTCATGACAGTCATGACAGGATGTCTGGGAGGCACTGAGCAAAGTTCTCAACAAAATAGCCTTGTAATAAGGTCTAAGGCATGGATCGTGACATCTGAGCACATTCGCAAAAGGAATCTTGAAAGGTTTTCCCCATCAAGATTTCTGACATCATTCAAAAGACCTGACTGTAATCGATTTTTCATGTAAAGTAATAATGAAATGCCCTCTGTCCAAAGCAGCAGATATTTGAAACGTCAAAAGAGCTTCGTGGCGGCCAGACTGTAGACGCCCAAGTGAATGTTTTCCCTCAAGATAAATAAGGCCGAGGCAGCTGCTGCCTACACTTAACACCCCTGCCCATTTGAAACACGTACAAAGTGTTGAATGGAGCCGACAGTTTTGTTATGAGACAAGTTTTGTTTTTGCTTCTCAAAGAAGCAAGTTTTCACTTAAAAGAAAAAGCCAGCTTCCTACCAACCCTTCACAAATTTATAGAAGTGTACAAAAATACAAATTCGAAAATAAAAACTACTATGCTCTAGATGGAACTTACTTTCCACAAAAAGCTCTTTATTCTAGAACTTACATTTCCAAATGTGAAGAAATTTTATTTTCCATTCTAACAGCCCTTGAAAGTTAGAATGGCCCTTGCATGTAAATTACACACAGTGTTTGGTATGTTCCACTTGTTTTTTTAATCCCAGGAAAAACGTCAAGCCAAATGAGACTGTAATTATAAAAATCCATTTGTCCTCAACACCAAACTGCAAAATGATTTAAAAGTCTGATAAGTTGTCAAAACTTAGGATATGCATGTTGTCAGTATTCATTTGGTAGGTGGTCCAAATTCAGCGTGATAATATGCTGCCCAAAGAAGTCTACACCTGTTGTGATGGTACTTCCTTGGGCTGAAGGTTAGATGCCATTATCAGAATTTTGTTGAAATCTGTACCACTGTATAAAAATGGTATTGGTTCAGACCAAAAATATAGCATTTCCTAATGAAAGGACTAGAGATAATAAAAGAAAAAAGGGTGTATAAAAGGGAAAAGAAGAAACAGTTATATTAACAGTTATCAAGTTATATTAACAGGAAAAATATATTGACATTTAGCACCTGATTATATGCCTTCAAAATAGTGAGACAACGATGGATCAGTGATAAAACTTACTCATATGGCAAAAAGTATTTCTCGACACAAAATAATAAAAGATGATACGGTTCCATAGCCATACTCAGTCATCCACTTTGAAAAGTCGCAATTCACAACTGACACCAAACACAAAGTCTCCTAGACATTTATTTCACTGCCATATCCCGAAATCCAGCCGAGAAATTCATGGAAAACTACCCCAATTCAGAATACAAGGAGCCTGTCCTTTAAAAAAAAAAATAAATAAAGCACGTGGCCAGTGATTAGTAGTAAAAGAAAGCTCACTGATGAGACTCTGCATGCCATGGCAAACTATGAAAGCTGCCGTGTCATCATTTGCCTGGTGGAGCTAGCAGCTGTCTGTCTGTCTGTCTGTCTGTCTGTACTCCATTTCACTGAAAGGGAGAGAGCAAGACCACAGGAGAAATGAAGGCCAAAATCTGTCGCTGGGCTTCTGTTTCCACAGCTGGAGGCTGGGCACTTAACTATTCTCTATACAGCAGCCCAGCTTAGACACTCAAGTGGGCAGTGTTAAACGGCAGGGCTGTGCAATCTGACCATTAACAAGTCCCCCATCAGTTTCCCTCGCCTTGGCCCAACGGGCCAATCTGCTTCAAAACACATTTCCTCCCGGCCCACAACTGTGGCTACCTTTGTTCACTATTACTTACTGGGACCAAAAGAAAAAAAAAAATCACACAAAGACAATACATTATACAACCAGGGCTGGCCCTGTGCAGCTTAAAGGTCATTAGGAAGAATGGGTCCAACCTGACATATGCTTAATTATGAAGAAACCAGAGAAGTTTAACCTGCTATTCTCTCACCTGGATTAGAACGGATTTATTTTTTAAATGCGAGCGTTGTCACAGCCTGTATCTGCAAACAGTTTTTTTCAAACACATTTCCAATGTCAACATGCTGGGGCACTGCACATCAACTCAAAAAGTAATCACATCTTAAAAACTCTCTTATTGAGAAGGTAGGGAAATGGGGGGAAAGGGTTGTCCGGATTTTTCAAAACAGAGTTATGTGACTTTGAAGACCTAAGGCTACGGTATTTTCTAAAATCGGCTAACTAGTTTCATGGACTCCTACCAAAGGCGGGACCACAAATCGTGGACCCAGAACCCAGCCAAACACACTAAGTTACTCTGGCCCGAAGCAGGGAAAGTCACAG
Source organism: Nanger dama (assembly GCA_917880005.1). Taxonomy (NCBI): domain Eukaryota; kingdom Metazoa; phylum Chordata; class Mammalia; order Artiodactyla; family Bovidae; genus Nanger; species Nanger dama. The sequence goes on from CAKJTW010000029.1 coordinate 4,761,295, forward strand.
AAGGGAGGAGGAGGATGTTTATTTTAATTCCGCTGCAGATTACGCCTGCTGGGCTAGAATCGGCCCCTTTCTCCCTGCGGACACACGGCATCGCAGACTCACTTACCGGGCGCTGGCTCCCGTGGCAGCCGGGCTGGCCGCGGCGGCGTCTTCCTCGGGACTCTGGGGGGCTTCCTCGGGCCCCCGAGTCACGAGGATTCGGAAGTGCTGCTGCCCCGCGTTTGATCCTGCCTGATCTTAAACGTGCAGCCCTGGCCTTGTGGCGACCTCTCGGCCGCCGCGTCGGTCCTGTGGGCGTCGGGAGCCACCCTGCGGCCCCGCGGCGGCGCCTCCCGGGTCCGGGTGGCCGCGCTCCTCCGGGGGACTCCCGCGCTCGGCCCGGGGCTGCGTGGGGTACGAGCTGCTCCTCTCCAGCCGGATTCGGGGATACCTCACCAACCTGTCCCCCTTGGTGCCGGTGAAGCCGAAGTTGAAGTCACCACCCGGCGAGGGCCCGCCACCACCGGCTGGCGGCTGCTGCAGCTGGAACACAAAGCAGCGCTTCCCGGAGCTTCCAGAAGTGTCTGGAACGTGCTGCAGGGACCAGCGCCTGGGCTCAGGCGCCGCCGCCGCGAGGCCAGCCTGGCCCTCGGCCCCGAGGGCGTCAGCTTCACCGGGCGCACATCGGGCGCTGGGACGCGCGGTGCTGGCCGCGCACGGCTGGCGGCTCGGCCTCCTCGCGGCCGTCGGGGCCCGGCGCTCGGCGGCGGCCGCACGTGCCGTTGAGCTGCGGGCCCGGAGCTCCGGGCCCCCGGAGGGGAGCCATCGCCGCTGCCGCCGTCGAGGCTCTTGGCCTCGGGGGGCTCCCGGGCGGCTCCGTGCCCGCGTCGCCGGCGTCGGGGCGCCGTCCAGCCGCCTTGCGCTGCAGCGAGATCTGCACGGGACGAGCTCCGTGTGGGCCGCGCGTCCACGGGGCCCAGCAGCTGCGGAATGAACATGGACGAGCTGCGCTTGAGCGCGCCCACGCCTCCCCGCAGGCCCGCGTCCTGCGCGCCGCTCGGGGCCAGCGCAACCGCGCCGCCCCGCCCGTGGGAGCGTGTGGAATGCCATGAAAAAGTCGTCTTCTCCCTCCTGGTCTAGGATCTCCGACTCGGGGGCTGTGTTGCTGCGGCAGGAGCCAAAATGAAACCGAAGCCGATGGGCCATGGTGCCCAGAGGGCCAGGGAGGGACAGGGCGAGCGGCAACAACAGGCCCGGCGCTGCCAGCAGTCAAACCCCAAAGACACGAACTCCAAGGAAAAGCGTTCCATCTGCCAAAGCGTGAGCACTGCGGCACCAAGGGCGGCAGATAGCAGAAATAACCCAAGTGGCGAGCGGCATTCCAGGCATGACTGGATGAGAGCAGAAAGCTCTCACCCGCACCGTGACAGAGGGTAGGGTGGCCGGAACCACATGACCGCGGTCTCCCTCTCCAATGCCAGCTTCTGGACTTAGTGGAGTTTTCTTCCCCCTCTCGCTCCCCTTATTTTTTTTTTTTTAAACAGCAAGAGCCTGAAACAGCACCTTCCCAGCTGCTGCTTTTCCATCAGACAGGAGTGGCCCCAGCAGGAGCTCTCACAGCTGACTAAGGCAGCAAACACAGTCCGAGCCATGCGGCTATAAATCTCAGTGCAGCGCGCTCACCGGACAGTTCTTTCCAAACCGAGCTGGGCACCCAGGCTCTGTCTCACCGATGCGAGAGAACTGGCACCCAAGGCAGCAGTACACAGAGGAGCCCCCCTTCCCATCGAACCCGACAGTGACCAGTGAAACTTACAAGGGCTGCAGGAAAACCCTTTCAGGAGCAATCGGATGTTACGCGCCCCTCTTACATATGATATCACCACACTACCACGATGGAATGCAAACTAATAAAACGTACTATAAATACGATTACACACCCCACAGAATGCGTGTCCCTTTAACGCTAAATAATTAGACCATGATCTACAAGTAACAAAATAGCTGAGTGGAGGGAGGGGGGCGAACAACTTACTGCCAGTTGGGGTCTGCCTCTGGCTACCACGAATGTTTTTTATCTGAAAGATGGGGAGGGCGGGGGACACAGTCTCACACATAATATGATTCTCAGATACGGCAGTGCCAGAGGAAAGAAACTCAGCTGGAGAAAACATTCCCCTGTATGCCAGACAGGAGAAAAAACAACATCCCCCAACTCAAAAAAAAAAAAAAGGAGAGAGAGAGAAAGACAGTTGAAGAAGCGTGTTGCTTGTGGCTTTTGTAATAAATTAACTTAAATACCATGCAGAAAAAAAGGCTGCCTGGAGCTGACTCTTTTCCAGTAAGAAGTCAACAGGATCACCCCAGTTGGGTTACAAACAGAGAATCTTGTTACTTTCGAAGGGCCAGAAAGGACCTAAGTAATAAAAGTGAAAGTCCATGTTCAAAAAACTGTCATCGGACTTGTAGCTAATTTGGATATATTCTGTGTGCTTTAAACATACTCTTCTGTGAGCCAGAAAAAGAGGTTTATTTAGGAGGGAATAAAAAAAAATGATGATGGGGGCAAAGGGGGAATACTAAGCTGCAAAGAGTGACAAAAAGTTTATTTTAAAATCTGCAAAGCATGACTCTGTCAACAGCTCTGGAGTCCAGGGTGTGGAGGATTAACCCTGTGTTTACATGCATTCAAACCTGTTTTCTAAAGGCATGGGTTTTAAATGCCAAAAATGATCTCTATGAGAGAAATGGAAGCCAGTTTGTTTAATGCGAAAACTGCCAAGCACCACTACAGTCACGTATTGTCTTAGCTGGATTAATAGCCAACAAAGAAAAAAAACCACCAGCAGCAGCATTGACTGCATAGTAACAACACTGCCGATGGCCTGGGGCAAAGCTCGGTGCATAAAACACAATTTTTCAGATAAAATCTGCATTCACGTGGGATTTCTTAGAGCCTGGCATTAATTCAAAGCCCTTTTGGGCTGGAAACTCAGTTAAGGGCTCATGGCAAGGCCATCTCCACAGTCATTCTTTTAGATAATGGAAATGGAAAACAAAAATTTGTACAGTGTATTTCTTTTAATAGAAGAAAAATAATGAGTTAAAACCCACCTGACAGGAGGCAAGTTTTCCACACTGTTGACCCTGTCTTCACCTTCAGTGTTATTATACTCAATAAATGAGAAAGGAAGAATTGGTCCGTGGCTGCATGTGTGTCTCCAGGGGCTTACTATTACTCCCTGAAACTTTGCCGAATTCAGTGTTTTCTGGATAAGAGATGGAGTGCCAAGAACTGTACTCTCAAACAGAATTTCTCATTGGATTGAACAAGAAAATAACTTCATACACAGAACAAAAGTGATTTAGCGAGTCAGTACTGCTAAGTGTCACCTAAGGCATACAATGTCAAGCTCGATGCAAAGCCACTGAAAATTACATATTTTAATAGAAAAAGCTATCAGGATGGTGGGCCAACATCTGTTGATTTTCTAATTTGGAGAGTAATACCAGGCAAAGGAGATCAAATATGCTCCCAAGTTTCCTTCTAAGGGTTAAGCCTTGGCTATTCTCCACCACTGGCTTCCCTGGTGGCTCAGCGGTAGAGACTCTGCCTACCAATGTAGGAGATGTGGGTTTGACCTCTGGGTTGAGAAGATTCCCTGGAGAAGGAAATGGCAACCCACTCCAGTATTCGTGCCTGAGAAATCCCATGGACAGAAGAGCCTAGCGGGCTACAGTTCATGGGGTTGCAAAAGAGATGGATATGACTTAGCGACTGAACAACAACAAATTCACCACCACTGGCCTGAGACTTGAGAGACTAGCAGTTACATAATTACATAAGGGCTCTAGACCTCAGTTCTCTCATTTGCAAGGACAGGACATTACATGAGATATTATAAGTCTCCTTCAGATCAAATATTCTATTAAACTCAAGCTATTCAAGTAGTTCCAGTTGAATTCTGCAAAAAGGAAAAGGGTTCATAAGTATGTTTATTTTAAGCAAATGATATATGGTTAAACCTCTATATCTATGTTCTCCGTTCATGGATTCAACCAACCGTGAATCAAAAGTATTGGGGAAAGGGGCTAATTCCAGCAAGTTCCAAAAAGTAAAGTTGAATTTGCCTCATAGAGGCAACTATTTACATAGCATTTACACTGTATTTGGGTATCATAAGTAATCTAGAGATAAATTTCAAGCATACAGGAGAATGTATTTAGGTTATATGCAAATATTACACCATTTTATATTAGAGATTTCAGGGTCTTTCAATTTTGGTATCTGCCGGAGTCATAGTACCAGGCCCCCATGGAGACTGAGGGATGACTGGACATTAAGTTTCAGGACATTGGGTTCAGGAACTCAAAAGCAGATTTGTGTACAACAACCACACTCACTTATAAGGTTCGCCAAAATGTTCGTTCAGGTTTTTCCATAACATCTTACAGGAAAACCTGAACAAACTTTATGGTCAACTCAATACCACTTCTGAGAGTACATTAAAAGTTTGTATGTATCATGATAATATTCATTTTCATAGTTGCAAACCTTGCCTTGTGAGTACTTGGTGTATACATTCTAGGGAGTTAATTTTGGCAAAGTACTTTAAGCCAGATTTGCTTCTGAAATTCCATTTCTAAGATGAAATGTAAGTTGTATCAGTTACATACATGTGCACACACACGCATGCACACAAAATATACAGCTACCTACTATCCCTCTATATAAAACGTTATGTGCAGCAAATTGATGCCTCAGGCATACCTCTGGTTCTTTGAAGGTACTTTCAATCAAAATAATTCTTCATTTTACCTGTTAAATATATTACCTTTTGCTGTATACTGTTAATTAGATTTTTGTTTTCCCAAATACTGAAAATGTCACCATCACATAGTCTGACTTATACATAAAAACTCTGGAAGGGTTATTTACATAAGTAATGGCCTCATTTGTGAAATTGGAGCAACAGTTGTATACATCATAGGGGTGCTTGGAGAATAAATGGGACATATGTTTTGATATTTAGTAAGGAGATAGTGCCTAAAAAGCATGGGACAAAAATGGTCTTTTTGAGGGACATGTATACTGACACAAGTACAACATAAATACAGATTCCTAAAGTACAACGCTCTAAAAGATTCAGGTTTTTTTAAAATGAAGCTAAAATAAAAAATTAGGACCAACTTACCAGTCTGTTTTCATCAAATACTTCAAACAGGAGTCTGTGATTAGATGGGTTTACCTATAAGGGACAGAAATAGTATGTTTAAATGGGCAGAAATAATTCCAAGGAATGAAGTAAGGGACTGAAAGAATAAAATACTTTATAATGCACTCAAATCAATAGTACAATGTAAACAACCTGCTCTTCCATCTACTAAGTTTTCTGTTATTGACTTGTATATTATTCCATGCCTAATATTTAGACACATCAGAAGAAGAAAATGTTTTTAAGCGCTGCTTTTCTAACATAAGAAAGGATACTTCTAAATGGTTTTTAACAGTTCCTAAACCTCCCCTAAAAGGCACCCTCATGCCTGCACACCAAAGCTACACCCTCAAAAACGTCTACTCCTGAGAAAATTTCCTAGGAAATGACCAAAAATCATGAAGAAAATAGTAAAAAGCAGCTATTTACCACTGTGTGCATGCTTTTTAGGCACTATCTCCTTATTAAATATCAAAACATATGTCCCATTTATTCGCCAAGCACCCCTATGATGTATACAACTGTTGCTCCAATTTCACAAATGAGGAGTTGAGACCAGGAGGGTAAAGTAACTTGCCCAAGAGCCCACAGCTAGTATGCAGGGCAACCAGGAGCTCCACCAGGCCTGGCCCAAGTGTCTACAGAGCCCACGCTTGGAGCCATTAGAGAAAAGAGAAATCAAAGATGGCCCCTCTTCCAGCAATGGCAGAGTCAATGTCAGAGCCCCTGGGCTTTTGGTGTCTGTCTGCTTCTCTTTCCCCAAACCTCACTGAAATAGCAGGAAGCGTCCTTCAGACCCAAGTGTCAGGTGCAACATGTTCTCATTCCTATCACTGCACATAAATCCTGGAAACCACCTTCCTAAGTAAGGACTCCTCTCTCACTAGCAGAGCCCGTGGGGAGTGTGAGTCCTCAGATGGCTTCTCCAGGGTCAGAAGGGCTGTCAGTGGGAGAGCTGGAGATGGGACCCAGGTCTCCCATCATTAAGCCTCAGCGGTCTCATAAGGGAGAAGCGAAGGCAAGAACACTTGATGGTGCAGAGAACACGGCTTGTTCTCCTGAGCCCTCGGCTTGCTCTTGACCTGGTGACGGAGCACGCAGGTAGGCGGGGGGGCGGGGCAGAGGCTGGGCAGTGTCTGTCCGAAAGCTCAGTGAAGGGCTGCACTGCAGACCAGTGAGTCCACACGCCGTGACAGGGGCTGGGGTGCAGTAGGCACTCAATAAAGATTTGTTCAATGAACGGGACAAGGAAATTTTTAAATGTGCCCCCCTCCCCTCTGCCAAATCAAGTATACATATCCTTAGGGCTAATACTGGAGAAGGCGGTGGCACCCCACTCCAGTACTCTTGCCTGGAGTTGGACACGACTGAGCGACTTCACTTTCACTTTTATGCACTGGAGAAGGAAATGGCAGCCCACTCCAGTGTTCCTGCCTGGAGAATCCCAGGGACAGGGGAGCCTGGTGGGCTGCCGTCTATGGGGTCGCACAGAATCGGATACGACTGAAGCGACTTAGCAGCAGGGCTAATATAACTTGAAAAAAATCTTGAAAGTACTAAAATTTATAGGAACGTGGCCAAGGTGTTTAATTTTTGTTTCCCTCAAACTGAAAGACGACTAAGTAGTGCGGAGTGTTACAAGTGGAAAGCTGTATCTGAGAGTTAGTTACGGGCCAACAACATCTATCTGCCCCCACTACATTTTCAGTCTTTCACAAAGTAATTTAAAAATACATCTGGTAGTGAAACCGGGTACAAGCCCATGTGTCCCTCAGTTTCAGGAGAGGCTAGACATAGGAGCTCACCAAGAATTCAAATATCAGTGCCATATTTTAGCTCTGAACATAACAGAAAACAGATGTCATATACAGTGATCTATGTTCGGAGCACATAAAATATATAGACTACTGTTGTGACTGAAAGGAAGAAATCAAGACCATTACCATCAGTCTCAGGGTAATATTATGCTTTGGGAATCTATACCACTCAGAAGATCTTATCTAGAATACTTCTGGAGGCAGAGTAGTTTTTAATAACACAGCTATTCAGACAGTTAAAATTAATTCATCTTGAAGTGAAAAGACATATTTTCCATTAAATAACTGAGCAGCTTAATAGTTTCAAAATTGTAATAACCCCCAAAAGCAATGACCACATAAACTCACTGAAAAGTAATTTCCATTAATTTACAGAATTCAGTCATTTCTCCATGTAGCTCTTCTAGATATTAAATATGAAAGGTTGAGGGAATTTTACCTAATTTGGTGATATTTAAACTTCAGATGTAGTTTTATATTACACATATATGCTCACACTTAATATCTGAATTGTAAAAATTTTCTTTCCAAATTGGAACATGATTAGTAAATTTCAGGCTTCTTTTTAATCATGCTGCTTCTATTGAGCTTATACCTCACTGAAACAATTAAGCTACTGTTTTAATTTTACTTTATTTTTAAAGAAAAATTTGCATAGGAAAGCTAAACTTTGCTATTTGGATAACTTTCTTTTGTTTCCCTCAAAGATCTCCAAATGAAACAAGTCCAGATTTTGTTACCACTAGTTATAAGTTTTGAAAATTTGGGATACACTAGAAAGTTACCCAATCTTTTCTCATCTTAAAAGGAATCTCAATAAAAATTTAATAGCTGTAATTCAGTGAGTCTGTTGAGATAATATATCAATCTAGTTATCAGTAACAATTATGATCCCCTACCCCAAGAAAAGAAAAACTTACTCTAAAATAAAATTCTTCATTCCACTTTGGGTTCAGCGTCTGGAAGAGAAATCATCTTGTAATTTCTTTTACAGTCTTTGGAGTGTTAACAGTTACTGGTACAGTGCAGTCCACATATTTAAACTTTTTTTTTTTCACTGAAAACATAGCTAAGAGATTTTCAAAATGGCAATTAAAGAAGCGTTTAAGTTATCTGAGACTATTCTATACACCAAACTAGATGGGGAGGGGATGTACGTATGAAACGGATAAGAAACCATATGCCATCAACAGAGGCCTACGGGGAGCCATCACCATGGGCATCAAGGCGTTCTTCAGGAATTAAGAGAGAGATAATTCTGCAACCAAGAAGAAACGGACGTTTCACTTCCCTCAACCTGCTACAATTCTGTTTTGGAGAATCATGAAGCAGGTGGCAGAAGGGTGACAGTATTCACTATTTACACAAATACTGAAATATAAAGACTATTTTATAAAGAACAATATTGATGATCAGATTACATAACATGCAAAAATTCTGCCAGTTATAAACCAAAAGTGAACTCTTTCTCCCTAAATAACTAGGTTTACAAATATTCACCTACCAATGTACTTCAATCCTGTTCTCTGTCCATCCACACCCATCCATCCACCCATCCATCTGCATAACAATCCACATAAACACATATCTCACAAGGTCATGGAAAGTACACTTTTGTCCTCAGCTTTGATAAAAGATAAGACTGCCAAATAGCCTTTGAAACTAAGATGAAACATCCTCTGGAAGACTACATATACACATGTGTTTGTGCATTAGGACAAGCATTGTGCTCTGAAATGAACACAGCTCTCAAAAACTGTAGGTAAAAATGAGACTGAAAAATCACCCCCTCACCAAGGACTACAGAGATTTTTAAGTTATCCATCTTTCTGTAAAAACTAGTGCAAGAAACAGCAAAATAATAGCTCAAAGCATCATAAAAAATAAGCATGGGGTCTGCACAACACGGAAATGGTATTAAAGAAAAAACGAGTCAGCAGTTTCCCCACCCACAGCTCGTGGGGGAAATCTAACCCTAAATAAAAGGGGCTCACGCTTTTAGTTCCGGAAGGAGCCTGGGATGGAAATGAGTGAACGCGAGCAGGAGGGAGGAAGGAGAGGTGCTTGCCAGCCCGGGGCGGAGGGGGCCCAGGAGCCCCGCTTCGGGGAGACGCGGAGGGGGAGAGGCAGAGGACAGGCGGGGTTGGGAGCAGACAGGTGAGGCCACAGAGCGCGTGCAGCGCCGGGCACCCGCCCACGGGGAGCGGAGGAAGATGCAAACGGTTCGACACCCCGCGCCGCACAGAAATACTAACCGAGCCGGGCACACGGCGCAGCCCTCTCCCGTGGGGCGGGGAGGGGCCCTCCCCTCGGAAGGAGACGCGGTTCAGCACCCCCTGATCGCGGCTCCGGTTCGGTTCTCCGCTCCTTCTGCGTCCCGCGGGCAACCAGGTCCCCGGCTGCCTCCCCCGCCCGGCGACAGCGCCCAACAGGGAACAATGGCCTCCGTCCTTCGCAGGAATCCTCCCCACCCATCAAAATACCGGCCCCTGCTCTCCAAACTCTCCAGATTTTCAGGGCCAGTCGGAATGCCCGGTGGGAGACACGCTAGACTGCTGTCTCTTCCTTTCACAAAATGACCTGGCAGCAGACCCCGGGCGTCTGCACAATAGCAGGAAGACTTACTATTTTTAAAAGCCCTCACGCACTCCAGGAATTGCTTATCACTGGGTGATTAGACTGTTTACCCCACAAAGATGGGGAAGGAAAAATAACGGGGATCTATAAATACTACTGAAGCACAGATAAGAACAGTATTTTTGGTAGAAAATATGCATCGACAATAAATGCCCCGAATATGGGGTAAATATATGATTTAACAGATACATACAAAAAACATGGAGTAAATGAATTAAGATATAAGTACAGATATAAATCTGTGTTCTAATGTATTTTATAGATGCATACAAAAACATGGAAATATGAATTAAGGTATAATTACGGAAACAAATCTAATGAGATCATGCGTGTAAAATTTAGAAAAGGGAAGCATCACACACACACACACATATAGTCTTATTGTTAATATTTTTTATTTGTTTATTTTATTTACTTGTAGCTGAGCAAGTATTTTGCTTCCTTTGGTAATACCTGTTTTAAGTTAAACCATTCCCCTTGTTCCTACCAAATCCACAAGCCACTCCATTTCATTAAATATATTTTAAATGGCTTTAAATTTCTTTTCATAAGCTAACAAGTCAACAAGAACAAATCCATGTTTTGCTTTATTCTTTGCAGGGAAAAAAACTGCTACTGGTAACAATGCTTCTTTGAATACTGCTTTTATAGTAAAAAAATCCATCTGCCAATCCAGGAGATATAGGAGACCTGGGTGAGATCCCTAGGTTGGGAAGATCCCTGGAGGAGGAAATGGCAACTTACTCCAGTATTCTTGACTGGAGAATCTCCACGGACAGAGAAGCTTGGCGGGCTACCGAGTCCATGGGATCGCAAAGAATCAGACAGCATGCATGCACTTAACTAAAAGCCAAAACCAGTGTCTTAGATTAATACTGAAAAGTTTGATCTCTGCTGAATTTACAGATTTCATACTAAGAGAAGTTTAAAATAAAAATATTGCCAGCTTAAAACAAAAACATCTACAAAGCTCAAAGACATAATTAAATCAGATTAAATTATGACTTAAATGATGTTTAATTAAGGATGGACACTTACCTTTTTAATTGTTTTTGTTTGTACCAAAGCAAGTTCCCTATTCTCATCCGCTACGTACAATGAAAGTTTCACATACGGATCACTGTAAGAAAAAACAGGATTATACTTTTCATTTTAAGAATGCAAAAAGAAAGTAGCTATCACCTAACTGAAAATGCAAAAATATCAATTTATGTAAATGTTACAAACTAAGCAGTAACATTTTCAACATGCTTACCAGGGAAATATACTGAGAAAAGATCCTGACCAAGGGTGTTTATTTAAAACCAAAACTAACATGAAACTCATATTCTAACTTTAAAGATCACCTTCTCTATTTTTAATTCAAAAGAATTAATTTGCTGTAGTTTCTTTTTTCCTAAGCACATTCAGATTCTGGAAAGATTATAATAAAAATTATTAACAGGCATATAAAATTTGTCCAGATTAGCAAAATCTAGCTTGAAAATTTAGTTTGCATCTTATTTTTATTCTGATTTCCATTATGTTGGTAAAAATTATTTTTCTTTCAGTGGAGGTAAAACAGGCATTGTTTATCTAAACCAACACGTATCGTCTTATATAGAGTAAAAGAAAGACACATATATAAAAAATTAAAGCCCAGTAAATCAGTAAGAGAGTTGCCCAAAGTTACAGACTGCAGTAAAGTCTTGATTAAATTTCAGGTTTCCTGACTACAAGTTCCAGAGTTCTAATCATTTCCTTGGGAAACTAAAACCTTTCAGCCAGAAAGTATACTGAAAGGATACTTAATGTGGATTATCTACTAAGAACTTGGTAAATCCACTCATCGTATGTTCTAGAGTTGCTCATACTAGGATAGCTCAAATCTAGTTAAGCTAAAGGAATCTGGGGTCCAGGGTCTTCTGTTTCACACTTGAAATCCTTAAAATCATAGAAAGGGCCTTCATGTATTCAACCTCCAAATTTTCACTCATCTAATTATCTATAGCCGATTATTTTCTTCCAATTTGAGAATTATCCTTTAGTAGTTATACACCGTGACTATTAACTCTTATTTTGCAACGTCCAAGGTATTTCTAAAGATTATATGGAGCATCATAAAATGCTTAAACATTGGTTTTGATTCGATAGCTATAGGCCGTGATTTCCCTTAAGGAAAGAGAAAGCGACAAAATGCAAAGTTTAGTATTAACAGAACTGTATTTGATATCTGAAAGACAGAAATCAAGAGTCAGTGAAAAATACCGTTGGTGTACAGCTGTAGTATTTATTACTCATAAAATGCATCTTAGTGGAAACTACAACACATCTCCTTAAACACAAAAAAACCAACAATAGAATTTGCTGTTATATTCTGAGTAGATAATATATATATATATATTTAACTCTGGTTAAAATGTTAGAAATACATTTAGAAAAAGGTATTAGTTAACCCTCCGTCACTTATCCATAAACCATAGATACTTTTTCACTGAAGGACATCTGACCAGACACACGTACTCCTTCTGGTCTGGACACAGCCTCAGAATAAAGACGAATCAAGAGGCAGGATATAATCTAGGTTTAAAAACCCCAAGACCACCTTCCTAATTGAAGCAATGGTCTGGGTGATGGATCAGGAGATGATTTCTAGGGTCAGTGTTTCTCTGGCTTTAGCATATCAGAATTGCTGGGGGAAAGGGATAGTTAAAACATAGATTGCTTGGGCTCCAAACCCAAAGACCCTCACAGAGGTCTAGTAGGTTTGGGGTGGGATCAAAGAACTTGCATCTCAAACAAACACCCAGTGATGCTACTGGTTGGGATTCAGGAATCACACTCTGAGAACTACTGCTCCACATGGTATCTGAAAAGAGTATTTTCCAGCTATAGACACCAATTTTCTATTTCCAGCCACCAAGTTATTGTTAAAAAGAGCTCACGGCCTGCTGTCTCTGTTATCTCAAGAACAGCTCCCAGTCTGCCACAGAGGTGCACACATGCTCCTACACACACACAATCCCACGTTACGGAGAAGACAACGACCTCTGCCGACTGCTATCTCTTCCCTCCATGCCCCTTGGCTTTCATGATTGCTGCCTGTCACATAGCTGCTATCAAGAGCCAGGCATGCACTCTGATGGGGCATCCACGTTCTTCCTCCAGTCCCCTCCTGGCCTCAGTTTATGCCCCTGACGAGTTCACAGTGAGTGGCACGCACAGCTGAGGGCGCGGCCTCTGAGTCTGGGACAGTGCCCCCAGCTGCGATGAGGAAGGCTTGCCTGCGTCTGTCTGGAGCGTGCATCCAGGTAGAGGTAGGTCCTGGGTGACTGCCTGAAGGTCTAACCAGGAAACTTCTGGAAGAGAATTCAGGGTGAACAGAGAACCAAAGGCCAAGGTGTGGGAGCTGGAGAAGGGCGAGCAGGGTGTATGTTCAAGGGGAGGGGGCACAGGGCTTGGGTGGGCTGGTGAAAGGACATGGGGGTTCAAGAGTGCTGGGCGTGGGGTGAGAGGGGAGCCCTGCCCAGGGGGCTCTCCCCTTCTGCTGGCACAGCAGCACCACCACCATCAACAAATGTCTACAGAGAGACCACACTGCCAGTACGCTAGAGCTAGTGAGCTGGGGAACCAGTGGGCAACAGCGAGGACTGAATCATCAAAGGTCAACATGGACATTCATGCATGAAAAGATACGGTACGTAGTCACAATGGAGTACTGCTCGGCCATTAAAAAAATGAAATTATGCCATTTGCGGCCAGCATGGATGCAGCTAGAGACTATCATAATAAATGAAGTCAAAAAAGGAGGACAGATACCACATGCTACCAGATACATGTGGAATCTAAGCTACAGAGTCAGCGACATGGAGAACAGACCGATGGCTGCCAAGGGGTGGGGGTGGCGAGGGTGGACTGGGAGCTTGGGGTTAGCAGGCGCAAAGTGGTACATGAAGGATGGAGAAACAAGGTCCCACTGTGTAGCACCAGGAACTATATCCAACATTCTGTGATAAACCAGGAGGGGGAATATGACAAAGAAGGTATGTATAGATCTATTCCGGTTGTCATGTATGGATGTGAGAGTAGGACCATGAAGAAGGCAGAGCACCGAAGAATTGATGCTTGTGAACTGTGACGCTGGAGCAGACTCTTTGAGAGCTCCTTGGCCAGCAAGGAGATCAAACCTGTCTATCCTAAAGGAGATCAACCCTGAACATTTATCGGAAGGACTGATGCTGAAGCTCAAATACTTTGGCTCCTTTATAGAAACAGCCGACTCACTGGAAAAAGACCGTGATGCTGGGAAAGATTGAAGGCCGAAGGAGAAGAGGGCAACAGAGGATGAGAAGGTTGGATGGCTGCTGCTGCTACTGCTAAGTCACTTCAGTCGTGTCCAACACTTCGCGACCCCATGGACTGCAGCCCACCAGGCTCCTCTGTCCATGGGATTTTCCAGGCAAGAGTACTGGAGTGGGGTGCCATTGCCGTCTCTGGGTTGGATGGCATCACTGATTAAATGGACATGAACTTGGGCAAACTCTAGGAAATAGTGGACAGGGACGCCTGGTGTGCTGCAGTCTATGGGGTCACAAAGAGTTGGACATGACTGAGTGACCGAGCAACACACACACACACACGTATAACTGAGTCACTTTGTTGTATAGCAACACTTAACACATTATACACCAACTATGGTGGTGGTGGTTTAGTTGCTAAGTCGTGTCCTACTCTTGCGACCCCATGCCAGGCTCCTCTGTCCATGGGATTCTCCAAGTAAGAATACTACTTCAATTAAAAACTTTTTAAAAGATAATTAAAAAAAAAAAAGACATTCATGAATGGCCCTTAGCTCAGCTGAGTGGGGATAACACTTTCCCATTTCACCAAGGGAAGGCTGGAGCAGAAAGGTGCGAAACGGACAGGCATCAAGTGTTAGAGAGTGAGCAGGGAGATGCCAGCGCAGCCTGGGCAGCCATCAACTCCGCCTCAACTACGGGCACAGCGGGAACCAGCACCCCCATCACCGCTACCACCAGCCCAGCAGCCAGCCGCCGTCCAGCATCCATCTGCACCTGGCCAGTGCTCGTAGGCAGCATCTCACTCCACTCTCACATAAGCTTCTGAAGGTGGCACATGTTTCAGATGAGAAAATGAGAAAAATCAAGTAGCTTGTCCATGGTTAAACAGGAAGGGAGGAGATGGGAAGGAACACAGGCACCTTTGCTCCAGAATCCAACCCTGAGTGCATGGGTCCAGCACGCCTGCGACATGCTACGCTGACCACCCACAGAGCTGCCCGGAAGAAACGTCGAGGGGCAGGAGCTCTCAACATTCTGCTGAGCTGGAGAACGTGATGTGCTGTGACTGCAATTATGACCTAATCTGTATCTTATTCATTATTCATTTGGCTGCACCAGGTCTGAGTTGCAGCATGTGGGATCTTTAGTTGCAGCATTCGAACTCTTGGTTGGGGCACATGGAATCCATTTCCCTAACCAGGGATTGACCCCAAGCCCCCTGCATTGGGAGCTCAGAGTCTTAGCCATTGGACCACCAGGGAAGCCCAAGGGGGCTGTTTTAGCTAGCTTATCTTATTTTTTGTCCAGATCTGGTTGGGGGAACAACCAGACTTGGGCTGTGTCTTTACCTTTAAGGAAGATCACACCTTTGAGATCTTATCTTCTTCTCAACACTCCAAATAACCAGCTGCGTGACCCTGAACAAGTCACTTGAGTGCTCTGAACTTGGATTTTCCTATCTCCCAAATCAAGAGGCTTGGACTAAATCAGTGGTTTTCATACTATAGATGCAGCAGAGCCCTAGTTCTGTGCAACTATTTCAGGATAACTACAGGTTAGAATTTGCACCTTCATCTGTCTTATACATTGGTTTTTCATATTAGAATTTTTTTTAGCTGGGGTTCTACACTTAAAAATTAAAGCCACTGGACTGGTTAGAATATTCTGAATCTCAGAACAATTCGAACTTACTTCTCTTCTTTCATAGTAACAATAGCCCAGTCCATTTTAAGAAAATATGGACTGACTTCCTGAAGATAAAATAAGAAGAGAGAATAAAACTCTACTCTCTCCATCAGGGCATGAAGGTGAAGTCCACAGCAGTGAGTGTAAGAAACCACTCCTGATCATCACTTCAGTTCAGTTCAGCCACTCAATGGGCTATAGTTCGCGAGGCCTCCCTGTCCATCACTGACTCCCAAAGTTTACTCAAACTCATGTCCATCAAGTCAGTAATGCCATCCAACCATCTCATCCTCTGCCGCCCCCTTCTCCTCCCACCTTCAATCTTTCCCAGCATCAGGGTCTTTTCAAATGAGTCAGTTCTTCGCATCAGGTGGCCAAAGTACTGGAGTTTCAGCTTCAGCATCAGTCTTTTCAATGAACATTCAGGACTGATTTCTTGTAGGATAGACTGGTTGGATCTCCTTGCTCTGCAAGGGACCCTCAAGAGTCTTATCCAACACCACAGTTCAAAAGCATCAATTCTTCGGTGCTCAGCTTTCTTTATAGTCCGACTCACATCCATACATGACCACTGGAAAAACCATAGCTCTGACTAGATGGACCTTTGTTGGCAAAATAATGTCTCTGCTTTTTAATATGCTGTCTGGGTTGGTCATCACTGGGGTGATAAGTTTATACATGTTACCTGCCTCTAACCAACTTACATACTAGGCATCAAGAGCACATCACCTAAGCAACAACCAAAACAAAAGGCACAGGTGTGGGTGGATGTGCCTGGGGCCAGGCTGAGGATCAGTAAGCCTCTCGCCAGCTTCATTCCCAATGCTTGTTCGCTGTCTTCACCTCCGATGACCTTCATCTGAAGGTGATACTCTGCGGGAGGGAGGGAGGAGGAAGACTGCAGCTCCCAGAGACTTTTTCACATTGATCCACAGAGGCCCCCTGATAAAGGGGGCAGTTCCGGAAGCACCTACTGCCCTCTGAAGGGTACTTATCAGACCTTCAATCTCTCCACACCTTTACTACAAAAGGTCAGCCAAATCCCGAGGTTGATGGTAGCTTATGCTCGAGGTTTCCCCCGCCTCGCTGAGAACACCAGAAGGTCTAGGAAAGACACATAAAGAAGTACGTCTGCACCTTCTCTCACGGGAGGCGATATAGGGTATGGCTGTAAGGGTACAGGGTTCTGGTTTTTTCATGTTACTTCCTATATACTGAAGATTTTTGTTGCTGTTATTAACCATTAATACATAATACTTTTATAATTAGTTAAAAAAAAATCTGGAAGGGCATGGAGGAAGTCGGCAAGACGACCGTGGGTCTCTTCCACCGGGGTGCTTTCATCGGTGCCCGTGACCATCTCCACTGGAGTCTCCAGCCTCAACTTCACCAACTCTCTAAGTGACCCTCAGACAGTCACTTAACCACTCTTAACTTCAGGTGGTTTGTCAGTGAAATGGGAACAACAATTCCTAACTCAGAATATCACCGTAAGGACCAGAGGATGTTATGCATTAATGCTGGTGCCCACTTCAGCGCCAAACACGCAGAGTAAGTGCCCCATAAACGACAGCTGTGACTGCGATTTTGTTTTCCCTCTTTCAAGACTTTTGAGGTTCTCGGTTGCTCCTTCCAAGCCCCCTGCTCCTGAGGTGATGGCGGATCTGGCCTGACACTGATTACCTCATAGTATAAATGGGTGCCAGCCGAACACAGCACCTTACGTATTCCGTGCTTCCTCGTGATTCATGCTTGTGGAAGCCCTAAGGGGATCTGGTGGAGATGAGCAGGCCGGTCACCTTATTTACAACAAAGCTCACTGCAGTTTACTCTTGGCAACCGGTTACTACCCTAGTGGCTGGTGTGCCATACAACTCGGGGCTGACATGAACATTCCTCTCTAAGAAGCTCAACGCTTTGTGGATTAGAGAAGACATTCTCTTTGTCAAACCTTTGTTTTCTCTGCTGCGTACTGAAGCTATTGAGGTATTACATTCTTTCTTTTCAGTCCTTCCAAAGAAATAAATTGATATTAGGATTCAAATAGCATCCTAGTATTAACTGAGTAGGGCTTCCCTGGTGGCTCAGCAGTAAAGAATCTGCCTGCAGTGCAGGAGATGCTGCTTCAATCCCGGGTCGTGAAGACTCCCTGGAGAAGGAAATGGCAACCCACTCCAGTATTCCTGCCTGGCAAATCCCACGGAGATAGGAGACTGGTAGGCTACAGTCCATGGGGTTGCAACAGAGTCGGACGTGACTTATCGAATAAACAACAACAATAAAGTAACTGAGTGCCTGCTGTATTCCAGACAGGCATCACCAACAGAAGACACCGGCCCATCTGAATGGGGCACAGCAGCAGTGGCTGGGACTCTGTGCCAGGTACTCAGGCACTCGACACTTCAGTATAAAGACTGCAGGGCCACAGGCCTGCTCTGATCTTAACCAGGCTCCAAGAATTCAAGGCGGGTCTCATTCTGCCTTACGTCGCTACTAAGCAAAAACAGTACAGATGAGGCCATTTCTCAGGGAGAGGTGGAAGTAAGACTTGCTGGGTTTTCCCACTGCTCAGCCTCCCGGGCCACACTCAACAAGGACAGTTAGGCCTGATGTGTCATTAAGGGGTGACCCCCCTCCATCTGAGTCACCCAAGTGCTCTATGATAAACTGCAGAGTGGAAAGGCGAGTCCTGTTGCACCGATTACTTGCTCATTTTTCGCAGACTGGTCTTTGATGAGACCGAGGTACTCTTCAAGGAGACAGGGGAGTGGGGGGAGCGGGGAAGCAGAGAGGAGGGGAGGGCTGCCTCCCTGGCCAAGTGCTCTGGGGGTTAGGTTCAGGCTGCGCCACCGGGCCGGACTGGCACTGCCGTGTCCGCCAGCTAGAAACCTCTCCTTCCAAGAGGCTGGGCTGCTACAAGAACAGTGAGAACGGTCTTCGTTTCTCAAGCGTGCCTCCTGTGGGAGCGCTCCAGCACCACCTGAGGGAGGCAATCATTCTTTTCCCATAAAATGCAGTTGCTTAATATGCTACCGGGACAGTCTGTAAAAACATCCCGTCTAACGCAGTGTATTACATGACACTGTAGGTCAAATTTATTTTGACTACCTGACGTATGATACACTATTACTTAGCGAACCCAGAGAAAACTTCATTGGAAAACCTGCTTTGCTGAAGGTTTCTGCATACCTTTCCGCCTTTACCATCACAGTCAGTGTTACATAAGTTAGTGGCATCTGTAATAAAGAAAAAATGCAGGACACTCACAAACCAACAAGGAAGAATGTTAGCTAGAAACTGAGATAATAAATCACATGAATATAGGTGATAATATCAAAACAGAAGCTTTCATCTAACAAGGGGTCATGGATTCAACAAAGCTAACACCTTCTGAAAAGAGGCAGACATTTTAATACTCTACTACTGCAAAAAAAATTATCACAAGTTTTTCTACAAACCAATATGGCAGGAGGTATCAAACATTCAAAGAATTGATGCCTTTGATTCAACAAATCTATTTCTAAGGATTAATCCCAAAGAAATAATCAGAGATGTAGGCAAATATTTAGCTGCAAAAGATACTCATTACAGCATCATATATAAGAAAAAATTAGAAGCAACTTTCCAGTCCAAGAAAGAAGTGATTAAATAAATTATGGTGTAATCATCTCCTAGAATATTATAAACCAGAAAACCGTCATTTCAAAGACTATTTTTCATTGGGAAAAAATAATCATAGTATAACATTAAGGAATAAGCACGGTCTAAAACTGTGACTAATTCTATATATATGCAAAAGTAATTGAGAAAATGGAGCTAAAGCTAGTCATTCTCTCTAGATGACAACTTCATGAATTATGTTTTATTTTCCTCTTTGTGGTTTTTATTTTTCCTAGATTTTCTACTGTGAGCAAGTATTACTTTGATAAGTACAAAAATTATGAAAATAACAATAATAGTTACATATATGCTTCAACTATAATATACTCTTCAGCAAGGCACGAAACCTTGTAATTTCAAGGTTAGCCTACACCTTAATAGAAAACCCCAAAGAGCTTCAGAAGTTTTTCCTACCCAGAAAATTGCCTTAAATGGGTGACTACTGAAGATTTTTCAAAGAAATATGCACATACCTTCCAACCCTTGACATTTACTGAAAGGCATGAGTTACACTCTGAAATACGTCACTTGTCACCAACGCTGACAGTAAGTTGCTCTTAAATATGCATGACCTTTCAACAGATGCCAGAAAGGAATGGGTCTACTAGAAACAAATGCATTTTTGGTTTTGTCCAAGGGCGCTCAAGAGGCATTAGAACTTTCTATTACAGCTTAGGTGGAGGCATAATCCTCCCAGACTTGAAAGCCACAGTAATCAAAGCAGCATGGTACTGGCGCAAAAACAGACATGTGGATCACTGGGCTAGAACAGAGAGCCCAGAAATAAACCTACACACCTTTGGGCAACCAATCTTCACCAAAGGAAGAAAGAATATATGATGGGGAAAAGACAGTCTCTTTGCAAGCAGTACTGGGAAAGCTGGACAGTCGCATGTAAATGAATGAAGTTAGAACTCACCCTCACTCTACAAACAAAAATAAACTCAAAATGGCTTAAAGACTTAAAGACGTGGTATCGTAAAACTCCTAGGAGAGCACATAGGCAAAACATTCTCTGACATAAATCGTAGCAATGTTTTCTTGGGTCAGTCTTCTAAGACTGACCCAAGAAATAAAAGACTGACCCAATAGAAATAAAAGCAAAAACAAACACATTGGACCTAATCAAACGTACACACTTTTGCACAGCAAAGGAAACCATAAACAAAACAACAATCTATGGACTGGAACAAAATATTTGCAAATGATGCAAATGACAAGGGTTTAATTCCCAAAATATACAAACAGCTCATACAACTCAATAATTTAAAAAAATGAGCAGAAGATCTAAATAGACATTTCTCCAAAGAAGACACACAGGTGACCAACAGGCACGTGAACAGAGGCCCAGCATCACTGATCTTTAGAGAAATGCAAGTCAAAACTACAATGAGAGGTTACCTCACACCCGTCAGAATGGCGACCATTAAAGCGTCTACAAATAACCAAAGCTGGAGAGGGTATGGAGAGAAAGGGAACCCTCCCACTCTGTTGGTGGGAATGTAAATTGGTGCGGCCACTGTGGAGCCAATTTTTAAAAAAACTAAAAGTAGAGTAGCCATATTGATCCTGCAACCCTACTCCTGGGAATATACTAAAGAGAAAACTATAATTTGGAAAGATCTCTGTTCCCAGCAGCACTATTTACAATAGTCAAGTTACAGAGACACTGTAAACGTCCAGCACCAGGTGAACGGATCAAGATGTCGGGCACACACACAAGGGAATACCACTCAGACAGAAAGGCTGGACTCGTGTCACTTGCAGTGACACGGATGAACTGAGAGGTTATCGTGCTCAGTGAAGTCAGGAGAGACAAACGCCATATGACATCACTTACACGTGGGATCTAAACTATGACGCAAGGGAACTCATTAACAAAGCAGAAACAGATGCACAGACATAGAAGCAAGCATGGTTACCAAAGGGGAAGCGGGCGGAGGAGGGGCAAACTAGCAGCCGCAAACCACTCCATACAGAATGGATAGGATAGCGAGGGCCTGCTGCACAGCACGGCTTCCCCGCCGGCTCAGCGGTAAAGAGTCTGTCTGTAATGCAGGGGATGCGGGTTGGCTCCCTGGGTTGGGAAGATCCCCCTGGAGAAGGAAAATGGCAGCCCATTCCAGTATTCTTGTCTGGGAAAGCCCATGGACAGAGGAGCCCGGCAGGTTACATTCCATGGGGTCACAAGGGTCGGACATGACTTACTGACAAAACCACCACCACCAACACTGTATAGCCCAGTGAACTATATTCAATATTCTGTGATAAACCATAATGTAGAAGAATATGAAAAAGAATGTATGTATGCGTATAACTGGATCACCTTACACCAGAAGCTAACATAACATTGTATATCAACTATATTTTGACTTAAACACACAAAAAAAGATTTTACAGTTCTGTTCTGTGAAGCTGCTGAAAAACACACTTTTGGATATCTCAAGAATGATTTTGTTGTCTGGAGCAGTTGGTGGTTTACTTCATCCCAGCGCCTTCCCCGTCACCCAAGGCTTGAAATGGCTGGTCAGGATGAACCCTCTCCTCATTCCTTGCCATCTAAAACAAGGTTACTCGGTGGTCCCAACCCTGGACCCCAGGGACCCACGGGGAGCAGGGTGGAGTGGGGAGACGGGAGCACTGTACGTGAACTATTTATCTCTGACACATATAGTCACAGTTCTGTTTATGTCTATGCAGATATGCACCAGCTCAAGAAAATATTTAAGCTAATAGAGATTGCTTTTTTAAACAATTTTAATTAAAACCAATGTATCCTTATCTTCTGGGAGTATAACTATCATGCGGTAGTATAAATATCATTCATTCATGTCCAGACAGCCGTCAAAGGAGGTTGACAGTTGAGATGTGCCTTTATCTCCAGCATTTTCTCTTATGTGTTTTTCCCATGGATGTGCAATCACAAGAGATTAAGAAAACACTTTTCTTTTACGCTAGTAATAGCTTAATAGAGCCAAGAGAGATAGCAACTCAC
Source organism: Nanger dama (assembly GCA_917880005.1). Taxonomy (NCBI): domain Eukaryota; kingdom Metazoa; phylum Chordata; class Mammalia; order Artiodactyla; family Bovidae; genus Nanger; species Nanger dama. Next base: position 4,783,565 of record CAKJTW010000029.1, read on the forward strand.
AAAGTCCTAAGGGAACAGGGCACCCAGAAACTGCTCCCTTATCAGAGATTGTTCAGTAACTAATCCCTCAAATAGAGTGTCCACCATTACAAAGGACTGTGGTGGGCATCAAGGGGGAAGGTCAAAGAAACAGGGGTGGGGGGCAAGGTAAATAGATAGAGAATCTGCCCTCAAGGAGGCTGTCTACCTCTACCCCAGAAAAACCAAAGTCAGACAAGAGCAAATGCATGTAACGCAGAGGTCACCTTTATGAAAGCTGGCTAGGCAGACATATTAAGAATTCAAATAAGTCATAAATTTTTATGATTATTCTCAGATGATCTGAAATGCAGGGACAATCTTATGAATACAAACAGCAACTTGCAGTGTTATTTATTAAGTGCTTTCTGACTGCAGAGCATTGTGCTTGGTGCCTTATGTATACATTATCTCGAGTTCTCAGAATGACCTGGTCATAAGCAGCCGTGAAATTAAAGGACGCTTGCTCCTTGGAAGGAAACCTATGACAAACCTAGGCCATGTGTTAAAACGCAGAAGCATCACTTTGCCGACAAAGGTCCGTCTAGTCAAAGCTATGGTTTTCCAGGAGTCATGTACAGATTTGAGATTTGGACCACAATGAAGGCTGAGCACCAAAGAATTGATGCTTTCAAACTGTGGTTGGAGCAGACTCTTGAGAGTCTCTTGGACTGCAAGGAGATCAAACTAGTCAATCCTAAAGGAAATCAAACCTGAATATTCATTGGAAAGATTGATGCGGAAGCTCCAATACGTTGGCCACCTGATGCAAAGAGCTGACTCATTGGAAAAGACCCTGATGCTGGGAAGGAATGAAGGCAAAAGAAGTGGGCAGTAGAGGATGAGATGATTATACAGCATCACTGACTCAATGGACATGAATCTGAGCAAACTCTGGGAGACAGTGAAGGACAGGGGAGCCTGGTGTGCTGCAGTCCATGGGGTCTCAAAGAGTCAGGCACAACTTAGCGACTGAACAACGGCAACAAAGCAGGATGTTAGTAATCCCCGTTTCACAGATGAAGAAAGGATGATGTCCTCATACATATGTGCACACGTGAAATGCCGTGGAGCCATTACAATGGGATTGATGAAATACTTGATGTAGTTGCCTGCACTCTGTTTACAAAGCAAATTTTAAAAATATAATCAACCTATATTAGCAAATAAAATTAAACCATAAAAGCAAACACACTTATTGCATTATAAACATATCAAACTATAAAATAGTGTTTATTACTGCATTTACAAGACCATGAGTGATTTTTTTTTTCTTCCTTTCATCTCTCTCTCTAATGCTAATGATGGAGATGGTCACTAGACTGGAATGCTGAGGCAGCGAGGTGATACAGCTAGTCCCTATGGGCAGCCTCTCCCGCCTCTCCCCCACCAGTGAACTCCCACTGAAACTGGTCCCCCAAAATGGCAGCGACCAGAAAACTCAAGTGACACCTATCATACTTGTGTCAGTATAGTAGGGAGGGGTAGAAAGCACTTCCAACATCAACCTCTAAGAGAACAATCACCTTCCTTTTCAAGTAACAGAGTAAAGACATCTCAAAGAGCCTTTAAAGAAAGGTATATAAACACCAAGTGGAGTAAAAACAAACGCCCTTCCTTAGCATCCCTGTTACGTATCCTGTGGGTGAAACAGCTTCATCGCCACTGTTATAGGCTCTATTTGTGGGGCCGCTGAAGTGATGTTTAGCCACCATGTCAACACTGAGCATCTCCTTTATCATCCCTTCAGGGGCTTTTACAAATCCACTCTGCCAAAGGCCCCAACGTGTTCTCCCCCATGAACGTTTGGGGACGGGAAGCAATTTAAATCATGCATTTATAAGAGAAATGACCCATTTTCCAAAATGGTTAGAAAAGACTGCACGAAAGCATATCTTCTGGAAATGTAGTTTAAAAACACGTCACAGCACATGCACATCCTCAAATCACAAGCACATAAACAGCAACTTTTCAACCACCTGAGTGCTTACAAAGAGTGGAGGGTTTCACTGCCTCCCTATGAGTGAACGGCCAACAGTAGTGATCCATGAAGAGGTGTTTTAAATGTGGATTTCTCAGATTAGAAATGGCACAAGAAAGTTAAAGCCACTTTGGATCATTTTCTCACGGCATATAGTAGTCCCGTCTCTTAATATGCAATAAACATTACAGGCATCATGGAAATCTTTGGCCAAATGAGATCACTGTTTCAAATACTACAATGACACGTGCCATTAATTTCAAACTCCCATATGACAGCTCAGAGGTGCTTTTAATCACTTTCTTCCACTTTTATATGAATAGTCATGTCTGTTACCTCCCCATGACTCGTCCAGCATAAAGTGGTGGGTGATAACGTGAACCCCTAAGACCCTTACCTCAAGGACTGGGCAAGCTATAACCATAGGAATGTGTGCAAAACTATAACCAAAGGAGTAGGTACTTGTATTCAGACCAAAATTATAGAGAGCTGAAGTTCACCTCATATAAACTTTAAATAGTCCTTAAAGGCTCTGGCTGAATAAAAACCTATGTATGAATCATTTCCTCATTATCTCTTATCACAACCCCACAGACACTGTTTCATGAACAGATATTTGTAAAACAACAAAAAGTGATTTTAAACACATACACACAATAAAAGAAGTCGTACTCTTGTTACTTAAAAGAGCATTTGGTCTTTGTCAATAAATTATTTGTGTGTATTTTTCATTAAAGAAAAGGTCCCAGAAAAATGTCCAATGGGAAATAAATATACTCACAGGACAATACAGAATCAGCACAACATATGCCTGCTTTCAGATTTACCACACAACTCAATTCACATTTCACCTTCAGCTTTCACTGATGTTAAATATTTATGTAGGTATCCTACTTACTTATGTAGCTGGAATAATTAACATTAACCCTAAAGCTGTAAGTTTTCAAAGACCAAGTTATGCCTAATGTAGCTGTAAATTCCCTTAGCAAATGCTCCACAGAATTCATTCCTGCCTAGAGAAGTGTTACCAGCTGGAAAATATTCATGTGACGTGTTTAGCACCAAGAGTAATGAACTTGTAGCAGAAGTGAAGAGGCAGCAATTCCAAGAGGTTGTTCAGGCAGGAACTCTGCAGGTGGGGCAAACATGTCAGTGAGAGAAGCATAAGGGAGTCTCAAGGAAGAGTTCGCCATGCAGGGCTCTCCCATGTCACCGTCAAAGAGGTGAGCCCCGCCCCTGCCGGTGAGAGAATCCAGGCTGGTTGATAGCAAGCTCGAATCTAAGGAGTTCTATGGGTCCTAAAGCTTCCCTGGTGGCTCAGAGGTTAAAGTGTCTGCCTCTAATGCGGGAGACCTGGGTTCGATCCCTGGGTTGGGAAGATCCTCTGGCAAAGGAAATGGTAACCCATTCCAGTATTCTTGCCTGGAGAATCCTATGGACAGAGAAGCCTGGTAGGCTACGTCCACGGGGTCGCAAAGAGTCAGACATGACTGAGCGACTTCACTTTTACTTTATGGGTCCTAAAGAACTGTGGGACCTAAATGCTCAATCTTCCCCAAAGAAGATCTTTGAAAACCAGAGTCCGATCCTACTATTTAAGCAGTATGCTGGGCTTCCCAGGTGGCGCCAATGGTAAAGAATCCGTCTGCCAATGCAGGAAACCTAAGAGACTCGGGTTTGATATCTGGGTTGGGACAATGCCCTGGAGGGGGGCATGGCAACCCACTCCAGTGTTCTTGCCTGGAGAATCCCATGGACAGAGGACAGAGTCGGACACGACTGAGCATCTGAGCACACCATAAGCAACCTGTGCTCTATACTCTAGCAGAAGGAGAGAGAAAATGTGCTCAACCTGGGGACTGTGCAGGCCAGAGAAGGCAGTCCACACGGGGCACGGGGAGAACCACCACATAAGAAGCCTGGCGTCGCCAAGAATGTGAATCCTAGGGCCAGTGGGGGGCTGCTGAGATTTATCATGGAAACATTCCTTTAAATTCAAGTATAGTGTTGGGGCTTTCCTGGGGGCTCACAAGTAAAGAAGCCGCCTGCTAATGCAGGAGGTGCAGGTTCCGTCCCTGGGTGGGGAAGATCCCCTGGAGAAGGAAATGACAAAACCACTCCAGTCTTCTTGCCTAGAAGATCCCACGGACAGAGGAGCCTGGTGGATTACAGTCCACGGGGTTGCAAAGACTCAGACAAGACTTAGCAGCTAAACAACAACAACGATAGTTGCCTTATAATGTTGTGTTAATTTCTGGGGTACAGCAAAGGGATTCAGTTATAAAACATACAACAGTTTGCCTCTGTTAATCCCCAACTCCCAGTGCATCCCTCCACAACCCCCCTTCATAGCCACAGACGTGTATCACTGAAACATTCAAATAGTCCCCGTAAGTGCCTCCTCCCACTCCTTAGAACAGTCCTCTGCCCACCTTTCGCCAGGGACCTGTGGAAGGCTTATTCATTCTTATGCTCATCTGGCAGGACCTATGCTCTGGTGGTGTTTGCTCACAGTAATGATTAACTAGAACAATCTGGAACACCTCTGCATACCCTCCCTGTCATACGTGCACTCAGACAAGGCCTCCGCTACGACGCAGACACGTGGCTGCCAGCGCTCAGCGTCACCACAGCAGCCGGCCTCCCTGTAGAAGGCCTGCCGACGCGAGGAATTCCTGCGAAGATATTCTCACCACGTGCACGCGTCAGGGCTGCCTGATGGGCTGGGCCCAGGCCCCGAGCTTCTGATGCGGATCTGAGGCTCGACCTGATAACCTGAGGTTCTAACAACCTGCTCACCTGGCACCCCAGATTGGGAAGCACAGAGATTCTGCCTTGTCCTCCTTCCCTCTCCAGGACCCAACGCAAGGAGCCCATTGAACTCAGAGCCCCTGTCTCCAAGCCTTCACTCCCGAGAGGACGGGCGGAGCGGACAGACAGCCTCTTCTCAGCTGGGCACTGAGGGCTCTGCCTGTCCTGCTGGGCATCCCCTGGCCTCTGGACACTGCCCACATTTCCTGGAGTCACAGGAAGGGCAACTTACAAGGCCGACCTGTAATTACAATTTACAGTCGGCGCTGCGTTGTTTTGTTCTGTTCGACGTGGTGGGGTGGGAGCTGAGTAAAGGCAAGTCAGTTCTTGTCCATTTTTAAGAACCACCACCTTGTAATAAGAGGACAGTTGCAAGTACCCTGTAATTATAACAGCTCATCAGGAACTTCGCTTTAAAGGAAACAGGGCGGACCTCCCTTGCAATCCAGTGGCTGGGAATCTGCCTGCCAGAGCAGGGGACATGGGTTTGATTCCTGCTCCGGGAGGATCCCACATGCCTCGGGGCAACTAATCCCGAGCGCCACAACTACCTCGCCCTCTCTCTAGAGCCTTCCAGCGGCAACTTCACCCTAAAGCCTGTGCTCTACAACAAGAGAAGGCCCTGCAGTGAGACGCCCGTGCTCTGCAACTAAAGAGCGGCCCCCACCCACCACAAGTAGAGAAAGCCCGCGGGCAGCAGCGGAGGCCCAGCACAGCTAACGGTAAACAAACACATGCTTTTAAAAAATAAAGGAAATGAGCCAAGGGGACAAATTCTGAGGCGCGACCCCTCATCAGTTTGTTCTGAGTCTGGTGGACAGTGATACCCACTCATTTAAAAGTCAAACCAACTCAAACTTCTCGCAAAGATTCATTCCTCAGACGTTCCTGGCGATCCAGTGGTGAAGATTCTGAGCTTCCAACGCAGAGGGCTCAGCTTGGATCCCTAGTCAGGGAACCAGATCCCACATGCAGCACCACACACACACACACACACACACACACACACACAAAAGATACATTCATAATTGCTCTTAATTATATTTATTTTTTTTAAATAAACTATCTCCCCCACTTTCCCAGGTAATAAAGTCAGCACCCTAAAACAACAGGTAAGCAGACACTGACTCACACTAAATCACCAAGGACTCTCCAAGTCACCAATCTGGCTCCAAAGTCCATCCCTCGGTTCACTTCACTGGTGCCCTCAGGATGCAAAGAAGCAATGCTGTTCCAGCAGAAGGACTTTGAACTCGATGCCAAAGTGGACCCAACACTGAGCTGCATGGAACTAGAAAAGAGGGCGAATTCTAAGGCAGACGACTACTAAGGGAATTCAGCCTTTATTAACTACACAGAGAGGAAAAGATACTTTTAATTAACTGTGGAAGAGCTCTGGGTTCTCAGAGCACAGTCTGTGTTTGACGTCTGCTCTGGGTGGTGAAGAATTGATGCTTTTGATCTGTGGTGCTAGAGAATACTCTTGACAGTCCCTTGGACTGCAAGGAGATCCAACCAGTCCATTCTAAAGGAGATCAGCCCTGGGATTTCTCTGGAAGGAATGATGCTAAAGCTGAAACCTCATGCGAAGAGCTGACTCATTGGAAAAGACTCTGATGCTGGGAGGGATTGGGGGCAGGAGGAGAAGGGGACGACAGAGGATGAGATGGCTGGATGGCATCACTGAGTCGATGGACGTGAGTCTGAGTGAACTCCGGGAGATGGTGATGGACAGGGAGGCCTGGCGTGCTGCGATTCATGGGGTTGCAAAGAGTCGGACACGACTGAGCGACTGAACTGAACTGGATGCCGAGAGGCTCTCGGGACCCCTGGACATCCGAGACAGACACTGCTGAGACCCCTGGTGCTGGGTGCTCAGCCACAAAGGTCTCCAAGGAGCTGCCATGCAGATGAGTGAACAACAACTGTGCCGACAGGGGCCAGCTTCCCTGGGCAGGCAGGGCACGTGGTGTGAGAAGGAGGAGTCCAAGGACAGCTCCCCAGCTCCTGCACACAGAAGTGCTGAGCTCTCACCCAAGCGTTCACTACGTGCCAAGTGCTGTCCTAGACTTTCCGTACGGTCCTTCCTTTAACATAGCTAGGAACATTCTAGACTTCTCAGGGATGGGAGTGATAGTGGTCCCAGAGGTACCTCAGGGGGCGGACCCTGAGTCCAGTTCAGTTTTCACTGGAAGACTCGGTCTTTCTTCCTCCCGGACAGGCTTTCAGTGGGGACTAACACAAGACTTGGCACCGTCTCGAGTCTCAAGAGGCGGCCCCCAGGTGCCAGCCACTCAGCGAAGCAGCTGCCGGGCCACCGGAGAGCCAGGAGGCCAAGGTCCTGGAACTGCCACCGCCCTGAACACAGCAAGAATGGACCAGTGAAACCGTTCCCCGGGTTATGGGCTCCACTGGGTCCCCTCAAAATGGTATGAGAGCCTAATCCCAGAGCCTCAGAATGTGACCTTATGAGAAAAAGGGTCTTCATAGAGATAGTCAAGTGAAGAGGAGCTCGTCGGGTCGGACTCCAATCCAGTCTGACCGTACTCTCGGCAGCGGGGAAAACCCGGGCAGACGTGCACACCGGCATGAAGACACAAGGGAGACTACGGCACGTCAGCGGCAGGATGCGAACAAGGACCGCTCCAACACCAGAGGAGAGAACTCGGGGAAGTTCTCCCTGACCCTGGGGACAGCGTGGCTCTGATTTCGGATCTGCAGCCTCCAGAACTGAGACAACACAGCTCTGTTGTAAGCCACCCTGTTTGTGGCACTTCACTCCTGACAGCTTTAGGAACAAGGCACGCTTTACTGGAAGCCCCAGAGGCCAACGATGTTCCAGAACTCTGACTTTCTTTCTCATTTTAGATGGTCCTGACTATTCCAGTTACTGCATAACATCCCCAATGGGGGTCTGGGGGCAGGATCCACAGCCAAATATGTATAAATACTTCTATTATGTGTTTTACATAAAACCAGAAATACTCTCAAGTTCATTGAGGTCAGGTTTAGCCACCAAATCAGTTTCCTACAGACCTACAATGACGTTTTCTTTCCAGGGCTTTTTGGATCTTTGAACTGCATGGGATTATGGACCTGCACTAAGTTCGACTCCTAGGTCGGGACTATCCCCTAGAGGAGAGCACGCCAACCCATTCCAGCATTCTTGCCTGGAAAATTCCACGGGCAGAGGAGCCTGGTAGGCTACAGTCCATGGGGTCTCAAAGAGTCAGATATGACTGAGCGACTGAGCATGCATATACACTAAGCTGTAGGACAATACTTGTTGATGCTACCTTGCCTGCCACAGACTGCCCTCTAAAGCACAAAGAACGCCTGTGAAATCCTAGAATTGCTCAGGCAAACAGAAAACACTTCCCAACTCTCAAATAAATTGGCCAAATATTTAAAGTTCTGTCTTCAAGGCTATTAAACACACAAACAAACCACCAGAGACTTGACCTTTCCATGATGGTGAGTCCTGCACAACATCACCGTAAGGCTTTTTAGAACCAAATTTCAGAAGAGCTTCACAGCCTTGTGACTGGAAGGAAAAGCTACAGTCAACTGAAGGAGGGCTAGCTTATGACAAAGCCCCCGCCCCAGTGGCAGGAAGGCACGCAGCACGTTTTCCCAGTTACCCAGACAGACACATGGCAGGTTCTCACATCGGGGCCTCCAGGGCCCATGTGTTGCCAAGAAGAGAATTTATAGAAGAAATGAAGTCTTCATCAGCAGTAACAATCTTGACTGATCTCCTCACCAGCATGAACAGCCCATTTTCAAAGCAGGATGAACAAGGAGATTTTCTCTGCATTCAGGTATTTTAAAATCCTCCCTTCAAGTACCATGTTGGATGAGACTGGATACCAAAGGATCTCTAAAGAGAGCCTGGGGTAGGTTCTAGAATTACAGAAGCTGTGTTTCATACCCACAGCACACCCACCTTGTCAGGGTGTTATAGCTTACGCTACAAGAAGACTTTGCTTTATGGATATATGTTTCTCCCTGTCCCTGTGACCCCAAAGGAGAAAGTACCAAATCACCATGGGCTAAGGGCACCAAGGACAGATTAAGACAATCTACATAGAATAAAATGCAACTTTCCCAGAATAATTATGGAGGTCAGATCTCTGGTATACTGAAACTTGTTTCACTTTTGCCCCATGCTTAATCCATCATCGATGGAGATGTCTTAATACATCTTTTGTTACCTGAACGTTACTGACCAGAGACGTTTCAGTACTCACCGACATAACAAATTGCTGGCCATAAGCACTAGCTTCTGCAAAACAGGACCCGTCAGTAATGAGTTAAGAATTTCTATTAGGCAATAAGTGCAGAATCCAATTAAACTACCTGTCAATAACAGCCACATGTGTTTGATTCCCCAGATACACCAATCTACCACCTTCAAAACTGTTAGCCCACTCACGCCTGGTGTCTACTCGCTTATGGGAGATCCTTTCTCTTTTCTCCCCTTCCTCCTGTGGAAATGCTTGATCCTTCCAGGCTCCAGGCAGCCAGCAGCCCCTCCTCATCTTCCTAGAACAACACCCTGTAATAACCAGCCTCTCTGAGCTCCGCATTCCAACAGTTGTGGCTGTGGAGGCCACTCCTCTGCGGTGACTTACGTGCCTTTCTGTATTGTTCTTTTTCGAGTGTGTAAATCTTGACACTCTTAAACCAGGTGCCTGTCTCTTATGGCCCATATCTACTCCTTAGGCTAGACTGCATTTTCCTTAGGACCTTGCAGAGAACGCACCCTCAGTACGTGTTCCTTCCTTCCTTGACCTCCTACTCCTCATATGACAGGGTAACTTCGCCCCAGGGTCACACGTTTGGTAAGATTTTCTTGCCTCAGCTGCCAAAACACGGAATTCTCATCACATACCTGATACTGATCAACTAGACACATAATGTGTTTTCCATGCAAAGTCTCCTTTAATTAAACTTCCTTTATTTTCTTCACTTTTCCACAATGTGGGAGCCACAGGGTCCTTTCATACACTGTCCTAAATTATAAGCTCAAACTCAAAGAAATAAAACAAAACAAAAAACTCTCACAGTGAACCTCATTTTCAGCAATAAAACTACCTAATACCCCAAACTAACAGTAGTGGGGGCTTCCCTGGTGGGTCAGAGGGTAAAGAGTCTGCCTGCAGTGTGGGAGACCCGGGTTTGATCCCTGGGTGGGGAAGATCTCCTGGAGAAGGAAATGGCAACCACTCCAGTATTCTTGCCTGGAGAATTCCACAGAGGAGGAGCCTGGAGGGCTACTAGCGGCGGGGGCGGGGGTGGGGTGGGGGTGGGGGGTGGGGGTGGGGGGGGTGGGGGGCGGTGGCGCGTGTCCTCAAGGACTGAGCGACTTCACGAATGCCAAACTAACAGTCTGAATCACCTTTGATTAACAAAAGCAAAAACTTTTAACAAATGAATTATGCAACTGACACACTCTTGTATGAGAAAGTTAAATATTCAAATCTAAAGGACACAAAAAATATTAACGGCTGAGGACTCACTCAGGGAGACGATAACAGTTAATTCCAAACCCCTGATCACACTGCTGATAGGCACTTATAAACTGGAGCGTTCATGTTTTTAACATGTATCATTAGCTCATTATGCACCATTATGAAATTTTTATTCCAACTGTACAAGTTCTCAGTATTTTTTTCCATGCTTTTGTTGTCTGCAGCTGATCTTTCCCCCAAGCCTGAAAAGGTTTCCTTTCAAAATAAAGATGTGTAAACCTCAACGTGGATGTGAATTTTCACACCCCAAACTCTGAAACAGCTTTTAATAAAAGCACATAATTGAGAAAACATTCATTGTAATTAGCCTCAAAATTTTTTATTGTAGTATAGCTGATTTACGATATTGTATTAGTTTCAGGTGTAGAACAAAGCGATGCAGTTACATAACGTGTTGGGTTGGCCAAAAGTTTGCTTCACAAGGTGTTACAGAAAAACCTAAACCAACATTTTGGCTCTGTGTGTGTGTTCTTTTGCAGATGCTTTTCCATTACAGGTTATTACCAGATATTGAATATAATTTCCGTGTAGCTGACATGGATGGTCTCATCCAACAGTGATCACAGTCGCATCAAATATCAGCCACCTGTGGATGGGGCTGGAGTCGCCACGGAAGTGAGACGCGCCCTCTCTCTTCACCGGGTCACTGGAGGGACGAGGTTAGATGACCCCAAGCAAGGTGAGTGTGCAGGTAGCACGCTCCTCCTTACCAACGACCGTCAAGCCCTACCCAGAGCAACCTGAATGCGAGAAACCTCTGCATCCTAGCCAAGTGCCCGTGTTAACTGCTGATTAATTTACACTCCGTATATTCTGTAGTCTGCAATTTTGAGAAAACTTGAAAAAGTAGTCAGGTCCTACAGAGAACACAGAAGAAGAAACAAGCCCTCTGCTCTTACGTGATTGGCAAATTAGTTCTACAGAAGGGCTCCGAGCACTCTGCCACGCAAAGCAATCACCTGAGGACTCTGTGTTAATGCTTCGTGCTTAAGGAAGTGTGAGGTGAGCCCTGGTGATCTGTATTTCTAACAAGCTCCCAGGCGGTACTGCTGGTGGGTGTAGCAAGGCTCTAAGGGTGATTAGAACACAGCACTCAGGAGTGAACCACAGGTGTGGACAAGCGCATGTGTCTCATATAAAGAGCTGAGACCAGGACACCCAGGCTGGAGAAATGCATGTTATACGCTGTGTCCCCCCTTTTCATCTTCGACCTCTTTTTACTCTACAGCGCTCGCTGGGTGGGCTCCACACCCCCTTCTTCTCCAAGACTGTTAACAGCGAAGCAGTGGCCAAGTCGACTGGAGCTGGCCCCTAGAGCTTGAGCACCAAGAAAACAAAGGCATCTTCTGGCCACCCCAAGCCAGTGGCGACGCGCCTCACGGAGGAAATCTGCCACAAGCCTCACCTCCTCCAGTCCACATCTTTATGCAGCCAAATAACAACCCAGTCGCCCGAGCCACACCCGTGGGAACGTGGCTCTTGGTAACCTCAGAGATAAAGTCCAGATGACCGTGCCACCTTCAGTCTGCCCGGCTCTGGCCTCTGCCTGCCCCTCAGAGGTCGTCTTCCGTGTGCCTTGCACAGTTAGCAAACACTATGCTTTTCCTCCTCTCCTGGAAATGTCCTGATCCCACCATGCCTGCACCGACCCTCACTCAACCTGAAAGACCAGCTCAGCTGTCTTTGAGAAGGGTTTTTAATGCCAAACCCATGCCCGCTGGCAGAAGACAACGAATACCACTGTGGCTTACCTGTGTGACTGTTACTGGGACGGGTCTAGGAGCACCTTGCAAACAGGGCTATGTTTTGGTCACTCGCATATATGACATTCCTGTCGCACAGTAGGTCTGCCTTAGAGGGTTCAGTGACGACCCAAAGGCAGATTAGGCGTGCAGGGTGAGGTGAGAGAGCGGGCAACTGTGAGCTCTGTCGTCAACAGAGACTGTAAAGTGTCACTGCGTACCGGGCATGGAGAATGTACACAGAGCACGGAGAATGTACACGGGCACGGAGAATGTACATGGAGCACGGAGAATTCACGTGCTGGGCAATGGCCATCTCTGTGCAAGTATGATACTGCCCAAACTGGGGTATATCGGATGGAAATAGCCTCGCTCACAATCTCTGTTTTCTTTTTTTCCTCATGCCATGACTGAAACAAAGAAATCCAACAGTAATGGAGCAGAAGCTGAAAGTGAAGGATACCTGCTCTAAGGGCGTTTGAACAGGAGGCAATTAATAAAGGATTCAGGTTAAGTAAAACCACAGTGGAGCATGCAACCGCAGCGTGCTGAAGGCTGAAAACCAGAGTGGCAATTAGGCAGGGAAAACCCACAGGAGGTAAAACACTCTTCACGTCGGTGAACAGCTTGTAAGGAGCTCCATGGAGCTAGTCCCGGGGGACCAGAGATCTCCGTGTAACAGAAGCGGGGGGCTCGACCCTGATCCATGGGAAAAGCCTGTGGGAAAGGCTGGTGATGAGACCTCCAGAGTCACGAGAGCAACCCAGCCAAGTCCATTCTGCTAATGCCTCAAGATGGTGCGAGGCGAGCTCCAGATATAGGTACTGACAACTCAGAAGATATCACAGCCCCCAGATGACTCAGTCAGGACCCCAAGGACACCCAGAGGCTCCCTCCACAGCTCATCCAAAGGTGTGAGCATCTGGTTTCCTCTCTGCTCCTTCTCTCAGCCCATTCACTGAGCACCTACTATGCCTCGGGCATTGGTCTAGGCACCTGTGACTCACCAGGGAAGAAAGGATTTGTTTTCTTTGTGAACTTCACCCTCCAGCAAGGGGAGACAGGTGGCAAGCAGACAGAGGACAAACACTAAGGAGATAAGACTTCCCTGGAGGTCCAGGGGCTAAGACTGCGCTCCCAATGCCGGGCGCCCAGGCTGATTCCTAGTCAGGAACTAGATCTTACATGCCACAGCTAAGAGTTCGAATGCCACAACTCAAGATCAAAGATCCCCGCGTGCTACAGCTAAGATGGCACAGCCAAATAAATAACTTTTTAAAACGACACACAACAGGCAAAGAGGACTGACGTTGGGAGGTGGAGGCAGGCCCTGGGTGTTGTTCAATCGGATGGTCCTGGAAGCTGTCTGACAGGGTGATTTTTGAATAACTTGAAGGAAATGACAAATTATTAAGTGGGAAACCCTCACAAAAATTTAACAGTTGCACATTTGACAAAGATAGGTTTCTTTTTTCTCCTCCTTTAATGGCTGTCCTGGTTTAGTTGATTTAAGGCAACACTGCAACATAACTGGGAGCTTCCCTCGTGGCTCAGGGGTAAAGACTCTGTCTGCAATGCAGGAGGCCCAGGTTTGATCCCTGGAGGAGGGTGTCTTCCTGCCTAGTCTTCCTGCCAGTCTTCCTGCCTAGAGAATCCCATGGACAGAGGAGCCTGATGGGCTGCTGTTCGTAGGGTTGCACAGAGTCGGACATGACTGAAACGACTAAGCAGCAGCAGCAGCAGCAACCTCACTGAGGGCAGGTGCCCTGGAGTAAGGCACCAGGTTTGTTTCTTGGAGCTGCTGCCCACACCGGGAAATAACCAGATGCCATGACTGCTGCCCACTGAGCAACTGAACCAAGAGGAGAGTGGAAAAGCTGGCTGAAAGCTCAACATTCAGAAAACGAAGATCATGGCATCTGGTCCCATCACTTCATGGGAAATAGATGGGGAAACAGTGACTGAATTTATTTTTCTGGGCTCCAAAATCACTGCAGATGGTGATTTCAGCCATAAAATTAAAGGATGCTTACTCCTTGGAAGGAAAGCTATGACCAACCTAGACAGCATATTAAAAAGCAGAGACATTACTTTGCCAACAAAGGTCCATCTAGTCAAGGCTACGGTTTTTCCAGTGGTCATGTATGGTGTGAGAGTTGGACTATAAAGAAAGCTGAGCACCGAAGAATTGATGCTTTTGGACTGTGGTGTGGGAGAAGACTCTTGAGAGCCCCTTAGACTATAAGGAGATCCAACCAGTCCATCCTAAAAGAGATCCGTCCTGCGTGTTCATTGGAAGGACGGATGTTGAAGCTGAAATTCCAATACTCTGGCCATCTGATGCGAAGAGCTGACTCATTTGAAAAGACATTGATGCTGGCAAAGATTGAAGGCGGGAGGAGAAGGGGGGCAACAGAAGATGAGATGGTTGGATGGCATCACTGACTTGATGGACATAAACTTGAGTAAACTCCAGGAGTTGGTGATGGACAGGGAGGCCTGGCGTGCTGTGAATCATGGGGTCGCAAAGAGTCAGACACGACTGAGCAACTGAATTGAACCTCACCAAATGGTAAGGGGGGCTTTCCAATCCTATACTTTCAAAATAGCAGTAATTTACAAGGCTTGGTTCTATAAAATGCTAAAATAAATTCTGACTTAAAAATGAGAGTTCAGTGTTGGACGTCACTTAACTTGATAGGGGCCCACTTGGCAAACAACAAAACTTGTGTCACATCAGTGGTGTGGCCACAAGGTCGACCCTTTGCCTCTGTATCCAGGCTGCCACATGTCTGAGAGGGTGGAATAACTCGTCCATTCTGGACTACTCCATAGATGTGCCTGTCCCTGGCTTCCAACACTGGCAAGAAAAGACAAGCATGCTAGGTGAGTGGAAATACTTTTTCCAGGAAACACCTTTGCATTCTGGTCTAGAAGATAAATGGCAGCACTGTCCCTCTGAGCACAATAACCTGTAGCCTTCTGCGGGGGAGGAGCCGGTAGAGCCTTTTTAAAGCAGGTTTTCTGACCACTATCCCAGTGTTGGCCACAACTTCCAAATGAACCAAAAGACAGTCGTACTGGAAAATGTTAGAAGCTGCCTCGCGAGACAGCGACAGAGGGGAAAAAAAGAAAGGCTTCTCTGCCCAGCCACTGTTGTTCCCTTGCTTGGCTATCACACTGACACGTCCCCTCGGTGACTGTCGGCTGGAGCTCCCTTCAGATGCCGTGTGGCCCACGGCCCGGGCCCCCGCGCACACCTGGCCCCTCCTGCTGCCCCCGGGCCTCGCCAGCACCCGGCTCCCCAGGGGCTCCGTGCACACTTGTTGAATAAATAACTGAGCCTCAGCTCAAGACTGGGAAGCCACTTAGAGCCTTATTGGTGCACTCTTCACCTGGAACTCACCAACTGCTTTTTCTTTCGTTCTCTGCCCACACTTCCCCCTCCACTAAATAAGCAGCACCCAAGCCAGATACAGAGCACAGCGAAAGGGCGACTTCAGGATGACGCGGGCGACACCCAGGCTGGGCAAGTGCGGGAGGCCTGCAGCTCTGGGCCGGGGAGGGGCAGGCGGCGCCCCATCCGCCAGCGCGCCCCTGAGTCTCACTGAGTCTGCGGGTCTCAGCCTTAAGCGGCTTATTGCCTAACTAAGATGCTGGCTTTGTCATCAAAGCTTTCTGTGCTGTGTCATGCTCCAAATCTCATTTTCCCCGTAATAGCCCTGCAGCGGGTAATGCCCCATCTCCGGGGTGTGTGGGTCCCCGGAAGTGACTGGGCCCCGTTTCGGGCTTCTCACTCTCATACTCTAACAGGCATACTTTTTAGCTGACGTAATCGTCCTAGCCGTTAAACTCTTTATTTCCTTCAGAAACAGGGC
Source organism: Nanger dama (assembly GCA_917880005.1). Taxonomy (NCBI): domain Eukaryota; kingdom Metazoa; phylum Chordata; class Mammalia; order Artiodactyla; family Bovidae; genus Nanger; species Nanger dama. Next base: position 4,799,529 of record CAKJTW010000029.1, read on the forward strand.
TTCTCTGGCACGCAAGTGCACGCACACACAGGGAAAAATCACTCTGTGGACTTCCTGTGAATGAACAAAGAATTGAAAAAAATTTTTAACTGGCTAATGAAATTGGGAAACATATTTTTCCCAGTCTGCTTAATCTCACCAATCAATTAAATGTTAATTGTCTTTGATGGCCATCCCTACTCAGCTCCATGCTTAAGGGCAGCTAAAGTACGTATTTAAAAAGAAAATCAACCCAGTGAAAACAAGAATGAGACAGGGGAAGAAACAGTCAGCCTTTTAAAAGAATGTGAGCTTCACTAAACCTGCAAAGTGTAAGCGAAAAAGAGGTCTCCAGCACAAAGATACTTAATAAATATTTGGTCAGGGACAGACTCAAATAAGAAGAAAAATTATTTTAGAGGAATGAACCAAGATACTCAATAGCCTTGTCGATGAGTTAAGATAGCCACACAAATGTATTACCAGGCAGGTCAGTGTCCTTCAGACACATCACTCAGAAACCTCACATGCAATCGCGCCCTTGAAAACTTCAACACAACAGGGCAAGAAAGAAAAAGTGGGAGACATGAGAATTCCTTAAAACCCACCACACTCTTTCCTCTAACAAAGCTGGAGACCTCCTTGAGTCTCAAGCTTGTCTACACAGCATGGCAGATCTTGGCCAAAAATCAACTCGCCAAGCCTGTTAAATGAGCTGCAGGTTCAAATCAAATCCCTGCCCTGGAAAACATTCCCAAAGGTCCCAGCCCCAGGGCAGCCCCCGACCTCTGCTCCGGAATCTGTGACCAGATGCCCTCTGTAACGTGACGAGGTTTCCAGTCACCGGCTTGAGTCAGAGGCGCTTTATAATCACATGTGATCCCGTCACCCGCAGCAGGCGGATGAGTCATAGTGAAGCAAGCAGGACAGCCTACATCACTGCAAGTGGTGATTTTTAAATGTGTTTCTATTCAACCCCAGTTATCCTACTAGAATCCATCATCTCTGAGTTGCCACTTAGTCTGGAGTGACAACCGCTAACTGCCTCTGGGAGGACAGGCCCTGTCACACGTCCACGTGCCATTCCAAACATTTCCACGGACGCCTCTGTTTTCCAGGAGTCGTCTTCTGGGCTGATGTCGGTGGGGAGCTGGAATGCTCCCTTTTCCCCAGTAACTGCTTCTAAGACGCGTAAGCGGCTCACATCGGTCTCAGCTGAGAGTCCAGCTGGTGGTTCACCTGTTTCGGCTGATGCGGTTTGGGGGACAACACTGAAGCAGGAAGGCGTTTCCCTGAGATCTAGACCTCGGGCCCAGAAACGGAGCTGTCTTTGACTCCGGGCGGGCAGCTGGGGGGCTCGGTCAGGCGGGCCTGAGCCCCGAGTCCTGGCCGGCGGGTGTGACGGCGCCTGCGACCCGCGCCCACACTGGATGCTGAGAAAGCCAGGCCGTGCTGGAGGGCACACAGACACGGGCCGCAGGTGTGCCGAGGACCCTCTGTGGAATTCGGAGCGGCTGAAAACACCTGAGAAGCTGGGCTTCGGGCATCACCCTGGGGGTGAATGACCTCAGGAGCCCCTGGGATCCGAGGGGAGAGACCAGCCCACCTGGAGAACCAGAAGTCCTTGACGTGGGCAGCGCGTGAAATCACCGCTAACTCCAGCACCCACGAGGGATGCAACCACAGGGGGAACCACTTCCGCCCAGGTGAGGGGAGTGACCACCTGAAAATCGATTTGGAAAAGCCCTCAGAGGTACAAACACTGTCTGGAAAAAAATTCAGAAACACAAACCATCCCTCCCACCCCAGGGCAACCACCATAATCCCAAAGTCTTACCTCTAAGATACTGTCAGTCAGGACAAAGGGTTCCCCACACCCACCAAACAAACCACTCTAGAATAAAGTTCTTATATTCCTCAAGTAGCAAAGCCCTACCATTCTGCTCCTGCCTTTGTTTGGTATCTTTTCATTATTCTCCAGGGTAATAAAAGAATGTCCTAACAGTGTTTTTTAAACATAGGTATACATGTACACCTATGGCTGATTCATGTGAGGTTTGACAGAAAACCACAAAATTCTGTATAGCAATTATCTTTCAATTAAAAAATAAAACGAAAATAGAAAAGAAAAAAACTCAACATTTAGTTGCAGTACAAGACTCCAAAAAATATAAAAACAAAACAAAACCTTTAAAACACACAAAAAACACTGTACGTGAGAATCATTCCCACCACTTTTCTCTGGTCCAAAGAGAAAGCATTTCTTTTTCCTCTGTTACTTTCACCATCGTCTTTCTCAAATCCCCACAGGAATGACGGTTCACCTTTTCCTCCTCACAAATATGTAAAGCAGGCGGGGGGGAGGCACCACTCCACAAGCTCTTTAAATCCCCTCTTCAAGTTTCAGTGGTTTGCTTTTTTTTTTTGATGGGCTCCACCTAACTCAAACATACGTAAACATCATGTTTCACAATGGGAACAATAACTCAGCTTTGGCTACTGGCTTGGCTACTTCATTTGCTGGTACCTTTTTTTTATCGTCTTAAACAACATTTAATATTAGGTACACTTTTTTGAAAGTAACCTGGCTCGTTAGTAAAAGGTGCAACCTGCACTCCAATTCATTTTAGCAACATACCGACATGCATGAGCTGGCTAACAGTTTATGAATCATCATCAAATGAGACAGTAAAGAAACAAAACTTACGTGTTAATCATAATACATATACGTACATATGAGCAGTAGTGGTGGGAAAATGGTAACAAAACCTCAAAGAAAAACTAGCTGAGTATGTTCCAGGCTTAACCGTTTGCTCTCTCCAACCAATAACAACAAGAATAATAATAATAAATGCATTTAAGATAAATCATGTAAGTTAAATACTAGTGAGAAGGAAGATTTCTATCATTACCAACCAAAACTTCAGGTATAAACCATAAATCATTTCCTAAGCAAGCCGTTTTACAACCTGAGATGTTATTTCATCTGAGGCCGAGTATAGTGGCTCCCTCTTCTCGGTGAGTTTCCTAAGCCAGAAATACTCAGAGAAAACACATGCAAAACACAGCAGGAAGAAAAACATAACTGTTTCCTCCCCAACCAGTGATTTCTAAATCAGAGAACAACATTCACAGAACTCCAATGATCGACGCTTTCCATTATTTCCTGAGGAAAAAAAAATAAGAGTATCCACTGTGTTCTCATCTTCGGAATAAAAAATGTACAGTTTTCTAAACAGCCAAAACAGAGATAAGAAAGCCAAGAGCAGAGAATCAGGAGTATTCAGCCCACAAGTCAAGTTTCGTTTTTGTCGTCATCCTGTCTACGAAGACATAGAATAAAACTGATCAACTACAAGGAACTCTGAAGAACACACACAAGTAATTAATAAAGGGAAATCTGGATGCTAGAATACTGCTACTGTTGTAAAAAGTACCAAAGGCAAACTCCGTGCCAACAGTGGATGCTATGCATTCACATAATAAAAGCAGACAGTGGTGTCTTTGTTCTTACCTATAATTGTCCTCAAGGTTGAAGAAAAACAAGCCATCTCTCCAGCGTTTGGTGGGGCGAGCGCTGCAATCACCCAGCTGGGAGTCCGCCTCACTGACCCCCGGGCTCCCAGCCTCAGCTTCCCTCGTCCTCACACCTCTGCTGATCCTTGGGGACCACGGTCAAGTTTTCAACACAACTGAGGAAGAAGGCCCCGAGCTGGCTGCTTATACCGATGATTCACTTCCATGACAGCTAGACAGAAATGCTTGTTGGTGGAAAAGGAGTCAGCTCCACCCCTACCGTAAGGATTAAGTAACTCCACCCAGCTCAGCAATTAGCTTAAGCAGCCACTTGGTTCCAGGACGGGGAAGCCACCAGCAGCATCGCTGGTCCCACTGGCAGCTCTCAGTGGGCAGGGAGACAACGCAGGGCTCACCAAACAGGGCGGGCGACAGCCGGCGCACACACGGTTCCGGGAATAACTATAACCTGGGTGGGCTGGGCTCCTGCTCCTTTAAAGCCGTATCCAAGTTTTCTGAGCAGACAGGCATACAGGTCTGTCCCTCACCGCTGCTTGTTTTTTAAACCTTTTCTTTTTTAAATTCTATTTTTATCTTTCTGCCATGCTGCACAGCATGGGGGATCTTAGTGCCCTGACCAGGGTTTGAACCCTCACTGCCTGCACTGGAAGCATGGAGTCTTAGCCACTGGACTGCCAGGGAAGTCCCTGTCCTCCTCCTTTTACAATGAACTCTGCTGCTACTCAGTTGCTGAGTGGGAAGCCCCATGATATGAGGCAGGCTGACAGCACAGTCTGTGGATCTCCCCCAGAGAGCCTCTCTAGGGCTCGGCGTGGTGACAAGGCCAGCGTGAACTGCAGAGCCTCCCTGGTGGCTCAGAGGGTAAAGAATCTCCCTGCAACGCAGTAGGCCAGGGCTCAGTTCCTGGGTCAGGAAGATCCCCCGGAGAAGGAAACGGCAGCCCACTCCAGTCTTCTTGCTGGAGAATTCCAGGGACAGAGGAGCCTGGCGGGCTACAGTTCGTGGAGTCGTGAAGAGTTGGACAAGACTGAGCAGCTAACACACACGTGATACAAACTACAACACCAAACAGAACTGACAGGCTGGGGGCCTGGTGTCACACGAGGCAGACCCCCGCTCTTCAAGCCCACCACCTCTGGTGTGCAAGCCTGTTTTGGGGGAACCCACGGGGTGCCCCTCGATATAGGTCAAGGGCAGTGAGTGAGGCTGGCAGAGCCCAGCTGGGTGCTCTCCAGCTCTGCGTGCTGTGCAAGCGGCAGGCACGGTTCACCCACCAGCCCGCCCTCCACGGAGCTCCCACGGCCAACGGAGACACGTGCTCTTTCCGTGGCCCGTATGCTCAGGCACGCCTCCCTCTGTGGCCCCATGGACTGCAGAGCCCACCAGGCTTGTCTGCCCTTGGAATCTTCCAGGCAAGAATACTGGAGTGGGTTGCCATTTCCTACCTTGGCTTGTGACCGGCACCCAGTCACACCTCTTTGCTCTTGCTTGAAGCACGTCAACAACCCCAGCAGGGGCGGCTGTGACAGGAAGTGCCCCCACTTGTAGCAAAAAGCTAGCCTTCCACGTGAACTCAAATGTTCCTGGTATGTCAGCTGAGAAACTATAACCTAGACCTTCACGTTTCCCACAGGTGCTGGGTCAACAAAACTGATCACCAGGGGAGCCAGTGCCCTCTAGTGGCTGGGAGGATGGCTGAAGGCTTGCTGGAGGAAGTCGGCACTGGGTTACTACCAGAAACCCTGGCCCCAAACACACCCCCAGAGAGGCAGGCTGACAGGTAGCACCTTCTACTTTCTAAACAAGAAGAGAAATGGCCCCCAAATGTTTAGTGCTGAGCATGTGAGGACACACATATGCCAAACAGCATACTCTAAGAGCAGGAATTCCATCTTCTTAACGGTATCTGCAATGATAAAATTAAGCTGTTTTATAGAAAGAGACACAGATTTAGAGAACAAACTCACGGTTGCTGGGGGTAAGGGATAGTTAGGGAGTTTGGGATGGACAGGGACACGCTGCTATATTTAAAATGGAGAGCCAGCAAGGACCTACTGTATAGCACGCGGAACCCTGCTGGATGTTACATGGCCGAGGATGCGAGAGGCGTCTGTGAAAGAACGGATACATGTGTACGTATGGCTGAGTCCCTCACTGTTCACCTGAAACTCTTAGACCACGGTCAATCAGCTATACCCCAATACAAAATAAAAAGTTCAAAAAAATAAAGCTGTTTCACATTCACACAATGACTGGAAGATTAAAAAACGCAAAAAACCACAATATACTAGATGACATTATACCGAAACGAGTTGAGTAACTATTTGCCTGATACCTTAAAGATAAAAGGCACCTCAACTCCCTTGGATGAAATATTATCCAACTGTTATGGGCTGAGTCACATTCCCTCCCCAAATGCTAATGTTAAAGCCCTAACCCCAGTTCCTCCAAATCTGACTGATTGGGGACGGAGGCTGTGAAAAGACAACGGAGCTAGCAAGAAGTTGCTGCCTCAGCGTGACTGGTGCCTTTCTAAGAGGAAATCTGGATGGACAGGCTCAGCGGGAAGACATTGTGAAGGGAAGGGAGGGAGACAGGTGGCCGTCTGCAGGCCAAAGGGAGAGACCTCAGGGAAAACGAACCTGCCGACACGCTGAGCTTGGGCTTTTAGCCACTAGAATGGTGAGACAAGGAATTTCTGTTGTTTAAGCCGCTCAGTCTATGGCACTTTCTTATGGCAGCCTGAGCCAACTAATATTCTAGCTAAATGATGATTTCACTCCAAGACAGAATTCAGATTCCTGATTAACAGCCATTCTCTCCCAAGTACTTCGAGTGTTTACTCCCTCCCCGTCCACTGAGGTTCTGCCTTGAAAAAAAAAAACACACACGAGAAAAACCTTATCCTGGGAGAAGAGGGTGGAATGCCTACAGACCTCTCCAAGTGCACTCCCGCTACCTCCAGCTACAGTCAGGCTTACTGACCAAGGGGTCTCGATGCACATCTTACCCCCAGCTAAAAATCAGCTTCTGCCCAACCTCCACTAAAAGTGCGTCCAAGCCTAATAAATGACAACCTCAGCACTCAGTTAAGAGCTGCTAACACTGGAGGAAATGCCAGAGGGCTTCTTAGTTCAAGTCCCTCTGTCTCGAGAAGGACATCAGGACCCAAGCAGAAGAGCACCAGGACCTCAGAAATAAATGCCAAAAGCAGAGTCAACCTGACACACAGTCCTAATCCAGTAGTTGCCAGCCCTGCTCCTGCTACCCTATTAAATGACAGCCTGAAATGATCAAATCTCTCCAATCTCACAAAGAAAAACTGCTGCTCCATGGAGCAGCTGCAGTACAGAGACGAAGATCCAGATACTGGATGATGGGTGGAGTACGGCTAAGGTCAGGGACTGGCCTACAGGCTTTCTTAACCTGGGCTCCACCACCATCTGGGGTCAGGCCATTCTGTCGTGGAAGGCTGCGCTGTGCACTGTGGGGTGTTTACCAGCATCCTTGCCCTCTACCACCAGACAAAAGTTCTCCTCGGGTGTGAGAACCCAAAGCAGCTCCAGATGTGGCCAAGTGTCCCCTGGGGGGCAAAGCCATCCCTAGTTGAGAACCGCTGGCTTAAAGAGACAGAACGAGGACTTCCCTGGAGGTCCAGTGACCAGGACGCTGTGCTTCCAGTGCAAGGGGCTATCTGTGGTTGAGGAACTAAGAGTCCACGTGCCAAGCGGTGAGGCCAAAATATTTTTAAATAAACCAAAGGACAGAATTCCATGCAGAGCAAAGAAGTTGGTGGCACTGGAGAAGCAGGGGGAAGTAGCTTCTAAGGGGATACAGAAGAAAAAGGACTGATGCTGGGGAGATGAGCCAGGATCAAGGCAGAGGCGGGGCAGTGTGTAGCAATTTCCCCAACTGAGGGTCTGCTTTGTTTTCTCCAAAGAAGTAGGTCATAGGGTCATGGGTGAAGAGATCAGACAGGGAGTCAGGAATATCCAAGTCTGGGGCCACAGGACAGCAGAAATTGAGCAGAGATGAGTCAAAGATGTCTCAGGAAAGACAAGACCGTAAACAGAGTGGCCCCAGCAGGCACAAAACTTGCAGGTCCCTCCTGCGCGTCGGAGGATCCAGGAAGGTGTGGGGGGCTGGTTGGGTGAATGTAATTGGAGCTCCTCAAGGCTTCAGACACAGCACCAAAGCCGTGCAGCAGCTTCCAAGGTCACCGTGTCAGCAGTAGCACAGATCAGCCTCGTCACTGATGCTGAAAACAAGGAAACACGCTAGAATCTGCTGCAATAAAATAAATAAAGGACGAAGAAAGCCTAAAGGAGGAGATATCCCTGAGAAGGAAAGAAAGAGCCTGCTGACAATCCAGAGGGCTGAATACTCATACCCTCTGACTTGATTCCAATCCAAGGAATTTTTTCCAAGGAAACAATCAGATGTGTAAGCTGAGCATCAAGAAGTTCATTACAAAAATAAACAAAAAACTGAGAAAACTTAATGTCCAATCATAGGGAAAATAAATCACAGCTATCTATAGGCTCACGTTCTCAAGGAATATTTAAAAACATGGGAAAACACTCACAGTATAATGTTTAAAAATGTAAGCTATAAAAATATACATGACATAGCCCAATTTAGAAATTGTACATATTTACAGGTATACACTTTTAAAGCACCCGAGTCAGTCTCTACCAAGGGAATATGAGATTTCCCAGTCATTATGAGATTTCCAGGGTTAAAAAAAAAAAAAATCGTAAGAAAAGAGGGTGACTGTCCTAGTGAAGCTAGCACAACAGGAGGAGTGATTAGAAAGGAAAGGAGGGGCCCCAGAGCCCAGAGACGCCAGAGTCAAGGGCTATGTAACAGTGGAAAAGGAGTGTGCTGAGCAAATTCAGGCCTCCCTGGACTGGGTGAAGAGGAAGGTGCTGGCTGTCTTAAGACGGATACATGGGTTTCACAGTGTTGGCAGCACGCAGTTAGCAAAGGGGTGGAAGAGACAGCAGCCTTCCTTGGAATTCCCCAGAGTCCCTACAGGACTTACAGAGTCCTTACAGGCCGCAGGAGGCACACCTGTGAAAGAGCAGGTGCGGGTCGACCAGAGAAGTCTGCCACGAGGAAACGCTTCTGTCCTTGGGGTTTATTCCTCTATATTTAAATTTGAAATATATTAGAAACTTCATGGCAATTCTTTAATTCTCTATTATTCACACAATTAAGTGTACAACCTTCATTTCATATGGCTCCTAGTAATACTCTGTGGATATATATATACACTCTGTATGGGAAAGCCAGGATGAACTTGAAACGGCACCCTACTCCCGTATTCTTGCCTGGAAAATCCAATGGACAGAGGAGCTCAGCAGGCCACAGTCCATGCGGTCGCAGAGAGTCGTACATGACTGAGCGATGCCACTTCATAAGTAAAAAGTAACTAAATTTTAAGTTCGTATGAGCAAAAGGAATTTGCAGAAGTATGGAGGCTGACTTTCTTCAAAACAAAATCTTACTAAGAACAGAGAATTGGAACCTCAGAGTAGCATTCCAAAGACTTTTCAGTGTTTCTATTTTACTTGCTTTTGGTTTTAATCTTAGCAAGATTTGTCAATCACCAAGATCATCGAGAGATTTTTTTCCCCTTAACCACACTCATACTCTGCAGTCTTTAAAAATACACTTCTAAAAATAATAGAATACGTTTTCATCAAATGTTTACCACTGTAAGGCAACTACCCTCCAATAAAAAATAAATACATTAAAAATGTTTATCATAAAGTATTTGTTAAAAAGCTTGATTCTAAACAACATTATAGCATTATTCCAAACATATAAACGGCTTCCATATACATATAATAAAAAATACAGCAAAGGACAAGAAGGAAATAAAATTGTGACCAACAGCCTCTCTCTGGCTGCTCAGATCTCAGGCCAGTTTTGCTTTATACGTAATCTTTTCCAATGTCTACTTCCTTTATACTTAGGAAAAAAGAATTATTTAAAAATTGCTAAGAATATACTATCACTTATTTATAAAGAATGAGTAACCAAATGAAGAATCCACAGGCTAGGGGAAAAAAAAAATACCAAGTGTCTGTTCTGTTCAAATCCAGCCACAGTTAGAAGAGAAACTGGGACACTTGGAGGGGAGGAATGAATTGAACCAAACAAGGATGGCATGACCCAGGCAGAACACTCCACATGATGCAGGCGAGGTCTGGTGACTGCAGCGCAGTGGAGAACTTCCTCCCAAGGTCTTAAACGGAACCCTCCCAACCTGGGTTAGCCTTTTCTTCCAAAAAGGCCTCACAAAAAATGACGAGGTGGGATTGCCACGTTTCGCAGTAGTTAATGCAATCGAGTCACCGGTGACTGTATCAGAATATCTAAAAAGAAAACTGCCTCATCAAGTAGGGGAAACTGGTCTCTTGAATCGTTAGGCATCACTCAGTAAACATCAAATCCTGCATTTACGCTGCTCAAGGCATTGACCAGGGCCCAGTGCTTGGTATCCCCCAAGCACTTATAACCCGACAAGCTCACAGACACGGCTGCCCAGTTTACGGCTCTTCTCCTCCCTCAAGAAACAGGGCAGCTCCTCAAAGAACCCGGACACATTTTCCCATGGAAGGAAGACCCTGTTCTTGGCGACACAGCCCTTCGATGTAGAGACCATCTCAGTGCAAATGACTCCCCCAAAGGCCTAGCCAACCCTGCTCTCTCTCTTGAGCTCCATTCTTGTTTACCATCACCTCCTTCAAGTGTCCACGTGGAGGCCGAAGAGATCCATGAGCTGCTGGTGCTGCCTCCACATCTGTTCCCAGCTGACCCTCACACCTCAGTGGCTGCCAGCTGGCCAGTTCCTTGGGCTAGAACTTCCTGGACTCTGTTCTTCTCTGTATCCCTCACATCCAGTCCAGGAGGCCCTACGGACTCAGTGACCAAAACCAAACCAAACCAAACCAGCCATCCCCTTCTCTCCATCCTGATGTTAGTTACCGCCCAGGTGTTCAAGCCGTCCTCTTTCAAAACACAGGCTACTGCCACACCATCCAAGCTGGCCTTGAGGGAGGGCCACTCTCACCTGACGTGGCCACACCAGGCCACTGCCCTGGCTGGCTGGTGGCTCTCTCTGCCAGCTTTCCGCAATCTTAGGCATAAAACGCCAGTTCTTCACGGTGGCCCTCACAGCCCTCAAGAGCCGCGACTCCTGTCTGCTTGCTCCTCTCTGAAGCCCCAGTAGCCATATTCATCTCCACAGATCTCGGAAAACACTCAGGTCTGCAGGAGCTCTCGCGCCCACTGGCTGTGCCTCCTTCTGAATGCTCTCCCCCAGATCGTGGGGCGGGCTCTTGTCTACTGATTGAGGTCAGAGCTTTTATGCTGAAGAGAGCAACTGGCACCACAATTTGGGAAAGCAAACTGGTAACACGTTCCAAAGGATTTAAATCCTGATATTTATTTTAACTCAGTACTTCCATTTCCAGGGAGGTACAGAGCTTACTACAACTTAAAATTTCTTGCAGAGATACTCACTGCATCCTTTTCTTTCTTATATGAGAACAGGATTGAAATGATTAAGACACTGTACTCTGAGAAAAAAGAATGCTGTATATCACACATGGGAATTTTAAGTGACCAAAAAAAAAACAGGCTATGAAAGTCTACTTACATTCTGAGGTTAATCATGCAAGGCTGGTGTGCTGCAGTCCATGTGGTAACAAGGAGTCTGACATGACTGAGTGACTGAACACAACATATGTAAAAATACACATTCCCCACCAAAAGGAAAATGTCAAAATACTAAGAGTGATGTTCCTTCTGCTGTTGGTAGATTTTCTTCCTTCTAATTTTCTTTTCCTTCTAATGTTATGTGTAACTTTCACAATTACAGGGAGAATACTCCTTACTTTTAACACAAAGAAAGAATGCTACCTAAACAGTTGTTAGCTTTTCAAGGAACCACAAAGAAGGCATGTTTAAAAGCACCATGTTAAAATGAAAAGCTTCTCGATACGATATGCAATAATTCAAATGAGAAAAACAGGGGTAACATATCACAGACAAGGACTCAAACCTCCTATTCTACAGATTTCTTACAAATCAATGAAAATTTAACAACCATAAGGAAAAATAGAGAATGCAAATGGCACCACGTAAAGAGGAAATATAAACGCATGAAGAGCTACTCGACTTCACTGACTGAAGATACAGAATATTTCACCTTCCATAATGGCAAAGATTAAAAGATTGATAACATGGAGTAATGTTGAAGATGGAAAAGCTGGCACTCTCATCAACTACTGGAGTCAGAGAAACTAGTGTAAAACTTGAGAGGGCAATTCCCCAGTGTCTGTAAACATCATACTATATCCTAACCACTGGACCGCCAGGGCAGTCCCCACGAAAGACTTATCGGTCAAACAGAAATAGGACGAGTTGGATGGACGGAAAAACAAAACCAGAGCCTCCAAGAGCGCAGGAGAGAGCCGTACGGGTGGACATATTCTCTGGGCGCCAGAAATTCAGCACTCAGTTGATACAAGGGACTCAAGAGACCCTGGGGCAACTGTCAGGGTGATGTACTGTGAAACTCTGCTTCCTCTAGCTCTCCGGTCACTGCCCTCTTCACGCAGGTGAAAGCAGGAGGGCGGTCCTCAGTCTGGAAGCGCAAGGAGCTGAAGATGGCCAGGAGGGACCCGCAGCAGCCACAGGTGGAAGGCTCCCCCGGGCCCCTCCCACCAGGCCCCCCAGGGCCTCAACCAGACTCTCACCAGTGTGGGTACAAACGGAGCCCACGGGAGTCACAGACGCCAAGATCCGCAGACAACCAAGAATCGTCAAACGTGTGAAAAGAGCAGGCCGTGAAAAAGCCAGGCCATGTAACACCGGGTCACAAGCTTGGAAAGGAAGTGGGCAAACAGACTTGGAAAAAGAATTGCAAAGATGCATAATCCACATCCTGACAAAATCTGACAGGGTTTCCAGACATCAAAACAAGAACAGGCTGGAAAGAGAAAGAAACAGAATTAAGAGGTCTGAGAGGAGGAACCAGGGTTTTTAACTTCAGGCCGCAGAGCGGTTCAGCTTGCCCCACACGCATGACGTGGGGTTAACCCCTTACCAGGGGTGGGTCTTCCCCCTGGCCTCCTCCCCGACCTACCATCATCCACACCACCCTCTGCTCCGCCTCTCCTGACCTGGAGACCGTCTGCTCTCGTCACCTCCTCCACGTTCACGGGCAAACACCGAGAAGCGGAGTCTGCTTCACGCTTGGGTGTTCTGTGCTTTCCCACTTCTTACTTATCCTGCCCTGTTTCTCAGAGAAACCCCCTCGAAGCTGATGCTAATGTAGTGCTAACCCTTCCCGTTCCACGGTTGCATAATACAACGCGGTACGGATAGTCCATTTTTCAACCAACAGGCATTGGTATTTTCAGGATCTTGCCACTAAAATCTCACAATAAATATCCTTTTACAAATGCCTCTGTATACAGACACTTTCATGTTTAGAAGACAGACAGGTAAGGCTGCTTAGGAGAAAGGAATATTAATGTTTCACTTTAATATGCACTGCCAATCTGCTTTCCAAATAAAGCATGGTGACTCACATTTCCATCAGTATTATGAAAATAACACTTCTATTACATCCATGCTAGCAAGAAGTGCTATTCTCCCTTTTTTTTCTTTTTAAAGCCAGTCTGATGAATTTAAAGTAATGTCTCACTGCTGTTTTAGTCTGCAGTTCCCTAGCAAATAGTGACTGCTTTCTGAAACGCTTCCGGGCTCATCTGCATCTCCTCTCTGGGAACTGCATGTTTATATTTTTCGTCCGTTCTCCCCAAGCTGTGTCTGTCTTGCCAATTCACAAGTTACAGACAGTAACCCCCGACTGTCATCCGTGTTACACGCTCCCCTCCCCAACTGTCCAGCTTGCAGGTACTGAATCTTGCTTTCAACGTTCTCCTTCATTCCAAGATTACGCAAGTATCTTCTTACATCTCCTTGCACATTTGAACTGCTTGTTTACATTTCAGTTTCTGAAGATTCTGGAATTTATTTCTGATTAGAATGGAAGAGAGAGGTCCGTCTCCCCCACACCTCCTACCTAAACAGACGGTTGTGCCAATACCATCAAATAGACGAACCATCCAGTATATGAGCTGTTCTTCTCCCCAACAGAACTGAGCTGTTCTTCTCAGGATGTGTTAATTTCTCGTGCTTCAGGATACAGAGTCCCGGGTACTCTATCCTGTTCCACCGAGCCATTTCTGTAATCCTGTATCGACACCACCCCGATTTGACCGCAAAGACGTTCTTATTAGCATAGTAATAAGATCCCTACTGTGATCACTTGTCAGCTAGGTTTGTCCCCTCCGCCCACAGGTTTTACTCTCCATATTTAGACGTGCTCTTCACAGGTATTATGCATGTATTTTCTATATAAACTTTAGAAATATTTTATTTAGTTTAAAACAAGGAAAACAGGGAAAGCCGGCTGCCTTGGAAATTCTAAGCGCAACAGCAATAAATGCATTAATCTGCAGATAACTGGCGTGTGTGTGGATATGCTTTCGTTTTACATGCCGTTTCTTCCTAGGCTGGTAATTCGCTGCTGTTGAGAGAAGAGATGTGTAGCTTCCATTCCCAGGCACTCATTTCCAAAACAGAGAAGTGACCACTGGTAAAGACTTATTTTATCCAGCCATCATGATCATTTTTCCAACTGATTTTAGATTTTTTTCCCAACATAAGCTCTTGTGTTTTCTAGACATGCAAACATTTCACTAGTGACCTTCATTATAACCTCTAAGACAACATCAAACTGCAAAAGCAGAGACATCTTTTTATAATTCCTAATCTCAACAGAAACAGCGTTTTGCCTTTTAGGGAATATCTGCTGTTAGTTGGTTTTGGAGAGTAATAAATAGCCTTTAAGTAATATCCTTTTATCCTTATTGGTTTTCCAGATTATACTGGGTTGGTCAAAAAGTCCATTCGGGTTCTTCTGTGCCACCTTAAGGAAAAACCTGAATGAACTTCTTGACCAACCCAATAACATGTTAGGGATGGCTGCTTACACGATCAAACGGCTCCTCTCCTCTGCTCTGGGCACAAGCTCTTCTCCTTTAATACGCTGGGCTACAAACGTGTGTGATGGTGATCAGTATCCTTAACACCATCACCACAGCATTACTGGGATAAACTATTAATCATGGTGCCTCTGGCCCACTCAGGGGTCAATCTGTTAGTAAGTTATTCTGAATTTCTGCATTTGCTTTGATAGACATAGTTCTATAATATTTTCTGAGTTTAAAGCTTAGATAAAACTCAGCTGGAAACCCATGAAATCCTGATGCCTTTTTCAATAGTCATTTTTAACCACTTTTCCTACCTCTTCTAGACTAATTGGTCTTTTCAAGTTTTCTAAGCTTCTTGAATCCATTCTGGTAATTTGCATTTTATTACGGAGTCAACTTTACATTTTCAGATGTGCTTCCAGAGGGCTGCATGTAGCACTTCCCCATAAAGTCAATTAAGCCCTTTGGTGTCTCCCTTCTCATTCACATTCTCTAGTTCTGCTTTCTCTTTACCTCAGTTAGGATGATGGGAGTTTAGTTTATTGGTCCTTTCAAATAAGCAGCTACTGGATTTACATATCCCTTAAAATGTTATCTTCTGTTTTGTTAATTCTAATTTTTCTCTTCAAGTCATCTCTTAATTCCTTTCTTTCTAGTTTTCTTTTTTATTTAGTTAGGGTTTGTGTTTTTTTTCCCCAAATGTCTTACAATGAATGCATATTCAATTCTCATATTTTTCATCTTCTTAAATAATGAAGGTAGTTACCCAGAAGGTGCTATGTTCTGCAATGTTTAGAACGTTCATGAAAAATGAGAAAAAATACCTAAGATGACAATTTTAAGAGCCACACTACAAGTAGGCAGTGGAATTAGTCCACTAGTTGACATTTGATGAGCAGAGGATGGATAAACCAATGGAAGAAAGAAAGTCATCACCATTCCCTTAACACAGGCCAAGTTCAAACAAAATTCTATCATCTCCCTTACTGGCAGGTTTTTCACCCTGCATTTCACATTTTGGGAAAAGTGATTTAATTCATAGATAGGTTTTTCTTTTTAATTACCACCAGAATAGATGTTGCCGTCAGCATACCTTTAGCCTAATATTAAAACGTCTACCTGTAGTCAGAACAATGTTCTGAATCTAGGGCACCAGCAGAGCCCGAGTCAACAAGAATCTGTCGTGATCGTGAACTTGATGCAAGGATGCGGCCTGTCACATTTGAGCTGTGTCTTCAGGGCGAGCTGAAGGAACCCGCATCTCGAGATGAGGAGGAAAAAACGGGGCTCCTCTTGAGTTGTGGCGGGTGATCATTCAGAACCCACTCTGTGCCCAGGTTCAGCAATGTAAGAAGCAACCTTTCCTATGTGATTGCTTCAGACAGCAACTCTTAAAAATCGATGCCGAAGGGACAGAGAGAGCGTCTGCTGATCCCAGGGTGAGTGGCTCTGACCTAATTCGACAAGTGTCTGAGGCCAGAAGCAAAGCTGCTGCTATTTCCTAATCCTCACTACAGGGAAACTTAGAAGACTTACAAGGGCCCAATCTGGCCTGGGGAACTTGAAGATAACGCTCCAAGAAAACCACTTTCATTTACACTCTACTAATTCAGATTTATTTTTGTGATCTGGAAAGAGTTTGGACTCACGTTTCCATTTTTAGACCCTAGGACAACAGGCGGAGAACGAGGCTAACCCTACTTATGGGAACAAATTTTAGAAGCTCTGACTCATGTGTAAACAACCAATGTGCTAATAATTTATCTGTTGGTTAAAAGCACACAATTCTATTTGAGTTGCCACCCTAAGTCCTGAAACCAGAAGGAGATTTTTAACATGTTCTATGTTTAATTTTTTTTTCTCACTCTGTTCCTGAATGTTTTCCCCA
The DNA here is from genome assembly GCA_917880005.1 of Nanger dama. Taxonomy (NCBI): domain Eukaryota; kingdom Metazoa; phylum Chordata; class Mammalia; order Artiodactyla; family Bovidae; genus Nanger; species Nanger dama. The sequence goes on from CAKJTW010000029.1 coordinate 4,816,011, forward strand.
GTGAATCCCAGTAAATAAAGCATTACTATTAAAGCCTCATTATAATAGGAACTCTTCGGTAATAGGACACAATGTTCTCAAGGGTCTCCGAAACTAGTGAGGAAATCTGACTCAATGGACATGAGTTTGAGTAGACTCCGGCAGATGGTGATGGACAGGGAGGCCTGGTATGCCACAGTCCATGAGGTCGCAGAGAGTCAGACACGACTGAGCGACTGAACTGAAGTTCCCTTTAGACTACATGCACTGTTTCTGGGAGAAGGACCCCAACTTCACCGCATCCCACACCCTGTCTAGGTGATCTGCGTGTCCTGATCAGCAGTCAGATGTCTGACAGCAGGGCCTCTGTGAGCACAGAGGCGAGGTCAGGCTGTGCCTGGACCCTGAGGACATGGCGTGGGGGCCACTGCTTCTAAGTCTAAGATGCGTTAGAAAGGTACAGCAGGGCTTGGGGGCCCTAGGCTGTCAGGTCTACACACCTGCACGCACGTAATCCTGCCTGCCTCAACCCAGTCTTCACGGGCTGATGCTGCTTCAGAACTATGAGTCACTGATTCATATTCAAGGCCCAGTATCGGCTATAAACAAGCAACTGTTTTCAGTTCTCCAGCAAGACAATCTTTAAAATGAGGTCTTTGGGGGCTTTTTTTTCCTGCATGCCACTCTGGTTTTCATCTGTCAAGATGAAAGGGAGACACCTGTGTTTGCTAAAGTTCAATGGCAATCAGCTGCTGGCCATGGTCAAGGAATAATCTGGTTGAGCTGGTTGGAATTTCCAGGTATTCTCCTATTATCATTTGAAGTACTGAAAATTTCACTTTCTGGTGGAAATACTTCAGTTTCTATTCTTAGCAAACAATTACACACTAAAGCTAAAAATGAAGAGAGGAGATGGCAGACCTGGAGTGTATTTTCACAGTGCAAAGGGCAAGAGGGCAGAAGGGCACTCGGAGGGGCTTGTTCAAGTACAGGGAGGGGCAGGAGGATCATACCCAAAGGTCACGCCATCTTCCTATCACAGTGAGTACCACAGTGACGATGTACAAGGCGCCAGGTGGGAATGGGATTGCTTCCAGCCAGCTTGTTAGTGCTGCTGTATGTGCGTAAAGAGGTCAAGGAGAGATGGACCCCGGCCCCCTACCCAAACCTAAGCACCTGTAATGCCTGCAGACCAGCCAGCAACTGTGTCACTCCAGTGGTACAGCCTGTCTCCTCACCTCCATTCTCACTGCCCTCTCTCTCCTTTCTTATATTATTGCTGCCATAAATCTGAGACTGTAACACCAGTTCTCTACTCTCTAATTACTGTGTTAGACAGAGATGGATTCATCCCCTCCTCCAAGAACTGAAGTCTGGGAACAGGAGGAGGTCTGGTCCAAGTGGAAAACTTGATGCAACCTTTAAAGTGAGTTCACCAAACTCAGCTAATCACACTTCTGCTGCAAGTTTCGACGAATCCTACACTCAGTGCATAGGGGAGCATCAAGGAGTCCTCTGAGGATGTCCCGATTTCAATTAGGAGGGATGAAGAGAACCCGGGAGGCCTGCATGCAGAGGCTGGTATGGGAACAAGAGCTCATCAGGCGATCAGGGCTCAGACACACGGGAGATGGGAGGACCTGGGCCACAGCCCCAGGAATAGCATGTTGGGGAAAGAACCTCAGGACACACACAGGGAGCACAGGCGGGTCAACCGGCCAGGAACAGAGCGAGCGGAGAGGGAAGTGAGAGGGAAGTAGGCTTGACCAGAACTATATTCAAGGACAGAGGAGCCTGGCGGGCTCCAGTCCAAAGGGTCGAAAAGAGCTGGCTATGACTGAGTGACTAAGCAGGCACGCATGCAGAACTAAACCACCTGAACAGCAGGAAGAGGGCAAGAGACCTTTTCTCGCAACCGTTTCCTTTCTTAATTGCTGGTGGTTTCCATTATTTTCTCCTAAGTCTTCAACTAATGACTAATGGAAAGCCCTGAAATTTCAACTCTACTTCCCACATGTTTTCTATTCTTATTCGACACCAATTAACTTAATCATCTCATTTCCTTCTCCCAATTTCCAAACTCCATGGAGCCTGTATCAGTTGCTTCTCTCTCTCCCCCCTTCCTCCCTCTCACACACCCCTCCCTCTAGGCAAAACAACCCGAACTACTTCTGATGATAAAACAAACTTCCAAATATTTTTACTCGAAACACTTCTAAATATAACTCCCATCATTTTGAGAAAGGCCAAATATTTTTGCCAGGTGACTGTATTTATCTTTCTTTAATCTTTGTTATTCCCCTGGCCCTTTGTGAACACAACAGATTACCAGGAGGGTTAGGTACCTCAGTGTTTTTAAGTATTAGCTAGATGCTGGTGACCACTAAACAGCTTTAGTTCATTAGCAATTAATTAAGAGAAATAATGGTCTAACTAGCAAGAAGCACAAATGGGTCGCAATGAATAAGGATACCTACCAGATCTGGTAGGCATCCTTATCTACATGCTTGCTATTCTTGATCTTTGACATCTTAGAATATCTCGTGATTACTCATAATATTTATTCAAATAGTTTCACTGTCAACCCAAATATCCTGTATCAAAGAGCTCAAGGGCTATTGGATATTTGCATCTGATACACATTCTCCTTGATAATTCCATTGAGTTTATCTTTCCTTTTTATTTTTTAACCTACTTTTTCTATCCTTTCTTCATCGTATTCTGTCAGATTTTACAGTTGGAGAGTTTCATGTCATCTGCAGACTGTTTGAAACTGATCTTTCTAGTGTTTTAATACCTTCCTCCTTTCTTCAACTTTTACATGACTGACTCTCAGAAAGATATATAATACTCAGGAAACCTTTTATGTGATCAATGCTTAATGCTATCACCATTACGGGAATTCTTAACCTAATTTTCAAACCACTAGCTAAAGCTCAAAAACATACGCAGTTCCCAAATAGCATGACCTGTCAATCAACGTAAAGTCAAATATCTGTAGCAAGAGTAACTTCCTCCATCTATTTAGAGCCCTATTCATTTACTTGGTTGGAGTGATACCGAGATACCCTGCCCAGTGAAGATTTTAAGGTTTCTATTAGTCTAAGTATCTAGAAGTCAAAGGACTTAATCCTCTTTGTATTCCAGACTGTCACTTGTCACATGTACACAAAAAACAAAAAAAAAAAAAAAAAGCTTTTATTTAAAAAAAAAAGAATCACCTTAACTACTGAATATTTTATGAATGTATTAGCACCTAAAAAGTGGAGCACAGAGTTAGGCCTCCAAATTCAAAAAACGTTGAATTTTTTTTTTTTTTTATTAGAAGTCATTCTTTGGAACTGATTACTGTCTGTGGCTTTTTCCCCCATAGCAGTTGACTTCAACTGGATTCAACTAAACCAGGATAAAATTCACCAGCACCAATTTGAAAATACTGCAACTTTTCTTTAATTAATTAGGCCCCTATAACTGCAGCACATAGTTGTTATTTTTCAAATGCTACAAGGTTTTAGGGTCTGATTCACTATCTCTTCAGACAGTCTGGCAAGACTTAATTTATCTGAGAGATCAACTACCAGAGAATTTCATTTAATTATATAAAAAGCAAAAGGATTTGAAAAATGTTTTACCAGTCACAGTTATTTTAACATTTACTAATCTGAGTGCTGCTAAGATCATTTAGGAAAAAAAAAAAAAAAGATCGTCTGTTTCTTAGCATAAAAAGCTGCCTGCCTTAAAAAAAAAAAAAAAAAGCTCTTATTCTTGTACATTTACCAACACTGCATCTTATTATACTAGAATCTTCCCTCCAGTGTACTAAAGCTCAGCAATGAATCTAGATAAATTATTACTTCTGCTTTCCAAAAATTGACCTTCCAAAACTGAAATGTAAGAGAGACTAGAAATACTGAATCCAACAGTAGAAGGATCTTGCTTTTATTAAGACAATGATTTCACCACTTGTAGTCATTTTCGCTGCCAATTCAGCTTGTGGACAATTTAGGGAGTAATTTCCAATTAAGTTAAAAGTATACATTGAGGCCAATTATCAGTTCTCATTATAGGTGTAGATAGAGATGCCCCACACAGCAGCAGTATAAGAAAACGGAACTAATAATAGAAACAGGGAGAAGGCGAAGGCCCCCACTCCAGGCCTCCCGCCTGGAAACTCCCATGGGCGGAGGAGCCTGGGGGCTGCACTCCACGGGGTCGCTGAGGGTCGGACACGGCTGAGGGACTTCCCTTTCACTTTTCACTTTCATGCACTGGAGAAGAAAATGGCAGCCCACTCCAGTGTGAGGGAACTCTTACACAATCGCAAGCATCAAAGATGCGAAGATGTAGGAAAAGCCGTGAAACGAAAGAGCACTGGCCTGCCGTGAGAAGCGCGAAGGCTGCGGATTGGCGGCTGAGCTCACCAGAAGAGGCTGCCCCTGCAGAGATCAGTGCTGACCCCCATGGGCGGGGGGTGGGGCAGATCTCGGCAGGGACGGGCAGACGGGAGGGGTGGGTCTGGAGCAGGGTGCGCGTCCACCTGTCGGAAGGGACCTGCACCACCTTCGTGGATAAACCACAGCTGTGTCTGATGCAGCCACTCTCAAACTTGACTGCGCATGAGTCATCTGGGAACCCAATTAAAAGGAGACTCCGAGGGCTCCCCTGCCGGTCCAGTGGCGGAGAGTCTGCCTGCCGACCCAGGGGACATGGATGTGATGCTCGCTGGTCCGTGGGCCACACCTGACCAACACTGCCTTGGAGGACACCTGGCCAGCAGGGAGGGGGAAGCTTGACCAAGACATTCACCTGGTGGGCGGGGCGCAGAACCGCTGGGTTCACGGCCCTCCCCTCACTTTCTGGGTCTCCGGTTCTTCCTCTGTAAGAGGAGGAAGACGGGTCCACCTCTCAAGTCTCTGTCTGGCTTTAAAACCGCAGAGCAGGGAGGGAGTTTATAGCCTAAAGAGCTTCGCCTCTTCAACCTGCTGTCAAAGGGAAGGCCAGCGCGGGAGGGAAGGAAGGGCTACCGAGGAGCTAAGCTTCCAGAAGACAACGGAGGAGGACTTGCCTCTTTCGTCTTGTCCCCTTATGCCCGCTGGAATGTGTAGATAAAAATACAAAATGACCTGCACGCAAGGCTATTTACTGCCAAACAAGGGACAAGTCTGGGAGCAACCTGCAAGCCCACTGGCAGAAGACTGGCTGAATAAACTGGGACCGCTATGCACAGCCGGAAAAGACGCTTCTTATATAAGGGTGCTGAGTGAGCCCTAGGACACAGTCCTAAGTGAAGAAACAAACAATCAGGGTTCAGAACAGGATATATGTTCTGCTCCTTTATAAGTAAGAAGGAATACAAAATACATGCGTATACTGAATCTATATTTCCAAAAGGCCAGGAGAGGGAGAACCTCAAATCTAACTAACAACGGTTACCTGTCGGGAGACAGAGATAGAAGGTTGTCTTAATACAATAATCCTTTAGTTATCACTTGGTCGACTAAAAAGAAAATTAAATTTAGAAAAAAAACACAAAGTGGAACAAATAAAATAATCTATCAAGCTGGTGGTGCAATCATATTTTTTTACTTGACTTTAAATGTACTTTTTATAAAAGTTTTTTTAACTTTTTGAGTCCATCTTGGCAATTTAGAGGTAGTAAAGTACAGTATAAATGTGTGCTCAGTCGCTTCAGTCGTGTCTGACTCTTCGCGACCCCATGGACTATAGCCACCAGGCTCCTCTCTCTGGGATTATCCTGGCAAGAATACTCGAGTGGGTAGCCATTTCCTTCTCCAGGGGATCTTCCTGACCCAGGGATCAAACCTTCGTCTCCGGCACTGCAGGTGGATTCTTTACCCCTGAGCGAGTGGGGGAAGCCCTAAAATGTATTTTTAATCTTACATCCCTAATACTGAAAGAACTGCAAAGACATATTAAACTACATTCAAAAGCAATAAAATGGCAAAGTATTAATAACTGTTAAAGTCCGGCGATGGAGTTTTATTATGCCCTTTGCCACCATGCAATCCTCCCTATTATTGTGTATATCTGAATAATTTTTTTTAATCAACTTTCTAAGCAACCTTTTTTCATTCAACACTAACACACATTCACAGGTTGACACCAAAGCCAACCTTTGTCCACCAAGGTGAAAGTCAACGTTCTCAACATAACTGCTAGCGGGAAGGGAGGCTGCCTCCTACTATCAAGTAACGTATTCTGCATCTGGACAGATCTGACATTATTCAAATACATCTCATATTATCTCATTCTGTTTTCACAACAAAATTGCAGGATGACAGTTATGCCCATTTATAGCTGAGGCAACTGCCTCAAACTGATCCAACGTCAAGTTCTTCTACTGGCACGCCCGGTGCTTTTCGGATGGCCCCTCGGGATCCATACGACAGAGCCCTGGGGCAGCAGCTCTGCGCCTAAGAGCTCTGCCACCCATTTCAAGCAAAACTTTTAAAATTCATGCCAGTTTTCATCTACCCCACATTACACCCATGTCGGTTTTAACAGGAAAATAACGTGTTTGGGGACATGAAATATGCACTACAGCAGACCCGCGTGTGTATCGTGTGGCTCCTTACTCCAGGGTTAGAGGCACTGAGCTATGTGAGGCTGCAGTGAGTCAGGACGTCTGTCACCCAGATGCCTCTGGAGGCCCGACACAGAGAAGGGGCCACGGCCCATCGTCCGGCGAGCACACTGCTGGGGGCCTTCCCAGCCTAGAGCGCTTCAACCGGCACCTACAAATACGCTTTCTGTGGATGCACCTTTTTAACCTGAAAATTCTGTCTAGTCTTTTCAATATATCACCGAGAATTGAGGCATTGCAGTGGTAGGCAAGTTAAAATCACATGATACGGCTTGAAAAATTGTTCCTACCGATGCGGGTGTATTTTGGAAAGGGGCACTTCTGACTATCCTAAGAAAAAAGCTAAGAGGCAAACAAGGAATTCAACTTTGTAGCAGCAGCCTACCCTGAAGAGAAACAGAATAACACTTACTACTATATCCTTTAACAAAATGACAGCAAGTCTTTAAAGATAAAGGTTTAACCTTGGAACAGACTTAGAGAATTATTGGAAAAATAGTACACAAAGTTGTATTCTGTATCTGGTTTCTCCTATCATTAACAAGTTACATTAGCCTGGTACATTTGTTATAATTAATGAATCAAGGTTAATATATCATTAAGTAAAGTCTATACTTTATTACATTATATCCTTTTTTCCCTACTGTCTTTTCCAGTATGCAATCTTTGTTTTCTTTGGATTTTAAATTCAACTACAGGAAGGCTCTTTAAGCAAATATAATAAGTACAAGCATAAAAGACTAAAATGATGTTTCTCAAGGCATGTGAAGCCCAAGAAAAATGCAAAATCTGTGAAATCACCACCAAGACTCAGCTCTTCAAAAGACCAACCCTGATCAGTAGCTACAGTAACATCTCAGGGCTTCCCCGGTGGCTCAGCCATAAAGAATCCCCCTGCAATGCAGGAGCTGGGGGTTCCATCCCTGGATCAGAAAGATCCCCTGGAGAAGGAAATGGTAACCCATTCCACTACTCTTGCCTGGGAAAACCTGTGGACAGAGGAGCCGGGCAGGCTACAGCCCACGGGGGTCACATGACCCAGCAACTAAACTTACCACCACCAAACACCATCTTAAGAGAACCTACTTCTACCAAGTATATAATGAACTTCCATGTATGAAGACTGAGTTGGTGCATGAAAAACACCAACCTGGAGGTCAGTTCTAGGTACCAGAAGTGGTACACTCACGCTAAGCTGAGCATCATTTAAATTAGGTCAACAAATAGCCTCTCAGGGGCTGAAGCTCACAGAACACCTGTCTGGGTGTGTAAGCCACTGTCCCATTCCCAGGTTTAGTTTCGTCTAATTAAGGCGTCAAGAAGTCAACACATAAAAAGTTATTAACCTCGAAGTTTTCAAAGAGCAAGGCAGAGTGACGACAAAAGGTGTCCAAAATGAACACATGACTCACGGAAAGTAAATTCAATAAAATGGTAAAAAGTTCCCCAAGAACTAAATTGAGGGAGGAACCCCATGAGAATGATCAGAGAAGGGAAGCTCATTTTTCTGGGCCAGAGTTCACCCTGAAAGAGAAAGTGTTAGGCTAAACTGGCTCTTAAGGTCTCCTTCTGTATCTAAAATTCCACCGTCCTCTCTGATTACAGACTCCGCAGCGAGGCTGATCGCAGAGACACCCCTGTTCTGTCCCCCGGCCACAGAGGGACTTAGACAACACGACCGCTAGGACCCCTCTCCCCACCAGCGGCCGTGGAGTGATCTCCTCCACAAATGGACAGTGCTTTTCCTGCCTGACCACAGAGGCGAATCCTCTGTTCAGGTTTATAACTACTAAATAATGTTAAAAGAAGGCACTCGGCCAATCATGTGAACTGCAGAGAAATGCTTTGTATGGCCGCTGTCTTAGATAACTCGCATGCTCCAGTAACTTGTTACGAGTAACTCAACCTGGCCCAATGGAGCGCTCCTGCAAAAATCCAGCTTTTACTCTTTATGGAGTGGCTGCTCAGAGCGCTCAGAGTTTCCATGGCACTTGTAACTCTGCACATTCCTTAGAGCAAGGCCTGGCAGCTGTGGCACCAGTGTGGCTGGCGGGGGGCACGTTTCTTTGTGCCGGAGGGCTGTCCTGTTCACTGCAAAAGCTGAGCAGCACCGCTGGCCTGTGCCCACTGAAGGACAATCAAAAATGTCCCCAAACATTGCTAAATGTCCCCAAACATTGCTAAATGTCCCGGGGTGGAGAGGAGGCTAAAGCAATCTTGGCTGAGAAGCCCTTGGAGCAATTCATGATGCATGAAAATAAATATAATATGATCCCAATAGCAATGCACGATCTCAACACGGATTACATGACTTCTTAAAAAAATATTTTATTAGACCCTACAGACGAGTACTCGTCTCAGAAAGTATCATCACTGTGGGTGCCCGAAGAAGCAAAATCATGTTTTCCCCAACTGTTACGAGTTAGTACTTTCACTATATAAGACAGTAAAAATATAAAAATTAAAAATATATAGGTGTGATGATTTCCTAGAAACAAAGGTCAGAAGCCAGCCTTCACCCTCTCCATTCCAGGACTCCACAGCAAATGTCAGACTCTATAGCCCGCAGCCAAACCACACTAGCACAAGGCAGAAGCTGGTCTGGGAAAGAGGCCAAGATGGACAGCTCATGACCACTGGGTGCTACCCAACCCACCCACATGCTGCCTCTGAGGACCGCGGGGCATGCTGCCCAGGGGTCATTCTGCCACCAGCGATTAAGACAGACCCCATTCCCCAGAAGACAGTGACGTCGGGGCAGAGGAGAGCACGTGGAAGGAGGTGCTTCCCTCACAAACGCTTTCGGCGAAAGTGTTGAGGTTTCTTGATGTGTTGCTGCTTAATCTAGGGGTGGGGTGGAGAGGGATATTTTATAAACAATAGCAAAACAGGATGAGTAAGTTCTTAGGGGAAACCTGAGAGGCTGTGGGTTGCTGCCACTGGATTTGTAAAACCTAGTTTTAAAAGTTGTTTCTTATCGTTATAAAGGTCATTTCTCCTTTTTGTGAGGAAAGGTTGAAAGCTGATTTCAACCATTTTAGCTCATTTTAGCTGTCAGTGTGACCGTATAGAATTCATCTCCGCAACCTACTTAGGTCAGAAGAAAGGGGCTAACTCTATCTACCCTGTAAGCTCCACCTGAATGCCTCTTTCCTTCATGGAAGCATGCCAACAGGTGTCTTAGCAGAAAGAAGCTGGGAAGCACAGATGGTTGCCAAGGTGACTTGAAAGAGACCCAGGCAGTCAACACCTGTGGCTTGGAGATGCCCATCACCCAACATCACCCTCACCTGGACAGAGGTCCCCAAAGCAGGCTCAGAGGAAGGGCTTACCAGGTCAGCCCTGGATCTCAGGGCCTCAAAGCCACTCAGGAGTGCTCCATCACACAGGCTGCTCTGCCGATGAAGATCTTTGGCTCCACCTCTTCTGGCTCTGCCATCCCCTCCACCACCTCCCCCGCCCAAGGGAAAGCATGCACTTCAAGAGAAAACCAGCTGTGCCCAGCTCCTACAGGTGGGCAGACGGGCGGGCAGAGAGAACCACAGAGGTCAGCCTGTGGGGCATTCACCAAGCTAGATGCTAATCATGGCACAGAATCACTTATATCAAAGATCATTAACCAGGCGCCCAGGGATGAGAGTTCACAAGCTGCAGAAATGCATTTAGATAAAGCTTCAGGCTTCTGTTGCCAAACACTCGGTCTGGGGCATTTCGGGAGAAGGGCGCCCACGGGGGCGTCCTGGGAGGGAGGGGCAGGTCCGGCCTGCCTTCACTGCTGCCCTTCACCCAGAGCTGCTGCTAAGTCTCTAGGGTTTATTTCCTGTTCTTCCTTCTCCCTTAGGAGGTAACTGTCCCTTAGCATGCAAGGGAGAGGGCAGGGAAGGAAGTATCAACAGGTAAAATCTCGGGGAGTGGGTCCTGTGTCTGCGATTTCTCGTTTTCTCTGGGGGAAACGTCTCCTTTTAAGGTGATTGTTTCGACTCTACAGTTGCAAGTCCCATACCAAGAGGGTGGCAGGTCCGTCTTCATCTGAGCTGCTGCAGGGCTGTTTCTCCCACCTCCGGGGGACCCAACGCCACTCGGCTCTCAGGCACAAGAGGTCGCCATCAAGCCCACAGAGTCAGAAGTTCAAGTTCTCGCCTAACAAGGAGCCACGGTTGTGAAGATTCCTGACAAGTGTTCTTTCTGACATGCCTCAAGAGGCTGCACGCGCTCCGGCTTCTTCCCTTCAAGACTCATGAAGATCAGGGCCACCCCCCACCCTTTGTCTCGGGCAGCCTGAATTTCTCAGCGTTTATGGACGGACTCGCCCTCAAAGACCAAGCACTGCCCTAGTGCTTGGGATCCATCCGGGATCACCCAACTCCATTCTATATTTGCCACAGAGCCATTATGTGACTAAAGTGTCAAAATGGCAAACCACATTAATTCCTGCTAGTGAGATTAACCTCACCTGGGAAGACAATGGGTTCTCGGAGATTGATTTCTGGGTTTGTAACGAGGTGTCACGGGAGTGCTCAAACAGTCTAGAAAATGTAAGTGCCCGTTTTCTTCTCTCTCAAAGGGAATACAAGTTTCTATGTCTGGAGGCTGAGCAACGTGGGGAGAAGACAACGAACAATGATCTAATCATCCAGCACCTCATTTACAATTTTTAAAAGTTCGTAACTGATTATACATCCATATAAGAGCAAAACCGTGTAATCTCTGAACACAAGTGAAAAACTAAAGTTAGGAGTCATGTGACTCATCCTCCAGCACTTCCTGTAAAGGTTATAAAACAAACTAGGAAGACATTTATATCCCAGGAGGTAAATCTAAAACAATAAAGAGGTGGACACCTGTCCCACCATGACCTCGCTGGTAGCATCAGCTATGCTTTAAACTGAACTTCATGCACAATGAGGAAAAAAAAAAATTAATAGAAGATCTGTCCTCATTTCCCCTAGGGTTTTGTACCAAATTTCCAAACTCTGCATGACAGATCCCTTCCACTGTGTCTATTTTCGACATTTCAGGCACACAGGGATGACAAATGCAGTAATTTATTCATAAAGGGGCCGCTGAGGGAAGGAGGCACTGGAGCAGTAGCTGTATTATAATTTTTCAGTGCACAGAGGTTTCCAAAAAGGTGAGATGGGGGAAACACAATTTTTCACTATGTTTTGATTACTGAAGCATGCAAAAAAAAAAAAAAACATTTTATGAACATGAAAGAGGTGGGGGAGAGGAAAAAGAGAAAGAAAAAGGAACAGAAAGAAAGAGGAAGTAAAGAGAGGGGAAGGGAGGAGAAAGGAGAGAAAGAGACAAGAGGAAAGAAGGATCACACAAGTCCCCAGTCCCGGCACATTCAGGTTAAAGCTGAAGGATCTGTCATAAGAGAACACTTTCCTGATGTTGATGTTAACCAAGGAAAACAGACTCCTTTGTGGCACTTACCGATGCCAGGCAGGAAGACTTCACGTTAAAGGGGACAGAGCGAGGCCGGTGGAGATGCAGACGCTGTCGGTTTCCCTTAACAAGGGCGGCAGCGAGCAGAAATCCCCGCTCTGCTCTGCCCGGTGCCCCGCCGGCAGGTGATCCGCAGCCTGGAGCAGGACGTGCCACGTCCGAGGGAGGGGCCGGGGAGGGCGTGGCGCCGCCGCCCAGGTGCGGCCCCGCGGGAGCCGCCCGCCCCCGACACCCCAGCAGGCAGGTCGGGGCCCCTCGCTGCAGCCTGTCTGGGCTGGGAGCAGCTCCCGAAGCCTGCCTCGCTCAGATTCGGAGCGGATTCTGATGTGGGGAATAAGGAAGCGGCTCTTCCTTCGGAGAGGGCAGAGACTACCACGTCTTACAACATACCCCCCACCCCCCGACCCAGCAAAGCAGGGAAGTTAACAGCCAACTCACAGAAAGAAGGGTGTATACCTGCCCCCGCCCCAGGTGACTCTGGGGCCTTTAGAATCCCAAGGCATGCAGAATGTCTTGTTTGGAAAATGAAAGCTATTTTCCCCCTCTAGATGCACTGAGAGGAAGGGTGTTCCAGGAAAGAAGAAAGCCCTCTAGATACTGCTGTTCAAGCAACTGCTCAATTGTCATTACATACTCGGAATGAGCATGTATTTCCAGACAACATTAATTTTGGATTCCATCTGCACCACCTTCAACAGCTGGGGGTCATCAGGCAAAGTTCCTGGTCCTAAAGTGCCTCCCGCTTCCTCATCTATAGAAATGGAGCCTTGAAACCTCCTTCAGGACTGTTATGAGGCACCCCAGGTGGAGAGACCTTCAGCAACAGAAGATCTAAAAGTAACGTCCAGAGTCAACCACAGACACCCTGACAGCTCCCTCAGCTAAAAACTGGCTCCACCCACGTCCAACAGCAACGTCCTCCTACTAGTTTAAACCAATATCTCCAGTGAGTTACCGGGGGTTGGGGGTGGGCTCGGGGAGTCCAGCTAAAAATTATTTTTGCACACAATGGTCGAAGAGCACATGGCCTTTCAGCCCCAATCTTGCCAGGGACACCAAGCTGCAGCCCAAGTTACAGCAGGTTTCTGCCCCCTAATTCCCTCTAACTTCCCAATTCAAGAGCACACACGTTTGAGGGCAAGGAGTATTCAGGAAAAGAAGAGGCTCTTAATTGAGCCAGAAGGTCTTTTTCCTTTAATCTTCCCCTTTAAAAGGCAGTTATTTCTCAAAATGGGACTCACAGGTTCCTTGTAAGACCACTCTTTAACCTGAGCAGAAGACAATGGCTTGAGTACCCTGTTCAAGGCTATGCTTTGAGACCCTGGCGGGGGTGGGGGCAGGCAGAGCGCTGCTGGGCCAAGAAGGTGCCATCGCCATCTGGTGGTGGCTTATGCACACTGCAGTTGTGAGCCCCGTACCACGCCCGGTCCAGTCTCCAGGAGGCAGCCTATCTGAATCCCTGCTGCTTTGATGGCTTCAGAACAACCTTGGCTCTCCCCAACCCAATTCATCTTCCCAACCTCCCTCACTTGCTACCACCTCATTCCTGCATCCAACACCCAGTGATTGTTACCAAGAATGAAATTCCCGAGACCAACAGGAAAAAAGAAGCAAAGAGCCGGGGTGTCCCCCAACCAAGCCTAACAGTGGCAAGAGCCAATCCTGATGAAACAATTAGGAGGCAGGACTTCTGCAACCGACAGAAGAGACCAGCTGAAGATCCAGGATGTATCAAAGAAGAGACAGCCCTGACCAGTGAGCCAGCCAGCCGTGGGTGGGATCCCAGAGGAGAGAATGTGCTGGAAATCCAGTCACAAAGGGCTACAAGCAGGTGGTGGCACGTCCAGAAATCACTCTTAACTCCTTCCCTCCTCCAAAACCTCCATCAGTCTTGGGTAAATACATCTAAGTCTAGCAGGTCCCCGAGAGCAGAAACCAACCTTGGGAAGAAATTTGCTGGAGGAAGCTGAGGGCCACAGAGAAAGAAGAAACGAGAAAATAGATAGTTTAGTGGTATCACTGGAATATACTCTAAAATGCTGCTAGCGATTTCTAAGCAAGAACTGAGGGGGAAGGCAACACACGGGGGTTGTATGAAAAGGCCTGGGTGACCAGCTGTGCCTTAGCTGGCAGAGTTCACTCCATGTACTAGCAGCATCTGCTTTGAACAGAAGAGAAGATGATGCCTCTTTGAGTCACAAGAGAACAGAAGAATTCTCAGGACTTTATGCTACTTAAAACGCCCTGCCTTTTCCACCCGGGTTGACCTAAGATATTATTTGCAACAACTATAAAATTAAGTATCTGATTGCATGCAATTTAGTTCAGTTTTACTCATTAGAATTAGATTCATTCAAGAGGTACATTTTGTTTTTCAAAGAGGTTTTTTTTTTAACTCAAAATAAATGCATTTTATTGCATGAAAATTTACCTCCTTATAATTGATTTGACTATTTGTCCCATTTGTTTCTAGCTTAATTTTACTTAAGTCAAAAAATGCATTTTTAATTAGTTCGGCCCTTTAAAAATTTTTGGATCTCATTTTTTTCTTTAAATTGGAGTATACTGCTTTACAGTGTTGTGTTGGTTTCGCTGTACAACAAAGTCAGTCTGCTAAAGGTATGCCTATAAGCCTTCCCCCTTGGACCTCTCTCCCACGCCTGTCTTTCCATCAGATGTATACATTTTTGGAAGTGGCTCATATATAAAATAGCTTGTGTCAAAAAAAAAAATACAGGCCACACAGGTCCTCCCCCGACCCACATATACCAGCCTTGCTCTCTCCTTGGACCCTTTACTTTAAAAACCTCTGCAACCAACTCAAGCTGACCGTGGTCACACCGGCTGCTGTGTCCCACCAGAACACAAGAAATATCTGACTTGGATAAAGCTTCTTTGAAACCACCAGAAACTAGGCCAGCAGGCTGAAACACAACTCTCTATACACTAAGGGATCTTCCCCGCTCCACCGCCCGCCTATGTTGTTCCAATCTAGAAATCCAAGGCCCATGTTCAAGGGCCAGGCTGCGCTCAAATTAGTAGCTGATGATAAGTTCCCGCAGGTCCAGGTCTGTGTTCTCCTGGCTCCCAGCACAGCACCCTTCTGCATGAAGAGACGCTGGCGGAACTCCAGGGAAAGTCAGCTAGCTATAAGCACCTGCGGGCTACATCCATGCAAAGCAACCCAGCATAAGCACTGAAGTTTGTGCTGGGCTGGGCAGGGGACAAACGACCCAGTGGACACTTCAAAGCTCTTCAGGGTGGCCTAGCAAAAAGAGCTGTCAAAGGACTGCTGCTGCTGAGTCGCGTCAGTCGTGTCCGACTCTGTGTGACCCCATAGACCGCAGCCCACCAGGCTCCTCCATCCCTGGGATTCTCCAGGCAAGAACACCGGAGTGGGTTTCCATTTCCTTCTCCAATGCATGAAAGTGAAAATTGAAAGTGAAGTCGCTCAGTTGTGTCCGACTCTTTGTGACCCCATGGACTGCAGCCTACCAGGCTCCTCTGTCCATGGGATTTTCCAGGCAAGAGTACTGGAGTGGGGTGCAAAGGACTGCTAGGAATCACTCAATTAAACTAGAAAAGCCACGAGTCAGGAGACCCAAAACCAGCCGAATGAGGCCACTGTGGACCGTCTCCACTTGACGGAAGGCAGCTGAGTATCTTAACCTTTCCCAAATCAGCAAGCCTCTCACAGGAAAGTCATCAAGGGCCGTGCCTGCCACCATCTCCTCTTGGTACCCAATCAATGGTGCTCGCAGTCAGCGGGGTTGAGACTCGGAAATCATCTGTGATCCTGGACCGTTCACTTAATCTTCCTCTCGAAATGCCTGTCTGTAAGGTACAGCTTCTCATCTTGCAGTGAGTGACCTGATCCCAAGTTTGTGTACACAGGAGCGAAGGCTGGAAAAGCCCAGTCAGCAGCTTATTCAGCAACTGTGTTTTAAGCTCGAGCCTTGTGCCGAGTACCATGCTGGCCCTGGGGTTTCGGGGGTAGAAGGGCCTCGGAGACCACCTCTCACTGCCTTTCAGGACTTATTTTTCTGAAATAAAAACGTCACCTGTGCAGACCATTTACCTCTGGTTTATGCACTGACTTCTATCTTAATGTAACTGCTTTGTAATGAGCTTATTGCACCAGTAAAATTTTCAGCTGCTGCACAGCAAGGCCAATGTCTTCTTTAGTAATTTACCAATTATCTTGGAGCCAGCCTTCTTGGAGACAGCCTTGGCTCAGAGAACTTAGCTGCAAAACCTCACTACACACAGAACAGTGTTTGGATTTTGAAATCACAGGCACCATCGACAGGCCCACGGGCTCAGAGCTTCACTTGCAACGTCATTCTGGAAAAGCTTCATTATTTAGCTTCCCATTAGAAAAATGAGGCTTCTAACCTCAGGAAAGTGTCAGAAACAGCAATGTTGCCTCTCCTAGAAAAACCCAAATGCACCAGGAAAAAAACACTATTCACTGATACCAAGGGCAATGAAAAATCTCAGCCATTATAACTGTCAATAATCCAGTCGTCAGAAATCTACTTGACAATAATATAAACTCTCTGTTTTAATTCTCTTGAAGGTACAAGATGGGTTTAACTATAGGGAGAAAAGGTCAACTACAAGTTTACATCAACAGGTTCTCACTCAGATACAATTTTCTAAAACTGAAATAAACCTTTTCAATTTCTACAATAGCAAAGTTGATTTTTTTTTAAACAGAAAAATTACACATACACACAGGCAAAGGAAGACAGTAAAGGCCCAGGGATCTTGTCCTGTGAACATTAATTACAGATTTATATGTCAGATTGTCTTCTATATTTCTACCTGTGTAGATTTCTCACAAAAGAAACAGAATCAAATGATACAAAATGATCTGTAACTTACTTTTTCACTTAGTGTTTTCCTAAAATGTTTTCCCTATCACTAAATATTTATCAGAAACGTCATTTTTTATGGCTTCATACTATTCCAAGATATATACCATAATTAAACTAATTTAGGCTACTTTAAGAGTCTTCTCCAACACCACAGCTCAAAAGCATCAATTCTTCAGCACATGACCACTGGAAAAACCATAGCCTTGACTAGATGGACCTTTTGTTGACAAAGTAATGTCTCTGCTTTTGAATATGCTATCTAGGTTGGTCATAACTTTCCTTCCAAGGAGTACACATCTTTTAATTTCATGGCTGCAGTCACCATCTGCAGTGATTTTGGAGACCAAAAAAATAAAGTCTGACACTGTTTCCACTGTTTCCCCATCTATTTCCCATGAAGTGATGGGACCAGATGCCATGATCTTCTTTTTCTGAATGTTGAGCTTTAAGCCAACTTTCTCACTCTCCTCTTTCACTTTCATCAAGAGGCTTTTTAGTTCCTCTTCACTTTCTGCCATAAGGGTGGTGTCATCTGCATATCTGAGGTTATTGATATTTCTCCCAGCAATCTTGATTCCAGCTTCTGCTTCTTCCAGCCCAGCGTTTCTCATGATGTACTCTGCATATAAGTTTAAGCAGGGTGACAATATACAGCCTTGACGTACTCCTTTTCCTATTTGGAACCAGTCTGTTGTTCCATGTCCAGTTCTTGAGAGTCCCTTGGACTGCAAGGAGATCCAACCAGTCCATTGTAAAGGAGATTAGTCCTGGGTGTTCTTTGGAAGGACTGATGCTAAAGCTGAAACTCCAATACTCTGGCCACCTCATGTGAAGAGTTGACTCATTGGAAAAGACTCTGATGCTGGGAGGGATTGGGGGCAGGAGGAGAAGGGGACGACAGAGGATGAGATGGCTGGATGGCATCACTGGCTCGATGGACCTGAGTCTGGGTGGGCTCTGGGAGCTGGTGATGGACAGGGAGGCTGGGCGTGCTCTGATTCATGGAGTCGCAAAGAGCTGGACGCGACTGAGCGACTGAACTGAACTGAGGTTGCTTTAATTCTTTCTTCATGGTAAACAATGCTTCATCCTTAAAACTCAACCCCTGGATATATAAGGAGATACACACACACACACACACACACACACACACACACACACACATCCTTTGAAATATAAGGATATAAGACTTTCTTCAGTATTCTCTTAGAATTCAAGTATGTTAGCTAATCATCAGGCATGCATGTCTGTCTTTCTCTATGTTTGATAACAATATATTTATAGAAGAAAATTTAGAAAGCAAAAAAGAAAAAATAACTGAGTCTTACCACCTTGATATGATGTTGGGATTTTGTTATGCACTCTTTCTAGTCTTTTCTATACATACATATTAAAAAATTGTTGCGTAAAGGAACACTTAGTTTGGGTTTATTGGTTTGTATCTTTCTGGAGAGAATTCCATATAAAATATTAAATTTCCTTACTTTAAATTTACTAACGTGAATCATAAAATTTTTATTCAATAAAAATACAAAACAGGGCGCTTCCCTGGTGGTCCGGGGCTTAAGACTGTCCACAGTGCAAGGGGGTGTGGCTCGATCCCCGGGCAGGGAACTAAGGTTCTGCATGCCCCTGGCATAGCCGAAAGGAAAAAAATGTTTACAGCAACAAAAAAGAAACAGAATGCACTGAATTCTCTCCCTATGGAGACAGGGAGGAAGAAGACAGAGACGGGGAGAAAGGTGCAAAATGGAAGAAAAGGCAAAGAGGAGAAGATATGAAACTGCACACCCCCCTGCACCCCCTGCCCGTGGGTTGCAGGCTTCACTCTGAATTCTCACTGCCTTGCAGGCCACACAGTGACTTTCATGTCAACAGAAAAAGCCAAAACCACTGGCCAAAGAGCAAATCACCCCTTGCTAACCAGGATGTGGTCAAAATCCCACCTCAACACCTTAATCCTGTTTTGTTGCAGTTCACCACCGAACTAGATAGCTGCTGTCCGCTAAAAAACAAGGCACAACCTGAAAGTTGGGAACTAGGTTTCCTTGGGAAGACTTTAAGCCCACAAGACAGCCTCTCAGCTAGCTCTAAGGGCCTACTGTAAGAAGGGAGGGAGGGGCCAGGATATACAGAAGTTTGCAACCGAAACCAGGCAGTCAGCATCAGAAAGATTGCTGCTCTTCAAGCCAGTGAGTTCAGTGCTTCCCTAAGCACCGGCTTCCCTGGTGGTTCAGGCAGTAAACATCTGCCCTAGGTCAGGAGGTGGGAACGGCAGCCCACTCCAGTATCCTTGCCTGGAGACCTCCATGGATGGAGGAGGCTGGTGGGCTCCAGTCCACGGGGGTCTAGAGTTGGACAGGACTGAGCAACTAACGCTTAACTCTTCGGGCAACTGTCCTGCTTGTCTCCCTTCAGGGTGCACAGTGGAGGGTGGAGGCAGTGGCCGATGGCTTGATGGGCACGTGGTTCTTTGTTTACGGATGTGGCAGGCGACATTCTTTACCCACACTGCTGACTCCTTCGGCTAGGAACCGTCAGAAGGACCTGTCCTGAACTTGGACAGCTTCTGCAGAGTCCAAAGCTCAAAGCAGTCTCGCTGAACAGGATAAATATGCCCAGGGCAGATCCGGACAGCTGGATTCACACTCACTCGAACCCCAGGCTCAATGTATTGAAATAGCTTCCTTCCCTCCACTCCCCCACTTGTATTATTTCACCTGCTCTGATGTAAAGGTCATCGCCTGTGGTTTCAGTTCTGGTCAGAATGAAGGAAGAAGAGCTAAACCCCAGAGCACCCCAGGGGTTTGGGGTTCAGGTGGGAAAGCAGTCAGAGGTGCTGAACTTTTAAAGACAAAAGATCCCATTGCCTTTCAAACACCAAATAGAGAGAAAAGCAGCAGAAATCCAATGTGGGCTTTATACACAGTCTAAAAATAGACGCTTGAGGCAGAATGGTTTCTTTCCAGAACAATTTTAAAGATTCCCAAGAGGTGACAGATGTTGAGTAAATAGCAGATGAAGACAAAGACTCTCAGAGCTGGTGCAGGGAGTACAAAGCCCCAGTCTGGCTTCCTGTCCTCTGCCTGGCGCCCTGGATGGCTGAAAGATAAGTCTTTCTTTCCCAGCCCTGCTGCATAACAAAGGGGCCTGGGAGAG
The DNA here is from genome assembly GCA_917880005.1 of Nanger dama. Taxonomy (NCBI): domain Eukaryota; kingdom Metazoa; phylum Chordata; class Mammalia; order Artiodactyla; family Bovidae; genus Nanger; species Nanger dama. Next base: position 4,836,084 of record CAKJTW010000029.1, read on the forward strand.
AAGGTCAGGGCTCCCTTACTGATGCAGGAGAGGAGTGCAGAGAAAGAACCAACTCCCCACTTCTTGCCCACCACACATACTGACTGGAAGAATATTAAGCTGTGCGACCATTTTCATTAGAAAGACAATGAATGAATGAACCTGCCCGCCAGACTACACATCCAGATCACTTGTGCAGAGAGACCATCTTCTCCTTAGGTGTGCCTGCCTGTATGTTCAGGGCTTTCCCAGTGGCTCAGCAGTAAAGAATCTGCCTGCAATGCAGGAGTCCCAGGAGACGGGGGTTTGATCCCTGCATCAAGAAGATCCCCGGTGGAGGAAATGGCAGCCCACTCCAGTGTTCTTGCCTGGAGAATCCCATGAACAGAGAAGCCTGGTGGGCTACAGTCCATGGAGTCGCAAAGAGTTGGATCCTACTGAAGTGAGTTGGCACGCGCACGGAACTTCCGTCCATTCCCAGGAGTGGGATGCTCTTGGGAAGGTCAAGAGCAGAAACTGAAGGGCTGCAGGGACACGGTCCTGGAGAGAGCCCCGGGGCCGGCCCTGGTCACTGGAGCAGAGACCGTGCCACGCTCGGGGGCCCAAGGCCTCACCCTGCCTCTAGCTGTGACTCCAGGACAAACGGACAAATCCCACAAGGGAGTCCTGACACCAGTGTGTTTCGGAGGCTCCCCTAAGGCAGGGCCAGGCGTGAGAACTGGCTCTAGGGTGTCTCTCAGCTCTGAAGTTCTACACATGTGCTCTGCCTTACATCTCTCCTTCCCCAGTAGCTTAGTGAAGCCCTGTCTGAGGAAAGGAGAAAATGACGCGTGTCAGATGTGGGCTCACACACCCTCTATGAACATCACTCATGGCAAGGACCGAGTGCAACGTCTGGGCGTAAGAAAGCTCAATGAACGTAGAGCCCAACTGCCCAGTTCCCTAAACTTCCATTTTTTCCTTTCCGGGCTTATAGGGACAACTGAGAGAGTGTCACTCTCTGGCCTTACAGGAATGGAGTCACTGGCTGGTGCTGTCCTGGGCCTTCCACACGCCCTGGCAGGGGTTCAGGACGGAGGTCAGGGACGGGGCGCTCTGTGCTCTGAGAGAACAGGCCTTCAGGAGAAAAGTTTATTAACCCAATGTCTTCCATCTTCTCATGCCTAGAAAAGCACTGAAATCAGTCATGGAGACACTGCTCTTCACGACTTCACAGAAGCCTTCTGCTGAGACGTGTGTGTGGTTGCATGTTGCTGTTGCTCACTCATTAAGTCATGTCCAACTCTTTGCGACCCTGTGGACTGCAGCACACCAGGCTTCCCTGTCCTTCCCTGTCCACCACCTCCTGGAGTCTGCTGAACTCATGTCCATCAAGTCGGTGATGCCATCCAACCATTTCATCCTCTGCCGCTCCCTTCTCCTCCTGCCCTCCATCTTTCTCAGCATCAGGGTCTTTTCCAGTGAGCTGGCTCTTCATATCAGGTGGCCAAAGTATTGGGTTTCCAGCATCAGTCCTCCCAGTGAGTACTGAGGGTTGATTTGTTTTAGGATGGACTGGTTGGATCTCCGTGCAGTCTTTACCAAAATTCCAATCCCCCGATACCAAGCAGGGTCCAGTGGTGCTCCTGGGCACAAAGCCTTTCCGCGTCCCCCATTTCTCTGATTACAGGGAAAGTCATCATTCAGCTTCCATGACCTTCCCTAAGTTCCAACGGACAGATCCAAACGGTTATTAATTAGGGAAGGGAGGAGATCAGAGACCAATGAGAAACCGTCAAGAGCACCCTTGGGGCGAGGTCCTGTATCCCCATTAAGGGATCCACACAACAATATCTTTGAGCTATTCTGCAGATACTGAAACCCCTCCAGGTGGGAGAAGTTAACAATTCACACGGTATGCTGCCCACAAGCATGTAGACCCCAGACCAGCTGGAGCATGAAGGTCGATGACGGTGACTCCTACATACCTCAACACCAACCCATCAGAACGATGTCCACAAGCTGATCACACCCTCTTTGAACCATTACTGTAAAACCTCTCACTATCCTCTCCAAGTTGGGATACATAGTTTTGAGGCAAGATCCAGCTGTGTCTCCCTCTGCCTAGCAAGCAATAAATCTATCCTCTTCTAACTTCACCCAAAACTCTTGTCTCTGAGATGTGACTCAGCACTGATGCACACAGAAGAGAAGCTTTAGGCGTAACCCCCCCTCCCACCCTCACCTCTCCAGAACAGTTGCTCAGACCAATCCGAGAGCTTGCCTCCCGGGCTAGCGTCCTCAGTAAGTTCCCCAGTAAAACTGAAGCTCACGGCTCTCATGCTGTGTGTGCGCGTGTGTTCCAGGTGACAACCACCCTAAGGAAATACTTTTTTTCCCCTTTACAACCTTTCTTCCCCAGTCCCCGCCCTGTGCATCGAATTTTCCATCCAGAAGCTGCGCCTCCTTCTCGGGTTCCTGTGCCTCAGCTCCACTCCACACCTGCCGATGCAGCCGAGTACCACTTCCAGGCCTGAGTGCAGAAACGCAGTGCACCGAGGAGGACAAACGTGAAGGCATCACAATGCTCCTCTGGGTTCCCCTGGCCCACCTGCAGTCATCTCATGGGAAGCTGATAAAGGCTGACCATCGAGGACCACCATCCAGAGAGACAGGAAAGGCTGACCATAGAGGACCACCATCCAGAGAGACAGGAAAGCAGGTTTTTCCTAGACCCTCGCTATGCCCAGTGCTTCCTGCCTACGACAGTCCTGCCCACTGTCCACCGCTGAACATCTTTCCAAGCATCTATTACTTACTTCAAAAGATGACTTTCTCACATAAGGACAGGCCTGACCATGTGAACCAGAGTTCTCTTCCTGAAAGTAGAGAACCAGCAGTCTGAGCCCTTTGCCACGTTAAGACCATCAGGGACCTTCAGCCTTTGCTGGTGGCACAGAGCAGGGCTTCCCAGCCCATTCCAAACCCCTGGGGGCTGTGAACACCAATGCCCAGATATCACCCCAGGCCAGCTGGATCAGACTGGCTTGGCGCTGGACCAGGTGCCCCAGGAGCTATGCAGCAACGTGGATGAGAACAGAGCCTATGCCACCCGGAGTCCAAGCTGGCTCTGCCACCCCCCGGCAGAGACTTTAGGTAAGTGGCTTACCCTTTCTGATCCTGTGCTTTTCTCCACTGGAACCTGCAAAGACTAGTTTCTATCTCCTAAGGTTTTTCCAGTAGTCATGTATGGATGTGAAAGTTGGACTGTGAAGAAGGCTGAGCGCCGAAGAATTGATGCTTTTGAACTGTGGTGTTGAAGAAGACTCTTGAAAGTCCCTTGGACTGCAAGGAGATCCAACCAGTCCATTCTAAAGGAGATCAGCCCTGGGATTTCTTTGGAAGGAATGATGCTAAAGCTGAAACTCCAGTACTTTGGCCACCTCATGCAAAGACCTGACTCATTGGAAAAGACTTTGATGCTGGGAGGGATTGGGGGCAGGAGGAGAAGGGGACGACAGAGGATGAGATGGCTGGATGGCATCACTGACTTGATGGAAGCAAGTCTGAGTGAACTCCAGGAGTTGGTGATTGATAGACAGGGAGGCCTGGCATGCTGCGATTCATGGGATCGCAAAGAGTCAGACATGACTGAGTGACTGAACTGAACTGAAGGTTGATATCATGAAGGTGATCTAATTATAATGCATAAAACCACAATGTTTCAAAATACAGGTTTTGGACTCTGTTGCTTCATCCATAAATGACAACAAAGGACAGAAAGCCCTCCTGGGAACGAGAAGAGGAAGTGAAGACAGGAGGGGGAGTAAGTCACCGGGTTTGACTTTTTCCTTAATATAAAGGAGTGATCTATTCCACAACAGGGCATCTTAAAGAATGCCCCATTGCCCTGCTCACAGGTCGGGAGTGACCCAACAGAAGGCAAGTCCTAAACTTTGCCAGAGGCACCCTCTGTCATGAATGGGAGTCTAGAGCAGCCATTAAAGAGAAAAAAGAAACCTGGTTGAGAATAAAACCAGCGGAGACAAGGAGAGCCAGCAGAGCAGATGCTGACGTCAGAACACAGGATTCAGCTGGGGTATTTTTTTGCTTTGTTTAAAAACAAAACAAAACAAAACATTAACCTTAAAAAAAAATAATGCACTTAATTACGGCCACACCCCATGACACATGGAACTTCCCGACCAGGGCCTGGAACCGGGGGCCCCCGCACTGGAAAGGTAGAGGCTTAACCACTGCACCATCAGGGAAGTTCCCGGATTCAGCTGCTTTTTAAGAGACACGTTTAGTTCTTTCTAATCTTTTCTGATTAGATCAGCAAGGGAATGTGCCTTCTTGTAAGCTCTTCACGTCACACAGGTATGAAGTTCATCTTTTGAGTAAAACAGCCTAACTGGGAGGGCTGGCTCCTGTCATTTAATCAACATTTGCGAGCAGCTGCACCCACTTCAACGCCCTCCGGTGACATATTAAAGGGGAGCCATTTCGTCACCCTCATATCAACATACTGCTATTAAAATGTTTCCTTTCTGAAAACATGAGAGCTGAGAAAGGTTTTCCGCGAGAGCTTGAACTGCCCCTTCTCTTACTGTGAGTGAAGGCGGCTGTCTCAAGGCGTTTGATCATCACTGGGATTCCCTTCCCTGAACTCCGTGCGTGCTCTCTGGTGATCATTCTCCAATTAGGTGAAAGGTCGTTTCCTTGATTTGCAGAACATCACTTTCTATGAAGAAAACGCGCTCTTTCTCTGTTCTTACAAACTGGCAGGATTATCCTCAGTCACTCTTTTTAAGCTTTCTGGCTTCTTTTCGGCCATGCACACTCTTCAGGCAGATTTGGCCTGCTCATTCATAACTTCTCTCACTGTTTGTTGTCACTGAGGTGACCAACTTGAGCCTCTTAAAAAAAAAATAAAATACTTCGTGGATATCCTAAAAAAAAATTTGTGGATATTACTAGGTTTAAACTGTGTGTTATGGAAAAGGGATCTTTCCTTTTGAAATCTTGCCCCAGCAACTCTTGCTGACTCCAAGCTCCAGATTAGAAAAGCCCAGGGAAGTGGCTGGGCTTTCAGATATTCAGACCCCAGACCCGAGTAGCCTCACCCAAGGGTCCCTTCACAACAGGCCTCCCCTCACTCCGTGGCTCCAGGTGAGTGTGTGCACCCGATGAGCTGCACTCCGCGCTGCCCCCAGCGCAAGTGCCTCGGGACCAAGGCGTGTGCGCTCAGTCATGTCCAACTCTTTGCGACCTCATGGACCGAAGCCTGCCAGGCTCCTCTGTCCATGGGATGGATTCTCCGGGCAAGAAGACTGGAGTGGGTTGCCATGCTTTCCTCCAGGGGATCTTCTCGACCCAGGGATCAAACCCAGGTCTCTTACATCTCCTGCACCGGCAGGCGGGTTCTTTACCACTAGCACCAGCTGCGAGTACCTGGAAACCAAGGACCATCGCTAATTAGCATCACTGATTAGTGATGCTGACAGGATGTGGTTTCCCGTTGCCAGAGATGGGAGAGTGGGGCTTGGAAAAAGAACGCTTTTGACTCGAAAAACCAAGACTCTGAAAAACCCTTCTGGAAGACACCATGCTAATCATGGAGAGAATCTTTAAACACTGACCCAGCTCCTTTAGAAAACTGTGAGCCACGGTCCCACGTGCCCCCTCAAGGCCTCCAGGATGGTCCAGGGAGCATCCCCAGCAAGACCTCACCTCCACACTCAAAACCGTCCCGGAGGATGCTGGCGGGAAATCACGAGTCAGGAAGCTCTCTGAGAGGGTAAACCCCACCTGACCCCAGAAGCTCCTCATACAAGACAACACCGCAGCAGGGCAGGCCCCCAGAGACAGCGACACCAGAGCCAGGCGCGCCCACCCGCCTGTGGAAGCCCCTGCCGCCCACACAGCCCACCCTGAAGGCTGCAGAGCACAAGCCTCCTTCCCCTCAGCAGCTGTTTCCTCTTTAACTGACTTTTTCTTTCTATAAACGAACATGGAACTCCTCTGACATCAGAAACTGAAACGAATAAAGTAGACTATAAAAGGGAAGAGGGTGGAAGCAAATTTCTAAAAAGGGTTTTCACAGATTTAGAGTGAGCTGAAATAAAATTTCGGTCATTCACATACAAAGACGCAAGCTAAAGTGATACCCACAAGGGCAAGAAACAGTCAGCTGTAGCTAAGAAGCCTATGGGTGCAGTCAGGAGCTTTGCAGGCAATACTCAACTCAATCTGCTAGATGAGAGGCTCCAGCAAGAGCTCTCAGCCAGGAGGGGGCAAGGCGGGCTGAGAAGCTGTGGCTCAGGTGAGGGTTCATCCAGCCTAGAGAGCTCACTGGAGGATGGCATCGCCAGACTGCCAGCTAAGGATTCATTTAGTCCCAACATGAGCACATCTGAACGGGTAAATGTTCGCACTGAGGATGAAGGATGCTCAGCAGGTGATCTCCACCTGGAGCATCGTTTATAACCAGTGGCAACCAGATTCCAAGGAGCAAGAGTCCTCCAACCGGGACTCCCAAAGGCTTTGGGGCTGGGGGGGCAGGCATCTTACAAGGTGGTTTCCTCTGCAGCTCTGAGTGGGCAGGGCCTCGCAGTTCCCCTCCCCCTCAGTGCCTTCCATGACGCATGGAACATTGTAGGGGCTCAAAAACATACCTGGAAAAAAAAAAAAAAAAAAACAAGATACAAAACGCAAAACTCTGGCCACAACGCGAGTAAGTGCCTGTGCCGTCACTTTGGTCAAACAAGAAGGCCGTGTCTACGCCAAGTCCAGGCTTCTCTGGACCCAAGGTGGTACCTGCCACTCCACACACTGACTCTGCAGCATTCTCAGACACACTGCTTGGCCACAGAAAAGGCTAAGACAAAGATGCTTATGAGGGACGAGCTGGAAACACGGCCACAGCTACTGGGGAGTCGAGAGACGTTCACAGGCTTGTAGGTGTGACTCTCATGCCCTTGCCCCCTCCTCAATCTCTCTCTCTCTCTCTCACACACACACACACACACACACACACACACACACACACACACACACACACGGATCTGGGGGTAGGGGGTATGTTCAAAGTATCTATCTCAGTAAGCTTGGGAGCAAGACAGAGAGGGGCTTTATTTCCTGTCTCTTACATGTCTACTGAGATTTCCACAATTAAGAGGCACCAATTTCTATATCACTTAAATATGTAAATTTGAAATTAAACAAGAACAACCCTCTGCCCCCAATGGTCTGCCCTCCTCATTATTAAAGTGGAAAACCACTTATGAGGCACTGCCCATTAGCACTGTGGAGTTTCTTTTTTGGGGCAGAAAAGAAAAAGGAACAGAATTGAGCCACCTCTATCCAATTTTTTTTAACCTGTTTGTTCTTACTCTTTGAAGCCAATTTTCAGCCCAGCTTAAAGGACCTGAAAGCCTCTCAGGCATGGTGACATTTCTGTTGCCATCCTCAATGTTATGAGGGACTCTCTACTTAGTCCACTCTGTAAAGAAACCCTCAGATGGACCACAAATGCTCAAGAGGATAAAATAAAGCCAGGGGAGGCAAAAGGCAGGGGCAGATGAGTGAGGCTGCGACCCAGGGTGACAGAACACGCCTCCTGCAACAGGGGTTAGCCCCCTCTGGACGGCTGAGCCTGTCTGCAGTCCGTGGGGCTCACACCCCCTCTCGAGACCTCTCACGGGAAGAAGCCCCGTTCCGCGGAGGCAGCAGCTTCTCAGCTGAGACGGTTCAGGGCTTCGCTGTTGCTGCGGATGACTCACCTCTTTGCTTTGGAGGCAGGCCTTTTTCAGGGGAAGGGGCGTCTACAGAGAACACACAACAGGCCTTGTGTTGGTGTCTCGTCCCGGCCCTGTTGGGGCTGAGAACATTAGCTCATGAGAGCCCTCCTGACAGCCCCAATAAACTGCAGTGTCTTCAACTGAGAAGAAAATGAACGATTATTATATATATATATAAAATGCCATGACAAACGGACACCCAGTTTTCTCCTCGTCTTCCTCCCAGTGCCTCCCATTTTTTTGACCCACTGAAAGCCTTTATGGCTTTCCTCGTGGTATTTACAGACATGAAAAACCGCCAAGGGAGCAGAGAGCCAGCCTGTGCTGTTTTCTCCCTGGGCTGACGGAGCCACTCCCCATCCTGTAGAAAGAAGCCCTTGGCTGTAACCTGCCCACAAAGACGCACCCTTCCCAGCCGCCGACAGAATGTTATCTTAAAAACCCCCAGGCACACCTGAGAGAAAATTAGCCAAGCTTTCATTAAAAAAAAAAAAAATTAATTGCTGCTGCTATTGTTCTTCGAAGGTCACGGTCATCAATCTGAAAAGCACTGCTATCTACATGCATCATTAAAAACTTACCTACAGGGGAGAGATGACAAGAGAAAAATTTTTAAACCCTACAGTCTTTCCTAAGTCTGTTTTTCATGTCATGGATTGCTTTCATTAACTTCTCCATAGTGCTAAAAACTCCCACAACCTCAGACAGAAGCATATGCAAATGATATATTTTAATTTCCAAAGCCAAATACAAATATTTTTCAAACCATCCACACCTGTCTCCCACATGAGCATGGATATACATAACTCTTTATATTACTATCTCTCTATATTAGGAATGTCAGTCTGGAAATTCCTTTCATAAGGAAAAATGCATTTTAAAGGTCTGACCCCAAAAATGTGAAACTGAAAATTCATTAAATTCATTTTGTCTTTGGGCCATACTGGACCTTCATTTGAAAATTTTCATTTCTTCTCAATATTTATTTATTCCTTTATAGTTCATGGCCTTGTATTGTGATGATCTACAACTCTAGGAAATTACTTGGCAGAGAAAGGGAAGGAAATGAAGGAAATAAAGCTTAACGCTATGTACCGTCTACTTTAAAACCAACTGTGTAAAAGTATGGACTGCTTAAAGTAAAATCTTCATTCCTCTGTATGTCACTATTGAGAATAATTCAAATACCTGCCAAACAAGATTTGAATTTTTAAAATTTAAAATGAACTCCCGAGGATTACTAGATATGAAAATTATTTTAATAGTCCAGAACGAAAAGGCACCTGATGGTCTGGCCACCAGAGGGAGCTATAATTCCCCCACACATCGGAGTGTAGATAACCCAGGACACAGGATTCCGAGACCTCCATGGTCAGGGGCGCTTCACAATGCCTCTCCTCCAGCGAGTTCTGCAAAGTCAGAGGGGTTAGAGTGAGGCCCTCCTTCAGATTAAAGGCAGTTGTGCTTCCCTGGTGGCTCAGAGGTTAAAGCGTCTGCCTGCAATGCGGGAGACCTGGGTTCGATCCCTGCATCAGGGAAGATCCCCTGGAGAAGGAAATGGTAACCCACTCCAATACTCTTGCTTGGAGAATCCCATGGACGGAGGAACCTGGTGGGCTACAGTTCATGGAGCCTCAAAGAGTCGGACACGACTGAGCAACTTAACTTTAAACATAAGAAGCTAAAAGTCATGTGGTATGTGCTGGTAGAGGCTTTTTTTATGTTACTAAACTGTATAACCTAAGTACTGTAAAGAATGAGGGTCTTTACATACGGAGCAGTAAAATAAGAAATTATGGGATGAGAAGGTAAGGAAAACTGGAGCACAGACTTTAGAAAGGAGGACCAAAGAAAGAAAAGGAAACTGACTATGGGGTGGGGGGCGAAATGCGTGGAAAGCACACGCGCACAGCGCGACCACAGCGCGGGCGGAGCGGACGCCGCGCTGCCCCCGGGGCCAGGCGGGCCGGAGGTGGGGAAAGCCGCCTGCAGGCGTCTCCCTGGGCATCGTCGTGAAGGAGATGGCTGTGCCAGAGGGGAGCTGGCGGCCGTGCGGGCGCCAGAAGCACGGATCTGAGCGCAGCTCTGGGGGCAGGGAGCCGAGGCCAAATGGAGGGCGCAGACAGAGGGCGCCAGCGTCAGGACCTTAATCCACCGTGGGAGCGATGGCTGAAGAGCCCACCCAGCAGCGGAATGCGGTCTCTTTGAGAAGGGAGCTCGCTCCTCATGGGGCTTCCCTGGTGGCTCGGCTGGTGCAGAATCCGCATCCGCCTGCAATGCGGGAGACCTGGGTTCCAGCCCTGGGTTGGGAAGATCCTCGGGAGAAGGGAAAGGCTACCCACTCCAGTATTCTGGCCTGGAGAATTCCATGGACGGTCTAGTCCCTGAGGTCGCAAAGAGTCGGACAGGACTGAGCGGCTTTCGCATCCTCTTCCTGAGCAGAGGGGCAGGGGAAGAGGACCAGCCTGAAGATGTGAGCCCTGATCGGGAAGCCCTCTGCACAAACAGGGACCAGAAGGAGCTGGAGGGACGGGACGTCCGGGCAAGGACAGCGCCCCAGTGCCTGACCTGGAGGCCCAGATACACAGACGGTGAAGCCGCTGAGAAAGATCAGTCCAGAGAAAGAACAAATATTTTGACATTTCAGGCCAAGATACTGGTTTGTTGTTGCTGCAGACAAAAGAGGCTGATTCAGGTACTTGGCCATTCAAATCTCATTTCCAGCACATGCTGGTTCTACTACATACTTAATAACAGAGGGAAAATGAAATCACACTGCAGGAAGCCAGTAACCCATTCTGGAAGAAAGGAATTTGCACATTTTTCTTTTACAATCTTTTCTTTTACTGTCCAGGCTGTGCAGATAACATAGAAAATCACTTCAACAAAATTAAACCACTGTTTGCAAAGAATTCCCAAGAGTTTACAAGTGAGTGAGAGAGAGAGAGAATATATAAGCAACACTGTCGTTTTCTCACTAGCAAAAAGAAAAAGAAACTGTGATAAAGTTATGATTCATCCATTCTGATTTCTCAACCCGTTGCCCCACAAACTTGAAATGAAGTATTTCTTTAGAATGCTTCTCTACCTTCCTACCATGAATGCCTAACTTCCAGCAACTAAAAATAATGGAAATTTTAAAACAATAATCAGTTGTTCAAAGGGGAAGTACAACAATCAACCAAAAACAGACAGTGGAAACAAACCTTGCAGCTTATTTATGCCGAAGGAATGTTAGCACGCACTGACTGAGGCAAGGCTGAACACCCAAGAATTGAAGCTTCTGCACTGTGGTGCTGGAGAAGACTCTTGAGAGCCCCTTGGACAGGAAGATCTGACCAGTCAATCCTAAAGGCAGTCAACCCTGAACATTCATTGGAAGGACTGATGTTCAATCTCCAATACTCTGGCCACCTAATGTGAAGAACCGACTCACTGGAAAAGACCCTGATGCTGGGAAAGAAAGAGGGCAGGAGGAGAAGGTGACGACAGAGGATAAGATGGCTGGATGGAATCACTGACTCAATAGGCATGAGTGTGAGCAAACTCCAGGAGATAGTGAAGAACAGAGAAGCCTGGTGTGCTGGAGTCCATGGGGTCACAAAAAGCTGGACACGACTGAGCAACTGAACAACAACATACTTTTACATCACTTGTGTTGATATTATACAGTAGGGGTGCCAGTTCTTTTAATAATTTACTGAGGAGTTACACATTGCAAATTCCTTATTAAACATTACTTGTACTAAGGTCATAAGTTTAAGAAATACTTAGCAGAGAAAAGAAGCAGTATTTTATGTTCTACATCTGCTGGGATCCCTATAAATAAAACATTATTTCTTATAAATGTATTAATATAAAGCACTGAGAAGTCATTTTCTCTAAGATAAAAACATTTTATACTCATTTGTAGACTTTAAAATCCACAATGCCTATCTAAAATGTTTGACAAGCTGTATTTTAAGTATGCTGGCTTTGGAGAGCAAAGAAAAAAAAAAATCTACTGCCGTATCTAGGGACCTGACTCCTTCATGCCCCAAAAGTCAATACTGGCTGAATTCCCGTCTGTCATTGATCAACTAGCAGCTCAATGAAACAGTTTAATCTGGAAATCACGACCAAATAATATGGGCGCTCCCAGTTCTAAATACATATATTGTTGAAAATCGATAGCCTCTACTCTCAGGGGCCAGAAACTATGACCCACAGGCCACTGCTACGTGGCCACACCCGTTCACTCACTGTCCTGGCTGCTTCTGAACTATCTCGAGAAACCATAAGCCCTGCAAAGCCTCAACTATTTAATCTCTGACCCTTTACAGGAAGGAGTTTGCTGGCCCCTGATTCAGACTGCCTATAGCACTTAGAGCTTGTATTTCTCACTGAAGAACCTGCCAGATTGGTGAAATTTCTAAGCAGTCTTTAAAACTTTATTTTCCATGCGCCTGCCCCAAATATTTCATGCAAAGATGGGCACAATAAAGGACAGAAATGGTATGGACCTAACAGAAGCAGAAGAAATTAAGAAAAAGTGGCAAGAATACACAGAAGAACTGCACAAAAAGATCTTCATGACCCAGATAATCACAATGGTGTGATCACCAATCTAGAGCCAGACATCCTGGAATGCAAAATCAAGTGGGCGTTAGGAAGCATCACTAAGAACAAAGCTAGTGGAGGTGATGGAATTCCACTTGAGCTATTTTAAACCCTAAAAGATGATGCTGTGAAAGTGCTGCACTCAGTTTGGAAAACTCAGCAGTGGCCACACAAGGTCAGTGTTCATTCCAATCTCAAAGAAAGGCAATGCCAAAGAATGCTCAAACTACCACACAATTGCACTCATCTCACAACACTAGCAAAGTAATGCTCAAAATTCTCCAAGCCAGGCTTCAATAGTATGTGAATTGTGAACTTCCAGATGTTCACAATTCTGGATATATGTCCACACACTGGATATAGAAAATGCAGGGGAACCAGAGATCAAATTGCCAACATCCGCTGGATCATCAAAAAAGCAAGAGAGTTTCAGAAAAACATCTACTTCTGCTTTATTGACTATGCCAAAGCCTTTGAGTGTGTGCATCACAACAAACTATGGAAAATTCTTAAAGACACGGAAATACCAGACCACCTGACCTGCCTCTTGAGAAACCTGTATGCAGGTCAGAAAGCAATAGTTAGAACTGGATATGGAATAACAGACTGGTGCCAAATCAGGAAGAGTTCGTCAAGGCTGTATATTGTCACCCTGCTTACTTAACTTATATGCAGAGTACATCATCAGAAATACTGGACTGGACTGAAGCATAAGCTGGAATAAAGATTTCCAGGAGAAATATCAATAACCTCAGATATGCAGATGATACCACCCTTAAGGCAGAAAGTGAAGAAGAGGAAGTAAAGAGCCTCTTGATGAAAGTGAAAGGGGAGAGTGAAAAAGTTGGCTTAAGACTCAACATTCAGAAAACTAAGATCATGTCATCCGGTCCCATCACTTTATCTTCAAGCCCCCCGCCCCCCTACCCCCACCCCCCGCCCAGGGCTTCACTGAGAACCAGTTGATGGGGTGGCCGTGTCACCCAGGGAACCATTCACAGTGAGAGTCTCCTCCCTTATCCCCCTGGTGATGAAACTACAGCGGTGAGTGCTCCTCGAGCTGAACGCTGGACCTCCCTCCCTGCAATACCTACTGGCTGTGTTCCTGGAGGCTGCGTTGTTAGTTTCTCTAAAATAAATATTGTCTCCATTGTCTTACACATTCCGGAGACGCTTTCACTTCTGACTCATCTCTAGCTGGCGACCTTCCGTTCCCTGTCATACTTCAGGTCCTTACACCCTTCCCCAGCTCCCCCCACGAAGGAAACCTCTGGGAGACAAATGCAGAATAAATTTCAGAATAAAGCAAGAGAAGCGTTGGTGGGGTGCAGGTGGGGGACACAGGCAGCTGAGCAAAGAAGGAGAGGCAGGAACGAGGGGCAGGAGGTGGCCAGGGAGGGGATGTGGCGGAGGAAAGACGTTGGGTCCCTGGGACGAGCAACCTTGGGCAGAGGATCCAAACTTCACCGCCACTCCCCAGAGGCGTCATGGATTTCTGCTCTCACTGGTGCCCTTTGTAAATAATTACACTAGGGGATTAAAATACTGCCCACAGCTCTTCAGCTGCTTTTAAATTTTTTCATTTTCTCAGGCTCTACCCTGATCAGATGAACAAAATTTATTAAGCACCTACTATGTGCAGGGTGCCTTCATATTTCTGTCGCTAAGTCATGTCCAATGCTTTTGCGACCCCATGGACTGTAGCCTACCAGGCTCTTCTGTCCAAGGGATTTCCCAGGCAATAGCAGGGTGGGCTGGCATTGCCTCCTCCAGGGGATCTTCCTGGATCAGGGATTAAACGTGCTTCTCCTGCACTGGCAGGTGGATTCTTTACCACGGAGACACCTGAGAAGCCCTCCCTCATCTTCCTAAAACACATCCAATTCTCTGCCCTGAGACTCGGGGACCAGAGAGCATCATTCATTGCTGCTGGAGGTGAAGGTGAGACATCCTGTAATTTTCCCTCCTGTCTCTGCTAAGCCAGGTGCAGAGCCCAAGTTCCTCAGATAACAGACGCCAGCACGTTTGTGTGTCTGGAGTCAAGGCAAAGGAGAGGGGCTGTGAACGCAGGATTCTCATGAAGGCAACAGAGGGGGTGGCACAGAAAGGGGGCCTGCCTCCTTCACCTGCTTCATTTACCAAACCTGGAAAGACACAGAGGCCAGCTTACAGGAGTGCATATTTAAACTGCTCCGATAGTCCCCGCATTCTGAATCGGTGCCCACTCCAGCACAGCCTTTTCAGGGAATCCAGACCATTCCAAACATCCGTTCTTACCACGCTGGCTCTAGGACAGCAAGCCTTGGGGCCTAACACAGGACAGAGACTTGCTGGTCCTGCGCACTGACCCACCTGCCACGTCCCCCATTTCTGTCTGGAAAACCTGGTGGTCTGAATGGTAAGCAAATGAAGACTGGCATATCTTAAAAGGATGCTTAGTCTATTCATACATACAAAGACTGGGAGATCAGCACACATTTATAATACCTCAGGTCATCCTGATGCAGCTCTTGATGTGAAAATATAATCAATTTATTTAGATGGATGGCAATTATTTATTTTTTTAAATTGGAGAATAACTGCTTTAGAGTTTCTGCGGTGTGACAACGTGAATCAGCCATAAATGTAGGTATATCCCCTCCCTTCTGAGCCTCCCTCCCACTATCGAGGGATATAAAACTTAAAAAAAAACATAACATAAAATAGAATAGAATAAAAATAATAAGTTGTGTGGCTGCTGTGGAAATGTCTTTATTTGGGAGGAACGGGTGTAACATCCTTTCCGGGTTTGGGGGTCAAGGGAGTACCATTAGAATGAACAGCCTGTGAGCGGGGTGCTCTGGGCTCCCACATGACTAATTGTGAGAGCTCAGATTTTCAGACAAATACTTCTGGCCCACAGGCCATTAGTGTTGACGCTGTGATGCTCAGCAATGCCCTAGATAGCTGAGGCTGCTCCAGGAGGCCTGCACAGAGAGAGGGGCAGGTTTGCGTGGAGCTGGAAGGCCACAAACAGCCTCGCTGGAGGAGAGGGGCCCTGCGTGTGCCCAGGCGGGCACTGTGCTGCAGGCAAGCCAGCTCTACATGCTGCAGACCACGCAGGGCAGAGGCCAGCACCAAACGCAGGTCATCCCTCCAGTGGCCTCAGGGCCCCGTCAGTGGAGAAGGTGAGCTGCTCAAAAGATGGCAGGAGGTGTGGGGTCCATGGTGGCCCTGAGGTCCCACCCAGAGGGTCTCCACCAGCTCCAGCCACTCCACCTCACAGAAACATGAGCCAAGATGTCTAGGTTGCTGAGATTTTTTTTTCCAGAAACCTGTTTTTTAATATGAAATTTTCCAAATCCATTGGCTCAAAGTTTTTATTTCTTTAGTGTACCATGGCTCGTGGTGGCTCAGACAGTAAAGAATCTGCCTGCAATGCAGGAGACCTGGGTTTGATCCCTGGGTCAGGAAGATCCTCTGGAGGAGGGCACGGCAACCCATGTCAGTATGCTTGCCTGGAGAATTTCATGGACAGAGGAGCTTGGCAGGCTATAGTCCATGGAGTCTCAAAGAGTCGGACACAACCGAGAGACTAGCGCTTTTCACTCTAATGCACCGCAGACCAAACAGGTGCACTTCTGGATTCAGCACAGAACTCCCACTAAACAAACCCTGACTCTACACAAACCCTGGCCTCTGCATCCTAGAAGCACTGGCAGTTTAGCAAAGGGACCCTCAAGGCACTTATGGCCTCGCGGTTTCTCCATCTGTTAAAGGAGGAGAGTTCTTTTGTTTGCTGTTTTCCAAAAGGGGCAAAGGAAAAAACAACGTCTGACCTTTTGGGAGAAGCAAAGTGATATTTAAAATTTACATGTCTCTAGTGCCAAACTGTCCCCTTGCCATTTCTTGCCGGCTACCGGGGCAGACTCGACAGTGGAGGGAACAGACTCTAACCCGGGGATGGATTTTACCTCCATCAGTTACAGGACAGCCAGATGCTGGGTCCTGCCTCATCAGACAGCACCCCCTTCCTGAACTACAGGTCTAAACTGGATTTGATCAAGCTTTCAGACCCAGCTCCTAATGTACAGGAAACCCGGGAGAAAGAGGAGCACAGTATTTGATACCACGGGAAGCGATCAAATGTGGTCAGAGAGACTATGTACTGATCCCTCAAGGTCATTCAAAAGGCGGGACAGGACTGTTCTAGATTAACAGGATCTTAAGAGACCTCACAGCTAACTGCAATACATGACTCTCAACAGAATTCTGGGTTAAACAGCCCAATCGTAAAAGGCATTTCAGGGCCTTTTATCTGGAGGAATTCAGAACATGGACTAGGTAAGAGAGTCCATCAGGCAATTACTGTTTTGTGAAAACCGCAGGGTGGTTAAAAGTAATATGTTCTTCGCTTTTGTTCTTGCCTTTTTTTTTTTCCTAGAGATGCAAGCTGAAGTATTCAGGGGCTAAATGTCAAGATGTCTACAATTCACTTTAGAATACTTCAGGAAAAAAAAGCAACAGACGCAGCCAATGTGGCAAAGTGTTAACAACCTAGACCATGGGGATGGGGGTGAGCTGGGGCCACAGAGCTATCATCACATGGCATTAAGTCCCCATTAGTCTCAGCTGCTAGTAGATGGAAGGACTTTGGCTACATCACTCCAATGTCCAAGTCCATACGTGTTTTAAATTTCACTAGCTGCCAAAAGAAAAAAGTGACAGCAACTCAAACAGGTATAATGTGAGGCTTCCAGCTCAACACACAATGGAGAGGAAACCATACTAAAGAAGCAACTCTGCAATCTGTGTCCTGGAGCCTCCCACACAAAACCTTTTAAAATTCTCCCAATAACCTCAGATTCCAGATGACACCATTCTAAAGGGAGAAAGCGAAGAACAACTAAAGAACCTCTTGACGAAAGTGAAAGAGGAGGGTGAAAAAGTTGGCTTAAAACTCAATATTCAGAAAACTAAGATCACAGCATCCAGTCCCATTACTTCATGGCAAATAGATGGGAAGACAGTGGAAACAGTGAGAGACTTTATATTTTGGGGGCTCCAAAGTTACTGCAGATGGCGACTGCAGCCATGAAATTAAGACACTTGCTCCTTGGAAGAAAAGCTATGACCAACCTAGACTGCATATTAAAAAGCAGAGACAGTACTTTGCCAACAAAGGTCCGTCTAGTCAAAGCTATAGGTTTTCCAGTAGTCATGTATGGATGTGAGAGTTGGACTCACTCTCACAAGAAAGCTGAGCACCAAGGAATTGATGCTTTTGAACTGTGGTGTTGAAGAAGACTCTTGAGAGTCCCTAGGACTGCAAGGAAATCCAACCAGTCCATCCTAAAGGAGATCAGTCCTGAATATTCATTGGAAGGACTGATGCTGAAGCTGAAACTCCAATACTTTGGCTACCTGATGTGAAGAGCTAACTCGTTGGAAAAGACCCTAATGCTGGGGACAGATTGAAGGCAGGAGGAGAAGGGGACAACAGAGGATGAGATGGTTGGATGGCATCATCGATTCAATGGACATGAGTTTGAGTAAACTTTTGGGAGTTGGTGATGGACAGGGAGGCCTGGTGGGCTGCGGTCCATGGGGTCACAAAAAGTCAGACACGACTGAGCGATTGAACCGAGAGCTGGTTTGTCTTCACCAAAGCTGCTCAATTTGAGGAGCAGCTTTGTGATCCCAAAAGCATTTCACCTACCCTAACCTGAAATAAAGACTCTGATCATAATTAAGGAGGGAAAAGGGGGAGGGTGCATTAAATGTCCCTAATTCAGCCGCCGCTTAAGCCTGTGACTGAAGGTTAAATGCCTCAAGATACAAGCTTGACTGAGAAAGAATACAGTTTGAAACCCCAAAGATATTTTAAGTTAAAAACAAAAGATCTTACTTAGCAAAGCACATCTGCCTGAAATCCAATGCTTGACGGTCTTTCTTCCTCTAGCATGCTCAGTCACATCTGACTCTTTGAGACACCATGGACCGTAGCCCGCCAGACTCTTCTGTCCATGGGATTCTCCAGGCAAGAATACTGGAGTAGGTTGCCATTTCCTCCTCCCGGGGATCTTCCCATCCCAGGAGTCAACCCTGAGTCTCCTGTACCAGTAGACGGATTCTCTACTACTGCGCCACCCGGGAAGCCCCCTAATACTTGATAATATTCACTCACAGCTCTAGGAACTTGGTTAGCTGCCATCACATACACTGGCTAGTTCTTTAAATATGCTTTTTAAAACTGCCTGGTCATCAAATCTAACAGTCATCTAATCCAATGGCCCATCTAATAAGCTGAACCTTGGTCACTCAAGATGAGTATTAAGCTACCATAGGAAAGAACTCTGAAATCAGATAAATCTGGACTCAACTGGTCCCAACCACTCACTAGAGTGGTTTCATCTTAGGCTGATCATAATTGCTTCTGAACCCCGATTTCCTCACCCAAAAGATGGAGACAATTATCCCCTCTTCGTAAGCTTTAGGTAGATTTTAATGACTTCATATCACACTCCACGCACTGGGCCAGCCAACTCCAGGAGCACTCCAAACAGTCTGAAAGACATATGTTGAGAGCCTAGACACTTGCTCAGCTCAGGGCTCTCAGACATGCTGGTGGTATGTAGACTTTGCAGCTTATCTTTTTGCCTCATTTTCCTTATCTGCAAACTGGAAAGACCAATAGGGCCTGCAGCATAAGGGCTTTAGGGAGAATCCAGCCAACTGTGTAAATAGGTCAGGTCGTGCCTGGCACGTAGGACACCATCAACAGACACAGGCCATCGTGACTCGCCCCTGCCTTCCTCGTGCCCCACTTGGGAAAGCACGGACCCCAGCTGCACACATCACTGTGGCAAACACCAGGACTTGCTCACCCTGCCACATCAGAAAGTGCCTAAGTCTACGGCCATGCCTCCCTGAACACGCCCAATCCCGTCTGATCTCAGAAGCTAAGCAGGATGGGGCCTGGTTAGTACTTGGATGGGAGAATGCCTAAAGGCTTCCCAGGAAGTCAGAGTTGTCCCATCTTCACTGCTGGTGAAGAGCCCAGCTCACTGGTCCCACTTCTTTCTGATCAGACGGCCTTGTGCTCCCCAACCCATGACTCACACCCTTTGCCCCATCCTGACCCTAATACTGAGGATCAAGGTCAGGGTCTTGACCTTCCATCGCAGCCCCAGCTCAGCCTCACCCCCACACACACACACACATAGAAGTTTCTAGATCCACTGCCACAAGAAAGTGTGTTCCCTGCTGTGGGCTTGGGAGTGGTGATTCTGCCAAGACATCAACATCAAACAGAGACCCTCCACTGGCCACCTTGCAGGACCCCAAGATGCTCTTCTGACACCAGCCTTTGTGCTCCCTCCCCCTCACTCATTTTGCATCAGAGTCCCAGGCAGGCTCCCTCCACTGGTCTACACGGACCCTTCATGAAAATTACAAAAAGTACCTGCCCTGAGTGGCAGAACTGGGGGGTGAGGGCAATGCCTGATGAGCTAATGGCACCTCTGAGAATGAGAACGGGGACCCTTCCTGGAGGAACACCAGGCCACCCTGCACCACTGCTACCATCATTAGACTCTACTGCTGAAGTCAAGCCAAGCCAACTGCCCTGTGCAAGATCTCTGGGCTTATTAGCAAGAATAAGAGCTACAGCCTCTGTGCTGAGATGAGGGATGGGGGAGGGGAAAACTGGCGGAGCCAGGATGGCCCAGGGACCAGAGTCGTTTCCTCCTCTTGGGCTGGGAAGCCCAGCAGGGAGATGGGAGAATGGCCCCAGGAAGGATGTGAGCAGAGACCAGGCAGAGGGGAAACACTAGCCAAGGCAAGACGCAGCACATTTCAGGCATTTAGAGGATTGTGGGCTTTCAATCAGGGGCAGGAAAAGGAGGGGAGGCCAGAGATGAGGTCACTGTTCACTCCTTCTTGAGAATCCACGATGTGCTGGTACCCTGTAAGGCAGGGGGGAGTCAAAAATAAGTAAAAATAAACCCTCGCTGTCAGAAGATAAAAATGTAGTCTGGGAGAAAGAAACAGTTATAAACAGTTATAAAATGACGGAGCAATGCACACAGCAGTCCTTCCATCATAGGGCCTATGGAAGGGTGCGATCGCTAGGGGACTGGAGGGGACCGGAGGAGCTAGGAGGCTGGCAGGTTGCGGCGGGGTGGCGGGGGGAGGGCAGTGGGGGGGGAAAGCAGGCGGTGGCCCGGGCGGGACCCGAGCGGGCGGCAAGCTGACAGGTGAGGGCCTGGCACACACCTTACCAAGGGACCGGAAGCGCCACCTTAACAGGAAACTGGGTTTTCAGCCCACAGGTGAAGGCGGATCAAACCCCACGGGAAGAGTTACCTGTCCAGGTCTGCGCCTCAGCTCAAAACGCTCTGCAGCAAGCTGGAGGGCGAGAGGTGTGGAGGTCAGTGAGCCACGTGAGGAAGCAAGTAGCAATACTCCGTCCAGCGGCCCGGCGTCCAGGGAACCTCCCGGAGGGCGGAGCCTCCTTGACCCAGAAACACCGAGCTCCGCCCCACGAAGACCACCCATTTCCAAAAGAGAAGGGGGAACCCTCTGGAAGCAGTGTTTTCAACATGATTTTACTTCCCTTTTGATGTGTCACTGGCATTTTACACATGGCCTACTTTTTGAGAATCTAATTTTCTTTTGCTCACGCATAAAAAAAAAAGCCTTTCTAAAAGCTCACACAGCATGTTTGTCATAGTGTAGACCATAAAGACGGGGGGTCTCTGCCTTGGGAGACCACTGTCTCCATCTGGACCCCAGGTCCTGACGTCCCATTTGATCCAGCACTTGTTCCGCACAAGGGTGTCCCTGTTGGGATGACAGATGAGATGTCACATCTTTCTCTACTACAGCCATTCTCCACACAGATCAAGGGCTCAGAAGTCCCAGGGGAGCAAGAGTTCAGTTATCATCTTCCAACAAAGGCCCTTTCAATCAAGTGAGACTTTGCTGGATGGAAGCTGCAAAGTGACCCTGTGTCCTTGGCGCTGGATTGGGAGGATTTCAGGTGCAGCTGCGTCAGCCACCCGAGCCCGGAGGCAGGTCCAGACACTGGTCCTCAGGGCTGCAGCCTCAAGCAGCCTCCGAGGGGCCGGGAGCCCACCCGGCAGGGCACTAGTCGCCCCTGACAGCATCACCTACTCGATCAACACACCCACCCCTCCCCCCACCCACCACGACTCCATCCTCAGGCCAAGTGACCCAGACAGCCTCCTGGGACTCCAGACTATAAATCCAAATCCCAACACATCTAATCCTGTATCATTTCTATCACGTCCAAGTTTCCGACAATGCCACTGATGAAAACGGTCCTTCCTCCTTCATCCATCAGGGCTCCCAGCTCCTACCCAGCCCTCCTTCTGCAAAGGGAGACCTGGGGTGGTGTAAGGAAGAGGGCCCCAACCTCCCAGATGTAATGCCTGATGGTCTGAGGGGCTGATGTATGTGCTGCTACTAACAATAGAGATAAAGTGAACAATAAATGCAACGTACCTGAATCATCCCCCTAACATCCCTTCATGGCCTCCCCCATCCATGGAAAAACTTTCACGATACTGGTCCCTGATGTCAAAAACGTTGGGCTCAGCTGCTGTGAGGTGCAGAGGTGGAGGAGGGGACATTCAGTAACAGGGGCTGGGGGAAAGGGGGGCCTGCTGGGTTGTGGTTCAGGATGACACGGAGAAAAGGGTCTCACGCGGGGAGTGAGAAGCACAGGAGAGAGCGCAACATCGGCCGCGCCGCCCCCGCCGCCCCTTAGGACACATGACTGCTACGGTGGACCAGAGTCACCCTGGGGTCCTCTCTGACCCCAGGAAGCTGCCCTCCTTGCTCCCTGCTTTCTGCTCATGTACGGCAGGTGACTTGAAAGGAGGTGCTCCAGACACCACGGAAGAACCTTCAGGTCACCAGGCAAATGACAGGGCGCGAGCGGCGCCCTTCTCCTGGGAGAGGCCTGCGTGGGGTGGCCCCGCTCGGTCCCCTAGCCCGCCCAGGGCCACCCACTCGCCCGCCAACAGGTCTTTGGAGAACAGTGGCACCTGAGACAGGAGGAGAGGGAAGGAGGGGGGCAGGCAGGTGTGTGCGGAATTCACGGAACTGAGACAGCGAAGGGCAGAACCGGATTCAGAGCTTCTGACTCATTTTCTGGAACCGCGACACTACTTCCTTCCACCGAACGTCTTGAGGCATTATCTGTAACTCCTCTCTAATCTGTCCCAAATGATCCCTTCTCTTCTCATATAAATGATAACAATTTAAGACTCAGCTCTGCTTGGCTCTTACAAGATTGGGAGCTCAATTCCGCTCCAATTTTAACCTCAGATCTTCTGAACAGGCTGAAAAACATAATCTGAATCCATTTCAATTTTTTTTTTTAATGAAGAGTTTTGGATAAAACAAAACGAAAATGAATTTAAGGGAAAGTGACTGAAATTTTCCAAATCCAGCCTCTTCCTTCCAAACCCTAACATGTGATGCAGAGTCAGCGAGAACGATAGGCATTTTTTTTTTTTTACATAAAACACAATCTACTAGCCAGTGTGCAAATACAGAACGTGAAAAACCAACCGGCCCAGTTCTGCTCTTGGTGCTGGTGCCTGTTAAGTAGTAGAAGAAAGATGCTAAAAAGTAAGAAGCCTCTGTCTCCAATAAATATCTCGTTTAGAAAGAGCAAAGTGAAACGTTAGAGCATTGGTTCAGGTGACTGGCAAGCCGCTCAGGGGGGCTTCGCAAATGATAAAGAAGCTACAGGTGAGATGCGTCTCCCCGCCCAGCACCTGGAGCTCACGTGGGTGGCAGCACCCCAGAGCACGTTGTTTCCTGGTGAGACGACTCAGAAAGCTAACCCTCAGTCAGTCATCTGGGCACACTGAAGCATGAGAGATTTTTTAAAAAATATTTCCCTGATATTGAATGTGCATCAATTTTATTTATTTGTAGGCGATACTGCCATATCAGTTTCAGGGCCCCACAATAAAGCAAATATCATCATACACCAAGCCACACAAACTCGGGCTTCCCATGACGTATCACATAGTTACTTTTAGTCTATTAGATGTGCAAAAGTTATAAATAGCCCATATATTAGTTATTTATAGTCTGTTGGATGTGCAATAGCACTTTTTTTTTAAAGTGTAAGTACCTTAATTTAAAAATACGTTCTTGCTTAAAAATAATGTCAACATCGTCTGACAGCACAGTTGCCACAAACCTTCCATTTGTTTAAAAAAACCAAAAAACAGTACTCTGGGAAGTGCAATAAAGTGAGATATACCTGGATTTCTTGATGGTCATTTTGCCAGGTGCAAGTCATTAGTAACTCAGTGATTTCTTTGCTAAATAAAACTCAAAGCAGGCATGGTGCGACTTCCCTGGGGATCTAGTGGCTAAGCTCCAAGCTCCCAGTGCGGGCGCCCTGGGTTCGATCCCTGTTCAGGGAACTAGCTTCCACATGCCACAATTTAAAGAGTTCTCATGCCGCAACTAAAGGCCCCACACGCTGCAACTGAAAAAAGATCCTGAATTCCGCCAATTAAGACCCAGAGCAGCCTAATAAACAAGTATTGAATGAAAAAAAGCAGGCCTGGTAACAGGACAGCATATAGAAGAGGCCTGGCCAACGGCAGTCAGGGGCTGCAGTGAGGCGTCGGAGGACGAGCTGTGCTGGACAGAACGCACTGCGTCACGCAGCGTCTCCAGGGTCAGGCTGAGGCCCTGAGGCCCGAGCATCACCACGGGCCACCGTCCTGGAGACACAGACGATGAGCCAGGGTTTCAACGAGGTGACTCCAGCGGCCAGCATGGCCCTCATGGTTCAACCCCATGGGGTACCCAATGTGAAGAGGGTGTCCTGGAGAGGGGCCAGCGATCCGTTTCAGCACCACTGGCATATGTGGTAGGTCACAGGCAGCCCTTCAGGATTTAAGAATTAACCTTTCCTGTTTCCATTAAACAGGGAAGATAAATTAGATCAACTTCTGCTATAACCTTTAGGCCAAAAGTTCAAAACGGCTTTCTTCTCTGAAATCTGGTTCAAATTCTGGCTCCCAGCAGCTCTAATCCTCACTCTGTTCCCAGGTCTTACAACTTATGGCAACACACTGTCAAGAGTCAATACGGCTGCCTGAAAAATACAGGAATACCAGGTGCAACACCCAGAACTAAAAAGCTGAAGCACCCCAAAGGATCAGGCTGCCAGTGCTTCTGTAAATGCCACAGGAATCATCCAGTCTCTTAATTCCAAAATTACACATGTCAAAAAATACCCAGTTCTCCCAGGAACAAAATGACCCTTTGTTTCCCTCAGCTAGAGCTGATGAAAAAAAATACATACACACACACCCCAACAGGACTATATTAAAGGGAACACAAACATATTCTCAAGCTCATTTTTCTGCTGCAGAAAAACAAAAACATCTGAACCTAATTTCCTCACTAAACCCATGGGAAGGCCAGGCCGGCCCAGCTGAGACCAAGGTCTGTACCCCTGCAAGAATATGGATCCTGAACCAGTTGTATCTGCATCGCCTACGCAGTCAGCAACTGGTGGAGGGGGCAGCAATCTCTGCTTTAAGAAGCCGACCCCTCCCTCCAGGTGATTCCCATGGATGCCTGAATTCGAAAAGTTTTTGCTTAAACTCCAGAAACCTACATAACGACAAAGCAGACATACCTGGCTCCGAAAATGTCCTTCTTGGCGAGATCGATTCCAGAAACAACCTTCACTCTGAGAATACGGGACTCTCCCTGTTGGAGAGAGGGGGAAAAATAGATTAAAAAACAGACTTTTGATCCATCATTTTCTTACCCAATACACAAAGTCAATGATTCCTCTTCAGTCTAGTGGTGGGATCTGGAACAAAGCAATGGGTGATCGATCCTTCCTTAGACTAAATTCCAAAGGCAATATTCCTGCTCTGAAATCCTACAACCCTTAGAATATACTGCAAAGATTGAATAAGCAGGTGGATGTCCTACAACCCTCGACATTTACAGCAACCAAGTTAATTAAGCACAAGTTTAATTCAAACTAGGTCATGCAGATCAATTATTTCTACCACTGATACGAAATATTTACCAGCTGTAGCAGGAACACAGGCACGCACATGAAACCACTGAGATGAATGCCCAAGTGCAACAAGACACCATAAATTTCATACATAATTCCTCCTTTGAAGTTAATATACATGCGTGTGAGGGCTGAGAGAGGAATTTCACATGGTACAAATCTCTTCTCAAAATTACAGTTTCAAAATGTCAGTGCTGGCAAGCAAAAATAATGTCTCGTGCCAGTAAAAAGAAAGAAAAAAGCATCATCCTAAATGGAAATGACCCCAAACCATCTCAGAAGCCATTCATTCACTCATCTGCCCACTTATCCATCCATGCCAATGTTTTCTAAGCAGCTCCGAGGCAGTGGGTGTTGAGCCTGGACTTGAACGTGCTGGTGGTCTATTGAGGGAGATGAGCACGGCGACAGCACAGGACCACTGGTGGGGCCACTGGTGGGAGAAGGGCGAGTCTGCGGTAAGACACTCGGGACAGGTGGGATGGCCTATGGGAGCAGAAGACGAAACCCAGGGTAACCCGCAGGTTTCCGGTTTCGGTCACTAAGTCTTAACATAAATTGAAATAGAGGATTCAGTTAATTCCAGGTGCCATATGAAACAACCAGATTGGGAGGGGTGGGAAAGATGACTAAATAGATAAATAGGAGAGACACCTAGTCTTGGCTAGATACTTGGGAGTTTTCAGTGTAGAGTTGGCAGGTAGAGCCCAAGATGTGTGAGAAGTTATCCAAGAACGAAAAATAGCTCTGGATGGAGCTATTGGGGACCCACGTGCAGAGGGGCAAGAGAAAAGTAATATGAAACCTGTCTGCCTAATGTGTTTAGAGAAGACATAAGTGAGGGAAAGAAACTCTTGAGTGATCCGTAGGTTCTGTCATGACAAAGGAGATGAAGGCAGGGTGAAATAAAATATGGGAAAAGGGTGCTGAAGCCTTGTCCACTAGCCGCTCAGATCAAGGACACATATGTGCAATCGCACACATGTTTGAGAACCTTTCCTTTCCAGGGTTCTTCACCCCTCCAACCATCCACTCCAAGCAGAAGGCTGCTCACATGCAAACACAACAAGGGAAACAAACGTGTGTGTTTCTTATTCCCTTTCCAGTGAGGCCTGCATTCAAGTCTGACAGGACTGAATGTTCTTCAGCCTTCATGAAGGGCTTCCCTGGTGGCTCAGAGGCAAAGCGTCTGCCTGTAATGCGGAAGACCTGGGTTCGATCCATGGGTCAGGAAGATCCCCTGGAGGAGGAAGCCACTCCAGTATTCTTGTCTGGAAAATTCCATGGATGGAGGGGCCTGGTAGGCTATAGTCCATGGGATCGTAAAGAGTTGGACATGACTGAGCAACATCACTTCACTTCAGCCTTCACAAAAGGATTCAACCAGGTCAGAGATAACTAAAACAGGGCCATATTACCGGACCTACTAAATCTCCCAAGGTCACACAGCCTTCTCTTGGTCCTGGAAGCAGGTGCTGAGCACGCTTCCCTTTCTCTTACACACTCAGCTCACCACCAATCATCAGGGATTCATTCTTAGCATGTTCTCTAGGCTAAGGCTTTCCATTTCTCACAGCAAGCTGTACCCATAGCCATCATTTGATAGGTCCTCTGGCCAGCTCAGATGGTAAAGAATCTGCCTGCAGTGTGAAAAGATCCAGGTTTGATCCTTGGGTTGGGAAGATCTGCTGAAGAAGGGAATGGCTACCCACTCCAGTATTCTTGGGGCTTCCCTGGTGGCTCAGACAGTTAAAAAAAAGAATCTGCCTGGAATGTGGAAGACCTGGGTTCAATCCCTGTGTTTGGAAGATTCCCTAGAGGAGGGCATGGCAACCCACCTCAGTATTCCTGCCTGGAGAATTCCATGGACAGAAGAGCCTGGCCAGTTACAGTCCACGGGGTTACAAAAAGTTGGACACGACTAAGCAACTTTTTTCACTTTCTGGCCTACTCAGCTCAAGTAATGCCAAAGTTTAAGTATTTTTTACACGTGGAACAAACTTTGGCAATACACCTGTGGAGAGTTCCTGATACACCTGGGAAGAGTTTATGACCCACCTACAAATGCCTATGGGCTTCCCAGGTGGCCCAGTGGTGAAGAACCTGCCTGCCAATACATGAGATGTAGGTTCAATCCCTGGGTCAGCAAGATCCCCTGGAGAAGGAAATGGTAACCCACACCAGTATTCTTACCTGGAAAATCCCATGGACAGAGAAGCCTAGCACCCTACAGTCCATGGGGTCACAGAGAGTCAGACATGATGGGCACTCGTGCACAGAGAAGTACCCAGAGCATACCAATTGAGAACCACAGGTTGAAATGAAATCCTTGTTTGCCAGGCAGAGAGGTTAAGACTTTACTTGGGGGAATAAGGAACCATTCAGAAGAAGAAATGAGGACAAGGAGATGAACATATTTTTTCTATCACCTTGCCTCCCCCATCTCAACTCTGCCAATAACAGATCCTGCAAATCAGCAATTCTCCCCAACACCACTGTGCACAGGGGGATGTCAGCTGGAACCCCCAGAGGATGGATACCATTAAAGGAAAGCACTTCATCTCCAGGCCAGTCCTGCATGCTGGCTGAAGCAGATGTGTGATGTAGCAGCAGGAGGGTGAAAGGACCTGTGAGAAGAGAGGAGAAGGAGGAAGGGTCTGCAAAGCAGTAACTCCTTCCAAAGACCAACTCAGAGCAGCTCAGCTAGTTACACACTTGTGGCTGATGCGGGGGCACTAAAGGGACAGCGTGATGGAAACCAAGATCCAGTCAGTCACAGGCACAGAGGAGAAGACAAGGGTTCTGGTTAGAAATCCCCTGTTGCACATCCTTTGCGGTTTTGGAAAATCCTGGACAGAGTCCTGGACTTTCCACCAGCTCCACAGGGGGCTCAATGGAACCTTGACTGGGCTCTAAGGAATAAGATGAGCCCCGCTAACAGCAGTGCCCTTGGGTTTAACACTGGGTGGATGTTCTTACCCTGGACAGACCTGCTCTGCAAAAACATACATTTTAAAAATCAGAGAACATTTCTACAAATAAATGAATCAAAATAAGCTTAAATTAAGGGATACTTAGAATTTTTTATGAAAACTGATGTATTCATTCAGTAAGTATGAACAACTGTCCTAAGATTTAGGGATACAGCCATGAAGACAGACAGAACCCCTACCCTACCCACATTTCAGCGCTGAGTGTGCTCAACCACATGGAGAAACAAATCCAGAGGCTCTGAACACATTAAACTTTTGTACCCACACTGATTCAGTAAACAAATTCTCACCTAGGAATCAATCCTAAGAAAATAAACACAGACACGTGTACCAAAATCCCCAAAACACTAGATAAGAGTCATCAAAGCATTTATGTAAAAGACACAAAAGTAGACACTTAAATATTCATGGCAATTCCGTGCAGTGGGCTATAGTGTCGTTAAACATGTGTGCACTCTGTCAGGATCTTCATTCATCCCACAAGTATGTATTACGCAGCCATGGCGGGCAGACTCATCACCTCGGGACAGAGATGGGAGCAAAATGAAGCTCCCCTCACTTAAAGGAACCCACAGTCTAGCGAACAGAGAGGCGGGGCACAAGCAAATCCAAACAAACAGCCAGACGAGCTCTGATGGTGACTGCTCCACCGCAGCAGCTCAGTTACAAAAAAAGCAGCCACATGGAGAGGGGGAGGGGTCGACGGCGGCTGCAGGGGCGGCATCTGGGCTGAAAGCTGAAGGAGGCAGCAGGCGTCGGGCTGTGCGGGCTCAGGCAGAGATGCTGGCAGCTCCCATCGCCTCAGGGGACGAGGCCGAGGGGAGAGGCTGCGGGGGCGGGGGCAGCATGGCCGGCGCGGTCAGAGAGGGGCGTGCCAGCCTCGTGGGGGGTGGGGGGCATAACTGCAACCATCTTTGGAAAGTTTCAAGCAGGACAGTGACAACATCTGACTTCAATTTTTAAAAGACCCCTTCAGTTGCTGGGGGACAGTCACTTCAGGGGACCAAGACCAGGAGCAGGGAGGCCAATCATAAGGCGATCTGGAAAGAGAGGGTGGGGATTCACACACCGTGGAGATGGAGAGGGGACCAGATTTTGCCCACAAAATCATGTTCAAAATAAACTATTTGTTGTTGCTGCTGTTGTTTTTTAAGAAAGTTACAAAACGGTTTACGAAACTGAGTTAGAGACCAGCACGTATTTCAACATGCTGTTTCCCCTTTAGTCTAGGACTGGCAAATAGACTACATTTCCCAGCACACCTTGCAGTTGGGTGAGGTCATGTGACTAAGTTCTGGCCAATGAGACGTGGGCAGAAATGACGGCTGCGTTTTCCGGACAAGGTCGGTAAGACACTCACCCACCTCCAATCTCGTCCCCCCTTCCCCTGCCCAACAGAAAATTCTGAAGGCCAAGAAGGGGGCGACCCTCCTGCCTCACTCTGCCCCTTCCACCGTCACTTAAAAACAAGTATCAACTATATATACAGGCATACGCAAAGCCCGAGAAAGGGTGATGATAAGAATGATCATCTCTGGATAATGGATAACTTCTTTTTGCTTATTTGCATTTTTTCCCTTTTGAAACATTAAATATTTTTGTTTGGAAACTACATTTTTGTAGAAACTTCAGAAAATACAAAAGGGGGAAGAACAGAAAATTTAAAATCACAGGCTTAGGAATACAGGTTTCCATATTTCTGAAATGAAGAAACCTTTTGTCCCAAGAAAACACAGCTACATGTTGTATTTTAGCTCACTTGCAAAGGCATAGCGGTGTCTATTTGGAGGAAATGAAAAGAGTTCTCATGTAATATGGAAACAACAGCTGGGAGATAAAAGGGGAGAGGGCCTTTATTGAGCACTTCTTATTTACAAGCTGTGGTTGCAGGAAATTTCACTTGTCCCTGAAGGTTAAGAGCAGGAAAGCAGGAAAGAAAATGCTAGTTTTTTACACACGGGTTTCAGACATTCAGCAAAAACTTATCTTTGCTTCCTCTCAATAACAAGGTTGCACAGAGATAAGCAGCCATCACCACTCTGCAAGGAAACACATGACCAGGTATATGACTCATTTATCAGATGCAGTGGACCCCACGCCGAGCAGCTACACTCTCTGAAGCATTTTATTACTTTCATAAAATCTATGCGTGACATTTTAGTCCCTAGTTATGACTCCCCAGAATCAAATATTTAACTAAGGTGGATTATGACAATGAAAATGCTATCTGGATATGGGTTGTGTGAGGCCAGATAACCCAGACTCTCCCATGACTTTGAGGGGTCCTGCCATTCTATTAATCAACTGTCCTGCATTGTTATTTGGTAACAAGGATGATTCTCTGCACTTGACGTGTATTTCTCCTTCCCACTTAATTTTCTAATTCTTCACCGAGACATTAAACAAGATAAGGCGCTCAAACCATAAAAAGGATGGTATTCTGAAGGCTCATTTTGTAAGTCAGTTGTTTACAATTCAGTTCAGTTCAGTTGCTAAGTCATGTCCACCTCTTTGCGACCCCATGAACCACAGCACACCAGGCCTCCCTGCCCATCTCCAACTCCCACAGTTTATCCAAACTTATGTCCATTGAGTCAGTGATGCCATCCAACCATCTCTTCCTCTGTTGTCCCCTTCTCCTCCTGCCCTTAATCTTTCCCAGCATCAGGGTCTTTTCAAATGAGTCAGCTCTTCGCATCAGGTGGCCAAAGTACTAGAGTTTCAGCTTCAGCATCAGTCCTTCCAATGAACACTCAGGACTGATCTCCCTTAGGATGGACTGGTTGGATCTCCTTGCAGTCCAAGGGACTCTCAAGAGTCTTCTCCAACACCACAGTTCGAAAGCATCAGTTCTTCAGGGCTCAGCTTTCTTTATAGTCCAACTCTCACATTCAAACATGACTACTGGAAAAACCATAGCTTTGACTAGAAGGACCTTTGTTGGCAAGTATTGTCTCTGCTTTTTAATATGGTGTCTAGGTTGGTCATAACTTTCCCTCCAAGGAGTAAGCGTCTTTTAATTTCATGGCTGCAGTCACCATCTGCAGTGATTTTGGAGCAAGCAAAAAACAACAACAACAACAACAACAACAAACCTCAGCCAGTGTTTCCACTGTCTCTCCATCTATTTGCCATGAACAACTCAGTAGCCTGCTCATATAAACTATGTGTAAATGGTAACCAGATTCTCATGCTCACCCATAAAACCTCTCAAATACATCATCTAGCAAAGTGGTTCCTTTGGTAAAAATAAATCTCAAGTCCGACTCGACTCAACACAAGACACCAGAATTGACCTTTTCTCCTTTGAATCTGCCTTGAGAAGATGAACTTTAATACTTTATTTCCTATTTTATTCCCAATTCTTAACAATGGCAAATGATTCCCACCCCAGAAAGGTGGTATCTGGGTTTTGAAACAGTGGTCTTACTCCACAGGGACCCACTGTGACCGCACGTATCATACATACCAGCTGTCCATGGGGACAGGGAGTCTGGCGCCAGTGTACCTCTTGATTGTTCTCCCTTGAATTAATTTATGTCTTTACCTTCCATATTCTACAGTATATTTGTAGTTCTAGTTATTATTAACACTTGCAGTAAACACTCTAGATTAAAAGAGATAACTGATAATTTTGTACCGTGATGGCTCCCACAGTAAAGCGTCTGCCTGCAATGCGGGAGACCTGGGTTCGATTCCTGGGTCAGCAAAGTCCCCTGGAGAAGGAAATGGCAATCCACTCCAGCACTCTTGCCTGGAAAATCCCATGGACAGAGGAGCCTGATAGGCTACAGTCCATGGGGTTGCAAAGAGTCGGATATGACTGAGCAACTTCACTTCTTCACTTCAAGTATCTAAGTTATATATACATCAACTAACTTCAGTTGATGTATATATAAAAAATAAGACAACATGTGGCAAGTGTCCACATAGTGCCTGATACGCGGAAGATACCATTAATCTCTCCATTTCCACCTGGCTCTTGCCCCAACTAGGAGACAAGATCCTGTTCTGTATATTTTTGAAATCTGCACAGGCCCATCACCCCACATTCTCATCATCGCCAAGTCTTGCTATATCCTGTCCTCTCTACCTCCTTTCTACCCCAGTTCCTGTCCCCTAAACCTATTCCCCTGTTCACTCTCTTGAGGGGTTCCCTGATCTCACAACGCTGGTAACTTTTCTCTCTCTCTCCACTTTGACCTAATGACAAACTCAACAAAAAAAAGATGTGTCGAGTGATTCATCTTCAAGGCATTTTGTTAACAGAAAGGAGGTGCACAAAACTGAGAAGACAATCTTCTCTGCTGCTCGGGGCCCAGCAGTCAACTGTGGGGGTTAGACACACACACACTTGAATATGCCCAGGATACAGGGCTGGCACAGAGGCAAGAGATATGTGTGATGAGAATAAAGATAGAGGACGGAAAACAAGAGCAGCTCAGCTCCAAGACTACACGTCCAGCTCAAGCTCACATGATAAAGATGACAGCAAACAGCCCTGACCCACAAGACTATCTGCGGTAGCTGTTCACCAGCATCACCTCGATACATAACATATGGAACAAGCAGAAGTCCCAAGGATATCAGCTGTGGAAAAAGCTGCAGAAACACTGGATCCTGCACAATCTCATTTTCTTAACTTTTACTAGATTACAGCCATTCTTCTACCCAACAAATGGGAAGTCGTGCAAAGGATGGCCCTCCATAGCAGCATCAATTTGAACACACAAGGTGACTGACTTTCAGAAATTATGTTGTATGGCTTTAAAATAGGTCCACAAACTCTTGAAATTCCTTGAAGAGGGAAGGCTTCATTTCTCTCCCTGGCAAGGGGTTGGACTTAGCCACGTCTTTCTAACAAGACTATGGGGGAGATAACAGTGTGGAACTTTGAAGATTGTGTCATAAAAAGCACTGTGGCTCACTCTCTCTCTGAGATCATTCATTCGGGAGAAACCAGACACTGCCATGCGGTGAGGACCCTCAAGAAGCCTGAGACGAGAGGAGAGGTCCCTGCAGGGAGGAAAGGAGGGCTCCTACCGACAGCCACGTGAGTGAACCTTCTTGGAAGGGGGTCCTCCCTCCCCAGTTAAGCCCGGTGATGGCAGCCCTCCCGGCTGACATCATGACCGCAACCGCATGACAGCTCTTATATGCCAGCAAGGCATGAGTCAGAGGCGCCCGGCTTAGCCACTGCTGATCTCTGGATGCACAGAAACTATGAGCTAATAATCCTTATTGTTTTAAGATGCTAAATTTGGGGATAATCTGTTACACAGCCATAGAGAATTAACACACAGGGAGAATCCCATGCAACAATGGGATTTATCTAATTTATCTAATTTGTCTATTTTATCTCCTTGCTAAACTGAGATTTTCCAGTAATTGGGACAATGTCTCAATACAAGAAAAAGAAGTAAAGGCTACTTCCATGAGTCATAAATCTCTGTTGCCCTTTTTTTTCTCTTGTTAGACAGTCATATTCTCAACCAAACCTCATGGCTGCACTGTCTAATATGGCTGCCCCTAGCCATAAAAAGCTATTTTAAGTGTAATTAAAATCAGTTAGAATCCAGTTTCTTGGCGACACTCACCACATTTTAAGTGCTCAACAGTCCCATATGCCTAGTGGTTACTGTGCTGGACAGCACAGAGAACGTTTCCATGATCACAAAAAGTTCTGCAGGATGGTGCTGCTCTAGGGCACCAATAGAGGGCAAGAAGGGAGCAGCGTCTGAAGAAAATCCTGTGACAGGGAAGATAGGAAAAAAGGATGAGAGGAGGAAGGGGCCTCTATTCTTACCCTAATTACAACTTGGAACACAGCAAAAGAGTTAAACTATGGGATGCAGCTATCCGGAGATGAGAGAGGCATTATGGCCATCACACGTTCCAGGGTCAAGATCTCTTTTGAAAGATGAAAGACCAGCATGCAAATTATATGCTTATCAATTAAGAGCTATGAAGACTAATAAAGCAAATACTATGGAGTATTAGCATGGTCTTTCTGCATCGAGACATTTAAAAAATCGTTACATATGTACAGGCATAGCAGTGATAGTGATTTCACAGCCAGTGTGATGAAGACCTGGGAGTTTTAGCTGATGAGGCCAGAATCATAGGAAGGTTGCAAGTCTTGCAAAATAGTCACAGAAAATGCATTTGGGAAGCAAGAAAAGAGGTAGAACTTCAACAGGGCTTCTCGTTCCCTTTAAGGGAATTATGGACACCCTGGAACACAGAGACAAAAGGCTGGTTGGGACTGAAAACAGTGGGTGGAGACGGAGTGGCCAACCACCCTAGGGGGAGCCATCCAGGTCCGAAGGATGCCCTGCAGGCAAAGGAGATGGCAAGACCATGGGAGGAAAGTCTGGAAACAGTTACATTTGGGCAGACCGGCTGCAACCATGTCACCTGCTCCAGAAAAGCAACGTTGTCGCAGGAGACACACTGCACTAGAGCTGCATCCGAGCACACACGTGGTTTCTGCCGCTTCTCCAGGCCAGTTCCGCACGGCTTGATGAAGGCGGCTCTGTCTCATGCCCTCCTTTCCATCCTTCTCGGCAAATGCTGTTTTGGCTATTATGCCCTTAAAAGTGCCGGCATTGCATTTGTTTCATTTAGTGAGAGCACTGATGTCTGTGGCCTCTGCCATTTCCAGTGGTCACCCCTCGCTCCTCTATGGGCGCCACTGTTGCACACTGTTTCACCTAGAAAATCCACCCTGAAGAAGAGAGGAGGGAGCAGATGGCCTCAGGGGCCACTGCCAGGCTGAGGCTCGGCAGCAGCGGGCAGCAGCCAAGGTCAGGGACGGGCCTAGTGACATGCATTTCCATTGGCCTCCTAGCTAGCAGGACTCAAATGCGCGCCTCAGCAAGAATGCAAACTTGTGGATAGGTTTTCACACTGGCTCTCATTTGGAAATGTTAAATCCTCAAATGCCAAGAATCCGCAGTAATTCAGTGATGATGGCAGGGGGAGGCGCGGAGGGTGCCCGTGAACAGCATCCAGGGGGTGAAGGTGCTGGCGAGAGTCCCACTTAAAGGATGCACTCACTCTCCTCCACTAATTAAAAATTTTCTTTTTACCAGAAAGACTTGGTAAAACTCCATGTGAAAGGTCTTCAAAGAATCCAGTTATCAATGGTCTTTTTGTTCCAAACTTAATCATAAGACAGGAAATATTTTTAAATTCCTTCCAGATTGCTAAGAGAAGAATTATCTTGTGTTTCTAGTTCTAAAAATGATAATAAACAATTGCAGTTTGTTGAAAGCCAAAACTCATAGCTCCAAATCTAAAATTATATATAAAATATACATATTTGTATTAAAAAAAAAAAAAGAAGGCTGAGTTCCGAAGAATTGATGCTTTTGAACCGTGGTGTTAGAGAAGACTCTTGAGAGTCCTCTGGACTGCAGGGAGATCAAACCAGTCAATCCTGAAGGACATCAACCCTGAATACTCACTGGAAGGACTGATGCTGAAGCTCCAATACTTTGGCTGCCTGATGCGAAGAAGTGGCTCATTAGAAAAGACCCTGATGCTAGGAAAGATTAAAGGCAGGAGGAGGGGACAACCAAGGATGAGATGGTTGGATGGCATCACAAACTCAATGGAATGAGTTTGAGCAAGCTCCAGGAGATGGTGAAGGACAGGGAAGCCTGGTGTGCTGCAGTCCATGGGGTCTCAGAGAGTCGAACATGACTGAGCAACTGAACAACACCACCACACATATTTTAAAAATAATTCTATACACTTTTTCTGGCTGCACCACATGGCTTGCAAGATCTTAGCTCCCCAATCAGATATTGAATTTGCAACCTCGGCAGTGAGAGCATGAGATCCTAACTTGTGGACTACCAGCGCATTCCCTAAAGTTCTCTATTTTTCATGGTAGTCATACCTGACCTCTCACAATGAAGTCTGGATTTCTGCATGGAGTGTGTAGCTTGGCCAGGAGGAACTGGCAGCAAGTTTGGGTTTCAGGAGGGAGAGACTCCCAAGAGTCCCCAAGAAGACAATCCCCAGGTGAACCCCATGGCCCCATATCTGACCCTCGTCAAGTACGATGGGAAGCAGGACTCATGTCAGAGAGAAAGAGCTCCCAGCAACTTGACAAGGGCACATAGGAGCAAAGCTGATTTTAAAAAAGCCAGTGTCGCCTGTTAGATTTTATTGTGAAAAAAATGGCCTGTTGCATGGATTTGAAGACACAGAGCTGGTATCTCGACTCTAATTTGCATCTGTTCAACTTGCTTTGCTGTTGTTCAGTTGTTAAGTCATGTTCGACTCTTTGAGACCCCATGGACTACAGCATGCCAGGCTTCCCTGTCCTTCACCACCTCCTGGAGTTTGCCCAAACTCATGTCTGTTGGTCAGTGATGCCATCCAACCATCTCATCCCCTGTTGCCCCCCCTTCTCCTCCTGCCTTCAATCTTTCCCAGCATCAGGGTCTTCTCCAGTGAGTCAGCTCTTTGTATCAGGTGTCCAAAGCAGTGGAACTTCAGCATCAGTCCTTCCAACGAATATTTAGAGTTGATTTCCTTTAAGATGGACTGGTTTGATCTCCTTTCTTCTCCAGCACCACAGTTTAAAAGTATCAGTTCTTGCCTACAATTAGTCAAGTGACCTCAGAGAGTAACGAGTGTGACCTCAGAACAGGGCTTAGTTTGAAGATCCCAACACGGGTTGTGCTCATCTCTGCAACAGGGTGACCCTGCCACTACCTCTGAAGTACTCAAGCCCCAGGACAGGCCCTCAAAGAGCAGCCCCAAACAGAAACCCCTCTGGGCTTCGATCTCCTGTGCTCCAGATGGCCCATCCCCTGGCTGCCTCCCCAGGCTGCCCTGACCACACACAACTCAGAAGGTTTCCCCTCCATGGCGGGTGACCAAATTCTAGCTCTGACTCACAGAGATAGCACCCGAATCACTGCCACTGGAACTGTGGGTGTTCCCAATCTCTTTGGCCACATATTTGCAGATCATTTCTTGGTTTGGTCCCACAAAGACTTTATTCGCCATCAGAAAAATCCTCACAAGGTAACTATTCCTAATTCCTAGAGAAGTCTGAAGAGTTTAATAAAAATAACTGTCCACTCTTGGGCTACAATTAGAAGCCTTCTTGTGCTAACCCTTCCTGACTACATGGAGTCAGCCTGTCTGTGTTGAAAAACAACTAGGAGACCCAGAGTCCCGAAACAGAGGCATGGAGGTGGCAACAAGGACATCAGGCTCTGCAAACTGGTTCCACCAAGTCCCCATCCCATCATGAGAAACTGAGAGAAACTGCTGGTCATTTCAGAAAGAGATGGGCAAAGTTCCCAGCATTGAAAGAAGTTATGAATCACATTATAAATTATACAGACTGGGCTGATGGCAGTTCCTCCCTCCGCCAGCTCCACCAATTTGGTGCTATTTTTGCTCAGATCTCCTCCTTACTTGTCTTTAGGTGTCAGCTTAAATATCATATTTTCTGAACATGTCCTTCCAGATCTCCAAGACTCGGTAAGTCACCCCTACAATAAGTTCCCACAGGACCTACATTTCTCCTCTCACTGTTTCTGTTGTTGGCTTTTTAAAATTAGCTATAATGGCCGATGCCAGGAAAGACTGAAGGCAAAAGGAGAATGGGGCAGCAAGGGATGAGATGGTTAGATGGCATCACTGACTCAATGGACATGAATATGAGCAAACTCCAGGAGACAGTGGAGGACAGAGGAGCCTGGCGGGCTATAGTCCCTGAGGTCACAGAGAGTCAGA
The DNA here is from genome assembly GCA_917880005.1 of Nanger dama. NCBI lineage: Eukaryota > Metazoa > Chordata > Mammalia > Artiodactyla > Bovidae > Nanger > Nanger dama. The sequence goes on from CAKJTW010000029.1 coordinate 4,874,282, forward strand.
TACGGCTCAGCAACTGAACAACATCATGGCCAAGGATGATGCTCTTGCAGAGCAGAGGCTAGACAGATCTTGGGAAGTAACAAGAACGGTCCACAGGCAGCCACCCAAGGCCAGAGAGACATGAGCCACTCTCTCCCCTTGCTCAGGACTGGCCTAGACTCTAGCAAAGAGCTGGGCATCCCCCATGTTTCCAAGGGCAATGAATCAATGATATTTATCTGAAATTCTAGAGTGAATCGCTAAATATTTTCTGGACATTTAGAAAAGAACAATCTCCAGTGGAGGTTTGCTAAGAATATAAGACACATGCACGCTTACTCCCTTTTCTGAGAAGGCAAAAGTTCAAGGACACGCTGCGTACTAGTGAACATGGACCCTGGCCAGCCTTCAACCAGAACACTCTGTATTCTTCTAGACAAGATGATGACGGGAAAGTGAACTGATGCTGAAGTAAGGGTGAGGCTGAGTTGCATCCTGCTGCTAACTCCTATCCAGAGCCTAATCACTGGAACAGTCTAGGGGCCCCCAGGGCTTATGTCAGGGGGCTCTTATGATTAGCTTCAATCTGGGCCACATCATGAGCCAGGAAATCTGGAGGAGGTTCCTGACAGCAGGCTAATGCAATTTGCAGCTGATACACACAGCCAGATGAAAGGTCAGAAGATAGGATCAGAATCCAAAAGATTTCATCAGAAAGGGTGACGAGGCCAAAGCTAAAAGGATGGAGTTTTATGGCGGGGAGCACTGTGTGTGCTTAGCTACTTAAGTCAGTGCAGAGCGCAGGCTGGAAGAAAGAGGATGGGAGAGCATCACAAGTGCAGCAGGGGGTCCTGGGGGGTTTATCTCGTCTTTGGCACAGTATGGCTCACCTCTGTGACAGTGTAAACCACATGCATTAGTCCAGGTCCTGAGCAGGGAATGTCTGCACCCTGTGCCCCGGGCCAGCGGTACATGCAAACCCAAGAGGCATGACTTGGGAGGGAGGTGGTTGCTTAGTTTCTTTTTTTAAGTAAACAGGACAAAATCTATGTGCTAGATCACTGAACAACTGTAAGAATGAGGATTCACTCTATGTACAGATTTGAAAATCCAAGATGTGGTCTCACATGAAATGACTAAGTGGAGAACACACAGAGTGATGCCATTCTTTACAGAGAAAGGGGACAGAAGACGTGTGTATGTGTACACACGTGAACGATGTGTTTGTGTGTCATAAACTCTGCAAGAACATCGGAAAATGGTACCACTGGCTGACTCTGAGGACAGAAATCAGATGGTTAGGGACAGAGGTATAAGGAGAGAAACACGACAGACACACACACATCTTAACTGCACGGCCTTCTTTACGCTTTTAATTTAAAACCACTTACATACATTAATAACTCAAAAACTGTTTCTAAGTACCCAGGATAGTTAATAAACGAACATCATAGGAAGACTTACAAACGTTTAACACCTGCCCCCACCTTTAAAAAAAAAAAAAGGGCAGATTCTTTCTCAGGAAGGCAGTGGGTTGGCAGAAACCAAGTCCTTGTATTATGAGGCTGCGGAAGACAAACCCTGACCCCAGGAGTGAAGCTGCAGGAAGGCAGATGCGCCTCGATGAGGGAGAACTTCTGCCCATTAATCCTAGTGAGATACGGAGCAGGGGGCCTCCCAAGGCTGAGAGCTGGCCAGTTAGTGCCACAGAGAGCGAAGACGGGACGGCTGCCAGAAGGACCGCCAGGGAGGAAGCAAAGGAAGCAGCTGGCCCCCGGCTTCCCTTCCCAGCTCTGAGACCTGGCTATTTGAGGCCGGCTTTGGGGGGGTGGGGAGGCAAAAACTCATCTGAGATTTACACAAGATCACACACCACCTGAAGCATGTACATGTATAACTTCTCGAAGACAAAATTACAATCCCGTCCACCTCACAGGGAAACACAAGACTGTTGATACATCTGCATGCGTCCTAACTCTCAGCCACTCTCAAAACATCATGAATGAAATAACCATTAGAAATGAATGGAGGACTTCCTGGTGGTCCAGTGGTTAAGAACCACCTTCCAATACAGGGGACACGGGTTCGGTCCCTGATTGGGGAAGATCCCACATGTCACGGAGCAACTAAGCGCTTGCACCACAGCTGCCGAGCCTGTGCTCTCAAGCCAGTGCTCCGCAGCTAGAGAGTAGCCCCCACTCGCCACCGCAATTGGAGGGAGCCCAGCACAGCACGGAAGACCAGGGACAGGCAAAAATAATAAAATTTAAAGAAAAAAGAAAGGAACTAAGAGCATTTGTAAACAGTATCTTTTGGGGGGATGGGGTGGGATTCTCGTTCGTTGTTCTTACTCCACAAAGGATTGCTGGCGGCTATGACTGGCTCTATGTGCGATGTTTAAAATCCCTTTATGAAGAATGGCAACGCTTCTACAACAGGCTGGTCTCAGAATCATTCCAAGAAGCAACAGAAGGGAAAAGCCAGGTAAGAGGGCAGGAGGTCACTGATCTAAGGAGTAGCCAGAGTTAACTCGAATGCTGCAGGAAAGCTTAACTCAAACAACGAGGAGGAGAAAACTCTCCAGCTGCAAAGGGAGACTCAAGGCAGATCTCGCCCGGGAAATGCTGCCCCCAGAACTAAGCTGTCCCGCCTGCAACTCTCACGAAGCCACAGGGTGCCATAAAGTTTGGAGAGCTGCAGGCATCAACCAAGGGATCCTGGAGGGGTACAAGGTTAACGGCACTTGTGTAACTGTCAGGGCCAAAGGCAATCCCTCCCGCCTCCCTCCCCTTCTCACATCATCTGAGGCTAAAAGGCTGAACCACACCTTGAGGGATGCTCACCTGTAATTTACCTACCAGGAATCAGGACACCTGAGGCAACATCTTCAGGGTCACTGAACCTTCACTTTTAAAAGGAGACAAGCATGCTGGCTGAACTGATCTCATGTCAGGCAGAACCACTGCTTCTAATAGCTGGGCTTCCTTAAAATGTGCAAATGTGTGTTATCAGATTTCACATTTCAGCTGAGCCTCATTACCCAGCAATGCCACTTTATTACAAGGACATAACTCATATCAGCAAGTCATTAATGAGATAGCGACTCTGAAAAATGCTATTTCAGAGCTTATCAGAATTGTGCTAAATTATTTTTTCCAGTTTCCTCCTAAAAATACGTAAGATTATTTTTAAATCAGTGCTAACTGATTTTTTTCTTAAAGATAGCAAAGTCAAGTTCTCTAGCTTTTTCAAACTACAAAATAATCTCAACTACTACATGGGTCTGTGCTGCTTCAAAAAAGAGATAGTGAAGTAATGCCAGAACGAAAATCACAAATGTATGTTACTTCCAACACAGCGCTTTCAAAGGAAAAAGAAAATAAGAAGGTTCAGGAAGCTGTTTTTCAGACAGCTGCAGGAGGCTAGCTGGTGTTAGGGCGCTAATTCTCTGAAACACCATGTGAAATACATTTTAAAATATTTTTTCCTTTTACAGTAATATTTTATGAAGTTTGATTACTTTCAAATGGTCCTAATGTGGATTTCACATAATATAGGAGGGAAGAAATTTCAGTATGATGTTCAAACTTGCTTTCATTTGTTTTTCTACCTTCAAATGTACACATTCACGCCTCTCCCTATATCTGAAGAGCATCGGAAACATAGGCCCTCATAAATATTTGATGGATAGCTGGGTATGGTGAATAATATTTGGCTGTTATATCGGCAACAGCTTCTGAACATCTGGCCAACTGCAGCTTCCTGGTTCCACACTGAGAGCTGGGATCTAGCAGGTGTTAAAAGTTAAGAGATGTGATTGTCACCTGGTTCAGGCCCTGTGGTTTCAACACACAATCTCCTATTTTCCTCCTCATCCCCAATCCTCAGGCTCAGAAACAGAGTTTTATCTGAGAGCAGCAGAAGGTTCTAATGAATCCATCAAACAAACAGGCAGGGCTTGCTCTACACAGAAGTGAGCTCAGTTTCCATGGAAATGGGTAAGGCGAGGGCCATGTGCATACAACGTTCTCATTTTAGGGAACTTTTCTTGGACTTGAAGCCTTTCTTAAGGCCTGTATCTCAGGTCCATTTCTTTCTAACAGTTTTCTTTCTTTTTTTTTAATTGGATAGTTGCTTTACAACGTTGTGTTAGTTTCTGCTTTACAACAACATGAATCAGCTATCGGTATACCTATGTCCCCTCCCTCCCACCCTGGCCCCACCCCACCCCTCGTCACAGAGCACAGATTTCATTCATTTGATCGATCTATTTCTATTTTATGCTATTTCTTTCTATACTTGAAATTAATATTTAACACCAAGCACCTTGAACTTGGTTTGACAGTCAATATATCACTCACCTAGAGCCAGACATCCTGGAATGCAAAGTCAAGCAGGCCTGAGGAAGCATCGCTAGGAACAAAGCTAGTGAAGGTGATGGAATTCCACTTGAGCTCTTTCAAATCCTAAAAGATGATGCTGTGAAAGTGCTGCACTCAATATGCTAGCAAAGTTGGAAAACTCACCAGTAGCCACAGGACCGGAACAGGTCAGTTTTCATTCCAGTCCCAAAGAAGGGCAATGCCAAAGAATGCTCAACTACCGCACAATTGCACTCATCTCACACGCTAGCAAAGTAATGCTCAGAATTCTCCAAGCCAGACTTCAACAGTACGTAAACCTTGAACTTCCAGATGTACAAGCTGGATTTAGAAAAGGCAGAGGAACCAGAGATCAAATTGCCAACATCCGCTGGATCATGGGAAAAGCAAAAGAGTTCCAGAAAAACATCTACTTCTGCTTTATTGACTATGCCAAAGCCTTTGACTGTGTGGATCACAATAAACTGTGGAAAATTCTGAAAGAGATGGGAATACCAGACCACTTGACCTGCCTCTTGAGAAATCTGTATGCAGGTCAAAAAGCAACAGTTAGAATCAGACATGAGACAACAGACTGGATCCAAATTGGGAAAGGAGTACGTCAAGGCTGTATATTGTCACCCTGCTTATTTAACTTGTATACAGAGTACATCACGTGAAATGCTGGGCTGGATGAAGCACCAGCTGGAATCAAGATTGCAGGGAGAAATATCAGTAACCTCAGATATGCAGATGACACTACCCTTGTGGCAGAAAGCGAAGAAGAACTAAAAAGCCTCTTGAGGAAAGTTAAAAAGGAGAGTGAAAAAGCCGGCTTAAAACTCAGCATTCAAAAACGAAGATCATGGCATCCAGTCCCATCACTTTATGGCATATAGATGGGGAAACAATGGAAACAGTGACAGACTTTATTTTCTTGGGCTCCAAAGTCATTGCAGATGTTGACTGCAGCCATGAAATGAGAAGATGCTTGCTCCTTGGAAGAAAAGCTATGACCAATCTAGACAGCACATTAAAAAGCAGAGACATCACTATGCCGACAGAGGTCCGTCTAGTCAAAGCTATGGTTTTTCCAGTGGACAAGACTTTAGTGACTGAACAACTTCCAGTGCAGGGGGCATGGAATTTGATCCCTGGTTGGAGAACTAAGATATACCATGTGCTGGGGTGGGGGACGTTTAAAAAAGGGGGGGGGACATTTAAGACAGAGTGTCCCTCTAAGCATTTATCCAGGAGGGGAACTGACTGTGGAGTTCTCTGGGTCTCAGTCATGATGCTCCTTGCAGAGGTGAGGTGTGGGGCTCTGAGAGTCTGAAAGGCAGTGTCTGGGGGACAGGTTCCGCAGCAGCCGTGATGGGACAGGAGGCGGCACCAGGGCGCCTTCGAGGGGCCCGACCTGGGCTGCACTTTGCAGGGCGTGAGCTAAAGCCACTCTCCTCTTCCCAGTCAGCAGGTAGAAAGTTACGCTCCGGGCAGCCAGCACTTCCACATGCTCTCCAGAACCACCAGTGCCCTTGAGGTTTCTAGCTTTATCTCACCTTTAATGTTTAGTATATTCGCCTAATCATTAAAGAAGGCTTGCAGTAAGGAATTAAAGCCTCTTGGTAAGACTTCCCTCCAGGGGGAGGGCGTTTTACCTTCCTGGGACATCTGTGAAGTCAGTCCTGTGACTCTTTGCCACCCTGTGGACTGTAGCCCACCAGGCTCCTCTGTCCATGGGATTCTCCAGGCAAGAACACTGGAGTAGGTTGCCATTTCCTTCTCCAGGGATCTTCCCAACCCAGGGATTGAACCTGGGTCTCCTGCATTGCAGGTAGATGTTTTGTCCTCTGGGGCATTTTTAAATCTGTGGATTCATCCGAAGTCACAGCAGTTTGACAGGACCTTGAGATTTCCATGCTGACATGGTTGCCCTAGTTTACTTCTTTCTGGGAGGATTCTGTTCAGACCTCAGGGGTGTGAACTTTCCTGTAGGAGCCACTACATGGGCCTGATAGATTTTCTTAAACTGAAATGTTGGTTTGGGGAAAAAAATTTTAGAAAAATGCACAGATTTAAAATTTAGGAACACTGTGGAAATTGTGAATTTGTTTTCTTGAAAGAAAAGAAATGGGCATTTGTAAATGTTTCTCTTAAACTTTATAGTGAGACATGAAACTTTACTGGGTATGGTAATTTATGCAGTTTATCTGGGTAAAGCTTTTTTTTCTTTTATTGAAGCTCAGTTGATTTACAGCGCTGTGCCAATCTCTGTTGTACAATAGAGTGACTCAGTTATACACATATATACAATAAAAAATTAATTATATATATTAATTGTACATTAATATATACATAATATATACACATTATATATACATTTTAAAAATATTCTTTTCCATTATGGTTTATCTCAGGAGATTAGATATAATTCCCTGTGCTATACAGTAGGACCTTGTTGTTAAATGTAGTTCGTATCTACCAACCCCGAATTTCCAGTCCATTTCCACGCCCTCCCCACCATGGGCCTTAAGATTCTTTCTGATGCTAAATACTGAATAGAAGTGTTAGATCATTTTTTGCAAGAAAGATGAGTTTTCTCTTAGACTTTACAATGCTTCATTATTTGCTTGTTAAACGGAGTCAATGAGGATTTAAATGTGAATCTAGGGCTTCTCCGGTGGCTCAGATGGTAAAGCATCCGCGTGCAACGCAGGAAACCCGGGTTGGATCCCTGGAGGAGGAAATGGCAACCCACTCTAGTATTCTTGCCTGGAAAATTTCATGGACAGAGGAGCCTGGAGGGCTAACATCCATGGGGTCGAAAGTTCAGTTCAGTCACTCAATCGTGTCTGACTCTTTGCAACCCCCAGAATCACAGCACACCAGGCCTTCCTGTCCATCATCAACTTTCGGAGTTCACTCAAACTCTTGTCCATCGAGTCGGTAATGCCATCCAGCCATCTCATCCGCTGTCGTCCCCTTCTCCTCCTGCCCCCAATCCTTCCCATCATCAGGGTCTCTTCCAATGAGTCAACTCTTCGCATGAGGTGGCCAAAGTACTGGAGTTTCAGCTTTAGCATCAGTCCTTCCAAGGAACACCCAGGACTGATCTCCTTTAGAATGGACTGGTTGGTTCTCCTTGCAATCCAAGGGGCTCTCAAGAGTCTTCTCCAACACCACAGTTCAAAAGCATCAATTCTTCGGCTCTCAGCTTTCTTCACAGTCCAACTTTCACATCCATACATGACTACAGGAAAAACCATAGCCTTGACTAGATGGACCTTTGCTGGCTAAGTAATGTCTCTGCTTTTAATATGCTGTCTAGGTTGGTCATAACTTTCCTTTCAAGGAGTAAGCGTCTTTTAATTTCATGGCTGCAATTACCATCGGCAGTGATTTTGGAGCCCCCAAAAGAAAGTCTGACACTGTTTCCACATCTATTTCCCATGAAGTGATGGGACCAGATGCCATGATCCTCGTTTTCTGAATGTTGAGCTTTAAGCCAACTTTTTCACTCTCCTCTTTCACTTTCTTTTTAGTTCCTCTTCACTTTCTGCCATAAGGGTGGTGTCATCTGCATATCTGAGGTTATTCATATTTCTCCTGGCAATCTTGATTCCAGCTTGTGTTTCTTCCAGTCCAGCGTTTCTCATGATGTACTCTGCATAGAAGTTAAATAAGCAGGGTGACAATATACAGCCTTGATGTACTCCTTTTCCTATTTGGAACCAGTCTGTTGGTCCATGTCCAGTTCTAACTGTTGCTTCCTGACCTGCATACAGGTTTCTCAAGAGGCAGGTCAGGTGGCCTGGTATTCCCATCCGTTTCAGAATTTTCCAGTTTATTGGATCCACACAGTCAAAAGAGTTGGGCAAAACTGAGTGACTAACACTTTCACTTTTCACTTTCACTATGTAAACAGCCAAACTGCAGAGCATTCTGTGTGAAGAGATTGGTGCCATTTAATTCTGCAGTCAGTACGTCCTTTTACCTGTTATTTGCCCTGCTGGCTGGTGCCACTGTCCTTTAAGGTTCTGATAAATTTTAACTACTTGTCTGAAACCTTTGATTCTAGTGTTTAGAAGGAGAACATTAACAGCACCAATTATTCGGCTGATGAGATGCACTTTAGAGCTGAGATAGCTAGATGGCTCTGAGTATTTGCTTACTGAGGGGGTAGAGGAGGGGGCCACAGACAGCTTTATCTGAGATGGGTGCCCGGCAACCCTTCCTTCAGGTAACTGACATTTTGTGAACTGGCCTGCCTGTACCTGCCTGCCGTCACTGCGTGGTGCCCAGGGATGGCAGGCGCCAACGCCAAGGGCACTGTTTTCACAAGGGGGGCCATGGTTCCGTGGGGTGGTGGTGACTCCCTGTCAGCTTCGCTCTCGCCCTGCCCGCCCCCCAACCAGGTAAATGAGTGTAAACACACACTCCTCCAGCTATGAAACGACTTTGAACTTTGACTCTGTTAGAGAGCATGGGCCCCACCTCAACCAGGCACAGAGATTGGAATCTCATCTGCGTTTTTAAAAAACTTCTGCAGGGGACTTCATAACTTTCCCGAGTGTCACTTTCTGGTGACTAACGACCTTGGCTTTGGGGAGTCCTTTCTTTGCCAAATGTGCATTCCTCGTGTGCTCTCTCAAAATGATTCTGAAAATCATGCCTTTCTGTTCACGCCATGGGAACCGGGGCTGGGGAAAGGGACCGCTTCTGCCCCAGAGGAAACACAGGAGGGGGAAGCTCTCTGAAAAACTGCTCTGCAGGCTCCCATCCCCTGGCCCACCTGTTCTCTTCCTCTTTCTCCGCAGAGTCCGTTCAGGCTCCACAGCTTTTCCTCCATACATTCTGGTGCTTTTCTGCATCATGGTTTGTTGTAGGAGGTCCAGGATGAGTGGTGGTAATTCAGAAAGTAAATTTCTGGCACATAGTAAGTACTCAAGTGTGCGTGTGTGTGCACACACGCACACACACCTGCGTGCTCAGTTGTGTCCAACTCTTTGTGACCCCGTGGACTGTAGCCCGCTAGGCTCTGCTGTCCATGGGATTCTCCAGGCAAGAATACTGGAATGGGTTGCCATTTCCTCCTCCGGGGGATCTTCCCAACCCAGGGATCAAACCTGCATCTCTTGCGTCTCCTGCGGATTCTTTACCACTAGCACCAAGAAGGGTCACTAAATGTGAAGGTCCAGAATCAGTGTGAAAACACAGCCGTCACTGTAGCATGGTCACTGATGGGACGGGTGTGAGAGAGAAGGCTGTACTCTGGTGATGGCACTCACCATTGTACGTGTGTGTGCACATGTGTGTATAGGTAGTGGGCACGGCCTGGACTTGGTGATTAGTATTCTAAGTCATACTGGACACACAGGGACAAGTGTGACTAGTAACTGAGTTGACTGAGTTTTGAAATGAGCCTGTGGAATCTGAGTGCAAAGAGAGGACTGTGTCAGAGGGTGGAGTGGGGGACCGTGATCACCAGAGAGCCCTGGCCTGATGCTGACAGGGCAGTCTGAGGGCTGATGCATCAGCACAGGAAGAGAATGAGACACTGCAGTGCTGGGGGCTGATTCAGATGTATCATTCATATATATACGTGATGCAGTTGCGTATCAAAGCATCTACACCAGGGGGTAGAATCAGCGAGACTGGGTAAATATGAGATGGCATAAAGCAAACAGTCTATGAGGCATAAGCTGATTCTACCTCCTCATAAAAACAAAAGTTTAATAAGTGCTCTTCGGAGAAATTAAAAAATGCTTAAGTACTCAGGCACGGTGGACGTGAATTACACTCAAAGTGAGAGCCCCTCCTCTTGCCATGCTGGAGGAGCTGTTGGAAGGGTTTGGGTTCCTGGTGGCTCAGATAGTCAAGCGTCTGACCGCAATGCGGGAGACCCGGAGTTCGATCCCTGGGTTGGGAAGATCCCCTGGAGAAGGAAATGTTAACCCATTCCAGTATTCTTGCCTGGAAAATCCCATGGACAGAAGACCCTGGTAGGCTGCAGTGCATGGGGCTGCAAAGAGTCGGACACAACTGAGCGACTTCACTTTCTTTCTTTCACTTTCTGCCACACGGTGATGCCTGGTAAGAGTTATTGTGAAGCTTTGAGGTGTTGGAACAGAGGAAGGAGATGAACATTGAGAATCTGTTCAGTTTGGAGTACAGATACCAGTCATTCTTCCCGCATTGCTGGCTCAGAGAGAGAGACAGAGAGACTCAGGGATTTGGGAGGAAGGGAGGTTAGGGTCGGAGATGCGGATCCGGGGGCCCCTGCATTTAGAAATTTCATTGGCACCTCTCACATTTTCTGTCCAAGTTTTCCCTGGCAGAAAGGACTAAGCTCGTCCTTGAAAATGGGAGGCCTTAAAGCAGATACAAACTGCCCATTTGGTTTCATGATGCTTTGTTTTAATAGAATATTCTTTCTCAAACTTCATGGAGCTTCAGAATCACCGGGGAGTTGGTACGTGCAAATCACTGGGTCCCAGCCCCAGGTATTCTGTTTCTGGAGGGTTTGAGTGGCACCTGAAAATGGGCATTTCCACCAAGTGGCCAGGTGATGCTGGGTGGTTGGGGGTCCACACTCTGAGAACCACTGCCGTGTCCATCAAGACTTTTCGAAGGACTGGTACCCCAGGAAGATGCTCCACGCCACCCCTGTGGCTTCCCAGCACCTCTTCCTGCACAGAGCCTTGCAGGGACTGCACACCAGTCCGGTGTGGGAAGTACATGGATTTCCTGGCTCTGAGCAGCCACCTGAAGGGCAGGTGGCTGATGCTCTTCTGCACCCTCAGGGATTTTCGGGGAGGGGAGGAGAAATGAGCCCGTCCAGGCTGTGGAAAGGGTCTGGCTCCAGGGTCCCTCTGAGTGGACCAGTTGTATCATCCTGTGGATGGATGGTTGGTTCCTCTCATTTGATAACAATTTTAAGAACTGTAAAATCACCTTCATAAGCAGGACAGGCTCTTTATAGATGGACCTGAATGAGAGCAGAGGCCTTGCAAAGGTGTAAAATATGTCTCTGCAGGGGACAAGATCTCATTTAGAAGCAGGAAGAGCTTGGCATGGGTGTCTCCTAGACTGTGTGTTGGTGGATTCAAAGGAGAGGCAAGTTGGTCAACTGTTCGAGTCAGTTCAGTTGCTCAGTCGTGTCAGACTCTTTGCGACCCCATGGACTACAGCACGCCAGCCCTCCCTGTCTGTCACCAACTCTCGGAGCCTGCTCAAACCCATGTCCACTGAGTCGGTAATGCCATCCAACCATCTCATCCTCTGTTGTCCCCTTCTCCTCTGCCTTCAGTCTTTCCCAGCATCAGAGTCTTTTCCAATGAGTCAGTTCTTTGCACCAGGTGACCAAAGTACTAGAGTTTCAGCTTCAGCATCAGTCCTTCCAGTGAATATTCAGGACTGATTTCCTTTAGGATGGACTGGTTTGATCTTCTTACAGTCCCAGGGACTCTTGAGAGACTTCTCCAAGCACAGTTTGAAAGCATCAATTCTTCTGCACTCAGCCTTCTTTATGGTCCAGCTCGCACATCTGTACATGACTACTGGAAAAACCATAGCTTTGACTCTATGTCACTGGGAGAGTGGAGTCTTAACAACTGGACCACCTGGGAAGTCCTTTAAATGTCACTTTTAATGTCTTTTTTTTTTTTTTTTGCTGTGCAAGTGTTCCTTTTCTGTCCCTTCCCATTTATGTAATGCTACAGCTGGAAGGTTTATCAGAAAGCATCTGTGTGGTTGCACTCAGGATAAAGGTTCGTCTCCTTGTACATGTGAGACCATGAGCAGTGCATCATCGGGGCAAGGGTAATTTAAAGTCTTAGCAGCTTCTTACAGCAATCTGGTAACGAGACCTTCAAGCAGACAAAACACAGATCCACCTTTCTTCTAAGAAAGATCTAAGAAGCCGCTGTTCATTGGTCTACTGTCACAAAACCATACAATTAGATCAGTGCTGCGGGCTGAACTGTGTGTGGCCCTCCTCTCCTCCCACCCCAAAATCCAAATGTTGAAGCCCCAAATCCCTGCCCTTGAGGATGTGCCTCTATTTGAAGATAAGGCCTAGATGGAGGTGTTTAAGTTAAAATGAGGCCACGAGTGGTGGGCCCCACTCTAGTCTCACAAGTCAGCCCCCAACAATGAAGAATCACCCAGCCCAACAGTCCCTGATGGCTCAGTGGGTAAAGAATCCGCCTGCAATGCAGGAGACGTGGGTTCAATCCCTGGGTCGGGAAGATCCTCTGGGGGAGGAAATGGCAACCCACTCCAATATTCTTGCCTGGGAAATCCCATGGACCGAGGAGCCTGGTGGGCTACTGTTCATGGGTCGCAGAGAGGACACAACTGACCAGCCAAGCACACACAACAGTCAGCAGAGTCAGCCTGGCGAAGCCCTGCTAGAACCCAGGCCGTGCGACCACATTCTTGAAGGGATCCACTGCAGTGCACAGCATTCTGCTTCTCGCCAAGAAAACCCTCCCAGTCCTGGGGGCCCCAGCACCAGCCCTAAGCTCACTGGGCTCCACCTGGATCCCGAGACAGCGAACCTCAGCCTCCAGCACGGAGCCTCCGGGGTCTCTGCCTCCAACCGCACCCACTTGGGTCCACTTGCCTGCCCACCTCTGCTCTACACGTCCTTTCTGGAAGCTTACACAATTTGCAGGGCCCAGGGGAAAATGAAACCATGGGCCCTTTGTCCCAAACTTTCAAGACTGTGAAATTTCAAGGGCATTTAACCAAGCACAGGGCTGGCACCCAGTCTGGAGTGTGGGGGCCCGCAGGGCCACAGCAGCCCTGCACCAACCCCGTGGCCCTCCCCACCTCTGCGCCAGCCCATCAGCACCGCCTTCACCTTCATCCTTTTACAAATGCCTCCCCAGCATCCGTGTCACACTGGAAGCATAGCTCACAGAGGGCAGGCCTGGCGCGGGCCAGAACTGGAGCTTCCCATTCCATAACGCTGGGTCCCCTGCTGACACAAAGAGCTCACTCTGCCATTCTATCCACAAACCTCCTGGCCAACCTCTCAACGCCCCATCCCTTCCCCCTTCAGAGGTGACTCTGGAACCTTCCGCCCTGCCTCAGATCCTCCTTGATCCTGCCTGATGTCAGGGCCCAAGCCACGGGTGCCTCTGTTCACGAATGGGCATGAGATCCACAAGCATCTCCACCCACGTTCCACCTCTGCTACCCGCTGCCATGCTGGACTTCACCCCTACCCAGGAATGCCCTGTCTCTCAAAACCCCCTCTACAAGCTGCTGGTCTCTGCAACTCACAAATCAATAGACCAACAATGGGAGGAAGAGCTGAAGTTATCAAGTTAGCTAGAAGGGTAGCCACCCAGAGTCAGGCACTGATTTGACACTTTGGTACGTTCTTAGCCCTCGCTGTCACCCCGTGAGATGGGCAGGACTCCTCTAATCCTGTTCTCCAGGGAGAAAAGCGATGCTGAGTGAGTTTGAGAAAACTGATCTTGGTGGACCTGCCAACGAGCAGTCCAGGCTCCAGGTACTTGATGGCAAAGCAGAGCTGTTGCCACCTGAGTCTAGGAAAGACAATTTCAAACTTGCCAATAATCCAAAGAATGCAAGCAAAAACAAGCATACATTTTCAATCCAGCAGATTGACGAAAAGCAAAAAGAACAACCATATCCAGACTGGTGAGAGTGTAGAGGAGACAGGTACTGTTAGAAGTCAGGTTAAAAATTGATATAATAGTTCTAGAAGGCAATCTGGTAAAATAGCGATATATGACCAGCCCAGCTTCAAGCAGCAAAGATTTTGATGCCAAAAGTCCACTTTTGCACAAAGACCCAGACAAATAGGCAAAGATGTAGTTACATGAATATTCATCAAGGCAAAAAAAAATTCATTAAACATCATCTGGGAATGCCTAGATCGGTCATTATTATTATCGCCATCATGTACTGTCACACCTGGGTAAAGTGATCAGATTTTAAGACATAATCTCATTAAATCCTCACAATTCGCTAGATTTTACAAATGAGGAAAATGTTGCCTAAATCATTAAATAAACTGACCAGTCATACAGCTAATGAGCAGTTCAGCTGGAATCTGACTCCAGAATCGGGGCCCTAGAGAAAGAGCATGCAGAGCCGTGTCTAGTGATACAGAAAGATGCCCATGATGTATTATTCGCAGTAAAAATGTAAATTTCATTAGAACAGAGCAAAACTGGGCCTCCCGGGTGGTGTAAGTGGTAAAGAACCCTCCTGCCAAACAGAAGATAACAAGAGATGCGGGTTTGATCCCTGAGTCAGGAAGATCCCCTGGAGGAGGGCATGGCAACCCACTCCAGCATTCCTTTCTGGAGAATCCCATGGACAGGGGAGCCTAGTGGGCTGCAGTCCACGGGGTCCTGAAGAGTGGGACATGTCTGAGCCACACACAGCAGCACAGAGCAAAACCGGATTCCAGACCGAATTCTTTAAAACGACAGACAGGGCTGGTTGGTTGCTGTCTCCTCGACTCCTAAGCCACCCTTTCCCTTCTCTACCCTGGGATGCTGGGACCAGCACCCTACAAACTGCATGTCCCAGCCCCCCTTTCTGGCCAGCTTCCTGCCGAGAGGAGAGAGACGTCAGCCCTGCCTTGGTCAGAGTCGCCCTGGCAGCTCCTTGCGGTCCTTCAGCGTCGCCCCGCCCCGCCCCCCGCCGCAGCCCCGCCCCGCCCCGCCCCGCCCCGCCCCCCGCCCCTCCCTGCCCCGCCCTGCCGCAGCCCCGCCCCCTGCCGCAGCCCCGCCCCGCCCCGCCCCCGCCGCAGCAGTGTCTGCCGCAGCAGTGTCTGCCGCAGCAGTGTCTGCCGCAGCAGTGTCTGCCGCAGCAGTGTCTGCCGCAGCAGTGTCTGCCGCAGCAGTGTCTGCCGCAGCAGTGTCTGCCGCAGCAGTGTCTGCCGCAGCAGTGTCTGCCGCAGCAGTGTCTGCCGCAGCAGTGTCTGCCGCAGCAGTGTCTGCCGCAGCAGTGTCTGCCGCAGCAGTGTCTGCCGCAGCAGTGTCTGCCGCAGCGCACAGCACTCCCTCCGCGGGGTCAGCGTCCACCTGGCTGGGCCGTCCACGGCCCCGGGTTCAGGCCACTCCAGTTCTGCCCTGGGCTGCCCCAAGCCCGAGCATGGTGCCTCTTTCCTGCAGACATGTTGTTCTTTTAGCTCCCACCCCTGTGTGGGCAGCTCCCAGGGTGAGGTCCCCTCTGCTGGATGCTGACTGGCAGCGCCACACGTGCGACTCGACCCGCCATTTTGGAGCTCGCTCCGTGCACCCGGGCCCCCGCCAGGTGCTGGGAACTCAGTACCACCAAGGTGGGCTCAGCTCTGCCCTCAGAGCAGCTGCCTCCCAACCAGGATGCTGGTGTGCAGAGAGCGAGGTCCAGACATGCTAGCACCGCGACTGCTCCTACCTCAGTCCAGTGAGATGGTGGCTCATTTTTCCTTCTTTTTTATCCTATGATTTCTGACTTTTCAGTGAACAAATAATTTTATAATCAGAACATCCAATAAATAAAATAAAGTAGATAACCTGATGCTGGGAAAGACTGAAGGCAGTAGGAGAAGGGGATGGCAAAGGATGAGATGGTATCACCGACTTGATGGGCATGAGTATGAGCAAGCGAGTTGGCGATGGACAGGAAAGCCTGGCGTGCTGCAGTCCATGAGGGTCATAAAGAGCTGGACACAACTGAGCTGAGACAACCTAGCGTCTTCTCTGAATGCCATAATGCTTCAAGAGACTGGTAAGATAAGAACAAACTGGAAAATAAAAAAGATGCTCTCAATATATAGTTGCAAAATAATATTTGAGGTAGAATATTCTGTTTTGGTCCCCCAAAAATTAAAATCAAAAGAGATCCATCCCAGATACAATTCCAACAACAAAAAAAGTCAACAGAAGCACTCGGTCTATTTCCAGGTGGAAAACCATTACTTACTAATACCTAAAGGAGAGCTATGACAAACCTAGACAGTACAGTAAAAAGCAGAGACGTCACTTTGCCCACAAAGGTCCATTTAGTCAAAGCTCTGGTTCTCCCAGTAGTCATGTACAGATGTGAGAGCTGGACCATAAAGAACGCTGAGCACCTTTTTGAATTGTGGTGCTGGAAAAGACTTGTGAGAGTTCTTTGGACAGCAAGGAGATCAAACCAGTCAATCCTAAAGGAAATCAACTGAATAGTCATTGGAAGGACTGATGTTGAAGCTCCAATACTTTGGCCACCGGATGCAAAAAGCCAACTCACTGGAGAAGACCCTGATGCTGGGAAAGACTGAAGGCAGGAGGAGAAGGGGACAACAGAGGATGAGATGGTTGGATGGCATCACTGACTCAATGGACATGAGTTTGAGCAAGCTCTGGGAGACAGTGAAAGAGAGAGAAGCCTGGAGTGCTATAGTCCGTGGGGTCGCAAAGAGTCAGACACAACGACTTAGTAGCTGAACAACATCAAAGCAGTGTTTTAGGTGCCTACTAAGCACAGGGAAAAGGCCAATTTCTAGATAATGTTAGTTAATTCCCTTTGTACCCAAGTGGGGACAACACAGAGCCTTATGGTGGTACTAGGCCTGGGTATCTGCAAAAGTCTAAAACTGGCCCTCGAGCCTCCTGTCTTCGGATAGCTGTAGAAATCCTTTGGCTTGCCTGCAACACACCTACCGCTACAACCCCTTTATAAGGACCACTGGCATCAAGGACTGATCCTACTCCCTGACGACGCCTCCGTCCATCACAGCTTCCAAAGACATGACCCCAGCGCACTAACATTCTCCCGCCCCTCCACCCTGGGGCGCTTTACTGGATGACCTTCAAACAGCATCCTGTCATTCCTGGCACTGGGTCTGTGAAATACCGTAACCCAGAGACCCCTAGAATCTGTTCCAGAGCCAACTGTCATCACTGCTGATAAGCAATATGGAAGGAAACTGCCCTTTTACCAAAACAATTATGAAAAGTACAGAAATTTCTGGTTCAAGAGATACTGCTGATGACATACCCCAACCCTTTGCAGAGAGGGAGCAGCTGGGATCCAATGAGCGTGAGTCATCTGACATCACAAGAGAGGAGGGCACTTCCAGCTCCATGACCTCAGACACATGAGGAAGCCTCGATTTCCCTCTCAGTGAATAGAAATAGAATCCTCTATCTGGGAGGGTTGCTAGGACAGCTGATAAGACATGCCGTAGCTATGACAATGCCAAGCACCCAGGAGGATATCATCACGGTCATTTCCAGCTCAGAACAGGGAGCCGGGTCTCCTGACCGCTAACCAGGTGCCTGCCCACTTTGCACTTCTGACCCAATCATGTAGTCTGGTCTCCCCTCTCCTAACCTCCATTTCTAAAGACTCTGCCAGCATCCACATATTCATGGCTTGATAGTCAATAAACATCTGAGCTAGAGGACACTCTTAAATGGAGTTAGAAATACTAGACAAATAACGAAAGATGAGGCCTGTTATTTTCAAGTTCCCCCTTCCAGTTCCTGTCCAAGGAGATGTGAAATTAAATTTTCATTTCGAGAGTCCTCATTATCTGGGCCTCAACATGCCTTAAATATCTGACATTTTAAAATGGCAAGTAGAAAGATCTTTTCCCAAACATGCAGACCCCGTTGAGCCAGTAATGAGAAATGTTATTAAATGCAGTTGTCTTTACAAAACAGAGAACAAGGTAAGATTCCCCAAAATTTCTTTTGGACGGCTTGAGTTTCAAACTCTGCCACTGAGACATCCTCTGAGGTTTACAACATTGGGGTCCATTTGTGAAACTGTAACACAGTCAGAGGAATCGGTCAATATGAGCTCCTTAAACACCCCAACAGGAGGACAACAAGATTCTTCCTTCTGAAAACCAAACAAAATCACAGACATTACAGCAGAATCAGACTTTTTAAATGGGTGGTTCAAATTCAATTAGAAGTTTTGGGAGGCAGAATAAACTGTGGAAAATTCTGAGAGAGATGGGAATACCAGACCACCTAACTTGCCTCTTGAGAAATCTGTATGCAGGTCAGGAAGCAACAGTTAGAACTGGACATGGAACAACAGACTGGTTCCAAATAGGAAAAGGAGTACGTCAAGGCTGTATATTGTCAACCTGCTTGTTTAACTTCTATGCAGAGTACATCATGAGAAACGCTGGACTGGAAGAAACACAAGCTGGAACCAAGATTGCTAGGAGAAGTATGAATAACCTCAGATATGCAGATGACACCACCCTTATGGCAGAAAGTGAAGAGGAACCAAAAAGCCTCTTGATGAAAGTGAGAGAGGAAAGTGAAAAAGTTGGCTTAAAGCTCAACATTCAGAAAACGAAGATCATGGCATCTGGTCCCATCACTTCATGGGAAATAGATGGGGAAACAGTGCCACACTTTATTTGGGGGGCTCCAAAATCACTGCAGATGGTGACTGCAGCCATGAAATTAAAAGACGCTTACTCCTTGGAAGAAAAGTTATGACCAACCTAGAGAGCATATTCAAAAGCAGAGACATTACTTTGCCGACCAAGGTCCGTCTAGTCAAGGCTATGGTTTTTCCTGTGGTCATGTATGGATGTGAGAGTTGGACTGTGAAGAAGGCTGAGCACCGAAGAATTGATGCTTTTGAACTGTGGTGTTGGAGAAGACTCTTGAGAGTCCCTTGGACTGCAAGGAGATCCAACAAGTCCATTCTGAAGGAGATCAGCCCTGGGATTTCTTTGGAAGGGATGATGCTAAAGCTGAAACTGCAGTACTTTGGCCACCTCATGTGAAGAGTTGACTCATTGGAAAAGACTCTGATGCTGGGAAGGACAGGGTGCAGGAAGAGATGGGGACGACAGAGGATGAGATGGCTGGATGGCATCACTGACTCGATGAACGTGAGTCTGAGTGAACACCGGGAGATGGTGATGGACAGGGAGGCCTGGCGTGCTGCGATTCATGAGGTCGCAAAGAGTTGGACATGACTGAGCGACTGAACTGAACTGAACCTCACACTTGTTTTCACAAAACAGGGCTGCACTGTCTTCACAGCCCATTTCATCAGATGGCAGCTTGGTACATAAGAGCCCAGCCAGGCTCTCCAACCACTGGCATGGGTACGAAGACCATTTCACATTTTTAATTTGGAAACTGGGGACAAGAGATGGAAATTTTCCCAATATTCCTATTAGCTACACTCAGTTTAAGTGATATATACAGATAAAACACAAGGATGTATTACTCATAACACTGGTCACATGACATACTCATAACACTCATCTAGAGGGAGAAACAGAATTTCTTCATATGAATCCCAATTATTTCTGTACACAACCAGGAAACCAGCTTCAACCATCGCCAAATGAAGCAACGTAGCACCTGAAGATTTTTAAAAGACTGTAGCTGGACTCTATCCTACAAAAAGAGGAATCTTTTGCCTCATTTGCACATCACCCCTGATGCCTTAGAGGAATTTTATTTTATTCTCTAATTCCAGATTACTCGTTTCATCATCTCCCCTCTGCCCAAATCAATCTTGTCTCTCTGTGACAATACTGTGCAACAGTTCCTGTTTTCGCTAATCAGTAATTCACATTGCTTTCTCTCCTAGCCTTACGGTTGAGAGACAATAAAAGGTGCTTTGAAAACACGTTGCGAAGTCCCCTGTAAGGTAACTGCCCTCATCACCCTTTATCTGCAGGTGAGCCCTCCTCCTGCAGGTCAGCACCGAGCAAAGCATCGGCCCTTCCTTAGAGACCAGAGATGGGGAGACACCTGGCCAAGACCATCTTCCCAACCAGCCCATCAGGAAAGTGTCGCTGTTTCTCTCCTAACATGGAATGAAACCGAGGTGGGAGGGGGTGGGGCTCAGGCTGGAGGGGGCCAGATCTCCATCAAACCCAGGGCTCTCTGCCCACCAAACCCACGCTCTTCCACACGGCACTCTCATCAGAACCACAGACCACCAATCAACAGTTGTCTGCAGCATAACGGAATTCTGAACACTGCCTCTAAGGCCTCCAACAGTCTCAAAAAAATAACTGACAACTCCGAGCGAGGGCGACTGCACCTGTTTTATCTCCAGCGGAGACGCTCGGGTGACTGAGGGCTGCACAAAGGCTCTGTTCATCAGAACTTTGCTACAAGGGGGAGCGGGGGGGCAGACTGGATGGATTACACGAGGCAGGCATTCCTCCTCCGAGAAAAACACTTCAAACACACCACTGTGTGTGGTGTGCCTGAATCCTATGCTCAGAAATGGACAAAAGAATCCATTGATTACTCGACAAAGGAACCAATCTGATTGGAGTTTTGACAGCA
Source organism: Nanger dama (assembly GCA_917880005.1). Lineage (NCBI taxonomy): Eukaryota > Metazoa > Chordata > Mammalia > Artiodactyla > Bovidae > Nanger > Nanger dama. The sequence continues at coordinate 4,894,926 of CAKJTW010000029.1, forward strand.
CGCGGCACTGATCTGCATTTTTGTAATATGATGCAGAACATACCGTGTGTTCCCTCATGCTCGTGGTCCTTTGTGGGGCAAACAGTGGGCTTTTATAAGCCTTGTGAATTATGAGCTAATCCAGTAAAGAAAATTTCACCAACCCCAACTTGAGGGGTTCCTTGGTCTGTGCAACTAATTTTCAGCCTTCACTTTTCATGCACATAATCCCCTGTAGGACTGCAGGCTAGGGCTCTGTTCTTGAACACAAGAAGTCCTCTGGGGCCCGCTGTGGGTACCTTGGCAACCCATCCACCTTTTGGACGCTTCAGCCTGTTCAGGCCACCAGCATCTCTTGCCTCGATGACTGGACAAGCTCCTAACTGTGTCCCTGCCTCTGGAGGCCCTTGCCCTCTTCCAGCCTGGACAAGCTCCTAACTGTGTCCCTGCCTCTGTAGGCCCTTGCCCTCTTCCAGCCTGGACAAGCTCCTAACTGTGTCCCTGCCTCTGGAGGCCCTTGCCCTCTTCCAGCCTGGACAAGCTCCTAACTGTGCCCCTGCCTCTGGAGGCCCTTGCCCTCTCCCAGCCTGGACAAGCTGCTAACTGTGTCTCTGCCTCTGTGGGCCCTTGCCCTCTTCCAGTACAATGAAGGCTGAACTGGGCCGTTGTCACTGTTCATTTGCTCAGTCGTGTCCGACTCTTTGAGTCCCAAGGACTGCAGCCCACCAGGTTCTTCTGCCCATGAATACTGGAGTGGGTGGCCATTCCCTGCTCTAGCGGAGCTTCCTGACCCAGGGATTGAACCCAGGTCTCCTGTAATGCACACAGATTCTTTACCATCTGAGCCACCAGGGAAGCCCCGAACCAGAGTGACAGAACCAAAACACAAATGCAGTGCTAACACCCTTTGGAAAACTCCCCCAACTCCAGGGGCCCTAACAACTCACAAAGCTCCAACCTTCACCTCACCAGCTCAGCTCTCTCCATTCCTCCCCCTCACCCCACATGTGGTTGGGGTGGGGAGCACCACCATCCCTCACAGACTTCCCCCTCTTCTGGAGGTTAGCAAGGAAGCAGATGTAAGAGCACAGCTGCTCTGAAGTTGAGTTCTCGCCACACAGCTGTTCCTACTCAGCAGACCTATAGGGCACGAACAGAAAGCAGAGTGACCTGACTTATCATCAAGTAACAAAGACAAAAGACACCCTTCCCTGACCCCTAAATCTATTCCTAACAACCACAGATAGAGAGGGCTTTTCACTTTCACTTTTTAACAAAATTTTTTCACTGTGTTTGATTTTTTTAAAAACCAAATATGCTTGGCTTTAAATATACTTTTCTGATAATGAAATTAATCGAACGGAATATCTACTGAATCTACCAGCCCTACCTCCCTACGTCATCCAAAGTTTCAGCTCATGAAGGATTCTCTCCCCAAGAATCAACAGCCAAGCGTACTGAGAGGCATGTAACTGAGGGTCTCACGCTCAGAGGGGCAGACAAACAGGAATCTGCACCCTCTCCTCCCAGCTCAGCCCTAGGACACCTGCAGCAGGCATACAAAGACTGCAAAACACAACCTCTGGCTGTTCAAACAGGCATCACAAGCAGAATTTGCACTGTTTGAGGGCCAGGTATTCTAGGTGCAAGGGTAAGTACCAGCACATCAGCTTTAGGGGAGGTCTTCCGGGGGACTCCGACGAGCCAGTAACAAATATTGCTGGCACTGGTTTTTGCCAGATCAGACATCATTCTAACCTTGAATTCAACATAAATACACAATAGCAGATAGCAAACATTTAAGAAAAATAACACGGGAGAAATTCTTTAAATTAAAAAAAAATCTCATCCATTTCTTGACTTTTATCTCCTCCCTGTGAATTAATGAAATCAGGCTATGATTCCATTTTAGTGGCAAACACGCTCAGCTTGGCTACCTGGGGTTGAACATTTCGAGGGAGTTGATGAGACAGAGAGGCATACGCAGGAAGGTACGAGAGCAGTGCTGGGTCTGGAACAGCCTCTCCTCACATCCCTGACGTCTCAATGCCCGATTCCCTGGGCTTCTCGGGGTCCTTCTAGAATACTCCTGGTCCTTCTCTTTCCAGCTACCTTAAACCTGAAGAGTTTACTCAAACCCCTCTTACTCCATAACCCTTCCTGCTCACTATTTCAAACCGTATCGAAGTCTCCATCCCTGGAAGACCACTGTGTCCTGGTCAGGCGCTCCCAGACTGCCACCCCTTCACTTGCCATTTCCCAGCTTCGACCTCTCTGGGTCACCCAGTTAGGGGAAGCTGCCCGCCCTGGCCAGGCACCACAGTAACCATTGCGTGAGCTGTTTTACGACAGGAGGTCTGGGTAAGGAACACGGAACTAATAAGCGACCACCAACCGGACAAGTTCAGGAAAGGTCAAAAGGAGACACCACCTGTCCGACCACCTCCCAGAATCCTTCTCTCTGGCATCCATCTTGGCTGAACAAGGTGTGCACCACCAGGAAGGACTCTGAGTCAGAATGATTGGCTGAAGACAACCCGGAAACTAATCCCATCACCATAAAACCCGAGACCTTGAGCCATGTGGCAGAGCTGTTCTCCTGGGTTCCCTTCCCCTACTTCTCTCCACCCGGGTGCCCTTTCCCAGTAAAATCTCTTGCTTTGTCAGTACGTGTGTCTCCTCGGACAATTCATTCCGAGTGTTAGACAAGAGCCCAGTTTTGGGCCCCGGAAGGGGTCCTCCTTCCTGCAACAACCCTTACCTCACCCCCAACCCAGCAGGAACCTGGGAAGGGAGAGGGCATTTAGGAAACAAACAAGCACCCGCACCAGCCCCGAGAAAGCAAACCGTTATTCGTCATTAACAGCCCTTTATGGGTAGCCTGGTCAGGAGGAGACCCTACTTTCTCTGCTCACACAGAACAGTCAACCCTGAAGCACTTTCTCTGCCAACTGATTAAGAGAGAAAACCGCTTCCCACGGAGCACCGAAACTGTTACTAACATCCGCAGCAAAAGCAGGAAACACCCTCAGCACGTGAGCTCTCATCCTCATTACCTACTAGCTCTGCCTCCAAGACACAAGCATTTCAAACTGAGTTCACATGGATTCCTTTGATTCTGCTGCAGATGCAGGGACTACAGCGTTCGGCCGCCAGGAGGAGCAGGCATTCAGCTTCCTGGCCAATCACTCTAGGGGCCTTTACATCAATGAGCACGATGTAAATCCAGTGCCTTCTTCAGGAATCCCTAGGCAATGACCCTCTGAATAACCCGGGGTCTCTCTGCCGGAGACATGCTCCTGTTCTTCCCCACACAAGGTGTGGTTTCTGGCTTCTCATTAAAACTCTCATCGAAGACAAAAAAGATCCCACAAAGCAAGGGGTGAAGGATATTCAAGCCCACGCACCAGGAATACGAATGAAGAAAACTTTGTCAATGTGTTAATTCCACCAGAAAGGCCAAGAACCATTGGGGAATTTACTAGAAAGAGGCCGGCTGCAGCCAAGTATGCCAAAGGCTAGTTTTTGCAGAATGCTTGAGATCACAACTTGGAGTTTCACAATCTACACTAACAGAGATTCAAGGAAAAAAAAAGAAAAAAGGTGACTTTTCTCTCAGTTCAAGGTCAGATGGCCTCCATCTCAAAGTGAATTTAGAATCAGAAGAGCAAACCAAAAAGACATCAAAGACACAGCTCAGCCCTGCCTCTAAGAAGAGGCTCACACACTGATGTTTATGGCAGACTGCAGCCTAAAAGCACACTCCTCGATAGGAGAAACATCATGGCAACCCACTCCAGGATTCTTGCCCGGAGAATCCCACAGACAGAGGAGCCTGGCAGGCTACAGTCCATGGGGTCGCAGAGAGTCTGACATGACTGAGCGACTCAACAATAAACATTACAGCGTGAGGCCAGAATCACTCCAGATCTCACGATGCTGGGAAGAGGCACCACGTCATCAGTTCTTTCCTCCACATTCACCTCCCCCTTCTTTCACTTATTCACAGCATTGCAATGGGTTTTTACTCTCGATGGGCGTCATAACAGAGGCTATGGCATCATGCGTCTAGGTATTAGATGCATAAGATGGCCCATCATTGCTTTCAAGGAGACAAAAATGCAGAAGCAGGCAATTCCTGCAACACGTGAAACCCCTGAATTGAGGGTACAAAGGGCACAGTGCCCTCACAGCCACACCAGTTCTGAAAGGAGAAAGAGTAATTCTGAAATTCCACTTAAGAAGTGGAATTCCTCTGCTTGACTGGTGTGACACATGAGAGCAAAATTAAGAATCAAGCTACCAGCAGTATTTTTCTCAGAACTAGATCAAATAATCTCAAGATTTGTATGGAAATACAGAAAACCTCGAATAGCGAAAGCAATCTTGAGAAAGAAAAATGGAACTGGAGGAATCAACTTGCCTGACTTCAGGCTCTACTACAAAGCCACAGTCATTAAGACGGTATGGTACTGGCACAAAGACAGAAATATAGATCAATGGAACAAAATAGAAAGCCCTGAGATTAACCCACATACCTATGGACACCTTATCTTCGACAAAGGAGGCAAGAATATACAATGGAGTAAAGATAGTCTCTTTAACAGGTGGTGCTGGGAAAACTGGTCAACCACTTGTAAAAGAATGAAACTAGACCCCTCTCTAACACCATACACAAAAATAAACTCAAAATGGATTAAAGATCTAAATGTAAGACCAGAAACTATAAAACTCCTAGAGGAGAACATAGGCAAAACACTCTCCGACATAAATCACAGCAGGATCCTCTATGATCCAACTCCCAGTATACTGGAAATAAAAGCAAAGATAAACAAATGGGATCTAATTAAAATTAAAAGCTTCTGCACAACAAAGGAAACTATAAGCAAGGTGAAAAGACAGCCTTCTGAATGGGAGAAAACAATAGCAAATGAAACAACTGACAAACAACTAATCTCAAAGATATATAAGCAACTTATGCAGCTCAACTCCAGAAAAATAAATGATCCAATAAAAAAATGGGCCAAAGAACTAAATAGGCATTTCTCCAAAGAAGACATACGGATGGCTAACAAACACATGAAAAGATGTTCAACATCACTCATTATCAGAGAAATGCAAATCAAGACCACAATGAGGTACCATTTCACACCAGTCAGAATGGCTGCGATCCAAAAGTCTACAAGCAATAAATGCTGGAGAGGGTGTGGAGAAAAGGGAACCCTCTTACACTGCTGGTGGGAATGCAAACTAGTACAGCCATTATGGAAAACAGTGTGGAGATTCCTTAAAAAATTGCAAATAGAACTGCCTTATGACCCAGCAATCCCACTGCTGGGCATACACACTGAGGAAACCAGAAGTGAAAGAGACACATGTACCCCAATGTTCATTGCAGCGCTGTTTATAATAGCCAGGACATGGAAGCAACCTAGATGTCCATCAGCAGATGAATGGATAAGAAAGCTGTGGTTCATATACACTATGGAATACTACTCAGCCCTTAAAAAGAATAAATTTGACTCAGTTCTAATGAGATGGATGGAATTGGAACCGATTATACAGAGTGAAGTAAGCCAGAAAGAAAAACACCAATACAGTATACTGACACATATATATGGAATTTAGAAGACAGTAATGATGACCCTACATGTGAGACAACAAGAGACACAGAGGTATAGAGTGGACTTTTGGACTCTGAGGGAGAGGGAAAGGGTGGGATGGTATGGGAGAATGGCAATGAAACATGTATATTTTCCCGTAAGAAACGAAACGCTAATCTATGTTCAATGTAGGATGCAGGATGCATGGGGCTGATGCACAGGATGATTCAAGTAGAGGATGGGGGGTGGGAGGTGGGAGGGGGGATTCGGCATTGGGAGATTGTGTTCACCTATGGCTGATTCGTGTCAATGTATGGCAAAACAAATACAGTATTGTAATTTTAAAAATAAATAAATTTAATTAAAAAAAAAAAAAAAAAATTAAGAATATGAAGCTCGACTCTCCCTACCTCCCAACCTCATCCCCAAAGGGGAATAAAAATGAATACCTCTCTCTGAGACTCGTTATGAGGATTAAATGAGCTCCTACTCTGCTGGTCAAGCAATCTGAACATGGACTAGGACAGTGGGTACACCTGACACCCTGGCTTCACCATAGTGTGAAACCCAGATAAGGCGGTTTAGTGTGGGTGGAAGGGAAAGGGCACCTTTGCTCCATTATGAACATTAGTGTATTAAGGAAAAAAATCAACGTGCAATTTAGGAGTTTAGCTTATTTAAATACATATACCTTTTCCCACAAAGGTACACATACACATACACACACACTCGTAAATGCTAAGAGCACCTGATCCAAAGTAATAAGATTTCAATTCAGGTCCTGACATGCCACTTGATCTGGCACATGGTCTGTGAACGAGTTCCTTTACATTCCACGAGCTCTGACCTCATCTATAAAGGGAAGAGACATCCACCCCCAGGGCCAGAGTCAAGGTGGGGCCGTGGAAAACCCTTGGCGAGGCCTGCAGCTCTGCAAACATAAGTGAAAACGGTTTGGCAAGAAACTTGAGGAGCTCATTCTCCTAACTAGCCCTTTTGCTCAAAACTTCAAAACAGCTTTTAAAAAGGTAACATTTCAGTGTATAAAACTGTTAAGAATTCCATGAGGGTCAAACCCCAGATCTCCCAAATAAATCCGAAAAAACACCTAACGCTCAAATGTCATTCCTGCTCCTTCCACCCTTCGTTTGACAACTGTATACCAACTATCTGCCAGGCCTAGAGGAGCACCACGGATCACTGAAATCTGCAGAGAAGAGAGGTCCCTCCATCTGGTTTGGGGAAGCACACTATGGTTTTTGACGCCCTTATTAAACTATTAACCTCATAAATATGAGTTAACCAACATTCACTATTCGAATTGAATGATTTCCTGATCAATCTGTCTGATCTCACTAAGGATCTCAAGCCTCTACCCTACCACATTAGAGTCACTTCTCACAAACTTGTCTTGTAACCCTGACATTGTCCACAAACAAAAGCGTTAAACCAAAAAAGCAAATCACAGATACTTTCATCACCTTCAGGAAACAAATCAAATCAAAACAAAAACACCAAGACCTTTCTGACACCCAGAAATGCATCTGGGATCAGTCTGAGGACTGGCCATATGCCAAGCACCATATATTTATTAATTCCTTAAATTTCATGGCTCTCAGTTATATGGATAAGGCACTTTCTGGATGAGGAAACTGGGGAATGTACAGAGGGTTAATTAACTTGCTAAGAGCATTCTAGCACAGAGTAACCCTATGGCCCTTGGCCTGCCACGTCCTCAGCCTGCCTTTTGTCTGTAGAAAAACTTTAGCCAGAAACTAAGTCTAATCAGAGAAGTGAGAAAAGGCAGAAACAAAGGATAACAGTCCAAGAAGACGAAACAGTCACAGTTTGGTCAGTAAGCACAGTAAGGACCTTCAGCTCCTCTTCAGGGGCTACGAGAATATTCTGAGTCAGAGCACACAAGCTGTCTTGTAGGTGCTGAGCCTCCACCAGGGGAAAGACGCTACCTACACGATGGCCAGACTGTGGCCAGGACGTGTGGTTTATCCACTAAGTCGTGTCCGACGCCCGCCACCCTAGGGACTGTAGCCCGCCAGGCTCCTCTGTCTATGGGACTCTCCAGGCGAGAATACTGGAGTAGGTGGCCATTTCCTTCTCCAGCGGATCTTTCCCACCCAGGGATCAAACCCAGGTCTCCTGCATTGCAGGCAGAGCTACGAGGGAAGCCCCGCCTCGCCATCCACTGCCACAGTTCCGAGAACTGGCCTTCCAGGAATGCAAACAAACCAGCTCTGGAGCTGAAGAGCAGCTGTGCTGACGGCAATCAAGATGACCCTGGGCAGACCCCCGATAGCCAGTTTCAGGGGGACTGGCAGAGCTGGCTGCGGGGGTTCTGAGCACAGCCCCTCCTTCCATCTATAAAAGCTCTGGCCCACTGGTGGTCAGGGGTGCTGGGAGGAGTCGGCCTTGGGCAGGGAAACCCACCCCCACCAGCATCCAAAATAAAGCACACTTTTCACGCCTCTTTACTGGCTTCTGAGGGGCCAGACCCCACTTCCAGCAGCATGACCTTACCATCACCCAATCCAACTGATGAGGGCTCAAAAGTCAAGACCCTAAATTATTCAAGTGCTCTTTGTTATATAGCAACCAAACGGGAAACCTCTGGCTCCATGGCAGTGCTACACTCGAGAGTTAGCTCCCATCTGCAAAATAACCTAATCGTTCACATGCGGCATCCCTTGGACTCATTCCCGTGGGGCGGCCTCACACATAATTCATATAATCCACTCTACGGAAAGTCCACAGGTCTCTCTCTCCCTTTTAGTGAGTGGCGAAACAACACTTCAGGTGGTGAGACAGTAAGACTCAGGATAAGGTTAAAAGGCTGGAGGACACCTGGGACTAGCTAACCCTAACCCTAACTCTAACCCTAGCAGAGGGAGAGAAGAACTTTAGAGACCTGGCCAACCAGCACTGGGTCAGGAATTGCCATCTCCTCTGGTTAAACCGAAACTCCAATACTTAGGCCACCTCATGCAAAGAGTTGACTCATTGGAAAAGACGCTGATGCTGGGAGAGATTGGGGGCAGGAGCAGAAGGGGACAACAGAAGATGAGATGGCTGGATGGCATCACCGACTCAATGGACATGAGTTTGGGTGAACTCCAGGAGTTGGTGATGGACAGGGAGGTTTGGTGTGCTGCAATTCACGGGGTCGCAAAGAGTTGGACATGACTGAGCGACTGAACTGAACTGGTTAAACCTAAGCTTTCAGAGTCTTTTCGGCTTCACTCCTCTGCTCCAGAGATGAGGAGAGGGAACTGGACAAGGACCCAGAACCGATGCAGGGTTCTGCTGGCAGGAAGAATCGAGGAGGCCTGTTTCAGAATAGAAAGTGGATGCTTTTTATATGTATTTATATAAGAACATGTCTCAGGGACTTCCAGACAGTCTAGTGGTTAAGACCTCACCTTCCAACGCAGGGAGTACGAGTTCAATCCCTGGCTGGGGGGCTCACATCCCACCTGCCTCAGAGCCAAAAGCCCAAGATGTAGAACAGGCATACAATGGAAGCAGTATTACAGCAAATTCAATTAAGTTGGGTTTTTTAATGGTTCACAGAAAAAAGAATCTTTAAAAATATATACATCAAAAAAAAAAATCTCAAACAATATAATCAAATTTGTTGAGAAACTGGTTCAAAATTCTAAGTAGCTCTTCCCAAAACTATCCAAGAACTCCTCAATCCAAGAGTCCAAGAAGCCACTGTATGTGAAATAACACGAAACACAAGTGCAAAGAGCATGATCTGGTGAAAAGCATCAGGCCATGGCTCCACCATCAGCAGTTCTGCTAACCGTCAGCCAAGCAGGTCACAATAAGGCCCAGATGCGTGAGATGAATCCGGTTCAGCGAGGGTCACAGGATCCACATTTGGGTTTGTCTGTGACATATCTTCCAAGAGTTCTATGAAGAACACATACAAACACGGCTTAATGAGATCATCTGTGAGTCCACTCTCCCCTCAGCTGGAAGGGACTTAAGACTCTAACACTTAATCCCTCCAACTGAGATGGGCCTGAAAAGAAAAGTGGAAACCTAGTTGGGTCTTTTATCTTAGTGGAGAAGCTTCTAGAACAATCAGCAGATGATGACCAAGCAAAAGGATGAGCTGGATCCATTAGGTGTTGCCATTCTTTTATCTGATCTTAGAACACAGATCTATAACCAATTCCAGGGCAATAGGCATACACGTGGAGGCCAGATGTGGAGAGCTCTGAGTGAGCTGAAATCAGCTCCCCTGAATCGAGTCCTGTTTCCCCTCACTGTGGATAACTGAATATGCACGAGGCCCAGGCTGGACATGGACTTCTCAGACTCCACGTAAGAAAACACATCAACTGTCCAGACGGCTTTCTCAGGACATTCTCCATCAGCAGCCTGGACTGAGCCAATGGCATGAATATAGACATGTTCAGTAAGGCGATCAGGCACAGGGCTCTTTGTTAAATCTCACCCGGGTCATCTGTTTCTTCGTTCTACTATTCTGAAAACATGCCAGAAAATCTTACCCCCTGCCAGATCCCCTCTTCTAATAAGAAAAATCTTGTACACGCATGACAGGCGCTTCATAGCTTGGAACTAACCGCACTGTATCGGGTGCTCGCGGCCAAGCGGTTTACTGTAGGTGGGAAATCATTAACCGTGTACAGTGAGAGCCAGTGCCCAGTAATCCAAAGGCCAGGCTCGGCCAGGAAAAACAAAAGCATCGCTGCCCTCACCAGCCATGAGACAGGCTGTGTTTTTACGATCCAGGCATCTCAATGGGCTGTTCAACCACAGAACATTAAGCAGGGAAGGTTTTTAGTTCACCGAATCCCAACATTGCACAGTGATAACAGCAAACACGACTGGAAAGGGAAAAACCTGCAAACCAGGAAAGGCCAGGCCGGGTCTCTGGCACCAATTCATCAGGTAGTCAGATGACAGAACAAAGGAGACCCAGTGTGAGAGGGAAAGGCAACAGGCATCAGCTGCATTCTGTTTGTATGATGGAAGCTACAGTTCTTTAACTCAAAATGGAATCTATCCAGTTGTCCAGAGCCTCATCCATATTATGTATTCAGAGGCAGTTGGACATATAAATTCCCATTTACCCCATATAAACCATTTCAGAGTACGGGTTGTTCCCCCCCTCCCCTCCACCTCCATCCCCTGGTTAAGTTTCCTGGGATAAGAAGAATTTTACAACCAACTACAACCAAGGAAGTTGAATAAATGAATTGAAATGATGAGAAAGGTACAAAGAATCTGGCACTTTTGTGCAGCCATATTGCTATGTGTTAGTTGCTCAGTCGCGTCCGACTCTTTGTGACCCCATGGACTGTAGCCCGCCAGGCTCCTCTCTGTCCATGATATTCTCCAGGCCAGGATACTGGAGTGGGTAGCCATTCCGATCGAACCCAGGTCTCCCACACTACTATCTGAGCCACCAGAGAAGCCCATTTCACACAGCCATGTAACCATCTAATCTCAGAACAGCACCACCCGATGAACTTTCCGTGATGCTGGGAATGCCCTACATGGCAGCTGTCACATGGAGGTACTGAGCATCTGAAATGCGCCAAACGCCAACTGAAGACGCAAGTTTTAACTTTCATTTAGTTTTAATCATCTTAACTTACCTAGCCTCACGTGCCTAGTGCTTCCTGACTGGCAGGTATAGCTCATTCCCAGGAAGCAGCAGAGGATGCCCAGAATACACAGTGTTATCAGAGAAAAAGCACAAGGGCATCAAGAGATGAGCAGAGAAAAAGGTCATAAGTGGGAGCAGCAAAAATAGTCACCAGGCTAACTAACCCACCCCAGGAAGGGAGACAGAAACTCACAGTCAACAGCAAGGGAGGATGGACAGGCTGGGTGGGCAGGAACCCCCTAAGGGGGCTGGGGTGGGGTGAGCGAGTGTCCCCAGGGGGAATGAGATTCCTAAGAGAGGCTAATCAGGTAACTGCTACAAGGAAGCCTAAAAGGATGGAATGACTCCTTTTAGGGGAAAAACTTACAGTTTGGGGGATAGCCTCTCCAAGCAATAGACCTTCCCAGACTAAAGGGAGGCAATTAGTGAAGATGAAGGGGGAAGAGCGTGCAAAGCAAAAGGAACAGCAGATGCCAAGTTCCCAAGCCCAGAACTCACCTACCCCGCCTGCTGGCAGAGGGACAAGGCCTGGGCAAGGGGGTGCCCCCGTGCAGCTGCTGAAATGGGACCAGCCCAAAGTGAGACACACTCCAACTGCGAAACACCCGCCACATCCCAAACACCCGCCACATCCCAAACACCCGGTACAAAAGAAAAGTACATAGAAGATCTCAATTTTTTTGTGAATACTGAGTCCACGCTGAAATATTTTTGATAAAATGGATTAATGAAAACATTAAAATTCGTATCATCTGTTGTTTACAAGACTTTGCAGGCGGACCACTAGAAAAGGCAGGGTACATATGTGGCTTGCGTTCGTGGCTCACATTATCTTCTCTTGGCAGCACCAGGGCAGGGCAGAGAGTGGAGAGGTGGGGCTGGGGGCTCGGGGCCAATCACTGGAGGCTGAGAGCCAGGCCTGAGCTTTGGATCCAACTCTGATGAGGAGGGGATGGGAATCTCATTTCTCCTTTGGAGAGATCGCTGCAGACAGGAGGTAGGGGAGGGAGGTGGGGAGGCCGGGCTGGAGACAGGCTCAGCAACCACCCCACCTGCCGGAGGCCAGAGACCTTAGGAGCCCAGGATTAGAGTCACAGTGCTTGGGCTCGAATCTTAAGTCCAGTACTAAGAAAATGTGTAACTAAGGACAAGCTACTTAATCTCTGTGTCTGATCTTTGTCATCTGCAAAATGGGATACTAACAGCCTTCCGCTAGAGTTTAAGACATGCTTTGTCCAGTGTTTAGAATAGCACATGGCACGTAAGCCCTCGATGGTGTTCTGTGATTACTATAACTGGATGAAGAATATGAAAGAAGATGGTAAACTGGGTTATTAACTAAAAAACCGGGTAAGCGATGGGAGGCAAGACTTTGGGTAGGGAGGGGGCAGACTAGGAAGGGAAGTACTGAGTTGGCCAATAAGTTCGTTTGGGTTTTTCCATAAGATATGATGGAAAAATCCAGAAGAATTTTTTGGCAACCCAATAGTCTTGCTTTGACCAGGCTGCATTTGAGATTCCCATGGACCATCAAGTGGACCTGTCAGATGGGAAACTGGCTCTCTAAGTGTGAGTTCAGAGGCAAAGGGTGCAGGTTGGTAATACAGTTTGCTGCTAAGTCGCTTCAGTCGTGCCTGACTCTGTGCAACCCCATAGATGGCAGCCCACCAGGCTACCCCGTCCCTGGGATTCTCCAGGCAAGAGCACTGGAGTGGGTTGCCATTTCCTTCTCCAATGCATGAAAGTGAAAAGTGAAAGTGAAGTCGCTCAGTCCTGTCCGACCCTCAGCGACCCCATGGACTGCAGCCCACCAGGCTCCTCCGTCCATGGGATTTTCCAGGCAAGAGTACTGGAGTGGGGGCCATTGCCTTCAGTTTAAGACATATCAACTCACTTGCTGATGAGTGCTTAAAGCTTTGAAACACCATGGGACAGAGTACAGAAGAAAAAAAAGCGGGCAGGGGGCGACCCTGGGCGCGTGGAGGCCTGGAAGGAGAGGAAGAGCCAGAGGGCAGCTGGGAAGGAATGATTCATAACACAAGGGAAGACAAGAGCAGCGGAGGAGCTGGGAGGCCTTCCAGGGGCAGCAGAGAGCTGTTTCAAATCCAGCCGGAGAAGGAGAAAGACAGGAGAGACCACACGCGGCACCTGGACGGTGCAGGCGGGCAGCAAAGGCTGGTGTCGCACCCAGGTCACAGCCACCGGTCACCCTCGTCACTGGAGGAACAGACATACTGACAAGCTTGGAAAGAAGGTAAGAGAGTGGACAGCAGTGAACAGGATCTATTCTCGAAGGGATGACCTGCTATCAAGTGAAGCACAAGAGGACAATGGCTGGAGAGGAACACGGAGTTTTTAAGGAAAACTTTCAAAGAGAAACATTACAAGGCCTATTTATATGCCATTTGGAAGAATCCAGAAGAAAAGAAGAAACGAATCATCCAGGGGTAAAAGAGTGAGCTTCAGGAGAGGCATCCTTGAGAAGGTGACAGAAGATTCCAAGAGCCAGCCGGGCTTCAGCCCCTGTGGGGAGCAAGGCAGCAGGAAGAAGACGCAGCTGGGGGTAAGAAGTCTGATCGCCTGGCTCCCTTCTCTCAGTGAACAAGAAGCGAAGTCCTCAGCTAAAAAGAAGAAGGGGGTGTGGGAGAACTGATGACTGACCAAAAGTTTTCTTGCAACTGGTGAAATGACCCAAAAAGTATAGTAAGATGCCTGAGAGATGCCCATCGCAGGGGTGAGGTCACAAAGATGATGGATCCAGTTAATACTGTCTTGGGAAAATGAGTTTAAACCAGAATGGGGAGTCTTAACCAGGGCTGCTTGGGGTCTCCTTAGGAAGTCCCACAGAATAAGAGGATCCAAGTGGTCTGGGTATTCTCAGGAGGCACCCACGAAGTCTAGGCTGCCATCTCAGAGCAAGAGGGGTGTGGTGACCACTAATGAAAAGGAGGTGGGGATCCAGAGAGCCACCGAACTCTGGATTCTGAAGGGCGAATCTCACGTGGGAAGGACGGGCATGGAGACCTGAGAGCAGGATCTCACGTGGGAAGGACGGGCATGGAGACCTGAGAGCAGGATCTCACGTGGGAAGGACGGGCATGGAGACCTGAGAGCAGGATCTCACGTGGGAAGGACGGGCATGGAGACCTGAGAGCAGGATGTCTTAAATCATGATTCCAGAGGTTAATCGAGACAAGATCTAAAGACAGCCAATAAAAAAAGCAGCAGAAAGGTCACCGGGGCTGAGGAGGTCAAGAATTGAGAGGACAGGTTGCCAGGTGGATGGACGGACAATGGTGATGGAGACTAAGCTTGGGGAGGAAGATGTCAGAGGAGGAGGTGATCAGAAGACCAGGACAGAAGGAGGGAGGAAGCGGAGCTACAGCTGATGGTACAAGTTTCAACAGGAGCTGAAGTTCAAAACAGGGGAAGGGAGGTCAGCTGGAAATGGCAATAAGGAAAAACCACTCCTTGAGAAGTCGCAGGAACAGGCAGCCAGGTTTTCACAAGAGCGAAGAGGGGGTGGAACATCTTCAGAATGCGGGGAACACGGGAAAGAACCAACGCGCACATTGCAGCGGGCGGCCCTACTTTGCAGTGGGTGGTTCACCTGGTGGTGGAAGCACGGCGGCCAAGCGTAGCCCTCCCAACTCAGCACTGCCCCAGCACGCCCCCACCTGCAAAGTTACCGCACGTTTCAGGCCTCTCACGAAGGGCAGGCTAGAGGTGTGAAGGCGATAGCAGCCCCAGGGTTCGCTGAAGCACGTTTCCGACACTCCTCAGGGACGGACTGCAGCCAAGCTGGCCACCAGCTTGTTGGAACAGAACCATCCCCTCCACTCCAGCCCAACAGCAGGCCGGCAGCTGGACACCAAAGTCAGCCACCACTAGAGGGCGACACAGCCCCAAGACTTGAGCAACTCCCAGGCACTGACTTGGATAAAGCTCTAAGCAGCGGCAGACACTGATTGACATTTCTCTCCAATTCATAATTCAGTTACTTCAATCTTGAAGACGGAATACTAGAAAAATACAGAGAGGCCATGGGTACAGATACGCACAGAAAAAGGTCTCAAAGGTTTTAGTGACGCTATTTGCAAAACAGAAAGAGAGACAGACATAAAGAACAAAGGTATGGATGGTTGCTTCTGTTGGTTCGTCGCCAACTCCTTGCAACCCCACAGACCACAGCACGCCAGGCCTCCCTGCCCCTCACTGTCATCTCCCGGAGTCTGCCCAAGTTCGTGTCCACTGAATACCAAGAGGGAAAAGGAGGGCGGGAGGAACTGAGGCTGGGATGGGCACATACATATTATTGATATCATGCATAAAATAAATGTCTAGTAGCAACAAACTGCACAGCACAGGGAACTCTGCACGCACGGTGGGGCCCGGACGGGAAGGAAGTCCGAAAGGGGAGGCACAGACGGGTAAGGACAGCTGATTCGTTTGCGGCAAGTAGAAACTCAGAACGCTGTAAGGCAACTATGCTAGGCTAAGTCACTTCAGTCATCTCTGACTGTGTCACTCCACGGACTGCAGCCCGCCAGGCTCCTCTGTCCATGGGATTCTCCAGGCAAGAACACTGCCGTGGGCTGCTATGCTCAGGGGGTCTTCCCAACCCAGGGATCAAACCCAGGTCTCCCTCACTGCAGGTGGATTCTTTACCGTCTGAGCCACCGGGAAAGCATACTCCAGTAAAAATTAATCTTTAAAAAGGTCTCAAAGACTTTTCACTAACCTGGTCAACAGCAGTTCACCTCTAGCAAAGTAAGGAAGTGCACCCAGAAAGGGCTTATTTTCACTTTTCCGTCCATACGCCGTGTTTCTCAACAGTGCATTCACACACGCTTTGTACAACTTAAAAATGCATTAAAACTGTGACAATATAATATATAGATACAAAATTTATCACATTAAACAAAACCTTAGGAAGCAGTAACTAGAGAGACTCCGAAACAGCAGTGTTCAACAAGGATCTAAAATTTCTCAAATCTAAAGCTATATTCTTTTCCAAAGGAAAATAAGGCCCCCGGAGATTAAGTAACTTGGTCAAATAACAGGGGCAGAATTGAAATAACAGCCAACTCTCATCCCAGATCCTAGGACACAGGAATGCTCTCTGTGCTCCATCCTCTACTAAACCTTTAGCATTTAGTGCTCAGTCATCAGTTCTCTGCTTCGCCAGGTCTTCATGATCTGTGGTTGCCTGAACCCAGAGATATGGAGGAACCATGGATACAGAAGGGTAACTATAAATTACTCATGGACTTCTGACTGTTCAGAGGGTTGCCACCCCTAGCCCCTGTGTAGTTCAAGGGTCCACTGTACAGGGTTTAATATTACCCATGGTTTCAGGTGTCTACAGGGTTCTTGGAAGGTATCCCATGCACAAGGAAGGTCTATTTCATCGAGAATTTCCCTACAGAGGGAGAGGAGACACAGCTGGCCAGCAGACAGCAGAGTCAGGATTTAAACAGAGCTCTGTAACCTATACCTTCTCTAACCGCAGTCCTGGGCAAGCGGATCAGACAGCGTTCTCTCTTTATGTCTCCTGATATGAATCCCATTCCATCCTCAGCCCCTCCTCTGTGCCCTTGCCATCTGGCTTTCACAAGCATTTCTACTTGGGTTGACCAATTTAGCTGACATCAGTGCAGGCAGAAAGATGGCTCATGGGCCTGGGTCCTAAAGAGAGCAGGTGAGGGGGAGGATCCAGGGACAGGCAGGTCAGACCCTGGCAAAAGAGTGTTTCTTCCTCAAAGGACTGGCAGGTAGAGGGAAGGTCTTCAAGGTGGGTTAGAGAAGACTGTCAGATGTCTGATGGTGGAGTGGCCAACACCGTGCAGTAATTACTGCTGTAATTACTTAATCACCGAGTGTGGTTAAGGGAGGACTGGGGAACAGAGAAGAACAGATCTTGGTTCTCAACATAGCTGCTTCGAAGGCTCACCTGTGCAGTTTTTAAAAACATACACCAGTGCCCAGGCCTGCCTGCCCCTGGACCAGTGAAATCGGGGTCTCTGGGCATGAACAGGGCCTCAATAAAAGCATCAAACTTCCCCAGGCAATTCCAAGGTGTGGTCAGGACTGAGAAGCACTGAGCCAAACCAACAGCTGAGAGAACTGAACTTGGGCAGGATCAAGGGAAGCGAGGCAGGACTGCAAACTCTCAGAAGTCCAGCCAGCATCAGGCGCATGCACGTGTCATACAGGCGCACAGCTCGGTGACCTTCACCAGCAATTTTATGCAGTGAGGAGCAGAAAGAACGCCACAGCAAGATCTTTCAGGGCAGGTCAGTGGGTCAGGGGTAAATGGGTGTGGAGTGGGTGCAAAGGCACTGTGGTTGAAGCTGATAAAGGAGATTGTGCTGAATACAGAGGTGAGGCCAGAATACAGCTGGCAGGCAGGGAGAATCCAGGGAGGCGAAGGGACCAGGCTGGGGGCAGGCAGGGGTGTCAGAATAGCCTGGATACCTTCTCAACACATGGATGTATCTGAGTGTCCTTACATCCCCAATGTTCTGTCCCTCCCAGGTGTTTCTGAGACCACTGGGACCCCTGGGACAGGAGGAGGTGGTGTGGACAGGAGAAAAATGAAGCAGAGAAGTAATGTCAGAGAGAGAAGACTGCAGAATTTAAGAGCTTAGACGTCGAGCATCTTCAATGGAAGCCATGGCTGAATTAAAGAGAAATACTATTGAATTTACTGCGGTAAGAAATGTCAAGGTCCATGGATGAGCCCATCCACAGGGATATCTTAGACCCTGAGGAGGATACAGGGCGTGGGTATGGATAGAAACCAAGAAATGTGGAGGTATGACCTCAGCAGAGTGGAAGCAGGTGGTGGGATGAGGTCAGAACCTTTGTAAGATATCCTGCTTGTACTGGGGGCCAAGGGCATCTGGAATCTGCACCCCGGAGCTGGAAGAGGCGCCCTCCCAAGAAGGAGGGAGGGAGCAAGGTGCTGGGCCACAGTCACTGTGGGGAAAGAGCAGCAGCTCCCTCAGCTGCTGCTGTTCAGTCGCTCAGTCGTGTCCGACTCTCTGCGACCTCATGGACGGCAGCACGCCAGGCTCCCCTGTCCTTCACCATCTCCCAGAGCTTGCTCAAACTCACGTCCACCAAGTCGGTGATGCCATCCAGCCATCTCATCCTCTGTCGTCCCCTCCTCCTCCTGCCCTCAATCTTTTCCAGCTTCAGAGTCTTTTCCAGTCAGTCAGCCAATGTATTAGAGCTTCAGCATCAGTTCTTCCAATGAATATTCAGTTGGAAAATGAACAAATCAGACAGGGTTCTCTTCTGCCTTAATGGTCTACGGCTCAGTCACTCTCTTGGGAAACTTTGAAGGATCTGGTGCAAAAGATGACTCAGCCAGAAAACAGCAAGGAAACCAAACAGAAGGAATATGAGTTCCTAGAGTCGTGAACAGGCTTGGAAAGTGGCTGTGTTCTTAGAACTAGTTACTTGGGAGGTTTTTTGTTTTTAAATCAGAGGGAGGGAAGATTTAAATTGGTCAAAACAAGAAAAAAAGATTTTTAACTATTAACAAATTTAACACATTGATGAAGCAGAACTGTTAGTTCTACAAGTAAATGAGACCAAAAAAACTATGTAAAGCCCCAAGTTTCCTTCACCAACTCGGTTCGGATCTATTCACAAATGTTTTTGACAGTGAACACTCGCGGGCCCCTGAAAAAGCAACGCTTAACATGCAGGAAATGGACCTTCGCTGGCGGTCCACTGGTTAAGACTCCACGCTTCTGCCGCAGGGAAAAGGTTCGATCCCGGTTGGGAACTAAGATCCCACATGCTGCACAGCAAGGCCGGTGACTAAACAAACATGGAGGAAATGCTGAGCCACGCGGCACACGGAAGAGGGTGTCTGTGTTGATAAGAGTCTGTTCCATGAAGCAATCTGTGCGCTCGTTTACCAGAGCAGACGTGCTCCATGCATCAGGTCACGTTTTAGATTTGTTGGAACTTTCTGGTAATTCTTGTTTGAGCTCTGGGAAATATGCCATGAACGAGAAAGTAAAGTGAAGTCGTTATTAATGCTGGAAGGACACAGAGGGCTGTGGGCGACGCAGCCTCAAGCGTGGAGTGCGTTCTTCCTGGGGGGTTGCCACTCATGGTAACTAGGAATGCAGCAGCTGGTCTTCTTTTTGTTTGTTTGTTTAAAGGGCGAGGAAACACCTGAATAAAAGGGGAGGCAGCCATTAACCAGAGGTTAGGACAGTGTCAATAAAGAAGGGAAACTTCCCGTGTATGTCACAGGCAAAGGCATCGGGATAACTGAAACCACACTCACTACCATCTCAAACAAGTCAAAGGAAACACATTCAGAAGCGTGATCTTTCATCCCTATGGGGCTCAGCCTCATTAGCTTATAATTTTACCATTCCCACTAGGATCTGGCTCCCCAGTAAAGAGTGACAAATGGCTGCCTGCTTCCCCATAAATAAAGACCAACACGCAGGAGCGACGTGGCCAACAGCCAGACTCACACGTGTGCTGAAGTCATATCTGAACACGATAAAGAATGAACTGACTACAGATTATCCTGAACATAAGTTATTCCAGACAGTAATAGGGAGAGGCTGCTTTTCCTGCTCAAAGGCAAAGAGGGTCTCCATCTTCAGTAATGTATGTGCCGATTTAAATCGGCATGTGGCAGCATGGCCCTACATGGACACCTGGAAAAATGCAAAGTAGAAAAGGAAGAGGCTGCGTCACAAACCCCTGGATTAGGGGAATCTCAGTTCTAACTCTTACTTCAAACCTCAAATATTTACTAAGCACTTATTTCCCCTTAGGTATTCAGGGCTGAGCAACGCTTCTTTCCCACCCCCCAAATTCCTTTCGTGTGTGTGTGTGTGTCTGTTGTGTGTGCACATGTGTGGGCTCAGTCATGCCCAACTCTTTGCAACTCCATGGACTGTAACCCACCAGGCTCCTCTGTCCATGGGATTCTCCAGGCAAGAATACTGGAGTGGGTTGCCATGCCCTCCTCCAAAAGATCTTCCCAACCCAGGGATTGAGCCCAGGTCTCTTGCATTGGCAGGTGGATTCTTTAACACTGCGCCATGCTGGTAAGGAGAGAGTGCCAAACCACAGCTTCACTCAAGGCAAGCAGCAGCATCAGCCCTGACTTGAGTTTGGGTAAGAAGCCAGCTGGGTCAAGCCAAGCCCATTCCTCTGGTTCCATCCTTCCCACCACATAGAGACCTGTCCAAGGAGGGACTCTCTAGCTGGTGAGGGGCCGAGGCCCGTGCTGGTCCTCACCGGGGTGGGCATGGGCCGGGGAGGGGGTGGGGGTGGGGGGTGGGGGTGTTACGTCTGCCTGGATCCACGTGACCGAGTCCAAAAGCCCAGCCACAGAAGCCACGTCCTCCTGTGTCAAGCTTTGGAACAAGTAAAGGCGACGCTCTGGGCCTCTGTCCCTAGCCCCTCCCCAACAGAGTCTTCCTCAGCTTCTCTGATGGGGTGCTTTTCCCGGACCCGAGTGCTAGCTTCTCCTGCTCAGGCAGATGGCTTGGTGGGGGCAGGGAGGTGGGGGTGTCCAAATTTAGAGTGCAAATACTCATCTGGAGAGGACAGTTTAAAACGCAAATTCCTGACCCTAGGCCCATAAATGCTGATGCGGCAAGCCTAGGGAGCTCTCAGAAAACTGCACCTCTGACAACCACAGCTTAACCAAAACCACCCTTGAGAAAGCCTTGGGGAAAGTTCGTGGCTCTTTACCTCTGAGCTTAAGAAACCCAGTATGTTAACAACGACTTTGATTTTCCATTTCTGGAAGTGAAATGATTTTATGGCCGATTTAGTGACCAACAGACAATGCTCACTGGACAAAATTACAAGGGAGCAGTGCAATCCTGAGCGTGCTGAAATAACCAGACACGCCAGCTCATCACTGTGCCCAGCTGGACACCAGCCTAAGTCACTCAGGGACCACGGAGGCGTGCCGCGGACAGTGCCAGGCCCTCACACAGGGCAGGGACCGCCGAGAGGGGACGCGGCAGTCTGGGGGAAAACTTGGCAGTCCTGGGTATGACTGAGTCATCTAAGAATCTTTCGGTCTAAATGCACTTCCCCTTGGATAACCTCCCACCTCCAACCCAAACCTGAAGTTCCAAAGACAGAGTGTTGTCTCAGGCCTGCCAGACAGACACAGTGCAATGATTTTTCTAGTCTCTTAGCAGAAGCAAAAGAATTATGTTCCAAGGTCTGACAGTCAAGGTTGCACAAAACAGGACGCTCAAACAGAACTTGCTAACCTGGTATGAACGATATTCCTGGCTGTGCGCTCCTTCACCCACGGCTCACGTCCCCTTTGTCCCTACTGCACTGTCGTACGCCCTGTCCATCCAGCATGTGTGCCTTCTCCGCTAAGGAGCTATTCAACTGAACTGACAAAGAAAACTGGTCATTCTTTCCTTTTCCCTGGCCACACCACACGGCAAGTAGGATCCTGGTCCCCTGAGCACAGATCAAATCCCTGCATTGGGAGTGCGGAGTCTTAACCACTGGACCACCCAGGAAGTCCCAGGTCATTCTTTCAAAGGTCCTGAAATCATATCATAATTCCTGGTTCTCCATTAAGATGGTGTCAGCACCCTCTCCAACCCAAGCACTGAAAATCACAGTCTGATTATTTTTCAAAACTTCTGCAGCCATGAAAAACCTTTACCTTAATCTTGGGAGGACCCCTGGGCCTCTCTTGTGCAGCTTTAATATGCTGCATTCATGAGAAGAACACAAGGTAAGCCTTCGTGTTTCCGCAACAAACCAGTCTCCATGAAAAATCCAAACCTAAGCAGATTCCATCTCTCCTAGTCATGGCTTCAAAACCTCCACCATCCCCCAAGCCACCGATGAATTCTAGGGTGAGCTCAGACACATTCCAGAAGGTATTTCCAGTCTGTGATCTTAAAGCACCTACTGAGTGCCCAGAAAGGCAGGGTTGGGGAGGGAGGGGAGAATCTAAGGTAGATACCAACAGGAATCAAGTGAAAAGACAAAAAAGCAAGCACTGGAACAATTTCCTAGCGTCAGAAAGACGAAGGCTCCTGCCACAGCAGGGAGAATAACAGCCCTCAAAGACGGCCACGTCCTAATCCCAGGGACTCACAACGACCTCAAGTCAGAGAAAGAAGGGAGTTAAGGAGCGCCACCAACCAACCTTAAAATACAGAGTTTCCCTGGATTATTCAGATGAGCACAATGTAATCACAAGGAATCTTTGGAATGGAAAAGGGAGGGGCTTCCCTGGTGGTTCAGCGGTTAAGAATCCGCCTTGCAGGGCAGGGGACGCAGGTTCTGTCCCTGGGCGGGGGACTCAGGGGACGCAGGTTCTGTCCCTGGGCGGGGGACTCAGGGGACGCAGGTTCTGTCCCTGGGCGGGGGACTCAGGGGACGCAGGTTCTGTCCCTGGGCGGGGGACTCAGGGGACGCAGGTTCTGTCCCTGGGCGGGGGACTCAGGGGATGCAGGTTCTGTCCCTGGGCGGGGGACTCAGGGGATGCAGGTTCTGTCCCTGGGTGGGGGACTCAGATCCGTCATGCCACAGAGCAGCTAAGCCAGCGCCTCAACCACGGAGGCCACACGCCACAACGCGAGTCTGCAGCGCAGCGCAACGGGCCACACCACGGGCCCGAGGCCCTGCACGCCTACGACTGAGGGCCTGCGGCTGGCTTTCAGCACGGCAGAGGGAAGCCGTGGGCCCATGGATGGAGGTCTCCCACGGAAGCTGGAAAGGGCAAGGGCCTCAGGCCTGGAGCCCTGGGTTTGATACAGCCTTGATGACACCTTGATTTTAGCCCCATGAGACCACGTGGGACTGCTAACCTACAGAGCTAGAAGATCTGAAGTTCGTGCTGTTTGAAACCACCAAATTTGTGTTGATTTTCTACACTAACCATGGAAAACCCATCTTCAATGCCACAGGAGGTCTATGGCTCTTTTTTCTGGTCTATGCTGCTGCTGCTGCTGCTGCTAAGTCGCTTCAGTCGTGTCTGACTCTGTGCGATCCCATAGATGGCAGCCCACCAGGTTCCACCATCCCTGGGATTCTCCAGGCAAGAACGCTGGAGTGGGTTGCCATTTCCTTCTCCAATGCATGAAAGTGAGAAATGAAAGTGAAGTTGCTCAGTCATGTCCAACTCTTAGTGACCCCATGGACTGCAGCCCACCAGGCTCCTCCATCCATGGGATTTTCCAGGCAAGAGTACTGGAGTGGGGTCCCGTTGCCTTCCCCAGGTCTATGGTGAGTGCTAGGCAAAAAGACATGGGGGCTTCCCAGGTGGTGCTCATGGTTAAGAACCCACCTGCCAATTCAGGAGAGCCTGGAGAATCCCAGGGACTGGGGAGCCTGGTGGGCTGCCGTCAATGGAGTCGCATAGAGTCGGACACGACTGAAGCGACTTAGTAGTAGCAGTAGTAGTAAGAGACTCAGGTTCGATCCCTGGGTCAGGATGATCCCCTGGAGGAGGCCATGGCAACCCCCTCCAGAATCCCATGGAAGGTGGAGCCTAGCGGGCTACAATCCACAGGGTCACAAAGAGTCAGACATGACTAAAGTGACTTTGCACACATGCACAGGCAAAAGGACATACTGGATTTTTAAAAGCAAGAGAAAAAAAGATAAAGGGTTTTAGAAAAATCTTCCAAGTGATTCCAACGAGGAAAAAAAAATGCCTTTACCTTACAAACACTGCCCAACAGCAAAACTGTCACTGGGAGCCATACTTCAGCTCCCCATGTAAATAACAACAAATTTGCCCAAGTGTAAGAAGCTTGTGAAAACACATTTTCTAATTTGCTTGATAAATTTTAATTATGGAAGGGTCATTCAAATATTTGCTTAAGAGATAGCAAGGCCCTGAAAGCTCAAGGATGATACCTCTGCCTTGTCTCTGCCAGTTTGTTTACTACAGATGTTCGAGGAGGGGGTGTGTGTGTGTGTGTGTGTGTGTGTGTGTGTGTGTGCACGCGTGTGTGTGCATGCAGTCGCTCACTCATGTCTGACTCTTTGCAAACCCATGGACTGTAGTGTAGCCCACCAGGCTCCTCTGTCCATGGAATTCTCCAGGCAAGAAAACTAGAGAAAGTTGCCATTCCCTCCCTACCCCCCACCAGATGTTCCTGACCCAGGGATCGAACATGTATCTCTTGCGTCTCTTGCATTGGCAAGTGTGTTCTTTACCACTAGTGACACCTGGGAAGCCCGTTAAAGGAGGTATCTCCCTGCAACAGAAATAAGGAGATGGGACCTACCTCGGGTCTACAAGTATACATATACACGTCTTCTTGGAAAAGGAAGAGTAAAGCTAGAGTGCTCAAGCCCCAAGTCTGGGCCTCAGCTCCGAGAACACCTCGACGTGGGCTCCTTGGCAGGTAAATCTGGCCCCTGACCTTCCTACCTCAATCTGTCACTTGTCTCTGCACCCATTCTTGCCATCTCCTCAACCCCCTCCCACTGTAATCCATTTGAGATCTTTTCTATTAAATCAGATGATGCCACTTCCCTGCTTACAACCCTTCAGTGCTATCTCACATCATCTTGAATAAAGTTCAAATTATTTGCAGCTCCACAAGGTACCACCCAATGTGGCCACTAGCTTGTTCTTTTTTCTTCCCAGTGCCCCACATACTATTTCAGTTCCTCCAACCCACCAGAGCCTCCCAGCCTCAGAAAGCCCCTCTCCTGCCTCTGGGTCTCAGCTAAAGAGTCACTTCCTCATAGAGGTCCTTCCCAACACATCCTCCACCAAACACAAAGCAAAGCCCAGCGTGCAAGCGCCCAGCATGCTCCTGCAGAGAGATCTGCTTTGACAGCCCTGTTTTATTTTGTAACCTCATCTGCCTTTTTCCCTTAAGATCTGCCCTCAACCAGAAGATACACTCCATGAAGACAGAAACCCTATCTAAACACCATGGCAGACTAGTCATTCAGTAAAGCAGGTTCACTCAAAACATGAACTCCAGAAGGTTCTTATCTCTAAATACTATGTGGTTTTACAAAATAAATATTCAACTGTATACACTGAAAACCCTATTTAATTTTACCCATCACAAACTGAAGTCAGCTGAAGAATGAAGACAGGGACTTCCCTGATGGTCCAGTAGTTAAGATTCCAGGCTTTCAATGAAAGAGACGCAGGTTCAATCCCTGGTTAGGGAACTAAGATCCCACATGCCTTGTGGAAAGGCCAAAAGATACAAAAAAAAAAAAATGTTTTTAAAGAATGAAGACAAATAGGAACCATCACCAAAGGTTCTCAATTAAGTAAAGTGGCAGGATGGGATTTTTTGGGGCAAAGCAAGTTAATTCTCATTTCAGTCTAAACTTGTTTAAACTGGAAGGCTTCTCAAAGGAAAGCCATTGGACTTGCCAATTGGTTAAGCTGAAGAAACTAACATTGAGCAAAATATCACATTTTAAACTGAGAATGTGGGTCCAGTACTGGGAGGGAAGCACTTCCTATGAAACCTACCCGCTGGAAACCTGACAAATCTGCACAGTTGTAAAAGCACGAGTTGCCAGTGACAGAAAGGATGTGCAGAGACAGGAGAACAGAACCGGGGTATCAGAGCTCCCTGTTAAATGACTTAAGGCAGCACGTGCCACCTGCTGGGACGGCTCTGATCAAAGAAGGACTATAACAAGTGTCGGCAGGGACATGGAGGACTCACACACCACTGGGCAGGGGGATGTGGAATGTTCCAGCTGCTTTGGGAAAAAAACCTGTCAGTTTTTTCAAAGGATTAAACAAAGATCCGTCTAGTCAAGGCTATGGTTTTTCCTGTGGTCATGTATGGATGTGAGAGTTGGACTATAAAGAAAGCTGAGCATCGAAGAATTCATGCTATTGAACTGTGGTGTTGGAGAAGACTCTTGAGAGTCCCTTGGACTGCAAGGAGATCCAACCAGTCCATCCTACAGGAAATCAATCCTGAATATGCACTGGAAGGACTGATACTGAAGCTGAAACTCCAATATTTTGGCCACCTGATGTGAAGAGCTGACTCATTTGAAAAGACCCTGATGCTGGGAAATATTGAAGAAGGGAGGAGAAGGGGATGACAGAGGATGAGATGGTTGGATGGCATCACTGACTCAATGGACAAATGACTCATCACTTTATTCAAACTCAACAGAGTTTGAGTAAACTCTGAGAGTTGGTGATGGACAGGGAGGCCTGGCATGCTGCAGTCTGTGGAGTGGCAAAGAGTCGGACACGACTGAGCGACTGAACTGAAACACAGAGTCAGCACACAGCCCAGCAATTCCACTCCTTAGGTATAAGCTCGACAGAAATGCAAACATGTTTGCAGAATAGCTCCTACGAGACCATACAAGAATATACATGGGCTTTCACAGGAGCATTATCCATAGTTCAAAAAAGTGGGAACACCCCAAATGTCTAACCGACCAAGCAGTTTTACAGCAGGGTTGTAATAGTTATATTACAGACTATATTCCACACCATGAAACATTATTCAACAGTAAAAGGAAATGAAGTACTGACACGGGCTGCAACACGCGTGAGCCTTGAGAACATGCCGAGCACAGGAAGCCAGGCAGGAAGGGCCGCAGAGCGTGTGGTCCAGCTTCTGTGAAATGTCTGCAACAGGCAAACTCAGAAACGGAAAGCGAGTGAGAAACTCTCTTTTATGGGAAGGGGATGTGTGAGAGGTCTGGAGAGGGGGTTTCATTCCGGGTAATAAAAATACATTACAATTGTGATGAGAGTTGTATAATTCTGTGAACTGCACACAGAGTGAAAGCCAGTGAACTACACACTTTAAAGGGGTGAGCTGTATGGTTTGGGAATTTTATCTCCATAAAGCTGTTTTTTAAAAAAAAGGCAAGTTCGTTACAACATTTAGTTCATTAAATATACTTCTAGTTAAAGGCTAACAGTAACAAAAGAAATGTTCTTGGTCAAAGTGACATTTTGCCTACATGTTCCTGCATTCACATAGTCACAGGCATACAATGACAAAAAGTAAGTTCAAAACTGATCTAGTTTAGAAAAGGAAAATTAGCAAGGTTCAGCCTCTTATAAAACAACCTGAGTTAGGAAGGACCAAGATATGCTAGAAACCCCTCACTAATGTTTCAACATCACCTTAAAAACCTAAAACAATGGTTTAGCTATGAGTGGAGGTCCATCACAGCTTAAACAAGACTCTGGTCTGTGCTGACACTGAGCTCACTCGAGGACCCAGGCCCACAGCACAGCTGGGCTGCCCTCTGGACCATCCCCAGGCCTCTCAGCAGAGATCACTCCTGTGAGTCCTGCCTTGGCACAAAATCTACCTGGAGCCTCACCTGTTCTGTTTCTAATTAAAGGTGGTCTTGTGGCCACACCTGGGCTCAGTGGGGCAGGGAGATATAATTCCACCATCTAACCTGAAGAGTGAAGAGTTGGTTTTAAACTTAACATTCAGAAAACTAAGATAACAGCATCCAGTCCCATCACTTCATGGCAAATAGTTGGGGAAACAACGGAAACAGTGAAAGACTTCATTTTGGGGGGCTCCAAAATCACTGCAGATGGTGACTGCAGCCATGAAATTAAAAGATGCTTGCTCCTTGGAAGAAAAGCTATGACCAACCTAGATAGCATATTAATAAGCAGAGACATTACTTTTCCCACAAAGTCCATCTAGTCAAAGCTATGGTTTTTCCAGTAGACAGGTATGGATGTGAGAGTTGGACTATAAAGAAAGCTGAGTGCAGAAGAATTGATGCTTCTGAACTGTGGTGTTGGAGAAGACCCTTGAGAGTCCTGTGGACTGCAAGGAGATCCAACCAGTCAATTGTAAAGGAGATCAGTCCTGAATATTCATTGGAAGGACTGATGCTGAAGCTGAAGCTCCAATACTTTGGCCACCTGATGTGAAGAACTGACTCATTGGAAAAGACCCTGATGCTGGGAAAGATTGAAGGCAGGAGAAGAAGGCAGAGGATGAGATGGTTGGTTGGCATCACTGACTCAATGGACCTGAGTTTGAGCAAGCTTTGGGAGTTGGCGACGGACAGGGAAGCCTGGCGTGCTGCAGTCCATGGGGTCGCAAAGAGTCAGACACAACTGAGTGACTGAACTGAACTGATCCTAAAGAGGCAAGATCTAGACGTTTGCGAGCAATGTTGACACCCCTAGACACCAAATCTCAAGCTCTATTCCTCGGGGCCAACCCTCCAGAGAGAGGCACTTGCATTCACTGTCCTTTCCATACGTACACAATTCCAGATCGAGGCACTGGCCAGCTACCTGTGGGAAAGAAGGACCTGTACTGTCCCCAGGCACCTCCAAGTCATCCAACCAAAGATCAGCACAGTATCTGCTCCTCTCCCCTCCTCCCCAGCCGCTGTATGAACGGCTCCATTATCCACCTAGACACCCAAGCCATCAACAGAAACCTAGAGTCATCTCCACCCCAGCCACATCCATCTGAACACCACCTCCCTCAACAGCTCTGGAACTGGTCCTCTTCTCCAGACTCCAGTAGCTACAGCCCTAGCTTAGGACCGTGGTCCCATCTGGATCATCACGAAGTCTTTCTAAAATTCTTCATCAGCATGCATCTTGCCTCCGCTCCAAACCATCCTGTGACACCGTCAGTTGAGTCTTTCTCCACTGCAACTATCATCGCTGCCCAATCGGAGTACCTCAGCGGCTCGCGCTGCCTGTGATCTGCCCCCCTTTCCACGTCTGGTCTTGCTCTCCTCTATCCCCATGTGGCACAAGGACACCCTGAACAGCTGCTTTCCAACCATGCCATGCAACCCCTCCTATATCTCCAGACACGCTATTACTACTGTCTGAGAAATTTTCCACTCTGGGTGATTTCTCCCCAATATTCAGATTTTAATTCAAGTACTTGCTCCCCTGTGAAACTCTTCCTGCCAGACTCCTTTTTCTCAGAGCAGCCCTCTTTAATACCTGCAGAGCCTCATGAGCAAACGTGGTGGGCAGTGCTTACCACACCCTCCTGGTCCCCCTCACCCGGCCTGGAAACTTGCCGAGGGCAGGGGCTAATCTTTTTCTAATCACTGACTGTTTCTCAGACGTTTTCTTTTTTCAGTTTTATATATATATATTTCCAGATTACTTTCCTTTACAGGTTATTACAAAACACTAAATTCCCTTTGTTATAAACACCCGTTGCTTATCTATTTTATGTAGAGTTTGTATGTGTTAATTGCACACTCCTAATTTATCCCTTCTCCCTTTTCTCTTTGGTACTGGTAATTTTTCTATGTCAGACTTTTTTGTTATTGAATGAATGAGAATATTAATCCAAAGCTGACATTTATTTTCCTTTCTTATTAAAAAAAAATTTAAGGCCTCTAATTTATCTGCATAACTATATCCTCCATCAACTTTCCACTTTTTTTTTTTTTTTGGCCGTATCATGTGGCTTGCAGGGTCTTCGTTCCCAGACCAGGGATTGAACCCAGGCTGTGCTGCTTTGGAAGCACAGAGTCCTAACCACTGGACCACCAGGGAATCCCCTCCACTTCCTTGGATAATCATAAAGACTGTGCCCCACGGGAAAGACAGTACTACTAGGACCTTCAGATATATTACTACATGTACACACTCTGCCAACCCATTGAAATATGTATAATTATCCACTTTTCACAGCTGAGCAAATTGAAACTCTGCCAATTTGTGTCATAGGATAAATCTGACAAGGCTAGTCAGTGACAAAGCCAAGATTTAAACCCAGATGGTCTTACCTCCAAATTTAAGCTCCACTACTCCACAATTTGGTGATTAAAATAATAACATCTATTAATAAGAAAACTAAGGCATACTTAGGAATTTTAATTTTAGAAAATTTACATCACCTGTTTTTCTACAGCCACAAACTCAAACAACTTTGGAGTCAAAAGGCACTGGGACTCAAAATCTCCTCTGTAAGACCGTGTTATGACCCAGTCTGTCACAGAACATTGCCTGCTCCATAAACATCTGCTTGATGATGGACTCTGATGTCTTTCAGAACAACACACCGTGTCTCAGGCTGCTGTTTATCACCCACAGACAGCTACCCAGCATCCTTTTTATTGGCGGCGGTCGGGGGTAGGTGGGGATGGGCATGCCATGCAGCATGTGGGATGTCAGTTCCCTAACAAGGCCTTGGAGTGTGGAGTCTTAACCACTGGCCACCGGGGAAGTCGCCTCAGTTCCTTTTCTAATGCACCAGCTTGAATCAATCGTGTGTCTGCTGATTCCAGATCACTGTATCCCAGCGACGCTCCTCTTACTGCACAAAGAGCTCCTCCCTCTTTGTCTGTGACCGGCTACTATGAAAACCATGTCTGGTATCAAAAATCTGCCTGCATTGGGCCCACCATCTCCTGATTCTGCCTTCATATCAATTTTTGATATCTGGGTGTTCAGTTCCTCTGGTTTTGATTACTCATGCTGGCTCAGACAGTAAAGCATCTGCCTACAATGTGGGAGACTCACGTTGTATCCCTGGGTCAGGAAGATCCTCTGGAGAAGGAAATGGCAACCCACCCTTG
Source organism: Nanger dama (assembly GCA_917880005.1). NCBI lineage: Eukaryota > Metazoa > Chordata > Mammalia > Artiodactyla > Bovidae > Nanger > Nanger dama. The sequence goes on from CAKJTW010000029.1 coordinate 4,925,715, forward strand.
TATTTTCGCCTGGAGAAGGCCATGGATGGAGAACCCCATGGATGGAGAACCCTAGTGGGCTACAGTTCATGGGGTTGCAAAGAGTCAGGCATGACTAAGAGACTTCACTTTCACTTTCATTTCCTGTTATGGACTGAATTGTCTCTTCTGAAAATTCACAGGTTGAAACCCTAACTTCCAGAACCTCAGAAGGAGACTGTATTTAGACAGAGGATGTTTAAAGAAGGAACTATGTTCACATGAAGTCATCAGAGCAGGCGCTCACCCACTATCATCAGTTGGATCGAGCAGGTGTCTGTATAGGAGGAAACTTCGCATGAAGGAAAGACCCTGTGAAGACACAGAAAGAAGACAGCCATCTACAAGCCAAGGCGAGGGCCCAAGATGGAATCAAGGCTGCAGACAAGCTTGACTCTGGACTTGCAGCCTCCAGAACTGCGAGAAAATAAGCATCCGTCACGTCACCCACCCAAACTGTACCACCTTGTCCTGGCAGCACAAACAGGGTTGACACGTTTCCTTACCATTCTCCGGCCGCGCCAGCCAAGACGCAGAGAGGGGAGGTTCGGGGGACAAGTTCAGATCCTGCCTCAGCCCCTTTCCAACCCGGTGACTTGGGGCAAGTGGTTGAAATTCCCAACAAAAATCAGGCAGGACACCACATGCTGTGCATGACTGCTGAGAATTAAACGCGATGGAGAATGTCAATGCACTTTATTTCTATAATAACTATGGTTTTTAAAACTACCATCTGCCCAGCACTCTCTCCACACTTTATATACATCAATTCACTGAATCCTCCACAGATATAGAGGACTAGCGGTCACCAGTGGGGAAAGGGGAGGAGGAGGGGCAGACGAGAGGGATGGGATTAAGTGGCGTAAACCATTAGGTATAAAATAAACTCCAAGAATATATTGTACAACACTGGCAATATAGCAAATACCATAACTAGAAATGGAATATAACCTTTAAAAGTTGTGAATCACTATATTGTACACCTATAACACATAGATCAACTTTGAAATATGAATAGATCATATTTCAATTTTGAAAAATTATTTAATCCTCATAACACTCCTGACATGAGTTCTTCCTTAGCCTGCTTTATAGAAGATTTGCCCAAACTCACATGTGAGAAGTAGAAGGGGGCCCTTAGCCAGGCAGCCTGGCCTTGACCGTGACCACCACCCCCGATTCCTCCACCCAGAGGGCGAGGTCTGCATCTAACTCTTGAATCCCCAGCACCTGGTTCTCAGGAGACTAAACAACTGGGCACTTGTGACCTCTCCAAGAGCGGCAGCTTTCAGATTTTTGGTAACTGCCCCAAGTGGCAGGTTCCATATTATCTTAAATACCTAAATGAGGCTTCGGCTAAGATATTAAAACCTTGAGCTAGAGCTAAAGAGGCAAGACTTGAAAGCAAATATAAAGGAACTCCCATGACCCCAGACTAAATTCCATCCACAGTTCTGGACACAAGGTCCCCGTCGGGAAACTGACCTGGATGGCATCTCAGGACCCAAGGCCAGCCCTGTAGCACGGGCCACCCCCGCATCGGGATGTCATCCCCACGAGTGGCCCCGACACCTGGACTGGGCCTCCAGGGAAAGGCAGGCCTTTCCTCTCACTGGACCCCAAAGCCAGCCTGAGGGTGGCCCTTACTGCTGGGCAACATGGCCTTCACTGTGCCGTGAGCCGAGGCAGCCAGCACTGGCTCCTCTCGCATATCCCTTTCTCAGGACAGTTCTTGAAATCTATGGCTCTGGAAGGCTGACCCCTGGAAAATGCAAAACGAGTGCTTGACAAGTTAGTGGGTCAACATCACAGACTACGACCCTCACCAGATCATTTCTCATGGGTCACCTTTTGTATTTCTTTCAAAAAGCACCATTTGAAAATACAACAACGAAAACTCTGGAGTCATTCAGTTTGGTTCCTAAAACTAAGATGTAGTGAGAGGTTTGGGCTGTGTGGTGCTGGAGTCAGCTTCACAGTCTCACACTGACCTGTGACACAAGGCCAGGATCAATTCCACCCATTTCTTTAATTATTTTCATAATATAAATAAGAAACAGGAGTGAAAAAATAAACACATGGCCTAGGAAAAAAGCAACTTGGGCTAGAAAACATTACCAATGATCCCCATGCAAAACAGATTCCTTTGTTAATTTAAAAGATTTAGATTGAAATCTTGATTTTCCGTAACATTCTTTGAAAGTGTTAGTTACTCACTCGTGTCCGACTCTTTCCAATCCCATGGACTGTAGCCCACCAGGTTCCTCTGTCCATGGAATTCTCCAGGCAAGAATACTGGAGTGGGCTGCCATGTCCTTCTCCAGGGGGTCTAAGTGTTTATTAAGCTGCTACTCTGCGCTGCCAGGTCCAGAAGCCTCAAGAAAGAATGAGACACACTTCCCTACCCTCAAAAGTCTCGGTCTGTTGGGGAAGGTCACGTGCTAACTGCATAGTAACACAAGCATAGCCTGTATCGTAATGTGGGGAAAGCATGAGATGGGGAGGAGGGATCCTCAAGAGCAACCCCAAAATGAATGAATGCTACACAGTGTCACGATGGTTCGTGGTGGCATTCCTGGGCATCAGACGTCTCACCCTATGGTCTCTTTGCTGCCAAGTTTCCAGAAGCCAAGACACGTACAGGGCAACCATTTCTTTCAGCTGCTAGTCACATAGCTGTCAGCCTGCCCCCTCCGCACCCCTCTCCCCCAGGTAGCTGATGTCTATCCACACCTTGTGAGCCAGGACTTTTCATCAGTTCCTAATGCCTGCTGGAGACGTCGCAAAATTAAAGAACTGTCTGCCAATGCAGGAGATGCAGGTTGGGTTCAATCTCTGGGTCGGGAGATCCCCTGGAGATGGAAATGGCAACCCACTCCAGTATTCTTGCCTGCGAATTCCCACAGACAGAAGAGCCTGGTGGGCTTACAATCCATGGGGTTGCAAAAGACACGATTTAGCAACTAAACAACAATGCCTGCTGATCTTGACCTTCCCTTTCCTAGAAAGAGACGAGAGTCTATCACCTTACCTGTTACTATCCCACCTCTAGCTTTCTCTGCTTTTCCGAGGAGCTCAGCACACCTGTCTGCCGTAGAGAACACAGCTCAGAATACTCGCAGGCAGAGTGGCTGTTACAGCAACGATGGGCACATCAGTTACCATGACTGCATATGGTAACTTATGTATACAGGGGAGCCCTCGATTTGTACCATTGTACAAGACCACGAAAATGACCACGCAAACCAAAACCTTACAAAGTTACCTTATCAATGGAAAAAAACACAATTGTTCCGTGACCTCTAAAAACTTGTTAAAATATTAAAAACTCTTGCCAGGTTGTAAGTGCACAGGGAAATTTTTACAACAGTAAAACTCCTACCGTTTGAAACATTGAGCATTGAAATGTTCTCTTGGTTAAAAACATATCATGAATAGTTTAAAAATGCCAGCTTCTTAGAGCATAACTGACAATGCAAGGAAGCACCTTGTCTGCGCCTCGGCCAGCTCTTACACAAGCCGGCGTCTGCATCCAAGGGTTCAGTATCCTCGGATCCAGCCAACCGCAGACTGAAAACATGTGGTTGGAAAAAATGCCGGAAGGTTCCAAAATGCAAAACTTGAATTTGCAGCGTGCCGGCAACAATCTACATAGCATTTACACTGTATTAGGTATTATAAATAACCTAGAGATGGTTTCAAGTGTACATAGGTAGATGTATGGAGGTTACATGCAAATATTATGCCTTTTTATATAAGAGACTTGAGCATGCCTGGATTTTGCTATCCTCACAGGTCCTGGAACAAATCAATTCCCAGAAGATACAGGAGGGACAACTGTATTTCTTAATTGAATTCACATTAAACGTTTTGAAGCAAACAACTCAAAGGCACTTAGTACATTCACAAGACTGTATAAGCACAACCTGTATCTAATTTTGAAACATTTTCATCACTCCAGGAAACCTGTACCCATTGAGTTACTCCACCCTGAATTTCCTTCCAATGTTTAACTCCTTTGCTGCACCCTGGTCTTAAGTTAACCTACTCCCTTGCAGTTTTTGACGTTTTTGTAACATGTCACACTGGTTTATCACAGGAGGACAAAGCAGAAACCCTCACACACACTTTGCTGTCTGTGCAGGAACTGAGTGTCGTGTGCAATGACCAATCACCAAGAGACCACAGGAAGTGGTGTGACTGGTCACTGACCACAAGGCACATCTGTTAATTACACAGCGCTTTGTAAACTGAGACCGGAGCATTAACCTGAGTGTTTTTATGCAATTACTCACAGTTCAGTTAACACACTGAAATAACTGCAACTTGAACTGTGTTAAGGGACTGGTATTATTTAATGCATGGTAACAACCTGCTGCATCACCAGAACTGTGCAAAGTGAGGAGTGTCTACATACGTGGGCATACAGTAATATAAGGGCTTTCCCAGGAGGCCCAGTGGTAAAGAACTCGCCTGCCACTACACAACAGGAGATGTGGGTTCGATCCGTGGGTCGAGAAGATCCCCTGGAGAAGGAAATGGCAACCCACTCCAGTATTCTTGCCTGGAAAATCCCACAGACAGAGGAGCCTGGTGGGCTACAGTACATGAGCTTGCAAAAGAGCTGGACACGACTTAGCAACTGAACAACAACATAGTAACGTAAACTTATATACACACATTTATGCGCAATTCATAGGCCATGTATAGTTAGTAGCGTGAGAATGAGCAGCACTGCAGTGAATCAGTGCCACCGGAGAAATCGACACGCAAAATGCAGGACCTGCTCTCCGTCCCACTGAGTGGGTTCTGGACCCACAGCCACTGAGCGCCCAGGGGCACAAGCCAGCTCAGCCCGACCCTCGTGACGAGCATCTTCCACCTTTCTTGTCCCCTGTGACCTCAGACACCAGATCACGGGCTGGTTTGGGGCCTGGGAACAAAGGCTGAGCAGCTGGAAAGCAACGGCCATAGGCTCAACGTTTCCATATTACATTTGTATATGACCTATTTTATTTGACCATACATATTTTTAGAAGGAAAACAAAATGACCTCAACATTGGGCCTACGAAGGCCCTGAGCAAGAATTCCCTAAAATGCATACTATTCACTGTACAGAATTTTTGTCACATCTATGCAGAGGCCAAAATTTTCGGGTTATAAAATGGCAAGTTAAGTTTCAGGTGATGAGCTATTACAATAACTGTCTGGTGTGTGTTGTTTTTTTAAGACTTCCCAGGACCCACGCTTCTGTAGACAGACACATGGGCTCAGCTACACATGGGCTCAGTTCTCCAAGCGCTTGACCATCCATACCGCCTCCGACGCAAGGGTTATGTTATCCTGATGCAGTGTTGGGAGGGGGAGGAAGAGGAGTCAGAGGAGAAAGGAGACTGTACACACAACATTATTTCCAAATGAATTATTGGCAGCTTGGAAAAAAATGTTTAGGAAAAGAAAAACAGAGAAAAGGATAAAATCGGGCTTGGGATGAAGTCACTATATAACTAACCAATCAAGGAATACGATACACAGACTCTTCGTGGTTGTTAAGCTCCCTGGCAGGCAGATCGACATGGGCAGCTCAGTAAGAGGGTTAACCACTTGTTTCTAAACTAATTTAAGATAATATCCCCATTCATTTCATCATGAATAATTCACCCACTTTCCAAGAAGCACCAAATTAAACAGAAAAAGTCTTCTAGACTGGCTCCTCCCCTCCTCCTGGTTTACTCTTGACACTTGCTACAAAATAATTGACAAGGGCAGAACCAAGCATCTGAAGAAGTTTAAAAAGGCATCTGTCCTCCGACAAAAATTCATATAATAGAATTTTGAATGCAGTTCTCTCTTTCATGATGCCACGCTGTGGGCTACCGACGCGCAGATACACAAATATCTGATTTGCACATGGAGGCCCGCAGGTCCTCAGTGCGATGGAAACATGGTGGCCTGTTACTTAAGTGACACTTGAGTAAACCTAGAAGCACTGATTTGAAACCTCAGCCCTCATTACCCAAAACAAAGCATCAGCTCTTTCCACCACCAGGCACTCCAGACACCAAATGCAAATTAAGCCAACAGGACAAAACCGGTATTCAGAAGGCGCAGATTGCAAAAGCCTTGTTCTGAGTTCAGCCATTCATGGGCCCCCGAGGAGGACACGGCCCGGGAGAAACACAGCTGGGCCACACTCAGCATCCCCAGAAGCCAAGCTTCTTTCACAGCCGAAGTGTTCGGTTCCACTTATCTTTCTCTTTAATTGGTTTCCTTTCCTGCTTGGCTCTGTAACGACGAAAACTGTCATTTCATCTAAAAGAATGAGACAGGCATTCCCTGCTTGCATCTGTGAAGCTACAGAGAAACTTCTTAGACTTAAAATCAATTTTTTTTAAAACATGCTAATAGAAATGTCATACACTAGCATCCATTTCCATTAACTTAAGAGTGACGTGGGTAAGAAGGTCTTTTCTTAGGTTTTTTCCGAAAAGCCAAATTACCTTTGGATTGAGAGTTTGGGATTAATACATGCAAACTGTTATGTATAGAATGAACAAACAAAGTCCTACTGTGTAGCATTGGAAACTATATTCAAAAACCTGTGATAAACCATAATGGAAAAGTGTTTATGTACATATAACTGAGTCATTTTGCTGTACAGCAGTAATTAACATTACAATTCAACTATACTTCAATAATAAGTAAAATAAAGGGGGGTGATGGTTCTGGGAGGAAAGAAAGTAAGCCAAAAATGAGGTTTTTTAAGATATTTGCCACCATCCACAGGGTTTACTTCCACCAGAGAATATGGCTTACACAAGAGTCAAAATGTCCTCCAGTGGCGAAACAGGGATATTTTAGCCAAGTCTTAGCCTGGGCAGTGTCTCCAGTGTGGGAGGGGTGCCCAAAAAGTGCATCACACCCACCCACAAAACCTGGGGGTTTAGGGTAACGTGCTGGTGTGGAGGGGGTACAGGACCTGTCCTTACAGGTCTGTCCACTGAAGTCTAAGTGTCACCCGGAAAAGGAAGGCCTTTCCCACCAACCACCCTCACAAGCAGGGGCAGGAAATGCCCACCACACTCGTCACTGCTCTGGCCTCCAGAAGAACTGGCTTTCCAAAGCCACCGGCTAACATCGTAATCCTCAACTTTCCAAGAGAAACTTCCGAATCAACCAGGATGACTCTGCCAGGTAAGGATGTGCCCTTCGCCACGCAACCCCTGCTAGACCTCATCCCCAGCCAGACCCCGCCCCCAGCCAGACCCCGCCCCCAGCCAGACCCCGCCCCCAGCCAGACCTCCTCCCAGCCAGACTCTGCCCCCAGCCAGACTCTGCCCCCAGCCAGACTCTGCCCCCAGCCAGACCTCCTCCCAGCCAGACTCTGCCCCCAGCCAGACTCTGCCCCCAGCCAGACCCTGCCACCAGCCAGACCTCCTCCCATCTGGACTCCGCCCCCACCCAACTCCACCCCCAGCCAAGCCCCGCTTCCCCAACCAGACCCTGCCCCCAACCCCAGCATCAGGCTGGCAAAACTCTGCAGCATGTATGCCGGTGAACACACAGCTGCCAGGAGGACGTGGGGCTTGCCTTCTTCAACTGAGCAGGTCTCACCCCCAGCAATTGCTCTCCTTGTTCTGGCTGCCAGGAAACTGAGAACTACCTGAAATCCATTTCCTAGCCCTTCCTTCCTGGTTCTGTTAATCATTCTCATTTTATTGGGCCTGCACTTTTACTGTAAGCTGTCCCATTATTTTCTATAGCAGGTAGCGTACCAAACACCAAAAGTGGGCTGCCACCTCTCTGACATAAGGCTGGGTGTCCTTGAAGGGCATTTCTGCTCTGTGCATGGACACTAATGTAGCCGCTCAAACTACTCTTCAGTCTCAACACTCTCAAGGACCACGCCACACCTCTTTGGGTCTACTTCAATCGCCCAGGCCAGCGTTTAAGGATACAACACTTTTCCCTTCACATAGAGATAAGAAGTTGCAGAACAAAGAATAACATGAATCTTGGAGAATCACAGGAACATCATGACTCAACCTAGGTGGACAGATGCAAGAACAAAGGATTCCGACGGTAAGAAGTTGGTCACACCCAAGGACAGTGCCTTCCCTTTAAACATCAACCAACAGCACCAACTTCCCTTTAAACATAAAAGAAGTCTGAATTCTATCTCAGATAAGGTGGGTTCTTTGGAACTCTAGTTCATCATCTTCTCAGTCTGCCGGCTTCCTGAATAAAGTCACTGTTCCTTGCCCCAGCAACTCGCCTCTTGATATGCTGGCCTGTCATGCAGGGAGAGGAGCTTCGACTCAACAACATGAACAGCTCCAAATGCCTGTCACCCTCGTCTGGCGCACTGTCCCAGGTCTGTATCTGAGACCAGTCCTCTCTTCTGATTACCATCTGCAGACCTGACTCTGATAATGTGCTACTCAGAAGAGAAGGTCCTTGGGCTCAACTAAGCCTAACTTTAGATAGCATGTCACACATGCCCTGACTCACTCAACCAGATAAAAACCCAAGAATTCCTGCTACTGTGCTGAGGATGCAACTTGGGGGCTCTGACTTTGTCTCTGACATCCTTTGCGAATAAAAGAGCAGGGCACTTGGCCTGGAGCTGTATCCGTTCAACCACGCAGGTCAGTTGTGTGTTGTCCCTTTACTCCTCGTGGGAACGGAAGGCTTCTCCCACTTGGAATGGCCCGTGCGTTCACAGACTGCTTGCAGGCTCCAGATGAATTCTGGCCAAGGATTCAGCAGCTCTGTGTTCTAAACACCACTCAGCACAGAGCTAGCACCGCTACCGCACCATCCTGACAGTAAGTTACAATAGTCTCATTTCCCTCCCATCAGAATAAAAAGCCACAGAGCTGGAGGGTTATGTCCTATGTCTTGGGAATAAAACAAGCCATCATGCATTCGCCTTATTTTTTCTTTCCTCCTTTTTTTTTTGTGGTAATTTAAGGAAGATTTCTAAATGGTTTGCCACTTGAGATGTCACAGTTTGATCTGCAATTTTATGAAGCACTGACCTTAGTGCTCTGAAGATTAGACCCTTAAATGGCTATTGTTAAATCAGTAGAGGAGAAAAACCCCAAGCTTCTAACCGCCACCTGCTGTTCTTCCACACGCCAACCCGCTGCACTGATACCAATTTTGCAAGGCTGAGAAGAGTTCATGTCTGAACACAAACACATTCTGTGATTGATGGACGTCAGGACAGACGATCAAACAGTTCCACTGTGAGAGGAGTAACTGCTGACAGCACGGAGAAGCAGAGAGCTGGCTTCTGAATGCTCCGAGGCTCCTTGTTTTAAACAAAACTCACCACAACGCGAAATGTAGCTTTACACAAAAGCCAGGGCAGGGAGTTTCAGGTAAAGACAACCACAGAATGACTTTTATCATCAAACCTCACTGTAATTCAGCATTCAAACATAATCCTCACACAGCTATTGGTGATAAAGTACCCCCTAGAGATGGTAGCTCAGATGGTAAATAAATCTGCCTGCAATGCAGGAGACCTGGGTTCAACCCCAAGGTTGGGAAGATCCCTTGGAGAAGGGAAAGAGAATGGCTACCCACTCCAGTATTCTTGCCTGGAGAATTCAATGGACAGAGGAGCCTGGCAGGTTACAGTCCTGAGGTTGCAAAGTCCATGGGGTTGCGAAGAGTCAGACACGACTGAGCAACTAACACTTTCACTTCTCACTTTCAGAGATGAAGACAACATAAATAAAAAGACTCAGATACTATAGGTTCTACCAAGGAGTTCCATTGGGAAGAGACCAGCTCATCCCAGTAAAAGCAGCCCCAAAATGTAAACACTTGGCATTCCCAAGACCTAAGGCCTAAAATTCTAGATCCTATGAGACAAAGCTTTCTAACAGAATCTAGAGTGTGTTGGCATGCCTTGTTTTTCATTTTTGTTTTGGGGGTTTTCTTTGTTTTTTCCGTCGGACCTCACACGGCATGGCTTCCTCCCCTGGTGGGTCCGATGGTAAGAAATCTGCCTGCAGAAACACTCTCAGTCCCTCGCCTGGCATGCAGGATTTTGGCTGCTTGCCAGTGGCTGAGCCCACGCCCCTGCACTGGAGTGCCTGTGTGTGCTAGTTGCTCAGTCATGCCCAGCTCTTTGCAGCCCCACAGACTGCAGTCTGCCAGGCTCCTCTGTCCATGGGATTCTCCAGGCAAAAATACTGGAGTGGGTTGCCATGCTCTCCTCCAGAAAGTCTTCCCGACCCAGGGATTGAACCTGCATCTCTTGCATCACAGGCAGATTATTTACCATCTGACCACAGAGTATTAACTACTGGGACTGCCAGGAAGTCCCAGGGCATGCCTTATTTTATGCTTAAATAAGAACACTAGAAAATGCCCCCAGTGAGAAATAGAAGAAAATATGGAAATGATTACAGGGAACCCACAGAAACATTCAAACTCCACTGAGGATTTGCAGCCCCACTGTCTCAGCATCCAGGAACCACATGGGTGAGGATTCCGTGTGACGCTGGGGGGTGGGCACCTCCAGCCAGATGCCCTCCCAAGGCTATCCCTCCACCCTTCAGGCCAGACTAGGGGGGTGGGGGTGGGGATCTGCAATTAGCCCCACCCACCTGTACAGACCTCACCTCGCCCCACTGCCCCCCACCCTGGGCAAATCCAATTATGCCACATCCTCTGAAGGGACCTGGTACTTTCCGGCCTCACTCCTGTGTCCACGCTACCCCCACCGCCTGGGACTAACCTCCCCATCCCCACCTCACCTCCATTCTTTCAAATGCCTGCCTGCCCTTGCAAGGCCAGCTCACAACACAGCCTCATCTGGAGGGATAGAGCTGCCCCCCTTCCTGGACAGCACAGGCCCCAGGCTTCCCCAGGCTCTGGGACAACACAGATGCGCTCAACAGTGAGTGAAGCAACCAGTGAGCAAACGAATCAGGAGTGAGCAGGTGTGGGAGGGGAGAGGTGAGTGAGTGGGGGGGGAGCGGAGGAGAGGGGGCAGGGGCACGTTTTCTCCCCTAAGGGCACACTCCGCAGCACCAGCCACTATACAGCCTTTGCTCCCTTTCCCAGTAAGCACCGAGCAGCCAGGCCTTCAGTAAGGCTCCCCTGGATAACCGTGGCCCTCCTCACTGCCTCCACGGCCCTGGGAGCCAAGCGCAGCTCAGTAAACAGCAGACAACCAGCCCCTCAGGGACTAAGAACTCAGATCGACGACATCAGGTTGGGAGGAAGGAAAAGAATGAGGACTAAGGGCCTCCCCAGCAGTCCAGTGGTTGAGTCCACTTTGCAATGCAGGGGGCGTGGCTTCGATCCCTGGTCTGGGACGATCCCACCTGCCGTGGAGTAACTGAGTCCATGCACCACAACTGTGGAGCCTGTGAGCCTCAACTACTGAAGCCTGTGCCACAATAAGAAGCCTGCACACCACAACCAGGGCACACCCTGCTCACCGCAACTGGAGAAGAGCCCGCAGCAACGAAGACGCAGCACAGCCAAGAGTAAATATATACATAAAACTATTAAAAAAAAAAAAAAAACCGAAGAGGAACAAAAACCTCCTGAACTACAGTTTAACCTGCAACACATCTAGAAAGATGTCTGAGTCTATATACATTTACAATCAGTGGACAATCTGAAATTTTCAGGGCATACCTAGAGCCTGCTAAGTGGTCAATCCAGCAGTTGGGAGAGCCTCAGTGCTGCCTAAATTTAAAACCACTACCAAGCCTTTGTTTTTAAACTCATAGGCCATGAATGAGCTTCCCTGTGGCTCAACCAGTAAAGCAATCTGCCCACATGCAAGAGACCTGGGTTCGATCCCTGGGCTGGGAAGATCCCTTGGAGAAGGGAAAGGCTCCCCACTCCGGTATTCCGGCCTGGAGAATTCCATGGACTGTATAGTCCATTGGGTTGCAAAGAGTCAGACACGACTGAGAGACTTTCACTTCACTTCAGACCATGAACAGGGAAATCCTCTGTGAATTCTTCTTTCAGATTTCCTTTCTAGGTGTTTGTGGCAGAGTGGAGGCAGCTGTCTGCAGTACGAGCCTAGGCGTTTCTCATGTGCCCCTGAGGCAGCTCCACAGGAACAGAGTCTGCCTTCAGCCCCACACCCGCAGCTGCCTGGTCTCCCAGCCCCCCAGGACCCCACCGCCAGCTCTACAGGGGTGGAGCAGGGACAGCTGGGCCCTGAAGTGGGATCAACTGAGAAGCAAGGGGCGATGGGGTGCACGCAGCCAGAGCACGCAGAGCGCACGGGAGCACCAGGTAACGCCGGAGCGGCGGGCCGGGAGGGCCGAGGCGGCCAGGCGAGGCTGCCCTGCAGCTGAAAAGGCTTTTCGCAAGCTGCTCCAGACCTGGGCCTTTACTTTGCACAACATGGAAACAGGCACCGGCCACCCCAGTGACTGCGCCAACGGACGAGGGGAGGGAGGAGTCGGGCTTCAAGAAAGCGTGCCACGGGCCTGCCTCCACTATTCCGGAGCGGCCGGGGTGGGGCTGCACACACCCCACCCCCTGCCAACATCATACCAGGCGGGCAGCAGGCGGTAAAGACTGGCTCCCACGTGCAACTCGCGTAGGATTCCTCCAATCTGAACCGACTTCAGACCTGCTATTTCACTCGTCTACTGCAGACCATTTCCTTAGTGCAGCAGCGCTGGTTATGTTTGGAGAGTAGATCTGAGCATTCTCCCCCAGCAAAAATCATAGAATGTTTGACCTCTGTGTTGTATCAGCAGATGATACGAAAGGACAGGCCAGAGGAGGGCGGGCCCCCAGCTGTGTCACATGGCTTTATTTGACAAAGCTTCTTCAAGTGAAATACCCACCACGGAAATGAATATATGCAGGCTCGAGAGACTTGGCGGTATCCAGCTTCATTTGGGGTGGGGTGGTAGTTTATTTTTTTTTCACCCAGCCTGGAGATAACTATTTTGTTACTCCTGCTTTTCAAGAAAAACGTGCTGCGATACCAGTTAGTCGAAGGGACAAGGACAATTATGAAATGTTAGTACTCACCAGCTATGATAGATTGGAAGGCTGAGTCAGGACAAGTACATACCACCATGCCTTATGCACTTCTCATCAAACAGCTTGCTATCACTCAAGATCACTGTGGAATGAATACTTCTTGGAAAATTCCTATGTGAAAAAGCACCATGCTAGACAGCGTGTAATTTAATAAAAACCACTATCTTCAGCAAATCCCACATTGCCGAGAGCTCACAACCTATGAAGGAACCTACCTACAACCATCTCTGCTTCACGGAATTGTCCTCCTATCTAAGCAACAGGAATCCCTGACTGTATCTTAAAAGAGAATCTGTTCACATGTTGCTGACACTCCACTGAAAACAGGGAATACATGGGATCTTTTCTCTCTGGTACTAGAGAAGTGAAAAAGAAAGTGTTAGCTGCTCAGTTGTGTCTGACTCTCTGCGACCCCATGGACTGTAGCTCACCAGCCTCCTCTGTCTTGGAATTCTCCAGGCAACATTTCTGGAGTAGGTTGTCATTCCCTTCTCCAGGAGATCTTCCTGACCCAGGGATCAAACCCACATCTTCTGTATTGTAGGCAGATTCTCTACAACTGAGCCAGCAGGGGAGGTACCAAAATCTGACTTCTTAAATCCCACATGAATCAAAAGGTTGACGCTTTGCACTGCACCTACCTAAAATGCTATTGCTTTTGTGCTGCTAAACAAACTGCAAGCTCTTCTGGATCAATAATTCTCTCTCACTTATCTCCTCCTCTCCATAACACTTGATAGCGCTGTGCCAAGTGGCTGATGGAGTCAGTCCAGAAAGAGCAATTCCTGCTCACCTTCACTTACTCAAAGCAGTCTAGCAGCATTCCTCAACAACCTTTGTACCTCATGCCTTTCCCCTGAATCAGTCCCATCAGAATCGTCTTGCCTACCACTCTCTACCTGCCCCGCTCAGCACTGGGATCTCTGCTATGCCCCTCATAAGACCTGGGCCTTGGCGTGTAGTCAGGGCTCCCTTGGTTGTTCAGATGGTAAAGAATCTGCCTGCAATGCAGGAGACCTGGGTTGGAACCCTGGGTCGGGAAGATCCCCTGGAGAAGGGAATGGCTACCCACTCCAGTATTCTGGCCTGGAGAGTCCCATGGACAGAGGAATTGGGTGAGCTACAGCCCATGGGGTCCCAAAGAACTGGACACGAGTAAGCGACCAACACTCACTTTCGGCATGGTGCCCCGCCAGACCCGCCTCTACTTCCCAATTCCAAATAACAGATGCTCGGCAATCTTTCTTGCCTTCTACGCATAAACCCACCCCCTCATCACAACCTCCGAATTCCCAGCAGATCTGAATCATTTGGGTCACACAATCCTATCATTTATCTCATGTGCAAAACCTCCAGCTGGTGTGTCCACATTTTTACCCCCTGTGTGGCCAAAACTCTCCAGCTGGCTGAAGTATCTCACACTAGAGAGGAAGATGCTGCTGGCGAGTCGTGGCACCTGCTCTGACCCCAGCCCCTCTCATCTCACCTCTCACCTGTACCTTCAACTCGGTTCTTAGAAGGCTTGTTTGCCACACTTGGAGCTGACACAAAGCTACAAAGACACTTAGTACACGGGATGACAGAATGACGGGCTCCAGAGACAACACTGAACAAGCGAGTCTGACACTCCACACCTGGAGCCAGAGAGCAACAGTGTGGAGGCGCTTGCGGGGAGAGTCCAACACCCGCTCCCGGGGCAGCGGGGCCTGGCTCTTCTAAGAGCCCACAGTGGTGAGCGGTCGTATGGGAGCTACTGCGGTCTTGGGCAACATTCACAACAGCCCTACAGGCCTATTTACAAGAAGACAAAACCTCGCACCATCGTGTGTTAGCGGAACACAGCCCAGCAGCCAAGAAGGCAGCTTCTGGAGGCCTCCGCCAGGATGGAAACCCTGGCCCCTCCTCCTCCTGGCTACAGGAGCACAGACAGGTTACATAACCGTTTCCAGACGCCAGTGGCTCATCTGTAAAATGGGGATAAAGCTAATACGTACAGTCCTGTCTCACATGAAGATTAACTGCATGTTACATGTAAATCCCTGTCAAGCCCTGAGCAGCAGTGCCTGGTACAGAGGAAGCATCAATGAAGGGCGGAGATACAGCAGTTGATCACCCTACCCTGGGGGCTAACCACACCCAGTCCCCACTGGGCAAGCGACACATACTCTCACTTCTCCTTTTATAAATGAGGACCCAGGATCCTCTCATGGGGTCCCAGAAGGTTCAACAATTTGCCCGAGGACAGAGAAGTGCACGTGAACTCGACATCTCAGGGACTCCAAAGCCTGAGCGCTGTCCACGCTGTTGCACTGGAAGGTTCTGGAACCTTCCACAGTGCCAAATTCTGGTCACCACACATGAAGAGAGATGCAAACTGGCAGCCAGTCAGTGGACCGCCTGATTCTGGTGGAGAGGGTTCCACAGGTGGGCGGGAAGGGCCTGGGAAGGCTGTCATGTGGACAGGGGCTCAGCCTGGCTCTCTCTTGGCTCCTGTGATAGAATAAGGGTGAGTGTGCAGAACTGACAAGAAGGCCTACCCCTCCTGTACTCATCTACCAGGGCTGCCATAACAAAACAGCACACACAGGGTGCCTTAAACGACAGGAATTTATTCCTCCTGGTTCTGGAGGTCAGAAGTCCACAATGAAGCTGTCCACACAGCCGCTTTCTCCGGAGGTCTCCCTCCTGGGCTGGCAGACGGCCACGTGGTTGCTGTGTCCTCACAGGGCCCTCTCTCCTGTGTTGTCCTAATGTCTCCTGACCCCTTCTTATCAGGACACCACTCAGACTGGACAAGGGCCCACCCTAAAGGCCTCATTTTAGCTTAATCGTCCCTATCTCCAAATCACGTTCTCAAGAACTGAGAATTAAGGCTTCAACATAAGAATTCGTGGGCTGGAGTGATTCAGGCCATGACCACCCCTCGGAAGAAGGAAGACTTTCCTGTGTTACTATCTCAAGTCTGGGATGAGGGGCTTCAGGAGGAACCCGACTCCCAGCCAGCAGGGACACACAAGCACCAGCAAGACAGTCACTGGACAGAGGTTCGCCTGCTTGGATGCCGGGCCACACCGTCTCCACTCAGGCTCTCATACAGACTCTAAGTCCACGAGGCAGTGGAGTCTTAGGTCGCTGTTTTCTAAGTGTTTTAAATAACACACCTCTATACAAACAAACAAGAAAACTCTACAGAAAGAACAAGCAGCAGAGTCAGAGACTGCAATGGCCGGGCTTCCCGGGTGAGTCGGTGGTGGAGTCTGCCTGCCACGCAGGAGACACGCATGCCACAGAGCAACCAAGCCCGTGCACCACCGCTACCGAGCTTGTGCGCCAGAGCCAGCAGCCGACAGGGTTGAAGCCCCTGCGCCCGAGAGCCCATGCTCTGCAGCAAGAGGAGGAGCCCACACACGCCAACTAGAGAGGAGCCCCCGATCTCTGCAACCAGAGAAGAGCCCGTGCGGCAGTGAAGACCCAGCACGGCCAAAAATAAGTATTTTTTAAAAAGGAAGTTGCAGGGCAATAAGATAAGCCCACAAGATATGCTCTGGTTAATACCATTAAGATGAGAAACAGCAATTCGCCGAAGAACAGAGAAGAAACCCACAAAGTTCACAGGAGCTTGTCGTACTGAGCTCCCCCATGATCCAGTGACAAGGACTTTCAGGCCCCCACGGCCAGAATAATTTGCACTTAGAGTAATAGCTCCTTACAAGGCGCCTCCACTGTCCACATACAGTTTCACTTGTGAGTCAGTCTTGGGAGCTCTGGGCAATGACCACTAAGTACAAACACAGCCTCAAAGGAAGAGAAGCAATAAAAGGCGACGCTGAGGGTGCCCAAGACCTGAAGAACACCCCCGGGTTCTACAGTTCTGTCCAAAAGGCTGACAGCTCTTACTTGGAGCTCCTGTTCTCAGTGGATGCAATGTCTCCCAGTCACCTTTCTGAGATGCATTTCAAACCATCTAAACTTGGGGCCTTCTAAGATTCCAATCTTATGATCTTTAGCATCATGCCATCTTATTCAGCGCCTATCAGCCACTTGAAAAGCTTTCTCTCCTAAATCAACAACCCATACTAGTCACATTTTCTTCAGGTTTTTTCCTATGAACAAACTAGAATTATGAGATGAAATCTGAATGGAGGAGGAGGCAATATATGTGAATGAGGCTTTCTCTGAGGCCAAATCCTGCAGACTGGCGCGAAGGTTAATGTATTTTCTTATTACTAGACTGGGAGCTGTACAAAAGTAAGGCTTCCTATATTTCACTTCTGTATCCATAGCACCTGCAGCAAAGTCTAGCAAACAAGGAGTGCAATAAACATCTGTTGAATTCAAGAAGATCTGGCTTTTATCTCACAAATAAATTGGAACATCTCATAGCAAAGTATCAAGCAGTAAGAGTAGTAATAAGCCAGGATCACCCTAACTGCTATGCTTCAACAAATTTCAATTTCAGCTTCTCCCTGGCCAAGGAACCAACAGAAACCAAGTTTCTGCTTACACTGATTTCTGGAGGAAAACATTTAATAAGTTATAACCTGGATATCGAGTAATAAACACACACAGCTGTATTTATGCAAAAATGCAATAATGAAGTCCTCGTGGTTCTTTCTTGTGGCCTCTGTTAATATAGCAGAGGGCACAAGATGTTATAAGTAACATTCAACTTCAGCTGGGTGAGGCCCATACTAGGAAGAGTTTTGCAAAGAAGGGCCAAATGGTAATTTTTTTAAAAAGCCAATCTAATTAATAGGAATTAGAAGGCCTGTCTTTAAAGCAAACCATTCTCATTGGCAAACCATAATCAACTGAGGTATCTCACTGAATTCCACAGAACCTGTGTTGGCCAGCCTCCCTGGTGACCCCATCATGGGGCGATCCTGATGGGGAGGTGAATTTGCCTCCTGAATTCACACCCTTGTGTGGTTACCCTCCACAATAAACAGCAAGGACATATAACCGAGAGGACATCGTGGAAGTGACCAGGGGAGATGAGGCCATAAAACACGTGGCGGCTGCCGCCGCCTCTCCTGAACCAAGTGCTAAGGAAAGACGGCTGCCATGCCGTGAAGGTGTTCCACACAGCAAGAAGCTGGCTCCCCAGCAACAAGCGCTAATTCGCCAAGCACATACGTAAGACAGCTGGGGAGCAGGTCCTCCAACCCCATTCAAGCCTTCAGATGACTCCAGCCAAGGCCAGTGTACAGATGACAACCTCAAGAGACACCTTGAGCCATCACCACCCACTAGAGCCACCCTGGGGACCACCTGACCTGCAGAAACTGAAGAACGATGTTCGCTGTTTGAAGCCACTGAGTTTTGGACTCACTTGTACTGCAGCAATATATAACTAGTATAGGTTTTGGGAACTGGAACTGGCCGCTGTGAGAGAAACCCAAACTGTGTGAGTGGTTTTGGAATCTGGCAGCGGGGAGAAGCTGGAAGGACTCAAAGGACAAGCCTACAGCATTTGGATAAAGTTTCGTAGAACCCCAACCGTCTTTCCGGGGACTAGGACTTATGGTGTTCCGTGAGGGAAATGCTCTAAGAAGTTGAAATGAAAAGACCCCTTATTATGCAGTGAAAGAAAGGTCAGCAGCATTGCCGCCAGCCTGATCTAGGGAAATGTCCAGGCAGAGGGCTGAAGGTGCCACCGATAGAATCTGCATCAAGAACTGAGAGCCCCTGCTCAGAATCACGCAGACCACCAAGAAGGCTTCTACGAAGGAAGCCTGCGGCCCCTCAGCACTCTCAGAAAAAGCCCAATGCAGAGAACTGCTTATCTTGAAGAGATCAGAGGATGTGACTTTTGTCTAATAAAGTGAACCCCCAATAAGACTCATAGGACATCCACAACATTTTTAAAAGTAGTATACTAGCAAGAACAATCAACAGCTTGGATTGAAATGCACAGAGACAGTACAGAATAAAATTCTTTTGGCAAGAAGCTGAGAAATTTACACAGTTAAAATGAAGGCTAGCTTTCATGACTATGACATAGTAATTCTTTAAAATTTTTAATTTCAAATAACTGATTAAATTTTGAGGTTACTCAGCAGTAGAAAACTAGTATAATTAGTAATATACTTTCCCCCCAAACACAGAGTAATTCCCTTGGATTTAAAAATTCATTTTTAATAAAAAAAATAAAGTCAGCCAATTTGTAGAAAATCTGGTTATACTTAAAATATATCAGGCATGTGACCATATGTCCTATATAATATGGCAGAACAAGGAGGGGAGGCTAAAAACCAAGGACAAGAATTGTTCCCTAACTTTCTTAGAAAGTGAAATTGTTTCCTAAATAAGTACAATAGGCCCTCTGTATCCACCGGTTCCTTATCCAGAGTCAGCTAACCATGGATTAAAAATACTCCCAAAAAAGTCTTACTGTTTACATAGCATTTACATTGTATTTACAACTATTTACACAGCACTTACATTGTACTGGCTATTATAAGTAAGCTAGAGATGATTTAGAGTACATAGCAGGATGTGGTTAAGTTAAATGCAAATATCATGTCGCTTTATATAAGGGGCTTGAGCATCCATGGATTTTGGTATCTGATCTCCCGTGGGTACCAAGGTAGGATTATAATACATTCATGTCATTCAAAAAAATACCTTAAGCTGATACAATATAAAAGCATCCGTCTCTCACCCTGACCTCATCCGGCCAGGTTCCCCGTTCTCCA
The DNA here is from genome assembly GCA_917880005.1 of Nanger dama. Lineage (NCBI taxonomy): Eukaryota > Metazoa > Chordata > Mammalia > Artiodactyla > Bovidae > Nanger > Nanger dama. Next base: position 4,945,479 of record CAKJTW010000029.1, read on the forward strand.
CCAACCCTTTCCCACTCCCCGCCCCTCATAGACAAAGCATCACTTGTCAGTTCTTTCAAAGTTCTTTCTGCAGATACACACAGATATTAAAATCTCAGTTTATCTTCTCCCTCCTGACCCAGCAGGTAGTCTATTTTACAGACCACTCCTCACCTCGGAGAGTTTTAAGTTACCTGGAGAGCTGTCCACTCAGGGTTTCTGACAAGAGTCTTCTCCTGATGGTCTGGATGATGAATATTCTATGATGCTCAATAAAGTTAGACCAAAACATTTTAAAGGATTAAAAGCTAAAGAATGTATGGCATCCAATAGCTCAAACTTCAGTATCTATAAGCAAAATTCTCCAAAACAAGAGAGTCTACCCTCATGCTGTGATGGTTATAACTCAAAATCATAAGCAGTCAGTAGGAATCTTAGCAGCAGCAGCAGGAATCTTAACCATCCCTTGCCAAGGAACCTGCTATAAACTCTGCTAAACTGTACAACATAAACTAATGCAAATGATTAACAAATACACTTGTCTCCATCCAACACCTGGAGTCAGGTTCCTGAAAACTCCCTTAGGAGTCTCTTAGGAGAATCTATGGCTCATGAGTGTATAACAAGAGATTCCTCTTTCACTAGGGAAAGACTGGTTGGAAAGATTCAGCTTGGAAGAAAACTACGAAGGCTGTCCTTTGACTGAAACAACACACTAGAGTATCAGCAACATTTCACAGAACTTATAGACACTGGGACCCGTATTTGCACTTACTTAATTTCCCAAGTTCACATTATTGCATTGACAAGCGTCAAGGTTCCAAACTCTGAAGTCATCTCCGACGTTTCAGTTCTAAACTTTGCCTCTCGGCCTCCAGCCCCTGTACTTTCCCCACATTTGTTGCACCATCTTGCACACTCACCTCCCTCCTTCTGGCCTCTTGCCTCTGCAGTACGCCAGCAGAGCAGCCTGGATTAAGTTTCTGGAAGATGCTTCTACTACATCACAATCAGCTGATCCCAAGGACCCTGCATTGCCTGGAAGACCAAGTCCACACCGCTGACCGCCACACACAGCCCTCCGAGACTGGCCCAGCACACACTTCTATGCACACCTCCCATTGTGGTCCATCCTTTGACTCTAGAAAGATCTGCCAGCTCTGTGGCCCATGCCTGTGTCTCCATACACATGGGTTCCTCATCTCAAAATATAGGCTGAATTGTACAGTTCAATGGATTTTAATATATTCAGAGTGATGCAACCAAGATAACTATCAAATTTTAGGACAGTGTCACCACCAAAAAAAAAAGAAAGAAAGAAAAACCATACCCATTTTCCGCCCCCACCGGCCGTAAACAATCATTAATCTACTTTCTGTCGCTGCGGGTGCACCTGTTCCAGGCACCTCATATAGAGACTAATATGTGGCCTTTTGTGAGTGGCTTCTTTCACCGCACATGTTTTTAAGGTCCATCTGTGTTGTGACACATGTCAGCACTTTACTCCTTTTTCTTGCTGAATGATGGGATGTATGTTTTTGTTCACCCATTCATTTGCAGATGGACATTTGAGCTGTTTCAATTTTTTAAACCCACCTAATTTTAAAGTCTTAACTCTAATGTGAGCATTAGGTATGGATTCCCTTCCTCTCCAAAACCCAAGACCCCATGTAAATCACCAAGGATGAAGGCCTGGTGTCAAACTGTTAACACAACAAGCATCACCTATTATCTTAATTACTACGATGGCTCAGACGGTAAAGTGTCTGCCTGCAGTGCAAGAGACCTGGTTCGATCCCTGGGTCAGGAAGATCCCCTGGAGAAGGAAATGGCAACCCACTCCAATTCTCTTGCCTGGAGAATCCCATGGACAGAGAAGCCTAGCAGGCTATACAGTCCACGGGGTCGCAAAGAGTTGGACATGACCGAGGGACTTCTCTTTCTTTCTTAATCACTATGAACTACTATAGCACTTCCTGTTTATATGACTAACCGAACCCTTTATGATCACTGCCTTTCTATGCTCATTCATTCATCAATAAGCATTCATTGAGCATCTACTATATGAAAGCACCAAGGCAGAGCTCATATCCTCAGCTGACTAAACAGGTACCTTCTCTTCTCTTATAAACCTTAATCCAGAGTATGCCACTACTTACTTTTGAGTTAGAATTTAAGTTCCTCCTAAAAATGCATACACTCTTCAACTTAACAGAAAACAGTAGTAAATCAAAGAAAGATCACGATGAATAAAAACACTTCCCACTGCACCCTGTAACATGGGAAACATGAGGGAAAACAGTCCAAGAATATGTAGCAGAGAAGTGATAAGGGAGCATCTGCATAAAGAAATACTTTATAATCATTTATAATAGAGTTTACTAAACCTTTTTTTTAAAAGGAAATGTTTATAAGTTAAAAGGCAGTGTAAAATGCATAAAGGGTACCATCTTAATGCATAAAAGAAAATTGGTTACAAAACTACTACAATCATCAAAAAATAATATCAGTTGACTCTGGTTGGGTTACTTGAGATCTTTATTTTCCTATGAACACAAATCCCTTAACAACATTAGCATATTTAAGAACTGGTGTTTCTACTTGAAACTGAATGCTTAGGAGCACAGGGGTCAAGGGGAGGAGCACTAGCGGGGCGAGGCTGTGGACACGGGCTCGCCGTGCTGCGCCAGAACCGCGTATTCTTGTTTGTGCACTTTTCCATGTGTTGCATTTCACAGTAGAAAGATTCAAAAATGCTTACAGTATGCTCCCTGAAGGCAGGCATTATCTCAAATTAAATCATTACATTTCCCACATACTTTGCACAAACTACTTGGCTCAGATGACAAACAATCTGCTTGCAATGCAGGAGAAAGGGTTCGATCCTTGGGTCAGAAAGATCCCCTGGAAAAAGGAATGGCAACCCACTCCAGCGTTCTTGCCTAGAAAATTCCATGGACAGAGTAACCTGGCGTGGCAAGAGTCAGACACGACTGAGCAACTAATACACATGCTTTTGCATAAACTACTATTAAGTAATTATTACATATTCTTAATAGACACTTATTCAGTTCAGTCACTCAGTCATGTCCGACTCTTTGCAACCTTATGGACTGCAGCACGCCAGGCCTCCCTGTCCATCACTAACTCCCGGAGTTCACTCAAACTCATGTCCATCGAGTCAATGATGCCATCCAGCCATCTCATCCCTTTCTCCTCCTGCCCCCAACCCCTCCCAGCATCAGAGTCTTTTCCAATGAGTCAACTCTTCACATGAGGTGGCCAAAGTACTGGAGCTTCAGCATCATTCCTTCCAAAGAAATCCCAGGGCTGATCTCCTTCAGAATGGACTGGTTGGATCTCCTTGCAGTCCAGGGGACTCTCAAGAGTCTTCTCCAACACCACAGTTCAAATGCATCAATTCTTCGGCGCTCAGCTTTCTTTATGGTCCAACTCTCACATCCAAACATGACTGCTGGAAAAACCATAGCCTTGACTAGACGGACCTTAGTTGGCAAAGTAATGTCTCTGCTTTTGAATATGCTATCTAGGTTGGTCATAATTTTTCTTCCAAGGAGTAAGCGTCTTTTAATTTCATGGCTGCAATCACCATCAGCAGAGATTTTGGAGCCCCCAAAAAATAAAGTCTGACACTGTTTCCCCATCTATTTCCCATGAAGTGATGGGACCAGATGCCATGATCTTCATTTTCTGAATGTTGAGCTTTAAGCCAACTTTTTCACACTCCAGTTTCACTTTTAAGAGGATTTTTAGTTCCTCTTCACTTTCTGCCATAAAGGTGGTGTCATCTGCATATCTGAGGTTATTCATTGAGGTTATTCATATTTCTCCCGGCAATCTTGATTCCAGCTTGTGTTTCTTCCAGTCCAGCAATTCTCATGATGTACTCTGCATATAAGTTAAATAAGCAAGGTGACAATATACAGCCTTGACATACTCCTTTTCCTATTTGAAACCAGTCTGTTGTTCCATGTCCAGTTCTACCTGTTGCTTCCTGACCTGCATACAGATTTCTCAAGAGGCAGGTCAGGTGGTCTGGTATTCCCATCTCTCTCAGAATTTTCCACAGTTTATTGTGATCCACACACTTCACATCAGCTGGCCAAAGTACTGGAGTTTCAGCTTCAGCATCAGTTCTTCCAATGAATATTCAGAACTGATTTCCTTTAGGATGGACAGGTTGAATCTCCTTGCAATCCAAGGGACTCTCACAAGTCTTCTCCAACACCACAGTTCAAAAGCATCTGTTCTTCGGCGCTCAGCTTTCTTTATAGTCCAACTCTCACATTCATACATGACTTTATATTTATATATAACACTTACTCTTCTGTGACACGTAGCCATGACTTTTGCTGCTCTGATGTTAGGTGCTCTTAGAAACAGGTAAAAATCCAGGTTCCAAACTCCCCCTTCATGAAAACAGCACCTGATACCTCACTAAGTGTAAAACTGCAAAGATTTAAAGATCGATTTGCACTCCCAACCCTTGGGAAAGTCTTTTGCCCCCAACAACACATCACCGAGTAACAGAGCAAATGCAGCCAGAAAGTAAGAAAAGCCGAATGTAGAGGAATAAGAGTGAATAAAAGCATGTATGTCACCCAATAAGGAAGTCAATAAATTAGGAATACAGTACATGTCCAAGCGAGAGCTAAAGCCATTCTTCAAAGTCCGGATAAACAAACAGCTGAGGCTTTGTGTTGTGTATTTAGTCCTGGGCTGCAATCCCTTTCTGAACCATTCCTTTCTCCAGTGAAAGACACACATTATTTCACGCTCAAATATAAATAGCCTGTCAAATACAGGCAGAGCTTTCTAGATTAGGTAGTCACTGCCAGGTCTAAGGAAGGTATCCTTGGGGAAATAGGCAATTTGAATTCTGTACAAAACACATTTGCTAGCGAGAAACTGCCTGGGAAAAGCAGGAAGTTCAGAAGAGTCGGCCAAGTCTTAATTACTTCTCTAATATTAATAATTAAGGCAGGTACTCTGAGGTTCAGAAGTAACAGTGGGAACAGGACAATAAACAAAGTGTGTAGTTCACCTCAGGGCAGAGGAAGATATGATGGCTTATTTATGTGTTTTGATTCAGGTCATTCTGCATGTTTTCAGATGTCTTCCTGCACAAATAATAAGTCTCTTGCTTTAAAATACAGGCTAACTTTTAAAATTTCATCTGCAAGTTAGTTATCTGAAATTTGGAATCCATATCCCCAAACGCAGATGAGTTTCCAAAGCAAGTCCACATCCATGGATTTTACTTGCACTGTAGCTACAACAGCACAAGCTTTACATTCACGGATGGCGGCAGAGGACAGCGCGCTGGCGACACAGAGGACCATGTGCGAGCGGAGAGGCCAGGAGCGCTTTCATTCCTGGAGTTCTGATGCTGAGGCCTCTGGCTGCTCGAGCCTCAGACCAGCCGCCCCTGCCTCTCCCCAGCCCCGAAGCAGCTTTTTCATCCTAAGAAGCTTGAGAGAATGCGCCAGGGGACTGCTGCTCTCCCTTCCTGGCTGAGGTCAGGCAAGGGCAGAGAAAAGAATAGTTGTCCTTGGCCTCCTCTGGCCCCGCCAGATACTCGGGGAACTTTCGGTCTCATCTCAGAGGAGCCAGGCAGTGGGGAGACAGCCCCCAGGGCCCAGACTCCCTGGTCAGCTAGTAAATGACTTTGGTTTTTCTCTTTTTCTTTCTTGCTTGCTTCCTTGCTTATACTTGATTGTTAAACAACAGAGGGACTTCCAAGGTGGTGCGGTGGTTAAAACTCTACACTTCCAATGCCAGGGGACAAAGGTTCGATCCCGGGTCAGGGAACTAAGATCCCACATGCCACACGATGCAGTCAGAAAATAAGGGGAAAGGGCAGGAAAAATTTAAAGTCACAGGTTAAAAAAAAAATATTAAATAAACAAACAGAATCTCTCTCTACAAAGAGCCCCTCAACATGCAATGATGATTCAGCTTACAGTTTCATGGCTCTACAACCGTGCCGAAGCCATTGGCACCCAGGAGGAACAGAGCCTTGATTCTGAATTTCGACCTCTCCCTGGCCCAATGACATGCAGAACGCTCTTCCCATGATGTGCCCAGCCAGCAGCCCCCATCGTGAGGGTGAATAGCTGATACCCTTTCAACCTACCTGTATCCAGACTACCGCTCTGCTCTTCACTTTCAGTACTGTCAGCACCAAGTCGCGCGAGACAGGCAACACTTCATCATAGAAGAGGAGATCCTGCCCACGTGCAGGCCAACAAAGTGTCCCGAGCACGTTTAAGGGGGATGGGGTTACGCTATGCTGTCTGGGAGGTATATTAAATGCATTTTCGACTTTACAATATATATAACTTACAACAGGTTTATTGGGCCAGAAGTCCAACACAGATGAAGGAAGTTCTGTATTTACAGCATCCAAGTGTGGCTTCTCCCACAAACGCGCGGGGATACTTTGCAAGCAAGCAGCAGGTATAAGAATAAGGAACATCCCCTGCCTGGCTCTGTGATCTAGAGCATCAGATGTTTTCCTGACAAGAGCTATTTCTTCCACGAGGTGGCTCAAACTAATGAGTATACGGCTTCTCACCTTTCCAGACCAGAAAGGTCTCTAAGGCAATATGGCGAGCTGGCAGAAATAATCCCATTTGACTATCCGTGTCCGTTTCAGTGTCTCCGAAGTCGTGAGAACCAAAGACCTCAAGGGTTATGAGGTCAAACCGGAAGCTCTTACCAGAATGCTGCAGCCTGAGTCAACCACGGTTGCTCTGAGACAGCCGTGCACCTGCTGGGGCCAGGTGTCCAGGGGGTGCTCCTCATCTAAAGAGAATCCTCCATGAGCACTGGATCCCAGCCCTGCCCCTTCCCCGGGGACCACCGCACTGCCCCTGCTTCCCTCGACCAACCCATCCTCTCGGTATTAAAATACTTGCATGCCCTGCGTGCGTGCATGCTAAGTCTCTTCAGTCGTGCCCAGCTCTTTGCGACCCCATGGACTGTAACCCTCCAAGCGCCTCTGTCCATGGGATTCTCCAGGCAAAAATACTGGAGTGGGTTGCCATGCCCTCCTCCAGGGGATCTTTCCAACACAGGGATCAAACTTGTGTTTCCTGTGGCTCCTACACTGCAGGTAGACGCCTTACCACTGAGCCACCAGGTAAGCCTAGCAGTTTAAAACAGAAAAATAACTTCCATAACCCAACCCAGAGCAAAACAACTCAATTCTACACATACACACACACACACCCCTCAACTCTCATCCCTGAAGCTCACAAGTGGCACCCTACTCCAGGGCCCCCCCCGTCCCCGGCAAGGACTCCCCTGGAGCCTTCTAAAGCCCTCAGGGGAGCTGGCCAGATGGTAAAGATCCCAAGAGGCAGACTGCCTGCATGCCATCAAGGTCTCCCAGCTGTGACTAGGAGTAAATTACAAACTTCTCTGAGCCTTGGTTTCCTATTCTACATCATGGAGATAATAGTATTAATAGTACCTATTTTATCTTTATAGGCTGTTTCGAAAATTAAAAAATGAGTATTATTACAGTCCTGAGGAGAGGGCCTGGAGCACAGTGACTGTTCCGCGTTGAGTAAATAAGCAAGCGCATGCTCACTCCCACCTATCAGCACGCTCCCAGTTCATCACTGTCACCCCATCCCCAGAAGCCTCTCTTCCAGAGCTCAACAGCAGAGAATGCTAACCAGGAATAGATCTTTAGGATCAGTCATCTCCACTTCAGATATGAAGATATGAGGGGAAATAAGGGACTTCCCTGGCAGTCCTGTGGTTAAAGCTCCACGCTTCCACTGCTGGGGGCCTGGGTCCCACCCGTGGTCAGGGAACTAAGGGCCCACATGCCACACGGTGCGGCCAAAAAATAAAATGAATTTTAAAAAAGAACGAAATTAAGATGAGAGACATTCCATAACTTGCCCAAGGATATGTTGTAATTAAACCCTAGAGCAGCGTCAAGATTCCCACGGTGACAAGTCCATCAGCATTCCTAGCAGTGTTAACAGCAGGCCTTTGCCCTGGGTTCTGTCTGACACACACGTCACAGGTACAGAGTCTTAGCACTTTGCCACACTCAGCCCCAGAGCGCTCCTACCATCTGGGACAGGAGGCTTTATCAACACTGTTCCATCCACGGCCTCATTTAATCCACCACCCATCATCAGGTATCATCTTTCCGCAACCGCAGATGTGAAGCGGTGAAGTGAACGGACCCTTCCAGAGACAAAGTCCAGTTCCCCCAAGCCAGTGTCTTTTTATTCCCGCCACACTGCCTCAGACCGCTGAAAACAACCCAACAGGGCATGGGCTGACCCTACGCTCCCTTTTCACCTTCGTCTTCATCCTCTTCGGCAGGACCAGCGCCAGCTGCGTCTCCCAGCTGATCCTGCCATTCTCACATCAAGAAGAGCTCTCTCCCTTCCTTTGTTTAAGCTCTGTTTTTACATCTTGTTTTCCCGAAGATCAGTAAAATGTAAATAATTAGCCAGAGCAATACTAGAAATATTTTATTAGCAGGAGGAGCCAGGAAAGCCATTCTCTATGGAGTCAAATTAGACCTTGCAAAGAACAGCCCTGTCGAGGGGGGAGGGGTAGGTTCAAAGCACAGGGGAGCTTCCACGGAGATCCAGTGCTTGGGGCTCCATGCCTGTGCAAGGAGCCCAGGTTCAATCCCTAGTTAGGGAACTAAGAGCCCACATGCCACTCGGCAGTGCAGCCAAAGAAATGCCCAGGCTCCTGGGCCTGGCCCCTCCCTTCTACTTCAGAAGCTCCATGATGGCGCTTGGGAATTCAACCTTGAAAATAATTCCTGCAAGTGATTCATAAGCAAATATTGAACTGTACTCATGTCTGTCGTGTACCTTGAAAACTAACAATAAGATGGGAAGAGGAAACAAGATAAAGCAAATATAGCAAAATATTAATTGTAGACTCCAGGTGGTGAGTGGATGAACGTTTACTGGATGTCCTTTCAGCTTTTCTATAGGCTTGACCCTGATATTGGCAAAGACTGAATGCAGGAGGAGGACGACCGAGGATGAGATGGCTGGATGGCTTCACGGACTCGATGGACGTGAGTCTGAGTGAACGCCGGGAGTTGGTGATAGACAGGGAGGCCTGGCGGGCTGATGGGGTCTCAAAGAGTTGGACATGACTCAGGAACCGAAGAACAACAACAGGCTTGACATTTTTTAAATAAAATGTTGTGGGGGGGTGTTGGGGACTGGAATACTTCTTAGGATCAGGATTTGAAAACCACTGAAATAAGAGGGAGTCCAACTCTTCTCTTGGTGGAAAGACACTGGCTTTATCTTGATGTCTCACTTTACCTATTATGGAGTGAGCCAAAAGTTACTGAAGGAGTTCAAGAAAATGGAACCAAACCTCAAAGAGGATCAGGAAGAGTCCGCCAGCCCTTTCCTCCCTCTGTGGCCCTGCTACCTCTTGCTTTGTATCTTGTTATTCCAGCAAAATAAAACAAAACTGACCACTTGGCCTAATTTTGCCCATTTTACTTTCCTGTGTTAATCCCCAACCCTGAGGCACAGTTCTTGATAGGCCTTTAATTCACAGTAGTTGCCAAGTTGCCCAGTCCTGTCCAATTCTTCACAACCCCATGGACTATACAGCCCGTGGAATTCCCCAGGCCAGAATACTGGCGTGGGTAGCCTTTCCCTTCTCCAGGGCATCTTCCCAACCCAGGGATCGAGCCCAGGTCTCCCACATTGCAGGTGGATTCTTTACCAGCTGAGCCACCAGGGAAGCCCTATGAATGTGCCCAATTTCAGAAAGAAGACTGTCCTGTTAAATATTAAGAATAAAAGTTAAAAAAAAAACAAAAACAGAAGCTAAGACTTTGCTCTTCATGTGACATTAGCCACCAGCTCTGCCTCCCACACAACTGGAATTACTAGCGCCATGCCAGTCTGGCTCCGATCCAAAATACAATTACCTCCAGGCTCACATATTTGTGGGCTTCTCAATTTATCAAAAGTCCTGACCACAAAAAAGCCAACAGGTAGCTTTTTCACTGAGCCACAGCCCAAGGCACCAAGGGAAAGGCTCCTTAGCAATCCAGTCTCCTATGTTTACCAAACGGCATGATCATTTCTCTTGATGTCAGCAATGGTTATTTTCCATGGCACTTTGTGCCAGCCTAATGATTACTTTGTGCGGCCAGACCAGAGGAAAATCTGTAACGAAATCCATAATCTCCAACAACCTCAGATCAAAAAAAAAAAAAAAAAAGGTCTTAAAACTGCCTCCTGGAGTCTCTTGTTTTTTACTTCCATTTTGCTCTCTCGTACAGGAAATCCTTGTGACTATGATTTTCTCTGGTCCAAATACTTTTTATAAATTGGATCTGTGCAAATATACGCCTTCCTCCTAAGAGGATAGGTGAGATGAATCCATTACAGAGAAAGTATCTGAGATATGTGCAGGTTTTGTTATCGTTGTTCTTATTTTGTCCAAACAACTGCTTCTCTGTTCAACTCTTCAGCTCTGGAGACGTCCTTCCACCCGCTGTCCCATCTCTCTCCTAGCTTCCAGCACCGTCTCAGTCTGAGCCAGTGATCCGCAGCAACATCAGCCAACGCTGCCTGAAGCCTTAGCGTCCTCTCTTCCGCGTGTCCATCATCCGGGCTTTGCCTCCTTGCCTCAATATGCAGCACCATTTCTTCCCTCAAGTCAACCAGCAGAAGACAAGAGTTCAGCTTTATTCTTGCTTACTTTGTGAGCAACTGGTTCAACTTTGGGACTGCATACCACCCTTCAGGCAGATGCTTTTTATAGCCTCAAGCTGGTCAGGAGCACCTCCAGGGCATTTCTCTTCACTATGCGTTTTTTTCTTAGCACCGTCTTGGGAAGGTGAGAGGAAAATGACGAGGTGCAAGTAGCAAGAATGGGGAGAAACACTGGCACATCCAACAGCAAAGACAGCTGAAGCTCCTGCAAGAATCAGAACAGCCCGCACCACCCTCTCAGGATGGAGTGGCGCTGCCAAGCCAGAGCCACGGAAGCCGACCTTGCCAGGGGCAGCAGGGCAGAGAGGCAAAATCAGATGCAGAGAGAAGAATGCAACCCAAGACACAAAATGCCCAAGGTCTGCACAAGCCAGATGCTGAAGCCTATGACACAATCTTAACACGCTAGATACACCTGGATGTGCCTCTATCTAGATATTATTTTTAACAAAGTTCAGTTCAGTCGCTCAGTCGTGTCCGACTCTTTGCGACCCCATGAATCACAGCACGCCAGACCTCCCTGTCCATCATCAACTTCCGGAGTTCACTCAGACTCACGTCCATCGAGTCAGTCATGCCATCCAACCATCTCATCCTCTGTCGTCCCCTTCTCCTCCTGCCCCCAACCCCTCCCAGCATCAGAGTCTTTTCCAGTGAGTCAACTCTTCTCATGAGCGGGCCAAAGTACTGGAGCTTCAGCTTTAGCATCATTCCCTCCAAAGAAATCCCAGGGCTGATCTCCTTCAAAATGGACTGGTTGGATCTCCTTGCAGTCCAAGGGACTCTCAGGAGTCTTCTCCAGCACCACAGTTCAAAAGCATCAATTCTTGGCACTCAGCCTTCTTCACAGTCCAACTTTCACATCCATACATGACCACTGGAAAAACCATAGCCTTGACTAGACGGACCTTTGTTGGCAAAGTAATGTCTCTGCTTTTCAATATGCTATCTAGGTTGGTCATAATTTTTCTTCCAAGGATTAAGGCTCTTTTAATTTCATGGCTGCAGTCACCATCTGCAGTGATCTTGGAGCCCAAAAAAATAAAGTCTGTCACTGTTTCCCCATCTACTTCCCATGAAGTGATGGGACCGGATGCCATGATCTTCGTTTTCTAAATATTGAGCTTTAGGCCAACTTTTTCATTCTCCTCTTTCACTTTCATCAAGAGGCTTTTTAGTTCCTCTTCACTTTCTGCCGTAAGGGTGGTATAATCTGCATATCTGAGGTGATTGATATTTCTCCCACATCATGAAATGCTGGGCTGGATGAATCACAAGCTGGAATCAAGACTGATGGGGAGAAATATCAACAGCCTCAGATATGCAGATCATACCACTCTAATGGGATAAAGTGATGAGGAACTAAAGAGCCTGTTGATGAGGGTGAAAGAGGAGGGTAAAAAGTTGGCTTAAAGCTCAACATTCAACAAATGAAGATATGGCATCTGGTCCCATCACTTCATGGCAAATAGAAGGGGGAAAAGTAGAAGCAGTGGCAGATTTCCTTTCCTTCAGCTTCAAAATCACTGAGCGCAGTGACTGCAGCCATGTAATTTAAAAATGTGTGCTCCTTGGAAGGAAAGCTATGATAAACCTGGACAGCATATTAAAAAGTAAAGACATCACTTTGCCAACAAAGGTCCATATAGTCAAAGATACAGTTTTTCCAGTAGTCATGTAAAGATGTGAGAGTTGAACCGTAAAGAAGGCTAAGTGCAGAAGAATTGATGCCTTCGAACTGTGGTGTTGGAGAAGATTCTTGGGAGTCCCCTGGACTGCAAGGAGATCAAACCAGTCAATCCTTAAGGAAATCAGTCCTGAATATTCATTCAAAGGACTCATGCTGAACCTGAAACTCCAATACTCTGGCCACCTGATGCAAAGAGCTGACTCACTGGAAAAGACCCTAATGCTGGGAAAGATGGAGGGCAGGAGAAGGGAGTGACAGGGGATGAGATGGTTGGATGCCATCACTGACTCAATCAACATGAGTCTGAGTAAACTCCAAGAGATTGTGAGAACAGGGGAGGCCTGGCATGCTGCAGTCCATGGAGTCACAAGAGTCAGACATGACTTAGTGACTGAACAACCACAAAATTGAGGTTTAATTCCTATATTATAAAATTTGCCCTTTTCAAATATACAATTCACTGATCTTTAATACATTCACAAAGCTGTGCATCTATCACCGTGAGATAATGCCAGAACTCTTTTATCACCCCAAAAGAAACTTTATACCCATTACAGCCCAGCCTACTCCTCCCTGCCACCAGCCTACAGCAAACACTAGGCTACCTTCTATCTCTCTGGATTTGCCTGTTAAACACTTTAAATAAAAGCGTGGCTTTTTGTGTCTGGCTTCTTCCACGTATCATAATGTTGTCAACGTTTCCTTTTACTCTACTTTTCAACTCCAGAATTATTTTAAAATAATCTTTATTTTTTTAATAATCTTTACTTCTTTATTCACATTTTCTATTTGGTGATACAGCATTCCATGTTTCCCTTTAACTCTCTAGATGTGGTTTCCTACATATCTATCAAAGCAGATTTAACGTTTTGTGTAGTATATTCAATACCCAAGCTTCCTTAAGAAGAGTTTCTGTTGATAGCTTTTCTCCTGCGTTTGGGCCGAGTCTTCCTGTTTCTCTGGGTGTCTTGCAATTTGCTGTTGAAAATGAGACATTTAAAGTAATATAATGTGTCAGTGTGTGGAAGCAGAATCCAAACTTACTGTTACGAACCCCAGGGTTGTTTGCTGTTGCTGTTTAGTGATTTTCCTGGACTGAGCCTATCAAGTCTGATTTTTGGTTCATATGTGGCCACTGAAATCTCTGATTAGCGACTCAGTGGTTAAGTATTAGTTGAACAGAGATCTCCTTAAATGCTTTGAGCTAATGAACCTCGCAGCCCTTACCCAGGCCTCTGTGAGCGCGCTGGGGCAGGTCCCATGCTCCACCAGCCAGTTCACAGCTCCACCTGTGTTGGTCACTCAGTCGTGGCCGACTCTTTGCGACCCCATGGACTATAGCCCTCCAGGCTCCTCTGTCCAGGGAATTCTCCAGGCAAGAAGACTGGAGTGGGTTGCCATTCCCTTCTCCAAGAGATCTGCCCGACCCAGGGATCCAACCAGGTGTCCGGCACTGCAGGCAGACTCTTCACCATCTGAGCCACCAGAGAAGCCCATAACTCTACCTTAGTTTTCACTTTCTGCTTGTGCAGAACCTCATGGCCAGTCATAACGGAAACTTAGGGCCTTCTCCAATACTCGCTGGGCATGTGCAGAGCCTTGTAGATTCCCAGAAATATGCTGGAACTCTGTAAGGCTCCCCGCTGGACACTCCATCCCCAGGGTTTTCTTTCGGTACTTTTTGATCAGTCAATTGTTGGCCCCAAATAGCAACACCATCTCAGGCAGCAGTGATGAAACCATTGCAACTGACCATTCTCACCCACTGTGCACTGGAGTGGGGCCCTTCCACAAAGTGTGCTCCGAGTCAGATCAAATAAAGACAAGCCCTAAGAATGGAGCATTCACGCGGGCTGTCAGACAGGACACTTTCTTGGAAAGAAGTGGGCCTCTGGAGGAGCTCCAGCTTTGCTCTCGCCCACACAGTGGCTACGAGACTGCTGGTTTCCACTGCCGCCAGAGCTGCAAGGCCACTGGCTTGCACGGCCACCATGGAGCTGGGGCAAGGAGGACGGGATCCACACAAGCTGAGACACCACACGCACCCCACTGCTCCTGCTGCGCTCACACAGCTGTTCTTGAACAACTGTTGCTCTTTTGTTCCATGTCTTTAATTTCCAAAGTTTTGGAAAAGTTGATATTGATGGGTCTTGCCAGTGTTCTCACTGCTTTAACAGAGGAGACTTTCAGAAGTCCTTACTCTACAGTTGTGGAATTTTATGGCCCTTCCCTGGTGACTCAGACGGTAAAGAATCTGTCTGCAGTGCAGGAGACCTAGGTTCGATCCTGGGTTGGGAAGATCCCTGGAGAAGGGAGTGGTAACCCACTCCAGTATTCTTACTTGGAGAATTCCATGGACTGAGGAGCCTGCTGCTTCTGCTGCTAAGTCACTTCAGTCGTGTCCGACTCTGTGCGACCCCATAGACGGCAGCCCACCAGGCTCCCCTGTCCCCGGGATTCTCCAGGCAAGAACACTGGAGTGGGTTGCCATTTCCTTCTCCTGGTGGGCTACAGTTCATGGGGGTCACAGAAGAGTCAGACACGACTAAGCAACTAACACTTTCACTTTTTCACTTATCTGGGTTCCTGTGTAATTTTAGGGAGGTGGTAACCACCATTTTAAACTCAGGATCCCTGTTGTCAGTCAGCATACAGAGTTAACACTTCATAGTCGTATTCTGAGAGACTGGTGTTCCTCCAACAGCATGCCCAAGAAAGATCCAGAAAATTCACAATCACAGCCCTCGATCCAGCCAAACTTTCTTCCTCGGGAATCCCTAGGATTGTTTCCTAAAACTGAGCTAACAAGAGAGAAGAATGATTCAAATACAGGGTACTTATAGTAATAAGTCTCCCACGTTATTAAAAATCTAAATTGACTTCAACATCTGAAAGTTGGTTCCCGGTGAGATGGCCTCATTTTCAACCTTAACATCGCTGGTACTCAGCTACTTGAAAAGCTGTGGAAATAAAGGCTTTCACAAGAGTGCTTACTCCACTGTTAATACTTGCTGAGGAAGGGCATTAAGAGACAGTCATCTTTTCTAAGAAGCCATGCTAGAGAAGAGCATGAAATAAGAAGCCAGGGGAATGCATCCTTTTCCAAAGGAAAACTAAGGGAGCCAGAGCGGCCGAGGCCCCATCCTGTCCCCACTGTCAGCGTGCAGCTGCGCCACCTGAGCGCCGAGCCTGGGCCACGGCCACACACCTCAGGGACGTCCCTCAAGCTCCTCCCTTTGTTGCATGAGTAATAGGAAAAGAGAAGAGAAACAGCAGGTGGAGAACGCTGACATCTTCCCCTGGTAGGTCTATCAGTCTTCTGCAGAGCAAGTCTGAGGCAAGAGGTAACACCCGACCCAAGAACATTTAGAGAATCTGTTCACGTGGGTCTGAGTGGCCCACTCTTGCCTCACCGAGCTCCCTCACTTTGCAAGTAGCCATTTTCCCCTCTTACCAGGTGGCACCAGCGGTAAGGAACCCACCAGTCAACGCAGGAGACGTAGGAGACCTGTGGGTTCGATCCCTGGCTGGGGAAGATCCCCTGGAGGAGGAAACGGCAACCCACTCGAGCATTCTCGCCTGGAGAGTCCCATGGACAGAGGAGCCTGGCGGGCTACAGTCCACCGGGTCACAAAGAGTCGGACAGGACTGAGTGACTTAGAATGTTTTCCTCTCCACTGAGACAAGAAACAAATTGGGATGGAGAACAGAGATGCTTCTGTCCTTTGTATTTAAAAATTCTGCAGCCCTCCTGCCAAACGGTGTAGCCCCGGTTTGCCTCCAGGAAATCCCACCCCCGGGCTCAGCTCCCGACCCTCACACAGTCCACCTGCATCCCCTGCTGCCTCCACCAGCTGCCATCCGGCACGCTCGCATTCCAGGCAGGCTGAGAAGTGCCAGCTTCCCAGGTCGCCTCGCCTCGCCTCCCATCTGTCAAACGCTGTAGGACATCTCCTCTCCAGCTTCCACTGCTCAAATAGCTCTGCTGGGACACTGATGATACACGAGAAAGCACAATACATGCGGGCAGTCACGGAAGCCCTGGAAGCTTTGCTCCGTTCCTGCAAAGCTCCTCAGTTCACTTCCTCGCCTAGAGTTTGCTTTCTTAGCTAAAAGACCCTATTCCACGAGAACCACAGGTGTGACAAGTAATCCAGGTGTACCTTCAGGGCCCCCCAGTCAGGTGTGCCAGGTGTTCCGGGTAAGCCAGGTGTGCCCCCACAGCGGTTCACCCCACCCCACCCCAAGTCACTGATTTAATCAGAGCCTGTCAAACCATCCTGTGATAACTGCTCAAATGCAGACAGCACAAGGGGGTCGCAGGGCTAACCATGGTATTAAGACCGGGGACTTCCGCAGAGGTCCAGAGGTTACGACTCCACACTTCTACTGCAGGCTGCACAGGTTTGATCCCTGGCTGGGGAACAAAGATCCCATACAAAACATGGCCAACAGCAAAAATAAAACCTTTCTTTGGGAGCAATTGTCTGTATACAGACATATGTACACACATATACTTCATCATTCCCTTTTACTGTCACTCTTCAGAGCCTGAGATCAGCACGGTATTTCATACATATATGCCTCCCCAAAATCGGTCCCAACACTTGCAAGTATGATATGTAAATGTGGGCTTCTTCCCAGCCTTGTTTTGGACGAGGCCTCCACGCTGCTCGATCGGAACCTCAATCCAGCAGCAGCATCCGCCATCAGTCTGCTTCCGTGGAGCTGCGCCGTGTTCTGCCAACTCCTCACTGGCTCTACACTTGTTCATTCTTGGCAGAAACCAAAACGCACTTAGACTTGAACATTCACTTTCAGAGCATGGGTCTTAGGTGTTTAAATTGATAAGCATATTAGAAAAGCATTTAAAGACGACAGGCTCTGACTTATACCTTGTACTTTCAAGCATGTGGGTGTGTTAAAGGGGATCTAAGTTCACAAACTGCCCCCAAAATAAACACAGCCCCCAAACAATCTGCAGCATTTGGGGAGAAAACGCTCTCTCAGCCACTGATTTCCTAGTATCTAGCAATCACCGTCAGAAGCAAAACCCAGAACCTCCTAACTTCTATGAAAATGGAGGCTCCGAAAAGGATGCCCAAAAGGCTTCAAGAAATCTAAGATGCAACAGGAAAGGGACAAGTAACCGAAGCGACTACGAGGGGAAAAACATTAAGAAAATGTGTATGTGTTTCTACTGCATAAAAACCCACCAGTAATTTCTGCTCTTCCACTTTTCTTAATGGAGAGCAAGATTTACCAAGCTCCTCTCCTGATTCTTTTCTACAGGTATAAATAATAAATGCAAGTGAAGCCGCTCAGTCGTGCCTGACTCTTTGCAACCCAGTGGACTGTTGCCTGCTAGGCTCCTTCATCCATGGGATTTTCCAGGCAAGGACACTGGAGTTGCCATTTCCCAGGGACTGAACCCAGGTCTCCTGCACTGAGGACCCTCTTTACTGTCTGAGCCACCAGGGAAAGGACGTGGCCAGCTCTTCGGCGGTGACACTGAGGCGTGTGGCATGCCGGCACGGCCGCCGTGGGGCCCACAGCACTGTTCAACAGTCAGCCATCAGTCCACACCTGGAGTCCCACGTTCTCAACAGGAGGAGCTGCCACTGAGGCCCACACGTCCCATTACACCCGACACCCTGAGTGGTTGGCAAGCGTGTCTTCCCAGGGGATAAACTTAATCTCTAGAAAAAGCTTCAGAGTCAGCCGTCCTGACTAAGATGAGTCTTCAACCCAGTTAAGACCATTTAAATAAGGTGCTGTCATAAGGTAAGGAGGCTGTAACCTGGCTGAGAAGGCAGTTTTGACAGAGTAAGGATTGTGACCAACCTAGATAGTGTAGTAAAAGGCAGAGATGTTACTTTGCCAACAAAGGTCCATATAGTCAAAGCTACGGTTTTTCCAGTAGTCATGTATCGATGAGAGAGTCAGACTATAAAGAAGGCTGAGCGCCAAAGAACTGATGCTTTCAAACTATGGTGTTGGAGAAGCTCTTGAGAGTCCCTTGGACTGCAAGGAGATCCAATCAGTGCATCCTAAAGGAAACCAACCCTCAATATTCATTGGAAGGACTGTTGCTGAAGCTCCAATACTTTGGCCACCTGATGCAAAGAGCCAACTCATTAGAAAAGACCCTGATGCTGGGAAAGATTGAAGGCAGGAGGAGAAGGGATGACAGAGGATGAGATAGTTGGATGGCATCACCAACTCAATGGACGTGAGTTTCAGCAAACTCTGGGAGATGGTGAAGGAGTGAAGCCTGGTGTGCTGCAGTCCATAGGGTCGCAAAGAGTCAGACATGACTGAGTGACTGAACAACAACTCAAAGGATCAGCAAGGATCTCACTGATCCGTGGTTATCTCATGAAGAGTAGAGGCAAGGCCTCCCAAGAAACCACCTCGAAATGCAATGCCCATTTGGACAGCCAATGTCCAATGCTGTTCAAATAAGTTGCTCCTTGTTTTATTGTCATCCTTGGCTAAGATAACCAAAGAGAGAAAGGCTTTTTTTTAAAGGCAAGAATCCTAAAGTATTAGCACAACTTTAGAGAAGTGAAACGACCAGTGTTTCGCTGAGCACCCACTCGACACTTAGCAGAGCACCCGGTGTTGCCTTCCTTGTCAGGGACACGAAAGCCCAAAAAAAAAAAAAAGTTTTGTTCACCCTGAAAACAAGACAACAAAAGCATTTATTGCTTGGAAAATCAGCAAGGTCATCTGATGGTGGCAATGGAAAGAGAGTCGCTAAGGCCTGACTGCCTTGTGTTCTTTAAGCAGGAAAATGTTCAGTGTGAAGCTAAAGATGAGACGGGGGCGAAAGCAGATAGCAACCGTGGCACCAGATGAGTTGGACAGTCAATGTTCTCAGTGCAGGTGGTCACCGGGCCAGGAGTGAACCATCTGTATTCTGATGAGTCACAGTGTCTGATGGCAGAGCTGATGGACCAAATACACTGGCTGTCCAAAGAGGCTCCACCACCCACCACAGTAAGCATCCTGCACGGTGAAGAGTGAGGACCACTTCTGGTCCAGGAAACCTCAGGCCATGACAATCTTAATGTTTTAATATAAATACATTCGAGATCATCAACATGGCCACATTAAGTAATGGAGGGCTCACCATGATTTCTGGGGCTAAAGCCAGTCTTGTCTTCACAATCAAGAGGGCGTCGGTAACGCCTCCCTCTATGTCTCCAGCTGACAAGACTTCAGGTCACGGGTGTCTCTGCCTGCTAAGAGCACATGGTACAAGAAAAGTCTGAACAACGGTAACAAAGGAAAGCAGAGTGAGCAACCATCCCCTGGCACACGGCAAGTCAAGAGGAGAAAGCTGGCCAGCAGCCAGGACGTCCACAGATGACACTGTGGCCCTAGTAAGTCAACACCGCCAGCCACCTTAAAACCATGCGGTCAGGGCATCCCTGGCAGCCCAGCGGCTACCACTCTGCATGTCCACCGACGGGGGCACAGCTTCCATCCCTGGTCGGGGACCTAAAGATCCCACATGCCATGTGGCATGGCCAAAATATTTTAAATCAAGAAGTTAATTGGAAGACTCCTGAGAGAGTCCCTTGGACTGCAAGGAGAGCAAACCAGTCCATTCTAAAGGAAATCAACCCTGAATACTCATTGGAAGGATGGATGCTGAAGCTCCAATACTTTGACCAGCTGATGCAAAGAACCAACTCACTGGAAAAGACCCTGATGCTGGGAATGACTGGAGGCAAAAGAAGAAGCGGGCAGCAGAGGACACGATGGTTGGACAGCGTCTCCAAATCAATGGACGTGAATTTGAGCAAACCTCAGGAGACAGGGAAGGACAGGGGAGCCTTGCATGCTGCAGTCCATGTGGTTGCAAGGAGTCAGACATGACTCGGTGACTGAACAAAAATCTCAATTGAATTAGGTCAGGAATCGGATCTGTAATGAACCTGTATGTTGGTTACAGTGATAGTTATGGTGATTTATGCACTATAAACACGTTCATTCCTCCTTTAATGTTTGGATATATTTTAAGAAACATTATAATAAAAATAATTTAAGTCAACCCATGAAATCCTCACTGATGTTCTCTCTCAGGAGGGTGTACTTTATTCAGGCCTAAAAAAAAAAACCAACTATGTAATTTTTGCCTGCTGTCTTCGCACTGCAGAAAAGGAAACCCATGATTAACTGTCCTGCCTAAGGCAAGCAATATTAGAATAAGGTATTCCTCATCAGGAAATTTTGAAACAGGAAAAAAAAAAAAACACTTAAGCCAAATCAGGTAAGCAATGAGTAACAGTAACATTAATATAGTGAAATATAAGTGAAAGAGGAGAGTGAAAAAGCTGGCTTAAAACTCAACATTCGAAAAACTATGATCATAGCATCCAGTCCCATCACTTCATGGCAAATAGATAGAGAGACTTTTATTTTTGGGGGGCTCCAAACTCACTGCAGATGGTGACTGCAGCCATGAAATTAAAAGACACTTGCTCCTTGGAAGAAAAGCGATGAGCAACCTAGACAGCATATAAAAAGCAGAGACATTACCTTACCAACAAAGGTTCATCTAGTCAAAGCTATGGATGGTTTTTCCAGTAGTCATGTATGGATGTGACAGTTGGACAATAAAGAAAGCTGAGTGCTGAAGAATTGATGCTTTTGAGCTGTGGTGTTGGAGAAGACTCCTGAGAGTCCTTAGGACTGCAAGGAGATCCAACCAATCCATCCTAAAGGAAATCAGTCCTGAATATTCACTGGAAAGGCTGATGCTAAAGCTGAAATTCCAATACTTTGGCCACCTGATGTGAAGAACTAACTCCTTGGAAAAGACTCTGATGTTGAGAAAGATTGAAGGTGGGAGGAGAAGGGAATGACAGAGAATGAGATGGTTAGATGGCATCACCAACTCGATGGACATGGGTTTGAGTAAACTCTGGGAGTTGGTGATGGACAGGGAGGCCTGGCGTGCTGCAGTCCACCGGGTCTCAAAGAGTCAGACAGTACTGAGCAACTGAACTGCACTGAATTAGTGAAAATATCATGATATTTTTGTGACTATTCTACAATATGGGCTCAATTTAGAAGTGCTCTTTTTATTAATTACCCCTGCCATTTCTCTGTCAAAATGTCCTATGACTTCTTCTGTGTTATAGGAATGAATCTACACAAGGAATCTGAAAAGGAAATACCACACTCAAGTTCAGTGTTGCATGCAGTATAACCCAGGCCAGCAACCAGCACACTGTAAAGTTTGAGTCCTCCTTTTCTCCACTTTTTTTTCCTTCTGATTTTCTATGTATACTTGAACTCTCCTAACAGAAAGCTAAAGATACTGCTGTTGGCTCACTGAACTCCTAAGCGGTTACTTTCCAGCAGCACCGGCATCAGAGTAGAAGGTGCAGCAAACAGGTATCACCCAAAGAAGCACTGCCCGGATGCGGGAGCCCCAGCATCTTTCAGGACAACAGATCCGAGGGATACAGGACAGAAACTGTGCACTCACCGGATGGGCCCAGCAGCTCAGGCCCTGGGGTGCTCTGAGGCCGGACACAAATATTAACAGGACTGGAGTCCACATGGAGGAATCAGGCCCCCACACACCTATCTCGGGCTCCGCAGGGCAGCCTCACTCAGCTCACCACCCAAAGACCTCAAAATGCACAACCGTGAAAAGCCCAGTGACCTGGCGTTAGACAGTTTGACTGCGAAAACTCTGTCCCTGGGGCTCTATCATTCCCAGCCACCAAGGAAGGCTGCCGGGAAACCAGAGAGCCACCATTACAAAGCGGACAGATACCGAAACGCCACACTCTCTTCAACTACAGAAAGCCCTCTAGTCAATTCAGACCACACTAAAACCGACTGAGTCTCAGAAGGCCTCCTTACCTCTAACAAATCAAGGTATTTTTAATAGTTCTGCTACCTCTAAACCCAGAGTGGTCATGAATGACCCTCCCAACCCCTCCTCCAAGGGACACTCCATAATTAAATCCCTGGGAACCTGCAATAGTTAATATGCACAGGGAAGAAACAGGAATTTATAAATAAATGGGAAGTTATCATTTTCCTATTTTACCTGAATTTGACAACAGTATTTTTAAAAGGCAAAGATGGTGCATGTGAATATCTGCAAGAGAAAAGCCAACATCCAGACAGTAACTCCTGTGAACTCCCCGTAAGACCTTCGGGACTGGAAAATTCGATCCTGTGCAGAGCTGAGTATAAATAACCACCTTCCTTCCTGCCTGCTCCAGTCTGGAGCCAGCATGACAGAAAAAAAGAGCCCCACAATTCAACGTGCCTCTTCCTCTACAGCCTTGTGAGGAACAAACCCGCAGGCGAACTGAAAAGGGCACACCTCTGCCAGGACACCGGAGACCCAGGTTCAGATTCCGACTCTGGCCCTCCCTAGGCCCTGGGGCTTTGGTCAAGCCACCCACACTTGCTAAGCTTTGCTTTTCTCATCTGAAAAACATGAAAAAGAGTATTTAAGAACCCCACGTGTTTGGCAGATGGATTAAATTAGATAATCGTGTAAAACTGGTACACACTAGAGCAGGGTTTCTGCAACCTGGCACTACTGGCGTTTGGGGCCTGATAAGTTTTTATTGTGGGGGCCTTCCTGTGCTTTGTAAGATGTTTAGCACCATCCCTGGCCTTACCCATGGATGCCAGGAGCATCTCCCAAGTTTTAACCACCAAAAGCCTTTCCAGGTACTGCCAAAGGTTCTGGGGGGTCAGGGGGCTTATCACCCAGTTTAAAACCACTGTACCTGGTATTTGGTAAAGGGTTTCTCCCTCCCATCCAGTAGTCACCTGAAACAAACCTGGGGGAGGGGGGTGATGGGTTATTCTAGAGTCTTCGCTTTTTCTGATCTAATCGGTCAGTAGCCACATACAACACCTTCTGCCTTCCACGTGCCTCTGGTATTTACTCTCTGCCTCCTGCACCCCCACGTGCTCAGTCCCATGGTCACGGCCACCAGCTCTGCCCAGCTAGCCATGGGACCACCCACCGTGGTCCACCTCCCCGCCCGTTCTCTGCCGGCTGCGAGGTGAGCATGAGGAAAGCACAGCTCTAATGAGCTCTCACAGTGCCACAGAGGATAAAGCCCCGGTTCCCTGACAAGGTCCACAAGGCTATTCACAGATACCCACCTCCTCCCTGTGACTCCACCCACTCGGGCCTCTCGGGTGCCCCCTCTCCGCTCCCTGGAGACCTGCTCTGAGACACCACCAGGTGCTGGTCCCACCCACAGGCTGTGGAGCCCGACTGCCTCGGTTCAAGTCATGGCTCTGCCGCTTCCTAGCTCCTTGACCCTCGAGCAAGTTAGCTAATCTCTTGGTGCCTCAGTTTGCCCACCTGTGAGATGGCGATAAAGTACCCACCTCCAGGACTTCCCTGCTGGTCCAGTGGCTAGGATTCTGCACTCTCAGTGCAGGGGGCCCAAGTTCAAACCCTGCTCAGGGAACTAGATCCCACATGCCACAACTAAGAGCCTGCATGGCCAGATAAATAAGAAAATACTAAAAAAAAAAAAAAAAAAAAATTTTTTAGAAAAAAACCACCTTCAAGGGCTGTTGTGAAGATTTTGCAAGTTAGTTTTTGTCAGATACGCATCAGCACCTAGCACAGGAAAAGTTTCCAACTTTTAACTACTGGCTTATTTTAATCCAAAACTCAGCTTAGACGTCACTGTTTGAAGCCTACACCGCTTTTTCCACCCACCTTCATAGCCCAGACTCTGCTGCCCTCCTACAGTTATCGCTAATACCGCACTGATCACAGGTGGCTGCTGTCCACGTGCCTGTCTCAGCAGATCAGACCCTCCCTCGGAGCAGGGCCTGTGTGTCACTGACCATCTCAGTTCCCAGCACAACATCAGGTCTCACGCGTGTCCGCTCCACGCAAGCCAGAATCCCAGACTGGACAATCTCAGCAGATCAGCCAGTCCAAGAAACAAAACCCTGATTTGTTCATGCCATACAGACCTCCCCTCCTTTTTCCTAGTCTACACCAATACTTCAGATTTTCTTCTTAACTATCCTCCTTCCCTAAAATTCCAAGTGAAAAGACCTCCTGCTTCTCCAAGGCCCCTAAAAATACAAATACATTCCAAAGAAGAAGGGCACTTTGGATCATTTTACACTGGTTTGTATTTTCCACAGATTTCTTAAAGGCCAAAGGAATCCTTGAAACTGCCATTGCCCAGACCAGAATATCTGCTTGAAACCGTCACTTTCCAGAATTAAGGTCACCTGGCAAAGAAACACAAGGTCCTTGACGCCCAGGTATTAAAATCACCACAAGACTGGGAAACTGAGAGAAAGTAGGAGTTTGGGATTAACATATACACATTACTAGGTATAAAATAGATAAACAACAAGGACCTACTGTATAGCATAAGGAACTATGCTCAATATCTTTTAATAAACTATAAACTTAAAATCTGAAAGAGAATATATACATACACATATATGAATGTACAACTAAATCACTTTTGATGTACACTTGAAACTAACAATACTGTAAATTAACTATACTGCGATTTTTTTCTTTTTTAGCTGTACCACAGGACTTGTGGCATATAGGATCTTAGTTTCCCGACCAGGGACTAAACCCAGGCATTCAGCTGTGAGAGTGTGGAATCTTGACCACTGGACCACCAGGGAACTTCCTATACTTCAATTTTTTTTTTAATTATTAAAAAAAAATGAACAAAAAAAAGATTCAGAACCTGGGAAGTCCCTCCTCCCTGGAGCAAAAGGATATTACCAATGTTGGGACTTACCAACCCACCTCATCCCATTCATCAAATCGTCCATTACCGGTCACTCCTGCCCCTTCCTGCAATTATTAATCTTTCTGTGTCCTAAGACTAGTCTCACTCTTACAAGACAAGTGCTTGTTAGGAAAGAACAATAAACAAAATCTAAGACTATACAAGGGCTTTGAGTGGAGAAATAAGGTCTGAGAATCTGAAAACATGAACTGTGAACTCATCAGAACAGTACTTCTCACACCTGATGTTCAGTTCAAAAGGTAAAACATTCTCAAAGCCCCTTTCTTTGCTAACTCAAATTCTTCGGTTGATATTTCATTTATACAAGTGTAAAACTAGGTCGACATCCAATGTCGCTCCTTGCCACCAAGATGGTTCCTTGGAGTTCCACGCAGCTCTGCTACATCATATTTGATGTCTCAACTCATGTCTCCAACACCTTTTCAACAGCAGACAGAAACTTCTGTTCGCATCACCAGGCACACGATGATTTGGCCTTCTCGGGGCAGGAGGATATTGCTGGTATATTGAGTCCATTCTGGTCTTATCCCCTTCGAGTGCGTGCGTGCTCAGTCATGTCTGACTCTTTGCGACCCCATGGACTGCAGCACCCCAGGTTCCTCTTGCTTGGGATTTCCCAAGCAAGAATACTGGAGTAGGTTGCCATTTTCTTTCTCCAGGGGATCTTCCTGACCCAGCGATCGAGCTCTTGCCTCCTGCTTCTCCTACACTGGCAGGCAGATTCTTTGCCACTGAGTCACCAGGGAAGCCCGAGCAGGTATACTACTCTTAACGTGATCAAAACACACCTTTGGATCTCCCCCTTTCCCCTTATTATTAGGTGATTGACCACCCCACTGCTCAGATCAAAACCCTGGGTGGTAACTCCATATACATCTATCAAGACCCAGGCACTTCCTCCAAAACACACACCAAACCCATCCACCTCACATGGCACCATGCCCTTCCTCACACCCCAGCCACTCATCACCTCCCAACCGACCAACCAGGACTGGAGTTTCCGGACTGGTCTCCCTGCTTTCTTTCCTGTCCTTCCCACAACAATCCTTTCCCTAGAGGCACTTCACAAATTAGATCCTGCTACTGCTCTGCTTAAAACCCTCCAATGGCTCCGCAACTCTGAGAAAAACCCGGCCCCACAAATCGGCCCCTGTGGCCTCTGTCCACACCCCCGCCCCACACAGCCCAGGCACTCTGCTTCTCTCTCTGCTCCTCAAGCCTCTGTGTCTGCTATCCACCCACCCTGTTTCCCCCAGTCTGGAATATTCTGTCCCCAAACCTCGAGTAGCCATCAACCCCTCACTCAGGTCTCCAGTGAACTCTTGTCGTACTGTGGGTTCTTGGAGAGCATGCACCCCTCCACGGTACAGGGTGGGGGGGCACTCTGCCCCCTCAAGGACGTGAAATTTGCAAAAACGCATCAGAGCTTCTCCCTCATGGCCACACAGCAGAGGCTCACCTCCCCACCGAGGCTCTGACTCTGGGAGGAGGAACGCTGCACTTCCCAGCATCAGAAACCACTTCCTGTGTTTGGGGATTCCCACGGCCCGAGTTCCCCACGACAGAAACCAAAAGTCAAAGAGGGGGAAACAGAGCCCCCAGCAGCGAGGCAGTGAGCCCAGTTAGAGGCTCCTGCTGGACTTTTCCCACCAGAGACACAAGGGAGAGTGGGCAGAAAAGAGGCAGTGGAGCGGGCCTGAGGCTGCTGTCCTCCCCAAGTGTGCCTGCAAGGCTGGCTCTGGGCCAGCTTCTGGGAACTTGAACGCACACAGCTCCGTCCACTAACACAAACGTGTCCCCAGTGGTGAAGGGTGCCCAGACTGTCTGTGCCAACACCTGCCCTCCTCCCGAGAGCTAGCATTTTAGTCTGTGGTAGGGACGGGGCACTGGCACAACCCGTTCCCAACAAAAAGCTTGAGCACTGGGTCTCTAACGAACACCCTGGGAGACAGCACCTCCTCCACGCGGTTCCCGCAGTGGCCAGAGGAATGGAGCGCGCCCTGCCTGATGCCCCTGGAGAAGGCCTCCCGGAAGCTCCCCGCTGACCTCCAATGCCACTCCGGGCAGCTTTATTCCTATAGTGATTTCGCTTTGCTATCCTTTTGCTGTAACCAGCTCTAACTGTGAGTGGACCTGTTTCTGGGTCTTGGGACTCCTCCTACGGAATCACGGAGCCTGAGAGTGGCTTGGAGGACGCCCACCACAAGTAGGGAACAGGAGGGCTGAGGCAGTTACAACAAGAGGCTCCCCCGCCTCGCGGCAGCCAAGGGGGTGGGGACAGTGTGGGAGGCGGTGTGCAGTGTCGAGAGTCCCTGGGGCCCAATCGGATGCTCCCTGAGGGCTCGCTGGCTGCGATTCTGAGTGTCCAGCTTCTCCTCATCCTTGACCACTGGCCAGGCCTGACTCTCCGGCTTGACAGGTACGTCTGGGCTATGCAAAATGCCTTCAGTAAATCCCATTCCGCTCAAATTCATCAGAGTGGGTCTCTGTTGCTTGTAATCAAGCATCCCCAACTATCAGAGATTTTGTGATACAAACTACATTATAAACAAAATTGGAATGTTCAGCGAGGGCCGGGACAGGTAGAGGGTCCTATGAGTCCCACAATCCCAGTCCAGAGAGGGTTCTGCTGAGCAGAGTGAATTTAAGTGCCTTGCTTTCTGTTACCTCTTCATTCGAGACTATTTTTCAAATCACCTCGAGGCAGAAGCAATGGGACGAGCAGGGCACAGAGACCTGTCACTAAGACACAGAAATTCCCAAAGCACAGAATTCATCTGGATAAGATCACTAGCTGTCATTTACCAGCCCATGGAATTGACTGGAAGGAAAAAAAAAAAAAACTGGAATCTAAGTTTTCATGGGAGCAATACTGCCAAGTATTCTACTCAACTGATACTAACTAGCCTTCGGCTGTTGAACCCCCAGATATACCACCCCTGAAGTTCCAAGCTCACACCCAAGCAAGGCCCCAGAGGAGAGGTCTCTGCTGGTTCCCATCCATCCAGGTGCAGCTGCAGGAGACAAGGATCGAGGAAGACCCTCACAGTGGACACCCAACAGCAGAGCCGGAAGCGGCCGGACTGGCTGAACAGCGAGAGCTCCTTGCTACTCCTGTTCCACCAGCAACCGTACCCTGAGATTCCTTATTTGCTCCCTCTCCAAATGGGAGGTTGATTGTAACATCTTGTTCCTTCTTCGCTGTCGGAGGCTGGATGGATCTAGTGACCAACTACGTCAGAGTCACTAGACATAAGAAAAAAAAAAAACAAACTTTCAGATGGAGAAGCAGCAGGGTGTCACCCGGAGATCTCTGCAACACTTAAACGAATACTTGGGCCGCCTCTCTGGGGAAACGGAGCGTGTGATTCCATGAGGCCATGGACATTCCTGAAGGAGGATGAATTATCCAACAGGTGCACTGTGGGGCCATCACGGGGCTCACCCAGCTCAAGGGCGGGACCAGTAAGGCAATAAAGGGAACCCCACCCCCTCCTTCCCACTGGCTGGCTGAGGGATGCGCAGATCTCAGCTTCTGTGGGCCAGGGAGACACAGATTTCCTGGCTGATTATGGGAAGATTTTCTTAATCTTAAGCAGAAAGCCACAGGAGGTGATTATCATCCCTCTGCGAGTAGAAAAGGAGAACAAAGCTCTAACTGCCACTGGCAGCTAACCTCCTGACCAACAGAGGCGCTGAACTGGGCCGGGCTGTAGACAGCAGAGTAGTGAAAAATGGACTTGATTCCCTGATGAGGTCAATGAGCAGTGTCCTCCGGTCCAGGTGGGAGCTTAACAGACACATCATAACTGAACAAGAGAGATGAAGGCTGCAGTTGCTGTGACAACCACCGAGAATCTACCCTAACACACAAGGTTGACATTGGCCAACTTCAACTTTGGGGAGGATGAGGCATGCAGGGGAGATAAGGGAGTGAAGGACCCACCACCACACGAAATACACTTATTGGCTGGAAGACGCATCCTTATTTCAGAAATCCTAAAAGCCGCACGGGGAGGGGGATAAAGACACGTCCCAGGTTAGCGGTTACCTGGCATTGGCCAACCCTGTCCTTCCATTCAGGAAGGACCCGCCATGAAACAGACCCTGGGAAGCACAGACACTTGAGAGACATCACTCAGCTCGAAGGCAAAACAAAGAAGAGCTTCCGGCCACTATTATTTTTGCCTAAGACTATGGCTATGTGTAGTTATCACTTTGATATCTGAACACTCAATTTAGATAACACCTCATTGTGGCAATTACATAATGACAAGACCTCTCACTCAAAACCCAAGAAGACAAAATAGAAACAAATTTGAGTTTGATCACAGGCCACACTTTTCATAGCGCACACAGGAAAAAGTTAGAACACTACTAAAGATTCAGACGACGTCTGTGCAACCACAAGACCCTGAAGGATGAAAATGCAAGCCGTACGTGTCCATAGCAGAGAAACTGAAACACCTGGTTTGCAAGTTGCTGGGTGAAAAAAAGCATCGGATGTAACATCCACTTTTTCTGAAAAAATAACCGACCTTCCACCTCTCCCCTCTGCTTCCCACCGTGGGAGGCTCCTAGAAGGTGCCACTGGCAGCTCAATGACCTCAACATCCTCGGACCCAAAGCACAAAGGGGGCTGCTGACAAAGCATGCCCAACCCAGCGAACACGATCCAGCTGCCCCAAGCTCAAAGTACGTACATCTGGGAGGTTTCTTTCTACCTCATTTTCAGACTCACTCTTACGTTAAAATGAGCCGGGGGGGTGGGGGTGGGGGGTGTGAGGGGTGTAGTTCGTAGTAGAAATACACAAAACATTTAGCAAGCCAAGAAAGAAAACCAAAAGAACAGCAATCCCTTTGCCCAAAGATAACTGCCATCACTACCACGGGTTGGTTACATTCCTGGTCATGTTTCCTCGGCATAAACACTTTAAACCACAATAGGATTCTACTGTTGTGAAGAAACAGCACACCCACTGTTTTGTAACCTACTTTTTCCCCTTATTATATTACTGACATCTCCATGTTATTAAACACTCTTCACTCTCTCCCCACCCCTCTCACCCTCGTGGCTGCACAATAAATAACATTCTCCATCTCACTTCTCCCAGCAGAGAAGGAAAAGCTTTTAGCTCCAGCTTAAATGTTCTCTTTTGCTAATAACACGCAGACAATTAAGACCCCTATTTCAAAGGCAGGCAGCACAGCCCATACCAGCTTCTTAATCATCAGCATAAACATACTCTAGAACTCACAGAGTTCAGCTCCCTCTGGGTACAGCTCCATCCAAGAACCACGTTCATTTTTCATCAGGAGTTAACAGGCGAGGAGGAGACATAGCCAGTTCAAAGTTTAAAAACCACCTGACTGACTGTAATCACAGCTGCCTCCAGTGATCGCACACAGCATAGAAAGCACAAAAAGAATTAGAAGAAACTATAAAAGGAAGCAAACTGATTCTCAGTTTTGCTAAAAAAAAAAAAAGAAGAAGAAACCCACTCCTTTCCGTTTCCAAACCAAACTGCCTAAGTTGAAGCTGGCATTCTGATGACACCCGAAGATAAAACCACTGATGAACTGAGAGAGAAAAAAACGAAGGCTTAGAAAAAGCATACGACTCTTAACAGATTCCCATCCTTCTGGAGCTGAAGGTAGCTGGGAGAGTCGTAAGTACACAGAGCTTTGAATTTAGCGGGATACACATACACTCACTTTTTCTCATGAATTGTTAATACTGAGTGCTTACAAAGCACGAGAAAGTTTCTAAGTAGTGTAGGCTTGCTTTCATTTTTCTGAGAAAACCAAAGTGTCTTCCAGAACTAAAAAAAAAAAACAAAACTTAATACATGTAAATAAAACTAACACTTTCTATGCAAACATCTCCAGCTAAACAACAGGAAAAGTTAGTAGAGAGTGTGTCGTCTGCTATGTTACCTGGCGGAGAGGGCACTTCCCTTGTGTCTCAGCTGATAAAGAATCCACGCACAATGCAGGAGACCTGGGTTCCATCCCTGGGTTGGGAAGCTCCCCTGGAAAAGGGAAAGGCTACCCACTCCAGTATTCTGGCCTGGAGAGTTCCATGGACTGTAGGGGTCACAAAGGGTCGGATACGACTGAGCGACTTTCACTCACAGGTCACCTAGGACCCAAGCCTATCTGCCCCGGAGTCCCCGCACTGAGGACATCTGACGTGCCACCCAAATGTGCACTGGAAACACAGATCACAGAAACACGGTTCAACTCAGAAGCTTAAAACGTTCAAGCAGATGTTCAAGTGGGGCAACTGCGAGTGGCCTCTGGCCAGGCAGGAGCGCACCGTCCATCTTTCTCACTGTGGCCGCCTCATCACCACATCAACCCACAAGGGCACGTCCAGCCTCATGAGATGCTTTAAAGACACAAGGCACGATCCAGAAAGGCACCCGAGGAGGCCAGGAACAGCCGTGCCTCAAATTGGGCTGAACAGGGAAGTAAATCGAACTATGGAAACTGGATGAACAAAGCCAAGACCAAGAATCAGAGGCGCACACAGAAAAAAAATAAAGATTCACAAGAGGCACAGCTCAGGCCCTTGTGGCTGTTCCACAGGATGCCCTCCCAAGTCTGCTCCCTCTGTCTGCAGGGATCAAGTCACACAGAAGGTGGAACGCACCGTCTCCACCTGGAAGACAGCAGTGGCCATGGAGGTGACCTGAGCAACTCAAGGGTCCATCAGAATTTCACGTCGGGGTAGCTTTGGTGGTGGTTGTTTAATCGCTTAAGTCTGACTCTTTGCAACCCCATGGCCTGCAGCATGCCAGGCTCCCCTGCCCTTCACCATCCTCTGGAGTTTACTCACTGAGTCAGTGATGCCATCCAACCATTTCATGCTCTGCGGCCCCCTTCTCCTTTAGCCTTCAACCTTTCCCAGCATCAGGGTCTTTTCCAAAGGAAGAACAGTGTATCTGGGAAGCCCTGAGAAGTCCCAGGAGATGGGCCATGACCCTACCCAGCAATGGGACCGTTCCCTGGGCAAGTTCATGTTGTTCTTGGGGCCGCCAGCCCTCCTAACCTGGCCAAGGTCCTTCTGCGTAGGACAGACCTCACACCACGAGCAGCATTTTACACTAAAAGAAGTCACCTCTAAATGGCCCTTTCTCCCTAGTGAACAGGAGGCATAAAAGAATACGAAGCCTCTCACTGGTTGCTTGCCTGCCTGCCCAGAAGCCACCAAGCAGCGAGTCTGACGACAGCAAGGGAATCTGATACCCTCGCCATTAAACTCGGCCACTTCTGAATCAATATGGGATTCTGAAATTAGGGACACAAAGTCGACTAAAGTGTCAAATTTAAGTTTGTTACCCCGGACATGCTTATGTAATATGGCTTTTGTCACCTAAAACTATTAAAATAAAGTTAGCACTCAGGCCACATGGGTTCAGAACAAAGTTTTATGATTACAACGATATCTTACATTTTTATGAAATAAGTGTCCTAGATCCTGACTCACTGCTTTTCTCTCTGTTAGAACCTGAGCCTCCTTCTCGCCTCGGGAACCAAGAATATCTCCAGCAGTTCAATACTTGGGAGCCATGATGGTTATCAATTCTTTCTCAAAGTCAGTGATGGCCATTATGGAACAGTCTGTGCAACTCAAAAGGAATTATTCAGAAGTCCTTATGCACCCAAGAAGAAAGGATGTGAGACTGGCTCTCAGAAGAACTTTCCTGTGCGTTCGTATGTTGTGGGGGCTTTTCCCCAAATCCAAACGCCTGCGCTTCCCTCAAATGTTAATATGTTCTGGGTAAGAGGAACCTTGAAAAGTCTAGAAAACAGATGATTCCTGATACTGCCCACAGTGAGAAATATCACTTTGTTTTTAGTAAAGAACTGATCTTTTTGGTAAAACACTGTTTTCTAAACCTAGGTTCTTTATCCTCATCTCCAAATTATCCTCCCATTTCTATGTTCCACCAACAAACAACTCCCAAGCCAACAGTAATATCATTAAACAGAAACAGTACAAATATTGCCACCTATAGTTGGAAAATGAAATATATTTGCTTATACTGTGACCTGGAAGAGAAACAATATAAAAATAGAACATAACATTGTCACACTTCTCATGCTCTACACTAATTCTACAACCCTAACACTTATCATTACTATACGATTGATTCATTATTTTAATCCTCTTTTACATGGACTGTCAAAAGACTGTGTAGTCTGCTTTGTTAAAAATCACAAATGAATCAGTAAGACAGAATCACTTATTCAAAGACCTACTGCATCAGAAAGTTTAAAAACTCAACTTAGGATCTCTTTTGATTGCTGCTACTTGTCTAGGACCCAAAATTTAAGAGCAACAGTAAAGGTGGCTTAAACGTCAATTTAATTTGATCTCAATTTATCACAGAGGAATTAGTTTCTTCCATAAGTCACATAGTATTATGTTTTTACCAAGATGTAAAAAACTGCATAACACAGAAAGGTTATTAATTAGCAATGAACAAAAGCTTCTTCCCTTCGGGGGACATGCAGAAGCAGTTTAGCAGGAACTCCAAAGTACTGCTGTGATACAGTTCTAAAACCATTCTTAACATCAGGGATTTCGTCCTTGAGATAGTCATGTTTTTCTTGAGGTGTATCGAACATATTGATGCTCCCAGAATCCCCAAACAGCTTTCCAAGGAAGTTTCCTGGGGATATGGGCACTCACTGCACTGAAAACAAAGATGCCAGGCCCCATTCAACCATGTTGCATCCTGGGAATTTCCTGGTGGTCCAGTAGCTAGGATTCCAAGCTTCCACTGCAGGGGACACAGGTTTCACCCACAGTGGGGGAACTAAGATCCAGCAAGCCAGGTAGCAAAGCCAAACTACATAGTAAAATTTTAAAATAAAATTAAATTTACATTCTGCATGGAAAAGGAATTACAATCATCTGAGGACTCTCATTTACCCCTCTCTTTATGCTTTTGACCAAAAAAAATGTATTCCTTAAGGACACTACTTTTCAGTGACGACATAATAAACATTCAATAAAACTAAAACAGACAGAATATACATTAAAATGTCAATTGCTTGCAAATTCTACAGACTCCTGGAAGCAAAGAAAAACCTCCTAAAGAATTTAAAACACTGCGTTATACTGAACAAAATGTATATATATAATATATATATAATATTATATTAAATATATATATTTAATATATTTAATTATACATATATGTTTTCAAATTGCTTTCAAATATCACCACAAAACCCATTCTTTTTTAACATTTCTTTCTCAAATGCCAGCGGTACGGACACAGGTGTAAACAGAGTAGCCCATGTCCTGGGCAGAGAGCTCGTCGACCAGCAGGGCTAGGCCTGACTCAGGCACTTGGAGCTGGGATGAAGGGCAAGGCTTACATTCCCGGGGACCCAGCCTCTCACAGCCTCCTTCGGATCCAGACAGTATACCCAAACTGATTTCTGAAAGCAATCTTGTGCCCATTTTTGCACAGCTGCAAAGATGGCCTGCTCAGTCTTAGCAATCTCTTGAAAACACAAGGACCACCTTCTATCGATTAACAGTTCTTAATTACTCACACGTGGCTAAGTCAGGTGGCCCAGGCTCCCCGTTTCTCCTCTGCTAATGCCCACTTAAGTGACTTCCTCTGAGTCCAGCCCTTTTCTCAAAGAAGAGCAAAAATTTAACTAGCAGTTGACTTAAAATTGTTCACAGATGGAGGGGAGTGGGCAGGGCAGGGGCAGTGAATGTTGAAATTGATGATTCAGGGTTATCCCAAGCTTCCAACTAGAGTAATTCAGGAACTCTAAAACACCCTTGTTTTCATATTTTACACCTCTAAAATAATGTTGCTTCATGAAATCAACAGTATATCACAGCTTGAAAGCAATTTTCTTTTTGTAGTGGTGCATGAAATAGCGGTATGTCTTAAAACTGACAGCACCTTGGAGTAAAGAAAATACAATATCCATGTCAAAGGTCAAGCTTATGGTTGTGAAGCGGTTAACTATACACAAATGAGCAAGATGACTAAGCCAAGACGGAGCAGAGGAGACCGTGGCAACTGCACCACAGCTGCCGGGATCTTAAGAGCCACAACTCAGGTCCACCAACTGCTGCCAGGTGAGCACGCGGCTCCGGTGAAATCAGAGTTTTACCATTTTCCATGAAAATCCCCGGGGCTTTAAAACACGACACAGATAACACGAAGCAGGGTCCCAGGACAATTTTGAAGTGGAAGCCATCAGTTTACAACCCCTGACATTTATGTCTATCTTACTTTATCCTGAATAATTCAGCTCTGAAGACTTTTCAAGATACTTGGGAGAGGGAGCATGTTAAAAATGAGGGTCGTAGACTCAAACTAGGTTCAAATCCTGGCTCTACAACTTATTCACTGTGAGTCCTTATGCAGGTCACTTCACCTCTCTGAGCCTCCACTCCTCAACCATAAATCACAGCATACCTCACTAGGTTTTTATGAGGACTAAATGAGACAGTAAGCATGTAAAGGCCTAAAACACAGTGCCACAGAGACTATCCTTGTTTGTATGAAACAAAGAGGGAAGGCAACGTACCACCCCACGTCAAGTTGGCCTTCATCTCTATGCCGTCTACCTTATTCTAACCATCAAAAAAAAAAAAAAATTAATGCCATACCTAAGGAAAAAGCTATCAAACTTTCACTCAACAGAAAGTCTCATAAAGGATACATTTTTATGTTGTAATAAAATATTCCAGAAGGTTAACAGCAATATTCACAAGAGACTGTGCCAAAATGTGCTGCAGCTTGCCAAAAAAATAAACAAAAACAAAAATCGAAAACAAGAAACCACCAAGGAACCAAGCCACAGGCAGAAACTAGTCCAAACTCTCCTGACTCCAAACCAGACCTGATGCTGGGCCCTGAGTCAGAAATCTGGTGAATTTGCTAACCCCTCCGACACCAAAGTCCTTCATCTGATAGCAATTTCAAATTTGATTACCTAAATGGACCTAATTTGGATCTGGTGAATATGAACCATAATTTACCCCAGGAACCCTGGCCAGGAAGGCACAACAAAAATAAACAGCACATGCGCTCACACAAGCAAAGCCCGCACTTAATCCCTTTCATTCGACAAGCTGGACAGACCTAGGAACAATGCCCTCTGTCTTGGCATCCCGCGGTTTTCTGGGTTAATGCAGTGCTTTATCACCAGCGGTACCTACAGCTAAAGCCTCTCCGTGACAGGGCACAACTCGGTGCCCAGTAAACACACAATAATACTTTTCATCAACCTCCAATGAACACACAAACAAATGTCTATGAAATTTGCTAGGGACGAATGCCTATTTTACTAAGAGGTTTATCAGGTGACTCTTCCACCTGGTGATCGAAGTGTCTTGCTGGGTGATGATAGCCCACAGCACGCCGTATGAGCTGAAATGCATGCCTTGGGAAGACGTTTGTTCCACTGGGCTCTTAGATGCTCACATCTTCCTCTTGTTTTCTAACACAGACCAATTCAGGAAGACAAAGCAAGCTGTGCAAATTCAACCATTTCTTGTTAATATTCTATGAAGGCAATCCCCGATCTTCCCAAGGCCGACATGACAGCATAAAGTGAAGTCGCTCAGTCGAGTCGGACTCTTTGCGACCCCATGAACTATAGCCTACCAGGCTCCTCCCTCCATGGGATTCTCCAGGCAAGAGTACTGGAGTGGGTTGCCATTTCCTTCTCCAATGACAGCATGAAACCACCATAAAAAAAAACAAACACGGCACACACGTGAAGTCATCAGAACCACCTTGTGCTTCTTCCCCACCCCCAGTAGGAGAAGCTGAAATGGCTGTGACCTGTCTTTTAGAATACAGTGTGTGTAGAACAAAACAGTCCCAGCAACCTGGCCATCACTCAATCAATCAATATAATGTCTTCATCACCTCCTGCTACTCCCCATACAGCCCCCAACCCCCCTCTAGCAACATGAAGGAGTGAATTCAGCCATACTATACACATACACCTCGATTCTGTTTACATTTCGTCCTTCACTTTCACCCTAGACACCAGTTAAGAGCACCAGAATGAACTCACCTAGACAAAAGTGGTAAGATGTGCTCTGGGTCGATTCCGATACTAGCTGTGAATGCAGACAAAGCATAGACTACACCGACATGCCTGTAACTCATTCACCCAGTTGCATTTCCCAAAATGCTCATTTAGAAAACACTTTTTTCCAGGATTTTAAGAGTAATTATGTAAAAAGAAAAAAAAGACCTAAGATGAGAGGCAGCCGTCTTTATCCCCCACAATACTTCCTGCCCCTTTGTTTTGGAAAGGTGGAGAGATACAGATTCCCAAAGCTCACTGCCCATCCTCTATTGCTACTAATTAAATGGAGAAGTAGAGAATGAAACAGAAAGCTCCTCAAAGAGAAAACCAGAGGAGAGGAGATTCCCCTGGGTAAATGAAACAAAGCTACTTTTCATCCATCCCCTCTGTTAACTGTACCGAAACGGTGTTATTTTACAAAAGTCCAGCATGGCAAAATGATCGGATATGCCAATCACTTGCTTTGCGATCACTCTTTGATAAAATCAATACCACAGCAAGCTTTACCAAGCACCATTAAAGGAGGGAGGGGTTGAAACGTACCCCCGACACTTTCCCCACCCTAAGACACCTATTCCATTACACACGGAACGCGCGCGCGCACACGTACACACACACACAACCAGGATAGGAAAGCTGACGGGAGAGAAGCCATAACATTGTGTCGAGTATCAGATAAGAGCCTCTCTACTAACCCCACCCCTATCACCAGAGAAAGAGGGGATCTCAGAAAAGAAAGGAGAGGAAAAAGAGAAACCCAGAAATCCTGGAATTTCCAGGCATTAACTTTTCATGAAATGCACAACCAGGATAGGAAATACCTCCCCGCTGAGTAATGCCTCATGGGTTGTAAATTCACCTCTCGAAAGGGGAGCCAGACCTGAGAGCGCACCCGGCCAGATGGCCAACCCCTCCTACCTGCTCCATCCAGCCTGCCCGTCACGCCGCGCCGGCGACAGCCTCCCCACCCCTCTTTCTGGCAGCGCAACACACCAATAAGGGCCGAGCCTGGCTGGTCGCGAGAGGGCTGAGCAGTGAGTTAGCAGGATCGCCTCAAAAGGGGGAGTGGGAACCCGCGAGGAGAGAGTGAGGGTAAAAAACAAAGCCCTTTGCAGGCAAGCCGACAGCCTCGGGGGCGTGGCTTACTTAATTGGCTTCATCAATAAAAAGATCAATGGAGCTTCCTCCTTCCACCCGCTCCAGAGGGGCTGGATCCTAAGGGTGGGGAGCGGGGAATGGCAAGGCTGCAAGCGTCCTCCAAGTTTCCAGCAGCACCTGCCACCATGCGGGATCTCCCCAAAGATCCCGAAATGCACACTCTCGGGTTCAGACTGTGCAAGACGGAGGGTCGGACACGCACGGCTCACAAGGATTCACCCGCTCCCACCGTAATAAGCACACACACACGCAGCAGAGCACTTGCTGACACCATCATAAGAAAGTTCCAGTGGGGAGACAATCCAGGTTTCCGCCGCGGCCCTGGGCTCCCCCGCGCGGCGCGGGTCTCTCCAAACGCGACACCCATCATGGACTCCAGGGCTGCAGGGGCGAGAGGCGGAAAGTTGCCCCACGGCCCCGGGAGACGCGGCGCGGAGGACAGGGACCCGCGGGAGCAGAGCCGCACGCGGCCCCCTCACACCCAAAGGCGGGGAGCGCCGAGGGAACCCCAGCTCTCACCGCTTTATTTACCAACAGTGCGCTGCACCGGGGAGAGCGGAGGCCGGGCGGAAGACTGTGAGCACCCCGCCGGGACCCCTGCCCCCGGACACGCCCGCCTTTGGGGTGCCCCTGCAGGCGCGCGGGTTGGTGGGAGGAGGGGAGGACGAGCGTCCCAGGGGGTCGTCCCAGTGCCCGCCGCCGGGCGGGAACTCCCCAAGGAGTCCCGCGGGGAAGGGAGCGCCGCTCACCTCTTCTTCCGAAAGTCCGTAGACCGGCTCCCCGAGCCCGGTCGCCATGGAGCCGGCGCCCCGCGCGGGATCAGAGGCGCTCCTGGGCGGCTGGGCTGCGGCGCGTCTGGGCGGCCGGGTCTCCCCTCCTCCGCCGCCGCCTCCAGGGACGGCCGGCTCGGCGCCGCAGGTGAGGCGGCCCGAGCGCTCGCGCCGCGGCCGCTGCCTGCGCCGCTTCCTCCCGGAAGGCTGCGGACCGTGCACTCCCGAGAGCGCGCCGTGCAGCGGGCGGCGGCGGCGGCGCGGCGCCCCCGGGCTTCCCTCCTCCCGCGGCCGCCGCTCTCCGCCCCTCGCCCAGCCCGCTCTCCAGCCTCGGGAAGCCGGCGCGCCCGCCCCCACGCCCGGTCCCTCCCGGCCCCCGCTCTCCCCGCCCCCTCCTCCGCCCCCCTCCCGCCCCGGCGCCCGGAGAGGACCTCCCCGCCTCCCCGGGGCGGGCACACGCGCCCCCCAAGCCAATCACAGGCCGGGCTGGGGGGCAGGCCGCCGGGCTGGCGGGGTTCGCCCCTCCAGGCCCCCCTCGGCTCCCCACGGGCGCCCCCCGGCCGCGGGGCGGGTCTTGGAGGAGCGCGGGCGCTCGGACCTGGGGGCAGACCCACCCCTCCTCTCCGCTTTGCGGGAGCGGGCGTGCTGGGCATTTGGGGGCGCTGGAGACATTTTCTACAAGAAAGTCCCATTTCTTTTCCCCGAGGTCTTTCTACGAAGAACCCTGGGCCAGCCGTGATTGTTAAAGGGGGTTGGGTCGGGGGGGCGGTGCGAGAAGATGGATGTTTCTGGACACCTTTAAATTCTTGGCAAACCCCGGCAAGCCCAACTTGGCGGCTTTGTGGGCGCCCCGGAGCCGGGCCGCGCGGCCGGGGAGAGGCTGCCCCGGCGTGGCCGCGAATCGCCACTGCCTGCGTCAACCTTGCCGGGAACAAAACCGACCCGGCGCCGGCTCTGAGTACACGCCCACCCCCTGGAAAACCGACAGCGTGGCTCTTTGAGCCAAAGGCCACTGTTTTGTGATCCGCAACGTGAAATCGCAGACTCAAGTTTAAGGTTATCCTCTGCAGAGGCAAGCTATTAAGACGTCGTCTTAGCCACGGTAGGGTTCTTCCCACGTCCCGGCTACTGTTTCTCCAGCAAGCAGTTCATTTAGTCCATCAGATGTACAGGAACGCCAGAGACTAAATTAAAGAGAGAAATTAGTCACTCGACTTTTTCAGGAAGCCTGTCCTTACATTTCGTTGTTAAGTACAGTTGTGGGCTCAGAAAGGAAACAAAAGTAGAACATGCTATTTGCCTTTGAAAAGAAAACATCAAAGTGCCCTCTTTGGTATTCACAGGGTGCCTTTAGGATTTTCATTCAAGTCGGTTGTTTCAGAAAGCAATCACGTGGTCCCAAAGCCTCCCCCAACCCAAGCCCGACCGCAGCTCCTGTTCTAAGTATCTAGCTCGCTTTCAAACGAAGGGAAACACCCATCCTAATAGAAGCTTTCCTTTGCCTCCTGACAACATGGCTGTGGCTTAAAGTTGTGCGAACGCTGGATTTTCTTTCCAGATAAAGCCCCTTGGCGTCAACACCCTACTCAAAAGCCTTCTCCCCACATCGTGAGCCGGTAAATCACAGGGCTGAGATGCCACAAAAGCCCAACAGAGAAAAAAAAAAAATAACATTTATGGAGGAACAGTTAAAAAGACGATTCTCTGTACCTTCTGTCTGGGCCAAAGTTTTTTGACTTTTTCAGATCTACATTATGTTTCTTTTCATAAAGACTTGCGAAAACACACACAAAGGCCCACACAAGAATTCCCATGTGCTCTTCAACAAGCCTGTGATTTCTACAGGAGTTACTGCTATCCTCGCTAGCCAGGTCTTTGTCAAGTTTTGTAGTTTTTTCTATGAGGGGAAAGGTAAGCTTTTTTCAAATTTTAAATAGAAACTTGTAATTTCTAATTACACAGAACACCCTTCCCACACCTTGTATTGCAGTGTTAGTTGCTCGGTCGTGTCTGAGGCTTTGCAACCCCGTGGACTACCCCACCAGGCTCCTCTGTCCATGGGATTTCCCAGGCAAGAATACTGCAGTGGGTTGCCATCCCCTTCTCCAGGGAATCTTCCTGACCCGGGTGTGGAACCCAGGTCTCCCGCATTGCAGGCAGGCTCTTTACTGGCAGGCAGTGTATGGTTCTGGACTTTATCTCCAGGTGAGGCTCTATCATCTGGGAACTCCAGGGGTGTATCCTGCTTCCTCCCCCTGCCCTGTCTCCAGGGTTCTGCGCCCACACCCCCACCACAACAGTCTGCACCTGCCTGCACTCTGGGGTCACGCCCTGGGCTTTCCCTAAGGCATACTATGAGAAACTACAATATGAAACTTGCCTCACGTCATGTACTGTAGAGGTGTTGATAAAATTGTGATCTTTACCATTTAGTGTTTCCTATAAGAAGACTCAAACAAGTTATTTATTTCAGACCTAGGAGGAAAAGCCTGGTTTCTTCCAAGGAACTTGTAAGCTTTTGCAAGACGGATGGTGACAAGAATTATTTCACCTAGTGTTGTTTTTCTAGTCACTTTGGCTACCAGGAAACTCGGGACTCATTTTATGCCCCTGAGTCATAAAGTGAAAGTCATTCAGTCATGTCTGAGTCTTTGCGACCCCATGGACCATACAGTCCATGGAATTCTCCAGGCCAGAATACTGGAGTGAGTAGCCTTTCCCTTCTCCAGCGGATCTTCCCAACCCAGGAATCGAACCGGAGTCTCCTGCATTGCAGGTGGATTCTTTTCCCGAGGTATCAGGGAAGCCCTGAGTCATAAAAGAACCCCATAAAAAACCAAAATTGATCCCTTGTGTAATTATGTACCAGCTTTCCCCTAATATAGTGGTTTTCTACCCTGGATACACATTGTTATCATCTGAGGAGTTTAAAAATAATCAAGAACCCAGTGGCAGGCCTAAGAGACTACAGTTTCACTGGTTCAGGGTAGGCACACAGGCAGTGGTAGTTTCAGGAGCTTTCCAGGTGATGCTAATGTCCCTGTAAGGTTGAGAATGAGACGGCTGGATGCCATCACCGACTCAATGGACATTACTTTGAGTAAACTCCAGGAGCTGGTGATGGACGGGGAGGACTGCAGTCCATGGGCTCACAGAGTGGGACACGACTGAGTGACTGAACTGAAGGTTGAGAATGGCAGCCCGGGCAAGTGGTTCACAAACTTGGCTGCACATGTCTAAAACCACTGCTGTGTACCTCCCACCCCTATACACTCTGATTTAGTTATGTGGGGGTACTACCTGTGCATCAGGAGTTTTAGGAACTCCCAGGTGATTCTAATTAAGGCACAGCACCATCTAGAGATCTCTGACTTAGACTTATATTCTTTTCCTGTTTTCCATGATCCTGATCTTTTCTTTTTCAGTTTAGAGAAAAATACATTTAAAAAAAACATACTTAAATCCTTTGTGGATGTAAACAAATGTACTTTGTGTGACTAGTATCATGGAGCAGTTTTACCCACCCCCTACCTTTCTGAAGTCTCAGATTAGCATCCAGCTTCTTGCAGAAGGGTAGTTCAGAGTGCACAAACCTTAAGAGAAAGTGTCCACAGTCTTTCCCAAAGTGAAACTGTCGTGCCTTCTTCAATCGCTTTCATGTGTACCCAACAAGTATATGGCTTCCCTGGTGGCTTGGAGGGCAAAGCGTCTGCCTGTAATGCAGGAGATTCGGGTTCTGTCGCTGGGTTGGGAAGATCCCCTGGAGAAGGAAATGGCAACCCACTCCAGTAACTCTTGCCTGAGAAAACCCATGGGCAGAGGAGCGGGGTAGGTTACCGTCCATGGGGTCGAAAAGAGTCAGAAACAACTGAGCGACTTCATTTTCCACTTTCCAACAATTATATAGAACCAAACTTGGAGATCCTTCTCTGGAATTTGTTCTATTTTGTTCCCTTCGGAGGCCGCTTTTAACATCTTAGATGCGATACTGTGGGTGTTTGGTGAATGCTCTTTACTTGGATCATCAGAAATGAAAAATTAGCAAGAACAATTTAAAGTACAGGGTACAATGGGTAGTCACAAATAGGGAACATTTTAATGCAAAGCCTCTTTACAAATTACTGTGTTGACTTAGCAAGCTATATATATCTCCATCAAGTCTGGGAAGTTCCCCAAGCTGGATAACACATAGTGTCACATATCTGTATGTTTCGTGTAAATAACACTGGATTTCTTTTCTCTTCAATTTTTGGTATTTTGTCTTCTTTAAAAGAAAACTCATGAAGCAGATATTTTGAAGATGGCCCTGTACCTGTAAAACCTTATGTCATCTTGGGACTTAACAATGTTCACTGACATATAGAGGAATCTCACAGATTTAAGGCGTTTAGGATTATATAATAAACCATGCTTCAAACTTTCGACAAATTAGCTAGGCTTTTTAAGAAACATTTTGAATACCTATATGTTATTCATTCTAGCACCCTAAA
Organism: Nanger dama; assembly: GCA_917880005.1. Lineage (NCBI taxonomy): Eukaryota > Metazoa > Chordata > Mammalia > Artiodactyla > Bovidae > Nanger > Nanger dama. The sequence continues at coordinate 4,989,228 of CAKJTW010000029.1, forward strand.
GATAATAAAATTTCTGAGGTAGAGGAGCATGATTCCAATTTTCTCCAATCTGACAATATGCCTGCTTTTTATCTGGCTATATTAGCTATTTGCTTTTTCCATTGATTAATATTTCTAAAATATTTGATTTGTTTCCACTTTTTATTGTTTCTTTTTACGTTTTAATGCATCTTCTTTATTGAATTGTGCTATTATTGCTACTTGTTTTTTATGGTGGTGTTTCCCTCTCCTAGTTGGGATGCTAATCACTACCTTTCTGTTCTTTTCCTGTTTACCTTGGACACCTTACAGACATACCTTGCTTGACGAGTCAAAAGCTAATATCTTAATCCCCTATCAGAACAATACAAAAAGTTTAAGGCACTGCTTTTGATCATCGACTCCTCCCGTGGTATTACTGTCCAATTTTGTTCTGTTCATTTTTTAAACCACATTAGGAATTTTTGTACACCTTTTTTTAGCTGTACCAATATATTTTGTGTTTTTTTAGCTTCTTAGACATTCCTCTGAGATTGTTTTCTTCTTTAAGGATATCTTTTAAATTCCTTTAGTAAAAGTCTCATCGGTGATAAACTTAGTTTCTGTTTATCTGAAAATGTCTACCCTCGTTCATGCAAGATAGTGAAACATAAATTAGAAGTAGACTCTAAACCACTGTGAAATGTAGAAGGAGGTAAATATTCTTAATGTGACTGAGTTTACCATCCCTACCACTCTGAAGTGTCGGTTTGTAAATGAATTTATTTGGGGGTTATTGGGCAGATGGAACCACCCTTAAGAAAAACCACTCAATAGGCTTATCCAAGAAAAAATGGTAGTCCATTCTCAGCGCTTTGAAGATACTATTCTTCCGATCTCTGGCTTCCTTTGTTAACGATGATTGGGCTCCAAGAAAAAATGGTAGTCCATTCTCAGCGCTTTGAAGATACTATTTATCTGATTTCTGGCTTCCTTTGTTAACGATGATTGGGCTCCAAGAAAAAATGGTAGTCCATCCTCAGTGCTTTGAAGATTCTATTCTTCCGATCTCTGGCTTCCTTGCTTAGCTGTTAGTGTAACTACTGTTCCTTTGCAGGCCATCTGCCTTATCTTTTGTTGTTGTTTAGTCGCTCAATCATGTCTGACTTTGTGACCCCATGGACTGTAGTCTGCCAGGCTCCTCTGTCCTTGGGATTTCCCAGGCACGAATACTGGAGTGGGTTGCCCTTTCCTTCTCTAGGGGCTCTTCTTGACTCAATAGCTGCTCTTTATTCTTGGTCTTCTAAATATTCTATTATTTGTCTCTATGTGACATTCTTATTTATCCTGCCTAATTATACTTTGCACTGTGGGTTTAAGTCTTCTGTCCTTTCTGGAAAATGCTCAGTTATCATCTCTTCAAACACTCCCCTTTCTGCATCCTCTGGTCTGTCCTTCTGGGACTCCAGTTAATCAGATGTAGGCTTTCTCATTCTGTCGTTGAAGTCTCTTAACCTCTATAACATACTCCATGTCCTTGCCTGTTTGTGTTGCACTCTGACTGATTTCTTCCCCTCTCTCTTAGACTTTGCTAAGTAACTGTTTCATTGAATCTAATCTTCTGTTGAACCCATCAGTTGAGTTTTTATTCAGCAATCAAAATTTTCCTGTCCAGAAGTTCTATTTAGTTTTGTTTTTTTTTTTCAAATCAGCCTCCTCATTCTTGATAGTTTCTTATTTTGAGTTTCCAAATTTTATTCCATTAAACTAAATATCTCATAACTACTTATATTTTTCTAAGGAATATCTAACAGTTTGGAATATGTCTTCCATGGTTTCTCCTGACTCTTGCTCACTGTGACTTCATTCTATGTGTGTTTAAGGTGAATTTGTTTGGTTGTGATTTTATTTGGTTAATCTTTTTCTATGGAAATGCAAAGTGGTTTTGTGTTTGTTTCTGCTAAGGGGACCCTATCATCCTGGGACCACTCTAGACCCATTTGAGAGCTTTGGTTTCATATAGATGTCTGAGATTCACCCACTGGCCCTTCAAATTAGTCTCCTCTCAACTACAGCATTGAACAGCATTTACTTGCTACTTCCTGCATTATTCTTTGGTTTCAGCTAACTTTTTCAGGGTGGAGGGGCATGGAACACTGAATTACTGATCAGGGGATAGTCATTTCCTCACCTTCAGGAGGAGTAAATGCCCCTGCCCCAAGGGTAATGTACTTGACCATGTAACTTACTTACTCCAACAGAATATGAGCAAAGTAGCTCTGTGACCAGTTCAAAACAGACCAGAGAGGTTTTGCAAGTTCTGCCACCTCTTATGTGCTCCCGAGCTACACTGTGGGAACAGTTCTTTCCAGGCAAGGTGGGTCCTCTAGCCTGGATCCCATAAGGACACACAAGAAACAGACCTGAACGTGACCTGCAGCCTGGAGGGGGTCACTCAGCTTACACCTGGCAACGTGCAGTGTGGTGAACTAGAGATAGATTTATTGTTTTAGCCACTGAACTTTTGAGATTTTTGCCACACATCATTATCAAAGCCAAGGCTGACTGGCATATGGAACCTCCGCGGTTATTTTGTTACTTACTGTAAGTCTAACAATACGTTTTAGAAGCCAAGATAATTTACAGCAAGAAGACCCTTCAGGGTAATTAGACCCTGTAAGCTAGCTGTAGAAGCTCTAATGACCTTATTTAGTAGACAGGCACTTGAAAATCATTGCTGTTATGCTTTTCTACCTAAAAGAGGCAGAGTCCTATTTGTTCTTTTAAATAATGCCTTTACATTCTGATTCCCTCCCCAATGACTTAGTAAGCTTTAAAATCAAACACCAAATTCTTCTTTCCTAGAAGTTTGGAAGTGTGTTCATTACTTTCCTATGGCCACTATAATGGATTTCGATGACATAAAACAATAGAAATGTGTTCTCTTACAGTTCTGGAGGCCAGACGTCTGGAATTAGCATCACTGGGCTGAATCGATGTGGCACCCTCTCCAGAGGCGGGGGCCAGTAGGGTGGGGGATGGGTTGGCCTCTAGAGCCACAGTCCTTACATTTCTCTGCTCACAGCCCTTCCCTCTATCTTCAGATCTGTGTGTCTCTTGTTTGAGGTCATTACATCACCTTCTTCTCCCCCAACTTTCCCTCCCCTTCCCCCCCTCCTCCTCCTTCTTCCTGTTATCCAATCGCCCCATGCCCCCTTCTTATGAGAACACTAGTGGCCTCATTTAGGTCCCACTCAGATAGTCCAGGATAATTGTTAAAAAGTGTTACTCAGTCGTGCCCTACTCTTTGGGACCCTGTGGACTGTAGCCCGCCAGACTCCTCTGTCTATGAAATTCTCCAGGCAAGAGTAATGGAGTGGGTAGCCATTCCTTTGTCCAGGGGCTCTTCCCAACTCAAGGATAGAACCCAGGTCTCCCATATTTTAGGTCGATTCTTTCCTATCTGAGCCACCAGGGAAGCCCCATCTCAAAATCTCTAAGTATGCCTATACACTCTGTTCGGAGAAGGCAATGGCACCCCCACTCCAGTACTCTTGCCTAGGAAATTCCATGGACGGAGGAGCCTCGTAGGCTGCAGTCTATGAGGTCGCTAAGAGTCGGACACGACTGATGTGACTTAGCAGCAGCAGCATACACTCTGTTGCTGGGTAAGGTAACATCACAGGTTCCAAGGATTAGGACCTAGATATTTTTGAAACCCATTTTTCAGCCAGCCACAAGAAGTATGGTAGTAAATTTCAGTCTGCATTATTTCTGGATGCCACAAATGCTTGATTTTTTGTGTCCAATTTTTTTGGTAGAAAGGGAGTGATTTTTTTTTACCCCTCATCACACTGCATTTTCATTTGCCAGAAGCAATAAATTATGTCTTTTTGATTCTGTGTTAAAAGGTCTGAAACAGCTGCTCTAATGAACAATTTTGACACGTTTATTGATTTTTTAATAAATAATAATCCAAGTGACCCAAAACTCTCCACTTAAAGGGTGAAATATGTCTTTTCTTTTTGGAACTCCTTTACCCCACTGATAAATTTTAAAAATATGCTTCTAAAATGACTTTCTCTGCTTTCATTATTTGTATTAAAAATGGGAAAGATTGGGGCAGTCAATAAACAACTAAGTTGTAAAGCTTTGTAAAGGGTTTGTTTCTTTTCTCTCTCTATTTTTGGCTGAACTGGGTCTTCTTGCTGCCCTCGGGCTTTCTCTGGTTGAGGGGTGGGGGAACTCTCTCGGCCGCAGGCTCTAGGGCACCAGGGCTCAGCAGCTGTAGTGCACAGACAGTTACTCCCTGGCATGTGGAATCTGCCTGGACCGAGGATCGAACCTGCGTTCCCGGCATTGGCAGGCAGTTTCTTAAACACTGGACCACCAAGGGAGTCCCTCCCTAGCAATGTGGAGAGAACTTTCACTTGTGTGCTAGAGAAGGGATGGAGTGGCGGGGCTGGGGGTGCTTGGGATGATTCCTGAAAGACTGGAAAAGAGAAAGATGGTTTCACATACTAGAAGTCCTCTTGAATCACTAGTGGTTTCACTTTACGAGTTAGCAATGGAGATAAACCAAACCAACTCACACAGCTAACAGCAGGGGATAGTTATCCTAGGTTTTCTCATCTTTCCCACCTCTCACCTCCAAGTGCTGCCCCCAGACTGCGCACTGTCATCCCTTCTCCCACCTCCAGCCCTCCCTCCTTCCAGTGTTGTGGCCTGTGCTTTCAGGGTCACTGGTTATGTCATCACTTAATCCCCAGCACAGATGACTCTTCCACTTACTCTGGATTCTGTTCACCAGCATCTCTAGGATATATCCCAGTGACTATTTCCCAGTCTCATCAAGTCGATGTGATGGATGTTGGTAAGCAGCTGCTTTGCTTGCCATGGACGCAAAGACTTGAGACGACAGGATTGAAATACTGAAAAGAAAAAGACCAAACTTTGACCACATACTCTGTGAGCAGGATTGTGGAGAAGCAAAATTTTCCCATGTTGCTGGTGAGAATGCCAAACAATCTCTGTGGAGAAGAATGTGTTCATATCTGACAAAAATTACACTGGTAACATTACTCCAGCCTACTTCTAAGACAAACAGCATTGGCGAAATATGAAGAGGCATGCATCTGAAATATCAGAAGGTTGGAAATAACCCCAGATGTCCCTCAATAGAGAAGTGGTGGAATCAAGTACTGATCCACACAATGGAGGAGGAGGTAGTTGTAAAAATAAAAGAGGATACTCTCTGTATACAGATATGAAGTAGCTCAAGGTTATATTGTTTAATTAGAAGAAAAAGCACAGTGCAGAACCATGTTTATCCTAGGATCCCATTTAGATGCAAATAGGAAAATATGTTTGACTCTAGAAGTACAGAGAATATCATAAGGGTTCTGGCACTTGACTCTGCTTGTCTGTACTTGGCTTCATTCTGCAGCCTGGCTCTTTCTGTATAATAAATGAGAAGACTGCCTGCAGCCCAAGCTGTTCTGCCAAACCAAGGTAGGTCCAGCCCGAGTCACTGTCCCAGCCCAGTGCAAGCGGGAGGGGAGGACGGAGTGGAGTAGTTGACAGCGTCGTCTCATTTGGCATGAGAGCAGGGAGGGAGCCCTAATGAAATGCAGTCGTTGAATGTGCAATGACAGAGATGCCCATGCATCTTTAAGAACGGGAAGAGACAGTCTCACAGTATGTCCAGGTTTCAAAATTCTGCGAACTATGGAAGACAGTAGATATTGGAAGCCTTCTTCTCTGGGGTATCAGCTGTAAAAGCATTTCTTAAAACTTCACATCCAAGAACGCAGGGCAAGGCAATGTATTGAATTCATGTTTGGATTGCACCATAGTCTGCTTCTGGTTTCTCCACTTCACCTGCTAGATTTTTCAGGGAGTTTGAAGCCTGTTACCTGGCAACAATGCAGGAGTTTGGAAGGTGAATTCTGAACTGTAAAGGTGGAATAAAATCACCAGGACTCATGCCTGTGCTAGGACAAAACAGCTTTGGGTGTTCTGTTTCACACCAAGAGCTCTCCCTCGGCCCCCAGAGAGTGTGGATGCCTCGGTGGAATTCTCCGGGGCCAGCCCTAATGGAAATCTGGGAGGGAAGGGCAGGTGTTACTCATTGAACGGAGGCTAATGGCCTCAGAAGCACTTGGGGACAAGCAGCAAGCCTTGTGCACACTGGCTGCCTGCCCAGTCTTAGCATTTACCGAGACGAGCAAAGCGTCCAAGTGAAAGCAACCTTTCTGGGCATCCGAAGGTGGTGATGGTGAAGAAACTCAGGTTATCTGAACCACCCCTCCCCACCTGTCTCAGCAGGAAGACTTCTGAGACCATTCTTGCTAACTACTCATGGAAGGTCACAGAAATAATTTCTCTTCTTCTCTTTTCGTTTCTCCTAGAACCAAATATCTTTAGATCACAGGGAAGGAATGTTCTGCTTTTCGTGGCTGAAACAGAGCCTGGGGAAATGGCCTTGCTACCTTCTGATAGTTCCAGTAAGCCCTGCTAGCTAATGGCCACTCACTCCGCCTGATCCCCAGGACCTGCTTCATGACGTCTCAGTTCCACTTAATATAAAGCAAACACAGTTCCTATGCTCTTACAAGAACAGAACTGTCTCCTAATCGTGTAAACTCAAGTTCTTCATAAAGTAATCAGAAATCTACTATTTTATAGCATTGGCTACCCTATGTTAAAACAGCAACACATTAAGAATACATTATATTCTTTAGCTTATCATTAAAGTTTCCGTTTGATACTATAAAGCACTTCTCGAGGCTTGTGGCATCATGCCACTTCCTTCCTGTTGCTGCCTCCTCGGGTCTGCCCCTCCCTCCACATGCCTGTGCTGAGTGAAGACTCGGGTGCCTGGTTCACCACTATCCCATCCGCCTTGAAGCCTGGGATACAGTAAACAGATGCAGTGATGTCCCTCCAGCTGCCTGGCTTCTCCGGCACTTGAGTTCCTCATTTCTAAGGGCCTTCTCCTCTTCTCTCCTATACCTTGTCAACATCCAAACTGCTCCAACCTCAAAAATGGATGGTTTAAAGGCCAACTCTGATCACAGACTCACACCCTGTGTCCCCTTGGGAAGTCTCCCATGTCCTTTGTCATCACAGTCAAGACCATTATCCTTTCTGCAGTCTTCTGAGACCTCTTGAGAGTCATTGTACCACCCTCCTGGTCTAACTTAAATTCCAGTCTCTCCACAGATGTAAAGAACAGATTTTTGGATTCTGTGGGAGAAGGTGAGGGTGGAATGATTTGAGAGAATAGCACTGAGACACGTGTATTACCATATGTAAAACAGATGACCAGTGCAAGCTCGATGCATGAAGCAGGGCACTCAAAGCCAGTGCTCGGGGACAACCCAGGGGGACGGGGTGTGGAGGGAGGTGGGAGAGGAGTTCAGGATGGGGGACACATGCACCTGTGCATACATGACGATGTATGGCAAAACCACCACAGTATTGTAATTATCATCCAATTAAAATGAATTTTTAAAAAATTCCCGTCTCTCATTTCAGTCCTGCTCTTGCAGTTACTCCCCAGTTGTGTTTCACGTCTTCTGTGGTTTCTGTTTTATCCCAGCCAGCACCTGGGTAGCTGAAAAGCACTGGCGAAAGTAATGAAGCCCATGAGTTTCTGCCCACTGTGAGTGAGTTCATCGTCCCCAGCTCAGCTGTGCCCTCTTATTCCCAACGTCTCTTCCACTCCCTCACTTTTGGTGGATGACTTTGATTCCTGGTTCTAGGAGAAAACAGAAGCCATCCAAAACCTAGAAATGTCTCCCCAACCACAGCTGCATCCTGCTGCAGCTACTCTGATTGTATGGATCAGTCACATGCATGGGGCCTGGACCTCACGTCCTCCCTTCTTTCACCCACTGGATCCTTTCCAGCAGGCCCAGTTTGTCCATTACATTCTGGAACACCCAGACAAGAAAACACCCTCTGAAATTTAACAGAGGTGGTTTTAGACCTGACACCATGAACAGCAAGCTTGTGAAGCTTGGCCCCTGAAGTGATATAGCCTCAGAAGGACAGTGAATTAAAGACAAGGTTAATTGGTGGATGACAGGTTCAAGGAGGGCTCGTACGGTCCATCCTCACAGCAAAGCCACAACCTCTGGGAAAGGGGCTGTCTTCACTAAGGCCTTTGGAATTTTACATCGCGAGGTAAATTTCAGCGTCCCATGACACAGCCCCCTCAAGCCACTGTCAGGATATGGGCTTGGTTGGCAGCAATCTGACGCAGCGTGATAAGCTATTTGTTCTTGCCCTTCAGCTCCAGCATTATAAAGGACATTTTATGAATGATTTATCATGTTATTATGAATGCTGCAAGTCTAGACAAACTATCTCGGTCTCTCTCTTGAAACATAAACACACTCCTTTTCATATTTTGCCCCAGGGCCTCTGAACCGGCTCTGAGCACACACCTGTGGGTGCCTGCAGGCAGGAGTATCATTCCTTCCCACATGAATAAGCATGGAGCCATAGGCAGCACCCGGATGCGCTTCCTACCTTCACGGTCTCAGAAGCCTATTTCGTCCTTTCCACGGTTATCCCACCAGCCCCGTGTCGTCTGGTTCCAGGATGCATGTGGACATCTCAAAACAAAATTCCTTTCTTATTTTCTCCAGTTTTGCAAAAAGATATGTGCCAAATTAGCCCAGGATCCAGGAGAAACTTCGTTATTAGAACGAAATAAAGCAAGGTGCAGGTGTCATGGGTCCAGGCACGAATTAAGATGGCGCCTTCAACCTCTCTCATCTCATCCATTCGGGATGTAGAACCTTCCTGCTCCTAGCTGAATTCCGTGACCACTCTTGCATCTGATGCGTTTAAACAAACTCACAGAATCTGATGTTTAGCTCCTATACTGAGGTAGTGTTTTTGCTGTTAATGTAAAATCATACACTGATCAGATTCACCAGCCAGAATGAAACAAATTACTGTACCAGTTAATCGAATCATTTGATTAAAAAAAAAACCAAACCCAAACGCCCTGGAAAATATCATCAGTTCCCAATGTTGAGGGTAAACCGTCTCCAAGAGGCACCATGGGACTTTTAGTAAACAGAACTTCATTTTTGTTAGCTGATCAAAATAAAACAGAATATAATAAGACTTCTGCGTGGGAAAGAGTAATAGATTTAGTGTATTTGGTATAGAAGGAGGGAGGAGCTGAAATGGCTAGGATAAGAAGCCATGGTTATACAGAATAATCAAGCCTTAAATATTCCTTTTATTATCGCCTTATCCTGGGAAATGGACTTTGGAAAAGTTCTGTAATGCAGCCTGTTACAAACCTCACTTCCATCATAAAAGGCTTTGCTGGACCTCAGTCAATCTTCTTGTTTATGACCTGTTCAGATGTGGGCTATTAGAGGACATAGGGAACTGAAATATTTCCATGACAACAGTTTTTAATAAAGAGAAGGAAATGCTAGATTTCTTTTTAAGACCAAACTGTTCTGAAATAAATAATTGGTCCAAAAGGTTATTTGAGAGGCTTTTTTTGCCTTTTTTTTTTTTAAGCTCAAATAATGTTCCAGTGATTAGGTAAAATTGGAGACTGAGAGCCAGACTCCTGGCTCCTATTTAAATATATGGATCATGTACTCACTCTGCATTCCATTCTTCTGCACAAAATACAGATAATAAGAACGACATGTAGAGGTAGTTTTAAGATTAATTAGCTTATGATTATGAAGTGTGTTCTGAGGTAGTAAAAATTGTAAAATTTATGATGTCATTATCAGTTTTATAAAATAAAAACAAAATGTACTCTGCCTCTATTATGCCTGGAAATTATGGCCTTCAGCTTTTGACTTGAAAATTTTTTATTTTGGCTGCTAGAAGTTCATTTTGAAGAGATTTTATCAGTATCTCAAGGATCCTAGTTTAAGAAGCACACGCATGCACATGCACGCACGCACGCACGCACACACACACACACACAAACTGACAGCCACAAAGACACAATACGTGTTTCCTGATCCTTGAAGGAGATGACCAGACTCTTTGCTCTTATTTCTTGCCTTCTCTCCCATTTTTCACCAATTTAGGACATGAGACCACATCTGCAACCAAGAATTCTTCAACAGTTTCAAAATTTGTGTGCTTGAGTGGTCAGTCCTGTCCAACTCCTTGTCACTCTGGTTAATTAAATTAACCGATAAGCAGGGCTTCCAAGGTGGTCTAGTGGTTAAGAATCCACTTTGCAGTGCAAGGGACGCACATTCAATCCCTGGTTGGGGAACTGAGATCCCACACGCCACAGACCAACCCAAAGCCCAAGTGCCCCAACTAGAGAGTCTGACCCAACACAGCCAAGTAAACAACCACATATTATTTGACATGGCCAAATAAACAAGTAAATTTTTTTTAAAGTTTAAAGAGTAGATCTTGAAAGTTCTCATCACAGGAAAAACATTGTAACTACCTGTGGCCATGGATGTTAAACTAGACCTACTTGGTTCTGTTTCACAATATATACAGTGTCAAATCATTACATTATACACTTGGAATTAATGTAACGTTATTATAATATCAAATAGTATATCTAAAAAAGATCACTGAAGCAGCAACCATCCTATATGGTATGCAGTATTTTACAGATAAAGACGTGGAGGCTCTGAGAAATTAAGAGCTAGCTCAGGTTCACAAGGCCGGGATTAGAGCCTCGGTTTGTCCAACTCAACACCATCTCTGCGCAGTTTATGCCATGAAAGTCTCTGTCTCCACATCCACACAGAGAAGTGACTGCATCCAGTGACACACACCTTCTCCACAACTCACAGAGCTTATACCCCAGCACCAGGGCAGCACCTGCCCTCCAAAAGTCCATGCAGGAGGCTGGGTAACACGATGTGTACAGTCCCACGACTGGCATTTTAATGTCAAGAGGTTACCAGCTCTTCAAGACTGAGTTTGTGTACTCAGGATAAAATGGCAACCCACGCCAGTATTCTTGTCTGGAGAATCCCATGGACAGAGGAGGCTGGTGGGTCACAAAAAGTCAGACATGATTGACCGACTGAACACTCAGGATACGAGTCTCACTTTCTGTTCGGTTCCTTGACGGTCTGGTGATGATGATCCGTAACTATAACCTCCTTAACAGCAAGAGGCCAGGTCAGCTGTTCTCGGCCTCGGCAGCCCGTTGCAATAACCGGCGGAGCCTTGATAAGTACCAACACCAGGGCCCTGTCTCCAGCATACTGGTTTGTTTTGGTCAAGGGTAGGGCCCAGGCATCAGGACATTTTAAAATCTCCCAGGTTAGCCTATTGAGCAGTTCAAAGCACTGCTGTCAGTTAATTTTAAGGACAGTTCATTTTCATTCAGTTTGAATACGATGATACCTCCATTTAAACGAGCATTTTTTAAAAGCTTATGCAAATAACCACCAGGGTGCTACTCCTCCTTTCAGCTCTGATTGACAGTAAGTTGGCAGTTACCACTGTGGGCTGACAGGGCTTAGAGGGCCATTATTCCAGTAGGAACAAAACGTGTTTTCATTAACTTTTTTTTTTTTTTTTTGGTTTGTTGCCACTTATTTCAGCTCAAAGAACCACCACACTCTAGCTTCAATATAATGTGTTACTCATTTTGTAACATTATTTCTCCCTTTTGCTTTAGAACATGAGATAAGAAAGCTGGCCTGCAATATATACCTGAGGACCAAACTCATTCCGCCACTCCCAGGAGCTGGGAAATAGGATGGATAAGCCTCGTGGGAGCTGGTAATACATAGTAATGGCAGCACTTGAAATGATGATGAATGGGGTCCTCACAAATGGAAATCAACTGTAGCCTAGATTTGGACGTTTATAAGGCCTGTCTGAAGGCTGGTGCCCAAAACATCCACAGCGTTTCCAGCTGCACTTGGGGTGCCTTGTGGTTTATTCCTCACAGGCCCAGGAGGCAGGTATTTCCCACCTAAGAAATCGATTCCTTTCCTTCTGTTCCTCAGAACTCTCCATTACTTTGCTCTGGTGACTTTCATAACAGTTTATAATTTATTTCACTAAATGTAAATCAAACGGTGAAACCCGATGGGGGTGTGAGGAGCCCTGAGCTCTTTCTATAAATGTGTGTACATTTTCTCTAGTTAAGTGCTAAAGTAACACCCTGAAGAATGGAAAGGATAACAGCACAGGCACGGTGAAAAGCTCTTTCCTGCTTTTCATCCAAACACCGTGTCACACATGTTTTCAGAAAGCAGCAAAGCTAACACATCGACAGACTCCACCTCTCCAGATGCTCCCTGAACCCTATTTTTTTTCAGCCTGTGCTTTCTTGAAGTGGACTGTTTTCATGAGAGTAACAAAAATAGAGAGAAAGCAAGAAAGAAAAGATAGTGGAAATTTTTGCAACTAGCATTGTACTGAGCTCTCACCAGAGTGCTAGACTCCATTCTAAGTGCTTTATTTAACCTACAAAGGAGGTGCTATTATTATCTGTCTTTCATAGAAAAGGAGACTGAGACACAACGGTTAGAATCTTCAGCCCTGACTGGATTCTAGAATGTGCTTAACCAGAGTTAGGCTTCCCTGATGCCTCAGCAGGTAAAGAATTCACCAGCAAAATAAGAGACACAGGATACACAGGTTTGATCCCTGGGTCAGGAAGATCCCGGAGGAGGAAAATGGCGACCCACTCCAGTATTCTTGCCTGGAAAATCCCATGGACAGAGGATCCTGGCAGGCTCTGGTCCATGGGGTCGCAAAGAGTCAGACATGACTGAGGTGACTTAGCATGCACTCATAATACTAAAGAACTATTAATATTAGGCTAAAATCCAAATAAAAGCAGAAACCAAGGTAAATAAGTAGACCTCTGAGGATGCCTTTTCATTGAGGGTGTTTTCTGAACTTGAACTTCCACTGTTAAGGTCTCTTGGATAAAGATCCACAAAAGTCAAAGCCCAGGAGTCTAATAGGAGACTTTTCACATGTAAAGTTGGGATCCTATTACTCAGCCATAAAAAAGAATGAAATAATGCCATTAGCAGCAACATGGACCGTCCTAGAGATAATCATACTAGGTGAAGTGAGTCAGACAGAGAAAGACAAATACCATGCGATATCATTCATATGTATCTAAAAAATAATACAAATCAACTTATTTGAAAGACAGAAACAAACTCACAGATGTAGAAACAAACTTACCATTACTAAAGTGGAGAAGGGAGTGGGAAGGATGAATTAAGAGTATGGAATTAATAGACACCACTATATATAAAATAGAAAAATGACAAGAATGTATTGTATAGCATAGGGAGCCATATTCAATAACTTGTAATAACCTATAGTGGAAAATAACCTGAAGCTGTACGCCTGAAACTAACACAATATTGTAAGCGAACTGTTAGTTTAATAAGTAAGCTAATTAAATAAAACTAAAGTTGGGAATCCTAAAGAGTGAGCCGCCATGCCTTCCTCCAGGGGATCTCCCCAACCCAGGGACAGAACCCAGGTTGCATCTCTTGAATCTCCTGCTTGCAGCCGGTTCTTTACACTAGTGCCACCTGGGAAGGCCTTCCACAGACACACTATACGGCTAAGAACAGTCCGGGCCCTGGCATAATGGGTTTAAGTTTTTCTCTTTGCATGTAATGTCGAAAATGACTTTTCCCAGGAAAAAAGTGTTATCAGATCAGTTTTTTCATTAGTTCTGTTTAGATTTCCAGACTCTCCATATGCAACAAAAAGGTCACACTGTTAAGAAACACACATAGCTGTATTTATTTGTTTCATGTGAGGCTGATTAAAGCCACTTTGTCCTTGATCTGCACTTTGCCTACGCAGAGTTCTGCTATTGTCTTCCTCCATCGCTGTTTGTGTTCTCTTCTCAGCCCTCCTGAATACATTTTGGAGCAGAAAGGGAATTTCATCTTCTTTTCCATCTTGTGGAATAGGTACTGCAGAGTGGCCACCACCGCATTCTGAAACATCTAAGCTATTTACTTTACTTTCCATATCCTAAAGATAAACCCTGTTCATGACCTTGTATAGTAGCTGAAGTCAGTAATCAAAAGAGCAGTTTGATATTTCATCCAGCTGACACATTATATTACATGTGTTTCAGTGAATGAGGGATGGTGGTGAATGGCTCAACTTGAAATGTTACGAAAGACAGACTATTAGGGTCGAGATAGTTTACAACCCTCAGAACAGGAATTAAAGGTAGGAAATAAACAGACACGTTACTGTGGTGCTAAATACACTGAAGGAAAGTAGAGCAGGGGGCTGGAATCCACTCTGGTGTCTATTATGAGGGAGAGGCTGAGATCTGGGTAAGGGAGTGGGTCCCTCTGAAGTTGAAATTAGCAGGAATAACAGTAAGTCTACACAATCCGGAATCTTAGGGAAGGGGTTTGAGAAAAGTCTACTGAGGTAGGTCAAATATTCTCATCATCTGGGCTTTTCTCCGGTAAAAGAGCCAAGAGGTCAGCCCCTATCCATAAAATCAGAAAGGAAACAAACATCTGCATGTCAGAGAACCAGCATCAGGAGGTAAAAGCATCTTATTTGCAGCAAATCAGGACAAATTTGCAGCATCTCCTGGAAACTGCAGGGAAGAGAGATGTTTCTACTGAAGAAGGAAGGGTGAATTGAATTAATTACATAGCACCCATTAGTACTAATTAAAGATGTGTAATGAATGCATCACTGGTATTTTCCTATTTAGATTGCTCTTGGCTGTTCATTTTCTTTCCGTGAACACAGAAAATATTAATAAAGGCTTTCATAGAATTGCTTTAAACTTTGGAATCCAATTCTTTTACCAGATAGCTCAGAGTACTTAATCTCCTAATTTTCCTTTTATGGGGAAATCCTTAAACTTATTCTTTTAGTTGAGGTCTTATTGTATTTACATTTTTAAAGAACAGCTTGTTAACATCTCTAAGGTATTTGTAAGAGGGTTTATCCTACTTCCAGCCACCACCCCACTAACCCAGAAACTAGAAACCTGTGACCTATGAGCGAAACCTATGACCATAGATTTGGTACCAAGTGATGGAGAAATACTGACAAATTAAACCAAGACTTTTTTTTTAAGATGCAGCTCTGAAAGGGAAATAGACATATAAATAAATAATGCAATTCAATACGGTAAGTGCTCAAATAGATGACTATATATAGTTGAAGCATAACAGAGTAATTTATTTCTTTTTAAAGTATTCTATTTAAAGTATTTATTTGCATATGGATATTTACAGCAGCTTTATTTACATTTACCCAAACTTGGAAACAACCAAGATGTCTTTCAGTGGATAAATGGATAAACTGTGCTACACCCAGACAATGGAATATTATTCAGCACTAAAATTAAATGAGCTATCAAGCCATGAAAAAAATACGTAAGAAACTTAAAAGCATATTACCAAGTGAAAGAAGCCAATCTGAAAGTATATATACTATATGATTTGAACTATATGGTATTCTGGGAAAGGCAAAACCATGGAAACAGGAAAAAACAGGGGGTGTTGGAGGGTGGGAAGAGATGTATTGTCAGAGCAGAATATTTTTAAAGCAGTGAGAATGCCCTGTCTGATAATCTTTTGATTACATTATGCATGCATTCGTGCTGGCAAAGTCGATTCAGCCACGTCTAACTCTGCGACCCCATGGACTGTAGCCCACCAGGCTTCTCTGTCCATGGGGTTCTCCAGACAAGATTACTAGAGTGGTTTGCCACGCCCTCCTCCAGGGGACCTTCCCTACCCGAGGACTGAATCTGCATCTCCCCATCTCCTGCATTGCAGGCAGATTCTTACCTCTGAGCCACTGGGGAAGCATTTGTTCAAACGCATAGAGTCTAGAACATCAAGAATGAATCTAATATAAACTGTGGACTTAGATGCCAATGATGTGTCAGTGTAAGTTCAGAGAGTGTAACAAATGTACCACTCTGCTGGGGGACTATAATGGGGGAGGCTTTCCGTGTGTGTGTGTGTGTGTGTGTGGGTGTGTGTGTGTGTGTGTGTGTGTGTGTGTGTCGGGATAGGGGAGAGGCAGATATTGTACCTTCCTCTCAGTTTTTCTGTGAACATACAACTGCTTAAAAAATAAAAGTTTTTAAAAACAAAAATTTAATCAAAATTTTAAAAATATTTATTAAGTAGCTACCAGATGGCACAGTGGTAAAGAACCTGCCTGCTAATACAGGAAACATAAGAGATTTGAGTTCAATCCATGAGTTGGAAAGATCCCCTGGAGGAGGGACTAGCAACCCACTCCGGTATTTTTACTGGGAAAATCCCATGGACTGAGGACTCTGGCAGGCTACAATCCATGGGGTCGCAAAGACTCAGACACTGCTGACTGGCTTAGCATGTACTCAGGAGGAATAAGTCCGGCGTCCTTTGTGTGGAGGTGGGAGCAAGCTTGAGAAGAATATTTTTCTGAGGCTCTTGGGGAAGGTTAAGGATGGTGACTGTCATTATTTAAAAATCTCCCAACACAGATCCCACTACCTGGGGCCCAGTGCTGGAAAAAGAGAAACTGAAGACAGAATTCTCTCTGCCCAACACTTCCAGCCCAGATCACCCTCTTTCCCCGGCAGCAAGGATGTGTTGAGTCACACAATGAAGTCTCCCAAAGTCCCAGAACAACAGCAAAGATACATGGCCAAATGAGGTGCGCTTTTATCAGAGGCCAGGGCTTCCAGCAAATGTTTAACCAACAGGCTTGCTTTTTACCAGTGGCATAGTTAACACAATCTCTCCTTGCTGATCAGAGGTCAATAGAGGCTTTGAGAATAGTTATTGATTCATGAAGCTGAATTATTCCTCGGTCCTTGCCAAACATAGATTCCATTCCTCACCCAGAGTAACTGGTCTGATGTACTTACTACCTGGAGAAAGATATTCTTCAAAGCCCTACTGTATAATAGAATTTGTAATCCTAACATCTAGGTTGCTGACACGTGACTTCGACACCCAGATTATTTACCTTTCAAAGAATATGTTGACTTTGCCACCATGTTAGTCAGTGTTTACTTTGGGATCAATAAGGCAAGTCAAAACTTTAAGGGCGGAGCTGAAAGCCTGTGGATTAAAGAAGCTTCAGACAGGGAGGAACTAAAGCAGTGTAAGGAGGAAACAGGAAAAAAAAAATCACATGTGGACTTTTAGCAGCAACACTTTTGCTTTGGAAATCTCAATCAGGATTCCTGCTGACACCAACACTGGCCTGACTCTTGGGTTTTTTTCCACAAGGAAAATCAGACTTCAGCTGCCCAGTTCAGTGAATTGTGCAATGCCGACTGTTTATTCCCTGTGATGGGAAGTAAATGGGAGTAAAATTTGTGATTCACATCTTTATTAATAGCATTCATTGCACACACCAAATGTGGGATACGCATGTCACTCAACTCTCATCACACAAACCATCCTACACAATCTGGACTGAAAAAGCTTTCTGCCAGAAGCTAACTACAACAGCCTTTTCAAGCAAAATCTCAGTTTATACTTGAGGAAGCTGAACCTCAGAAAAGTTTTGTTACCCTTGCAAGAGTCCTGCAAGGAACAGTAGAGCTCTGGGTTGCCAGGCTTCCCATCTACTGTACAACTCTTACTGCCACCCGCTGCTCTGTTGTTAATGGACAAACAGCACGGAAGAACAATGCTTCTCAAACTTTACCTGCAGGCAATTCCCTTGGGATCTTTCGAAACTGAAGATTTGAAGCAGTCAGTCTAGCAAGGACCTGAGATTTGCATTTCTAGTGAACTTGCTCCTGGCGGTGCCAATGCTGGTCCATGATCATACTGAATAACAAGGTTGTTGTCAGACTTTATTTTTGGGGGCTCCAAAATCACTGCAGATGGTGACTGCAGCCATGAAATTAGAAGACGCTTACTCCTTGGAAGAAAAGTTATGACTAACCTAGTTAGCATATTCAAAAGCAGAGACATCACTTTGCCGATCAAGGTCCGTCTAGCCAAGGCTATGGTTTTTCCTGTGGTCATGTATGGATATGAGAGTTGGACTGTGAAGAAGGCTGAGTGCCGAAGAATTGATGCTTTTGAACTGTGGTGTTAGAGAAGACTCTTGAGAGTCCCTTCGACTGCAAGGAGATCCAACCAGTCCATTCTGAAGGAGATCAGCCCTGGGATTTCTTTGGAAGGAATGATGCTAAAGCTGAAACTCCAGTACTCTGGCCACCTCATGCGAAGAGTTGACTCATTGGAAAAGACTTTGATGCTGGGAGGGATTGGGGGCAGGAGGAGAAGGGGCGACAGAGGATGAGATGGCTGGATGGCATCACTGAGTCGATGGATGCAAGTCTGAGTGAACTCCGGGAGTTGGTGATGGACAGGGAGGCCTGGTGTGCTGCGATTCATGGGGTCGCAAAGAGTCGGACATGACTGAGCAACTGAACTGAACTGATGTGCTCTACGTCACCCTCCCAGGCTCCTTACGGTCAGCATCCGTGGTGCCTTTTTCTATCTCATCATGTATGGATTTTGAACTAGTTGGGACCTTATATCAGGTATTGAATCTGCTGCCGGCTCTTGTGTTTTGAGATAATGATTAAGGGATTCGTTTATTGACCATCTTCTTGGGGAGATTCTTTTAAAGTATGTTTAAGCCATTTCCACTTTAATGTCATTCCTTGTGCTCAGTCGCTCAGTCGCGTCTGACTCTTTGCGATCCTATGGATGGTAGCCTGCCAGGCTCCTTTGTCCATGGGATTTTCTTTCAGGTAAGAATACTGGAGTGGGTTGCATTTCCTCCTCCAGGGGTTCCTCCCAATTCAGGGATCAAATCCGCCTCTCCTGCCTCTCCTGCATTGGCAGGCGGGTTCTTTACCACTGAGCCACCTGGGAAGCCCTGGTGATGATCAGCACTTTTCTTCCTTGCTTGCCGACTCAAAAAAAAAAAAAAAAAAAGGTGCTAGAAATTTTTAATAAAGAGAACTATTTTTCTATTTTAATAACCAGGAAGATTTTAATGACAAAGACTGGAAAATATAAGCTAAGTATTGGCTTCTCTCAGTTTGCTTGTTGTTGTAGAGGAAAAAAAATCTGTGCATTTGAAGACAAAATAACATGCTATGTGATCCTGGGCAAGTGACTTCATCTCTCTGAATCTCAGTTTCATCATCTGCAGAGTGAGGGGGCTGATGCTCTAAGTCCATTTTGGTGCTAATGACCAATAAAATAAATGGAAGCAGTTATAAAATCCTTGGACCTAGTCTTGCCTTCTCTTGGGTCCCCCAGCTTTACTCATGATGAAGAGAGAGGGTCCTGATCACAGCCTCCATCCTTAGGGATCGAGAAAGTACAAACTCCTGAAGAACAAGGAAGTACCTTTTGTATTATCCTTCCCTCCATCCTTCTTTGAACTGTTGGTGCAGTGAATGAATGAGTGAGTGAGTGAGTCACCACAGAGAAAGCATCAGAAACACCAAGTTCCAAACTGCCAATGAGCAGTAGCGCAGGTCTACCGAGAAAGGCACAGAAGCTGTTGGCCAGAGGGGTGACGGAAGGCATTTTTAGCCCCTGAACTCGACTCCGGATGCAAAGTGAGTCAGGTAAGGGTGCTGTTAGCAAAGCCACAATGGTGCTAAGGACTCCAAGAGGGAAGGAAAAGTAGCAAATTGGGGATCCTCCTTAGTTTGTATTTTAACCCCCAATGTTAAATTTTAATTTGAGCTGGGAATTGGGTTTAATCAAAAGCATTTCCAAAGGGAACAGAGCTTATGAAATTAGAACACATATGTGGCTTGCCTGGGTAGGTTTCAAGAGAAAAAGCCAGTTTTGCAGAGAGGCTATGAACGTTTGGGAATTGTGGGCAGAGATAATTAAAAGAATCATAGATGTTAAAGCGGGCTAGATCCTCATAAATTAGTCCTACTCTTTGTGTGCTGTTCTCACAGGCAAACTTGAGACGTGGAGTCAAGAAAAAGCCCACTGGGAGGCTGCTGACACGACTCTTTATGCATTTATTTTCATTGCAGGGACTCAGGGTTTTACCAAGCTTCCTCGGTGATTCCCAGACACTGTCAAGTTTGAGCTAGCTTTGAGCAATTATCAGTCATTCACACATTTCTGTAAATAGACTTCGATTTCTGTCCTTACTACATGTTGTATTTATTTAAGAAGAAAAGGGAAGAGAAGTGTGGTTAAATTTAGGATGCTATTTTGTAATGTTTCTGGGGCAAGGTACGTTTGGAAAAAATAACCCAAATGCATTGGGGAAAAATAAAAAAGCTTTTCTCAAAGCTCTGCTCAGGGTTAGCTTTGATTAAAAAAAAAAATCTTTTGTCAGTATCTCAGCATCAAAACATCCCTTTAAAGATGACTCTATAGAATGAGGAAATGGACCTGCTCATGAAGCCACCTCACCAGCTCAACCCATCCAACCACAAACTACTTCCCATGTGGGTGAGTCGAGAGGGGAGAGCCTTGATACAATTTTCGAGATTAAACCTTCCGCAGGGAGGTCTACGTGTAGGTAAACACAGCCAAAGGCCTAGGGTGTTTCTCTTTCCTTTTCTCCTGCTACTCCTTGTTGAGATAGATTCCTAAAAGAAGGACATTTCATTGGATCTTCAGCCACCTCCTCAAAATCACACAATGTTTCCTGATGTAAGAGACTGTTTTCTTTGTTTTTCAGGAGTTTATACTTGCTCCATTCCCAAAGATAGAGCCTGTGGTCAGGGACCCACTTCCTTCATCACAAATAAAGATGGAAGACTGATGAGAACGGAAAACTAGGTTTAAGAACTTTATAACTGTTTCCACTTATTATATGGATTATTAGCCTCTAGTATGGACTTAGAATAGAACATCAATCCCATCATTCTGCAGATGATGAAACCAAGATTTAGATGAAGTCACTTGCCCAGTGCCACATAGCTTGTCTGTTATCTCCTAATCCACAGTTCTTTCTGAGAGGCTGATAGGTAAACATCTTTTCAGATTAGACTTTTCCAAGATTTGGCAGTAATTTACACATGAGGGCCCCAAGAGAATTGAGGAATCTGTGTATTTAGTAGGAACGAGCCCAGTTCCTCCATCGAGACCCGAATTATTGAGGGGAATATAGACACGGAAGACACAGAAGACAATGTCTCTGTGCTCTTTTGTCGGGCAGATGAAACAGACACAGGTAAAGCAGAGAGCAGGGTCGGACTCCACAATGTTGTTGTTGTTCAGTCTTTGAATTGTGTCAGATACTTTGCGACCCCATGGACTGCAGCGTGCCACGCGTCCCTATCTTTCACTATCTCCCAGAGTTTGCTCAAACTCATGTCCATCGAGTCGGTAATGCTATCTAACCACATCCTCTGCCACCCCTTTCTCCTTTTGCCTTCGATCTTTCCCAGTATCAGGGTCTTTTCTGATAAGTCAGCTCTTTTTAGCAGGTGGTCAAAGTATTGGAGCTTCAGCATCAGTACTTTCACTGAATATTCAGGGTTGATTTCCTTTAGGATTGACTGGTTTGTTCTCCTTGCTCTCCAAGGGACTCTCAAGAGTCCTACAGCACCACAATTTAAAAGCATCAATTCTTTGGCACTCAGCCTTCTTTACGGTCCAACTCTCACATCTATCTATACATGACTACTAGGAAAACCATAGCTTTGACTATATAGACCTTTGTTTGCAAAGTGATGTTTCTGCTTTTTAATATGTGGTCTAGGTTTGTCATAACTCTCCTTCCAAGAAGCAAGCATCTTTTCTTTCCATAGCTTCAGTCACCATGCTCAGTAATTTTGAAGCCCAGGAAAATAAAGTCTGTCACTCTTTCCATTGTTTCCCTGTCTATTAGCCATAAAGTGATGGGACCAGACGCCATGATCTGACTTTTTGAATGCTGAGTTTTAAGCCAGCTTCTTCACTCTCCTCTTTCACCCTCTCCAAGAGGCTCTTTAGTTCCTCTTCACTGTCTGTTGTTTGAGTGGTATCATCTGCACATCTGAGGCTGTTGATATTTCTCCCAGCAATCTTGACTCCAGCTTGTGAGTCTTCCAGCCTAGCATTTCACATGACATACTCTGCATATAAGTTAAATAAGCAAGACGACAATATACAGCCTTGTATTATATCCTCCCTTCCCGATTTTGAACCAATCCATTGTTCCATGTCCGGTTCTGACTGTTACTCCTTGACCTGCGTAGAGGTTTCTCAGGAGACAGCTAGGGTAGTCTGGTATTCCTATCTCTGATCATTCATTTAACAAGCTCCTACATTATACTAACCCATTTCCATTTCGAAATTCAGCTCAGGTTTAAAATCCCCTATTTGAAACGTTTTCTCCCAGACAATGCTTATAATTTTTTTCCACTTGACTCTTAACACGTGACAGGGCTTGCTTGTGCCATAGCTTGGTAAGAATGTC
The DNA here is from genome assembly GCA_917880005.1 of Nanger dama. NCBI lineage: Eukaryota > Metazoa > Chordata > Mammalia > Artiodactyla > Bovidae > Nanger > Nanger dama. Next base: position 5,011,560 of record CAKJTW010000029.1, read on the forward strand.
AAAGACCAGGAGAGAAGAAATATAATTATATTTTGAAATGGAAGGTCTGTGAATTGTGGCCAGAGAGCAAACAGAGGCAGATTCTAAGTTCTAAAGATGTTCACGCCAACAGATACCCATTCCCATGTGCTTTTTTCAAAATGTAACACATATTCCTTCTATTCAAAGGTGAGATCTATGTTCTTTCTCCCTGAATCTAGACGGAAGCTCAGGATTCCCTCCAGCTGACAACCAGCAGAGGCCAGGCTTCTAAGTCTTATAGCTCAAGGAAATGAATTCTGCCAAATATCTGAACGAGCTTTTCTTTTATATATATATATAATATTTATTATTTATTTGGCTGCACTGGGTCTTAGTTGCAGCACTGGGAGCCTTCAGTCTTTGCTGCGGCCTGTGGGATCTTTCACTGTGGCAGGTGAACACTTGGTTCTGGTTGGTGGGATTTAGTTCCCTAAACAGGGATCAAACTCTGGCCCCCTGCATTAGGAGTGTGGAGTCTTAGCTATGGACCACCAGGGAAATTTCCCGAATGAGCTTATAAGCATGTTTTCCCCCAGTTGAGTCTCCAGATGGGAGTGCAGCCCAGCCAACATTTTAACTGCAGCCTTGGGAGACCTTGAGCCGAGAACCAAGTTAAGCCATGCAGACTCATAGAAAGTGTGAGAAAAATGTGCTGTTTAAGTCACCAAGTATGCGGGAATTTGCTGGGCGCCTATGGGTCATCCTGCTGGGGAGGCCACATGGAAAGATCACATGGAGATGAAGAGGCACCCCAGGGAGCCCAGCTGTTTCAGCCTTTAGTCGTCTGAGTCCTCCAAGCATCAACCAGTAGACATGTGAATGGCCTTCAGATGATTCCAGTTCCAGACTTTGAGCCCCATCACATGAGGCCAAGAAGAGCAGAGATAAGCTCTTCCCACTGAGCCACATCCAACTGTAGATTCATGAACAAAATTTAAATTGTTTTTGTTTAAAGCCACTGATTTGTTATGTAGTCAAAGAAATAAGATAGGTTTAGACAGTTTCCCAGATTAGCCCCTCCTTTACCCTGACCTGCCTTTCTTGGTGTGTTTCTTCATTTCTATTGCTTTGATGATGGCCTCTAGCCTTTTGGTATTAAACACCCATCAGATCTTGCTTTCTGACTGTGGAACATTGATACCACTCCAGCAGACTTTTGTGTATGTTCCATACTTTGTACATTATTTCTATTTTGATCCAACTGAATCGTTCTTGGAGCACAGGCAAGTTTCAGACGGACCACAGAACTCAGCCTCTATGTATTTCACGTAATGTACTTACCTATGTCCGTATCCATTAGCCTCAATCCAAGCCTAAGCTCCTCCAAGTCAGTGGATTTGTAATTCTGGATCTAACTCAGGATATAAGATACTGAATCTGTGGAGTGAATGAGTAAATAAATGGATATAAGTTATTTTGCTGCATGGAAAGTAAAGATCTGTTGGGCATCTTTGCCCTTAAGGGACTTACAATCCAGTACTAAAAGGTGTGGCCCCAATTATAAATGCTAGGAGAGGAGAGACAATAGTATTGGCTTGGAAGACTTCAGAGAAGAAGAGAAACTTGAATTTGACATTAGGAAGAATTTTGCTGGATTTGGGTGAGAACAAAGGAGACAGAAAGAGGTTTCAAACTGGAGAACAGCATGGCAAAATTATGGAGGTATGGGGAAGAGAAGAGGAGCAGACTGGTGGTATGTTTTTGTTTTTTTGTTTTGTTTTGCTGTGCAGCAGCACTATATGGAATCTGAGTTCCCCGACCGGGGATGGAACCTGTTCCCCCTGTGATGGAAGCACAGAGTCTTAACCACTGGACCACTGAGAAGCCCCAAGCCTGGCATTTTAAGGACCTTAAGGAGAGGCTCCAGTCAGCTCTCTTCGGGGGAGAAGTGTGGTAATATCTATGGCTTCTTCACTACCGGATTTCACAGCACACACTTACGTGCTTTGTTCCAGCTCTGTAATCTAGATATATTGTCCACTGTATACCCAGAGTTTTCATTTGCAGGAACAATGCTTGTTCATTATTATGTGGGCTATTTATTAACCTGTTGTGAGGCTGCCACCATATTATTCCATACCAACCCAAATTCAATGAAACTCCAGTTCATCTATGTGTAGATTAACTTGATTATGAATTAAAGTCTACAATTGCAAAGCCAGAACACACAGATTTCTTAAGCATTGAGACTCACGAATAAAGCTGAATACCATGACTAGAGGCTGCCCACACAAAGTTCACGTAGTCCTAGGTGCTATAATTTTAATAACTCTGACCTCACCAGAGTTGGTTGAGGTATAATGAGAATAGCAAATGTGTTTGTTAACTGGAAACATCTGAAGTGCATGGTTGTTATGGCAACAAATATACAACTTATGTCAGAGGTTTGCAATGACATAAAAGGGAAACAGGACCATCATCATGGAATCTAAATATGTTCAGCCCAGTCACAAAGCAAAATTCTTAATATAGGAAGAGTGACCAAGCCTCATGACACAAGCTTAGGAGACGACTCATCTGGGGAGAAACATGGAAATGGAGTAGAAGTTCAGTCAGGTCACACGACATGTGCGTGCCTGCACACTCAGTCTCTCAGTCATGTCCAGCTCTGTGTGACCCTATGGAAAGGACCCTCCGTCCAAAGGATTCTCCAGGCAAGAATACTGGAGTGGGTTGCCATTCCTTTCTGGGAGACATGGACAGCCAGTCCTGCCTCTTTGTATCCACAGACCACGTCCTTGGATTCAAACCCCGGGTAAGGAGGGCCAACTGTACAGGTTATTTTATGTAAGGAACTTGAGCATCCTTGGAGTTTGGTGTCTCCAGAGGTCCCAGAGCCAAACTCCTGCGGATACTAAGAAAGAACTATATCTACACTAGGTTGGCAACACGTCAGTTGGGGTAAACACCAAATCGCAGGGACTTAAAATTCCAGGTATTATTGGTGACTCAGAACGTTTATCTGTCATAGGTCAGCTGAAGGGCTCTATTCTGCTTTATCCTCATGCTAAAAAAAAAAAAAAAAGAGGACACAGGCCAAGGGCAGCTCCATCTTTGTGTTTCCAAGATTCCCTAGATGGCCAGTGTGGTAAAAAGAAAACATGGTATTATGCACCAGCTTTGTAATTTGCCTTGAAGTGACCCATATTCCTTCCAGAGGCATTACATTGGCCAGAGCCAGTTATGTGGCCACTTAAGTTAAAGAAATGCAAATTCTAAAGGAGATGCAGATGTCAAGAACAGACTCAGGGTGACACCTGGGGAGAGAGAAGGTGGGATGACTTGAGAGAGTAGTATTGAAACATACACATTACCATATGTAGAATGCATAGCCAGTGGGGATTTGCTATGATGCAGGGAACTCAAAGCAGGTGCTCTGTGACAACCTAGAGGGGTGGGATGCAGAGGGAGCTGGGGGGAAGTTTAGGGGGGACATAGGTATATTTATGGATGATTCCAGGTTTCCCCGGTGATTCAGCAATAAAGAATCCACCTGCAGTGCAGGAGCCACAGGAGACCTGGGTTCGATCCTTGGGTTGGGAAGATCCCTTGGAGGAAGACATAGCAACCCACTTCAGTATTCTTGCCTGGAGAATCCCATGGACAAAGGAGCCTGGTGGGCTACAGTCCATGGGTTTGCAGAGCTGGCATGACTGAAGCAAATTAGTGTGCACTCATGGCTGATTCATGTTGATGTATGGCAGAAACCATCACAATATTGTAAAATATTTATTCAAATATTTTCCAAATAAAAACAAAATTAAATTTAAAAAAAAAAGAAAAAGACACTACTGGTATAAAGTCCTGACAAGAAATTTGCAGTGAAAACCAAATGAAGAAAAGCTAAAAATTAAAAAAATGGCTATTTTATGTTTTAAAAAAGAAATGCAAATTCTATAAATAGCAAGATCCTACTGTATAGCACAGGCAACTGTAGTCAACATCCTTTAAAAAACAATGGAAGATAAGCATAATGGAAAAGAATATGAAAACAAATACATATATACATATAACTGAGTCACTTGGCTGTACAGCAGAAATTAACACAACACTGCAAATCAACTATACGTCAATAAAATTAGAAAACAATGAAGAAATGCAGATTCTACCATATGCCTGGGGAAAGAAGTTACAAACTGGGTGACGAGCATCCATGAGTAGCACACCAATGTGCCCCAGCAGGCTTCCCATCCCCGGTATTGCCGACATTTGGCCTGGATGTGTCTTTGTTGCATGCTGTCCTGTGCAATACGGGATATCTAACAGCATCCCTGGCCTCTGACCCCTTCATGCTAGCAACAGCCGTCTGGAGTGGTGATGACTGACGATGTCAGCACATTCCATTTGCACTGGCTTAGAATGCTGTGTGTCACAGTCTGTACCCTTATGGACTCTGCGGTTTGACTGCAAAGCTTTGAATCTCCTCTCTTTCTCTTACTAGCTGTGTGACCTTGAGCAAGTTACTTAGCCTTTCTGGGCTTGTTTCCTCAGCTGTAAAAAAAAGGGTACCGAGGGCATCTCTGTCATATCGTTGTATTAAGGATTGAATAAGGTAATAGAATATTTGTAAACAGTACCTGGCATATGGGGAAATGTATGAAAATACATCTCAGATTTTTAAAAAAAGCATCTCTTTTTAGAGTGGCCTGAGATATGCAACAATATCTCTGGGTTTAGGCTTATTAAGGTTTTAGGTCACAATGAATATGTCATTTAAACAATGAGTCATCAGGGCTTTATATTAATTACATACAATAAATCTTTAGTACTGTGTAAGTGACCTTGGCCGGAGAAGGCAATGGCACCCCACTCCAGAACTCTTGCCTGGAAAATCCCATGGGCGGAGGAGCCTGGTAGGCTGCAGTCCATGGGGTCTCTAAGACTCAGACATGACTGAGTGACTTCACTTTCACTTTTTACTTTCATGCATTGGAGAAGGAAATGGCAACCCACTCCAGTGTCCTTGCCTGGAGAATCCCAGGGACGGGGAGCCTGGTGGGCTGCCGTCTATGGGGTCGCACAGAGTCGGACACGACTGAAGTGACTTAGCAGCAGCAGCAGTAGCAGCAGAGTGACCTTGGCAAAGAACAAAGCAGTTCAATCCTATAAGGTTAGAGAAAGAATTGGAGTAACTAATGAGAGTGGCACAATAGACTGGTATTAAGCCTATGCTGCTTCTGCTTTTTCCTTCACGGGCTGTTTGTGGACAGTGTTTTTAGGGGGCAAGAATTCAAAGCCTATTCTTTTTCATTTGAATGCTGAGTTAGAGCAGAGCGCTAATAAGGTTTAAGACCACTCAGTTTGAACCTGAGGAGCCCGGAAACTTAGAAAGGTTGCTGCTCATGAAAAGTAAAGCATAGTAACTCTTCTAAGTCCAACAAAGTTAGCCTACATACTCAACTAACACAATTGGCTATATGGTACTGTATTGCACAAAGTTTTTAATACTTTTCACACAAGCAATACATGAAAAGCAAAGAAAACCTTTTTAATCTTACAGTACTTTTACAAGTACAGTAGTTCACTTTGACAGTTGGCATACAGGGGCTGGCATCACGTGAGCAGGCAGGAAGAGCTACTGACTGGAGAAGGGAGAGAAGGTGGGAGATGACAGAGCTGAAGGGCCCTCAGCAACAGCAGGCGGAGGGTGAGCTGCCGCTGAACTCGGGCCGGACGTCGATGGCACAGAACCAGATGCATGTCTGCACCTTTGAAAGTTTGCCACTTGAAAGTTCGTATGCAAGGAAATTACTGTAAGCCCACTGAGGAGAGTGGGCAACAGTCAGGACAGACTCAGAGGCCAGAGGACCCCGGCAGCCAGCCCAAGTCCCGCTTCAGGATGCACATGTCGCTGCAGTGCAAGTCAACAAACCCTTGCTCAGAGTCTATCCATTTGGATGGTGCTAGTCTTAGACAAGTCCAGGGCTGACCCATAATATCTGCCCAATAAATGTTTGTGCAACTAAAGGCAGTGAACTTCAGAACTTGCTGGCTTTGAGGGGAGGACAAGGAGAAGGGAAGCTTGGTTTGCATCTGGCATCGACAAGGAGGGGGACTTATATGCATTTTACTTCTGGTGTCTCTTGAAACCTCACTAAAATGACAGTGGAGGGGTTTTGGAAAGACACAACCCAGAAGAATGGGGAGCCTGGGAGAGGAGACAGCAGCAACCAGATTTTGGAAGATGGAGGAATGGCTGGTGAAGGGTCTTGCTTGGCAGAGCCAAGAAAGCTGAATTTGAAACTGGCAGCGGGGAAAATAGAGACCCAATCTGATTAATAACATGGAATGAATGCCTCAGAGCTCCGGAAATTGGCAGCAGCAGGCACTTTTGAAATTGAGGGGAAAAAGAACGATTGCTAAGGAGGCTTGTCCAATATTGAAAAAGCAGTCAGATCCACAGATCATCCCTCATTTTTCCCTGCCTTTGGCAGAAGACTCAGAGGTTTTCTCCGAAGGTGATATCTGGATGAAGACTATGAGTTTTGTAAAGGGTGGGGTGTTAGGTAAATGCAAGCCTTCGGCACCCCCTGCTCACCTCCTCTGGGATACCAGAAAGTCAGGCCCCAGACCAGTACCTTTCGGGCAGGAGACTGGAAGAGTCTGCCTGAGAGACGAGAGTCTGCTGTAAAGAATCTGCAGATGAAGAAGAAACACCTAAAGGCACAGATAATATTAGGTTTCCCAGTGTAATGGTCCAGCCAGCTTATTAGGCTGATAAACCCTAAACACATTCCCAGAGTTTTCCAAGAATATTTTAGCCTCCAGTTCTTATGTATGAATCAACCACCAAAGGCTACTGCCTGCCAATGAAAGTCTCAAACAAGATAGGCCAAAGGGGATAAACAGAAACATGCAGCCTGGAGGAAACAAACTGTGCAGGTAGAAGAAAACTTGCTTTGTGAAGTCGCTCAGGCGAGTCTAACTCTGTGCGACCCTGTAGACTGTAGCCCACCAGGCTCCTCTGTCCATGGGATTCTCCAGGCAAGAATACTGGAGTGGGTTGCTATTTCCTTCTCCAGGTGATCTTCCCGAGTAAGAGATCTAACCCGGGTCTCCAGCGTTGCGGGCAGACATTTTACCCTCTGAGCCATCAGGGAAGGTTTATTGATATTCTTAAGAGATAAGGAAACGCTTGCAACCATGAAACATGAAACTAAGATCATGGCATCTGGTCCCATCACTTCATGGCAAATAGATGGGGAAACAGTGGCTGACTTTATTTTGGGGGCTCCAAAATCACTGCAGATGGTGACTGCAGCCATGAAATTAAAAGACACTTATTCCTTGGAAGGAAAGTTATGACCAACCTAGACAGCATATTAAAAAGCAGAGATAACCCCAATGTTCATTGCAGCATTGTTTATAATAGCCAGGACATGGAAACAACCTAGATGTCCATCAGCAGATGAATGGATAAGAAAGCTGTGGTACATATACATAATGGAGTATTACTCAGCCCTTAAAAAGAATAAATTTTAATCAGTTCTAATGAGATGGATGAAACTGGAGCCAATTATACAGAGTGAAGTAAGCCAGAAAGAAAAACACCAATACAGCATACTGATACATATATATGGAATTTAGAAAGATAGTAATGATGACCCTGTATGTGAGACAACAAAAGAGACACAGATGTATAGAACGGACTTTTGACCTCTGAGGGAGAGGGAGAGGGTGGGATGATTTGGGAGAATGGCATTGAAACACGTATACTATCATGTAAGAAACGAAGCGTCAGTTTATGTTCGATACAGGATACAGGATGCTTGGGGCTGGTGCACGGAGATGATCCAGAGAGATGATATGGGGTGAGAGGTGGGAGAGGGTTTCAGGATTGGGAGCTCATGTACACCTGTGGCTGATTCATGTCAATGTATGGCAAAACCAATACAGTATTGTAAAGTAGAAAAAAGTAAAAATAAAATTTAAAAAATAGAATAAAATAAAAATAAAATAAAAAGCAGAGATATTACTTTGTCAACAAAAGTCAGTCTAGTCAAGGCTATGGTTTTTCCTGTGGTCATGTATGGATATGAGAGTTGGACTGTGAAGAAAGCTGAACACTGAAGAATTGATGCTTTTGAACTGTGGTGTTGGAGAAGACTCCTGAGAGTCCTTTGGACTGCAAGGAGATTCAGCCAGTCCATCTTAAAGGAGATCAGTCCTGGGTGTTCATTGGAAGGACTGATGTTGAAGTTGAAACTCCAATATTTTGGCTACCTGATGCAAAGAGTTGACTCATTGGAAAAGACCCTGATGCTGGGAAAGATTGAGGGTAGGAGGAAAAGGGGACGACAGAGGAGGAGATGGTTGGATGGCATCACTGGCTCAATAGACATGGGTTTGGGTGGACTCCAGGAGTTGGTGATAGACAGGGAGGCCTGGCGTGCTGCGATTCATGGGGTCGCAAAGAGTCGGACACAACTGAGCGACTGAACTGAATGAAACATGAGCATTATGCTACCAAAAGAGAACATTCAGAGAACAAATATTTTGTTGAAAATTTAAAATAGAAGACATAATTTAAAAACAATAAAAGGGTTAGAAAATTAATATAGCTGGAAATATTTTTCAGGTGGCAGAGCAAAAATAAATGAAAAGAGGAGGAAATTTAATAAAATTGGAGACTAGTATAGAATGTCCATAGGAAAAGAGAATAGAAAATACAAACAGAAGATATCATCTATGAAATAATTAAAGAAAATTTCTCAAAAGTGAAGGATATGAATTTCCAGATTGAAAGGACCTGTCAAGTACCCAGAACAATGGTGAAAATAAATACATAACCAAGGCACTCTGTCAGGAAGTGCAAAACCACTTGGGACAAGGTGATACCCTAAAACTTTCAGAGGGCAAAAGCAGAAATCAAATGATTGGGAACTAGAATGCCTTGTGAATCAACATGGTAAACCTCAAATTTTAAATAATCAAAGCAAGCTTCAGAAGAATACCATTGAAATAAACTTAAAAACATGCTAACCTATATTCATTTTTCATATATTAATTAATTCTTCATATATATATATAGAACAGCTATTACTTCTAGGGGAATATGTTATTACAGAGAAATACATAAAGTACTTCAAATATATATATATATACACATGTATATGTATATATGTGTGTGGGTGCTTAGTCATGTCTAACTCTTTGCGAACCCATGGACTGTAGCCCACCAGGCTCTTCTGTCCATGGGATTTCCCAGGCAAGAATACTGGAGTGGGTTGCCATTTCCTCCTCAAGGGGAGTCTTCCTAACCCAGGGATCAAACCGGCATCTAATTCATTACCAGAGCACCACCTGGCAAGCCATATATATATATATATATATATATATATATACATACATACATACATACTTTGGTGTAGCAGTTTTCAGTTCAGTCACTCAGTTGTATCCAACTCTTTGCAACCCCATGGACTACAGCACACCTGGCTTCCCTGTCCATCACCAACTCCCAGAGCTTGCTCAAACTCATGTCCATCGAGTCGGTGATGCCATCCATCTCCTCCTCTGTCGTCCCCTTCTCCTCTTGCCTTCAGTCTTTCTCAGCATCAGGGTCTTTTCCAATGAGTCAGTTCTTTGAATTAGGTGGCCAAAGTATTGAAGTTTCAGCTTCCAAATCAGTCCTTCCAATGAATATTCAGGACTGATTTCCTTTAGGCAATTTTAGGTTCATAGTAAAACAGAGGAAGGAATGGAGATTTCCCATTTACCTTCTACCCTCATGTGTACCCAGACACCTCCATTACCACTTCCATTATCGACATCCCCACCAGAGTGCTCCATTTGTTATAATCATCAACAAACCTATACTGACACCTCAGAATCACCCAAAGTGCATAGTTTATCTTTGGGTTAAGTTTGCTGTTGCACATTCTGTGTGTTCGTACTTACTCACTTCAGTCGTGTTTGGCTCTTTGTGCCCCATTAACTGTGGCCCACCAAGCTCCTCCGTCCATGGAGTTTTCCAGGCAAGAATACTGGAGTAGGAAGCCATTCCAGGGGATTTTCCCAACCCAGGGATCAAACCCAGGTCTCCTGCATTGCAAGTGGATTTTTTTACCATCTGAGCTATCAGGGAAGCCTGCACATTCTATGGGCTTACACAAATGTGTAATGGCATATATCTACCACTACAATATCAACAGAGTAGTTTCACTACTCTAAAAATCTTCTGCTATACTTTACTTATTAAAAAGAAGGGAAATTCGAATTACATATGGCAAAATGTTAAGGTCTGACAGCTGGGTTAAAGGTGTACAGGTGTTTAATAATTAATTCTCTGAAGTATTCCAAAAGTGTTAAAAGTAGTTCAGAATAGAAAAGCTCATTGTTATCTCTTGGGTGACCTTTTGAAAAAACACCTGAGGATTATATATATATATATATATATATATATATACACACACACACACACACACATTTGTTTTGAAATTTCTCCACCACCAAAGAAAAGTATATGGGAGCATTCCTCTCCTTTCTGCATCTCTCAGCCTTTGTATCAACTTGATTTTATCAGCATAAAAGTGCATATAGGATCTCTCCATGTAGTTTGTCCTGGGTCCTGAGCTCACCTAGAAATGAGAGCCTAGGACAGGGATATGGATGGACTGATGGATCACTGGGAACTTATCTTTGCTGAAAACTCAGCTAAATACAAAGCCCTTCTGATGCTGAGTCAGCAAGCATTACAGTCCCAGTGTCCCAGTATGACTGCCGAGCCAGGTGACTGATTTACTAGGGATAAGCAAACCTCCTTCTCATTACTTTTTCCTATTGCTTTTTAATCATGGGGGTCCTCAGAAGAGTGTCACGATTGTCTCTAAGGTGACTGACTAAAGTAAGTAGGGATCTCGTTTGTCAGAGATTGAACTGGCTATATCTCAGTCAATTGGCCATATGTATCATAACTCCTGACACTTGAAAAGCTCTCTTAAATCACAAAAATTCTTAACTTTACTTCCACTCAATGTCTTTAAAGGATCAAGGGTAGGAGACATGGTGGAGGTGGAGGGCAGATGTCTCTGGCATCGCCCAGTCCATCACCTCACATGTCTTGTTCGAGTCTCACTTTCACCTTGTGTTGAATCCTGAAAGACTGGGGGAGTGCGTGGAGGCACTGATTTCCAGTACTGGGCTCTTATTCATCAAACACAATCCTATTGGCAGGAATCTATGATGAGGACTCTGGGAGAGTTCCATGGGTCTGTCATTCCTGAAATATAGACTCAATCTCCATTCCAAGAAGAAATGGTCTCAAAGGTTCCCATAACACACATAATTGACTCAGTGTTAAAACAGTCGAGAGCCAGTGAAAATTTACCAGGAGAGAGCTCATTTGCTGAGACTATTTTGGCCCCAAATAGTGGTTGGAAGGCAGGCTCTAAGGAGAAAAGCTTGTCTTAAAAAATACCCAGCAGATTTTGAGAAGAACGCAAACCTTGAGGGGGTATTAAAAAGTATTACCAGGCTGGCGCCAAGATCATCCTCTGGATAATGGCCGAGGTTAACCTCTGGCCTTTCAGGTTTCAAGTGTGCTAGGTAAAAACGATAATACCAGTACTTTGCCGTGTAGGTCTGAAGATGACATTGGTGACTCACACCAGTAGGATATCATCTAGTTATTTTCCCCGTAGGATCCATAGATTTGTGTGGGCTATTTACTCTCTCCCTGTTCCTCCTGACAAGAAAAGAATGTTCTTTGAGAGGACTGAGCAGGGTTGGGGCACAACGTGTCTTTGCAGAGAGCAGGTAAGCAGCTTGCCTCCTTTGTAATCCCCTTGGGCCCCGGCTTCCCTCGGTCACATTAATAATGCCTGAATTTCAGGACCCTAGAGACTCTTTCTCTTTTCTGGCCCTGCGTCCTGTGGCTGGTCCCTTCTCCAACACGACCCCTCTGATCTGCCTTTAAGCCCCATAGACCCTTCTGGGCTCTGGATGAGCTTCTTCAGCTCATTTTGGTAAAAATCAACTCATTTGTCAAAGCCTCTCTCAACTGTCACCTCCTATGTAAACCCTTTTGGGGCTCTATCCAGCAGAACCAGCTACTCTACACTCTGGGTGGCCAATGGCATCTTACATTCATGTTTCATATGCATTTGAACTTTAGGAATTCAATAAGTACTATCTTTTTTTTTTGTGAACATGCATGCACATTTGGGTCTGCGACCAAGAACCCCACCCCACCCCCCAACCCCACCCCACCCCAGGTCGGAGACGGAATCTCAATCATGATGTATACAGTGCTTGCCTCAGAGAAGGGCTCACTAGAAATTTGGTGGGTGAAAAAAATAAACATCTCTAGGCCAGAGAAATTAGCCCACGCTGAAGCTGGATCACAGAGTGGTTTGATCTCAGATTTTAACAGCACATTGAAGTAGGACTATCCTGTTTATCTAGTCCAGTAGCAGTCACTCAGGATCAGACCTGTGGTAGGGACTGCAACTGAAGAAGGCATGAATCTGTGAAGACAAAGTTTAAAAATCAGGATTCAGTACCAGAGGTCAAGGATTCAGTACTGAATTGATTTGAAATTCTCAAATACTTTCTAAGGAAAACAGTAATCCACTTCCACCTAGAGTTTAAAATAAAATAACCTGTTCTAATGTATATATATATATTTTAAAAATTGTGATTATTTAAGTGTCTTTGATTGTTTTCCTTTTATATCATTGTGGGGGTAGGGTGGATGGTGAATACTTGAGTAACATCTGAAATGTTCCTTGCAGCTCTAAGTTAATAATTGAGTTGGTGTCAGGAGCTGCCTGATAAGGGGGAGATCACAGGAGGCTGCTGTATTATTTAAGAAACCATACATCTTGCTCCCATCCATTAGCACTAAAGGAAGGACCGAGCGTGGGTACACTGTTATCTTTAAACACTCACTAAATGGATGCTTGCTATGGCCCCGACTGCCAGTGGTATTGCAAACACGATATAAGTATTCACACTGCAGGAAGGCACCTGCACACCCATGTGGAAAACTGTCAGTGGCACCTTAAAGCTAAGACTTTATTTTTAGCATTGGGTATAGAGCCCTGAGGTTTGCCTGGTGATTCAGTTGATAAAGAAGCTGTCTGCAATGCGGGAGACTGCCTGCAATGCAGGAGACCCAGGTTCGATCCCTGGGTTGGGAAGATACCCTAGAGAAAGGAATGACAACCCACCGCAATCTTCTTGCCTGGAGAATTCCAAGCACCAGAGGACCCTGGTGGGGTCGCATGGGGTCTCAAGAGTTGGACACAGCTTAGCAACTAAGCTACTACTACTATAGAGCTGCAAAGGACTAACTGCCCTGGCCTGCATGGTTCTTAAGTGAAGATTCCTACAAATATTCACCCATCCCTGGTGCCATTGTCCACGGGGATGTGCCAAAGGCCTTGTTGTTGAATGACTCGCTGCCTCTAATCCCTGTGACCCTGCTGATGCTCTAGTGTCTGTTTCCCATCTGGCTACACCAGAGGCGGGAAGCATTTCAGGATGCTTGGCTTCTTAATTCTAGGAGTGCCTGCTCTGGTCATTCTCAACTCCTACCAAGAAGTTTATTGAAAATATGGCTGCTTTATAAGATGTGTGGTAGAAAGAGAGCTGGTTTGGTTACCAACTCATTGGGATCTTCAGCAAACGCCTGAGCTTGCTTCTCCTTTGCCTGGCTGGTAAAATTCTGCCAGGACTTTCCACTCCGTCCTCACTCTCCCCAGGAGCTTCTCTGGTGCAATTTATAGTCTACTGTACATCACAGATGTCATAGAAGCACAGACCCCTAGAGGTGGAGAGAAACACAATCTACCTTACACAAAGAAAAGTTAAGAGTGAGCACTGCATGGAAGCTGATTCCTGCCTCTTTGGAGCGATTTGGGGGATTCAACCGAATCTGTTGACTTTGTTACAAATCTAGATTCTTGGACTCCTAAATAGAAATTGCTTAAGAGGCCAGATGGTGGCTCAGCTGTAAAGAATCTGCCTGCAATGCAGGTGATGCAGGAGATATGAGTTCACTCCCTGGGTTGGGAAAATCCCTGGGAGAAGGAAATGGCAATCCACTCTAGTATTCTTGCCTGGGAAATTCTCTGGACAGAGGAGCCTGGAGGATTACAGTCCACGGGGTCACAAAGAATCAGACATGGCTGAGCAACTGAGCATGCACAAGAAGCTAGACGAGAATTCAGGTGAGGCTTTGTTGGGACCCACGAGGGAGAGAAAGTAACACGTTCCCTTGCTCACTCCCTGGTTGCAAGGAGCAGTGAGCTGGTTCCTTAAATGGGGTCAGGGTAGGGGCAGATCACTGGGCCAGGCTGGAAGGGTGGCGTAGGTGGTCTGCCCACCCACTCAGTGGTGCTGTGAGCAGGGATCAGGCACAGTGCCCTGCTTTTCTTCCTGCCACCTCAGAAGTGGCAGTTGGGCTTTGGCCGTTTTGTGTCTCATTGTTCATACTTTGCCCCAACTGCACATGTGTGCAGTTATTTTTAGTCCCTTATTGTTTCTTTGTCTTCTTTTGCTCAAAGAGACTTTTGTCCAGGTGCAAGCACTGCCAGTAAGGGTCTCAGGTCCCAGCCCGTCTCCACTTTGCTGCCCAGCAACAACCCTTCCTTTTGATTATCCTGTCTTTCTGGGTTACTATTTCAACTCTCTTCTCATCACATAGGATCTATGCAAAATTTTTAAACTTCATTTTTTTGTTTTGGCTGTGCTGGGTCTTCGCTGCTGTGCGAGGGCTTTCTCTAGTTGCAGCAGGTGGGGGCTGCTCTCCATTGCGGTGCTCGGGCCTCCCATTGCGGTGGTGTGTCCAGCTGCAGAGCACAGGACTCTGGGCGTGGGCTCAGCAGTTGTGGCACACAGACTTTGTTGCCTCAAGGCATGTGGGGTCTTCCTGGACCAGGGATAGAACTGGTGTCCCCTGCATTGCAAGACACACTCTCAACCTCTGCACTACCAGGGAAGCCCCAAATCTATGCAAATTTAACAGAGTTTCTAATAGATCTGAATCAAACATAACACAAAGCCCTCTTTCTTTGAAAAGACAACTGAGAAAATCATGGTTAACAGATTTGGTGAAAAGGGACTGATATGGATTCTTCAAGGTTGTTGGCAACCTTTAAGAGGGCAATTTCATTAAATTTATTCTTTTTTTCTCCCATGACAAATATATGCAGACTACATACTGTATGGATCCATCTGACTTGAAGAACTGCTGTTACAATTTAAAAACCAGAATCTTCTCCAGCAAAATGAGTGCCCTGCCCCTTGCCTTTTGCCAAACATAGCTAAGTCTTGAATCAGTCCCGCATGAAAGCATTTGATTGGCAAGACCTAAATTAATCATGGGAACCTAGCTTTGAATGTCATTTTTCTGCTTTCTGGCCTCTGCTGTGCTGGAAGACAGCACAGCTCTCTGGCAGAGGACTGGAAGAGGCTTAAGCAAGGCAGCTCACAGTCTCTGCCATGCCCTCTCTGGGCTGGAGCCTCAGAAATAAATATGGTATTGACTGGTCACTGAGGACCCTCCAGTCTACCTCTGGTGATTGTCTTATAGCTATGTAAGTATGTCTCTGTATGAGATATCCTGTCCAGATGGCAGATGCTATGGACACACATAAGAGGGAACAACTCATTGCCACAGGGAATCATAAAAGGCTCTAGAAACCAGGAGGTGACTCTAGCGTCTGAGTGGTGAGTGTGAGGTGAAGGTGGAGGAGCATCACAAAGGTTGCAAGATGTGTAGGGACCTCAACAACCAGGGTGGTAGGAGGAGGGAGGAGCTGGGAGGCGCGACGGGGGCACACCTGGCTGGATGTCGACCAAACCCAAGTCCAGGCTCAGGAAGACACTGCACTCAGCGCAGCAAGCTCATTGCTTGTGCCCCCAGGTCAAGTGGAAGCTGTGTGGTGGTTCAGAGCGAAAGGCTCAAGACCCAGCTCTGCCACTAACTATCTGGGATCGAGATACTCATACTCCTTAACCTTCTGTGTTCCCATTTGGAAAATGTTGATATTACTGGTACCCATCTCATAAGGTGACCGTTGAGGATTAAAAGTGATGATGATGCAAAGCATTTAGTCCAGGGGCTGGCACTTTGTGTCAGTACAATATGGTCCTTATTGTCATTATAAGGGTCAGCATTCAGATCCATTGAGGATGAAGGTACAAGTGGATGGGTCTGGACAAAGGTGGGGACTGAAGTCACATCAGTGGCATTTGAGGTGGACAGTCTATTCACAGAAGGCCCTAGGTATGCGACACAGGACTCAGCATACCAGGAAAGGCACTTGACAGGAGCAGGTGCCTAGGCCCCTGTGCCCACAGCCTCTCCTTCCTCGGTCATAAACTTGCTACTCCTACAAGGGACAACAAAGGATGAGATGGTTGGATGGCATCATCGACTCAATAGACATGAGTCTGAGCAAGCGCTGGGGCTGAACAACTGAACAACAACCACAACTTCTACAAGGGCAGCAACTGAAACAAAATTCACAGAAAATATACACAGAAAAAATGCAAGATCTCAATGTCTCTGATACTACACTGAGACATTCAGATAAAATGTAAGGTCTTCAAGAGCCCCCACTCACTGGGTAATGAAGAAATGAATGACCTTTCCCTGTCATCAGGTAATCTAAGTATGATGTGATAAGGGTAACAGCTTTCTTCACACAAAAACAGTGAGCACGTCAGAAATCCTCCATCCGCTTCTGAGATGGCACCTTGGGGTTTGGACTATAAGCCCCCGAGATTCTGGGGAAGGATGGTCAGGTTGCTGTGGTGATGCTCCCCGGGTACCCGGTTGCTGCTGGTCTAGCTCGGTCCAGGTTGGCGGCTTGCTCCCTAACACTCCAGCCCAGCCTCACTTCCGCTTTGCCTTTCACCGTGGATCTGGCGGAGTTCTGCTGCGTTCTTCCTCTGGCCTTGGCTTGGAGGTAGGCGTGGGGAGCTTGTGGGGCTCCTGAACTCTCATCCAGCGGTCTCCTGCACGCCCCCTTAGCCTCACGTACTGGTGGGACCCTCGAGGTTCCATTAGTGTCATGGAGCTCCCCTCCATCCTCCCTCTGCTTAACCCTAGTGCACAACTGCGTTCACTTTGCAGGAAGTGCCTGTAAACTGGTGCATGCAGGAGCCTAGAGCCAAGAACAAGGAGCAGGAGCCACGCCCCGCTGCCATCTAGATTTCAAGACCTTTCTAAATATTCCTAAAGCTGTTGTGTGTGCTCAGTCATGTCTGCCTCTTTGCATCCCCAGGGACTGTAGCCCACCAGGCTCCTGTGTCCTTGGGCTTCTCCAGGCAAGAATACTGGAGTGGGTTGCTATGTCCTCCTCCAGGGGGTCTTCCCAACCCAGGAAATCAGACCCCTGTCTCTGGCACCTCCTGCATTGGCAGGTGAATTCTTCACACTAGCACCTTCTGGGAAGCCCTCCAACCTAACCCTTGAGGGGGCAGGGAGAGGAAGTGAGGATCTTAGCCTCTGCCTTCTCCCCACTCTGGGCTGGGGTGGGAAGCCTGTTTCTACTCCTCTCCCCTGTATGTACCACTGGGACCTCTCTAATCCAAAACTATTTGGGCCAGGGACTAGGCTTTTGATATCTATTTTCTCAGAAGAGATAAAAAGAAAATGTAAATCTTATTTCTCAACAAAGTGGGTAAAAATGTTTAGATGCCAGAAGCTGAATACAAACTCTCTCTTTTCACCCTGTTCTAACACCCCCTTCACTGCTTAGAATTCCCCCTCCGCCTCCCCTCCACATGCACTTTCAGACAGGCCCATGGGGAGAAGGCCATGAACAAACATGCAAATAAGGAAAGCACCGCTCCTGCTTTTTTAAAACGTTAACATTCTGAACTAGAACATTCGCTGAGTGGGACTTGATAAGGAGGTGGGCCTCCCAGAACAATGGCTGGGAGTCCATGGCTGAGCATCTCAAGCGGCACTGAAGGCGGTTTCGGCTGTCATCCCAGCCTGTCCCAGGAGCAGGCACTGGCCCACCTCTCGGGATCCCTCCTGACCACCCAGCAGGGGTAAAAACAAGTGGCAGCAGCAGGCAAATCTCTGCCCACACTTGCCCAGCTGGCCTGCTTTCTCCCTCCAGACCCACATTCCCATCAACCACCCTGTCGTCCGTGTCTTTGCTGATCCTCCTCAATTCCCTGAGCATGTTTTCTCTGTGAGCTTTAAAGAAAAAAAGACTTTTAAATATTTCATCCTAGACACATTCGAACAAGTATGGAGTAGAGCATAGTGAAGACTCACGTAGCCATCACTAGGTCCAACAATGATCAACACTCGGCCAATCTTGTTTCATCCATCGTCCCATTCTTCTCCTTTCTCCCAGGTTACTTTGAAGGAAATCCCAGGCAGCTTATCATTTCTGGAAGCTTTTTCATAATCCCCTAGGACAATTTGCCATCTCACTTAAAAGGCACAGCCCTTCATTCAATACCCAGACTAAATTCATACATTTGTAAGCAGCTCAGACATTAATTTCACTCGCATGTCATCTTTCTAGAAATTCAGCATGAATCTTTGGTAGTTAGAATAGTAATCCCCAAATTTATCTGCTTTAGTGAACAACAACAACAACAAATCAGTGCACCAATGGCTGTAAAATAAATCAATGTTTTTAAAAAGGGCTTTAAAGGACATCCCTGGTGATCCAGTGGTTAGAACTCTGAGTTTCCATTGCAGGGGGACCTGGGTTCAATCCCTGGTGGGGGAATTAAGGTCCCACAAGCTGGTGACTGTGTGGATCACAATAAACTGTGGAAAATTCTGAGAAAGATGGAAATACCAGACCACATCACCTGCCTCTTGAGAAATCTGTATGCAGGCCAGGAAGCAACAGTTAGAACTGGACATGGAACAACAGACTGGTTTCAAATAGGAAAAGAAGTACATCAAGGCAGTATATTGTCACCCTGCTTATTTAACTTATATGCAGAGTACATCATGAGAAATGCTGGGCTGGAAGAAACACAAGCTGGAATCAAGATTGCCGGGAGAAATATCAATAACCTCAGATATGCAGATGACACCACCCTTATGGCAGAAAGTGAAGAGGAACTAAAAAGCCTCTTGATGAAAGTAAAAGTGGAGAGTGAAAAAGTTGGCTTAAAGCTCAACATGCAGAAAACGAAGATCATGGCAACCAGTCCCATCACTCCATGGGAAATAGATGGGGAAACAGTGGAAAGTGTCAGACTATTTTTTTGGGTTCTAAAATCACTGCAGATGGTGATTGCAGCCATGAAATTAAAAGACGCTTACTCCTTGGAAGAAAAGTTATGACCAACCTAGATAGCATTTTCAAAAGCAGAGACATTACTTTGCCGACTAAGGTCCGTCTAGTCAAGGCTATGGTTTTTCCTGTGGTCATGTATGGATGTGAGAATTGGACTATGAAAAGGCTGAGTGCCGAAGACTTGATGCTTTTGAACTGTGGTGCTGGAGAAGACCCTTGAGAGTCCCCTGGACTGTAAGGAGATCCAACCAGTCCATTCTGAAGGAGATCAGCCCTGGGATTTCTTTGGAAGGAATGATGCTAAAGCTGAAACTCCAGTACTTTGGCCACCTCATGCGAAGAGTTGACTCACTGGAAAAGACTGTGATGCTGGGAGGGATTGGGGGCAGGAGGAGAAGGGAACAACAGAGGATGAGACGGGTGGATGGCATCACTGACTCAATGAACGTGAGACTAAGTGAATTCTGGTTGGTGATGGACAGGGAGGCCTGGCATGCTGCGATTCATGGGGTCACAGAGTCGGACATGACTGAGCGACTGAACTGAACTGAAATGAACTGAAGCTGTGTGGTCTGGCAAAAAAAAAAAAAACAGGATTAAAAGTTACTTCTCTCTAGTAAGAAAAGTCCCACCTTCCTCCTCCGCACAACTTGCCCTGTGTTTTTACCTAATTAGGTTGCTTAGCAAAACCTGTTTGCATAGATAAGTCAAAGAGATGTCTACCCAGCTCTGGTCAGAGTGAATGAGGTTATATATATTTTGGTAAATTTTTTTCTTAAAGTGGAGAAGAAGCATGTATAACTCGAACCAGTTTTTCAACTCTAATTAATTGGGAAGGCTAGGTCTGCAAGACAAATCAGAGAATGACCATTTCATTCTGCAGATGGTTTTGAACTTGCTTCTGCACAGGGACAGATCTTAGAGAAAATTATACTCTCTGCTCATTATCCATTCCTTCCCCAGCAGTGATTGTAACATGAGAGTAATAAAACCCTGGACTCTCCTTTTCCGTAATATAGAAGTGGCTCAAGCTTCATCACTCACTTATGCCAAAGAATCCCAGAGGCTTGCTTTTCGCTGAACTATTCTAGTGTTCCTAGGATTATGAGCATATTAGCTTTGCAGTGACTGAGTTCAGAGCAAATATGGTGCCATGTTGAGTATTTCAAGCTGAAGGAAATTGGGAAACAGTAGGTGCAGAAGAGACTCACTGACCTTTCCCTAAAGCAGGTTGAAGACCTCCGTGTAAAGCTGCCTTCCCTATCCTCAGAGGGAACAAACATCTTTATCTCCAATAAAGGGGGACTCCAAGAAAAATCCAAATGAATAGGTCTTGCTAAGTTTCTCTAGTTTTATTTCACTCATACTCATTTGTCTATCACATTTCCCTTGGCTTTTTCACAGAACCTGGTATATGGACACTCAGGTTTAGCCATTTCTTTTGGTCTTCATTTCCTTATGAAGGCTCGATGTCACATAAAACTATATTAAATAATTGTGTATGCTTTTCTCTTGTTAATCCATCTTTTGTTACAGAGCCCCAGCTGATAACCTAGAAGCGTAGAAGGAAAAGGTTTTCTTCTTCCCCTATAGTAGTTTGCTCTCTAAATTCTAAGTGTAACCCTGGCTAACCTGATAGCAAGTTGTCCCTGTACCTTTGCTGTCAGCAAATGACTGGACAGGTGAGTTGGTCCAAGTATTTAGTGTTGAAATATGACATATTCTCAAACAGCCTTGTAGGTTTAAGTGTTGAGGGTTGCCAATAGGGCAGATACCGATAGTTTTCCCAGATATATTTGCAGGCGCATATTTTCATCATTAATAATGCTCAGAATGAAATATGAGGTACTTTTTCAGAAATAGCATTATATGAAATGACTTTATATATTAATATGAACCATGTTGGAGAAGTATATTTCCTCTCATTTTATAAGGAATTTCCATTAATTTTTTTCACCTAAGATTTTTTTTTAAACTACTATATGAGGTCAATTTCCAAATCTTAACTCTATTCAAGTTTTGTAGCTTTAGAACCAATTAAAAATTTGATTCCTGAACTTTTTTTCAGAACTAAGAGGTTTGGTAAATATTTAAGATGATTGGTAGGAGGGAAAATGAAGGTGATTTGGTGTAACCCAAATCTCTCGGTAAAGCACCTGCTTACAATGCAGGAGACCCAGGTTCCATCCCTGGGTCGGGAAGATCTCCTGGAGAAGGAAATGGCAACCCACTCCAGTATTCTTGCCTGGAAAATCCCATGGATGGAGGAGCCTGGTAGCCTATGGTCCATGGGGTCGCAAAGAGTCAGATGTGACTGAGCGACTTCACGTTAGTAAATCTCTCATCTAATGGATGAGAAAGCTGGGGCTTCCAAAAGTTCACGATGCCAGGAAAAAGGAGGACCAGTTTTTCAATCACATATCCTGATTGCCATCAACCCTACTAGGTCCCCATATTCTGTTTTTGAAACAAACATGATTTCTGGGTGGTTTCAGCATGATTTTATAGCTCAGTTGCCCTTTAGCTAACTTAAACTAGGATTACACGCTAAAATATATTTAGCATGTCTAGGATTCTCTTCCCTTTATGGAAATAAAAGTGAGAAAGTCAGTAATCATTGAAACAATGGAAACTAGGGGTAGAGCCAAGCTCATACCTCTTATATTCCCTGAACACTTTGAGCAAGTGAAAGGATCTCTGTCTACTTCATTTCGGTCTTTTGAGAAGGGGAAGGATAGTGGTCATCATCCTCCTTCATGGTGAAGATGAGTGAGCCTGTGCTGGGCAATTGACAAATAGCAATTCATCACTGAGTGGTGATTGTAAAAGGGAGTGCATGCCTGGGGTTGCATGAACTCTTGTGATCATAGACTTTGGTTAATATCAGAGCTGGAAGCAACCAGAAGGAAAGTTAGACTTCTCTTATTTTATAGATAAGGAAAGTAAGGCCCAGAGAATGATGAGAAGTAGGTCTACAAGAAAATGAAAGAGAGAGTGGAGAAGAGTTTACACAAGTGAGTTGAGGAAGCAAGAACACACAAAGCAAGAACTCACTGCTCACTCTATATTAGTGCTTCTCACCTCAGGGAGTGTCAGCCTCCCATGACACCAGCTGGTCTTGGTTGATGTGGATAACTTAAATCCCACTGACTCCCACAATGAGAAAGAAAAGCATTTCCTTTCCAATGCTCTTAAAAATAAATGAATTAAGATTTAAAAATGGACTTTGCAGAAAAATCTCGGATGAAAATAGTACATGTGGCATGAAGTTGAGGCAAAGTGGGAGAGGTGGTGGGTACGAGAATTGGGAGCACTGCAGTAAGTGGACAAAAACGGGTCTGAGGGCAAAAGTGGAGTCTGACAAAGATCAAGTGACAACCAGAGCTTCTGTGCAAACCAGCTCAGACCCATAAGGAGCTTAAAACACACGTAGGAGAAGAACATACATGATAAATAAAATAAAATAAAAACACCCAAGTCCAAACGGTGAGCAGTCAAGGAAAGCTCTATCTTGCCTCTTGTTCTAGCATGGAAGAGACATAGTTGCTTTAAGCACATGGAAGAGAGACTCCCCTTGTGCAGAACACAGGGAAAGCGTCAGGAGGAAGCAGGACTTTATCCAAGCCTAGAAAAGTACAATTTAAAATTTTAAACAGAAGACGATATCTAACTAGGGCGATAAGAGATGTATACTTGGAAAACTACATAGGACACTGATGAGAGAAACTGAAAATGACACAAGCAGAGGGAAAGATAGCTAATGCTCGTGATTTAGAATAATTAATGTTGTTAAAATGATCATAATACCCAAAGCAGTCTATAGACTCAATGCAGTTTTTACCAAAATACCAATGGCATTTTTCATAGAACTATAACAAATAATTCTAGGATTTGTATGGGAACACAGATGACCCCAAATAGGTAAAACAGTCTTGAGAAAAAGAACAAAACTAGAGGTATCATGATCCCTGATTTCAAACTATTCCACAAAGCTATAGTCATCAAAACAGTATGATACTGGAACAAAAACAGACATACAGACCAATGGAACAGAAAATTGCACTTATATGGACAATTAATCTATGATAAAAGAGGCCAGAATATACAATGGAGGAAAAGACAACCTCTTCAACAAATAGTATCAGGATAAACAACAATGTCCTACTATATAGCACAGGGAACTATACTCAATATCCTGTGATGAAACATAATGGAAAAGAATATAAAAAAGAGTGTCAGCATTTGTTTTGGGGTTTGTGGGTGTATTTCCCTAGTGGTCCAGTGGTTAAAACTCTGCCCTTCCAAAGCAGGGGCCATGTGTTCAATCCCTGGTTGGGGAACTAAGATCCTATGTACCATGCAGAGCAGTCAATGAATAAATAAATAAAATAAATTTTATTTTTAAACATTTGGAGGAAATTTTAACAAACAAACAAATGGCTTTGGAAAAACCAGCCAACTAACTGCAAAAAAATCAAATTATACTACTTTTTCACATCATATAGAAAAATAAATTCAAAATTGATTAAAGACCCGAAACCATAACTTCTAGAAGAAAACATAGGCAGTGCATTCTTTGATATCAGTCTTGGTAATTTTTTTTATATGTCTCCTCAGGCAAGGGAAGCAAAAGCAGGAATAAACAAATGAGACTATATTGAACTAAAAAGTGTTTGCACAGCAAAGAAAACCATCAACAAACTGAAAAGGCAGCCTGTTGAATGGGAGAAGATATTTGCAAAAGATCTGTCCTACAAGATGCTAATATCCAAAATATATATTTTTAAAAACCTATAATTCAACCTGATTAACAAATGGGCAGCAGATCTGAGGAGACAGTTTTCTAAAGATGACATAAGATGGCCAACAGGCACATGAAAAGATGCTCAGCATCACTAATCATCAGGGAAATGCAAACCAAAATCACAATGAGATATCCCTTCACATCTTTAGTATGGCCATTATAAAAAAACAACAAACAAGAGTCGACAAGAGGATGTGAAGAAAAGGGAAACTTCCTGCACTGTTAGCAGGAATGTAAATTAGAGCAACAAATATGAAAAACTGTGGAAGTTCCTCAAAAACTGAAAATGGAACTAGGGTACAGTGAAGAAATTCTACTCCTGGGTATCTAGCCAAAGAAAGCAAAAACACGAATACAGAAAAATATGTGTCCCAATGTTCATTGCAGAATTGTAATTATACAATAGCCAAGATATGAAAGCAACCTAAGTGCCTATCAATAGACTAATGGATAAAGAATTGTATATATATATATATATGTATATATATATATAAATATATATAGTATATATATTGTGTATATATATATACATATATATATATACACACACATATATACATGCATATATACACACACGCACTCACACACACGCAATGGAATATAAGTCAGCTATAAAAGAACGAACTGTTGCCATTTGTAACAACAGGAATGGACCTAAAAGGGCATTATGCTAAATGAAACAGGCCAGATAAAGACAAATACTGAATGATTTCATTTATATGTGGAATCTAAAACCTAGAACAAATGAACAAAGAGAACTGAACAGAAACAGAGTCATGGATACGGAGAACAGGAGGTTGTTAGGAGGAGACTGGGAGATGAGGGAAACAGGTGAGCGAGATTAAGGGATGCAAACTTCTGGTTGCAAAACAGATGAGTCATGAATATGAAATGTACAGTGTGGGGAGATAGTCAATAATTATGTAATGTCTTTGTATGGTGACATATCATAACTAGATTAATCATGGTGATCATTTTGAAATGTACAGAAATAGCAGAACACAATGCTGTATAATAGGAGCTAACATACTACTTATAGATCAGCTATACTTCATAAACCAAAAAGTCACAGAAAAGCAGACCAGATTTGTGATTTCCAGAAGCAAGGGAAGGGAGAGGGGGCAATTAAATGAATAAAGTCAAAAGGTGCAACTTTCCAGTTATAAGATAAATAAATACTGGGGATATAATAAACAACATGATAAGCTGTGTGTTATATTTGAAAGTTGTTAAGAGTAAATCCGAAGAGTTCTCATCACAGGAAAAAAATACTTTTTTCTATTTCTTTAATTTTATATCTTTACAAGATGATGGATGTTCACTAAATTTTTGCAATCATGATTTCATGATGTAAGTCAAACCATTATGCTGTATACCTTAAATTTACACAGTGCTATATGTCAATTTATTTCTATAAAACTGGAAGAAAAACACTCGACTGTTTTAGAACTGTAAAAATGCATACTCACATATACTCTGATGTGATAGTAACAAATTTAAACATAATGGAGACTGCCAATGTGTTGACTGTGCCAAAAGAGGAATCTGTTTTGTGCTGATCTCAGTGTCTTTATTAATATACTTATGTAAATAATCTGTGATAATGTACCAAGAATAAAAATGAAATGACATTTATCCCTAATATGCAATTTAAAATATCAGTTGTTTTAAAACTTTGAGTAAATAAGTGTCAGGAATGAGCATTGAGATTTTTGAGTTTCTTCTTATTTATATCACTGAACGTTTTACAATGTTATATTTGGAAAGTATTTTCTACAAACAGCAAAAATTATAAGTGGTTGAGAAACCTGTTTATTAACACATTCAAAATTAAACAGTCACCAAAAGGATTATGACTTGTTCTTATATATTTTACAAGCTTTGAAGTGGCAATTTCCCTTGCCTCTACTCTCAAGCATCTGGTAGACTTTACCTAAGTGTACCCTGAGATTGCAAACAAGTTGTGAAATTTTTATCATTGGTAAAAGCTTAAACTTTTCTTGATACCAAAACAATAACAAACTCAGAAATAAAAAGTAGTCCAGGTGTCCCTGGTGGCCCAGTGCTAAGATCTGTCTTGCAATGCAGGGAAGCAAGTTTGCTCCCTGATGGGGGAAGCAAGATCCTACACACGCAGGAGCAATTAAGCCTGAGTGCCACGCCCGCTGAGCCACCAGGCTGCAACTAGAGACCCTGTGCTCCACAAGCAGAGTCCACACAACGCAACCAGACCCAACACAGCCAAATAAGCCAGTAAGAAATAAATTTTTTTTTAAAGGGAAAAAGAAATAAATAGTATTCTGATTCAGTCAGTATTATTGTTTCTCTTAAGAAACAAAATCAATCCTGGCAATCTTACATGAAATTTGTAAAGAGATATTTACTGCACGAATACTGGAGGCTCACAAAATAACAGGGAGATGATGAAATTTACCTTAGGAACAATCAAAAGCAAAGGAAATTCAGGAGGGTGAGACAATAGGAACCCAAGCAGAAATTCCAGGGCACACAACTGTCTCTGGGATCACCTCCAACTATCAATGACTGATACTTGCTCCAGATTTACATTTCCAAGGGAAAGCATGCTGAGGCTGTCATGTGATTCTATTCAGGTAACAAGCGGCATATGGCTCCTTTTATTTCTATAGCACAATAATCACCAACTCCCACAACTATACACAATAAAGACACCTCAGGAGAGGAGAGGTAGTAATAGAAAGTATAGAGGGTTGGACAGTTATCCACTACAGACGGTGAGGCTAATAAAAGACTGACACTGTTAACCATAACTCCTAAGTTCAAGGCTGTAATTTCATCAGACTCAACTAACACCTAGATCTTGGTCTCAGGTACCATGAGACAGCCTTCATGGAGAAAAGACTGATTTTTCAGGGACAGCAGCAGGTTAGATATAAGACAGGCCAGGAGGAGGGTTGCCCCTGTGTATGTGGGACGCCAAGAAAACAATTCCTGCAAGTTCTCTGTCTATAAAAATTTTTGACTAGAAAATGAATCACAGAATTCATGAGCACAGATAGAATTTATCATTATATGATCACACATAGGATATATCACTAAATGCTCAGATGAACTGATAGAGAAGTTATTTAACTATGTGCTGACTCTTCAAACACTGCACGTGGGATTTCTTCCTGGGTGTCTCTTCCTGTTCTTTAGTGTCAAAAGCATTATCCTTGGCTAAAGGCTAAATTTATATCTCTTATCACGAAATAAAAGGTAATAAGACTATTACTCACAATGCCATGGCTCTTCAGAACCTGTTCTTACTGAAATAATACAGATATTCCTGCCTCTGCACGTCACTAATAGTATTTACTCATGATGCTGGATCATCCATTAAGCAGCCTGTGAATGCAGACCCAATCAAAGATTGTCACTGTCCTTTGTGGGTCATCTTCATGAAGCCTAAAGTATGCAGGAAAACATAAACGATCTGTTTTCTGGACACGTTAAATTTCCCATTCAGAATTTTATAGCCTAAATGTAGAAAAATATGTCTTCCAACCGTGGCATCTCTAGAACTCCCCAGGCCTTAATCACTGTGTTCCTGGAATTTACTCTGTCAATGACTGCACCCCTGCCTTCCACGCATCACCATCACGGAGAAGACACACAAGGGGCTTATTATGGGTGGGGTGAGAAGACCAGTGCCATTTGTTCGAGAAATGTGTATCCCCCTAAGCATGGCTTAAGGCTCACCTGGAGGGTAGGAAATGACAGAGAAGCTCATTGGCATTGCAGAGTGTGTAATGAAGAATTCACTTCACCAAGAGAGGACTGGCCTTTACCCTGGCTTCCTGGGAGGTGATCTCCCAGCCTCTGGAACGTCCTGCCCGATGGGATGTCTTCACTGGCAGCTGACAGTCTAACGGTATGATCTGTAATGGAGGCTTTGGGCCATATGCTCTGTAAGTTCAGATCCGAAAGGGACTGGAGGCTAAAGGCATTACCCCAACTTCCACAAAGGAGACTAAAGGTCTGTCATGTGGGCAGGAGATGCTTGAGCCCCCGTAAAACGCTGGACGCCAAAATCTCAGGCATCCTTGCTCAGCAGTCTCCCTGTAATTTGCCACACATTGTGACTGGGAGGAGGCCATGGGACGAGACACCACAGGGAGACCAGAGCTCTGCATCTGGATCCCTCCTGGGCCCTATCCTTCGTGCCTCTTCTCTTCACTGATTTTAATTTGGATCCTTTCCTTGTGATAAACTGTAACCATGAATCTAGCAGTCTTCTGTGAATTCTGTGAGCCCCTCTATTGAATGATCAAATCTGAGGGTGATTTTGTGAGCACCTCCCAAACTTGCAGTTGGTGTCAGAAGGGAGGGGAGGCTTGTAGGGGCTGTTGTCTCAGACTGTGCAGTTTAACTAGCTGGTTACAGAGCAAGCATGATCAATGACCTGGGGAATTTGCTTCCTTTCTCCCTGGGCTGCATCACCAGCCTCCTGGGTCCCATGTCTTGAGCTTTTGTGATTTTCCCCTTCATTTTGCTGGAGCTGAAGCATCAGTGTTTTTGGAAGAGACAGATTTCTTGACTCCTGGATTATCTGAAAATTTTCACACTCTGCACTCACTATCATTTAAGATGGATGATTTGGCTGTATGTAAAATTCTGGACTGGGAATAATTTTCCTTCAGAATATCGAAAGCTTTGCACCATTGTCTTCTGGCTTCCAGTGTTGCAGATGAGAAACCTGATGAATTCTTGATTCCCAATTCTTTGTATCTTATTTTGTTTCTTCTTTGGAAGAATTTGGGGATTTTTATCACATAGGTTCTTGCAACTTTGTGATTCTAGATCTTGATGTGGAATTTCTCATTTATCTCAATACATGGAGGTCCCTTGCAATCTGAAAATGAATGTCCTTCAGTTCTGGAAAAAATTTTTTCTTCTTTCATTTCTTTAAATTTCTCTTCTATCTTGTTTCTTTCTGGGACTTCTATTTTTCCAATTAAAGGTTCTTATCTTTTTGGTATCATGAACCCCTTTTCTCAATAAAAATTTTAAACACATAAAATAAAACTCATAGGATTACAAAGGAAAACATTTATGCTGAAATACAATTAACAAAACATCAAGAAATATATTTGTCATATATTATTAAAAAAAAAAAAAACAGGCCTGAAATGGAGTCAGTTACGCTAGGCCATGCCACCAAACCAAGACTTAATGCCTAATTGACGTGTCCGTCTCCCCCAGAAATGTAGTCTTAGCTGATGAGTCAGGAATTTTCTGGTCAGCACCAGTGAGGTCATATGGACCTTCTTCATCCCCCAAAGAAAGATGAGGTATCCCACCTTATAAGATCCCTTTTATCCCAAAAGGGAGATGACCTAATAAAACCTTTTTTTTTTTTTCTATTTGCAGCTTCCTGTCCTGTCTTTAAAAATGTTCCTTCTCTGTCACCCTTTGGAGCCTCCCTGTATTTGCTAGTCAGGATGCTGCCGACTCACAACTGGTTCAACAAAGCCAATCAGCTCTTCAAATTTTACTCAGTTGAATTTTGTTCTTGAATGATAGCTATATGTGGGCTTAAAAAAAAAAAGAAAAAAAACACAAAATCTAGCTGTAAGTTAATTACTGTTAATTTTAAAAGTAGTAACGAGTGCACAAACTAATTTCAAAATGTCCGAAACAACTGTTACATGATTTGAAAATATCTCACTTTTCTTAGTGACAAGGTGGTGAGATTCTTACATTTTGTTGCTTACATTAATACAGAAGGAAATGCTGTCTGAGGAAATGAGGACAAAGACAAACCCTTAATGATATCCATTCCAGGAAAAAAAAATTAAACATTTTTAAGAATCAGAGGGTGAGAAATAATTTTCCAGCTCACAGTATGGGTTTGGAGGATTAAATGTGAGTTACCTAGTATGAAAGCAAAAGGAAGATTTATAGATGCTAGTCTGGGATGGTTCAATGAAGAGCAGCTGGCTGATGCCCTGAAGAGCTGCTTTAAAGAGAAAATACTGAACAAAGGAAAATTATTTGTATAAAACTGTAACGAGTAAAGAACTTGGGTGCCTGCAGCGCAGAAAGCCTGGCTCTGACAGTGGGAGTTGGCTGCAAAGCAGGGATTTGCTGCAGGTCGCCGAGCAAGGGAGTAGGAGGCAAGCTTCAGATTCATTCCAACTTGGTCTTTGAACTAAGGGTTTTTCAAAGAGAAAGAACAAAGAGGTTGGGGTCAATCATCATCTCGTGACATTTTTGTCATGTTTCTTAATCATAGTTTTGGGAGTGAGCATGTCTCTGGTTTATGACTCTGACCAGATGGTCCACGGCTCCAGGGATCCAGGATCTCATCTTGCCCTGGAGAAACAACCTGAGTTTGCTCATTAATGATGACATCTATTAAGATAAGAGCAATTCTACTACATTAATAATGTTGTTATCGACGACAGCAGCTTTAGTTATCTGACTCCGGTTGATCAGTGTTTATTTTAAACTGGATTGTGGTCTGAGGGAAAAGAAAGGGAATGGAGTTTTGGATAGAGAGGTTAATCAAGCACTTGGTAGGGGAACTTGCTTTTTTAGAGGGAGTTGGTTTCAAAACCTCTTTTAAATGGGGATAAGAAAAACAAAGGGCTTCCCAGGTGGCATAGTGGCAAAGAATCTGCGTGCCAGTGCAGAGACACAAGAGACATGGATTTGATCCTTGGGTTGGGAAGATCCCCTGGAGAATGAAAAGGCAACCCACTCCAGTATTCTTGTCTGGGAAACCCCATGGACAGAGGAGCCTGGTGGGCTATACAGTCCGGGGGTCACAAAGAGTAGGGACACAACTGATGCAACTGAAGACACATACACAAGAAAAACAAAATGGTATTTCGGTTTGTTTTAGGTCATCTGTGCCTTTAAGAAGTTATGGAAAGACCTTTACCCTGGAAAAGCCTAAATGTAAAGCCACACCAAATTTTGTACTTTCAAATTGTCCATGGACTCCTTGAAACCAACCTGTAAATTCTTAGCCCAATACATTCTAAGGGCTATGCTTGGCCTTCAGGTTAAGAATCTCCGACTAGGTGTTAATGAGAACCTACAGGGTGGAGTTTATTTGACCAGGTCTGAACTGAATAAACACTTTTCAAGAGCAAAGTCAAGCCAAACACAAAGGCTCCAAGTAGAAACTGCTATAATCAGGAGTTGAAGCTGAGAGGAAAATAGCAACTCTCCCAGGGTGTCATGGAGATGCTTAAGGAGTATCTCTTCAGTTGGACACTGTTTATATTTAAATTGCAATGCTTTTGCTTTTTTTGGTTTAAGAAAGACCCACGCCTTGAAAACAGTTACTGGTTCTAAAACACAAAATGATCCCAAGCCTGGGAGAGGAGAACAGTGAGAGGTTAAATTCAACTATTCCTGTAGGAAAACCCCAACATTTCCATTCAGTACTCGTGGCTTCAGTGAAGAGGGCCCATTGAAAATAAATAGATGATTGCATTTGACAATAGATCCTAACTGATTAGGACCTCAATTAAGTAATGGAGTAATTACTATTGCCTGGGGAACTGGATCTGGACTGTCATGACACAGAATTAAAGCATGCTAGCAGAAGAAAAGAATTCTGAAGAATGTGGCTTTTGTGTTTGAGATGTTTTGACAAGCTTATTATCTTAATATTTCATGAATTTTGATAAAATACTCAAGCCCCCTTCATGGAAAAATTACTGGATAAGCTTTCGTGTGTGTCATGCCCTCTAGCAGAGGAGCCAGCAAACTTTATAATTTATAGAGTCTAAGAAAAATATTTTTCCCACATCGCAGTTTCTGCATTTGTAAAAGAGGGATACTTAAAGAATCTCAGGTCTATGGATGACCTTGAGAAAGTCACCTACTCAGTCTTCCCCAGAAAAGCAACTCTGACATCCTTTGATGATGTCATTCAGTTCCAATCAAACCACCGAGATTCTGGAACCATAGGGAGTTAGTATTCATATTGACTTGGTGCCTTTAAAAGATGTGCCAGTGGCAATCAGCTCTGCCCACGGGCTTCTCTCTGATCCAGTCACTGCCTCATGCAGCCGCTGGTCTTTTCTTTGTGACTCTAGACTGAACTAAGAGTTCAGCCCTCGCACTTGACTCTTTTGAATACCCCCAGGCCTCCTTTTGTTATCTGGGGTCTTAACTAGGTCTTAACTCCGAATTTCTTCCTTCCCACCAGGATCCCCTCAGCTCATACCATTTCAGTGCCTACCAGCCTGACTTCTGGTTGCCAGCCGCTGCCTCTTTGTGGGAGGACTTTCTCCAGCTAACAGTGCCTCCTCTGCTCAAGCTTGTAGCAGGCTGGAAGTGCCAAGGAAGGAGGAACACTCATAGGAGTGTCTGACAAACATTCTAGCAACCTTACCTTTGGGTAGGCCCCATCTGAAATGCGTACTGTCTCTCCAGAGCCCCCAGGGATGGTGAGCTCCGGTTGTCTATACATTAGTAACTTGCTTGATAAAGGACACCCTACTGGATGCCTTCTCTTCCTTATCTCACTTGCCCATCTCCCTACTTGTGTTTCCTTGGATTTGCTCCCGAATAAACTACTGCATTCAGACTCCTATCTCAATGCTTGTTTCTGGGGAAGCAAGACTAAGACAAGAATCTCAAACTGACCATGTCCAGAACAATCCTTTTCTTTTCTTTTTAATCGAAGTAGAGCTGATTTACAATGCTGTGCTAGTTTCAGTGCACAGCAGCGGTTACTTCTTAGACATGTTTTTCCAATTCTTTCCCATGACAGGTAATTACAGTACTTTGCATATAGTTTCCTCTGCTATACGGTAGGTCCTTGTTGTTTATTAGATATATAATAGTGCCGCTGCTAATGCCAAACTCCTAATTGATCCCTCTCCTTTCCCCTTAGCTAACCTTAAGTTTGTTTCCTGTGTCTGTAAGTTTATTTCTGTTTTGTAAATGAGTTTGTTTGTATCATCTTTTAGATCCCACATACAAGTGGTTTCATATGGTATTTGTCTTTGTCTGGCTTGCTTCACTCAGTGTGGTGATCTCTAGGTCCATCCACATTGCTGTAAATGGCTCTATCAGATTGATTCTTAACTCTCCTTTGTCCCTCTGTCCTCAACTCACACATTCTCACACACAGAATACTTCTTAGTCTTCCCCCACCTGAAGCTCCAACCATCATCCTCACTGGACAGCCTACAAACCTAGAAGCCATTCTGAGTTCTGTTGTTAACCTCAGATCTATATCCAACTGATCAACAAGACCCACTGGCTCAGCCTCCAAGGTTAAACCCCAAACTTGAATGCTTCTTCCCAGCTTCACTGCCACACGCCTAATCAAGGTTCTGGGGTCCTGCCCCTCCCTGCTACAATTGTGCTTTTCTGTTTCCCCACCTAACATGCTGCAGCCAGAGTGATCTTTGAAAGAGCAAAAAAATCCTGTTACTCTCCTGCTTACAGCCCTCAAATAGCTCCCATTGCTACTGGAACAAACGTGAAACTCATAAGCCAGAGGCTGCCTCTCCTTGTCTTCCAGCACATTCTCTCTCCCGCCTTGGTATGTCTCCTTCCCACTGCACGCATGCACCCAGAGAACTCTCATCTTGGGCTGTTGCTATTTCCTACATCTGGAGTGCTCCCTGCGTGTATTATATTTCATCCTTGTGCATGCTGTTTCATACTGCTGAGATCCCTCTTCAGAAGTGAAGGGTTTTTCCCCAGCTGCCGAAAGTGTTTCCGGCAGGCGGCCCTCAGCTGTCAGCCCCTTTGGGAGCTGCCTCTCCCAGGGTCACGCTTCCTTTGCTTCCTTTCCTTTAGCTGTGCGGAACAGCCCACATCTAAAGACTGATGGGATGCACACGACAAAGGCCTGCCTCCCTGACCCCAGCTCAAGGCAGCTCGGAAAGGCCATCTCAGCCCCAGGATCGCCCGTGGGGTCGACTGGGGCCTTCAGTGGGACTGCACCTGGCTCAGCCCACCCTGCTCCCCTGCCCAGTGCTGCTTCCTTCCATTCCATTCCACGGGTGTCCATCCCAAGAGCACACCCTCATCAACACTGTGTCTGCTAATCTCAGTCTGCAACCCAACTGGCAGCATTCATCATTGAAATATCAGCCCAGAATCATATTTTTAGGCTTTGCAGGTAGTGCTAGCCATTAGCCTGCTTGTCAGTGCAGGTAGACTTAAGAGACAGGGGTTCCATCCCTGGGTTGGGAAGATCCCCTGGAGGAGGGCGTGGCAACCCCCTCCAATATTCTTGCCTGGAGAGTCCCCTGGACAGAGGAGCCTGGCGGGCTGCAGGGTCACACAGAGTCAGACGCAGCTGAAGTGACTTAGCACAAATGTATGCATCATGTCTTCCGAGGCCTGACCATCCAGTCTCTCCCACTACTGGATGAATAAGTCAGATAAATACTCATGAAACCAGTACAGAATAATGTTCTGCAGCAGTAAACGTCAACAGAGAGGGGTGCAAAGTAACGGATGCGGAGAGACATCACAGAAGAGGGACTTTGGGGAGGCAAGATGGCTGAGCAAAGCTTCATGGAAAGGCAGGCACTTACCACCATCCTGGCGAACTCTTGAGTTGACGTGTCTAGAGTCTGGATTCTTCCCTCCTCTCCTCCAGCTAGACTCTGGATGAGAATGATTTCAATCCTGCCCTTCAACAGGGATGACTTGATGGGCACTTGAATGGCACTGGTTCCTGACAGATCGAGTAATCGATGACCACCTCAAGGGCATCTTGATGGTGACACCCTAGCTTTCACTACCCTGTTAGGGGAAGTGATAAAAGGGACTGTATGAAGGACTTTTATTTTTTTTGCTTGTTGGCATCAGAATGCTAGGATCATATGAGCAAAGCAGGTTTATGCATTGGTGAGAAAACCAGCTGCCTTTGCCCTTCCCCAGCAAAATACTGTGTGTGTGTGTGTGTGTGCGCGCACAGTCTGTCATGTCCAGCTCTTTGTCACCCCATGGACTGTGGCGCACCAGACTCCTCTGTCCACGGATTCTCCAGGCAAGAGTACTGGATGGGTTGCCATTTCCTACTCCAGGGGATCTTCCCCACCCAGGGACTGAACCCATATCTCTTGTGTCTCCTGCATTGGCAGGAGGATTCTTTACCACTGAATCATCTGGCAATGCTAATTCCAAATTCAGTTCTTCTTCTTACACAGCACACTTCCCAGCTCCTTCTCTGTGGCGTTAATTGGTGTATACTGAAAAACGCAAACTCATTTCAACACCAGCCTGAGCAAAACAAAAGAAGGGCACATCAACCGTGAGATAATAAGTCTGCAGGTGAACTAGCGGGTATTTTTCTTCTCCTTTAAAAAAAAAAAAATCAGCCACTGATATGTTTAACACTCAGTCAGCGAAAAGTACTTGTTGACAATCTATGGGTCCAATATTTTCTTTGATAAACCACTAATTTGTATACTAATCAGTCAATGACAAGTATTTGTTGGCTATCTCTGTGTTGGGTATCCTTGCTCTCCTCCATTACCACTGACAACTGAAGATACACTGAGTAAATATTGATGTCTGGCCAATTGATTATATGATTAGCCTAATTGAGATGAATAAGTAAAATTTATGCTTCGTGTAAATTGACTAAGCATTATTGTCTATTTTAGTGGACTCATGTTTATAACCTGGCACAGAATATGCTGAAAAGGCAAGGAATCCACTCTAGTTTTTAATATGTGGCTCTTGTGCCCTGATGCTGGGAAGGATTGAAGGCAGGAGGAGAAGGGGACAACAGAGGATGAGATGCTTGGATGGCATCACTGACTCGATGAACATGAGTTTAAGCAAGCTCCAGGAGTTGGTGATGGACAGGGAAGCCTGGCGTGCTACAGTCCATGCGGTCGCAAAGAGTCGGACATGACTGAGCTGCTGAACTGAACTGAACTTGTGCCCTACCCCACCCTATGGCCTTGATACCATGTGATGTTTAGAGAATGTGAAACCTGAGTTCAGTTGGGTCTTCTGTAGAAAATGAAAATGGGCCATTGCTCCAAGAAGGGCTGGCCAAGAGCATTCCCATATGCATGCAGTGGGTCTGGCTGCAGAGTACACTATTGTCAGCTAAACTTGGAAATTTGCTTTAACCAGGACAAAAACAGAAGCATCCAACCCAGCTGCTCTAGCAGCTGCAGCAGAAGGGCAGCCACGTGGCCTTTGGCTCAAAAGTGCTTCCAAATTGTTGCTGGCAGAGCTGACCACCAGGACCACAGGCCAAGGAATGCATTATCTCCCGTATGTGCTAAAGCAAATGAATTACTAATAACGCGGCTGGATTTCTGATCTCAGAGTGCTTTCTCCAGCACTCTAGCCCTGCCACAGTGTAAAAAGATTGCAGAGCATTAAGAACTTTATTTTTTCCAAATAACATTTCCTTTCCACAAATTAAAACTACTGAGCATTTGTTTCAACAGGTTTTGCCCAGTCTGCCATTAAGGTGCATAAGCATAGCTCTGCTTAAAGAGAGGTGCCCTGAGGTCTCTCTTCACAAACTTGTCAGCTGCCTCGCCCAGAACGAAAACGAGGAAGAGACAGGTGTCCAGGGGACACTAATTTGCGTTTCTCTGATTACTAGTGAGACTGAACTTCTTTTTATGTGATAATTGCCATGTGTATCCTCTGTGTAAAGCCATAAGCCTTGTCGAAGAAACAGAACATGCCTCTGTAAAGTAAGATAGCTACAGTTTCTCAAGTATAGATGAAAGACAAAAAATGAGCTAAAGTTGTTGCTGGAGTTGGACTGGTATAGCATATGCATTTGGGGACTTGTTACAGAAGTAGTATTCTAAAGGTTGCGTGGATACAGATGAATTCAAATTTGAACAGAAGATAAATCTGTAGAGAGCATTTCTTTCAGACAACTCCAATCTAGAATATGAAAATCCAGATCCAGAGGCAGATTTATTTAGTGATTATCTGCTTACAGAAAGTTTTACCAAAGGGGTCTCATAATATTGGGCTTTCCTGATAGCTCAGTGGGTAAAGAACCCTCCTGCAATGCAGGAGACACAGAAGACAAGGGTTCAACCCTTGGGTCAGGAAGATCCCCTGGAGGAGGAAATGGCAACCCACTTTGGTATTGGAAAATCCCATGGACAGAGGAGCCTGGTGGGTTACAATCCATGGGGTAGCAGTATTGGCTCCACTGTGTGTATTTAAAATAGAATCCCAATTTAGAACACACAGTGTTAAGAATGTATCTGATATATCTGATACATAAACAGGTTTCCTAAAATATTTGCTGTTCTTAGAGTTAAAGCTGTTGCATTTTTAAAGAGGCCCATGGAGATGGGAAATAATACAGGGTATCTTTTCCACTTTTTTCTCCCCTTTTCAAACTATAATAGAAATGGATAAAGGGTTAATGTCCTGCCTTCTGGTAGGCACAGAATTACTGCTGGGATCAACCTGAATGTGATCCAGCCTGGTTCCCCAAACTGCTGACACCTCCACCCTGAATCTTCCAGGATGCACACCTAGTCAGTGTGTGGCTTCCTAGTCTTGGTTAATGATGATCAAATCCTCTCCCCATCAAAGCTTCTCTATCCAGGCTGTCCTTGAGGTTCACAGTCACCCCTAGAATCTCAGAAGCATGATATAGAAACAATCTGAACCTGAATCCCAGTTGCATAATTTTCCTCCAAGGCCCTCCCTGTTATCCACAGACAGGGTCCTCAATTGCTCTCTAACTCCCTGCATACATGCAGGCTATGTTCATGTTCTATTCTTTGCCGCCCTACACACTGTAGCCCACCAGGCTCCTGTCCAGGGGATTTTCCAGGCAAGAATAATGGAGTGGGTTGCCATGCCCTCCTCCAGGGCATCTTCCCCCGGAGGGATTGAACTCCCATCTCTTTCATCTCCTGCACTGGCAGGCACGCGCTTCCCTTGTGGCTCAGCTGGTAAAGAATCCACCTGCGATGCGGGAGACCTAGGTTCAATCCTTGGGTTGGGAAGATCCCCTGGAGAAGGGCTACTCACTCCAGTATTCTGGCTTGGAGAACTCCATGGACTGTATAGTCCCTGAGGTCACAAAGAGTCGGACACGACTGAGCAACTTTAACTTCATTCTTTACCGCTAGTGCCACCTGGGAGGCCCTCTAACTCCCTGACTGCCTCAGAAATGTGGCCCCACAGACCTCTGTGCTGGTCTCTGTACTTTCCTGGGGTAGTAGCCACTTTATCTTGGAAATGAAAGCCCTGGACATGAACTTAACCGTCAAGAATTGTGTCAGTACCTGAAGTTGGGGGTTTCCCTGGTGGCTCATAGGTTAAAGCATCTGCCTGCAATGCAGGAGACCTGGGTTCGATTCCTGGGTTGGGAAGATCTGCTGGAGGAGGAAATGGCAACCCACTCCAGTATTCTTGCCTGGAGAATCCCATGGGCCGAGGAGCCTGGTGGGCTACAGTCCATGGGGTTGCAAAGAGTCGGACACGACTGAGCAACTTCACTTTCATCTGAAGTTGGACAGGTTCTCTGTTACCAGGGGGAAGGTCTGCAGGCAGGTTTTAACCCTTTCACATACATATCATTCTCCCGAAAATAAGGAGCCATGGCTTCCAGGGACCCAGCGGTATGATAATTTCTAGAACTTTTCGGATCATGAAATAAATTCTCTCATTTAAAAGTGACATTAAAAAAAAGTGACATATAGCCTTCCCTATGTTTTTCTTCTGATTTTCTAGAATGTGTTTAAATTGTCTTTTATTGAGGAGGGCAAATACTTCTGTAGCCTGAAAAATGTTTGTTCATCCACTTCTTTAATCATCTCTTTCTGTATTCTATTTTTGTTAATCTTCACAATTTAAATTTTTGGTTCTTTAATATCCCTGATTTGAAGTGTGAGCTGAATTAATTTTTTTACTTATTGATCTCTAGCCCCACAGATATTATGATTAAGAATATCTCTTCATTGTTTTGTTTGATTTCTTCATAGTCCAGATTTTATGTTTCTTTCATAACCTATTCCATTTCTATTTTGTTCTGTTGGTCTAGGTTTATGTTTCAGAATAAATCCCCAAGATGCTATTTTGACTCTTTCCATGTTACAATAAAATCAGTGTTCAGGTAAAATTTGTTCTCTCTCACTGTTCCTTTTATAAGCATTCTCTTTATTTTCCCAGATGAATTTGACACTTATTATATGAAGTTCTGAAAAATATGCAATTAGAATTTTAATTGGAATAGAGTTAAAACTCTGATTTACAATTGGAGAGAATTAGTATCTTTACCACATTTCCTCCTCCTTGAAAGAACATGGTGTTTTGCTCCAACTGCTTAGATGATTCGTAATCATGTTATATTTTTGCCTAATTTTAGGAGCATTAGACTATTTTAATTGTATTTTCTTTTTACACCTGATATTGAAGTTTGGAGATGGCTCTCATAACCAGACATATTAATGAACTTTTAAGTAGTCCTTACTGTTTGTGTTGACTTCTTTGGGTATATTAGGAATGCATTTTTTGTCAGTTGAAATAATCTTTTATTTCTTTTCCTAGGATTTTAAACTCTCCTAGGCCTTTCTTACCAGGTCTCATGGGTTTAACAACCAGCCATATGCAGAGGAAAAAAATGAAGGCTGATTGTAAGGATGAATTATTTAACATAATGGTATCCTGAAGAGAAAAGTGACCCAGAAGTCAATGGAAGGATAATTTCAAGGTAGGAGATTTGACCCCAAAATTCCACCTCTCAGAATCTCCCTTAAAATAACTAAAAATATGGACAATATTTTGATGTGTGAGGCTGTTCAGGGTACTACTTATCAAAGTCAAAATTGGAAAAATAACCTAAGTGAACTATAAATAGGAAATTGTTAAAATATGACAGTCCATGTGATAGAACTGCATGTAAGCATTAAAAATAATGCAAGAAGTGTTTGATCACTTAAGAAAATGGTCATGAATGGTTTATTTAAAACACAAGATATGAACTCTATATAATGTGATCCCAGTAATGTAAACTGCAAATATAAATATGTATGCACAGAAGAAAGAATGGGAAGATATGTTACTTGTGGTTTTCTCCAGGTTCTGGCATGGTGATACATTTTCTACAATGAGCATGTGTTACTTCATGATTAAAAAGAATTCTACTATAGACCTAATGGTTGTGCTCCACCCCCCAAATTCATATGCTGAAGTCTAACCCCTAATGTGATGGTTTTGGAGGTGGAGCCGTTAGCAGATCATTAGGCCATGAGGGTGGAGCCCTTATAAATAGGAGGAATGCCCTTATAAGAAGAGATGCCAGAGGGATAATGATCTAATTCTCTCCATTACCTGAGGACATAGAAAGAAGACAAGTTCCTGCAAACCAGAAAGTGTAGCCTCACTAGATACCAGATCCACCAGTATGTTGATCTTGGACTTCCCAGCCTCCATGCTGTGAGGAATGAATGTTTGCTGTCTAAGCTACTCAGTCTCTGGTATATTTGTTAGAGCAGCCCAAATGGACTAAGACAAATACCGTATTTTTTTTTAGCAATACAAAAAGTAGAGGCTTCCCAGAGGGTGCAGCGGTAAAGAATCTGCCTGCCAATGCAGGAGATGCAAGAGAAGTGGGTTCGATCCCTGGGTTGGGAAGATCACCTGGAGAAGGAAATGGAAACCCACTGCAGTATGCTTGCTTAGAAAATCCCACAGATAGAGAAGCCTGGTGGGCTACAGTCCAGTTGGTCGCAAAGAGTCAGCCATGACTGAACACAGCACACACACATGCACAAAAAGTAGAAGAGTGAGGAATAGACAGTCAAGGGATAAGAACAAAACAGACCCCGGGATTTAGCCATCAGAGTTAAGTCACTAGCATTTCGGTCAGGTGCTATGGGCATGAAGGAGAAAGTCCTGTGCCCTTGATTAAGCACCTAAACTCTGATTAAGCACCTAAATCTTATGAGGCAGCTGAAAACCCTCTGGACCTGCTAGGGGAAATGTTATTCTTAGGGGCAGGGGAGGTGTGATAGATTCAAGATGGCTGCACATACTTTGCTTCTCCATCTGAGGGGGTGGAATTTAATTCATCACCCTTAAACCTGGGTTGGCCTTTTTGTGTCTTCCTTCCTCAGTAGAGTGCAGTGGAAGCGACGTTCTGGAACCTCCTGAGTTTACATTGTGAGCGTTAGTTTCCACCGGGTCTCTTAGAACTCCGAGGGAGCCCTGAGGAGCCCAGCGAGAAGTCCAGCTATGCTGCTGTAGCAGGGGCCTCCTCAGCCCCAACCCCAGGCCTGATGGGCCCTTCCCTCCGCGGAGCCAGCTGCATCAAGCCCGCGGCTGCCCCCCCACAGCTCTCTACCCAGGCCCGCGCCTGGTCCACCAGGCTGGCCCACCCCTGCCACCCACCCGCTGTCCAAGCGGGCAGGCGGGAGCTCCTCTCCTGGGGGCGCCAGATCTGGGGCCACCTCATCAGTCACGGGCTGGCTTGGGGGCCAGTGGCAGGCTGAGCCCAGGGCGCCTGTGGCGTCTGACAGGGATACCTTTCGACGGTTTCTGTGTGGCTACCGTGATCTCCACCGCCCGCATACCTCGCTCCTGTGAGGAAGGACAGGATGCCACAGCGGCTGGATACTTCTTCAGACCCGCCTCTTCCTGGAGCCGCACCTTTCTGCTCCAGGCGCAGTGGCAGGGAGGCGGGCACGAGCTGTCGTGGCCCTGCTCCATCACTGGTTGGTGCCACAGTGCGCCCCACCCCCAAGCGAGTGACCGTTAGCGAGTAACTGTCAACCAGCGGCCGTTAGCGGTCCTGCTCCACCATTGGTCGGTGCCCGAGTGGCCCCGCCCCCTCCTCGCATATATAAAAGGAGCCCAATCGGCCTGCACAAAGGTGGTTTTCTGAGATGCTAGTTTGCCATCTTCTCAGTCGGCTAGCTTTCAATCAAAGCTAAATGACTAAAGCTAAATTTAGCTAAAGCGAAGATGACTTTCAATTGAAGTCATTATTGCTTGTTCTTGCAACTCATCTTCCTGCGTCTCGGCCTGTCCTGCGGCAAACAGAAGGAGCTCGGGCTCAAGCAACACTGTCACTCCTATGATGAGAGAAGTCTCCTGTGGGTCTCCACCAGCAGTGCCAGCTGAACCCAGCCTTTCAACCACCTCTTCCAAGGCAACAGATGTGCAAGAAAAGCCATCTTGGACCCCTTCAACCCCATTCCAACCATACCTTTTCTAGTGATTACTAAATGACCTCTGCAGATAACACAGAAAATGGAAGAATCACCCCCACCACACCCTGCTCGAATTCCTGACACATATTTGGGAAATATTATGTTGTTTCAAGCTAGTACATTTGGGTTAGCTTTTTATGCAGCAATAGATAACTGAACAGTGGGATGTATCTATTTTTGTAAGAGTTGTTCTTTATTTGAGTAGAAAAGTTGCTGGACTTCTTTTCTTGGTGAGTTTCTTTCTGGCATCTATAGGAATCGTGTACCTCTGAGTACCTTTGGTACCTCTTGTAAGAAATCTAATTTTCACAAGCTCTAGTCTCTTAAATCATCCCTTAAAAATTCTCCCAGGAAAATCTCCATGCCTTTTTTCTACAGTGACTATCTGCTAGTGGCTTTATTTGAATTGAACTTAGATATTAATCGAAAGATTTGAATGAGGGCAGAGAGGTGCTCTGGAAAGGAAGGTGCCACATGAAAATGCCTGGAGAAATATCCCAGCGCTGGCAATGTGCAGGCCCCAGTCAGGATGATGAGGCTGGATCAGTGGGTGGTTAGGGTTCTGGAACAAGCTCTTTCATTGTCCCCATTATAGAGACCTGCTGCATGTTTGGACTGTTTTCACCGCTCCTCTCCCCCCGCCCCCACCTGCAATGAATTCTCTAAAAGGTATGACGCGCACTTCTGGTCATTGAGTTGTTAGAGTCCAGTGGGTCCCCGGCCATCATCTAATCCCACCCCCTCATTTTACAAAAAGAGGACACGTAGGTCTGAAATGGATGGAG
This sequence comes from Nanger dama, assembly GCA_917880005.1. Taxonomy (NCBI): domain Eukaryota; kingdom Metazoa; phylum Chordata; class Mammalia; order Artiodactyla; family Bovidae; genus Nanger; species Nanger dama. Next base: position 5,054,575 of record CAKJTW010000029.1, read on the forward strand.
GTGTTGTAGATTATAGTTTGTGACAGGCAGAGAAGTGGCAAAGAGCCCAATCTGCTGACTGCAGACATGCACAAGTGTGTCTGATTTTATGTTTGTGTGTCCAGGCTCTCACATCCCCTTACATACTGTCAGCACATGATGAGAAACGGTGCATGTGTGCATGCTGGGCTGGGTCCGACTCTTTGTGACCCTGTGGACTGTAGCCCGCCAGGCTCAATTCACAGGATTCTCCAGGCAAGGATACTGGAGTAGGCTGTCATTTCCTCCTCCAGGGGATCTTCCTGACCCAGGGACGTCTCTTGTGTCTCCTGCACTAGCAGGCATATTCTTTATCACTGAGCCACCTGGAAAGCCCTGACAAGAAATGGGAAGACAATAAATCTTCATTTTCGCACGCAGTCAGTAGGTTCATCTGCTGCTGGTTTGCTAACTTCCCCTAACCAACAGTACATACAAGATTCTCCCTCACCATTGCTTACCAACAAGCAGAGACTTATTTGACTAGAGTCAGGCAGGCCTGAATAGAACTGAGTCTTGAGGGGAAAGGGGAAACTTCAGAGCTGGTGGCAAAGAAGAACCCCCTCTTCCTAGCCATCCCCCAGAATCTGGGCAGGTGGAGGCCCTGCCTCTGCAGCTTGGCCCTGCCCTGGTAGCACCTGTTATTTTAAGGCTTTTGGAACTGCTATCAGGACATTGTGTTTGCTGGGAACATGCTCTGAAAAAAATGTTGCTCTGGGTACATGTCTTCTGTCAACCATATGTTGTTTTCTCTTTTAGTTTCCTAATATGAATGTGCAGCTCTTTGTGTGAACTAACAAAGAGTTACAGATGGAAAGATTCAATAGGTAATATTTACAACCAGGCTAATTTTTCTTAATGGAAGTGCTGCAAAATTTCCTTTTGAAACACTTCTGGTGGTTTATCTTTACAGAGTTTGTCATCTATTTCAAGCTTTTGTTCACCCTAAGTCCATGACTGAGACCTGAAAACAATTAGCAACACTTTATACTCCTGCTGGCCTTTCAGATTCTCTATGAGATTTTAGATCGAGCAGTAGAGGTATTGAATTTTTATTGACAGCTATGTCTAAGAGGTATACTTCTACTCAGAATACTTCAATATGCTTCCAAGTTGAGGCCTAAGATGGTTCATACATGCTGTTTTTAAAACTTAAGTGATTCTGAGATAATATAACCATTTCAAAAAAATATCAAACGCTTATGGCCCAGAAACTAGATGGACCGCTCCATCGCCTGCTCCTTCCTCCACATGCTGTGTTTATGGTGAAATGATGGGTTTGTTCTCTTTGTTCAGACCTTGTTTATTTTGCAGCACTTTGTTGTCTCTTTGTTCAGATCTTGTTTGGTTTTGCAGCACACGCATTTTGTTTTACGTTCCAGACAGCATCTGTCTGGTACAAAATCTCAGCCGGTTTCTGTGTTACCTGGGCAAAGGAGACTGTGCAAGTGCCCTCGGAGGCCCGTAAATTCACTCTGCAAACACTAACACAACCAGCTCTCTGGTGCTTCCCTGGGGATGCACCATTCTGGAAACAAATCTGAATAAAAAGAATAAAATAAAGAACTTACAGTTGCCTAAGGCAATGATCTTGAAAGTGTGAAGAAAGTGAAAGCTCAGTCATGTCTGACTCTTTGCGACCCTATGGGCTATATGTAGCCCACCAGGCTCCTCTGTTCATGGAATTCTCCAGGCAAGAATACTGGAGAAGGTTGCCATTCCGTCCTCCAGAGTATCTTCCCAACCCGGGGATCAAACCCAGCTCACCTGCATTGCAGGCAGATTCTTATACCATCTGAGCCACCCAAGGCAATGATCTTAGCTAAATTTAATACCAAAGAAAAGGCTAAGAGTGAAATAAAGGCTAATTATTCTGGCCTTCCTTATTTGTTGAGAGTTTCTCAACTGTGGTCACCTGAGAAGTTCTCTTACCAAACCCTGTGAGTCTTCACTGATAAAGTAAGTTAACAAACCTGTTTGGCTCAGCAAAAGCAATGTTCTTATGATTTTATCATTTTACACCAGCACATATACACACAGGTGGACTCTGTAGACTCTGCTTCATTTCACAAACACTCGAGTAAAGCAACTTCATTTAAACTGTTTAGAATGCAACACTGTGAAAACAGGAAGTTAAAACATCAAGCATAAGAATTTAAAAAAAAAAAACATAAGAATTTTTTAGGCTAGAGAACCTGCAGTTGGCAATCCTTTCTGGGGAAAAAATGTGATATAATATTCGTGTAACTATTTTAAAATTTAATCAAGGATTTCATATCCCAACTTTTGGGGGAACTGACTGAATCTTGGAAGAGTTCTCTGCACAGATAGGAATTGGAGATCTGAGGACACTGGGGTCCAGTCCAAACCCAGGAAGAGTGCTGTGCAGAACCAAGAGAGGCACGTGAAAGTGAAGTCGCTCAGCTGTGTCCGACTCTCTGGGACCCCATGGAGCCCACCAGGCTCCTCTGTCTGTGGGATTTTCCAGGCAGGAGTACTGGAGTGGGTTGCCATTTCCGTCTCCAGGGGATCTTCCCAAGCCAGGGATGGAATCCTGGCCTCCCGCATCACAGGCACATGGCCTCCACCAAATAGGACAGCCTTGACCCTGAGCGCTGTCTGAAGGCAGGGGCCTGCCCTGTTGGGTCTGATCAGAACTGGGGAGAGGGGCTCAGCTTTCGGGTGGAGGAGTAGCCATCACAGGGCTGGGAAGTGAGGAGCGGCAGGTGTGCTGGTACACGTTTAACACCGGCTCTCAAGAAAAATACGCGTCTCTGTGTTTTGTCAGTTTTACTGATAAAACGGATGTGTAGCACCCAGTTTACAAATAAAACTAACATATACAATACTCGATTATATATTTCATATAGCCATCTGAGTCTCACAAAAATTTTTTTGCCAAATCCTTATATCCACAGTCACCTGTAGTTGGAAGCCAACCATTTTTTGATAAGTGGAGTTACATTTCAATCCACTATTTTTCTGATAAAGTTATTTTCCTTAATTCTGACATGGGGTACATCATCAAACTCGCTCTGGTACAAGTTATACGCATTAAACACAAGTCTCTTTCAGCTTCACCACAAGGTTACTTTGCCAATTTGGCATTCGAGGGATCAGAATCTGAAAAATAATATTATGTTATTCTAGTAAAAGTCACGATATAGGTTAATAGAAAAATTTTTGTAAGTAATTTCTTTATATAATTTTAGAAATGAAATTAATTTTAAACTAAAACACACACCTTATTTTTCAGTTTATACCTCTGTATCAGCATGACTTGCTGTTTCTTCAAAGTACACCATCAATTTTAGTAATTCTATCATCAACAACCATGTCATGAAGTCAGACTATGGCTAAATGCTTGATTACTGCTCAGTTCAGCGAACAAGTTGCCCACACCATTGGTGGATGAGTGTGATTCTAACATGAATGTTGGTTCATATTGACATAATCATATTGACATAAGATGAAAGTGAAACAATGAGCACCGATACTAGAACTCCATTCACTTATCATGACATGAGTGACTTCCCTGCTGAATCAACTATTTCTGTTACTGGGGAGGCTTCTGATAAACAGTAGGCTATTAGTAGTTGATTTTGAGGGAATCAAAAGTTACATGTGGGTTTTCCACTGCACAGGAATGGGCACCACTAACTCCTATGCTTTTCAAGGGTCAACCATAGTTTAATTGGGGTAATTTCACAGTGTATACTTTTTTTTAAAATTCGGACCATTTTAAAAGTCTTTTATTGAATCTGTTCCAATATTGCTTCTGTTTTATGTTTTGATTTTTTGGCCATGAGGCAAGTAGAATCTCAGCCTCCCAGTCAGGGAAATAAGCCATACCCCCTGCACTGCAAGGTGAAGTCTTAGCCACTGGACAACTGAAGATGTCCTTCACACGCATGCTTTCCTTTTCAGAGGTTTTGCAACTTTTATTCTTCTTTTAGATAATTTCCTATGTTTTTCAATCCTTCTACAACTACATGGACCATTTTAAAAATCATTAAAAAATTCAAATGCCAATTTTCTTCTTTTTAAAATATTTTTATTGATATATAGTTGATTTACAATGTTATATTTCAAATGCTCATTTTGGCTTATCATTCGAACAAAGTTTGCTAATTTAAGTATTGAAAGCATTTCTTCAAGGGAATGCTCCTCCAATTTTATAAAAAGAAGTAATAAAAGGAAATATTTGGTTTACCAAAATTGACTTTACAGCCAAATTTGTAATGTGAACAAAAATAGTTATGCACAGAACTTTGCATTAGATACAGTAAAAATAGAGACTAATGGGAAACAGTTAAAATTACAAGTTTATAAGTGGAATCCCATGAAAATTTTCTACAGGAGCCTTTTAAAATGTAAAGAAGGTCATGCACCATGGAGGAAAGTTTACTTCTTTTGGTGGTGCCTTTGAAACTGAGGATAATCATCCTCAGAATAATCCATTCCTCCTGTAACCTGCCTTCACAGACCGAGCTCGTTTTCTTTAACCGTTGTGACAAAACTTGCCTGCCCTCCACGCAGCACAGAGCCTAAACAATAAGACGTGTGCCCAGCAGGCACTTAAGTCAGGTTAGGACCGTCGACTCTCCAGCTGGTCGTGCACAGTGTGCCCTTGGCGTCCTCCTGATGACACGGGGCCAAACCTCCTCACTCAGACCATCCCAGTGCCACCAGTTTTGAACCTGTGTTCTGTGAGGAAGCCTGTAGTGTAGCCAAACCTGACTACCTGCACAGATTATTCTGCAAAGAATGATTACTTCACCTTTTTCTTATTTCCAATCATTTTTCCCCACACTCCCCATGCCTCAGACCACCCTGCTTCCTTGTCCCAGAAAACCTCGGAGCCCCTCCCCTTCTGGGAAGTTATTTCTGAGATTTCTTCTCCTGTCTCCTTGCTTGGCTGACTCATCAATCTTTTCTCTGCTGCAAACCTCCTTATCTCAGTGTTTGGCTTGCTGTGGGCTCCCCTAGTGGCTCAGTAGTAAAGAATCTGCTACAATGAAGGAGAAGCAGGAGACATGTTTGATCCCTGAGTTGGGAAGATCCCCTGGAAGAGGAAATGGCAACCCACTCCAGTATCCTTGCTGGGAAAGTCCCATAGACAGAGGAGCCTGGTGGGCTATGGTACGTGGGATTTCAAAGAGTCAGACCCAACTGAGCATGCAGGCACACACGTGCAGGGCAAAGAGGGCAAACGAACCTGTTGGGTAACAGCACCTTACAAAGCACCAGCTGCCTAGATGGTGTTGAGGAGTTCACTCCGTCACGACGATTGTCCAGGTGATCCTAGGAAGTGAGGTTCAGTATCTTAAGAATAATGGCATCTTTGTTCTTTATTACGTTTTCTGCCATTACAATCAATATTGATTAAGTCGTCTAAAAATAAGTGACATACTGCTAAGGACTGTGAGAATATTCAAAGAAAGATATTTAGGAAAACAAAACCAAGCCTGTCACATGGCTTTCATAATTTGTTACTTCTCATTTGGCTGGTTTTTGTAGCTCTGCCTTCACTCAAATCCTGATTTCATCCCAATTCATTCTTTTCCGACTGCCTGGTGCTCGAAGTTTTCCCCACCCTGTTTCAAGCTTGATTATGACCTGTCTCCAAGTATTCTCTAGAAAAAAATTTTTTACCATAATTTATATTTCAGCACCTCAAAAAGTGCTATATCACTGTTTACTTATAACACTTGCTCCTCACCCACCTCCATCTACCCCTGCCCCCAGGCACATGAACCCGAGTTGAGCAAAGAATTCACACTGGAAATATTTTTGGACTTGAACTGATTTAACTCTGCTTTTGCAGGCTGATTTAGGATTATAAATTCCTCTCTGGCCTTAGGCAGAATAGGTAGTATTCTGGGCTCAGAGGATCTGCCAAAAGTACCAGACTCTTCTACAACCCATGTCCTTTTCTCATCAAATTCAGACTGTTTACTACTCACAAGCCACATCTCAGGTAACTGACTCTTAGGCTTAATTTTTCCCATTCAAAAGACCCCCTCTTGGCCCCTAAAAGGAATGGAGAGGAGGACAGCGCAGTGAGTGACCCACCCAGGCTGCTGCACACATTAGTAGCACCTGCTTTTCTATTGACAGACCCTTGGGTTGTTTCCAATTTTGAGCTATCACATTTAATTGCTGTGAATATTCTGGTATGTGGCATTGTGTGAGCCTGGGTTTTCATGTCTCCTGGGTACCTGGGAGTGGAATAGTTGGGTCATAGGGTAGATACGTGTTTAATTTTATAAGAGTGTAGCTACTTTCCACCATGGTTGTACCATTTTTTCACTCTACCAGCAATGGACTCTTAATCTTCTGATAGTTATCACCAAATTCCTCCTCAGGATAACTTTACTAACACTCTCCAAAAGTGAATGAAGGTCTATTTCCCACATTCTCACCAACATTGTTGGTTATCAATCTTTTTATCTTTGCCAATCTGATAATTAAAACAATGACTCATTGTTTGGATACACATTCCTTTTCTGAAAGAGCACTCATAAAGTGTCTATATTTGGCTGGTAATAAACTCATAAGCACTTGGCCACAGGGGGACTCTGGTCCATGCCAGGTAGGTCAGACCTGGGACCTGGCTTGGAGGTGGGGGACTGTTAGTAGGAGATCGGTACAGAGAAATCACCAGCAGCTAGAAAGAACAGAAATTCTATGGTCAGCATCCCGGGGTTCAGGCAGCAGAATTAGGAAACACACGCCAGGGTTCTCAGCTAAAGAAGTGGGCACAGAGGGGTCACAAAGCCTAAGATAGGAAGTTAGTTTTTATTTTTGAAGAATAAATCTCAAAATGAGCTCGGTGTAAAAGACACTAAGGCAACAGTAACAGAGTGGAACTTTGTGTTTATAAAAGACATTAAAGCAGAGAACTTCCAGTCCATGAATAGGCTGTGTTTCTGATGGCTTATGATCCTTCAAAAAATGCTATGGGTCTCATTTCCCCATTACAGTGCTTCAACAAGAAGTGAGGATCCTGATCAATGCCTGATGCGCAATAAAAAACTAAATTATACTAAACAACCATAATCGACAAGTGGGACAGTCTGAGTTTCATGGTGACAACAAGAACAAATCACCTCTGGCAAACTTAAGCAGGAAAAACAGTGCAGCGAAAGGATGACGAGTGACCCAGAGAACTGAACGTTGAGAAGCAAGCTTTGGGAAACGGATTTGAACAAAAAGAGCACTGCCAGCTGGGAACACCGCCAGACTCTGCTGAGAGGGACGGCCAGCCAGGAGCGTGGCACTGCCATATGGCCCCGCACGCGGGACACTCACCACGGGCTGCTGGCCGCCCTGCGGCCTCACCTGGCAGTCATCTTCCACTGCATCTTTGCTTTACCCCTTGAGGGTGAGCATCCCAGGCCCCAGAACACAACTGGCCATGCCTGGGCTCTATGCCCACACCCTTGTCACCAGCAGGAAAAGGGAGGGACCAGCTGTCACTCTCTGTCTCCATGGTGACGAGCAAGTGACTCCTTTCCTGGGCTTCCCACGCGGCACTGGTGGCAACCCGCCTGCCAGTGCAGGAGATACAAGGGACGTGGGTTCAATCCCTGAGTCAGGAAGATTCCCCTGGAGGAGGGCATGGCAGCCCACTCCAGTCTTCTTGCCTGAGGAGTCCCATGGACAGAGGAGCCTGGCGGGCTACAGCCCCTGGGATCGCAGAGAGTCGGACCCGCCTGAAGCGACTCAGCATGCGTGCATGCACCATTACTGCCAGCCAGGAAGGGTACTGAGAGGCAACATAAAAAACAAATGAAGACACAACAAAAAGGTCTTCTCCAAAGAAAACAAGTCTGTTATCCTTGGTGTAGTAGCAAGCTTAAGGCAGAACAGTCTCCAAACACTGACATTATGCCTGCTGCTAAGTCACTTCAGTCGTGTCCGACTCTGTGTGATCCCACAGACGGCAGCCCGCCAGGCTCCCCCGTCCCTGGGATTCTGCAGGCAAGAACACTGGAGTGGGCTGCCATTTCCTTCTCCAGTGAATGAAAGTGAAAAGTGAAAGTGAAAGTGAAGTCGTGTCTGACTCTTAGCAACCCAATGGACTGCAGCCCACCAGGCTCCTCCGTCCATGGGATTTTCCAGGCAAGAGCACTGGAGTGGGGTGCCATTGCCTTCTCTGGACATTATGCTTGGTATAAGGCATTTTTCAACTGCACTGAGCAAATCGTATTCTGAAGCGATTCAACCCAGTCACATGTCCTGCAGGTGTCCTTAAAAGCTGAGGATGATCACTGTCAGCACGACGCTCTCTCCTTTTATCAGTCATCTCGCATTATTAACTGCAGATGTGGCAGGAAAGCAATAAGATGGATTTTTTAAACACACACATCAAATTGTTTACACCTAAATGTCTGTGATCTCCTTTCCAGCTGCCACGTTGTGGACTGCACGCTTATTCCAACACATTGGGCATTTGCTCAACACTCTTCTCATAGACATGTGGTCCAGCAGTCACCATAAAACTGACTCCAATTTTTTTTTTAATGTTGAATACCAGTTTTAAAAAGACCAGGTAGGTTGCTGACTTGCATGAAACAGCAATGAATCACACCATATAGCTGCAAGTGTTGCATAACTGGACCTCAAAAATGCAATGTTGGACTTCCTGGTGGTGCAGTGGTTGAGACTCAGCACTTCTGCTCTAGAGGGCATGGGTTCAATCCTGGTCGGTGAAGTTCCATATGCCTTGTGGTGCAGAAAGAAAATAATTGTATGTTGGCAAAAGGAATCAAGCTATAAAAGAAAATAAAAACAGAAGTTACAACTCCAGTCACGAAGAGGACAAATTCATGTACATTTAGACAATATATAGTTTAGTCAGATGTGCATGTGTGGTCAAATTATGAAGAAAACTAAAGGAATATTCACAAAAATATTTTCCTCTAATGGGGGATGTCATCAAAGAGGCACAGAAGGGGGTTTAAATGACACAAGCATTATCACTCTGTGATTTAATCTGAGAGGCAATACTGGACATTCATTACCATTCTTTAAACATGTATACACACAGTTACACGATCTTTTGAGAGACTGATGACAAAGATTAAAAAAATTTATCCAAAGATAGCCTTCTTCCACAAAAAAGGAAGAAGAAAAAGGTGCAATACTGTCTTATATTATGCTGAGAATGCAAGGACCGTCATCACAATACTGTTAATAAATTGGAAACAAATCTCCACATGTATGAGTACGGGAGATAAATTATTATGTGTTGGGTAATAATATGCTGCTATTCAGGAAAGTCTTTTTAAAATCTTTAATAATGCAGGAAAATACTAATGCAGCAATACTAATTCATTGTTAAATGAAAAAGACTGTACATAATCTTAGTTTTGACAGCAATAGATGTGATAGAGCATATGGTCAATAAAAGACTCAAAGGAAGCAGGGTAATATTTACAGTGACTACAGCTGGGTAATGTTAGATTTATTTTCTTTGTTATGCTCTACAAATATTTTGGAAAACACAGATGAACATGAGTTCATTCTACAATGAGGGGAAACATAAGTGGAAAAAAAAATCAGATCATTGTTTAACTTTTCTTAAAAGTACATGGTTTTGCTTTATGGTCCCAAGGCACTCCCCCTTGCTCCTCCCTGCTTTAACTCAGCGTACCCAGGGTACCTCTCATCCTGTCCTCCCTGTGTGACTTCCAGAGCCAAAAGCAGAATGTGATCAGACCGTGAAGAGCGGGCTGGGGTCTGGGGGCGGGGCCCAGGTGGAAGGAGCACGGGGCATCTGACCACCCCCCGACCATCGGCTGCTGCTCACGGTCTCTCCTGTCCAGCCCCCTGACCGGGTCCTGGGGTTGGAGATGGTACCTGAGCTCTGCGAGCAGGCATCTGGCTGAATGTCGATGTCTTTCTTTAGAATGTGGATACATGGGACTTCTCTGGGGGTCCAGTGGCTGAGACTCTGAGTTCCCAATGCAGGGGGCCCAGGGTTCAATCTCTGATCAGGTAACTAGATCCCATGAGCCACAACTAAGAGTTTGCATGCTGCAACTAAAAAAAAAAAAACCCTCAGGCTGCAACGAAGATTGAAGATTCTTTGTGATGCAAGTAATATCCAAAGCAGCCAAATAAATAAATAAAATATTTGTTTAATGTGGATATGTTAGTTTCCTATGGCTGCTGTAACAAATTACCACAGCTCAAAGGCTTAATTGTCATGTACGGATGACTATTTTCCAGTCGTCATGCATGGATGTGACAGCTGGACTATAAAGAAGGCAGAGTGCTGAAGAACTGATGCTTTTGAACTGTGGTGTTGGAGAAAACTCTTGAGAGTCCCTTGGACTGCAAGGAGATTCAGCCAGTCCATCCTAAAGGAGATCAGTCCTGAATATTCATTGGAAGGACTGATGCTGAAGCTGAAATTCCAATACTTTGGCCACCTGATGTGAAGAACTGGCTCATTGGAAAAGACCCTGATGCTGGGAAAGATTGAAGGCAGGAAGAGAAGGCAGAGGATGAGATGGCTGGATGGCATCACTGACTCAATGGACATGAGTTTGAGTAAACTCCAGGAGTTGGTGATGGACAGGGAGGCCTGGTGTGCTGCAGTCCATGGGGTCGCAGAGTTGTACACGACTGAACGACTGAGCTGAACTGAACTGAACGGCTTAATATAACAGAAATTCAATCTTTTGTTAGAGCAGGGCTGTTCTTTTCAGAGTCTCTAGGAGAGACTTTCTTGCCTTTTCCAGCTTCGTGAGGCCACCCCCAGGCCAGCCTCGTGGACCTTCAAAGCCAGTGATGCCATGTCTCTTTGGCTTTCCTTCATGGTTACATCTACCTGACTGACCTCAACGAGAGAAGGTTCCCTTAAAGACTCAGATGAACCCAGCTGGATAATTAAGGAAAATCTCCCCATGTCCAGGTCTCTACTGTTCACTCTACTCTCAAAGTCCTTTCTCCATGGCAGGTAAACACTCACAGGTTCTGAAGATTAGAATGTGGACACTGGAACTTCCTGGGCGGCCCAACAGTTAAGAACCCACCTGCCGATGCAGGGGACGCGGGTTATGTCCCTGGGCAGGGAACTAGATCCAACACGCCATGGGGCAACTCAGCCTGCCTACTACAACTACCAAAGCCCACACACCCTAGAGCCTGTGCTCCCCAACAAGAGAAGCCGCCTCGATGAGAAGCCCACACACCACAGCTAGAGCATTGCCCCTGCTCACCACAACCAGAGAAAGCCCCGTGTAGCAACAAAGACCTATCACAACCAAAAATTGATTAATTTTTGAAAATACATTATTTAAAAAGAGAATGTGGACACCGCTGGGGCACCATTATTTTGCCTATCATAGCAGGCTGTGATGTCTTGCTTCCCTTCGTGTTGATTATTTTTTGTCACTTTCAACCTTACTCATGATCCCAGGACCACAGGACAAGCCCTGCTCAGCATCTCATCAAATGTTGATCCTCCAGTAGAAGAGATTTTCCAACAAATGATATCAATTCCATGGAGCTGTCATAGGAACACATGCACTGTGCAAGCTAAAGGGCTTAGCATAAGGGCCTGGCACACAGGAAGGGCTCAACAAGTGTGCCAGCATCGTCGGGTGGGATTTTTACATAGAAAGGCTGCCAGGGCCAGCTTCTTGGGCATATATAGCCTGAGCATCCAACCAGTGCATCCTAAAGAAAATCAGTCCTAAATATTCATTGGAAGGACTGATGCTGAAGCTGAAATTCCAGTACTTTGGCCACCTGATGTGAAGAACTGACTCATTGGAAAAGACCCTGATGCTGGGAAAGATTGAAGGTGGGAGAAGGGGACAACAGAGGATGAAATGGTTGGATGGCATCACTGACTCAATGGACATGAGTTTGAGTGAGCTCCGGGAGTTGGTGGTGGATAAGCAGGCCTGGTGTGCTGCAGTCCATGGGGTCACAAAGAGTCGGACACGACTGAGTGACTGAACCAAAACCTGAACAGTCACAAAGACCTCCCTCTCAGAAGCCTCTACTGTTAGATTAATGCTCTGCTGCTCTTATCTTTGGAGAAGGCAATGGCACCCCCACTCCAGTACTCTTGCCTGGAAAATCCCATTGACAGAGGAGCCTGGTAGGCTGCAGTCCATCGGGTCGCTAGGAGTTGGACACAACTGAGCGACTTCACTGTCACTTTTCACTTTCATGCATTGGAGAAGGAAATGGCAACCCACTCCAGTGTTCTTTCCTGGAGGATCTCAGGGATAGGGGAGCCTGGTGGGCTGCCATCTATGGGGTCACACAGAGTCGGACGCGACTGAAGCAACTTAGCAGCAGCAGCAGCTGTTATCTTGAAATTCTTAGTGATATTTCAACAAAGGACCCCACATTTTCATTCTGCACTGAGCTCCATAAATTATAAAGATGTTCCTGAAGATCACTCCACATGGGAAATTCATTCATAGCAAATTTCCTAAATTCGCAGCTCCTGCTGAACACATTGTAAAGCTCTTTTCTTGTAGAGCATGGTCTTAGTTTGATTTCCCCAAAAGAAGATCCTGAAATAAGGACTTGGGTGCAAAGTGTTTATTTGAGAAGCACCATGAGGGTGTAGGGCAGTAAGACAGGGTAAGAGGATAAAGGGTTCATTCACGAGAGGGTCACTGGTGTGGGCTCAAGCCTGCTGGGGAGTCTCTGAGACACCAGGTCACAAAGACCTCAGAATTGTCACTTCAAGGAAGAGGTGAGGAACTAGAGGTCTTTTTCTGCCTGTCCCTATTCTTCACTGGTTAAGTGTTGCTCCTGAGACGTGAATCTACCATTTCTTCTGGTCTGTGCCAGGCATGGTCTGAAGCCCTGTGGCAAGAAGACCCAAGGCCTTGAGATAGGAAGTTGGTGATGTGTGTCAAAATGAACCCCAACACATTTGGCCCTGGGTCTATTCTCACTTCAGAACACGATAGGACTTCCCTGGAAGCCCAGTCATTACGACTCTGTGCTTCCTCTGGAGGGAGGCGTGTTCGATCCCTGGTCAGGGAACAAAGACCCTGCAAGCTGTATGGTGTGGCTAAAATAGAAAGAACCGAAGTGTCTGTTAAAAAACAACTGGCAGTCCAGTGGTTAAGACTCCGTGCTTCTACTACACAGGGTTTGGATCCCACGTGCCATGTGGTCCTGACCAAAAAAAAAAAAAAAAGCACACACTGATTGTTGACATACTGTGGTCAGACAGCAGAGCCTCCAACTAGCAGGCCAGACGGTTGGGTCTTAGCTCTGATTCTGCTGTGTGAGTAGGCCAGGCCTCCCAGGGTCCAGGGCCCCTGGTGCCATCTGTGAAAGGAAGAGTCGGATAATATCAAAATTCCTTCTAGTCTCAATGTTCTATTCTAATTTGTCGCTGTAACCAAGAATTTTGAGCTTGAGGGAGGAAAAATGCCAATCTACCAAACAAGGAGCTCATTAAAATAGAAGAGTCTCATTAATTTTTTTTTTTTTTTGAGAACTGAATTCTTAAAAATAGAGAGGCATACTGAATAAAGAGCAGGAGCAGCTGTTCTGTTTTTCTCTGAGCATAGAATGAAAGGGCCTGGGCTTGAGCTGTGCCAAAAGGGATTTATTTAAATCAGCCCTTAAAGAAGTTGTGAGACAATGCCACGTGTCGCCTGGGGAGATTTTTTGGAAGCTGCTATCTAGAGAAATGCTTCAAAGAAGGTGTTTTATTTTTGTCCTTTAACGTGTACATATATGTTTCCGTCTGGGCTTTTGTACTATATGTGTCTCATCATAAAATGAGAAAGGGTAGCCAAGTCTTTCTAAGAGGAAACGGCAAATAGAAGGCAGATTTTTCCCCACAACCACGCCCCCGCCCCACGGCAATGGCAGACATCACTAATCAATCATTGATCTCTTCCTATCCCAGCCCAGGCAAGACCTGGTAATTCATCTCAGCGGCAGGACCAACGTCACAGCTGATCAGTGACTAGAACTCTATCTGCCTTTTCAGGTCTTCTATGATTCTGGGGTCTCCACCCATGAGGATGGTTACGATTATTTAATTTACACTCGCAGGTGACTAAAAAAATTTGTGGAAAACTTTTGAAAATACAGTGTTCCTGAGCCTCTTCAAATAGGCCAATCACAGTCCTCCTGCCTGGGAACTTTTCAGCACTTAAGAGTTATTTCTGATTATTAAGGACCAGATTCCAGGACCTAGATTCCCTCTAGGCCCCACTCCCACCACTGCCCCACCCCCTGCCCCAAAATTCTGATTATTACAAGAAGAGATTCAGATCTTTCATTTTCCCAAGTTATTACTGACTTGGGTCTTTGGATTGTTTACTCAATAAAAATTGATAAGAGGCCAGAGAAGAAATGCAAGCAAGGCCTTAGTGGGACTCCTGCTTTAGCCTGAGAGAGTGAAAACAATTCAGCAGGTATCCCTGCTTACTCTCTGAGGGGGCAGGCTCATTCAGCAAATGAGGCGAGGGTAGGGGCAGACTATAGACTAGGCTGGTGGCTAGTCTATAGACTATAGACTAGGGGGGTGGCTAGTCTATAGACTATAGACTAGGGGTGGCTCAGATGGTTCTATGTGCAGGGATCAGGCCTGGTACCCAGTTTTAGCTCCTAGCAGCTCAGGAGCAGTGGTTGGCTTTCCATTTTTTGTATTTTGTTATTTGTAATTTGCCCCAGCTGCTGCATAGTACAGTTATTTTTAGCACCTTTTAGTTTCTTTGTATTCTGTTACTCAAGGACTCAAAAACACCACTTTATTGAGAGCTTTTTAAAAATTATTATAAATGGAGGTTCAGTTTTTGCTACATGTCCATGGATATTCACAGAAGCATTATTTATAAAGTCCCAAAGTGAAAATAACCTAAATGTCCATCAATGGAGGAAGGGATAAACAAATTATGATATCTCTACAGTGGAACATTATTTGGTCATAAAAGGAAATGATACATTTTCAAGCTGAAATTATCATGCTAACTGAAATAAGAAAGTCACAAAAGGGCACATATCACATGATTCCATATATATGAAATGTCCAGGATAGGTAAATCTGTAGATACAGAAAGTAGGTTACTGGTTGGCAAGGGCATGGGGAAGAACTGCTAATGCCTGTGGTCTAGGGGGAGAAATGATTAAAATCTCCTATAATTACTTTCAATGGTTACACAATTGTGAGAATATGCTAAAACCCCACCAAACTGCACACCTTAAAAGAAGAAATTTTATGGTATGTGAAGTACATTAACCATCTTTTTTAAGAGAAAGAAATTATACTTACAGAATGTACAGAATTACATTTTCAGATTTACAGAGTCCTTGGAAAGGCGAAAGAACCCTGCCTAGGGTGAAACAGTGAGGAACAGTGCCCTAGGCACTGCTGCAGAACTGGTCGACCAAAGTCATGCCCCATGTGCTGGGGGCCGCATGTTACTCTGCCTTGAATGCACTGCCACCCTTGGCCCAGGCAGTCCAGCTTGCTGCCTTGAGTGTTCCTGATTCAAAGTCTTGGGTAGAGTGTCTGATCAGAAAGTTCTAGGGCATGTGCGAGGAATGACTACCATTCCCTGATATGCAAAAGGGACTCGGTCCCTTCCATGGTGGAAGCAAGACCACCAAACTCATCAGTGAGGAACCCCAAAGACAGCAACGTGGGTCAGCTGCTAAACTGCCAGAAGAGAATGGCCAACGATGTCTACAGCATTACATTTATTTTGTGACTTTTCCTGAACTTCTATAGACAAGAACAAAACAATCTAAATCACAGTTTCTGTCCTCTCTCCCAATTACGACTTCCTTGCCCCTCAGCTGTTCCCTGAGGATTGCCTATACTAAATCTCCATTTGCTGCCAAGCTGTATTTCTATTGGCATAACCAAGACATTAGCTCTTAGGGTTTCATACTGTTCCAGGGTTATTTAATTGTAATAGGAAACTATTGAGAACGAAAAAGCTTTTATGATAGGAAGTCTGAGCAGTATAGCGGAAACAGAGCGGGCCTGGGACAAGGACAGTCTTGAATATGAATTTCAACTCTGACCTCCGGTAAGTTTCTTACAGTCTGAGTCTCATCTTCTGTGTCTGACCATGAGGTTAATGTTTACCTTCTAGGGTCAGCCTGAGTACTAAAGGGGGTCATATTTGTAAAGTCCACAGTGCTTGGGCCAGCATCCAGTAGAAACTCAGTAAATGGGTCTGGTGTAAGAGCGCGTCAGTGACACCAAGATACTTTGAAGCGGCAGTAGCTGCAGGCTAGGATGTCCTTGGCCACCGCCCGAAGCAGGTACCTGGGGAAGAGTTAGGCCAGACACCCCTAACAGAGCCTGGAGGCCAAGGGAGACTTAAAGGGCACCCAGCGTGAGGCTGAGTCCATGTCTGAAGATGGTTATGCTGAGTGTGAAGTCTCTTGCATAGTCTGTTGTTTTAGACGCAGATCAAGCCTCTGTTCTTACGTCTTCAGCTAGTAGTAAGACCCCTCCTATTTTCAGGACCCTACAATTTCCACTTCAGTTAACTTCATTAGAAAAAAGTAAAAATCAACACCAGATTCTGTGAAGGAAGTTAACGCATGTGCATTTCATGATGACTCAGAGGGCAGAGTCGAGAGAGTCTATCCCAAGAAATAGAAGATTAAGAATATTAAGAACCAGGTAGCTATAAAGATGGCCTTGGGAAGAAGGACCATCTGTACTAAAGGCTGCTCAATTATTCATTCATTCATTCAAACACGGACGTGAAGACTACTATGTACAAGTGTGCTAAGTCCCCAGTCTGTCTGACTTTTTGCGACCCTACGGACTGTAGCCAGCCAGGCTGCTCTGTCCCTGGGGCCTCCCAGGCAAGAACACTGGAGTGGGTTGCCATCTCCTCTTCCAGGGCCCAGGGACCGAGTCTGCGTCTCCTGAGTCTCCAGCATCTGCAGGTGGGCTATTTAACCGTCAGCAACACCTGGGAAACCCTGAAGACTACTTACAGCGCATGCGCCGAACCTACTTTCCCCTTCACCTCACGTTTCCACCACACGGGAGGCAATGGGGCCAGAAAACACCACCCCCCACATTACCAGCTGAAGGAATCTGAGGAATGACAGGTCCTTTTCTGATCTTCCCTTTACGCGGGTTGTAAATTTCTCTCGTGGAGGAAAGGAACATTCTTATCTCAGAGACAAAGGGACACCAAGCAGAAGGCAAACAGACTTTGCTAAACATCCCTGGTTCTCTGCGCCTCCCTCCTACACTGTTTTCTACCAAATTCCTCCACGACTGTCCCCTCTCACCAAACCCAGCATAAAACCGTCAGGTTTAACCAGTTCTTCAGGTCTTCATTTCCTTATGAAGGCTCCCGTGCCATAGAAAACTTAAGTAAATCTATACGCTCCTCTTCTCTCCATCTGTCTTTGACTGTTAAATTCTCAGACCCCATCTGAAAAGGTCGAGGAAAACTCCCTCCTGTACAAAGACAACCATCAGTGTAACACCTCTGACTTTTCACTCAGGCACACACACACACACGCACACACACACACACATGCATGACTGAGAGGGAGCCTCAGGCTGGGGGATGGAAGCTTTTCCCCTTGTGTATCTGGGGTGTTGACTCCTCCAGCTGTGGCCGTGAACTTGGCCTCAGCAGATGAGTTTAATGGAAAGCAGAAAAGGGAAAACACAAGCGTGCCCAGTGCCTGCCACCAGCATCTTGGGCCCCCTCCCCCAGGCGCCCGGCCTGACGCTCACTGTCCACCCATGAGCCTCTTGGTGCTGGGACTGCATACTGCTCTTTCCCCGAATGGCCTGGGACTTCCTCCCTGGACTAGAGTCACTTCCTGTCTCCTTGGCCGCATTTCCACTCTGAGAGGAAGGCTTCCTATGTCATGCCAGCTTGCAGAGTCGTCTGGCCTGTGGACTATCCTTTTGGCCTGAATCCGCCTTCCCACGGGATCACGGCACCTGCTTCCCACGAATGCCCCCTGCACCTGGCTGGGGCAGTCCCTTCCCGGGTTACTGCCCCTCCCTGGGCTCTGCCCAGGAAACCCTGGAGCTACCCCCCCCCCTCCTCCTCCTCCTCTCCAAAGTCCTGGCAGATGAAACTAGGGGCAAAGGGACTAAGCGGAAGGGTTAAGAACTGCGGGAGACGAAAGGAGCCTTTGCTGCCAGCTGCCATCTCCTGCGGGTTCTGGCCTCCGACACCGTCCTGTTAATGCTCACTCACTGATCCAGAGCGCACGGTCCCCCTTCCCACCATCTGCGCAGCAACTTAGCTGCCTGGCTGTGTGTACTGCAGACTGTAAATAAACCAGGAGTCTCAACTTCTGAGGGCAAACCAAAGCGCAGAAATGATGGTGATTCCATTCCTAACCCATTGACATGCAGGCATTGATATGAATCGCATTCCTGCTCCAGCTGTTCCATCGTCACAAATTATCCTGGGTGATCAAACCATCAGGATACATAACCAAACAACCCCCTTCCAGCTCCCACGCCTCCCCAGCTGCCAACACAGTCTCGTTTAAGTACAGTAGAAAATCTGGTGAAGCGACGGGGGATTGAAGGTCCCCTCCCTTCCCCAATGATTCACTGTCTAAAATGGATATGAACTGTGATGTTCCAAAGAAAATGTCAAGAAATCATAAGCTATTGTGGCAGGATGGAGCTGGGGATTGTTTCAGAAGAACTTGGATCCGGGGCACTCAAGTTCTCCTGCTCGCTAAGATCAATGCATCGTCAGCTTCTAAGTGCTGGATCTTATACAATCGTTGAGCAGATGGGCTACAGCCATGATTTCGTGCAAATGTAAATTATCTCCTAAATGAAATGTGCTTGAGAGACATACAACAGGCTCAAATTTCCAAACACAGAGGAGAAAAAGCAGCTCACCCAAGTCCCATTATTTACTCAGCTGGTTTTGCATGAGAATTTCCGAGCCAATGTTTTGAAGAATCTACCTCAGGGTCTGAGGAACAGGGAGCGGCAGGGTGCTCGGTGTGGAATTCTTTCTCTTTCCCAGACTTCAGCAGCAAGCTCACGCCAGAGACGGAGGAACTTGGCTATTCCCTGGGCAGTGTTCAGGAAGGTTCGCATTCTAATTCTTTTTTTTTTTCCTTTAACATACTTTAAATTGAGGTTTAATTAACGTGCAATGAATGGGGACAGCCCTTAGATGTCCACAGGGATGAATTTTAACGATTGTCAAACACACGTGGAACCAACACCCAACACAAGGTGAAGAACATATCCACCACACCAGAAAGGTTCCCTCCCTGTCCCCAGCCAGGCGACCACTGACTCGCTTTCTGTCACTATAGAGTTCGTTTTGTTTTTTCCAGAATGTTGTACAAGTAGAAGCATGCAGTACGAACTGTTTGATGTTTTTAGATTCTTTTCATTCAACATATTGGGTTTGAGTAATTCACTGAGGTTGTTGCATGTATTCACAGTTTGCACTTTTAAAAAAATTGCTGAGTTGTTTTCCATTAGAAGAATATATTATCAATTTATTATCATATATGCTATCATTTACCCAGTTATCTCTCCGTGGACATTTGGATTGTTTCCAACTGTTGGCTCTAACTCAGTGGAGAAAGGAAAGTCTTTTTAATGTTATAACTGGAACAACTGAATTCATGGGTAGGAAAAAACTCAGTCACTCCATATACAAAAACTAATTCAGAATGGATCACAGACCAACGGTAACACACAGAGACGCAAAGCTGCTAGAATGAACCATAATAACCTCATGACCTTGGGATGGGCAAAGAGGTCGTTAGCATACAAAAGGTACTAATCATTAAGATATAAGTTGGATGTCATCAAAATTTTTAATTACATTTAATTAGAGTACACAAAAGGAATAAACGAATCACAGATGGTCTAAATATAACACATGTATCTGATAAAGGACTTGTAACCAAGCTATATAAAGAATACTTACTTATGGGGTGGGAGGGGGGAGGGGCTTCGGCACTGGGAGCTCGTGGACACCTGTGGCTGATTCATGTCAATGTTTGGCAAAACAAATACAGTATTGTAATGTAGAATAAAGTATTAAAAAAAAAGAATACTTACAAATCAACAATGAAAAGACAACCCAATTAAAAATGGCAAAAGACTTAGATACTTCACAAGATGGAAAAGACAAATCAATTCGCAAGAAAAGTGCTTAACACCTCACCAATTTTTAAAAGTTCTATGTGAAATTCTTCTGGTAGGCCCCTATTCCCCCTTTAACACTGGAAAACTGGATATAAAATGCTAAATGGAAATGAATCTTGCCTTCAAAGATTTAGTCTCTTAACCCTCCCAGACTCTCTGCTCAGTAATTACAAAGCACTTTTACAGAATTGCTGAGGTGAACAGGCCTGCAGCTGCCAGAGCCCTCTTTGTGTGGTTTGGTGTTGCAAAAGGAAAACATTCAGAGAGCTGGCAGCCTTGGGCCACACAGGGGAAAGGAAATGGGTGGCTTGTGGGCTTTGGGAAGAGCAGGTGGGAGGGGAGGGAGAGGAAGTGTACAGGGGCTGCAGCAGCAAAGGGCTGGGAGGCGGGGTGGGGTGGGCTCTGTTCAAGTTCAATGTCAAGTTCAGGTTTGGTGTCGCTTTTGAAAGTAGAGTAAGATAAAAATCTCCAAAAGGCTAAGTCATCGCCAAGCATTTAAAAGTGAATCCCCTATAGGCTCCAGGTTTCTTCCATGTGACTGGACTTGGGCCAGCCATCCTAAAGAAGAACAGCGTTTATAATTCATCCAGTGCAAGTTCTTATTGAGCACCTACCACATTTCAGGGTCTAAAACAAGCATGGTAAATGCATAGCTGCACAGCACACGTCATCAGGAAGCTTAACAGACTCCAAACAGGCGGCTTTTTCGTCTCGTTAGTCAACTCTGCACACAAGGTAGGCAAGGAAAGTGAAAGTGACAGAAGTGCCCCCCAGCGCAGGGCGTTCGACGCACTGGAAGCCCGCTGCTTGTTAGGGGAGGTATTCATGTCACTCTCTGAGTTTGGGAAACTGCTGGGGAAAAGGCCAAGCATTTTATTTGGATCTTGACTAGAATCCAATTGAGATTAGATTTCAGGTGAAAACAGAGTCTGCTTTCTAAACACATTTTAAGGACTGTGGCAAAGTGGAGGAGAAAGTACTAAGTGTGCTAAGAAGGAGGGAAGCTCTTGAGAATGGCGTTGACTCAAGGGTGTGGGCGGAGAAGGCACTGGCGACCCACCCAGCGCTCTCGCCTGGAAACTCCCATGGACGGAGGAGCCTGGTGGCTGCAGTCCACGGGGTCTCGAAGAGTCTGAAGCAACTGAGCGACTTCACTTTCACTTTTCCCTTTCATGCATTGGAGAAGGAAATGGCAACCCACTCCGGTGTTCTTACCTGGAGAATCCCAGGGACGGGAGAGCCTGGAGGGCTGCTGTCTATGGGGGTCGCACAGAATTGGACTGATATGACTTAGCAGCTTGGCAGCAGGGTGTGGGACTTAACAGGGGCACAATGACATCTAATCACGCATGGTTCACGTGTGAGGCCCCCACATAAATTCAGCAGGGAACTGATTCTCATCTATTTCAAAAAGCAAGTGAATAAAATATAGCAGTATATTTTCTGTAACTCAAAAGACCCAAAATATCATTCCAGTATATAAAGTGAAAATGAAGTCACTCAGTCGTGTCTGACTCTTTGCGACCCCATGGACTGTAGCCTACCTGACTCCTCTGTCCATGGGATTTTCCAGGCAAGAATACTGGAGTGGGTTGCCATTTCCTTCTCCAGGGGATCTTCCCAACCCAGGGATTGAACCCGGGCCTCCCGCATTGCGGGCAGATGCTTTACCATCTGAGCCACTATAACCAGTATGAAATTTACTACTGAGACATTTTATGTCCTTTTTTTTTTTTTTTTTTTTTTAAAATACTGATCTTTTGCAATCAGATGTGTATTTTACACACAGGGCACTTCTCCATTTGGATTGCATCTCAAGTGCCCAAGAGCCACACACAGCTCATGTGTGTAGGAGCTCATGGCTGCTGCCGTCCTGGACAGAACGGATGTTGGGTCTCGCTGCTCAAGCCTGGTCTGGCACGGCTTTTGCACACGCGTATTATCTTCTCAAGAACCCAGCTCCTTAGGGACTAGCCTAGTGGCCCAGTGGCGAGGACTCCACACTCTCAATGCAGGGGTCCAGCTTCCATCCCTGGTCAGGGAACTAGATCCCACAGGCTGCAACCAAGGGTCTGCCTGCTGCAACTTAAGATCACACACGCAGCAGCTAAGACCTGGCGCAGTCGAATTAACAAATAGGTACTTTTAAGGAAAGACTGCTATTCCTTCAAGCAAGATGGGCATCTGCTCAACCTTGCAACTTCCACAGCGCCCTGCATGAAAGGGCTGTTTATCAAATACTGGTGAGCTAAACTTACTTGAATAAAAACATCAATTGTCTAATTTAGCCTCCTGAATTTTTACTCAAAATGTTCTTTAAACTGTCATTTTGGGACTTAGAAATGTATGTTGCTCTCTGCTTAATTATATTGGGTACATGCCGATCTGGTTTCCTGCAGTGTATCTGTCTGCTTTCTCTAGAGGCATCCTCTATCTTTCCTGTAAACCAGGAATGAGGATGCCATTCTACTCCACCTCCGTGTTCCTCCGCACTCTGCCTCCCGGGAATGATCCCAGAGTGGGAGGGGACAGTGGGACACAACCATGGCAGACGCCACTTGCGCTTCCCACACCTGTTGGGCAGAACCCCTGAAGCGCTTTGTCAGAGACACAGGTTATCAGTAAAGGCAAAAAAACCACTAACAAAAAGCCTTATAATATACTTTATCATTTTACTTGGAGAAATTTCAGAGGGTGAAATAATACATACCATTTACAAAATATCTTTGAGCTTGACTTATTTTTGATCCTTAACACAACCTTAAGAAATCCAGAGGGTAAATGTTAGGTATGCCTCTCGACGTGTAAAGAAACCTGACTGGCTGGCTTGGGTGGATTGCCCCCAGTCACACAGCTAGTAAGTGGTGGATATATTTTTGAACACAGGCATTCTGATTCCAAATGTCTTTCAAAAGTTTAAGCCCAACAGCGTTACATTGCGCACGTGTGCTAAGTCAGTTCAGTTGTGTCTGACTCTGTTTGACCCTATGGACTATAGCGTGGCAGTCTCCTCTGTCCGTGGGATTCTCCAGGCAAGAATACTGGAGTGGATTGCCAGGCCCTCCTCCAGGGGATCTTTCTGACCCAGGGATCGAACCCGCGTCTCTTCTGTCTTCTGCACTGGCAGGAGGGTTCTTTACCACTAGCGCCACCCGGGAAGCCCAATTAGACGTCATTTCCACCATACAAATTATACTGGCTCCACTCCTGTCTTGCTAATTATTAGGAGTGAGCCCCCTTCAATGTGCCCTCCAGAGAGTTCTCAGAGCATCCCAGTGCTACTTCTCACTTGCCCGGGAGCCGGTCCCCCGGCTTCTGCTTTGCCTGCCTCGGGAGGTGACTCCGCCCTGCGCTTTAACACCGCGGAGAGCTCACTGCTCCCTCCGGCACCCCTGCCCTCTGCTGGTGGTCGTCGCTCAGAGCACCTCTCCGGCCACCTTTGGGGCATTTTTCCGACGTGGACTCTGCCCTCCCTATTTTACCCAAAGCATCGCAGGGACCAGATGGCCACCCTCAACCAAACTCCACCGAAGTGCTGCTCCGGGGACAGAAGAAAAGGATTAAACAAAGAACAACCGAGAACTTCTAAAGTATACGTGATTATGTGCTGAGCTTCCAGCCTGAACCCATCTTCAGTTTTAAACGCATTTGGTAGGTTCTCAACCTACCTCCAAACGTACATGTCAGCTCCCCAATTACTATATACAGAGGCCTAGAAAAAAAATGACATGAAAGTGCAGAGAAAAAGGGGCTTCCCCTTCCCTTTGTCTTGGACTTCACCTCTCAGGTTCTCATTTCCTGACCTAATGTGGACTAACGGAATTGAGGAGGGGAATGACTACTCATCTCAGAAATTCCTCCTCCTCTAAGGTGTGGAGAAAAGGGAGCCCTCCTCCACTGCTGGTGGGAATGCAAATTGGTGCAGCCACTATGGAGAACTGTATGGAGGTTCCTTTACAATCTAAAAACAGAGCTGCCATATGATCCAGCTGAAGAAGGAAATGGCAACCCTCCCCAGTACTCTGGCCTGGATAAGTCCATGGACAGAGGAGCCTGGCGGGCTACGGTCCATGGGGCACAAAGGGTCGGCCATGACTGAGCACATCAGCCGTCAGCACGTGACCTGGCAGTCCCACTGCCGAACATATGTCCAGAAAAGTCATGGTTCACAAGGACACCTGCAGCCCAGTGTTCGCTGCAGCATGTCTGTAACAGCCACGACGCGGAGGCAGCCTCCCAGTCCGCCGACAGATGAATGAGGATATGACACAGAGATGCAGTGGGATGCTCCTCAGCCACTGGAGAACAATGAAGTGATACCACTCACGGCAACACGGATGGACCTAGGGATTATCACACTAAGTCAGACAAAGACAAATATCACATGATATCGCTTTACACGGGGAATCTTGAAAAACGACACAAATGAGCTTATTTACAAAACAGAGTCACAGAATTATGGTCACCAAAGGGTAAAGGTGGAGGGGAGGGATGAGGTAGGAGCTTGGGGTTGACATACACACACTGCTGTATTTAAAACAGACAACCAGAGAACTCTGCTCAGTATCTGTAATAACCTAAAGGGGAAAAGAATTTGGAAAAGAATAGATACATGCATATGTATAACTGAGTCACTTTAATGTACACCTAACTGACATGACATTGCTAATAAACTATACTCCAATATAAAATTAAAATTTAAAAAGAGTAAGGACCTTCTCCTTCACGAGAACATGTGTGGCCTTGGGCAGGACAAATACTACCCTGGAAAGTGGTAACCCAACATCCATCCCTTCATTCTGGGGTCGCATCTCATTATCTAGTCACTCCGTCGTGTCTGACTCTCTGCGACCCCACAGGCTGTAGCCCGCCAGGCTCCTCTGTCCCTGGCATTCTCCAGGCAAGCGGGGTGGGCTTCCAGTTCCATTCTGGGGCACCCAGATTCAAATGAGTCTACTCCCCCCACCCGATTCCTGAAGGGTCAGCCTTAAGTCTTTGAGGCCCCCTGTTGCCACAGGCACTCAGACCTAGATCCCCTCCTTGTTCCAGAATATACGCAGCTCTCAACTACAGGCACTGTCCTACAGACACAGAGCTGTCTAACTCCCTGCTGAGAAAAGGAAGTCTCCCCTAAGCAAATAACAAATCTCTGCTTAAAAAGACACTTGGCTTGTAAAATCAAGAAGAAGCTGACCTTTCTCAGTCTGAGAAATCTGCATCTGGACCACTAATCCAAGTCCAGATCTTCCCCCAAAGAAGTCTCTGCATGACTAGCCTGACCTGTGGCTTACCTGCAGCCAAGGGGCTTTCTCTGACTAAGGACAGCCTGCCCCACTGAGGCACTTAACATCCACCTCTCAGGAAGCAGCACCTCCTTCTAGCTTTAAAGTGATGCTTTTCCCAGCTACTAAACTCATCAAGTATTCCAAAAACAGATTGTGCTTCTGCTCAGGGGATGATACAAGCCCAGCACTTTGCCTTGTATGCCTCTGGCCCCTGAAACCGTGCAGACGGAACAGAACTTCACCTTTGCAGGATGACTCAGCCAGCATTGTGAACATCAATTACTACGCTGTTCTAATACCATGATGCCTTCAGGGAAACTCCGCTGGGCGGGTCAGTTTGCCCTGGTATTAAATGGCCCCAGATAGCTCTCCTTAGAGTTCTGTCTCCTGTACTTTGCTTTCAAGCTGTCATATTTCTTATTCTTGCTGCTGTCGCTGAATCTGTTTCCGAGGCATGATCTTCCCTTCTCAGCCTCATTGTGCACTGACATCTGAGCTCAGTGGGAACTGTTTCTAAATCAAGAGTGTTTATCTTCTAAGTGAGGATCTCAGGTCCTTCCATCTAAGTTAAAAGTATGAATAGCTCCTTAGTGTGTTTCTTCCTTTTTCATTTCTGTTCTGTTGCTGATACTTATTTACCCACCTATTCATTCAGTGCATATTTATGAAGTGGTTATGTGCAATACGTGAACGGTGAACTTCCTGATGTTCAAGATGGTTTTAGAAAAGGCAGAGGAACCAGAGATCAAATTGCCAACATCCGCTGGATCATGGAAATAGCAAGAGAGTGCCAGAAAAACATCTATTTCTGCTTTACTGACTATGCCAAAGCCTTTGACTGTGTGGATCACAATAAACTGTGGACAATTCTCCAGAGATGGGAATACCAGACCACCTAACCTGCCTCTTGAGAAATCTGTATGCAGGTCAGGAAGCAACAGGTAGAACTGGACATGGAACAACAGACTGGTTCCAAATAGGAAAAGGAATACGTCAAGGCTGTATATTGTCACCCTGCTTATTTAACTTCTATGCAGAGTACATCATGAGAAACACTGGACTGGAAGAAGCACAAGCTGGAATCAAGATGGTCAGGAGAAATATCAATAACCTCAGATATGCAGATGACACCACCCTTATGGCAGAAAGTGAAGAGGAACTAAAAAGCCTCTTGATAAAAGTGAAAGAGGAGAGTGAAAAAGTTGGCTTAAAGCTCAACATTCAGAAAACTAAGATCATGGCATCCAGTCCCATCACTCCATGGAAAATAGATGGGGAAACAGTGGAAACAGTGTCAGACTTTATTTTTGTGGGCTCCAAAATCACTGCGGATGGTGACTGCAGCCATGAAATTAGAAGATGCTTACTCCTTGGAAGAAAAGTTATGACCAACTTAGACAGCATATTCAAAAGCAGAGACATTACTTTGCCAACAAAGGTCTGTCTAGTCAAGGCTATGGTTTTTCCAGTGGTCATGTATGGATGTGAGAGTTGGACTGTGAAGAAGGCTGAGTGCTGAAGAATTGATGCTTTTGAACTATGGTGTTGGAGAAGACTCTTGAGAGTCCCTTGGACTGCAAGGGGATCCAACCAGTCCATTCTGAAGGAGATTAGCCCTGGGATTTCTTTGGAGGGAATGATGCTGAAGCTGAAACTCCAGTACTTTGGCCACCTCATGCGAAGAGTTGACTGATTGGAAAAGACTTTGATGCTGGGAGGGACTGGGGGCAGGAGAAGAAGGGAACGACCGAGGATAAGATGGCTGGATGGCATCACTGACTTGATGGATGTGAGTCTGAGTGAACTCTGGGCATTGGTGATGAACAGGGAGGCCTGGCGTGCTGCGATTCATGGGGTCACGAAGAGTCAGACACGAATGAGTAGCTAAACTGAACTGAACTGTGTGCTCGGCATTGGTGCAGTGGCGCTCAACCTTGGCGGCACACTGGATTCATTGGAGAGATTGAAAACTCTCACAGCTGGTCTTCCATCTCCAGAAGATTCTGATGTACTGATCCTGGGGTTGGCTTGGACACTAGAACTTTGAGAAACTTCCCAGATGACTGCAATATTCAGACTGACATAAGAGCCCCAAGACAACTCTGAAAACCAAGTGACCTCTCCAGAGGTCTGATGCACCAGGCCCTGGGCAAAACCATCAGCTCCTCTCCCCCAGCCCCTGACAGCCATTTCCACCTCCAGGAGGATTTTCCACAGCTTTACTTTAACCTACATTTTTGGCTACTTGGAATATTGGAGCCTTTAAGTATACTCTTTGGGTATTTCTCTTTTGAATAATGTATTGAATATGTGTTTAGAAAGATTAAACCCTTGGACCTGAGTCTGTTGTTATTGCAGAAAAAATTTTTTTCAGTGGTCACAGACTTGCAATCAGATCTTGATTTCGAAGAAATTTGAGCCTCTTCCTGGAACAGAATTTCATCTTGAGCTATGGAGGACACAACCTGTTCCAAACACTGCTTCTAGACTTGAAACTTGATGTTCCTCGTCAGCATGGGGATCTGACTTGGAAGCCCAAAGACTTGTAGTTCTAGTGTTTACCTTTCCTTACTGCATGACCTTGGGTAAGTCAGTCAACCACGCTGAGCTCATTTTAAGTTTTCAGCAATATGTGTCATAAACTTAATGTTATACTCAAAGGGATTTTGTGCTCATTAGCTGAGGATTGTTAGTGCATGTTTTTATAGAATTATCAAAGGTAGCATACCTATTGTAAATTGGTGTTGGACTTTTGCTTCTTCTCTTTTGCACAATTTGAACTTACTTTAAAACCAGATACACAGATTGATAAAACTTATTCTGAGTCTCTTAGAAGGAATAAACAGTATAATATTTAATTTTGGTATAGAATTTCTTTGTATTAAATATTTGGCTTAGGACTGGGAAAGTGTGAAAAGGCGTAGTGTTTTAGGGAAGTAAGTCCAGCCTTCTGAAGGGGAGATAAAGATTTTCGGGCACTGTGAGGGTCTAGCCAGTCCTCTTTCTCTACCTGCTACACACAAGAGAAGAATCCCCAGCAGAAGGTATGGTACTTCGCAAAGTTAAATGGCCAGAACAGAGTTTGTAATGCAACTCAGGTTGGTGATGCTACAGCCTATTAGGAAATGTGTGGTCCCAAAGTTCTATCTGTAGGAAAGACATAGCTCTTACAGGCCTGGGGAGGGCAAGGGGCAGAGACTAACACTTGTGGTGCCAGAGGAGATGTTCATTTCTGTGTGCCCAGGGCTGACAAAGGAAAATAAGGAAGAGAAAAGTGAACTGCCGCTTGGAGGCAGGGCCTGGCCGTTGGCCTTCCTCTCCTTCTGAACTCGCAGCCTCAAGGCAACCCTCTCTCCCTCCGCACAGCTCAGCGTCTGTGCCTCCCTGGACATCTGGGTGGGGCCTGAAGATTCCCAGACACAAGTGGGGGATGGGGCAGTGGGAGAGGGGGCTGGCTTGGGAGAGGGCCTCTGGGACCTGAAGGAGAAGATAGTCTAAGGGACCCACACAGCATGAGGAGGGGGGAGATGGAAGTGGTGGGACCTAAGACATGTACCTGGGAGGAGACCCTGGCAGCTGCACCTGCGCCTTGCTCTGTCCTCCCTTCACGGGCATCTTCTGACACCCCGCACCCTCACACTGGACCCCCCCTCCCTCCCACACCCACGACCGCACCTGGGGGAGTGCCTGACCATTCAGTGCCTGGCATGGGGCTCCCCGTGTGCCTGGCCGCACCGCTTCAGCCCAGGAGCCCTCCCTCCTGTCACACAGGTCGGACCAGATCCTCGCCCACTCCTGGGTCCTTCCCTCTTGCTCTTTCATAGGTGTGTCCCCAGTAAATCTCTTGGCTGGTTCATTCCATTTTGGGATCTGCTTCTCAAAGGACCCAGACTGACACAGCACCTCTGCGAGGTCAAGGTCAAGGCAGAGTCTGCAGCAGCTGTACTCATGCCCGTGCCTTCCATCTGCCGGTTCACATTCACTGCGCTCCTATTGTGTGAAATAAAGTGACACCTCGCCTGCATCCAGCATCTTACTGGGATCATGGCCCCAGAGGGTGTTAAAAATGTCCCAGGTGCCAAGACAAAAGGATCATTTGAAATATCAGCATTTGATTCATTTAATCAAGACACTCCTATCAGCGAGGGGTGGGGGAGAGAGAAAAGGGTCTCTGGTGGGTCTGATATTTAAACGGACCATGACAGATTAACAGGGGAAAAGCGTAAGAAATTTAATATATGCTTTATGTGAGATGGGAACCTTTCTAAGGGGAAAAGGGCCCAAAGAAATGGTTAAACCTGAGTGTCTTTATGGTAGATTTGATGAAGAGCAGATAGTTGTGGAAGGACAGGCTAGGACGGAGAATGAGATAAAGGGCAGAAACTGCAGGAAACTTAGCAAGACCTGTCCAGCAGGTCCTGTCCTTCTCAGCAACCCTCTGTCTTAGAGAGAAGGCTGCTTCTTCAGGCATCATAATGAAGGTGCCTCACACAGAGGGCCTTAAGACCTACTTCAGAGGAGACAAGGACAATCAGAGTCCTGCATGCACTTGTTTTTCCTCAGATTCCTTCCGTTTAACATTCAATATGCCAAGGTGTCATATGCTGGGTTGGTGCATCCTGAACCCCATTGCTGCAAACCGCTTCATCCTTTCTGTTTGTGCTTTGCCACATGGCGCAGCTTGAGGGATCTTAGTTCTCTGACCAGAGGAGCAAACCCTTGCCCCCTTGCAGTGGAAATGCAGAGACCTAATCCCAGGACCACCAGAGAGGTCCCTGGTCCAGTCTTCAGTATATTTCTGTTAAGGCTCAAACCATGGCATTAGAAATGGAGTGTTTTGGCTTGGGTCTTCGTGTTCTTGTTTCACATCTATTGAAGACAGGGACAGCAGAGGTGTTGACAATTTCCATTTTAGCATTTCAGGGGTGGTCATGTGAATGCCCCTCCCAGACCTCCAAGGATGGGGAGCTCATCTGACTGAGGCCTTGCTTACTGCTCTCAAGCCCATAGCTACCAGGGTCCAGCCCCAGTGGATCCAGGAAATTCAAAGGGTGGATGGAGTCAGTGAAGAGAGATTTATTTAAATAGAAATACAAGATTAGATTAGGAAAGAATAGTGTAGTAGGAAAATTAGTAGAGAAAAATGCTGAATAACTTGGTTTACATGGAGAACTAATAAAACCTTGAGACAAGAGGTTTGCACCATCTACGTTAGGCCACCGGCGCCCGTTTGAATAGTGGAGGGTGCCCTGCCTTGGGCTCCCTTTCGCGTGGGTCTTAGAAGCCAGGGCAAGTAAGTAGACGTGGCGAGCCTCCACGACCCAGATGGGAATTCAGCCAGAAATAGAGTAAAAGAAGACACAGGGGGACCAAGGTGCTTTGGTGAGCGAGGCCCCAATAACTTTATTTTTTAAAGGACTTTTATACCTTTCCCACAAACGATGTTGTGTACATTATCTTCTGGCCTTGGAGGCCTGTGAAACATTTTAAGACCCTCTTTTGATAAAGGCTGCTCAACCAGAAAACTTATTTTCCCTTGAAGTGTTTTTTTCTTTATATTTCTAATCTATGTCAGCCTCAGAAAGTATCAAACAAAGTTACATTTTCACAAAGCAAAGGTGCAGTAAGTTACAACAAAGAAAGAACCAATTAGCTCAAAAGTCTGATGTGGTCAGTTTCAAGGCTACACTTGTTTTTCTTGCATTCTCAGTATGTTAACTAATGCACTCCCAGGTGCACACTGGATAAGAGATATGGGAACTTAGCAACAAGCATTGGCTCAACAGTGAAATCTTATGCCAGGGCTACTCTAATAACGTTTAACTCTGAAAGGCTTTATGTTTCAGGCTTCCCGCGCCTCTCACAGTTGGGGGGCTGTAAACAATCACATGCATAGTTGTAAAATTCTGGGTAAGGCAAGTTAGAGAGCCATCAGAGGGGTTGAGCTGAAACACTCCTTTCATATGCAGGAGACTGTTAACTGGAGCCGTAAGTTAATTTCTTTTAGAGGAAGGTGATCGGGGATGGCCCCCTGCTATGTCAGAAGAGTAGAAAGCACAGTACAATAAGGCAGGCGGACTCTGGTTTTTGAGGGTAGATGTTCAGGAAAACCCAGGGGGAACCCCTGAAGCCAGAGCACACCTTTGCGTATGTCGACTTCCTTCCTCATGACCTTTGCCACAGGCAGAATTCCTCACGCTGGCTCCCGGCACATCGCCACGCTCCCACTGCTGTGTCTCAGCCAACCACTGACGTGGCCAGGGTACCATGTCAGTCCTAAGAAACTTAGGGCTCCCCTGGTGGCCAGCGCTGGCCCCAGAAGCCTCCAATGGCCTTGCTCTGATGGTCTATGAGGACTACTTGCCCGGTCCTTCCTCAGTGCCCCTGGCAGCCTTGGACACTTTCACCCCTCCCCCTCCACGTGGTCTCAGACTCGTGTTGCGGCCCAAGAAGTCTCCCTGCGCTCTGCCAGCCTCTATTTTCTCCCATCCTTGTTTCCTCTAATAAAGTCTTAGCATTTTAAGCCCATCTTGACATCTGTTTCTTAGAGAACCCAGACGGGCACAGCTCACTTCTTCCACAATAACTCATCCCTAACTTGATGGTCAAAGGCTCTCCTCCTGGATGGAGCCCTGTGATGACCTTGTTCACCCTCTGAGCATTCATGGCGGTCTCTGTGCCTTAAGTCTACATCACTCCTACACTGAAGAGTTAGAAATACCATGGAGGGCACACGTTAACAGGATGATCTGAATTAAAAAATAAAGTTGGCCTTTTTCTAACGTAAAGTAAGTCTGATTTGGCCGATAGACTTGATGCTGAGTACATTTAGATTCCATGGTAGACATTTTCTGTATACTGAATGAGCTAAATTCACAGCTCCAAGATCTTGAAGAAAACTCCGTGTGTTTAAGCATGCAGTTTAAAAATTCCATATTTTTAATCACATTGATAAGCAAGAATTGAGATTAATGATATTTCAGTTTTCCAAACCCTTCCTGAGTATATCAGGAATGAAAATAAGCTTCCAAAGTAAGAGTTACTGGTAGCAGCATTATTTAAAATAAACAGCACACAAAAGCCTCCTAAGCTCCATCAGCAGATGAATGGATAAAGACGTGTATATACACAGTGGAACATTGCTCAGCCACAAGAAAAAGCATGAAATCTTTGACTTCATGATTATGTGATTCAAATCATTATGCTTTATGTTTCACACAGTGCTATAAGTCAACTGTATCTCAAATGAATAAAAACAGAACCGAGTAACAGTAACTGGTATAATTAAGAGTCACTGGGTAAATGACTTTTGGTGTACACTTTGGTGTACTTCCTAGAGAGTAAGAAAATGAGCATCTCTGATATTGGGTAACAAACCCTCTTGCTTGTCAAATAGTTTCCAATTCTTTGTCTTGAGCAACACTGAAGGAGTTCTTAATTGAGCCGTCCTCTGGTAGGTGAAAAATATGATTTTTGGCACATGCCTTGGAAGGAGCTCAGATAAATGAGTGCTGCTCTAAGAGAATTCCTGTTTCTACCTACTTTCAATGTAAGCCAAGGTTTGCCAGCACTTGAATCCATAAAACAAAGAATGAGAATACAATTGTTGCCAAACTTGTCTCATGTATCCCCAAATATGTGAGTTCATTGAAAAAACACAGAAGCACACACCTTCATCTACCTCACTGACATATTCATTTCAAATGCAATTTTACTTTGCCTTTTCATGCCATCTCTGGTTTCCATCTTCATATTGCCTTCTCCTTGGTGGGTGTGTCAAATCTCCCTCTCTCTTCCTCCTTAAGGATAAAAGTGATTGCCTTTAGGGCACAGGTAATGCAGGATAATATCCCCATCTCAAGATCCTTAGCATAATCACGCCTGCAAAGACCCTTTTTCCAAACTATGTGATACTGACAGGTTTCCAGGGTTAGCACCTGAAATCTTCTGGAGCCATTATTTGGCTAAACCTGAAGAAGTGATGGTAGCCTGGTTGTAACAAGCAGCTCCTCAGTAACTGGGATGTATCCACCGTGCGGGCGCTGGTCGTATCATTTAGGGTTCCCTCCTAGTTGTGCAGGGTTACCTCCAGCTGCCAGCAGCCCTCACCACCCAGCAAATTCCAGGTGTCTGCCTGAGATAGAAAGCGGGAGGAAAATACTTCAGAGCCTTGTTATGGATGGGCGTATGGATGGAAATAGGTCAATGGGTTCCAGAACCTCATTTGAGAGGGAATGGTGTGAGTCCACAGAGGGAGAAAGGGGAGCCCGCTCATCATATACTGCTCTAAGCCAGGAATGTCACTTATAATGGCTAGGGATAATTATAATTATATATAATTATAATGGCCAGGGATTTCTGGACGCCTAGGTGGCCTCAGGGAGCTTCTGGCTGGAGGAAGGACAATTTTCTAGGCCAGTTGAGGTGGTCAGTCTGTAACCGTCTCCTAAACACGCCCCCTGAATGGTGGTGAGAAAAGAGAAAAGGGAACCCACCAGCAGAAGAGCGGGAGAGTCACGCCTGGCCTTGGATGCTGTTGCAGAAGAAAGCTGGACACTGAGAGGGACAGGAGGCGAAATCTCAGTGGAGACCCTCCATCTCTGTGGCGCTTCCAGTGGACAAGTGAACTGGAGGTGCTACTATCTGATGTCTTCCAGACAGCCATACAAATGGGCTCTATTTTTGGAAACTTCTCTGTGAGGACCCAGCATGAGGTAAGTCCCCATTAAACATTTGTTGATGCCTTGGTGCTTCCATTCTGGAAAGAAGGGCCTCAGCCATGCAAAGCACTTTTTTTTCACTTTGGGTAGATGATGAATCCTTTTTATTCTGTCTTGACATTTACCGCTAAGAGCTCTGGGATTCTAATTCAGGCAGCCTCGCATTGTGTTTGGATCAGCGCAGAACTCTTCTTTGAGCCAACACAGATGGTAGATAAAGGGTTTTCTTGGGGGTTTAAAAGCATCATCTCTATCTGTTTGTAGTGTTTAGTCCATTCTGAGTCGATGGGTTCAAATAAGTGACTCAACACTTTCCTCCTTTACTAATCTTTTAGTTATTTATCTTCTCAATGCTTCTAAACTATTTTGCTTTTCTAAATTATCAGCTCTTTCACACACACACACACACACACACACACACACACACACACACACACACAGCATGTGGTGTCCCTCATAACTTGGTCCCAGCTGCAATGTGACTAGTAGGCAATTACAGTTTCCTCTTGAGAATCAAGGGAATATTAAATATTACGAGTCTTCTGATGAGGTGTGAGTGCTTGCATAATAATTTTTTGTTGGCCAAGCCATAGGGCACATGGGATCCTAGTCCCCCTTCCCCCACCAGG
This sequence comes from Nanger dama, assembly GCA_917880005.1. Classification (NCBI taxonomy): domain Eukaryota; kingdom Metazoa; phylum Chordata; class Mammalia; order Artiodactyla; family Bovidae; genus Nanger; species Nanger dama. The sequence goes on from CAKJTW010000029.1 coordinate 5,089,373, forward strand.
GACCAGATCCACACCCCCTGAAGCACAGTCTTAACCACTGGACCACCAGGGACTTCCCTGGGTAATGGTTTTAATCACTTTGAGGCTGAAAAGATAGCAACCTACTATAATCCTTCCAGAACAGAACTAAACCTGGGGCTCTCTTGACTATCCCAGGAGGCGCAGAGTCGAATCCCAGGCCTGGCTCTGTGGTTAATTTGCTCCCTGGCTCCTCTGCCCTTGGGCGTTCTCTGCCTGCAGCTTTGTGCCCTGTCTTCTACCTGACTCTTCACCTCAGAGCCTAGGATTCCTGCCTCCAAGCCATCCTTCAGGGCTCTTTCCTGCCCCAGAGTCTAGTGTGGATTCCCCTGTTCCCCCACCCGGCAGACCCTTAGCACCCAGCACCCATTCACTTATCCATTCATTTGAATACCTAATACGTCCCACTCAACTGTGCCAGATGTCAGGCTCGAAGTGTGACAAGGAGAAAGTGGCCCCTATGGAGTGTGGGGCCCTGGAGAAGGAAATGGCAACCCACTCCAGTATCCTTGCCTGGAGAATCCCATGGACAGAAGAGCCTGGCTGCTATAGTCCATGGGGTCCCAAAGAGTCAGATGCAACTTAGCGACTAAACAACAACATATAATTAGGATTAGGTTTTCATCATTGGGGAAAATGATGTTTTAACAGTCAGTTATCCACTGTCCCAGAGAAAGCGATGGCACCCCACCCCAGTACTTTTGCCTGGAAAATCCCATGGATGGAGGGGGCCTGGTGGGCTGCAGTCCATGGGGTCGCTAAGAGTCGGACACGACTGAGCGACTTCATTTTCACGCATTGGAGAAGGAAATGGCAACCCACTCCAGTGTTCTTGCCTGGAGAATCCCAGGGACGGAGGAGCCTGTTGGGCTTCTGTCTATGGGGTTGCACAGAGTCGATTAGCAGCAGCAGCAGCAGCAGACCTTACAAAGAAATATGAGACAGTTGTACTTAAAAGCTCTAATTATGGAATAAATGGCAACCCATGCCAGTATTCTTGCCTGGAGAATTCCATGGACACAGGAGCCTGGCAGGCTACAGTCCATGGGCTCGCAAGGGTTGGACAAGACTTAGCAACTAAACCACCACCACCATGGAGCATGGGCACTGAATGGGGGAGAGAGGATGGGCATCAGACTCACAACTCTGCCCTTAATGGAGCCCAACCCCGGCAGGAGCACCAAAGGCAAAAAGAGCAGGGTACGTGGAAGAAATTCACCGAGGACGACGAGGCGCGGCCCTCAGACCCCGGGCCCACCGGGAGGCGGTGGCAGCCCGGCCCTTCCTCCCAGGGGCCTGCCCCACCCACGGCTCTCACTCTGACCCTCCATGAAACGCAAGGCGCGAGGCCTACTGAGCATCAGCACCTGACGCGACTCTGCTCCCGGCCCCGAGCATCGCCAGCCCCAAGTGCCGTCCAGCCTGCTGTGGTGCAGGCTGCCCGCTGTATTAAGGTCGGGGGCTTCTAGGCGCTCGATTACTGACGGGGATCAACAGACGGCACAATGGCGTTCATCACTGAGGAGGCAGTGGTGGGGAATCCAGGAATCCACCGTGAAGCAGGAAGCCGCAGGGAGCACGGACCAGGTCTGTGTGCGGACGTCAACTCAGGCGGGTCGCTGGTTTCTCTTTGAATGAATGCTAGACAGACAGCGGCCAGTGGCGGTGGCCGTGCCATGCCACGCGGTCCACAGATGATGGAACTCCAGCGGAAGGGGACAAACACCCGACGGAGCTGGGCTAGAGTCTCGGTCTTGCAGCCGCAGCCAATAAGGCCAGAAGCACGCCCACCCCCTATCCTCCAGCGGAGAGATCGGAAGGTTCCGGAAGGTTCCTCTCCAAAGTGGAGCCGGGGGAGAGGCCAACAGTCAGGTGCCCGGAAGGGAGCTCCTCCGGAGGCAGTCGGTCTGCAGGAGTGGAAAGTAGGGGAAAAGGGAGGCTGTGAAGGACAAGGAGCGCAGGAAAGAGAGAGAGAGAGAAAGGGCGGGGAGTCAGCGGGGTGGGAACAGGAGGAGAGAGGCAGGGAGAGAGACAGAGAGGCCGCCCGGGGACCCTGAAACACAGAAGCCAGGTGGCTTGCCCACGGTCAGTCACAGCGTGAGTGACAGAGACAAGTCCCGGCTCCAGAGCCTACCGCTTAAGCCCCCACCCCACCATACTGCCGCTGATCGTGGAGCCATCTACCACGGTGCAGGTCCTTCACAGTCAGGGAGGAGGACGATCCGGGGGGCCCTGTTAGGCCTCCATTCCTCCACCAATTTTCTCCCCAGAAACTACCGAGAAACATTCGTTTCTCCATCAAAGCTTTAAGTCATTTGACCTCCACTGGCCTAGCATACACAAAAGAAGACTCTACACATGGACATCACCAGGTGGTCAACACTGAAAGCAGATTGGTTATATTCTTTGCAGCCAAAGATGGAGAAGCTCTATACAGTCAACAAAAACAAGACCAGGAGATGACTGTGGCTCAGATCATGAACTCCTTATTACCAAATTCAGTCTCAAATTGAAGAAAGTAGGGAAAACCACTAGACCATTCAGGTATGACCTAAATCAAATCCCTTATGATTATACAATGGTAGTGAGAAATAGATTTAGGGGCCTAGATCTGATAGATAGAGTGCCTGATGAACTATGGAAGGAGGTTTGTGACATTGTACAGGAGACAGGAATCAAGACCATCCTCATGGAAAAGAAATGCAAAAAAGCAAAATGGCTGTCTGGGGAGGCCTTACAAATAGCTGTGAAAAGAAGAGAAGTGAAAAGCAAAGGAGAAAAGGAAAGATATAAACATATGATTGCAGAGTTCCAAAGAATAGCAAAAAGAGATAAGAAAGCCTTCTTTAGCGATTAATGCAAAGAAATAGAGGGAAAGAACAGAATGGGAAAGACTAGAGATCTCTTCAAGAAAATTAGAGACACCAAGGGAACATTTCATGCAAAGATGGGCTCCATCAAGGACAGAAATGATCTGGACCTAACAGAAGCAGAAGATATTAAGAAGAGGTGGCAAGAATACACGGAAGAACTGTACAAAATAGATCTTCATGACCCGGATAATCACGATGGTGTGATCACTCATCTAGAGCCAAACATCCTGGAATGTGAAGTCAGGTGGGCCTTAGAAAGCATCACTACGAACAAAGCTAGTGGAGGTGATGGAATTCCAGTTGAGCTATTTCAAATCCTGAAAGATGATGCTGTGAAAGTGCTGCACTCAATATGCTAGCAAATTTGGAAAACTCAGTAGTGGCCACAGGACTGGAAAAGGTCAGTTTTCATTCCAATCCCAAAGAAAGGCAATGCCAAAGAATGCTCAAACTACCTCACAGTTGCACTCATCTCACATGCTAGTAAAGTCATGCTCAAAATTCTCCAGGCCAGGCTTCAACTATATGTGAACCATGAACTTCCTGATGTTCAAGCTGGTTTTAGAAAAGGCAGAGGAACCAGAGATCAAATTGCCAACATCCGCTGGATCATGGAAAAAGCAAGAAAGTTCCAGAAAAACATCTATTTCTGCTTTATTGACTATGCCAAAGCCTTTGACTGTGTGGATCACAATAAACTGGGGAAAATTCTGAAAGAGATGGGAATACCAGACTACCTGACCTGCCTCTTGAGAAATCTGTATGCAGGTCAGAAGCAACAGTTAAGAACTGGACATGGAACAACAGACAGTTTCCAAATAGGAAAAGGAGTACGTCAAGGCTGTATATTGTCACCCTGCTTATTTAACTTCTATGCAGAGTACATCATGAGAAATGCTGGACTGGAAGAAACACAAGCTGGAATCAAGATTGCCGGGAAAAATATCAATAACCTCAGATATGCAGATGACACCATCCTTATGGCAGAAAGTGAAGAGGAACTAAAAAGCCTCTTGATGAAAGTGAAAGAGGAATGTGAAAAAAATTGGCTTAAAGTTCAACATTCAGAAAACGAAGATCATGGCATCCGGTCCCATCACTTCATGGGAAATAGATGGGAAAACAGTGGAAACAGTGTCAGACTTTATTTTGGGGGTTCCAAAATCACTGCAGATGGTGACTGCAGCCATGAAATTAAAAGACGCTTTCTCCTTGGAAGGCAAGTTATGACCAACCTCAGCACCAAAAGCAGAGACATTACTTTGCTGACTAAGGTCTGTCTAGTCAAGGCTATGGTTTTTCCTGTGGTCATGTATGGATGTGAGAGTTGGACTGTGAAGAAGGCTGAGCACCGAAGAATTGATGCTTTTGAACTGTGGTGTTGGAGAAGACTCTTGAGAGTCCCTTGGACTGCAAGGAGATCCAACCAGTCCATTCTGAAGGAGGTCAGCCCTGGGATTTCTTTGGAAGGAATGATGCTAAAGCTGAAACTCCAGTACTTTGACCATCTCATGTGAAGAGGTGACTCATTGGAAAAGACTCTGATTCTGGAAAGGATTGGGGGCAGGAGGAGAAGGGGACGACCGAGGATGAGATGGCTGGATGGCATCACTGACTCGATGGACGTGAGTTTGAGTAAACTCTTGGAATTGGTGATGAACAAGGAGGCCTGGGGTGCTGCCATTCATGGGGTCGCGAAGAGTTGGACACGACTGAGAGACTGAACTGAACCGAACTGAACTGGCCAGCATAGATGAAAAATGCAATTGTACACACTGCCACTAAAATTACATAAATCAGGGATCAACAAACCATGACTCATGGACTGAAGCCTGCCTGCTGCGGATTTTGTAACTAAAGTGTGATTGTGCGCACAGCCCCTGCTAGTCCGCTGTGTCATCTGTGTGTCTGCGTCTGCTTTTGCACTCTGGTGCTGAGTTGGGCAGAAACCACACAGCCCCCAAAGCCGCAAATGTTTACTGTCTGGCCCTTTATGCAAAGAGTTAGATGACGCTCTATCTAGAAGAAATACATTGTATTCATATTATCTTTATAGACTGTCATCAAAATGAGAAGATATAATTTTCAGAAAACTCAGGGGATGTGGATGTCAGCTAGAGAAACAGTTTAGAAGTTAGTTGCGGGAAATGCAGGCTCTGAGTATTTTAGGGACATCAAAAGGAGAGTAAAGCAAAGCATTCCTTCTTTCTTCTTTGAGGAATTTGTAAACTGAATGTGTTCATTACCCACTCTGAGGGTCGCCAGTTCAGTTAGTTCAGTCACTCAGTCGTATCTGACTCTTTCAGACCCCATGGACCACAGCATGCTGGGCTTCCCTGTACCTCACCAACTCCCGGAGCTTATGCAAACTCATGTCCATTGAGTCAGTGATGCCATCCAGCCATCTCATCCTCTATCATCCCCTTCTCCTCCCGCCTGCAATCTTTCCCAGAATCAGGGTCTTTTCAAATGAGTCAGTTCTTCGAATCAGGTAGCCAAACTATTGGAGTTTCAGCTTTAGCATTAGTCATTCCCAAAAGAACACCCAGGACTGATCTCCTTTAAGATGAACTGGTTGGATCTCCTTGCAGTCCAAAGGACTCTCAAGAGTCTTCTCCACCACTGTTCAAAAGCACCAATTCTTCGGCGCTCAGCTTTCTTTATAGTCCAACTCTCACATTCATACATGACTACTGGAAAAACCATAGCTTTGACTAGCCAGACCTTTGTTGGCAAAGTAGCATCCCTGCTTTTGAATATGCTATCTAGGTTGGTCATAGTTTTTCTTCCAAGGAGTAAGCATCTTTTAATTTCATGGCAGCAGTCACCATCTGCAGTGATTTTGGAGCCCAAAATTATGGGAGGCACACTTCTGCATTTGGACTAGAACCTGTAATGCCACGTTCCCAGCACACCCAGGACTGTACTTCTTAACTCCCTTTGTTGGTTACATGGGGCCACGTGACTCTTCCAGTCAAAGAGTCCTGAGCAGAAGTGATGTGTGCCTTTTGAGCAGGTACATTTAACAATCAGTGACCGACCCTCCTGAACTCTTTCTTTCCAACCCAACAACTGGTGACATTCCAGATGGTGGCTGTGCTATGAGCCAGGGTTCCTAAGTGACCATCCTTAGCGCAGCCTTCTTACCCCTGGGTACTTAGCGTAGCAGGCTATGAACCTTGGGGTGAGTTTGCTAGGGCTGACATAACAAAGCAGCAGGTTGGCTGGCTTCAACCACAGGTGCTTGCTCGTGGCGCTGCAGGATGGAGCGCCAGCACACAGCCCCCGGCGCGGTGGTTCCTCCTGAGGCTGTGAGGGAGGAAGCTGTCCCGAGCCTCCCTCCTTGGCTTCTAGACCATCTTCCCTTTTTACCTTCATATCCTCTTCTCTCTGTGTGTTTGTGTGTCCAAATGTTCTCTTCTCTTAAGAAGCCCCATCCTACTGGATTAGAACCCACTCGAGTGACCTCACTTTAATTTAATTACCTCTTGAAGACCCTCTCTCTGAACATGGTCACATTCTAAGAGACTGAGACCTGGGACTTCAACATGTATATTTTGGTGGGGGAGGGGAGGACACAACTCACCTCATTACAACCTTTATTGTCTTACGCTACTGAGATTTGGGGGTTGTCAGCCACCACAGAGCAAGCCAGACTATCCTGACTCACAAAGGAACAATCACCAGAGGCTCAGAATGGCAGCTTCTTTGAGTTGTCTGTGCATATTTACGGCCCTGACTTCCCTGGTGGCTCAGTGGTAAAGAATGCGCCTGCCAGTGCAGGAAATTCCTGCCCGTGCAGGAGACTTGGGTTCGATCCCTGGGTTGGGACGATCCCCTGGGGAAAGAACCGCAGCCCACTCCAGTCTGGGAAATCCCATGCACAGGGAGCCTGGTGAGCTACAGTCCATGGGGTGGACACACGACTGAATGACCAACAACAATTTATGGCCCTATTGAAAATGGGCCTCTACTTGGGGGAGTTCACTTTTTAAAAAAACTCACAGGTGCCACAGGCATGAACACAGCCTTCAGCAGTAACAGCTGCAATTTCTTTTTATTCCCCGTTTCAGGAATGGACGCGAACTCTGCAGACAGGGAAGCCCCTGCCCCAGGATGGCTCCGTCACACCAGGGGCCTGCAGCGCGGCCCCTTCCCGCCTGCCAGGAGCTGATGGCCCTGCCAGCCCCCCAGGCAGGTGCCCCCGCCTCAGGCCAGACCTGTCAGCGACTCCTCAGAGCCCGTCAGGCCGCCGTGGTGGTTCTGAACTCAGGATGCCACTTGCTTACCGAGATGTTATCATCTGACTTCTGACAGCGTAATTCCTTAACCACCTGTTTGAGTTTTTCCAATTAACGTTAAGCCTCACGTGCTACTTCCTCGTGGTTTTGAGACGCTGCGAGCTAGGCCGTGGTCCACTCCTTCTCCAGGAAGTGAGGTGGTCCTGCAGACTCCGAGAGGGACTCCTCAGGGAAGGAAAGTACCCCGTGTGTTGGTTTCCCGCAGCTGCTGTAGCGGTTATCACAAGCTTGGTGACTAGAAGCACAGCAAACAGAAATGTGGTCTCTCACAGTTCTGGAGGCCGGAGTCTGAACTCAAGGGGTCCTCTGCAGGCCCAGGAGGAGAGTCCTTTCCGGCCTCTTCCAGCTGCTGCTGGCCCCGGTGTTCCTCGGCTGTGTCTCTCCAACCTCTGCTCTGTCTTCACATGACCTTCTCTTCCCCTGTCTCAAATCTCTCTCTGCTCGTCTCTTATAAGGATGCGTGTCATTGGATTTAGGCCCACCTGGATAATCCGGGAGGAGCTCCTCTCAGGACCCTTGACTTATTTATACCTGCGAAGAACTTTTTTTCCCAAATAAGGTCACAACTACAACTTGATCAGGACATGACAATATCCTTTGCAGGGGCCACCGTTTGACCCACCACACTCTCTGTGTAAGATTTCTGGAAGGTCTTTCCAGGACAAACGTGGGATGTGAATGGAGCCTGTGGTCTACATAGCTGCCCCTTTCTTCACCAGCTTGTCTCCTCTTAGCCTCCTGCTTCTGCCTTTTCTGCACAGCCCAGGATACTCCTGTTCACGGCTTTAAAGGGATTCATATGTGGTTCCTCCACAGATATTTGCAGTTTAAATTTATATAATAGACAGGGTAATGCTAATGCCAGTGGGAAAATGTTCTTTAAAATTTTGGACGTTGAAGAGAAATATTTTTCTGGAATAGAAGAGGAAAGTTAGTGACAAAATTCCTTCGAGTGAGCGAACACTCTGTGTTCCAGGGTCTATCAGATTCTGTCACTTCTGGGATAGACTCAGAAAGCACACTGGTTAAAAATGTGTCTAGCCCTTCCCTGGTGGTTAAGTTTCTGCACTTTCAATGCAGGGGACATGGATTCTATCGTTGGTCAGGGAAAATCCCACATGCTGCATGTGTCCAGCTTGAGGCTGGAAAGCTCTGTGTGTGTGTAGCAGATGTGATAGACAGTTCAACAGGCTAAACAGTCTAAATTGCTGAAATCTGGAAAATTAAACCTAACAAGGCTAATATGATATTATTGGTAATATTTATTAACAATATTAATTAGCAATATTGTCTTATACTAATATTACTAAAAAATAGTATCATTTATTTAGTGCTTACAACTGGCTAGGCACTATGCTAGTTTCTTACAAATTTCCCCACTTGATCTTCAAAATCAGTAATTCATATTCAGGACAAGGAAAACTTGCTTAAAAGTGGTTCTTTTGAAAAAAATTTAAGGTGTCAGTTGGCCACAAGCTTAGTCACTGAGTAGCATCCTCAGCATGTATGGATACAAAGGGGGCACAAATTTAAACCATTTTCATGACCCTGTGGTGCCCAAATTGAGGGTGATAAATAGAATATAGCAAGAGGATCCTTCTTGCACCTCATTTTTGGTATTTTTAAAAAATATATAGTTTACAATATTGTGTTAGTTTCAGGGGTACAGCAAAGTGATTCAGTTAAATCCATTTTTTTCCAGATTATTTTCTGTTACAGGCTGTTATAAGATACCAGATATAGTTCCCTGTGCTATGCAGTAATCCTTGTGGGTGTCTATGTTAGGTATAGTCGTTTGTATCTGTTAATCCCATCCTCCCAGTTCGTCTGCTCCCCCCTTTTGGTAACCATCAGTTTGCTTTCTGTGTCTGTTTTGTATATAGATTTATTTGTATTACTGTTCAGATTCCACAGATAAGTGATCTTGATGTCTGTCTCTGTCTGACTTCCTTCACTCAGTACGATAGTCGCCAGGTCCGCCCATGTTGCTGCAAATGGCTATATTTCATTCTTTTTATGGCTGAGTAATCAGAATATCTCCACTGAATCCCAGCTGGCTTCCTTTTCCTTGGAGAAGGCTTGAAAGCTCTGGGAGAAAAGCTTGAATCTCCCTCTTTAGCTCTCTGTCCCTGCATATACTACAGGCCTGGAGGAGCCACCTCTGAGCTCAGGTCTTGACCCTGACTTTCTCCAGGGGCCTTGCACCCCAAAGACCTCCTCCCACCAAGAATGGCCCAGCTGCCCCAAGTCATGAATAACCCTCTGACTCCTCCTCCAGGAGCCACTGCAGCTCTTCTTCCTTGAGTCTCTGCATTGCAGTCTCTCCAGGATGAAGACCAATGTGGGAAGGAGACATAAGCCTTGAAACAGAGGCAAACAGAATGGCGTGGGAGCTGGCCACCAAGTCAGGTGGGAGCTGCTGGAGGAAATGGAGATTATTCAACTTAGAGAAGACTTTGGGGTCCCAAGAGCTGAACCCAAGTAACGATCATTCTGATTGCTGTCTCTTGGATAAATACTTGGGTCCAGGCTCTGTCTTCCATATTTTATGGACATCATGCTTAGTTCCTTTACCTTGCACAAGAACCTTCTGAAAATTCAAGGCCCCTCTTTAAAGATAAATAAGACAACGAGAGCTTAATCAACTGATCTGAGATCCAACAGCTAAGTTAATGTCAAAGCCAGCATTCTTCCCAGGAAAGGTCTAATTCCACTCCATCACCATCAAGAGGGAGAGAGCAGAGACGTATATTATGTTTCAGCAGAAGATGAATGCGGAAACAATGGACCAGCATTCCGGGAAGCAGATTGCTGGCTTTGCTCAGGGAGAATTCTGTAACAGTTAAAGCTGCCTGGTAACCAGTGGGCGGCCCATGGCTCCCTGAGACCCCCCGTCACAGAGCGTCCAAGCAGAAGTCGGCAACCATCTGCTGCAGATATATTAAGGAATTCCTCCCTGGCATGAAGGTTGGGCCAGGAAAACTTGAGAGGCTGTGTGTGCTTTGTTCAATGAAACACTAACTGATTTGAGGCAATTCTATAAAAACCTGGCATTCTATGATTTCTAGAGCCCGATAAACTCCTTTGCAACATACAACCCATAACAGTCAATGTGACCTGAATCTTACCCCTCAAACTAGAGAAAAGCAGAGTTTGACCGTGCTCACTTCCTGGCTGCTGCTCTCTCTCCTTTAGGACTGACTCTGCATTCGCTGTATTTTCTTTTCTTTCATGCACCAAGGAACACCAAGGCACTTACACCCTCATTAGGGCATTCCTGAGACATGAATAAGGCCCAAATGCGCCATTCCTCCTGAATGACTCCATGTGTATGTACCAAGCATCAGTTCATACACTGGATTCGACAATGAGGTTTTGGTTTCTCGGGCTGTGTGTTCTAAGCATCTGGTCTAAGAACTTCCTGGCATCCTCTGCTTCTTTATGATTCCCCGTTTTCCATGGTGTCGAATGTCTTCATCCTGAAGGCTGAAGAATGCCGATGCAGGAAAAGGGCTCCACGTCCGCAGACTTAAATCTGCTTCAGCAGATGAACTCATTTCATCTTCGTAACAACCCTAGTGTAGGTGCTGTTCTAATCATTCCCATTTTAAAGACGAGGAAGCAGAAGCATGAGAACCTTAAGTAATTTGCATGGATTCACATCCAGGTGGTGGTTGTTTGGTTGCTAAGTGGTGTCCAAATCCTTACGACCCCAAGGACTGTAGCCCACCAGGCTCCTCTGTGCATGGGATTTCCCAAGCAAGAATACTGGAGTGGGTTGCCATTTCCTTCCCTGGAGGATCTTCTTGACCCAGAGGATCTTCTTGATCAAACCTATGTCTCCTGTATTGGCGAGCAGATTCTTTGCCACCTAGCCATCTGGGAAGCCCTAAATCCAGGTAACTGGTTCTCTTATTCCCACTCTGAATCCACACTTTCCTGCCTTGAGCTGTGGGTCTGCTGATGACGAAGGGCTCCTGGGTGAGTTACCCACTTTCCTGGGCTGTAGCTTCCGCATCTGTGAAGACCTGTCTAGGTTCCCAGCCACCTCCAGCTCTGAGGTTCCAGGAAGTGGCTAGTTCCAGACTGGGACGCTGTGTCTGCCCAAGGCTCTGCAGTATACCCGAGAGCCAGCCGAGAAGCCTCCAGTCACCCTATTAGAAAGGCTCCTTAGTCTGTGTTTGGTGCTCTCCAGGCATGAAGCTGATCTCTTTTGACTCAGAAATCCACTCCACGGTGCGGCTCCCTTTCCTGTGTCAACCACAGTTCATTCCTGCCTGTACTTCTTGTGCAGCTGGAGAACCAGGGCTCAACAGGTGTGTTAAAGCACCTCTGACTGCCATGTGCTTAGTCGCTCAGTTGTGTCTGACTCTTCGCAACCGCGTGGACTGTAGCCCACCAGACTCCTCTGTCCATGGGGATTCTCCAGGCAAGAATACTGGAGTGGGTTGCCATGCCCTTCTCCAAAAGATCTTCCCAACCCAGGGATTGAACCGAGGTCTCCCGCATTGCGGGCAAATTCTTTATCATCTGAGCCACCAGGGAAGTCCATGAATACTGGAGTGGGTAGTCTAACCCTTCTTGAGGCGATCTTCCCAAGGCAGGAATTGAACCAGGGTCTCCTGAATCGCAGGCAGATTCTTTACCAGCTGAGTTACCAGGGAATTAAAACACCTTTGACATCCTGAGCTATTTTTTGACATTTCCTAGCCTCCTTTTGACAAAGTACATCATGAAATTTTATATTTTAGATTCATTTCTGCCTTCACCTAGTGAACATTTCTTGAGAACCTCTCGTGTGCCAGGTACTGGGATAAATCCTGTGTTTATATATTTACATTTCGGTGCAATCCAATTTGGGCAGCTCAATGAGGGTTTGCTAGTTGTAATAACCAAAAAGAAACAATCTCCACATTTTAATGACTTAACAGATAAAAGTTCATTTCTCATTCAGGTAAGCATAAAACTGGTTCTGCCCCAGGTTCTTTCCCCCTTGTGACCCCACCCTCCCCTGGGACAAGGGAATAATTTATAATCGGCTGCCTGATGGGAAGTAAGCCAGAGCACAGAAGCCACAGCTTTTCCATAATTACCTTTTCCCACGTCCCCTCCACTCATGCTGGTGATGAGCTGGGGTCTGGGGTGAGTGGATGGAGGTGGGGTGCTGAGGAATGCCACCCCAGCTTGGCAGCCTCTTCTCAGAGGGCAGCTTCCCTCTCGGGTGGCAGCTGGTGTGGCTGACTTGTGGCCCGTGCACCAGAAGGCGTCCATCAGGGAGTGCTGGACTCTCCTGTGGAGTTTCCCAGGCAGGTATGCCCTACCTCATTGATGCTGACATTGCTCAGCAGATCTTTGGCAACCCTTCTTTGGAAATTTTAAAGCAATTGGGGAACAAAAGATCTTTCCAAACCCTGCAAAGGTGGCAATATGAATTCTCTGTGTGCTGATTTAATTCTTGCAAATTAACTGTGAGTCATTCAGAGTTGAGTCTGGAGTATCGAGCAGAGACTCAGTCGTGCAGTTTTGGAATCAAAGTCAAAATTATCAATAAAGTGAAGAGACTGATTCACTCGTGTGTCCTCTGAATCAGCACTGAAAGCGGCTCTGTGAGAGGTGCGGGGCTCCCAGTGTTTCGAGCCAGGGCAGGCCTGTTTGATGAAGGCAGAGGGAGGGAGAAAGCTGTTCTTCTTGGTGTTAGAGCATCCGAATATAAATATATAAGCAGGACACACCCGGAACCCTCTCTGGGCCTCAGTTTCCTTATCTGTAAATTGAGGAGGGAGGGGGGTGGTTTACATCACTGCCTGCCTTCCTGGAAGCTCTGACATTTCTGATGCTAGTTCAGTTCAGTCACTCAGTCGTGTCTGACTCTTTGTGACCCCATGGATGGTAGCCTACCAGGGTCCTCTGTCCATGGGATTTTCCAGGCAATAGTCCTAGAGTGGATTGCCATTTCCTTCTCCAGGGGATCTTCCCAACCCAGGGATCAAACCCGAGTCTCCCGCATTGTAGACAGACACTTTACCGTCTGAGCCAATGGCCTCATAATAGCTAAACTCAGCCTTGTATTCCCGGCTATTTACACACTGGACGTTCTAGTTGAGAAGCTCAGGTTGGAAGATCATCCATCAGGGTACTTGTGGGTCATATGCAATACTGGCCCAGCCTTGGAGCCTCCACTTTTTCAAATATAAACTGGACAAGTAATACTTCCTTCCTTTGGGCATAGTGTAATAAGGGAAGGCAATGTCTTAGCCCAGCGAGTGGAACCAGAAAGCACCAGTAGATCCTCAGTGCAGGGGCTGGGTTCTTTGGAGCCTTGCCATCACCCAACTTCCGCCAGATCTCCCCTGTAACATCCCTGCTATTGGTCTGTGGATGGGACCCCTCGGCATGTCCCTTGAAAGAGGACTCACTGCTTCACTCTTTGGATAGTGCTGTTTTTAAGGCGTATTTTATAAACGAGGATGAAAGCATGAGAGTGAAAGTGCTGGTCACGCAGGCGTGTCCGACTCTTTGCAGCTGCAGGGATGGTAGCTGCCAGGCTCCTCTGTCCATAGAATTCTCCAGGCAAGAATACTGGAGTGGGCTCCATCTCCTTCTCCAGAGGATCTTCCTGACCCAGGAATCGAACCCAGGTCTCCCACATTGCAGTCAGATTCTTTACTGTCTGAGCCACCAGGAAGCTGTTATCATAAAAGATGATAATAATAGCTAGTAACTGCTCTTCCCTGTTTCAAGCACCTCTTCTTGGGACCTACCGTAAATAGAAGTCTCTCCCAGGAGACGGCCTTACACCCTGATCTCCAGGTACAGACTCCATACTGTTTCTCCAAAGTATTCACATTTGTACTTTCTCAGTTATTTCTCTTAAAAAAATAAGTTCTTGTTCTTTCACAATTCTGGCTCCTCTGTGAACAGTAAGCAGCTTGTCTTTATTTCCCTTCAGCTGGATGGGTGGAAGGAAGCCACAGGGGTCGCTGGGCCAGGAAGTGAAAGTGAAGCTTGTTCAGGCGTGTCCGACTCTCTGCGACCCCAGGGAATTCTCCAGACCAGAACTGGAGCGGGGCGCCTCTCCCTTCTCCAGGGGACCTTCTCAATCCAGGGATCGAACCCAGGTCTCCCACATTGCAGGCGGGTTCTTTACCAGCTGAGCCACAAAGGAAGCCCAAGAATACTGGAGTGGGTAGCCTATCCCTTCTCCTGGGGACCTTCCCAACCCAGGAATCAAACCAAGGTCCCCTGGATTGCAGGTGGATTCTTTACCAACTGATCTATCAGGGAAGCCCCACTGGGCCTGAACCCAACAGAATAGCAACAGCTAAGGGTCTCAAATTGGGCTGTACATTGGAATCACTTGAGATTTTAAAAATCCTGATGCTCAGGCTGCATACCAGACCATTTTCACCAATTTCTTGAGGATGTGACATCAGTGTTTCTGTATCTTCCAGGTGGTTCCGGAGTGCTCCAAGACAAGGCAGCGCTGTGTCAGGTGCCCGCTCCCTGTTAACATGGTCTCACAAGAAGTCAACATTTGCTGCTTCATTCATCATAAGGTCGTGTTTAGAAAGATCACTACTTTTTAATTTTTTTACTAAGCTGTTGATCTCCAGTTCTTTATGGTGTACTTGATTTTTGCACATTTAAATCATGGATAAAACTATGAACAAAATTAGTCTAAATCAGAGCCTGTCAAGACCACAGTGAGAGACCACCTCATGCCCATTAGGATGGCTCTCATCAAAAAACAGAAAGCAAGTGTTGGCAAGGGTGTGGAGGAAACTGGCGTCCTTACGCACTGTTGGGGGACGTGTAAAACGATGTACCTGCTGTGGAAAGCAGAATGGCGGTTCCTCAGAAATTTAAACACAGAATGACTGTGTGATCCAGCAACTTCACTCCTGAAAGAACTTTAAAGCAAGCACTCAAACAGGCATTTGTACACCCATGTTCAGAGCAGCATTACTCACAATTGCTATACGGAAGCAGCCCATGTCCGTCAGTGGATGAATGGCTGAGCAAAACGCTGTACATGCCGGGAATGGTATTATTATTCAGCCTTAAAAGGAGTGAAATTCTGACATACGCTACATGGACAAGTCTTGAGGACATTATGCTAAGTTACATAAGCCAGACAGAAGAGTGGAAATGATTCCACTTATACGGGCAAACTAGAGTAGACAAATTCAAACAGACAAACATTCAGTTCAGTTCAGTCACTCAGTCATGTCCGACTCTTTGCGACCCCATGAATCACAGCACACCAGGCCTCCCTGTCCATCACCAACTCCCAGAGTTCACTTAGACTCAGGTCCATCGAGTCCGTGATGCCATCCAGCCATCTCATCCTCTGTCGTCCCCTTTTCCTCCTGCCTCCAATCCCTCCCAGCATCAGAGTCTTTTCCAATGAGTCAACTCTTCGCATGAGGTGGCCAAAGTACTGGAGTTTCAGCTTCAGCATCATTCCCTCCAAAGAAATCCCAGGGCTAATCTCCTTCAGAATGGACTGGTTGGATCTCCTTGCAGTCCAAGGGACTCTCAAGAGTCTTCTCCAACACCATAGTTCAAAAGCATCAATTCTTTGGTGCTCAGCCTTCTTCACAGTCCAACTCTCACATCTATAGATGACTACTGGAAAAACCATAGCCTTGACTAGACAGACCTTTGTTGGCAAAGTAATGTCTCTGCTTTTTAATATGCTATCTAAGTTGGTCATAACTTTCCTTCCAAGGAGTAAGCATCTTTTAATTTCATGGCTGCAGTCACCATCTGCAGTAATTTTGGAGCCCCAAAAATAAGGTCTGACACTGTTTCCACTGTTTCCCCATCTATTTCCCATGAAGTGATGGGACCAGATGCCATGATCTTAGTTTTCTGAATGTTGAGCTTTAAGCCAACTTTTTCACTCTCCTCTCTCACTTTCATCAAGAGGCTTTTTAGTTCCTCTTCACTTTCTGCCATAAGGGTGGTGTCATCTGCATATCTGAGGTGACTGATATTTCTCCTGGCAATCTTGATTCCAGCTTGTGCTTCTTCCAGCCCAGCATTTCTCATGATGTACTCTGCATAGAAGTTAAATAAGCAGGGTGACAATATACAGCCTTGACGTATTCCTTTTCCTATTTGGAACCTATTTCTCCATATCCAGTTCTAATTGTTGCTGCCTGACCTGCATACAGATTTCTCAAGAGGCAGGTCAGGTGGTCTGGTATTCCCATCTCTTGAAGAATTTTCCACAGTTTATTGTGGTCCACACAGTCAAAGGCTTTGGCATAGTCAATAAAGAGAAATAGATGTTTTTCTGGAACTCTCTTGCTTTTTCCATGATCCAGTGGATGTTGGCAATTTGATCTCTGGTCAGGACGTTCACGGTTCACATATTGCTGAAGCCTGGCTTGGAGAATTTTGAGCATGACGTTACTTGCATGTGAGATGAGTGCAACTGTGAGGTAGTTTGAGCATTCTTTGGTATTGCCTTTCTTTGGGATTGGAATGAAAACTGACCTTTTCCAGTCCTGTGGCCACTGCTGAGTTTTCCAAATTTGCTGGCATATTGAGTGTAGCACTTTCACAGCATCATCTTTCAGGATTTGAAATAGCTCAACTGGAATTCCATCACTTCCACTAGCTTTGTTCGTACTGGTGCTTTCTAAGGTCCACTTGACTTCACATTCCAGGATATCTGGCTCTAGATGAGTGATCACACCGTTGTGATTATATTGGTCGTGAAGATCTTTTGGTAAAGTTCTTCCGTGTATTCTTGCCACCTCTTCTTAATATCTTCTGCTTCTGTTAGGTCCATACCATTTCTGTCCTTTATCGAGCCCATCTTTGCATGAAATGTTCCCTTGGTATCTCTAATTTTCTTGAAGAGATCTCTAGTCTTTCCCATTCTGTTGTTTTCCTCTATTTCCTTGCACTGATCGGTGAAGAAGGCTTTCTTATCTCTTTTTGCTATCCTTTGGAATTCTGCATTCAGATGCTTATATCTTTCCTTTTCTCCTTTGCTTTTCACCGCTCTTCTTTTCATAGCTATTTGTAAGGCCTCCTCAGATGGCCATTTTTGGTTTTTGCATTTCTTTTCCATGGGGATGGTCTTGATCCCTGTCTCCTGTACAATGTCACAAACCTCCTTCCATAGTTCATCAGGCACTCTATGTATCAGATCTAGTCCCTTAAATCTATTTCTCATTTCCACTGTATAATCATAAGGGATTGGATTTAGGCCATACCTGAATGGTCTAGTAGTTTTCCCTACTTTCTTCAATTTAAGTCTGAATTTGGCAATAAGGAGTTTATGATCTGAGCCACAGTCAGCTCCTGGTCTTGTTTTTGTTGACTGTATAGAGCTTCTCCATCTTTGGCTGCAAAAAATATAATCAATCTGATTTCGGTGTTGACGATCTGGTGATGTCCATGTGTAGAGTCTTCTCTTGTGTTGTTGGAAGAGGATGTTTGCTATGACCAGTGCGTTCTCTTGGCAAAACTCTATTAGCCTTTGCCCTGCTTTATTCCATATTCCAAGGCCAAATTTGCCTGTTACTCCAGGTGTTTCTTGACTTCCTACTTTTGCATTCCAGTCCCCTATAATGAAAAGGACATCTTTTTTGGGTGTTAGTTCTAAAAGATCTTGTAGGTCTTCATAGAACCTTTCAACTTCAACTTCCTCAGCATTACTGTTTGGGGCATAGACTTGGATCACTGTGCTATTGAATGGTTTGCCTTGGAAATGGACAAAGACCATTCTGTCGTTTTTGAGACTGCATCCACGTACTGCATTTCAGACTCTTTTGTTGACCATGATGGCTACTCCATTTGTTCTAAGGGACTCCTGCCCGCAGTAGTAGATATAATGGTCATCTGAGTTAAATTCACCCATTCCAGTCCCATTTTAGTTCGCTGATTCCTAGAATGTCGATGTTCACTCTTGCCATCTCCTGTTTGACCACTTTCAATTTGCCTTGATTCATGGACCTGACATTCCAGGTTCCTATGCAATATTGCTCTTTACAGCATCGGACCTTGCTTCTCTCACCAGTCACATCCACAACTGGGCATTGTTTTTGCTTTGGCTCCATCCCTTCATTCTTTTTGGAGTCATTTCTCCACTGATCTCCAGTAGCATACATTAGAGGTTACCAATGCCTGAAGGGAAAGGAAGAAAGCAGATATGGAATTTCAATTTGGGAAAATGCAAAAGTTCTAGAGGTGGATGGAGGCGACAGATGCATAACCACAAACACGTGCTTACAGCCCCGTGGGTGCCGGAAGACTCTTCCGCCAAAGCAGGAGCCCTGAGAAAGGAGGCTTCAACCCCTGGCTGGGGAAGAGCTGCTGGAGGAGGAAATGGCAACCCACTCCAATACTGGCTAAAAAATCCTGTGGACAGAGGAGGCTCCTGGGGTCAACAGTCCATGGGGTCACAAACAGTTGGACATGGCGGAACATCTGAGCACATACATTAAAAATGGTTAAAATGGAGGGAATTCTCGGGTCGCGCAGTGGTTAGAATTCTGAGCTGCACTGCCTTGGCCTACGTTCAGTCCTCGGCTGGGGAACTGAGACCCTGTAACCTGGGCTGTGCAGCCAAAAAAGGTTTAACTGGCAGATTTTATGTTGTTTATCGTTTGCTGCAATTAACAAAACAACAACAAAAATGGTCTGAAGGCTGCCTCTAAGGACCTCCCTCCAGGTATCAATGCCTGAGTCCGTACACTTGGGATGTACCAGAGCAAGTGATAGGTAACTGTGAATAAAAATAAGTCAGCGAACCTGATGTCAACTTCCCGTCTACTTCACTTTCTTCTCATTGTAAAAACGTCAGCGTGGTCACTAACCTATGTCTGTTAATGACCAGCTTAGTCACCTGTCCAGGACAGGAAGTGAGGTCGGCTTTTCATTCTGAAAAAGAACAGTTGGCGGAGGACTTCGACCTCAGGACCTGCTCGGACCTGAGACGCTCTCTCTGGGGTCCGCGACCGCCTCCCAATCGGAACAGACACCTGGAGCGGTCTGCCAGGCCCCTCCCGACGAGTATACAGACAGGAGGAG
Source organism: Nanger dama (assembly GCA_917880005.1). Lineage (NCBI taxonomy): Eukaryota > Metazoa > Chordata > Mammalia > Artiodactyla > Bovidae > Nanger > Nanger dama. The sequence goes on from CAKJTW010000029.1 coordinate 5,108,616, forward strand.
GTACTCCTCCTCCGTGTTTTTGCTGATCTCTTGTATATAACTGAACGCATCCACAGTTGAGCCGCGGCTGCCAACGGCGGATTCCAGGAAGTGCCGGGAACTGCAGCGTCCCTGTGGTGTGCTGCGCCCTCTAGTGTTTGTTGGCAAGAACAGACCAGAAAAACAGGCTTTGCAGACTTTCCCCCTGAATTTGGCCTTTTTTGTCACACGATTAGGCTTGTCCTGTGATTTCCAGCAGCTGTCTGTTGTACCTATAACGTTCTGATGAAAACTTTCACGTATTGTTATGAAAACACCTAAGACTATTTAAGTGTCCACAAAGCAAGAAAGAAAGGAAAGAAAAACTATGATGCTTTTTTAATTTTTCGTTTTCAATTTCCCAGGACAGTGTTCCAGAGGTAGAAGTCCTCTTATGACATAGGATTTTTTAAGGAGCAAAATTAGTTCCTATTTATTGCATAAACCATTCCCCTTTCATTATTTTCCCGCAAAGTTCCAGCATATCTCTTGTGCGACCACAAAGCTAAAGTGACTTTTCTTTTAACCTAAAGCTGGAGAACTATCAATACTACAACAAAGCTGCTTTAAGGGCAGAGTTTGCACATCCTTACCTTCTAAGGTCTTGTTCCAATAGTTTTCTCTCAAAAAGAAGTGGCTTACTGTTAATGTTTCTAAGGTCATGAACTCTTGAGAAATAATGAAAGCTGTGGACCCAACCCCTTTCTATGCTCCTCAAATGCATAAACACACACACACACACACACACACACACACAAATGCACACACGACTCCAGGAGATTCAGTCTCTGAAATCCAGTTCTGGGTTAAGAATCCAAAGAGGGAAAGAGAGGTGGGACTAACTGAGAGAGTAGCGTTAAAACATACACATTACCGTACGGAAAATAGCCAGCCAGTGGGAATTTGCTGTATGATGCAGGAACCCAAAGCTGGTGCTCTGTGACAACCTAGAGGGGTGGGAGGGGAAGGGGAGGCTTAAGAGGGGGGAGACATGTGTGCCCACGGCTGATTCATGTTGCTGTACGGCAGAAACCATCACAATATTGTAAAGCAATTGTCCTTCAATTCAAAATAAATAAAATTTTTAAAAAATCCAAAGGGGATGACGGCCTTTCAGCATGGAGGTTGGAGCCTGCTTAGAGTGGAGCTCCGTCCTTTCCTTGGGTGTGTGGCCAAAGTGGGTCCAGTTGTAACAGCGCATGCAAGATAGAGCTCACAGGTTTCAGGGTGGCTCACGGCCTTGTCTCACGACCCCATGACCACCTAGTGGGAGGAGCAGGGGCAATGCAGGTGGCACCCACTGAGGGAACTATCCGAGAAATGCAGGCAGAAGGCAGGGAGTGTCACTGTAACCACCTTGTGAGAAAGCATTTGCCTCTCTCCTCCATTTCTGTGAAGCCACAGGAATGGGATTGCCTTATGATGCCTTCGGGAAATGACGTCCGAGGAGGCTGTGCTCATTCAAAGGAACAACTGAGATATCCTTAGCCAAGTGTTTGTGGGGACGCCCAAGAGACTAACAACTGAACACCAAGCCCGGCACTAAACTAATGTGTTTTTCTTGGCAGCACTGTTTCTTGCAGGGTCTGAGTTCCCCCTCCAGGGATTGAACTCGTGCCCTCTGCGATGGAAGTGCCGAGTCCTAATCACTGGATTCCCAGGGAATTTCCTAATGGGTCTGTTTTCAGCAGGTGGGATATCTACCTCCCCAAAGTGTCACCATCTTCCTTACCCACTGTGGATGCCCACATAGCACCCAGGGCTGCTGGGCAGCCCCCATTACAGCCCTTCCTATGCCATCCTGCAATCAGAGGTTACTTCTCTCTTTTACTGGTTCTCCTGCAGGGTAGGGACCACGTTACTTATTTCTTAGGCTCCACACATAGCACCGTGCCTGACCCATAATCTCGGTTTCACACTCTACTCAAGAACCGTCACCTTCCGTGTTAGTCCAGGTCCTCCGAGAAGCAGCTGCCAAGATGGACTTACCCATGCAGGGATTTTAACAGGGGCAGTGCCATGCTGAGAAACGGTAAGGAGAGAGTTGGGTGATGCTGAACGCCGGAGGATGGGCGAGAAGGCTGGGGAGATGCTTGGATTGTCCTGCCGTCTAAGGAAGATTCATCAGAATCAGGAGCTAAAGCCACGACCACCAGCTAAAGCCAGCCATGTCAGGAACGTGTGCCCCTGGGCCTGCAGGCCTTGGTGCCTTTGCCGCCCCCCGCCTGCTGGCTGGAAGCAGCCTGTGGTCAGCGCGATCTTGGCGCAAACAGAGCGCCCTTGGTCACTTACACTTCCTGCAGCTGGAGGTCTGTGAGTCCATTCCCGTGGCCGCCGCTGCCGGCTCACTCTAATTCTGCAGCTTCGGTGAGCTCCTCGGTCCACTAGCCCCACTCCCTCCAACCATCATTCCTTTGAATCTTCGTTCCCTTCCCTGTTTAGGCTTCAGAGCCCATCGCTGGAACCGTTCCCTGGTAAGCACCCTTAACTCTGCCAACTGCCCCTCACTCGGAGATGCTCACCTGGCCTGTTACCCACACTCTCCTTCCTAACAGAATCCTCATGTCATCCGTGGTGTTTGCCACACTGTCCTAAGCCAGGGCTTCTCAAACTTTACCGTGAGCCAGTATCAACCTGAAGGGCTTCTAAAGCTTGCTGGACCCCATACCCAGAATTTCCGATTTAATAGGTCGCCATGGAGACCTCGGAATTTACTTTTTCGACAAATGATCAGGAGATGCTAATACTGCTGATCCCAAAATCCCACCTGGAGAACCACTGTTCTAAATCCGTCCTCGTGACCCATTGCCCTCCTGAAGGAGGCCTGACCGAAGCCAGCAAGCCCCTAGCATTCCCACGGTCATTGCTGGCGTCTGGAGGAAAAGCCCTGTGTTCCCTAGCTAAAGAAGCTTTTCTTTGGGCTTCCCCAGTGGCTCAGGGGTAAAGAAATCTGCCTGCCAATGCAGGAGACACGGGTTCGATCCTTGGTCCAGGGAGATCCCACAACGAAGGAGCAACTCAGCCTACGTGCAGCAGCTATTGAGACTGTGCTCTAGAGCCTGGGCTTTGCAACAAGAGAAGCCACCGCGACGAGAAGCCTGCCCCCTGCAGCTCCGGAGGAGCCCCCCGCCGCCACAGCCAGAGAAAAGCCCCCGCTGCAACGAAGACCCAGCAGGGCCAAAAGTAAATGAATAAGCTTTTCTTTCTCTCCTGCTCTGCATGAGTGAGGAAGCAAGCAGGCCTCATTGCCACCCTTAGACGTGTCATGAGCAAGACACAACTATAAGAAACCCATCTGTGGGCAACAAAGTAGAGAAGAAAGCTGACGGAAAGAAAGAACCTGGGTCCTTGATGAAATCCTCGTGCCGCAGAATCAGCCAGGCTTGGAGCCTGACCCACCTCTGAACTTTTCTTTAAGTTAAATAATTCATTTTCTTATTGTTTAAGCTAGCTCCAGAGAGGGTTTCTGTTACTGGCAATCAAAAGGCACCTTAGCTGAGGTACCTAGGAAAAACCAAACCCTGGTCTACAGCTGCTGCTCCTCGACTGTGTGCCTACACCAGAACAGCTGAATGCTTCTTTATGTAATTGCACAAACCCAGCTGACTCCATTTACTTCAAAATCATGACCACCATCAGGATCTCACCCGGCACCGAGGAATGCCTGTCAGGCCTCCTCCGATTCCCTTTGCTATCCCCTTCCTTGCTGTCTGAGAAGGTGGCGGTTTGTTGCTCATTCCCCAGAGGCTAAAACTTAACGCTCCGGCAGCTAGAAGAGTCCAGGCGGGCAAGTGGAGGTTTGTGTCTGTGACAACGGGGGTCAGGCCCCAGCGAGGGCACGTCCTCTGGACTCCCGCCTGGCCCTCAGTGGTCCTGTGAGCGCCCCGTGGAGGCCCCAGGAGAAGAACTGGAAGTGAGGGCTGGGCTTCCTTGTGTCTGGGTTTCCTCCGGGGCGCTGTACTGTCGTACCTGCCGATACTCAGCCAGTGGTCACAATTTTAGCTGATTTCTTTTTTTTTTTTGAGCTGATTTCTTCTTCCCTGCTTCTGTGCTGGCTGGTGTCTCCTCCTATGCTGGGCCACAGGCATAGCAGTCCACATATCCCACTTCAGGAGGGTCCTTTCCCTCCTTGGAATTCCAACAGCTTAGCTGCCTTGCAACATCTTCTGTGTGAAATGCCCAAGGAAAGCTATGATGCTGTATTTTACCCAATTTTCCCTTATTTTAAAAGTGAAAGTCACTAAGTCACGTCCAACTCTGCGACCCCATGGACTGTAGTCTGTCAGGCTCCTCTGTCCGTGGGATTCTCCAGGCAAGATTACTGGATTGGGAAGCCATTCCCTTCTCCAGGGGATCTTTGCAACCCAGGAACTGAACCCAGGTCTCCTGCATTGCAGGCAGATTCTTTACTGTCTGAGCCACCAGGGAAGCCCGCCCTTATTTTAGGGTAAGAGCAAATTCTTTCCAGCTTTCAGTAGAAGAATCATCAGAGAGGTATTCTGAAATCCAAATGAAGAAATATAAGTGCAGTCATTGGAAAGATTCTATAGTCTTCATGGAAATGAAAGGAGCCACCAGGGAAGCCCGCCCTTATTTTAGGGTAGGAGCAAATTCTTTCCAGCTTTCAGTAGAAGAATCATCAGAGAGGTATTCTGAAATCCAAATGAAGAAATATAAGTGCAGTCATTGGAAAGATTCTATAGTCTTCATGGAAATGAAAGTGATTCCATTTACATGAGGGCAGCAGGTAAGATCTGTAGGAACACGTTATGATTTGTTGGGGCTTTATTTTAATTTATTTATTTTTGCCATTCTGCAAGGTTTGCAGGATTCTAGTTCCCGGAGCAGGGACTGAACCCAGGCCCCAGTAGTGAAAGCATCCTAACCACTGGACCACCAGAGAATTCCCTAGAATGCACCATGATTTGCAGTAGCAATCAGACAAACAAACAACAGAGATAATCAAAATTTCTGTTGACAGCAGAGTAGATATTAATAAATAGTGATATAGGCATGGAATGGAATAAACACCTCACTGCACTCAACCATGCTAATGAATCTGAGAACGATGTCAAGGTAAAGAAGCCAGGCATGAAAGAGCACATACTGTGTGATTCCACTTATGGCAAGTTTGAAAACAGGCAGAAAACTAAACAATCTATTTTAGGGGGTAGCATATAAAGTCAAGCTATAGGAAAAGCAAGAGAATGATTAGCACAAAATCCAGAATAGTGGTTACTATTTTTTAAAGTAATAACTTGATAAAAAGCCAGTGAAATTTAGGGTTTCTATTTCCCTGGGACAGCTGTCCTCATTGTTTTATAGCACTTCGGGGAAGATCAGGTGTAATAACCGATGATGCGTTGGTCTCATTAGACATTAATTTTCTAGCCCCAGGGGTGGAGCCTGGATCAGATGATTTCTTCCATGGAAACGAAGACTTCACTCAGGCACACTGACTCCCAAACTGTGTGGGCTTCATCGCCACCTCTTGTTATCCTGGGACCCGGGCTCTCTGGTAACGCAGGGTGTGAAGGAGTCAGGTTCTCACAAGTCTAGCAAGGCTGCTACATACTCGCTGCAGAAAAGAATGAGTTCGATCTGCTCTAATAGCCTGCACGCGTGCTCAGTCCCATCCGATCCTTTGCCGCCCTGTGGGCCTTAGCCCGCCAGGCTCCTGTGTCCATGGGATTCTCCAGGCAGGAATGCTGCAGCGGGTGGCCTTCTCCTTCTCCAGGGGAGCTTCCCACCCCAGGGATCAAACCCACGTCTCTCGCATCTTCTGCACTGGCAAATGTGTTCTTTACCACTAGGCCTCCTGGAAAGTTCCATACAACAGCCTGCTGCTGCTGCTAAGTTGCTTCAGTCATGTCTGACTCTGTGCAACTCCAGAAACAGCAGCCCACAGGCTCCCCCGCCCGGGATTCTCCAGGCAAGAACACTGGAGTGGGTTGCCATTGCCTTCTCCAGTGCATGAAAGTGAAAGTGAAGTCGCTCAGTCGTGCCCGACTCCTGGCAACCCCATGGACTGCAGCCCACCAGACTCCTCTGTCCATGGGATTTTCCAGGCAAGAGTATTGGAGTGGGGTGCCATTGCCTTCTCCAATACAACAGCCTAAGTGTCTTCAAAGAAAACTGTATTCCAGCTTGTCTCACTGGAGGAAGACCAACCATTTGGTCAGGAGGTCTCAGTAGATGGGAGAGCAGTAGAAAGTCCAGTAGCCCAGTGAAGAAAGTTACATTTCAAAGCACATGTATAGACATAGGCTGCGTCATGCCGCCTGCAGGACCTCAGTGCCCCAGCCAGGGGCTGAGTGCAGACCTGTGGCAGTGGAAGCTCATAGTCCTAACCGCTGGGCGCCAGAGAATCCCCTGCAGCAAGTATTTCGGCGTGGTCGACTGCCCCATCCCTTGAAGAGGCACCAGGGACCTCTGATCCAGACATATGGAAAGTGCTTCGAGAAACATTTAACACAGCACCGACCAGCATTCACCTAGGAATGAGCCCCCGTTCTGGGCTCATTATAAATATTAGCCCACTTAATCCTCATAATAACCCTAAGAGGCGGGTAATATTATTACCCCCGGTTTATGGCAGAGGGAACTGGCCCACAGTGCAGGGACAGTAAGTGCAGGCTGGAGCGTGGGCCGTGCCCCCTGGCCCCGGAGCCCAGGGCTGCCTCCGTGTCCACAGCAGCCCTCCCCCTGCGCCTGGTCCATGGCGCCGGAGTGCTAAGGCCACCTGTTTGAATAGGCAGAGGGAGGGGTCTTGCCCAGCTTCCTCTGCCAGGGTGTAGATGTGAGCTCATTTTCATAGAATTTACCTACTGGCCTGGAGCCAGTCGCTGGATTTGCATAGCCCAGAGTCCAGCCCTGCAGAATACCACCCAAGCCTGTCCTTGGTCCAGACTCTCAACGGCCCTGGGGCCCAGATCACAAGAATGTAGAACAGACAGGGTGAAAATGGGCACTGAAATGAGAAACTGCCTGAGTGACTTAGTGAGGGCAGAAGACCAGAATCAACAGGAAAGCACCTTGACCATCTGCAGACAGCTCCTTCCCGGTCTCCACCTGTGACATAAGAAGCTGGATCAGGAGTTTCCAGATGTCCTCTAAATCCCCTGGAAAGCTGTGGAAAAATAGAGGCTTCTCCTCCTGACCCCCAAGTTCTGACTCAAGATAGAAAGCTAGGCACCATTGTGTACCAACTCATTCATCCATGAGTCAAGACGATCAAGTTTTTTTAGCATATACGAGGCTTAAAAGGGGCTTCCCGGTGGCTCAGTGGTAGAGAATCCTCCTCTTGCCCAGGAGATGCAGGTTCGATCCCCTGGGTTTGGAAAATCCCCTGGAGGAGGGCATGGCAACCCACTCCAGTATTCTTGCCTGGAGAATCCCATGGACAGAGGAGCCTGGTGGGCTACAGTCCACGGGGCTGCAAAGAGCTGGACATGACTGAGTGACTAAGCACACAGAGGATAGTAAGGGGGAGTTCGGCTTTACTGTGAGTTTGCATTAATCACAGAATTAAAAGAATTCCTAGCAAAGTGTCAGCAACTCTGATGTCTTTAGAAGTTGATAATCCCCCTCTCTCATAAAAATAGTTTTAAATTTTGAATGGGAAGGAGAGAGCTCTTTTAGCCTTTAGAGTCAGAGCTCACATGTCACACTCTGTGTCAGGCCTGTGTAGTCTTTTTTTTTTTTTTTTTTTTAATGTGCACCATTTTAAAACTCTTTATTGGATTTGTTACAATGCTTCTTCTGTTGTTTATGTTCTGATCTGGGGGCCATGAGGCATGTGAGATCTTAGCTCCCCAGCCAGGGATCGAACCCTCACCCTCTACCTTGGAAAGCAAAGTCTTAACCACTGGACTGCCAGCAGAGTCCCAGGCACCGCATGGTCTTATTGAACAACCCTCTGTGTTGTGTTCCATCATCTCCATTTTACAAGTGAAAAGTGGGATTCCGGAAAAATAAGTATTTTTGCCACAAAACTCATTAAGGCCTGTCAGACACTGGATAAATACATTCCATAAATGCTTGCCATGTATTTGCATAGATTCCTTCATGCCTATTCACAGGCCCATCCCATATAGCCATTCATTCATTCAACAGATATTTCCTGAGCCATTTGCTCTCCTTAATACCGAGAACACAAAAATGTACCAATTCTTGCTTGATTATAAGTCCATTTCAAAACACCTCCAGTGTTTTCAAGACTAGGATGTCCTGAAAAGAACAGAAAAGATCTAAACACGAACCAGGATAAATCCTTGACTCTCAAACACAAAAATCTTAATTCTGTGTTTTAAGAGCATCTGTCTTCATCCTACAGTCAATACAAAATTGAGTTTTTAAGAGTATTAATAGGAATGTTAACATCAAAGCCCCTTCTGTGCCCTCGAGCACGGCGTATCGGGAAGGGACTCCTGGCTCAGTGTGGGCCATCTTAACCATCATTTTAACTTGTTTAAACATTTATCATTAAGACCACTTTCAGAACAAGTTGAGTAATTTATTTTTACCCTCACTTTTAACATTATATTTATTGTTTTGGCTGAGCTGGGTCTTTGTTGCTACACACAGGCTCTCTCTAGCTGTGGGGAGTGGGGTCTCCTCTCTAGGTGCGGAGTACAGACTCTAGGCTTCAGTAGTTAACGGCTCCCGGGCTCAGCAGTTGTGGCCCAGGGGCCCTAGGGCACAAGTGTTTTGGTTTTGATGACAGCGTGATGCTACCAGACACCACCATTAAAAGCTAAAGTGAGAAACTGACCCGTGCAGTTAGGCTCTAGAAGTTTTCTTGGAGCGCCTTTGGGCCAAAAGTCCTCTTACAAGCTTGAGGAGGCTGAAGGTCAGAGCTTGCTCACTCCTCACCTGGGGCTCCTCTCTTAGGCCTTTGAAGCTGCTTGAGGGAACAGCACTACTCTGACATCCTTAACTGGAGACTGAAACCAGGGAAAGGGAGATGGGGCTTGGATAATGAGTGCTGAGCAGTCTGGGGCCATACATGGTGAGCCACTCTGCAAGGGTGGGCGTCTCGTAGACAGGGGTGGGGGAAGAAGCCACCAGCACACACACATAACTAGGCATTCACGCATGCTCACTGCTGCAAGATCCCAGTTTACTGAGTCAAGAGAATAAGGGTTTAGGAGAGGTGAGATGTCTACGCAACGGTAGACTCCACACAGTGGCAGCGTATGATTTTCCCAAGCTCCTTCAGGGCGTGCAGTGTTTCTGGCTGCTTCCTCATCGCTGTCGTGCCTGACTCTCTGTGACCCCATGGACGCCAGCACACCAGGCTTCCCCATCTTTCACTATCTCCTGGAGTTTGCCCAAGCTCAAGTCCATTGGGTCGATGATGTCATCCAACCATCTCATCTTCTGTCGTCCCCTTCTCTTTCTGCCTTCAATCTTTCCCAGCACCAGAGTCTTTTCCAGTAAATGTCTTCTTGGATGAGAGGAAAAGTCATGAACTTTGTTCTCTAACACCGTCACCTATACCGGAAAGACTCGCCATGTCATGGAATGACAGCTGGGAGCTAGCAATGTTAGAATCGTGGTTGGAAGGGCAAATAGCTCCATGGTTTGCAAGAGTTATATGCAGGATCTATGTAGTCAGAGTCTAGAGTCTGAACTTTTTAAAATTTATTTTTTCTTTTTTTCGGTCTTGCTGCGCAGTATGTAGCATCTTAGTCCTGAACCAGGGATCAAACCCTCGCCTCCTGCATTTGAAGGGTAGTCTTAACTATTGGGCCACCAGAGAAGTCCCCTAGAGTCTAAATTTTAAAAGCCCTTTAGATGGTTCTGGTGGACAAGTTGGTTTGGGGAACACTGCTGTGGATCAAATTCTACCTAGGGTCAGAGCCATTTCTCATGCAAAGAAGGCTTAAATATTTCCAATGATGGGGAGCTTGAGAGCATCTGAAAATGATCCCCCATTGAAAACAATATTTCTCTTTCATTCTGGTTTAGACTTTGCCAATGACTGTTTGGAATCTTTCTACACCTTTTCAGATAAGTCACTAACAGTCATCTTATAAATACTGAAAGTTAGTCCTTCTACTCCTTCAACTAAATAGTTAGGCCAAATGCTTTAGAAACGTCTGTACACATTGACACAATAATTCCACTTGTGGGATCCTGTCCTAAGGAAATAATCTGAAATATTTTAGACACAGCCCAGAAGCTTATCACATCCTGGTTGGCCTTGCACATAAAGCATCTATATTCTTTTGTGTAGCATAGTGATGGGAATAGCAATGGCTACAATTTCCTTTTCCTGATTAAGGAGTCTCATGATGACAATCAAGCCTCTACTGGCTCATCAGCATTTTCCTCAGAATTGCTTCCTATGTGTCGGCTCTACTGGGCATCTTAAAGGAAGTAGAATATAACTACTGAAAAAAATATTATGCAACTTTTTTGAATGTCAGATATTGGTTAAAATGTTAAGGGAACTCTATCCTCTTACCCTCCTATATACATTCATTCACTCAACTGATATTCATTAAAACCTCCCATGGGGCAGAATTTGTGTTAGAAATGGGAATCTGATGAACAGGCAAGGCGTCTGCCCTTTTGATTCTTAGACTATGTGGAAGAGGTAGATCATTGCCTAAAAGTAACAAGTTCTATGACAAAGAAGAGATTGGAAGTGGGGATAGGTTTGGGGGCAGCGGGAGAGGAGAGAATATTAATTCTCCTTGAAAGTCCTGTTTCCAAATACAGTCCCATTGGGTGTTAGAGAGTCAACATATGAATTTGACGTGTGGGGACACAATTCAATCCATAACAGGAGGGAAAACTGAAGTCCTGATGGGGAGAAAATTAAACCCAAAACAAGTATGTGGAAGGGGACTGAGTGCAGAAATAATGTTCCAGGCAGAGGGAACAGTAAGTGCAAATTCTCCCAAGCAAATGACACGCCTGTGAAGCGAAGATCAGGACAAAGCCAAGGTGAGAGGATCGGGAAGCAGGGGCAGGTGGTGAGCTGGTCGGTATACAGCTCGAGTTTGGCCAGGGCCAGAACTCGCGGAGCCTTAGAGGCCATAACAGAGCTTTCTAGGCTTCATTTTCTATCTGATAAAAAATGAATCTGAAGGGTTATTCTTTCCCCTACGGGAAATCGACATGACCCAATTTACAGTTTCAGACCACCATGGCTGCTGTCAGAAGAATAAAATACTGAGGGAAATATGAGCAGGGAGATGAATAAGGAGGCTCTTGCAGAAGCTGAGGAGAACCGTCACGGCTGTCAGCTTCAAGAAGAAGGCAGTGATCAACTGGTAGAAACACTCCCACTTTGTTACTCCGGTGGGATACTCATTGCCTCATGGGTCTGATGAGAGGAACTGGGGGAGTACTGAGATCAGATGCGAGGCTGGCATGAATGCAGGGGAGCATGGACATACGGAGTCAAGCCAGAAACCATGACAAGGCTTTGGAGAGATTTTGATGTAAAGGAGAACAGAAAAGTGAAACATAATTGGGGTGGAATGTGGGTAAAAGGGAAATGTTTAAAGATAGGATCCGAAGAATCCAGTAAAACGGAGGACTCTGGGGGAAAAAAAGAGGAAAATTGCAGAGCAAAGCCTGGGTCAGAAATATCCCCTGCAGGAAGAAATGGCAACTCATTCCAGGGTTCCTGCCCGGAGAATCCCGAGGACAGACGAGCCTGGAGGGCTGCAATCCGTCGGCTCACGCAGAGTCAGACCCACTGTGCGCCTGGGCACCCTCACACGCCTAGGTTTCAGCTCCTTTGTTCAGAGAGGATCTCATAGTTGTTTCTAGCTCAATAATGTCCCCATGAAACTTTGATTTCCCCTTTCCAGTTATTCCTTTTTAAGAATTCCTTTTGATAGAGGGTTTAATCAACTCATGTCATTAAATTAGTTCTGGCTATTTACCATCATGAGTCAGAAGTACCCATAAGACCCAAGTGCAAAAAGGGTGATTTTTAATATATCTTCCCTGGAATATCCGTGGATTTTGTTAAATTTACCCAAGATTTTTGGTTGTGGTTGGTGTATCTGATTCTGCTCTCAATATACCATTTAAGCAACAAGCAATCAGAAAGCTCCTTCCCAGGCTAATGCAGAGACAGCTAGACAATTTTCTGATCCTATTTTCACAGCTCCCATCTTGCCTCCGATCCAAGGATTTAATTTTCCCAGCTTCCAGCCAGCTCTTTGTGAAAGCCATCATATTTTGTCACCTTCCCTGGTTTCTCAGTAGGAAAGTCCCCACTTGCCCAATATGCCGGCCATTAGCAATGTGGAATTTTACCTCTGAGAGTGCTGCTTATGGAGAAAGGAGCAATTTGCAGTCCATTTATTGTACCCTTTGTTGTTTTAAAAATTTTAGGTCATTTGCTTTGATCCTTATTGCTGAAAGTGAATTGACCATTAGCGGGAGAATATGAGCTGCTAAGTGGAATCTATTGTAGATGAATCTAGAAGACCATTAGCTTTTCATTGCGAGGAACAATTAGTGTTTACTGTTTATTGTATAGTGCAATCACACGCATTTCCCCTAGAGGTTGTAAACCTTTAAAAGCACTGAGAATAGGTTTTTAAAGCCACTTGAAAATACAAGCAAGATGGAAACAGAGTTAGCGAGCAGGAGGAAGAGTTGATAGCCAGGGCTTTATTTTATTCGTGAGCAGGCTGATTTACCCGCCTTCTAACTCAGTATATTATCCCCCTTCCCCTTGAGCTTCTGAGTTAATCATAAATAATGTGCATCAGTTCATTTTGCCCTAAATGCAAATATCAGTCCTGGAACAAATATTTAAATAGTGCCAATCAGAGCCTTTTATGTTCTTTTATCAACCCCCAGTGTAAACAGCAGCTTCTGAAAAGGCTTTCTTTTTGATGAATGCTATTCTGAAATCTGGCTTACAGGCTACAGGATTTGAACTTAAGCTTTGGCTTCACCAGGGAGGAGAATGAGGCAAAGTGATACAGCTGAGACCTGCTCTAGGACCAGGGGCTAGGGAGTAAAACGCAGGTTTGGGATGGACTTGTACACATGGCTGTAATTCAAATGGATAACCAACAAGGTCCTCCTGCAGAGCACAGGGAACTCTGTTCAGCGTCATGTGGCAGCCTGGATGGGAGGGGAGTCGGAGGAGAATGGACACATGTGTATGTATGGCCGAGTCTCTTTACTGTCCACCTAAAAGTATCGTAACATTGTTAATTGGCTATACTCCAATACAAAAAAAAACAAAAACAAACACCTGGGTCTCTCAGCTGCCAGCCCGGGGCTCCCCCATCCCTCCTTTCCACAGGCACTCATCTGTTTCAGGAGCTGGAAGCCTCTTCTGGCCTGATGCTCTTCCTGGGGAAGGAGGTGTTACAGGAGAGAAGGACTCTTCTCTCATTGCCAGAACGAGGGAGATAGGAGTCTGTCTGTCCTTGGCTCAGGAGGAAGGCACAAAGTCTTGCTTCTCAGGAGTGGGGCAGACTGGGAGCCTCTTTTCACTTAAATGGATGAGGGAGGAGGAGGAAGAATCCCTTCTTAGACCAGAGCGGGATGGGGATGGCCACTCTCTGCTAGAGCCTGAGCATCTGCCCTGCCCCTCCCCCTCCCCTCAGCACACCCCCCAGCCTGCTCGCCCAATCAGCACTTCTCACTGGCTTGGGGCAACAGTGTTTCAGCTGGACTCAGCCCCTCTACTCCTCCAATCCAGCACCCATGCAGCCCAGAGGGACTTTCTGAAATGGAGATCTGACCACTCCGTGCAGGGGACCTGCCATTTGGCAGGATAAAACCAACGCCATGATATGACTTACCAGGTGCTTGGTAACCTGGATCCTACTGCTTCTTCACCCCCATCTCTCCACATCCAGAGTCTTCAGAACAAACAAACAAAAGAGACTTCCAAAAGGGAGCCCACCTACACTGTTGCTGGGAATGTAAGTTGGTGCAGCCACTATGGAGAGCAATCTGAGTTTCCTTAAAAACTGAAAATAGAGTTACCATGTGATCCAGCAAGGGTTTCCCAGGTGGCACTAGAGGTGAAGAACCCGGCGGCCAATGCCGGAGGCATAAGAGGCGTGGTTCAACCCCTGGGTTGCAAAGAACCCCTAAAGGAGGGAGGGCATGGCAACCCACTCCAGTATTCTTGCCTGGAGAATTCCATGGACAGAGGAGCCTGGTGGGCTACAGCCCATGGAGTTGAAAAGAGTCAGACATGACTGAAATGACTTCGCATGCATGCTCATGATCCAGCAATCCCATTCCTGGCCATATACCTGGAGAAAGCTGCAATCCAAAAGACTCATGCACCCCTGTGTTCATAGCAGCACTATTTACAATGGAAAAAACTGTGTGGATCACAATAAACTGTGGAATATTCTGAAAGAGATGGGAATACCAGACCACCTGACCTGCCTCTTAAGAAATCTGTATGCCGGTCAGGAAGCAACAGTTAGAACTAGACATGGGACAACAGCCTTGTTCCAAATAGGAAAAGGAGTACGTCAAGGCTGTATATTGTCACCCTGCTTATTTAACTTCTACGCAGAGTACATCATGAGAAACATTGGACTGGAAGAAACACAAGCTGGAATCAAGATTGCTGGGAGAAATATTAATAACCTCAGATATGTAGATGATACCACCCTTATGGCAGAAAGTGAAGAGGAACTAAAAGCCTCTTGAAGAAAGCGAGAGAAGAGAGTGAAAAAGTTGGCTGAAAGCTCAACATTCAGAAAACGAAGATCATGGCATCTGGTCCCATCACTTCATGGGAAATAGATGGGGAAGCAATGGAAACAGCGTCAGACCTTACGTTTTTGGCTCCAGAATCACTGCAGATGGTGACTGCAGCCATGAAATTAAAAGATGCTTACTCCTTGGAAGGAAAGTTATGACCAACCTAGATAGTATATTCAAAAGCAAAGACATTACTTTGCCGACTAAGGTCTGTCTAGTCAAGGCTATGGTTTTTCCTGTGGTCATGTATGGATGTGAGAGTTGGACTATGAAGAAAGCTGAGCACCAAAGAATTGATGCTTTTGAACTGTGGTGTTGGAGAAGACTCTTGAGAGTCCCTTGGACTGCAAGGGGATCCAACCAGTCCATTCTGAAGATTAGCCCTGGGATTTCTTTGGAAGGAATGATGCTGAAGCTGAAACTCCAGTACTTTGGCCACCTCATGTGAAGAGTTGACTCACTGGAAAAGACTCTGATGGTGGGAGGGATTGGGGGCAGGAGGAGGAGGGGACGACAGAGGATGAGATGGCTGGATGGCATCACGGATTCGATGAGCATGAATCTGAGTGAACTCTGAGAGATGGTGATGGACAGGGGGCCTGGCATGCTGCGATTCATGGGGTCGCAAAGAGTCAGACACGACTGAGCAACTGAACTGAACTGAACTGAATAATATTTCATAGGGTTTAGTGTTAAAATCAAAGAAAACCATACATATGGAAAATGGACTGGTTCTTACCACGTAAGAACTTATGCTGCCGCTGCTGCTGTTGAGATGTGAGCCTCCCGCCCGGCCTGCAGCC
Organism: Nanger dama; assembly: GCA_917880005.1. Lineage (NCBI taxonomy): Eukaryota > Metazoa > Chordata > Mammalia > Artiodactyla > Bovidae > Nanger > Nanger dama. Next base: position 5,124,158 of record CAKJTW010000029.1, read on the forward strand.
CTCCCAGAGGAGCAGTCAGCACAGTGAGCAGACTCCTCTGCGCGATTCCAAAACTCTCTGGAGACCCGTGCGGGTCAGAGGTTTACTCAGCTCTGGTCGGGCTGAGGAGTAGCGATGAAGTGCAGGACTGTATTACCTGCTACAGGCTGGATTGTGTCTCCACCCAGATTCTCACGTGGAAGCCCTAACCCCCAGATTCTACTGCATTTGGAGGTGGGGCCTTTGAGGTAATTAAGGTTAAACGAGGTCCTGGGACGTTCTGGGTGAAGTTCGACTCCAGCAGAATTGCTGCTCTTACAGGAAGAGGCGGGGGCCGACAGGCCAGGTGAGGACGCCTGAAGTGGGTGCTGCCTGCAAGCCCGAAAGCGAGAGGCCTCAGGGCAGACAAACCTGTGGACGCCTTCTCGCCAGACGTGCAGCCTTCAAATCGGTGAGAGAGAAATCTCTGTGTGTCAGCCCTCTAGTAGGCGGCATCTTATATGGTGTGTGGGTGCTAGTCACTCAGGCGCATCTAACTCTCTGCGACCCCATGGGCCATACAGTCCCTGGAACTCTCCAGGCCAGAGTACTGGAGTGGGCAGCCTTTCCTTTCTCCAGGGGATCTTCCCCACCCAGGGACTGAACCCCGGTCTCCCGCACGGCAGGTGGATTCTTTACAGTCTGAGGCGCCAGGGAAGCCCATCCTGTGTGATAACCCTAGCAAAGTAACTCATTACCCAGAGACAGTTGGTGGCCTTTGTTTTTGCTTTGAGAGAGTGATTCTTATGACTTAGGCAGAAAAGGCAGCACTTTTTCTTTTAAATTAGTGCCTCTGAGGGAGAGGGAAAGGGTGGGATGGTTTGGGAGAATGGCAATGAAACATGTATATTTTCTTGTAAGAAACGAAGTGCCAATCTATGTTCAATGTAGGATGCAGGATGCATGGGGCTGATGCACAGGATGATTCAAGTAGAGGATGTGGGGTGGGAGGTGGGAGGGGGCTTCGGCATTGGGAGATTGTGTTCACCTATGGCTGATTCGTGTCAATGTATGGCAAAACAAATACAGTATTGTAATTAAAAAAATAAATAAATTAAAAAAAATAATAATAATAAATTAGTGCCTGGAACAGGGTAAGTGAACTCTAAGTGGTCATAAGTGTTTCTTTCTTTTTTTTTTTAATGTGTACCATTTTTAAAGTCTTTATTGAATTTGTTACAATATTGCCCCTGTTGTTTATGCTCTGGTTTTTGGTTGGTGAGACCTTGGCTCAGCAGTAAAGAATCCGCCTGCCACTGTGGGACATGCAGGTTTAATCCTTGGGTTGGGAAGATCCCCTGGAGGGACGGCCACCCACGCCAGCATTCTTGTCTGGAGAGTGCCATGGACAGAGGAGCCTGGAGGGCTACAGTCCATGGGGCCCCGGAGAGCCTGAGCTGGCTGGACAACTGGGCACAGGCATGTGGGAGATCCCAGGGCCGCGGTCGGGGGTTGAGCCCACACGCTTGGCCCTGGAAGGCGAAGCCTCAGCCACCAGGCCGCCTGGGAGGGCGCACAGCTGCTCCTCTTCCGGCGGCTCTCTTGCTGCTGTTTGTGTTGCTGGTGTGCGTGTTTCTGAAACGCTCACTGTTGAGAAGGGAAACGCAGAGCACACTCCAGCCCCCAGAGGGTACAGAGACTGCCCACCGCCCACAAGGGGCAAAAATCACTTTTGTGTTTCCTATACACAAGACTTTTTAGGCACGACTGAGAAACGACATTATTAGTTCTGCGTGTAAAACCATGATTTGACATTCGTATATTTTGTGAAATGACGACCACAGTCAGTGCATCTCTCAGGTCGCTTCAGTCTGACTCTCTGTGACCCCGTGGACTGTAGCCCGCCAGGCTCCTCTGTCCACGGGATTTCCCAGGCAAGAATATGGAGTGGGTTGCCATGCCCCCTCCAGGGGATCTTCCTGACTCCGGGATCAAACCCACGTCTCCTGTGTCTCCTACATTGCAGGGGGATTCTTTACTGCTGAGCCACTGAGGCTCAGACCACGACAAGTCTTAGCACCACTCATCACACAGAGCTAGAATTATTTTCCTGGGATGAGAATTTTCAAAATCTACTCTTAACAACTGTCAAACATGCAATACAATATTATTAACTATAGTCACCAAGCTGTACATTATACTCTCATGACTTATCAGTATCTGAAAGTTTGTGCCTTTTGACCTCTTGACAAATTTTGCCCATTTCCCCAGCTCCCTGCCTCTGGCATCCACCAATCTGTCCTCTGCCTCTGTGAGCCTTTCTGTTGTTGTTGTTGCCATTTTTCTAAAGATTTCACGCGTAAGTGAGCTCATACAGTATTTATCTCTTCTCTGCCTTATTTCAGTTGGCATAATGCTCTTGAGGTCCATCCATGTCACTACAAATGGCACTCAGTCCAGTTCAGTCGCTCAGTCGTGTCCGACTCGCTGCAACCCCGTGAATTGCAGCACGCCAGGCCCCCTGTCCATCACCAGCTCCCGGAGTTCACTCAGTCAGTGATGCCGTGCAGCCATCTCATCTGCTTGTTCTTTTTCATGGCTGAAAAATTTCCACTGTAGACATATTCACATTTTCTTCACCTCGCCACCTGTTGGTGACACTTAGCCTCCATGTCTTGGCTATTGTAAGTAATGCTGCGGTAATATGAAGGTGCCTGTGTCTTCTCATATCAATCTTTCTGCTTTCTTTGGGAAAATACCCATATGTGGAATTGCCAGATCATATGGTAGTTTCGTCTTTAGTATCACATCTTATGTGAAAAAATAATCAGAACAGAATTGAAATTCATTCCCTGTCTTGTAAATGTGTCCCGGTTATAAAAAGTTAACTTCAGCCCTCTAAAATTCTGACTTAGTGAACTTTCCTCTTTAATGTTTATGAATTTCCTAAATTTCTACAACAATGCATTTCACTGTCTTTTGCCATTAGAAAGAGAGTTCAACAAAAGTTTTTTAAAGGAAAAAGACTGCAATTTTCTTTCATGTGATTTTTGAAAAACTAGAGTTGAAAAAATTCCATTTGACATTGAGAAGAGTTCATATGATGCTGCTTCTCTTGAACAAAGCCACAGACTTTATTTTCAGTGGATTATGTTTACCTTTGGACATAAGATTGCCAAAGAACAGTGGAGAGGGCAGATGTACTTTACATGCAGTTAGCCTCATAAAAGTCAACTTATTCTTTGCCATCTGTTACCGACAACACCTGCTTGATGGATGTAACAAAAGAAGTAGTCAGGGGCAGAGAACTACAGTTACACAGTTGAAAGTCAGGGTTCCTTCTTGGAGCTCATCAGATAGCGGTGGGTTTTTTTCTTCTCAATAATAAATATACACGGTTCATGAATTTGAAATACTTTACAGCAAAAAGTTTTTCAGAAACAAAATTTAGGAATAAAATTAAAGCCATTTGAGGAAAGAAACCAACTTTTGTGGAGTCCAGTTTTCTTCTCCAAGCCCTTGCATGTCACTGATTTGTTTGATCAGTTCCAAGTATATTCTCACAGAATTTCTTCAGGCAAATATAAGTGCATATGACCTCATGTATATTTTAAGCTGTGGATCCCCTAAAGAACATGATATCTAGTGGGAATGATTTTCTTTCAGAGTTTTTTTCCTTTTGGGAATAAGGGAAAAAAACCCATTGTGGTTAATGTTTATATGGCTCTACTGTTCTAATAGAAGAGATTGCCCAGCCTAGTAAAGAGAGCTGGGCTAGACATCAGGAAATGTGCCATCAGTTTAAACTATAACTCTGACTGCAATTCTCTCCTTCAGCTGAGAAGGAGACTATGAATCTGCAAGCAGGGAAAATGGAAACATGGATAACATGGATGTATCACTGCCTTGAAATGTACAAGCTCCTGGGCAAAAAGAAGGTATTAATGATTGCCTTCATAAGGACCATGGCATCTTCTAACTTTCCTTTGATGGATGAAGAGCCTTACATTGTACCTTAAAACTATCAGCTAGATTTGCAAAGCAGAACACTGCTAGCAACACACTGCTATCAAATATAATCTTTTTTTTTTTTTGGCTGAGCTGAGTCTTTACTGCTATGAGGGCTTTTCTCCAGTTGTGAGTAGGGGAATCCTCCATGGCATGTGGGATTCCTCCCGGATCAAGGATCAAACCTGTGTCTCCTGCATTGGCAGGAAGATTCTTTGCCACCGAGCCACCAGGGAAGCCCCAGATATAATCTTGACAATGAATTCATCAACCCAAATTTCTTTATCATTTGCAAATATCACTACCATTCAGTTCAGTTCAGTCACTTAGTCATGTCCGACTCTGCAATGCCTGGACTGCAGCACACCAGGCTTCCCTGGCCATCAACAACTCCCGGAGCTTACTCAAAATCATGTCCATCGAGTTGGTGATGCCATCCAACCATCTCATCCTCTGTCATCCCCTTCTCCTCCCAACTTCAGTCTTGCCCAGCATCAGGGTCTTTTCAAATGAGTCAGTTCTTTGCATCAGGGGGCCAAAATATTGGAGCTACAGCATCAGTCCTTCCAATGTACATTCAAGACTGATTTCCTTTAGGATGGAAAGGCTAACCACTATCATTAGCCACAGTGTATTGAACTTCAGTGCTTTCTACCACACACAGCTGGACATTTTACTGGGAGACCTCTCTGGACATCTAGAATGTCTGAAAAGGCAGCCAGTAGCCAGCCAGCCATAGAAGAGCTCTGCGGGCAATTGCTAAGGAAATGATGAAGAAGTCTTCTTTCTTTCAGTACAGCTAAGGAGTATGTCAAGGCTATATATTGTCACCCTGCTTATTTAACTTCTATGCAGAGTACATCATGAGAAACGCTGGGCTGGAAGAAGCACAAGCTGGAATCACGATTGCTAGGAGCAATATCAATCACCTCAGATATGCAGATGACACCACCCTTATGGCAGAAAGCAAAGAGGAACTAAAGAGCCTCTTGATGAAAGTGAAAGAGGAGAGTGAAGAAGTTGGCTTAATGCTCAACATTCAGAAAACGAAGATCATGGCATCTGGTCCCATCATTTTATGGGAAATAGATGGGGAAACAGTGTCAGACTTTATTTTGGGGGCTCCAAAATCACTGCAGATCGTGATTGCAGCCATGAAATTAAAAGACAGTTTCTCCTTGGAAGGAAAGTTATGACCAACCTAGATAGCATATTAAAAAGCAGAGACATTACTTTGCTGACTAAGGTCCGTCTAGTCAAGGCTATGGTTTTTCCAGTAGTCATGTATGGATGTGAGAGTTGGACTGTGAAAAAGGCTGAGCACTGAAGAATTGATGCTTTTGAACTGTGGTGTTGGAGAAGACTTTTGAGAGTCCCTTGGACTGCAAGGAGATCCAACCAGTCCATTCTGAAGGAGATCAACCCTGGAATTTCTTTGGAAGGAATGATGCTAAAGCTGAAACTCCAGTACTTTGGCCACCTCATGCGAAGAGTTGACTCATTGGAAAAGACTTTGATGCTGGGAGGGATTGGGGACAGGAGGAGAAGGGGACGACAGAGAATGAGATGGCTGGATGGCTCTATGGACATGAGTTTGAGTGAATTGCAGGAGTTGGTGATGGACAGGGAGGCCTGGCGTGCTGCAATTCATGGGGTCGCAAAGAGTCAGACAGGACTGAGTGACTGAACTGAACTGAAGGATGCTATTTTAACTGAGCAGGATTTCTCAGCATGGTTCTACATAATCAGTATTTTATAGGCTGCATTTTGAAAACCTTGTCCAGTATCTTTAGTCAGACTAATCTATGGAAAGCATTTGCCTCGTTTGTTTTATTTATATTATACATAACATATATGCTACATGTTATACATATTTTTCTGAACATTTAAAACAAAGCTGTAGACATCACAGCCTTTAATCCTGAAAGATTAAATATGTTTACTTCCTAAGAATATACATTATCATAGTACAATTACCAAAATCAGAATTTTAACATTGGCACAATACAGTCGTCATTTGTGAATCTCATCCTAATCGCACCAATTGTATTGGAAATGTGCTCGACAGCAGTTTTAGCTTTTTTTTTTTTTTTTAGCATGGAGTCCAGTGCAGCATCATTAAATGAGTTTGGTTTCTTTCAGAATGCAATAGTTCCTCTGCTTTTGTCTTTCCCAGTATTGGCATCTTTGAAGAACACAGTCGTTTTGTATGAAAAGGGCAGGATGAATAAGAAGGATGAAATCGCTGGTAGCAAGGGGATGGAGGAAGAGAAAGGCAAACAGTACTAAAGGCGTTAAAGAAAAGCCTCTGAATGAGACTGATTTGCAAATGAGCATGTGATAATATGCATATCTAAATAATTGTTTACATCAAAATAGTAGTCCTGGAAGGTCTGCATTTATGATACACGTGCTCAAAATCTGAATGTATTGAATACTTACTGCAGGATATGTGCTGGGCCCTTTACACATGCAAAATAGAAGTCAGCTGAAATACCTTCACTTTGAGATGCAAATGAATTAGCTGGAACTCTATAACACTTGCTGCAGGGAAGGGGTGGCGCGGCTTCCCCAACCCCCTCTAGCTACACCTCGGCAGCGGGGCTTAATTTCCTCCTGTGATCACCCCACCGTGACTCCCTCGGTGAGAAGATGCGTTAACACTGCAGGGAGCTCACTGGTGGCCTCGGGGTTAGGATTCTCTGCCCTCCCCTCCGGGCTTCCCTGCCTGTCAGTGCGCGAGATGCAGGTTCATTCCCCAGTTGGGAAAATCCCCTAGAGGAGAAAATGGCAAACCACTCTAGGTTTTCTTGCTTGGGAAATCCCATGCACAGAGGAGCTTGGCAGGCTGCAGTTGAGACACCTGAGCGCGACGCCTGCTTTCACCCTCTAGGGCCCAGGTTTGACCTTTGGCTGGGGAGCTGGGATTCTGCAAGTCATGCAGTGTGGTCCAAAAAAGAGCACCATTCCGGTAATTTGGGGGTTGGAACACGTTCTGTAGGCAATGGACTGGGTTTTTATTTCCCTCTATTCTATATTAACTGCAATGAACATCACTTTGGGTAAACTGTAAAATATATCATGTGCATGCATGCTAAGTTGCTCAGTCCTGTCTGACTCTTTGCGACCGTGTGAACTGTACCCCGCCAGACTCCTCTGTCCATGGGATTCTCCAGACAAGTATACTGGAGTGGGTCGCTATGCCCTCCTCCAGGGCATGGTCCCAACCCAGGGATGGAATCTGTGTCTCTTCCGTCTCCTGTATTGTCTAGCCTGTTTTTATCACTACCTCCACCTGGGAAGCATACATGCCTGGAAGTGAAATCCCTCATGAAAAGGAGTGAACCTTTTTGAAAGCTTTGGACATATATACTGCCAAACTGATTTCCAAAATATTGTAGCAAAACACACCCCAACAAGCAGAGATTTCCTTTTTCTCAGCTTCCTTACTGGTACCAGAGATAAATTTTTCTAACCTGGTAAGTGAAAAAATAACATCTCAATGTTCTGCTTTGTGCTGAATTGCTTTTGATGAAAAATAAATATGGATGGATAGGTAGGTAGCTAACTAAATTTTAAACTAAAAAGATGAACAATCTCCACAATTGAGGTCAATTTAAAAAAGAATATGCCACAAAGTCAACATATAAATAAAAATAAAACCCCAAAGGAGAGTTTCAACAGTTCTGTGAGCAATAACAGCATTACTGGAATGCTATTCAAGAACGATTTAAGATAAACAGCTTCTCATGTCTGCATCTTAAGGAAAAATAAAAAACATGTGTTTTCTCTGGATTAGTGTGAGTTGTAAATAATACACGCAGTACAGCTGGCACCTAATGGGGGATCAGCATGGGATTATGTGCTTTTAAAAAGTCACATTATTTAAAGGAGACACACCTCAAGGGTATCAGATGTCTTAGCAAACATGGAGAGTACGATAAAGGTTGAACTCAGGAAGCGAGAGTCCTGAAAAATACTCATAACCCTCTGACACCCACAGGGCTGAGCAAGCTTGCTCCTCCTGTGTGGAATCACAGAATCTATTTATGCTGCAACAAGATTTCCCGTGAGATGTTTGCAAAAGTAACCACAGTGTTCAACCCAATTGATGCAGTTGACCGCCCACATATCACATCTAGATCCATCTAGCAAAAATCTAGAAAATCATACAACAGTCCACTAGGATCATACCAACTGTCTAAGGCTACATTTGGCAGAACAGAGCACGGGGAAAGAAAAGGCGAGACAGATTTACAAGGAGACACGCTTAGCGAAAATGCTTCCCAGGCGGCTCAGAGACAGAGAACCCACCTGCCAGTGCAGGAGACGGGGGGTTCAGTCCCTGGATTGGGAAGACCCCCTGGAGAAGGAAATTGCAATCCACTCTAGAATTCTTGCCTGGAGAATCCCTTGGACAGAGGAGCCTGGTGGACTGCAGTCCATGAGGCGCACAAAAGAATCGGACACCACTTAGTGGCTAAATAACAACGATGCTTACTGAAGCAAATTAGTATGTATGTAAAATATCAGTTCTATAAATGTGTCTATCCTGAGGCAATTTTAAATTTAAAAATTTGTTTTATACCCAATTGCAGTTTTGACTTTTCATTTTGAAATAATGATAGGATCACAAGAAGTTGCAGGAGAAAAAAAAAATGCAGGGAAAGTCAGCTGTACCCCATGCCCAGCCTTCTCTGGTGGTAACATCTATGGTACAGCATCCGGTCTTCCCTGGCGGTCCAGTGGTTCAGACTCGGAGCTTCCACTGTGGGTGACGTGGATTTGATCTTGGTGGGAAAACTAAGATTCCCCATGGTTTTTCCTGTGGTCATGTATGGATGTGAGAGTTGGACTGTGAAGAAGGCTGAGCACCGAAGAATTGATGCTTTTGAACTGTGGAGTTGGTGAAGACTCTTGAGAGTCCCTTGGACTGCAAGGAGATCCAACCAGTCCATTCTGAAGATCAACCCTGGGATTTCTTTGGGAGGAATGATGCTAAAGCTAAAACTCCAGTACTTTGGCCACCTCATGCGAAGAGTTGACTCACTGGAAAAGACTGATGCTGAGAGGGATGGGGGGCAGGAGGAGAAGGGGACGACCGAGGATGAGATGGCTGGATGGCATCATGGACTCGATGGACGTGAGTCTGAGTGAACTCCGAGAGATGGTGATTGACAGGGAGGCCTGGCGTGCTGCGATTTATGGGGTCACGAAGAGTCGGACATGACTGAGCAACTGAACTGAACTGAACTGAACACAGAGCAGCTTGGCAAAAAAAAAAGAAGAAGGAATGTTGTAGGATAGTATCAAAGCCAGGAAACTGATGCTGAGAGGATCCAGGGAGCTTATTCAGATTTCACTAATTTTACGAGCACTCATATGTCTGGGTTAGTGGTGCAGAACCCGCCTACCAATGCAGGAGATATGAGACGCGGGTTTGATCCCTGGGTCAGGAAGATCCCTGAAGAAGAAAATGGCAACCTACTCCAGTTTTCTTGCCTGGAGAATCCCTATGGACAGAGGAGCCTGGCGGGCTACAGTCCATGGGGTCGCAAAGAGTGGGGCACGACTGAAGCGACTGAGCATGCATGCACACATGTGTATGTTGTGTATGTGTTTGTGTATGTGTGCGAGCCATCCAATGCAATTTTATCACGTGTGCTGTCACGTAACCAGCAGCATAATTAAGATACTGAGCTGTTCCATCACCCCAGGTGGCCTTATGTTGCCTTTTCCTGTCTCCCCAACTCCCACCCTCGGCCCTGGCAATCACTAATCGGTTTTCCCTACCTGTAAGTTTGTTATTACAGGAATGTTACATAACTGAAATCGTACAATATAGAACATTTGTGATTGGCTTTTTTCTGCTTGAGGTCCATCCAGGTTGTGGTGAGTCAGGAGTCCATTCCCTGTTATTGATGAATAGTGTTCCATGACACGGATGTACTACAGGTTGTTTAACCAGTCACCTGTTGAACATCTGAGTTTTTTCTAGTTTGAGGTTATCGTGAATAAAGCTGTTGTGAACATTTGTGTACAGGTTTTGCATGAAAGTAAGGTTTTGTTTCTTGGAGTAAATGCCGAAGAGTGCAGTTGCTGAATCGTATGGTAAACGCTTGTTTTGTTTTTTTAAGAAACTGAAAAACTCTTTTCTAGACAGGCTGCACCATTTTATATTCCCACTAGCTACGTACGAGAGACCCAATAATTCCATATCCTTGCCAGCATTTTGTGTTATCACAGATTTTTTCCTCATTCTGATAGGTGTGTTCTGGTGTCTCGTGATGGCTTTTATTTGCATTTCCATGATGGCTAATGATGCTGAACATTTCTTTGCGTGCTTTGTCATTTGTATATGCTTTGCAATGAGATGTCTGTTAATCTTTCTTTTTCTAAATTGAAGTATAGTTGATTTACAGTATCAGTTTCAGGTAGGTAACAGTGATTCAGTATTTTTATAGTGTGTACTCCCTTTAAAGTGGTTATAAAATATTGGCGATATCCCCTGCTCTGTACACTATATCCTTGTACCTTATTTTATACAGAGTAGTTTATACCTCTCTGTCTCTCTTTTTTAACCTGCAGACTAGCCAGTTGCTTGGTTTGATTTTATATACACTTATATATTTGGCCATGCGGTGTGCAGAAGTCTTAGTTCCTCACGGGGAACTAAGACGCCCTTCGGCGGGAGCAGGGACTGGTAACCCTGAACTGCTGGGGGAATCGGGAGTGACCCTGCTGATCTCCTGCACCGGCTTTGCCCCTCTTCTCTCCCTTCACCCACTAGATCGTTCTTTATACCTGTGAGTCTCTTTCTGTTTTGTTTGTTTGTTTTTTGGTTCTGTATTTTAGTTCCGCTTACATCATAACTTACAGTATTTATCTTTCTCTGTCTGACATTTCTCCAAGCATTATATCCTGAAGGTCCATTGATGTTGTTACCAATGGCAAAATTTCATTCTTTTTTGGCTGTAATATGTACCACATCTTCCTTATCTATTTATTTGCTGATGGACACCTGTGTTGATTACATATAGTGGCTATTATTAGTAATGGATAAGGCTGCTGTGAACATTGCGGGGCATGCATCTTTTTGAATTAGCGTCTTGGGTTTCTTTGCTACACGCCCAAGAGTGGGACTGCTGGATCCTATGGTCCTTCTAGTTTTAGTTTTTTGAGGACCCTCCGTTTTGTATTCCATAGGGGCTGCACCAACTTACATTCCCACCAACAGTGTGCTAGGGCCCCTTTTTCCAACATCCTCTCCAACATTTGTTATTTCTAGGCTTTTTAATGACAGCCGTTCTGACAGGTGTGAGGTGGTATCTCATTGTGGTTTTGGTTTGCGTTTCTCTGATTAGCATCGTTGACCGTCTTTGCATGTGCTCTTAGCCATCTGCACACCTTCTTTAGAAAAATGTCAAATTCAGGTCTCCTGCCCATTTTTTTAGTCAAGTTGTTTGCCTTTATTAAAACCGAGTTGTATAAGCTGCTTGTATAGTTTGGATATTGACCCTTTATCAGTCGTATAATTTGCAAGTATTTTATCCCATTTAACAGGCTTCCCTTTTGTTTTGTCAAAGAGGATCCTAAGCTTATTTCATGCAAAATGGAATTTTTGTGGCATCTCTGAGACTATAGGTGTCTTCCTAGATCATAGTGTTTGACCAGGACTCAGAGGTTAGCTCTGGGCTCAGAACAGAGCGCTGTTGGCCCCGCTCAGGAGGGCGACTGGTGACATTAGACAAGCAACCCCCTGTCCCTCTGCCGGGGTGATCCTCTCATTACACTGACGAGGAACCGAGGGCCCCTGGAGCATGACAGAGTGAGCGGCTGGGTCTGGTGGGGGCGGTGCACACTGCTGGCTTGCAGGATCTTGGTTCCCCAACCAGGGACTGAACCCAGGCCTCAGGAAGTAAAAGTGCCGAGTCTAAGCAGCGGACTGCCAGGGAGTTGCCTGAATTTTGTAAATTATCGTCAACATGAAACATTTTATGCCTTCACTATTTTCATGACTGAGTTCACTGAAGTAAAAGAAATGAAGTAATACGCTCTCAGTCGCCCTGAGAAGTGTCCCAGCCTTTGAACTTGGGATTTATTTTTTCTCAGGGAGACCTTTTTCCCCTAGATTTGGGCCAGACCTCCCATACTGTGGTTACCTCTTCTTCCTTGTGGATTCAGGGAGGAGAGAAAGGTTTATCTGCTTCCTTTCCTACCCCACACCCACAAAGATGCTCCTTGGACTTAGATAAAAGAACACAAGTCAACCTTTTTCTTTATCACTTACCCTGGTAGAAGAAGCTGCCCACACCACTCACCCTGGGCCAAACAGGGACAGAGACTCCACCCCAATCCTATGCAGTCAAAGGTCCCTGAAGAAATCTGAAGCAGCTTCTAAAGTAGTGCAAAATGTGTTTAAAATGCCCAAGGAGCATGCACTCTTTAAATAGTGCATAAAGTCATATATAACTTTCTTTTTAATGTCTTCATTTGTTTGGTAACTTTTGGTTTTTCATCTGCTGGGTTTCTCTAGAGAATACAACAGTGTTTAGGCACAAGCCACTTGCATGGTTATCTTGGTGCCTACATTACTCTGCATGTTTCCACCGTGGCTCAGGAACCCCCTGAGACACTGGATCAGGGTGATATACTGGAACTGTGCAAGGGCAGCAGAAAGAACTGATCTTCTTGCCAATAGTTGAGCCAAGTAAAGAATATGAGTCGAGGGTAGGTGACAGGAAGATTATTATTTTTGACTGAAATGTTGTCAAGAACAAAAATGAGGATGTCAGACTCCAGGGGATGGATGGTCCTCTCTGGTTTACACACACACACACACTCACACAGCTGGGCTCAGTGACGCCATATAACAGTAATAGACTTGGGCTCAGTGACGCCATGTAACTGTAATAGACTTGAGCACAAACACAGTTGCATTAGGCCACCATGGCTGGCGGGCCTTCCCAGGAACAACAGTCAACCTCCACTCACTTGAGTGCCGGGAGGGTCCTGTGTCCACCTGTGGTCAACCTAGGGGTTGACGGACAAAATGAGGTTCAGGTGTGATTCCTAAGAATTCCATTTGCAAACTTCTTGAGGGTGAAGGGTTGAACTAAGTGGAATTATGGGAGCAATTGTCTCCTTTAATCTTCAGTGATCGTCTCGTGTGGCCATTCACCAATTCATTCACCGGTTCAGTAGCTGTATCCCAGGCACGTCTTTGTACCATTGCTGTTATGAGTACTGGCTTTATAAGGATGAATGGGACAAACTGGGCCCCAGGCCACCGAAAGCTTACAGTCCGGAGAGCGGCTGACCGATAGAAATACCATGAAATCCACATGCAAGGAAAATATGTAAGTCTGAATTTTCTAGTAAGTACAGTTTTAAAAAGCAAAAAGAAACAGGAAAAAATGGATAATAATATTAAGAGATTAATGAGGAGATACTTTCTTTTTCTTCTCTTACACTATGTCTTAGGTATCTGCGGCATATATTCCAGCTATGGCATATCTCAGTTTGGACCTGGCAGGTTTCTAGTTTTCAGTAGCTACACACAGCTCACGGCTACTATCTGAGATGGTACTGCTCTAGGAAACACAGTTCTAGGTGCCACAGTTTACACAGTGTTAAGAGACTCATTTATTTTTTTAAAGGTGTTTTAGATACATATCTGCAGGAGAACGGATAAACAAATGGTAGTATATATGTCATATATATTACATATATATGTACAATATATACAATATTCATATATTATATGGTGGTTTAGTCACTAACTCGGGTCCAGCTCTTGATGACCCCATGGACTATATCCTGTCAAGCTTCTCTGTTCATGGGATTTTCCTGGCAAGAATACTGGAGTGGGCTGCCTTTTCCCCCTCAAGGCAGTGAAAATGAATGACACAGAGCTACACATTTCAAGCCAATGGATGACTCAGTGTTGAATAGGAAGTTGCAGTAGAATGCAGGTAGTATTACTCTATAAAATGCTTCAAATGTACAATATTAAGTAACATTATTTAGAAGTATATGTATATGTATTAAAATATAATATAAAGAAATGCCTGGGAATGGTTAGTTCCAAATTAAGGATAAGCCAGATTCAAAAAGAAAGGAATACATAGAAGTCTCCTGTAGTGGTCCAGTCACTCAGTCAAGTCCAGCTCTTTGTGACCCCATGGACTGCAGCACGCCAGGCCTCCCTGTCCATCGCCAACTCCCAGAGTTTATTCAAACTCATGTCCACTGAGTTGGTGATGCCATCCAACCATCTCATCCTCTGCCTTCCCCTTCTCCTCCTGCCCTCAATCTTTCCCAGCATCAGGGTCTTTTCCAATGAGTCAGCTCTTCACAACAGGTGGCCAAAGTATTGGACTTTCAGCTTCAGCATCAGTCCTTCCAATAAACGTTTAGGACTGATCTCCTTTAGGATGGACTGGTTGGATCTCCTTGCAGTCCAAGGGACTCTCAAGAGTCTTCTCCAACACCACAGTTCAAAAGCATCAATTCTCCTGCGCTCAGCTTTCTTTATAGTCCAACTCTCACATCCATACATGACCACAGGAAAAATCATAGCTTTGACTAGACGGACCTTTGTTAGTAACATTTTAATCCTTCCGCTGGGTAGTGAGTGCAAGGATATTTGTTACGGTGCCTCGCACCCTTTGCAATTGTCTTAACTATTTCATAGATAAAATGTCCAAGGAATTAAAAACGACAACACCATGGGAATTCCTTGGTGGTCCAGTGGTTAAGACTTTGCCTTCCAACACAGGGAGTGTGGATTCGATCCCCAGTTGGAGAGCGAAGATCTCACATGCGTTGCAGCCAAAAAACCAAACCATAAAACAGGAGCAATATTGTAACAAATTTAATAAAGACTATAAATATCAGTTCAGTTCAGTCGCTCAGTCGTGTCCGACTCTTTGCGACCCCATGAATCGCAGCACACCAGGTCTCCCTGTCCATCACCAACTCCCGGAGTTCACTCAGACTCACGTCCATCGAGTCAGTGATGCCATCCAGCCATCTCATCCTTTGTTGTAGTCTACATCAAAAAACCTTAAAAAAAAAAAAAAAAAAGCCAGACTTGAGTCTGCAGCTCCTTCTACCCATCAGCTGAGAAAAGAATGACACTTTCAAGAATCCTTCACTTAAGAGAGCTGAAGCAGACAGTGTTGGGAATGGATAGCTGGCATTTTCTCCAACCCTGGCCACAGGCAGCAAAGAGAGGGGGCTACATGGTGCTCTGAGATACAAGATAGGTCATCAAACACCTTGTGAAGAGCCAGGTCTGATTACTCAACCTCTGTTGTTTCCTTTCTTGCCACATGGAACATAAACTCCAACCTAATGAATGAGGTCTTGGGCATGACCCTGACCTTCATCTTAGCCCTGATGCGAACATTGAGGGATCCCTTATGGAAAAGTCTACTGTAACTGCAAGGCTTACCTGCTTTGGAAGATGGTCAAATGTCACAGACTTAGACCATTCATTCTGAGATGAGAATTCAGTACCTGTGGCCATCAGCTGTGAAACGTACTGGCCGAGTCTATCCTCAGATAGAGATGAGAAAGGATAGGATCGCCATGGTCCACCCTGATGGTTAAGGTCACTGACATGAGTTGGGTATGTGTATGTGGATCTGCATTTTCTTCTATCAATTCACATGAGAGGAAATGAGGGCAAAAGCATTTGTCACTTAAGAAATTTTTTTATTTCTTTGGATGAATTACAGTTATTTATTTCATTTTTCCAAAATATTCATGATTATGTTCAAACTGAACTATGAAGTGAGTCAAGTTTGACTTTTGTTTCTTCATTCACGGTTCCCTCTCCTTGTTTTATTACCTTCTTTTGGTGGTGAAATTAGTTAGGATACCAGGCCATCTGCCATAAAAGAGAGGATCCAAAATAATACTGCCCTAGGTAAGATACTCTTAGGAAAGAGATTTATTTCTCTGACACAGAGAAGTCTAAGCTAGTAGGGCCTCAAATGCTTACCCAGTTACTTTGCAGTCTTCAGCATGTGTTTTTTTGTATTTGGCTACACCCCCTGGACCAAACCCACACACCCTGCACTGGAAGGCAGAATCTTAGCACATTGGACCACCAGGGAAATCCCCAGCTTGCAATTTTTAACTCTCATGATCCGACCTAGACACTCCCGGTTCTGCTAACTCGCTCAGTCAAAAGCATGACTTGAAAATTACACACATCACTTCTGCTCAAGCCCCAGAACTTAGTCCTATGCACACACTAAGAGGCAAAGGGTAAAGGGGAGGGTTAGTTTAAAGCACAGGACAGTCATTTGGGTTCAAAAATGAAGACCCAAGTGACTTGGAAAAGGCTATGTTTGTTCACTGTGTGATAAGTTGGTGACTAATTTGAGACTGTGCTGTGGAGGAGAGCTGGGAGACCTAAGTGCACTAAGAAGATGCTGACAGATTCATTGGTGACAGGAAGCAATCCTCTGGCTGGGAAGGAGAAGCCATAAGTAAAGCGGAGATTGGGGAGCTCACAAAAGGGGGCTTGTGGCATTCCCTTTCTCCCTTCAGCTCAGACCTTCCTGACCACTGGTAAGGTTGCCCTCTGCAGGGGGATCCTGGGAGTCTCTGCGAAATTTACATCAGGAGTGAATTCATCATGTTGTTTGGTCAAAATGTGAAACTCCTCAGCTCAGATTCTACACTCTAAGCAAAGTCACAAGTTCTTACCTTGGCCGCAAAGCCCATTGTTCATCTGGCCCCCACCTGGATCCTCCAGCTCCATCTCCCATCATCCCGTCTTTACTCTGGCTCTCTTGGGTGTTTCTACAGGACAGAGAGCATGTTTCTGCCTCAGGGACGTCGCACTTGCCGTTCTTCAGTCTAGACGGCTCTTCCCCCAATTATGTACAAGGCTGACTCTCCCCGACTCCTTTCAAGTCTCTGCTCAAATGTCACCTCTTTCAAAAGGCAATCTCTGACCACTCTCTTTAAAATGATGCTACTCAAAGTGGGCTGTTTGGAGCTGTTTTTTTGTTTTGTTTTGTTTTTACTGGTTTGTTATGAGTTAAGCACAGAAGTTTTGGGGGTCTTCCTCCAGAATGTTGACACTCTTACAACATCCGAGACTATGATCAGAGGATTTGTCTCACTATTCAGGGTTTAGAGGAGAAGTTCAGGTGTGGCTGAATGCAGGTGCTGAGTCACTTATGGTTGTACCAAATGCTAGCAGAACTTCATGATATTTTAAGGTTAGCTTGTCAAGTGTAGCACTTTCCTGGTGGCTCAGAGGGTAAAGAATACACCTGCAATGAGGGAGACCTGGGTTCGAGCTCTAGGTCGGGAAGATCCTCTGGAGGAGGAAATGGAAACCCACTGCAGTATTCTTGCCTGGAGAATCCCATGGATGGAGGAGCCTGGTGGGCTGCTCCACGGAGTGACTAACACTTTCATTTTCACTGTCAACTGTAACTCAAAATATTTTTAAAAAAATTGTAGAAAATGTAAGCATGCACTTATCTTTTATATTACATAATCACTTTAAATTCTTCATCAAGCCTCTTTTAGAGTTTAATATTATTCGTTATACTAGGGAAGAAAGCTTTGTATTAATTAATTTTCTCATGCTTGGACATTTTCACTTCGTTCTAAAAATGATCTCAGTGATTTGTTACTAAATGACAAATTAAAAGGAACCTTGACAGGATACTCTGTAAATAGTTCTCTTCTAACTGGAAGTGTGATTAATTCTTGTTTTAAATAGATGAAAAATCAAGTTTGGTATATTTTTACATTTTTATTAATAGCATTCTAAAAATTATTAAAACATCTTGATGTACTACATTCTATTTTTTAAAATTAATTATTTTTTAATTGACCTTAGCATGTGACATGTGGGATGCCATTTCACTAGGGACTGACCCCAAGCCCCTAATGTGAGCATGGATTGAGTCTTAACCACTGGGTCTTAATCACCAGGGAAGTTCTGATGTGCTGCAGAAAAGAAAGTTTTCATAAGCTACAGGCAAATCTGGTAAAGATCATTTTGAGTTAGATTTGCAAATCTTGGCATCTTTTCCTGCCTTGGGAACATGTTACATATCAACATCAACGTGTGATAGAGGCATTTGGAAGAAAACCCCTCATTGTTGGAGGTCTCTGGTACCCTAAACTCAGTTCTAATTGCTTCAACTCTAGGTCAGAAGTGAGGGGAAATTTTGTTGATGTGTGTTGATGGCTGTATATGGAAATGATGCTGTGGAGACTGGCTGGTAATCATAGTTATCCTGTAGTAGAGAGAATCATAGTCTCCCAAAGTTGTCCATGTGCCCTAACCCTAGAGCCTGTGACATGGGCTTTGCAAACATGATGAAGTCAAGGATAATGGTGTGGGAGTTAACTCCAGTCTATTTCCATATTGGTAGATCCCAACCTTGGCTGCAAGTTAGAATTACCTGGTGAGTGGTTCCAACTCCTGATGCATGGCCACACCCAACAATTAAATCAGTATTTTTAAAGCTCTTCGGGTGGTTCCAATATGCAGTCAAGCTTGCATGACACTGGTCTGGAGCGAGGCTTCTCAAACATTAGCTTTCACACCATCACCTGGGGGTCTTATTAGATGCAAATTCCAATTCAGTAGGTCTGGGGCAAGCCTGAGATTCTCTAGTTCTAACAAGCTCCTGGGTAAAGCTGATGCTGCTGGCCCAGGGACCACACTTTGAGTAGCAAGGTTCAAGATAATAAGTGGCACTTACATAAAGGTGCAAC
The DNA here is from genome assembly GCA_917880005.1 of Nanger dama. Taxonomy (NCBI): domain Eukaryota; kingdom Metazoa; phylum Chordata; class Mammalia; order Artiodactyla; family Bovidae; genus Nanger; species Nanger dama. The sequence goes on from CAKJTW010000029.1 coordinate 5,142,887, forward strand.
TCAGTTCAGTTCAGTCACTCAGTCGTGTCCGACTCTTGGTGACCCCATGAATTGCAGCACGCCAGGCCTCCCTGTCCATCTAGTGAACAATTATAAGGAAAATAGGCAAGACTTTGGAGAAAGCTCTTCAGACACATTGTTATTACATTGTGATAAAATATATAGAAATTAAAATGTATCATTTTAACCATATTTAACGTTCAGTGCAGGGCTTTCCTATTGGCTGAATGGTAAAGAATCCATCTGTCAATGCAAGAGATGTGGGTTCAACCCCTGGGTTGGGAAGATCCCCTGGAGAAGGAAATGGCAACCCACTCCAGTATTCTTGGCTGGGAAATTCCAAAGATGAAGGAACCTGATGGGCTTCAGTCCCTGGGTTTGCAAAAGAGTCGCTACAACTGAGCAACTAAGCAACAAAACAATCAGCGCCATCAAGCACACTGTCCCTGCCATCCATCTTCACATCATTTCATCTTCCCCAGCTGACACTCTGTACCCATTCAACACTAGTTTTCCATTCCTTCCCTCCACTCCGCCCCCTGGCAACCGGCATGATGCTTTCCGTCTCTGTGGATTTGACTCTGGGAATCTCTGTAAGTGGAATCTTTCAATATTTGTCACCTTGCCACTGGCTTATCTTACTTGATACATTGTCCTCAAGGCTAATCCATGTTGTGGGATGTGTCAGAATTTCGTTCCTGAAATTCCATTGTCTGTATCAGTTTCAGTTTAGTCGCTCAGTCATGTCCGACTCTTTGCGACCCCATGCACTGCAGCACGCCAGGCCTCCCTGTCCATCACCAACTCCTGGAGTTCACTCAAACTCATGTCCATCGAGTTGGTGATGCTATCCAAGCATCTCATTTTCTGTCGTCCCCTTCTCCTCCTGCCTTCAATCTTTCCCAGCATCAGGGTCTTTTCTAAGGAGTCAGTTCGCATCAGGTGGCCAAAGTATTGGAGTTTCAGCTTCAGCAGACATCATTTTTTTTTAGTAAATCTATTTCTGTAGGAATGAATGGGATCACCAGTTCTGACTACAGAAGAGCACACCCAGAGTGCTTCAGTAAAAAGGAATCCATTAGGTCGGGCAAAGGTCACCGTCCTAAATGGGCTTCCCATTAAATATGGAACCACCCATTGCCGTGGACCCTGACTGACCATTCTTTTCCCAGCGGACCCTGACTGACCATTCTTTTCCCAGTTAATATTAATTGGGAAATTCCTAGTCTGAGAAGGAATTATTAATGACCTAGCTGTGGTAGGGGGCTTTCATGGTAAAGAATCTGCCTACCAGTGCGGTTCAGTCCCTGATCTGGGAAGATCCCCTGGAGAAGGAAATGGCAAACCACTCCAGTATTCCTGCTTGGGAAATGCTTGGAGGAGGCTGGTTGGCTACAGTCCATGGGATCTCAAAGAGCTGGACACGACTTAGTGACTAAACTAAAACAACAACAAGCATGGCAGAAAGAAGGCAACCCTCCGCCCATGATGACGAGACTTCCGGATCAGGAGTGGCTTCTGGACCAGATCCAGAAGGCTGATGTCACCCCTGAGCATCGGCTCCCAGGCTGAGGCTGTCTCAAAGTGACAGAGTCGCTTTAGGGGAAACGCCCAGTGACAACTGCACAAAAGCAGCTGACCTCAAGGGCTCTGGTAACCATTTTTTCCTGGTAGAAGTACTGCCTTTCTAAAAAAGGATTAAAAAAGAAAGAAAGAAAATCCCAAAGGAAATAAACAGTGACTACTTTGCTGGACTGAAATGGAAAGGCTGACACCCAAGAAAAAAACAATGTAAAAAAATATTCCAAAGGAAACAGTCTGTCTCCATTTAGAAATGTGAGATTTTACTTCAACCAAACTGACCAAGTTGGGAGGTTCTTTTCATGAGTCTCAAATATCAGGAAGCTCTCCGGGAAGGCCTGATCCTCACATAAATCTGACTGTGATCTCTGTTATCCTTGTTTTATGCCTTCCTTGGAGCATAAACTTTTGACCTGTTGCTCATTCTCTCTGTTTAATTCTCCTTTGTAAACATGGCTTCTCTAATGACTAGGGTAGAAGGGATTTTTGCTTCTGATTCCAGAAACAGCCTGGTATGAGTGGAAAGACCTCAGTGGCCTTAGAACTCAAGAGTCCTCCCTTGCCACTTACCAGTTTGGGGCAAGTTATTCATTTATACTGTTTCAGCTTCACTGATCTCATTGGTAAAATGAAGCTATGGGTACCTGCCACATCAGATTATTATGAGGGTTACAGGAGATGGTGTCTGTAAAAGTGTCTGATTATAGGAGGTACTCAGTGAATATTGGTGCCCACATCCTCTCTGTATTTATACTCCAGCCACAGTTAAATAGGAGGATCCAGGACTTCCCTGGGGGTCCAGTGGTTAAGAATCCACCTGCCAAAGCAGGGGACATGGGTTCGATCCCTGGTCCAGGAAGATCCCACATGCCGCAAGGCAGCTAAGCTCCTGGACCATGCTCCTGAGCTTGCGTGCCGAGAGCCTGTGCTCCACAATAAGAGAAGTCGCTGCAACGAGAAGCCCACACACCCCAGCCAGGGAGTAGTCACTGCTCTCCACAGCTAGAGAAAGCCCACGTAGCAGCGAACAGCCAGTGCAGCCAGTATTAAATAAGCAATAAATTTAAAAAGGGATCCAGTGGTGGCTAAACTAGAAAACCACCTCCCCTTAAAGAGCTTATGGTCTGGAGGGGCAGCAGGCCGCAAACAGTCTCGAATGTCCAGTGATTCTGGGTCGGGCTCTGTAACAAGGAAAGGTACAGAATGCTAGGAGGGTCGTGAGAGGTGTGGATGGGACTCTCAGGAAGGACTTCTCTTGGAAGGGACGACTGGCCTGGGATCTGAAGAACAAACAGACGTTGGCGAGAGGAAGAGATGGAACAGGGTTCCAGGCAGAGGCTTCCGGATGGGGGAGAAGGGTGGACTGCAGCGAGTGAGAGGGCTTGAGAGAACCCTAGGGCAGCCAGCAGCCGGGGACACCCTGGGGCAGGTATGGGGGAGGCACCGGACCAGGGGGAGGGCTGTGGGCCACGCCCAGGGGTTTGTCTTTATTCTGAGGCCAAAGGAAGTCGTGAGTGTGGACGGGTCACTGCTGAAGGCTATCGTTTCATTTTTAGAAAGCTCCCTCCCTGGTCCAGGAGGCACATGACGACAGACTGGGGTGGTGGTGATGGAGACGCAAACATGGAGATGAAATGGAAAGTTGGGTGGTGGGGTGTGTGTAAAACCCCAGGCATCACGTTTTCTATGTGTCTATAGAATAAATCAATGACTCGGAGGCCTTTTTAATGTGCAGGACTGATGGCTAGCCCATATGACAATCTGAAACACACGCAAAGTGATAGGTGTGTATAACTTCGCAGTAAAAGAACAGAGCTCACGTTCTAACACAGACGTGCCTTGAAAACATTACGCTAAGTGGAGGGGCCAGTCACAAAGACCACGTAGTATATGATCCCACTTACATGAAACGTTAAGAATAGGCAATAAGTCATAGAGACAAAGTAAATTAGTGACTGCAGGGGTGAAGGAAATGGGAAAATTAGGGGGTGCAGCTAAAAGGTGTGGGGCTCACTGATTTGTAATATTTATTTGTCTGTCTGGCTGTGTCAAGTCTTAGCTGCAGCAGGCACGTGGGCTCTTTAGCTGCGGCGTTTGGACTCCTGGTTTCGGCATGTGGCATCTAGTTCCCCGGCCAGAGACTGACGGGGGCCCCTGCATCGGGGGGCAGGGGGCTTCCCTGGTGGCTCAGCTGGTAAAGAATCCGCCTGCAGTGTGGGAGACCTGGGCTCGATCTCTGGGTTGGGAAGATCCCCTGGAGAAGAGAAAGGCTACCCACTTCAGTGTTCTGGCCTGGAGAATTCCACGGATAGTGTAGCCCGTGGGGTCACAGAGTCGGACAAGACTGAACGAGTTTCACTCACTTCACCTGCATTGGGAGCACTGGGCCCCAGGGGCTTATATTTGAGGTGATAAAAATGCTCCAGAGCCGAATGTGGAGATGATTGAACAGCTCTAGGAATGCGCTAAAAACCATTAAGCTGCTCACTGTTCTGTTGTTCATTTATGTGGCTGCGCTGGGTCTTAGCTGGGGCATGTGGGATCTCTGTTGGGCACGCGGACTCTCTAGCTGTGTCTCGAGGGCTCAGCAGTGGTGGCACACGGGCTTAGACGCTCCATGCCATGTGGGGGCTCAGTTTCCTGACCAGGGCTGGAACCCATTGTTACCTCATTGCAAGGTGGATTCTTAACCACGGGAGCACCAGGAGAGTCCCAAGTTGTACACTTCAAATGAGTGAATTATATAAAACTCCATTTAATGATTTTTAAACTATATCTCAATAAATCTGTTATGAAAACATACGTATATAGACACGTGTATTTTAAATTTTTATTTATGTATGTATTTTGGCTGTGCTGGGTCTTTGCTGCTACCCCCGTTTTTCTCTGTCGCAGCAAGTGGGGGCTACTCCAGCCGTGGTGCGGTGGGTCTCTCACCGCCGTGGCTCCTCTTGTTGCAAAGCATGGACCCTAGGGCGCTCTGGCCTCAACAGATGCAGCGTGAGGGCTCAGGAGATGTGGCTCCCGGGCTCCAGAGCACGGGCCCAATCGCTGTGGGGTTAGTTGCTCTGGGGCACGTGGGATCTTCCCGGATCAGGGATCAAGCCCACGTCTCCCTCATTGGCAGGTGGATTCTTCACCACTGCGCTCCCAGGGGAAGCCCCAAACACACTGACATTTATGTTTATATGCTTTATATTTATGGCTTTCCAGGGGACACAGTGGTAAGGAACCTGCTTGCAATGCAGGAGACCCAGTGTCAACCCCTGGGTTGGGAAGATCCTCTGGAGAAGAAAATGGCAACTCACTCCAGGATGCTTGCTTGAAAAATCCCATGGACAGAGGAAACTGGTGGGCTACAATCCATGGGGTCGCCAACAGTCAGACATGACTGAGTGCATGTGTGTGCATGCACGTGCACACACGTTTTTATATTTACAGGGGTGAGAGGTGCACAGTCGTAAACACGGCCACCCATGGCCAGAAGAATCCAATGGGCATGACCTCCCACGTGTCCACATTGGCATTTTTGGACCCAGCATCCTTGGCCCCACCCTTGACCCTGACTTCTGACTCCTTTCAGAACAAATGAGATTGTACTGTCTGCAGACTTCAAGGGAAGGAAGAGAGAAGGCGTTTGTTTTTTTAGCTACGTCATTGCTGTATATTTCATTCTGTGGATCTAGACTGAAGAGCCATCACATGACATCAGCTGCCACTGAACAGCTAGTGACTCAGGGAGGACAGAAACTCCTACTCATCCTCCAGGTCTCTATTTAGATGCCACCTCCTCTAAGAAGCCTTCTGCAATTTCTCAGTGTGAGTCGGGGCCCCTCCTGCCTCCCTACCTGCCTTTGTCTCTTACAGGCACTAACACTCCTGGGCCCGGGTTGCTTGCTTCCTTGCCTAAGTGCCCACTTTGTCACATCCTTCAGGGCAAGCGTGGGGGCTGGGTCACTTGCTGTACTGCCCAGTTCTGCAGGCTTCTGCATACGACGAGTCTCTACTGAGTGAAGGAAACAAACAGAGCCCTGGATCTGTTCACAAGGGAGACAAAATCTCTCCTTTCCAAAAACAGCTCATGAAATCTTAGACCAGAAAAGATTTTGCAGCTGCCGTGGCCAAAACAGAGATTGGTCTCAGGGAGGTGCTGGGGAGCCAGACCCTTCGCAGAGCAGAGAGAACAGGAATCAGCACGTGCAGATGACATCACGCTTCCCCAAAGCAACAACTGCTTTTGAATTGCTCATCCTTTGGGAATCTCCCTTCCCAAACAACTCCAGGTGGTAATAGCCGTGACACTTGACCTATCTCCTTCTCCCTGTCGGTGAGCAGCAATAATCCACCAGTGCTGATACCAAGCTGGTCCCCCTTTTTTTTTCTTTCATACTTTTCCTACCCTATACCTCCGATTTCTGGGACTTTGGGTTTAAATGAATGTCTCCTCATGTGTGTGAGTGTGTGTGTGTGTGTGTGTGTGTGTGTGCGCGCGTGTGCGTGCATGTGCGCACGCGCGCTCACGAGAGAGAGAGAGAGAGAGAGAGAGAGAGAGAGAGCACTCATTGGCTCAGTTGTATCTGACTCTTGGCAATCCCATGGACTGTAGCCAGCCAGGCTCCTCTGTCTATGAAATTTTCCTGGCAAGAATACTGGAATGGGTGCCATTTCCTTCTCCAGGGAAGCTTCCCGACCCAGGGATTGAACACACATCACCTGCATTGCAGTCGGATTCTTACCGATGAGCCACCAGGGAAGCTGTCTTCTTGAGTGGGTCCCCATAAAACCTTTCCTAGGAAAACGGACACATATGAACCTATTTTGGTTTCTTTAAAGCTGCAAGAGTTCCAGGCTCCCACCATCTGCAATACAGTGTCATTTGACATTATTTTTGTTTTGTTTTTTCCCTGCTTACAAGAACACATTTTATTTTAATTGAAGCATAATTGATGTCATCATTTGGCATTATTCATAGCTAAAAAGGTATTTGCAAGTAATTGAAGCACGTTTTACTCACCTCCTCTGTAAAAGGGCGAAGTGACTGCCCTGGGGCCTCTGAAGCGGCTGTCTGGTTGTCTGGCTTGGCTCTGTTACACCCTCCCCTGGGGCTACTCTTTTCCTCCGTGTATGGTTGGAGGGGGTGTTGTTTGAGTGTTTTGAGGTGGCTTCTGTTTCTCCAAGGCTGCATTCTATTTTTGCTTGCTGACTCCTTTCTTAAAAAGGTGAAAATCTTAGTTGTGCCATTTAGTCTCCCTTTCCAGCGTGAGAACGGAATTGTACCTGAAGTGCCCACCACCCTAGTGTTTAACCCAAACAACTGTTAGTGTGAGTGGCTTTCCAGGCGAGATAAAGCTCCTCTTGTGCCCAGGCTGACAAGCCCTCCAGTCCAGGCTGGTCTCTCGCTTCTGGAACAGAGGGCAGTGGGGCCAGGTGACATGAGGGCCTCTGAGGAATGCTTGTTCCTAGAAGTTCTCCTAGGCTTGACCGTAGCTGCTCCCAAAACTCCCATTCCATTGAGACAAAACACTGACTTCTACTCAGAATGAAGGTACCATTGGAAGGGCTACCACATGGGACTGCAGCGGTCATTTCTCTCTCCCCGCTCACATCTAGGGGCAGAGGGTGCAGTGAGTCGTGGGGCAGAGAGACCTGTCTCGTCACCGTCACTGAGGTCCTTTCTTAAAGCCTGCAGGCGGTCAGAACAGGGCCTGAGGTTTCCCAGCACCTCAGGGAGGAAGAACAAGCCTGGGAGTGCGAGTTGCTGGGAGGGAGTAAAGAAGTAGACCCGTGGATTTTGGATCAAAGATTTTGAGGCTTTTGTTTTTTTTTAAGTTGCTTTTGCTTTTGTTCGGCTACAGTGTGTGACCTGCAGGATCTTAGTTCCTGACCAGGGTTTGAGCCCACGCCCCTGCAGTGGAGACGTGGAGTCCAAAGCACTGGACCGCCAGGGAACTCCCAAGACTCTGAGTTTTGAAAGGGACCTCGGGGACCATCTTGTCACACATACCCGGTTGACAGAGGAGGAAACCGTTGAGGCAGTCTGAGCATGGGTTGGAAGAGAATTTCTAGACACAGCTTTTCAGAAGGGAGTGAGTTTATTAAGAGCAAAGAGCAGAGATAACGTGGACCCTGCAAGCATGGCGGGCTGGCCTCCTTACAGACTAGGGCAAGCTGATGCTTTTTGTGAGTTAGTAGCCAATCTTGGGGAGAAGGAAATGGCAACCCACTCCAGTATTCTTGCCTGGAGAATTCCGTGGACAGAGGAGCCTGGTGGGCTGCCACCTATGGGGTCACACCTGGTGGAAGGGTGAGCTCCTTTAAAAAAAAAAAAAAAAAGTTAAAAATACAAAATCAGGCAGAAGGCCTTGGAAGGACCCTGAAGTTTCACTACCATTAGCTTCTTGGTGGACCTGCCACTGGGGGTCCCACCATGGATTCAAACCGGTCAGCTCCTCCTACCTTTGTTCTACACGACACTCCTGCTTTACGGCGTGACGGCTAACAGCAGCAGCAAGACACCCGTGTGAGAAAGTTTGACGGTCGCTGTGCTGCCTCTCAGCATTGCCCGGGATGAGCCACGGCAGCGGGGACAGCCGCCCGCCAGCGTTTCACTGTCAACATTTTTGAGAAATTAAATTGAGTGAGTCGTGGGCATATGTTTGTATTGGACATGCATGCTGGGACTCAGGGAAGCACAGCGACCTTTGATTCACAAGATGGAATTTGAGTAACTCTTGATCAGGGGCCCCATAATCAGAGGTCTTGCTTGTTTAGATTTTAAAACTTGTGGATTTAACAATTACTTTCAAATGAAGTGTACCTTCAAAAACCACTGGTTTTTTTTTGGTGTGTTTTATGTATTATTTGGCTGCGTTGGGTCATAGCTGCGGGAAGCATGATCTTCATCGTGCCTCGTGAGATCTTTTGTTATGGCACACAGACTCTCGAGTCATGGCACTAGGGCCCCGGAGTACATGGGTAGTTGTGGCACTCAGGCTGAGTAGCTCAGCAGCATGTGGGATCTTGGTTCCCTGACCAGGGACCGAACCCACGTCCCCTGAATTGCAAGGCAGATTCCTAACCACTGGACCACCAGGGACGTTCCATGGTGGGTGTTTCAAATACTGGCACTTATTTCCACTAGTGGGTGAGTGAAGGTGTGTCAGCTAGAATTCTCGGTGCATTCTCCGCCAAGGTGAGGAGCACCTTGGGACTGTCCTCATCCTAACAAAAAGAGGGAGATTAGAGCACCGAGCTTTATGCACCTTCACATCCTTGGTAATCTAGAGGAAAGAGCTGTCCCAAGAACAGTGGATCTTCTGGCTTAGTTCCATCCCTAGTCTGCGGACTGCTCTTGGATTCTAAAAGTGCTGTAAGATATCAGGGTCCACCCTGGACCCTACTGAGAGCTTACTGGACCCTGCTGAGAGGGCAACAAGAAAAAGGCGGAAAGGGCATTGCTTCTGTGATGAGGGTTCTCCCCCCCCTCTCTCTTTGCTTGGAAGCTCCTGGGGACTGCAGACAGCAGTGGCTGTTGGAAGATACTGGGTCTCGGTGAAAGTGAAAGAGAAGTGAAAATGTTAGTTGCTCAGTCATGTCCGACTCTGCGACCCCATGGACTGTAGCCTGCCAGGCTCCTCTGTCCATGGGATTCTCCAGGGAAGAATATGGCAGTGGGTTGCCATTCCCTTCTCCAGGGGATCTTCCCAACCCAGGGATGAAACCCAGGTCTCCTGCAATGCAGGCAGAATCTTTACTGTCTGAGCCACCAGGGAGGCCTTTATAGAGGCAGGAGCCACAGGAAGAGGGACTTGTTCCCAGGGCATAACCAGCTGTGTTAGTGTGCTCTTTCACGCTGACCTCCAGGGACTGCATAGCTCATCTGAGGAATGTATGGAACTCTGTACTGGCAGGTGAGGGTCAACTCTGGAAACATAGGAGAGGGGATTTTTCTGTCATCTCAGATTCAAATTCTACAGTCCTGGTCAAATTTTGTTCCAAAGGGAAATATTTAACATAGGAAAACAAACAAACCCATAAAACCAAGAAAACAGAGGGACAAAACTCCCCAAACACACTCTCCACCAAAGTTTGTCTTATTCTAATCACACTTCCTGGGTGGCTCAGGTATAAAGAATCTGCCTGAAGTGTAGGAGATGCAGGTTAGATCCCTGGCTCAGGAAGATCCCCTGGAGGAAGAAATGGCAACTAACTCCAGAATTCTTGCCTGGAAAATCCCATGGACAGAGGAGCCTGGCTGACTATAATCCATGAAGTTGCAAAAGAGTCAGACACGACTTAGTGATGGAAAAACAAGACAAGTCCACCTTCCTGGGTGCAGTAAAGCCAGTCTACTGACACCCGACTATGGTGAAGGCGACTGTGGCATTTACCGCAGGGCTCCAAGCCAGGAGTCCAGGGCGGCTAGTCCCGAAAACACCTCAGCTCCATGATGAATGTCAGGCCCGGTGAAAAGGCTTGTAGCGTGTGTGACCCGCTCACGCACAATTCCTTGACTGGCTGATGGGGGAACAGGGTGGAGTCACAGGGTTTAGCATCATCAGTCCTTCGGCTTCGGTGGGCCTGGGGGCTTCCAGTTCAGGGTCATTAAGCAGTTAACACCCTTCCATCTGGCGGAGGTTTTGGCCTCTATATAACATCTCAGGAGACGTACATCCAGTAGTGTTATCTAGATGCTTCAGGGAGATGCTAAAACAGAGAGTGTTGGGGAGGACTCTGCCCTGGCAAGGACCCATAGGGTCCTACCTGCTTACAGGACGAATTGGAGGTATCATGAAACAAACACACGATGAACGTACAGCAAAGACACCCTACCAACTCTCTGTACAGTAGGAAAAAGAAGATGTGTCTTGTATTACTCCCATTTGTGGTGTCTTTGAATAAAGGTACGTAATATATTTCAATGCTTTGTATACCTACCTTTTAAGGAGAAGAGGGGAAGGATGGATTCACTAACTTAATTGTGGTAAACATTTCACGATAGATACGTGCATCGAATCATAAAATTGCACACCCAAAGTTTACACAACATTATGTGTGTGATGAGCTTGTTTTTTTGTTTTTGTTTCCACATATAAGAGAAATCATTTGGGGAATTCCCTGGTGGTCCAGGAGTTGGGACTGGGCACATTCACTGCTGAAGCCTGGGTCTGATCCCTGAGCAGAGGACTAAGACTACGCAAACTGTGTGGCATGGCCAAAAAAAGAGAGAGAGAGCAATTTTGTGTTTGTCTTTTTCTGTCTAGCTTATTTCACGTAGCACAATGGTCCATCCATGCAGGCTTGCAAATAGCAAGATTTTGTTTTTTATGGTGGAAATATACATTGCTATGTATATAAACATATACCTCAGAATTTCTTTATCCACTCATCCATCAATGGGCCCAGCTGTTGTAAATAATGCTGCAATGAATGTGGAGGTGCACATATCCTTTCAAATTAGTGTTTCTGCTTTCTTTGGGTAAATACTCAGAAGCTGGATCATAGGATAGTTCTACTTTCAATTTCTGAGGAACCTCCATAGTGTTTTCCATAGTGGTTGCACCAATATACGTTCCCACCAAAAATGTGCAAGTTTTCCCAGTTCTCTGCATTCTACCCAGAATTTGTTATTTCTTGTCTTTTTGATCACAGTCATTCTGACGGATGTGAAGTGATATCTCATTGTGGTTTGACTGGAATTTTCCTGATGATTAATAATATTGAACATCTTTTTCTATACCTGTTGACCACCTGTATGTCTTCTTTAGAAAAATGTCTATTCAGATCTTCTGCCAATTAAAAAAAATCAGATAGTTTTGCTACTGAATTGTGTAAGTTCTTTATGTATTTTGGATATTGGCCCCTTATCAGATGTATGATTTGCAATTATCTTCTATCCAGGAGGTCAGCTTTTCAGTTTGTTGACGTTTTCCTTTGCTGTGAAGATTCTTTTTAGTTTGACGTTGTTCTACCTACTTATTTTTGCTTTTGTTTCTTTTTCGTTGTCAGATTAAAAAGTCATCACCAAGGCCTATGTTAAGCAGTTTACTGCCTATGTTTTTGTTTAGAAGTTTTATGGTTCCAGGTCTTACATTTGAGTCTTTAATTTATTTTGAGTTAATTTTTGTGTATGCTGTAAGATAGTGTTCCAGTTTCATTCTCTTGCATGTGGCTGTCCAATTTTTCCAGTACCATTCATGGAAGAGACTGTCCTTTCTCTCATTGTATACTCTTGGCTCCTTGTGGTAAGTGAATTGACCAGATGTGCGTGGGCTGATGTCTGGGCTCTCTAGTCTGTTTTGTTGGTCCACGTGTCTGTTTTTATGCCAATATTATATTGCTTTAATTACTATAGCTTTGGTAATACAGTTTGAAATCAAGGAGCACACATAGATGTTGTTTGTAGGGACATACTCTTTCTTACTTTGCCTTTTCATGTAATTGCACCTTGGAGATGTTCCTAACAGCCCAGCAAGGTCTCCTTGATTATTATACAGTGTATGGATGTAACCTCTGTTAATGGAGATTGAGGTCACCTCCTGTCTTTCGCAGTGAAAAGCCTGCTGCAGTGAATATCTATGCATATTTACCTTTGTGTAAATGCTCAAATAAAACTCTAAGATAAATTCCTAGATATGAGTTCTTATGGTACAAGGTATGTTTAAAATGCTGAGATGTGTTTCTGAAGTCCCTTCCAAAGAAGTTGTATAATCTGCACCCACCAACTATGTATGAAAGCCCATGTCCTTATCAAACTGCCAGTGCAGTACGATACCAGACTATTTTTTTAACTTTGCCAGTGGGATAAGTGAAAATTTTTTCCTCACTATTTGAGGGTTGTTTTTTTTTTTGCATTTAATCTGCTTTTCTTTAATTTGGAGGAATAATAATCACTCATGTTGGCTGCCAGTTTAGGAAAATAAAAAGGCACTACTCATACAAAGCATAGGCTGCTATGACTTAATGGAAAACTTGAATACCATTCTTCTTATTGTTCCAATAACAGCATCAAAGACTTACTCATGTTCTATTACTAACAGTACAAATCTTCTCTTGTACAGGAGGCACACTGTTTCTAGAATGAAGTAGAGGACAAATCACAACCCACTGAATAATAGGAGCCAGAGAAACATAAGATGTTTAGAAGTCCTTAAAACAGTTGATGGGTTGTGACTGGTCAGTACTTCTGGAAGTTGATCTGATAAATGCATAAATATTCGAAGATAGCAAATGCTTAGACAAGAAGCTGCAGAAGAAAATACTATACAACTATTTGAGAATAGAACTCTGCAGACCATTCATTCATTCTACAAGAAGGAATAGACACTTGGGATACCAGTGGAATATTCTGGATCAAGAGACACCAAAAGAATAAGATCCAGTATGGGGGTCTTGATGGGCTCACAGTGCAATAGGGGATGAGGGAGATGACCAAATAAAATATAATGGGTAGAGGTTTCTCTAGACTGTAGGTATAAAGTGCTTTGGCTACTCTGGGGTAGACTAGGGCATGGCTTTCCCAGAGGAAGTCGCTTTGGATTTGGAGACCCAGCAGATGAGGGCATCTCAAGCAGAGGAAACATGTGCTATTCAGAATTCAGTGAATCAGAAGCAGCTTGCAACAGGTGGCGTTTAGGTCTCCGAGGACGAGGCACGGAGGTGGAAAGGGAACTGTGTTTTCACGTCACAATGGTCAATGATAAAAATACATTCAAACTTCTTACAATTAAATAAAAACATGGCTATGTATACTAACAATGACGCTAAGATAATTTCAAAAATTATCAATTAAATGTCTGCTGCTGCTGCTAAGTCGCTTCAGTTGTGTCTGACTCTGTGCGACCCCACAGACGGCAGCCCACTGGGCTCCGCCATCCCTGAGATTCTCCAGGCAAGAACACTGGAGTGGGTTGCCATTTCCTTCTCCAATGCATGAAAGTGAAAAGTGAAAGTGAAGTCGCTCAGTCGTGTCTGACTCAGCGACCCCATGGACTGCAGCCCACCAGGCTCCTCCGTCCATGGGAGTTTCCAGGCAAGAGTACTGGAGTGGGATGCCATTGCCTTCTCCGAATTAAATGTCTACATTAACTATATTAAGTTTAATTAGTGTTCTATCATTAATATACCATATTAAATATTGATATATCATATAATGACTATATTTCCACAGAGATAATAGGTTAGTGGTGAGCCTGGATCAGAACCCAGGTCCGCTGACTTCATAGCCCAAGCTTTTCTGACCACTGAGGTGAGGTGAAGTCGCTCAGTCGTGTCCAACTCTGCGACCCCATGGACTGTAGCCTACCAGGCTCTTCAATCCATGGGATTTTCCAGACAAGAGTACTGGGGTGGGTTGCCATTTCCTTCTCCAGAGGATCTTCCCGACCCAGGGATCAAACCGAGGTCTCCAGCATTGCAGGCAGATGCTTTACCGTCTGAGCCACCAGGGAACAGCCTCTGGGTCTATAGATCAGTCCCTTGAGAACGTGTTAAACATGGATTGCTGTTTGGGCACACTGACCAAATCAAGTTTCTGGCCCCACAACACTCAGGACCTGATACTGAGCTGAGAAAGCTCTTCAAAGGCCCTTGACCCTATGAGGTCTCACCAGGGCTGCTGGCTGGCCACTGATCTCTACCCCTTTTTTTTTTCTTTAAGGTTAAAAGGCATTTATTTTATTACTTAATTGACACACAGTTGATTTACAATATACTATTAGTTTCAGGTGTGCAGCATAGAGATTCAGTATTTTTGCAGATTATATTCCATTATAAGCTATTATAAAATAATGGGTACAATTCCTTGTGCTATACATTAAATCCTTGTTGCTTATCTATTTTACATATAGTATTTTTAATCTGTTAATATTGTACCCTTAATTTTTCCCTGACATCCCTATTTCTGAACTTTAACTTCAACATTTGCGACCTGATAACATCACAAAATAATCTGTCAGAGGCAACAGCTAACATGTTTCCATTTTTCCCATGGAGGCTCAGTGGAAAGAATCTGCCTGCCAGTGCAGGAGAGGCAGGTTCAGTCCCTGGGTTGGAAAGATCCCTGGGAGAAGGCAACCCACTCCATTATTCTTGCTGAGAAAAATCTCATAGACAGAGGAGCCTGGCGGGCTACAATCCCTGTAGTTACAAAGTCTGATACTAAACAACAGCAATAAGAGATTACTAAAATCTCCTCCCTGAAGAAAGCATGTAGCCTAGTCCCATACATTTACGAACTCATGAATATGAAAAAAAGACCAGTGAATTTTTATAATAGACCCAGGAATAATACCTGCCCTACAATCTCTTGCATGTTAAGCACGAGTAGTAACAAATTAACTGAGATATATTATTAACTGACACTTAACCCACTCCAGTGTTCTTGCCTGGAGAACCCCAGGGATGGGGGAGCCTGGTAGGCTGCTGTCTATGGGGTTGCACAGAGTCGGACACGACTGAAGTGACTTAGCAGCAACCTTGCTTTTGCAAACCCAATGAAAACTGTTGGTCAGAAAAAAAAAAGTCACTTAGTAGTAAAAGAAGTGGAACACGTACAAGTCCCAAGGCACCCAGAAAATCAGTCTTGCACGAACAGCAGAATATATCATCTGCAGCTGTTGTTTAAAGCAGACTATTTGAAGCTTCTAATTTCACTTATTGCAAAGACAGGCTCCCCATAAAGGTACCTTCTTTTCATGTTTAAAATTCTGGAGCCAGTCTGGGCTGACTGTGGACAATTCTCCTTCCAAGGAATTCATCTTTACTGCCAAGCACAGGTTACAGTAGCACCTAGTGTGGCCCGAAATGCCACCTTTCCATTGGCATTAAATGCTTTAGCTTAAATGACCACAGAGCTTAGCAAAGAAGTGAATACAGGCAGTATCACCTCTCTTTAAGCATATCTTTTATCCTTTAGCTCTTATAGAAAAAAATTCTAGGAAATGAACTTTTAGTAAAACTGAGTATGTTCTTTTGGCAACCTCCCCAGCATTCCTACCTACATTGTGGAAATGCACAGGAATGTTGCCAAGAAAAGGAAAAAAAGAAAGAGAATGAAAGAAACAAGAGGGAACTGTGAACTGCAAAAGATAAAAAGTGTTGTCATCCTCTTAGAGATGATTGTTTAATAACTTCCCCCAGCAGCTCACAGGTAAAGGTGTTGGTTACTGATTGGGAGCTGCTTCTAAACAAAACTGGAACACCTATTCAGTCCCATCTTGGGATGCTGAGCGAGTGTGGGCTGAAGCCAGTGGGATCAGGGCCCCCTATCCTGGACAAAGCAGCCATCACTCAAAGGACTCACGGAAGGCACATTTCAACTTCTGCTGCATCCATGAGACACTTTTGATCATTGCCCTGACAAAGCACCCTGAAATTTGGCACAGTTCTTTCAGAGAGGTCAAGAGAAGGAGCTTACAGGTGAATGACCGCCTTTGTCGGGAACATCAACAGACACGCGCTGAGTCTCATTCCTCGCAACCAGGAAGACGCAGAAGACTTATATGGGGGAAATCGCAATAGGACAAGGCTTGACCGTGTCCCTGTTGGTGGTTCCAGGTGAGATGAGAGTTTTCCAAGAATTTCTCTCAATTAGGATGAAGCTCCTTTACCTCCTGGCAAGCCAAATGTAGGTTTTCATGAAGTCTACCCCGACCACATTATTTAAAATTGCATCTCATTCTCCTACTTCTAATTCTTATCCTTGTTCTTTTTTCCCCCAGGTGATACTTTTTTTTTAATTGAAGTACAGTTGATTTACAGTACCATATGTTTCAGGTGTACAACATAGTGATTCAAGATTTTTATAGATTAAATTTCACTTAAAGTTATTACAAAATGTTTGACTACATCCCTTGTGCTGTGCAATACATCCTTGTAGTTTATTTTATACGGACTAGTTTGTACCTCTTAATCACCTTCTCTTAGCTTGCCCATCCCTCTCCCTTCTCCACTAGTTTGTTTTTTATATCTCTGAATCTGTTTCTGTTTTGTTGTATTCAGTCCTTTTTTGTTTTTGGATTCTACATGTAAGTGATAATGTACGTTACTTGTGTTTGACATTTCATTTTAGCATAAGACCCTCTAGGTCTATCCATGTTGTTGCAAATAGTAGGATTTCATGCTTTTTCAATTGCTGAGTTGTATTCCATTGTGTATATATATATGTGTGTGTGTGTGTGTGTGTGTGTGTGTGTGTATATACCACTTTTCCTTTAGCTAGTAATCTGTTGATGGACACTTAGGGTGTTTCCATGTCTTGGCTATTATAAATAATGCTGCTTTGAACACTGGGGTGCATGTATTTTTTTAAAAGCAGTGTTGTTTTTCAGATAAGTGCCCAGGACTGTAATTGCTGGATCTTATGGTGAGTCAGACAATAAGGACTCTACCTGCAAGGCAGGAGACCCGGGTTCAGTCTCTGGTTTGGGAAAATCCCCTGGAGAAGGGCATGGCAACCCACTCCAGTGTTCTTGCCCAGAGAATCCATGGGCAGAGGAGCCTGGCGGGCTGCAGTCCGTGGGGCTGCAGAGAGCCGGCCACAACTGAGCAGTACTAGCATGGTAATTCTAGTTTTAGTTTTTTCAGGACTCTCCATCCTGTTTTCCACAGGAGCTGTCCCAATTTATATTTGCACCAATATATACAGGGGTTCCCTTCTCTTCATATCCTTGCCGACATTTCTTACCTGTGGTCTTTTGTTGATAGCCATTCCGACAGGTGTGAGGTGACACTTCATTATACCGCTAATAGTAAAACCACCACGTGATCAAGATATGGAACTTCCACAGCGCCCTAGGAGGCGTCCTCAGTGCCCCTCCCAGCCACTCCGGCTCTATTTTTTCAAAGCATTTGTCACCTTTACGTGCAATTTGCCTGGTTGGTTTGTTGATGGACCCAAGCCACTAGAACCATGCCTAGCACATAGTAGGCACTCAGTAAACATTTGTTAAGTGAATAAATCTTTGAAACAACACCCATCATGTTGCATTGTCCACATTTTCCCATCCCCACCTCCTACCCCTTCCCTGAGGCCTATAAGAAGCAACCTAGCTTGAAATCTTCAGGGTCTGCTTGTCGTTTAGGCGCTGTTGTGTTCAACTCTCAGAGAAGGCAATGGCTCCCCCACTCCAGTACTCTTGCCTGGAAAGTCCCATGGATGGAGGAGCCTGGTAGGCTGCAGTCCATGGGATCTCTAGGAGTCGGACACGACTTCACTTTCACTTTCCACTTTCATGCATTGGAGAAAGAAATGGCAACCCACTCCAGTGTTCTTGCCTGGGAAATCCCATGGATGGTGGAGCCTGGTGGGCTGCCATCTATGAGGTCGCACAGAGTGACTTAGCAGCAGCAGCAGCAGCAGCAGCGTTCAACTCTTTTTGCGACCCCGTGGACCCCCCTCCGGGAACTGGGCAGAGATGCTGTGAGGACACTTGCCGTCCATAGGTCACCTGCTGTGTGTGTGCATGCGTGTTCAGTCATGTCCGATTCTTTGTGACCCCAGGGAGTGGAGCCCACCAGGCTCCTCTGTCCATGGGATTCTCCAGGCAAGAATACTGGTATGGGTTGCCATTTCCTTCTCCAGGGGATCTTTCTGACCCAGGCATCATCTGCACTGCAGGTGGATTCTTTACTGCTGAGCCACCTGGGAAGCCCCGACACAGGGAAGTTAAATGCAGATATGGGAATGGTGTTTATCAGATCTGGGTGTGGGACTGGAGCGATGTGTCTTAGTATAGTTCCTCTCTTATGCAATGTTTTCCCGGACAGATTGAGCTCTTGCTGGGATGTCTGCAGGGAGGAGGGATCCCTCTGTCAGTCTGGAGTCCTCTCATGATTCCCGCGTTTACTGGCGTTTGCCTTTCTCAGCAGCCTCTCTCTCCTCCAGCTCTCTTGTTCTTACTAATACTGTCACCCGGTCTGGAGAACTTGGCTCATCTCCCATGCTGCAGGTTCTGGCCCCTCTGCACTCTAGCTGTTTCTCCTCCCTCCTGTCCTGGGAGGCTCCTCCTACTTTTCACCCCCACTGGCAGCTCCTTCAGGCCTGCTTTTTGATACGAGGTACCAAGTCGCACCCTAATTCTCAGTCTTATTTTTCCAAACTATCCCTGTTACTTCCCATAAAACACACCCTGATCGTGCCACTGCGGTGGCCATAAACTTTCAATCACTTGCAGGTGCTGCCAGAAGCAAGCCCCTAACTCTTTGTTGCTGTTCAGCCCCTAAATTGTGTCCAACTCTTTGTGACCCCACGAACTAGGCTTCCCTGTCCTTCACCATCTCCCGGAGTTTGCTCAAACTCATGTTCATTGAGTCAATGAGGCCAGCCAACCATTCCATCCTCTGCAGTCCCCTTCTCCTCCTGCCTTCAATCTTTCCCAGAATCAGGGTCTTTTCCAATCAGTCAGTTCTTCACATCAGGTGGCCAAAGTATTGGAGCCTTCAGCTTCAGCATCAGTCCTTCCAGTGAATATTCAGGGTTGATTTCCTTTAGGTTTGACTGGTTTGATCTCTTTGCTGTTTCCAAGGAACTCTCAAGAGTCTTCTCCAGCACCACAGTTCAAAGGCATCAATTCTTCGGTGTTCAGCCTTTTTTACAGCTCAACTCTCACATCTGTACATGACTACTGAAAAAACCATAGCTGAGACTATATGGACATTTGTCAGAAAAGTGATGTTTCTGCTTTTTAATATGCTGTCTAGGATTGTCACAGCTTCTCTTCCAAGGAGCAGGTGTCTTTTAATTTCATGGCTGCAGTTACCATCCGCAGTGATTTTGGAGCCCAAGAAAATAAAGTTTGTCACTGTTTCCATTGTTTCCCCATCTAATTGCCATGAAGTGATGGGACCGGGTGCCATGATCTTAGTTTTTTGAATGTTGAATTTTAAGCCAGCTTTTTTTTTTCCCCATTGTCCTTTTTACCTTCATCAAGAAGCTCTTTAGTTCCTCTTTGCTTTCTGCCGTTAGAGTGGTATTATCTGCATAACTGAGGTTTTGGATATTTTTCCTGGCAATCTTGATTCCAGCTTGCGATTCATCCAGCCCAGTATTTTGTACGATGTACCCCATCCTTTAGCCTGCATTCAATCGTGGCCTGTGTCCAGGCTCCAACCCCCTCCCTAGTGTTGCCTTACCACTGGGCCGCCATCTGGTCTACCCCATCGTCGCTAACAGTCACTGTGTTTTCTGGCTTCTGGACCTTTGCTCCATTGTTGGGGTCAGAAAATCAGCACTGAAGAGAGATCACTTGAGATCATCTGTTGCAGACTCATTCTAGGGATGAGAGATTAGATGGCTGACCAGCACCACTGAGTCAAAGATCAAGTGTAGTTAATGAAAAAGAAGCAAAAGGCAGGCTAGTGTTTAACAAGATCAGTAAAGGCTTTCATCTGCTGAAGATCAAGTTGGTGGCCCACTTTTGGAACACCCTCCCCATGCAGCCCTGATTCCTGAATGTGTGGATCTTTGAGTCCCCACTCAAGCCTGCCACTTCAATGACATCGTCCTTAAGCTCCTGGTTGGGAGTCTGAACTCTTGGCCTCTCTGATCTGCGGATAGCTAGTTACTGGTGTCTAAGTCCTATCTCCTTTACTACACTTTCAGCAGACTCTCTGATTCAGCTCTGGATTTCCTCTCTGCTTATCCCAGAGGTTTGCCATAGCAGGTGAGCGGTAACATCCTGCAGAACCGAGTTTCTGATGTAAGGGAGGGGTGATTCAAGCGCCCAGACAGCAGCCAGCAATCATGCACGTGAGTCCAAAAGTTCCAGTTGACACCAAACCATTTGTACGTTGCACTCGGTCGTTTTGACTCCAAACCAGTCAAGTCTTTTGGCGCCGTCTCTTCCCCCGCCCTCCGCGCGGCGAGCCGCGACGCGCATTCGGTCACCAGTCCTGGAACGTGACTTGGCATCGAGAGGGTACAGCTCCCCTTACCGAGGGAGCTCAGGTCCGGGTCGAGCTGCGGCGTCGCCAGCTTTCCGGGCTGGCTCGGTCACCGACCCCAGGCGGCGGCCGGGCTAGCCGAGGGCAGCGGGAAAGTGACGCGGGGCGGACGGGGCGGGGTGGCAAGCGCGTCCCCGGGGAGGCGGGGGCGTCCGGGGAGGAGAGAGCGGCCCGGGCGAGGCGGGGGACGCGCTCAGACCGCGGCCAGGGTGCCCACCTGCCGCCGGAGCGCACAGGGGACTGGACCCGGGCCGCGTCGGCCCGTCTCGGGGCTCGGCGTCCGGCTCCTCTCCGCCCCCGGGAGGGACCGAGGGAGGGCCGACGGCCGGGCCCGCCCCCCGACCCAGCTGAGGCTGCTAAAAGGAGACCAAAGGCACCACCCCGGAGCGGAGAAACCAGTTTGGCCGGTCCAGCCGAGCGGAGAGAAAGGGCGGCCGCAGAGGAAGGGGGCGCGGACGCGGGGCGGGAGAAGGCGGGGAGCCATTGGAGAGCTGCGAGAGCCCGAGGAGCCGCCGCCAACTGGACACGCTTCCCGGGGCCCCGGCCAGCCCCGTGCGCCATGAAGCGCTAGCGCCGCGGCCAGCGCTGGGGCCGGCGGGCGGCGGCGGGCAGGTGCGCACCGAGCGCGCGGGGGAGGCGCGCACCCGGCGGATGCCCCAGCCGGGGCCCAGCGAGCGCCAGGTGAGGAGGGGCGCGGCAGCCGGACCCCCGATGTGCCCCGCAGGTCCCCTGCCGTCCCGCGGGGCGACGAGCCCCGGGGAACCGGGAGGCGGGGGCAGCAGCTGTCTGCGACCGCGGGCGCCGGAGCCCACACGGGTGGGATCTGGGTGGAGGTGCCGGGAGCCTTCAGGGCCTCAGGGATGGGAAGACACAGCTGGCGGGGCAGGCGGCACCGCGGGGGCGGCCCTGGGCTCTTCAGCGGTGCGCCAGGCGTTCGGGTTCTGCGCTCGTTTGCTGCGCTCAGGTCCCGGCTTAAGCGCCGAAGATCCTGCCTGGCCAGGCTTGTGCCTCCTTGAGGGGCGCCGCTGGCTTCCCTGCACGTCTGTCGTCCCTCGGGTAGCCCCCGTTGACAAGGTCTTGCTGGGGGCCCCGTTGGGAGCCGATGCTCACGCGTCCGGAAAAGACCTCCAGGGCTGAACGTACCGGCCGCGCCTTCGAGGAGGGATGGGGAGTGAGCTCGCCGCCACCGCGCCTACTGCGGGACCGGCGCCCTGCATTCGGCTTCCGAGAGCCTTAATGCTGTTTGGGAGTGATGGGGAGAAGGGCTCCTGTTTTCTGCCGGGGACTGTAGGGGCTTATCCGCCCAGCTCCTTCCCTCTCCAGCTTGGTGCCCGGCGCTGTCACCTCGCAGTCTGGCTGCGGAGTGGCACTTGCGGGGGAGGACGAGAGTTTCACCCGCCCCTCTTGCCCACCCCTCCCCACGTTGGGGAAGAGTTGTCATTGTTCCCTCAGCTTCTCCAAGGGAGTGCGCGCGCCTGGGCCCCGCCGGAGAGGGGGTGGGGAAGCTTGGGACGCTGATCGGTGACAGCTGTGGGGGTGCACGAGGTGCCCGGGGGATGCCGAACGCAGGAGGCGGGTTGACAGGTTCGGGGAAGGGAAACCTGAGCTCCATTTCCGCTGAGCGAGCCCGGCTCAACCCCACCCGCCTTCCTCGGCCTGACGCCGCAGCCCCCGGCGCTCTCCAAGTCCTTCTTGGGTAGCTCCGGACGCCGCCAGTTTCCCCTCCCGGAAACTGCCCGCCCTGTGGGCCTAATAACAGATTTCCCCCATCTTCCTGGTCGCATTGCCTGCAAGCCTCTTCCTTCCATTCCTCGAGAATGAAATGAGACAACGCAGGCGACGCACTGAAAGACCACCCGGCACCGCAGGTTACAGAGGACGGTTAAGTGCTGTTAGAAACGAGCTTAACAGGGTGTGTGATCGAGTCTCCAGTGATGGTAAACACGAGGCAAATAAAAAGAGAAAACAGCGCAAAGTATGAAGGAGAAGTTCTAATTTTCATGTCTGGGGAGTACTTTTATGTTAGACCTTAAAATGCCATTTATTAATTTCGGGCCTATTGTTGAGGCTTTATTAAAACCTGTTATAAATGCATGTACTGTGCGAAAGTTGATGAATGGTTATTAGCTGATGCTGATTACTTTCTGGGGGAGACGTCTGCCTGCCTGCAATTACGCCTCTAAATCCTCTTAATAATATTCATTAGGTAGTGGAGGCTTCCTTGTTCTAATTTTAGGTAAGAAATCTTAACCTGTGTTCACTTGTCATTTTCTAGTGACCGTGCTTGGATAATTTTTAGGGATTCTTTGGTCTTTTACAGGGCACCGAACAAGACTCAGGCGGCTTAATACTAGTGAACAGGAACACCCTCTGTGAAAGCAGCTTTGGCCACTTTAGTTTTCCTTTTTTTTTTTTTTTTAAGGAAAATGCATATCAGTGTGCACTTCCTGTGGCTCAGTGGTGAAGAATCCCCCTACAAGGAGGGAGATTTGATTCCTGGTGGGTGGGAAGGTCCCCTGGAAAAGGAAATGGCAACCCATTCCAGTATTCTTGCCTGGGAAATCCCACGGATAGAGGAGCTGGTGGGCTGCAGCCCGTGGGGTCACAGGTCAGGCAGGACAGGAGCCATTAACAACGCTCTTGTTAGTGACGCGCCTTAGTGATAGGGGTGGGGAGGAGGGGGTTCTTTTTATTTTTGTGATAATTGAGGCTTTCAAACAGTCTGGTAAAAAGTTGCGGTGTAAAGCAAGTTCAGCACTGGTGCTGTTTTGCCGGAGTGCCTCTCTGGTCTTGGCACCAACAGCTGCGACCACGTCCAGCCGTGGAATGTTTCTTTCCCCGTCTGCCGGCTGGTCCCTCACCGCTTCCTTCCTGTTTTCCCTTCTGCCCTCCCTCCTCGTCCCCTGTTTCCTGGAGCAAGGAGTTGTGGACAACATGGATTTAGATCCCCCAGGTTTCAGCTCCTTTACTTTAAATTGTATCTAATGTTTACAGTGCATTCTTATCCTTATTTTTGAAATTGTGTCACTTTAGATGAACTCCTGAATTTTCTGAAAAAATGTTTTTCATCCTCCTTGGGTTGTGGAAGATTAAATAAGAAAACAAGTAAACCTTGCTTATACATAGTAGGTGTTTGTTGTTTTCTTAATTTTCTTATTAAATGGATGTAAAAAAATAGTCTGATGCCCAGGTATTTAGTGTGTTTTTGTATTTTATCGCCTTACTGAAGCTTGAATCCAGTGTTGGTGTTCAGTAGATTCGTGGACTCCAGGTGATTCTTACAGCTCACCTGAGATTGTAATCTCCCAGTTACCTTTGCTCTTTAGTTTCAGTCATTGTGTAAAAAAAAAAGCCTGTTTGCTTATGAATGCAGAGGAACTTGCTTTTTAGATACCAGAACGAGTTTTATGGGGTCTGTTCATGTTTTGTGTCTCTAAAGAGGTGCCTTTAAAGTTTCTCAGGCAGTTAATTTTGGACTTTACTTCTGCACCTCCCTCTAGGTTAGACTCCTGGGGAGTTTTTTTGTGTGTGTATAGGTGGTGTCTTTAGGTGTCTTACGAGTTTTCAGGCCTGTTTGTTGGCCTTGTTCAACTAGATTAATTGTATTCATGCCTGTAGGTGTTGTTTTGTTACCTACTAAGATAAGTAAAAATTAATTTGCTACCAGAGGAGTTTTAACAGTTTTAAGCCCCTGGTGGCTCAGTAGTAAAGAATCTACCTGCCAAGGTTCAATCCCTGTGTCAGGAAGATTTCCCACTCTAGCCTGGTGTGCTGCAGCCCATGGGGTCTCAAAGAATTGAACACAACTGAGCGACTGAACAACAGTTCTTGCCTGGGAAATCCTGTAGACAGAGGACCCTGGCAGGCTACAGTCCACGGGGTCACAAAAGAGTCGGACACCACTTAGCGACTGAACAGCAACAGTGAAAATTAATTTGCTACCAGAAGAGTTTTTATAACGTGAAAAGAAGATCGGTTCAGTTCAGTCGCTCAGTCGTGTCCGACTCTTTGTGACCCCATGAATCGCAGCATGCCAAGCCTCCCTGTCCATCACCAACTCCCGGAGTTCACTCAGACTCGCTTCCATCAAGTCAGTGATGCCATCCAGCCATCTCATCCTCCGTCATCCCCTTCTCATCCTGCCCCCAATCCCTCCCAGCATCAAAGTCTTTTCCAATGAGTCAACTCTTTGCATGAGATGGCCAAAGTACTGGAGTTTCAGCTTTAACATCATTCCTTCCAAAGAAATCCCAGGGCTGATCTCCTTCAGAATGGACTGGTTGGATCTCCTTACAGTCCAGGGGACTCTCAAGGGTCTTCTCCAGCACCACAGTTCAAAAGCATCAATTCTTCGGCGCTCAGCCTTCTTCACAGTCCAACTCTCACATCCATATATGACCACAGGAAAAACCATAGCCTTGACTAGAAGGACCCTAGTCGGCAAAGTAATGTTTCTGCTTTTGAATATGATGTCCAGGTTGGTCATAACTTTTCTTCCAAGGAGTAAGCGTCTTTTAATTTCATGGCTGCAATCACCATCTGCAGTGATTTTGGAGCCCCCAAAAATAAAGTCTGACACTGTTTCCACTGTTTCCCCATCTATTTCCCATGAAGTGATGGGACTGGATGCCATGATCTTCGTTTTCTGAATATTGAGCTTTAAGCCAACTTTTTACTCTCCTCTTTCACTTTCATCAAGAGGCTTTTGAGTTCCTCTTCACTTTCTGCCATAAGGGTGGTGTCATCTGCATATCTGAGGTTATTGATATTTCTCCCAGCAATCTTGATAGGTCCTCCCAAATCCCCATCCTTGTGCCCAGCTAAAAATCATATCCAGTATGAGATCTTCAGTGGTCCCATGTTACTGAAGAGCTAGCATTATAGAAGAAGAGTCTAGAAAGGACACATACACACACACAACTGATAGTATATATATATATATAAAATAGTCTTATATCTCATCTTCATTAGAAAACGAAGAATTTTTTCTCGTCTGATTGTTAAGCAACACATTAATACTTTTCCTAATTGTTAAAAAATTTGTTTAGGCGTGTGTGACTCTTTTGCATCCCCATGGATAATTGCACTTTAAATTGTCACCAAAACCATGCACAGTGGGAACTATGTTTGTTAAATGGTCCCATGGACGTTGAGCCCAGAGGCAGCAGTTAGGGGCTGGTGCAAGTGCGCTGGGATACTGTGATCTGGCTTGGAATCCTGGCCTCGTGGCTCCCTAGTTGTATAACCGCGGCCAGTTGTTACCGTGATTGCTCTAGCTTCAGTGTACTCATCTGTAAGATGGAAGGGGAAATAGTACTACCTTAGAGTGCCACGTGATGAGTTCCAGCTGAGAGAATTTAAAAGGGCTTAGCACAGATCTCAGTCAAACATAGTGTTACTACCGAGGTGCTGTTCACGGCTGCTTAGTCACTCAGTCACGTCCGACTCTTTGCAACCCCATGGCCTGTAGCCCACCAGGCTCCTCTATCCATGGGATTCTCCAGCCAAGAATACTGGAGTGGGTTGCCATGCCCTCCTCCAGGGCATCTTCTCAACCCAGGGACCAACCCCAGGTCTCCCGCATTTCCGGGTGGATTCTTGACCATCTGAGCCACCAGGGAAGCCTGGTGTGCTGTTGATACCGGTCAGATCAGTAAATACTCATGGCTCAGGCCACCTTTGCCTTTCGCCTAGACAGTTCGGGAAATGGGCTTCACTCCATATTCACTTAGCAAACATAGTTGTGTATTTACACCAGGCAGTGGCAAGAAAAAGTCCTCTAGAGCAAGGGCGAGGTTCTGAACTTCTAGACCCAGGGCTTGGGTTCTGGAGTCCAGGTGTCTAAGGACCAAGGGGCACGGTGACCTAGAGGTATGTGTACCCAGTCATAGCCTGGAGGAGTGGCCACCTCCACCTGGGTGCACTCTCCTCCTGTAGAGTTGGGGGCGGCCCTTGGGACACAGTTGGTCTCCTTCGCCCCCACTTCCTGACTGCTTTCATCTCGCTCACCTCTGTGCTCTTGTTCTTTATTTAAAATTTTTGGTCACACCCCATGACATGTGGGACTTTATTTCCCTATCTGGGGATCGAACCTGCACCCCCTGCATTGGAAGCTCGAGTCCTAAGTGCTGAATTATGGAGAAGGCCGTGTATTCTTTCTTAAACAACAAAAAAGAAACTCTTCTCTGTTCCAAATTTGGGTTCTTTTTAAAGGATCAGTGCTTTCTGTTGGTTTCTGAGTTGTGGCCCCTGGTGAGCATCACTAGTGACAGAGACCACTGGTACAATCCCATTTACCTATCTATCCACCACCCATCTGTCCATCCCATCCATTCATTTAAAAAATGGCTTGAGCATACTCTCCCAGCACTGGAATGGCGATGTGGAAGCCTGTGAGGTTCCTGGAGGGCCTGAGTTGTGTTTTTATCTTTTCTTCTTTGGTAAGGCAATGGCACCCCACTCTAGTCCTCTTGCCTGGAAAACCCCATGGACAGAGGAGCCTGGTAGGCTGCAGTCCGTGGCGTCACTAAGAGTCGGACACGACTGAGCGACTTCACTTTTACTTTTTACTTTTATGCATTGGAGAAGGAAATGGCAACCCACTCCAGGGTTCTTGCCTGGAGAATCCCAGGGACCAGGAGAGCCTGGTGGGCTGCCATCTATGGGGTCGCACAGAGCTGGACACGACTGAAGCGACTTAGCAGCAGCAAGACAGCAGAGCGGATGTTTTCTCTCTTCCTGCTCTGGACTTTGCCCCTCTATACATGGGGAGGTGGTTGCCTTAGACCATGTAGGGTGGCCTGGGCCTCTCCCAGCTCTGAAGCTCTGTATTCATTATCAGTCTTCAAGTCCAGTGAATTTACACTTTATAAGGGAGAGCTGGGCCTGGAGGCTCTGGCGGATCAGCAGTAGGAAGCTGGCTGTCAGTCTGGGGAGAGGACTCCTGGGGCTGGGGGCCCCAGGTATCAGAGGTCACCCTTGCTCCAGGGCCACCCTTCGGTAGTGACAACCACCTTCCCTAGTGTGACTGAGAAGCCTGGTGCTTCTCATCGAGTACATGTGCAGCCTGACCTTTGGCTAGCAGCTATGGTCCTTATTTACAGGGCTGTCATTTATGGCTTTGTCTCTCTGCTGAGTGGCTTTTGTTCACCAGAGTTGAAGTTTGTTTGATTTAGAGCAAGGAAGCATTGGAAACCAGTTTTCTAACCTTTACTCAGATGGGGCCCAGTTGGAATATCCTCATTGGAGTGACTCGGGCGCTGAGCATGACTGGCTCACAGCCCCTGACCGCCCGTTCCTGCTGTTTGGGGAGGCTCCCGTGGTGGGTGCATTACTTATTTTATGGTGTGATATGAAACTGTCAGTCGCTCAGTCGTGTCCGACTCTTTGCGACTCCATGGACTGTAGCCCACCAGGCTCCTCTGTCCGTGGAATTCTCCAGGCCAGAATACTGGAGTGGGTTGCCATGCCCTCCCCTAGGGGGTCTTCCCGGCCCAGGAATCAAACCTTGGTCTCCTGCATTGCAGGCAGACTCTTTCCCATCTGAGCCCGCAGGGAAGCCCGAGGTGTGCTGTGATTCATGTACAAACCTTCACCGTATCTTCTCGTGATGCAGTGAGCTACGGAGACCACTCCCAGGTTGGTATATGATCTGTGAATCCAGAAGAAACATTTACTATTCTCTCTAAGAAAGCAGATAACCATTGAACGTGGGTGGTTGAAACAGGCACTCACGGGGGGAGGTGGGTCAGGGTGTGTATCTTTCACCCTGGAACAGAGCAGCCTAGCCACCATGGTGGAAATCACACGTGTGGGCCCCTAAGCCAGGCACTGGCAGATGCTCTATACGCCTTCAGAACTCTTGATAAAACAGTGAAATTAAGTGTGTGTGGGTCATCAGCTGCTGAGAAAATCTACCCTCTGTTTTTGGTACCAGAACCACACTGGGAGGAGAGGAGGTTCCTCATGATGCCATCCTAGTGCAATAGTTTATTTCATGGGAGTTTTCTTTTAATCACTGTGAAATAGTTATAAAATTTGTCATTTTAGCCATTTTAAAGTGTGAATTCCGTGGCATTAAGCGTATTCACAATATCTTGTGGCTCTTACCACTGTCCACATCTGGAAGTCTTTCACTGTCCAATTTGGAAACTCTGTACCTATTAAACAGTCACTGCCGTCTCGCCCTCACGGTATCCCCTAGTAGCCTCTGTCCTTCACGGTCTCCGTGATGTTGGCTGTTCAGAGGTCCCTCAGCCACGTCACGCAGCACGAGACCCTTTATGACGCTGACTCTGCTCAGCACAATGTCCTCAAGGTTCGTCCACATCACAGCATGAGTCAGAGCTGCCTTTCACTTTCTTTTCAAGGCTGAGTGATACTCCCGGGTGTGTGTATACCACATTTGGTTTATCCAGTTGTGTGATGAGGGGCCTTTGGGTTGTGTCCACCATTGGCTGTTGTGAACATGGGCATGTCTGTTTCTTCCTGGGAGCTGTTGAGATGTGATTCAGTTTTGTGAGATTTGTCATCCATAGAACATAGAACCTGGCTAAGATGACCAGGGACGTGGAGAATTTGGTGTCACATTTTCCTCCAAAGCATCTCAGAGATGAGGCTGTGGGAACTGCGAGGAGGCGGGTGGCGTGGAAGACTCGTGGCGGCAGCCACGTTTCTCCTTTGCACCTGCGGCTGTCTCACACAGCTGGCGGCCCTTTAGAATTTCATCACCCTCTGACCTGCGGTGTGGGTGACACCATGCTCTATACCAGGGTGGGCTTAAAAGCTCAGAAGGCCTGGCTCCACCATGTGAAGATTTCTGCAGGCCACAGCTGCCCTCCAGGGAGGCTATTTCCTAGTAGAGGTAAAAATCCTTAACTTTCCTCAAGAATTGACTTGACTTAAAGAAAAAAAAATTTTTTTTGGTGGATATAGGGAGGGTTAGAATGACAGAAAAACTTATATGTAATGTTTGAAAATGGGATGCTTAAAAATCAGATTGTTTTCTACCTTAGGGTAGAACCCATAGATTTCAAAATAGGTTTCAAGGCAAGAGATCACAGGGTGGCAAAATTGTCAGGTGTTGCATCTGTGTACTAATGTGCTTATTCATGGAGCAGGATCAAAACCAGAACCCTTTCAATCATGATTAGATGTCTGTTAGGCCTGGAAAATCCCATGGACGGAGGGAGCCTAGTAGGCTGCAGTCCACGGGGTCGCTAAGAGTCGGACAGGACTGAGCGACTTGACTTTCACTCTTCACTTTCATACACTGCAGAAGGAAATGGCAACCCACTCCAGTGTTCTTGCCTGGAGAATGCCAGGGATGGGGAAGCCTGGTGGGCTGCCGTCTCGGGTTGCATAGAGTTGGACACGACTGAAGCGACTTAGCAGCAGCAGCAGCAGCAGCAGGCTAAAAACATCTTAATTGAAACAGTAGACTCTTACGTGACCTTTTGCTCATAGAGTGTCTTGAAAATTAGCCGAGATAAGGATTTGCATATTTTAAAAGCAAGACTTTTTTTTTCAAGCAAAACTTACACACATTTAACACTGGCTCCAGTGTCACCATCCCTGGATGCCATTCCATCGTCCTATCCTGTGCCAGGCCCAACCACAGAAAGGATATTAATTTATTGGAGCTTTGCTGCTTTATCGAGTTCAACTCAGTTGAGATTTAGAATATTTTTAAAAAATCAGTCTTAGCCTTCCCCTCTTGCATAGAGAAATATGGTGAAAATTCTCAAAGGTCACATAAATAGCATCCAGTGTGATCTGGATCTTTGAGATCATTCAGAGTAACACTTGAAAAAAAAAAAAAGCTGAAGAAAGTTTGCTCAGGCCCTGCACCCTGAGTTGCTACAGGTCTCATTTCTTGAGTGCTAGCAGGTGGCTCAGTGGTAAAGAACCCGCCTGCCAATGCAGGAGACAAGGGTTTGGATCCCTGGGTTGGAAAGATCCCTTGGCAAAGGAAATGACAACCCACTCCAGTATGCTTGCCTGAGAAGTCCCACGGACAGAGGAGCCTGGCCGGCTACAGTCCATGGGCTTGCCGGAGGCAGACGTGACTGAGCAAGCTTCTTGAATGGCTTCTCTTAGGGAACCTCCTGTCTCCTCAGTCATTCCACAGCATGGGCACTCCTCCTTAGCCTTACAAAGTCTAAGACAGCTGGCCAGCAGCTACTTAAAAACCACATCCTTCGTGCCGGGCACTCAGCGTTGGTCACTTAATCAAGGAAGTGAAGAGCCTGCCCTTAAGGAGCTCACATTGTATCGAGATGAGGACAGTCGATAATAAAGATAGTGAATAGGTAAATTACAGGCTTCCCTGGTGGCTCAGATGGTAAAGAATCTGCCTGCAGTGCAGGAGACCTGGGTTCCATCCCTGGGTTGGGAAGATCCCTTGGAGGAGGAAATGGCAACCCACTCCAGTATTCTTGTCTGGAGAATCCCATGGACAGAGGAGCCTGGCGGGCTACAGTCCAAGGGGTTGCAAAGAGTCGGACACGACTGAGCGACTAGCGACACAGCGCACGGGTAGATTACAAAGTGTGCGTGAAGATCAGCGCTGCCGCTGCTGCTGAGTCGCTTCCGTCGTGTCCGACTCTGTGCGACCCCGTAGACGGCACCCCACCAGGCTCCCCCATCCCTGGCATTCTCCAGGCAAGAACACTGGAGTGGGTTACCATTTAGATCAGTGCTCCAGGGGAGGAAAAGAGGAAGCTGAGCAGGGTCGAAGAATCTGGGCAGGGAGTGGGGGAAGGCAAGGGAGCAGATGCAGTTGGACAGTGGACAGGGTGGCATCTGGGTGATGACTCAGCAGGGAGAGAGTGAATTAGAAAGATCTTGGCAGAGCAGGGATGGGGAGAGTGTCCCGGGCACAGATGACTTGGTGCTTAGCTGGTGTGATGAAGGCAAACACCAAACCTGGAGTGCGGAGGGGCAGGGCCGGGAAGACAGAGCAAGGGGGTGTGGCGCCCCTGACGCAGTGAGGATTTTGGCTCTGACTTTGTGCAAGCTGGATGAGGGCGTCAGTGGAGGACGCTGCCCACTGAGGGTCGTGATCGAGCCTCTGACTCGTGTTTTAGTCACTCCGGTTGCTGTGTGGAGACCACGCCAGGGGAGGCTCTTAGACGGGGAGGGTAGTTAGGAAGCAGAACCAGGTGAACTATGTTGGAGTCTGGGACCAAGGTGAGAGGTCTGAGAGAGAGGAGGCTGTGGATATTTTTTAAAAGGTAGAGCCAGCAAGATTTCCAGATGGATTGAACTTGGGATGTAAGAGAAAGAGGAGCCAAAGATAATTTTCTTGGCAGAGTCTGGGTCACAGAGGGAAATCTGAATTTTCAAAATGCGGTAAATTCAACGGGCTGTGTTCAGATCACTCGTAATAGGTTATAAAAAGGCTCTTCAAAAGACACATCTGTATAAGATTTTCATTCACAGAACTTCAGCAGAGAACTTTATCATCAGAGCATGTCTTTCTTCTTTGCTGGGGAGAGGTGAGGTGCTGGAAAATACGATTTCCAGGAAACAGAGGCCTTTGCTTGTATTGGAAGGAAAGTGACCGTGTTAGATGCTCAATTGTGTCTGACTCTGCGACCCTGTGGTCTGTAGCCCACCAGGCTCCTCTGTCCATGGGATTTTCCAGGCAAGAGTACTGGAGTGGGCTGCCATGCCCTCCTCCTGGGGATCTTCCTGACCCGGGGATTGAGCAGGGTTTTTACCCCTAGCTCCACCTGGAAAGGAAGATGGTTCTGCATCCCATGGGGGTGCAGGGCATGGAGACCTCTCCTGCAAGAGAAAACAGGTGAAATTGCTGGTAAGGGCCTGCTCCCTGCTCCCACCACTCCCAACCTTACCACGCGTTGTCTAGTGGGGAAGGCAAGCCTCTTCTCGCCCACACACATAGGCTGGCCGCCCCTCTCTCCACACACGAGGGTTATCTTTTTTTCAGACAGTTTTACTGAGGTATGATTCCTGTACTGTACAGCCCCCTTTACAGTGCACAGTTCTGTGGTTTTTAGTTTATTTACAGCTATACCACCATCACTACAGTCTCTTTTTTTTTTTAATATCTGAATACGTTTTTGGCCTCACTGGTCTCAGGGGTGGCATTCAGGATCTTTGATCCTCATCGCAGCTTGCAGACTCTCAGTCCTGGTGTTTGGGCTCTGGTTCCTTGCCCAGGGATCAAACCTGGGCCCCCTGCATTGGGAGCACAGAATGTTAGCCGCTAGACCCCCAGGGAAGTCCCATCACAGTCTATTCTGGAAGCTTTTCATAAGCTAAAAAGGAGTCTGGTCGCCTTTAGCTGTTACTTGTATTCCTGCTCCCCTTAGCTCCTGGCAACCTCTGCTTTCTGAATCCATGTATTTGCCAGCCTGGACCTCTTCTCTAAATGGAAGCATGCCACATATGTTCTTTTGTGAGCTGACTTACTTCACTGGCCATAATGTGTCCGTGGTGTTTTGTTCAGGTTAATCATCCACGTTGTAGCATTTAGCTGTGTTTAAGTCCTTAATTGCTGAGCACACAAGTTACTTTTGCGTGTGACGCATTCTTGAAAGGGTCCCAGGGAATGGAAATGTGTGTTAGTCACAAATAGATCAATTAACATTGTTGGAAAAGGAACTGTTTGTGCCCAGAGAGCTAAACATTTCTCTGTGAAGGTGTATGTGTGTGTGCATGCATTAATTTGTTCTTTCATAGCTAACTACAAAGTATATGGAATCTGTGACTGACTCTAAAAACTGGTGGCTTTTTAGTGGCCTTATCATTTTCTTTCATTTAAAAAGTCAACATTTACTTATTAAACACACATTACACTCCAGACCACATGGCAGGTGCTGGTGGCTGATGCCAGGATGAACAAAACGGGGACCTTCCCCTGCGGTGCTCACAGGGTTCCTGGAGGAGGGGTGGTTGGAGTCGATATTGAACCGAAGAGATATGGGATGCACTGATACTAGGATCTGTGATAAGCGCTTACAGGAAAATAAGACATGACTGAGAATAATCAGGGCTGACTTCAAGATGGCCCCAGGGGAGCCCAAATGGTCATGGAAGGACGGATGGGTTAGTACACAGTGCTGCATCCTTATGATGGAATACTGTTCTGTCTTGAAATGGAAGGAAATTCTGACACACACCACAACATGAATGAACCTTGAAGAGTTATGCTGAGTGAAATAAGTCAGACACGAAGGACACCTACTGAATGATTCCCCTTCTCTGAGGCACACACAAGAGCCAAATCCTTAGAGGCAGGAAGAACAGTGGTTACCAGAGGTGGAGGGAGGGGGCGTGGGAGTTACCGTTCAAGAGGACAGAGTTTCGGCTGGGGAGGATGAGAAAGTTCCCAAGGTGGGTGGCGGTGATGGTTGTACAAGGGGAATGTACTGAACGTCACCGAAGCCTGCTCTTCCAAACGGCTAAAATGGTCAATTTTAGGTTGTATATATTTTACCACAACAAAAGATTTAGCCCAGGAAGATGTCTTGAAGGAGATTATTCTTAAGTTGAGACCTGAAGAATGAGAAGGCATCAGGTAAGGGTTTCCTGGTCCAGCTCATGGCAAGAGCACGTGCAAAGACCCTGTGGTGGAAGCTTCCTGCCGTGTCCTGGGACCTGTGAGAAGGCCAGGATAGCAGGGGTCGGGGGGAGGAAGGGATGGTTGGGACCGGGAAGCAGGGGGTGAGGTGGGCAGGGACCAAGCTGGTTGGAAGATATAGATGTATTTGTAAGCTGTGAAGTGACATGGTTTGATTTTGAGCTTCAGCTGAAAACTCAGACTATGCTGTGGAGAATGGGCAGTGGGGAGCCAAGAGCAGAAGCAAGGAGACCAGTTGGGAGGCTGCTGCCAGGGGCTGAGAGAGAGACGAGAGGTGAGGGCTTGGCCCCGATGATGGTGGAGAGGTGAAGCAGGGGGCGGAAGCTGCGTTTGGTTGTGGAGTCTCCGCCTGGGTGACGGATCAGATTCCAGGATCTCGTGGACAGGAAGGAGCAGTTGATTCTCAGGTTTCTGACATAAGGGATGGAAGATGAGGACGTCAGAGACAGGAGCAGGACGAAAGATTATGAATTTAGCATTGGTGTGTTCACTTCCACCCAGGAGTGGCCAGAGGTCAAGCTCTGATAAATTCAGGAATTTTGCCTGGAGACGTGCAGCCATGGGAACCCGCACATGGAGATTGGTTTAACGAATTCCACAGGGACATTGGAAACCTTACAAAACTGAGCGCTTCCCTGACGGTTCAGGAGATGCGGGTTTGATTCCTGGGCTGGGATGTTGATTCCTGGAAGATCCCCTGGAGGAGGAAATGGCATCCCACTCCAATATTCTTGCCTGGAAAAATCCGACCGACAGGGGAGCCTGGTGGGCTGCAGCCCCAAGGGTCGCAAAGAGTCAGACACAGCTGAGCACAAGCATGGACAGGCAGGGGTGCTGAAAACCTTATGAAACCAATGCTTTCCACCTTTAGGGCCATCCTTTTAATTTTTATTGTATTTTTTGTGAAATAGTACATTCAACTATTTTTTAAGCAATAAAGCATTTAAATTTGAGCAGAGAAAGCACTTGTGGAAATGCTCTAGTGTTGCCTTATGGACGAGAATGACAGTGTACAGGGTCATCTAGTTGGCAGGACCACCACACACAGGTCAAATGTTTGTATGAGACGTGGGAAAGGGGCAGTTGGTGTATTTAACGGGAACTCACTAGAGTTTAGGAATTTCTCATGGACAGTGTGGTATTTATCTTTTTAATTACAGAAACTTATTACAGTTTAGTTGATGTATGATATTGTGTTCATTTCAACAGTGAAGGTGAAGATGAAGTCTCTCAGTCGTGTCCGACTCTTTGTGACCTCGTGGACTGTAACCTACTAGGCTTCTCCGTCCATGGGATTCTCCAGGCAAGAATACTGGAGTGGATTGCCATTTCCTTCTCCAGGGGATCTTCCCGACCCAGGGATCGAACCCAGGTCTCCCGCATTGCAGGCAGATGCTTACCCTCTGAGCCATAGGGTATTTAAATTGGCTTATGTGGTCTTGTCTAAAAACCAAATTGTGCTTTTAAATTTGTGTATGAGGCTTAGCTGGTAAAGAATCCACCTGTAGGAGACCCCTGTTCAATTCCTGGATCAGGAAGATCCCCTGGAGAAGGCATAGGCTGCCCACTCCAGTATTCTTGGGCTTCCCTGGTGGCTCAGACAGTACAGAATCAGCTTGTAGTGCGGAGACCTGGGTTCAATTCCCTCCTGCAGGAGGGAACGGCAACCCACTGCAGTATTCTTGCCTAGAGAATCCCCATAGACAGAGGAGCCTGATGGGCTACAGTCTATGATGTCGCAAAAAGTCGGACACCACTGAGGGACTAAGCGCAGCCCAGCACACAGGGTGTGTGACAGAGCTGCCTTTGTTGACAGAGTTCTGTGCTTGCACGAGTAGTGTGTACCCTCAGTCCTGTGCTGTCTCTATTTGTTGCTGCTTGGTTGCTAAGTCGTGTCTGACTCTTGTGACCCCATGGACTGTAGCCCACCAGGCTCCTCTGTCCCTGGGATTTCCCAGTGCAAGAACACTGAAGTAGATTGCCAGTGTCTTTCTCCAGGGGGGTTCCCGATCCAGGGATCAAACCTGCATCTGCTGCACTGGTAGACAGATTTTCTGCCCCTGAGCCACCTGGGAAGCCCTGACTGTATTTACTGGCCTCTTTTTTTTTTTTTTTCCAAGTTAAGGAATTGTAGGTGGCTTGAAGTTTCAGAACTAGTAATTGACAAAAGCAGAAACTGGGCTGATTGAGGATTTCAAGACACCCAAGGTGAGGGTTCCCTTCAGGACCTTGTGGTTAATGGTTGGAAAGGCAGTACAAACAATTTTGAAATACAAAAGCAAATAAAAACACACAGGGCACACAATTAACTTTGACTCTTAACTAGACAACAAATACATTTTTTAACGTAAGTATGTCCCTCCCGTGCAATATTTGAGACATACTTAGACTAAAAATGATTTATCTAAAATTCAAATTTGACTGTGCATCCTGTGTGTTTTATTTGGCAACACTACTCAGAACAAAAATTTAGGAACACAGAGATGTTTGGAATTTAAGGACTATGTATATATTCAAACTCCCTTTGACAACTCCTGGGTCTTCTATGCATTTTTAAAAAATCTGGAGTTGGGCATGAGAAGAGATTTGATTTTTTTCCCCCTTAGTCTCTTGAAAGGTCTGTGTTGTGTTCCTTCCCTGAATTTTAGTGAATATTCCTTATTTGTAATTAGCAGCAGCCTGGTATTGGGGAACAAGCTCTGAGTTCAGGAGCTGGCAGATCTGACTGAGTCCCTGACCCTAGTTCTTTGACCTCGACTGGAAAGAACAATGTTTTAGGTAACTTCATAGTTTTAAAATCTTCTCAGTTGGGAGTTACTAGGACAGGTATTGCTTCCATAGCACAGAAGAGAAACTCAAGGGAAAGTAAGGTTTGGGTGGGTGGCCAAAACTGGGCTAAGACATTCTTCTCAACTTTTAGTTCAGTGATCAGCCCATTGTTTTTTAAGATCCCGTATCTTTGTGATTCAAATCATGGCTCTGATGTTTTATGGGCTTCCCAGTGGCATTAGTGGTAAAGAAACCTCTGCCAGTGCAGTAGACTTAAGAGATGTGGGTTCAATCCCTGGGTTGGCAAGATCCCCTGGAGGAGGGCATGGCAACCCAAGCCATTATTCTTGCCTTCAGAATCCCATGGACAGAGGAGTCTGACAGGCTGTGGTCCATAGGGTCACAAAGAGTCGGACAAGGATATCTTCCTGATATGATTCCATGACTCTGCGTGATCTCATCTGTCATAAGATTCCAGTTTTGAAAATTTACGCAGTGGAAACAGTGTCAAGCATGGTAGGTTAAGAACACGCTGAAACGTACGCTTCACTGGCAGCCATGGAATCTGGCAGCCAGATTCCCAGAAATTATGACATTGTGGGTGGAACTGGGGAAGAATTAGGGTCCAGTATTCTGAAAGGGCAAGCTCGCTTTCCTCCAGGATGCAGCATTGTCTTAATAAGGATACTCATTCAGATTTTTGAAATCCTTGTACTTAAAGTGTAGCAGTCCCAGTGGATACTGCTAATACCTAGATCTGGATGGAGCATATTCTATTTTGAAGGGAGTTTGTCCTTTGTTTTTCTTGGAATTTTCTGTGTGCAGTCTGTGCTAACCACAGTTCCTTCCACATGGAAGGAGCTCAACAAATGTGTGGTGACTGAATTAATATCACACCCTGTCCTTAATGGCCAGCTTGGATGGTCATTGATTGCACTCTCCATACTGACTGCAGGGAACCATGACTGTTAGCAACAGTCCTTGCCCTGCAGATATTTAATAGGGGAATCAGACAAATCCACATCTAACTGAAGTACAAGGCAGTATGGTCTTCACACAAAGAAGAAAAGAAACGTGCTTTTCTTTTCATCTCTTTTTAAGAAACATGTTTTTCTTGTGGCAGAGATGCCTGGTGGGTTCTGTTTTGTTCATTACATATTCGCTTTTGTCAGCTTTTTTTTTTTTTTGGTCTACACAGTGAATACTACATGTCCCTTTAGAAAGTTTATAAAATTCCAGATGAGGTCTTTTTATCTTAAATGGTTTTTCCTTCTATTTTGAGACATTTTAAATCTTCAGAAAGATTAAATAATACCAACATTTGTATACTTCATCACTGAGGCTAGACCATTTTTAAATGAAGAGACGCCTTTTTAAAAGTTGAAAATCAGTGACGTTGTGAAATCAACAAGTCACTAAAAACCAGTTTGGGAGAAGAAGCTCATGGCAAAGACTGAGCTGGAATAAGAAGACAACGTGCCGCCCAGTCCTCAGTTTTAGCTGGGACTTCGTGCCCCCTCTTATCCGATGAAGTTACGTCTGCTTATGTATGGGCTCCTTTGCGTGCCTCATGAGGAAATAAGTAAGCATACTGTGGCTTTTATTGCACTTGGCACAGAACTCAGGGAATGTAAAGGCTGGCGACCATTGCAAGAACTACAGAACATTTTTTATTTGCTAGTAAAATTTAGTTTGCCACGTTGTCGTAGGCGTTGTGCAAGGATTTCCAGTCCAGAGCACTCCTAGAATTTAATGTTCATGTCTTAATTTATTGTCTTCAAACTTGTATCCTTAAATACTTCAGACCTTTTAAATATTCTAACATCCTGTTGGGCAGTCCTTGTATACTTTAGAATTTGTCTGACAAGCTCTGAGTTGTCGGAGAACATTTTTCTGCCCCAGCATTTTCAAAGTCAATGTTCCCTATCTGGCTTTATTTTAACCCCGCTTACTAGACAAAGATGATAGTATCTTTCCTTTGCATTCAAGCAAATCTTGATTTTTAAAAAGTTTAACATTTTTGGGGAGTTCCTAGTTTTCTTGAACTTTAGACACATTTCTGAAATGTAGGAGCTTAGATTAGAAGATATCCAGGGCTTCACTGGGGGGTCCAGTGGTTAAGAATCTGCCTGCCAGTGCAGGGTTCATGGGTTCGATCCCTGGTCCCAGAAGATCCCACACGCCTCCAGGCAGCTAAGCACATGCGTCACAGCTACTGAAGCCTGTGTGCCCTAGGGCCCTGCTCTGCCTTGTGACGAGCCCCTCCCATGAGCTGCCCACACGTCGCAGCTAGAGAGTAACCCTTGCTCACCGCAACTAGAGAGAGCCCGTGTGCAGCAACAGAGACCCAGCACAGCCAAAAGTAAATAGATAAATAAATACTATGAATAAAAGTATCCCGCAGAATTAACCAGCTCTCACAGTCCTATATTAAATTTACTAGATCCTTCCCGCTGCCTCTGCAAGCGCTGCTTAAAAGGTGCTCCTGAGATGTTTTCTGTCTTTGTTTCCTGGCCCGTTGCAGGTTCCATCTTTAGACTAACTTGGGGCATGCTGTATTTGCACATGTCCTTAGTGATGTTAAAATGGCAGGGTTATTCGTATTTAATAATCCTGGTATTGTGATGCACTTTTTAAAAGCATGGCCTGCTATTTAAGGAGGAAAGCATTCTTTGCAAAAGGAAAAAGGATGATAGTGAAATATTTGGTCATTAAGAGACTTCCCATAGAAAGGGAGCGTTTTCATTCCTGGTGTTACTCGTGTAGTCGCTTCTCCTGACCACCGGATAACACACGGCGCTCCCCTTTTCCCTGCAGTTCTGTAGGACGGAGCACCCTCCCCATGTTTCGGGGTCTTTGCCATACTGTGTCCCTTACCTGTGACGTTCTTCCCCTCCCCGCCTTCCCCTGCTGACCAGGGGTTACCTCCTCCTGGATGACTTCCTGCTTCTCCATGCTCCCCGGTCAAAGTGGGCGGCCCCTCTCTATATATTCCGGTGCCAGCTCGGATCACGCCATCTCAGAGAGAGGCCAACTGTTTATTTCACACACCGACGCGGCTTGATGTGCAGCAGTTGTCTGGGTGCTGGTTTTCAGAGTATGGTCCCGGAGGCAGCAGCATCAACACAAGCGGAGGCCTCATCCAGATTTACTGAGTCAGAAACTCAGGAACTGGGACCCAGCGTTCTGTGGCTGAACAAAACTTCCAGATGGTTCTGATACCTTCCACAGTTACTTCTTCAGTGTATTAAGTTGGATGTGTTTGCAGTGATCCAGGAGGTAGTGGAGGATAGGGAAGCCTGGCATGCTGTAGTCCATGGGGTCACAGAGTCTGACGTGACTTAGGGACTGAACCACGACAACAACGGGGGTGGAAAGAACCTACTGTGGACTGATAGAATGAACTGTGTGGCTTTCATTCTTTCAGAGAGATGCCAGACGAGATGATCCAAGTTCTTAGGCCTTATTACTTAGCAAAATAGTCACAACCAAAAATAGATATTTTACAATTTTGGTACCAGCTTTTGTTACTTATTACCATCCTTTGCAAATGCCGCATAATACTAGGGATTATTTTTAATTAATTCCTGTTTGGGAAAAATGGACTTCTGTGATATCTTGATCTGGGTTAGAGATCTTTTTACTAATGGTACTTAGAAACTTCTAGATTATTCTGTAACCCTGAGCTAGAAGATATTTGCATCCAAGGGAAGACAACTAATGCCTATATTCACTCACTATTCTGGTTTGGGTTTATGTTATTGTCAAAAGATGATAATGAGTTTCCAGGATCCTGAAAGTATCTTGGGGTTAGTGTAACGACAAACGACATTTGCTTCCTGGTGGGTGGAGCAAAGTCAAGTTTAAAACTTGGCCCGGTTGTATTCAATTTCATGTGCTTGTCCACAAAGTCAGAACGTGAGGAAGTTGATGTCGTTTGTAGAGCCCTTATTCTGAGTTGACTGTGAACTTGTTGAGACAGAAATGAGCACCAGGTTTCATAAAACATTTTGCAGAAATTTCCCCAACCTAATCAACCACGGTGATTTGGGTCACAGGACGACGTTTCTGATTGTCACAACTTAGGGGTTGCTACTGACATTTAGTAATTGAGGCTGGGAGCGTTGCTAATCCTCTGACAGCCCCCACCAGGAAGATCCCTCCCACCCAAAACGTCAGTAATACTAAGGCTGAGAAATCCTCTGAACGATGGGCAGGAACGGTCATAAAACCTTGGGGTTCCTCAGGAGTCCGCCCCAGCCTTGTTTTCCCCTCTGTGGGGTAATCGCCTGTTTCTGTGGCTTTGTTCATTAGTGTTAGTCACTCAGTCGTGTCTGAATATTTGTGACCCTGTGTAGCCCACCAGGCCCCTCTGTCCGTGGAATTCACCAGGCAAAAATACTGGAAAGGGTTGCCGTTCCCTCCTCCAATCACTGACTAAATACTGTTAATTTAGTGCGCCCACTCCTGCTGACCTTCAATTACAGCCGCTTTTTCTCTCTGCCAGCCTGCTCTCTCCACTTGAGCATCTTCAGAGCCCCCCGCCCACTCCTCACACACAGCACATCCAGCCCTGAACCCCATCAGTTTAGACGACGCTTCTCTACTGGACTTGGACTTGATCTGTGGCGCTTTCTCTCCCCACACTCCACCATCCTGACCTCCACTTCCTGTCCATCTCCAGGTCTTACTTCTACTGCCAGGTCTTGAATCTGCCCGCTTCTCTCCATTGCCGTCTTCTCAGTTCCAGCCCCCTTCCTCCTTTTCCTGGACCACCTCAGGGGTCTCCTGACTGGTGTCTCCATCTCCACTCTGCCCCTTCTGACCCAGAGCGGCCATTTACCCCAAAGCAGGTCCACACCCAGCTGCAAAACCTGTCTGCAGCTCAGCATTGCAGTTTCAAGAATGTTTCCCTTTTAAAGGGCTCACCAGGCCCGGCTCCCCACCCCCACCCCCACCAGGTCTGTTCTTGTCCTCTTTTTGTTCCTGGAGCACACCGAAGCCCTCCTGTCTCCACACCTACACATTTGTTGCTTTCTCACCGGGAAAGCTCTCCCTGCAAATGACTCCTCCTGTTACTGAAAGTGAGG
This sequence comes from Nanger dama, assembly GCA_917880005.1. Taxonomy (NCBI): domain Eukaryota; kingdom Metazoa; phylum Chordata; class Mammalia; order Artiodactyla; family Bovidae; genus Nanger; species Nanger dama. Next base: position 5,184,878 of record CAKJTW010000029.1, read on the forward strand.
CCTGCCACTCAGAGCCATTAACGAGGCCAGGTTGGTGGAAAGGAAAGTTTGTTTTATTTTGAATGCTGGCAACTAGGGTTGGGGGTGGAGTTCTTCCCTGGTGGCTCAGAAGGTAAAGAATCTGCCTGCAATACAAGAGACCCAGATTCTATCCTTGGAGCAGGAAGATCCTTGGAGAGGGAAATGGCAACCCACTCTAGCATTCTTGCCTGGAGAATTCCATGACAGAGGAGCCTGGTGGGCTACAGTCATGGGGTCACAAAGAGCTGGACACGACTGAGCAACTAACACATACAAGGGACGGTGGTTGTCCATCCAAAGGCCGCTCTACCCCATCTGCCCCCCTACCCGAAAATCAGTGGGCAAGAGCTTTTGTAGACAGAGAGAGGGGTCTACGTGCAGAAACAGCGCAGTCAGTTCTGACCGTCATCTTGAGGTTGGTCCTCCAAGGTCTGACCAGCATCTTGATTGCTCTAGGTGCAGTTAACCTTACGTTCCAGCATCGGTTTGTTTCCATTTTTTTGAGGCCGATTCTCAGAATGATGGTAGTTTATGTATGGCTATAGTCGAGTCATCATAGTTAACTTCTCCACCTGGCATTTCAGTATCTACAAGTCAGCTCACAGGATATGGCTCGGAATATTATCTGTAGCCCTTGAGGAGGAACTTAAGGTCCCTGACTGTGTTTAATGGGTACATTATTATTTGGCCTGCTTTGACCGTTTTCCTTTGTTTATGCATTTTTTTCACGTCTCTGATGAAGCTTGTTCTTGGGCTAGCGTTTTCCACAGACAAAAGGCAAGCTGAAAACGTGGTGGGTGTGTAACGGCCATGGGGTCCTGCTCCGTTTCACCTATCTCTTGCTTTTTGGCTGAGTGTTGTTTCTTCAGAGTGTCCTCTGACCACCCGAATGAAGTAGGCTCTCCCGAGGGATGCCCTCTGCTCTTTCTCTTGAGAGGGAGACCCTTTGTTTGCATGTGCAGTGATTGGTGTGCCGCCCTGTGAGCCTGGAATCTTCTGTCCTGCTCGCTACAGCTCAGCGGCGGGCAGAATGGCCAAAGCTTGTGGTTTGATGACTCTTGGTGGAAGGTTAGTGGAGCAGGTGTTGCCTGAGTAGGGAATGAATGGAGACCAGTCTGCAGGGGCGAGGGGAGGGGGCCTGAAACTCAAGGCTGTCGGGGCACAGAGGAGGGAGTTATCAAACAGTAACTCAGTTTAGAAGGGTTCAGAAAGGTTCCCAAGAAGAGGTTGAGTTGGAGGGCCTCTTGAAGAATGATTGGGGTTCCTCAGAAGACTGACTTGGGAAATATTAATAATGAAATTCTGATTGGGGTGGGGATGATGCTGGGAATTAAATGGATTTTAAAGAAAATCTGCTGCCTGATTGCGCCCACCCATGGCTGAGAAGGACCTTCCAGAAAGTGGCTGCTTCTACAGCGTAGACCAGTAGCTTCTCAAACATAGAGGTGCATGTGAGTCTCCAGGGGGTTCCTGTTCATAAGTGGCTTCTGGGTTTGATTGGTGGCAAAGTTCCATGATTCTCATGAGCCCTTGATTGTGAGGATGGGGAGGACCAGACATATTGATGAAAGAACAAATGAAAAAATGCATAAACAGCTCTGGCATCAGAGCCCTTTGATAAACGGTAGAAAAGATGACTTTTGTGTTTTCTCCAATACTTAATTTTCTTTTAGGTTTTCCTGTGAATTGTGTCAAGAAGTATTTTAAGATCCATTTTCAGCAGCATCTACCGGGTGTATTTGATATTTTTAAGTTCTTATTTTACATGGGCCTGCCTATACGATTAAAAGAAGTGGAAACATAAAGTTGTTTTTGAGACAGATGCAGCCATCCTGTTTTATGACTGTCATCCTTTTCACAGGACCCCAATAAATACAGTAGTGATTCTGTTAGATAGGACTTCACTTTGATGTTGTCTCCATGACTGCATTCCTCCAGGAGCATTTTTCCCCCACTCTCCACTCGAATCTGACCATTATCTATTTTATGACTTCTCTGTAGAGCATTTTTAGCCTGGACAGTCTGTTCTCTGCCACTTGTCATACTTCTGGGCAATTCCCCCCTCCTCCCGTATCGACCTGTGTATCTTCAGAAAAGACAAACTAGTATTAATCTAAGCCAGTCATCCTTCAGGGGGTAAACTGCTTTCCTTAAAGAACCACGTTGTACTCCAGACTCAGATGGATTTCATGTTCTCTGTAGCCTTCGTTACGATGCATAAACCAGAGGTGAGTGTGGACTGCCTGTGGGAGGGAGGGTACAGTCCATTCTTGGCGTTGCAATGCATGAGACCATCAAACTTGGCTACAAACTAGAATCACTTGAGGAGCATCAAATATATTGATGCTGGAGATTCTGATCACCTAACTGAGGTTCCCCTGCTGCTGCTGCTGAGTTGGGTCAGCCGTGTCCGACTCTGTGCGACCCCAGAGACGGCAGCCCACCAGGCTCTCCCCGTCCTGGGATTCTCCAGGCAAGAACACTGGAGAGGGTTGCCATTTCCTTCTCTAATGCATGAAAGTAAAAGTGAAAGTGAAGTCGCTCTGTCGTGTCCGACTCTTTGTGACCCCATGGACTGTATGTAGCCTACCAGGCTCCTCCGTCCATGGGATTCTCCAGGCAAGAGTACTGGAGTGGGGTGCCATGGCCTTCTCTTGGGGTCATTCTAATGCAAAGTCAAAGCAGAGAACTGTTCAGAAGGTAGATGCTGTATGAGTCTGCTGTTTACAATTTACTCAGGCTTACAGAAAAGTCTAGATATAAACACAGAGGGAAGTGTTTGAAATAAACGAGGAGAGTGACTCAGGGATGTCAGACTGGATTCTGTAAAGCATCAGCTATGAATGGCCTTGGAATCCCTTCACCTCATAGCTCACATCTGTGCAGTGACTTGCTGATTCCCAAGCCCCTTCACATGCTGGACACTAGACTCACAGTAATTCTGAAGGGAAGGCAGAGCGCCTTTGCCCTCTCTGCCCTTTCTCTGCTGCTGCTGAGTCGCTTCAGTCGTGTCCGACCCTATGCGACCCCATAGACGGCAGCCCGCCAGGCTCCCTGTCCCTGGGATTCTCCAGGCAAGAACACTGGAGTGGGCTGCCATTTCCTTTCCAATGCATGAAAGTGAAGTCGCTCAGTCGTGTCCAACTCTTAGCGACCCCATGGACTGCCGCCTACCAGGCTCCTCTGTCCATGGGATTTTCCAGGCAAGAGTACTGGAATGGGGTGCCATTGCCTTCTCCTCGCTCTTTCTTTGAGGGAGCACAATGCTTTATTGTTTCCAGGTTCAGTGTTCTTCTGGCCTGGAGCCCCTCCCAGGTACTGGGCTGGGTCAGGTACCAGGCTGGGTCAGGTACGACTTCTTCCAGACTGCAGTCCACCCTCTGGGACATGCCACCTTCTCCTGCACTTTGCTTATTGAACTATGATAATTGATAGTTTCTCTCCTCTTGAGGAGATGGTCATCATATCTTACTTATCCACGTTGTCCATAGCCTAGTAGACATACAGTAACTATTTGAAATTTAGTTCATCTATTAATCACTACTTTAGTGATGGGGACACTGGAGTTGAGCGAGATTCAGTACCGGTCTGGCACTGTCCCTTCCCCTAACCTTTCTGAGCTCCAGATTCTTGTAAAAATAAAGACTTTGGACATTTTCTTTAACAATCCTCGTGACTCTAAAACAGGTGTTTCTATTTTAAGATCTTAACTGCTTGATAGTGGTGTAAAAACTCAACAAAGCTCTCCAGATGCGTATGAAAGTCTGAAGGATGAAGAGTAAAGAATATGATCAAGGTACCTCATCTATTGGTAAGAACGGAAATTCGTATTAACATTTCAGCCTAGGCCAGGAACGCAGTCCTAATTCTTGTTCATCAACACAATCTGCTTTCTATGGAGGCTGAGAAAGTCGACTCTCCCGGGTCCTCGCCCTTTTCCTTTTCTGAGGTTCCCCACGTGATTTCGAAATCGGTTGGAATCAAGGCCTGCCTCTGGCTGTTTGGGCGATTGCTCACGTCTGGCCAGCAGTGCCTCTGTGAATAGCCTGTGAGCCTGTCTTCTGCACTTTAGCCTCCTGGCTGGCCCCAGAGCAGCCCGTTTGCACAGCCAGCGTCGGCCAGGCCACACAAATCACCCTCTCAACCCTGAGACAAGGAAGCTGTCTGCCCAAATCTTGATGGAATCAGGGACGCGCCTGCAGAAACTGGACTCTTGGCCACTGAGAGATCGTCATCGCCTCATCAGTTAGGGTGAAGGGAGGAGGGGCGGGTGTGCTAGAAAAGCAAAGGCGAAACCTCATCTCTCTCTTAGGATAAAAGCGTTCACAGGAAAAACAAGTTGGTCACATCTTATGTGCAGTATCGCTGCTGCCAAGCAACCCCTTTGGCTGAAACCAGTGAACAGATGTGGAGGGTTACAAAATGAAGCCTGGGCAAGCATTTCTGAAAGTTTAAATGAAATAATCTCTCACACAATGTAGAGGTGAATGGCCGGTATAACTGTGGCCCCTGCTCCCACCCATACACAGCTTCTGAGAAGTTTTGCTTCACCCAGTGCTGCCCTGAATTGGAAGCCAGCCTATCATATTTTTGCAGGATGATAAGATCTGACTCTTAATTGTTATATTCCCGAAGCGGTTAACATATGTCAACATACAACAGGATGTTCGTTGCAGCCGCACGTGATGACCTGGGAGCTGGGCCAGAGGGAGCCATTTACAGAGTGAGTCTTGTAAAACCCTCAGCTTTGTTTTGAGTTAAGGCAAATTTAGACATTTTCATTTTAAAAGGACTTTTGAAAGAAACAGACAAGTTGAATATTTAGTAACCCTTTCAAGGATTTACTCGTGAGTAAAAGAAAAAACTCTTGTTTGCTTTTTGTTTTAACCTGTTTTACGTAGACTGATAAACTTGTGATTTTGAGATTCATTGTAATCAAACATGGCGATCAGAAATGTGGATTTCAGGATCACTTGATTTTTTTCAGCTTTTGACTCTAGCCTTTAAGTTCCACAGTGATTTACAGTGGGCTTCCCAGAAAGATAATGTCTGGCATTATTTCTAAGAATTTTCTTCTCTTTCATTGCACAACGTAAGTTAAGAATTGGTAGTTAATCATCCCCAAAAGAATAAGATATAAGCATCATGTCTGGTGCTGTGAACATAAATTGAACATTGGACCATAGTTGATATCAACTTTGCTGTTAAATAATTGTAAGTTTTATTTTCGTCTCTTCTGGGATAACCTCCAGCTCCATCCACTAGTGCGTCTATGTCTCTCATCTCCCAAAGCTGGGCTGAGAGAAGTTATGTCTCTCTGGTCTGATCTCATTTTAATTCGAGACCTCACACTTATTCCGTGAGAGCTGTCTTGACCAAGTTTTGACTAAATCTGGGACCTGGCTAACACATCTCAGGATTCTCGTTAAGTGTAATCTGTGGCTTACGTTTCTGGGCATCCTCTCTCCTTGTGTGTGGGCTGGACCTGGTGATGTGCTTCTAATGCATAGAATGTGGTAAAGGGGTGGGATGTCATGTCCAAGGTCAGGGTGCAAAAGAGCCCCCTTGGGTTTGCCCTGAGCAAAGCCAGCTGCCAGGTTGTGAGCAGCCCTCGGGAGAGACACGCGGCAGAGAACTTCAGGTAGCCTCCGTTGAGTAGCCCCTGAGGAGCCAGATCCCACCAGCAGCCCTTTGAATGAGCTCAGAGGACCGCCTGCTGGCTGGCCCCCAAACAGTGCCCTGTGAGCGGCCGCGGGCCATGGACACTGAGCCAGTACCCGTGCTTTTAACTGCGTGATCTAGGGGACTGCTACGGCGACTGAACTGAATGTAGCAGTTGATAATACGAGGAGAAAGATTTCAGGGGCAGTTTAAGTGTCCCCTGCCTGCAGGGAGTTCTCCATTTATCTCTTAAGCTCTTCAGTTGCCAAACTGCAGGTGAACCAAGAGGCCAAGTCGCCTTCTTTGTCGTTTTCTGATGAAGGGCTCCCATGAGAATGGTTTCCAGGCTTCAGTTTTGTCCCACGAATTTGTTTGCTTTCTGATTTAATTAACCTTCAAAAGGTGTGAGAGAATGTGAAGTGCAAAAATAGTTACCCTGCCCCCTTTCACCCCAGTCCCCCCCCACCCCCCGTTCCCCTCCGCCAAGGTCACAGCTGTTATGAATTGATTGGCGTACCTTCTAGAAGGAGCCAGTCCTGGTCTTTGCATTTACAGATGTGAACACCCATATTTCTTTTTTTCCCCCAACACAAACGGCAGTGGGATTTGACTTTCAACTTCTTGAGATGGGAGTATGGTTGATACACAGCAGATTGAAAACTTTACGTAATTTCTGCCAATGGCTTCTGTTCTTAATAGATAAGAAGTTAACTTGAGGAAACAGTTGAAGACCTTTGAGAGAAAGGAAGATAGCATATTGCATAATGATGGGAGAGAGTGACAGGGGGGGGCCTAGAGAAGCCATCCGGTTTGTCTTCTCTCCTGTGGGTAGTATGCAGGCTTAGTCGCTCAGTCCTATCCAACTCTTTGTGACCCACCCTGGATGGTAGCTTGCCAGGCTCCTCTGTCCAGGGGATTTTCCAGGCAAGAATACTGGAGTGGGTTACCATTTCCTCCTCCAGGGTATCTTCCTGACCCAGGGATGGAACCCACATCTCTTGTGTCTCCTGCATTGTAGGCGGGTGGATTCTTTTGCTGCTGAGCTCCTGGGGAAGCCCGGTGGTTAGCAGAGTAAATATTTAACACAGCCAGGTGAGCTGCTTTTGAGTGACTTCCACAGGGAGGCATCTTGTTGATCTGTGGGAAAAGGAGCAGTGAAAATAACTCTCCATATCAGAAAATAAAAAAAAATACAAACAAAAACAAAAAATAAATATCAGGAAAAAAAAAATCAGTTGTTCCAGCCTTTTCTCCCCTTACCTTCCAGCCATTTTCTTCCCAAGAGCCCTTTATGTTATGAAAAGTTAGATAGTGTGTGTGTGTATGTGATTTGCTTCTGGTCACCTTTAGGGAACTAAGATGACCCTGGGTTAGATGTGTAGTGAGTCTTTTTATTTATTTGTTTATTTATTTTAATTGGAGCCTAATTACTTTACAATCCTGTGGTGGTTTTGCCATACAGTGACATGAATCAGCCAGAGGTGTACATGTGTTCCCCATCGTGAACCCCCTCCCACCTCCGTCCCCATCCCATCTCATCCCTCAAGGTCATCCCAGTGTATCAGCCCTGAGCACCCCTGTCTCATGCATCAAACCTGGACTGGCAATCTGTTTCACATGTGATAATACACACGTAATGAGTCTTGGGAACGGTTAATGAAGAAGGCGGCGGGGTTGCTCCTGCTGTTTTTATGCCTCCTCCTTGCTGTCTCCCCGTGGTGGTGGGCGTGGTCCTGAGGTCGGGTGGCTGGAGGAGGAGGAGGAGCCTTGGTAACTGTGTGGGTGGTGCTCCAGGCTGCTGGGACGGAGTAACGCCCTCCTGGCTGGCCCTGAGCCATCAACCACACACCTTAACCCAATCACGTCTCCATTTCTATCCTGCAAGGTGAAGGTCATTACACTGTAACTTTCAAGAATGGCGGAAGCCTAATTAACTTGGTATTGGAAGACCAACCGATGCCTTAGAAGAAAGGCGCCTTATGAGCTGGAGGTAGTGTCGTCATCCCAGTCTTTCCCTTTAAAATTCTAGACGGCCTGCCAAACAGGTTGCGATGGAGGCAAAAGAACAGTTGAGCAGGAGTTCAGTTGAACACAGATGTGTTCCTCTAATGTGTAGCACTGACTTTGAATGGAATTGAATCATCGAGTGTGCTCACCTGGTCTGTTATGCTGATTCATAGACTGGCCACTTCTTTGCATTAATTGTTCAGAGCACCATAGAAGAATGTGGCCTTAAAGGACTTGGTGATGCAAGATTCCTTTGATTGGGATCCAATGTGTTGTCTATTTTTGTCTTGACATTGTTACTAGAAACTCATTTTCAATGAATGCTTAATTATCTCACTGCTCCCTGACAGAAGCTGTTTTTCTAGGTAGAAGAACCAGTTAAGGTTTGTTCTAGGCCCCTCACCTGGACCTAATGAAAGATACGGAGTGAGAATTCCCTCTCTCCCTCCTCCTCTCCATCCATCTCCACCTCTTTTTTCTCCCTTCCTTCCTTCTCTTCTTTTTCCTCTCTTTCTTTCTTTTTCTCTTCCCTTTTTCATTCCATCTCACCAGATGCTATATAGAAGCCACTAGCTAGAAGTTCTGGATACCACGGGGAGAACAAGAGATATAGTCCCTGGCCACATGGAGCTTCCTTTCTCATGTGGAGAGACAAAGAATAAGGATCTTAAGAAGTAGAATGTCAGCTATCAGTGATAAATGCAAAGGAAAAAGTAAATTGGCATGAGGGCAATAAAGAGTTAGGATGGAAGAGGCGAAGGCTTCCTGTTTCTTATGGGTGACTGGGTGCCTTGTTCACCCAGATGACCTTGCATCCACTGAGCAAATACCCAAACCGCTCTGACCGGCAAGGCCTTCACAGCCTTACCTGGGTCACCCTCTCCAGCCCCTTCCAACTATCTTCTTCCTACACCTGCCTTCGCTTCCGTAACTAAACTAATCCTGAGTCCTCTGGGCTGTGGAACCTTCTTGCCCGCGGTTTCCTCTCCTGGAACTTCTGGCTTCTCCTAACCCGATCACAGACCAGCTTGACCTTCAAGGCCCAGCTCAGCCCTCTTCTCTCCTCTCTGTCCTCCCCAGAAGCACCTGCCCTCCAGGCGGAACTGTAACTGACTGCCCTCTCCTGTGGATTCCCCTCCTCGCGTCTGTCACGGTGAATTACCTTCCGGTAAAGTGTGTTTTTGCCCCTCATTGCATGGGCTGTAAGCTTGTGAGGGCAAGGCCTGTATTTTATGTCTCTGCATACGCTTCATACTTAGATATGCTTCACACACCATATGTACTTTACGTCTTTATACAGCTCTATCTTTATATACTTTACATATAACTAATAACTTGTTTATTGCATTAATTTGGGGGCTAATAGAAGTAATGATCATCCCATAGACACAGGAACTTGGCAGGCTAACCCCCATGGGGTTGCAAAGAGCCAGACACCACTGAGCACACGTTCACACACATACAGAGGAAATGGTGCAGTTTTGTATTTCAGGAGGCGTGTTGCTTATGGTTAATCTTTACTCTCTTCGTAAAGCACTGACATAGGAACAGAATCGTAAGTGTGACATCAGAGAGCCCAGGAAGGTTCTGTCTCATCTCAGGGCTCTAGGATCTGGCTTATTTATCTCAAAGCCAGAGGTCTCCCCCTCCCAGCTATTTATCATGAATTTCTGGGCCCCGGGCTGTGTTCCCTTTCAAATGTGGTTTTTCTGGTTGTTCCAAGCAAGATACTCAGTGTGCCTCTTAACATTACCGGAAAGCTAATTTATCTTGTTTGATGACACTCGGATCTTCAGAAACTGGGTATGTTCTGATCAGCTCGTTGGTTTCCATCATCAGAGACAGCAGTAAAATTTAGTCTGGAGGCCAGTACTCCAGGGCACACTGTGCTGCGTGTGGCCCGAGTGACTCACGAGGCCCTGACAGCTCACCACTTGTTAAGGAGGAAACTGCTCAGTGGACTTTTAAAGTGCGCATGCCGAAAAAGGACTCCTCAGCCTGGTCTTGGAAGTTTAAGTAATGGAAAACTGGTTATCTCCAATCTCTTGGGAACTGTAAAGAGGCAAACTGGAGAGTCAGAATATGCCACAGAAGGAATTATCTCGTGATATGAGATGATCAAAGTCCACTGCCGAGGGTGAGCTGTCATTCTCGGCGAAACCACCTTCTGAGTGTGTGAAGGATGACTGACTTATCCTTTAAAGGAGGGAATTGACTCCAATAGAAATAGTTCTATTTTGATTCGATGAGGTAGTTGTGAAAAAAAGCTTTACCATCTTAATACTCCCATCCGTTGTATCAGCACCAAATCCACATTTCCTGCTGGTAAAAATGAAAATTCATCTTAGTGGAGGGGAAACACTGAGTAGCCCACATCTGCAGTCCCTTCTCTCTCACGTGTCCAGATGTTGTCGCCTGTAGGTATGGCGCAGGGAGGGGCCCCCTTCCAGGGCCTGAGAGTGGGCTCTTGCCGAACTCTCAGAAGTGAACTGTCCGAGGAGACACGATGCTGACCAAGCAAGGGGCTCTACCAGGAAGGGGTGCGCGGGCGGGGAGCAGCAGGGTAAGGGAGCCTGGGCGGACTGCTGTGCCACGCGGCTCACTGTCCTGGGCGTGGTGGTGAGGGGTTAGTTTCCGGGTTGTCTCTGGCCAGCCACTGTGACTCAGGGGCCATCCTGATGGCGCGCGCACCACTCAGCCGAGATGGATTCCCGGCGAGAAGGATTCTGGGAGGCTGGCAGGACATGTGGACTGAGGTCTCCTTTTGACCTTTCCCCAGCTTTTCTGGTTGGTGGTAGCTTGTTAGTTCTGCGTTCCTTACTGGGACCTCCTGTTTTAGGAGAACTCGTGCGAGTGGTTACTCTGGTGCCTGGCCGGGGCGGGGGTTCCCGTCAGCGGTTCCCCCAGTAGGTATATTGCCATGCACTTTCCGGGAGGCGACTGTCCCCCGCCACCTGGCATCCCCTGACACGTGGCGTCCCCCGCTGGTGGCGGTTTAGTTGCTGAGTCGTGTCCAACTCTTGTGGCCATAGAGGAGCCCAGCAGGCTCCTCCGTCGATGGGATTCTCAGGCAAGGACACTGGAGTGGGTTGGCATTTCCTTCTCCAGGGAATCTTCCTGTCCCCAGGGTTTGAACCTGCATCTCTGGTGTCTCCTGCATTGCAGGCGGCTTCTTTACCACTGAGTCATTGGGGAACCCCATCCTGTCTTATTTCCAGATGACAATTTTATAAAGTAATTCCTGTAGGCAGTATGGGTGGATAGTGTACCGGGGGAGGACCACTGGGCTAAGGTGCTTCTGCCTGAGAACAAAGACAGCAAGTTCAGACGTGCTGATTTCCAGCATTCTGGAACCAGACTGACTCGATGCGCATCTAGGTTCTACCACATAAGGGCTGTGAGATCCTGGCTGAGTTCTTGACCTCAGTGTCTTCATCTATAAAATTGGAATGAAAGGACCAACCTCACTGGGTCTTTGTGAGCTCTGTATGCATTTATACATGAGAGTGTTTCGACCAGTACCTGGCACCAAGAGTTAGTTCAATAAATGCTGGTGAGTGTTATCATTAATACATTACTAAATCAGAATTACAAATAATCTATTCTGGGAGAGTACTTGCCACTTGCTGTGCCACTGGAATGCTGTAGGCGTCAGACTATGAGTCAGTTTCCTTCTTCGACTCCCATCTTGACTGTCTCTTCCAAGATCCTGTCTGACTTTTCCCACTTGAGATAATCCATGTAATAACTGCCTCTTGCTTTACCCCCACACCTCCAAGGAGCCTTACACCATTTCTTGCTGGTTGTTTCTGGTTTTAACTAAGCCAGGAATTGGTAAATAAATAAATGGCCTTCCACTCATGGTGGCTTGTTGTAGGAAGTCTCATGGGCATTTCCGGAAAGGTTTTAGAGCTGGGGTCCCCAACCTCTTGAATCTCATGACTGATGATCTGAGGTGGAGCTGATGTAATCATGAGAGGGGTAAAGTGCACAGTAAATGTGATGTGCTTAAATTATCCTGAAACCATCCTCCTCTCCTCGTCTGGTCCAGGAAAAACCATCTTCCATGAAACTGGAACCTGGTGCCCACAAGGTTGGAAACCTCTGCCCTAGATAGCTGATCTTAACGTGAAGAAGGATTCTAGTCACAGAGTGTGAAGGAGGAAACTGATTAGATCTCAGTCTCCGTACCCCTGTAGGACAGATCCCGACAGACGGAGTGCTGAGGAGGAGGGAGTTGCATGTTGCTGTTCAGTTGCTCAGCCGTGTCCGACTCTTTGGCAGCCCTATGGACTGTAGCCCGCCAGGCTCCTCTGTCCATGGGATTTCCCAGATAAGAAGACTGGAGTGGGTTGCCGTTTCCTCCTCCAGGGGATCTTTCGAACCCACGTCTCCTGCTTTGGCAGGCAGATTCTTGACTGCTCAGCTACCAGGGAAGCCTGGAATTGCACAGAGACTAGAGAAAGCAGGGCTGGGGATGTGGGTTTGGCCGCCATCTCCTGGGCTGGTCAGTGCTTTTGAGCAATGAATTAATTGATACCAGCTCCTGTTTCTTTGAGAGATGCCTGGACCTGGAGAATGGGGAGCAAAGAGGCCACATGTGGGCTGCCTGGTATGCTTTCCAAAGCCCCCCTCCCTTGGCATCAGGACCAGAATGCTCAGTGACCTGGGAGGACCCAGTTCTTCACTGGGAATTCACCCACCAGATTCTCCAGCAGGTTTACAGGGTGGGCCCCTGGCCATTGCCTCTCTCCTCAGGCTGGTCAGTTACATCCTGGTCAGTTTCCCAGCTGAGAAAGTAACAACGTCTCTGCATTGTCCTTTGCAGAAATTATCACCGACCTCTGGGTTCTCGGGCTTTTTAAGTGGCAAACAATGATGACTGTTATGATTAATGCAAGGGTTAAAACTTTCTGCTGGGCGTGTGTTTCATTTAACAACCTAACTCATTCTCTCCATGCATCAATTTCCAGTTCTGTCCTTGGCTTGGGGTTTGTTACCAACTTGGCAGGCAATGCCTCTTGCCTTTTATTTTTAGAACTTAGAGTAAGGATTAGCAATGTAATATTAAGAATCTGGTGAATTGAATTAGGTAAAATACGCAACAGAGAAAAAGCTGTAAAAGCTTGACTTTTTTGACACATAAGCAGTAAAAATGGCCTTTTAGAATTTTAATCTAGGGTGTGTTATCGGCCCCCAGTTCCCTTGGCCAGTGACTCTGAGGATTTCAAAATGGCTTTGGGGAATACGTGTGACTCTAGTATTCTTAATGACTTGGGAAAAAAGTTCCCTTGTCTCTTCTTATGGAAGTAATATGGGTATTTATAGCTTGAATGTATATTACTAAGAACTGCCGATTGTGATGAAAAAAAAATCAGTTTAGAGCTGTATGTGTGTTTTCATGAATGAAGGCTCAGACCAGCTGTGTGCTGCTTTCCTACAATAAATCCAAGTTTCTGGCAAGCTCTGGATCCCGTCCTTCCCTAATCTCGCAGACTGGTGTGTCCTATCGAGCTTCCTGTGATGATGAAAATGTCCTTTATCTAGTCACTAGACACACATAGCTACTGGGCACTTGAAATGTGGCTCGTGCAACTGACTGTGGAACTGGCTTTTAAATAATCGGTTTGAGTTAATAGCGTGTAAATACCCTCACATGTCTGTGTGGGACCTCGCCCTGGGCTTGGACAGTTCCTGTCAGAAACGGCCTGTAACTCAGGCAGCAGCTGGCTTTCTGAGGAGCTCGCGCTTCCTTAGGGGTGGGATGAACCAAAAATCAGAGGGGACAGGTGCCACCTGTCCCCTCCGCAGCCCCTCGAGCAGAGTGTCTTTGCTGGAAGTAAGCCTCCTTGGGAAGTGCTTTTCTACCCTTAGTCCTCTGAGCTTTAATACTGAAAGCCCTCCTAAGGCTCCACGTTGCTCTGAGGATAAGATCTAGGCTCCTAATGCCTTTTATTATCTGCTCACCTCTCGCTTTCTTGCCATCACTTTGCCCATCATCCGGTGATTTCTCATCACATGGATAGACTTCTGTTCCACCATCGGGCTGTGTGCATCCTTACCGCGAGAGCTTTGCAGACACTGTGCCCTCTGCCTGGAATGCCCTTTCCCTCCCCTTCACCTGGCTCACTCCCCCTGTCCTGTGGGTTTCAGATTGGATATCAGTTCCCATAGCATCTCCTCTGGGAAAAGCTTTCTGGAGCCCTCCTTGGACAGGTAGGTGTCCCTCCCAGTATGCATCCTAAGTGGATCCCCGTCATACCACCTACCACACTTGACTGAAGTCACTTATTTTCCTGTCAGTCTCTCCCTTTATACTGTGTATGCATGCTAAGTCACTTCAGTCGTGTCCGACTCTTTGCGACCCCATGGACTGTAGCCCACCAGACTCCTCTGTCCATGGGGATTCTCCAGGAAACAATACTGGAGTGGGTTGCCATGCCCTCCTCCAGGGAATCTTCCTGACCCAGGGATCGAGCACAAGTCTCTTAGGTTTCCTGCACTGGCAGGTGGGTTCTTTATCACTGCCACCTCCTGGGAAGGCCTTGCTTACACTAAAGCTTTGCGAAGTGTGGTCCCTGGACCAACCATATGAGCATCACCCAGGCACTGGCTAGAAGCGCAGGTTCTCGGCTCCCAGCCTAGATCTCCTAGATCGAAAACTCCAAAGACTGGGCCTAGTAAGCCCTCCAGGGGAGCCTGATGCCACTTCAAGTGACCGAGCCACTGAGCTAAACCATAAGCTTCGTGAAGGTTGGACTCATGACTTCCTGTTCAACACTGTGTCCCTTAGCACCCTGTGTGGCTTGGAGGAGCAGATAGTCAAGAAACACCTCCAAACATGGCACTTCGGTTATGCTTTGGGCTGCGTATCCTGTTAGGAAATTTTTACCTGAAACCAACTTAAATCTCTTCTCCTTTTGCCAGAGGAGATGAAGAACTGAGTACTTTTTCTGGAAAAAAGTACATTCTTTATATACATTCTAATATATTCAATGTATATTGAATATACATTCTAATGTATTCAATATATTATAAATTATTTTTCATATTCTTTTCCATTACGACTTCTCACAGGATATTGAATATAGTTCCCTGTGCTATATGGTGGGAGCTTGTTGCTTATCCATTCAATATATAATAATTTGCATCTGCTAATCCCAAACTTTCAATCCATCTCTCCCTCATACCAACACTTGTTATTTTTGTTTTCTATGCTTGAGTACTTGAAAGAGAAAGTTAACTAGGATAGCGTCAGAGAAAGAGCCTTTACATTCTTTAAATGTATCTCTTTGATCAATTAAAACTTATACACTGAGTACCTGTTGTATAATAAATTGCTAAATTGAAAGAAATAAAATCAATAGAGTTTATTCCAGTTGGTCCTTGAAAATGTTTGTTTGAATTAAAAAAAAAAAGGCATGTGTGTCTGTGCTCCGTCACTCAGTCGTGTCTGACTGTTTGCAGCCCTATGGACTATAGGCCACCAGGTTCCTCTCTCCATGGGATTCTCCGAGCAGCAATACTGGAGTGGGTTGCCATTTTCCTTCTCCAGGGAATCTTCCTGACCCAAGGATTGAACCTGTATCTCCTGCGTCTCCTGCATTGGCAGGTGGATTCATTACTGTTGTGCCACCTGGAAAGCCCCCATACCACACTTGAACTTAGCCAAAAGGTCGAGAAATGAAAAAAGTATATGAATATTTAAATGCTGACATGTTACCACTAGCTCCTGATACAGCCGGTGGCAACAGGCTCCATCTTTAGAGATTTTCTGGACAACTATTCCAGCCTTAGAAATTATCCTAAGGAAATAACTGGGTAAGTGTGCTGTGACTCTATAGAGGATGTAAGAGAACGTAGAAAGATTCTCTGCTTTTAAGGCCTGAAAATAAGGGTATTTATGATGTTGACCACTTCTGCCCACTCTTCAAAAAGTTAAAAGTTAGACAGTCCCTCTGGGGAGCCTGCCTGTGTAAACAGGTGAGTCCATGCGGCGGACCAGGGAGGGAGCCCAGCCTGGGATCCATAGTGAAGAAATGAGTCATTAAACATGCAAATAATCAAGGATTAACTTGATGAAGCGGTTGACGTGAAATTGCCAAAACCATAAGAAATTTTACCAAGGATTTTTTTTCTTGGTAGGAAAAATAAAAATGAGAGGACTCAGCCTGTGTTCTAATCTTTCCCTTCCCCAAAGAAGGTATGATTATATAATGCATGAGTTTTACTACTGAAATAGGGTGCTATCATAGGAACAGTCTAATAAAACAGTTCTGGTGGGAGTGTAATAAGTGAATATAAGAATACAGTCAGCTTGGGGAATCTCAATGTACAATTACACATTGTTGATAAACAACCCGAGACTATTTTGGGCTGGCTGGTATAGCCTGTCTCTGGCTGGCAAGATACACACCGTATATGGTGGCAGAGGTGTCAGATGTCAAGACAGCTTCTATTTCTGAAAATAACACTTTCTCATTCTGAAAAATCCCCCTTTTATCCATTATGCAGAGATCCAGGCCGGAGGGAAGTATTACTGAGATTATTTTGAGTTCCAGAGTCTGGTTTCTGTGACATCTTTTCCTTTTCCTGGGAGAGTTGAAAAAGCAGGCAATGGATACCCCTGGGCTGCTTTGTTGGGAGCGGCTGGGAGAGTGAAATATTCAATGTCTCCCTCACTACTAGGGTGGCATTCTCCTGCGGCCTGAGCTCGGCAGGTGAGCTAGGCCTTCCCCTCCCCATTAATGATTCAACGAATGAAGGTGAACTTGAGCCTCTGCCTGGGCTGTAGTAACAGCTCAGCTGTTCCTGAACTGCCGCTTTCGTCACACGTTTCTTCTAGTGTTTACTCCTCTTGCATAAAAATTAGGACAGCTAGTGTTTATTGCACCCTCCCTGTGGGTCTATTCCTGGAATTCGTATTCCAGGAATTTCTAAATATTCGCTCATTTCAGCCTCGTGGCAACCCCCAGAGGCAGACACTATTATCTGGTCCATTTGACAGATGAGGAAACAAGAGCTGCAGTATGACTTGATGGGCTCTTCTGGGGTCTGGCGGCTGCAGGAGGTGTCTCCGGGCCACGCCCTTTGCCATGCATGTGGTGGGGACGCTGGGTCATGGCACCGGGACGTGACCTTGGCAACTGAAAAAATAGGACTTGGTTCCAGTGTCAGCCCTGCGGCAGCCAGCTGTGGGCCTTCAGTGCTCCCTGTCACCTTTCTCAGCCTCTTTGTGTGTCCTGGAAGTGGAGGTGGTGCTGATATTCTAATCAGTTATGGGGAAAAAAAAATTAATAAAGGATGGGACAGTGGTCAAGAGTCTGCCTGCCAGTGCAGGAGACACAAGAGATGCGGGTTCCATCCTTGGGTGGGGAAGATCCCCTGGAGAAGCAAACAGCAACCCACTCCAGTACTCTTGCCTGGAAAATTCCATGAACAGAGGAGCCTGGTGGGCTACAGTCCACAGAGTCTCACGGAGTTGGACACGACTGAGCAACTGAGTACATGGTATTTGAGCTAAAAGTGATTCTTAAAAAAAGTTGTGCCGGAGGGAAGGGGTAAATTGGGAGACTGTGACCGAAAAATACTCACTACTAAATATAAAACAGATAGGTAATAAGGATCTATTGTATCACACAGGGAGCTCTCTTCATTTCTCTGTAATGACCTATATGGGGAAAAAAAAATCCAAAAAGAGTGGATATATGTGCATGTTTAACTGATATACTTTGCTATAGAGCAGAAACTAACACCACATTGTAAAGCAACCTTACTCTAATAAATTTTTTTAAAGTTATAATGCACTACTGCTGCTGCTGCTGCTGAGTCGCTTCAGTCTGTCCGACTCTGTGCGACCCCATAGACTGCAGCCCACCAGGCTCCCCCCGTCCCTGGGATTCTCCAGGCAAGAACACTGGAGTGGGGTGCCATTTCCTTCTCCAATGCATGAAAGTGAAAAGTGAAAGTGAAGTCGCTCAGTCGTGTCCGACTGTTTGTGACCCCATGGACTGCAGCCCACCAGGCTCCTCCGCCCATGGGATTTTCCAGGCAAGAGCACTGGAGTGGGGTGCCATTGCCTTCTCTGTATAACGCACTAAAGCAAAGTAAATGCTAAATGTTCTTAGTGATCCAAAGAGCACAGTGCCTCCTCAGGTCCCATACAAATAGGGCAGCCCCAACCTAGAAAGAGTTCTCCATGACATTTCACTTTATGCAATATTTAGTGAAATTCACTTTTCACTTTAGGAAATGTGAAATATTCAGGTTGGCTTAAAAATGCTCTGCTTTTGGCCATGAAAAGGCTTATTTCATGAGCTATTTAATACCTGAGTTCTCATGACTGCACTAGGGATGTGGTCCCTTCAGAGCCTATATTATGAATTAGGACACGCTGCGCTGCATATGACGGTGACTGAATGGTAATACATTAATTTTAAGGCTTTTCTTGTTTTGTTTCTTTACTTCTAATTGAAGACTGTAAACACAGAAAAAGAGAGTCGTATAATCAACCCTCTTTGTTCACGGCCATGGTCTGTGGTCTTTCATCTATATCTCTGTTTCCTCCCTCCCCCATATTATCTCAGAATAAACTACTTAGTCAGTGTATCTTTCCATCCAACCTGTTTTGAAATTTGTTTGTTTTACTTTTTCCTATCATCGTTGTTTGCTGCTCAGACTTTGAGAAAAGCAAACATCTGCATTAAATGTAAGTAGTTAGATTACTAGCTGCAACTCTTCCTTAGATGATGCCAGAGTGATAGATTTGTTTGTTTCAATGTGGTCCACTTTTAGGGGTCTTGGAGTTATTATTCTCTAGAAAATACATAATGCCTTAAATGATCATAGTTTTCTGAAAGCTTACCCCAGTGTCCAGGGACAAGGTGATGAGGGGAAAGGATACAGGATTTGGATTCAGATAAGACCTGGTTCTGGTCCCCTGCTTGCTACAAGCTCTGAGAGTGTGGATATAACTGTGAACTGTAAGCTTGATTCTTTTTGTATAAAGTTCATTCATTTGGTAGTTCTTCTAGTCAAAGGTCCACTGTATGTCAGACCCTGTTCTGGATCATGGCAATATCACAGAGAATAAAACCAAAATAATTTACTTTTCAGTGACGTTGTATAGCTCAAGGGCATTAATGGTACGTGAAAACTTGTTGCACACTCTCAAGTAAAATATGATGGCTATTATTACCTTTATTTTCTTGTGCTGCTTTTCACTTGAAAACTTCAGTTCACAAGTATTCTAGGCTTATAGTAGTTTTTAATAAACTTAAGTTTTATTGAGAAAAATATTATTCATTCTCTCATAGCTGGAATGTCTTGCTTAGTTTGTTATGAATGGTTACTTGAGTCTAAGCTACTGTGTACTCTGCTAAGGAGCTTCACAGGAACCTGTAAGGCAGGCCTTGCCTTGATTGTACAAATGAAGAGACTTAGTGAGGCCATTTTCCCCAAGCCCCAGGAGTAGTAAGAGGCGGAGCCGGGGTGTTAGCTGTATCTGTCTCTTGGTCTTCAGACTGAAGCCCTGAACCATGCCTTGATCCTGCCTCACTTGGGAAATAAGAGAAAGAGGGCTTGGTCCTGAGCCTTTGGAATTTACTTCTCCGCATGAGATGAAAGCAACCACAGTACAGGGCGGAATACAAAGGAAGGGGTGGGCAGACCACAAGTCGTTCCTAAATGAAAAAGCCACTGCCTCAGGATTGGAGGATCTGCAAACGTGATGGAAGTGCTCTGTTGCCTTTGTGAGTGTGTGTGCCTGTGTGCTGGGAGGAGGAAGCCTCCCTGGGGTTGGCGGTGGGTGGGCCCGATGGGTGAGGCCAGAGCAGAGAGCCACACAGCCTTTGTCATTTCTAGTCCGATGTGAAACTGATCATTTCCGGAACGGAGCGCAACAGAAACCATTGGTCCACAGCTTTTGAAGACAACCTGAACGATGGCCCAGATTCCCCCATTGGACATAGGACAGCTGTTTCTTGAGAGTCGCTGATGCAGATTTCAGAATGTATTGGATGGTCATTGCGTTTTTGTATTTGGTCTCAATGGCAAAATTTAAACTCTAGAAATGATTCCTCTTACTGATAGCCTAAGTGTTTAAGCTGTGGCAAGCATTCATAAAGGTAGATCCTCATGTGGTATGTGCAGACATATGCAGAATTAGCTGTATCAGGGCTGGGCAACATTGTTTTCTGTGTGTGGTGTGTAGACTTTGGAAATCTAACACGCAAAGTCACCATCGCCAGATATCTGAGGTTGGAAAAAGCAGAGGAGGAGAGGGCGCGGCCTCTGAATCTGACTGTAGCCAGCCCAGAGCCCATGGGCTGACCTGCTAGGCAGGTCCAGCTGAGGAGTGTGTGCAGGTGGCCTGTTTTGTGGCCAACAACCAACAACTTTGGGTCTTGAGCGTAGCTTGGCTTTTTGTTGACTGTAGGATGACAGAGCGTGTGTGTCACAACTCAAATATTAAGGACTGGCTGATTGTAAATCCAGAGCACAGGCTTTTAGAGTGCTTTAAAAACATGCTTTGAAAAGATCTTAATTTGTTCCAGATATCTAAAGTTCAAATCTATGTAGTATTGAAAGGCTTTTGTGTAGTTTTTTCTTGGGTTGTGTACCACATGCACACATTCATTTCTGACTTGGCTATGGAGGTTGATGGATTATTTAAGCTTCTCATTTACTGATTGATTAATTGGTGCTCTTCTCTTCATTCTTACACTGTTTTTTCCTTTTCTTTTAAAGAGCTCTGGGCAGTCAGGAGAATCACTGGGTTGAAATGTTAAGTTCAGGACAGTGAGATTTGCTACTTGTTGGGTGTTTATCCGCGGCATTGGTTGATGATGGACAGTTGAGGATCTACTCTGGAGAGTGGAGGTGGGGGTGGGAGGTGATGGGGAGAGTCCTCTGGACATCTCAGTCAGAGCCTGCTTGCTCCCTAGACCCAGAGGGGACACTGGCCCTGAGCCTTGTTTCCTAAATAGAGGAAGGATCTTCCCGCCTCAACTCCGAGTTCCAGAGTGGGCCTGCACCTAAACCAGGGGAAGTCACACATTAACTATTACAAAACTTTACAGCATTTGTAGCAGTTATGATAAAAGTTGTGAATAGTATGTCGATAACAATAGGGCTGAGGAAGTCGATTTTCTGTTCGTTAGGGCAAGTCCTTGCAGGAGGTGGGGATTGAACTCTAGGCCCTCAGAGCAGGGGGCATGGGAAAGAGCAAAAATCCTCAAATGTATTTACTTTTTATTTCACTTCAGCGTTTTAAAAAGGAAATGTTCTCTCTGTATTACAATGCCTTTCTGTTGGAGGTGAGGCTGGAGTGGGGCCAGTCAGTTCAGTCTCTCGGTAGCGTCGACTCTTTGCGACCCCTTGAACCGCAGCACGCCAGGCCTCCCTGTCCATCACCAACTCCCGGAGTTCACTCAGACTCACATCCATATAGTTGGTGATGCCATCCAGCCATCTCATCCCCTGTCGCCGCTTCTCCTCCCGCCTTCAGTCTTTCCCAGCATCAAGGTCTTTTCCGGTGAGTCGGTTCTCCGCATCAGGTGGCCAAAGTGTGAAAAGGCAGAAAGGGAGGGGGCAGGTGTTGCTAAATCCAGCGCCAGCCTGGCCACTGTGTGCTCACGCTCCCAGAAGGCACACAGAACCTTTAAAGAGAAGTAAGTATTGATCGAGAGGGGAAAGGAAAGCTCCAGAATGAATTGGCGTTTTGCTGGGGCCATGTTTTTAGGAGATGGAGTGGAGAGCTTATTTAATTGGTGCTTTTTAAAACCTTGGAGCATTTTGAGGCTGTTTTAATAAATGTTGGATGTCTCTATGGGTTGGTGTTTTCTCTTATAGTGCAAATCAGAATAGCTGTTTTTGCAAGGCCTGCGTTAGTCATTTCTGTTTGAGCAGGCTGCCCTTATTCACATTAAATACCAGTTGTGGCGCCTGGACTCAGTTGCTCTGCGGCATGAAGAATCTTCCCAGATCAGCGATGGAAGCCGTGTCCTCTGCACTGGTATGCAGATCCTTTCCCGCTGAGCCACGAGGGAAGCCCCCAGAATCCCACATTTACTGAAGGAGAACTGTTTTTTTAAGTTTGCTTCTATATCATTGGGGGCCTCCCTGGTAGCTCAGCTGGCAAAGAATCCTCCTGCAATTCAGGAGACCCAGGTTCAATTCCTGGGTCAGGAAGATCCGCTGGAGAAGGGAATGGCTTCTTTACAACCAAGCTGCCAGGGAAGCCCCCAGAATCCCACATGTATTGTAGAAAAAGTATTCTTTAAAAGTTTACTTCTATATTATTAAAATTGAGCAGGAACTACAATAGAAAGATCTTTGAGGAGTATTTTATCACTGACATCCATTCATGGCAATAATAAAGTAATAGAAATTATGACTTTTTAGTTGGTTTTGCTACTGTTTTTGATCTTCTACAGGGAATACACTTCCTTATTACCTGAAAGCTGGGCCGACTAACCCATCCCCTTTGCAGGTCTCTGCGGTTGCAGCCTGCCCCTGACTAGCTGTGGGAACTTGGATGAGTCATATTAACCGATTCTACACCCAATTCTAATGTGTGTGTGCTTTCCCACACCACCAAGCAATTCTCTGACGCCAGCTGGCTGTCCTGAAGTTTGGCATAATTCTGACACTATCTGCCTGGAGAGAGCCTCAGATCCCGTGGGATATGGGCTCCAGCCCTACAAGGTGGCTCTCCCTCCAATTCAGACACCAGAGGCAACTCCAGGTTGCCACCTGTGTTTCTGACCTTCCAGCTGTAGATGGGAGGTTCCAACGACCTCCTTGTGGGGTTCAATTAATTTGCTAACACAGCTCACAGGACTGGAAAGATTTACTTATTCTAGATTACTGGTTTATTACAAAAGGCTGTAATTCAGGAACAGCCAGATGGAAGAGATGCACAGGGCAGACAGGAGGCGTGCCATCCTCCCCATGTGTCCACCTGTTCCCCAACCCAGAAGCTCTTCAGTCCATCTCCTTTAGGACTTTTATGGGACTTCATCTTACGGCATGGTTGGTTAAATCGCCGCTGGACTGGGAGGCCTGGCATGCTGTGATTCACGGGGTCACAAAGAGTCGGATACGACTGAGCGACTTCACTTTCACTTTTTACTTTCATGCTTTGGAGAAGGAAATGGCAACCCACTCCAGCGTTCTTGCCTGGAGAATCCCAGGGACGGCAGAGCCTGGTGGGCTGCCATCCATGGGGCTGCACAGAGTCGGATATGACTGAAGTGACTTAGCAGCAGCAGCAGCAGACCAGAAATAAGACAAGGACCAAAGAGCTGCTTCTTCTTATTTGAGTCACGATATCACACAGGACGCTGCCAGTGGGCACTCTGGGGAAACCAGTGTGGGAGGCTGGGCAGGAGAGGGGGCGGGAACCAGGCAGCTCCAAGACCTGCTTCCCTCCAGGTGAACAGGGGGCAAAAGGCAGTTCATGTAAAGGCAGAGACCTGGGTTCTAGGTGACCCTGAGGAATTCCCTGGCAAGGGTGGACCCTACTTGCTCGTAACGACCTCCGTTTTACGCGCCTCCCAGTGCTCAGTGTCCACAGAAGTCGAACCCTGAGTGGAGATATCGGAGGATGTCGAGGGCATCTGCCGAGCTCCAGCACAAAGTTAACTGTGTGTCTCACAGTTACGTGTCTCCCTCAGCTGTAAATTGGATTAATTATCTCTTCTCCAGCTCAACCCCATGGTAATGTTATTAGGTACAATTAAGGCATTGAGTGTCGTGACTAACAGCATAGGCTTTCAACAAGGATTCTGATCCCACTTACTGCCTGTATGCCCTTGGGCAGGGAACTTAACATCTCTGTCAGTTTTCTCATCTGTAAAATGGGGCTAACAATTGGACCCTGAGCAAATGAAATAAAATAGTACTTGCCAAGCATTCAGCTCATTACCTGATACATAGGATGTGTTTGGTTTCGGTCACTTAGTCCTGTCTGACTCTTTTGCGACCCCGTGGACTGAAGCCCACCAGGCTTCTCTGTCCATGGGATTTTCCAGGCAAGATCACTGGAGTGGGTTGCCATTTCCTCCTCAAGGGATCTTCCTAACCCTGGCATCGGACCCACATTTCCTGCATTGCAGGTGGATTTTTTTTTTTTTAAACCACTGAGCCCCTGGGGAAGCCCGTATAGAATGTGTAGTGAGCTCTTTTTAAACACTCACCACCATCATCTCAGGAAAACAGAAGCTCTATATTATAAGGCCCTGATGCTGGGAAAGATTGAAGGCAGGAGGAGAAGAGGGCGACAGAGGATGGGATGATTGGATGGCATCACTAACTCAATGGACACGAGTTTGAGGAAATTCTGGGAGACAGTGAAAGACAGGGAAGCTTGTCCATGCTGCAGTTAATGGGGTCACAAAGAGTCGGACATGACTTAGTGACTGAACAACAACAATATTTAAATATTCTCATAAATCCTTAAACCTATTGAATATGTAGAAACTTAGATACTTCTGTTAGCTGACCTGTCCAAAAATCTGAGAGCCAGAACAGATAGTATAGCTGACTGTCTGTAGGAAACTCTGGAGATTGTTCAGACCAAATGAGTGTCTGGAGGACATATGAAATATTAACCACATGTTTGTACAACAATCCTCATCCCAAGCTTTGGGTGTGAATTCAGCTGTCTGGGTAGAGTTTGTAATCTAAGCTGAGTCTTTTAAGCTGACTTTAAATGTAGTAGAGGAGCCATTGATTCAATATCAGGTGTGGCCTTCATCCCTTAGACTTCTGGGACCCAGAATTTGTGAAGATGTTAACATTCAAATGGACCAAGACGTAAGACTCTATGACCAAGTGCAGACATTCATGAAACCATGACAGCGTCTAGAAAAGATACCAGATATGTGCACTGATATCCTTGCTGTGTCAGTCATAAATACCGTCTACTTAAACCTTGACACATCTTTACATATGAGTATTTGGAAAATTTATAACATCTTTATATTAGAAAAAGTACCAGGAGGGAGTTTGTATTTTCAGTTGAAGCTCCTTGGAAGAAAAGCTATGACAAACCTAAACAGTATATTAAAAAGCAGAGACATCACTTTGCCAACAAAAGTCTGTATAATCAAAGCTATGGTTTTTCCAGTAGTCATGTATGGATGTGAGGGTTGGAACATAAAGAAGGCTGAGCAGTGAAGAATTGATGCTTTTGAACTGTGGTGTTGGGAAGACTGTTGAGAGTCCCTTGGACTGCAAGATCCAACTAGTCCACCCTAAAGGAGATCAGTCCTGGGTGTTCATTGGAAGGACCGATGCTGAAGCTCCACTACTTTGGCCACCTGATGCAAAGAGCCGACTCATTGGAAAAGACCGTGATGCTGGGAAAGACTGAGGGCAGGAGGAGAAGGGGACCACAGAGGATGAGATGGCTGGATGGCATCACTGACTCAATGGACATGTGTTTGGGCAAACTCTGGGAGACAGTGAAGGCCAGGGAAGCCTGGCCTGCTGCAGTCCATGGGGTCGCAAAGAGTCAGACACTACTGAGCGAGTGAACAACAACAGACTTTTCAGATGCAGATTATAGTGGGATGAGGAACAACTAACATTTTAAATCATCTTGTCGCTGGACCTCTGCCCAGGGCTCTTGAGGTCTATTGTGTTTATTGCAGGCAGCCTGGAAGTTTAGTGAAGGCTGGTGGTTTGGGGTCTCCATCTGCAGAGTACAGGTCAGCCAGGGCTCTAAGGAAAAGAAGGACCTAGACTAGATGTTGTGGCATTCCTTAATCCTTCAGTCCATGGGATCGCAAAGAGTCAGACAGGACTGAGTGACTAACACAGGCACCCACACGATCCTTAGGAGGGAACTGGGATTTTACGTTGACTGATGCACTGGGAAGGTGATTACGATTATGATATGAAAGATAAAAAGGTAGGTTTCATCTCTTCTGCCCTGACATGCCAAGCATCCCTTTCTTGGTCTCAGACCGCCTCTGGATGAAAGCAACCTCCTTTCACGCTGCCACTTTTGGCTTTGCAGTCATTTGCAAAGAAGTAGGATTGATAGAAAAAAAGGTATGGGTGGGTGCTCTGACACATCTTTTCTCTGCCTTTGACCAGCTCTGAGACAGATCTTAAGAGATTTGAGGGCAAAAACATTTGATTGAAATCTCATTTATGACCCTGGAGCAGTTACCTAACCTCTATAAAGCCTGCAAAATGAGGATAACACCTGCTTTTAGTTATGTCGTGAGGCTTTCAGGAATTGAGCCCAGCACCTAAGTGACTGCTGAATGGTCTTCAGTTATAAGGGTGGGGGGTGGTATCATCAATTGTTGAGTTATTATTTACTTGGCTGTGCTGGGTCTTTACTGCTGCTTGGGTTTTTCTCTAGTTGCGGCGAGCGGGGCCCACTCTGTCTGCAGGTGCATGGGTTTCTCACTGCGGCGGCCTCTCTTGTTGAGCGTGGGCTCCAGGGCGCGTGGGCTCCAGCAGGTGTGACTCCTGGGCTCTAGACGCAGGGTCAGTAGTTGTGGCACACAGATTCAGTTGTCCCATGGCATGGAGGATCTTCCCCGGACCAGGGATGGCACCTGTGTATCCTGCACTGGCAGGCGGATTCTTAACCACTGAGCCACCAGGGAAGTCCTTGATTGTTGATTATTCTAGAAAAATAAACGCACACATTGGGTTTCTTTTTCCAGAGCAAAAATTCTTTTCCAAAATATACATGTATGTCTTATTTATAGAGATTCTGTAATAGGACACAGTTCTGATTTCAGTCTCTCCTCCAATTTAATATTGTATTTAAGGCATTCCCTGTGTTTCTAGGGCTGTGACTTTTATTGCTACTCTAAAATCATAACTTATAAAACTATTATACTGGTGGACATTCAGGTGGTTTCTATTCCGGCTTTATATAGCTGACAACAATCTAAAATTTTTCTGTGAATCGTTATTTTACTTGTTGAATTGTTGTTGTTGGAAGTTTCTATGAATGAGCTTATTGGGTCATATCTTATAAGTATATTTCATGTATTGGTACAGGAAAGTGAAAGTGTTATTCGCTCAGTGGTGTCTGACTCTGCCACCCCGTGGACTGCAGCATGCCAGGCCTCCCTGTCTATTACCGACTCCCGGAGTTTACTCAGACTCATGTCCATGGAGGTGGCGATGCCATCCAGCCATCTCATCCTCTGTCGTCCCCTTCTCCTCCTGTTTTCCATCGGAATGTATCAGTTTCATTGCCGCAGCGGTGGTTGTGCGTGTGTATATAGGTGTGTGAGAGAGAGAGCTTTACAACTGCCCAGCGTTAGATATAGTCATTGAATATTGTTAACGTAATAGACGTAAAAGATGGTGTCTTACCGTTTCATCAGTATGCCCTTTGATTACTTGCAAGAGTAATCTTTTTGTGTCTTGTTCCCATTTACTTATCACATCTGCCCTTTTCCTACCCTCTTATTCAAACAAGCAGTTCCTCTTGAATCTGAATGGGGAACACAAATCATCTCTTTTCAAATTGTTTATGATTTATGTTCAGTTTTGCAAAACGATGTGGATTCTTGTATCCTTCTGTAGTGTAATCTTTTTGTTAATTGCATCCATCCATCAATAGGCTAGTGATTCTTCAAATATTAAAATGAATTCAACTCAACAGATTAACTTCTTACCTTGGAGGTTTCTCTTCCAGGCAACTGTCAGTTGTAAAGCCCCAGTGATTTTATATCATTCAAACATGAACATAATTGAAAAACCTAATATAGAAGCAATAGTAATGAAGTAAAATGGGACCATTGTCTCTTGAATGTAAAAATAACCGTGCTTTTCTCCTGGTAACTTTCAGTATGTGTTATAAAAACACGTTGTGGATTGAAGCTGAATCTCCAAAGTAAACATATGGGGAATTCTGGCATTGTTTTCCTATGAGAATCCATTCTAGTCTTTATTTTACTTTTTTTCTTCTTAGTTTTCCAGACAAAATAATGGCAGCCCAGCCCCACCCGATCTTAATTTGAAACACATTTTTCTAGTCGCCACCACCCTAAGTTATGCGTGTGTTCCTTCTTGCAGTAGCTACATCCGCTCACTGAGTGTTGCAGCTAAATGTGTCTGCAGAGGCCATCGGACTGAACTGCTTGGGTTTACAGGTGACAGAACCATGGCTGGGAGATGCTCAGTGTCCGTGTGACCTCGTGATGGTCTCCCTGCCCGGCTGTCACCTTTCCGGCCACCCACACCCTCCGCTATCAGATTCATCCTCTTGAAGTTCTGGGCAGATCAGCTGTCTCTCCTTGTAGATATGCTCAGTGCTTGCTTCCAGTCACTGGAATGAAGTCCATGTCAGGCCCTCTTAGGCCAGGGGAGTGGACTCCAGCCAGCCGCTCACGAGCCCAGTGCCCTAAATCTTTCAGCCGGGTGGGTATCTTATACTTCCCTGTGACTGGGTCTTTACTCCAGCTGTTCCTCATTTCTGAAAATCTCTCTTCCATCCTGAGTACCTGAGCCGCTCTGTGACTCCCACACACCCTGCCCAGCTCAAGACATCTAGGAAATGATTATTGATTTCAGTACACTTGAACATGATATAAAGGGAGAAGCTTTTAAATTTTTGCAGCTCTTTGGTGTAGGAGAAGCCTATCTGTATGCGCCAAAGTTGGCTTTGTTCTCTCAGGTTCTCCGTATCCTTTGCTTACACTTCTCCTGTGACTTAGGAGGCGCTGATTTGGTTTGTAGACAAGGAGAGCAGTTGCTGCTTGCAGCTGGCAAGTGGGCTCTGATGCTTCTTGGTGTGCGTGCGTGCTCAGTCATGTCTGATTCTTTGCGACCCCATGGACCATAGCCCACCAGGCTCCTCGGTCCATGGGATTCTCCAGGCAAGAATACTGCAGTGGGTTGCCGTGCCCTCCTCCAAGGAATCTTCTCAACCCAGGGACTGAACCTCGAGTCTCCTGAATTGCAGGTGGGTTCTTTACCACTAAGCCAAGGGGGAAGCCCCATGCTTCCTGGAGGGATCTTCAATTCCAGCCTGAAGCCTCGATGCGTATTCTGCACCCCCACCTAGCACAGAGCTGGGGATGCGCTGAGAGGGTGAGTCAGGTCGGAGCTAAATAACCTCGGGAAGATTCCTTAAGCACCTTAGTTTTCTCTTTGGTAAAACGGCAGTGGTAGCGCCCGACCACCCATCTCAGAATAATTCCATGTTGACTGTGTGCGACGATGTGTACACAGATACTTGGGAGGGACGGGCGAGGGGCGGCCTCATATTAACAGGAAGTAGCTGCCATTACTGGGATATGTTAGGGAACCCGAGACAGAGCTGGGGTGGCAGTGTCACCAAGAAATCCTTTAAAGTTTTATCGGGAAACTGACAAAACTGCCCTTCTCTGAGAGGGCAAAATTTTGAGATTTCCTCTGCACCTTTTTAATGTAGTGCTCCCAGTTGTGTGATATGAAGTGGGAGTCAGGCTTCCTTTGTGACAGAGGGCTCTGGGCTGGTCTTTCCGAGGAACAGAGGATGAAGCTGTGGACCTGGCGAAGCCTTTTGTATCATGAGTAAAGACCTGACTGAGCTGTCCCCACGACGGTGATATTAATGGGCCCTTAGTTGGATGTTGGTGCTTTTCAGGTGGCGCTAGTGGTGAAGAACCCGCCTGCCAGTGCAGGAGACACAACAGACGCGGGTTCAGTCCCTGAGTTGGGAAGATGCCCTGGAGTAGGAAATGGCAACCCTCACCAGTATTCGTGCCTGGAAAATTCCTTAGGCAGAGGAGCCTGGCGGGCTCTGGCGTGGTCCGCAAAGGATGTGCGGACTGAGCACGATTCTATGTTACTTGTCCCAGGCGTCTAGGTTTTCTAGGCTTCAGTTTGGAAGAAAATTAAAAAATATAACCTTGTTTAGCCTAGGAACGATAATCGTGTTATTTCTAAAAGGTGTAAAGTTTGAATTTAATCTAGATCTTAGATAGGTTTTATTACTCTTGGTTGGTGAGATTTTTCTTATCTAATTACAACGGTCATCGAGCTTGTCAGATTTTGCTCTCAAGAGAATTGAACGGATTGCAGATAGGGTGTGTGGCCTGTGTCTGGACTGACTCAGGTGATAAAGATTGCTGCTGCCTCTTGAATGGGGCTCCTCTTGGAATAAATGGAAACAATAGAAGCCATATTAGGTATCTTACCATAGAGTTCTAATTATTTGTGATTAATGGTATGTGTATTAGTTTTCTATTACTATGTAACAAATGACTCCAAAACAGCAGCTGAAACTTATCTCATGATTTTTGTGGATCAGGAATCTGAGCGCTGTTTAACTGCACTGCTTTAGGGTCTCTCTGTTGTTTAGTCACTAAGTCGTGTCCGATCTTTGCATCCTCATGGACTGTGGCCTGACAGGCTCCTCTGTCCATGGGATTTTCCAAGAATACTGGAGTAGGTCCCCTTCTTCAGGGGATCTTCCTGACCCAGGAATCGAACCCTCAGCTCCTGCATTGTAGGTGGATTCTTTACTGCTGAACTACCGGGGAATCCCCATATCATGATAATATCTCATGTTAAATATTTTGTAATATTTTTCTGTAATAAATATCTGTATCTAATAATAATCTGCTTTATCTGTAAGAATAATAATAATAAATAGGCAAATGAAATAAAAAATCCATGTCAGAAGTACGCTTTCTTGCTGAGGACTTTACGGAGCCATAAAAAGATGAAAAACAAACATGAGTGCTGTGAGTCTCCCTTCCTGGTTTAGGCTGGGTCACTGCAGACACGAACCCGTTTAAACCACTAAGATTTCTTGGCCTCCCCAGCCTCTGAGTGTGTCTGTACAGGTCAGACCCTGGCCGTGTCAGGACGCTCCTTGTTCCTCCTTTTCCTTCATTTCAATCTAGGAGCCTTATGATCACAGCAAAAGTTTGTGCTTTCGTTACTTCTGAGCTCAGAGTTTTATTGCAAGGGCAGAAAGGTGTTTCTTTGCACCCGAGTCCCCTTTTTCTCTCTCCTTTAGCACCCCGTCCACTACAAAAGGAGCAGAGAATTTCAGGCATTCAGTCACTTGACAAGTATTTCATAGCCAAGTATTCCAAGATGACAAATGATAGATGTTAGGGATCCAAGTTTGGAAATCCTGCCATTTACTCCTCCTATCTTCTGGGGTTTATGACCAAGAGGACTGAATACTGCAGAAGGCAGGACAGAGAATGAAACATCTTCTCCCCTCCTTTCCAAAGTGTTTAACAACCCACCCAGGTGGGAAACTGGTGAACAGCAGAGCCACGATTTGAATCCAGACCTATGTTCTTCTCAGTGAAGTTATGCTGCTTCTCAGCCTGAGCAGGAACTAAAGATCCTGTTTTCCTAAGATCATGTGACCAGAAAAATCCTGAATGCTGTATTACGTTGACAAGTTCTCAAAAATCCTGATAAAATTTTTGCTGCCTTGCTCCAACGTTTATTCGCCTTTCCATCTGATGCCATGATTATAAGCACATGGATTAATGATGAAATGTGGTATTGGACTGGGTATGAGAAGGCACATCACCACAGCTTCCTCACAGGAAGCCAGAAATGACGGTGTGCTGCTCCCTCGGTATTTGGAGTCGTGTGTCCTCGCCAGTTACACAACCGTGCTGCAATCGAAAGAGCACCGTTAACCATCGACAGGGCAACGGAACGGCTCAGGGATGTTCCCCCACCACTGCCCCTGGTAGTTTATGTCACACCTTCAGAAACATGCATGAGGCATCCAGGCCAGTTAGAATTAGATCTGGCTGTGGGCGTTTGTTGTTGACCACTTGTTTTGTTGTTCTCTTATTATCTTTTGTTTTAGTTCAGGGGTCAGCAGACTTTGTGTGTGTAAAGGGCCAGATAGTAGATATTTTTACCATTCATTGTCTATCACAACTATTCAACTCTGTTATTGTGTAAAATTGGCCATAAAGAGTGCATGAAGGAATGAGCAAGGATGTGTTCTAATAAAGCTTTATTTACAAAACCAAACGATTGGCCAAGTCTGGCCCTCAGGCTGTCACATGCTGACTCCTGTCTAGACTGCCAGCTCTCAGCGGCAGAGACAGACGTGCCTCCTGTGAGCTTGGAGAGGATGCTCTCCTTGACGTCCGTCTTGCGGTGTCCCCACAGGGCCTCTCCTCTGTGCATGCACAGAAAGAGCTCTTAGGTGGTTTTCCTCTTCTGTCTGATTGGGCCCCCACCCATATCATGTTATTTAACCTCAGTCTCTTCGTTAAAGGGCTTCCCAGGTAGCTCAGTGGGTTAAGAATCCACCTGCAATGCAGGAGTTAAAGAAGACATGGGTTTGATCCCTGAGCAGGAAGATCCCCTGGAGGAGGGCATGGCAACCCGCTCCAGTGTTCTTGCCTGGAGAATCCCATGGACAGAGGAGCCTGGCGGGCTACAGTCCCTGGGGCTGCAGAGAGTGGGAAAGGACTGACACGCCTAAGCAGCAGCACCTCTTTAAGGGCCCTGTCCCGAGCGCAGTTACATTAAGAGTTACGGCTAATCTTTCCGTTTGGCAGAGGCAGTTCAGTCCGTAATCCACAAGAAGGGTCTAAGCAGGAGAAAGGATGACTCTGATGGATATGTGGAAGCTGATGGTGGCAAGTCCTATTAGATTCCGCCTGCGGCATTTAAGGAGCAAGATTGTGGTGTCCTGCGTTATGCTGGTGGCTGCGGGGATGAAGAAGAGGGAGTGGGTTGGAGGTGTATGTTTGGGGAGAAGTGTCTCAGGGCTGTCACACATAATTTACTTGTCTGTATCCCTCGGTAGGAGACATAAGAGACGTGGGTTTTCAAACCTTGGGTTAGGAAGATCCCCTGGAGGAGGGCATGGCAACCCACTCCAGTGTTCTTGCCTGGAGAATCCCAGGGACAAGAGCCTGGTGGGCTACAGTCCATAGGGTCGCAAAGGTCAGACATGACTGATGCCTAACACTTTCACTTTCATCCCTCAGTAACCTGGGTGGCGGGTCAGTTCCCAGCGCCTAAGGTCACAGTGTGTGCCTAGCAGATGCTCAGTGAAGGCTGAATAAATTCAGCGGTGTCTGTGATGGGCTGGAGTGGTGGGGAGAGACACAAAGTTTCCAGATCTATATTTTACGTATTGCCTGCCTGACAAGGATTATGATTTAGACCTGGAAGGCTGCTTGATGTCACCAAGGGCTTCAAGGAAATGATTTCTAACTTATTTTTCTTCAGTAGTCTAAGACAACAGAGCTTAACTGTTCTTTGAGTGTTTGCATATCACACACTCTCACACACACACACAACAGAGAACTTTCTGCTCAGCTTAGAGCTCCCCACCCGGCCTCCCAAGGCAGCCACACAGATCTGGCCTGGAGTGGATGTTTGGTGATGAGTGGGTGGGTTGTGCAACGGCTTATTTTTTTGGATCACATGGCTTGCGGTTATCAAGTCTAATCCTTCTTGTTTGTCTCCTTCAAACTCAAAGGACTGGACCCAATCTTAACACAGAAAATAAACACACAGGTACTTGGCAGTGATGATGACAAAATGGTCACTTACGAAGTGATTCTGTAGAAGTCGCTGATGCCACTAACCTGGATACTTAAACGTGCTTAGAATGGCAAATGCACGTTGTGTGTGTTTACTGTCAATAGTATGGGCTTCCCGTATTACTGGTTCAGACGGTAAAGAGTCCGCCTGCAATGCAGGAGACCTGGGTTCGATCCCTGGGCCGGGAAGATCCTCTGGAGAAGGGAATAGCTACCCACTGCAGTATTCTTGCCTGGAGAATTCCATGGACAGAGGAGCCTGGTAGGCTACAGGCCATGACTCACAGAGTCTGACACCACTGAACGACTAGCACGCTTTCACGCACTTCCTGTTAATACAATAAGGAGACTTTCTCTGGTGCTTTCAGACCTTCACATGGTGTGTGCCCTTGCAGTGGAGAGATGAGATCCTGATTCTGTCACTTACCAGCTGAGCCCCAGCCTCCTTATCCGAAAGATGGGTAGGTAATACCTACCTCACGGGGCTGTCCTGCTTGATATAAAATAGGTGTCCAGCACATGGCCACCACTTTTATATTTTTGTTCTGAAAGATTTCTGATGAAAGTCTGCCCTTAAGAGTTTGAGAATTTTTTTAAGGGTGTGTGTGTGTGTGTGTGTGTGTGTGTGTGTGTTAGGCGCTCAGTTGTGTCCAACTCTTTGTGACCCCATGGTCTGTAGCCCACCAGGCTCCTCTGTCCATGGAATTCTCCAGGCAAGAATACTGCAGTGGGTAGCTATTCCCTTCTCAAGAGAGATTCCCAACCCAGGGACCGAACCCAGGTCTCCTGCATTGTAGGCGGGTTCTTTACCATCTGAGCCACTAGGGAAGCCCTAAGGAGTGTATTAAATTTAAATACTAGCTAAACCATAAACCTGCCAGTAAGGCCAGTTAAGCCAGTGTAAAGTCCCAAGAAACAGCCGTTTGCTAACCCATAGAAAATTAGGAAAGAGGGAAAATGTTTTACTTGGCAGTTAAAGTTTAACCCTGAATCTGCCCGTCCTTAAGTCTACTCATGTTTTGCAGTAGTCTAGTGTTTTACTTGGCATCCCTGGTGCTCAGTGGTAAAGAACCTGCCTGCAAATGAAGGAGTTGCGGGTTCAGTCCCTACGTTGGGAAGATCACCTGGAGAAGGGAGTGGTAACTCACTCCAGTATTCTTGCCTGGAGAATACTGGAGGAGCCAGATGGGCTATAGTCTGTGGGATCGCAAAAGAGTCAGAAACAACTTAACAATAGCAATAATCGTTGGATATCCATGTTGCTTCTGGGTTTTATTTTAAATAATGTTGGACAAAACCCTCACTTAAATATTTGAACATTTCTTAGTTGTACACTTATTATAAAAATTTAGATATTTAAGATGCTAGATTTGGTAAAAAGCCTGCAGCCAGCTAAATAGTTCCACTCAAGGCAACTAACCCTGATAAAAATATCTAACAAACTGTAACATGAAAGTAGAATACAAAAGATGTCTCCTTGGAAAGCAATTGTTCTTGCTTTCAAATTTCAGTAAATATTTTACAAGTTGTCCAGTGTTGTAAAGGTTTGGTTTTCTCCTATGTAGACTACAAATAACAATAATACCTTCACTATGCTGATGTGGAATGTTTCAAGGAGC
The DNA here is from genome assembly GCA_917880005.1 of Nanger dama. Taxonomy (NCBI): domain Eukaryota; kingdom Metazoa; phylum Chordata; class Mammalia; order Artiodactyla; family Bovidae; genus Nanger; species Nanger dama. The sequence continues at coordinate 5,219,703 of CAKJTW010000029.1, forward strand.
CAGTGTTTATAAAGCATTTCATTCAGAGTCCCTCGTGCAGTGAACACTAAATAAATGTGAGCTGCCACTATTAAGGATATCGAGTACATGTAGGTATGATGCTTATGTATCAGTAAATAATGCCAGAGAGTCTCAGTGTAGATATATCCCTAATATAAATAGAACTGAGGTCGCACTTGGCACTTGTGTGGCCCTACTTTATGCCGTGGTGTATACACAAACACAGATTCGAAATATAAGTGGTGGGTGGTGACAGGAAAATGGGCTAGAATGTGTTTTCAAGAAGCCATTAGGAAAATTTGAGGACTAGGCTGGTATTTAAAATGCATCACACAGTAAAAGCTCAGAATATTAATGTTAACAGCAACCAGATATTGTAGGACAGTGGTTTTCAAACTTTGAAAGCAGGGCACACTTCCCAAGAGAAATTCAATTCCATGAAGACCCACAATGCAAATAAACATATGTATATGTCAGCACTGTAAAAGTGTTTAACCAAACAGGACTCTTTCTGTGCCTGCTGTACTCTGATATTTTAAAATCTGTTCCATTTTATTTTAATGTTGGTTGTGAACCGATTAATCTTGCTGGGTAGAGACACACAATTTGAAATCTTAAAGCTTGTATATCCTTAAAAGAAAGTTGGCAGCTACATTATGGTTGTTGTAAATTCTCACCCAAGCATTTCATCAATAATGAATGGTTTTGTTCTTATTTGCATAAGTTGAACTTTGGGGGTCCTTCATCAGTCATATTTCCATGTGGGTAAATAACGTTCTGTCAAAAGTGTCATAAGCAAATGCAGGAAGAATTCAACCAAAAACTAGGCACGGGTCCTATTTCACTCTGGTTTCCCTTTCTTTTAAACCAGGTAGTTCCAATTTGCCAGCAGAATGAGTACCGAAAGAGACTCAGAAACGACATTTGATGAGGATTCTCAGCCTAATGATGAAGTGGTCCCCTACAGTGATGATGAAACAGAAGATGAGCTTGACGACCAGGAACCGGCGGTGGAACCACAGCAGAATCGGGTTAATAAAGAAGCGGAGGAAACCCGGGAGCCGTTCAAAAAAGGTAACATGCTGGAGTCTGGAGACCAGGCACCTGTCTGTCTTCATGTGGGTAGTAGCAACAGGCGCAAAGGACGGATGCTCTGGAAGGCATCTTCTTTCTCTTAGCTTCGGATGAAACTTGATGGGCTGGGACAGGCACACACTGTCCTCGGTGTGGTAGGGCTGGTGGACCATAGCTGTCAAGTTCCTGCAGAAAAAACAGAAGGTTCTTGCTGCGTGTCTCTATTTTTAGAAAGGAGCTGAGTGGGGAAGAATTTGCTGGTTACCACACCCAGGAACCTTGGAGTCACTGTAACGCTTGTTCAGTCCTTTGTGAATATAAAATGGTTTTGACGTTTTAGTAACAGGGGGAGAATGTGTAGGTCTCTGTCATGAGGGGCTGTGATGTAGCAAAGAGTGCTCCCTGCCCCGAATCAGGGCCGCTTCAAGGCCGGCTCTGGACCACGATTGGCAGACATTTTCTGCCTAGGGACAGGTAGTAGCTATTTCAGGCTTTGTGACTCATGGGGTCTCTGTCGCAACTTACTCAGCACCGCTGATGTTTCTTGAAATGGCCATAGACAGCCTGTCATTTGGGGTTATAGAACGTAGCTGATTTTTATGGTTGTGCTTTTTTCCTCCGGTGACTTTTCTATTTCATTTCCTACAAACACCGGCAGTCTCTTCTTCTAACTTCCACTCTAGGAGGAGCCGATCCTTTGGGCTTTACAGCCCAGATGTGCTACATAGTCCAAGCTGAAAATGGGTTTCCTCCCCGGTCCTTTCAGTTCCAGCGACATAACTGGTTTCCCATTCACAGAAATCGCCAAGTTGTTCTGTTTCTGCCTCTCCTGCTGCACCTCGTTCCAGCCTCAGTCAGAATAACCTCTGGTTTTGTCTGGTTTCCGCGTCATTGCCGACCCCCCTTCCAGGCCTGCCAGAAGCCTGCTTCCCTTATCTTTCCCTGCCCCCAGTCTCTCCCTCCAGGATTCTGCTGCCTGTTAAGGTGATTTGTTTTCAAAGAGATTTCACTGTAGAAAAACAGATAAAGCACGAAATCCCCTGATGTAATGATTCCTCCTGCTCTGCTCAGATGGTGCCTGTCTTCTGCTCTTCTGTGTGGGGAGGTCCTGATGGGGAGGTGGGGAGGTGATGGGGAGGTGATGTCTGCGTGTGCCCGCGAGGGCCACCTCCCGCCACAGGCTCTGAGACCTAGGGAGGCCGTCTGCTGAACTACATCGTTTCCTCCTCCTCAGCTTTCTGTATCAAACCCTGAGCAGGATCAGATCTTCCTGTGGATGTCTGGCTGTAATTTTAAGCTATTGAGTATCAGCGCCTCCTGAGAAGGCACTGAAATCGCTATAATTGGGCTTCGTTGAAATGGAATCACTAGCCAGTCTGATGAGGAATGTGGCCTCTGTCATAACAGGTCCAGACTGGATAGTGTTCGAATGGGATAAGGCTGGAGTCGCCGGACGAGTTAGCAAGGGGAGTTCTCATTGATTGCCCAAATAGTAAATAACGTGTTTCTTCCTCATTCCTTCTTCCGCCGTACTTTTCAAGTTTTGTATAACCATCATGGATTCGACCCTATGTAGGTATCTGATGAGCTGGCTGAGATGGGCTTGGTGCGTGTAGGGGTGAACTTTGCTGTTGGGCCTGCTGCCATGTTATCAGATGTGTGTTCCAGGACAAGGAAACGGACAGGGTTGGGTGCCTGTGGAATTGTCCGAGGGGCACGTAGTGGGTGGAAACGCTCACCTCTGTTTTTTTCCAGCTCTGCCTTCACATTCTACTGCCCAGGGTTCTTTGCTGATCATGCGGCTCCCAGATTGTTATTTCTCATAGATTGCTACCCTCAGAACAGAGGCATTGCAGGGAGCTCAGACTTGACCTTGGCTCTTCAGAGTCTTTTCAAGGATAGGGAAATTTGGTGATTCTCAAAACCCCTTTCAAATGACTTTTAAAATATCATTATTATTATTATGACCTAGTGACCGAGAGCCCACTAGTTCTCGACCAGGGATGGGACCCAGGCCCCAGTGATGCCAAGTGCTGACCACTGGATGGCCAGTGGAATTCTCCCCAAGTATTATCACTCTGACCCCTCTGTATGCCCTTCCCAGAAACACAGAGGTCACTCAGCAAGCGCTTGACCCCTTTCCTTTCATTCCTGCTTCTACCCTGCACCCCAGCAGCCAGCCTGCACCCTCTCCCGCATCCCCCTTCTCCCCCTTCTTCCTCTGCGTCCTTCTTTCCCCCTCTTAACTTCCCCCGCTATTCCTACTTGGGCATTTTCCCAGGCATTCTGACTTCCTTTTTAACTATCATCTGTCTGTCTTGACATTTTACATGAAGGGCAGTTTTCTTCAACGAGCTCACTTCTTTAGAACACAGAGCGTGATTCACCCTGTGAAGTACCCTCCAGCTGAGTGCCACCAGGGACCCGGGCCTCTTCCAGCAGAGCAGTGTCTAAGAGTGCCGGAACCACATTCATTTTTCTTAACCATATTTTAGCGCAGAGAGTTGGTTCTCTCTTTTAAAGATGCTTAGCCCCACTCTGGTAAGCAAGTGTGCTGAGAGACCCATTGCAGGTGCTTTTCAGTGGAAGGGCGTTTCTTCTGTGCTGCTAGAATCCAGGTCAGATGCAAGCCTGCTGTCAGATGCGCCTTGAGGGAAGAAAAACCTGCAGATTTTACTAACGTTCGTGTACCCTTGGCTTCCTTTGTGCAGCTGTTGACAAAACTAAGGGAGAATGTTTCCATGTGATGGGATGGACATTCTTTTGTGAACACACAAGAATGGTATGTCCCAAGTGTGTTCTGGGAAGCACTGTTTCTACCAGATATTTCTGGACACAGAGATTCTTTGGTCCCTGAGACTGGAAACCCAGAATTCTTTATCCTTTTAAAGTTTAAGGTTATCCATTAGCATATAAAAATCCCGGCAAGCTTTGACTCTAAAGAAAGCAGTTTAATTTTATTCAGTCACAGGTTCCTGAAATTCCTTGACTCCAGCTGGTTTTTGGTTTGTTTGTGAATGTAGCTTAGCCCTCCACCCTCCTGGTAGCCCCAGGTCAACTCCTTGGGTAGTTCTGTGCCAGTCGGGAACCAGCGTGGAGATGGAAGTCCTCGGGAATGAGCACGTGCTCTGCCTTAGCACACTGCCTCGCTTTTCTGAGCCTGGGGATGGGCCGAGAAAGCCGTCTCCTGCCTCCTTGGCCACGTTGCTTGGTGAGTTAACCCTCCCCTCTCCTCGCACTGGCTGGCTTACAAACGCACGTAACGTGTCCCTTTCCTGCGGCAAACTCTTAACTGGATCCTGCTTCCTGCCTCGGGCAGCTGCCCTGTCTCCTGATCTCCTGACCGAGCTTCTGGAAACCCCTTTCTCTACCATCACAGCCCTCTGTTCCCCCAGTCCTTCCCCTCTGGGGGCCGCCCCAGCTCCCTAAGGATGACGCTTTTGGCAAGATCGCCAGGAACCCCAGTGCCCGGTCCAGTGGGCTTTTGTCACCCATCCTCTTCCCGCGTCCATTTGCCCTGAAGCACTTGACCTTCTTGACAGCCTCTCCTTCAGGAAACGGCCTCCCTGACGGGTCGGCGCTTTTGATCCCGACACTCCTGTTCCTCCTGTCTTCCGGCTACTCCACATCCCACCTTTAAGGTGCTCCCCGTCGCGGGCACGCTTTCTTCTGTCTCCAGGCCTGCCTTGGCAAGCTCATTCACTTCCCTACTGCAGCTCTGTTCGTGACTCGGAGGCGGTGAGCATGCTGGTACATAGGGAGGATGCTGGGTGCGGCTGTGAGGGTTTCAGCCTTGGCTTCATCACTTTTAGCTCTGTGACCTTGAGGGAAGGACTTCTTTGTGCCTCAATGTCCCCATCCCTAAAATGGACTTAACATGAGTACCAACCTCATCAGATGGTTGGTTGTGAGGATTAAATCAGAAAGTTAGTGTGAAGGAATAAGGACATTGCCAGGCATGCCGTAAATGCTTAGTCCATACTGGCGGTTATACCCCACCCGTCATCGCCTCTCATCTTTCCACCATCAGATCACCTTCTTGACCCTTCTGCTTCCCTTTGGGGTATTCAGATTCTCCTGGACCACCCCCAGGCTGAAGCCGCTGGGTCATTCTTTTTAACGGATCCTTCCATCTCCAAATCTAAGCACACTGAATGGATGGAGAGATGTTTGCGCCAAAGAACAGTTAATTTTCCAGCAATGAGTTGCCCACATATGTAAAGAACATTTTGGTGATTTAGTGTGTTCCCTACCTCTGCCATCTCAGAAACCCCTCCTGCTGGTACAACCTTTTCCAGCCTTCTCTGATTTTGCAGACCTGTGGGCATTCTGCTGACCCCGCCCCCAGGCTTTCCTGTGTACCTCACTGGCTTCTCAGATAATACTTTAGACTGAGTCTTGGGTAGTTCAGCTCACCTGCAGGAGGGCAAGACACAGTGTCTTCAAACAGAGAAGACAGAGAGCTGTATTGATGGGAAAATCCCTCCATCAAAGCTAAAGGTTGCAAAGAGTCTCGATCATGTAGTGACTTTGTCTTTTAATGGATCGACGTGTGGTTCCTCTCCAGGAGCTGTGACAAAAGAGCCTGCCTTGGTCAGGAGTCTGGGAGTGCTTCCTAGTGGAAAGACGTGCCCGAGCTGCCAAGAGAAAGATGAGGAGTTAACTAGGGGTGGGGAGAGGAAGGAGGCTGCCCAATGAGGGGCCACATCCAGACACTGTGGCAGGAGGTAGCGTGGCATGCCTGTGGCACGTGGAGGAGCTGGAATTCAGCCTAGGGGAGCGAGGACCTTATGGGGAGAGGACTGTTGTAATCTCATGCCCCTTCCTTTTCAGCGTGCATCACAGTGTGACTTGGAAACCACTGGTTTTTGTTTCATACTGCTTGTACAGTGCCCTCCTTCCAGCTGGTCTGCAAGTGCCCCAAGGACCCGAGGTCCAACCTGGCTTGTTTGTTCTGAGCTGGTGTCGCGCAGCAGGCTTGGGGGCATTTGTGACCGACAGCAGGAGAGGCTTCAGCAGAGGTATGAATAGGGAAGCAGGTGAGGCCTCCCTGGTCAAGGAAGGCTTCCTGGAGTGGGGACACCTGTGCTGCATCCTGAGTACGGGCGGCGACAAGTTGACCCCCGAGGTCTCAGGGGCAGGCGTGCCGGGGCAGGGCAGCGGGAAGGAGGGCTCCCAGGGGCTGAGAGTTCAGGAAGCCTCCAGCCATCTTGGAGCTTGATGATGGGTGGGGCGGTGGCCGTGCTGAAGAGTTTGGACGCTTTGCTGAGGGCGTCGGGAGCCGCGCTGCGCCACCAATTTAGGCTGAAAACGGCGGGCTCCTCCCGCTGCTGCCGCTCTGCGGCTGTTTGCTCCTCTCAGTCCTGTCTCCATCCCTGCGGAAGGCTGGTGCCCTGGGATCTGGTTCCACCTGCTTCCCCTGGTGGCTCAGGCCCATGTGACGGGCCGTATCTTCCTCTCCAACCGAGACAGCTGCGTGCTGCTTGCGGCCTTAATCGCATGTTTGATTTGGAATGGAATGCAACATGTGTTTGTGCATGTATGTGGACTTATTCAAAGATACTTTTAAGATTTACTCAATGTTGAATGTAGGTGTGTTTCTTCCCCATGACTGCATAGGCTTCCATCTTTTCCTGTCTTCTCCTCTCTTGATTTATTCCCAATCACCATCCCATTGCCTGTCGGGATAATATTTTTTTAATTGACTTTTTTTTGGCAGCTCCACATGGCTTGCGAGATCTAATTTCCCCAACTAGGGATTGAACCTGAGCCCTTGGCAGCAAAACTTGGAGTCCTAACCACTGAACTGCCAGAGAAGTCCCCTGAGTAATATTTCCAAAATATTAAACACAATGGCATCCTGACCATAAGAAAATCGAGCAGCTTACATATATTGATTTAAATCTGTTTATTGTTTAATTAACCTATTATAAACATATTTATTGTCATCCTATAAAGGGCAAACAAATGATTTTCCCCCAAAGAGAACAGGCTTGATGAAAGGGTTGCACTGTTGCACACAGTATTGATAAAAGGTACAGAATGAAACTGAACTCCCCACTCTGCCTCTTCTGTCTCTGCTCTTGCCCATTTCTCCTGTGTCCTCTGGAGATATACAGACACCACTTTCTGCAAAGAATACTTAGAAACCGAGGCCTTACATACCCACGGATGCATATACACATAGGCACACGTGTGCAAGTGTGTGTGCATGCCTGCATCCCTACTGTGCACTCATTCTGTGTGTTACATGCCTGCACGGTCAGGGTAATTTGACGCTCTCCCCTGTCATGTATATATAAAACTACCTCATTCTTGTTTGTGGACCACACAGACTTTCATTGTGTGGATATTTAACCAGCTGCTCACAGTGGTGTTTAGGCTGTTTCTAATCTCCCTGATAAACAGGGCTGCATTGAATAGCCCTGAGATATGTTATTTCTTTATCCAAGAGTGTACACACACTCAGTGAGCATGTCTGTGTTGAAGTTTGATAAATGTGGCCAGCTTGTTCTCTGCAGAGACCACCCTAAGAAGGCCTGTTTATTTTGCTGTTGTGGGATAAAAATGGGTACCTCACTGGAGAATTGTCCTTGTTTTTTGATGAACTTGGGTATCTTTTCATATTTTTAAGAGCCATTGCATTTCTCTTTGTATGAATGATCTATTTGTCCTTCACCCATTTCCCTCTTGGGTTGCTTTTTGTTTGTTTTCTGATGCTTAACTTTTGATCATTTAACTCTGCTGGTTTGCTGTAGTCCGTACCAACCAATACAGCTTTTTGGTTGCAGAGTTGTCCATAATCAAGAGTTCAGAATGAGGGGTCAGGTAAAACTGACTTTCTCTGCCAGATGGTGATGATCAAAGGACTTGGTGACCATAACATCCAACACATGTAGCTGTACTTACCTGTATTAAATACATGTTTTCCAGGTGATTTTGAGCCAGTGGCTGGTGGTAAATGCATTGATGGTTTTATTAGGCACAACTCTTGTGAGTTAATTTCCTTCTTGCTTTTAACCAAAGGGTCATCAGGTGAAGGTGAATTTTTTTTTGTTGGTTAATATATTACTTCTCTTTTCTTGGTCAATATTTCCATTCTAGAAAATGGTACAAGATTTCTACTCTTTCTATAAATTAGCCTTGGGGTCCAAGTGTCCAGTAAGGTTCTCTGTTGTAACTGGGTACTTAGTAAATGTTTGATCCAAAACGTAAATATTTCCAAGTGCTATTTTGCCACCTTTCTTAAAGGCATGTGCTTAACACAACACTTCTCAAACCATATTAATAGATGTTCTGTGATATTTTTAAAAATGTGCCCCTGGTCACATTAATTTTGAAAAGATTGAATTAAATAAAATTAAGTTATTTACTATAGGACTTCTCAGAGACTTTAATACCGCAGTGGGTCCATTGACTGTCCAAGAGGAGGCTGTTGGATACTGTGTTTCACAAATGTATTTGACCACAGAAACCGTTTTCACTTTCTTTATGGTCTCTCACTTAACTACTCCTCAAGCAATTAGCATGAAATTCAGGAAAGTATCAGGAAAAGGAATCGGTTACTTTGCCGACTGAAATTAGGCCAAATTTGTCTGAATTGGGCCAAATGAGGAACCCTGTTAGAAACAGGTATTTTGATTGCGTGACAGCAATCTGATTTCTGAAATTAACTACAGACGCTGCTGTAGTTAAGGTCAGGGTGCAGCAGCCGAAGGCACCAGTTACTCTCTCCAAGGTCTTATTCACAGTGTAAAATGAAGAGACCAAGGTCATTTCTAACCTCCACTGCCCTACTTGAGGTCAGATACCACCTTCCATCTGAAGCATCCCAATCAAACCAGGCTGGAGGTGAGGGGGTCGTGTGGAGACAGAGAAACCGTTGGCTGGAGGACTTAATTATGAAGCAAATTTAAGGAGCCGCAAGGAGGGCCAAAGAATCCAGCGCATGAACAGGGCGGCTCATTCTTTCCTCTTGAGCTTTTCTGACTTGGGTTTTTATCCCTACTCATTGGTCACTTCTCCCTTTTTAAGGAATCTTAATTATTTTTCTTTTTAACCTTCTTGAATTTTCAAACAGCAGTTCTCAGAGGTGTTCTAGAACACTGGTGACCAGGGATATGTCACGAGTCACCTGAGAGCCAAATGAGCCATTAATAATTTGCAGATTACCGTAAAATAGAATGAGGAGGGCATGGCATCCCACTCCAGTCTGCTTGCCTGGAGAATCCCATGGGCAGAGGAGCGCGGTGGGCTACAGTCCATGGGGTCGCCAAGAGTCGGACAGGACTGAAGCGACCGCACACCCCACACCTTTATAAACCGAGTAAATGAGTTTGAAGAAATAATCTAACTTTGTTTAGCTGTGACCTTGTGGGGCTCTGGGGTTTTTGTGCAGGCCACGTTTAAATGAGGATTTCTCTCTTAGAATCGAGTGTTCTATGAACAGTGGTCAGTTTAGACCATGGTCATTGGCTTGCTGAGGCTGCCCTGACAAATCACCACGAACTGGGCGACGTGAAAGCAGAAGTGTGTCACGTCACAGTCCTGGAGGCTAGGAGTCTGAGATCGGTGTGCGGTGGTGTGTTGATTTCTTCTGAGGCTGTGAGGGAAGAAGGGTCTGTTCCAGGCCTCTCTCCTTGGCGTCACTGTCTTCCCTCCATGGGCATCTCTGAGTCCTGGCTTCCTTCTATTCTGAGGACAGCAGTCATGTTGGATTAGGGGCCTCTGTGATGACCCCACTTTAACTTGCATCTGAGAGAATCTTGTTTCCAAATAAGGTCATACTCTGAGGTACAGGATGGGGTTAGAGCTTTAATGTGTGAATCTAGGAAAGACATAATTCAACCCATAGCAACAGGCTAATTTTCTCTTTCTTTTTTGAAGACTGTACATGGCAAGTCAAAGCCAATGATCGACGCTTCCATGAACAACCTCAGTTTATGAACACGGTATTCTTTTGCATTAAGGAGAGCAAATATGCGGTAAGTTGATTTTAATTAGTTAGCTTTATTAAAGCCAGTCGTCCCCACCCCCCCACCCCCCACCCCCCGCTCCAATAGCCATGATGCTTACTTGCTTTGTGTGACACCTGCCTTCCAGGTAACCCCTGGCCTGGGGCCATTGACAGTCATTGTTAGTTCTCTAGAATGTCATTTTTTAAATTGAAGCACAGTTGATTTACAATTTTGTATCAATGTCTGCTGTACAGCAAAGTGGTTCAGCAAAGTGGTTCAGTTTATATGTATATATATGTATGTATATTTCTTTAAAAAATTATTTTCCATTCTGGTTTATCCCAGGACATTGAATAAGACTTTGTTGTTGATCCATCCGATGTATAACAGTTTTCATCTGCTAGCTCCACACTCCCAGTCCACTCTCCTGGGAGTCACAAATCTGTTCTCATGTCTGTGAGTTTCTGTTTCACAGATAAGTCCATTTGTATCTTATTTTAGATTTCCTAGAGTGTCCTTTTTTTCTCATTGCATTAAGATGAACTACCTTAAGGGGTATGGGGCGGTGTGAAACAAAACAAAGTTGATTGAAATTTTCCCTCTGAATATACAAAGCTCTTTTAAAAATTTATAAAAAAGCATACAGTAATATCACAGATGCCTTGCTTTTTGGCAGTAATAAGAACTTGAAAGGAATCCTGGTAACTTATGTCTCCATCCTTGGCCTGTGATGGATTCAGAGACTTTGAAGATATTTTCACCCCCAAAATGCTTATTACCACTGAAATATAAAGAACATGAGCTAAGTCTGGGCTAAAGTGTTATCTGTTAGATTCCTGGGACTGCTCCCACAGAATACCACCAGCTGGGTGGTGTAAGACAGCAGAAATTTATTCTCTTACAATTTGAAAAGGCCCGAAGCCTAAAATCAAGGTGTCAGTGGGCTGACTGCTTCTGGGGGATCTGCGGGAGAGACTGCTACAGACTTCTCCTTGGTCTCTGGCTAACAGAGCTTGGTGATCCTTAGCGACACACCACGCCAGTGTCTGTCTCCCTGTATGTTTCTCTGCCTGTGCCCAATTTTCCTCTACAAAGGCCAGCAGGCCTAATCATTGCATTAGGCCTTAATCCACCTCAATCCAGCGTGACCTCACTGTAACTTCATCACCTCGGCAAAAACCGTATTTCTAATATTTGGTTGGCCAAAAAGTTCGTTCCGATTTTTCTGTCCCATCTGATGGGAAAACCCAAACTGACTCTTTGGCCAACCCATTAAGATGACCATTGCAAGTCACAGGGTCAGAACTTGAGTGTATCTTTGGGGGCACACAATGCAACCCATGCCTGTGTCTCTGACTCTTACACATCCTCCGTTGCTCTTATAAGAATGTTCCTTTTTCACCCATGTTGACGCATCTCATTTTTCTCCTCCTCTTTGCCCTGTTTCCTAAGAGGCTCTAAAGATCAAGAAACCCAACAGCAGCCTCTGTTTGGTCACAGCGAAAGTTGCCAGAGAGACCTGTGCGGTGAAATCTCTGTGTCTTGTGGCTCTGGCATAAGCCTCCAAGGTGTCATTTCGAGGCCCAGTTAGAAGTAAAAACTTAAAGAAAATCTCAGTATCTTTCAAACAAATTATAGCCTTGTGCGCCTGAAGGCCACAGGGCTGATTTTTGTGTCTGGGCCCCCTGGTAGCTCAGCTGGTAAAGAATCTGCCTGCAATGCAGGGAGACCCTGGTTCCATTCCTAGGTCAGGGAAGATCCCCTGGAGAAGGGACAGCCTCCCCACTCCAGTATTCATGGGCTTCCCTGGTGGCTCAGCTGGTGAGGAATCTGCCTGCAATGCAGGAGACCTGGGTTCGATCCCTGGGTTGGGAAGATCCCCTGGAGGAGAGTGTGGCAGCCCACTCCGGTATTCTGGCCTGGAGAATTCCATGGACTATATAGTCCATGGGGTCACAAAGAATCAGATACAACTGAGCGACTTTCACTTATACATTGTGTATTGTGGTAAGTGTGGGACCATTTAGAATGATTTTCTCATTTTATCCAACAGAATAATGCAATTAAAACATACAAATACAATGCGTTGACCTTTCTACCAATGAATTTGTTTGAGCAGTTTAAGAGAGCGGCCAATTTCTATTTCCTGGTCCTTCTCATCTTACAGGTAATAATACCCTTTCATATCTTAAATCTGTTTTGAGTTATGATGACTCAGTAACATTCAGGTTGTTAGTGTTTAAATTGTACATAAAATACAAACAATCTTGAAAGTTTTCTATATGGTCATCTGGGTTCTGGATGTAAGAGAGTGTGACTAATACCCAGAATTAGTTCACAAACAGTGTTACATGAACACTGAACCTGAGCAGATGCAAATGTTATTTTAATTCTGTATTTTAAAAAGTTCAGTTTCATACTTATGTCAGTGAAAACATACTGATGTCATTGTTAAAACTGATTTTCCTGAAGTGAGTCAAATTCAAATGTTCAGTTTGTGAAACAGTTGTACCTTAAAATTAAATCTATATTTTATGCTTGACTTTTATTTTCTATTTAGTTGCCAAAAGGTTATTGTTTTTACTAGGATTTTTATCACAATTCTCATAATTATTTTCTGACCTGGTTTTACACTGGAAAGGCCTATATATATATATTTTTTCCTACTTGGGGCAAGAGGTCCACTTAATCTGGAGAGCATTACTTTTATCTGTCTAGGAACTGTTTTACAATCAGAGAAGCTCTATACTCTCTAGTTGCCACTCAGAGTTTCCACCTTTAGCACTTGATGTGCCGGTTACAGAGGGTGGCATCTCCACTTGGTTTCATCAGATTCTTTATGTCAAGCGTTTGATTTGGAGAATAGTCTCACCTGCTGGGATTCGCCCAGTGTAGTTTTGTGAAACTGTAACCTGTGTGTCTGAGTGGAGATGGCAGACGCACAGGTGGAGGGAAGACTCGGGAGGAGAGCTAGACCCTGAACAGGTTTAGTGGAATCTGAGACCTGCTGACTTGACCATAAGGCGCGGTCTTATCGAGTGGGGCCTTAGAGACAGGCTCGTGTAGAGAGAAACATGCCAAGTTTACAGTGCTGCTGCATGCCGAGTGGGCCGCTTTCCCTTCCTTCCTTCCAGAAGGAAAAGGGGCGTTCTGCCTTATTATAGTCACAGTAACGTGGGAAATGAGCTGCCCCCCTCCCATCTCCCCACACCTCGATTGTCTTTCCTGAAGGCACAGCGATCCAGGTGCAGGTACTGGTATCAGCCTTAGCCCTTTCCTTGCACTGTTGCTTCACGTAATTCTTGTAGTCTGCAAGATTAGTACTGGGTTGGCCGAAAAGTTCGTGTGGGTTTTTCTGTAACGTGTCTCTGTCTCTAGGCTCTGTTCCAGGAAGCCAGAAGCTAGAGAGAGGCAGGAGAAGGGTTAGCTGGGTGCTTCGGCACCTTTCCATGCCTGCTGTGCAGGATGCCAGCTGGATGATGGTGGGGATTAGACTTAACGTTAGCAGTTGCCTGTAACTCTGCTGTGTCTTCCCAGGCACACATGTCTGCCATTTTTCAATCTCTTTCAGGCAATCCCTCAAATCTCGACCCTGGCATGGTACACCACGCTGGTGCCCTTGCTTGTGGTGCTGGGCGTCACGGCCATCAAAGACCTTGTGGATGATGTGGTAAGGATTTCTCATGCAACCTCCTCCTCCCGACGCAAGTGCATTTTCTAGTGGCATTCATACTGGCCGTTCTGAGATGATTAAAATAACCTTTCCTCATCCCTCCTCTCAAGGCGCGCCATAAAATGGACAAGGAAATCAACAATAGGACGTGTGAAGTCATTAAGGATGGCAGGTACCGTGCCTTTCTGAACATGTCTTTTCATCCAAGGATGTAATATACAGATATATCCAGAAGCAACCTTAGAGATAACTAGGAACTTGGAAGTCTAATGGCGCATGAACCTCTTCCTTGTAAAGGCCTCTCTCCACTTCTTGAGACGAGGCTGTCCCCAGGTTGGAGTCCAGGCAGTTGCCTGCTAGAGGTCTGAGTCCTCAGTCCTACTGGGTTTCCCTGAGCCTGGAGTGTGCGAATCCATCTCCGCTCTCCCCCAGCAATTTGCCCAGACGTCCTGAAACCTTTCAGGAATCCCCAGCTATAGTGGTCCCTCCCTTTGCTGGGCTTTCAGAGCATTTTGTTTTCATCTTTTCTTGTTATGAGCTGAGTTTTATTAGAATTAGTTGTGTTGAAATATCATCTGCAGTATCTCTGAGGTCTACCATACTATATTTTAATTTTTTTTAAATGTTCATTTGTTAGACAGTCAAATGGGTGTTTCTGGGAGAATTTAATTCCAAAGGAAGCATTCTTTTATTTTATCAATATTCTTCTGAGGTTTATTAGAAAAGTGATACACTCGTTAAAAGATACTTTTAAACATTAGAGGAGACAAGTTAAGAACTAGAGTTGGGGACTTCCTGGTGGTCCCGTGGCTAAGACTCTGGGCTCCTAATGCAGGGGGGCCCAGGTTCGATCCCTGGTTGGGGAAACGGATCCCAGATGCTGCAGCTAAGAGTCTGCATGCCCCAACCAAAGATCCTGCATGCTGCAACGAAGATCAAAGATCCTGAGTGCTGCAACTAAGACCCAGTGCAGCCAAATGTGTATAAAAACCAAAGTATCGTGAGCATTCCAGATGGCTATGTGGGGTCCATAATGCTTCCCTCTCCTGGAATGAGCAGGCGATGGGTAACTGAGTGGAAGGAAGCAGAGGGGGCTGGGAGCACAGGACATGAGCAAAACCAGAGGGGTGGCATGTGTCTCCTTCCTGCACATTTAAGGCGCCCCCGCTGAGCCCCGATCACGCAATGCAGGATGGAAAGGAACGCACAAAGTTAGCGCCACTTTGTTTCTTTCTCCAGAGAAGAAGATCCTCATGACCCCTTAATCATCAGCTGGCTGACCTTCTGGCTGACCTTTCCCTGGGGTATATCTTCCCCAGAATTTTTGGCTCCCAGACAACATAATCCAGATCCCCTGGCAGTAACTTGAAGAGCGCCACTGAACGATCATTCTTTTCTACATTCAGGTTCAAAGTTGCCAAGTGGAAAGACATTCAAGTCGGAGATGTCATTCGCCTGAAAAAAACGACTTCATCCCAGTAAGTGGGCTCAGGCTCTGCTGTCTCCTTCCTTACCCCTTCCATCTGACTTGGCATTCGATTCGGGCGTGGGGGTCTCTGTGTGACTGGTGTGTTTTGTTTCAAACAGGCTGACATCCTGCTGCTGTCGAGCTCGAACCTAACAGCCTCTGCTACGTGGAAACGGCTGAACTGGATGGGTGAGTGGGTCTTAAGCGGGCGGGTTGGGAAGCTCATCTTTGGAAGGCTGACCGTTGTTACATGAAACTTGTGCACTTGGACAGGAAGCCCTGAGGTCCAGCCTTACCTCTACCTGCTGGATGCCCAAGCAGCCACTCCTTGTAGGAGACCAGCCTCTCATTGTCTTTGCCCTTTTCCCTAGTGAGTACTCAGGACAAGCAAGAAGACAGCAGTGGTCTGACCCCCAGTAGACCAATTTCTCTTTACCTTATTCTGTATTTGTGAGCCTATCTTCAGGGAAAGTAAAGCTCTGATTACAGAATGTGTGCCTGAGCCCTTCACCAGCTGCTGAGCAGTGTCAGACTGACAAACGGCTGCTAGTAACTATTTCGAGGGGAAAAAATAGATTTTTAAAGTCTTTGCTGGTGGACAGTTTTCTCCCTTTGTTGGTTTTTTTACTATGCCACCACTTAAAAGGATTTTTGGACCATTTTGACCAGTTTTCAGTACATTTATGGACTACCTACTGGGTTGCATTAGTTTTACATGGTAGGTCATTTAATCTTTTTTTTTTTAATTAAAAAAATCAGTATTCTTTCTTATTATTGTGCTGCACTGGGTTCTAGTTGCAGCATGTAAGATCAATTCCCCAACCAGGGACCGGAACCCAGGCCCCCTGCATTAAAGATGTGGAGTCCCAGCCACTGGAACACCAGGGAAGTTCCTCATTTAATCTTTTCAGCAACCCTGTGAGATGTGAGTTATCACCTTGATGTACCCTGTGAGGAAACTGAGGCCCTGGAGGTGAGGTAGCCCGCCCGAGATCACACAGCAGGTGGCAGAGTTGGGGGCGCCGCTCCCTCTGCTCACTCCCCAGGCTGCCGCCTGTGTTCTCTCTCTTGGCGTCAGCCCCTTTCTCATACCTACGATGAGCATAAGCTTCCATGGAGACTGAGATCATCCGAGTAAAAGCGAGGTCTATAAGTCAGTCGGTTGATCGTTCAACCTAAACTGTAAAACAGCTCTTATTCCCACAAGTGAGAGATCCTGAAGTTTTGCAAAGATAGAAACTTGAAACAAATGACTCACCGCAGGAAGCTTGGCTTGCCCCCAGAGTGCATGTGCCCAGCCTGGCCCTGGGGGTCCTCTTGCCTGTGTTTTGCCTTCCACTGTGTGTGTGTGTGTGTGTGTGTGGGTGGGTGGGTGGGTGGGTGAATGTGCTCATTACTGGGGGTAAGGCGATCATCTCCTTCCTTAGATAGAATTCATCTTTCTTTTTTTTTAAGAATTCATCTCTCAAAGGATCCAGTTATTCACTCTGGGCAATATTAAGTTAATAGAGTCTTGACCCTTTTGTAACAAATATGTATCCTAGAATTATCTTAGTGTGATTAAATGTTAGAAAGAAAGTTTTAAATAGCAGTTCGGTCGTCTTGGCTGGTAAGAATTAAGTTAGTAAGAGAGACAGGAAACTTCTGGGTGCCTCGGGCCTACCCAGGTTGCCTCATATTAACAAACAGTAAAAGGAGGGGCCAACGTTTCCTGGGTCAGGAGTTTTTCTCTAGTTCAGGGGATAACTTCATCCAAAGCTGAAGTTCTAAGGAGAACAGAGAGTCTGAAAACAGAAAAGGCTGATTATTTAGCTTTCACTTCCTGGTATACCTAATATTACTTCGTACAGTGTTCTTTATACTCCTTTTCCAACTCTGAAATTTGTTCATGTAATTCTTTTTTCCTTTGCCTTTAGAGAAACCAACTTAAAGTTCAAAATGGCACTTGAAATCACACACCAGTATCTCCAAGAAGAACACTCACTGGCAACATTTGATGGTTTGTGCAAATGTGTCTTTCTGTTGTTGTTTAGTCACTAAGCTGTGTCCGACCCTTTGCAATCCCATGGACTGTAGCCTACCAGGCTCCCTGTCCACGCGATTCTCCAGGCAACAATACGGGTGTGGGTTGCCATTTCCTTCTCCAGGGATTTTTCCCGACCCAGGGTCAAGCCTGCGCCTCCTACATTGGCAGGAGGGTTCTTTACCACTAAGCTCCCAGGAAAGCCCTAACATGTCTTACTTGGTATTAAATTTCTGTTGCTTGGTTCAGTCTGTGTATTAATTAAAACCAGAAAATCTTTCATATGTGAGTACTTATGTGAATCATATCTCTTTTAAAAGGTTTTATTGAATGTGAGGAACCGAATAACCGACTAGATAAGTTTACAGGAACACTGTTTTGGAAAAACACAAGTTTTCCTTTGGATGCTGATAAAATTTTATTACGTGGTTGTGTCATCAGGAACACCAATTTCTGCCATGGATTGGTCATTTTTGCAGGTACTTTTGAAGTCTCTTGGGAAATTGATCTGTAGGCTCATTAAAGATGTAAATGAGGAAACTGATTGTCCTTTCTCTATTGAAACCCAAGAGAGTTATTTTATTGGCATGCCAGTGAATTGATTTTCCCAATTGTTGATCAGACTGAATTTTCCACTTCTAGGTGCTGACTCTAAAATAATGAAGAATAGTGGGAAAACCAGATTTAAAAGAACTAAAATTGATTACTTGACGAACTACATGGTTTATACGGTATTTATTTTCTGTTTTGGTAGATTGCTATCTTTTGCTCTAGTTTTCTTGTATGTTTTTCTAATGCAAAGAAATTTTACCTCTGTGGGCCAAGTAGAAAAATTCACAAGGTGGGGGAGAAGAGATTCCCTCACCTTTTCTCAGAAATGCCACATTTCTAATAGGAGACTCTCTCTGGGAATGTGAATCCCAGTTGTAGGGTACCCTGAGCTGATACCTGAGCTGATCACCCTATAGAGTCATCAGTTGGGAAACTAGGGGGTCTTAGATGAGTTCGTGGGGCTCCACCCCTGAAGTCAGTGTAGGACTGGTTTCACTGCGGTTTATTTCCCACAGGGATAGTTCTCTTAAAAACAAGCCTTTATCCCCCAAATATACTGTGTAAGTCCAAATACAAGGCACATTTAGGTGTAAGGTGACTCAAAGCTCTTATCTCCAAGACCATTCCCAGTATTGATGATTCATGAGGAAGACTTAATTCAGCCTTTAATTGTTCTCATAGTTAGGACTTACTATGATAAGTATCGCTTATTACAAAGCAAGATAGCAAAGGAAAAATGTTCACGGGGCAAAGTGCAGAGAAAACCAGGGATGGGCTTCCAAGAGTCCTCTCCCAGTGGGTTCACTCCCCCACAGACTCAGTGAATCCTCCCAGGGATAGTCTGTGTCACCCCATGTGAAATGTTGGCTCTCCAGGAAAGTTCACAAGAGACTCATTGCCTGGGTTTTATTGGGGTCTGGCCATGTAGGCTCTGTCTGCCTGGCGTGTACCAAAACTCCAGACGCCCTAAGGGAATCTGGGTAGTCAGTATAAACCATAGTGTTTTACACAAACAGCTGGGCACAATGAGTCGTTCTTATCAGAGAATAAGAAATAAGGAACCAGGAAGCCCTTCCAAAATCTGTTTCCTGTTGCCAGCCAACAGCCCAGTGTGTGAGCAGGCCTCCAAGGATGGCAGTCTTAAACCTGCTGTGTCCACTCTTCTGCACATAGAGTGGCCCTAAGCATTAGCCAGTCCTCCAACTTACCAGTAAGGGTTTGTTTTTCAAGTATTTAGTTTTGATGTGTTCAAGAGAGGTGGCGTCCCTTCCCTTCTACTCCAGCATCTTATCTGGTCCAGTTTAATTTGAACACAAAACGTTTTAGGGACTTTTAATACTTTATACAGTCAAAGCGTATAATAGTAATGTGTTAATTTAAGAAAAATTCTTTCTTCCCTGCTCTCTCATTTCATGAAATCTTCATTTGGACTTTCCTGGTGCATCCTCCATGTCACTGTCTTGCTTATGTCTGGACCCCTCCCGAGGAGTGTGTCATCTCTCCTCTGTGCCAAGTTCTTTTGAAATACAGCACTTTGGGAATCTGTGTCCAGAAATTTAAATTTGCCTTGGAAATTTTCTTCCTCCCTCACAGGTACCCAGTGTTTGCAGTTACCTTAAATACCCAAGTAGCCCTAGGGCTGTTGACTTTTTTATTCCTTCCTTAGATATATACTCAGTTTTCTCAATAGAATACTTGCTATATTGCTTCTTAAAGGATCTTAAATGTTAAGTGATCATTAAACCTTCAGGAATAATTACCCACATTTGCATAAAATTTCCTTGACTTCTTTTTTTAAATCATTTCCATCGAACATTTTCTATAAGAATCCCAATTTTGCCTTATTTGAAATTGTTCATGCTAAAGTAAGATTATCTTCCCCAAACATTATGTTATTGCTCAAAGGAAAAGCTGCTGAGATAATGTTCCATATTATGAGAATGTAAAACACCACCTTCTCTTCTGAAAGATAATTTTAGGAATAAAACCTTACCTTGTATATGGTAGGTAGGATAAATTAACCAACCACAGAAATGAATAGGCTTCAAAGCATTCTTTCTGTTTATTTACCTTTGGCCTTGCCACATGGGGCACATGGGAACTTAGTTCCCTGAGCAGGGGTCGAACTTGCGCCCCCTGCAGGGGAAGCACAGAGTGCTTAACCACTGGGCCGCCAGAAAAATCCCCCTCAGGGTGTCGTTATGGCCTTGCCTCTATTTTAAGGGAGTGTGTTGTTGCTCTTCAAGTCACTAAGTTGTGTCCACCTCTTTGTAACCCCATGGACTCTGACCTCCCCTGTCTTCCAGAGTTTGCTCATATTCATGTCCCCTGAGTCAGTGATACTATCTAACCATTTCATCCTCTGCCGTCCCCTTCTCTTGCTTTCAGTCTTTGCAGCATCAGCATCTTTTGTGTTGCTTTTACAGCATATTGAATTATCATACGCATGTAAAGTATTGAGTAAGGTAAATCAGAGTCTACACAGTGCATGGGATTGGGAATGTGTCCTTAGCGTTAAACCTAACTACTGTGTGTCTTTCAGATCTTTGTTGTTCTCATCTTGCTTTCTGCGGGTCTTGCCATCGGCCATGCTTACTGGGAAGCTCAAGTTGGCAATTTTTCCTGGTACCTCTATGATGGAAAAGACTCTACACCCTCCTACCGTGGATTTCTAAATTTCTGGGGCTACATCATTGTTCTCAACACCCTGGTGCCCATCTCTCTCTATGTCAGGTAAGGCTGACTTCTCTTTGGCCTTCTGCTTTAAGAGAAGAACTTGGTACACCTTGCCAATTCAGCACCTTCAATTATAGCAATACTTGTTTTAAAGGTCATAAGGAACAAATAAGAAAAGAGCTTTCACTTCAGAATTGAGGTTGATCTGGGCAAAAGAAATTAACACTGCATGTGTGCTCTGTGCTAGGCACAGCATCTTGTATCTTGACCTCTTGACAGATAAAGCTACTGGAGTTCAGAGGTCAAACTCCACTCCTGGAGTCACTTTCTTGGCAGGATTCCTTCTGACTGGGTTCCAAAGCTCAAGCTCAAGCATCAGAAAGAGCTGGATGAAGATTTAGATGTCATGGAATAACTTAGTTGTTCTCCATTTCAGGAGCCATCCTAGCCTCTTTTCTGTGTCTTCTGTATTACTCCTTGGTATATCTCCAGCTTGTAAAACTCACTGGGCTTCCTGAACACTGCCTCCCACATTTCGCCTCTCAAAATGTTCTCTTTCTCATCTCAACCCCAACTGTGATAAAAGAGCAATAAAAGAGGGTCACATGTCTGATAGATGGCATCACCTTGTTTTCTGATACTTTTTCCTTTTTTAATATCAAGTTTCACTGTCTCTGGTTAGTTGAACTTTAAACCACTGCGAGAAAAAATTGTGCCTTGAAATATACCCAGCAGCCAGAGTCTGCTCTTGGTTCCAAT
The DNA here is from genome assembly GCA_917880005.1 of Nanger dama. Lineage (NCBI taxonomy): Eukaryota > Metazoa > Chordata > Mammalia > Artiodactyla > Bovidae > Nanger > Nanger dama. The sequence continues at coordinate 5,240,885 of CAKJTW010000029.1, forward strand.
AAGTAATAGCCTAGAGGCATATAAGACTACATGCACACCTGTAATTAGAAGTGTTTTGTTTTATTTTAATTTTATTACACGCACATTTGTTTTAGTTTTAATTTTATTAGCTGTAGTTACTATCGCTCTTTTCATGTGAAGTGAAGCCCTGGGGAGCCATGTGTTTGCAGTTACTTAAAAAAAAACAACTGAGATGACTTTTACCTTTGTTAGGGGAACTATTATACAGACTGTCTTGTCTGTATTTGTACATATGTGTTAGGGCTTCTCTGGTGGCTCAGATGGTGAAGAATCTCCCTGCAGCGCAGGAGACCTGGTTTCGATCCCTGGGTCGAGAAGATCCCCTGGAGAAGGGAAAGGCAACCTACTCCAGTGTTCTTAAATGTAAAAGCGTTAGTTGCTCAGTCCTGTCTGACTCTGTGACCCCATGGACTGTATCCCACCAGGCTCCTCTGTCCATGGAATTCTCTAGACAAGAATACTGGAGTGAGTTGCCATTCCCTTCTCCAGAGGATCTTCCCAACCCAGGGATCGAACCTGGGTCTCTCGCATTGCAGGCATAATCTTTACCATCTGAGACACTAGGGAAGCCCCCAGTATTGTTGCCTGGAGAATTCCATGATCAGAGGAGCCTGGCAGGCCGTGGGGCCACAAAAAGTTGGACATGACTGAGCGACTGACACTTTCACACATGTATAGTAGACATAAACCGTGTATGGAGTTTTAGGTTTTAAAAAGTCATGTCATGTGATTAATATGATTTTTTTGTTGGTTTGTTTCTCTTGGAAGTGAAGGTCCTTTAGAAGCACACATCAGTCAGGTCATTTCAGGTGGTATCTCTGTTCTGCTTTTAGCCCCACAGTAGCTTTCTGTCTCATTCAGAGTAGACCCACCGCATCACACTGTGCCCACAGGCCCATGGGACCCAGGGCACTTCCCTGCACACCCAGTCATGACCTCCTGCATCTCCACCACTCCCCAGGCTCCCTCATGTCAAGCCTCCTCGAGCGTCTCAGTGGTATCAGCACCTGCCCCAGGGCCTTTGCACTTGCTCTGAACTCTCTCTGGAATATCCTTGCCCTTCCATATCTACATGGTTCCTCTTTCATTTCCTTGAGAGCTCTGCTCAAAGTTCACCTTATATCCCTGGCTATTCCTGAACCTCTCTGTCTTAAATATCACTTCCTCTGCCTGTCGGTCTCTACCTCTCTTTACGGTGTTTTGATTTTCTACAGACGATTCTCACTAATATAGTATATGTTTACTTGAGGGCAGGGATTTTTGTCTCTTTTGTTTATTGAGGTATCCCCCGTACCTAGGATGATGTCTGGTAATACTAGGCACTCATGAAGTATATAAGGGAGCAGAGAAGAAGGGAATCATTTTTCCATCTGTTTAGTTCCATCCTTTAAGACATCCTTTGCCCATTGAACAGTGGCTGAATGTGTAAGCACCTTCCTTAAAACTTCCTATAGTTTTCAAGTAGGAATGATCCTTTTAGAGTACTGTATTTTGGACATTCTATAATCTTATAAGAATTTAGGACTATATAAAAAATGAGCTTCTCTGGTGGCTCAGATGGTAAAGAATCTGCCTGCAATCAGGAGACCGAGGTTTGATCCCTGGGTTGGGAATATCCCCTGAAGACGGACATGGCAACCCACTCCAGTATTCTTGCCTGGAGAATTAGGGGAGCCTGGTGGGCTTCAGTCGATGGGGTCCCAAAGAGTCGGACACAACTGAGGGACTAACAGTTTCACTCACAAAATGAGTAAATGACAAGGACCTACTGTTTAGCACAGGAAACTATATTTCATATCTTGTAATAACCTCTAAAAGACCTGGAAAAGAGTCTGAAAAGAATATATATATACACACATACATATATATATGTACATGTTCCTCAAAAAATGTATATTGCTGAATCATTTTGCTATATACCAGAAACTAACACAGCACTGCAAATTAACTGTACTTCAATTAAAAATATGTTTAAAAAAATAATTTTTAACAGTGTGCAGTTACAGCTTGTGGGCTATCTGCTGAAAGTCCTTTGTGCTGCCCGAGAGCGCACGGGGTGTGTAGCCTAGTGGACTCTTACTCCTGTTGCACCCAGTTCCGGGCAGAGTTGAACACACCTTTCTGTTGTCCCTGGGTGTGACAGGGACTGTGAGAAGAGAGTGGATACTGTCCCACGGGCGGCCCCCCCTGCAGAGCTAGGCACCACGCCACCCACACGGGCTCTGTGTTCTCAACACAGGCTTCCCTGGCTGGATGTGCTCAGGAGTTTGTAGGAAATCACCTCGAGAGGACACTTTGACCTTGAAGCTGGAGAGAGACATGCTTGGTCAGGGGAACCCAGAGGCTGGGCATGGGGGTCACTGCAGGCCTGGTCTCCCTGTCGATGAGTAGCTTGATCCTATCGCAAAGCAAGGACAAAATCCGCTGCCTGCCGCGCATATCTGAGAGCTCGGTTGAAAGTAATCTTTTATCTTGCTAGTGTGGAGGTGATTCGCCTTGGCCAGAGTTACTTCATCAACTGGGACCTGCAGATGTACTATCCTGAGAAGGACACGCCTGCAAAGGCGAGAACCACCACGCTGAATGAGCAGCTCGGGCAGATCCATTACATCTTCTCAGACAAGACGGGGACCCTCACGCAGAACATCATGACCTTTAAGAAGTGCTGCATCAACGGGCAGATTTACGGTGAGCAGAAGCTGTTACTCCGTCTTTGGATGTGTGCGACCAGAGGCTACCTCCCTGGAGTGGTCCCTTCCCAGTGCAGAGCTCTGGTGGTTATTCTGGTGCTGTTTCTCCAAGCAGCATCACTGGAGCATTGAGACCACACATGTGGGGAGGGGAGGAGTCAGAATTAGGTATATATTTCTCAAAAGTTAGCTTGCCATGTGACCCAGCAAGTTTGCTGCTGGTTACACACCCAAAAGAACCAAAAGCAGGGACTCGAACGGGTATTTGTAAATCCACGTCCACAGTAGCATTATTCATAACAGGGAAGGTGTAGTAGTAACTTTAAGTATCTATCAGTGGATGAATGGATAGGAAAATGTGATGTATGCACATGGTGGAATATTATGCCATCTTGAAAAGGTAGGAGAATGTGACACGTTACGACATGGATGAGCTCTGAGGATGTTATGCTGCGTGAAATAAGCCAGACACAAAAGGAAACATACTGTATGATTCTGTTTCTTTGAGGTACTTGGAGAACTCAAATTCAGAGCGCTAGAGAGTAGAATGGTGATTGCCAGGGTTTAAGGGAAGAAGGGAATGAGGAAGTAGTGTTTAATGAAAACGGCATTTCTTTCCGATGAAGGAGCCATCGAGATGGATGGTGGTGAAGGCTGCACAGCAGTGTGATTATACTTAGTGCCACTGCACTGTTCATTTAAAAATAGTTGAGATGAAATTCCCTGGTGGTCTGGTGCTTAGGACTCGGTACTTCCACTCCTGGGGGCCTGGATTCCATCCCTTAGCAGGGAACTAAGATCCCACAAGCCTCAAGGCACGGCCAGAAAACAAACAACGAAGTAGTTGAGGTGGTAAACTTTGTTTTTCATCACAATTATATTTAAATTAAAATTGATTTCCATTCTAATATTCTGAAATGCGCTATATACTTATAAAAACAACAAGGCTAGTGCTGCATTCAAAGTGGATGCCCGTAACATTTAAATATTTAAAAACAATATAATTATTTTAAAAGCTATGAGAACATCATAAATTTCTCTTGGAGGAAATGTTTTGCTATAAGCTGCAGATTCACAGAATGTCAGTGAGGAAGGCAGGATGCTGAGGGCTTGAGGAAGGGGCTCTGCTGACGGGCTCCCAGACGGGCTATGAGACCCGTTGATTCAATTTGTTTTGTCCTGTTTGTTCCCAGGAGACCATCGAGATGCTTCTCAGAATAGTCATAGCAAAATAGAGGTGAGTCCTTTCACAGACAAGTCGTTTGGGGGTGTGTGACTTTCCTGGGCTGTAACAAGCTCCCGTAGAGTAGGTGTCTTACAGCAATAGGAATGCATTCCGCACAGCTCTGGAGGCCAGAAGTATGAATGGAGGAGCCAGCAGGCGCACACTCCCTCTGGAATCTCTGGGGCAGAATCCGTCATTGCCTCTTCCTAGGCCCTGGCGGTTGCCTGCAGTCCTGGGCCCTCGGCTGGCAGACACATTACTCAGAAGTCTGCCTGTGTCGTCAGATGGCCTTCCTTCTCCCTGTGCGTCTGTGTCCAGATTTCCTTCCTTTTATAAAGACACCAGTCAGTGGGTTGTGTGCGTCTGTGCTCAGTCACTCGGTCATGTCTGACTCTTTGCAGCCCTATGGACTGTAGCTCACCAGGCTCCTCTGTCCATGGGATTCTCCAAGCAAGAAGACTGTAGTGGGTTGCCATGCCTCCTCCAGGAGATCTTCCTGATCCAGAGGTCAAGAGCACATTTCTTGTATGTCCTGCATTGCAGGTGGACTCGTTACCACTGAGCCATCGGACCAGTCCCTAGTCACTAGATTAGGGTCTCTAATCCATTTAACCTCATCTTTGTTTTTCATTTTTTACATTTGGGGTATAGTTGATTAATAATGTGTTAGTTTCAGGTGTACAGCAAAGACATTCAGTTATTTAATATAAACATGTATCTATTCTTTTTCAAAATCTTTTCCCATTTAGGTTATTACAGAGTATTGAGTATAGATCCTTGTGCTCAGTATAAACTTCCTCTTGATTACATCTACCAAGACCTTATTTCCAAAGAAGGTCCTATTCCCAGGTACCAGGGGTTAGGACTGCAACGTATCTCCTTTTTGGGGGACACAATTCGACTCACACCAGGCTATGTTAAAACAGATATGAGCCTCTTGACACTTCAGAACATATTAAAATCCTAAGGTGATGTTTGCATGAAGACACAGCTTCCGAGAAAAGTTCCTATCATTTGTGAAGCCCGAGTCGTCTGTTTTAAATGACCATTTTTCCTTCTCCGTTTCTTTCAGCCAGTGGATTTTAGCTGGAATACGTTCGCCGATGGGAAGCTCGCATTTTACGACCACTATCTCATTGAGCAGATCCAGTCGGGGAAGGAGCCGGAGGTGCAGCAGTTCTTCTTCCTGCTGGCAGTGTGCCACACGGTGATGGTGGACAGGCTCGATGGTGAGTGTGGCTGCCGCATCTCGGACACCAGAGGCCAGGTTTTGTTTGTTTGTTTTTAGTTGACAGTGAACTTGTGCTTGGGACTCGAATGCATGTGAAGAGTTGTGTGAACTAGAGGTGTTTCAGTTAGGTTTCAGTTACTGACACGTCTTCATCTTATACCCCAGAGAAGTACATGGCTTACGTGGCATCCTCCAGGGAGACTTGCCTTCTAGATGCTGGGTTCTATTTCCTATGGGTAGGTCTTTGCCATAGATATCCTGCAGAAGGCTTTTTGGATGTAAGGCTGCTTCTTCCTAGCAAATGTCATTGGTCTGTTTATCCAGAAGCTAGAGGACGAAACAACTAGACCAGATCACCGACTCCTTTTTCCCTGCACCTGGAGAAAAGGACCGAATGGATAGCAGTCCAACTGTCGTCAAGTGCTTCCCAGAACCCAGATACCTCCAAATTAAATGACTTCTGAGAATTAAGTGAATTCTGAAAAGCAGAATTCTTTTTTGTGTTTGTTAATTTTTAAGGAAAATTATAGTTGGTTTATACTGTTGTGTTAATTTCTGCTGTATAGCGAAGTGATTCAGTTACCCAGGTATATCCATTGTTATGTTTCACAGTGTTTTCCATTATGGTTTATCAGGATACTGAACGTAGTTCCCGGTGCTATGCGATCAGACCTTGCTGTGCATCCACCCTATGGAACAGTTTGCACCTGCTGACCCCGAACCCCGATCCATCCTCCCCCACTCCCCTCCCTCTGCAACCCCAAGTCTGCTCTCTCTCTGGGTCTGCTCCTGCTTCCTGGACAAGTCCGTGCTGTACTTTTGATGCCGCATGTGAGTGGTGCCACATCTTACTTGTCTCTCTCTTTCCGACTCACTTCACGTAGCATGATAACCTCCAGGTTCACCCGCGTTGCTGCACACGGCATCGCTTTGTTCATTTGCGTGGCTGAGCAGCATTCCAGTGCGCGTGTACACACACACCACACCTTCTTCATCCGTTCATCTGTCAGCGGACATTCATGTTGTTGCCACGTCTGCAGAATTCTTAAATGCAGCTTGTGCCAGCTTTGTGACCGCAAGATGGTCCAGTCTCAACAGCAGCTAGGTATCTTATCACCTATTCACACAATGATACATTACAGAAATACATATGTGCATTCTGGAAAGACCCAAAAGTGCCCCTTTGTTATGTGCATTTTCCACTTTGGGGCTTCCTGGTGGCTCAGGTGGTAAAAAGCTGCCTGCAATGCAGGAGATCAGGATTTGACCCTGAGTCAGGAAGATCTCCTGGTGAAGAGAACAGCAACCCACTCTAGTATTCTTCCCTGGAGAATTCCACAGACAGAGGAGCCTGGTAGGCTACAGTCTGCTGCTGCTGCTACTGAGTCGCTTCAGTCGCGTCCGACTCTGTGTGACCCCATAGACAGCAGCCCACCAGGCTCCGCCGTCCTGGGATTCTCCAGGCAAGAACACTGGAGTGGGTTGCCATTTCCTTCTCCAATGCATGAAAGTGAAAAGTGAAAGTGAAGTTGCTCGGTCGTGTCCGATTGTTTGTGACCCCATGGACTGCAGCCCACCAGGCTCCTCCGCCCGTGGGATTCTCCAGGCAAGAACACTGGAGTGGGGTGCCATTTCCTTCTCCAATGCAGGAAAGTGAGACGTGAAAGTGAAGTCAGTCACTCAGTTGTGTCCGACTCTTAGACCTCATGAACTGCAGCCTACCAAGCTCCTCCGTCCATGGGATTCTCCAGGCAAGAGTACTGGAGTAGGATGCTATTGCCTTCTCCAAGGCTACAGTCTGTGGTGTCACAAAGAGTCAAATCCAACTGAGTGACTATCACTTACTTATTCTGCACTTTAATCAACCCAGCATAGGAATGGATGTCCTTTCTTGTTTTCTGAGGTTTCATATGTAGAGGATGAAATCTTCAGAGGGAGACATAAAAAACTAAATGTATAGAAGCTATGTGTATCTTGCAGCAAGTTTCAAAGACACTCATTCTCCAAGGATGAATCTAATCGTGCAATAAAGCTGAGATAACAGCAGAATTCAGGTTGGGTGGATACATGGAAGGGGCTCTTAACAGGCCAAACCAGGGAGATAGAAAAGGGTAAGATCAGGTCACGAATAACTGAAGCAGAGATCAAAATCTGTTTGACTAGCCAAGCACATTTTACTCGTATGATAAGAATCAAGTATGATATTTTTAAGCAACTGGGTTCTCTTAGTTTTTGGCTCATTTGTAAGTTTATCTCTCTACTTTTTTTTGGAGTGTGTGGTGGTGGTATTTTGAAGTTAACCTGCCAGCTTAAGCAAGTGTGTATTCATCTGCGGTCTCCATTTCCTTCTTTCTCTGCTGGGATTTCATGGGGAGAGTCCTGGGCTCTTTGCTGGAGGTGGGCGGTCCCCGTCTGGGTTCTTGCCATAACACACAGTGCAGACCAGCGTTTTCTGCGCCCAGCAGAAACCATTGCGCCCAGGCAGTGGTTTCCTGCCTGTCACGGGACGGGGCTGAGTTCAAAGTCCTTTCCAGCCTGGATTATGTGCAGCTCTTTGTCCCACTGTCCTCCGAGGCAGAGTTGTACACCCTGAGGCATCTTGCCTCGTGCAGCACATTGCAGGCAAATTGCTCTGGACGCTGAAGGTGGAGGCAAGTTGGATTTCTAAGCACAGGAAGTAAAGGAGAGCCTGATTTTGTCTTCGACCAATAAAAGCACCTTGAAAGGGTCCATGGGAAGGGACCTTGGGGATAATAACTCCCAATGTTACAGCTGAGAAATTCAGCCCCAGAAAGCACCCAGTACCTCCTTGAGCTTGGACGACAGGTTCAAACTCATTTTAGCCGAGTCCTCTCGCTCTGCTGTGGTGGTGCGTCTTTGCTCTTTGACTCTCATTTTCCCACTTTTACAATAGTGGAGATTGGCTCTTTGGTCATTATGCATAATATGAGCAACGAGGGGACAGAATTCTTTCAGGCACGCTCAGCAGACGGGGTGTGGCCCACGTGTTGAGTATGTGTAGGAGGGCACGCAGCGGCTGAGTGTGGAGCAGCTGTGTTGGTTTTCTGTGGCTCTACACTAGATGCCCACAACGCAGTGGCCTGGATCATCCACTCCTTCGCCCACAGCTCTTTAGATGAGACATCTCCGCAGGGCATGATGGGATTCTCTGCCAAGGACCTCCCTAAAATCCAGGTCCGGCCACTCTGTCGTCCGGAGATCAGCATCCTCTTCCAAGCTGAGAGCAGGATCCAGTGCTCTGGGGTTGCAGGACTCAGGTCTCCATTTCCTTACTGGCTGTCAGCTGGAGCTGCTCTCTGCTCCCACAGGCCTCTCTCTTTCCTTGCCTCGTGGTTTCCCCCGTCTTCAAAACCAGCAACCGAGACTCTCCCTCCCATCCACACCTTTCATGCCTCAGTCTCTCTCTCCCTGGGAAGAAGCCAGTCCCTTTGGAGGACGAGGGCTTCCCTGGTGGCTCAGCTGATAAAGAATCCACTGGCAACGTGGGAGACCTAGGTTCGACCCCTGGGTTGGGAAGATGCCCTGGAGAAGGGAAAGGCTATCCACGCCAGTATTCTGGCCTGGAGAATGGGGTCTCTGTGAACTACAGTCGATGGGGTCTCAAAGAGTCGGACATGACTCAGCGACTTACACTTCACTTTGAAATTAAAAGACGCTTGCTCCTTGGAAGAAAAGCTGTGACCAACCTAGACAGCATATTAAAAACCAGAGCCATTACTTTGCCTTGAACAAAGGCCCCTCTAGTCAAAGCTACAATTTTTCCAGTAATCATGTATGGATGTGAGAGTTGGGCTATAAAGAAAGCTCAGCACCCAAGAATTGATGCTTTTGAACTGTGGTGTTGGAGAAGACTCTTGAGAGTCCCTTGGACTACAAGGAGATCCAACCAGTCCATCCTAAAGGAGATCAGTCCTGGGTGTTCATTGGAAGGACTGATGCTGAAGCTGAAACTCCAATACTTTGGCCACCTGATGTGAAGAGTCGACTCACTGGAAAAGACCCTGATGCTGGGAAAGACTGAAAGGGGAGGAGAAGGGGACAACAAAGGGTGAGATGGCTGGATGGCATCACCGACTCAATGGACATGAGTTTGAGCAAGCTCTGGGAGTTGGTGATGGACAGGGGAGGCCTAGCGTGCTGCAGTCCATGGGGTCACAAAGAGTTGGACACGACTGAGCACTGAAAGGAACTGAACTGACTGGACTTGAGACGAACCCAATTAGTTTAGGAAAACTCAGATAATCTCCTTATCTTACAGTCAACAGATTTGGACCTTAATTATATCTATACAATCCCTTCCCAGCAGTACTGTGATTAGAGTTTGCTTGAATAACTGGGAGAAAGTGTGTGTACACAGGGGCAGTGTGGGGGCCATCATAGACTCCTGCCCTTGCAGAGGCTGAGAACAGAGTTTGAAAAGAAAGAAGAAAGAAAGTGATGTCGCTCAGTCGTGTCTGACTCTCTGCAACCCCATCGACTGTGGCCTGCCAGGCTTCTCCGTCCATGGGATTTTCCAGGCAAGAATACTGGAGTGGGGTGCCATCTCCAGAGTTTGAAAGGCTTGGAGATATTGTCATCACCGGAAGTTCTGAAGTACGGATGCACCATGAGACTGTGATTAGAGAGATGAGTTTTAGAAGTTTGGAGCCAGGACACATCAGATCAGTAAGGAAACTTAGGACCTGGATTAGTGGGAGTCTTTAGGAAGGATGAGCAAGTTACAAATGAGGAGGGTATTCAGTCTGAGAGGTAACTTGTTTTAAGACTCATGACTAGAATTATCAGCCAGAGAAAGCTATGGAATCAGGATAATAAGGGGTGAGATTTGTTGTTTGAGCATCTTTTTATTTGAATCAGTTCCGTGATCCACAAATTAGCTTGTACAAGAAAAGAAAGTCTCTTTGGTTGTGCCTCGGTGTGGGGTAAATAAAGAATTTTCTTACAGGAAAGGTTTCAGGGGGTTAATTTTTAGTCCGGATTTCCTCCTGCAAACATCAAGTTGGAGTTTGGACCAGATCTCTGAAGTTCCTCCCATCTCTGTTAGTTGCCAGTCCTGCGATTCCATTACTAGAACAAAATGGAAGGGGTTTTTTTTTTTTTTTTAATGATAAAAATATCAGTGTTTGCTCCAGATAGGATTGTCTTTACTCATGGGAACTTTACCAGCTTTTATCATTTGGTTCCTTTTTTTTTCTGTTGGAATAAGTTTGCCTTCAGTATGATGTAATATATCCCCGCCAGTGAAACCTGCCTATGGGAGGGGACTGACTCACTGCTGCTTGTTTAGCTCTGGTTAAATATTTTACCGTCTGGCATGTGTGTGTGTTTGTAGAATAACTTGATTTAGCAAGTACATTTGTAACTTCTGGTTTGTGTCTTTCTGGGTGAACAAACAGATACCAGCCTCATCTTTAATTAGTATTTGGGAGTGATGAATATTGGCTTAGAGTGAACCATCTGAGTATGTCTGTCAAGGGAGGAGAGTGTGGGGATGGGCATTTAGCTCTACCAATAGCCTGCTTCCCTGGTGGCTCAGACGGTAAAGAATCCACCTGTAATGAAGGAGACCTGGGTTCGATAACTGGGTTCGGAAGATCCTCTAGGGTAGGAAATGGCAGCCCACTCCAGTGGAAAATGCCTGGAGAATCCCCATGGACAGAGGAGCTACAGTTCACAGGGTTGGCTACAGTCCACAGGGTTGCCAAGAGTCAGACATGACTGAGCGATTAAACACACAGCCCTTTACCCTGGAGCATCTGCCCTCCCCTATGGACAAACAGTGTAAAGAGATGCCCGTCTGTGGGCTGCAGCCTGGTCAAACTGTGGTGGAAAATGAAATGCCTTTTCCTGTGAAAATTTGTCTGACCATAGACATGCTTTTCATTCTACTTGGAGGTGGAATAATGAAGAGTTGAAAAACACAAACTCTTGGATAGGGAGAGCTTTTTTTTAAAAAAATGGTTTGTTTGTTTTTTTTTACTGACATACAAACATAAGCATATAGCTCGTGAATTTTCACCAGCTGAATACTCCCTTGTCGTGCACGCCCAGATTTTTACAAACACGACATCATGCATCCCTTAGACGCCCTTCCCTGTCCCCTCTCGTTGCCCCTCCAGAGGTGACTACTGTCCTGGCTGAACAGTGCGGGTTAGCATTGTCTGCGGGGGGTTCATGTAGATGGAGTTACACGTACTTGTGCTATCTGGCTTCTTCACTCAGCATTGAGAGGTTTGCTTCTGTTGTGAAGCAAGTTTGCAAGTTGTGAAATAAATGTGATTTCCCATTATTTAAATTTCAGAATCAAGATATTGAACAGATTGATTCATTTTGAGATTTTTTTTTAATTAGGAGACTATAGCTAAGGTGAAGAAGGTTCTAGAGAGAAAATAACCTGGCACAATCCTTGTAGACAGCCAGTGAGTAACGCATGTGACTGCAGGCTTAAAAATTATCAGTGTTTACCTCAGTGTTTTCATGACTAGGAAGCTATCCCTAGAAAACAGGAAAACCTTTACACACGTATAGAATCCGTATTACAGTGTTATTTTGGGGAGTAAAAATATTATGGAAAGGCGGTCACACATTACATTCACAGGTTACATTTACGTAAAATAATGCATAGAAAGAATTTTTAAAGCTGTGATAACATGCTCAAAATACAGTGTTAAAATCATCAGGATGTAAATATATACTTAGCATGCCGGAAACTGTTAGAGAAACAGGCATTTCCGGAAGGACAGAAAGAAATTATAAAAAGCTATCAGTGGCATTGTTCTTCCTCTGCATGGTGGAGTTATGAGATTTTCTTTTTCCCCCTATGCTTGGCCAGATTTTTCTTTTCACTTCTAGTTTATATTACTGTTTATAATCAGAAATAAAAGTTTAGAAACTGTGACCGTTGGCACACTCCTTAAGAAGCAGCGATGTGTTCTCTTGGGGATGTTTTGGGCTCTGCAACAGCTGGCCCTCTGTGCCCATGCAGCAGGGTGCCAGCTGCATCTACTGTAGTCTGCCACTTTCTAGAAGGGACCAGCGCATCCATGGCATTTGTTACCTGCGGACACTCCTGGAACCAATCCCCCACAGGTCTCAAGGGATCACTGGATATCCTCACCCCCCCGTGTGAACCGAAGCGGTGAACACTCGCTGGCCAACTCAGCTTTTCTGGCTTTCTCTCTTGCCTCTTCTCTTAGGTCAGCTCAACTACCAGGCAGCCTCTCCTGATGAGGCGCTCTCGTAAGCGCCGCCAGGAACTTCGGCTTTGTCTTCCTCGCCAGGACTCAGAACACGATCACCATCAGTGAGCTGGGCACGGAGAGGACCTACCATGTTCTTGCCCTTTTAGACTTCAACAGTGACCGGAAGCGGATGTCCATAATTGGTAGGTCTGTCAATCATTCGCTGAGATGCTGCCTCTGGCACAGTTTACTTAGCAGCACCAGGATAAGACAGGCAATGAATGAGCCCCTTGGCTCCTGGAGGACTTCCGCAGACTTGTTGAAATTAGTGTTTCCTAGCTTCATTCTACACGATGTCCCTCACTCAAAGGGACAAACCGCAGTAGACCTGAACCTTGCATCACGTCTTCAGCGACGTGGGCTGTCAGCTGTGAAACCTGGGTGGCAGTTCCGTGGCTGGTGGACCCACAGCACGAGCTTTTCTATAGTGAGTGGCTCCACACATTTCTCCTGGGGCCTTGCAGGATGTCACGGACAGGAAAATTGTAGCAGGAGAACAGCGAGGCTATGCTTACGAATGAAGATTCTCCCTCCAGCTCCAGGCACAACGTAACAGGAACCCAGGAAGAAGCAGTGATCACTTCCTGATACTGAAATGTTTTCAGTTCATAGTGTGAAATCCTTGCAAACTTACAGAAAACTTGCAAGCATGCTTTAAAGAATCCTGCAGTTTCTTCCATGTCCAGTCAGCATTGGTCACGAGTCCTTTGTCACTGTTGTTTATAGGCTCTTGTTTTCTGAACCATTTGAGAGTTGATTAAGGGCACTGAGGTCCAATGTCGCTTTCCCCCAAATACTTAATTAGGTATTTCTTAAGATCAAGAAACTTCACTTATTGTTATGTCCAATATGGTGATCAGAATCCGAAAACTCAACATTGCAGTGTTATTATCTAATCTACAGAGTGCTTTCACGTTTCACCAGGGTTTTCTTTCTGATTCAGGACTCCACCCAAGATGGCACACTGCATTCAGTGATCATTACTCTGGTCTCCTTTATTCTGTGAGAGTTCCACAGCCTGATTTTGATCTTCTGCACATTGACATTTTTGAAAAGCACAGGGCTGTTACCTTGCAGAAAGTCCCTCAGTTTGGGCTTGTCTGATGTCCCCTCATGACTAGATGCAGATGGTGCCCTGTTGGCAGGAAGATTGGTGCCGTGTCCTTCCCAGCACAGCGTATCAGAAGGCACATGGTTGCAGGTCACATCAGCTTGGGTCACTTGGTTAAGTGACGTCTGTAAGATTTCCCACCATGAGACTGACTGTTTAAATTGTAGTTTTTAATTGGAGTGTAAGCAGTTTACCGTGCTGTGCTAGCTTCTGCTGTACAGCAGTGTGACTCAGCTGTCAGCGCCACATTTCCCTGCTCTGGGCCTGCCGTCCGGCCCGTCGAGGGCCGCGCAGAGCTGAGCCCCCTGCGCTGTGCAGCAGGTTCCTGCGAGCTGCTCATTGCACATGCGGCCTTGCGTGTGCGCCCGAGGTGCCCCCGCTTCCTCCCACCCTCCCCTCCCCTCCCCTCCCAGCCTCCCCTCCACTCCTCCCCTCCCCTCCCCGCCTCTACCATGCCCACAAGCCCCTTCTGTTTGCAGGGCAAGAATAGAGATTGACTTTTTAACCAGTATGAACGTTTAGCTGCTTCCTGATTTAGCCTCATCTTACTATTACTAAGTTAAATGATTAGTCTCATTTTTACTGAGTGCTTCCTGTGGGCCTAACACTGATCTGGGCTGATGATCATGCCTGGCATCTACATGAAGAGAACTTAAAATCTAGCTAGTGGTGAGACGCGTAATGCAATTAAAGTACTTCAGAGATCAAAAGGCCAAGAAAGTGCCCATAAGGAGTCATGTTAATGGTCTGAGAATTAAAGGCAGTGAGTGCTGTGGATTTATAGATAACAAGGATTTCTACTGGCTGGCATGGACGAAGAAGTCTGTATGGAAAAAGCCAACACACAGTGGGGAGCCAGTAGCTATTTGCTGAAAGGATAAGCAAGCGTGTGGAAAACTGAGAGCTGAAGGGGGTCTTCTCATGTTTATTTCACTATGACATTCTATGCAGACTTAACAGTTGTTGAGAGCAACATTTTTCTAGGTCCATTGCTTATTTTAAACTAATTAGGAATGTAACCGTTCAGAAGATTAACTGTATAGGTTTCTTTTAAGAAATCAGACATTAATTGGATTATTGGCTTTTCCTTCTCTCGCTACTAGTGAGAACCCCAGAGGGCAACGTCAGGCTCTACTGCAAGGGTGCCGACACTGTGATTTATGAACGGCTGCATCAGACGAGCCCCATGAAGCAGGAGACGCAGGACGCCCTGGATGTGAGTCTCACTCCACTCTTTATGCCACGGATTCCAGACTTCCTTTCTGGTGCTATCTCTGAAGCTGGAGTGAAGGCTTCGTGCTGCCTGCTGACCCTGGTGTTGTCTTGGTGTAGCTGAGTGGAAAGAGCACCCACGTAGGAATGGGGCAGGCTGGCTCTGATTCTGCCACAGAGGCTGGCTTCCTAGGAGACGAGCTTGGTGCACCTAGGTTGGCAGGAGCTGCAGCACTGACCCAGGAGAAAGGCTGGTCTTTAAGCGAGTTACGTAACCATCCTGTGCTCTTGTCTCAGGATCTGTGTGGCCTCCAAGAATTCCAGTGTCCTGTGTACAGTGGAGTCACATTCCTATAGGATGGGACGTGAGAAAGCAGTCCACTGGATAATCGATGTCTTTGTTAGAGAATCAGTTTGGTCTTCGTTACTTCAAACTCGCTATTTTAGGGGATGATGTGGTCACAAGAGAGTCGGACACGGGTGAGCAACTAAGCACCTGCTTAGTTTAGGGATACTGCCGTTTTTCAGAATGCCTCTGGAAATCTGAGAGTTGGATACCCACCCTCATATGGTTTTGCTTTTATATAATGATGGCTGTGAAGCCTGGAGGGTGGATCATTACTTGCCTGTGTGAACTATCCCCAGTCCCATCACTTCATGGGAAATAGATGGGGAAACAGTGAAAACAGTGGCTGACTTTATTTTTGGGCTCCAAAATCACTGCAGATGGTGATTGCAGCCATGAAATTAAAAGATGCTTACTCCTTGGAAGGAAAGTTATGACCAACCTAGATAGCATATTAAAAAGCAGAGACATTACTTTATCAGCAAAGGTCCATCTAGTCAAGGCTATGGTTTTTCCAGTGGTCATGTATGAATGTGAGAGTTGGACTATAAAGAAAGCTGAGCATCCAAGAATTGATGCTTTTGAACTGTGGTGTGGGAGAAGACTCTTGAGAGTCCCTTGGACTGCAAGGAGATCCAACCAGTCCATCCTAAAGGAGATCAGTCCTGGGTGTTGGAAGGACTGATGCTGAAGCTGAAACTCCAATACTTTGGCCACCTGATGCAAAGAGCTGACTCATTTGAAAAGACCCTGATGCTGAGAAAGATTGAGGGCAGGAGGAGAAGGGGACGACAGAGGATGAGATGGCTGGATGGCGTCACCGACACAATGGACATGGGTTTGGGTGGACTCCGGGAGTTGGTGATGGACAGGGAGGCCTAGCGTGCTGCGGTTCATGGGGTCGCAGAGAGTCGGACACGACTGAGAGACTGAACTGAACTATCCCCGCATGGGGATAGTCCTGCGTGGAGGATTGGTGCAAGGGAAAGCAACTTGCACAGTCCCCAGCCCTTAGTCGGTGCTCAATAAAGGGGTCTTTTTTCCCTCCACTTGAAGGGTCTGAGTTTGGGGGCCAAAGATCCTTCAGAAAAAGTCTGATGGATATGTTGTTTACTAGGTAGGGTCACATTTTAAGGTTATATGTGTGTTGCTGAAGCAGTTACAGTGGGTAAATTCCTCATGAGAATTTGAACGAGGGCGGTCTAATCAAATATGTGCAGAACTTGCCGCAGAGTCTTTGAAAGCAAGCCCTCACTTGGGTAAACCTGTTCTGCTATTTTGACTAGACAAGATGTGATTGTGAAGTGTGGAACATTTTTACTGGTTCACATTTAAGCTATTTTAAAATGGCTTAAATCTGTTTGCCATGATTAAACTTTACGGACTCTTTTTCATGAAAATGTTTTATCTCAGCTTTAACCATGGCTTGTATCTTTCAGAATTGGTTTGAGGGACTAATGCTTGGTTGAGAGTTCATAGTCTCTGAACTTGTAACTGTTTGTGGGAACAAGTTGTGAAGTTGTCAGGTCTGGTTTACCAAACCTTTATACCACAAGGCACCATCCTTGGTCTCTTATTTTCTTAGTTGTTAAGGGTTTTTGTTCATTCTCATGACTTGATTTACAAGAGAGTTATACTATTCCCTTTAGTTAGGGAACTACAAATAAACAGTCCTAAGTCTTTGAGAATTCTTAGGAAAGCAAAGTATTAGTATCTGTTGACTCTCCTCTATGGAATGTATGTGTACAGAACCATTTCACAGTCTCTTTTCAAATTATCTTATTGTATTACTGCAAAATGAGATTTCAAACTTACATAAAAATAACTGTTCTTTGGATGGTTGGATTGTCTTTTAAATTAAACAGATCTTTGCCAGTGAGACTCTCAGAACACTGTGCCTTTGCTATAAGGAAATTGAAGAGAAAGAATTTGAAGAATGGAATAAAAAGTTTATGGCCGCCAGTATAGCCTCCACCAACCGGGATGAAGCTCTGGATAAAGTCTATGAGGAGATTGAAAAGATTTAATTGTGAGTTTTAACCTTTGTAACTTTCCCCTTGATATTCTAAACAGAACTGGAGATCTTATTAAGTTTTTATTACATTTTTAATCTTTTAAAATACAACTCAAACTGCAGTATTTGAAACTGGTACAGTGGGACTCAGTCATTTGAATGTTTTTCAGCAGCCAAAACAGCAGTTGCCATTATGAGAAAACAAAAGACAGAAAACACTATGAGATTCTGATTCTATTATTTTTATATAACTTATTAAAATTCATTTTGTACAATAATAAGCCAGCATATACTTATTACACTGTGAGAATTACTGAGATGATTTATGTTGTGCAAAATCTTGAAGCAAGAAAAATACACCATTCGTAGAGACTTTCCAAAGTTTAATACTTACTGCTTGTAGAGTTTTGATGAAAAGGAAATGTTCAACAGATAGTAAGCATTGACCTTTAGCAAAAGAAATTGGTTTGTATCCATGTAAAGTAGTATACACACAACAAAATTATATATTTTTAATGTTCTTGGTTGGTGCTTACACTTTTGTCTTGGTGAATTACTGTAAGGAAAAGACTTTGGCTGCTCGGTTTTTGGTGACTGTGGAACACAGCAGCCTTGCCAGCTGATGCTGGCCGCTGCTCCTGGAGCGCAGCAGCTGGGGTGTGTTTAGCCCATCTGCTTTTTACAGGTTGGCCAACTACAAATACAGAACATTTTTGGCTTATTTTCTAATTCCTTTCTGTGACTGTACATTCCAGCTATTAGGAGCAACAGCTATTGAAGACAAGCTACAAGACGGAGTCCCAGAAACCATTTCAAAACTTTCTAAAGCTGACATTAAGATCTGGGTGCTCACTGGAGACAAAAAGGGTAAGCCAGTTTGCAGGGAAGCCTGTTAATTCACAAATAGTCGCAGCTCCTGTCTCCCCTGCTCAAGGTCCTTCTCAGACTTCGCATCCTGCACAAGCACCGTCTGTTTCTCTGGGGCAGAGATGCTTTCCGTAAGAAATCCTTCTGTGTTGCCCCAGCCCGCCCTGGCCGCCCCCTTCCCGAAACTCCCTCGGCGGCAGAGCCTCTTCTTCGTAACCGAGCTCCTGCTTGTGTCCTGCTGGCTGTCTTCAGCCTTCTCTCTCGGCCTGACGTGGGCTCCTGTCCTCAAAGGGCCAGCCCTCCAGGCCCTTCTGTTCTCCCAGCACTGTGCCGCCTTTTGGGCAGAGAGCAGAAGAGCGTGACATGCTCAACAGCAGCTTTGGTTTTCTTCCCTCTTTTATTGCTTGAAAATTGTAATTTTATCCCCATGGGAAGATTCTAATTTTTAAATTCAGAGCTCAACAAGGAGTTGATTGTTGTGTTATCGTTTCTGTTGATTTTTTTTACTCCAGAAGCCTTCCATGGGAAACTAGATCATTTGTCTTACCTGACATTGTTGATGGATTACACACTCTGATAAGCTAAGGAATTAAGTCCTGACCTCAAACAAGTGGTGCTGGGGTGGAAAAGGGGAGGGAATGTCCAGTAGGAGGCGCATGTGAGGCTCGTGGAAGTGGTCACCCTTCCCACCTTGGGCGTGTTAGGCACGCAGTCCCGTCTGACTCTGCGACCCCCCAGACTGTAGCCCACCAGACTCCTCTCTCCATGGAATTCTCCAGGCGAGAATACTGAGTGGGTTGCCATTCCTTTCTCCAGGGAATCTTTCCAACCCAGATTAAACCACATGAACTAGATGTGTTCAGTATTTCAATGAACATTGATTTCATTAAATAACCAGCTTACACATTTGATATTATAGCGTATTTCATTATTAAAAACATCTTGACCAGACTTTGGCTTATTAGACTTATTACAGAGAAAAGGATTTTTTTCCTTTAGTGATGTCTAGACATTGCTACAAAAAAAAATCAAAAAGTGTATTTGATTGAATCTGGTTGTTTTATTAATTGAAAAATTTTTCCTAGATGAAGCCCATTATTAAATTCATCAGTAGGAATGATATTTGGCCTCATTTTTTTCTGTTGTAGAAACTGCTGAAAATATAGGATTTGCCTGTGAACTTCTTACTGAAGATACCACTATCTGCTACGGGGGAAGATATCAGGTGAGTAAAGGGCCTGCAGTGAGAATATGTAACATCTCATTTTTATAAAAACAAGACTGGACAGCAGACACAGATTCAGAGAGATGGAGCTAGAACATGTCACTTGTGACAGTTTCCTCAAGTTTAAGTGAAACAGGAGACAACAGGCAGCTCCAAGTCACCACTCTTCAACCTTCTTTTGTAGTCAAATTTGAGGCCTAATTTGCCCCCTTCCGGGGCTGTTTTTTCTGTATTCCTTGCAAACCCTCAGCACTTGCCTGCTGAAAAAGGAAGTGGGCTTGAGATATCACTGACTAATTCTGAATTAGATTTCATATTTTTTCTCTTCCAGCCTTTAGTGATTTGTCTTGATCACTCCTTATTTTCAGCTTGAAAATGAGAAGTTAATGTGGAAAGAGAACAATAGCTACCTCATCTCCTAGTGCAGTGTTCTTGAGCGGGGTCGGGGAGGCGGGGACTGCCCTCTGGGGAACATCTGGTGATGTCTGAAGACATCTTTGCTTGCGCAGTGGGGAAGGAGGGGTGCTCCTGCCTTCTAGTGGGGTGGCGGCCAGGAGTGCTGCGAAACATCCCTCAGTACCTATAACAGCCACATACAACAAAGAATCAGTAGTGCCAAGGCTGAGAAACCCGTTCTCAAAGGTGAAGACTAAAGGCTGTATGTGTATAAGACGGAAAATCCTGGCTGAGACTTGGGAGAGCTGAGTCCTCATTGCATTCTTTCCATCAACTTGTAGGCAAATCACAATATCTCTCAGACTTAATTTCCCTGTTTGTTAACATGAAGAGATTGGGTATCTACAGTCCCTTTTACTCCAGGATTCCATGCCTCACTTTCATATCACGAGTGAGCTGTATGTGGTCTTCTCAATAACTTGTTGATAGAAAGCACGGAGAATAACTCGAAGGCAAACATAACTTTATGTGTGGAAATTAGGTTTTCCTGCCCAACAGCGGTCACTGTTGATATCACACTAGGTTCATCCCAGTATATTATAATTCTGATCAAGGTTGCTTTCCTTCTGTTGCTTGTGAACACATTTTCAACTGTATCTTCTTTTAGCCACCTTTGGCAAAAATAAAGTACCCAGAACATGGTACCTCTGTGGTAGAGGAATCAAGACTTAGTAACATTATATGTCACTTGATTTAAAAAATGGGCAAAAGACTTGAATAGCTATTTCTCCAAAGAGACATATAAATGGTCAATAAGCATATGAAATAATGCTCAACATCACTAATCACTAAAGAAATGCAAATTAAAACCACAGGCTCACCTAACATTGATTTAGGATGGCTACTATTTTAAAAAACACAGAAAATAGTGTTTGTGCAAGTATATGGAAAATTGGAAGCTTTGTGCACTGCCGGTGAACATAAAATGGTGCAGTCACTGTGGAAAACAGTATGATGACTCCTCAGAGCGTTTCAAAATAGAATTATCATGACCCAGCAGTCCCACTTCTGCACACATATCCCAGCGAATGAGGAGCAGGGACTTGAAGAGAGATCTGCACACCCGTGTTCACAGTGGCACTGATTACACTAGCCAAGAGGTGGGAGCAACTCACAGGTTCGCTGACGGATGAATGGACACGCGTAATGCGGTATATCTGTACGGTGGAGCAGCGGGCGTCCCTAGCGGCGCAGACGGTAAAGGGTCTGCCTGCAATGCAGGATATTATTCAGCTTTAAAAAGGAAGAACGTTTTGACATACACTACAACATGAATGAAACCCGAGAACAGTGAAATGAGCCACTATTAACTAAAATAAACCAATTACAAAACGGCATGTACTGTATGATTCCATTGTGTGAGTTATCTGGGGTGGTCGTATTCACAGGAACGGAAAGTCAAGTGGTGGTTACCAGGAGCTGGGGAAGGGGGAAGTAGGGAAGTGCTATTTAATGAGTATGGAGTTTCATTTTGAAAGATGAAAACGTTCTGGAGATTGGCAATGTGAATATACATAATACTGCTGAACTGTATACTCGTATAGTTAAAGATGATAACTTTTATGCTAATGTGTTTTTATTGTTATTTTTAAAAGTTTATATGTCAAAATTATCTCCCAAACAAAGGCGTGTGCATGGTCTTATACACACTTAAATTTTCCTCCAGTGCTCTTCTTCATACAAGGATGGAAAACCAGAGGAACAGAGGGGGAGTCTATGCAAAATTCGTACCCCAAGTGTATGAGCCTTTTTTTTCCATCTGGTGGAAACCGTGCCTTAATAATCACTGGTTCTTGGTTGGTATGTATCATTAGCATCTCTCCCTGTGGCTCAAACTAAAGCAGCTCATCCTGAACCAATTTTAGACAGTTTCGTATTAATTACCAATGTTAAAATCTGTTAGCTTATTAATTAAAGGGCAATTTCCTGACAGTTAATCTTATATGATACATAAAGTAAGCCTGAGATTTATATTATCTGATACATAAAATAAGTGATACATACAATAATATATGATATATATAATGTTATGTATGTGCTACATTATATGATCATACTATTATATGAAATATTATTATTATATGATATAAACTGGTAGCAATGGTTACTACTAGTTTGTCAACTAACAGAAAATTTTAATTTTCTCCATTGTACATTTAAAATTTTTCTATTATTTTATAATCAGAACAATATCATCAATGACGTAGGCCCAGAAATATCCCTCAGATGATTAAAATCTTGAGAATGGCACTCTTGATCTAAAACCCCAAACAGACTGTAATCCTTTCCCCTCCTTAATGGCACAGAATGAAATCCTTCTCGAGAAGAAGTCCAAGAGAAGTAAGATTCTGAAGCTGAAGTTCCCCGGGACGGAGGAGGAGCGGCGGCTGCGGACGCAGAGCATGCGGAGGCTGGAGGCGAGGAAGGAGCAGCAGCAGCAGAGCTTCGTGGACCTGGCCTGCGAGTGCAGCGCCGTCATCTGCTGCCGCGTCACCCCCAAGCAGAAGGCCATGGTGGTGGACCTGGTGAAGCGGTACAAGAAGGCCATCACGCTGGCCATCGGCGACGGCGCCAACGACGTCCAACATGATCAAAAGTGAGTCTCGCCCACAGGCCAGGGCCCCCGACCGCCAGAAAGGAAACGGCAGGACCCCTCGTCTGGGCCTTCATAAAGCAGACCTTTGACAGAGGCCCTCACCTGTGACGACGACACCTGCGACCCTGCCCTCAGGAAGCAGTGCGTCTAGGAGGGGAGTGCAGCAGGCGGGACTGCTACACTCAGCGCCAGGCTTCAGGTCGGCCAAGCGGGCCAGAAAGCTTGATCAGATCTTTCTGTAATGTCTAATGGGAAAACCCACACAGACTTTTTAGCTAGTCCAGTAGGAGATGAGTTTCATGTGGGTGACCTTATCCTTGTTTCCTTCTACTGTTTGTTTGGATTTGTTTGTTTTCTCTTGCTGCTCCCCCTCCTGTATTTCTTTAGGGGTTATTGAAAATCTCTGCTGAGCTTGGCATAAATTGTTAAATTCTGTTATTTGTTTGGGGAATATTACTCTCCCACACCTAAGCATTGTTTTCTGGGGCTTTCCTCTTGCTGTTGGTAAACTGTTGAACTTCACCATTGGGTGACCTTGTGTGAGCTCAGAGTAACACACTTGGCATTGAAGCAAAGTTCCATTGTGGCCACAACATTCTCCTGACCTCCCAAGGTCTTTTTACCTGTTGGAGGAGCCTAGGTATCCACAAATGAAAGGATTGACTCCTATCTTGTGGAAACAGTTTTGCTGGTATTAAAGCATTTGGAACCAAATCCTCATCAGTATGTCTGAATCCTGGTCCTTTTGTTTCCCTGTAGAACTTGTAAGGGGTATCTTGTAATGAAAATGCCTGAATGAGATCTGAATACTTGCCTTCATCCTAATACCAACATGCTGTGTCACCCTGGGTTCACGCTCAGGCGTCAGCTTTCTCATTTGAGAACAAGAAAATTGTCTCTGATGTCACCTCTAGGTTTCTGATATTATTAAGGTGAACAATCCATGGCATGTATGCACATGTCCTGTAGTGCTGCGTGGCGTAAATGGATTATGCATATAACTAGACTTGGATTCAGCCTGTTTTGTAACTCATGCGTCTCTTTCTTTCCTTAGAGTCTCTTCCTCCTCCTCCTTGATATATACTAAGAATATTCCAACTTTATCTTCCTCAACAGAAGTCGGCTCTATGATGTACGTCTTCTTGCTTCTTTACCTGGTGCGTGTCTGTGGCCTCTACCACTTTAATTTCTCTGCACTGTTTTGCACATGCTCCTCCTGCCATGCGAATGGCATTCCTTGCTCTGAATCAGATGTTTCTTTCCTCTGCAGCTAGTTCTGGTTTATTTTCCATTACGTACCTTAACATAAATGCCTCTGCCAAAAAGTAACTCAAACAGTTACTTACTTCAGTTCTTCAGTTATAACAAAGACTTATAGATACTGGAGAGAGGGGATCCCTTACAGACTTACCATCTGATTATGTGAGAGACTTGAAAACTCTTTTGTTCCTCTGGGTTCACTAGTTGATAACAAAAGGGATTACAGAGAATCAGCATAGATGAATCTCCTAGAGACTGGTTTTTCTAAGGTGGTTTTAAGCATTTTATTAAGCTGTGTTATATGGTAGATGGTTTTATATATAATGTAGAAGGCATCCTTTGGGGATGAAAGTCAGAAAATCTCAGGTCTCCTTGGAAGTCCATAGCTTGATCCAAGTATTGTTAAGTACCTGTTTGAACTTTGTGAAAACTTATCTCTTTACCTGTATCAGGAACAAGGTACAGAAAGAAACCGGTTATAAAAGTACAGTGGAATTTAAGTGTCTAAAAAAATCTGACCATTTCCTAATATGTTTCATGGTTAGTAGTGTAGTCCAGTAGAAGTGGAGGGAATTGCAGTCTACCAGTGCTAAAGCTGAAACTCCAGTACTTTGGCCACCTCATGCGAAGAGTTGACTCATTGGAAAAGACTCTGATGCTAGGAGGGATTGGGGCAGGAGGAGAAGGGGACGACTGAGGATGAGATGGCTGGATGGCATCACTGACTCGATGGACGTGAGTCTGAGTGAACTCCGGGAGTTGGTGATGGACAGGGAGGCCTGGCGTGCTGCGATTCATGGGGTTGCAAAGAGCTGGACACGACTGAGCAACTGAACTGAACTGAGTTTGCCCCTAGCAAGGACCCAGGGACCCTCAGAGGCTGCCTGCTCCCTCCTTTGTGCCTGAAGATGGCTGGTAGGTGGTGTTTTACTTGGCCAAAACCCTGAGAATAAACAAGATGCATTAAAGAGGCGGGAAGAAACTATCAGTTTGTTAGGGAATTATGAAGCAATCTACTCGGAAGGCATTTAAAACCACATCTGAAATTTCCGGAGAATCTAGGTGTCTGTATTTAGTCTTCAGGAAAACACAAGCAGTGTGGCCTTATAAAGTCCGTCTGCTTAGTTGCCTTGGGTCACCCTGTGAACTGTGGCAGTGTTCACTTCATGTACTGTCCTTGGGCTGCACCGCAGAGGCTGGCCGGGATGTCACGGCCTAGCACAGGGGCTCCTTGTCCTTGGCTCTGAAAGAATCGCAACATTTCCTGTTACTTGTTCGGGAAAGAAGGCCATGGTTTGGTAGGAAAGAGCAGTCTGGCAACCATGACTGGTCATTAAGAACTATTTATGTGTTTAGAAAGAGGTCATAAATATTGATTGAAATGCAGTTTATTCTATTTTTTTTTTTTAGAATTGCAGAGTGTTATTAAAAACGGAGGTTTTGGACAAGTCACTGTGTTATTGTCTCGAATTTGTCAGACCTTGTATTCTGCAACTGGGGCAGGGGTTTTGGAGCTTCTTTTAGTTGGAAACTCTGCTGAACTGGCAGACACTTCTCAGGGTCTGAGCAACAGTAGACTGTGTTCTCCAACACGTGTTCTCAAAATGATCTCACTATTTGTCTCCCATGACTTTTAAGACATAGATCAAACTCATAATTCTCTAAGTGGAACATATAATTTAGTGACTATTGGAAAGGTGGATAAAAGTGGGACTATTATTTTTATCCATTCTGGAAACCTTCCTCCCCTTAAAATGACTGTCCATCCTAAGGTCTCAGTGGGCCATGAATAAGCCTTTGAAAGTTTAATAGTATCTAAGTTAAAACACTCTTGATTGCAACTCTTGGAGAACAATTAAAGTTAGCATAAGAGAAAAAGAAACCTAATTTAAAAGCTACAAATATGTGCTGCTCAAGGAGCCAGGCCTCTGGATAATGCTAGAACCAAGAAGCATTACCAAGAACCCAGAGTCTCTCTCTCTCATCCTTTCTCTCAGTTCAGTTCAGTTGCTCAATCGTGTCCGACTCTGTGACCCCATGAACTGCAGCACACCAGGCCTCCCTGTCCATCACCAACTCCTGGAGTCCATCCAAATCCATGTCCATTGAGTTAAAGATGCCATCCAACCATATCATCTTCTTCCCCTTCTCCTCCTGCCCTCAATCTTTCCCAGCAGCACCATCCTTTTTCTACATTACTTTATTTCTCAGCGCCTCAAAAGAAGTATATCCATCCCACAACTCAAGAATTTACATGCTAACATTCCAGACAAACACACCCAAATCTTAATTCCAAAACACCAAGAGAGACTGAGGGAAACAAATCCCTATAGGTACTCAAAGTAGGAAGTGATTAATACAGGGGACTGGGTGCTCATAGAAATTCTGGATGGACTAAGGAAGGTTGGTTCCAGGTGGTGTCTCCAAGGCTGGGTCACTTGCCAGAGGAGTTTTTAAGAGTTGAGGCTCCTCTGAAGAGCTGTCCAGTTGAGAAGCCCTTGCAGTTGTTTATCAGCATCCAGGAAGCTGGGGAATGGCTATATGGAGTCTGCTGCAGGAATGCCAGACAGGGCAGGGATGCTGGCCTCCCATCTACTTCTGCTTCCAAGTCACAAGTGGGGCCAAACAAGTGGAACCTAATTCACCCAAGGGACCTAGCTGCAAGGGAGTCTGAGCAATGTAGGGGGTTTTATTTGCTTTCCCACCTCTCTAATTAAAGTAAAATTTTAGAATGAAGAATGAGAGCCAAATCATAGTAACTACCACAGATTACATATCTGCCCAAGGCTGACTCAGCTGTGGGCAGGGAGGCAGGGAGACACAGTGTATACATGGGTGCCTGGGGCTCGCCCTGTGGTTGGGAAGGATGGCTTATGAGCTGGGCAGATAATCCAAATGGAATTCCTCACCCATTGAGATCCTTACACAAGTATTTACGGAGGCCCAACCATGTGCTCCATGTAGCAATCTGTACCTGTGACTTTGAGTTCAGAAGCTGGGTGTAGAGGATTGTGAGCAATAGCTTTCACATTTATTGTTTCATAAATGTCAGATTTTTTTGTATTGCCATAGAAACAGTTTTATCATCTCAATGTTTTGCCTTAAAATAAGCTTATGATTCACAGTATCTGCTTCTTCACTCCATAGCTGCCCACATCGGTGTTGGAATAAGTGGACAAGAAGGCATGCAAGCGGTCATGTCCAGTGACTACTCCTTTGCACAGTTCAGATACCTGCAGAGACTGCTGTTGGTGCATGGCCGGTGGTCTTACATAAGGATGTGCAAGTTCCTACGCTACTTCTTCTATAAAAACTTTGCCTTTACTTTGGTTCATTTCTGGTACTCCTTCTTCAATGGGTACTCTGCACAGGTAATGTACCACCACCATCATCATCATTAAATGAGTAATGCTTTTCTCTTACATGAATAAAACTACTTCTGGAAAAATTTTTACATTTTTTCCTTCCATGTTCACAGTTTTGATGCTGTGTCTCTTAATAATTGAGATATAAATCAATTAAGTTTATGAATTTTCTAAAATGTTTCTGGTACTTTGAACTTACTTTGCCTTTAAAAAAGGCAGGATTGTTCCTGGCCTGTTGACTTTTGTGTGTCTTTGCTTTCACCTTAGTTTTTTTCCAAGTCATCTTACCTTTATGAATAGTGGTAACAAATTGTTCAGCTTTGAACAAACTCTTCAGATTTAAGTATAAAATTATATTGTGACTAAAGGGATTATATAAATTTCAGGTGATCATAGACCCATTATGTCTCCATTGCTGTTGGTTTTAAAATTTTTATCTTTTGCTGAATAGGAGTGGGAACATATCTAACATGTTAAACTGGTGATACGGCAGAAAAATACCATTAGTAAAATATGAACCTAAGCCAGTGCCTGTGGTTGTCCAAACCTCTTTGATGCTATGCCACAGACAACTGGCATAAGAGGAGGGCCGATGTAGAAACTGGGCCAGGAGGTCTTGAGCAAGACTGGGCCTTCTTCCTGCTTCTGTGCAGGACTGTGCATCAATGTTGGGGCTGAGCCAGCCCGTTTCCTCCACCCATCCTCATCCTCCCCCCCACCCCCTGAGGGCTGGTGTGTGCACAGTCTTGCTTATCCCTTTCAGAAGCCTCTTCCTTACATTCAAAATGTTTTAGATAATGCTTAAATGAAAATGGTGAACCAGCAAGATAAAAGCAAATTTGAATGGTACATATGTACTTTTGAACCAGTTGGATGCAATCTAGTTCATTAATAAAAGAGGATGAACACGGATTTATTTTCCAGCATTTTTCAAATAGACCAGATTCTTTTCCCCACTTATTTGAGGAGGGAGATGATTGTGAGAAGCCCTTTGATTCTGCCCACTCCACTCAGACAATCTCATGCCTGCTGCGGGCATGGCTGGCTGGGGCGGGGGTGGGGGTGGGCAGGCGTCCTCTCCTTGGGGATGCCCCTGCTTTGAGAGGGTAGGTGCATGTGTGTTGACTAGCCTGGCAACGTTTCTTGGTCGGTGACACACAGACCCTGTCATCCCCTCACAGACCGCGTACGAAGACTGGTTCATCACCCTCTACAACGTGCTGTACTCCAGCCTGCCCGTGCTCCTCATGGGGCTGCTTGACCAGGTGGGGCCCGGTGCAGACAGGTATGGTCTGCACAGACTGAGCGCCTGGATCAAAGCACACATTTCAGTGTCTTCTCTCGGTTCTCACTTCTGTGTGAGCCCTATTGTGTTTCTGCTGTCAGGCAACAACCATTGTGCTTCTGGTTTATAGTAAGAAAAGATTCTGTGCCTGGATTGAATCCATTAACAAGTTTGTTATCCTCATTTTGGATGCTGAGGTTTTCTTGTTAGATACCTAACAATATAGTATGTCTCTATGATAATGACTTACACATTTTTAAAGTAAATTTTAATACCTCCTCAAACTTCTTAATTAAATCTACATTCTATCTAGTTACAATTTTTATAAAAGCCGCTTTAAATAAAAATAATAATCTGGAATTGGCTCATCATGAATGTGAAAATGCTTTCTCAAAAAATGAGAAACAGTCTCTCAGGAGGTAAAAATAGGCTTCCTATACTTTCTTTAACATTGCTAATTTGCTTTCTGTAAGTAGAAAACAGTTTACCTAGTCTCTCAAAATTAAATATCAAATAGTGGTGGGCTACTTCCCTAGTGCCTCAGATGGTGTCTGCCTGCAGTGTGGGAGACCTGGATTCAACCCCTGGGTCAGGACGATGCCCTGGAGAAGGGAACGGCTACCCACCCCAGTATTCTTTCTGGAGAACTCCACGGACAGAGCCTGGCGGCCTACAGTCCATGGGGCTGCAAAGAGTGGGGCATGACTGAAGCAGCTTAGCGCAGTAACGGAGCTGCTGTCTGCACGGCGAAAGTATTCAGGATTTTCGTTTCTGCCTTCCTAAAACTTAGCAAGTCACGATTCTTTGTGAGATATAAGTTGTAACGAACGTATCTGAGTTCTTCAGTCCTGACACTCAACTCCGTGTTTTCCCCTGAAGGACGTGAGTGACAAACTGAGCCTCCGCTTCCCCAGCTTATACGTGGTGGGACAGAGGGACTTGCTATTCAACTACAGGAGATTCTTCGTCAGCTTGCTGCACGGGGCTTTGACCTCGCTGGTCCTCTTCTTCATACCGTATGGAGCCTATACGCAGACCACGGGGCAGGACGGAGAGGCGCCCTCGGACTACCAGTCTTTCGCCGTCACGATTGCCTCTGCTCTCATAATAACAGTCAACTTCCAGGTATGTGGCTTTAGCTGACCATGTGCCGGACCTACTGGTACTGCATCCACTTCTCTGTGTAGACCAGCAGGCACATCCGCCTGGCTCCCACTCTCCCTCCAGCTGAACCTCTGCCGCTCTGCAAGTATGAATGGATGCTATTTCCATCCCTTATAACAAACGTATTTCCTATTTCTTGCCTGAACCAAGAGCAGCTTCTGATTGTTCAGAAGCCAAATCATGCCTAAATGGCTGAATTCTATTTTCAGAATCCTTAGATCCTTTATTTCTTGCTAACTCCCCAAAATGAATGCTCTGTTTTTCTCTGGTTTCCCAACAGATTGGCTTGGATACTTCTTATTGGACTTTTGTGAATGCTTTTTCAATTTTTGGAAGCATCGCACTTTATTTTGGCATCATGTTTGACTTTCATAGTGCTGGGATACATGTTCTCTTTCCATCTGCATTTCAATTTACAGGTTGGTATTTTCTAAATTCCAAAAATAAATAAATAGAAAAATGTCATTAATTTAGATTCTGACATGACTTCAGGGTAAGGAAAAACATGAAGTGTGAATTACTGCGAATAAAAATGTCCTGAGTAGAGACTGAACGGTGGTTAGTGGGTTGGAAGCAGGGTAACATGATGGGAGGAAAGCAAATTAAAATAACTTTAAGGTATAACTGTGCTTTTATTTCTTCCATAAAATCTAATATTGGAAGGTTACTGGGAAACTAGGGATACATGTTTCCCAATATAGTACATGCTGATAGTGTATGATAGTTTAATTTTTCTAAAACACTACGTAGAAATACATAATAAATTTTGGGGTACATTTTGATTTAGTATTTCCACATAAGGAATATACCCTAAGATGAAACACACCGAATTTTGGAAAGGTAATCTGTACAAAGATTGTATCACTACAACACTTCTGTCTTTTAAAAACTGGAAATAACCCAAAGACCTAAGAATATCAAATTAGCAAAAGAAAATTATGATGGAATTCTAGAACTTAAAAGCAGATTGTATCATCAGAAATATGCACAGAGAGCAGTAAGTAAACTTATGAAAAACAATAGTTTACAGCTGTATAAAATAAGACAAATGGACAAATGTTAGAATGAATTAATATCATAAAATTTATAAATAGCATAAATTAGAATTTATGAACTTACTATGGATAGTAAGCTTGGATTCAAAATGGAAAAAAAAGTGCCCATAAACTTGTTTCCCTGTAAAAGAATTTTTTTTAAATGACCAGCTGTTTGGTTATAAAAGGCAGTAGCTGTGGTAAGAGTCCACCTGCAATGCAGGAGACACAGGAAACGTGGGTTCAGTCCTTGGGTCCGCAAGTTCCCCTGGAGGAGGGCATGGCAATTCACTCTAGTATTTTTGCCTGGAATATTCCAGGGACAGAGCAGCCTGGCAGGCACAGTACATGGGGTCACAAAGAGCTGGACACGACTGAGCACATAACTGGTAATAACCCTTTTCTTATTGGAACTGAGCTCATTTTTTTGTCTGTGTTCTTACTGTGACTGTATTTTAAAATTTTAGTACCTAGTTACTTAGGGTATTCCCATAGGGAGTGTTTTTTAAACCCATACACATTTATTAGTGCTAAAACAACATTTAAAAAATAAACAGTATTATTTTTATAAACTCACAGTATTAGGTACAGAAAATATTGTAACAAATTTGGCTCAGTTTTAAAATTAAGTAGTATATATGATTCAGAGAAGGCAATGGCACCCCACTCCAGTACTCTTGCCTGGATGGAGGAGCCTGGTGGGCTGCAGTCCATGGGGTCGCTACGAGTTGGACACAACTAAGTGACTTGACTTTCACGTTTCACTTTCATGCATTGGAGAAGGAAATGGCAACCCACTCCAGTGTTCTTGCCTGGAGAATCCCAGGGACTGCAGAGCCAGGTGGGCTGCTGTCTATGGGGTCGCACAGAGTCGGACACGACTGAAGTGACTTAGCAGTAGCAGTATATATGATTACCTGCTTGTATTAACAGAATTTAATTGTTACTTCCTCTGACATAAAAACTAGAAGCCGAATTCAGTGGAAAAAGCCAAGCTCTAGCTGGATGGATATGGATTTTAATTCAGGAGTTGCATAGCTAGTTCTGTTACTTTGGACCAATTTTTTATTAACACTTCTCCCCTACTTGGTTTCTTCATGTAGTGAAGACAGCAGTACTCACCTCTCAGAAATCAGTAAGTGGCATGATCTGCATAAAACACATAGCATAAGCCTTGCCCACAGAGACTAGCGCCCGCTGTTAATATGTGGAGATTCAAACCAAAGGTATAAATTGGAAAGTGCTTTTTTGAAAAATTTATTTTTAATTGAAGGATAATTGCTTTACAGTATTGTGTTGGTTTCTGCCATACATCAACATGAATCAGCCACAGGTATATATAAGAAAGTGCTTTTTAGGTTCTTGAAAAAAAAAAAAGGTATAAATTGCCTACTTTTGCATTTCTAATTAATTCAGTGCCAACAAATGTACCTTTTTTCCTTATTTATTCACTTATATACATCTGCCTTGTTCCAAAGAGTTTATGATCCTATTTCTGCTTTGCTTAGTCTGGTTTTAAAATGTTCATTCCTTGAGTGGTGATGGGATGTTCTGAGGAGGGCAATCTGGTTGGAAAAGTTTACCGGAGAGAATCCATTTGTGGACTGTGAAATATGAGCAATGGCCTCCCCTCCCTGGGATGAAAGGGCCACTGTGAGTCATTCTCTGTGCTTTTTCCAGGCACCGCTTCAAATGCTCTGAGACAGCCATACATTTGGTTGACCATCATCCTGACCGTTGCTGTGTGCCTGCTGCCCGTTGTTGCCATTCGCTTCTTGTCAATGACCATCTGGCCATCAGAAAGCGATAAGGTATAGGAAAAAAAACCAGACTTCTCCTAACTCGGAGTGCCTCTCACAGAAAGCAGAGCCTTTCTCCAAAGCAGCTTTCCTGCAAATTCTCAGCTCTTAGGAAGCTTGGTCCGTTTTTAGGACTACTTCTCTTTAACTCCACCGTGCAAATAAGTCCCTTGGGATTGGTATTTTTATTTGCTTATTTTTATTATAAAAAGGAAGAACAGTATATACATCTACCCTCTCAATTTAGCAATTATACTATTAGTATTTTGCTCTGCATACAGGTTGGGATTATTTTTTTTTCCCCCATTTAAAGACAAATGTCACCTCTTACAGCAGGATCCTTTGAGCTGCAAGTATCGGGAAGATAGGGCACAAAAGGACTCAGTGATAACGTACCACCTCCACTCACAGAACAGGCTTCAGGCTCAGGCCATGAGCAGCGGGCTGGGTTTCTTTCTCGCTCTCTCCCCTGCTGTCTCCACTGTTTGCTTCATCTTTCTGAAAGATGGCTTCAGCAGTTCCTGGCACTGCATCCTACCGTGTCAGTATCCAGGGGAAGATTAGAGACGGATTCTCCTGGAGCTTTCCCTTAGGATCCTGGCGACTTTGGGAAGGGCTCACCATACTCCCTTCATGTCTCCTGGGCCAAAATTAGGGCACATGCCCATTCCTGGACTAGAACAAGGAAATCAATCGGTCCCACCGTGCGGGTGGAGTCCACATCCCAGGAGGAGTGCAGCTGTGAGGAAGAGGAGGAGGGCCCCTGGATAAGCTCCATCTCATCAGAAAGGAGGGGAGAGAAGCTGCCAGGCAGGCAAGGACGCTTCATGTCCTCTGTGTCTCCCTCCCCCACTGACCAGAGTCTGCATTAAACACCCAGAGACACTAGGGGTCTTTTCCGCCCCTATGACCTGGAAAGAGCACCACTTGGGGAGTGCGAGGCCTGGCCGGCCTGTTTCTAGCTCTGAGAGCTCGCCAGCCTCATGCAACCTCTGCCTCCGCTTCCTCCTCTAAAGCCAAGCTGGAGATGCCCACCCCCTCAGGGAGGCGGGTGTGGGGAAGCCTGGTCCAGGGTCCTAGGCAGTCTGAGGGGCTCTCCCTTTGCGGGCACAGACCCGCGTTTCCATTCGGCCTCCCGGCTCTCCCTCACCTGGTCCTGCCTCTCCCGCTTCTGCAGATTCAGAAGCACCGGAAGCAGCTGAAAGCCGAAGAGCAGTGGCAGCGGCGCCAGCACGTGCTCCGCCGGGACGCGTCCACGCGGCGCTCGGCCTACGCCTTCTCGCACCAGCGCGGCTATGCCGACCTCATCTCCTCCGGCCGCAGCATCCGCAAGAAGCGCTCGCCCCTGGACGGGGTCATCGCCGGACGGGTCGGGCGGAGTACAGGCGCACCGCGGAGAGCTGAGGCACCGGCTCCCGGGTGACCTGTAGAAAAACAATCACACGAAGGAAAACGTCTTTTTTTTTTTTTTTTAATGAGAGACTGGGAACTTTTTGTAAAAACTGAACTTGTCACGAGGATGCTGAAGACAAGAACCTTTTCAGCAAACGACGTGGTTTTGCTGTGGCAATCGTCCAACCCAAGAAGACCTTTTGAAAAGTCAGATTATTCAGATGCTGATGTTTTGTTAGGATTCAAAGTGAACATTTTTAACTCCGTCTCAATCTAGGACAAGAGAATTTGAAAACGTCTTCTATTTCAGTTCAAATGGTATCGTTTTATAAAATTAGTCAGCTCTTCCTGTCTGGGATCTTTGTCAGGAATTTCCCAGAGGCTCCTTTTTTTTTCCCTGGAGTCTACCTTACTACAACAAAGACCTTATAATGGTAATGACAGAAGGCTCATGAATGTTCATCTCCTAAAAGCTAAGTGGTCTTTTTCAGAGTTGATAATGGGACTGCATGATTTCATGTTCTCATGTGGATTTAATTCAGCTCAATCAACAAAAATGACTTCACATTTCATAAACACAAGGTCTGAGTCTGTTTTGGTTTACTACCAGGTTAAAAAGTACTTTACGTATGTTTACTCTTACTATTGTATATTATTTCAGCCACTTCCTGTAGAACCAAGTGAGTTTACTGTCTATTGTCGATTTTTAAAAAGCATTTAAATATTTATGGAATTTTTTTAAGCTTTTAAAAACTGAGGGTATCAGTGATAAATTGCAGAATATTCTGCAAAGCTTTCTTTTGAAAAGCAAACTTTTGTGCCTGCCTATGTGTAAAGTGTTTTATAAGGGACATAAAACAGAGACCTCATTCTTTTCTACTTAAGAGAAACAGCTGTTGGTAGCCACATTCCTAAGGCTAATAGTGTATCCTTCTAAAATTGAAGATAACTTTGGCAATTATGGAAACTGGCCTCAAAGCGGTAAGAGTCATTTATCCAGGGGCTTTTCTCATCCTTTGAGCTTCACACTTTCATTTTCATATTCCAGTGAAGACACAGACGTGTCTTCAGTAATTCTGCTCCTTGCCATCAGGTTGTGAACGCTCACAACGTTCGCTCGCGTTCCTTGTGAAGAAATCGCAGTGTGTGAATGGTTCACTGTCCAGACAGAAGCAGACAATGTTTAGCTCTTTATTCCATGGAAGTGAATTTCTGGAAGTTTACAACTTTTATCTTGTAAATAAAAAAATTGTAAGATTATTATTTTTTTTGTAAAGAAAAGTTAGCTTGTGTAATTCTGTCAGTTTCAGATTTCTCTCCCGTTTTGCGAATTGTGGGAAAGGTCGACAATGCAGATGTGTCAAAGCCTTCCATGGCTGGGTGCAATATTAATTTTAAAATGCAAATTGTTTTGGATAAATTATTTCTATATTCTGTAAATCTGAGATTAATGTATATTTTTGTTTAAAAAATAAACACTTTGGTAAAATTGGGGGAAGTACAATCTGTTAAAGTATTTCTTTATTTTAGAGTGGGGCAGATGATAGAGAATCTAGGCCTGCCTGGTTTCTGAAGGAACACAGGGGTCCTTTGCGGTGAGAAGTAAGCTGCAGATGGGGTACGAAGTGTAGGGGCGAAGTGGCTGAGACAAGAGGCTCTGACTACAGAGTCAGAGTATGGATTAACAGTTGCTAAGAACGACTGTACCCAGGGACAGAGCATCTTAGGATATGAGAAGTGACCTCAGCTCTCTGGAGACAGAATAAAAACAACAGTAACCCCTGGCCAAAAGCAGGGGCTGGGGAGTGGGGAGACAAAGTTCAGAAATACAGGGTGAAGGGCTGGCAGAAAAGCAAAGGGAAACTATCAGGATGTTGAAGGGCAGGAGAGCAGGTAGGGACTGGGAGGGCCAAGTCTGACACACGGCTTCGGAACAGGTGGTCAGCTCCTGGGCAGGAAGGCAGGCTGGGACCCCATTAGGGAAATGGCCCGTCTCCCTTGCAGAGGGGGAAGTTCTCTGAAGGACAGAAATGGAGGACTTTGGCGGGCGGGTGGTATCAGTAGTAGCAGCAGGTGATGAGAGAGTTCTAGTTCTAGGGGTGTTTTGTAAGGCAGGAAATCAGGACCCCACTCTGTGCTAGTCTATACCAGGTAGCCTGCTTCTGGAGCAGAATTTCATGAATGCATCAGGGCAACCCACTGGAAGCGGGGCAGCGGGGGAGACAGACCAGATTATTAGCCTCTGTAATACAAGTGGTATGAGAAAACCTGAGCAGACCTGGGGGGTGGTCCCTTTAAAAAAAAAAAAAAGGCCACTTTTCCTTAGGGTATGCTGCTGTATTTAAACTGGTGAGGAGCAAATGTTTCTAACGGGAGAGCACCACCTAAAGGTTCCTGCTGACACTCAGGACCAGAAACTTGAGTAAAGACAACTGGTGGAGAGAAAATGATCCTTAAGAGACTCCGGAGTGATAGCACAATGTACCCTGATGGAATCTAAATGTTTTAACAGTTGCTGCCCTCATATGAACGAAGCTTAGGAAAATTTTAAGACGGCTTCTAGAAGTCTTGTCAGAATCCGCTAGTAAGTTAGAGCTGCAATAAAACTTGTGGTGCTTTTATAAATACACAAAGGCCTGACAAAACAGAGGAAAACGGAGCACTTGCAGGAAGCAGCAGAGATTGGGTGGGACCCTTAAAATAAACACTGTAAAAATAATTTTCTTGACCTGAATAGTCATTTTCCCAAAGATTATAGATGTCTTATAAGCATATGAAAACATCCTCAATATCATTAGTCGATAGAGAAGTACAAATCGAAACCATAATGAGATTCTACTTCACACCCACTAGAATGACTATTAAAACAAAATGTGTTGACAAAAATATGGAGAAATTGTAACGGCCCCCCGCCCCCGCAATCTATTGCAGATGGAAATGTAAGACACTGAACCCACTCTGGAACACAGTTCGGCAGTTCCTCACAAGTTAAATAGAATTACCATATGACCCAGCAATTCGCCTAGGTGTGTGCAGTGTGTATGCACATATATCCCAAAACACTGAAAACAGGTACTCAAATACTTAAACACCTGAATGTCCACAGAAGCACTATTTACAACAGCCAAAAGGTAGGAACAGGGTCTTCCCTGGTGGTCCAGTGGTTAAGAAGCTACCCACTAATGCAGAAGACACAGGTTCAAAGCCTGGTCCGGGGTGATTCCACATGCCACAGGGCAGCGAAGCCCGTGTGTCACGGCTGAGCCCACACGCCCTAGAGTCCATGCTCTGCAACAAGACGGGCCACCACAACAAGAAGCTCCATCACCCCGACGGGAGAAAGCCAGCACACGGCAGCGGAGACTCCGTGCACCCAAGAGTAAGTAACATCTTTATCTTTTTTAAAGGTAGAAACAAGCTGGGGCTTCCTGATGGCTCAGTGGTAGGAATCTGCCTGCCAATGCAGGAGGCCCTGGTTCCATCCCTGGGTCGGAAAGATCCCCTGGAGGAGGAAATGGCAACCCACTCCCGGATTCATGTCTGGGAAATCCCACGGACGGAGGAACCTGGTGGGCTACGGTCTGTGGGGTTGCAAAAGCATTCGACGTGATTTAGTGACTAACCAACAGCAAGAACAACCTAAATATCCACCAACAGGTAAACAAATGGGGTACAGCCATATAGTGGAATAGTACTTTGCCATAAAATGAGGCCAGTTTAAGATAGTGGCATTGGAAGACCCTGAATTCACTTCCTTCTGCAAACACACCAAATCTGTAGTTACATATGGAACAATTTCCTCTGAAAACAAATCAAAAACAACGTGCTAAAGGACTCAAGGAAAAACACAACAGGTGGGAAAAGCTGAGACACAATTTTACTGAAAAAGCCCACCCCTGGTACCCTAAACTCAGAGCTGCTCCACGAGGAACACAGGGTATAACTCACATCAGGCATCCCAACATATAAGACCTGCACCTGGAGACAAGGCCCAGATACATCCAGCTTTGAAAGCCAACCAGACTCACATCTATAAGACCCAAAGGTCACGGCAAAGAGAAATCGCTGTTAAAGAGCTCATCCCTTCAGACTCACCCGCACCAGGGCCCAGCAGAGACGGAGCCGACCGAGACGCGCCCGGACTTCATGTAAGAGGCTCACTGCTCATGCTCGCGCGTCGGCCCAAGGGGCAGGCGACTGGTTTCACGCCCATCTGGGGGCATGCTGGGGCACCCTCCCAAGGCAGAGGCTGGCAGCCACCATCTCTGTTGGCTCCCTTTGTCTCACTCCGCTGGCAGAACACCATCCTTTTATTTTTTTTAATCTAGGTTTCCTTTTCTCCCCGCAGTTGGCACCATCTGTATGCCCTCCCTATGCTGCAGTCTAGAGCACCACTGTGTCCCAGGAGGGAGCTTTCACGTGTATCTGGTATTGTGCTTTACATCAGGTACCCTGGTTTTTGTGACTACAGCTTAGGGGACACCCTTGATTATCTGGCTATGGTGCCAAAAGAGACACACAGTCGGTCCCACGGGACTGTAACCAACAGAGAAAGCTTTTCCCCGGCTCCCACCTCCAGGGCACAGCAAGATGCAACAGTCCTATGAGAGTTCCACTACCCTGTCTCACTCTCTCTTAGTAGTTGACTTCAATACCGCAGTTTGATGAATGGACAGATCACCCAGATGGGACACCAAGAAGGAGACATTTGTTTTGAACAATATGTTAAAGGAAATGGATCCAACAGATACACACAGACCATTTCATCCAAAAGTAACAGAATAGATGTTTTTCCTAAGGGCACACAAAACTTTCTAAAGGGTAGATCAGTTGTTAAGCCACAAAACAAGTCTTCTTAATTTAAGATGACAAATCATACCAAGCATCTTTCTATCCACGGTGGTATGAAACTAGAAATCAATCACAAGAAGAAAACTGGAAAAAAAATCACAAATATATGAACTTTAAATAAAATACTACTGAACAACCAATGAGTTGATGCCAATGATGTGATATACACACAGAAAACTTCAAAGACTCCACGCAGAGAACTGTAAAACTAATAAACAAAACAGTAAAGTTCCAGGATACAGTATCAATACAGTCAACTCTCGAACAGCAAAGTTTTGCACTCAATGAATCCACTTATATGTGACTTTTTTTTCAATAAATACACTATAGTACCATACAGTCTTGATAGCTGAATCTGTAGATGCAGAGGGCCAGCTGTAAAGTTATACAAATTTTTGAAGGGGTGTGTGTCGGAGTTGGGGTGGTTCTGGGGGGTGTCGGTGCCCAACCCCGTGGTATTCAAGTGTCTGCTGCTACTGCTCCGCCAGGCCTCTTTCTGACCCCACGCACTGCAGCCTGCCAGTGTTCACTTGCTCCACGTCTTTGCCAACATCTGCTATTTGCTATCTTTTGACAATGGCCATTCCAACAAGTGTGAGGTGGTATCTCACTGTTGGCTATGATTTACATTTTCCTGATAATTAGTGATGTGGAGTATCTTTTCATGTACCTGTTGGCTATGTGTGTCTCTTTTGGAAAAATGTCTATTTTTTAATTGTTTTTTTGGTTTTTTTTTCCTGTTGAATTGTAGGCATTCTTTATATATTTTGTATATTAACCCCATATAGAAAATGACTGGCAAATATTTTCTCCCATTCAGTGATGTCTTTTGCTGTTCAGGAGCTTTTAATTTGACATAGTCCCACTTGTTTGCTTTTGCTTTTATTGCCTTTGTTTTTGATGTCAAATCCAAACAAAAAAAAATCACCAAGACTGATATCAAAGAATTTACCACTTACGTGTTCTAGGAGTTTTATGGTTTCAGGTCTTATATTCAAATAGTTTGGTTCACTTTGAGTTAATTTCTCTGTATGATGTTAGACAGTGGCTGCAGCAGCCTACCCTAACTGATGTAAAATTAACCATCACTCTGGAAATGAGCAGTGAGCTAGCCCATCAGCAGTGTCCATCAGAGGCATCATCACTTCTTCATATTTATATGCAGAGAAGACATTTAAGCTGATCCCCAAATGAGCACGTATAACCCTGAAATCTATGATAGTTTTACCATTGTTTTTGTTTTGTATAAAAAGAAAATCCGTTTTTCTGGTATTTTTTCAGTTGATGTGAAATTCGTGTCACTTAAAAGTAACCATTTTAAAGTGTGCAACTCAGGCATTTAGGACATCAGCTCACAGTGCTGTGTAACCACGACATAGATCAAGTTCCACAACATTTTCATTACAACAGACGAAAACCTCATGCCCATTGTGCTGGTTAATTTTATGCGTCAACTTGGGCTGACAGATGGCAGAGGGAAGATTAGATTACTGACATGGCTGAACTGCTGACTGACTACCGACCTCCACACTACTTCCGTATGAGAACAATAAATCCTTCCTTGTTTAAGCTGTGTTAGGGTTTCTGCTACTTGTGGCTGAAAGCAATTCTAAACAACACAATGCAAAAAATAACAGCAAATACACAAAAAGGAAGAAGTTTAAAGGGAGGGAAAATGGTCTGAATACAATTAGATTTAAAAATAAATTAGATGTATAACAATTGTGGGAAAGGAAATAAATCTACAATTGTTGAAGGTGATAATGGTTGTATTTTTGGAAAACACAGTGTTAGGTAGGTAGAAAAGGGAAAAGGAGTCCAAAATGGTGGTGGCTACAGACAAGGAAGGGAAAAGCCCGCGAAAATGAAACAAAAGAAGGACCGAGGACCGGAGTGAGGACCTCAGGTAAAACAAACACCACTCCCGGCTGGCCCAACTTACATAGGACAGGCCCAGGGAGAGAGAAACGTATAAATAGAGGAGCCAGAGCCAGCTCTCTCTCTCTCTCTCCTGCACGCTGGGGCGCTCTCCTCCTCGTGTCTTTAGATCCACCAGCCCTCATGCCTCAAAGATGGATTTTCCTGCTATCTTCTAAATAAAATAGAGCTGTAACACTGAGCCGTAACACTCAGTGTTACAGTGATTTGTCTAAGAGCTATAACACGGTCCACTGGAGACCTGAGAGCTATCACACGGTCTATCCAAGACCTGGGAGCTGCGACACGCCGAGGGGGGCTTGAATGTCCGTCTCTCCAAATCTTTGTTGTGATGAGACAAAGAATCGAGGAACGTACACTCGCGTGACAACAGGAAGGTCAACTAAAGAAAGTATGACAGTAAGAATTCAACAAGATAGTGGGAACAAAACAGACATAAGGATAACTTTCATTCATCAGCAACAACAAACAGAAGAC
This sequence comes from Nanger dama, assembly GCA_917880005.1. NCBI lineage: Eukaryota > Metazoa > Chordata > Mammalia > Artiodactyla > Bovidae > Nanger > Nanger dama. Next base: position 5,281,706 of record CAKJTW010000029.1, read on the forward strand.
ATGCTGGCGAAAAGATCGTACTGCTGACCTTTGAACAAGGCAGGGGTTGGAGAGATGGCCCTGCACAGCTGAAAATCCGCAAAAAACTTGACAGTTGGGTCTCTGTATCTGCAGTTCCACATCCATGGATTTAACCTACTGTGGACCATGCAGTCCTGACTGCAATATTAACTGAAAAACAATCTCGTCTAAAAAGCAGGCCTCTGCAGCTCCCATCTGTGCTGTCCAGGGCTGGATGTTGGCTGCTGCTGTTCAGTCGTGTCCAGCTCTTTGCAACCCCATGACTGTGGCCTACCAGGCTTCTCTGTCCGTGGGACTTCCGAGGCAAGAATACTCGAGTGGGTGGCCACTTCCTTCTCCCACAACTATGTTTACAACCAAAAAAAAAAAAAAAAAAGGATAAAATACTGAGGAATAAAGTTGACAATTAAGACCTATATGAACAAAGCTTTAAAACAGTAGTGAATTCAGAAGAATAGTTAAGCAACTGAAAGCCATGCTGTGTTCTTAGATAAGTTGTAACACCATAAGGAGTGGAGTCTTCCTAGTATATAAAAGGCATGTGATCTCTATAACAATGCCAGTAATTTTCTTTAATAGACGGACTCAAGTTCACATGAAAATTATTACAATAAAAGCCAGGAAACTACAAGAGAAAGCAACGTGGAGAGGCTACCCCTACCATATATTAAATCATATTATAATTCAAAAAGTAGTTTAAACAATGTGATTCTGATGCATGATTATACATTCTATGGAACAGTTGAGAAGGTCCAGAAAAGCTCCAAACATACATGGAAATTCACTACACTTAAAGGTGAGGTTAAAGGTCACTGGGAGACAGACAGGCTTTTTAATTAACAGTACTGGCACCACAGGAAAACAAATTCAATACCTTACACTATAGTAGAATAAATTTCAAGTAAGTAAAAGATTTAAATGTAAAAACAGTCATAAAACCACTAGAAGAAAAACATGAGAAAATTCCAGTGTAGACTGAGTAGAGAAAGGCTTTCTAATTAAGAATAGGGAATTCCCGAGGGTCCAGTGGGTAGGACTTTGCACATTCACTGAGGACCCAGTTTCAGTCCCAGGTCAGGGAACTAAGATCCCACAAGCCCCGCAGCACATCCAGAACAAAAAGACTAAAAGTCCAAAGCCTCAAAATAAAGACTCAGACTAGTAAGTTCAAATATAAAAATGTAAAAGCCTTCCTTATTTAAAAAAAAGTACAAGAAGATAAATGGTAAAGTGGATAAAAATATATTTGCAACTCACATCAAAAGCTAATTATCCTAATAAAAAAGACTTCCTTCAAACTGAAAGATTCCAACAATCCAACAGGAAAAAAAGAAAATATGGGCAAAGCACACAAAGAAATCACAGCAAAAGAAATACAAATGGCTCCTGCACACACACACAGAGATGTTTAATCTTATCTGTAATAAGAAAACTCCAAATCAGAATAATTTTAGTAGACCACCTTCACCTATCAACTTGGCCAAAAAGAAAAAGGTTGGCAATGCAATACTGATACTCTGGCAAACAAACCCCTATTTTATTACTGGTAGGAATATAAATTGATAAAACTCTTAACTTAATCATGTCTATTAAAATTTCAAATGTATATATACATTGTGACCTAGCAGTCACATTTCTCAAATCCATCCTGCAGCTAGAATTTTCCCACAGGGGACATGACATGTACGACTGTACTGCAGCACTGTTTGTAAAAACACCGGCAGTGAACTAGGAGCCCATCACAGGGGACTGGTTAAGTGAAACGAAGTGCATGCTGATGGTAGAACGCCATGAAACTACAGCAGAGACTACCAGACAAGAAGATCTCCACGATTCATTGTTCTGTAAGAAGAGCAGGCACAGAACTGTGTGTGGTGGCTACCTTTATATACAAAACAACAGAGGAGAGGAAATGAAATTGATCTACAGATTCACACAATCCCAGTCAAAATTTCATAGGTTTCTTTATTGTTAAGAACTGACAAACTGATTCAAGTGGAAATGCCAACGACCTAAGATAGCCAAATGAGAAAGAAAAATAAAGTCAGAGAAGCTAGTATCACTTGATTTCAAGAATTATAAAGCTATATTTATGCGAAGATGGGCACAGTAAAGGACATAAATGGCAAAGACCTAATAGAAGCAGAAGAGACAAGAATACACAGAGCCACACTAAACAAGTCTCAGTGCTCCAGGCAACCGCAAGGTGTGCCCACCCACCGAGGGCCAGACATCCCACAGTGTGAGGTGGGCCTCAGGCAGCATCACAACGAACAAAGCCGGTGTGTGTGTGAAATCCTGGAAGATGATGCTGTTAAAGTGCTGCATTCATAGTCACAGTCTTAGTTTTCAGTCGTGTCCAACTCCTTGTGACCCCCATGGACCGTAGCCCACCAGGCTTCTCCGTCCACAGGGTTCTCCAGGCCAGAATACTGCAGTGGGTTGCATTTCCTTCTACAGGGGATCTTCCCAACAGACGGATCAGAACCAGGTTTCCTGCACTGCAGGTGGATTCTTTACCATCTGGGCCACCAGGGAAGCCCCAGCAACTCTGTAAACCTCAGCAGTGACCACAGGACTTTGCTGACAAAGGTCTGTCTAGTCAAAGCCATGGCTTTTCCAGTAGTCATGTATGGATGTGAGAGGTGGACTATAAAGAAGGCTCAGCACCAAAGAATTGATGCTTTCAAATTGTGATGCTGAAGAAGACTCTTGAGAGTGTCTTGAACAGCACAGAGATCAAGCCAGTCCATCCTAAAGGAAATCAACTCTGAATATTCATTGGAAGGACTGATGCTGAAGCTCCAATACTTTGGCCACCTGACTCGAAGAGCCGACTCATTGGAAAAGACCCTGATGCTGGGAAAGATTGAGGGCAGGAGGAGATGGGGGGTGACAGAGAACGAGATGGTTGGGTGGCATCATCAACTCTATGAACAGAGTTTGAGCAAGCTCCAGGAGATGGTGAAGGGCAGGGAAGCCTAGTGTGCAGCAGTCCATGGGGTTGCAAAGAATCAGACATGACTGAGTTAAGTGAACAACTCCAAAAATTAAATAACAATGACAACTAAAGAAATTATATTTAAACCAAAAAAGGATAGTTTGAGTTGGTATTTTTTCCTACCTAAGTCACAAATCCTCTCAAAAGATTTCCCTAGCCCACATATTCCTCCCTAGACCAGCAGCCTCCAAGGTTTATTGTGCCCCCTCGGGTGCCTGGGAATCCCAAGCCATGGTGGTTTCCCCGTTCATGGTTACTGACTGAGAGCCGTGTTCCATTAGGCCATTTACACGCACGTGTTTTCTTTGACCTCAGAAGAGTCTGACATCTTAAGAAAAAGGAAAGTGAAAGTGAAATCGCTCAGTTGCGTCTGACTCTCTGCGACCCCATGGACCGTAGCCCACCAGGCTCCTCCATCCATAGAATTTTCCAGGCAAGAGTACTGGAGTGGGTTGCCCTTTCCTTCTCCAGGGGATCTTCCCGACCCAGGGATTGAACCCAGGTCTCCTGCATTACAGGCAGCTGCTTTACCATCTGAGCCCCCAAGGTCATGTCAAATAAATGGTAGCATCAATAAAAGTTGAGAGGATGTTCCGCATTCAAAGACCAGTACAGATTTACCATCCAATCAATTACCGGCTAAGATAAGCTCATTAGTAGGATGCACAGGAAGAAATAGCTCTAAGTTCTTACATTATCAGAAATTTGGCTTTGGGAATTTTCTGGCAGTCCAGTGGTTAGGACTCTTCGCTTTCTCTGCTGAAGGCCTGGGTTCAATCCCTGGTTGGGGAATTAACTTTCTATAAGCTGAATAGTGGAACATGAAAAAGAGAAAGAAAAAAAAGGTGTCAAACTTTTTTGGGAGCCATATGGCTTGTAGGATCTTAACTCCTAACCAGAGATCAAACTTACGTCCCTTGAAATGGAAGTAAAGAGTTCTAATCACTGGACTGCCAGGGAATCCCCCAGCCTCAAAAGTTGAATCAAATTACAATGAAAGTGTTTACAATAAATATAAGAGGAAGGGGGAATTCTAACATAGAAATCTAAACTTTCTAACCAAGTATGGTGGTGAAGAGGCCAGGGTGCTCTTGCCAAATCCAGGATCTATGTCACTCACTCCAAAATAACCTATGATCTCCACCTGGAGCTATGATCAATGTTCTGCATTCTCAAGGTGTTGTCACAAGCCCTGGAATGCGTCTGTTTCTTCCCACCAGGGATTAAAGATACTAGATCTGGATTGTAAAGCCAAGGAGGGAGGGCCTCATTAGCAGTTGGATCAGGAATCAATTCTTCCAAGTGATAAGACTCAAACTTTAGGCTAGAGGTCAATTTGCCAAATGGGACTCTTCTTGCAGGTTCATTACAAAACCAGTGTGGAGCCAAGCTGCTTACGGAGTAGCTAGTCTACGGAAATCCTATAGGAGGCTTCTAGTAATCATTCTCTTTCAAATTCTCACCTACCCCCGCTTATTTTGCGAAACCAACTTAAAGTGTAGGCTTCTTGAAGAGTTTAATAGAGGTAACACTAAGGACGATTTCTAAAATAGAGCTATAGCTCAAGTTTTTTGAATACGTGCATCAGGATTTCATCATTATAAACATCTTGAGTAAATATTGGGGGCTTCCTCCAAGGTTCAGCAGGTAAAGAATCAGCCTGCAACACAGGAGACTCGGGTTCAATCCCTGGATTGGAGGAGGTCATGGCAACTCCCTTCAGCACTCTTGCTAGGAAAATCCCATGGACAAAGGAGCTTAACTGGCTACAGTCCATGGGGGCGCAAAGAGTTGGAAATGACTGAAGCGACTGACAACAGACCGGTTCCAAATAGGAAAAGGAGTACGTCAAGGCTGTATATTGTCACCCTGCTTATTTAACGTCTCTGCAGAGTACATCATGAGAAATGCTGGACTGGAAGAAACACAAGCTGGAATCGAGATTGCCGGGAGAAATATCAATAACCTCAGATATGCAGATGACACCACCCTTATGGCAGAAAGTGAAGAGGAGCTAAAAAGCCTCTTGATGAAAGTGAAAGAGGAGAGTGAAAAAGTTGGCTTAAAGCTCAACATTCAGAAGAAGATCATGGCATCCAGTCCCATCACTTCATGGGAAATAGATGGGGAAATAGTGGAAACAGTGTCAGACTTTATTTTTGGGGTTCCAAAATCACTGCAGATGGTGACTGCAGCCATGAAATTAAAAGACGCTTACTCCTTGGAAGAAAAGTTATGACCAACCTAGATAGTATATTCAAAAGCAGAGACATTACTTTGCCGGCTAAGGTCTGTCTAGTCAAGGCTATGGTTTTTCCTGTGGTCATGTATGGATGTGGGAGTTGGATTGTGAAGAAGGCTGAGCACCAAAGAATTGATGCTTTTGAACTGTGGTGTTGGAGAAGACTCCTGAGAGTCCCTTGGACTGCAAGGAGATCCAACCAGTCCATTCTAAAGGAGATCAGCCCTGGGATTTCTTTGGAAGGAATGATGCTAAAGCTGAAACTCCAGTACTTTGGCCACCTCATGTGAAGAGTTGACTCACTGGAAAAGACTCTGATGCTGGGAGGGATTGGGGGCAGGAGGAGAAGGGGACGACGGGAGGATGAGATGGCTGGATGGCATCACGGACTCGATGGACATGAGTCTGAGTGAACTCCAAGAGATGGTGATGGACAGGGAGTCCTGGCGTGCTGTGATTCATGGAGTCGCAAAGAGTTGGACACGACTGAGCGACTCAACTGAAGTGAACTGAAGCGACTGAGGTAAATATGGACCCAGAAGAGCTCTTTTCAATTTACTGGGTTTGTCCAAGACTTGGATATTTAAGATTTTCTGACTTGGGGTGAAAATACCTTCACCTGGATCTGCTCCAACAGCAAACAATCCTCATCAACCGAGAAATTACCAGCTGGGCCTCTGGGACTCCCAGAGACTCCCCCAAGAGCCTCAGCTCCTGCTAAACTGGCACCATGACTGCTCTTCAAAATCACCTGGAGGAGGTCCACCTCACTGCTTTCAGAGACATGAGTCACTGCCTTGAAAGCTTCTCTGGCTCTTCTTCCATCTGATTCTGTCTTCACCTTTCTTCAAGGCTACCCCAAATCCCATGTTTTACCCAGGACAACTCAAAGAAACGGGGGTTGGGGGGTCACAGCACTAACCCTCACTTGGCAGAAAATCCAAATATAACTTTATAATCAACCACAGGCAAATTCAACCAGCCCTAGAGTGTAGTACTGTAGCATGCTACTGCTATTACTGGTTAGTCCGTTTGTCACATCTGACCCTCTTGCAATCCCATGAACTGCAGCCCATCAGGCTCCCCTGTCTATGGGATTTCCCAGGCAAGAATACTTGAGTGGGTTGCCACTTCCTTCTCCAGGGGATCTTCCTGACACAGGGATCGAATCTGCATCTCCTGCATCGGCAGGCGGGTTCTTTACCACTGAGACACCAGGGAAGCCAGCATTTTTTTGGGAGGACGACTCATATTGGTTCAAACTCATGTTGTTCAAGAGTCAAGCGTTGTACTTCTTACATTGAACTATAAGGTAAAAAAAGAGCCCTGCTTCTGGGGCTATCTGGCTTTAGAGCCCCATTATTCACCCTCCTTAAAGGACAGCAGGACTTCGAAATAACTTCATTCACTTTTAGGAGACATGATAAGATAAAGGTAGCAGCTGACAACCGTGAAGGAGTTCTGGGGATCACAGAAATATATTAACGAACAAACTGAAGTGCTTAAATTTAACTTTACAAGGAAAAGGAAAGTAGTTTTCAGTTCCTTAAATCAACAGCTTCACCGTATTCATAACCCTACTTTTTTGTTTGCAATTTCAAACCAGTTTTAAATATTAAGCTTTTTTTTTTTTTTTGACTGCTTGACCGATTCGTTAATTAGCAAAAACTTAAACCTTCCCTCCCCGCTCCCCCGACCCCGTTCCCGGCCCAGGGACGGGGAAACGTGCCCGAGAGACGCTCACAGGAATTTCCGCCTCTTCTATCTCCGAAACTGTTTCGGGGAGCAAATAAGCCGAGCGCAAGAGGCAGCTCTAATGAGCCCTGTGAGTCGGTTCCGGAAACAGCGCGCCGAGAGCGTCGCCCCGAGGACACCATGAGGCCCTGCCTTCCAGCCGCACCTGGGAGGTGCGCGCGCACCCGGGAAGGGAACGCGCATGTGCCCGGAGACAGCATGGCGGCTCCGGCGTCAGGAGCCCGGAGCGCAAGCCGGCGGCCGGCTACGGTGGCCCGCGGGGGCCCTTTTTAGTTTAGAACGCTGACTCCCTTTCGGCTCCTAGTGGAGCGAAGGGGATTCCCACCCAGGGTTCAGAAGAACCTTGAGCGGGCGCGGGGACGGAACAGCCAGGACCACCAGAAGAGGGCACCCCCAGCTGGCCAGAGTCGGAGGGAGAGAGAAGAGCAAGGCCATTCACTGAATTCCTTCATTCCCTCGTGAGCACCGACAAACTTTGGTTTGTTTTTGTGACTCCTTTCCGCGATGCTGTAGGGAAGTTCTGTTTCCGGAGAGACAGGCTGGACTAAACCAGTCTGTCAACAGCTAGTTATCAAGCGCTTACGGAGTGTAAGGCCACCCAGAACGTATGAGCCCCTTGTCACTCTTCATTGAGTATGTCCCCTGGTTAGAGAAGATGCTATGTACTGTGGTGATGAACAGGGCATATCCTAAGTCCACAGATGTTGGCCCTGTAGGCAGGGAGGGTACATCCTGTCTGGACGGTGACTCATAGTTGATGGGCATGTTGCTTCCTCCTTCAGGGGGTAAAGGGCTTCCGTGGTGGCTCAGATGGTAAAGTGTCTGCCTGCAATACTGGAGACCTGGGTTTGATCCCTGGGTGGGGAAGATCCTCTGGAGATGGAAATGGCAACCCACTCCAGTATTCTTGCCTAGAAAATTCCATGGACAGAGGAGCCTGGTAAGCTACAGTCCATGCGGTCACAATGAGTCGGACACGACTGAGCGACTTCACTCTCCCCGGGGTTAAACGCAATTCACCAGCCACCAGTGGGACACAGTTCAGTTCAGTCGCTCAGTCGTGTCTGACTCTTTGCGACCCCATGAATTGCAGCACGCCAGGCCTCCCCTGTCCATCACCATCTCCCGGAGTTCACCCAGACTCATGTCCACCAAGTCTGTGATGCCATCCAGCCATCTCATCCTCCGTCGTCCCCTTCTCCTCCTGCCTCCAATCCCTCCCAGCATCAGAGTCTTCTCCAATGAGTCAACTCTTCACATGAGGTGGCCAAAGTACTGGAGTTTCAGCTTTAGCATCATTCCTTCCAAAGAAATCCCAGGTTGATCTCCTTCAGAATGGACTGGTTGGATCTCCTTGCAGTCCAAGGGACTCTCAGGAGTCTTCCCCAACACCACAGTTCAAAAGCATCAATTCTTCGGCGCTCAGCCTTCTTCACAGTCCAACTCTCACATCTATAGATGACTACTGGAAAAACCATAGCCTTGACTAGACGGACCTTAGTTAGCAAAGTAATGTCTCTGCTTTTGAATATACTATCTAGGTTGGTCATAACTTTTCTTCCAAGGAGTAAGCGTCTTTTAATTTCATGGCTGCAGTCACTATCTGCAGTGATTTTGGAGCCCCCAAAATAAAGTCTGACACTGTTTCCCCATCTATTTCCCATGAAGTGATGGGACCAGATGCCATGATCTTCGTTTTCTGAATGTTGAGCTTTAAGCCAACTTTTTCACTCTCTTCTTTCACTTTCATCAAGAGGCTTTTTAGCTCCTCTTCACTTTCTGCCATAGGGTCACCTCAAAGGTTAGTGTCCCATCAAGTCCACAAATGATGCTTTTCAACTGTGGTGTTGGAGAAGACTCTTGAGAGTCCCTTGGACTGCAAGATCAAACCAGTCAATCCCAAAGAAAACCATTCCTGAATATTCATTGGAAGGACTGATGCTAAAGCTGAACCTCCAATACTTTGGCCACCTGATGTGAAGAACTGACTCGTTTGAAAAGACCCTGATGCTGGGAAAGATTGAAGATGGGAGGAGAAGGGGCTGACAGAGGATGAGATGGTTGGATGGCATCACTGACTCAAGGGACATGAGTGTGAATAAGCTCCAGGAGTTGGTCATGGATAGGGAAGCCTGGCATGCTGCAGTCCATGTGGTCGCAGAGTCATACACAACTGAGTGACTGAAGTCTTTAAAGTCAGTTTCCATTGTTGTCAGCTGGGTCCCCTGTAGTGGTAATCAGCCAGCCTATTCAGCCTTGATGAAAGCCCACGTAGTTGAACCCATTCATAGCCTCCAGCCTGTTACTGTAGCCACTTTGCGTATGGTTTCTTTGAACAAACACTGGGGGACTTGGAGGGTGGGGAAGGGAAAGGCAACATCCACACTTTACAAAAACCACCTCTCCACCAAATGCCTTCTAAGGGATGTTTACCTGGAGCAGGATATCTTCACATTCTGTGCCCATAATGTGAAGCTCTTACTGGCCAGTGGGACACAGTTCAGTTCAGTCGCTCGGTTGTGTCTGACTCTTTGCGACCCCCATGAATCCAGCACGCCAGGCCTCCCTGTCCATCACCATCCCCCCGGAGTTCACTCAGACTCACGTCCATCGAGTCAGTGATGCCATCCAGCCATCTCATCCTCTGTCGTCCCCTTCTCCTCCTGCCTCCAATCCCTCTCAGCATCAGAGTCTTTTCCAATGAGTCAACTCTTAGCATGAGATGGCCAAAGTACTGAAGTTTCAGCTTTAGCATCATTCCTTCCAAAGAAATCCCAGGGCTGATCTCCTTCAGAATGGACTGGTTGGGTCTCCTTGCAGTCCAAGGGACTCTGAAGAGTCTTCTCCAACACCACAATTCAAAAGCCTCAATTCTTCAGTGCTCACCATACCTAACTTCTAATCTTGTTCCTTCTAAGCCCGATTAACTGGTCAACCCTTTAGCTAGTGTCCATCAGTCCCTCATGCTACCTCTGTGCCCCTAAGTAGTAAGCCAGTCATCTACTGAGAGTTCTAGCATCTGAGACGACTCCCCTTTGAAACTTTTTTAAAACTATATTTTTTATTTTATCTATTTATTGGCTGCACTGCACAGCACGTGGCATGTCCCTGACCAGGGATCAAATCTGTGCCCCATGCGTTGGAAGCACAGAGTCTTAACCACTGGACGGTCAGGGACATCCCACCACTGTCTTTTCAGAGCAAGGCTGTAATACTGGCTTGTGCCAGCCCGGTGTCAGAGACTGGATGTGGAGACATCCTGAGTCTGGGGTGTGGCTTGGGGAAGAGGCAACAGTGCCATCAAAGCAGGTGCTCTGGGAATCTTCAGGCCCAGTCCTGTAGACATGCTTTCTTTCCTGTTTACAGTGGGATATCTCTGTGTGCACCAATTTTATGGATCAGATGACACTCAATTCATGAAGGACAGTTCAGATGACAGTCTGTGGCCTTGAGGTGAAGGTGCAGCCAGCCTGCCATGAGGGAGCTGGAGCAGGAAGTATCGAGCTCACCCCATCCCTGCCAGTGCTCCCCACTGGCCACGTCCGCCCAAAAGACAGACAGCCCATTGATGTGTCTACATGAGCCAGCCTCTGGGGTCTCCATACAGGATGAAGAGGACAAATCCACTGGTTGGGCTGTGATGGCAGCCTCTAAGATGGCCCCACTTACCTCTGCCCCCTGGAATTCACCTCCTGTGTAGCCTTCTCCCATATTGTAGTAGGGCCGGTCTGTGCGACCAGTTAAAATACAGCAGAAATGATGAAATGTCATTCGTTGGTTGGGTTATGAAAAGGCACTACAGTCTGGGTTTTAGTTGCTGTGGCATGTAGCTTCCTAAGATGGCCCTGGGATCCCTGCCACCTCCTGGGATTCATGCCCTGGTGTACAACTCCTTTCCTGGAGTGTAGGCTGGATGAAGTGACTTGAATCTAAGGAACAGGATACGGCAAGAGGGATGGGAAACCAAGGACCATGGTTTCCATCTGGCCTGCACACTCTCTTGCCTTCTTGCTCGCTTGCTCTGAGGAAGGACACTGCCCACCAGAAAAGCCCTCGTGGCAAGGAGCTGAGGGAGACCTCCAGCCAAGAGCCTGCGAAGAACTGAGGCCCTGAGTCCAACAGCCTGAGGAACTGAGTCCTTCTGACAGCCACAGGAGCGTGTGGGAAGAGCATCACCCAGGTGAGACTTAAGAATCTCAGACTCTGCTCACTTCGGCAGCACATCTCCTAAAACTGGAATAGTAGCAGAGATTAGCATGGCCCCTGTACAAAGATGGCACACAAATCTGTGAAGTGTTCTGTATTTTTATGTTATCTCACAACAACTTTCATCACAATCTGCTAAAAAACAATCTTAAATGAGCTCCAGATGACACCTCGATGGCAGCCTTTGTAGAGACCCAGCGCCTGAGGCCCTACCTAAGCCTTGCCCAGATTCCCAGTCCATAGCCAGTGTGAGAAAACGACTGTCGCTTGCAGTTTGGGGGTAATTTATTCTACAATATAGAATATAGGCAACCAATACAGTCTTACTGCCTTTCTCCCTCCCTCCACTTACTTCTGGGGAAAGTCAGCTATCCTGTCATTGAGGAGCCCACCTGACATGAAACCACAGCCACTTGCCAAGAGCCAGATCCTCACCTACCCAAGCCACCAGGTGACTGCAGCCCCTGCCCCACAGCTTGATTCAGAAGAGCCCCTGGGTCTGAATACCACCCACCCCCAATCCACTCCCCAGTGCTTCAGCCTCAGAAGCTACCTGAGATAATACATTTATCTTTCAGCTGTAGGCAACTAATGCATGGGCAAAGCATTCAACAAAGAGGGAAAGGGGAAAGTCCATGAAACTGGGTGAAATATTCTTAAAGTATCTGGTTTATAATTTTGATAGACTCTGAGCCTACCTATGGATTTATTTTCATAACCAAAGTATGTTTTCCTTTGATTCAGAGACAAACTCTGGTATACCAGTAAGTTGAGAATGATGACCCTCAGTTCAGTTCAGTTGCTCAGTCGTGTCCGACTCTTTGAGACCCCATGAATCATAACACGCCAGGCCTCCCTGTTCATCACCATCTCTCGGAGTTCACTCAGACTCACATCCATCGAGTCCGTGATGCCATCCAGCCATCTCATCCTCGGTCGTCCCCTTCTCCTCCTGCCCCCAATCCCTCCCAGCATCAGAGTCTTTTCCAATGAGTCAACTCTTCACATGAGGTGGCCAAAGTACTGGAGTTTCAGCTTTAGCATCATTCCTTCCAAAGAAATCCCAGGGTTGATCTCCTTCAGAATGGACAGGTTGGATCTCCTTGCAGTCCAAGGGACTCTCAAGAGTCTTCTCCAACACCACAGTTCAAAAGCATCAATTCTTCGGCACTCAGCCTTCTTCACAGTCCAACTCTCACATCCATACATGACCACAGGAAAAACCATAGCCTTGACTAGACAGACCTTAGTCAGCAAAGTAATGTCTCTGCTTTTGAATATGCTATCTAGGTTGATCATAACTTTCCTTCCAAGGAGTAAGCATCTTCTAATTTCATGACTGCAGTCACCATCTGCAGTGATTTTGGAGCCCCCAAAATAAAGTCTGACACTGTTTCCCCATCAATTTCCCATGAAGTGACAGGACCAGATGCCATGATCTTCGTTTTCTGAATGTTGAGCTTTTTCACTCTTTTACAACTTTTACTACCTGTGACTGCTGGGCCCTGAACTTATTCATCCTTCACAAACAGGGAGATTGAAGTTTAGGTTAGCACATTCAGCTCTAGTCACACAGCAACAGGCAGAACCAGAATTCCAGATCTGAAGGTCCAGTTCTTCTTCATGTAGGGCAGAAACCAGCACAACGTTGTAAAGCAATTATCCTCCACTTTAAGATAATTAAATATAATCCAAGTGACACTGAATTACATTCCTAAATTCACTGAAGCTAGAAAGTTAAAGGGTCTTCGTGTTCAAGGTAGGCACTGAATGGGAGACAGGACTACCTCTAGCTCTGCCCCTGCCCCCTACCTCCGCCCCAGCTCGCGGCTGATGACGACATGGATCGTCATTAATTTGATGACGACATAAATTCCACTCCAGGATCTGAGGATCTGGGGTGAACCCCTGGGTCTGGTTTCCAGGAGGGGCCTGACCGCGCCCACAGCAGGGGTAGGGGTGGGGGCGGAACTAGGAGACGCATCAGGGAAGTTGGGGAGAAGGAGGCCGGAGGGACTGGGACTACAGGGCTGCCCGGCGTGTCTCAGGGCCAAGGAGACCCCGGGCGAGACTGTGGCCCCTCGAGTCCCCAGCGCAGCCGGAGGGGAGGGGCAGTCTGGAGGCGGCGCCGGAACCGGAACTTGCCTCCGCCTGAACCGAAGATGGCGGCTGCGGCGCCGCGCGCCCTAGCTCCGTAACCTCCCGTAACCAATGGAGCCGCGACGCCACGGTGACTTACGGCGACGGCTTCTGCGCGACGTTCGATGATGCAACCTCCGAGTTGAGCCGCCGGCGCACTCCGCGGCGAGACCAGGTGGCTGCGTGTTGCCGGCGATGTCCTTGGAGGTGGTCAGGGCGGCCGCGGGGATGGTGCTCGGTGAGTGAGGCCGGGGTCCGGGGTGTGAGTGGCGCCCCTGCCGCGGGCCGCCGCCGCGCTCCGGCCGAGTATAGCGCTCAGCGCTGCGCGCGGATGGAGGCAGGCGGCGAGGGCGGGCCGGGCCGGGCTTCTGCCGGCGCCGCAGGCTCCCGCGCGGCCCCGCGGAAGGAAAGCCCGTGATTCCGCCGGGAGAGGCCCGGCCAGACCTCAGGGCCCCCCGAGTGTGCGCGTCTTCGGAGTGACCCTCTGGCGACGACTCGAGAATGCCTCTCTCGCTCACCCTCGTTTATGTGGCAGGGCCTGGGAGGCCGTCTGGTGCAGTAGGCAGAGGAGAGGATGTAGGATCCGAAGTGATGTCTCTGCCCGCTCACAGTTGCGAGGCCCTTGTGCAATTCGTTTACCTTCGGAGCTTTTGGTTTCCTTTAAAGGCCAGAGGAAACTGATGTTTATTTTGATTTTCTGTGCTCTGGCACCAGGATATCCGATTTATATATTTCATCCTTAGTACTTCAAGATACGAATATCGTTTCTCTCATTTTAGCGGCTCAGAAACAAGCCCAGAAGGTTAAGTGAACTCTCCAGGGTCCCTGGCTGTTAAAGTGCAACATTCCAGTTGGACTGTGTGGCCAATTACAAAGCCCTTGTTCTGTTGTTGGGATTCAAGTAGATATTAATTGAAGCAGTATCACAAAGGAAAATGATCAAAGTTCATTTTGAAAAGCCAAATTTGATCAGTTTCTTAACAGAATGGATGTCCTTGGAGAGGAGAGTGGGAAAATAAACTGATACAATTTCTTTTGGACTTTGATACATTTTTTTAATTAAAGAAAATCGAAGTATCTTTTGGCTGTGCGCATGGCATGTGGGATCTCAGGGATCCCGGGATGGAACCCGCACCCCCTGCAGGTGCAGTTGTAACCACTGGACCAGCAGGGAAGTCCCTGGAATTTGATAATTTTCACTGATCAGATACATGTTCTGTTTACAAAGATAAAGAATGGATAAAGTGGCAGCAGTATGAGTGACTGGTAATTATTGATCAAACGAGTAACTTACTCTCTTTCTGTAAAACAGCAGAACTGTATGTCTCTGACCGAGAGGGAAATGATGCTACCGGTGATGGAACCAAGGAGAAACCCTTTAAAACAGGCCTTAAGGTAGTGCCTCTTCCTCATTAGGAAAACGACTTTGTATTTATTGATTCCTGCCAGTTATTATATGACTTGTCAGGAGTTTTATCTCAAGCACTAGATTTGAAGAGAACTTCCCGAAAAGGGCAAGTAAGGGGTGTATACAGGTATGTAGCTTTAAGGGTATTAGATGCTGAATGCCTCAAGTTATTTGAACTTCCTTTTCGGAGGGGGTGGGGGACATACACCTTGAGGCTTGTGGGATCTTTAGTTCTCTGGCCAGGATTGAACCCAGGCCCTTGGCAGTGAAAGCACCAAGTCCCTAACCACTGGATTATCAGGGAATTCCCCTTGAACATTTTTAATAGGTGTCTTTTCTTCCTTACCATCAGCATTGCATCTTGGAATTTTTCTCTCCAATGAGTCAAATGATCAGTTTTTAATTCTTGTAGAAATAAAAATTATCTTCCCATAGTCATACTGAGTTTATTCCAAACATTTCTTCCAAACTGACTCCTCAGAGTTCTCTTGGTGAATTTACCACTTGAATCCAGGTGTGACCTTGAACCTTGAGATTCAGGAGCCTGATTTATACCAGTACTAGGAAAGGGACCTGTTCCTCAGAACAGGCTCTCAGGATTTCATGAGTCTGGAGCCTAAAGCCAGGATGCTAATTTAACAGTAAATTATTGTTTCTCAGCATGTTCTCTAAGCCAACTTACATGGAAGGCCAAATACAGTGCAGATGAGTTCTTCAAGAGCCTGGACTTAGGACGTAGGTATCTGCTTGTATTAGGTTACAGTGTAGGGCCAGGAAGCCATCCCTCTGGAGGTATCTGTGGCCTTGCCTGTTGACTGGAATGGCTGTAGCTGCCACAGAAGGAAGCTGGGTAGTGCCCTGTCCAGGGCGGCACTAGGGAGAGCACTGCCCTGACTCCTGTGTGTCCGTGGCTGGCCAGTCCCCTTTGTTGCGAGCTGTGTTACAGTATTTATTTAGGTCATTATCAAGTGTTGCTGTCCTAGGACCATTGGCTCCTCTTTTAGCTCACACTCTGATTATGTTCTGGTGTGTCAAACACGGATCTTATTTTTCTTAAACCTTAGCAGAAAGACTCTCATTTCAGATTGTTGGAGTGATTCCCCAAAACTGACAGTAGTGTTTAGATGAATGTATGCTGTTAGCAAAAAGCGTGCCAGTCTGATTTGGAGAATTACTTTTGGGTTCTTTCCATGTGTGATAGCAAAGAAAGAATCAGTACAGACTGTCAGGTAGTAAATCAATCCTTAATGATTTACAAACATCTTACAGAGTCTGATTATTAAAAGGAGAAGCTGAACTCTGTTGGATGTTTCCAAAAGATCCAGGTTCCCTCCTCCTCTCTAGCAGTAATTGAGTTAAGACTGGTGTTCAATCAAGAAGAAAAGTATTTTTCAGGTTTAGAAAAGGTCAGTTTTCATAAGCTTCAGATGTTACACTAGAGACAACATTACATTTCTTGATTGATGATAATTTGGGAGAAGATTTGAAGGAATATTTGAAGCAGTTAATAAAATACTTATTTTTTACATACTTCCAACCATCAATTTTTAAAGAAAAGAATATAAGCTATAAGATATCAAATGATACAGTGATATCAGATATGTTCCAGTATATCTGGAAGGGTTGAAAAGGGTTACGTATTCTACACACACAAATTTTCCCAGTTAAATAAAACCTAGCCTTCTGCGTCCCTGACCATCGTGTGGTTGAGAGTTCCTGAAATGACTCGCCTGGATCCCTCTTGAGGATTGACCCCTGGCGCTGCTCTGCAGCTGGCCTCTGCTGTCTGCTGTCCCTTCAGTTGTCAGCACACTTCCTGCGGGTCCCTGTGGCCTCTTACAATCCGTTGCTTCTTGTTCACTAGTATGGGCAGCTGTAGACTGTGTAAAATGACATTGCTAGAATCGTTCAGGAAAGGATGTCTGCTTGAAGCACAGTCTGAGTACGTTCAGCCGTGCCTTCTACCAGCATTGACCTTTGCTGCTGGGGTCTTCGTGTTTTCTTCTGGGCTCTTGATAATGTTCTAGGTGATGGAAGTTACCTCGTGAGTCAGGTGTTATCCTAATTTTAAACATTGCATGATGTTAAAGGAACGTCCTTTTTCTCCCTCCCCAAGGCTTTGATGACAGTTGGAAAAGAACCCTTTCCTACCATTTACGTGGATTCACAAAAAGAAAATGAGGTAAGGTAAACCTAAAACTTCATAGAATTTGATTTTGTGAAGAAACTTTCGTTGGAATACAGAGGTCTGGAAAACACTAAATGTCTGTTTATCTCTCCAGAGGTGGGATGTTATTTCTAAGTCCCAGATGAAGAACATTAGGAAGCTGTGGCACAGGGAGCAGATGAAGAGTGAGTCCCGGGAGAAGAAAGAGGTGAGCAGTGAGCGCTCTGTGACCGCTTTTCAGTTTAGGACACCAGATGCCATGTTAACGATTGCCATTTACTAACACTAGGCAGAAGACAGCTTGCGAAGAGAGAAGAACCTGGAAGAAGCAAAGAAGATCACCATTAAGAATGACCCGGGTCTTCCAGAGCCGAGATGCGTGAGTGTGGTGCAGGCCGTTTCACGTGGTGCGCCCACGGCTCATGCTGTCACTTTCTGGGTCTGAGGAGCGTGCTGCCTGCTCTGGTCTTTGCACTCCTGTCTTTTCTTTCAGAAGGGAGAGAGCGCGGTAGCGCTGGAGAGGTGTGTCTGGTCCTTGTGGGGCTCACTTTTTTGAGTAATCGCCATGTTGAACACATTCTGTCCCCACTGAAAGCTGGCAGCCCTGGCATCTGGGCCTGGTGGGCTGTGGGTCTCAGTCACGTGATTTTACCCTCCCTGGGGACAGTTCCCTCACCGTAAAAGGAAGAGGTTGAAATCCATGATTGTCATGACCTCTTAAGAGAAAAAGGTTTTTGTGATTTTTTAAAAAATTGGATTATGTCTATGTTCTTTCTAGAAGAGGATGTTATTATTATTGCTGCTGAATTGTCATGTTTTTCTTGCTTCCTTAGTGAGGGAGCCGTGCTTGGCCACACCCGTCAGACCCTTCCTCCCCTCCCTCTCCCCTCCGTCCCCAGATGAAAAGCCAGCCTTGGTAGCGTCCACCTCCCAGGGTGGCAGGAGGGTCTGGGAGGTCAGGGAAGGGGCTGTACATGGACTAGGGTTGTTGCTGCCATGAATTTTATTGATCCATTGACTTTATATAGCAATATCTGAAGTTCTGGGTGTTTCTCACAGCCAGTTTTGCACTAGGAGAAAGAAGACTTGGGTTTTTGTTTTTAATCCCTCTCATATGGTGAGATTTTCTGGCTCTGACCTGCGGTAGAGTGGCTATCTGCAGTTTTACTTCAGTTGTGGTTTTTAACACCTTACTGCCATCCATCCGATATTCGTGACAAAGTTGGTATGTGATGAATGACATGCTGAGTCAAACATTATTTACTTTAACTTGACAGGTGAAGATTCGGGAACTAGAAGGATATAGAGGCCAAAGGGTAAAGGTGTTTGGCTGGGTCCACAGGCTGCGTAGGCAAGGTAACTGGCAGAGTTGTACTTTTCTCTCTCTCTTTAATTTTCAATATCCCTAGTACAGTATTGTCAATTAAAATAAATAAATTTATATTTTTTAAAAAGGCACACAAAATAAGGAAAGATTCTTTTTAATATAAATATTTAGACAAATCAGGAAATAGAATGGCATGTACTATAAAAATTTTTTTTCCGTATCCCTAGTTTTAAATGAAGAACATAAGAAAAAGCATTTACTTGAGGGTATTTTTGTTTGGGAATGCTAGCTCTTTAAAGGAAACAGTGATTTATATCCTAAGGTTATTCTTTTAGTACAACTATTGAAAGTTTAAAAATTTAAATGTTGCTTAACTGTATTGGATACAGTCAGTTGTATTCTTTCATCCTGGATACAGTGATCAGGAGATATCCAGGAAATGTTTGCTGAACTGCGCTGAGTTATGTAAGGGAAAGCAGGGGGTGCGCTACCGAGAGAGCAGAGCCAAACTTCA
The DNA here is from genome assembly GCA_917880005.1 of Nanger dama. Taxonomy (NCBI): domain Eukaryota; kingdom Metazoa; phylum Chordata; class Mammalia; order Artiodactyla; family Bovidae; genus Nanger; species Nanger dama. Next base: position 5,300,486 of record CAKJTW010000029.1, read on the forward strand.
CTGGTGTCTGCGGCTGAGCTTCGGATTAGCATATTTGTACTTGGTCCTGATGTTTTGCTTTCTCTTTTTATTATTATTATGTTTTTGCATGTCGTTTATTGTAAGTGGTTATCAAATCCTTCATAAAAGAAGAAACAGGGCATAAAAAGCCACGAGTGACTCTGTGTGGCAGTGTGTCTCACCCCCAGGGACGCCCTGTGCGGGGCGCTGCAGGGGACTCGGGGGCAAAGGAGACACAGTCCCTCGACCCACATGTTTATGGCCTTGCTTTCCCGTGACGCTGTGGGTCAGGAGGCTTGCGTAGGGTTTGAAAATACAGAAAATAATGTGAAATACTTTGCAGATTCTGAGTAGTGAGACTACTTCCAAGGAGCGAGGCCCCGTAGAAGGTTTGAATTTTCCACGTTTAAACTTGGCAGTTCCTTCATACGTGATTAAATTATGAGAAAGTCCTTTCAGGTGCCTCAAGAACAGTCCGGCTAAACGTCCTCTTTCTTGTTTTTAGGAAAGAATTTAATGTTTCTGGTGTTGCGGGACGGTACGGGTTTTCTCCAGTGTGTCTTGTCAGATGATTTGGTAAACGTTTTCTCATATTTACGATGGCTGAATATTTGTTTTTTTCAGTAGGTTCCTTTATTGTTAGTTTAGGGAATTTGGGGATCTGGAACTGTTATTGTGGGGAATTTCAAACACTTCAGAGACGGAACAGCGGGAGGAAACCTCCCAGGCTTCTCTGTGAGCCTCAGTAGTGTCTCAGTTGGGCTGCTGTGACTGAGTGCCCTAAACGGGGGGTGTGGTGTCAACAGAAGGCTATTTCTCACGGTTCTCGTGGTTGGAAGTCCAGATCAGGGTGTGGCGTGGTCAGGTTCTGCTGAGGGCCCTCTTCCGGGTTGCAGACTGCCCACTGCCTGTTGTATCCACATCCTCAGCTTGCAGAGAAGGGAAAGCATTAATCCCACTCGTGAGGGCCCCACCCTCATGCCCTGATGTAATCCTAACTGCCTCTCAAAGGCCCCACCTCCTAACAACATCAGGTGGCAGGAAAGGGTTTCAACATAGGGATTTGGGAGGGATACGCGTTAAGTCTTTAAATCTTTTAACTAATATATTGCCAGTTCTGGTTTACTCTCCCCCCTCCCCTTTATCTCCCAGACATCGTATTTCATGTAAACATACTTGCATATGCTTCCCCAGGAAGAAATATTTTTAATATAATCACACTACCATTATCACACCCCCTCCCCCAAAAAGTATCCAGTTAGATTCTCCCAATTGATACCTAATGTCTTTTTACAGTCGTTCAGTTTGAATGAGGATGGGAGCAGAGCTCCATGTTGCCTTTAGTTGAGAATGTTCTGAAGTCTCTCTGTCTGCAGCACTTCTCCCTTTCATTCTCTTTTCTCCACTGCACTCCCCCATGAGTTACTGGAAAGAATCGGGTCATCTGTCCTGTAGGACTTGTCACATTCTGGATTTGGTCCATTGCATCACAAGGTGTAAATGTTCCTCTATCCTTTGTGTTTCTTACGAGCTGGAGGTTAGGTCTGATCACATTCAGGTCTGCTGGACATAACTGCTTCATGGACATAGCTGTCTTTTTCAGTTACATCACATCAAGAATCACATAGTTCCAGTCGTCCTTATGATGAGTGGATTCAGGTGCTGATGGCCTGATCCCTCCCTTGTAAAGTTCTTCACTTTTTTAAAGAGATGTGGACTAGTGTGTGTGTGCACATACATGTCTACACGTACACGTAGGATGTGTGCACGTGTATGTGTGTGTCTGTATATAGATAAATGCTTGGTTGAATGGCCGTCTTTTTATCTTACAGTTTTGGACTAGGTAACCTGTTCATAAACAGCCCCCTTTGCTTTCTGTGTGGCGGGATGTCTCACTGTAAATGTGAGCAGCTAAACTTGAACTTGATTTTTCCGTAGTGTCAGTGTTACAACGGCGTTGTCTTGTCCACCGAGAGCAGTGTCGCGGTGTACGGAATGCTGAATCTTACCCCAAAGGGCAAGCAGGTGAGTGTGTGGGGTTTCTGAGAGAAGAGTGGTAATCTTGTTGCTTTCCAATATCTTTGTTTTGGGGTTTTTTTTTTGGAATTTAGCATTATAAATATAAAAATGTGATGCACTTGCTAAGTTTAGAGTGCCTTTTCCTTTTCCAGCGAAATATGTGTGCTGTACAGCTTGTATGATGTAACAATCTCAGTGATTTTCTGCCTAAAGAATTACTGAATAATCTTCAGGGGCAAGAATGACTTGCTGTTTATATGTGAATAATTTTTCAGCTAGGTGAAAATAAAAAGTTCATCTACTGGAAGTGTTTCAGGACAGAACAGTAATCTAAATTTGAAACTTTTAAAATAGAATTTGAAAGACTCTTAAAAAAAACTCTGACAGTTTCCTAGCCAACACACATGTCACCTAGTACCAGTTAAAATCTGCTACTGCCGACTCTGTGCGACCCCATAGACAGTAGCCCACCAGGCTCCCCCGTCCTTGGGATTCTCCAGGCAAGAACACTGGAGTGGGTTGCTGTTTCCTTCTCCAGTGCATGAAAGTGAGAAGTGAAAGTGAAGTCGCTCAGTCATGTCCGACTCTTAGCGACTCCATGGACTGCAGCCCACCAGGTTCCTCCGTCCATGGGATTTTCCAGGCAAGAGTACTGGAGAGGGGTGCCATTGCCTTCTCCGAGTGAAGAGCTACTTGTTGGTAATTATTGTTCAAGTAACAACTGTGGTTGGATTTGTCCTTGGGAAAGAAAACAAAGACGACATATTAAGCAGCAGAGGGAGCCCATGGGGTCCTCCCACGAGACTAGAACCTGTATTAGGAGTGAATATCTGGCTCAGGTTCACTGGATTTGCCTTGTAAGTAACGCGCTTGCACAGTGGAGTGGCTCTCTTGGTGCTTCTTGCTGCCAGTGTTGGGCACCAAGATGGCTATGTATTCCACACTGTGTGGCTTCTATATGCAAGGCTTTCGATGGGATTATTAGGGAGGACTGGAATTTTTACTATCTCTATGTTCCAGAGAGAAACATCTCTTAGTAAAACCTTGGTATTTAAGGAATTTTTCAGTGTGAGTGTTACGTTACTTTTGAATTACTGGGCAAAGGCTGGAAAGATATACTAAAATGTTGACGGTACTTAGTGGTCACTCCAGGTCATGGGGTTATAGTTTACTTTCGAGTTTGTGCTTTTCTGTTTTGTGAAAAAGTGTGTGTGTGTAAGTGATTGACTCTGAAAGAAATATTAAATCTGTCAATATGGAATTTAATTACTGGGTCTTTGTGTTTAGAAGGGTAAGCTGGTGAAGATAGGTTCTTAGAAACGGGAGCTTACTGGAAATGTCGCCACGAGTGAGACTCCCTCGCCCTGTGCACACTTTCTCCTCCTCCCTCCCTCTCTTCCTCCCTGCCCCATTTAAAACTGTAGGCTCCGGGGGCCACGAGCTGAGCTGTGACTTCTGGGAGCTGATCGGGTTGGCCCCCGCGGGAGGCGCTGACAACTTGATCAACGAGGAGTCCGACGTGGACGTCCAGCTCAACAACAGACACATGATGATCCGGGGGAGAGCACGTCCAAGATCCTGAAGGCGCGCTCCGTGGTCACCAGGTGCTTCAGAGACCACTTCTTCGACAGGGGGTACCACGAAGTAAGTGCGGCGGGTTGTCCCCTGTAGACGACGCCCTCTCGCGTGTTTGACCTTGAGCCCCAGTGCTCACAAAAGGCCTCTGTTTACCCCTTTCCTGTTGCCACAGATCACTCCTCCAACGTTAGTGCAAACGCAGGTGGAAGGCGGCGCCACACTCTTCAAGCTCGACTACTTTGGGGAAGAGGCGTATCTGACGCAGTCCTCTCAGCTCTACCTGGAGACCTGCATTCCAGCCCTGGGGGACGTCTTCTGCATCGCACAGTCATACAGGGCAGAACAGTCCAGAACACGAAGGCACCTGGCTGAGTATGCGGTTGTCTATTTGCGTTCGTTTTAAATTTTGTTTTCTGAGAAAACCTGTTCAGAGAAGCAGTCTTCGTGGAGGTAAATGACAGTCTGTGTAAAAACCTCTGAAGTATTAAGAGGTTTTATAAAGGGTACTTGAGGGGAAGGAGTGTGATGATTTGGGAGAATGTCATTGAAACATGTATAATATCATATATGAAACAAATCGCCAGTCCAGATTCGATGCATGATACTGGATGCTTGGGGCTGGTGCACTGGGACGACCCAGAGGGATGGTATGAGGAGGGAGGGGCGTTCAGGATGGGGAACACGTGTATACCTGTGGTGGGTTCATGTTGATGTATGGCAAAACCAATACAATATTGTAAAGTAATTAACTTCCAAAAAAAAAGGGTACTTGAATGAGTTAATGGAAACTGTCCAAGAAGTTCTACCCCTTAGCTCATGAAGGTCTGTTGATTTGCTCTCTCTTGATCCTTTGTGTGTTGGGGAATAAATAAGAAATCACTAAGAAGGAGGAATGGAAGTCGGGTGGGCTAAACTAGTTTGCAGAGTTGGGAGTTGATTAGCACGGTGGGAGTTTTACTTTTGTGGACAGTTTCCCAGTGTTAAGATCCTTGCTTGAGAAAAACTTGGTGGAAAGAAGGAGCTGCTCTGAGCTAGTGTCGTGTCCTCAGATACACTCACGTGGAAGCCGAGTGTCCTTTCCTGACCTTCGAGGAACTCCTGAACCGCCTGGAGGACTTGGTGTGTGACGTGGTCGACAGAGTCCTGAAATCACCCGCAGGGAGCATAGTGCGCGACCTCAACCCGGTAGGTCTGCCACTGTTTGGAGACGTGAAACAAGACTCTGCTTGAGCAAGGTCCACATTCTCGATCTGTATAGATTTAATAGCTGGTGAGCTTTGAAATAAATGACTGGTTTTTGAATTATAGTTGATATATAACACACTACTTTTAGGCCACACCATAATGCCTTGATATATATATATATAAAACATGTGTTAGAAGATGGGGCTTCCCTGCTGGCCCAGTGGCTGAGGGCCCACCTGCCAGTGCAGGAGGCCCGGGTGCCCCGGGGCTGCTGGGCCTGCGCACCGCACCACAGCTGCGGAAGCCCACGCGCGCCAGGCCCGTGCCCCCACGAGAGCAGCCACCACAGTGAGGGGCCTGCACACCGCAACGCAGACCCCGCAGCCAAAATGAATACAATTTTCTAAGAATAGAAGATGACCCCCACGCCACACCTAGTTACAGCTTTTCTCTTATGATGCAGCCTTTCAAGATCCTTTCCTATCAACTTTCAAATTTATGACACAGTGTTATTGATTATAGTCACCACGTCATACATTACATCCTATTGGGACTTAACGTCTTTTATACCTGGAAGTTTGTACTTTTTGATTCCCTTCACCCATTTCAACACTGATATTTTGAAGACTAAAATTGAATACTAGTCATTGCCAGTAATTTCATAGTATTTTAACTTACGTAGAAAGTTGGTATGTGTTTTCCATTTTTAGGGATGTCCAGTTTTTTGTGGGGGAGGGGTTTGACTACACTGCGTGGCTTGTGGGATCTTAGTTCCAGCTGGATGCTTGGCAGTGGAAATGCAGAGTCCTAACCACTGTACTGCCAGAGAATTCCCCAAGTTGCTTTTAAGTCTGAAAGAATTTTTTTTAATGTTTAAAAATAGCTTTTATTTCTTAAAAGTTAACATGGCATAATAGGAAACCAAAAAAACTCAGGGTGCAGAAAACAAAGTCATTCATCATCACAAGCAGTTTACCGTTTGACAAGCCCTTCCAGCTCTCACGTGTGTGTCTTCACAACTGAGCATCCATTTTTATTATGATTAAGATCATCCTATTATGTGTCATACTGTTTCACACATCATGAATACCTGCCATTTCAAAGTCCCAAAGCTACGAGTATTTTGATAAACAAGAATGCACTACACCAGCTCTATCTGGAGGAAAAAGAATGTAATCCAGCCTTTCTTGGTGACGAGAATTTCAGAAAAGACAAAAATGGCAGTAGGCCTCTAGATAAAGATATCGGCAGAGTTAGGATTAAAATTCCCTTAATGTTCAATTAAAAATGAGACCTAAATCAACGGAGTACACAAAGTGTAACGCTTCTAAGAGGATTCATTATCTGATCCAAACTATTAAAGGTATTAGCAAGGAGGCATGTTTCCATTGAATTAATGACTAAATAGTGCCTTCCTGTAGCACCAAGAAACCCACACACAGCAGTGGTTGTTCTCGAAACATGAACGTGGACGCATCCACATACCCCCTCCCTCATGCTTCTGCTCCTCTGCTGCCAGCGCCAGTGAGCAAGTCCTGACGTCATGAAGTGATGTCTCTTACTAACGGTAAATAGCATCTCTTGAAATGTTCGTGTGAATGGTTTCCTCATATACACAGTGTTTTTCCTTTCTACTGTAGAATTTTAAGCCCCTAAGCGGCCTTTCAAACGGATGAACTATTCAGATGCTATTGTGTGGCTGAAAGAACACAACGTAAAGAAAGAAGACGGAACTTTCTATGAATTTGGAGAGGTATGGATTCCTCTGTAGTCACTGTGTCAAAGGGAGCCTTATACTTAAGTGGATTGCTCCTTCCTGTCACCACCAATGTCGGAGGCATCTGCTTGTTGTTAAAACATGACAACCACAGACCCTCCTTCTGGGGCTTGTCTGAGGACCCGCGGCTCAGTGGTCAGAGTGGCCCCTGGGACAGTGCCTTTCCTGTGGTCGTCAGAGCATCTTAGCCAGCCTGTAGCCTTCACAGCCCATCCTTTGCTCTTCCGCGAGTCCTTGCTCTTAGTAGCTCTAGCTGTAGTCTCTCGTCTGGCAGCACATGTCAGAGTGTTGTGAACTTTGAAGTCATGTGCAGAGTGCTGGCATGTGTGTATGCTCGTTTTGGTTTTCTGGAGGAAATAACTGGCTCTTTCAGAAAGGATGAAAAGTGAGAGCCGCTCAGTCGTGTCTGCCTCTGTGCTTCCCCATGGACCGCAGCCCACCAGGCCCCTCTGTCCATGGGCTTGCCCAGGCAACAAGGCCTCCTTCCTCCCAAACAGTGAGTTAGAACTCCTCCTTGTGGAGGAGGTCCAAGGAAGAAAATAGCCACCGGTTACAGTGTAAAACCAGGAGAGACGCTTTGATGGGGAAGGTGGCCCAGCGCCCCGGCTACCGTGAGCATGTCTGCCCTGCCCGGGAACACCCTCCCAGCGCTGTTTCTGGGAATAGGTTATTAACACTATTCCAAACCCGCTTCCTTGTGCATTTAACCACTCCTTACCTAGTATTTGCAAATCTGTTTTACAAATGAAATGTGTGATTTTTGTTTCATTTTTAGAAAGAAATTAGAGAGGACAGTGTACTAGGCTTATATGAATTACTTTAATTGTTTCATGAATTCGGTTGACCTTGTGTAAAACCAGATTCTGTGCTGAAAACCCGAGCGCTGTCACCATCTAGTACAGCAAGCTGGTGGGACTGAGTGGAAAGAACACAAGCCCCCTAGGTGGGCTTCAGTCCCGCCTCTGTCTCGCTGCTGAGTAACAGGCCAGTGACCCCGCTGTCTGATTCCCCGTCTCTGCCTTGGAGGCAGCGTCCGCTTGTGAAGTCAGAGGGCTTCCTGAGCTCAGTGCCCGGCAGGCAGCCCTCCGAGCCTGTCAGCACTTTCTCTCCCTGTCAGCGTCATCTCACACACAGGAAGGGGCAAGGATAGAGCAGAGGCCTCCAGACCCTGGGACAGGCAGTGAGGCCCTTTCCCTGCAGTTAGGTTGCGCTCTAGTGTGTGAAGAGCTCCCCCACTCCCCCTCGTTTCCTCTCTGGACTGTAGAGGGCGCAGGGCTCCAGGCCGAGAGCTTGCAGACCACTGTGCCCGGCGATGGGGAGCTCCCTCAGCTCTTAACCTTAAATCAGTCTTGCCCCATTCTTTCCAATCAGTTTCTACCAGGATGGGTTTTTTTCAGTTTGAACTTGAATTTATGTGTGGTCTACTGAAGGATGCGTGAGCGGAAACCAGATTAGCTTGATTCATCATTATCTGACCTCTCTTGGCTAACTGCTGCAGGTGTGGTTACACTTATGAATTCGACACTGGTTATTTGTCTTACAGTCGTGTCTTAGGACTGTTGAAGGCATGCAGATTTATTGTAACAGGAAAGGGGCGGAGATAACAGGAGTTTAAGATTGGTGTTATTGATAACTTAGTGTGCGTGTGTAGATCAATGACGTTGTGAAGCATCTGCTGATTATCTTACACCTTATGGGACTGGGTGGACTGCGTTTGCTTCAGACCCAGATAAAACTGGCCACTGGAAAGGGAGATAATGGAGCAGTGTATCCCCTCTGTGTGTGTGTTTGTTCCTCGTGCAAGGTGCAGATGTAATGTAGGAAGAGGCAGCCCTGCTTCCAGAAATGGGCCCTCACTCCGGCGTGGTCACGGGTTATGGGTGGGTGTGTGTTCTGGGCTCTGTTGGGTGAGTAAGATGACGGACTGCCGCTGGACCAGGGCGCCTTTCGAGGTCTAGATGTTCATGAAGCCCCTGTCTAACCTCAGGACATCCCGGAAGCTCCAGAGAGACTGATGACAGACACCATCAACGAGCCCATCTTGCTATGTCGCTTTCCCGTGGAGATCAAGTCCTTCTACATGCAGCGCTGTCCCGAGGACCCCCGCCTCACCGAATCTGTCAGTCTAGGATTCAGATAGTGACTTTGCTTTTGAAGGGTGGGGGGGTGGGGGCATTGGAATAAGACACAGCTCATAGCAAATATTTTATTATACATCTTCAGCGTTTCAAGCAGTGTTTTCTGCCGTCTGATGGTGTTTAGCCTGCCTTGTTGAGTTACGGCATTTGAGTCATATTTGCGTTTGGCACGATCATCAGACACTTTTAGTGATTTCCATTTAAATTCTGGAGCAGTGCCGCGACTGAAAGCCTGGTCGTAACTGTGTTTTATTTACTCATTCTGAAAGGTTGACGTGTTGATGCCCAATGTTGGTGAGATCGTGGGTGGCTCCATGCGTATCTGGGATAATGAAGAGATCCTGGCAGGTTACAAAAGAGAAGGGATCGACCCCGCCCCCTATTACTGGTACACGGATCAGGTAAGAACTTCTACTCAATAAGCCCTTTAACGTTGTTTCAATATAATAGTTCTGTTTAAATTGAAGTCGCCAAAAGGGAAGAATTCAGGGTGGACCCTTAGCATGTGAAGGAGCTGTATTCAGTCCTGTGGTTTTAATAACGTGGCATGTGAGTATTGCAGGTTTTGCCTTTGGCCACTAATACGTTAACTTAATTTGAAAACCTGTTAACTGCTGGCCTCGCTCGTTGCTACTGAGTTTTTAAAAATGTGTCATCAGATCTTACTAATACCTAGTTCCTTTTTTTCTGATAAACAGACATTGGCTTACTTTGAAGTGTGGAATCTTTTCTTTCTAGGGTGTTAAGTGCCTGGTTTATTTTTCATACCTAAGTATTTTCTCCCATGTGGCCCATGAAGGAGTGTAGCTTAAGGGTTGGATTCCTCATTTATTCTTGGCTGTGCTGGCCATTGTTGCGGGGCACAGGCTCCTCACTGTGGGGGCATGGGCTCCTCACTGCAGGGGGCATGGGCTCCTCACTGCAGGGGGCACGGGCTCCTCACTGCAGGGGGGCACGGGCTCTAGGGTGTACATGCCTCAGTAGCTGCGGTGCCTGGGCTTAGCTGCTTCTGAGCACATGGGATCGTCCCAGACCAGGGATTGAACCTGTGTCCCCAGCATTGGCAGGCAGATTCTCAGCCACTGGATCCCCAGGGAAGTCCAAGGGTTGATCCCTTAACCACAATAAGTGGACTCCTTTTCCAGCAGAAAACTTTCACGGTTTTAGACAAAATTGTAAACTAAGCCTTTATTCCTCCATCTCTCTGTCTTTCTCTAACAGAGAAAATATGGCACGTGTCCACATGGTGGCTATGGCCTGGGCTTGGAACGGTTCTTAACTTGGATTCTGGACAGATACCACATCCGAGACGTGTGCTTGTATCCTCGGTTTGTGCAGCGCTGCAAGCCATGACTGGCCCCCCACCCCCAGAGCTTCGAGGAAAGAACACGGTTCATGGAAGGAACAGAATGCCTCTTAAAAGGAGCCAAAATCTCCCCCCGCCTTTTTTTTTTAAATTCCACTGGAGTGTGTCCATTTCTGTTTTCTTTTTTTCATTCCTGCTACCACAGAAAGCAGTTCAAAACATTTTTAATATCGAGCAACATTGATATTATCATTTTAAGGAAAAAGTACACATTGAAAAGTTTGGGAGAAACTGTGGCATGTAGCTCTGCAGTTAGGAGTATGTCTCAGCGCTTTATCCACCTTTAGGTTACAGTCTTTATGTCGCATAATTTTAAAATATGATCTGAGACATTCCAGTGATTTAATCTCTCTGTCCTTTTAAGTGTAACTGGAATTCTTTTAATTTATATCACTTTATCATATTAATGAGTTCAACACCTTGGGGGAAAATTGATAATCTGCTGTAAAAATCTAGTATTAGAACAGCATAAATCAGCAGATACGGGAATGATAGGACTACAGTCTTTTGCATCTGTTGTGAATCTTTCCTAAATCCCATAGCTGCTTATAACTCTAAAGCATACAAATTGGTGTGGAGGAATTTGTAAAAATGGAATTGCCTTAAACAGTTTGAAGTGACAGCAAGTTTTTTGGCACATCAGTGAACAGCTTGCTTTCTCGCATTAGTTTAAACTAAAGAGGCAGGGTGATCTCTCTCTCCTGGTAGTTCCACAGCAATTCAGAACAGAGAAGTTCCCAAAGGGCTTGCAGCTGGCATCTTAAGGACAGCCCTCCGTGACTGTTGGCATCACCCCACACACTGTGTCTGTAGGTCTAATCTCTCCTACCTTATTGACTCTCAGGCTCACTGAATGGCTCCCGTTCAGGTTTGGTTAATTTCTCCCCTCAAATGCATGGCAGTGTGCTCTCAGCAAGCTCTGTCCCCACAGTCAATAAATGGGCACATGCGAACACTCTTTGCCGACGTAATTCTTTAAAGCTGAATGTCTGTTTCACATTAATTCGTGCCTTTTGTATTTTTAAAATACTATTCATGATTTGTATGTGTGAAATTAGATATTACTGAATTTAGTAGGTATTACTAAATACATGGTAGGGAAAAGGAAGGTGTTTTGAAGTTAGATGTGGGTGCTGGCCACCTCACTTTATGATCTTTCTCTGTGTTTCTGGACACGTTGAAGTGTATCTTATTCTGCAGTTAAGTGAAATGAGAGCTGCAATGGGGGCGTCTGTAGTAGATTTGGCCTCTATCTTTAAATAAGAAATACTGGTTAGAATGTGAATGAGCTTTAATTGGATTCAACTAAGCAATTCACTTGATCAGAATTTAGGTGAGGAGATTAGACTCATACATTTTAACTGTATAAATTGGTCAAGCACCTTGAATACTGACGGAAAACAGTGGGACTAGGTGGGGATAAAGGGGTCAAAGGTGACATCAAGCCAGGAACCCAAGCGGCAAACCTCAGGCGCCTGGGCTTCCGTTTCCTTCTCTCTGGTGGTCTCTGTGACCCGAGGGTTACCCCCCAGCGCGTCCCCGCCAGGCGTCCACCTCTCAGACCCCCGGGCTCTGAGTTCCTGCTCTGGCAGGACTCATCTCGTGGCTCTTTCCTGCCCGTAACCTCTTCCTGTTGCGTGAGTCTCACACTAGCAACCCCTGTTCCTTGGGTACTCGTGTAGCTGACCTGCTGAAAGTTCTGGAGACGGGTGGGAGGTTAATCTTAACAGCAATGCAAATGACTTCAGTATCGGCTTGGCCAAAAAGTTTGTTCAGGTTTTTCTGTACCATCTCGTGGAAAAACCTAAAAAAAACCTGGGCAACCCAGTACAGCTTTCCATTTTGGTCAATGTCCTGCAGCTGTTTCTGGCCACCTGACTCCTCCCATCCGGCTGCCTCTAGCATTTTCTAAAAGTTTCCTGTTTTATTTACGTGGATGTGGCAGGTGTTAGTGGCTCGCAAACTCTCCATTGTGGCAATGGGATCTGGTTCCCCTGGCCAGGGGGTCGAGCCTGGGCCCTGCACTGGGAGCGGGGAGTCGGCCACTGGACCACCAGGGGACGGCCCCAGAATTTGTCGTTTAGTGTAGAGTGATGTGACTGTCAGAAGCAACCTCATACACAAGGAGGTCACTTGGGACTGTAACCGTACTGGTGCTCAGGTCTCATCCCAGAGCAGTAGAATCTGAATTTCAGGGATGGACCCAGGATTTCTTTTTTTAATATTTATTTTTATGTATTTATTTGGCTGTGCTGAGTCTTAGCTGTGGCATATGGGATGTAGCTCCCCAACCAGGAATTGAACCCTGGGCCCCTGCCTTAGGAGCATGGAGTCTTAGCCACTGGACTACCAAGAAAGCCCCAGCCTGGTTTTCAAAAGCCTGCGCACGCGAGGCTGCGGCAGAGTTAGGTTGACTCATCTAGTAGCTGCCTCCCACTTCTGAAGCCGAACTTAAGCCTCATCATCACTGTAGGTCCTTATTTTTCACATTCATCTGAGAGTGTTCCCAGCCTCAGGGTTGAAATGGGAACACTGGGGTAAAGCTGAGACTGTTTGATATTGACCAATAGCCACAAAAACACTATACCTGTGTACTCAGCTTTCAAGTGATACTGGGAAATTCGCAAAATAACAGAGTACTGCTTTGTGTCAGCCATGTGCTACCACGTGCCATGGTCCCCACAATAAAGTATTAATTTATACAGTATATAAACTTTACAGCCCTCTAATAAGCAATAGCACTTATTATTCCTGAGATAATGGCTGAGAAAGCTTAAAAATCATTCCTGAAGATGCATCGTTAAAAGTGACAGAATGGAGTTTAAACTCCAAAGCTTGAATGATTTTAAACTTAGGATCATATTATTTCATTCAGTCCTTCTAAGGAAAAAAGATGTTACTGGGTACAAGTGCTGCGACTCCTAGTATTCGGTGTGCTCTGCTCCAAGCGCTCAGTCTTGTGCAATTCTTTGCGACCCCATGGACTGTGGCCCGCCAGGCTCTCCTGCCCACGGGCTTCTCCAGGCCAGAATGCTGGAGTGGGTTACTATTTCATTCTCCAGTTCAGTTCAGTTCAGTCGCTCAGTCGTGTCCGACTCTTTGTGACCCCATGAATCGCAGCACACCAGGCCTCCCTGTCCATCACCATCTCTTGGAGTTCACTCAGACTCATGTCCATCGAGTCTGTGATGCCATCCAGCCATCTCATCCTCTGTTGTCCCCTGAGAAGGGGACTCCTGCCCCCAATCCCTCCCAGCATCAGAGTCTTTTCCATTGAGTCAACTCTTCACATGAGGTGGCCAAAGTACTGGAGTTTCAGCTTTAGCATCATTCCTTCCAAAGAAATCCCAGGGCTGATCTCCTTCAGAATGGACTGGTTGGATCTCCTTGCAGTCCAAGGGACTCTCAAGAGTCTTCTCCAACACCACAGTTCAAAAGCATCAATTTTTCGGCGCTCAGCCTTCTTCACAGTCCAACTCTCACATCCATACATAACCACAGAAAAAACCATAGCCTTGACTAGACGGACCTTAGTTAGCAAAGTAATGTCTCTGCTTTTGAATATACTATCTAGATTGGTCATAACTTTTCTTCCAAGGAGTAAGCGTCTTCTAATTTCATGACTGCAGTCACCATCTGCAGTGATTTTGGAGCCCAAAAAATAAAGTCAGCCACTGTTTCCACTGTTTCCCCATCTATTTCCCATGAAGTGATGGGACCAGATGCCATGATCTTCGTTTTCTGAATGTTGAGCTTTAAGCAAACTTTTTCACTCTCCTCTTTCACTTTCATCAAGAGGCTTTTAGCTCCTCTTCACTTTCTGCCATAAGGGTGGTGTCATCTGCATATCTGAGGTTATTGATATTTCTCCCAGCAATCTTGATTCCAGCTTGTGTTTCTTCCAGCCCAGCGTTTCTCATGATGTACTCTGCATATAAGTTAAATAAGCAGGGTGACAATATACAGCCTTGACGTACTCCTTTTCCTATTTGGAACCAGTCTGTGGTTCCATGTCCAGTTCTAACTGTTGCTTCTTGACCTGCATACAGATTTCTCAAGAGGCAGGTTAGGTGGTCTGGTATTCCCATCTCTTGAAGAATTTTCCACAGTTTATTGTGATCCACACAGTCAAAGGCTTGGCATGGTCAATAAAGCAGAAATAGATGTTTTTCTGGAACTCTCTTGCTTTTTCCATGATCCAGCGGATGATGTATTTGATAATTGCCAGTCAATTAAATGATTCTGTTTCTTATGCTGAAGTTTCCTTCAACCTCTTGGATTGTTACTAATGATTAGGTGAAGAGTGTTATCTTTGAAAAAATACTGATATACTTTGCAGTTCAGAGTTTCTGGTTTCTGGCATCAAAAGTGAGTTTGTATTTAATCCAGTTTAGTTCTTTGGCTCACAGAAATGGAGATGTTCAAAAGTTTTATAGCTTTTTCCATTTACCCCCATGTTACTAAAATGCAGCTCTATATTTTTCGGTTTTAGACATTCTCTCTTGCTCCTCCATGAAGATTTTGCTTCTTCCTTTCCCTGTCCCACCGTTCATGTGCCCCCTTCTCATCTCTCTGTCCTTCTAGCTTAGCGATATCATTACTTTGGTTAACCATGTTGTATATTATAATGATTCCTGGGCAACTTTCCCCCTTAATGAACAGACGGGCTTTCCTGGTGGCTCAGATGGTAGAGTCTGCCTGCAATGCGCGAGACCCAGGTTCAATCCCTGGGTTGGGAAGTTCCCCAGAGAAGGAAAAGGCAGCCCACTCCAGCATTCTTGCCTGAAAAAATCCCATGGATGGAGGAGCCTGGCAGGCTATACAGTCCATGGGGTCACAAAGAGTCCAGACACGACTGAGCGACTAACATATAGTAAACAGTCATCTTATTTTTCATCATGAATTCAGTCCCCAAAGGTACTCAGGACATGTCAGGTGCTCATCAAAAGCTTCTCTTAGAGCTTGTCTGCTGTAGTCTGAACCAGTCCCCCTGGAGTCTTGAAACATATTTGTCATCCTGGGGTCTTCTTTCTCTGCCACCCAGAAAACCCCCATCATCTTTCTTCTCTATGGGACATCCTGTTTCCCATTTCCCTGTTTCTTGGTTTACTTCCTTATTTTGATGGAGCACATCCTCCAGTAATTTCCTGAGAAAGGGTGCATGAAAGGTCAGTTCACTGAGAACTTGTCTATCTAAAAATGCGTTTAACGTCTCTTCACACTTAAACCATGCATGCATGCAGTGGGCTTCTTAGGTGGTGCCAGTGGTGAAGAATCTGCCTGCCAGTGCAGGAGACAGAGACCACGAGTCTGGAATAGCCTCCGTATAAAGTCGTGGATTAGGAAGCATTTTTCCCTCAGGATGTTGCAGCCCTGGCTTTCAGTTTCACCATTCTAGTTTCCAGTGTTGCTGTGTAGAATTCCCAATCGTTCTCATCCTTGGTCTTCTACATAAGACCTGTCTGTTCTAGAAGTCTGTCCCCATGTTCTGAAATATCATGATGATATTTCTTGGGACTGTTCTCCCATTCTGATGGGAAGTTGATAGGCTTTTAAATTCAGAAAGTCATGGCTTTCCTTTGTGAAAAAGTTTCAACTGTTTTTAGAAAGTGTTCCCTCTTGTTTTTTTTCTGTAACTGCTATTATTCAGGTAGTAGACCTCCTTTTAAATCCTTTTATCTTGTTTTTTTTCTTTTTGCTTGCTATTTTTCGAACATTTTCTTCAACTTTTTCTCAAACCTTCTATGGAGTGTTTCGTCTCTGTTAGCATAGTAAAATATTAAAAAAATTTTTTTTTTACCCTGATCTCAGCAAGTTCCATCTTTATGGTCTTTTATCCAAGTTTTCTTCTTCCTGTATCATGCCTGTTTCCTCCATGTTTTCTTCTGTGTGTTTGGGTCTCTGTCTCTCCTCTTAGAGCAGGGGTCCCCAACCTCTGGGCGATGGACTGGTACCGGTCTGTGGCCTGATAGGAACCAGGCCACACAGCAGGAGGTGAGTGGCAGGGGATTGAGTGACACTTCGTCTGTATTTACAGCCACTCCCCATCGCTGCTCTTGAATCATCCCCAAACCATCCCCCACCCCTACCCCAGGTCCATGGAAAAACTGTCTTCCTCAAAACTAGTTCCTGCTGCTAAAGATGTCGTTTTCCTGGAGACTTTTCTCAGATGTCAAATGACACTTGTTTTTCTACTGCAAATTCCAAATAGGAGGTAAAATGCTTTTAAAGTGTGTTGGAAAACATGCGAGCCCACCCGTAGGGTGAGCTGCCCTCAGCTGTTGGGTGTGAGTCCTTGATGTCAATATCCTTGGATCTCTCCTCTTTTGCTGGTTGGACTGCACTCTTCCCAGCTCCTGTGGGGAAAGGGGTGGAGGGTGAAGAGTCTAGTTCCCTGAATCTATCTCAGTCTAGCATCTCTCTCTTTCATCCCCACGTCCTGGGGTACCTGCTGCTGCCAACTGGAGCCTCCTAGGGATTCTGTCAGGTAAACCTGGATGGCCCTTGTCGTAGGTTGGCCATTTTTAGATTCAGTTTTTTTGAGTTTGCTAAATCATTAACCGTTTATCCATCAGCCTTCCAGCTCCCCAAATTTATTGCTGTGGTTCCTTTTTCTTTTCTCCCCAGGCTTTTAGGTTTGATGCTTGGAAGCAAACAAATCACACCATCACTACCACCATCAACAGCAAAACCTCTTGACATCTTAGTGGGGTTTTAGGGAAGGAGTGAAATTACATCCATATGTTCCAGCCACCATCTTTATACCCAGAGGGTTTCATTTTGAAGTTGAAGACAAGTCAAAAGGGCATAGGCGAAAGTGAAGAAACTCAATTATTAGCTATTAGAAGATCAGCAAGGAGAGTGATGAATTCACTGTAAATTGTTCGGTAAGAAAAATGAATGGTCAGTTTCCATCCTTTTTTCTATGTGGATGCCCACTGCAACTTTCTGTTGGATGGCTGTACCTGTTTGTCCTTCCCACAAAGTAAAACATACTCAGGCACAAACAGACAATATGAAAACAACAATAAGAAAGTGCGCTCATCTCTGTCTCAAACCAGCTCTCCTGCTGACTGAAGTGTTTCTCTTTTTCGGCCTCACTGCTGCTGATGCCCTTGAACAACCTGGCTCTGCCCTCCCTCTGGTCTCCCGTGTGCCATCAATAGCCGTCCTTCGCTGCCCCCCGGCCACGCCACTCAGCACGGCTCTTGGAAACCATAGCTGCTGGCTCCTGCTGGCTCTCCCCTGCCTCTCCTCTCTTCTCGCCTGGACCCTGCCTGCTCAGTCCTCTTCCTCCCAGCACCGCGCTGAACAGGCTCCTCTTCTCTGTGACTGTCCTGTCCACCCATGAGCCCGCTCGCCTACCAGCAGAGGTCCTAGTTCTCAGCACGTTCAGACTCAGTCCTCAGCCATCTCTCCCCACCCTTATCTGAGTCCTTCCCAGACCCTGTGCGGTGGCCAAGTGAATGCCTTGCCCTTCGTTATCATGTGCCCTTCTGCCTCCAGGGTGCCTCCGCACATTCAGTATATAACCAGCATAGTCTTCTTGTAAGCTCTACATCACCTTGATGAAAAAGCACTCTTGTATCCTCATCACTCACTATTTTCCCCTAAATAATTATGGACTTATTTTTGGCTGTGCTGGGCCTTGTTGCTGTGCATGGGCTTTAGTTGCGGAGAACGTGGGCTGCTCTCTATAGTTTCAGGCGAGGGCTTCTCGTGCGGAGCACAAACTCGAGGGTGCTCGGGCTTCAGTGGTTACAGCTCACAGGCTCAGTAGTCGTGGCACGTGGGTTTACTTGTCCCATGGCACGGGATCTTCCTGGACCAGGGGTCAAACTGGTGTCCCCTGCACTGCAAGATGGATTCTTGACCACTGGACTTCCAGGGATACCCTCATTATGCACTTTCATCAGGGAAACGTCTGCTCACTTCTTCCTCCCCCACTGTAACAGGTAACTTTACTGGATAAGTATATTAATTCCACACACACTCTCCTCTTAGCTGAGTGAAACGAACACCTCTAGGCATCGAACTGGGGAGGAAGGAATCGAGAGGGTCTCTAAGCCAGAGCTGCTGGGTTAGGTATGGGAGTTAGAGGGAGAACTGAACCCAGATAAAAGCACTTGGGGGTCTTTTTTAAAGTTGTACTAAACTATACCAAAAAGGGCTTTTCTAGTAGCTCAGCAGGTAAAGAATCCGCCTGCAATGCAGGAGACCCCAGTTCGACTCCTGGATTAGGAAGATCCGTTGGAGAAGGGATAGGCTACCCACTCCAGTATTCTTGGGCTTCCCTTGTGGCTCAGCTGGTAAAGAACCCATCTGCAATGCAGGAGACCTGGGTTTGATCCCTGGGTTGGGATGATCCCCTGGAGAAGGGTAAGGCTCCCCACTCTAGTATTCTGGCCTGGAGAATTCCATGGACTGTATAGTCCTGGAGGTTGCAAAGAGTCAGACACAACTGAGTGACTTTCACTTCACTAAAATATACAAAAAAGAGAACACATGTAAGTGTGCAATACTATGAATTTTCACAAAGTGAACACATCATATACGCATCTTCTGGAATGCCCAGGCCACACCTAGACAGGATGGTGGAGGAAGGGCTAGACCCGCCCCTGCATGAAGGGGGCCCTTGGAAGGCTGGCCTTTCTGTGAAATCTAGAAAACTGGCCCCGTAGAGCACAGAAAGACAAGGAAGACTGCCACCTGCCCAGGGCTCTGACAGGGAATGAGAGCTTGCTGGAAAAAGTCAGCTTCCTTGGTTTGAATGTACCTACGAGGAACAGGACTGCCAAGCCAAGAAATAAACACAAGCCGCATCTAAGACCGGTGGGACCCTGAGACCCTGGCAGAGGCAGGCAGAGGCAGGCCAAAAGGGGTGGAGCGACCCTCCCACCACCCCAAGGGCAATGATCTCTCTGGAGAAAAACACTCTTGCCCAATATGATATCAAATAAATAAATAAACAAAAATTAGAACCCCACAGAAGAAATGAACTTATTTAGTCATCCGATATATGCCTTAAAATTGACATAAGAGCCCTGTGTCTCTCTCTGCACTGCAGGCAGAGTGAATGCTTTGAACTCAAAGCATGGATCACTCTGTTAGAGGGAGATCTGTTCAAAAGATGGAGTCTTCATCTCCTCAGTTCAGTTCAGTTGCTCAGTCGTGTCCAACTCTTTGCGAATCGCAGCATGCCAGGCCTCCCTGTCCATCACCAACTCCCGGAGTCCACCCACCCATGTCCACTGAATCGGTGATGCCATTCAGTGATCTCATCCTCTGCTGTCCCCTTCTCCTCTCACCTTCTATCTTTCCCAGCATCAGGGTCTTTTCAAATGAGTCAGCTCTTCGTATTACGTGGCCAAAGTATTGGAGTTTCAGCTTCAACATCAGTCTAATCAGCCAAAATTCCTTGCCCTCCATCCCACAAACTGCTCAAGACATGCAGTTTCCTTTACTGTCCCTCAAGGCCTTCTTATGGGGTGAGCTGTGTCCCTCGCTTCCCCAAAATTACCCCCTTCCCACGTATATTAAAATCTTCCCCTCTGGTACTTGGAAATGTGACCTTACTTAACAAGAGGTTCTTTGCAAGTGTAGCCAAATTCAGATGAGGTCAATCAGGTGGGCGGGCTCTTTATCCAATATGGTGGTTTAGTCACTCAGTCGTGACTTTTTGCAACTCTGTGGACTGTAGCCCGCCAGGTTCCTCTGTGCATGGGATTTTCCAGCAAGAATACTGGACTGGGTTGTATGAGTGGCGTCCTTCTAGAGGGAAGATGGTTAAAGAGATACACTGAGGAAAGGCCTCGTGATGACAGAGGCAGAGATCAGAGCGAGGCAGCCGCAAGGCCAGGAGCGTCGAGGCTGCCAGAAGCTGGGGAGAGACAGGAGGGGGCTCTCCCGACGGACTGCAGGGAAGCGTGGCCCTGTTCCCCTGGACCTGAACTTCTAGCCCCAGACTAGAATGCAGCACATTTCTGTGGCCTTGAGCCCCCTGCCCTGTGGCATTCTGTTCCAGCAGCCCCATGGAACTAACACAAGCCTCAGCGCATCCCAGCACTTTCTGATTCTCTGCTCGCAAAGCCCTTCCACAGACAGCGTCCCTCACTCCCCAGCCGCCACCTTTGCAGAGAAGCCATATCCCACAGCTGCCCTGGAAATAACAGTTCCTGCCACCCTCCGTTCCTTCGCCCCCTTTATTATTTTTCCTCACGGTTTCTAGTCATGGCTGACATTGTGGCATATGTATCTTTGGTTTATTGTCTGCCTTGCCTTCTAGAACGGAAGTTGCGTGAAAGTAGAGGTAGTCCAGCTCGTTGCTGTGCCCACCGTGTGCCTGGCACAGGCCCTCTATACATATTTCTTTCATAAATGAATACGCTACTTGGGAGTACAGTTTACTTTTTTTAATTTATTTTTTAAATTGGAGTATAATTGCTTTACAATGGTATGCTACCTTCTGTTATACAACAACGTGAATCAGCTATATGTAATATACATACCTGGGTTTCCCAGGTGGCGCTAGTGATAAAGAACCCATCTGCCAGTTCAGGAGACATAAAGACGTGGGCTCGATCCTGGGTCTGGAAGATCCCCTGGAGGAGGGCATGGCAGCCCACTCCAGTGTTCTTGCCTGAAGAATCCCATGAACAGAGGAGCCTGGCGGGCTACAGTCCATGGGGTTGCAAAGAGTCGGACACCACTGAGGCGGCTTAGCGCTCACACACACATGTCTATGCATATGCATCCTCTCGCTTGAGCCTCCCTCCCAGCCTGCCCCCAGTTACAGCCCTCCAGGTCATCATAGCACTGAGCTGAGCACCCTGTGCTACACAGCAGCCCCCCACCAGCTGTCCACCCCACCCACGCTAGTGTACATGTTAACGCGGAGGGTACAGTTTACTTTCTATCCTTCGCAGCATCTGATACAGTGCTTGGCTCATAGAAGACGCTCCATCAAAACGTGCGGATGAACTAATAAACCCATCATCACTAGTGGGCTTAATACTGAGGCTCTCTGTGGTTAAGGAGCAGTCAGAATGCACATTCCATTGGCCTAGACTTTGGTGGCATCTTTGCTGGAAAACAATCATGGGGACCATTGATCAGATTTCCCAGAGTAATTATTAGAGCTCACCATTTGTCTGCCTCACAAAGCCACTCTTTCTGCCTATGCTCAACAGCACCCTTCCCTTGCCCTGTTGTTTTTCTGATTAAGGAGACAGAATTGAGTAGTCTAAATTTAGTCTGTGCAGCCTGGAGGTGCCAATCATGGCAAATAATGAATTAGGGGATCTCCTCCCGCCTCCTTCAGCGTTGAAGCATTGAGCTGAAACCAACAAATTCATTTTATTTAGAACCACAGGCTGAACTCTGAGTGTTGGCTGTGACAAGAGAATGCTTTCTTCACTAATTAAGTCACCCGAGCTCAGACAAGCCCTCTCTCCATGTGATGGGGGTGCTGCTTATCTGAGCTGGCCCAGAGACTGCGCCTTCTGTTAAGGAAAGTGGTTATTATTTTGCTACAGATATTTAAACAAGAAAAATCCATTTATATATACACATACATGTATATATACATAGAAATATATACATAATATATAAAAATCTCATACAGTTTTATAAGTTCATTTAGCCTTTCACAGATTTTCTGGATTTATTAGTAAACCCATATTTAGAATTCACAGTTTCTGATGTAAAGGTTGTATTTGCCAATCAGTTTTGAAAAGGACACATAAAAAGCATATTTATCTGCTTTCATTTCAAAAGAACATAAAAATTTATTCACTGAAAAGCTGTTATATTTGATGTTTGTAAGAAATAAGCCATAGATTAGAAATAACAAATGTTATGAAGCTCTCTGGGGAAAAATAATAAAATTCTGTTTCCATTTGTAACCTATGAGTCTTAATATGTGTACTGGGGTTTTATACATGAACATAATTTTGAGTGAGTTTTTTTAAAGTCAGTAAAAATGAAAGTACAAGATGTGAGAAAAATGAAATAGTGCTAATTCATTTTTAAAAAATGCTATTATGTTGATAAACTTAATAAAGTGTGTTTTGCTAGCTCCTTTCTTGTTTATTGGAGAAGGAAGTGGCAACCCACTCCAGTACCCTTGCCTGGAAAATCCGATGGATGGAGAAGCCTGGTAGGCTACAGTCCACGGGGTCGCAAAGAGTGGGACATGACTGAGAGACTTCATTTCACTTCACTTCTTGTTTTTGGCCAGACACAAATTTAACTCTCCCCAGTGTTGATTATATGAGATTTGGCACCTTTATGCCTTGTCACTAATCATGGGCATTTCCCTGGGAGGGGCCAGAAGACCTTCCTTATCTTCATGGAGCGGCTGGGGCCCAGCACCAGAGATGGAGAGGTGACTTATCCAGAGCCTCCCAGAAGTAGCCGAGAAGAGCCCACATCGCTCAGCTGTTAAAAACCCTTGAACTTTTCTAGCTCTCTGGCCTTGTCCACACTTTGTCCAGCACAGCATTTCAAAATGTAGAGACTTTTGGTGTGGTTGATTTAAAAGCAATAGGTTTAGACTTTGGGTAGAAGAGTATATTACCTACAAAAACACCTTTCAATGTTTAAAAACTCTTTAAAAATATTTACTTATTGATTAATACTTGGCTGTGCTGGGTCTTAGCTGCAGAATGCAATCAGTCTTCATTGGAGCATTCATCCCGATCTTTAGCTGAAGCATGTGGCATCTAATTCCTTGACCAGGGGTCGAACCCAGGCCCCTGCGTTGGGAAAGTGGAGTCTTAGCCACTGGACCACCAAGGAAGTCCAAGGTCACCTCTTTAAAGGGCCAACTAAAGTGTGTTAGTCACTCAGTAACATCTGACTCTGTGCAAGCCCACGTCGGCAGCCCTCCAGACTCCTCTGCCCGTGAAATTCTCCAGGCAAGAATACTGCAGTGAGTCGCCATCTCCTTCTCCAAAAGGGCAATCTAAACTCATGTAATTTTTGTCCTAAGAGTGGAAAGTTAGCCAAGCATATAGGAAAGCAGTGTCCACTTCTCAGTGACCATTTCCTGCTTGATTCAAAGATTATATGCATAGCATGAAAGGCAATCCATTTAATTTGACATTTTACATTGCGCTTGAAACCATAAAGAGGACTATCTTTAATAATAAACTAATTCAATCAAAAGCATACATTTTAGCTACAGAAAACTGGTTTTCCACTCAATCTAGACTCCATCTTCCTGGAATGTTCCACATGGCTTGCCTCCTTACTTCTTCAGGTCTCTGCCTAAGTGTCATGAGGACTTCTCTGACCCATCTGTTTCAATCACACTAGACTCCCCTCCCTGATCTCCCTTCATTCTTTCTAATCCTCATCATTACCCCCAAATACTACATATCGTGATTGGTTTCTGTCTCTCCCCAAATCCCCATGTAAGACCCTTGTCTGTTCTCTTCACTGTTGTTTCCCCATTGCACACAGTAGGTGCTCAATACTTGTTCAGTGAATGGAGAAATGGTATGTGACACTTTTCTGTTCCAAAGGTTGATCTTGTACTGAGATATACTGAAGGTAAGAACTGGAAGGGTGGGCAGAGGCGTGAGAATGAGGAAGGGCTAGAAATGAGGGGGGCACCTGTTTCGTGGGCAGGTTTGGGGCCTGGCAGTCACCTTGCAAAGGTGAGCAGACATGATAATGACAAACCTCACCATCCCAGCCCTCCAAAAAAATGCAGTTGCCGTACTGGACCTCACTTTTCCTAATACTGGACCTCACTTTTCCTAATGCTCTTTCGTTAGCAGCGTAAGGTTTGCTTTCTGGTTCCCAGCTGTCAAACTCTGCTGCAGAGAGATACTACAGAGGAACTTAATGAGTGTCTGACATAAAATAATTTCTTCTCTCAAAGCAAAATAAAACAAGCTCTGCACAGCTGTGCAGCAACTAGGCAACAAAACTGGAGCACTGAGGCAAAAGCACTGTCCCATGTAACTAACAGTAATGGAAATGCCAAGAAAGTTCTTTCCTGCAGTTCCTGTCTTGGTTAGATGGGTGCTTGCAACCAGGGCCATTCTTTCAGGGTGACCGGAACAGCATTTTGGTGGTTGGGGTGGAAGATGCCAATAGCACAGTCTTGGGCCCTTTCTTGGGGCTTTCCAAGTGGCACCGGTGGTTAAAAAACAACAACAACACACACACACACACACACACACACACACACACACACACACACCAAAAACCCGTCCGCAAGGCAGGGAGGTAAGAGAAATGAGTTCGATCCCTGGGTCAGGAAGATCCCTTGGAGGAGGACATAGCAACCCACTCCAGTATTCTTGCCTGGAGAATCCCATGGACAGAGGAGCCTGGTAGGCTACGGTCCACGGGGTCAGAAAAGGTCGAACACCACTAAAGCTCAGAACGCACCACTTAGAATTTAGCAGGCAGGGGGCCTTTGCTTTGGGAACCGCCGGGCAGAGGGGCGTGTCTCCTCCTGACCCCGCCCTCCGGCCACGACCCACCTCCCAGCCAATGAGAGGGCGCGCAGCCGGGAGCGGGGCGTTGCCGCACGGTGGGGCGGCGTGGCTGGTTGGTGCTGGGCTCCGCGGCTAGGTTGGCGGGGCGGGTTCTTGGTTGTGCTGCCACCGGAGGAACCCGGGTCCCGGGCCGAGCCCGCCCCGGGAGCGCTTTCAGTCGGCGCAAACATGGCTGCGGCCCTGCGATCTGCGGGCGTCCTGCTCCGCGATCGGCGTAAGTGGGGCCGTGGCGGCCGCCGCCGAGGCGGGGACAGCGGGCAGCGGACGCCGAGGCCCCGGAGCCTGGGGAACGTCCCGGACCGGCGGCGGGGGGCGCAGAGGGGCGGAGAAGGGATTCGGAAAGGGGGCCTCCCCTGGGAGGAGCGAGAGGGGGGCTACATGGGTCACCCGGGGACCCTGAGCGGCCGCAGGGAGGAGGGGTTCCGGAGCCCCGTGGGTCAGATGGGTGGCCGTGAGCAGGGGCTGAAATTCCTCAGCCTTGGATCTCATCTGTAAAATACGACTAATGAGAGCCGCAGGGTGGTTGTGATCACGGGAGGCAGAGTGCGTTAAGGGCCCGCCGCAGAGACAGTGACGTTGGCATCGTTGTCAGGAGCATCAGCAGAGGTCTCCTCCCTGGTGGCGGAGATTATACTTTGCCCACTGCTGCCCTGCCCTGGCCGCTGGCAGCACCCCGGTGCTCACTCGTCCTTAGCAGCAGGACCCACTCCAGGGCTAGAAAATACTAGCCTAGGATTAGATATTTGGAGAATAGTTTTCTAGCCCAAATTAGATATTTGGAGAATAATCCAGGGAAGACTGGGCTAGTATTTCCTAGAGATATTTGGAGAATAAATAAGGCCCACTGAGAACACCACAGGTTTCTGATACAGAGGTGAACGTAGGATGAGTCCAAAAGATGAGCGGATTGGACCCTGGTTCAGACACACCTAGCTGGGACACTAGCTAGCTCTGAAGCATTTCTGCGATTTCTATTTCCCCCGCCCCCGCCACCCCCCGCCTCCCCACTTCCCTCATCCCGGAGTGAGGCATTCTCCCCAGCGTGAAATCTGCCAGACACAGAGAAGGTAACACCTCATAGGCTTGCCATGAAGATGAGCTGGTTACAGGTAAAGGCTGTAGTCCAGGGCCTGGCACACAGTAGATACATAGATACCCTCAAAATGTTACTGTTCCATAAAAGGCTGCCGCCTGCTAAGATGCTTGATTAGTGCATTTGAATGGTGATTGGACCCAGACCTGATTTACTAATTTTTTTTAAAAGAAGTTCCCTAATTTGTCAATCTGGCACCTACTGTGGAGGAGTGGACAGAGTCCATTCTGAGCTCCGAATGTTATTACAGGTGCCTTTGTTAGGACCCAGTGTCCAATGACAGTCAGGTCAGTAAGGGCAGTGGGAGATGAAAGATATTATCTTTTAAGAAAAGGGAGCCTCAGGTCAGTAAGGGCAGTGTGAGATGAAAGATATTATCTTTTAAGAAAAGGGAGCCCAGTGCCAGTAACAGGGCTGAAAGAAGTGTCAAATTAGTCTTTTCTTTCATTGACCTTTGCCAGTGGCAAAGAAAGTCTGACAGGCTCTAGAGCTGAGGTCACAGAACAATTTGAGGATCTTGAAATGCTTTGTTGTCCAGGTTATAAGTAACTAACTGGAAGGATTCAGAAGCCACAGCAGAAATAGATTTGAAGCTCCGTTGATTTACAGACTGATTTTCCCTGGTGGCTCAGACAGTAAAGAATCTGCTGCAATACAGCATACTTGGGTTCAATCCCTAGGTCGGGAAGATGCCCTGGAGAAGGGAATGCCAACCCACTCCAGTATTCTTGCCTGGAGAGTCCCATGGACAGAGGAGCCTGGTGGGCTATATAGTTCATGGGGTCTCAAAAGAGTCTACTGAGTAACATTTTCACTTTCACTTTCATACTACTTTATCTTGTTTTATATGAAAGGATTAACATATGGGATAGGAAAAATTGAATAGTATTTCTCAAAATGAATTCTCAAAGTAGAAAAGTGAAATGTTATATTCTGTGTTTTTAGTATATTACAGAATTAATTAGAAGCTCCCTGGATATACGTATATAGTATATGTATATTTTAGAAAGTTGATAGAATAATTATTGTTTCTCTGTGCCTTTTCCTTTCCAAATTTTCTATGTTAGGCATATATGTCTTTTGTAATTAGAAAAAAAATCTAGAATAATAAAAATATATATACATATCAATGTTTAAATTAATACATTAGAACATTTTGGCTCCATATCAGATAGATAACAATTCTTTTCTTAAAGCCTCCTCTCCCCAAGTGCTTATTAATAGTTATAACATAGAACCTTATTTCTGTTAATTTTTAAAATGGTACACATATTTATAAGGACCTTTTAAAATAATCCTCATCTCTGTGGTAGAAAAGAGCAGTGTTAGGTCCTTGTGTACCTTGCTTTCTACTTTCCCATATACCAGCCCCAGGCAGCCAAAATATTAAATAATTTGGTTTAGGGGGACCAGTTAATACTCATGAACGTCTTAAGTCACAGGTATACTTTTGAATGATTCATGTATTTGGTGTGTCCAGGAATTGATGAAGTTTTGTTTTCTTAAACCATCTTCTCTTCTGTGTATTCCTTGGTTTTATAGCTTTTATTGTCTGTAGGCCTTCCAAAGGTAGACCAGCTGTCCATGCCAAGAGCAGGGTTAGAATTACCTGGTCTTAGTTTATGGGTGGGACAGTCTTTACTATTGAGTGTTCTTATTTCTTGCTTAATTATCAGCATGTGCCAGGCACTGTTCTTGGGGCTGGATATAGATTTCTAAAAGTTTTCCTAATCGTTACAAGAGCGCTGAAAGTTTGGCCTCATCACTGTTTTACAGATGAGGAAAAGTGAGCCTTCGAGTAAGTCAGTGAGTTGCCCGAGTACTGCCACATAACTTCGTTTGGTCCTGTCTGGAATTTCTACTTGGATCTCTCTAGCTCAGAACACTCTTTACACCAGACGATGCTGCCTGCGCCTTTGAGTTTCTCTCAAGCAGTTAGCTGAGTATTTTCAGAAGTCTCATTTTGTCCTTTGAATAATTAAACTCCTTTAGATAGATTAATACTAATCATTAGGTAGGAGACACACTGCTTCTCTAGTCTTCAGATCACTGGGGAGAGGAGTGTTGTATTTGTTGTTTTTAAATTATTGATGGCTGATACTTGGCTCTGCTGTGTGCTCACTGCTGTGTGTAGGCTTTCTTTAGCTGTGAGTGGGGGCTACTCTCTAGCCGTGGTGCCCAGGCTTAGTTGCCTGAGGCGTGTGGGATCTTCCCGAACCAGGGATGGAACCTATGTCCCCTGGGTTGCCAGGGGAATTCTTTACCACTGGACCACTAGGGAGGAGTGTTTTAGAGAAGTGGGTGTGTGTTAACCCTATATCTTGAGCAGAAAGGATCCTTTTTATTATTTTTTTAGCAGCATCACCCTTCTTTGAGAATGTGTTTCACCTCAGAGAAGAGAATTTTGTTAAGTTAAGGGCATGGCAATAGGGTAGCAGCTCAAAAAGCTCCCAGCTCCCAAATTGTTCTAAGAAATACTAATGTACTGGTTGGAGACTCTTACCCCTTCTTGCCCACCCCTACCCCGTCCCCTTTTAAAGTTTGCAGGAGGAAGTCTTATAATAGTACCAAAAGTCAAATTGTGTAATGCCAAATTTCCATTCTGATACCCCATAGAATCTGATATAACCCCATTCGTATAAGGAACTGGGGACATGGTGGCTTGATTGAGAGCCTGCTTAGGTCTCATCATGCACAGCAGAATTGGGCTTGTCTAAAACGAGGAATGGGGGTTGGTCTGAGACTTCATTTGAGTGGGGTGGCACTTCTGCATTTCAGTCTTTGCACGTCTGCTTTGAGTTAAGGACTGTTTGGCTCAAGCTCATGTTATTAGCTCTGCTGAGCGTGTGCACAATCTGGATAGCTGGAAATCTAACTGGCCGGGAAAGACCATTCTCCTATGCTTTATAGACATGGCAGGTGATTAAAGTTAAAAAAAAATGGAGCAGGTGTATCCCGGATGCTCTAGACACAGAAGAAAATGACGCCGGCACTAATTACATGTATGTGTGCAGGCTCAGTCGTGTCTGACTCTTTGTGACTCCCTGGACTGTCGCCCACTAGGCTCCTCTGCCCGTGGGGTTTTCAGGCAAGAATCCTGGAGTGGGGTGACATTCCCTTCTTCTGGGGATCTTCCCGACCCAGGGATCGAACCCAGGTGCCTTTAAGGCTCCTGCATCGGCAGGCAGATTCTTTACCGCTAGCGCCACCTGCAGGCGTTGTGCAAAATACTCCACTGGTCTTACCTGCTGTAATGTTTACCAGGAGGCTTTGGATATCAGGGTGTCATCATTTTTTGGTGGGAAAGTAAGGGTCAGAAAGGTTACAAGCCAGTCCCAGTTGTTACTAGTCAGTGGCAGAACTGTCGAGAGTCCCACCTGGTGGTCCACAGCCCGAGTCCCTCACCAGAACGCCTTTGACTCGTAAGTGGGAGGAGGGTAGAAGATTGCGCTCATGTTGGTCTGAGACCTGCTGGCTTGAGAACGGGGTGGGGAAGTCTTGTGTAGGCCGTGGGGCACAGTATTAACCACTGTCCCGCACTGCCAGCTTCAGGACCCACTGCGTGGCTTCCGTTTCACTTCACTCCGTGCTGTTTAAGGATGGGTGCTCTCCATGCTGTAACGGGGCATGGCCCGTGCCCTCCTCCACTCCCCAGGCCCACGACTAAGTCTTAAGATGCCTGGGACAAGACCCGTATATAGCCAGCTAGCAGACAGTTTTATGTTCTGTTCTGCTCTGCTGACAAATAGACCTTGCCAATGGCTGGAAGGGTGAACTCTTGAACTCTTCACAGTTGCTGTGTAAATGCCAGGGCAAGTTGCCTCTGGTGGGCAGACCTGCCTGCTTCTCTCTTCATGCCTGGCCTGCGGGCATGATGAAGAGTCTTGTGCCTACTCCAGTTTCATGTTCAATTTCCACTCTTGACTCCATGAGCGGCCACCCCCTGGCCACCCTTCAGGTCAAGAATGACTTATCCTGATGGCACAGCCCGCCCTCGGGAGGATGGATGCCGCGAAGAGGCCTGCAGACGCTGGAGGAGAGGCTTTGGAGTCAGGGAACTTGGGGTCCTGGGCACTGGGAGCCTGGTCAGAAATGGTGGGGGGGGCTCTGGAAGTCCACGAATCCTTGGTGGTACAGATGGCATACCCCGTGGAGTGGAGTGGCGAAGGAGGAGGGCCAGCACTGGCCCTTGAAATCAGGGATTCCCCCAGCTTGTCAGAGTCCAGGCTTGATCCTGGGGTTCTCAGTCCCAGTGTTGTACTGGAGAAGGCTCGTGGGCAGATACGAGATCTATGCCAGTGTGGAAAACTGGCCCAGCTTCCCAGGTGGTGCAGATGGCAAGGAACCCGCCTGCTAGTGCAGGAGGCATAAGAGACACGAGGTCGACCCCTGGGTCGGGAGGATCCCCCAGAGGAGGGCACAGCAACCCACTCTGGTGTTCTTGCCTGGAGATTCCCACGGACAGAGGAGCCTGGCAGGCTACAGTCCATGGGGTCGCAAAGAACTGGATGCGACTGAAGCGACTTCGCACGCATGCACGCCGCTCCTTTAATCAGTGGTCTGAACCTTTTCCAGCGGCTCCTTACCTTCATGGGTAGCATGCTGCCATCATGACATGCAGTGATTCTCTGGAGGGCCATGTGAAAACCTGCAGCCAGAGCAGGGAGAGGAGGCTTCCAAGAAGGTTCCGTGCAGGCGGCTGTGAGATGCCATCCCAGGGGACACCACCCCTTCCCCGCAGACGAGGCCTGAGGGCCTGCACCCGCCTGCAGAGAAGCGCTGGGGAAATCGCCTCTGCTGTAGCGTCCTTTTAAATTTTAAATCCAGGAATTAACGCTCTGAGGGCCTCTTCAAAAGAAATTACTTTCCAGCTAGATTTCATGCTGCCCTTTAATTTTGTCACAGTGCTGTGTGGCGGCTCAAGGGCCTATCTGCCGTGGAGGTGCCAGTCGGGTGCGGCCACAGCGGCGGCCGCCACGGAAACCGCCCAGCGCACCGGAAGCCCCAAGCCTCAGGCTCAGCCGGGGAACAGGTATGAATCCGACTTTACATACTAATAAGGATTTCTTTTTTTCTGACATAAATACCGGTGGATACCAGCTACCTAGGAGGAGAGGTGTTGGGAAAACCCAGTATGGAAGAAGCAGTATGTTATTTTCTTGGTCTTCTTCACCTCCAATTAAGGCTTTACTCGTTGTTTTGAATTTTGATAGATTTTTTCCCTTTTTTTTTAATTGAAATTTTTTTGCCCAGCTTCATTGAGATCTGCTTGATAAATAAAAATCCCACAGGGCTTTTGTTAAATGACACAGAGTTGTGTGCAGTCTGCAAGTCAGGTGGGAACTTAGTTCTGGAACAGGTCATGTAACAGAAATTATGTGTATGCTGGAAATGTGTTTATGAACCTAACATAATTATACTTATGAAGTATATGTCCTGTGCAGGAAAAAGAATAACTGATCTACCATGAATTTCTGTAGTAAACTGTTAAACCCATTGAACATAATTATAAATAACATAATAGGATTTACCGTTTATCAAAGAACAAAGCACGCCCCCTCCTCACCTCTGCTTTCTGCAGGTTGGACGTCAGCAAGCCTGGCGTTGCTGCCGAGTGTCCTTTTCAGTATCAGAAGCCACAGCTGTTTGCAAGTCTCCCTCTGGCACAGAGGTATTAGAAGACTGTAACGGGCACTTTTTAGATGAGTACACAGAGGAGAGGAGCACACTTGCACACTGGGCGAGAGAGAAAGAAAGTAGCTGTGAGCCATTAACTCCCTGACCTTTCTGCTAGACCAGGTGTTCTGCCAGAGCTCTACAGCTTTGAAAATAAAATGGTCTTATTTTGTGTTTGCTACTTTTTGTCACATGTGACCCTGGGCATGATTGAGCATCTGCAGGGAACTGAGGTTTGTTGGGGATCGGGCATCAGGGTGGGGCCCCAAGTCAACAACTCCTTTTGACTCTTGGGCCTCCTAAAAGAGCACACTCATGGGGAGGAAGACCGGAAGCGCAGCCGCTGTCTGTGTCCTGGGGGCAGGCCCAGCAGGAGGCCATTCCTCTGCCCACCCTGCCCCTCTTTTCTCACCCCAGCCGTAGTACAGAGTGCTTTAAATATTTAGGGTTTTGTGTAACCTGAAGAACTGATTGGATGTGGAGCCCTGGGAGAAAAATTATTTTTTACTATGTTATCCTAGTGGCCAAAGTCAACAACATAAATAGCCTTAAAATTAAATGATTAAAATTGAATTTAAAAAAATCTAAAAAAACTCCCCAATTCTAGTAACTTTATATCATATTTATAGAAAAGAAATCAGTTCATTTTAGAAAGTACAGACAGGAGAAAAAAAAATCTGATCATCTCACCACCCAATATTTTGTCTCTATACTTGTATCTATTAATATTTACTCATATACCTATATTTACTCAGTATATATTTATCAAAATGTGAGAATGCTGCATAAATTATTTTTATAGCTTCCTGTTTTTATTTAGTAATATGACTGTCACGTAACTATAAAAAGTTTACATTATTTTAATAGCCTAAGAGTATTTCCTGGTAGCTCAGCTGGTAAAGAAACTGCCTACAATGCAGGACACCTTGGTTTGACTCCTGGGTTGGGACAATCGTCTGGAGAAGGGAACGGCTACCCACTCCAGCATTCCTGGGCTTCTCTGGTGGCTCAGCTGGTAAAGAATCCGCCTGCAATGTGGGGGACCTGGGTTCAATCCCTGGGTCGGGAAGATCCCCTGGAAAAGGAATGGCTACCCACTCCAGTATTCTGGCCTGGAGAATTCCATGGACAGTGGACCCTAGCAGGCTATAGTCCATGGGGTTGCTGAGTTGGACATGACTGAGCGACTTTCACTCACTCAAGAGTATTTTCTTAAATCATGATTTGTTTATCCATGGTTATTTCTGGTATTTGAATACAAGAGATGATGGAACTCCCTGGTGCTCCAGTAGTTAAGAATCCACCTGATAATGCAGGGGACACGGGTTCAGTCCCTGGTCCGGGAAGATTTCACATGCTGAGGAGCAACTAAGCCCATGTGCTACAGCCACGGAGCCCATGCAGCCCATGCACCACAGCTAATGAGGCCCGTGCACCTCGAGCCTGTGCTCTGCAACAAGGGAAGTCACCGCAGTGAGAAGCCCGTGCAGCCTGACTGGAGAGTAGCCCCCACTCTCAGCAACTAGAGAAAGACTGTGCTCAGCAACAAAGACCTAGGACAGCCACAAATAAATTAATTTTTTTAAGTCACCGTTTAAAAAACAGAGAAGTAATGAAGTGAGTGCTGCCATGAAATTAAGAGACACTTGCTCCTTAGAAGGAAAGCTGTGGCCAACCTAGACGGCATATTCAGAAGCAGAGACATCACTTTGCTGACAAAGGTCCATATAGTCAAAGCTATGGTTTTTCAAGTAGTCCTGTACGGATGTGAGAGTTGGACTATAAAGAAGGCTGAGTACTGAAGAATCGATGCTTTCTAATTGTGTTGGAGAAAACTCTTCAGAGTCCCTTGGACTTCAAGGAGATCAAACCAGTCAATCCTAAAGGAAATCAACCCTGAATATTCATTGGAAGAATTGATGCTGAAGCTGAAGCTCCAATACTTTGGCCACTTGATATGAAGAGACGACTCATCAGGAAAAGACCCTGATGCTGGGAAAGATTGAAGGCAGGAGAAGGGGGTGGCAAAGGATGAGATGGTTGGATGGCATCACTGATTCAACGGACATGAACTTGAGCAAACTCCAGGAGCTAGTGAAGGACAGGGAAGCCTGGAGTGAAGGACAGAGAAGCCTGGAGTGCTGTAGTCCATGGTGTCTCAAAGAGTCAGGCATGACTTAGCAACTGAACAGTGGCGATGAAATGGTGTCCTTGCAAGCCGTTCTGATGCCAGCTATGATGAAGGCCTTGTGTTGCTTGGTGCTCAGACTGCACTGGACGACAGTATAGTACAAATTTGTCTGCAAAGCCCTGAGCGAGTTTCCAGGCTTCATGGGCCATTTGGTCTTGTTTACTGCTGTTCACCTTTCCCGTCACAATGCGAGAACAGCCACTGGTGATATGCAAACAAATGAATGGAACTCTATTCCAATAAAACTTTATTTACAGAAGCAGTCAGGGAGCATGAGGTCAAATTTGGCTGATGGACTGGAGTTTGCCAAACCCTGTTCTAGAGGCTGCATAGATCCTCTGGCCAATTGTATCTAGGGGATTTAATGAAGAGCTGGGATTTGTATATTTTTTTATCTTGATGCTGATTCGTCAGAGTAGAATTATTTTGTTCCTTTATTAATTGATGAGCTTCAATTTTGGTTTTGTCCAATTAATAGTTCAAAGGAAAAACCTTCTATTTTGAGAAGTCAAGAATATAAATGGCAGAATGTGGCAAGCTTTTCAAATGAGAAACTTTGAATATGTTTGCCGTGAACTCTTTTACCATTCAAACAAAGGGAACTTGGACAATCAGACCTTGGTCTCAGATGTGCTGCATCTGGAGGGGAGAGGAGATGTTGACCCTTGACTAAAGCTTTGCTCTTCACGTTTGGGAATAAAGGGTGTCAGGCTAGGGCTTCCTAATGCTCCATTCATCATGCACAGCACAGTTTTGAATTAAGTGCACGTCTATTTAGGTATTTTCACATCGTGTGTCTCTTTCATGTGTAAGATCAACATGGTTTGCAAAAACATGGGTTTGCAGGACAGAGTAACATCCCATTTAAAACCACTCTTGTTCTGAGCTCAGGTGTTATAGATGAAAAACAGTTCTAAATCCCTTTTGCACATTGATACCCTCTGTGGCTTAGGTAAGTCTCTTAACCAGTAATCTGTTAACTGGCAGCAATCCATGGAAAAATGCACTTAATTTATTGTGAGTCACAGCTTTTTGAGGGTAAAAGACAGAATCCCAGGAGAACACAGTGGCCTAAGTGGAAAGATTAAGGGAATATTACGGTTTCACAATATAATGAGTCTGGAATTTTCAGGTATCAAGAAAAGAAAACTAAACACAGGTTTGTTAATTCATTGATATGACTTCTGGTCAGAGGATGTGGAAAAGTTATGGAACAGTCACTTCAAAGTAGTTGTTTGGTTTGGTAAAAGGAGATTAAACCCATTTCTCGAACATGCTGGTTCTGAACAGAGGGTAGGGAGTGGGACACAGTTGGCGACAGCTGGAGGCGTTTTTGGCTGTCACAGCTGGGGTGTAGCGCGTGCTGTCACCGTCTAGTAACTGGAGGCCAAAGCAGCCACTCAGCCTCCTGCGATGCACAGGCAGCCCCACATCAAAGGGCCACCCAGCCCCCAGCATCAGCAGGCCGAGGCCAGGAAACCCTGGCCGAAGACAACGGTGGGAAGAGCGACCTCGGTTAATCTGTACAGTGGGGTCTAAATGAGAAAATCCTTGACTTTGTTGTAATGCAGCTCTTCCCTTTCCCCAGGACTTGGTTCTTTTTTTGAAAATTTAGGCCGAGAATTCATATATCTACTTCATCCATCTAAACTGTGTTCGATCAAGAAAACAGTTTCCACTTGTATAAATTTGACCCACTCTATTGCCTAAAATGACTGCCAAACATGACTGACAGTCTTCAAAAACTGCAATTAGACCGTCATCACTTCATTACCTTTGGAACCCTTTGTGAGCAGTCTTCCAAACGAGAGCCGTCTCAGCAGGATCGCTCCAGTCCCTGCTTTAACTGGAGGTGCTTTTGGCCTCGGAGACAGAGGAAGTAGACCCCTCAGCATTTGTAATAACGGCGTTTTAAACAAACGTGAGGCGGCTGCTTATTTCTCATTTTATCAAGAGTGAGTGGAGAGGATATCCCTATGATGGAATATTATTCGGCCACAAAAAGGAAAGAAGTACTGATTCGTGCTACAACGTGAATGAACCTTGCAAATTTTATACTGAGTGAAAAACCAGACACAGAAAACCACGTATGATATTATTTAGGCCAGTAGGCCAGAAATGATTCTGTTTCTGTGGATAGGCAAATCTGCAGGTAGATTAGAGGTTGCCAGGGCTGAGGTTGCCAGGGCATGGGGAATAGTTGTGATGGGTATGAGAGTTTTTTGAGGGCAACGAAAATGTTTAGGAATTAGAGCACTGTGACGGTTGCCTAACCTTGTGTATATATTGCATTTTTGCACAGTCCTTTTTAAACAAGGTCCCAGAAGCTGCTTGACTTTCTTTTTTGTTTCTCTTTGCTCATTTAGTAATGGTTGATTCTTTAGCTGGGAACCAACTTGTGTAATTTAGACCGGTGTTTCGTAGGAGTTGCTCAAGAAGTTGGGTTTTAGGTGAAGGGTGGAGAGGTGAGAGGAAAGTGAGAAATGTAGTTCATCACAGGAGACCCTGAAAAGGCGTCAGGCAGGCTCTGGAGGAGGAAGCGGAGCCGCAGGGAATAACTCACGTCAGTAATAATGTAATAATTAACCAAAGAGAAGGGAATAAATAAGGACGCATTTATTTAGCGAGAGAGCTGGGCCCGTAGTTCACAGTGGAGGTGGAGAGTCACAGGGACGCCCGCGGCTCCGCTGTGTAGAATGGAACCCACCGAGCCTGCCAGTCGTGCTAGATGACCGGCACGTTACCCACTTAATCCTCCGAGCAACCTGCTGAGGGAATTGGGGGAACCCTCTGTCTTACAGACAAGGAGGCTTAAGCCTGGAGACATCGGGTAACCTGTGTGGGCGTGAGGCAGTCTTGTGAACAGGAGTTTCCGCCTCAGGACAATTGTAGGTTTATATGTTGACCCTCAGTCCCCAGAGAACGGGGTCTTTGTTCAGAGCTGGCGATTAATAGAGAAGCACTGGGCGCCCAGGGCCGGGGAGCGCCGGGGTGGAGCTAGGAGGCGGGGGCGGCGTCTGAGCGGGCCTGGGGCCAGCGGCCTGGGGCCAGCGGGCCTGGGGCCAGCGGCCTGGGGCCAGCGGCCTGGGGCGAGTGGGCCTGGGGCCTGCGGGCCTGGGGCGAGCAGGCCTGGGGCCTGCGGGCCTGGGGTGGCGTCTGAGCAGGCCTGGGGCCAGCGGGCCTGGGGGAGCGGCCTGGGGAGCGGCCTGGGGCCAGCGGGCCTGGGGCGAGTGGGCCTGGGGGAGCGGCCTGGGGCCAGCGGGCCTTGGGGGAGCGGCCTGGGGAGCGGCCTGGGGCGAGCGGGCCTGGGGAGCGGCCTGGGGCCAGCGGGCCTGGGGGAGCGTCCTGGGGGAGCGAGCCTGGGGCGGCGTCTGAGCAGGCCTGGGGCCAGCGGGCCTGGGGGAGCGGCCTGGGGCGAGTAGGCCTGGGGCGAGCGGCCTGGGGCCTGCGGGCCTGGGGGAGCGGGCCTGGGGCCAGCGGGCCTGGGGCCAGCGGGCCTGGGGGAGCGGCCTGGGGCGAGTAGGCCTGGGGGCGAGCGGCCTGGGGCCTGCGGGCCTGGGGGAGCGGGCCTGGGGCCAGCGGGCCTGGGGCCAGCGGGCCTGGGGGAGCGGCCTGGGGCGAGTAGGCCTGGGGCGAGCGGCCTGGCCCCTGGCGTCTGCTGTGCCGCGTGCCGGGACCTGCCGGCCGCCGTCTGCGTCTTTGCGTTGGACGCCGCGACCGGCTGCACCAAGAGTCCGCCTTAGGGCAAAACGAGAAGCGCCTCACACCCACCGTTGCCTTTTGTTTTGTGCAGGAAGCCGAAGACTGGAATCTTGATGCTGAACATGGGAGGCCCCGAAACCGTCGAGGACGTTGAGGACTTCCTTCAGAGGCTCTTCCTGGATCAAGACCTCATGACACTCCCCGTCCAGAAGTAAGATGCCTGTGGCCGCCTGTCCTCTATCCATTCCTGTGCGCTGCATTTTGCCCTCCCTGGGTTTCATTTCTGTAGTTTCCAAAAGAAAAAAAAATGGTTTTAGTGCATATTGGTTAGGGCTGGAGCACCCTTATTATTTTTCTGTTGGCTCTGAAAAAGCTATAGTATCAGAAGAATTGCAGGGGAGAGAGAAAGCCAGTCAGTAAGGAGTCCCCCTGAGCCCTCTCCTCCCCAGAGCTCTGGAAATCGGGTGGTCTGGGCACCCTGCGGAAGGACCTTTAAAGATCTTTGGAGATACATTTGTGCCTGGGGCTTGATGACTGGCTGCCACTGAGAGGAGCATCAGTGTGATTCGTTTGCGACGTGAAGGTGGATTCGTGGTGTCCTTCTTCCCTTCCTTTCATTCTTTCTTCCCTTCTTCCCTTTTTCTTTATCTTTTAAGAATAATTTTATTTATTCTTGGCTGTGCTGGGTCTCTGTTGCTGCACAGGCTTTTCTGTAGCTGCAGCGAGCGTTTCCAGTTGTGGCAGGCAAACCCCTAGTTGCGGTGGCTTCTCTTGTTGCAGAACACGGGCTCCGGGGTGCTTGGGCTCAGGAGCTGCGGCTCCCAGCTCTAGGGCACAGGCTCAAGGGGTGGCCCACAGGCTCAGTTGCTCTATGGCGTGTGGGATCTTCCTGGCCTGGGGATTGAACCCACGTCCCCTGCACTGGCAGTGGGGTTCACCACTAAACTACCAGAGCAGCCCTTTCCTTTTTCTCTAAAATAGGGCTTTTAAATAAAAAAATTATGCATGCCTCTGATAAAAATGCAAACGATTAAAAGGTATTTACAGTGAAAAGTGGGTGGCTCTTTCCCCTTGGACTCTAGCCTTCCACTCGCCCACCCTAGAGGTAAGTGCTATTAGGTCCAGAAATAGTCCGTGGATATCAAAGTATATACACACACCTACACAACTACCCCCTTTTACACACATGTGAATGGGTTTGTGTATGTTATTTGTCACTTTGCTACTTTTTTTTTTTGAACTTAATAATGTTTCTTGGAGATTATTCCGTAACAGATGGTATAGATCTGGCTCATTCTGTTTTCGTGACTGTGCAGAACCGCATGGTGTGGCCACACCTTCATTTATTTAAGCAGTGCCTCACTGATGGATTGTGTTCAGTGTTCAGTGAACATGCTTGCCCGCACATCTTTGCTCACGTGGGCAAGTATAGTATGGGATTAATATGCATTTTCTTGAATTAAGAGGGCTGTACACTGCCAAATGTCTTGTTTGTCCCAGTTCTTGCAGGTGCAGGATCAAGAGGGGTTGAGTTAGTGGCTGGCACACAGCCGCAGGCTCTGCACGGGTGGTGGGGCTCCTGCTGCCGGAGCCGCTTGTGGGGCAGAGGAGGCTGCTCCTCGGGGACCGTCGGATTCTCTCTCTCTCATCTGGGTCGAAAAAGCTGGCTGGTGTCAGTGACCTTGAGATTCTGTTTCTAAAGGCTTGATTTTATTAGGCTCTTCTTAAATTTTGCCTTTTTGTTTGTTTTAAATCAAGTAGAAAGTGTTTCTGAGGTTGCTTAAGCTGGAATAAAATGATTTCGATGTTCAATGATTTAGTAAGCTGGGACCATTCATCGCCAAACGCCGAACCCCCAAAATTCAGGAGCAGTACCGCAGGATCGGGAGGCGGATCGCCCATCAAGATGTGGACCTCCAAGCAGGGGGAGGGCATGGTGAAGCTGCTGGATGAGCTGTCCCCGCACACAGGTAGGGCGTTTCTCAACTCATGTCCCACTAGTGTTGTTCTTTCAAGGGGTAGTTATGAAATTCACAACATTATTGGATGCCAAATGCAGTTCTGGGTATCAGCAGCTCTCGATTTGAAGAGGTTCCTACATGATGGCCCAGCCTCCGATCTCAGTTCTCTGGCGTTATCATTATCCTCTGTCCTCAGCTGTATAGCCTTTTCTACTGCTTCCTTATGTTACAAATGGAAAACTAAGGTTTTGGAACATTAGCCTCAAAAGGAAGTTGGAGGTGTGTGCTGAGCTGGATTGTAAGGAAGAGGCTACTAACCGTGAAAAAAAAAGAAGCACAGCTCATTGTCCCGGGAAGAAAGAAATCTTTGGGAAATCAGTTGAGGCTGCCGCTTCCCAGATGGCGCCAGTGGTAAAGAAGCTGCCTGCCAGGCAGGGGATGCAGGGGATGGGGGCTCGCTCCTGGGCGGGGAAGATGCCCTGGAGGAGGGCATGGCGACCCACTCCCATATTCTTGCCTGGAGAATCCCATGGACAGAGGAGCCTGGTGGGCTACAGTCCCAGAGGGTCACAGAGAGTCATACACAACTGAGTGACTTAGTGAATTAGTTCTGTGTGGATGGCTAATTAGATCAGCCCTTAGAGCAGAATCAGCAGCTGTCACTGCAGCCATGAGTCTCTATGCAACCTTCAGCAACCGCTCTCAGCTCTTGGCCACACCCTTGTTGTGAGTCATTTAAGGCCTCGTCGGGCTTGGCACTAAAGAGGGTTGCATCCATCTGTTGGCTGTTCTCTGAGAACCTCTAACACAAACTAGAATGTACACAATGAAACATTAACTGCACAAAGGAACTCGAAGTGCTGTATTTAACTGCGTTCAAGACACCATTGATTGCAGGACGCACCATTGTTTTTGCATAATGTGCCTGCGTGCTAAGTCACTTCAGTCATGTCCACCTCTTTTTGACCCTATGGACTGTAGCCCGCCAGGCTCCTCTGTCCATGGGATCCACAAAGACATAAGACCTCTGCCAGTTAATTTTAAGACAGCGTCTGCTGTAGACCAATGCAGGGTGTTAAAAACTGTGCATCTTAGGACACGTGAAATGTGTTCATTGCGGGCAGTTTAGGGTTCCGGATCAGGACAGGAGTGAGACATAGTGGGGACCGTCAGGGAGAGGCCCGCTAGGCAGAACCGAAAGCATCTCATCGAGTGTTGACTCGAGTTGCTCTTGGAACCCGCGGGTTTGCATCACACGTGGGACAATGGGCTCTGGCGTTGGCGGGGCTCCTCACTTGGAAAGTCGTTCAGTTGCGCCTTTGACTATCCGCTTTGCTCTCTCCCTTCGCCTGTGGCTGCAGGGCGCTGCTGACGCGGTTCAGCCACGTGAGACACAGCGTGTCTTTTAAATTGTCCGGTGAGGGAAACGTGACTGACCTCGCCTCACACCTACCGGATGGAGGACACTCTCTCTGCTCATTAGCAGTTTATCACAATAAAAGGCTCAGCGTGCCCGGATCTGCAGGCGCAGCGCTGCCCGCAGTGGACAGAGGTGCTGGGAAGACACAATAAAAGGCTCGCGTGCCCGGACCTGCAGGCGCAGCGCTGCCCGCAGTGGACAGAGGTGCTGGGAAGACACAATAAAAGGCTCGCGTGCCCGGACCTGCAGGCGCAGCGCTGCCCGCAGTGGACAGAGGTGCTGGGGAGACACCGCTTTTCCCGCGCCCGCCACCGTGAAGGCCCTACTGGAGCTGCCGGCCCTGGAAAAGGAGCACGCGCGTCCTTCCTTGTCCCCTCTCTGTGGGGAGGCTGCTGGCTTGTCCAGGCCAGGCAGGCCAGCCGTGGCCTCCACCTCCCCCGGCAGCCTGGAAAGAGCCCCATAGAATGACCTGAATTTACCCCAGCGCCCCATTGCCTGATCAGTGTCCCAGACCCTGGTGCAGGGAAAGACTGGAGGCAAAGAGAGGAGGTGGCAGAGGATGAGTTGGTTAGATAGCATCACCGATGCAATGGACATGATCTGAGCAAACTCTGGGAGGCGGTGGAGGACAGAGGAGCCTGGCTTGCTCCATGGGTTCGCAAGGAGTCGGACACGGCTTAGCAACTGAACAGCAGTAGCCCGCTCACTGCCAGACACCTGGTGTTGACCCTAGGGCATGTCGCCAGCCTCTGCGGCCCCTACATGGGACTCTGTGAGGCAGATGAGTTCAATTCTGCCTTTTTCCTGCGTGGTAGATGACCATCTCGCCATTCAAGCTGGCCTGCTCTGGGGGCCGTGAGGGTGTTTAAGGAGGCCCACGCCCACCCACACGTGCATTCATCAGTGGCCCAGACAGTGCCCTTCCCCCTTCCCTGGTTGATGCTGCTACTCAGTCTACACACATGGCTTCTACTCACCAGAAGCTTCTAGTCTTGTGGGGCCTTGCTGCTACAGGCCAGTCTGTTCCAGGGTCCGAGAGGAAAATCTGTTGAAGGCTTACTGGAGCGATTCTCAACAAAACCAGTATGGCAGCTGATGAGGAAGTTGCAAATAGCCTCAAGGTTTGGTAGCTTCTTTGGGCAAACTTTGCATGAAAGACTAATAAGGTGGTTAGCAGGGGTGGCTCCGTGGCTCCCTCAGGGGCTCGCCCAGGTCACCTGCTGGTCACGCCTCGCTGGGGGGGTACCCGAGCCCCGCAGCGGGTCCCCAGCCGCCTCGGGACTAGCACGGGTTCCCCTCCTGGCTGCTTTTCCTTCCCGCTTCCTGCTTCCCTGTCTCGGCGTCTCTTTCTCATTCCTCCTCCCGTCTTATAGTTTTTAGCCTGTAAAATTATAAAGTTTATTTCTGAACTGTGTCTATTTGTTTATGTATATTTGGAAAAGTGTTCTTTAGGCAAACAGGCAAACAAAAAATGTGATGATTACAACCAGATAAGAATGTTTCATATTCCCATTTGGGGGGCAAACAGTTGTTGCCTGGTAGCCAGGATAGACAGTTTGAGACTTGCACAGGCTCTGCACAGAACT
Source organism: Nanger dama (assembly GCA_917880005.1). Lineage (NCBI taxonomy): Eukaryota > Metazoa > Chordata > Mammalia > Artiodactyla > Bovidae > Nanger > Nanger dama. Next base: position 5,342,691 of record CAKJTW010000029.1, read on the forward strand.
GAGTATTGACTAAATCCAGCGTGCCCCACGAGGGAATATAACTTGGGATCAGTTTCACAGAGTTAGGCTGCACCGCAGTCATTTAAGGAAGACGGAAGGAGTACAGAGGAGAGGTCTAGTCCTTACGGTTCATGAAAAGCCTGAATCTAAGATGCATTTTTAGCGCTTCCCTGGTGCTTTAGGGGTTAGAGATCCACCTGCCAGTGCAGGGGACACGGGTTCTATTCCTGGTCCAGGAAGGTTCTACCTGCCTCGGAGCAGCCCAAGCCCGAGGCCCACAGCTTCTGAAGCCTGAGCACCTAGAGCCTGGGCTCTGCAACGAGAGAAGCCGCCGCAGTGAGACGCTCGCACAGGCAGCTGGAGAGCAGCCCCGCCCACGGCAGGCAGAGGAAGCCACGTGCCGCAGCAAAGACCCCGCGCGGGCAGAAATGAGCGATCATACTTGATCCCTTTTTAAAGAAAGGAATACAGTAAAATATATTTTACAAACGATGTCTAGTTACATGCACTGTGTCCGCTTTCAGTGAAGCTCTTGAGTAAGTGCTACTCAGTAAAAGACTTTTATTCTTTATTGGATGCAAAATGGGGTCATTTCGGGTGCAGCTGGCTTCCCCATTCCTGGCTGTGAGAGATCAGGCAGATGACTCAACTCGCTGAGCCCCATCTGGAAAATGGGGATGATCACACACTCCCACTCCTACAATCACTGTGGACATTAAAAACAGATAATCCTGAGAGGCATAGCATGGTTACATGATGGAAATTCAGAAGATTTGAGCTTCTCTTATGCACCATGATCGGCTACAAATGAAAAAGCATCGTGATAGCTTCACGCGCTTCTCTCAAGGAGTCATGTACGAATCAGACGTTTGAACTATCGCCCATGGCTAAATGAATGGAGAGGAGGTTAATGAAGTTTTACTGTTTTAAAAATGGTTTTCCTGTTTCTTCCTTTTTCTTTTTTTTTTTTTAACTTCTCTATAGTTCTCACCGAAGGATGCTCACTGGGCGTCTGCTCTGAGGCTGGCCGAGGCGGGGTCCGCAAGTCGTCTGCTGTGGGCTCGCTCTGGCTGGGTGTGGTGCCCCAGACGGGGTCTGCTGGTTGACACCCTGGAGCCTCTTTCCTCTCCCCGCGGGAGCTGGGAGCCTCTGTGAAGGCTTGTCAGTTCCTCAGGAGAGGCCCAGCGCCTTGTCGCTTTTGCTGAAACATGTTTTTGCAGGCCATCTTGAACTGGACTGTTTAGAAAGCATTATCTGTTCTTTCCAGAGTACTTTTCTCTGTCTCACCTCCAGATGTGGTCACTGCCCCACCTTTATCTGTGAGGGAGGCCTCTAACATCTGAGAAACTCCCAGGCCCCGGCTGTTTAGGCTGCGGCTCTCAACTCCTGGCAGTGAAAAGGAAAACGCCAGAAACTGGTTGACCCAAAGCGTTTGGGGGATCTTGCTCTGTCCGTCTGATTGTTGTGTTGTTTCAAAATAGATCAGAGAGCAAATTCCACTTCAGCCCAGCTCAGAGCACCAAGAGCTCCTGAAAAACGGGCCTCATGATACTGTGATCGTGGACAGCTTTAGCGCGAACCATGTTATCTTTGAACAATCCGTCCAGCAGTTTGCTTACTGGGTCCTGTCCTCTGGGGGGTGGGTTTAACGGCAGGCCACCATGCTTTACGCAAGAGACCAGAAAATCGGAGGCCTTGAAGGGACAGGCAGCCGAGAAAGTTTCATTTATGCCCCCTCCTTCCTCTTTTTGTAGTCGCCACTGGAGATCATTGAATCAGATCATCCTTCCCACGCAGACGTGGCTCTCCCGCCGTCGACACTGCCTCTGCTCTTGACAGCACGGTCCAGTGATTCAGCCCCTTGGCCAAGTCACTGAGGATGCTTTATATGCCTATATCCACCACACATATACGCATATGCACCACACACATATGATATATAATACACACATGCACACATATAATACACGTTTATACGTATACATAGGACCCTGGTGGCTCAGAGGTTAAAGCGTCTGCCTGCAATGCGGGAGACCCAGGTTCAATCCTGGGTCGGGAAGATCCCCTGGAGAAGGACATGGCAATCCACCCCAGTGTTGTTTCCTGGAGAATCCCATGGACAGAGGAGCCTGGCGGGCTACAGTGCATGGGGTTGCAAAGAGTCGGACATGACTGAGCGACTTCACTTTCACGTTCATACATATACGTAATATACACATATACATATATAATACACATATATGCATGTGTAATATACATATACACACATATAATACACATATATAAAATACACATTATAGTATATACACAGAGACACACACAATTAATGTATTATCTTTTTCTTCTCTTTAACTTAAATGTTTCTTGTGGCAATTTAGCATCATATTCATAGCTGCAGCCCTGGCTGAGGCCTGGACAGTAAGCTGACCTTGGTTTTACTAGACTTAATGTTTATGTGGACAGCTTTATGTATTTTCAGTTTCATCCCTGAGTATAAACTGGGTATAATCCTGTGAAAAGACAAGTAAACAAGATGCGTGGGTGCTCAGGTGTGTCTGACTCTTTGCGACCCCATGGACTGCAGCCCACCAGGCTCCTCTGTCCATGAGATTTCCCAGGCAGGAATACTGGAGGGAGCTGTAGTTTCCTTCTTCAGGGGATCTTCCCGATTCAGGAATAGAACTGGAGTCTTCTGCTCGGTGGGTGGATTCTTTACCACTGAGCTACCTGGGAAGCCCTGGGTAACTTTAGAAAGCTTCCAGTTTTATGATTTTATAAATGCCTAAAAATTGGTTGAGGAGCCTTTAAAATAATAAAGGAGGAGATAGAATCGGTGGTGATGGAAGAGGGAACACAAAGTCAGCCCCTGACTTGGGACATTCAGGAGCCAGAAGAATGATTTTATTACTAAGTTTTGTCCACTGTGCTCAGCATGTGTGCTTAGCTCCCTGACCGGGGATCCAGCCCACGTGCCCCACGTTGGAAGCAGAGTCTTAATCACTGGATCGCCACGGCAGTCCCAGAAGAATGATCTTGAATCCCACTCAGTGCCTCCAACTTAAGCATTGTTGTTGGGTTTGGTCTTGTTTTTCATGTAAGTGAGAAGAATCATTTCAATCATTTGTTTGCAATGAACTTTCATCCAGTATCCCAGAGCTTTCATGTAGACTAGGAGGCCTGGGGTCTCGGGCGATGAGAAGGCTGGGGTGACGTGGTGGGCGTGGACGGAGCGCAGGCTCTGGGGTGAAGAGACGACAGTGAATCTCATCTGGACCGTCTGCTAGGTGTGCCTTTGGGTGGGTCCATTAACCTTTGAGAGTCTGTTTCCTTATCTGAAAAACGGGGTTTAGATAAGAAGAAAAAGCGCAGTGTCTCTCATGGTGCATGGTCCATAGAGGAGGTTATATTTAGGAATAAATGCTAGTTCTTGACTCCTTGCTCTTGAGTTTCTCTTGTCTTGGCCAAGAGCAGAGAACAAGGCACAGAAGCTTGAGTTTTAAAACCACGCACGCCGTGAAAGTATGTGTGTGTTGGGGGAGGTTGATCTCAGAAAAGAGTGGTGGAAGATGCACCTACCAGTGAAAGGCTGGAGAAGATCCAAGGACTGTTCTAGCCTTGCCCACGTCACCAGCCTCCTAGGAAGTCAGGCTAACTGTCCTTTGTTCTGGGCACCACATTATGTTCAGAATCTATATCAAGATGAATACTTTTTCCTTCCACACATGCCGCCTAACAGCCCCGCACAAATACTATATTGGATTCCGGTACGTCCACCCGTTGACAGAGGAAGCAATTGAAGAGATGGAGAGGGACGGCCTGGAGAGGGCGGTTGCTTTCACACAGTATCCACAGTACAGCTGCTCCACCACAGGTAAGCCTGCCCGCTGCCGGGCGGGGGGTGGCTCCGGCCCGGTGAGAAGAACCAGGAGGCCGGAGGGCAGGAGAGGATGGATCTCTTTCTATCTGAATGGCAAATCCAGCCTGTCTGTGTTAAACGCGAGAGTTCAGGTCAGTCTATTTGAAATCTCATGGTTCATCTGTCCCTTGAGTTATTAGCCAGTGGACTGAGAATTACAAACGGTGGGTGAAAGGCAGCGGCTTCCAGTGTCCAGTGCTTTAACGCATCTGGAATGGATCCGTAATGCACCTTAAGCCACTTTCTGTGTTTGTGTAATAAGCCTTTATTTTTATGGCTACGCCAGTATTCTTAGTGCAGCAAAGGTGATAGATGTTTCCATTTTGCAAGCAGAGGTGTCCGTATAACATTGGAAATATGGATATGTATTTTGGTTACAGATTGGTTCGTGGTCAAACCAAAGCCCAATTTAGGGTTCCTTTGCTAACTTCTCTCAGTGTTCCAGATTTGGGGAAGTGTTACTAGGTGTTGTTTCCTAGATATTTAATTGGAGCTGGAGGGTAATGTTTTGCCAATCTCTGTGTCATTTAGGTATAGGTAAATCGTCTAATATCACTCACAGTTACGTTTGTTTGCATTCTTTTTCAAGGCTCTGGGGTCAGCACATTTTTGCTTCTAAATTGCTTTTGGACATTAGTGCATATTATTTCTTTAACAGGAAGGAGAAAACAAAAGGCTACTGAAAGACATCTTGGAAGCCTGCTGTGTGCCTTAAATATTTATTCAGAGCCCTTGTGAAAGTGCCCAAGTTCTCAGATACCCTCAAGAGTTTGAATTGTGATTTCTTTTGGATATGTGTCTTTAAAATGTCTGGTAACATGTCTAACATGTTATTGGAGAAAAATTGTATGACCTTTCTAAGCTATACTTTTTGCCTGGCTTTAAAAATATACCTCACCATGTAAATGTCTGCTCTCAAAATTAAGCAAGAAGATGGTTATTTATGTGACAAAGGATTACTACCGTTGCATCTCACAGCTGGCTCTGCCTGTGTGTTTAAAACGTCAAGGTCTGTGCAGGTTTTCCCTGGGATATAAGGGAAGGCACAGCTTCACTGCAGAGATGTGGAGGCACGTTCATTCTTGGAGGCCACCAGAGTGCCATTTGTCTGTTGCTTTATTAGACACGTGTTGTGGCAGTTCCAGTATATTCGCTGTATCAATCGCTTTTTTAAATCAGGCAATATATATATATATATATTTTTTTTTAGTTATGCTCTCCCCTTAATTACTGCTTTGGGCAGTTCATCGAATGTTTCTGAGTGATCCAGAAGACCTCCTGTGGCTCCCGGAAGTCCTTTTGTATTGGCTTGACCACAAAGTTCCGTCAGGCATGATGTTACAGAAAAATCCCAACGAACTTTCTGGCCAACCCAACCCATCTGGCAGTGAGATTCCCCTGCGAAATGTGGCTTGCAACATGCAGATGGCGGTGGCTGCTTCATGATTTCTGGAGAGACGGGTTTTGAACTTGGGATGGACTCCATTTGAGCTTATCTGACTCATTGTATTCTGCTCAGAAAAATGGAACTTGATGTATTTATTTATTTTTTTAATTGACTCTGAGCCTGAGAGTACATGTGATGTCAGTAGGGCTTTGTGCTGGCAAGCAGATGATCACTTTATCTGGAGACCTGACTGATGAATAGTTCTAGGAGAGAAACTGCTGGTGTCAGGAAGCATGGCCCTGTTTTGAGCATTTGCCCCACGTGAAGATTGACGAGAAGGCCCCATGTTAGGGCTGGTTTCATAGGATTAGAGGTTGGCCCCAGTGCCAAATCCTCTAGGCCAGGAAGAAAATTGCCCTGGGTTGGCACCATCTGCTTTCCTTTCTGTAGTCTTTGAATTTTCATGTTCACCATCTCTTGCTTAGAAATACGAGTTTTGATAGATTACCTACAAGGATTTGGTACCCATTTAACTTGTTCTAGGGAGTGAGGATAATTTAATAAAGTAGATAAAAATAGAGAATGAGCTTAGAAGCCTTAATAAGCTGTTTTTCTTGTCAATGGGCCATTAAAAAGGACGGTTATAAAGCTTTTATTATAATGTGGAAAATATTCATCTCACGATGCTAAGTAAAAATGCCCTAAATATTCAGATACAGAAGTGCCCATATGCTGAAGTTAATTTGTGGAACATCACAGCTGTAAAGAAAAATCACTGGAAAGCGCCAGTTAGGATGAAACAACGACATGGTAGCGTGCTGGGGTCACGCCTCATTTCTTTTTCCTTTCTTTCCCACCCGCTACATTTCCTGTAAATGGGGTTGATTCCTTTCATAACGGGGGAAAAAATGTAACGTGCTTTCCATTGTAGGACTTGGTCCTTGCAAATAACGACCACTTATATTTCATAAATCCACTGCCACTGTGCTTCTCTAGAGAAGTGGCCTCACTGATCTTTGAAAGGTCGTTGAAATTGATTGCTTTTCAGTGATCTTCATTTGCAGGGTAGTTAGATCTATATGCATTTTAGAGTGTTGAAATGTTTATAATTAGACTGACTCAGTGCAGAAATCACCTGCTTTGAACTTATAATTACTGCCTTTACAAGTCTGTTTATTTTCACCATAATCCACACACATGTACTAAGTGGGCCCTGTATATTTCAGGCAGCAGCTTAAATGCCATTTACAGATACTATAATGAAGTGGGCAAGAAGCCCACAATGAAGTGGAGCACGATTGACAGGTGGCCAACGCACCCCCTCCTCATTCAGGTAAGCCGACCATTACCAGCTGCCCGGTGCCCCGGCTTCTGGGGTGGGCCAGGCTCTTGTCCAAGCCTGGCTTGTGGGTGTCCTTCCGAGCCTACTGTTCTCTTCCTTATGTTGTGTGCTGGGGAATTTTAAAAAAAAGTATTTGAGTCTTGATTTATTATGCCAGGAGAGAAGAAATGTAAAGGTTAAAGGTTTAACTCTTCCCTTTTTCAGATTAATAGTATTAGTTACAAACTATAGCAGAATTATGTTTTGAATTTTGTATTGCACAGTGACCAAAAGAACGTGAAGGAATATGTAAGGGAAAAGAATTATGCAGGGTGTTTATCTAATCTCCATTTCACAGATTGAATAACCAGCTAATAGATTCTCTATTTTCCAAATCTGTTAAAAATATCAAGACCTAAAGATTTTAAAGGGAATATATCTACATGCTCTGAGACATAGAATGACTGTAACGCTTCAATCGAGAAAGTGTCTGTATTAGAAGAAGTTTCCTATTTCCCTGCGCAGTTTATATGCGTAATGTTTATAGTAACGGATGCTTGGTTTTAGGAGAATCGGGTAACACTGCCGTCCCAACGCTCTGCGATGGCGCTGCTACATTCTCCCTCTCCCTTTGACTATGGGAGTGCCGCTAGGGATAGTCCTTCCTCACACACACACTGCTTGGTCCCGCTGGTGGAAGTCTCCTACCTCTGAGTCAGTTTAGGCAGAAGAGATGCTAAGTGACGCGGAGCTCATCTAGTTTGTGGTTCATTCCTCGGACATTCTCGGGCCGAATACCCGCCTGAACACTTTTCCTGGAGCCTGGCGCCACTTCCATCTGCCGCCGCTAGACGGCGGTAGGCCCCGCGGAGCTGGCCGGCTCGCCCCCGAGCGGTCCGTGGCCTCCTCGGGCGCCAGGTGCCCTCAAGGGTTAAGGCAGGGGCTGAAATTCAGCTTTAAGCGAGAGCGGGGAAGAAGGCGCCTTCTCTCAGGGGCGGGTGTCCCCACCGAGCTCGCGCTTCCCGGGGAGGCGGCTCCCGTCCAGGCAGCCTGCAGCCCCAGCCTGGCCTGCCTGTTCCGCCCCGAGGCCCGCGGCTGGAAGCGAGGGGTGCCCCAGGTCAGCCCTGCCATGTGGCAGCAGAGAAGCGGGGATCTGCGCAGCATCTGCCTGCCCTGATCAGGCAGTAATTAGATTTGCATTAAAATTCAGTCCTTTGAAAAGGGGGGAAGCGGAAAGATGGAAAGGTCTCTTAACTGAGGAAGTCTCCCTTCATAAAATGAAAGGGAATTTTAGAGGCGTTTATCCGCCCTCCTCGACGGTGTGATTGAAGGCTCTGAGAGCCGCCTGCCGCTTTCATTCTGCAGAGGGCTGCGCCTGGAAAATACCGCAGATGGGTTTTAGGTGATTTCAGCTTGCCCACGGCTTCTCAGCGCTGACGACGGCTTAGAGTCTGCAGTAAGCCGTAACAAATTGTGTCTCTCCTTGCATGCAACATGATAAAAGGAGAAATCCTACTAAAATCTTGAAACAAAAATGTAGAGTTTATTAGTAATGTGGATTACACAAGAAGGAGATTTGATATCTAGTGGAAATGGGAAGAAAAAAAAAGCTGGAACTAAAAATCTTGTATTTAATCGATATTTCTACTTATGATAAGTAATAATTACTGAAAATAGTCATTTTGCTTCTGTTATCTAACTGCTGGAACATTTAGAGTAAATGTATGTTGCAGCCTCTCTTTAAACTTTGCACTGGGCCTCCTTGTCTGGGCTTGTACAAATATAATCTTTTCTGAGCACCCTTAGTCTACTAACACTGCAAAGACCACCAGAAAATATTGTTTATGTTGGTGTTTAATCCTATCACATTAACTCGGTAGGTAAATTATAAATTTTGAAAAGGAAGCAAACTCTCTAGGCATCATTTTGTGCCTTTGAGCATTAATTTATCAAAATTTGAGGGTTCTGAGAAAACTAATAATATTCCAATATTCGTTATGGAGTAATTGCTCATCCTGTCATATTAACCACTGATGTATCAAAAATGCCAACAAGTGCAAATTTACATGGTTTTGGTAAACTGTCCTTTATAATTTTTTTAATATTATGTTTAAAAACATTTTTATTTGGAAATAATTTCAAGCATACATAACAGTTACCAGAATAGTATATAAGGAACCTTCATCTCTTTATTTAGATTCCTGTGTTAACATTTATCCCACTTTATCATTTGCACACCCTTTATGTATGTGTGCATATGTGTGTCTATGTATACATAATTTTTTCCTGAACCTTTTGAGAATAAGATGTATATACATGCACACACACACAGATGTATAAAACCACTCTTTACACCTAAACAGTATATTCTTTCCCATAGCAATGGTGCAATATTCAACTTCAGCAGGCTTCATATTGACACTGAAATTTATCCAACCTATGTTCATACTCCAGTTTTGTCGGTTGACCCATTCATGTCCTTTGTAGCCATTTGCTTTGTAAGTTGAATGACAGCATGATTAAAGAGTGAGATGAAAGGAGGCCTCCTCAGATCTGGTATTTCAGCACCTACTGATGTGACTCTGGACGTGCTGGCCACGGAAGGGGCTTGGCTGGTCTGGTGGACAGAGATGTGGAGGAGCGGGAGCTGCCTTCTGGCCCAGGTTGCGCAGATGGGACCCGATGGGACCCAACGGCCCCCCCGCCCCCCCCGTCGGCCGCGTCTCCCCTCTCTGTGAATTGAACAAGAGTTGTGCAACCTTCTCGTCTGCTGTTAGGAAGGTCGTTATGAAGACTGACTCAGGGAGGCCAGGGTCGTAAAAAAGGAGCCATATTTTCTTATCCCTCGGTTGTTTCTGTCTAATGTATTTTAATGTGATATGCCTGAAAGCCAAACTAAGGGAGATTCAGAAAGACCCTGTAAGCGGTTTTCCTGCTAGCGGGAGCGAGTGAGAGGTCTTAAAACAACTCCTCCTTCCCATCTGCGTTTCCTTTCCATCTGGAAGTGTGCCCTGTGCCTCCCACGGGGAAGCAGGTCCAGAGCGTTCATTTTCAGTGAGCCATTAGCAAGCTTTAGAAGTTTCCCATCAAATTCCCCAGGCCCCTGGAACCGTTATGAGCCATTCTGATGATGAACCAAAGCTAGAGAGACTGTACAGTTTGCAGAGTTTTTTTTTTTCTTAACAGAGGCAGTTCCCGTGTTTGAGCTCTTCGCTGAGATTTGTGGTGTTGCCCTTATTTACAGAATGTTCTCTTCTCCTCCCATGTCTTTCTTCCCACCTCCTCTGTATCCCCCCTTTCTTGGTGTTCCCACAGTGCTTTGCTGACCATATTCTGAAAGAGCTGGATCACTTTCCTCCTGAGAAGAGACGTGAGGTGGTCATTCTTTTTCTGCTCACTCACTGCCAATGTCTGTAAGTAAGAACATTTTATTGGGTGACCCAGTGGTAGAGGGTTCAAAAGGTAGAACGTGGTTCCAGTTTCCATTCAGCCTAAGCCCAGGGCAAGGAGGGACTCTAAAATCTCAAACTGAGCTTGGTGCTAATTTCAGTTCAGTCGTTCAGTCATGTCCAACTCTTTGTGACCCCATGAATTGCAGCACGCCAGGCCTCCCCCGTCCATCACCAACTCCCGGAGTTCACCCAAACTCACAACCATCGAGTCGGTGATGCCATCCAGCCATCTCGTCCTCTGTCGTCCCCTTCTCCTCCTGCCCCCAATCCCTCCCAGCATCAGTCTTTTCCAGTGAGTCAACCCTCTAGACTCATTTCTTGAGACCTGAAAGTGAAAGTTGCTCAGTTGTGTCCAACTCTTTGCAGCCCCATGGACATGTAGTCCATGGAATTCTCCAGCCCAGAAGACTGGAGTGGGTAACCCTCCCCTTCTCCAGGGAATCTGCCCAGCCCAAGGATTGAACTCAGGTCACCTGCATCGCAGGTGGATTCTTCACCAGCTGAGCCACCCAGGAAGCTCTTGAAACCTAATGACAATCAATTCAGACTCTGATACTGTGAGTAGATAGTACCTTCCTAAGTTCCTTTAAAATGGTAAGTTGAAGACCCCTTCCTACGTGAGAATGTTGTTAAATGGGACAGTTAAAGAAGGCTGTTTTCGCCTGCCCTGTTCAAGGAACTTGGATGGTTCCTTGAATATGGACTTCCATATTCAGACTGAGCGCTCTCAATTCCATTCTTTTGTCCTCAAGACTTGACCGAAGTTGTTGGAATTCCAGGAAGTGACTGTTTTTCATTCGCCCAAGGGAGCACATTTTGGCCAGTCCATGTGAAGTGTATCCGGTTACCATCTGGTTGCTCCTTAGTTTCTCATATACACCGGGTGTTTGTTAAAATAGCACCTCTGTGCCATGACTATCGCGTTTTTGGAGACAAGAGTGATGGAGCTGGTATATGTATGATGTACAGAAACGCTTGGGGTGAGCAGCCCATTTCATCAGCTCGCAGCTAGCACTGTGTCCTGAAAACATCGCTGTCAAAGCTGGAGGGGCGGAGAATTACTGCCGCAGGCGTCACTGAGGTTTTCGCTGCAGGGTGAATGAGTTAACCCAGGGGCCTCTCTGGGCCCCCTTCTCACTGGCCTGTGGCGCCACCTGGCGGTCGCCAGGGGCGAGCCCTTCGCAGCCCGTGGCTTCCTCTCGGTCCGGCGTAGGCAGCTCCAGAGAGCAGCTGCTCCCCGGGAAGCCGGCCTGTCCTCTTTTCTGGTACCGCGCGCAGCCTCTTCACACGTCCGTCCTCCTGCTCGGCCCTCATCCTTTTTTACAGCCGCCCATGTGTAATGAGGCAGCGGCTGAAGGGCCAGAGGGAAGCGGGAGAGGGGGAAACACGTGTTCGTGCGTGAACGGTTCCAGGTGCTGTCTTCTCCGCTTTTCTCTCCCTCACTTCCCTTTCTCCCCCTCAGGGACTGAGCACGCGGCTTCCAGGTTTTCTGTGTATGTGTTTTGTTTTGTTTTGTTTTCTGCCCAGGGTCTTGGGTAGAACTGAGGCACACCTTGAAGTCAGGAGGGTCAGGATGGGGTCGGGAAGGCGGAGGAATTGTCCAGCAAGAGAGCTGTTCTTGCAAGCCCTGTTCTCCTGCGTTTGCTCCTAATCACTTCTACCCCTTGCGTGCTAAGCGCTCGGTTGTGTTCAGCTCTGTGACCCCACGGACTGTAGCCCACCAGGCTCCTCCGTCCATGGGATTCTGCAGGTAACAGTACTGGAGTGGATTGCAATTTCCTCCTCCAGGGGATCTTCCCAACCCAGGGATCAAACCCCTGTCTCTTATGTCTCCTGCACTGACAGGTGAGTTCTTTACCACTAGGCACCACCTGGGACGTCCCTTTCCCCCTTAATAACTTGCATTACACACACACACACACACACACACACACACACAATGTATGTTGAAGTCATTTTAGACTTACAGAAAAGTTACAGAATAGTAGAGTTCCCTTAGCTTCTCCTAATGTTGACATCTCACATAACCAGAAGTCCAGCGATGGAAACAGAACTGAGCTGAGGTGCAGAGCTGTTACCTGAGGACTTCCCTCACTTTTCACCAGCTCTACTTCAGGCATTGCTTTCCTCTCCCAGGACCTCCCAGGGAAGTTACTTGTCCGGGCTCCTTAGGCTCCTCCAGTCTGGGACAGCTCCTCCTACGGCCTTTGTCTTTGCTGAACTTGATAGTTTTGAAGCACAGTTTTTGTAGCAACACTGGTAGCTCAGCTGGTAAAGAATCTGCCTGCAGTGCAGGAGACCCGGGTTCGATCCCTGGGTTGGGAAGGTCCCCTGGAGAAGGACATAGCAACCCACTGCGGTATTCTTGCCTGGAGAATCCCATGGACAGAGGAGCCTGGAGGGCTACAGTCCGTGGGGTCGAAAAGAGTTGGACACGAGTGAGCAACTAGTGCACGCACACACACAGACACACACAGAGTTATTCTGCAGCATGCTGCTCCATTTGGATGTGCTGGGTGTTTTCTCATGTGTAGACTGAGGTTGCTTATTATCAGGAAGAATAACCTCTTCTCCCCTGCCGGTGGCCTGTGCTGAGTGCATCATGTTGGGAGTGCACACTGCCAATTAATCTTACTACTCCTGACGTGATCCGTGGTCATTTGCTTAAGGTGGAGTCTTCTGGATTTGCCCATTATAAAGTCACTAAACTCAGCAGTGGCCACAGGACTGGAAAAGGTCAGTTTTCATTCCAATCCCAAAGAAAGACAATGCCAAAGAATGCTCAAACTACCGCACAATTGCACTCATCTCACATGCTAGTAAAGTCATGCTCAAAATTCTCCAGGCCAGGCTTCAGCAATACGTGAACTGTGAACTTCCTGATGTTCAGGCTGGTTTTGGAAAAGGCAGAGGAACCAGAGATCAAATTGCCAACATCCGCTGGATCATGGAAAAAGCAAGAGAGCTCCAGAAAAACATCTATTCCTGCTTTATTGACCATGCCAAAGCCTTTGACTGTGTGGATCACAATAAACTGTGGAAAATTCTGAGAGAGATGGGAATACCAGACCACCTGACCTGCCTCTTGAGAAATCTGTATGCAGGTCAGGAAGCAACAGTTAGAACTGGACATGGAACAACAGACTGGTTCCAAATAGGAAAAGGAGTACATCGAGGCTGTATATTGTCACCCTGCTTATTTAACTTCTATGCAGAGTACATCAGGAGAAATGCTGGGCTGGAAGAAGCACAAGCTGGAATCAAGATTGCCGGGAGAAATATCAATCACCTCAGATATGCAGATGACACCACCCTTATGGCAGAAAGTGAAGAGGAACTAAAGAGCCTCTTGATGAAAGTGAAAGTGGAGAGTGAAAAAGTTGGCTTAAAGCTCAACATTCAGAAAACGAAGATATGACATCCAGTCCCATCACTTTATGGGAAATAGATGGGGAAACAGTGGAAACAGTGTCAGACTTTATTTTGGGGGCTCCAAAATCACTGCAGATGGTGACTGCAGCCATGAAATTAAAAGATGCTTACTCCTTAGAAGAAAAGTTATGACCAACCTACATAGCATATTCAAAAGCAGAGATATTACTTTGCCGACTAAGGTCCATCTAGCCAAGGCTATGGTTTTTCCAGTAGTCATGTATGGATGTGAGAGTTGGACTGTGAAGAAGGCTGAGCGCCGAAGAATTGATGCTTTTGAACTGTGGTATTGGAGAAGACTCTTGAGAGTCCCTTGGACTGCAAGGAGATCCAACCAGTCCATTCTGAAGATCAGCCCTGGGATTTCTTTGGAAGGAATGATGCTAAAGCTGAAACTCCAATACTCTGGCCACCTCATGACTCATTGGAAAAGACTCTGATGCTGGGAGGGATTGGGGGCAGGAGGAGAAGGGGATGATAGAGGATGAGATGGCTGGATGGCATCAGCGACTTGATGGACATGGGTTTGAGTGAACTCTGGGAGTTGGTGATGGACAGGGGAGGCCTGGCGTGCTGCAATTCATGGGGTTGCAAAGAGTCGGACACGACTGAGCAACTGAACTGAACTGATTGTCTCTTTGTGATTAAAAATATCTTAAGTGAGCTACTTGGAGATTGTGCAAATATCTTACTGTTTTGCAGATTTTTGCTCACTGATTTTTAGCTTCAAGTGGATATTTCTATGTTGGTCTAACGGTGACTTTGTATTTCTCTCATTCATTCTGTCTTCATGTTTCGAATGGCAAACTCACTTTTAGCCATATCATAGAATAGCTCATCATTTCATCTCATCAGTGTTTATTGAACACCCACGCTATTCCAGGCACTGTTCTACCCTCTATCACTAAATAGGGGAATGAACAAAACTGACCAAAAAGTCTTTGCATTCAGGGAATGAGGGGGAGGAGGAAGATAATAAGCATAATAGATAAGAAAGTAGCATGAAACATTAGAAGGTAATAAGTGTTGTGGGAAGAAATAAAGCAGGATGGGGGTCCGTTAGAAAGTTGGTACACAACTAAATGGGCTTCCCAGGTAGCTGAATGGTAAAGAATCCACCTGCTAATGCAGGAGACGTGGGTTTGATCCCTGGATCTGGAAGATCCCCTGGAGGAGGAAATGGCGATCCACTCAAGTATTCTTGCCTGGGAAATCCCATGGACAGAGGAGCCTGGTGGGCTGTGTTCCATGGAGTCTCAAAAGAACTGGACACGACTTAGCAACTAAAGAGCAACGATACAGCTAAATGTTAAAGCAGTAAAAGAAAATGTCTGCTGCACTCTTTTGGCGGTGAGGAGCGCTTGCAGACACAGACTGTGCTCAAAGCGTGGCTGTAGCCCGCTGCTGGGGGAGGAGTGGGGAGGAGGAACCGGAAGGAGCTCGCAGGCACAGGCCGTGTTCTCAAGGAGCCTGGAATCTGAACCACGTGCTGCTTCTCTCACTCCACTAGCGTTCACCCCCTTTTGTTCACCTGGTCCCCGTGAACTCAGTAGTTCTGTACACTGTCCGTACAGCACTCTTCCAGTTCCATTTCTAAATCAGGGAGTTCCCTGGGCATTCCAGTGGTTAAGATCCTGGGCTTTCACTGCCGTGGGCCAGGTTCAGTCCCTGTTCGGGAGCTGAGTCCCTGCAAGCTGCAGAGCACAGTCGAAAATTAAAATAAAATCAGCCCTTCAGGTAACTGCCAAAAGTGAAGGCCCATGCCTTGCCAGCGTCTCTGTGTCGTCATCCCTGTTCCAGCCGGGGACTGGAGAAATCCGTCCTCCAGTGGTGTGTGTTGTCAGTCTCCTCTGGGTGACAAGGATGTAGAATCTGAGGCATTCCTAGGAACCCGAGAGCTGACTGGTACCCTGTGCGCCTTTGGCTGATGAAATCCATCCAAGTGAGCTGGGCCCTGAGCTCAGCTGCCGTGGACATTAGTGCAGAGGACAAGGGCCTGCCTCCAGCCCAGGGCCCAGGCTGCCTCCCTGCCCAGCCCTAGGCTCTCAGAACCCTGCGCGGTGTTGGAGCCTGAACGCCTGTGTCTCTGCTGCAGGTGGTCAACAGAGGGGACCCCTATCCTCAGGAGGTGGGCGCCACTGTCCAGAGAGTCATGGACAAGCTGGGCTACTCCAACCCCTACCGGCTGGTTTGGCAATCCAAGGTAGGTGGCGTCCTCGTGTTCGCAGGAGGTCAGCTCTCTAGAGGATGTCTATTTTAGGACTTAGTTATAAAACGATCTGATTTGGCCTTTTCACGCAGACAGAATGTTCTGCAATAACCTGACTGCTCGTAGGAGCAGGAGGAATTCTGCAAGCAAATATGATGGAGAGGAAAACAGGCGATGAGCAGAATTCCACTGATTCCATTCAAACAATAGACTATTTTCTGAAATCACAGAAATTCTTCTTTATATTTTGCCAGCTTCTAGAAGGATTCAAGCCTACTAAAGAAATACCAGAACCCATTAGCGAGGTGCAAAGCATGGCCTTCACTCTTACAGGGAGGCTGCGCGTGTGCGTGTGCACAGGTGTGTGCATGTGAATGTGTCCGGGGCAGTGGCTGTGGTGAGACACGGTCCCTGTGTGCACTCCTGCTTTCTCATAGGTTGGCCCGATGCCCTGGCTGGGCCCTCAGACAGACGAGGCCATCAAAGGGCTTTGTAAGAGGGGAAGGAAGAACATCCTTTTGGTTCCAATAGCGTTTACCAGCGATCACATTGAAACACTCTATGAGCTGGATATCGAGTACTCTCAAGTTCTAGCCAATGAGGTGAGTGTGGTTTATTAATCCCATTTTGATTTTATTTTATTGAAATGTGATTTGTTTTAAAAGGTGACTCTCTCTGCAGTAATCTAATTGTATCATTCAGAAATATTGCTTGATGTATGTGTTTGCATGTACTGTGGCCTCATTGTTCTGGATAATACTTCATCCGAGTTCTGAGCAAACTGACTTCATTTCCACGTTTGCAGGGGGAAAGCACTTTCGTGTCTTTGCAAAATGGGTGACCCGGGCATCACTGCAGGCAACATCACTGTGTTTAGTTTGAGTTACTGTACCCATTGAAAGTAGTAAAAACCACATTTCCTTGAGAAAAAATAAGTGTACTTCTCACCAGTTTGGAAGAAAAGAATTTTATTGTCCTCTATATAATTCCTTTCTTCACCTTATAGTGCCCTTTGCTCAGGCTGTGACACTGCTTCTGGTGGGTTTCAAGGCACTAGAATCCTCCTCATTTAAGAAAGACCATGGGATGAACTCAGGAGCA
The DNA here is from genome assembly GCA_917880005.1 of Nanger dama. Taxonomy (NCBI): domain Eukaryota; kingdom Metazoa; phylum Chordata; class Mammalia; order Artiodactyla; family Bovidae; genus Nanger; species Nanger dama. Next base: position 5,359,509 of record CAKJTW010000029.1, read on the forward strand.
GTTACGTGTTGTAATTTCCCTGACCTGTTTCATGCACTCACTTAATTAGCTGTTTGCTACTATGCTGTGATCAATCTGATTATTGAAATAACAAATGCCAACCATCCTGAGTGTCTTGTAATGGAAGATGGATGTGATTGTCATCCACATGGAGGAAAACCACTGTTGACCCGTCTCAGGGCTTCTGAGGGCCAGCCTGAACCTGCGCCCCTTTCCTGGCATTGTTTCTGTGGGAACCGTGGAACCCTGGGGACCCAAAAGACCTCCCCGCTCCTCCTGCATCCCAGCTCCCGGCCCTGGTCATCCCACGTGTGCTGGGTGGGGCCTGGATGCCAAGAACACGTCTCCCTCTCTGGGACCTGGTGGCAGGTGCAGGGCAGGGTGGAGAGTGGGTTGAGGGGAGCTTCAGCAGCAACTCCCTCTGCCCCCTGCACCCACCCCATTTTTGTGTGTGCCTACTGGTCGTGAAGGTAGAGGGTGCCTAAGATGCTTGTCAGCAGTTCCAATAAGGAATTTATGGGAAAGTTGTAACTGGCTAAAGTGAGATTGTAGGCTTGTCTCACGGACTTCATTTAGTGATGCTCTCTAGGCACTTCCCTTGTGGTCCAGTGATGAAAAGTGCGTGCTTCCACCGCGTGGGGTGAGGGTTCCATCCCTGCTCAGGGAACTAGACCTGCTTGCTGTGTGGTGTGGCCAAAACAAAAACAGTGGTTGAGGACAGTGACCAACAGCAGGCTAACCAGCTTACCTCTCTATGAAGTTTTAGAATATGATCGATCTGTTGAGAACTGTGTTTGCTGAATCTCACCATTTTCCTGTGCCTGTTCTAACTTAAAAGATAAAGCAACTGAAAAGCCATCAGCATTTCAGAAAGGGAAAGAGAAGATTCTAGTTACCTGAGTAAATAATAGATATTTCTCAATTATTTGTGGGATAATCAGCTGGAATTGACAGGATATTTTTGGAGAGGGGAGTAAGGATGGTTGTGAAATAATCCTTAGTTTTCTAACTTAGATTTTTCTAGGTAAGAATATATTTAAAATCCCAACTCTGCATATTAGATCCAATCTAGTTTCAATACACATTAAATTAATTTACCTCTTTTGGCACTTGGAATCAAAGCATGCATAAAAATTTAAGTCTCTAAAGCAACATTCTGCTTAGGTAGAGTCTATAAGTAGGCATTAGAAAGGTGTACTAAAAAGAATGGTAAGCAGATTTAAATTATTTGAGTGTTCTATCCGATAGAACCTCAAAAATGGCTTGAAACAAAGCACCCATTGGAAGGTCATGGGCTTTGGGGTGGGAATAGAAATTGATGAGCAATTTGATAATAGAGAGGTGAAAATCAATGTCTGTGCCTGGTCTCAGGACTGTTTTTCATTTCTGGGTGGTCTGCGAATACTTGGGTACCAAGACTTTGAGGTGTGTGTGTATCTGTATGTGTATTTATTTTTTTGTAGCAGTTTCTTTAAAAAAAAAAAAAAAGGAAAATAAAATGTGTGTGTGTTTTCCTCCCTTTTCTCATTTGATTCAGTGTGGACTTGAAAACATCAGAAGAGCAGAGTCTCTTAATGGAAACCCACTGTTCTCAAAGGTATCTCTAATGTTACAACCATTTTAGTAGAACATGTCGGAGAGCGGTCCTCTGAGAAACTCTTACAGAATATTGGTTTTCTCACATATTAGAACATTTTGAGTTCCAATTAATTAGAAAAATAAAATCGAATCCCTTATACTCCGGCTCTCTCCTCCTTCAGAGTCCCTGTTTTCTTATTTCTACCCACCCATCACGACGTCTAATTTAAAATCTGCCTTCCAGAGACAAGGTTCGGCAGGTGGGGTGTGGGGATTTCGTTTTCTAAAACCTGAATTTTCGCCTTTTCTCTAAGCTGAGAATTCTTAGGAAAGGAAGACATTATAGAATTGGGTTCAAAGGATACAAATCAATAATTCAGGTGAAGAGCAGCCCCATGCCCTAGTGCTCCTCTGGGCAGACGGGGCGTGGAGGCGGCGTGGGGAGCAGCGGTGTCTGTGCTTCTGACTGTCTGTCCTTTCCGTCTGTCCTGCAGGCCCTGGCCGACCTGGTCCACTCACACCTCCAGTCCAAGGAGCGCTGCTCCACGCAGCTGACCCTGAGCTGTCCGCTCTGCGTGAACCCCACCTGCAGGGAGACCAAATCCTTCTTCACCAGCCAGCAGCTGTGAGCCCGGCCGCTGGGAGGTGTGGGTGCCCGGCCTCCCGACACCTCCGAGGCGGAGGAGGGCGCGTCCCGCCGTTAGGGAGGAAGTTACATCCGTTTGGGCATAGCCTCTGGCCACAAACTGTGTGCTCCTCCTGGAACGGACTCTGAAGTCCTTCTTGAGGGCTTTCTATTTTTATAGGCCAACACAGTAAGCATTTATGGTCCCTCCTCCTTGGGTTAAGATACTAGTTTGGAATGTCCACTAGACCATTTTTAAAAATGTTTTAAAAATTTATCTTCTGAGATGCACACACATTCTCAGTGCCGATTTTGGTTTTGTAGCAACCCCCCCCGCCAAAAAAAAAAACAACCTGTCAGGGGTGTGAAGAGTTTGCTTGGTAGGCTGTCAGTGTGCATGGTGGGGCTGGTGGTTTAGTTGCTCACTTGTGACCGACTCTTTGCGACCCACGGGCTGTAGCCCCCAGGCTCCCCCGCCCATGGGATTCTCCAGGCGAGGAAGCTGGAGTGGGCTGCCATTTCCTTCTCCGGGCAGTGTGCATGAGGTCTGTTTTAAGTCTCGCACTTAGTCACTTCAGTCGTGTCCGACTCTGTGCGAGCCCACAGACGGCAGCCCACTGGGCTTCCCCGTCCCTGGGATTCTCCAGGCAAGAACACTGGAGTGGGCTGCCATTTCCTTCTCCAATGCATGAAAGTGAAGAGTGAAAGGGAAGTCGCTCAGTCGTGTCCGAACTCTTAGTGACCCCATGGACTGCAGCCCACCAGGCTCCTCCACCCATGGGATTTCCCAGGCAAGAGCACTGGAGTGGGGTGCCATTGCCTTCTCCATTGAAGTGAACGTAGTTGAGTAAAGGAGATATAAGTTTAGAAAAGAAAGGCGCCTGCTCTTTGCCTCAGCCCGTGGGTTATGGAACGCTGGTCTGAAGGTGTGCTTCCCACAGTGGCTGCCCCTGGGACGTCACTGCTGATGGGTTGTGTTGGTCTTCGTGTGTGATCCTCACTATCCTCACCATCAAACCTAATCAAGTGTAGGTTCCCCAAGTGCCTTGAGACCCCCAGGCACACAGGGCTGATGCGCGTGTAGCAGCTGCGGCTTGCCCTCCCCACCTTGGTGGGGATCCTGGTGGCGGGAGAGGGGCTCCTGGCTGCTGTCTCCAGGGGCAGTGCAGCTGGCAGTGAAGGGCTGCCGGCCCACAGCTCCTCCCGGACCTCTCCACCCGGCATCGTCTTGGTTGAATGTCCCTTTCCCACCTTATTTGTTTGAAGATTTTTGAAAAGCCAACTATGTTTTGTAACCTCAAATTCTTTTCTTAATTTACAATTTTTATTATAAAAATTATGTAACCATGCTATAGGAAATTTGGAGAAAAGAAAAACAACCACTCTAATGTGACAACTATGAATTATATTATTATATTTCATGTTAAGTCATTTTCAGTGGATGTTTAAGATGCCATTGTACAACTTTGTTCTCCAAAAAGCATTTATTTGATTTTTTTTTTAAAGCCAGTGAAACTGTTCATGGAACCATAGATCTTCTATATTCAGGGTTTACTATATTAATAAATATGATATTATTCACATTTTAACCAGTGTGATTCATTGTCTCTGTTAAATCAAAAGTAATTCAGGGACTCTGGGAGTCCAGCGGCTAAGACTCCGTGCTCCCAATGCAGGGGGTCGGGGTTTGATCCCCAATCAGGAACCAGACCCCATATGCCACAACTAAAAATCCCTTGTGAGCCACACTAAGACCCCAGCACACCAAATAAATAAAAAGATATTGTTTTAAAAGCAATCCAAATTTGTTACTAATCAAAATTATTAAGAGGAACTTACTTTGTAATGCAAGAAACATGCCATTCACTTTCGTTAATAATTTTCCCCCACTGATAACAGCTCTGAAATTTGAGTAGCATCTACATTTTAAATTTTTTTCCAAACTAGCTTTCCTATCAGTGGATAGTGTCCCCATCTGTTTCTGCCCGCTTTGGGGAACTAGGTTCAAGGTGGGCTTTGAAGAACTGTCCCGCAGTGAAGTGAGCTCTGTGGGTTGGCGCTGGAAGGCTGGTCCTGCCTGCAACCCTTCTCCCTCCTCCAGGAAATTCGCTGAGGGCCTGCTCCCCTCCACTGCCGTAGAGGTGAATGTATGTTATTTTAGAGATGCTGCGGGGAAACTCCAACCGACAGCTCTGGCTACGGTGTCTGAAGACCCTCATTGCTAAGGAGACTTCCAAGTCAGCAGCGCCCCAGCTGTCAGGAAAAGCGTCCTTGACTCTAAGGTGGGCCAGACTGGCCTTTGCAGTGAGAGGCAAAGTGAAACTGTTAGTGGCTCAGTTGCGTCTGACTCTGCAGCACCACGGGCTATATTATACAGCCCACCAGGCTCCTCTCCCATGGAATTCTCCAGGAAAGGATCCTGGAGTGGGCAGCCATTCCCTTCTCTGGGGCATCTTCCTCACCCAGGGATCAAACCTGGGTCTCCTGCATTGCAGGCAGATTCTTTACCATGGGGCCACCAGGGGAGCCCAGGGCGAGGCAAAGGGGGATTTAATTATGAGGATCACTGCCCTGGCATTTGCTGATCTAAGAAGTGTTGCCTTCAACTGTTACTAACTAAAGATGGGTAGGGGCCCATGCCTGAAGGCGGAGCATTTGGTGGGATGGAATCAACAGTCACTCTTTTTAGAACTAATGGTCTGTGGGAATTATTGTCCTATTTGTCAACTCTGAAATACAAATGTTTGCCCTGGTAATTAGCAGTGTACTGCTGGCACTTTCTTTAAGGTGAACTTGTGTCCAGACCTGGCTTTAAGTGATGAATCACCTTATACGGCAAACTTGCAGAAGCTGTGATGATGAGGCAGTTTAGCTTGCCAGGGTTATTATAAGGCTCAGAACCCTGTCTATTTAGCACAGGAGGAAGGAACTCTTCTATAGAATATGCATTCTGGAACAACTGACCTTTTAGGGTTAAAGGAAATTGTTGCACCCAAAGAAAATTTGTTTTGTATCAGGAGAAATGGAACTCATTATTAAAAGCCCTTTAAGTGTATATCCATGGCTAGTTGATGCTGACTGGTAAAAACCCATGACTTTCCCTGGTCGCACCTCAGAGTACACATCCCTGCTCAAGTAATCCCCTAAGCACAATGTGACATTTCTCCAGGGTTCTGTCACATTTTTCTTTATGGCTGAAATTATGTAGACAATGATGATTATGTAGCTATATGAAGAGTCAGTGGATTTTCTGTTCCAAATTGTCCAAACTGGCCTGTCAGAAGGTACATTATATTAACAATACTGAATTTACGTTAGGACATTTACATAATAATAGATATTTCATTTTCTTCTTCATTTCTTTTGGGGGAAGATACACTGAGTTGGTGGGATGAGTCTCCTAGTAAAGTCACTGCATTTTTTTTCCCCCTTGGCTAATCTGTTCTCATAAATTGGGTATTTAATTCAAGGAATCCTAAGGTGTGCAAGAAGAGAGGTCGTTTGCTCAATCTCACGCCACTGTGTTTATCCAAAATACGTCTTGCACTGAGGGTGGGTCCACGCCACTGAGCAGGCACAGCAGTGGGACGTGCCCCACCCCCAGAATGTACCCCGAGGGGCTGTGATCCCAGGGCTCTGCTGTGCTCTTCCCTCCGTTCCCGGGTTGGGGCCTGTGGGAGGGGCGGGAGGAGGGGGGATGGTCAAGGAGCCCACTTCTCTGTTAGCCAGAGGGCAGAGCTTAAAGCTGGCAGCTGCAAGCAGGAACTCACACCTGTGTGCCTGTAGGCATGTGCCGGTGTGTAAGCCTAGAGCCCTTGCCTGCATCCTGCGTATTGCATCTCTAAGCTCTTAAATCGGCCCGCAAAACCCTTGCTATTAGGATCCTGAAGATGGCCCACGAACATGCTTCCCCACATTGGGTGGAAATGGGAAATTCACAGAGATGTTACGAGCTGGAAAAAGAAAATTCTGAGTTGACCCTAAAACAAGCATCCTAAGTTAGGATCCTGCAGTTTCTGTCTTAATATGGGAATCCTCAGAGGAAGACAAAAGCTAACCATTTCTTCCATTATTTCTAAAAACTACACAATTAAAATCCCTTCATCAAGGTTGTCCCCTGGACTTTGTAAATATCATTCCTAGGAATTTTGTTCTAATCGCCCAGCGTTTGAGATTTCATTGTAAGAAGCCCCATTAGTAACTTCTCCCAGTTCAGGTGGCTTGCTGCAACACTCAAATTTCTTTTTATATTAGTAGAAGTTGGCATTATAAGGTTTCCGGATACATACATCAAATGAATTAAATCTGAACATCGGATAGCTCAAGAAACCTGAATTCTGCTTCAATCATTGCCAGCTGAAATATTTAATTATGTCACAATGGACATGAGTTTGAGCAAACTCTGAGAGACAGTGAAGGACAGGGAAGCCTGGCGTGCTGCAGTCCTTGGGGTCGCAGCGTTGGACACAACTTAATGGCTGAACAGCAACAGTGATATTGAAGTGTGCACCTACTTTCCCACGTTCCTGGTTCATTCAAACAGCGGCACCTGAAAACTTGATTTTTTTTTTTTTTGCTAAATTTGTCCTGGTTGGACAGTTGTGTGTTATGACTAATAATATCAGATCTTTGCCTTGAAAGCATGCTTCTTTTTACAGTGTCTTCAGGAAAGTGTAAAGTGTGCCAAGCTGCGAGGCACTGAGCTGAGTGGTGGGCACCGATGGGCACTCCAAGAGGAGGAAGCTGATGCTGTCAATGTTCACTGAAAGGCAGTCATGACAAGCAACAGCAGTGGGCACTCTTCAGCGGAACTGCGGCTCCCAGCGTGAGAGGAGCCTTAGGAGGGCTCTGGGAGTCGCTGCCTCCAGAGACCACATTCACAGTCTAGGCTCTCAGGAGGGGAGGAAGCGGGTTTGCATTTGCTGAGGGAATCTTATTCAGCCTTCCGACAGGCAAGTGGAAAACAGAGGCACCCGTGATAATGTTTCTTGCAGTATACTCTGTTGACATCGGCTTAGTTACTTTTTGCTGAAATCATTAGCTTCCATTTTTAGCATAACTCCTGGCTAAATTGGTCTACAGTAAGCCATTAGGAGGGATGTTGGAATTAAAAACATTTTTGGAAAAAGCCTGGCTTGAGCCTTGGTGATAAGCTCTCCGGCAGGAGCTGCCAGCTCCCGTTTCCGCGGTTTGGCAGCTGTTGTTCTAATGCTCCGGGAACCCCCTCAGTAGTCTGTTCCCGAAAGGAAAGCACCCAGCCTGGCGTTGCTCCTTCCACCCAGCCCGATGGGCTGAAGCTTTGTCTTCCTGGTATTTTAAGAAATAATCACTTTACCTTGAGAATACAGGGGGTATTCTATATTTTTACCTTTTTCCTTGTTAAATGGTAATAGTAAAGAACCTACCTGCCAGTGCAAGAGAGAAGATATGGGTTCACTCCCTGTGTCGGAAAGATCCCCTGGAGAAGGCATGGCAACCCATCCAGTATCCTGGCCCGAAGAATCCCATGGACACCGGAGCCTGGCAGGTACAGTCCCTGGGGTCACAAGAGTCAGACACGACTGGCGTGATTCAGCACCACACAGCAAGCATGTCTATATAACTTATGGGATGGGCTTGACTGCGCAGGGATACAAGCAGGGGTGTGCTGGCCAGTTGGTTAAAATTTCAGGTTGTTACAGAGCAATCATTAGAAATGTTATATCTTGGGCTTCCCTGGTGGCTCAGTGGTGAAGAATCTGGCTGCTAATGCAAGAGAGACAGAGCTCTGATCTGGGAAGATCCCAAGGGCTGAGGAGCAATGAAGCTGATGCAGCAGAAGTACTGAGCCTCTGCCCGGAGCCCAGAACCCCAGCTACTGAGCCCGCGCCCAGAGCCTGTCCTCCCCAGCAAGAGAAGCCTCTGGAAGGAGAAGCCTGCTCACCGCAGCTAGGGAGGAGCCCCCACTCTCCACAACTAGAGGGAAGCCGGCACAGCAGCAAAGAGCCGGCACAGCCAAAAGCAGTATCAGTTTATTTAAAAACATGTTAACATCTTACAGTAAAATTATATTAAAAAAACAAACACTCAATAATCATTTCCCCATGACCTTACTATATTTTATCATCGTTTTTCTAGAGGTTATTTGTGTTTATGACCCCTGTGTGGTGAAACTACTGTAGAATGATGAGCTATTACACCATTCTTTCCAGCTTTGTTCAGTGACACCCTGTGGGTAGCTTGAAACTGACTACAAGAGGGCTGCTTGCACTGAAATCAGCACCTACAACAACTCGGGGCTTGCTTGTTGTGTTGCTCTAGACTTAGAGAGATGGGAAAATGCTTGTGTGTTTTAAAAGGTGTCATGTCTGTAGCCATTACAGTCATTGTGAACAGCACAAAACTTTGAGGAAATATTCTCTTATGTGAAAAGCAGCATCTGATGTCTCCAAGTGAAGTCATGTCACACTTGTATTACCCATTAATGTAAATAAAATCATCAGCATTCATGTCAGAACTGTCTGGGTTGGCTACAGATAAACATTGTTGTTGCTGTTTAGTTGCAAAGTTACATCCAACTCTTTGGGATCCCATGGACTGTAGTCCACCAGGCTCCTTTGTCCGTGGGATTTCCCAGGCAAGGATACTGGAGTGGGGTGCCGTTCCCTTCTGCCAGGGACCTTCCCGACCCAGAGACGGAGCCTGTGTCTCCGGCTTTGGATGGTGGATTCTTTTTTTTTTTTTTGGTACCCACTGAATAAGTGGACTTTTTTTTTTTTAATACTTTATTCTACGTTACAATACTGTATTTGTTTTGCCATACATTGACACGAATCAGCCACAGGTGTACACGACCTCCCAATGTCAAAGCCCCCTCCCACCTCCCACCACATCATCTCCCTGGATCATCCTGTGCACCAGCTCCAAGCATCCTGCATCCTGCATTGAACATAGACTGGCACTTCGTTTCTTATATGATAGTATACCTATTTCAATGCCATTCTCCCAAATCATCCCACCCTCTCCCTCTCCCTCAGAGTCCAAAAGTCCATTCTATACCTCTGTGTCTCTTTTGTTGTCTCACATACAGGGTCATCATTACTATCTATCTGGATGGTGGATTCTTTACCACTGACCCACCAGGGAAGCATGTATGCAAGAGCTTGATAAAAATCAACAAAAGCATTCTTTGAGAATTTATTGACTACATGGAATTTATAGGAAAGAGTATTATGTATTTCGTTATTGGCTGTAAATTGTGCATCCTATGGCTTTTATACTGGTAAAAGTTATTAATAAATACCCACACATATACATAGATTGTTTTTTTCAGATACCTGGTTGGTGACCATTCACCGAAACACTATGGCCTGAAAGGGAACTTTTCAGGATGATGGAGATGGTCTATGTGGGTCTCAAAGTTGCATTGTTCCAGATTCATTATATAGATCACTGTCTCTTTACAGTGGGAGGGTGGTGATTAGAGATTTTAATGTTTTTAGTAAAATCTCAATTATGTTCAACAAATTCTCACGGACCTGTTGGTACTGAGAGGCCCTGAAGAGTGAAGGCTTCTCTTTTGCGATCTGCTGTGGCTGGAGGGGGGACGGAGGCCTGATTTCCAGCATCAGAGGCCTGGGAAGCAGGACTCCCTTCAACTTTCCAGGTCACTCACCCCGAGGACCACAGGCTGCAGTGAGCGAGCAGGTGTCTGTTCAGGGGAACATGTGCCGCACTTCCCAAGGTCGCCCGTGGCTCCAAGTGCTTTTCTGAGGTCCACTCCGCTGATGGGCCAGACCTTGTGAGGCCCGTGACCGCGGAGCGGATGAGACGAGCGCCGGGTCCAGGCCGCCCGATGGCTGCCCTGTCTTCCCATCCAAGGCTTCCCATCCTTTCATCACACCATGGTGTCTCTGGTTTCATGTCTCCTATTTTTCCTGAAGCAAAGCCATCTCTTCTGAGGGTTGGGCTCTGAAGATGAGGAGTGTCTCTCCTTTGTGTCTTATTTCATGTCGAGTCTGTGACACAAGAAAAAAAAAAAAGCCTGGGTCAAATGGTGGATTCCAGCCTCTTCTATGCCTGCAAACTTGACCGAAACGGAGACCGCCGCTCCGGGCAACCCCTTCACCCTTCTGCGCATCTGCGATGCTTTCAGCACCCCCGTTATCCTTTGCCGCAATCCCTTGATCCCTGGGAGCTGAGGATGTCTTCAGGGCTTTATGCCTGATCCGCTCCACATCCCTCGAAGGCCAAGTACCCAGCTGAGCTGTCATAGTGCTGCCGGGCAGAAAAGGTCGGTCTGCTCCCACCTTCTTCCGGAGAGCGGAAGGTCTCTTCTGCGCATGCGCAGATATGTGCGGGCAGCTGGGTAACCCAAGGCAACCTTCGAGGGTAGGGGCATCCTTGTACAGACACTCCTCAAAGAAATGTAAATGGATTCCCCCAGACTAGCAATGTGCCTTGCTGAATGCTTCTGCCCGTTATCTCTGTCTGCATCAGAGCCATCTGGACCAAATTATTTCCTGATCAAGTTTCACTCCCCACTGAGGCGTCCACAAGTGCAGAAAAGAGCCGGGCTGGGTCAGGAAGCACCCCCTGGAGGTGGCCCCGGGACTGGGAGCCAGAGCAGGGGCCAGAGAGCCCCTTCCCCACCCCCACGAGGACACCTGGAGGAGAGGGACCTCGGGCCAAGGCAGTGGAGTGGTCCTGGAGGGAGCATCTAAGTGGCTTTTCTTGTTTCAAATGTCACTTGGGTCCATCAAGTTTGGAGTTTTTAAAAATGCCTTAGATAGCCTGTCTTTGACTGTTTCCTCTTGCTTGGATCCTCTTCAAATTAAGTGGCCACAAGGAGGGTGGAGAGGAGGCAAACTGGCATGTTTGTAAATATGGAAGCAGTTTTCTGAATTGTGACATCATTTCAAAACAACACTCATATCCTGCATTAGTCTCTGCAGGCATAATCCTGTTTACAGCAAGAGTCCAGATAGTGGAACTTCATTTCCGTTATATGGATTTCTAGTTCTAAGACCACTCAGCTCTGTGCTGGACACTTAATAGCTGGCTTTCTGGGAGGGAATAGGCCCTGCAATGTTCAGGGTTTGCCGGTTTCCATGGTGTAAATATGTCCACCACGGCCAGTTCCTGAGCTACCTTTGTGATGTCACGGATGGTAGAGTTGAGAAGAGATGCTAAGAAATGGCTTTGGTGAGCATAGGCCAGCTCCATCACACTGCTGACTCCATTCCTTTTGGGAGACTTTCTGACCATGTATCCTGGAATGGTCCCCAACCACACCCTCCCTTCCTGTCCAGAGCAGAGCAGAATTCTGGAAAACTCAAGCACCCATGGGGGAAAAGTCAAAACAGGATTGAGGCAGGTTACTCTGAAAGCCAAGGACGCGGCATCTGGAGCTGCAGCACCCACAGTGGACAGGAGGGCTCGGAGCGCCAGGCCAGAAGACCACAGCCTGCGCAGGCCTCCTCCAGAGAGGCCCGGGTGCTGCCGGCTGAGGGGCAGAGGGAGTCTCTGCGCTGTTTGTATCTTTCTCTTTAATTTCTTTATATGTTTGGAAATCTCAAGTCTGAAAACAACTGCCGGTCCACCCAGAAAGACTGCTCGGAAGGTCCGCTGAAACAGTGTGTGCAAAACCATGCTGTAGACCAGAAGGGCTTTGCATGTGAACGGGGCTAAGTTAGCTAACATCTATGAGCAATTGGACATAGTGTATGCTTAGCTGTCGGTCCTGTCTGAATTTGCAACCCCATGGACTGTGGCCTGCTAGGCTCCTCTGTCCATGGAGATTCTCCAGGCAAGAATAGTGGAGTGGGTTGCCATGCCCTCTCTCCAAGGGACTGGACGTGGTACTTGAATCATTTTTAAAATTTTATTTAACATTGTTATTTTTTGGTCATGCTGCGTGGCTTATGGAATCTTAGTTCCCTGACCAGGATTGAACCCACGCCCTTGGCAGTGAACGTGACTAACCACTGGACTGCCAGGGAATTAATTCCCTTGAGTCATTATTTTTAAAAGATATTTCCTATCATAAAACTTTAAGAAATCAGAAGGAGAAATAATATGAAAGGAAAGAATCGCTCATATTCCTATGGCACTTGATGAATCTCATCCCATGTATTTTATGCATATTTATGTGGCATACTTTAAACTTCTAAAAATACTCGTTGTGTTCCTACTCTTCTACACTCATCACTCATTGAATACCATCTCATGGACAAACTCCATCTGTCATCACCCATTCTTTCACAGTGTAGTTGGCAGTGGCTATATGATGTTATGCTGTATGAATTCGTGTTTTGTCTACTACCTGTTTATTATTGGAAATTATTTTCATTTTTTGCTTATATTTGATAAATAGCCTTATAGATCAAAAAAATCTTTGGGCATATCCTCAATCATTTCCATAGGAAAAATTCCTAGAAGTGGTTTTTCTGGATCCAAGGATATTTTTGCAAATTTTGAAGAGGATTAAAGGAGATCACATGATTAATGTATTTAGTAAGGTGCAGTGCCTGGTGGATGTGTTAAAGACTCAGTGTATGGTCACTATTACTGACTTGGTTTATTCATTTGCTTAGCAGATGACTGCTGCTGTCTTGTACTCAGTGTGACTTTATTCTAGGAGGTGGAATTTCGCTGTGTTGTTTTTCCATGAAGATGTGATGTCAGAATGAATGTTATCCTTGAAGTTCAGAGCCCTCGCAGAGTCTTTTCTAGGAATCAGGGATCAGTTCTCTAGTCGTGCCTTTCACGGTCCTTGTTGCTTCTACTTTTGGTCACTTGCCCTGAGAATGTCATGGGTAGAGGGAGAAGAGACAGACAGTAAAGTTATTAGTCCTTCTTCATCAGTAACTTTGCAAAGAGTGTGAATGTTGGAAGAAAACTAAGTTTCGGGTTGAAACAACTTGGGGGATTACGTGTGCATTTCAGTTACCCTTTATGGTTCTGCAGGTACCTGAATGGTGCCGCGTGTGCCCTGCACGCCCACCTGTCCCCACGTGGCTCTGAGCCAGCTCTCAGAGGGCAGCGCTGTCTATCAGGGCCGGGTTGGGCCTCCAACTCAGGTAACACAGCACTTACACAATTGTCCCTTTAAGAAAGGTCAGCAGGGAGTGTGTTCCTTCCTGCTTCTGCGTTTCCGAAGGTTTTCATGTCCACGCTAACCCACTGCGGACCTGGGCCAAGGCCAAGTCGCCCATCAGCATTGTAGAGTAACCATGTTATAAAAGGTACAGAAGACACACAAAGGACAGTTCCCTGAAGTGACCAGCCGCTGAGAGGGGATATTGGCTAAAAGGAGATTTCCCACTTGGAAACAGTGTGATGTCAAGTGCCCAGCTGGGGAACCCTTTATGTGCATGGGCTCAGAGCTTGGCAGGGGAAGGAAATCTGACCTGGCTTCAAATCCCACCTACAACTGTTAATTTATTTGGTTATCTATTAGCAGTCTCCTGGCAGCTTACTTTTATGTTTAAAATTAAGTGCTTGATTGATTATTTTCTAGAACAGTGATGGGCTGTTGTTTTATACTTAAGCCAACCCATTAGTGGGCTCTCTCATTACTGATCTCTTTCCTTCCTTTCTTGGTTCATCGAGTGTATGTGTGTGTGTGTGTGTGCACCTGAAGGTTGGGAGAGTTAGAGGAAAGGTGTCTTTGTTCTGAAACTGGAGGAAACTTGGACGTGTATATATTCCCCAAACTATACATCCACAAGGATTTTCCAACCTCCAAGGATTAATTCTTGGCATGATTCACAGGGAGAGTCCCCCAGAATTTGCTATTATGCTGATTTCATTTTATCAAAAATTGAAACATAAACTTTTATTAAGAAAAAAAACACCAAACTCTCTCTCCTTTTATCTGCTTTGAATGCATCCTCAAATATTTGTCTTTCCAAGGTTTGTGTCTGATGATTGGGACTATTCTTTTTTAATTGAGTTTATTAAATATTAAATAGGTACTAAAAATAATTGTAAGGGAGAATTTCCTGACTCTTGTGCTCAGGCAGGTTTCTCAGTGGTCTGGCTGCCTACTGGCCCTGCAGCCCTTGGGATGGACAGAGGTGACCTACACTGGCCTGACCTCCCAGGACATTCATCTCTGGCCATCGGAACAGCGCTGTTCCAGGATTCTTTAAACTGCCTACATTTGGGGCAGATGGTCCTTCTGATTTATAGATGAGAAGCGTAGAAACAGGGAAGGATGAGTCAATCCATCAGCCCTACCTGCTGGTTTGCCGGTCCCAGATCCATCTTAGAAGGACATCCAGTTCCTTTCATCTCATAACCCCAGGGTTCCTTGTAGATAAACCCACAATCTGTGCCATGGGTCACAATTTATGTAGAAGTGTGTCCCTAAATATCTCTATGGAGGTGGGTTTTGTAAATCTAATTACATTTAACATGTATTTGGAAGGTAAAAGAATCTAAAGGAAACCATCGATGAAGTAAAGGATCTTTCTCTAATACACTCGAGCCTTGGCTAATTTGTAAATCTAGATTTTGGACTCAGCTAGAACATGTCTGGGGTCTGTTGCCACGTTTTACTGGGAAAGAAACTGGCCTCCATTAGGCAAAAATGGATGGAATAATAGTACAAACAACCCATCATTAGAAGCTTTGAATGGTAAAGGGCTTGAGGAGGGCGGGTTGGAGTCTGGACTGGGAAGTGGTGTGAATTTACCAGATGGTTTTTCAACTCCCAGCCCTCCCATGAGAATGGAGATTTCAGGTTGACAGGACCAGGTTCGTTGGCCTTAGAAGACTAAGTAACTAATCTGGCTTCATGGGGACTAGGATGCTGCAGACAGATGGGATCTGGATCCACATCCCTAAAAGGCACACAACTCTTCTGAGAGGAAATCTTCATTCTGTCTTGTTCACCAGGGCTACTGTAGCAACGTACCTCAAACTCCGCGGCATGAAAAGCCCAGAAATTTATCCTGTCCCAGTTTGGAAAGCAAGTCCAAAATGAAGGTGTTGGCAGAGCTGTTTTCCTCCGAAGTCTCCAGGGAAAGCCCTCCCTTGCCTTTCCCAGCTTCCGGGAGCACCAGCATGCCTCACTTGGGGAGGCCTCACTTCCAGCTCTGCCTCCACTCTCCCACGGCTCCTCCCCTGGGTCTGCATCTCTGAGAAGGAGGTGTGTCACTGGATTGAGAGCCCACCAGGATAATCTGGGGTAGTCTCAATTTAAGATCCTTAATTATATCTGCAGAGACCCTTTCTCCAAAATAGATCACATCCCAGGTTCTGCGGGTTAAGCCATAGAGATGTTTTAGGACGATACCTTTCAAATCCCTGCTTCCCTGGTGGCTCAGACTGTAAAGAATCCGCCTGCAATGCGGGAGACCCATGTTTGATCCCTGGCTTGGGAAGATCCCCTGGAGAAGGGAAAGGCTACCCACTCCAGCACTCTGGCCTGGAGAACCCCATGGACAGAGGAGCCTCGTGGGCTGCAGTGCACGGGGTCTGCAGAGGTGGACATGACTTGGCGACTCTGACTTTACTTTCACCTTCAACTCCCTGCACCTGCTCTTCTTGCCTTTCCCAGAAACCACTCCCACTCACGCCCGAGGATCTGAGATGTGCCATCTGCTTATAAGGCAGCAAGGTAGGGCCAGAGCATAGAAACGGGGTCTCAGGACTGGGGTGGGTGCTTACGAGCATGACCTGGAACCCAGCCCTGGCTCCCCATGTATTGGATATGAGACCTGGGAAATCAAGTGCTGCCTCCTCGCCTCTCAGATGAGAGAAATACCTACCAGCCACCCGTCGCAGAGATGAACCGAGATGACATGTAAAACACAAATGCTCTGGACCAGAGTGACCACTCACTATGGTAACCATTATTATGGGCTGGGGTTGGAGAAACCTGAGCTTCCATCCTGCCTGGTCCAACTAGCCACACAACCTCTGGCGGTCCTGCCCCGAGTGTCTACGAAGCAGATAAAGATGGGGTGCTCTGACCAAGTGATGCCCAGCCTTTTCCAGTCACAGCAGCTTTGAACCTTCAACCCGGCAGAAACTACCCCACCAGAGCACTCTGGGGCTTAGGCAACTCTCAATTTTGACCAGCTTTAGTAGAGTTCTTATATAATCTTAAACTAGGCTTCCAAAAGAGCATGGAAAATTTGGCAGCCCATTAAAAAAATCATGTTTGATGCTCAGTTATCCTTTGAAAATGGTTTCAGTGGGTTGTATTTCACTTTCCCTGAGAAGGAAACAGCTCATGGGATTCCTGAGTTAAAGAATAGGATTACAGGACTTCCCAGGTCATCCAGTGGTTGAGAATTCGCCTGCCAATGCAGGGGCCACACAGTTCAGTCCCTGGTCTGGAAGATCCCACATGCGTGGGGCAACTAAGCCCTGAAAACTGAGCGCCTAGAGGCTGTGCTCCGCAGCAAGAGAAGCCACCGCAGTGAGAAGGCTGCGTGCCCACAAGAGGAGCCCCCCGCTCTCCACAGCTAGAGAAAGCGTGTGCCCAGGATTCTTGCCTGAGAAATCCGTGTGGACAGAGGAACCTGGTGGGCTACAGCCAAAGATAAAGAAATTTACTTTTAAAAAAGAGTAGGGTTAGAGAGCCAACTCTTTAGTCCATCCTCCTATGTTGGGGTAAGATTGTCCAGAAACAGAGGAATTATGACAGTTTAGAGGTTGTCCTGGCCCCTGGGCAGAGCCTGTGCTCAGCAGGCCCTTGGGAGGCACAAATGGCGATTGTGAATTTACAGAGGAAGAAATCCAAGCTCCGAGAGATGAGATAACCTGGGCAAGGTCACACAGCGCTGGTCTTCCAACTCTCAGACCAGGACTCTTTCTTTCTAGGGTTCTTATTCCATCTGAAATTGCCTTTGGGGACGGCTCTGGTGGTCCAGAGCGCTTCCCAGGTGGCACAGTGGTAAAGAAGCCACTTGGCAATGCAGGAGATGCAAGAGACACGAGTTCAGCCCCTGGGTTGGGAAGATCCCCTGGAATAGGGGATGGCAACCGACTCCAGGATTCTTGCCCAAGAAGTCCTGTGGACAGAGAAACCTGGTGGGCTACAGTCCATGGTGTCACAGAGAGTCAGACACAACTGAGCGACTGAGCACACACACACTGGTGGTCTGGTGACTAAGACTCGTCTATCCCAATGCAGGGGCCCATGTTAAATCCCTGATCGGGGAACTATATCCCACACACTGCAACTAAGACCTGGCACAGCCAAATAAACAATTAAAAAAAAAAAAAGAAATTGCTTTTGGGTCCAATTGTTCAGAACACATTTTTATTCAATACAATTGTGCTCCTGTTCAGATATGATTAAAAACATAGTCACTCCTCCCAGGGCATTGACTGTTGGATGCCAAGTTGAAAGAGAAGGAGGAGGCTGGATGAGATACAGTGAAGAGGAAATTTCTTCCAAATGGAGGGTATGCGATGAGGACCTAGATGATCCTATATAATGTTTCTGTGTCACTACAGAGGAGAACATGTGTTCTATTTGAAACCGAATCTTCATTTAAAAGGATAAGGCGCATCTATTGCCCCCACCCCACGGGCTGGTCTCCCAACAGAACTTTTATTGGGCAACCTTCTCAAGATCTGTTTTGCAGCACTAGCGTCTGCCCTGGCTATGCTAGACACACTTACTTAGATGTTTATTTTTTAAAGAAATTAAGAGTCTTTGGTAATGAATGATGGGAGTACCTCCTGTTCAGCTCCTGAGCTATTCGAATCGTATTTCTCATCAGTTCAGAAATTAGTCTGACCTTTGCCCGGGGGCGTGTGTACCAGATATTAAGGGCTGATGAGGGACAGTCTGTGTGGTACGGGAGGTGACATCTGTTCGGCAGAGCACGACCTGCTTTGCGGGGCCAGCTTCTCACCTATCTGACAAGCCCTCGTCGTCTTGTGGGCTGTCTGCCCCACCGCCTCTCGGCCCATTTCTGAGGTTGGTTCTGGTGGCCGAGGAGAAAACCCTTGGCCTCTGATAGGCCTCACACATCTGTCCACAGTGGGCTTTGCCACTGGGCAAACCTTCAGAAAGGGAAATGCTTGATTTTCAAGTGGTGGACGAGTACTGACCAGCGGTGTGTGTGTGTGTGTGTGTGTGTGTGTGTGTGTGTGTGTGTGTGTGTGTGCACGGGCACACGCCCTGATGGGGGCAGGAGGAGGGAGGTAACCAATTTCTAAATGACATCTTGCAAACCCATGCCTTCTGGGCCAGCCGTAAACGCCTTTCTTTGCTCTTCTCAAGCTTGGATTCTGTGTTCGGATCAGGGGATTTGTGTCCCTTCTTGTGATTCTAAGTTTGGATTTAGCAAGATGCCCCGGTGAAAATGTCCAGTGATCTGCACGCTCTAGGCTGATTGAGTTGCATTCTTCAGACCATTTTTAGATGGATTGTCTCTGTGGGCCTGTGTCCTTTTGTTTTCCGGGGTTCAGAGGTTACATCAAAAACCTCCCTGCCTGCTGCCTGATGTGACCTTTGAACTGCAAAGGGCACAAGATCACGAGGCCATAAAATCAGGCACAAACACCAGAGGTGCCATTCCAACTGCCCTGAGAACATGGGGTTTTGGGCCGGACCCCTGATTCCAGGTGGAGGCGGTACTGAGACCGCAAAAGGCAGGGAGCATCGCACTTCTGAATCCTGGTCCAAAGCAGGAAGGATGAGAGCGCCCTGGGGGATGGACATTACGCAAATTGCTGGGAATGTCAGCTGCATCTTTCTCAGCCGTTTCTGGAAGGACAGCCCCAGGAGCATGCAGCGGGCTCCGTCTGCAGCCTGCTGGGTGTGAGATGTTATTTTTTTAACTGTGTCACCTTAGTCAGGGTTCACTTTTCTGTGTGACTGCCCTGGGCAGCAGGAAGGGGACAGGAAGCTATCAGGAGAGGGTCTCTGTGCTGGCACTCAGCGTTCACAGTCTTAGGAAGGACAGCAAAGTGAGGCTGAAATCTGAGAGCCGCAGCCTGCCCGGGAGTGGAAGCAAGAAGTCTATATTAGCTGTTGGTTTTTGTTGTTGTGTGGTTTTTGTTTTTTTTTTTTTTTTAAAGGAGAAGAAGCATTGGCTCAGTGTCCAAGCTTCTGAGGAGTCTGTCATTATGAAGCGGAAAAATCTATTTGGAATAATGATAAAAGTCTCCATGTGGCTGGCTAGCATTTCAGGGCAAACCACACCAAAACATGCAAGGGAAACGCAGTGGAGCCCTTCTGGGGGCCCAGGTGGAGAGGGAGGGCTCAGGCTCCCTGACTTCAAATAAATTATCCAGAATATTCTGAAACCATAAATGGGCTGCTGCTACTGATTTCTGCCGAGGTTTCCAAGGTCTTTCAAGAATGCTTGTGAGGAGCGCTTCCACTCTGGAGTGGTGTAAGGAAATGGAGCAGGGCAGAAGGAAGGACCTGAGCGCAGCCTGGCTTGAAGCCAACAGCTGCAGATAAGCTGCTGCAGCGGGTAAGCCCGTAAACAAGGCCAGGAGGTGGGGCTGTCTTTAGAGAGAGGTCACAGTCCACTCTGGGTTGTACAGAGGGGAACACTGAGCCCCATGACCAGGGGGACCCTGAGACATCAGTGCCCAGATGTTCCCAGAGGTTGCTCTCACCCAAACCCGGTGGAAGAAAAGGATTGGTTTTTTTTCTAAATTTTTAATTTTGTATTGGGTATAGCCGATTATCAATACTGTGACAGTTTCAGGTGGACAGCAAGGGGACTCAGCTGTGCACGAACATGCAACCCTTCTCCCCCAGACCCCCGTCCCATCCAGGCTGCCACGTAGCCCCGAGCAGAGCTCCACCTGCTACACAGTAGGTGCCTGTTGGTTATTACCCATGTTAAACACAGCCGTGTGTGCCTGTCCATCCCCAACTCCCTATCTCAGGAAAAGGACATTTTTAAAGGCGTAGAATGGACATGAGTTTGAGCAAGCTCCGGGAGATGGTGAAGGACAGGGAAGCCTGGCATGCTGCAGTCCGGGGGTCGCAAAGAGTCACACACAACTGAGCGACTGAGGAGCAGCAACAAAGGAGCAGAAATGAGTGGAAATCTGAGGTCCCTCTGCCTCGGGGGCACAGAAAGGTACTCTCCTGGCCTGAAACTCTGCATGGGGGCTGTGGGTTGGAAGGCCGCAGAGGGCCACACAGACATTTGAGAATTTTAGACTAAGTACTTGCGAGTCAGCTGCAGCTGAGGGAGGAGGGGTCCAGGAAGGGAGACGAGGAGGAGGATGGGGGCCGGGGGGCACCGGAGGGGCTCAGAGGGGAGAAGGCTGAAACTGGGGAAGCGGGTTCTTCTCAAGCTGGGCAGGGACTTGCTGTGGGCAGAGTGCAGGAAGGGCGTTTTCTCTGGAACGACAAGGTGTTACACTTACTGCAGGGCCTGGGCGTTTAGGGATTAGCTCCTGGGCAGAGCCTAGCCACTGGACCAAAAACTCTCTTCTGCCTCTGTTCCTCGGAGCAGCCGTCCTGAGTTGACTGCGTTTGGGGTATTTGATGCCCCACGGCTTTTCCGGTGACTCAGTGGTAAAGAATTCACCTGCCAATGCGGAGGTGCAGGTTCGATCTCCGGGTTGGGAAGATTTCCCCGGAAAAGGAAATGGCAACCCCTCCAGTATTCTTGCCTGGGAAATCCCATGGACAGAGGAGCCTGGTGTCTGACAGCTCAAGGGGTCGCAAAAGAGTCGGACACAACTCCGGGACTAAACCACCGCCTCCAGCGGTGCCTGCATGTCTCTGAAGGGTGGTGTCCGCCCAGGGATGAGGCCAGGTCTCCTGACGTCGCGCCTGTCGGAGGTTCCCTGTGCTTTCTTGGATTTAGACCAGGGGCAGTTTAAGTGCCCGAGTGTCCCTGGTTTACCAGAGACAGAAGTCACCCTGGGAGGAGGGGGATCAACCCCGAGGCTGTCGGAGGGGAAAGGAAGGAGGACGATCTCTGCCAGGAGGCGGGCGGCCGGGAAGGTGCTCCTTCAAGTTCCCGCACAGCTGGTCGCCGTGGTCTGGGAGCTTTGCCGTGCGTGGCCTGCCTTCTCCACTGTTTGAAGCCCACCTTTCCTCAAAGGACCCGGTTAAACCCCCCACCCCGTCCCTACCCCCCCGCCCTCATGAACTCTTCCTGGACCAGCCAGCCCACAGTTGTCTTTCATTGCTGGTCACGTGGGGCTCTGCTCATTCAACGTGTATCATGCTTGGCCTCCCACCATCAGTTAAATAGACTGTACGCGGGCACAGGTGTATCTATGTGTGTTTATCTACACTGACATTTAAACTCCTTCTGCGACCTAATTAAAGGCTCCTCCAGAGCAGGACATTCATCTTTCCTCTCATTCACCCCGCTAACTAAAAATACTTCTTGGTTAATTGACGTGTTGACATCTTAGGTGCACCACATATCTTCCTTGGATGGACACTCGT
Organism: Nanger dama; assembly: GCA_917880005.1. Taxonomy (NCBI): domain Eukaryota; kingdom Metazoa; phylum Chordata; class Mammalia; order Artiodactyla; family Bovidae; genus Nanger; species Nanger dama. The sequence goes on from CAKJTW010000029.1 coordinate 5,381,096, forward strand.
TTTATTAGAAGGTCAGCAAGAGAGCGGCGACTAGAAGCCCTCTCCAGCTTCCCCACTGCCGTGCTCCACGAGCCGGTGGATGTGAGAGCAGCCCCTTGATGACTGCAGTACAGTCCCAGGTCATTCCCACACAGTGGCGCTCTCAGAGGGTTCGTAGGGAGCGTTTTGATGGGGGTACAGGGGTGAATCAGGCTGTAAACGGGGCTCTGACATCTGGCCCCACTCTCAGGGGTTCTGACATATGTGATCTGAGTTGGGACTGACCTTGTTACATTTCTTCCAAGTTCCCCAAATGACTCTAATGTGTAGTTGGGGTTGGGTATTGTCGGTTTGTATGGGGAAGGAAGACTGCCTCCTCACTCCTGTGTTTGTTTACCTGTTATAATTTGTACCCACACAGGTCTGCCGTCTCTGAGTCTCAATTTCGAGTTAGTGGGAAGGACATTTGACTGGCTCAGCTTGGTGACTGGGGTCCATTTTGGTCCAATGAGCCTTGGTGAGGGTGGTAATGTCATGAATTACCCGCCAGGCTACTGCTGCTCCTTTAAATTCAGTCTGGTTCCCGAGAGTTTGAGGTTGTGAGCTGGGCAGACATCCCCAGAGATGACTGGTACGCCCTGTGCCGTCATGGAATTGAGCTCCCCTGCAGTTGTTTTGAGGTCTGAGAGCTCTTCAAGGGTAGAGCCTATCATTTGGGGAAGTCCAGTGTACTGATTGTCTTTTTCTTTTCTATATAGTATGATGCTTTGACATCTTGCGACCTTCCAGATCGGGAAAACTACCCCTCCCAGTGTTAACTCCTAAAGCTAGAAAACAGTGGTCTGCAAGCCTGCCTTGGATATGCAGACCCCCCAATCCCAAATCCATACACCCCACCCGCTTGTTTTCATCAGGCTCTGCTGGAAGTCCTGGACTTTATCCTCCTGTCCTAAACCACCCCAAGGCTGGGTACCAGAGAACGGGGGACCCACTTTGCAGCCCAAAGCCTGGGGAAGCTCTTCAGACTGTCCAGTGCCAAGCTTCCTCAGCCTCACCCACCCCTCCCCGGGAAAACCGTCAATAAGGCCTTGGTCCTTGCTTTCCCCTTACTCCTGCCTTCTGACTGACCTCAGTGCTTCTCCGTGAGGCCTGTATACGGTGGCACGGTGCATCCTCCTCCTGGGAACTGTGAGTATCAAGCTATCTTTGCATTTTCATGTTTGCATTCAGCCAAATAACACCCGCGCAGAGGATCGCATGGAGCATAATTAGCATCCAGAAAGTTCCTGTGTCCTCTGTGTACCTTCAAATTCACCACCCACCCACCCACCCCTATTCTGACTTCTGTAAGTTTTAGATGTTCTTGAACCTGATAAATGGACCTCTTTTTGCATCTGGCTCTTTAAAAACTTTTATTTAATTGTAGGATAATTGCAATATTGTGTTGGTTTCTGCCATACGTCTGGGATGAGCCATAGGCATACACATGTCCCCTCTCTCTTAAGACTACCCCTCCCACGTCCCGCCCCCTCCCACCCCTCTGTGTTGTCATGGAGCCCCCGTTTGAGTTCCCTGAGTCATACAGCCAACTCCCTTCTGCTATCTATTTTACATGTTAGTGTATATGTTTCCACGCGACCCTCTCCATTTATCTCACCCTCTCCTTCCTATCCACCACCCCGACGTGTCCATAAAAGTCTGTTCTCTAAGTCTCCATCCCCCATTGCTGCTCTGCAAATAGGCTCATCAGTATGATCTTTCCAGGTTCCATATACATGCATTAACATATGCTATTTGTTTTTGCATCTGGCTTCTTGTACTCATCATTATTCTCCGAGGGTCATCCATGTCATTGCATGGGTTTTCAGCTCTTTCTCTCTTTACGAGGGAATCTGGCTGATGAGGGTCAGGAACTGTTTTTGCAGCAGCAGCCATCTCCTGATCTGCTGGCTTCACTGAACCTGAATTAAAACCAAAATCCTTGGTACATTTTCAGACACCGCTGGCATCTGGCAGAGTGCCTGTCACACAGAAAGTGACTGAGAAATATTTCCTGAATTGAATGGTTTGACTTGGATGGATGGTATGCATGGGCGAGCAGACCCTTGAGAATTTAGTGGGGGTGTGGTGTTCGGTGCCCTGTCCAGGCCTGGGTGAGGATGCCTGCGCCCCTTCTCTTGTGTTCTGTCCACTGTCATAAGAGCCAGAGGTGATATAGAGGAAGAACAGAGTGGAGGGACCAAGGGACTGCCCCCAAAACAGCAATCAGATGGAAGACTTTGGAGCAGAAGGAAAGGTTCAAGTTTAGCATCTGTGATCTGGTGGCAGATCTTGGTGTTTACAAGTAGAATGATGAATCGACATGTTCAGACATCTACATCACCATGCCAGGCCTCTGTCCCCTTCTCCTTACATTCCTTCTGCAGGCTAAAAGACACTTGGCACCAGAGAACTGGTTTCCCTTCCAGTCAAAGCTGGGGGAAGCTGACAAACTCAAGCCTGCTTCATTAAAGCCCTCGGTGAGTTATGAAAAGTGGAGGCCAGTTGTGAGTGGAGGACGGTTAATGAACCCTAGGCCTCCAGTGATGGACGGATGGATGGAGATGAATGTTAATCTACTCTCACTCGCTCTGATGATGTCATTTTGAACAACTGTGAACATTACCCAGAAACCACCCTGGAGCCAGCACAGTAATAATGGGAGGCGCGGTTGCCGAGGAGAATTGTTAACCAGGTTTCAGGATCCTGACAGTCAGTCCTGCCACAAGTTCATTTAAATGCTCCGTTTAGCTCTTGAATTAAAAAACAAGGCAGGGTTAAATCAATCCAATTCAGCTGCCACACTCAGGCACGAGCAGAGAAGATGAAAGTCACAGAAGTCCGGGAGAAAGAATTTGACAGTCTGTGCAGATGAATGGGGTGATGCCACGTGGCCTTTGAGATGAAAAAGGAGGCCCAGGTGGGCAGCTCATTTACAGCAGCAGTGCCAGTCTGTCGATAGCTGGGGCCTGATTCCTGATCCTTGTTTTTCTAGAGTTTGTGTGTGTTTCACCTGCCCAAGTAGAAAAATCGGTAAGAAGCTGCTGGGAAACAACAACAACAAACTCCTCTTTCATCACATTCACCTAATCAAGAGGCTTATTTATGTCAGTTAGCAACCAATTTCCAGGGAAGGTTGATTCATGTTTTGATGTTCCTGGTACTTCTTCACATAATCTGACTGCTTTAGTCTATACTCCTGAACTCAGGGCTTCCCAGGTGGCTCAGTGGTGAAGAGTCTGCCTGCCGATGCAGGAGACTCGGGTTCGATCCCCAAGTTGGGAAGATCCCCTAGAGGAGGAAAGAGCAACCCGTTCCAATATTCTTGCCCGGAAAATCCCACGGACAGAGGAGCCTGGTGGGCTACAGTCCATGGGGTTGCAGAGTCGGACATAGACTGAGCGACTGAGAACACACACACCTATATATTTAAATTTGTTTGTTTAGCATCTCTATCCTCCTGTTAGGATGTCAGCTCCATGAGAGCAAGGCTCTGTTTATTTGCATCCACAGGGCTCAAAGCAGCGCCTTCCTGAATGGATGGGTGAATCCGTAATACCCTCCCCCAGCTGCTCCGCTGCTCCAGCGCACGTGGGGAACTGGCCTCAAGCCGCCCCTCAGGGCTTCTGTCACAGACCTCCGCCCTTCGGGACCCACCAGTTAAACCCTCTCTTCCTTCTACACTTCTCAGCTCCCTCAGCCCAGAGAAACTTTATCTAGCCCGGGGCAGAGCTGTCTGACTCTGACTGATCACCTATTCTTCCAAATCTATTATTTATGCCTCCACCGTATGCCCTGAGTCCTTCAGGCCTGAGGCTTCTCAGGCTCAAAAGCCAGGCTTTGAAACCCAGAAAGCTTTCTTCCCCGCCACCCCCCGCCCCCCCAACCCTTAACACTCTAGTCTCTGCTGTGAGTTTCCAAAAGCCTCTTTTGTAAACAGAAGTGAAAGCTTGATTCCTGTTACTGCATTTTGCGATGTCATCACTTTTCTAACTCGGGACTTGTGAATGTCCCTGTGGCTGCATCAGAGGGCAGGCCACAGGGTAGGGAATGTGCAATGGCTGGAAGAACCAGATTTTATCTGCCACGTCCTCTGGGGTAGAGGAACCCCCTCAAAGTGTTAACAGTGTAAAGGACTTCAGTAACATCTCTGCAAAGGCACTTTCTCATGGGTGCAAAGGAATTAACAAACATAACTGAAAATATTAAAATCCAGTGCTGCTGAGGCTATGGGAAACAGGACGCGTTGCTGATGCCGCACTCTTCTGCACCAGGATTTCTAGAGAGCCGTTTGATAATAGTATAACAAACAAGAGCTATGAAATAATTAAGACCCTGCTGATGAGTTGGTAGGGCCCTGGTCATCCCAACTGGGGAAATATACTTAATGAGTATAAGCCAGAAGGAACAAATAAAACAGCATACTTTGTTCAAAGATAATCATGGCATTATAGCAACAATAGAAACACCCAAGACAGGAGCGGGGTTAATCAGACTATGATCTGTCAAGATGATGGGACAGGACTTCCCTGGCGGTCCAGTGGTTAGGACTCCACACTTCCACTGGAGGGTCATGGGTTTGATTCCTGGTTGGGGAACTAAGATCCCACATGCCTGTGGGTTGTGGCCAAAAATTTTTTTTTAATGTAGAAAGATGACGGAATAGTTAGCTATGTCTTCAGGGTCAGGGTAGGATAACTGCTCTAACACACAGAATTTTATTTCTTGCCCACGTCACAATCTAGCAGGGGTTGGCTGGGGGAGGTTCTCAACTTCACTCGGTCATTCAGGGGACCCAGGTTCCTGCCATATTGTGGCTCCACCGTTTCCTCTCTGCATCACACAGGTGGATTCGGGAACAAGGGTGACAGAGGATGGCAGGGGAGAGTTCATGAACCGGAACTGGAGGTCTGGAGGCAACCTTACTTTGATCCACATTCGAGTGGCCAGAAGTCAATCCGCTGTGTTTAACTGCATGGAAGCCTGGGGACGTATCACAAGCCTGGGCGACGGGGTTCGGCGAACACAGCAGTGACTGCTTAAAATGATGTACATATCGACTGTACTGATGTGGGGATTTAAATATTAAATAATGTTAAACAGGAGAAGCAGAACCCAGAAGCACCAATGAGGACTAATGACTAGTTATATAATTACAACTTAGCAGAGCCAGCAACCTTTAAGTGATTTTATTTTTTTTATTTGAAAATTTTGGCCACATCTCACAGCTTGTTGGATCTCAGTTCTCTTACCAGGATCAAGCCCCGGCCATCAGCAGCGAAAAGTGTGCAGAGTCCTAACCCCTGGGCCGCCAGGAAATTCCCAGAAGTGATTTTAGGGTATTGTGAGCTTTTAGCTGTTAAGAGTCCTTTTCCTCTTCTGTGAAATGAAAAAGTATGATAAGGTAGAAAGAATAGGGGATGTGGAAATATGTGACTGGAAGTTGAGTTCCGTTATATGTGTGTGCTAATAAAGTCACTTTAGTCGTGTCTGACTCTTAGCGACCCCATGGACTGTAGCCCACCAGGCTTCTCTCTCCGTGGGATTTTCAAGGCAAGAATATTGGAGTGGGTTCCCATTCCCTTCTTCAGGGAATCTTCCCAACCCAGGTATTGAACCTGAGTCTCCTGCATTGCAGGCTGATTCTTTACCACCGAGCCACCAGGGAAGTCCTGAGTCCTTCTTTAAAGAGGAATTACCACGTCAGAGAACATGAGTATTTTCAAGGTTCTTGATACACATTGCCAAGCTGCCTTTCAGAAAGGTCGTATAATTTTTATTTCTCTCAATTCACCTCTGTAGCACCTGGTACTATCAATCTTTCCATATTTTACTAATTTGATAAGCAAGAAGCTGTATTTGGTGATTCTATTTATTTTTTTGATTACTTTTTCTGGCTGAATAGCTTTTCTTCTGTGTATTAGGTGGACTTGTGTATTTTCTTTTTGTAAATTGTCTATTTGTAACTTTTACCCATTTTTTCATTTCTTTTCCTTATCAATTTGTAGATTTCTTATATAGTAAGAGTAGTAGTCTTTGCCTATCATGTACATGGCTAATATTTTTCCAATTTATTGTTTGCTTTTAATTTTTTAAATAAGCATCCAAATCTTTGTGTGGTATAATCTGTTAGTCTGTTCCTTTGTGGTTTCTCACACTGTTTGATGTTTGGAGTTCTTCCAATCAGGGATCAAATATTTACCCATATTTTTTATAGCTTTTTACAATTGTGGAACTAATATAATTTTTAATACATATTAAATTGATTTTATGAAAGGAATATTTAGATGTTTCCTACCACCAAGAAAGCCAACTTTTTTAAAAATCACATTTGAGTAATTTATTCCTTTCTCACTGATTTGTAACACTTCCGTTATTAGCCACGAGGCTCTTATGAAATTGCAGATTTCAGAATCTGTAAAGTGGAAATAATAATCCGTTACTCAGCACCCAGAGTTGTCATGAAAATAGAATGAGATAAATCTATGTGACATGGTTTCTCAAATTCTGAAACATTCTGCAAATGCTTCAGTGGCTAATAAAACTTAGAAAGGAAAGAACATAGATGCTGAAGTGTTTACCATTTTCCTAAAGAAAACACATGTGATGACATCCAGTTAACTGCTGATTACTTTGGGTTTGAACCACCGTGAGTGTTACAGGCCTTTTATACCTTTCTTTTTCGTAATTATGTCTCTCATTGCTTGTAATCTCATTTTGCAAAGTTAGGAGAGAAGAAAAGATGGGCTGTTTTTCAGCCAAGTCTATGAGGATGGGAAGGACATTTTGGGGAGTGGGAGGTTACAAGAAAAATGAACAGAAATGACATTTAGGCATTGTTTAGAGATGTCCGTTTATTGTTATCCTTATTCCCCAGGCCTCCAGATGAGCCCTGCTGGATTCAACAGTTCAGTCAACCGAACAAGGGTTCGTTGAGTTTTGCCCTGGGTCTCGGTGAGAAATACAATGAAATGGAACAACTATTTTGTGCTCAAGCAGAGAGGATTGTAACCCATGAAAAAGCCAATCAGCTAAAGTCATATACGTGGCCATAGGGCCAAACGAGATCACAGAAGAGCCAGTGACTCGAGAATGCTCTTGGTGATGGGGAACAGAAAAAAAACCAAAACCAAAAACGAACAACCAATAAATATAAATATATGCCTCTTGGTGTGTGTGAATTGTTCCGAAAAGATGAAGAAATGGCAGCAGTAGGCCAGTTTGGAATACAAACAAAGACGACTTGAAAGCAAGCTTAGGTCTGATCCCTTGTGAAGTTGACCTCAGTGAAATTCTTCCTCTGATGGAGAAGAGGTGCCAGGGGGAAACTGGTGTTGGTGTGAAGGGTGTGATGGTCGAATAAGCTTGTCCTTCCCTAGGGAGCTATTTCCCGTAGCAGAAACTTAGGAATGGCAGACTTCCCTGTGGTTAAGACTCCGGGCTCACCAATGCAGGGGGCCGGGACTGGCGGCTTACATGCCACAGCTAAGACTGGGAGCAGCCAAATAAATAAATATTAAAAATAAAGAAACCTAAGGATGGGAATGGGTTTGAGAGGAGAAGGTTGAGGGAAGAAAAAAGTAACAGAGAAATAGTTGAATGTTTTAGTGGCATTTTATTTCATTGTACAGACCATTAGATGAAAGTGGTCTTCTGAAGATTTCCTCCTCCAAGTACTGAGTCAGCTGGGGGCTGGTATACTCCTGGTAAAACTGATCTGTGATTTTTGCTGGAACTGTGTCTCTCTGGGTTTGACAGCGCCTGAGGAATGAAAGAAGATTTGTACTCTTACTGTTCTGTGGATGTGACTGTGTCCATCCCTGTCATGCAGATCCCAGGGTTCTGCTGCTCATAGCCTCCCCGTATTCCCGACTTTTCTCCACCTATTTTCAAAACAAGAAGTCATGTTGTTCCATATGCAGAAATCTGCATGTCTCAACAGGGGACTATTAAGCGGTTTGGTTTTTTTTTTCCAATGGAGGACAGTGGTGTAAGATCTGACATCCATTCCACATGGCCTTGGGTAATTTTTTTTCTGTCATCTTTAAGGATGATGCACTACGTGTGAATATGGCCCACAATTGAAGCCTAATTATGATTCTCCAGCGAGCGTGCTGCATTTTCGAGGAAGTCTTAAACGAGCACTTAAGCAGTAATGCCTCTGAGTACACCGCTGTGGATTTGGAGGGGAGCTTGATTCCTGCACCAGGAGCAGACGGCTCCCACGCCGCTCCCACAGCGCTTTCATCGCCAAGTCATTAGCCCATTATGGTCTACGATGGTCTTTTACTGCCTTTGCTTTTTTTTATCCTCTTGTCAGACATGAGGAGAGTGATGTGTAATATGATCCCAAATGCTCCTGTTTGTTTTAATCCGCTGTTTTAATATGTTATGGGCTTCCCGCCATTACCCTCCTCCGGCTAGGCCCTGGGGCCCCTTGGAGACAGCGGGAGCCTGCAGTGTGCCAGGCACTTTGGGGCAAAGTGTGGGCATGCGTGCTGCTGCAGGTGGGAACTTAGGTCAACAGGAAGGGGGACGGCCTGGAAACTGGGCAAGGGGAGGTGTCCCCCACCAAGAGGTCTCTTACAAGCTGCGAGTTCCAGCAGGTGCTGGTGCAGATTTGGGGTCCAAAGCCTTCCTGGGCTTGAAGTTCAGGTCACTGTCCCGACTCAGCCTGGCAATGTTAAAGAAGCCTGTTCCCAGGAAGTGCTTCACAATGAGGCTTCGTGTTGGGGCAAGTCGCACGTGACCGTCACGCACGTGCCTGAGCACCTAGAGTCTTGCTCTGTCACTGACTAGGGAAGCCCCTTTCCCACTCAGGCTCACTTGGGCCCTCATCTCTAAATGGAGGGTGTGAGACTAAGTGACCACAGGCCCTTTCATGGTTCCCAGCCTCCTGTAGGCCCCCCGTCATCTCCCTAGCCCTCCCGGGGGTTAACGAGTATCTGCTACATAGGTTGTGGTTCCTCCCCCTCAGGAGAAACTGATGGCTTGGGAAGGTCAGTGGCCAGTGAATCAGGGGAGGTCATGACCAGAGCTAGCTTCCATTGCCTTTGGGGTGATACCTGGGGTCATTCTGGAAAGTCCTCTGGGAGAGAGGGCAGAGCCTGGTCCAGTTTGCCTGCCCCGCTGAACACTGGCAGGGAGGCTGATCAACTCTGTTGGCCTTTAGCTGCAGAGCAGCAGGCCCTTAAAATGAGACACATGCCTTAAACCGTTCATTGGATCAGCAACAAAATTTTAGTGACTATGTGTTGATACATTAGCTCTTCTCGTCCTTATATGGCCCCATGAGAAATGCAGGAAGAGTGTTTATGTCCTCTTTACAGCTGAGGCTGAGAAGTGTCAGGAAATCATCCCCAGAACTGAGAGTGCCGACGTCGAGACGAGAATCCATGTCGCCTCACTGTTAGGCCAGTGTTTTCCCCTATACTCTAGATGACAAAGAGCAGGCAAACTCATTTGTTAGGGGAGAAAGGGAGGGGAAAGGGTTGAGAGCATCTCTGTACATCCTTAAAAATGTTTCAACTTAGGATTTTGGAGAGGAAAATTGGACTCTGTTTAAACTTCCATGGAGACAGATCACTAGTTAACAACATAAAAAAAAGACTATGCCTTGGCCAATAAAGTTCTACCATGAAAATGTTTCAAAGTCAAATACTTGTTTATTATTTTATGGGAAACAATGGCTTTAGGAGAGAAATACTTTCTTTGAAGATAAGTGGTCTTTCGGTTCAAGATGGCAGCTGAACACAAAATCCTAGTGAAATGTGAAAGTGATGTGTCCGACTCTTTGCAACCCCATGGACTGTATAGTCCATGGAATTCTCCAGGTCTAAATAATGGAGGAGGTGGCCTTTCCCTTCTCCAGGGGGTCTTCCCAACCCAGGGATCGAACCCAGGTCTTCTGCACTGCAGGTGGACTCTCTACCAGCTGAGCCACAAGGGAAGCCCAGTGAAGTGACAGTGAAGAATAAATCTATCAGAGCAAGAAAGAAAGTGGGGAGGGGCTCCACAGCCCAGAGGTTCTCAGCACTGCAAGAGAGCCAGTTAATGAGAGCTATCTACAGGGAGGGAGCCAGCTGTTGAGAAGGCTGGGCTCCTCCTGTGCGTGCTGGTAAAACTCGTTTAAACTTTTGGCAGTTAGGGAAGGGGTCTAAGGAGGCACCAGCTCTCAAGAACTGAGATCCCCATCAGCCACCACTACTGCCCTGATTCAGGCAGAGGTCAGATGGTGTGCAGAAACGCACATCTTCTAGAGAAAGCCCATCGTGGCTGCTTATGCTAGTCAACCGAGCATTTCATTCATAAACACGAATGGGTAGTCCAAGATCAGCAGACAACAAACAAGCATTACACAGGGGAAGACTAACATAAAACCCCAAGAAAAAAGGCCCTGAGAATGGAGAGAATTTTTAAAAATCTGATTAGAATCCTCAGAGAAATCCAGGGTCTTATATCCACAAAGCAGAAACAGGTGGCTATGAAAAAGAACTCCAGAAAACCAAAAGAATCATTGGAAGTTAAAAATGACTGCTGGCATTAAAAATATAATTTAAAAAAAGACAAAACTAGGACTTAACATTAAAAATGTAATAAAATGAAAAAAATCAAGAATAAATGGCTGAAGATGAATTTGATGAAATCTCTCAGAGCAAAATGATGATGCAAAATATGAGAGGAGAATTAAGAGGCAAAGTCATCAGTCCAAAAGATCAGGCACTCAAGCAATGAGAGAAAATATAAGGGAGAGAAACGACAACACAAACTGTAGTTGTATTTGTCTACCGAGTAAAGAGAAACACAAATTTTAAAATTCAAAGGGCACACCAATTTCTGAGCAGGAAAGAGAAAAAAAAAAAAGACTCATGTCTTGAGGTGAAGTAATATACCACAAAAATAAGGAGACAGTCACACCCTGCACTATCCAGACCAGCTGTCACATGGCTGTTGAGATGGTGAAATGTAGCTGGCCCAGACTGAGATGTGCTTCAAGCATAAAACAGACACTAGATTTCAAAGATTTAGCATGAGAAAAATAGTGAAGGATCTAAACAACAACATGAGAATACTGACTACATGTTGAAATTCCATCTTGGATATATTGGATTAAATGAAATTATATCATGAAATTAATTTCACCTGTTTCTTTTTACTTTTAAGTGTCTGCTAGAAAAATTTTACATTACACGTATGACTCACATTATATTTCTCTTGAGAAATGGAGAGGGAAAGAGAGAAAGGGAGGGGTTACTAATAAAAGAATAAGCATATCGTAGGCACAAGACTTCTTGTCAAAACACTGGAGGACATAAATGACGGTCTTTAAATTTCTGAGGGGGGGAACCTTAAGTTTAATATAGATACTATATAGATCCGTCAAATATGAAGGTAAAAGAAACACTTTTCCAGCCATGCGGGATTCAGAATGAAATCAGAATCTTTATCTCCTAAGCAACCTTTGTTTTTTTCAATGCTGAGTCACACGTGGGATCTTTTTCCCCAGCCAGGGATCAAAGCCATGTCCCCTGCATTGGCAGGACGGAGTCTTAATCACTGGACCACCAGGAAAGTCCCAATCAACCTTTCTTTTAAAAATTTTTATTTGAGGGTGTCCTTTATCAAGAGTTGAGGAAGGAAACGGCAACCCACTCCAGTATTCTTGCCTGAGATATCCCATGGATAGAGGAGCCTGGCTGGCTACAGTCCATGGGATTGCAAAGAGTCGGACACAACTGAGCTACTAAACATGCGTGCATGCTGTCAAGAGAAGCAGCTCCCTGTCCAGGAAACAGAGGAGGAAACTAGACGTGAACAGGAGGGATGATACCTCTACAGCAGCGGAAAAGGCCCAGCTCAGAACACCAGGTTACTACTACTACTACTAAGTCGCTTCAATCGTGTCCGACTCTATGCGACCCCCTAGACGGTAGCCCACCAGGCTCCCCCGTCCCTGGGATTCTCCAAGCAAGAACACTGGAGTGGGTTGCCATTTCCTTCTCCAATGCATGGAAGTGAAGTCACTCAGTCGTGTCCGACTCTTAGCAACCCCATGGACTTGCAGCCCACCAGGCTCCTCCGCCCATGGGATTTCCCAGGCAAGAGTACTGGAGTGGTGTGCCATTGCCTTCTCCAAAACACCAGGTTAAAAGACCCTAAAAGGAATTCCTCTTAGAGGATTAAGTAACAGGCAGGACAACTAACAAGCTCAGAGCTCTTAACCCAGTGGGGAAGAAAAGTTTTTTTTTTCCCCTCTCAACAAGAAAACAGTCTGAGAAATGCCAAGAAAATAATTGAAAAATTAGAAAAGAAAGTTTTGATTTAAATACAGAATAAGCAAAACTGTGTGTGGCCTGATCACTGGACGGAGTATAGAGAGTTCATTTGACTTTAACCTCATGGACTTCCTCCTTTGAGAGAGCCAGTTGACAAATCACTGTATTTTCAGTGCATCCTACTACTTCTGTACTAATAGTTAAATGATCATATGGCTCAGAGGTTAAAGCGTCTGCCTCCAATGTGGGAGACCTGGGTTCAATCCCTGGGTTGGGAAGATCCCCTGGAGAAGGAAATGGCAACCCACCCCAGTATTCTTGCCTGGAGAATCCCATGGACAGAGGAACCTGGTAGGCTACAGCCCACGGGGTCGCAAAGAGTCGGACACGACTGAGCGACTTCACTTTCACTTTCACATAATTATAGTTAGATGGTTGCTAGTTTCAGTTTTTATGATCAAAACATAAGACCTAATTTTAGTTGTAGGATGGAGTGTGTATGTAATGAAAGTCACTGTAAAGGTAACACCCCAGCTGGCAGAGGCCAAGAGCAGGAGACGTGAAGGCTTGAGTGTAGGGGTGCAACTCACCTCATTTTACTTTGGGATGAGATGAGAGAGAGTGTATAAAGAAGACAGAACCAAAAAAAAAAAGAAAAAAAGAGGCAAGATTATGCACATGACTTCAACGTATAAAGAAACTAGTTGAAAAACCACATATGTGAGTGTAACTAGTAACACTCAGAGAGGTGTGAGTTGACTTTCTTCTCCATCAGATAATGGAAATGACTATTTCTACTGCTAGTAAATTAAGAAACTGAGATCTAAGCATGTTATTTAGAATTCATGGTGGTAATGTGGAGAATTGAGAATGAAAGCTTAAAAGGGGTTTCCTCTGATGTATTGGGTAGGGGAGGTGATACGCAGTTTTTATTCAGTAACAGCACAGTAAATAGCCTATTTGAATTCTGAAACTGTGCATACATTTTAAAATGTTTTTGAAAATATACTTATAAAAATGGGTATTAATAGGCATATAGAAAGCCCTAATTAGAGTCATTCTTCCCTGCTGGTGACATTTGCTAGCTTCGGTCTTTAGCTAATGATGCATCTCCTTGTCCTTTGGGGGTCGCTACTCTGCGGCTGAGTTCTTGTTCTGTGTGTTGACATACTCCATCATTCTAAATCAACGTGTGCACTTAACGGTGCTATTTAAGCCTTAATAAATATTGTATCAACATTGGCAGGAGATGGTATGAAGAGAGATGGGAGCTCATCAGACAGGGATTTTTCTTCTCAGGGCCACTGCATATTTGTCAGAGATACACACAAATAGGAAACACATTTGCACTGAGACTTCGAAAGCTGGATGGAGAAATTTAGTGAACTTAGACATTCCCTTGGGAATAGGAGAAAAGTCAAGGGCTTTCTGGACTGCTCAGGGCTTACAGGGCTCATCTCCTGACCCCAGGTAAATCTGTCTTAAATCTGTTTCTTTCATTTGGTTTGCAGCCCCAGTACTTTCTCAGTCGTGTGGTCACCCAGAGAACACAGTGTTCTTAGTGCCTTTCCAAGGGAAGTAAAGCCCCCGCCCTCCCCTCCAGCTGACTCCAGGACTTGCCCTCGCCTGGGAACATCTCCTCCACCAGAAGCCAGCTTTCCTTGGTTCCAACCCGGGGCTCAGGGTCCCTCTTTCCAATGGAGCTCTGCTCACCCCAGCTCTCTGCTTGTCAATTCTCTGCTGAGGCATGGGCTAGCACGTGGCTAGCTCCTGACCTCACTTCTCTTACCTTGTCGGGTGGCTCCTGGCTCCTCTCCCCTTGGGCCTGACCCTTCCCACTTTCACTGTATCCTACTTTGTAAAGACAAGAGGCTTGTAGTGCAAAAATGAGTAAGACTCAGCCCAGCTTCTGAGCAACTCACTGGGAGTGGGGAAAAGAGAATAGAAGGTGGATGGGTCTCGGGCTGGTAGAAGCACAGGGCTACAGGGACCTCTAATCTAGACACAAGCCTTTAAAGGTAAACAAGAGTCCATCAACCAAAAAACAAAAAAAAAAAAAAAAGATGTTGCAGAAAGAGGGAAGAGAGAGCAAAAAAAGTAGACAGAGCTTCTAGGTATTAGCACTTGTGACTAGCACTTTAGGATCAGGCTTTAAAGCGGGAGGCTAGATGGTAATGCTTCCGGACCAGGGTCTTTTGGCCTGATGCACAACAAGCCCAAATGCTGAGGTTGGCAGCAAAGAGAAGGCTTAACATGCAAGGCAGCCGAGCAAAGAGACGGAAAAACAAACCCTAAGTCTGCCTCCCCAGGGCAAGGGGCTGTGGGTATTTACAGGAAAATGAATAAAGCAACAGACGGGTCTGAGGCGTGGGGAACGTGGGGAAGGTGGAGAAGGGTGAGTGGGAAAAGGGGTGATAATGATTGTTCTGCACAGATGTAACTAAGCTACAGACCTCTGCACCTTTGAAAGGTCACCAAGGGGACACTCGTGCATGTCCAGCTGAAGGATCAGTGGTCCTAACCGGTCTCCACCAGCCTAGCTCCAGCTAGACACAGCTGACTCCAAGTGCCAGAAAATAACTCTTATTGTTAAGGCTATATGTGTCTTGAAGGATATGCAAGTCTTGAAATGACCTTGATTAGTGAAGGCAGGTGACATCGATACCCACATTTTCAGTAACAATTAGCAGGTGAGGCTAGAGATGTGGGCCAGTTTCACATGGAGAAAAGCCGTGAGAATTGTGCTCAAGATTTTAGATTTTATCCTAGAACACTGGAAAAGACCATTGAGATTGTTTAAGGAGGGACAAAATCAGATTCAGGATTTAGAAACAGTGAGCTGGCTGTGGTGTAGACGGTGAGTTGGAGGGAAGACAGTCTTGGAGGCAGATTAGTCAAGGCCCTTTTTAAAGAGCCAATAATGAAATGAGGGATGGGAGGCATTCAATCAGGACAGTGAAGTCAATAACTGCGGCCGTGATATGTAACTAGATGTATTTTTACAAAGCCCAGGGAAAAGTTGGGGCTGTAAATAAAGTGTTTATCAGCATATGGATGAGATCAGTCAGAAAGATGCTTTAGAGAAGATAGAACACCAGGGGCTTTTCATGGTTGCTTTGAGGAAGAGGAGCTCTGGGAAAGAGACCGAGCCAGAGTGGGCAGAGGAGCAGGAGGACAGTGTTTGGGGAGCCAAAGAAGAGTGCTTCCAAAAGGAGGGAGTGGTTGGTGGTGCTAGGTGTTGCACAAAGGAACTGTCAGATGCAAATTGAAAGGGTCCACTGCGTTCACAAAGCAGGAAGGCTTTAGATTTCTTGACGAAGCGTTTCTTCAGGAGGGTGGTCCAGATGGACATCAGATCACAAAGGGTTAAGGACTGAATGTGTCTTGAGGCAGTGGTGATGGTGAGAGTCAAGTATTGTTTCAAATGTCTTGCTGTGAAGAGAAGGAGAGGAAGAAGGTGATTATTAGAAGGAGATACAGGGTAGACAGTTGGGTTTAAAATTTTTCATTTATTTGGTAGGAAAGAAGATTGGAGGTAGACATGTTGAGAACAAAGCAAAAAAACAGGGGCCAGTTAGTTGATAGAGGCAGGACCCAGACAAGGAAGGAGTGATGTCCAAACCTCAAGGCGGCGGTTTACGCTTAGATAGGATGGGTAGTTCTTTCCTGAGATGAATTAGTAGAATGTGAGAAGGGAGGCTGGCAATGGCTTGAGAGAGTTCTTAGAGTGTATGGGTGAAATTGAGAGCGAGGGTAGGTGGGGAAGTACAGCAAGCTTGAGAGGAGTGAAAACCATTTGTAAAACTTGGGCCACAGTGCAGGCTGTGGAGCCGACCCAAAGACAGAGGAGGAGAGGGCTACTGATTTTGGGAGCCCTGCATGTGTGGTGGTACCAGAGACCCTGGGATCTTCTCCATGGGCCTAAGTGTGGAGTCGAGGCAGCAGAACAGGGTAACTTTCAGGCTGGGCTGCTTCATGGTGTGTGGAATGCAAGCCAGCAGAGGCGGAGGAATTGAAGGGCTTGGCAACAGCATCGCTAGAGCTTGTTCAGCACCCTAGACTGGGTAAGAAAGGAAGTCGAGACGGCAAGAGCCCGATTAACTGACAGAACAGAGCAGGCTGGGAAAATCTCCCTTGAGAGAAGATATAATAGATATTTTACTTGTGATAATGGTTTCAAGTCATTCCTAGTCAAATCTGCTGAAGAAGGTGTGTGATCAAGTAGGAAGCTGAAAGATTAAAAACAACCGTAAAAACCAAGCTCGCATGTGGAAGTAGAGAAGCTGGGCTTTCTTTTGTGATCATTAAACTGGCATTGGAATGAACCCTGCAGAAGCTCCAAACATATGTGAACCACGGGGTGCTTTTGGTATGGGAGGTTTGTCCCTCCAGTTGGATATGTACACACGCTATTGTGATTTAGAATAAGAAATATATTTGTCTTCATCCTGTTTTTAGCAGAGCTCCTAAATCCTTTGAAATATCCTAAGTGATGAGAGCTTGAAGGTGTGTCTTAGATTAATTAGATGACTTTTGGAAGGCTCCTGAGCTCGGGGGCTAGTAGTCAGGAGAACCACGCAACTGAACGCCTTGAGCAGAGCAAAGTCCTGAGAAATGACCCTGTGATCAGAGAAGTGGAGCTGCTAGCCCCCTGCCAGACCTCCTGGGAGAGGACGGAGGCTGGAGACTGAGTTCAGTTGCCAGTGGTCAGCGACATAATCAGTCACGCCCATGTGATGAAGCCCGTTAACACCCCAAAGGAAAGTGTTATGAGAGCTTCCTGGCTGGGGAACACGCAGAAATTCTGGGAGAGGGGTGGCTTAGAGATGGCATGGGAGCTCCACACCCCTCTTCCATCCCTTGCCCTGTGCATCTCGTCCATTTACCTGTTTCTGAATCCAGTAAGGAAAGCGTTTCTAGGAGGGGGGGTCTTGGAAACCTGAAATCAATATCTGGTTGATACGCAGAGGTGTCTGAAGTGGGGGTGAGGGGCAGCCATGAAATTACAAGACGCTTACTCCTTGGAAGAAAAGTTATGACCAACCTAGAGAGCATATTCAAAAGCAGAGACATTACTTTGCCGACTAAGGTCTGTCTAGTCAAGCCTATGGTTTTTCCAGTAGTCATGTATGGATGTGAGAGTTGGACTGTGAAGAAGGCTGAGCACCGAAGAATTGATGCTTTTGAACTGTGGTGTTGGAGAAGACTCTTGAGAGTCCCTTGGACTGCAAGGAGATCCAACCAGTCCATTCTGAAGATCAACCCTGGGATTTCTTTGGAAGGAATGATGCTAACGCTGAAACTCCAGTACTTTGGCCACCTCATGAGAAGAGTTGCCTCATTGGAAAAGACTCTGATGCTGGGAGGGATTGGGGGCAGGA
Organism: Nanger dama; assembly: GCA_917880005.1. Classification (NCBI taxonomy): domain Eukaryota; kingdom Metazoa; phylum Chordata; class Mammalia; order Artiodactyla; family Bovidae; genus Nanger; species Nanger dama. Next base: position 5,398,770 of record CAKJTW010000029.1, read on the forward strand.
GGAGAAGGGGACGACAGAGGATGAGATGGCTGGATGGCATCATGGACTCAATGGACGTGAGTCTGAGTGAACTCCAGGAGTTGGTGATGGACAGGGAGGCCTGGCGTGCTGTGATTCATGGGGTTGCAAAGAGTCTGACACGACTGAGCAACTGAACTGAAGGAGGGGGTCTTGGAAACCCGAAATCAATACCTGGTTGATACGCAGAGGCGTCTGAAGTGGGGGTGAGAGGCAGCTGTATAGGGCTGAGCCCTTCACCTGTGGAATCTGATGCTAGGACTGGGGTTAGTGTCCACCTTATGTTCACTGAAGGATGAACAGCTAGTGCCTGACAAGTGCTTGCTTCTTGGATATGTGGGGAGCACCGTCACTACATCAGAATTTAGGTGTAGAACCCCATTCGCACATCCAGAGTAGTTGTTTAAACACACTCATGCTACTTTACACTGTTATTTAAGCATGTTAGGTATGCATCTCGACCCTCAACAGGATTATGAGCTCCTGAAGGAATGTGGATTATTCTATATTTTTTGTGTGCTTTTGGTTGCTTAACGTAGACGCTGGACCCCAAAGAAAGTGCTCCTAATTATTTGCGAAAGGAATTCAAGGGAAACATACTTGTCTTCAGAATAAATACACAGCAAATGCTGGAGGGTCTGGACTCTTACTGACATAAAAGCCCTGGGAGTGGGCTTCTCTGATACTCAGCTGTTGCGAATCATTGAAATTCAGCCGCAGTGCCAGCGAATTTGAAAGAGGCCTGATCAAAATGCAAAGTTTGTGCTGTCTCCAGTGACTTCAGCTAAGTCAAAATAAGGCTAGAGGGGGAAATAAACTTTTTTTTCCCCTAAAACTTCACACAGGAGAAAGCAAAAAGTTTCTCAAGTTTCTGAGAAATGACTAGTATTTCCAAAATGGGGTTTGATTAGGAATGTGAGAAACCAAAGTGATAGAAAATTAATGAGGCAAGTGGGAAGCATGGGTTTACCTTCCTCGGGCTTGGAGGGAGTGATAGAAATGCAAATTTAAACCCAGGCTGGGTAGAAACACCTAGAGGCTGAATCAATTTTACTGTTGAAGGATGACTGCCTTTTCTATAGGTGGAAAGGAGAGAGATAGCTTGCTTTCAACATTCTCAAGAAATGACAAGTAAATGGATTGAAAATCATTGCTTTTGCCAACCCACCCTTTCCTGTTCTGGATACAGTTTTGCAAGCCCAAGTGCTAATGAGCTTATGATGGTATCTGGCGTAGGAAGTAGGAGAGGCAGAAATCTAGGACTGGTGGAGAGCAGGCCAGGGTGGGGGGCGTTCAGCATGGGGGCATGGGGGGTAGGGGGTCTGGGGGAAGCCTGAAACCACAAGAGGAAGGGCATCAAAGGAAACCCTCATCTGCTCTCAAGCTCTGCTGAGGCCTGCTCTGCACACGCGCTGTGTGCACGTGTGCGCTATCGATCTGGTCACCGCTTTTTTTTTTTTTTTCCTATCGTGTTGAGGATTAAAGCATATTTAGGGAATGCTGTATGGAACTGCTGAGATTGGAACTTTCCTGGCAATTCTGGGATTGTCATCTCTGTAAATAGGTAACTTTTCACAAAGATAGGGCTGCTCCTTCCAAGTCAAAACGTGGGAGGGGAGAAGGGAGGCAGGTCTACAGCTCTGTGCCATTGTGGGTAGCCTCTAGCCTCTCAGTCTAGAGCTGCACTGAGCTGGAGATTCTCAAAAGATGGGGAACTGGAGGCAGGGCGTAGGGAATAGGAAAGGGACCCCACTCCTGCGTGTGGCCTGCAACCAGTGATTGCCTTCCAAAGTGCATGGCATGGAAAGGAGGAAAAAGAGTAATTTTTTAGTGGAGAAAACTGACCAACACTATCTCAGCCAGGTGGTCAAGGTCAACCTCAACCACAGTAAGTCACGCTGACAGTATAAACCCGTGATCAGATGTGATGAGAACGGCAGTTTACCTGTGTGGTCTTCTTCCCCAAACCCACGATGCCAGGCTAATCGCCAGAAAAGTGTCAGATGAAACCCAATAGAGGGTAGTCTGCAAAATGCCTGACCAGTCCTCCTCCAAACGGTCCAGATCAGATAGACGCTTTACCGTCTGAGCCACCAGGGAAGTCCTCCAGCTATTCTACCTCTGGATATTTATCTGAAAAAAAGAGAAAGACTTTAATTTGAAAAGACACCTATACTCCCATGTTCATGGAAGTGCTATTTGTAATAGCCAAGCTATGGAAAAACCTAAGTGTCCACTAATGGATGAATGAATCAAGAAAATGTGTGTGTATAAATAATATATAAATGGAATATTATTCAGCCACGAAGAAGGGAAACTAGCCATTCACCACATGGATGGAGCTTGATGGCATTATTCTAAGTGAAATAAGTCAAACAGAGAAAGACAAATACCATATGGTCTCACTTGTATGAAGAATCTAAAAAAAGTAAATAAACAAACTGAGCTCATAGGTACAGAGAAGAGACTGGTGGTTACCAGAGGCAGGGGGCCGGTAGCATTGGGCGGGAGGGTGCCAAATGGGTGAAAGGGGTCAAAAACCTTCACTTATAAAGTGAATAAGTCATGGGGATATAATATACAGCAAGGTGACTATAGTTAATGACACAGCATTGTGTATCTGAAAGTTGCTGAGAGTAAATCTTAAAAATTCTCATCACAAGAAAAATACTTTTGTAACTTTGTACGGTAATGGAAGTTAACTAGACTTGGTGTGGTGGTTATTGTGCAACATATACAAATATCAAATCATTATATTATGTACCTGAAACTAATATAACTTCCTATGTCAATGATGCCTCAATTTTTTAATAAATGGAAAAATGGTAAAGTTCATAAAAAATAAGGAAAGTCTGAGAAATTAAGGGGCCTCAGAAGACATGAGGCTTAAACGTAACATGGAATTCTGAAGCAGAGAAAGGATATTAGGTAAAAACTAAGGAAACCTGAGTGAAATATGGACTTTAATAATGTGCCATGATTGGTTCATTAATTGTAAACAATGTAAAATGTTGATAGTGATGGCAACTGGTTACTGGGTATATGGGAACTTCTCAGTACTGTCTTCCAGAGAAGGCGATGGCACCCACTCCAGTGCTCTTGCCTGGAAAATCCCATGGACGGAGGAGCCTGGTGGGCTGCAGTCCATGGGGTCGCTAGAGTCAGACACAACTGAGCGACTTCACTTTCACTTTTCACTTTCATGCACTGGAGAAGGAAATGGCGACTCACTCCAGTGCTCTTGCCTGGAGAGTCCCAGGGCCGGGGAGCCTGGTGGGAGCCTGGGGGCTGCCGCAGCAGCAGCAGTACTATCTTCGCAATTTTTCTGTAAATCTAAAAACTTCTAAAAATTAAAAGTTATTAAAAAAAATTAATGTCTACATGAAAAGATGCTCAACATCGTTAATCATTTGTTTGTTAGTCGTTAGGGAAATGCAGATCAAAACCAGGATGAGATCTGCCTTCATACTCACTGCTGCTGCTGCTGAGTCGCTTCAGTCGTGTCCAACTCTGTGTGACCCCATAGACGGCAGCCCACCAGGCTCCCCCGTCCCTGGGATTCTCCAGGCAAGAACACCGGAGTGGGTTGCCATTTCCTTCTCCAGTGCATGAAAGTGAAAAGTGAAAGTGAAGTCGCTTAGTCGTGTCCAACTCTTTGTGACCCCATGGACTGCAGCCTACCAATCATACTCACTAGGATGGCTAAAATAAAAATAATTTTAAAAAAGTGAATGTTGATGAGGATAGAAATTGGAACTCTTTCACAGTATTGGTAGAAAGTATCAAATGAGGCAGCTGTCAAAAAAATTCACAGGGAAAGAACAGTCTTTTCAACAGATGGTGCTGAGAAAACATAGACTACGTGAAGAAGGAAGCTAGTCTACCTTCCACCATATCCAAAACTTAGAGTAGATCAAAGACCCACACGGAAGAGCGAAAATCATTAAACACTTCGCAGAAAACCTAAGTGTCCAATCTTCGTGACCTTGAATGAGGGAATGGTTCCTTAGACATGACCGCAAAACACAGCCTGGCAAGAAAAGGATGATGTCAGCCTGGAAAAGCGAAGGTGCACTGGGCCCCATGGGCTGAGCAGGAGTCCACACTGTCTCTCACTGTCTCCAGACCCACCTCCCCGCCGCAAGTGGCGAAGGAAGAGCTGCGCCCTCATCCCAGGGCTGCAGTCACTGGCCCAGCAGGTCAGGGACTCCTGTTTGGGGTGCATCTGTCCCGGAGCCCGGTACCTACCCAGGGCTGTACTTAAACCAAAGAATGCATTGTGCAGGGTGGGGCTTCAGGCACGTGTGTATGGAGCAGCTCACATTTTCCGTATCACACACTGGAAAGGCAAGGAAGGGGCCAGTGTGGCTTCGTCCTGAGTGCAGTGTGGCTAGGTTGCTCGGGAAGGTGCAGTTGCTTCTCTGGGGGCGGGGGAGACCCGCTGCACCTTTGGTCCGGTGGGCCTTGGGCCAGCCTTCCTCAGCCCAGGAGGACAAGGACCCGGGGCCTCTTGCCTTCAGCCCTGCCCTGCGGGTGGAGGCGGGCCATCGACCCAAGCCTGCCAAAGTCCGAGTGGGACTGCATTCCTCACCTCCTTTTCTCTCTGCTGGACCCGTAGAAGCAGAACAAGTCTTACCAGGTCACAATAGCTCAGTCTCTTGTTGTTAAAAAAAAATCTGGTTTAGAAAACAGCTGGGTCTTGGAGATGCCCGCCCTTTCCTTCCCTCCTCCCCCAGGTGAGTGTCTGGCATTTTCATGGGAAGGGAGAGTAAGTAGGTGTCCTGGTGGGGTGAGGGGGGAGAGGGTGGGCAGAAGAGAGAGGGTACTATGGACACACAGACACTGCAGGTGTCGAGCAGCTCGTGGGGAGCTGCGGGGCAGCACAGGGACTCGGCGCCGCGGGCCGGGGGACCTTGAGGGGCAGGATGGGGGCTCCAGGGGGCTGCAGGCGCAGGGGACACATGTACACACATAGCTGATTCACACTGTGGTTCGGCAGAGAGTAACCCAACACCGTCAGCAGCTATGCTCCAACAACAGCAAGATAAATACAAATCAGTTGTCGTTGTAGGTTCGGTCCCCTGGGAGGCAGACTCCAGACACCGAGATCTACATGCAGGTTTATTGGGACGTGCTTTTGGGAGCAACCCCTGTGAGCGTGAGGGAAAGTAGGACTGAACAGAGGGCGACGTTGGCTGGCAGTCTGGGGGTAAATTCAAGCCAGCAGGATTATATTAGGAAGCCCCTTTGGTCACAATCCAGTCCAAGTCAGTTCATGTTCTCCAACTCAGCTCTACCAAAACCACAGATTAAAAATGTTCATGTTTAATTTTTGTGTCTTATTTAGTTCTAAGCTTGAAGGAGAAGACAAGAGAGTTACTTGTTAGTCTCCTGAAGATGCTGAAGATGGAGGTGCTAACGCCGATGACAGTGGTGATGATGTCAGGACCACGGGAGCTCAAATGAGGCCGCTCAAAAATAATCCCGTTACGAGATGTATTTGTAGCCACTGGTTTGTACCAACAACCTGCTACTTTCTTTGCGGTTTCAGTTCTGCAGCTCTTAGTGTCCTTTAAAAATTCATTTTTGTGGGCACTTTGAGTACCCACAGCCAACAGTGAGATCTTACCTGCTCTTCCGTAGGCTTCTCTGTGGTCTGAAAGTCCCAAATCATTTCTTGTCATCTCCATGGAGTCCCACACGAATGTCCTGGATGGGGTTCCCAAGAGCAGAATGGAGACTTGGAGCTGTGAGCAACTTCTCAATCATAACAGAACCAGTGTTTAGCCACGAACACATCTGGTGGAGATGCTAGAAGGACCTTCGAGCTGCTGGCCTTCCCTCCTACCCATCTCTGCTGCTTAACGAACAGAACTTACTATTGAAGGAACCCAGGAGTAGGAGCCCCAAGCTGTGATTACTCAACTCTGCAGTTAACCCAAGGAACCTCTGCAGATATAAGAGCTCAGCCCTGGAGTCAGGCTGCCTTCTGAGTGACCTGTAGCAAGTTACCTGATCTCTCAACACCTGTTCCTTCATCCGTAACATGGAGATAATTATAGTACCTGCCTTATAAGGCAGTCGGGAGAACAAGATGAGATAAACGGTGTCAAATGTTTTGCACAGTGTCTCATACATGGTAACTATCCATCTGTGTGAGTAGTTATTATTAGGTGAGTAGGAAACAGTTTGCACTCAATTATTCCATGAGAAGAATAATACCTGCACCACTGGTTGCAGGAAAATAAGATGAATAAATAAAGGAATAGAAAAGTGATTTTTATTTTGTTTACCTTTTTGGTTGCACTGTATGGCATGGGGGATCTTAGTTCTCTGATCAGGGATTGAACCTGTGCCCCTTGCAGTTAAGAAGCATGGATATTTAACCATTGGACCCAGTCCCCAAAAGTAGTTTTTAAATGCCAGTGTAAAGTATGTATCATTCTTTTTATGGAAATTAACATCTACTCTCTAATCTTTTCTAACATAGGATGTGAATAAAGGCTGAACAGTTGTCATAGTGACCCTGGTTTACCGTAGCAGGCTGAGCACGGAGAATGAGCTGCAGTGCGTGTGTTCAACCTCCAGTCTGGGCGCAGTAAGTTGCCCTTATCAAGGGTGCGCAGTCTTAATCCCAGGCAGCCACTGCTCACGTCTGTGCTTCAGCCATCCATATCTTAGTCCATGCCAGGCTCTGCTAATTAGCACACTGAATGCCAGAAGTGACATCTTAATGGTGAAAATTGTAGCCTATCAACTATTGTGAGAAATGTGACCAGTGGACTTTGATGACTAGTAAGATTAAAGGTATTAAGACAGATAGATTGGAGAACCCCTCCTGCCCTCCCTTGCCTTCACAGAATGTAAGAATCCACGAAATTTCTCACCTGGAACCTGGGGGAATGCAAGGGAGGTCTGATTCCTAAAGGAACCTATGTTCCTTTTCTGGTTTAGGAGTCTCATATGGAATCTGATGCTCATATGGAATCTGTATAAGGATAAAGTTAGGATGAGTTACCGCTGAAGTTTTTTTTTAATCTCTGTGGGTTAAGAATAAGGTCATCTTTAGAGGGGCATCCCTAGCCCTTTGTAACCGATGGCAGGGATGACAGATTTGGTGATGATAAAACCTGCCTTGCATCTTTAAGAGGTAATAAGTTGCTGTCTTATGAAGCAGAGCAACTTGACTGTTCTTGATGGAACCACAATGGGAGGCAGCAGGGAGGAGACTCAGACCTTTCCACGAAAAGAGAAAGAGGCCAGCTGAGACATGGTCAGTGAATGAAAACAGTTTATTTGACATTAATTGCAGAATTTACAGCACTACCATTTAATGATAGGAATAAAGATAGAATCCAGTGTAAGTAACGTTGCAGACAAAACACCAGGGTGGGAAATGAGCAGAACTGAAAATGCAATTAACATTCAAAGAAATCTTCCAAAGGGCTGGGAGCTTATCAAGGGGTGAGCATTCCCGAGCATGGCGTGCTTCTCCTCCTCACCAGAATTTCAGGGCAGCCAGCAAACATTCACCCTGTTGGCCCTCCCTGGAAAATCTTTCAGCACAGTCTGCCTCAACAGGTCCGAGATGGGGCAAAATCTGGATGATAATATGCTTTGTCAGTATAGCTGAAGGTTAAAAGGAAATAATGTGAATTAACTAGTGTATGATTTTTTTTTTTTCCAAAACAGAAGGGAATGCAATTTTAGGAGTGTGTGTTTTCCCTGATTTTAGGTAGGAGAGGTGACGTCTCCTACCTAAATAAAAGGTCATTTTTATTTTGACCGGAAGTAAAAGTTTAAAGTTTTCCTCTATGATTTTCTTGGAGATAATAGCTGTAAAAGCAAGGAAACAGAGCAAGAGGTGTGTATGTGACTCTCTGATCTCTTCTCTTAGAACCTGGGTGGAGACCTAGCAAAGGTACCTGGATTTCTAAAGGGCTGGATTTCTCGAAAAGCTGACCGAGAAGCCCCATGACTGAGCATGGGCTCTGATGGTAAAGCCATTTACCTGTGACTTAATGAGTCTTTCCTTCCCCTTTTAAAACTTTAAATAGAACTAGGACAAATTCTTCTCTCTGTCCTTCCCCTTCCTTCTCTCACTTTAGTCACTTTCAAAATCATACAGCAACCAACAGCTTGGAAAGAAGGATTTAAGACCCACCGGCCAGCCTGTGAAATTAAAAGGCATTTTTAATATCCAAATTTAACACCTCTGAGGTCATCAGGGCCCAAAGGGAGAAAAGAGCCCTAACTGATTTGATCCCGAGAAGAAAAACTGTTGGAAGATATTGAAACTTGCTCTCACTTCGGCAGAAGGACAGTTTCTCTAGTAAGAGGTCATCTACCAAGTAAGACTCTACAGCACTTGTGCCAGTGAAATATTAATTTGGGTAGAGATATTAGAATAGGAAGGGTGAAAAAAAATGGCCAGGCTTTTTCTCTGCAGTCCGGGGAAACACCTTCTTGAAGAAAAGCAAAGGATGAAGAAGGGAACTAACGGGAATGCTGGTCAGTTCTGAATCATCATTATGAAGTTCTTTGGCATCTGAGACCAGAGGAGGCTCAATGGCTCTAGGACTGAGCGAGTGAAAATAAGAGTTGGTGATTGGACGTGTGGGTTGCAAGAGGAACCAACACCAAGATTAAGTCTGTGTCCTCTCAGTTCCTGCCTGCCAAACACAGACGTTCGTTATCACTTTGTCAGTGGGAAGGTTTTCCGGAATTCCAATTTGCCAGGTATCTTGTAACCTCTTGTGGGTTTCCCAGGTGGCGCTAGTGGTAAAGAACCCGCCTGCCAATGCAGGAGATGTGTGGGTTCGATCCCTGGGTGGGGAAGATGCCCTGGAGGAGGAAATGGCAACTCACTCCAGTATCCTTGCCTGGAGAACCTCATGGACTGAGAAGCCTGGTGGGCTACAGTCCATAGGGTCACAAAGAGTCGGACATGACTGAAGTGAATTAGCATGCACGTTATAACCATTCACGGTATGAAGTTTGCTGGCCCCATTTAGACTTCTGTAACACAAAAAGACATAGTAAAGAAGGGAAATAATATTCTAGCTTCAAGGAAGTATCTGATAATGGTATGACTACCTGTTCAACAGCTGGATGGTCTTTGAAGAATTAACTCTGATGTCCAGGTAGCAGGTTTCCTGTCATAATCTGAAAAAATTCTTGCTACATAATAATTGGATTCTTTAGCTAAATGCCAAATTGGATCAAAGCAAGGGAGATGGAGGCTTCCCAGGTGGCACCAGTGGTAAAGAATCTGTCTGCCAAGGCAGGAGACTTAAGAGATGTGGGTTTGATCCCTGGGTTGGGAAGATCCCCTGGAGGAGGTCATGGCAACCCACTCCAGTATCCTTGCCTGGAGAATCCCAGGGACAAGGAAGCCTGGTGGGCTAGAGTCCGCAGGGTCACACAGAGTTGGACACAATTGAAGCGACTTAGCATGCATGCACGCACGCATGCAAGGGAGATGGGCGAAGTCCCCACATCATGTAGACTTTTGAAAAGGACTTTCAAACAGAGATTAAAGTAGGCATTGATGGGCCATGTTCTTGGTTGGCTCCATAGCTGTAGTTCAGCCTGTCCTCTAAGAAAAACCAGTAACACGGGCAACATGCATGGTCCCCCGAGAGAGGGGCTAGGCAGAGAGGTGTCGGCATCTCCTTTCCCCTCATCTATTTTCCAGATCAAAGAACTGGGGATAGCCAAAATATAAACTGGAAACAAAACAACAGGAAAACCCATTCATATCTTTCTTTGTTCTCCAAATAATTGTTTGTAAAATCTACAGATGGACTCACTAAACCAGGGTGCAGAGAAAGGGTGACGTGGGGGCCTCTGGCTTAAATGAACCCTGCTGCAGTGTGGGGCCTGGAGCTCTGCAGCACAGCGATGGCGCAGGTCAAGGCGACCAGATGGCCCCCGCCTGAGGACAGGCGAGTGCCTGGTGGGCGACCGAGGATTCAGGATGGCTACCTTGTCTTCCTGGCCTTTCCTGTAAGAACCGGGGTCTGCCTTCATGCCAGCATGTGCTTAAGGCCAAGGGATCTCAGAGAAGTGTTGGGGTCCAGAGAGTGAGGTGAGAAAGTTTGGACCCAGCTCTCTTCAAAGCTGATAGTTATGTAGATCTTGAGGAAATGGCAACCCACTCCAGTATGCTGGCCTGGAGAATTCAATGGACAGAGGAGCCTGGCGGGCTGCAGTCCACAAGATTGCAAAGAGGCGGACACGACTGAGCAACGAACACTCTCAGGTTCACGTGTCCTAGAGCCAAACTCTACCTTCCAGCCCATGACCTTCCTTTCCCAGGCCTGGCCCACGTGTCCCCAAGAGAGCAGGAGGGAAACCCAGGCCCAGGTGAGGCACTTCCATAGTTCTGTGTCTCCAAGGAAAAGGACACCCACCGGCACAAAGCATTGAGTAAAAACCCTTTAATAACAAAATAACATTCACGATGTAGCTACTTCAGTTGTCTGGAAAACTCAGCTTACACTTGATTCAACATATCACTTTCCACAAAGTTTGTTTTTTTAAAAAAAAGGACATAAAATGGCATAACAAAATATACCTCGAGTTTCATAAGACAAGTCTTCTTGGCAAATCCTAGTTAATAAGCCAGACCCATGCATCTCTCGTAATAAAAACTGTTGGGCACACTCATGTCTCAGACACTCCTCTGTTTACTTTGGATTGAAAATACATTTGAACTTCGTAGATTCTACCACACCTGCTTCGAGAGGATTCGTGGGTGGGTTTGTGAGGGTGAGGAGAACTTGACTGAAACATCCATTTGATTTTATGGCGGAAGAACATAGAAAGCTTTCTGGTAGATTAAACACGATTACAATCATAAATGGTCTTAACAAAAATCGACTTAAAATTCTTGTATCCATTCCTGTCTTTGGCAGATTAATAAGGGAAGAAATCAAGACTATCTATTACAAAGCTTTCATTATCATGATCTACTTTATAAGGCCAAATAAAATGTTTCTTGGCATTATTAATGAAAGCGCATTTTCAGTATATTCTCATGCACGGTCATATGAATGTGCTACCGTGGGTGATTTCCAACATTTTGCAGACCGGGCTGCGGCCTTCCCACTGCTGTTTCCTAAGCTGCACTCCTATGCAAAATAAAGTGTGCTTGGCAACTGATTTGGTTTTATGTCAAGCATGTTGATTGCGGGAATAGGTATGAAACTTGAGAATGGGCCTCAGGACCCAAAATAAGAAAGAACGAGTTTGCCCGATCCACTGCATGTGAAAAATACTTTTGAGATATATAGGGGCCTCAGATAACTAGGGAGTTTAAACAAAGAAGGTTTTACTAAACTAGGTTTAGAAACTTCTTATACCCGCTTTCGGATAGATGCAACACTGTTGGGCAGAAAAGAGTAAGCTAGACTCATCTCTCATTCTAGGGAGGAAAATCCACGATATGGGTGCACAGGTGAAGCTTTGAGGAATGCCATCTATCTTTGCCCCCCAAACTGGAACAGCTGGTGGAGTTGTCCAGGAAAAGGGCCAGAGAACCCAGAGGACAATGAATGATACTGACGCCATCTGAACTGACCTGACGGAATACTCCAGTATTCTTCCAGGAAGTCAAGCACAGAGTGGCCATCCCCCAGCAAAGACCCAGGGGAGGCGAGTCCTGGGCCGATCTGCATCTCCATACAGGGGGCCAGTTATGTCTGAGGTCAGGAACAGAAAGTCAGAATGACTCTCTTGAAGGAACTTAAGATGCAGAGCTGTTTTTCCGTGCTTGTTCCCAAGCCCCTTTCGCATGGCGTGAGATAGCTGGGTTATGAGAATCTGGGGAATACGAGCTGGCGAACTCAAGCTTGGAATGACCCTTCTCATCGCATGTGAACTTGATTTAGTCTGACTCGGTTTGAAATCCCAACAGAGGTCAAGGTATTTTCGAGGTGAGACAGCTCCCAATAAAACCAATATTACCACTGTCTGAGGCTGAACTGTGTACATTTTCACAGTTTAATGTATACACAACCGTTCCACAACTGCTAACAAACAATTTGGCGCCCATGCATAAATAAAGTCCATTGAACCAAAGGGGAAGATCTAGTTCAAAATGAAAAACGTTGCTATTTAAGACCACAATGCATCACACTGCTAAATTTTTAGCCTCATGCATAAAATTATAGCACTGATTGGCAGTTGCTAATTATAATACTACACTGTTAACACAGAACAATTAATTGTTCAGACCAAGTAGCACAAATGTAGAAAATAATAATTTTTTTCAACAGAGTAAATGAACACAGATTGTTTCTTCAGCAAAATATGAAACTGTAAACTTTGGGCTCATTCTGCAACTTTCCCCAATCCAGAATAAATAAAATTCAAAGCGGGGGGGTGGGGGGGAACATACATTTTTTTTTTAAGCTCACCTTTTTGTCTATTACAAAAGCACAACCTAAAACGTATAAAGCTTTTCTTTCTTTTTTTTTTTTTTTAAATCACAGTTACCAAAAGAAACAGTGAATAATTTATTACATACGCTATAATAACATTACTCTAAACACTATTATCTATGAGGTATATCTGAGAAAATTCGGTAAGGAATTGCGGCGGTCTGCATTGCCAACATGCCCAGGTTCGTATTAAAGCTTTGGAACCGTGAAGAACTAGAAAAGGGAGAAGAACAGGGGAGGCAGAGGAGAGACAGAGAAAGAACCTTTGGTATTAGTACAAATCTCGTTGTTTGCAGGGTTGCATTGCAAAGCACCACAGTACAATAAGCCCACCAATTTACTGTATGGAGGCCCAGTGGAAGCTGAGGTATTCACAGGAAGGATTAAAAAAAGCACAGAGAAGTCCAGACTGGCTAAATCGTTGCTTTGGTTCAAGCAAGGCACTCGTCCCGTGGTTACATCACACTTTGCAAGTGAAGCATGAGGCTGAGGGGGGGAACTGCTGAGGAGGGGTCTGCCAACCGGGGCTGTTTTCTGTGTTCAGGCTGCCACCTGTCTCCCTGCTCTCCCTCTTCTGGGGGCTTGGTGGTCTGAAGGCTGGGGAAGGCGGTGTTGGCTTACAGAGCACTTCGCTGTTCAACCACCAGATCGTCTTGGTCTTGGAGAACACCTGTTGCCAGGTATTCGGAGAATGCTACTTTCAATAGGAATTTGGGAAGAAAACCAAAGCAATTTGCTATCTGAAAGTCAGGCCTTACACCTTTGCCTGGTATGGGGGGGCAGATGGCGCTTGGAGCATGTTTAGACCAGAAAGAAGATTCACATGGGTCAGTACGCTGCTTGGAAACCACAGGAAGGGATAACTGAGTGTTCCTTCAAGTCTGTCACTGTGACTTCTAATTTCCTCTACTAGCTATACTCACATTGATGCATGGATTGGAGGAGTTGACTTGTCTTTTCCCTCCTTAGCTTCTTTGTGTAAATGGTCATTTAAAAAGCTGAAAGAGAACTACGTTAGTTGAAATGCAAAATACTAGTATCCAATAAACAACCATCCAGACTGGAGGCTGATCTTCACATATGTCTGAAACTCATTTGGTCAACAGTTGAGAAAGATTTCACCTTGCTCATGTACAAATCACTCTGGTGGCTGAATCTTAGTGGTGAATTAATCAGTTAATTGACTCAAAAGAAACTTAAGACCAATTCACTTCATGAGTAAGAAGGGAAAAGAGAAGTAATTTTAAGCACTTGTTTCCTAGACTGGCATATCGACTCCTCTGAAATTTTGTGGTCATCTTTTGTTCCTAATGAGTAATGTTTCAGCATCTGACGATACAAGGCTTAAACTTCTCTCATAAGTACAGAGGTGCCCTCGAAACGATGTATTGTGTCAAGAGGAAAAGGGAAAAGCTGAACAGCTTAAATGTCACACGTGTAAATGGTGATCAAATTTCCCTTCTCTGACAAATACTGGCCTAAAAATATGCATGACAATTCAACTCAACAGACCAAGAATGAACTTCCTCTTCTCACTGAATCAGAAGCTTATCTCTACAACACTCTGGAACCGGGAGGTTCAACAGTGATCTCAATGGAACAGTGTGTACTTCCAGGGCAAAAACCCCTCTGTGAGCTCTAATAAAATCAAGGCTAACCACCTTTACAAGCAACTGATCTCATGTGACTTTATGTTGAGATTCTAGCTAGACAGATAACAAAATAACTGTGCCTATTTCTACCGTGTAAAAATGTTCACGACAAGCTCCAAGCCCTCCTCCTCTTGCCAGCGTGTGGCTCATCTCAGGCAGAGGCTCACAGGGCATGAACACAGAAATGGCCCAGAAGGCTTGGCTGGGCTTTGCCTCTGGGTCAGTTACTTGCCTTGGGAAACTATTTTGGTCCTCTGGGCCTCCAGGGGCTGGACTAAAAACTTCTTAAGGTCCCTTCCAGCTCTACCGTTCAGTGATTAGGATTCCTATCATCGGAAATCTCAGCTGTGCCAGTGCCAAAGCAGGGAACAGAGGTCGTGGCTGGGACCGAAGGCCACTTTCAACCAGGCTTCTTCATCAACTCGGAATTTCAGGAATCCAGTGACGGCAGCATCTGGACGTGTATCCTGAACACATGGAGGGGACAGCGAACACACGAAGGAAAGCACAGAAAACATCCCTTTCCCAATCAGCAGCCACTGTCGCACAGATTAACTATTTCTTTTGGGGTATCTGAGCTGTGGCCATACATGCCATACGTCAGAGAGAAGAGTTAAAATTATAAAAGAGCACAAGCGAAATGCAGACCGCACAGAGAAAGAAATCTTTGGTATCTTTGGTGTCATCAACACGATTAAAATTACAAATGGAAAAAGTCAGTGAGGTAGCCTTCTTTGGTTCTCACTAGAAATAGAAAGTTTTTCCTTTTTTTTTCTTTTTTTCTGTTTTTTTTTTTAATCCTTTTTGTTGTTATACACACACACAGAGTTCATTCTTGGAAGCAGCTAGTGTAAGGGTTTCTTTTTGCTGTTCTGATTTTTTTTTTTTTTTTTTTAAATTTTCCAGTTTCTGTACAGAAGCCCCAAAATCCAGGCTGGTGAAGCAGGGTCTCAGCATGCGTTTTCTGAATGCACAGTTTCGGGTTGAATAGTCATTGCTTGTCCACAAACTTTGCTCTGTTGTCCGTCTGACAGCAAACAAACTGCAGTGCTTTCTGTTGTTTTAAATAAACAATATAAACTATATTGTGCACCTTTGCAGATGCTGAATAAGTTAAATAAATAAGTTACAATATGAAGGCTCTGAGGGCCCCCAAAATTAAAAGGTAGAGTTCGCTTGGTACCAGGTGGGGCTGCGAACTTAAATAATTTAATCACTGTTACTTAAATTATTTTCAAAGTTAATTCAAGAAAGAAAAATACCTCAATTTTTTTTTTTTTTGTAACCTGTATTTCTTCCCTGTCTGTAACAGAATTTCTCTGCTTTATAAAGCAAACCTTCAAGGAGATTCTAAAAGGGATCGCGCATCTCTGATGCACCATTGGTCTAGGTTCTGATAAATAAGCACAAAGAGTAAAATCAGAGGAAGGAAAGATTAAGAAATTATCAAAATCCTATACATTCAGTGTGCTAAAAACTAATTTAAATAAATTAATTACATTAATGGTACTTAGCTTGTTGGGTTATAACCCAAAGAGATAACAGGGGGAAAAAAAAAGGTTTCTTTCGTCTTCATTTTTCAATGGACAAAACATATAGCCTCTTTCCACAGTCTAAATGAAAATAAAGCAGAAAATTATAACCTCTGCACTTTCTCACGATCAAAAAGACCATTTAAATGTGACAAGCATGAAAAAAAAATCACCATGTCCCTCCCTCTAGCTGACACAGCCCCCTCAAGACCACATCACCATTTTCTCAACCCTGGAAACCAGAGCCCACTTTTTTCTTTATTAGTTCGTACTTTGCTACTTTTTCCTTCTTTTCCCTTTTTTTGGGTGTGTGTTCTTTTTCAGGTCTTTGGATTTAGCTTTAGTGAATGAAAGATCCAGAATAAAGCTATTCAACCGAAGTCATCAAGCATGTGTGTCACTCTCACACAGATGATGAAATGAAATGCAAGGTTTCTGGAAAGCTGAGTTTACGCTGGATGTGTCCGAATGAGCGGAATTCCAAGTGAAGGGAATGAAGATGCTGGGATGTTTTTTTCCCCTGCACTTTGGTTTTCAATGTTACAATAAGTAATAAAAATAGTGTAAACAGTAGAAGTACCACGTATGTGAAACGACCATTGAACATGTATTTTTGTAACGGGGACAGTATGTTTGGACATATGGAAGTGTCTGTGCAGTCTGGACACTCACCGGCGATGGGTGTTGCTATAAGATGCCTATGAGAATACATGGTGAAAGAGGCGTCTAAATCTGTATACCCTCAAGCTGAAGATGGTACAAGGATTAGGCAAATGTATCTACCAAGGTTTATGCGGTAGGGAATATCTCTGCTAAAGCTGGAGCAGAGTGGAAGACTTCCGTGGGATGAACAGATCTGTAGCCATGTGTGTTTTTCCTCCTTCATTAAAAGGGAATGAATTGGTTAATTCCAGGCAACCAAACTCAACACCGGTAAGGAAAGCTTAGGCTTGCCTCCGGCTGTCAGAGCCTTTTGGTATCTGAGAACAAGGAAGACTTCTGGTCCCCGTGGGGTTCCTGGAACAGCCCATCAGACTCAACTGTAAGTTCAAGGCCTACTTAAGGGAGGCTCTATGTCATTTTAATACACTTTTAAAAGTTTATAACCAACTCTGAGACTTTCTAAAACAAATAAACCAACCCTCCCTCCCCTTGGCCCTTGGAAAGAAAAAATCACAGGTAGAAAATAGGCATTGGGACAGCCATATTTAAAGTCAACGTCATTAACTAGATAAGATTTATACAGTGAACTTCAGTACACTTGCTTCTTTTAGTAAGGATTCTGTGGCCTTTTGTGAAAACTAGAATCTGCTGTTGCTTTAGAGGCAACTTGGTCGTCGCTAAATGTATAAAAGTTCTCCAGTCTTACAAGTAAACATCAGAACGTTATAGGCAAACCAACTGTATCCCTTTTCTGTCTACCATCTTTCACTCGCTCTTCCTGGTTAGGCTAACTAGTCTGAACCACAAGGCATTGGCAACAGCAACAGCAAAAATCAGCTCTAATTTGTTAGGAATCGTGGCAGTTACTGTCACAGTACTTGGGTTTGGGCTTTGGGGTCAGCCTTGCTTGACCACCTGGATCATCTTTTTCTCTACTTTCTAATATACTTCATTATTCTTCAATAAGACTGGAACCCAGCCTGCTCTTCCTCTATTTTTAAGAAATTCCTATTCCTACTATACAACCTCTTGAAAATCAGAGTTCACCACAAAGGTATACTGTCATGATGCTTCAGGAACAGTAATGAGCGGACACTTCTATAATCCTACCAGCACTTTCAAAAGGGGGAAAGCGTCCCCTGCACCCAGGTGGCAGTCATATTTTTCACAAAGCTGTTCAACTTCAATATATCAGCATGAATAGGTGGACACCCAGCATAAAAAAAAATGGTTGATCATCTAAAAGGCATTTATGTTTGGCTCTGAAACACATCGTCTGACTTAACAAAAATGTGCGTGTGTGTGTATCAGATTTACTCCTAATTTTATTTTAGCTAGAAATAAAAATGAGCTTGAATTTCCAGAGCCCACAGTTGTCAGGAGCCCTCAGGAAGCAAGACCCTGCAGAGGTGATTTCTCCCAAGAGTCAGGCTACCTGCCTTATTCCCACCTGTACTGTTAAGTGTTACAACACACATGCTATTTTACCTTTTGGAAAGGCCTTTAAATATTGTGGATGAGTTTTTATTGTTGTTGCTCTTTTTTTTTTTTTAAAGAAATATATTGGCTCTTACACCCTCAGGACAAAAATCAAATTGAAAACAAAAACGGAGGCAAGCCTATTTCCCTAAAGAAATAATTTTCCAGCCAATGGCTTTAGGATTTCCATTGTCTCAAGAATGTGAATTTGGTTTGGAATTGTCCCTTCACTCTGCCCTGCCCTTTTCATTGCTAATGCCTGGAATTTTTCTTGGATTGAGGAAATGGATCCTAAACTATAACTAAGTCCAAAGAGTTTTTTTTTTTTTTTCTAAAATTGTTAACCTAAAATAAGTTTTTAAGTGCTTGAGGAAAGACATAGTGGGTCAAATTCTATTATAATTCAGTTTTCAGGGTTATTTTATCTTTCTTTCACATTTTTAACAAATCGAAATTCTGTAGGACTTTTCAATACACAAATATATAGATACACACATGTATTTATATATGTTCGTAAATAATTTTTCAGAAGCAAGCACTTCTCTCTGGTATGGCATTATTTGCTATGAGACATTTATCAAAACCCTGGAGGGAAGTTCTTGCCTTTTTTTTAACATTATGACATCTCCCTCTGGTCCCCAGGAACACTGAGGGTGTATGTGTCTACACTTGGTTGGAGCAGCGTTGAAATCTCAGGCCACGAAGGCAGCCTCTTTCAGTGTAGACATCTTCAGAGGACACCAGAGACCCAAATGCTGAGCCTGGCATGCCAAAGAATCACTAACCAAACCAAGCAGGCTTCGCTCCTCAGCCCAGTCTTGGGAAGAACAAGCATTGCCATTGGCCGTGGGTCACAAAGTTTCATTAAGAAATGCCCAAGTTGAAATTCACTTTTATCAACCCAATAGGAGCACTCCCCTGCTGAAACATGCTCTTTTCTTGGTCATTTGACAAAGGAGACATGAAGAATGAGCAAGAGACAAAGCAACACAGGGCAAAGTCGAGGAACATCCCCGGGCAGGATGAATTATAAAAGCCACGGAAAGTCACTTTCTTTTCGTGGCTCCAGGCTGCTGCCCCTGCAAAGGGAGACTGCCATGGAGGGGGCAAGGAGCTGGCACTACAGACAACAGGTCTTCCATGCAAGCACCAGGGATCCTCCCTACTCCTTGCCTTGTGTTTGCTCTCCAGGTCTGAGACACCCCCTACCCCCAACACCCCCTCACCCCAGTGCCAGCCGTGGCTGCACACGGGCTTGTCTAAACAAATCGGTCATTACCACCCTGAGGAGACCCGACGAACCCGCTGCAGCAGGAGCTGGACTTCTGCAAGGAGTCCCTTTGGTGGATCTACTCATTGAGGGGCATCTTGAACACCCTGATGGGACAGGGCTCCTGGAGAAGATGGGTCTGGGCTGGCCTCATCTCTGTAACTGGTGGGAACAGACCACTGAGCTTCCCCAGCAGTTAGAGAAGACGAATACCCGCCTCCCTGGCCATGGTGGATGGACGTCACTCACCACCCTGATCATGGCTGAGACACAGAACAGAGATAACTCAAAATACAAATAACACTCATTTGTCCCATGGACCCATTTATCAACACGTTAAAACGTTGAAATGCTCAAACTTGACTTTTCAACCTTTCCCAGGAATTTTCACAGAAACCAGAATACGCTAAATCATGCACACTCTGGGATGGCATGAGAGATGAGCAAAGCTCTGAACTGAGTGCATAAGTGATGAAGCACTTGACAAAAACAAGACATGAATTTGAACAGCAATAACTTTGGGTTATCACCAATGTCAAGTTGAATCTATATATGTATTCATATATTATATATATCTCTTTCTTTAGAAATGCAACTTTACAGCTGATTTTTTAAAAAGCTAATAGAAAAGTAGAAACTGACAATCATTTTTACATGTCTCCCCCCACCCCCAAATGAAGCCCTGTTAGGATGTAGCAATCACATGAAGATGAGGCTTGTCAATTCCTCTATAAATTCTTTGGTTCTGTGGCTCGGGAGAGGATGCGTCCCCAAGACCCCTGCTCCTGACCCTCACTCTCCTTCCCTCCCTTGATGATGAGACTCTGAACACAGAAGGAACCAAGAGTATGGGAGGGTTAAGCAAAGAACATTCAAGGGACAGTATGATTCCCCACGCTCTGCTGAGCAGAGAGAACTGCCCAGTACCCCCAACATCTTAAAGTGGAGTTCCATGGAATCTTCTGAGAGATTCCATGTTGGGTAGAAAGCCGTAAAACAAAATGATAGGGAAACAATAAAATAAAATAAATGACCCTTTCCTCTCGTTGCTCAGAAACGAAATTGATTACCTTTACACACAGATCAATGGCGCTATTAGTATTTAAGCCAGGCAAGAGGGGATAATGAACTGAAACAAAGGTGTGAGAAATCCTCATCTTTGGTATTGTAGCTGTTGAGGTTTCTGTTGCTCTGTTCCGTGTTCTTTTGAAAAACTGCATAGGCACAAATTAAAGACAATCTTCACCTTTAAGATTACCGCGTGAGTCGTCGGATGGAGCAGCAGCCACGGAGGCTCTTCCTTATTTCTCTTCCTGTCTCAAACCCTTTTAAAAATCTGCTTCCAAAAAATGTCCCAAGAGGTCTGTCTGAACACAGTGTGTCTCGATGTTTTTTCTGTTTCTTTTTTTTTTTTTTTTAAATTTCTGGCGTGCTTCCATCTTGTTGGTGGCGGATTTTCATGGATGTCCGTTTTTCTTTATTCATTTCAATGGGACAGTTTTGTTTGTTGCAGAAGTAGGTGCAGAAAGTTTCTTTGGTTTCGATTAAGTAACTCATAAAAAAGTCAGTCTCAAGTGTCTGTAAAGCATCACTGCAGCGTTTGGCTTGCTTTGAACACCCCTGTGGGGCCCACCTGGGGCCATTCACTGGTAAATATGCACATGGTGACTGTCG
The DNA here is from genome assembly GCA_917880005.1 of Nanger dama. Taxonomy (NCBI): domain Eukaryota; kingdom Metazoa; phylum Chordata; class Mammalia; order Artiodactyla; family Bovidae; genus Nanger; species Nanger dama. Next base: position 5,419,504 of record CAKJTW010000029.1, read on the forward strand.
CAATCTCCTGGGGTCCTGGAGGCCCTCCTCTACTTGCTGTGGGAAGGTAACAGCCAGGAACCAGAAAGCCACTTGCTCCGTGGCTTGGCTATCATCCTTTGCGTAGCCGGTCCACTCGGCCCAGGGATGAGCCAAATGTGAGCGCTGAAAGCCATTTGGAGTTGCACAGGTTTTCTGACTTCTAAAAGTAATCACAGTATTTTTTTCAGGCTAGAAAATGGCAAGTAATAAATGTCTTTGGTTTGCAGTATTCTGCTTCTTTGGTGTGCTGTGTTTTTCTCCAGATTTATTCAGCTGTTCTGCTAGGATGATTCAATAATGAAAGAGATTCAGGACTAGATGATGGTTATGAGTAACATGTTTGGTGGTTTGAATTCGTTTTTTTCCCTTGCTAGAAACACTGAAAACATCCCTACTGATGGGATGGACAAGGGAATAACCCAAATCTGAAAGTGTGAGAATGTATTATGTGGTGGTCATAATGCACAATAGGAGGAACCAGGTGATGGATAACCAAGAAGGATACATTTACGATCTAAAAAAATCTAGATCTTTTAAAATGCTGCATTTGCTCCGTATACCGTAACAGTTAAATTGGCCTCCTGAGTGTGCGTTTTCATTATGTACAAACAGAATTTGTAACAAACTGCAAAATGTGCTTGAAGCCATATTCCCAATGATTCATTCCCTCTTGACTTCCCAGTTGGTGTCTTGAAAATCCAGATGCAGTGAATCCAGAACCTCCCTCACTTGTCTATTTATCTTCGTTGTGCTTGATACTTGGCGCTCAAGTGAACTGACTCGGTTTGTTTTATTTTTTGATGGATCCAAGACCACGTGAGATTTCCAGGAGGAAAAGAAAACTGTAAACTGTAAACTGGATCAACTTAAAGCTTTCTAAACCATTCAATGAAAAAGATGCCTGAGTTGGGAAAAACAGGTCCTTGGATTTTTTTTTTTAAACTTCCATATTTAAAACTTGTGCTCAGTAATTGTCTTTCGGATGGTTTTTTATGTTAAGAGCTGTGAACGTTGGTGAACTACGGTTTGATGAAGCTAAGCACTTGGAAAGCAAATGAGGTCATTCTTGTTGCTAGATTCTTCTCTTACTGTAGCATCTTGGGAACCCAAACTCAAGAGTCCTTATACAAGCCAGAGTCCTACTATTAACTCACGGGAACGCTGACTGCAAGAGGCTGACAGGACCCAAACTGGGATGCTGACATTTTAAGCAATCCTGATTGGCTGACACTAGGCTGGAACTGACTTGCTCTAGGAAGGCCCCATTTGGGTTCCTGGGGTGCTTAGCACGCTCGCTCAGAGGACAATGTCCAGTTCAAAGAGATTAATTTTCAGCTTGCACGTGGACTCCATAGCCATTAAAAACAAATGAACAAAAAACACCTGGCCTATGATTACAGCTAGAATAGAAAAGTTTCAAGAGAATTGTGCTTTCAAATCACCAGTGAAGGGCCCCAGCTAAGAATCCGGTGTCTCTTTCCTCTGCGTTTTCTTTGGGTATCGGTTGTCCTCGTTGGGAGGTGACTTGTGCCCAACTGTGAGTCCTTCCGTCACGCTTTGGTGCAAGTGCCGGAGGTGGACGAGGCGCCGCCCGCGCTCAGGTCGTCCTGCCACTTCTCCAGGCTGCGGCGCCGGGCGTTCATGAAGAAGTTGCTGACGGTCGTGAGCTCCAGGCCCAGCTGCTGGGAAATGGTGATCTGCATCTCTTTGGATGGGCGCTTGTTCTCTTTGAAGATGGCAAAGAGCGTTCGGCGTTGGAGGTCGGTGAACACCAGGCGGGATTTCTTCTGGGAATTGTTCCTGTCCTTGTTGGGCTCTTGCTCTTTGCGTTTGCAGGCTGGAAGGGGGGAGAGAAGGAGCAGAGAGTCAGGGTGAGGCTGAGACCCGGCCCTCCCCCAAGCTGATGCACCGAGAGAACAGGGACAGACTCGCAGAGGGGATGCAGACCATTAAACTTTATTCTGCAAATTGCCTGGCTGTCAGTAACCAGCCTTCCCAGCTCATCTCTGCATGATGGAAGACATCTGTTAGTGGGGGGACGGAGGGAGGAGAAAAGAACAGAGCTATTCTACACACCCGGGTTTTTTAACCAAATGCCTATTGCTTTCTCTTTCACCCCCTGACCACCCACCCCCACCCCCTTAAAACTCTTCATCTGTGAAATCAGGTATTCTGAAGAAAAGGACCCCTTCCCCTGGGGGAAGCCTGGTTACCCGGTTCCTCTTTCACAGTCTCCCTCTAGAACCGCTGAGAGCTGAGCCACAATGACTTTCTGGAGTCAAAACTTAAAAGCGGCGTCATTTCTCAAAACCTTCCACCCACATGACTCAAAAAGTTGTGAACAGAATGAGTGATGGCATCATCCCAATCCCAAATCCCCTTCCTCTAGACTTTCGAAAAAAATTAGAAAGACAAAAACATGAAATCAAACAGGGAAGGGAAGTCCAAGAAAAAGTTGGTCTAACCAGTTGTAATTTGGCTGGTCTGAGGTGAAGCTAGTACGTGAAGACCAGGGCTGAGGTTTGCAGAAGAACCCACATTTACAGGGGATTAGAGCCCTAGACTGGAGAAGGCAATGGCACCCCACTCCAGTACTCTTGCCTGGAAAATCCCATGGATGGAGTAGCCTGAAAGGCTGCAGTCCCTGGGGTCGCTAAGGGTCAGACACAACTGAGCGACTTCACTTTCACTTTTTACTTTCCTGCATTGGAGAAGGAAATGGCAGCCCACTCCCGTGTTCTTGCCTGGAGAATCCCAGGGACAGGAGCCTGGTGGGCTGCCGTCTATGGGGTCACACAGAGGCGGACACGACTTAAGTGACTTAGCAGCAGCAGCAGAGCCCTAGACATGGGAATAAGTAGATGAGATGGAGAGTGTCTGATTCAGCAGCTAGGTCTCCACACCTGGGCGGCCAGCACGCTTTAATAATTCCGCCTTACCCTACATGTTCCTCGAAGGTGGGCATCAGGTCTGTGTGACGCTCCCGACTGGCTTTTTGGAAGCATGGACATAACTGAATGCTTGGGATACTGAAGACAAGTTGGTGTCTTGACTCTTTCAGGAATGTGCACATTTCACAGACAGAGAGGGTCCCAGAAAAGTAACCTCTAAGGGCTGGTACAGTGCATACAAGTCAGATTCAAACACGAGAACACGCGCTAAAATCACTGGACGGGAACCTCAGCTCATCCAAGGTTTTTGTGTAGCCTCAAGAGCCGACTCATTGGAAGAGACGGATGCTGGGAAAGATTGACGGCAAAAGCTGAAGAGGGTGGCAGAGGATGAAATGGTTAGATTAGACGGCATCACCGACTCAATGGACGTGAGTCTGAGCAACCTCTGGGGGATAGTGAAGAACAGGGAAGCCTGGCGAGTGGTCCATGGAGTCGCAAAGAGTCGGACACAACTTAGCGACTGAACAACAGTCACAGCTAATCCAGGAAAGGCGAGGAGGGAGCAGAAGTCTAGCTGTGAGCATCCTTTCCTGACTCAACTCCTACTGGACATTCTGGCCTCAGCTGAGCTCTCCTTGTACTCTTCTGATATTCCCCCAAGGCGACCTGTCTGGAGTGCCGTCTGGAAGCCTTTTCAGACTTTTCAAAGCCCTGATTTGTGAGTCCTGCTTCTGAGCTTTGGGTCAGGCCATTTTTCTCTCTGCATTCTGCAAGGAGGATGAGCTGCAGTGGGGCTGCTGCGGTGTGAGCATCAGGGGAACATCCTTCAAACGGCTGGGTCTTAGGATATAACCTGAGGACCAACACTCACAGGAAAGATATTCTGGAAGCTGAACTCCCCCGACCCAACTGGCCAGCCTCCCTGTTGGATGCCCTCAGCCATAAAGGGATCACTCCTGAAACAAGTGAGAAGCTGTGAGAAAGGGCGGGGGCAGGAGAACCCTCTGTAAAACTGTTGGGCGACGTCAGCTCTGCTAAACCCTCTCCTCCTGACTTTTCCTTCTCTTACTTCCACAAGTAATCCTGTTACCTTTGAAAATTAAATACAACACACATATGAAAGTGAAAGGCACTCAGTTGTGATTCTTTGTGACTCCATGGATACATAGTCCATGGAATTCTCCAGGCCAAAATCCTGGAGTGGGTAGCCTTTCCCTTCTCCAGAGGATGTTCCCCACCCAGAGATGGAACTCAGGTCTCCTGCATTGCAGGCGGATTCTTTACTAGCTGAGCCACCAGGGAAGCCCACATATACGCACCTATAAGAAACAATTTGTTTCATTCCCCAAACCGCAATCTCTTGGGAAACTTGGATTCTCTCAGATAAAGGGCACTTGCCCTGCCATGGGAACTCAGAAGGGGCTGAAACAGCTTCCAGTTACTGTTCTCCGGTCGGAACTTCCCAGTTTAGATTTCTTCTTTGATTATCTCTGGGAGGCCACACTTTTGCTGAATTTTGGATATTTACTTTAACTGCGTTGGTAAACTTGCTCTCTCTAGTGCAATCCTCTACAACCGTGTTTCTAAAGTTCAGAGTAGGGACTTCCTGGTGGTCCAGTGGTTAAGAACCCACCTGCCAATGCGGGGGACATGGGGTCGATCCCTGGTCCAGAAGTTTCCATATGCTACAAGGCAACTAAGCCTGTGTGCCCCAGCTAGAAGCCCACACGCCCCAGAGCCTGTGCTCCGCACCAAGAGACGCCACCTCAGCGAGAAGCTTTCGCGTGGCAACTACAGAGCAGCCCCTGCTCGCCACAACTAGAGAAAGCCTGCCTGCAGCAATGAAGACCCAGCAGCAGCCTAAATAAATAGATACTAAAAAAACAAAGCTTAATTGCTCAGGGATTATCTGGAAAGCCTGTTCAAACGCAGGACCTGAGGCGGTCAACCTGGGTGGGGCCCGACAGCCTGCATTGCTAATGAGCTCCCAGGTGCTGCGGCTGGTCCAGATCCCGCTCCAGTCTTCCTTGATTGTCTCTGCAGCATCGGCCTTGACGTTCGCCATGAGACGCGCCGCCACGAGGTCACTTCCGCTCTGGCCGCGCCGCTTCCTTCTCTCTGGAGCCGTGAGGAGCTGCCCGCCGCTCTTCCCCAGCAGCATGCTGGACGCCTGCCAACCTGAGGGGCTCCCCTCCAGTGTCGTGTCATTTTGCATGTTCACACTGCTCACGGGGTTCTCGCGGCAAGAATACTGGAGTGGTTGGCACTCCCTCCTCCAGCGGACTGCGTTCTGTCAGAAGCCCCCCACTGTGACCCGTCCGGGTTGGGTGGCCCTACACGGCATGGCTCATAGCTTCACTGAGTCACGCAAACCACTTCACCACGACAAGGCTGTGACCCATCAAGGGGAACAAGGATCTGGCTGCTAGAGTCTCAGAGGAGCACCGGGATGCAATGGAATGTTCTGGAACCCAACACCTGGATTCTAATCTGGGCTCCTTCACCTCCAAGACTTGGCATCTCGGTAAATGACGTAACCTCCCAGTGCCCGTCTTCCTCATCAGCATAACGGAAAGAAGGTGCTCACCTCTGTAGAGGCTTCCATGAGGCAAAGTGTGTGCATGCCACCTTCCCTCTGGCTGGATTACCCCAGGAATCCCAAGGTAGGTAAGTGGAAGAATTATTCTTTCTTTCAAAGGAAATAAGTGGAGACTTGCGAGTCTAAGTGACTGAGCTAAGGTCACAGTCCAGGCTGGCTGCAGGCCCAGGGCAGGCACCCAGTCCTTGAGTCTCCCCACCTGCGTCCTCTACAGAGATGGCACGCCCCTGGTCCCTTAAATAGAATCTATCTGCAGGGCAGCCCTGGGGGTCGGTCCCCAGAAATCCTGACTCTCACTGTGGGGGTAGGGTTCTGGAATCCGTGCTTTCACAAACCTCTGAGGGCGCTTCTGAGACAGGAGAGCTTTTGTGCTTGACCTCACAGCCAATTCAGGTTCCCGGATTGCTGTTCCCACCCCAGCCTCCCGGGACATGGATGCCAAGCCCACATCTGGAAGATTCTGAGTAAACAGTGGTGTGGGGAAACCACCTGATAACAAGATCTGGCCACATATATTCTACCAACATCGGCTGAGACCCTCAGTCAATTCCTTCTCTTTGGGTTAATCACACAGTCTTCAGCCTTCATACCACTATTGATTATTCTTCAGATAATGCTTTATTGGTGCCTTAAAAAAACCCATTAAGAAACTGAAGTGTAGTTAATTTACAGTGTTGTGCCAGTTTTAGGTATACAGAAAAGTGATTCAGTTATACACACACACACACACACACACACACTCTTTTTCAGATTTTTCCATTATAGGCTACAAGATATTGGATATAGTTCCCTATGCTGTCCAGTAGGTCCCTGTTCTTTATTTTATATAAAGCAGTGTGTATATGGTAATCCCAAACTCCTAACTCTCCTTCCCCATTCCCCGTTAACCCCTTTAGTAACCATAAGTTTGTTTTCTGTATCTGTGAATGTATTTTTGTTTGTAAATAAGTTCACCTGTATCAATTTTTAGATTCTACATATAAGTAATATCGAATATTTATATTTCTCTGACTTTCTTCACTTAATATGATCTCTAGGTCCACCATGTTGCTGCAAATGACATTATTTTGTTCTTTCTTATGGCTGAGGAGCATTCCATTGTTTGTGTAAATGCACATCATGTGTGGCACACACACACACGCGCGTGTGCGCGCATCTCACATCTTCATCCATTAATCTGCTGATGGACACTTGCGTTGTTTCCGCGTCTCGGCTGTGGTAAGCAGTGTTGCTGTGAGCACTGGAGGTGCATCTATCTTTTCAAATTACGGTTTCCTCTGGGTATATGCCCGGGAGTGGGGCTGCACGGTCATATGGTAACTCTACTTTTAGTTTTTTAAGGAACTTCTATACCGTTCTCCATCATCGATGCACTAATTTACATCCTCACCAACAGTGTGGTGGGGTTCCCTTTTTCCCACACCCGCTCTAGCATTTACTACTTGTATTAATAGACTTTTTAATGGTGGTCATTCTGACTGGTGTGGGGTGTATTTGCGCTTTTAAGAGGGTACTTAGGCAGTGCTGATGCTGGTCCAAGCTGGCCTGTCGGATTATATTTGAAGATATATCCATATGAGTTAAGAGACAAAATGTTGAAAGTTTAACGTTCAGCAACCTGCAGAGAAAGAACAGATCAACACATCCTGTGTATTCCTTCCCAAGAGCTTCCCAAAGCCAACAGATCTGATACCAACAAATGCAGAGCTGCAGCCTGTGGTTTGACAATGCACGGCAAGTCCAAAAGCCCAAAAGAATGAGGCAGCTAGTACGTAACATGCCCAAAGTCCTGACACTTGGCAGCTGCCACCCCAGGATTCCTACAAAAGCAGGTGGTCAGGAGCTGAAGGAGGGTACAAAAAGGGGGCAAACACCTGCTTTGCAAGTCTAAGAAAAAGCAGACAGATCACACCACGTCTGGGAGTTGGCATGAAGGCAGGAATCTCAGAATTTCTCAGACAAGATGTAAAGTCAGCTATGCCCAGGGCACAGTCAGGAGTGTCAGTGGTTTTGGTGTGAGAACATTGCATGCTACAGTCACATACCCATCTCACAACAGCTCGGGAAATGCCAAGTAACTCCCGACAGCCCAGGAGCATGTGCTGGAAACCCAACAGATGGTGCTCATCAGTGGGGTGGATGAGCTGAGCTCCTCCCACTTGCGGTAAGTTCTGCTCCAGGGTCGGGTGGGAGGTTAGCTCTGGCTCTTGCCATCGCTGGGGTCTGCTTCTTCTCCTCCCTCTTCAGAGAAGAGAGGGCGTGCCAAGGGGGGTGGGGTGGGGTGTGTGTGTGTGCGTGTGCGTGTGCGTGTGCGTGTGTGTGTGTGTGTGTTGCCGGATGGGAGGAGGGAGTCATCCCCCAGCCATTCCCCATCTTCCTTCCTCTCTTGGGAAGTGGTCTCCTCAAGTGGGCCATGGAAGTTTGAGAGCTCATTTCTATGGCAAAGACAAGAAGTCATTTGCGTGCAGTGAGGCTGCCTACTGCGGCTACAGAGCTTTTTCTCCCCTTCTGGGGCAAGAACAGTATCAGCTCAGATGGATAACACTACCTGTCTTTTGTGGCCCATGACCTGGGACCAGCAGATTACAGAGGTGGAGGCATCTGTGTTCAACAACAGAGGTGACAGCTACTGCCTAAGACAAGTGGACAAATGTTTCAGACCACCGGGCTTGCAGGGTGAAAGAAGAAGGGGAGCGCTGGTTTGAGGCTGAAGCCCTCCGAGATCCCTGAGATGCCCATTCACCTGTTTGCTGGTGGCCACCCTTCGGAGGGGCAGAACCTGACCAAGAAAGTTCATCTCCAAGCCCGTGCCACTTCCCTGGAGCGGATCTTCCTACACCAGGAGTGAGAGAACTTCTGCCACTGGCCCTTTCTCCCTGCGTCCCCCAGCAGGGCCAGGCCACTCCTGGGTATCCTCAGGGGCTCCACAGTGCTGTCCAACACTTGCACATGGGCAGGAGGCCGCGACAAATGAGACACATCGCAATGCACTTTCCTTTCACCCACAGCTGGGGAGGACCCCCGCCCGCCACAAAGGGCAGAGACCCTGTTGTTCCTCTGATGGAAAAGGCCCATTCTCACCCATCACTGATTTTCCTTCCTGAGACAGAGGCCTCTGGTATTTGCATGCCGTGAGCGAGAAAGTTCAATGACTTGTTTAGGGCGCCTGACCCGAGGAGCTGACTCATTTGAAAAGACCCGGATGCTGAGAAAGACTGAAGGTGGGAGGAAAAGGGGACCACAGAGGGTGAGGCGGTTGGATGGCATCACCGACTCTGGATATGGGTTTGAGCAAGCTCCGGGAGATGGGTGATGGACAGGGAAGCCTAGTGGGCCGCAGTCCACTGGGTCGCAAAGAGTCGGATGACAGCACCTGAACGATAAAATGAGCGTCGGGGCTGACAGGTAGGCCCGGAAGCCCCTTCCCCACTGCTCTCAGTCCTGACGGGCCCAGCAGCGGCCCTGCTGTCAGTTCTGCTCACTTTGGAGCTGAGACCCCCTCCTCCCACCCCCGCCCCACGCCACGGGGATTCTGCCCCAAGAATGCAGGTCCCTGCTGAGAAAAAGGGTGGGACAGGCTCCGGTCTGTTTCTGGAGAACCCGTCCCACGATCTGCTGCAGATTCATGAGCACCAGAAGGGTCCCGTGGACTCCGGCCTAACCGCCCCAGTTGGCAGAAAGGGAAAATGTTTCACGGAAATGAATGACAGGCCTACGACTTGAAACAAAACGACGCTGTAGGTTTGCTTTTCTTGAGGCCAGGACAAGGGGAGAAAACTGACACGGCCGAGGGCAGGGCAGGTCCCGCCCCGCCTGAGCCCGGTCAGTAGCTGGCTGGCCGGGGCGCGGCCGCTGCACCCTCCCCCTCCCCTTCCCGGGAGCGGCCGGAACAACTGCCGTCTGTCCCGTCCTCCTGACGGATGTGCCTTCCGCCTTCCTCCCTCCGCCTGGTGATCCCAAACCAAATGCAAACGCGGTCTTTCTCCATGACTTCACAAGGGGTCCGAAGAATTAAGGACGTCATCAACCATTCCCTGCAAGCTGTCACCACACACAGTCCCTTCCACCTCCCGAGTCCCATGGTGGGCAGGTGCCTCTTTTGGGGGATACTTACCCTACCTGCTTTAGTGGGAAATGGAATCGGGGTGTCTCTTTACTTCCAGTCTAGAAGCTTCAGTCTCGTTAACCCTTTGGCCCACCTAGCAGGAGTCAGGAACTGTCTGCTGGTGAAGGCAGTCTGAGCAGGCAACCACACGTGAGTTAGTGGGGTCACTGTGGGTACGACGCGGTCTCTGGGGTCTGGAAACATCAGCCTCCCAATGCTTGTGCTCTTAGCTCACATCTTTTAGATTTTTTATTTTTTCTCTTTTTTAAAAATTAATTATTAGAGTTGTTTTAAAGGTAGTGTTTCTGCTGTACAGCAAAGTGAATCAACCATATATATGTATATATACGAATGTGTGTGTGTGCGTGAGTCAAAAAAAAATCCCCTCCCTTTTGGACTTCTTCCCATTCAGTCATCACAGAGACTGAGTGGAGTTCCCTGTGCTATACGGCTTTTTCTCATTAGTTATCTGTTTCATATGTAGTATCTAAGGGCTTCCCTGATGGCTCAGGGGGTTAAGAATCTATCTGCAATGCAGGAGACATAGGAGATGCAGGTTTGATCCCTGAGTTGGGAAGATCCCCTGGAGGAGGAAATGGCAACCCACTCCAGTATTCTTGTCTGAAAAATCCCATGGACTGAGGAGCCTGGTGGGCTACAGTCCAAGGGTTGCAGTGTGTGTGTGTGTGTGTGTGTGTGTGTGTGTGTGCACGCGCGTATATATATGTGTGTGTGTGTACAAAAAATCCCCTCACTTTTGGACTTCTTTCCCTCTCAGTCACCACAGAGACCGAGTGGAGCTCCCTGAGCTATAAGGCTTGTTCTCATTAGTTATCTGTTTGATGTGTAGTATCTACAGTGTGGATATGTCAATCCCAATCTCCCAATTCTCCATCCTCCATTTTAAACTCCCATCTTTCCTGCTTCCTCTCTGCGTGCTGGCTTCTTCTCATGAGCTTTCTGGCCCATCCCAGTCCTCCAGGAGCCCAGCAGCCCTTTCCAGCTGGGCCTCCCCTCCTGCCCCTGCGCCACCTCCTCCAGGCTGCACTCCAGGCTGCACTCCTCTCCCCACTCACTGCCCAGCATCATCTCCCATGTCAACCAGCTGGCCTGGGAGTCCTGCGGAGGTAGACCTTTCCTTCCAACCCTCTTCCCTGGAAACCACAAACACACAAACCAAAGAGGGGTCCTTGAGAAGCCTGGGGTGGCAGGGGCGGTGGAGAGGGGGCCGTGCACCCATAGAGCAGAGGAACTGTGGCCCCACCAGCATAACATGATGCCTGGAGACACTCAAGGATGGGCAGTGGAGAGCCACCCCTTGCCCCCGCGTGGTACCCGAAGACACAGCGGCCTCAGGTGCAAGCAGAGGAGACTCCTTCTTGGTGTGGTTTCTGCCCCGCGGCTGGCTGATACTGAAGGCAGCCTGCCTCAGCTTAGTCAGGTCAGTGGAAGGCTTAACCCCTGCCAGACTGACTGTATCCTTTCCCCCCTGGGAAAAGGGCCATTGAAATCCTGCTTCGAAGTCATCCTGCACAACAGTCTGGGTACAAACAAGAAACAGCTCTGAAGGCAGGCGTGGCAAGGAGGGAGCAGGGCAACTGAGGCTTCTAGGAAGCAGGGGCAGGCCCCAGGGGAAGCAAGGCAGCCCCGCAGTGGGACCAAGGAAGGCGAACTGCAAAATGGGCCCCCATTCTTCCCCTGCCACCATCCCGGCCTCCTGCCGCCATTCTGCGGGGCCTCCTGGCACGAGATAGAGGCGGTCTGCTCTTCCTGGATCCAGGCTGGTCTGGCGATTCACTTTGGCCACCAGAAGGGACAGTAGAAGGGACGGCCCAGGCCTCCAGAAGCCAGGTGACTTGTTCATGCTCCCAGAGCGCTAGATGCCACGTGACAAGCCCAGGCCAGCCTGGGTCCACCCAGGAACGTGTCCTTGAACAGCAGAACTGCTTAGCGGAGCCCGGACTCCTGAGCAGATATACACGTCCATGGTGGTATGCCACCAGTTCTGTGGTTCTGTGGCAGGTGGCATCCCTGTGGCTACACAGAGCTGACAAGGAAGCGAAGAACCACTGCCGCCTTCCTGCCCAGGTGGTGAGTCAGATGCAGGGCAAAGAAACCTCGGCCCGAAGTCCGAGACCTGGTTGCCAATTTTACGTTGGCCACTTATCAGCTGCATGACCTGGAGCCTCCGTTTCCTCATCTGTAAAATGGGGATGGATACTAATGCAAACCCTGCAGACATCAAGGGGCAGTTCAATGCTTGGTGCACAGTCGGCAGTCCGTAAATGGCCTTCCTTGCTTCACAGAGAAACCAGAAAAAGGCTGGGGTGGGGTAAGAAAGTGAAGTTAAGAATTTAGAGGCTGAAATGATTTGCCAAGACTTGATCAGTTGTAGATGAACTGTCCGGAGGGCTTATGGCCAATAAAAGGTTAAAGAGTTTTGTCTTCCTGGTGGAAGCTGCCTTGGAGCCAGCTCCCAGACTCCAAGGAAAGGCAAGACTGTGGCACATTTTTACGTATGTGTCCGGGATCCTGATAGGTTTGGGACCCCTGGTGCTTCCTAGCATCACTAATTTATGTTCAAATACATTCTACATGTGATGGGTATTGTGAGCTCCTGATAAATAATGCAGGCGTGCTCTATTCTCCCCGCATTCAGTAAATACTTTCCCCTGAGCAGTTCAATGTGATCTTGCTGGGGCACTGGGTGGGGGTGGGGACGGAAGCCATCGGGGTGTACATTTGACAGAGCAGTCACTTAACCCCCAGGATACGGGTTTGAAAGCGGTACCCAAGTTGGATCGTCTCCAGCTTTCACCTGAGAGCCTGAAGCCACCCTCCTCCAAGGGCTTGTGCAGAGGAGGGGGCCTAACCGTCTCCAGCAAGGAGGGCACACGCACAGGGGCTACAGCGGGGTTGGGACCATCAGCCGAGGTGATCGACTGGGTGACGCAGAAGTCCATTACAGAGAAAGGTCATGTCTGTACCTCCAGCCTCATTCCGAGAAACCTACGGGGTTTTGAGGTCAGAGCAAGGGAAATCAACTCCCTTACTTCCCTGCGTTGCTGTCAGGATGGGAGGAGGGATGGTTGTCCAGGAAGGCCCCTGTTCCTCAGGAGTTAATCTGCGTGCCCCAGAGCTTTTGAAATAATAACAGCATCCCTTGCAACCAAATGAGGAAGCAAGAATAGAAGAGTTACGCACTCTGATAGTACATATTTAATGTTCGGGAAGCCATAATGCTGATAAATCGTAGCAATGCGGGCTCCTCTGGCCAACAGGATAGGTCCTGGCACGTTGCTACAGGGACCAGCAGAGGTGGGGTGTGACACTCAGGCCTGGGCTCAGGGTGGCTGGGGCGCTGATCAGTCCCTGGGGATGTGGGGGGCTTGATGCAGGGGGAGGGGCTGCCAAGAACAGGATGTCTTCATCATTTATCTTGTCCTAAGATTTGGAAATTATATACTTTGCAGTTCAGTGCTTTGCAGTTTTCCCTGCTTCTCTGTGACTCCAAACCTTATCATCAAAGGCCACCTTGGTCTAGATGACCATAGAGCGAGTAGGGTAAACTTGACCCCCGAGAGCTAAATTCCAACTCCTCTCTCGTTTCTCCAAACGTCCCTGGCCTGAGTCAGGGGAAACTTAATGGCTTTGTCTCTGGGCTGGGAGCTGACTTTCCTCACAGACTGGCTGCCCATCCACACGGGCAGCAGACCCAGGGGCACCCACTGGTGCCACTTTGGCGGCCAAGGGCAGAGAAAGGGGGTTGCACTTCCCAAACTGACTTGGGGTCATTCTTGGTCCCTGGGGTTTTATCCCTCCTTTGCTCCCTTCTAACTGGTCTTTCTTGGTGAGAAAAACTTCTAAACCATTTGACACATTATCCTCAACAGCCAAGGCTGTCTGAACCATACAACCCATGGGCCAGTGAGCAAGCTACTGCCTGGCTTATTATTTGAGCAAATATTACTGGTGAGAGACGCTGGAGCCGGAGGGAGAGACGAGAGAGAAAAGAGACGAGGGAGGAAAAGAGAGGGGAGGGGACCATGCATGTGTGAGCACGCACCTGTCATTCTGAAGACCCTGGAAGGGGTCTGGCCCCAAGTGCAAGGAAGCCAGGAGCCCCAGGAAGCCTGGTTGCCTGGAATGCTTGAACCCCACCTTGGGCTTCACCTCTGACCTGGTCACATCTCTGCCCATCTGGGAGTCCCACAGTGCCCTCTTCCTCCCGTCTGGAAAACATGGATGATAAGTGAGAACTCACAGTGCTTCCCCTAACCCTGGCCCTGCCTTCACCTGGGCTGGGGGATAAGCGGGATACGTGGGTAGGTTTACTCGCTCAGTCGTGTCTGACTCTTCAACCCTGTGGACTCTAGCTCACCAGGCTCCTCTGTCCATGGGGATTCTCCAGGCAAGAATACTGGAGTGGGATGCCGTTCCTCCTCCAGGGAATCTTCCCTCCTGCATTGCAGGCAGACTCTGGTATAAGCAGGTTGGCGGTGAAAAGCAACACAGCGCCTCCCCCAGGTCTGTTCATCGCCGCACGAGAGGCGAGAGCCAGCCACTGCCCCAGGCTCCCGCGCGTCCAAGGCCTCCTCTGCCTGTTTGCCCTGCAACACAAAGTCACTGGAGGGGACTCAGCCAATGGGGTCCTGGGCTGCCTGACCGCTTGCTCAGAGAGAGGCCTGTGAGGTCCCAGAGGGGGGTCTCTAGAGGGGGTCTCCAGAGGGCGGTCTCCAGAGTGGGGGTCCCCAGAGGGGCCGCCGGGTCTCTGCATCTTGCTGCCCGCTCTTCCCACGGTCCCTCCAGGTATGTTCTGCCCGAGGGGGAGCTCAGCTGCCCAGCTTGGACATGCCTTCTCCTCCCCTGCTCCCCATTCAGCAGAAACTCTGAGAGTAAAATGGGGAGCCCCAAGGAACAGGCTTCAAACAGCAGAGGTTCCGGGTCAGCTGGTAAAACCACTGAGTTCTAGACTGGCAGGGTGTTAGAGACCACTTAGTCTTCTTTACTTTAGAGAGATCCAACCAGTCCATCCCGAAGGAAACCAACCCTGAATATTCATTGGAAGGACTGGTGCTGAAGCTCCAATTCTTTGGCCACCTGATGCGAAGAGCTGATTCATCGGAAAAGACCCTGATGCTGGGAAAGACTGACTGCAAAAGAAGAGGGCAGCAGAAGATGAGATGGTTAGATGGTATCACTGATGCAATGGACGTGAGTTTGAGCAAACTCTGGGAGATGGTGAAGGAGAAAGAAGCCTGGCATGCTGCAGTCCATGGGGTCGCAAAGAGTCGGGCATGACTGAGAGACTGAATTACAAAGGAGTCTTGGGCTCCCAGGGCTTAGAGATGTCATGATTTGCCTGACATTGACCACAGGAGTCAATGACCGAGGCCTGAAAACCCAGATTACCTTACTACTAACTCAGTGGGTTTTTTTTTTTTTTTTTTTTTTTTAGTTTTTACCTGACTTTGGCTGTGCTGGGCTTTCATTGCTATGCAGACTTTTCTCTAGTTGGGGCGAGCAGCGGCTGCTCCCAGTTGTGATACACGGGCTTCTCTCGGCCGTGGCTTCCTTGCAGCAGACCGTGGGCTCTGGGGCTCGAGAGCACAGGCTCAGTAGTTGGGGCACACGGGTTTGTTGCTCTGTGGCTTGTGGGATCTTCCCGGACCAGGGGACTGAACCTGCCTCTCTTGCATTGGCAGGTGGATTCTTCACCCCTGAGCCACCAGGGGAGCCCCTCAGGGTGCTTTTATTCTTTCCTTGGCTATGAGAATACATCTTTAAGGGGCACTCGGCTTTTGGAACCATGACTTCCAGTCATCTATTCTGCCTACAAAGAAGCCTGGCAAAGAGACACCTTTAGAATTGCTGCGGGCTGCACTCCTGCAAGCTACCCAGGACGTCGTGAGTTGCTGAAACAATTCTGGATGGAATGCTTCCCTGAAAGTGGGTAGAAGAATCCAGTACAGCCTTGCCTAACTTTCCACTAAAATCATCTTAAAGAACAATTAACAGTATAAAACACAGAACTCACCAAACTGAACATCAAGACTGCCATCAACTTGCATGGGGAGGGCATTTATGAGGAATTTTCACCTAAACACAAGACTGATGGAATTGGGTAGGAAAAATAACACCTGAGTCCTCCAGCTGTTCAGAAATTCAAATTAAGCAGCAATCACTCAACGTGATGGGTGGTGCCTTTGAAACAGCCAGAGTGCTATCCACTCCCTTTTACTAATACCTACTAGAGTTGAGAACTTCAACTCTCAGAAAACACCCAGGAAGAAAAAATGAGGGTGGGTGGGTAGAAGAGCGACATCAGTGGCGGTAGAGCGAACCCCGGGAGGTACAGTTTCCCAAGGGTGCTCTAGGTGAGAATAAGGACAAGAGGACGATCGGGCTCATGGCGTATCAGGGACTAGGGATTCCTCACATGGTAAAGAACCCGCCTGCCAATGCAGAAGACGTGGGTTCGATCCCTGGGTCGGGAAGATCCCTGGGGAAGGAAATGGTAACCCACTCCAGTATTCTGGCTTGGAGAATTCCATGGACAGAGGAGTCTGGTGGCCTACAGTCCATAGGGTCACACAAAGTTGGACACAACTTAGCGACTAAACAACACTGACATGGGGAACTGATGCACACAGATCATTTGAGCAGCTTGTCAGCAGCCTGGATACAGGTGATGAGTCCATGTCAGTCCAGCAGAGCCAAATTACAAGAAAGCTAGTTAAATGGTAGGAGCTGGGCTAGGTGTATTAATTGGCAACTTACTGTAGGTCTACAAGGTTGAGCGCACCAACATCCAGGAAGGAGGCTGGGAGGAAAACACACACCCTTCCTATTAACTCCATCAGGCCTGACTGGGTCTTCCTCCTTTGAGAATGAATAAATAGGACAAAAGGAAAGAGATGGAAAATATTGGAAAACAGAAAACAGAAGCTACCCGGAATCAGAGAAAATTCATCTGAAAAGATCTTACAGAGAACATTTTAGAGAATTATTTGGTATCTCAAGATGATGCAAAACGAGCTGGATTCTCTGAAACAGGATCAGAAAATAAGAAGAAAATGAGACAGAACTCTATAAATAGTAGTGTGTAAAAAAAAGTTAAGGAAAGAGATGAGAAAGAAACTCTTGCAAGAAAGTGAGAAATACACAGCATTGGAGGAAATTAAGAACCAAACGGATGCCACACTTGCTAAGTTAGAATGTATGCAGTTCAGGTGGTCTTTCCTGCAGGGAAGCATTTTCAGTCATATGATGACTCAAAACATGTATCCGTATACACTTTTTACAGTTTTAAAAAACTTTAAATTTTGTATTGGAGTACAGCCGATCAACAATATTGGGACAGTTTCTATCTGTATGCTCTTTATGAAAGGAAAACTAAAGACATACTTGGAATATAATCAAAATTAAAAGCTTAAGAATATGATATTTTGCTAAAAGGACTGGCCAACAGCTCTTCATGAATATAAATAGTCCCTCACGCAACTCAAACATCGAAAGGAGTATCATTACATTAACAAACAGCACCTTTTGGAAAGGATACATCAATGAATCTTCGGGAACGCGGAAAGGTCGATACCTCCTTTTACAGAAAGATTTCAATGATATTTAAAAAGAAATAATTCCATTATTAATGTTTTTCATCATTATGTAAATAGCAAGCAGAGTCTGACAAAAGGAAATTCCTCTAAAAAATTACCTTCCTCTAAAAAGTTATCTCCCTCTTGCAGAATTTAACACAGATTCATAAGTGCAGTGAAAGGGGGTTGCATATATGTCAAATGATGAAAACAAAACCAAATAATCATGCCTTTTAAAAACCTAGAAGGAATATTTCAAAGTGTTAAGTTTCATGTGAGGTCTGAAAGCATCACTAAGATTCAGTATTAACATTGGAAAAGTAGCCAGTGCAATTAAATGAGGAAAAAAAAACAACAAGAAATGGGAATTTAGAAAGGAATGATGCTACTATAATTGATAAAATAACAGAAGTCAGCATAAGCTGAGTGCTCATGACTGGATCAGTGTTTTTGAAGTTGCACTAACTCAGTTTTTAAAATCAACCTATGAGGTGGTTTACAATTAATTATCCTGAGTCACAGAGGATTAGGTAAATTACTTAAGGTTACACAGAAAAGTAATAGAGCTGGGATTCAAATTCGGGTAGTCAGATTCCAGACTCCTTGTCTCAAACAGCTACCCTATATTGCTTCTCTCGGCATAAAGAGAACACTCATGATGATAAGTTAACATTTTTTTAACCTACAAAATGTAAGAGCCTCAACACCCAAATTATTAGAACCAATGAGAAAGTTGAGTAAGGTGGTCAATTTTAAGATGAACATACAAACATCAATATGGATTACACATCCATAGAAAATCCAAGATAATACACAGGTAAACTACTAGAATTAATATGAGAATTTAGCAAGGCTCCTAGATTCAATATCCACAGACAAAAATCAACTGTATTTCTACAAAACACAACAAACAGAAAATGAAAAAGACACCATTTACAGTAGGATTAAAACATCGCGTTGCTGCTGCTAAGTCGCTTCAGTCGTGTCCAACTCTGTGCGACCCCATAGACGGCAGCCCACCAGGCTCCCCTGTCCCTGGGATTCTCCAGGCAAGAACACTGGAGTGGGCTGCCATGTCCTTCTCCAGTGCATGAAAGTGAAAAGTGAAAGTGAAGTCGCTCAGTCGTGTCCAACTAGTAGCGACCCCATGGACTGCAGCCCACCAGGCTCCTCCGTCCATGGGATTCTCCAGGCAAGAGTACTGGAGTGGTGTGCCATTGCCTTCTCCGAAAACATCGAGTACATAGAAATAAATCTAATAATAGGTATGCAAGAGTTTAGCAAAGAAAATGATATACTCTGTTAGAGAAATTAAAGCATACTATAAATGAATTGTAAGACTCAATACTGTAAAAATGTAATTTTCCATATTGATCTATAGATCCAACCAAATCTTTAGTAAAAATCCTAGCAGATTTCATTTGTTCCCTTCCTGTCTTCTTTCTTTCCTTTCAGCTTTTTGGATTTAACAAGCTGATTCTAAAATCTAGAGGAGGATACAAAAATCAAAGAATAGTCAAGCTATTCTTGATGATGAAGAAGAACAGATGAGACGACTTGCTATATTAACTATCAAGACCTCTAATAAGACTCTAATGGTGTAATATTGGGAAAGGATATACAAGACCAGCCTAACCGTACAGAAAGCCTACAAACAGATCCACACATACATATGGCTGTGCTGGGCTTAGTCACTCAGTCACATCTGACTCTTTGTGACCCCATGGACTGTAGCCCGCCAGGCTCTTCTGTTCATGGGGATTCTCCAGGCAAGAATACTGGAGTGGGTTGCCATGCCCTCCTCCAGGGGATCTTTCCAACCCAGGGACTGACCCAGGTCTCCCGCGTTGCAGGCAGGTTCATTACTATCTAAGCCACCAGGGAAGCCCACGAATCCTGGAATGGGTGGCCTATCCTTTCTCCAGGGGAGTCTTCCTGACCCAGGAATTGAACCAGGGTCTCCTGCATTGCAGGCAGATTCTTTACCCGCTGAGCTACCAGGGAAGCCCCATATACACATGACATGGGATTTAATAAGATGGGCACTGCAGAACATGACGAAAGGTAGTCTTTCTAATAATGGAGCTAGGATAACTAGACAGGCATGGGGGCAGGGCTTGATTCCTGACCTGCTACTTTATGTCATGCACACAAAAAATGTTCTGTAGGAATCACAGAACTCAGCATAAATGGCAAAATGATAAAGTTTTATAAAATAATATAGGGTAATATCTCAATAATCTCAAGAAAGATTTCTTAAACAAGACTTAAAAAATACTATAGCAAAGGAAAAAGACTGATATATTACAGCACATGAAAACTGAGAGCTTCTGTATAATAAATAACATAAATAAGAGAGTAAACAGAGACAGACACAGAGAGAGAGGGAGGGAGATGGCATGCAAGGAGAGCCATGGGTATTTTCAGTGCACGTGACTGAATCCAGAATATATAAATATATAAAGTCTTTTGGAAATCAACAAGAAAAAGTCAGACATCCCAACAGGAAAACAGGCAAAGACCTGAACTGGCACTTTGCAGAAGAAGTAATCCAGATTTCCAATAACTATATAAAAAGGTACTCAAAATGACTAGCAATCCAGGAATTATATACATAAGACACCCTTATATATCTACAAAATGGCTTAATGAAAATCTCTCAATCTCAACTGCTGGCAAGGAACATGGGAACACTCCCAGGCCGCTGGTGGCAGTGTAAATTTCTGTAACAGGTTAGAAAACTGTCTGGCGGGATCTGATATGGTTGAATATGCGCATGTGCTCTGATGCAGAAATTCTGCTCCTAGAGAGACCACCTTGTTGCAGATGCTGTCACGGGCTGGCCTGCCCCCGCTGGGGTTTTTGAGGCTGGCATCCAAGGGACTTGAGGGCACGCAAACTTTTAATAAAAAGAACTGAACAGCAGAGGTCTGAGAGTGAACCAGGCTTCCAGAGTCTAGCCCATGCTCAGCCACATAGCTGCTAAAACGGAGGAAAATCTTGTTTTTGTTATTACTTCCCAACTACGCATTCTGCGGCTAGATTTCTCTGAGCACTCTCCTATCTCAGATTCCAGGAGAGGCTCACAGAGACGCTCACCTCCCACCGGGAGCTCCGCCCCTGTGCTGCACTGGAGCCCTCCGGAGGACCCGACCTCCGGAGGACCTGACCTCGGTGCCTCCACAGGGCGGGGCGAGGGTGCAGCTGCAGCCAGACCCCATCAGAGCCCGCCGGAGCCGCGCCTGTGGATCAGAACTAATGGCATTAGGCGATCACCAGGGGATAGAGTTGCAATTACCCCCTTGGATGCTTTCTCCAAGATGACCACATGCAGAACACCAAGAGGGGAGAGAGTAATGAATCACCCAGCGAATTAACTGGAAGCTGCTCTAATTAGTGTTATAATTTTTCATGAAAACACTAATGAATATGAAATAATGTGGCCATGAAACCACTAGGACAATTAATGCTTCGGAGTAATTTGGGGTCAGGGAAGGATTCTACAGACTGTTTAAACAGACTTGCGTGTTGAGAGCTCAGTGGGAAGCCCCTGGCTTCAGAATCTTCTATTAGCAGGTAAGTTGTTACCTCAGGAAAAGCAAAGTGTCTGTGGGTTTTCTTTCTTTCCTTTTTCATGTTAAGGCTCCTGGCTTTGGGAATAAAGATGATGCCATGAAGAAGACCTCTGCAGGGAGTGAGATGAGAGCCAAATGCACACACAGTGAGTGGACCGGGGGAACAAGAGAAAAGGCAAGGTCCGGCCATACTGAAACCAGAAAAGAAGAAGCGGTGCTTGGCGCTTTAGCCCCAGCACTGCCTGGATGTTGGAGAAAATATCTTTCTAAAATGACTCCCAAACCTGCGATCATGAAGACCAGCCGAGGCTCGGTGGTAGAGCTGCAATTTTTATACGTGCGATTGTACAATTCTAGCAAATGTAGAGTTTGTGCTCAACATGTACCACACTTACAGAATGGACCTTATCCAAAATCGGTCAGTACGGATGCCAGTCAGAACCTACTGCGTGCATAGCAGATTCCCGGGTTCCAAGCCCACACTTAGCAAAATGCTTATAATTGTTAAGAGTCTTAAAAGGACCTGGGGGTGGGGGAGAGAGGGAGTGTGGCAGGGTGAGTAACCCTGCTGCGTGGCTGACCAGCTTGCGAGGGGAGCACCCAAAGACCAGTGTGGTGTCTGGCCGTCTCTCATCACAGTTCCACCAGTGAAACTGACATAAATCCTGCCCCTGTGATACAGGGGATGATCCTGGGTATGCAGGCAGCGCTAAACACTAGAGCATCTCATTTAACCAGCACACCAACTGTCGAGTCGGCACCAACCTTGTCCCCATTCTACAGAGAAAGCAACTGAGGTTCCTCGAGGCCAATGACTTGGGTGAGCTCACACAGCTAGTTAAATGGTAGAGCTGGCACTGGATCTGTCTAGCCCCAAAGCTCACACTCTCAGTGACGACACTAGGCAATACTCCTGATATGTAAAAGCGATGGAAGAGTTGGTGACTCAGGTCAAATCTCCTGCTAATGTACAGAGAAGTTACAAAGGTAATATTAATCAACTAATAATAATGATGATAGCAACTATATTAGCAAGCATTCACAATGGATCAGCTGTTTTAAGTATCTATATGCCTGAGCTAATTTAAGGCTCAGGATAATCTTATGATATAATCACTATTATCTGAGGCACAGACACTGCTGTAAGCTGAATGCTTGTGTTCCCCATCCCCACTGCCCAAATTCATTTGTTGAAATTCTTCCCTCCAAAGATGATGGCAGTAGTAGGTGGGGTCTTTGGGAGGTGCTCACATCATGAGACTGGAGCCCTTATGAACAGAATTAGTGCCCTTATAAAAGAGGCTCCACAGAGCTCCCTAACCCCTTCCCCCAGGTGAGGAGACCATCAAGTCTGCAAGCTTGAAGACAGCCCTCACCAGACTGTGCTGACATACTGATCTTCTTCTTCCAGCCCCCAGAACCATGAGCAATACATTTCTGTTTTTGATAAGCTATGCAGTCTGTGTTGTTTTGGTACAGTGGATGAAGAGATAAACAAGATAAACTCTGAAAGCTTTGAAGATTCTAATGAATTCTGAAATGTTTAAAGGTTAATTAACAGTGCAACAAAAAGTACGCCTTTGGAGCTGTTTTATTATTATTTTTAATACTAAAGCAGTGCCTATGGAATGCAAACGGCATGGCCGTGTCAGGGAGAGCCAGGATAAAAGATGACAAGGGTCTGTTTTTCTTGTATTTGGTGGTAGAGTGGGTGGAGTTTAGAGGTAAGGACTTTCTCCTGGGTTTTGCGTCCAAAGATGAAACATGGGGAATCATACCTCGTCCACTGGAGATGCATCCTCAGACAGTTCACCCTATTTGCTTTCAAACACCATCTGGAATTCTATCCACCTCTGTTGTGCAAATAAGACTTTTGTATGCCTTGGCTTCCCTGATAGCTCAGCTGGTAAAAAATCTGCCTGCAATGCAGAAGACCGGAGTTCAATCCCTGGTTTGGGAAGATCCCCAGGAGAAGGGATAGACAACCCACTCCAGTATTCTTGGGCTTCCCTGATGGCTCAGATAGTAAAGAATCTGCCTGCAATGTGGGGAGACCTGGGTTCGAGGAGGAACCCAGGAGGAACCCCTCATACCTGGAGAAGGGTATGACAAGCCACTCGAGTATTCTCGCGTGGAGAATCCCCATGGACAGAGGAGCCTGGTGGGCTGCAGTCTAAAAAAAGCTGGACACAACTGAGTGCCCAAGCACACGTGCGCCCTCAGGGAGGGAAGCAGGCTAGGGCTGGACTGTGAGCTTGTAAACAGGGGCATCAAATTCTGGCTCATCCATGAAAGAAGTTACAGATCTTGTTCACAATGCTCAGAATCTGAATAAATCAGCCTAGCAAAACCACAGACACGAAAACACAAGGACTTTTTGAATGACAGGGTGAACAAGTTCAGGAACCAGAGACGGCTTGTTATGAATAACAGGAGACTACATTTGCCTACAGAGTGTCACTTCTTCACCTCCACGGAAAGCAGAAGCCCTGAGTGTTGATTCATAGGACGCCATTTCATATGCACGCAGAACAAATCCAGCTGAACAAAGTTATCTGCCCAGTGGAACTCAAAAATATTTCTCAATTGAATTTTAAACAGACCTTGATGTGAAGGAAATTTAATTAGGTGAGTAATATAGCACACAATGAAATGTCCATCAAAATTGCTTCCAAAGGTTTAAAATGTTTTCAGACAATGCAGTTAGAGCTGCTGAGATATCTGTGTTAGTACCGTGTCTTGAAAAGGGGGCCTGGGAAATCAGTGTGATCACCTCTCTGAATTAAGCATGCACAAATGAGAGCAACTGAGATCCATATAAATCAGCTCAAGGAGCCCGCTGTGTAGCAGACCGTTAGGGGACAAGCAGGGAAGAAGGAAGATGCAAATAAACACATTACCTGGAGGCATACTCACTAATGGAAGGCATCTCTTAACACCCACATTAAGAACCAAGACAAAACCCCGCCAAGTATTTTTTAACATTGCTTCTGATTAAAAAAATAAAAGCACGCCAGAGGCAGAAACTCAGGTTAAAAAACAAACAAACCCAAAACCAAAACAAACCAAAAAAACCCGTCAACAAGCCTCAGACATTGTGAGAGTCACAAATGAGTAAATCTCTCGATCTTTCTGATATCACCTCCAAAGAGCCCCTATGTTCATTGGCAAAATGAATCAAGGGCTTTCATTCTTTGGATTTTGTCCACTCAGAATAACGGACCTCTCGACTGGATGGCATAACTTCTATAGGCAGCAGCTTTGGACTTGGTTCCTCAGATGTTTGGTGATTATTTCAGTGGGAAAAAAAAAACAGAAAAATTTAAAATGAAGTCTTATTATAAAATACATGGAGAGCCACATATGGTCATCTAGTGAGACTGGAAGGGATGTCCAGCTAGGACACCAGAGGTGACCCTAGAGATCACCAGGATTTGCTGAGTGCCAACTATGTGTTAGGCACCATGCCACACTCAAGGGAAGAGGAAGGAGAGGGATGCTTGGGTCCTGCCTGCTTCCATCTGGAGGGCAGGTCAGGCACAGCTACAGACAGACTCGTACCAAGAAACATGGCTTCTAACAAGCTAGGCGTAGCTCACTATTTGTATGAAAGTTTGCTACTTTTTAATGTCTTTAACGGCTGTGCTGGGTCTTTGCCACTGCCAGCGGACTTTCTCTAGGTGCAGAGAACAGGGGGCTACTCCACCTGGGGGCACGGGCTTCTCCTCGCCGTGGCTTCTCCTGCGGAGCACGGGACCTAGGCATGCTCGTGGGCTCCGTAGATGTGGCTCAAGACCTAGCTGCCCCACAGCATGCAGGATGCCTGGACCAGGGATCGAACCTGTGTCCCCTGCACCGGAAGGCAGATTCGTAACCACTGGAGCACCAGCAAAATCTGATAACCAGTTTTGAAATGCTTCCATGTTTATATTTGCTGTTCTTATCCCAACCATGGAAATGGCATACCCAAGAGTGGTAGTGAGCTAAAATATATGGTAAGAGGTAGATGGTAACACACACACACACAAACCCCAAACTGCTCAAACTCCAGCCCACCCTTTGCTGCACCCAGGCACCCTGCTGTGACATCGTCTAGTGTCCCCCGCTCTGTCTCCAGGCCCAGTCACGTGACCTGCTTTCCCCGCTGAATGTCACGGAGTGTGTCTTTGCTGTGCCTTCCTCTCCGCCACTGCTGGGAGGATCTGCCCAGGGTACCCCAGAGGCCCCCGGAGAGGAGACACAGAGCGGAGCCATTCACACACACACAGGGTCAAGCCAGCCCAACCATAGCTGCAAACCCAGCTGGCATCAGCCTTGATCTGCTGAGCCCTACAGACACGTGAGGGAAAAATGGTTAGTGCTTTTTAAAATTCATTTTTTTATTGGAGTACAGTTCATCTCTAATGTGTTCATTTCTGCTGTGCTGCAAAGTGGATCAGTTATACACAGACACAGATCCACTCTTTTCAGATTCTCTTCCCATGTAGGTCTTTACAGAGTATTGAGTTCCCTGTGCTACACTGTAGATTCTTACTAGTTATCTATTTTATACGCTGTAATATGTATGTTAATCTCAATCTTCCAATTTACTCCTCCTCTCCCAAATATCATATTATATTGCTTATACATGGAATCTGAAAAAAAATCAATCTACATACAAAACCGAAATAGAGTCACAGATGTAGAAAACAAACTTATGGTTACCCAGGGGAAAGGCAGGGACGGAAAATGTTTATTGTTCACCACCTCGAGTTTCAGGGTGGTTTGTTACTTACTGTTATGGCAATGGGTAACTGATGCCTAGCACATTATAGATGTTCAGTAAAATATGGACTTTCTTTTCTCTCCTTCGCCCCAACATCCACGGCCATCTTATCCCTTAGGTCATCATTCTAGGCAAGGGATTCTGTGTAAAGTCCTGAAGACAGCTGATCAGCCTGCTACCTGACAAATGGTTGTCCAGGCCATGGTACCCCAACCAGAGGAGAAGACAGCCTCTGACTCGGGGCTCAAGGTACTTCAGAGAGGCCTCAGAGCTGCTTTCTGCTCTGCCCCCAACCCCACCTGTCTCTGCCTCTATGTCAGTGGAAAGCTGGTTTGTCTACGTGAAGCACACAAATGATGGTCACTTAAGCCAACTGCTTATCAAGCATATCTAATCTCCACGCACCACTGACTGTGGCTCAGATCATGAACTCCTTATTGCCAAATTCAGACTTAAATTGAAGAAAGTAGGGAAAATCGCTACACCATTCAGGTATGACCTAAATCAAATCCCTTATGATTATACAGTGGAAGTGAGAAATAGATTTAAGGGCCTAGATCTGATAGATAGAGTGCCTGATGAACTATGGACGGAGGTTCATGACACTGTATGGGAGACAGGGAGCAAGACCATCCCTATGGAAAAGAAATGCAAAAAGCAAAATGGCTGTCTGGGGAGGCCTTACAAATAGCTGTGAAAAGAAGAGACGCAGAAAGCAAAGGAGAAAAGGAAAGATATAAGCATCTGAATGCAGAGTTCCAAAGAATAGCAAGAAGAGATAAGAAAGCCTTCCTCAGCAATCAATGCAAAGAAATAGAGGAAAAGAGCAGAATGGGAAAGACTAGAGATCTCTTCAAGAAAATTAGAAATACCAAGGGAACATTTCATGCAAAGATGAGTTCAATAAAGGACAGAAATGGTATGGATCTAACAGAAGCAGAAGATATTAAGAAGAGGTGGCAAGAATACACAGAAGAACTGTACAAAAAGATCTTCAAGACCAAGATAATCATGATGGTGTGATCACTCATCTGGAGCCAGACATCCTGGAATGTGAAGTCAAGTGGGCCTTAGAAAGCATCACTATGAACAAAGCTAGTGGAGGTGATGGAATTCCAGTTGAGCTATTTCAAATCCTGAAAGATGATACTGTGAAAGTGCTGCACTCAATATGCCAGCACATTTGGAAAACTCAGCAGTGGCCACAGGACTGGAAAAGGTCAGTTTTCATTCCAATCCCAAAGAAAGGCAATGCCAAAGAATGCTCAAACTACTGCACAATTGCACTCATCTCACATGCTAGTAAAGTCATGCTCAAAATTCTCCAGGCCAGGCTTCAGCAATACGTGAACCGTGAACTTCCTGATATTCAAGCTGGTTTTATAAAAGGCAGAGGAACCAGAGATCAAATTGCCAACATCCGCTGGATCATGGAAAAAGCAAGAGAGTTCCAGAAAAACATCTATTTCTGCTTTACTGACTATACCAAAGCCTTTGACTGTGTGGATCACAATAAAGTGTGGAAAATTCTGAAAGAGATGGGAATACCAGACCACCTGACCTGCCTCTTGAGAAACCTGTATGCAGGTCAGGAAGCAACAGTTAGAACTGGACATGGAACAACAGACTGGTTCCAAATAGGAAAAGGAGTACAACAAGGCTGTATATTGTCATCCTGCTTATTTAACTTCTATGCAGAGTACATCATGAGAAACGCTGGGCTGGAAGAAGCATAAGCTGGAATCAAGACTGCTGGGAGAAATATCAATCACTTCAGATATGCAGATGACACCACCCTTATGGCAGAAAGTGAAGAGGAACTAAAAACCTCTTGATGGAAGTGAAAGAGGAGAGTGAAAAAGTTGGCTTAAAGCTCAACATTCAGAAAATGAAGATCATGGCATCCGGTCCCATCACTTCATGGGAAATAGGGAAACAGTGGAAACAGTGTCAGACTTTATTTTTGGGGGTGCCAAAATCACTGCAGATGGTGATTGCAGCCATGAAATTAAAAGACACTTACTCCTTGGAAGGAAAGTTATGACCAACCTAGATAGCATATTCAAAAGCAGAGACATTACTTTGCCGACTAAGGTCCATCTAGTCAAGGCTATGGTTTTTCCAGTGTTCATGTATGGATGTGAGAGTTGGACTGTGAAGAAAGCTGAGCGCTGAAGAATTGATGCTTTTGAACTGTGGTGTTGGAGAAGACTCTTGAGAGTCCCTTGGACTGCAAGGAGATCCAACCAGTCCATTCTGAAGGAGATCAGCCCTGGGACTTGTTTGGAAGGAATGATACCAAAGCTGAAACCCCAGTACTTTGGCCACCTCATGCGAAGAGTTGACTCATTGGCAAGGACCCTGATGCTGGGAAGGATTGGGGGCAGGAGGAGAAGAGGACGACAGAGGATGAGATGGCTGGATGGCATCACCGACTCGATGGACATGAGTCTGAGTGAACTCCGGGAGTTGGTGATGGACAGGGAGGCCTGGCGTGCTGCGATTCATGGGGTTGCAGAGTCAGACACAACTGAGCGACTGAACTGCCTGGATCACCATGCAGCCCAGCAGTGCGTTCGATCAAAGGCATGAAACAAAGGTCAGGAATGTGTTAACATTCTGCTCACATATGCACAGTTTTCATAGTTTGTTACTCATGTAATATGAATGTCAAATGTAACAGCAAAAGGAAAAAAAATATTTCCAGGCAACATATAGTTTCCACAGAAGATACACAGCAAATTATCTTAGTTTCAGTTTATCACCAACGTTGACACAATGGTAATCATTCGATTCTGTAGGGATATTAGAGAGAAGTGAGGATTTATCCACTCAAATCTTAAAATTCCAGTAAAATCAAGGTGAAAAAAAGCTAGTTTTTCCCCCCATGCATAATTACTTAGTTCAGTACTGTGATGGTAGAACCATGTATGTCCCTGAATACCTCTGAACGACTAGGTTTCAAAGATCTCAGTACTTCTCTGCCAAGGATCAGGAAATGAGAAAGAAAAAGGATAAACATATAAAAGCGCTGATCCCTGGCTTTTTTTCCTTTTTAACACAAGCACCTTACTTAGCCTGGGCCAGGCCTCAGTTGCGGCATGCAGGTGGGACCTCTCAGGTGGGCTTATGGGACCTAGTTCCCCGACCAGGGACTGAATCCCGTTCCCTGCGTGGGGAGCGTGGCATCTTAGCTTCTGGACCACTGGGCAAGTCCCTGGCTTTTTTCTTTACAGGTAAATTTAAGTCAATAACAATCTAAGAACTTACAGTGTATTAAGTAATTGCCATTTAAATGCAAACTTGGCCCACAGATAACCAAAATGACTTAGAAGAGGAAAATAGTCCTTCTGATTTGCTTGCAGGCTCAAATATTCTCAAATGGGTAACATTTTCAGCTTTGTGTGGAAGCAGAACCACCTTTGTTATGTACAAGACATCGTGAGCACTGTTTCCTCTACACAGGAATCTATTTTTAATTATGTAAGCAAGTATTTCCAGGATCCAAATATTAACAAAAAGAATACTCCTTTTCAAAGAGCAGAGGCTAGAAAAGAATGCCGGATATAGGCAGACATATAAAACCAATTTCCCCCACTCCCCAACTGAGTGACTGAAATTAGGAGAATCCATAAAAACAGGCAGGAATGCATCAAAATGACTCATTTGAAAAGAAATGCCTACTGTGTGTGTTGCCGTGGGCCAGCACCTGTGGGACACACGGGCGTATGGCTTCTCCTCTCCAGAACCGTAGGGATGGGATACAGAGAGAGATAGAGAGTGCTGTAAGACTCCAGCTAAGAAGCTGCTTTGTAGTTTCGAAGAGATGACTGCAACCAGAGTTGAGGAAACGGAAAAAAAACAATGGGCTGGAGTGTGTTGTCAACGTTCGGAGTTGGAGGACCCAAAGTGGCCAGGAAGGATGGGGAAGGTCTGGAGAGGAACAGATGAGATATGACATCCCAGGAAGGAGGAAGAGAGGGAGCGGAGACATGGATGTGGTGATGAAGAGGTATGTGGGCAGGGCGGCAAGTCTGGGTGCCTAGTCTGCCAGGGTGACCTGTTTCAGCAGGTTTCACGGGTCCCCAGTATAGTGCTTAGTGACCAGCATTTCACATCCCTCCCTCGGTGGTGATAGTCTGAAACTTTTGATAGGATTTAACCCCACTTTAAGATTCCCTTTAAAACTCATACACACCTATAATAACTGAGCTCAGGAGGAAAAATGTCATTAATGAGAACTTGATGCCATGAAACATGAAATACTGCTTCCAAACAGTGTGCTGATGGTCCTTTTTCAGATGCCGTCTGCTAACTTGGGAGGGTAAAATGGGCGGAAGCAGCGTCATAGAAAGGCATTCATTCATTTGTTCACAGGTGTTTACTAGCTGCCTGTCATATGGTATATCCAATCTTTGGTCTCGTAGAACTTACAGTCTGGGGAGAGGGAGGCCAGTGACAAGTAAGCAGGTCACACCCATCTGTGTTCTATGTGAAATGGGAGGGGTGGTCCAAGGAGACCTCAACTTAGGAGACCAGAGGAAACTTTGTAGAGGCAAGGACCTTTAAGCTGCCAAGATGTGAAGTTGAGTTGAGGTTAGCTGACGGAGGGAAGAAGTGTTCTAGGATAAAGGAAAGGCCTGGTGTGTCTGGGGCACACTGAATGGGCAGGCTGAGGGAGATGAGCCTGGAGGAGGGCACGGGTTACTCTATCCTGTTCAGGAATCTGGACCTTCACCAGTGGGCAAAGGGAGCTAACAAAGAGTCTTGAACAGCAGTGTATTGTGGTCAGATGTGGGTTCCAGAAACACCACTCTGGCTTAAGGCTGGAAGATGGACAGGAGAAGGTAAGATTGGAGGTGAAGAGACTAGCTTAGAGGTTGTTGAAATCGGTGATACCTCCAACAATGACTAACGCTGAAGCTCCAGTATTTCAGCCACCTGATGTGAAGAGCTGACTTGTTGGAAAAGACCCTGATGCTCAGAAAGATTAAGGGCAGGAGGAGAAGCAGGTGGCAGAGGATGAGATGTTTAGATGGCATCACTGACTCAATGGACATGAATCTGAGCAAACTCCAGGAGACAGTGAGGAACAGGGAAGGCTGACGTGCTGCAGCCCATGGGGTCTCAAAGAGTCGGACCTAACTCAGCGACTGAACCACCACCACCAGCAAGGGCAGCAGTGGAGGGGATGGAGGCAGATATTTAGGAGGTAAGATCAACGTGGCCAGTATGGCTAACTTGCAGGGAAAGGAAAGAATTTTGAGTTAACTTGCTGGTTTCTGGCTTTGAGATTCTGTGTACAAGATGATGCTACTGAGAGAGAGACTCCTATTTGGTGATGAGGGGCAGGGGTTAAGAAAAATGAGTTTCCTTTGAGACAGACTGAGTTTGATGACACTCAGGCAAAGATGTCCAGATGCAAAAGGCAACAGAGACCTGCAACTCAGGGGAGATATCAGGGCTGGAAAGAGACCGAGAAGTCCTCGGCGAAGAGAGAAGACAGCCTAATGGATGCAGTCTTTGGGGGTGAGCATGCTGAGTAAAAAGAAAACAACCTTGGTCTGAATGATGGGCAGAGTCCACAACGGAGACTGGGAAGGAGGAGCCGGAGTTCCAAAAAAGTAAGAGAGTACAGGGGCAGAGTGGCAGGGAGAGCGGCACAGACCAGGGAGAGGGGCCAGGTAAGAACTGAGAAGTAGACGCTGGGTTTAGCTACAAAGACCTTTAAGGGTGGGTTTAGTAAACAGGAGTGGCCAGAACAAGACAGCAAAGGGCTAGGACTGAAGGGCAAGTCAGAAGCACACGCTGAGTTATAGCGGCTCTTCCCAGAAGTGAAGGGAGGGAAGGGCCCGAGTCAGAACCGGGGTCAGAGGAGCATTACAAAAAGATAAGAGTCTGGAGCACAAAGATTCGGATGGGGAAAAGCTAATGAGGTGGGGGGTAGGGAGGAAGGAGAGGGTGGGATGTGGGAAGACAGTCACACGGAGACACACGGCCATACGCAGAGCAGGCAGGCAGGGGACTCCGCTGTAAGGTCACCCAGGCTCTGTAACAGCCTGGAGGGGCCGGGTGGGGAGGGAGGCGGGGCAGGTGCAGGAGGGAGGGCCACAGGAAAGCCTGTGGCTGATTCATGCTGATGTTTGGCAGAGACCAAGCCAACACTGGACTGACGACTATCCTTCAATTAAAGGCAAATAAACAAAGCTAATGAGGAAGAGGTTCTAAGCACAGGAAGGGCTCGGGTCCTGAGAAGGCAAGAGAGGCGGGGGCCCAGAATGAGGGGAAGGAATAGGTTTTCTTGTTTTCCTCTTCACTTTTTAAATTATGAAACTAGGATAACACATTCACAGGAGACTCAGAAGAGACAGGAAAAAGTTACATATAGTTCCAATATATGTTCCAATTATTTTTTAAGCAGAGAATATTAAGATTTTTAGTTGGGAGTTTCAATACCAAACTCTGAAAAACTAATAGAATCAATATACAGAGAAGTAAGACCTGAGAAGCACGATGAATCAGAGGAAGTGGGGGTTTTTGGTCTTAAAAAAAAAATATTTTTAATTGGCTGATGATTGGTTTACAATATTGGTTTGATATTGCATCCGTCATGTATCAACATGAATTAACCCCAGGTGTACATACCTCCCCTCCCTCCAGAACCTCTCTCCCACCTCCTGCCCATTCCCACCCCCTCTAGGTTACTCCAGAGGCCCTGTGTAAGCTCCCTGAGCCACACAGCAAACTCCCCCTGGCTGTCTGTTCACACACGCCGGTGCACACACATCCACGCTGCTCTCGCCATGTGAAGCTCCTCTGGTTGTTTACACTCGCCGGTGCACACGCATCCATGCCGCTCTCGCCACATGAAGCTCTCCCTGGCTGTTTACACACGCTGGTGCACAGGCATCCACGCCGCTCTCGCCCTGCGACTCCCCCTCCCCCCCCCCCTCCCCCTCCCCCTCCCCTCCCCCTCCCCCTCCCCCCCCCCCCTCCCCTCCCCCCCCCCCTCCCCCTCCCCCCTCCTCCCTCCCCTCCCCCCTCCCCCTCCACGCCCATGAGTCTCTTCTCTGTGTCTGTGTCTCCCTGGCTGCTGTGCGAGTACACCCATCAGTGCCATCCTTCCAGATCCCATACACATGTGCTAATATACGCTATTTATTTTTCTCTGACTCACTTCAGTCTGTGTAATAGGCTCTAGGTTCATCCACCTCATTACAACTGTCTCAAATACGTTCCTTTTTATGGCTCAGTAGTGAGGAATTGGCTTTCAAAAGGAGGAATGTCTCTTCTTTTTCAGAAGAATGGAAATAAAAAGGGATCAGGAAAGTTAAACATCAAGAGTGGACAAAAGAATTAACTTTCATGCCTTGAACATGAACTGATATATAAACTCTGATATATGTTAGAGGCATCTGAATCCAAGATTTTAAAAAAAAATCCTTTAGATTTGTGTATCTATCACTCTTTCAGAAAAGCAAAAAGTTCTTTTACTTTTTTTGTAAAAGTATCTGGAGTCAAAGAAGACTACAGGAGAGGTCCTGTTTACACTGCAGTCTTATCAAAATAGAATATCTTTTAAAAACCACATTGAGTTCACTAGAAAGGAAATGCATTTAGTATAAGCCCTGGTGGAGTGGACAGACTTATTTTAATAAGACGCAGTGATGCATATAAAACAGACTTAAAAAAATGACTTTCCTTACTGTTAAATCCATGTTTTACTGGAAAAGGTTTTGATAGTGTAACCCAACAACTACTAGGAAACGCATGTCTGCAAATTTGAAGACCATATGACTTGAAGCAACTGCTTTAATCAGTTTATCAAGTAGATTTAAAACCAGCTCTTAGATCTAATTCAGATGTGTTCCTGCCCATTTACAGAGCAAAATTTCAGACACAAAAATGATTTTTTCCCAACACTGAGAGTGAACGCTCTACCAGGTTTGTTTTGCTTGGGGTGGATTTGCTTCCTTTCATCCAAGTCACTTGGAATTTAAAGATGAATTGTCACAGGGAAGAAAATCTCATTTATCATACCCCTGACTTTCTTTTAAAGGGGATACACTTGTGTGTTCCTATGCTCCACCTTCCTGAGAACCACTTTAGCAATAAATTAGGCTTGAGCTAAAGTTCCCTGATGTGGAGCAAAAGTTTTACATTTTCGTTAGCTTTGGGAAGTCAAGGGCCATTTTACTAGAAATCTAAAGAGATAGGGTCGTGCCTAATCACAGACCAAAAGGACCCACCTGCCTCCTTTCTCTGGACTAAAAGATGCAAATAAAGCGGAGCAACTGACTTAAAACGGCTGAGGCAGGGGTCAACGCCTGATGTCAGCTCTCAGCATGGCCAGAGCCATGAGGAACAGGCATCACCGCTGGCCCATGGGAGTGGTGGAGAGGTCCCTCTTAAAGACTGCCCCATCGAGGAATAATCTCAAGAACTCCAACCTGCCTCACTGGAGGCAGCCTGGCAACAGGACTGCTGACATGACGTGAGAATCTTGGTTAACATAATGAAAACTGTGTTTGCAAAAATGATGTGGTAGGGGAAATCCATTTTTGTGTCTTTGTGTATGGGGCAACCAGACCATAAGCCTTGAAAGGAAACTCTAAATCTGAAATACCATGTTGAGAATAGCAGTCAGTGCCTGCAGAAGCCAGTTCAATTCTCCCCTGCCCCCTGTCTCCCCCAACACACAGAGGTAACGCTCTTCCTCTCCGAAAGGAAGGCGACCTTCAGCATCTTTGATCCTCAGGCCGTCACCTCTCTCCCTTTATTACCGCTGACCTCACACAGAGAACC
Source organism: Nanger dama (assembly GCA_917880005.1). Classification (NCBI taxonomy): domain Eukaryota; kingdom Metazoa; phylum Chordata; class Mammalia; order Artiodactyla; family Bovidae; genus Nanger; species Nanger dama. The sequence continues at coordinate 5,453,866 of CAKJTW010000029.1, forward strand.
GAAGCCGCGGGCGAGAGAGGACAGTCGGAGGCCTTGTTCAGACTCGGGCTCCCAGATCAGAGAGCTGGAGCTGCTGATCAGGGAGGGCCCCACCCGGACCTAACCCTGCAGAGGACCCGTGCCCCTTCTCTGGGCTGAGATGTAAGTTTGCTCTGCTCAGCGTGGGTGCACGCTGGCTCTTGGGGCCCTCCGTGGCGCTGTTCGTGGTGCTGAAGTCTGAGCCGGGGCGTGCAGGCGGCAACCCACCCACCGGCGCTCTGCTGTCAGGGGCGGCGGGCCGAGATCAAGGGGAGGTGAGCCTGGAAACAGCTGCTGCCCACAGAGCCTCGGCCAGCACCCCAATCTGGCTCCAGGTGTAGCTCGGTGGCTTATTTCTTTGCAACTGCAAAATGGCCAGTTCACTTCTTCTCTTCCCAGGGGACTTCCCAGAGCCCACCTCTGGCTCACTGACCTGGCATGTCTTTCCTGATGCCCCCTCTGCACACACTGATTCTCTCTCACCCACTTCTCCCTGGTACAATATTTTGCCTTTGCCGAGCACCTTATAGTTGGCACAGCGCTCACTGGCATCATCAACTGAGCCATTTCTCTGACACACATAACATTCCTCTTCTCTCCTACAGGTATATATATATATATTTATTTTTGCTTTCTCTGCCCCTCTTCTCCTCCCAAGCACTATCCAACTAAGCAGGAGACTATTCAATGTACAGAGTGGGCGAATCACTTAACCCATCACAGCAAAACTGCCGATTTCTCCTTAGCAACTTATTAGAACAGGCATAGGTTAGAGTTCCAAGGGACCAGGAGAAAGCCCCCTAAGAAATTCCTAAGAAAATATGGGTAGTGGTCGGGAGGGTGGGGAACGGAGACTCAGATACTAGGAACAAAGCGAAGGAAAGAGCGTGGCCCGTAGGGGCGCAAGGCTTACTGCAGTTAGGAGACTTCCGGCAGGTGGCGCTCTAGCTCAAGGTGCTCTTAGAAGCCTTGACTGTGCTCCTGGCTCCATCTCAAACCTTTCTGCTAAACAACCCCCTCCTCCGCCCAGGTTTGGAGCTCTGTCTTCTTGATCCAGGCACTTATCCAGACTACATTCCTGCTAAAAAGCACCGTTTGCACAGCTCTACTTACTGTAACACACAATGAGGAAGGGAACGTAAATGAGAGGCAAGGTCAGCGGGAGGATTGTTTCCCTTTCCTGTGTGTCTCCTGGGCCTCAGATCAAGACTGTGTAATCATCAGCAACACGATTCAGCAACTGGGAAATGCAAACAAGCTGTGCAAGTGCTCGTTCTGGTCAGGGCCTTGGAGGGGCCCACAGGGCTGGACCGAGCTTGCAGAGGGCCATGCCAGCGAGGACACCTCCTCCCTCCCACCAGGGCAGAGCTGGCTGTGCCTACAGCCTGACTGGCGTGACCTTTGGCTTTTGCGACACACACGCGGCTGGGCCGGGGTTAATGGCACTTTGCAGGGAGCTCCAATTGAGTAAACAAAAAATGCCTTGCCCTGTTCTAATGGAGCGCATTATTCTGAGGCCTGAGCCTTCATCCAGGCCGATGCAGCTGCTCTGCAGGTCAGTGCTACCAATAAAGCAATTAGCCAATGAGAAAACTCTTCTTCCCTAAGGGGGACTGGGGAGGGGCGGGGGGGCTTTGTTGCTGTGCTTTTGCTTTGGGTTTTTAAACAAGCAATCCAAGTTGATCTGAGCCTCTCACATCAGACTCCAGGATGAAGACAGTGAAACTGTGTGTTTGCCGAGTGTGATATTTTAAGGAACTGGTCCCTTGTTCAACACAGGCTGGAGAGCTCACAGCTTCCTGTTCAATTAACCTGAACCATAGCTGAACTCTGCCCTTTGAACTCACTCAGCAGATAAATACATTAGCTCACCTAAGGAATCATTAATATTTTTCAATCACATAAAACAAACATGAATGTCTGAACTCAGCCCAAGAGAGAGCCAATTATACTGCATAGAACATGTTGGGAAAAAAAAAATCACAAATGGATGTTATTTACAGAACAAAAAGGGTCAAGGAAGAAATGAAACAGATCATGCCCACAGTTCTGGAAACAATGGGGACTTTCATTTTCATCTCTGTAAACATGAGGGGTACCAAGCAATACTTAGCAATTCCTGTTCCATCCACAGTGCTCTAGAAGAAAAAGTGGTTTCTTACTCCTGGTCTGGTTTCTACCCTCTTCCATCAGAAGACACAACTCCAACCCCTCTCTTCGAAAGTGACTTCAGTGCTCATGCTCAGAGTCCAAAACATTGCATATCTGGGGACAAATTTTATTCCCAATCTGCTACAAATGAACCAAAAGAATTTCTGTGAAAGTTTTACTGCCTTTAAGGGAACCAGTTTTAATGAAGCAAGCTAGCTGCTTGACTGAAGTAATTTCACAGTAGAAAGTGATGTTCCCGTGATGTTAGTCTAGCCTCTAAACAGATTTTGTTTTGGGGGGAGAGAGGGTGGGAGGGGAGGGAAGGGAAGGGAGAGGAGATGTGTTAAATGCATCTATTTTGTTCTTATCCCTGCGTGTCATCTCAGAAGGATGAGTAAAGCAACCCCAACCGAGACATTATGCATTTCAGTTTGATTCGGTTTCACTTTCCACAATTCTGCCTCCTGACTCCTCCCCTCCCACCCCCTTTCCATTTCTGTTTGGCTTGGAGTGTGGGCTTAATGCCCAGCTAGCCTAGATGAGGACACTTAAAGGAATATCACATGCGCGAAGGGTAAATCTATTGAACGAGGGTCTTTAACTATGTGGTTTCCTTAAAGGGAAAGGTTGGATCAATAGGATCAATATGAAAGGTTTCCCTGGCCCTGCATAAAAGGGTAAGGGCTTCTCTTTTCACTGGTTTAACTTTACTCTCTGACAAATGCAAATCAATGGATCTGTGTTTACAACAGATTTCCTAACAGACCCAACTTGGGTACAGCCCAGAGCTTCGCTCTGGGGGTGGGGGCATCCAGGCTTGTTCTGGGGGATGCTCCAGGCCCTGGGGGCTGGGTGGGCTTGCTGCCCACTGGGATCCTGCGGCTACTGCCCGTGGTCTCTCCAAAGAAAACAGACAGAAATGGAGCAATGGAGCGATTCTTCCAAAGATGCCTCAACGCAAACACAAAGCCCAAATTGCTAGGAGTCGGTCAACCTACTAACTGGTCGCACCAATACAGATCTGGCAGGTTGACTACACAGAAGAAGCTGGAGCGGGACACTTGCAACTGGAGCAGCCCATATATTTCAGTTTCTAGAATGTTCCTTCCATCCTTTCTCAGGTGGTAACTGGCTCTCTTAGCTATTACGAGGCAAACCACCGAAAAACTGTGGGTTCTTTTCCCCCTCAATTTTACCTTTCCCTTAAAAAATGTGACGCTTTCCGGAGATGACATGACTTCAAGTCAATGCCGGTTACAGAGAAATTATTTTTCTTCCTGCAGGAGAAAGTATATGTATATTTGATTATGTGAGCCAAAGTCCAATGCTGATTAAATTACATTGGAGGTGTGCTTCCAACCCAAACAAAGTCTGCTTTCTACAGAAGAGTAATGGATCTTCAGATGGCGAGAGGGGCACCAAGGCGGAACACAGCACCTCCTCTCCCTCTGGGACAGTCTGCATGGGACGGCTTTCCTAACAAATGTCCACAGCTCCAGGGAATCCTCCCCGACAGAAACTAGCCCTGTCTGCACAGCCCTTGCCTGCCTGGCCCATCCGCACCCTGCTGTGCATCAGATGGGCTCGGCCCCTGCCCCTCCTCCTCTGCCCCACAAAAACCTGCATCCATTTCTCAGAGTCTTAGCCTGGAGACCTGGGCATCATACAGCTTTCCCCGAAGGCACTGACATGCATTAGGGGGACGGACGGGGTGCTGGGGGCCCCAGCCCACGTGTACAGGCTCTGTTCCTGACAGCATGAAGATCCTTCTTGGACTCCCTCATAACGGCTTCCCCCACCAGGAAAAGCAATTTTCCCAGGTCAGGAAAAGCGGGGGCCTCCGAGCGGGCCAGGGTGTGAGGACAGTCCGGGGTCTGTAGATGAAGGTTCAGGCCCCGGGCTCCTCACCATTCACCCTTCTCCCCAGGGCCCTTTATCCAGACGGTAATCACTATTTATTCCCTCCTCGGTTCCCTTCCTCTGGCAGGAACCCAGAAACGGAATCTCTCTGCTTCTCCTGAGGTTTCCATTCCTCCAGGGACGCCCGACACGACGCCACTTCTCCTCCAGACAGTTTCTGCCAACACCAGCCGCCACAACAGTGAGAACTCTGCAACCCCTTCCCTGATCTCTCCTTAGAAGAACAGGTTCTAAAGCCCAGAAAACTAAGGCTCACCCTAGAGTGAGGTTGTGGAACGGAGGCAGCGGCAGAGGCAGACTTGTTTTCGCCTCCAGGTTCCGGCCTGGAGCTCCAGCCTGGAGCTCCAGGAGGTGAACCCTGCAGGGGCCCTGTGACCTCTGGGCAGACCTGTGTCTCCAGGGAGAAGTCGGCCCACTCGCCTCCTGGAGACACGGAGCACCTGGGAGACTCAGTATCCCTTCACTCCACCCTCACCTTCCCCAGGAATCCAGCCCTGTTTTGAGGATTCTAGGAGGGGATTGAGGATTCTAGGATGGGGGTGACAGAGAGATGAAGAGTCACCCTCCAAAAGCCTGCTCACCTCGCCCTAATGGAGCGCCCTTGCCCTGGGCCTTGTGGGGAGGGACTCGCTGCCCGCCTCACCAGCCCTTTTCCGTTTCTGTATCCAATCACCTGAGGTGGTTCACGTCCATTTTCAGAAGAGGGGCTAGGTGTCAAGGAACCCTCTGTAAGCCCCCTTCTTTAAGAAAATCCATTGGTGGCAAGGTGGCCCCGACTCTGGGGAGAACAGAAAGAAACAGCTGCTTCCCCTGGCCGCCCCTCAAGGCAGAAAAACACCAGATTTGTTTCTGTGCTCTCTCCTTTCCTTGCTCCTTCTTCTCATCTCCTTCTTGGAGAAAGAAGGAAAACACTCCTTTCTTCCAGGTTGAAACCTTCTCTTAAAGGAAAAGCTTTCGTTTTTCTCAAATTGGAAAATTTACAATTAAAAAAAAATCTAAGCGATTTAGTTCTGATCTCACCTGCACCACCGCCCAACTTTCTCTTTCTTTCCTCCATCCACCTTGGTGTTCCTTCTGGAAGAGTCAGCCACTGGGCCAAGAGGCGGGAGGGTGCAGCGGAGGAGCTGTCCCCAGGAACAGCTCTGAAGTTCTTTCTTTTTCCCCATCAAGGCAGATGTCTCAGAGAAAACTTTCCCACCAGGGGGCCAGGCCTGAGTCCGGAGTCCCAGAAGGGAAGTTCGCTCCAGTTTCTGGGAGACTAGCAGTCGCCCGGGCTGTTTTTTTCTCATCATCCTGCCCCCGGTGGGATAAGAAACAAGATTCTTCCCTCGTTGACCCAATCAGCCCAGAGCAGAGCAGACCATACCGAGGAGTGTCGCCTAGGCCACCGCCACTGCGGCCTCCTTTAATTGTCCAACTAATGCATCGCATGGAAAGTCTGCGAGTGGGAACGTTTAACTCGGACGATCTCCCTGAAGGAACACAAATCTGGATGGGGACGGATCCGCGGATCAGGAAGCTGCGAGGTTCGCAGGCAGCTTTAGAGACCTCGTTTCTAACGTTCAGCTCGGTGTACCCCGTGTAACGAGGGGTGACCAGATTTCCCGGGTAGTTTCGACGGAGGAGAGAAGTTGCCCTGGGCCCTGATGGATCCGATGCGGGCGACGCGGGGCAGAGGCGAAGGCTCCCCCAAAGCGCGAGAGGACCGGGAGGCCTCGAGTCCCGTGCGATCCTTTCAAGGACACCCGCCGCCCGGGGATTGTGGGGACGGGGCCAGAGGCCGGCAGTCCGGCGACAGACGTGACCGGGGGTAGGAAGCGCGGGCTGGGGCGGCCGCCAGACCCGGAGAGCCGGCCAGGAGCTGGGGAGACGGCGCGGCGGGGAGTGCTGGGGAGCCGGGCCGCTGGCGTGCGCTCTGCTGGGAAGAAGGAGCCCGTCGGGGTTTACTGGAAACGCGCCGGATCGGATTCCGGATCAATGAAATCTGGGTCCACACGTTCACGTTCTCGTTGCCAGCATTAATGCTCTTTAATCTTCTAAACATTATCAGCATCGATCTCCCTCCATATACACATTTATTTGAGAAAAGTGACATACCCGCACGGCGCAAAACCTGGAAGGAAAATAAAGGCGCCGCCTCTGGCATCCAGGGCGCGTGGCTGCGCGCGCGGGTCCACTGCCCTCCGCCGCTCCCGCCCACCCCAAAGCAAATCAGGAAGGTGTTCTCGAGGCCACCGGAGACTGGACCAAGATAGGATGGCGGCGAGCTTTCCAATTATTCACCCGACCAACCGGCTCAAGAGAACGGTACGTGCCGCACCGACAAGGGCGACAGAACCGTCAGGAAAAACACGCTGGGACCGACTGGGAGCCGGCGAGGGAGGGGGAAGGGCTCTGCGATAGGGTCCCTGTCCCCACCCCGAGGCTCACCCCCTGGGCTCAGCATGGCCTCAGGATGACCCCCTCGGCAGGCCCACTGGCCCGGCTGCTCCGCCGCGGGAGACATCCGGGTGGGTTGGGTGAGGACTCTCCGCCGCCGAAACAGAGTTGGCTCCGGATCGGCCGCCTGGAGCGGGCCAGGAGCCAGTCCGCCATGGGGACGGGAGACAGGTTCCCCGTCGGCCGCCCGGGAAGTCCAGCTCACAGGAGGCCAACCGGCCGCGAGGGTCGTCCGGAGGCTCTGCTCTGTCTTCCAGCTGTCAGAGGAAACCAACTCCCGCCATGGGGGCTCGATTTTCCTCCACGAGGTGCCCCCTCCACTGTCTTGCCAGCGTTCTCTCCATCTCTCCTGGTTTGTGTCTGTGCTTGGTTCAGAGGCCTCTTGGGCTCAAAGCCAGAGAGTTTGTGCTGGAAGCCACTGGGGAGTTGGTCTCCCCCTTCTTAAGTCTCTTCTAGGGTTAATAAGAACTGCCCAGGAGGAGTCAACCCTGGACACTGCGGAGGAGGCCCAAACCAGTGTGGTCCCAAACAGTTTCCGCTGTGGCCACCCTTTATGAAAGGAGTCCTGCCCACACTTGGAACCCCTTTCTCTGAAATCTAACCTGAGTTTCCCCGATGTCTTCTCCCTTCCCCTTTAAAATACTACCTGGGGCTGTGGATCCACTACCCCAGCGGCAGGAAAGAAGAGCCAGGCAACCTTCTGCTGTGATGGGGTGCACTCCACCTCCGGGAGAGGGGGCCAGCGCGGCTGAACCAGACATCTTAATTCTTAATTCAGGGTTCCCTCAAACCCCTGTCTGCTTAGGGCCTCTGGCAAGACCCAAAATGAGAACAAAAAAGGGAAATTAAGAAGAGAGAAGTTAAGAGGACATAGAGAAATTAAGAGGAGACTGAGAGAGACTTGGTCTTGGTGAGATGGGGGCTGGGTGCTCTCTGCCAGGTTCCAGCATGGGGGTCTGGCAGAGTTGCCCTGTGGAGTCACCGGGTTTGCTGAAAGCCCCCGGAGCCCTCTGCCGCCTTGTGAGTCCGCTGCAAGAGTGGGATCGATACTCCTGGAGGAGAAGGCCTCGGAGTTTCTTCTCCATTTGCTCCCCTTCACTAGCGCTCCTAAGCACATAATACCTACTTACCAGGCCCAGCTTCTGCATCAGTGTCTGAAGAGACTGATCTACTGACCCCAAGCTGAAAAGACTCCTGTGTAATAATAACCACTCGACACACTTGTAGTTGCTGATAAAATGGCCAGATAAAAAGGCTAAAGCTCTTGTCCCTTTTCAACTCAGGGTAATAAAACAGACATGCATTTGAATGCTTGAGCAAAGTGGGGTCCCTGGCAGGAGATTTCCACTTGCCGAAGGAGGCTCTTGGTCTCCCACTGAGGGGGTTTTCTGGCTCCTCCTCAGAAAAGCCCCCAGGACTGGCCCCAGGACTCTTCGGAGATGGGTGATGGGACTGTGGTCTCCCACGGATGCCACACTCTCCCTAACCCCCCGACGCTGTTGCAAAAAGGCTTGAGACCGGCTGACCGGCAAGGCGTTTCTCTCCACATCACTTTCAGACAGATGTGGGCAGAAGGTTTGCTTTAAAAAAAAAAAAAAAAAGCTGTGTCCTTTGTGGGACAGGCATGAGGGGGCGGCAGTGCTCTGAGATGAGCCGGAGTGGATCGCTGTCACCCCGTCTTCACCCCTACCCTGGCCTCCCTTCCCCGAGACCGACCGCCAAGTTTCTTCCGCTGCCTGTGCTCAGGAAGCCTGTCCTCGCTAGAACTCTCCGAGAGGGACTAAGGGCGTGTTCGGGGGCCTAAGACAAAGGGGGACCACACCGTTTGGAACTGTCAGTAGGCTTCCAGTCCATTTTTCACTGATTCTATTTCCTGCTTAATCTTTTCAAGGGACCAAGAGCAATCAGAGAAAATGGTAGGAAAGGATGAAGAGTAAGCTAGGGGAAAGATAAAGTAGGTTTCGAGATCCATGCAGAACTATTTGGAGTTCATCAACTTGGGGAAGCTCTGGGGGTGGCGGACCTAGTTTTCATGACCTTTTCGGATCGACACTGCTGGTGGTTCCGGACTAGAGACTGGAATCCTCCAAGCGAAGGCGGACGGCGGCTGTCAGAGTGGAAACGCCCTCTCCCCACCGCCTGTCACATCCCCCCAACCCTGTCCAGCGTCGGTAGAGTACACCCCATAAACCAGACTCATCGGTGCGAGGAAAGCCCCAGGGAGCCGGAGAGGAAGCTTGCGCTCTAGCTCCGGAAGCCCGTTGTGTGCGGCTCGGAACTTCGGGCTCCCCCGCTCCCTATGTAAATCACCGCCACCGCGAACTGTCCCCCAGACAATCTGACTATCGAGAGAGGTGGCTCAGTCCAAAAGAAGCCGCCCAATCCCGGCCTGCAGTCGGGGGCCGTGCGTCCTCGCCGGAGGGGCGCCTGGACCCTTCGCCCCTCCTGGCCCGTGGCAGGGTCCCCGGGGGCGCAGCGCACCCGCCACGCACACCGCGCCGGGGCACAAAAGCGCGCACCCGGGGTGCCAGCCGCAGCCCGGGCTGCGCCTTTCTCTCGGCTCCCGCCGCCCACACCGGAGGGTTTTGCGCTCCTAGAACAATAGAGGGCTGTACCTCGCGGCTCGGCCGCTAGAGGAGGCACAAAGAGCCCAAGCAGGCTCCAGAACAATGTAACCGGTGCGTCGACCCGTCCCCTCCCGCCGGCCGCCGGCCCCTCCCCGTCGCCGAGCCTGGCGCTCCATCCGCGTCCGCTTAATGCAAAGGTGGAGCCGGGGAGCCCAGCGCCCAAGAGGCGTTAACTAACCTGCATCTTAATTTCTCAGCACCCTCTTTCCGCGAGCTCCCAGCCTCGTCCCCACAGTCCAGCCACACCTCGGCACATCGCGGCCAACGCTGGGAGCCGGGCAAAGGGCGGCCGGCCAGTAAGGCAGGACGCTTCCCGCTCCGAGTTTCCCCTCTCCAGCCCTCCCAGAGCGGTTAATGTGTTAGTCCCAACCTCACTGTGGGCAGGGACACGGACGCTGGCCCCAGCCCGCTCTTGCCATCACAAAGTCCCCGCGCCAACGTCAAGGCCGGAGACCGGCTCCGGAAGCGCGGTTGTATCCCGGCCCCCCTCCTCGCCACCCCCCGGTTCTCCGCGTGGGCAAGGCGGAGACCGAATAAGTTTGCCCAACACGGTGGGGAGAAAGACAGCAGAGAGAGCTCTTCCTCCTCTAAAGCCCACTACCTCTCGCCACCAACTGCCTCTATATAGGGAGACCCGGCAGCTGGGAGAAGTGAAATGTATTGTCTGAACCAGAGTTCAAGTGCACAGGGTTCTGAATAAAGGCAACCCCGCCGTCCCCGGGAGTCTGGGAAAGAGAGGGCTCCTAGTGGACACTGCACACACTCTCCGTGCCTCCCACAACTGGGGGAAGGTCCGAAAGAGAGGGCAGAGTTGTTGGCACGGTGAGCAGAGTGCGAACAAAACGGGGACGGGGCTCGCTCAAGAAGCTCGGGAGACAGGGAGGTGAGAAGGGAGAGAAAGAGCAAGGGAGAACAGAGAAAAGAGGAGAGAAAGAGGAAGCGGAGAAGGAGTGAAGTAGAGAGCAAATGGCAAGCGTGGAAGGAGAGGGGCACGGGACCCGGAGGGGAGGCTCAGTGCCCGGACCCGGGGCCAGGGGCAGCCGGCAGCCCGACTCCAGACGACCCTCTGGGCTTACCTGCCAGGCGTAAGGCGGACATGCGCTGGAACTCGGGCTCCTGCAGCCACTTCCACATCCTGCGGAAGGTCTCCCTGCCAGATTTGAGTTTACTCCACGGTTTGGGGTTCCGGAGCAGGTCGGAGAGAGTCCCCTGAGACCTGCACAACACCCTCTGCGCGAAGATCGCCTGTGGGATGCTGTAGCGCTTCAGCTCGGCGGTGATGCGCTGGGCCACCTCTTTGGTGTTGATCTCCTCCAGCTGGCCAGAGGTGGCCACCTGCGACCCCGAAGACGACGAGGGTGGCCTCTCACGACTGGGCGCCAGCACCGGCCCGTGGGACTGAGCGTGGCCCGGGTGGTGCAGGCCGTTGAGGTGCGACATCATGGCCGCGGGCGGGGTGCCCAGGCCGCGGGACAGGTGCTGGTCGCCGCGGGTCAGCATGGCAGTGTGGTGCGCGTCGAAGTTGGGGCTAAGCATCTTGTCGGGGCCCGGGGGCCCGTAGTTGGGCAGGCTCTGCTGCGCGTTGTGGAGGCCGCCCAGCCCGTTGCCCAGCGGGGTGGCGGCCAGCGGGGACAGGCTCTGGCCCATGCCCGGCATCTCCTTGTAGGGGCTGTAGAGGTTGTTCATGGTCGGGAGCCCGCGCTCGTCGCGCAGGAGCGTGAAGCTGCCGCTGACGTTGCCCGAGAGGCGCTGCTGGTGGTGGTGGTGGTGGTGGTGGTGCGGGTGGTGGTGGTGCGGGTGGTGGAACTTGTCCGACACGGTGGAGATGGGCGGCAGCGGCTGCAGCGGCGTCAGCGTGGTGTAGGTGTTGCTCATGCCCATGCCGGGCGGAGACGAGTCGCAGGACATGCTCATGGCGTGGTGGAGCGGGATGGACAGCTCGGGCCGGTAGTCGCCGCCGTCCAGGATCGAGGCCATGCTGGTGACCATGGCCGAGCGCGACGCCGCCGCCGCCGCCGCCGCCGCCGCCGTGCCCAGCTCCTGGTGCGCCGCTGGCGGCGGCGGCGGCGGGGGCGGCGGCGGAGGGGCCCCGCAGCGAGCCGGCGGCGCCGCGGCCCGCGTGGTGGGGGCTGGGGCTGGCCAGCAGCTCCGGCTCATGGCCCGGGCCTCCGCCGCCGCCCCCGCCGCCCCCGCCGCCGCCGCCCCCGCCACCTGCCGCCGCCGGCCGGCCCGTGCAAAGTGCCCAGACTTTCCATTGTCAGCTCTGGGTTCATGGCGCAGCCTTCTAGGTCTTTGGTGAGGCATCGATAGGCGGTGTAGGCAGCCTTCATTCAGTCCATCGGGGCCCGGGAGCGGCGGCGGCGGCGGCGGGGGCGGCCGGCGGGCTGGCGAGGCGCGCGTGGCGGAGCTCAGCTGCGGGCGGCGACGGAGGGCTCGGGAGAGCGGTGTGTGTGTGTGTGTGTGTGTGTGTGTGTGTGTGTGTGAGTGCGCAGGGGGAGCGCGCGTGCGGGTATGCGCCCCGGGCTGCGGGCAGGCGCGCCCGGGGCGGGGGCGGGCGGGGCGCGCGTGCGGGAGGCGGGCGGGCGCGGGAGGGTCACCGGGCCCCGCCGCGCGGGCCGGCGCGCTGCCTCGCCATGTCCGAGCCCGCTCCGGCGCCGCCGTCCTCCGTCTGCGCGAGCGGGAGCTGTCCAGAAGGGCTCTGCTGCTCGCCGGGGCGGCCAACCTAACCCGCCCGGGCCCGGGGCGGGGCAGTGTCCGATGGGCGTCGCAGACAGCCACTCGGCGGCCGCGGCTTCCCCCGGGGGCGGGCCTCTTGCGCACCGCGACCAATGGCTGCGGAGGGGGGCGGGGCCGCACGGTTCAGGTTTGGCTGACGGCTCTGTGCCTCTCTTTTTTTCCTTCTTGGCCGCTGGAACCAAACGTCAAGGGGAGGGACAGAAAGGAGGGGGAGGGTGGTGCGGAGAGAGAGGCGAGGGTGCGGGCTAGGGGGAGAAATCTCGGTGGAGATGCCGCTCTGTGTCTCTTCCGAGCTGCCATGACCCGGTCTAAAGGGCTTTGCTTCACCCCAAAGCTTTTCTCGAGGCCAGTAAGCCATCTGCGTACGGCTCTTAAACGCAAACTCACATCTCCTAACAAGCCACTACCCGAGGGTCACTGTCTGGGGAGCCAGTAATGCAGCTTTTTAAACAACGCAGTTGCCAATGTATTATAATGCACGGTAAATCCCCGAGACTGGGGAGTGCATAGTCTACGGGGCGAAGGGAACAACCGGCGCCCTTTCCGCCCCGGAGCGGGCGCTGTGATGCATGCAAAGTTAACACGATCACATCATTTAATTACCCGGCGAGCCCATAAATCTCTTAGTTATGAGCCTTCAGAAGGGCCCTGCTAGATTGCAAAACAAAACTGGAACACCAGGAGCTGCGGTTTCAAGGTGACCATATGCTGGCTGCGGGAGCGAGTTGGAAAGGAGTGGGTGGGGAGGGGGGTGGAGAGGCTGGGGGTGGTGACCGTGTACAGTAGGCTTGTTGCCGGTGCCTGTAGCGAGCAAACTTCGGGGTGCAGGGAGTGTGTAAACCGTCCGGAGATTACCGATCTTTACACACACACACACACGTCCCTCAAATCCTAGGGGAGGGACGCCCGGGGTTACGGCTGTGGGTAGAAGACCTGGAGCCCAGATCTGCATATCCAAGCCTTGTTTTTGTAAAGAACAGAGCCCTGGTCAGCTCCAGAACGCTCGTAAGTCGCAGCTTTGAAAAGTGCACCTTCACGTACCCTGGATTTCCGTTGTTGACTAACCCCTGGTCGGCGACTGGGAGTGGAGCGCGTAGAGAGAAGGGGCAGATTTCTGCGGCCGGGGGTTGGGGTGGAGGGCTGGTGGAAGGCCGAGAGCCGCTCGGCACGGAAAGCCTTAAAAGTAACTGCTTCTTCCAAAGCAGCTTGCGCTGTTTGCCTCCGAAGATTCAAGCTAGCTGAGGTTGCGCAGATGTTGCCTTTGTTTAAAGAGACAGTAATTAAGGACAGGGTGGACATAAGTTTGAGAAGCGTGACCTATTTTCTTTTGATCAGCTGTCAAAAGAAGAGCAGGGGGTCTCCTTAAGACAGCCCCCTCCAACCACTTCCAGCTGTTAAAGAAAACTTGATAAGAAAACAAGAACACAGTCTGGAACAGTGTATGCCTTCCTGGCGCTAGAGAAAGGTTTTATTCATTTGGAAAACAGTTTTTAGTCTTAGTCACCTTTTATGGCTGCCCTCCTCTCTATTCTAGATACAGAGCAAAAAAAAAAAAAATTCTCCCCACCCCATCATCCTGTCACATGAATGTACGGTGACACTATTTACAGATCAACTTTATTGAGTTCTGGCTCAAATCTTGCCAATTATTCTTTCAGAGAGCCTCTTCTCTGTGCTATCAAACCTGGCCAAGAAAGTGGATGATCCCCTGATTTGCTAGGTATACTTTTCTCAGCTGCTCAAATCTTTAATGTCACAGCCCTAGACAGGTAGCATCCCTCCTTTTTCTGTTTCTCTGACTTTTCTCTCTCTTTCACCATCTGCTACCATCTCTCTTCCCACTCTCCACCTTATAGATGGTGACTGGACATTTGGGGATAACTTGAAAGTTAAATGTTTGAAATACACATCGAGGTGAACAAAAGTACACAAGAGTGCAATCTCCAGTTGGCCCAAGAGTGTTCAGAGACTGAACGTGGGCCGGAGAGGAATCTGAGTGCCCTAGTAGTAAAGGTCGCCTACCCCCCGTCCTGGCTTCAGGCTCGAGGAGTGGCCCATGACCCCAGGCTGGGACTTCCGTATGCACTGTCGCCATTTCAGAAACCTCCGCATATAAACTGCCATTTAAATAAAATTTCAAAATGATAAACTCATTTACCAGGCTACCAGGATAAATCTGCTCCTGGGTATTGCCTCTCCCTGTGCCCGGAAGCAGTCACGTGCTAGGGAACTGAAAGGTGAGTTGCATATTCTGGCCTCTTCCTCACTCTCCCCTCCCTCTCCCCACTTCCCTCGATCAATATTGGCGATCTCAGGGAAATCATGAAATCGTATTGGCTTCTTTGTGTATAATTTCATTGGGCTAGATTAAAGCAGATTTTTCACGTCGTTTTTCTGATAGTGGTTTGATGTTTTTGTATTTCAACCCCCCAACCCACTGAAAATAAAAATTAATGTGCGTGTTTAGTCAGCATCCTAATTTTTTTCTGAATTACGTTTGCATGTTTTCCCCCTTTGTTTTTAAACAGGAAAAATATTTAGTATCTACTCGAATTTTAAGAACATCAGTACTAATATTGAATACAATTTTCAAAAATGTTTTGAAATAGCTTTGATTTTTCCCCTCTACAGCTCAAGAAAATAAAAAGGAGGAGTTGCTTTCTGACCACCTCTGGAATTGCACATATGCTCTAACCTTCAGAAGTTCTGAGACTCAGAATTTTTTCCTTTATTTTACAGTTACACTCTTGTTCCCCTGGGCTGTATAGCAATGCGACAGCAGAAATGCTACTTGATGACTATTAAAATTTCCAGTCATTATATCAGGAGCAGACTATCCATTACTCAGGATACCCCCATTTACAGCACCGACTTTCTTCAAGACCACACTCTTAAATGGGTCAAAAGAACCCTGTAAATAAAACACATTGACAACAAATGTAAGCTATTGTACTGCAAAAGAAACAAACAAACAAACTGAATTTAAGTTAGCAAGTGCAGGAAAAGACTGGACAATTTTACTGTTGGAGTTTTCATATGTGTTTTCACATTAAAAATTTTTTAAGCGTCTGAGAGTGTGAACATTCAATTAAAACAGAGAACTTATAAATTATTCACACACACACACACACAATAAACAGACCACAAGTAAACTCAACCTGGATAATGGGCCCAACAGCTCTGTTTTTCACTAAACAACAGTAACCACAGCCCAAACCCCGGGGTAGAGGGGGACGGCTTATTTTCACCGAAACATTCAAAATCCTGAAGAAGGTTTTGTGTTGGGGAGAATGCATTTGTGCTACAACTAGGTTTATCAGAGCAATACAAAAGACATAATGGTGGGTTGATTTGGACTATTTTATTTTTGTCCTTCCCCAAACCATCTGGCGTGTGAGTGTAGGGGGTATTGATCAGGCTCTGTGCGCTGCAGACCCCATGCCAATCCATAGCGTTTCTGGCAATCAGCGTCGCCCATGAATCGCAGCTGTCTGTGCAGCTCCCGAACAGAAATCTTCAAAAAGTCCCCCTTATCAAACACATCATCCGTTCAGGGGTAAGTCAATACCATTTCTTTGTCATTCCGTGAGCAGGGATTATGCAGGAGAAAGTTTTTGTTGTCTGTTGTAGCTGCTGCTGCGCCCTTTCCCCCCCTTCTTTTTAAAGGAAAGAGAGCAATTTTCTAGCCATTGAATGGTAATGGTTTTCCAGAAAGGCCTCAAGCGTTTGTAGGAATCGGAAGACAAATGCTGTTTCAATATTGCGGGGGAATTTTCAAAGGAGGGGGAAATTCTTATGTTGCTATACACAAACAATACTAGTGATAATAGAGGGTTCCTTTTAATGACGTTGGATTTCCTCGGAGCCCCTGGTGATGAAGACGCCGTAAGTCTGTGATTACCCTTGCAGACGGAAGGTGGGTGCTAGTGGCGAAAGGGCGTCTTCGGAATCGTGACTGTTTGATATCTCCATTACCTCCAGTTTTCTTCGGCCTGAAAGCTCGGGCTGGTTGGGCAGAGGGAGAGGAAAACCAAAACCGAAGCCTAGCTCACTAACTCCCTCCGGCCACCCAGCTCAGAAATTCACTGATTCTTCTCAGGTTCCAGGTGAATCTAGGAAAGTTGTTTTTAAAAGTTTTCTATTAATAGGTGGTAAGGCCAAACCGGTCCTTTTTTTTTTTTTTTTTGGTCTGTTTCTGGCGCTGTGTGGAAGTTGTTAATTAAAAAACAAAAAACCCTACCAAGTTAGTTACAAGAGCTGGTGGGGGACTGCCCTGGACTTTCGGGTGGACAAAGGACACTCTGCTCCAGGTCGGGGTTTGTTGGTTGTTCCCACCCTCAACTAGCCTCTTAGGGGAAGAAAAACGAGGCTCCTGGAAACCTCCCTGGCGGGAGAACTGTTCTCTCGGAGCCCCAAGCCAGTCGACTGGATTCGAAGGTGCGGAGAAGGGCCGCCGGCGCAACCCAGCGGCATGTCGGAGCCTGGGCGAAACCCACCTAGCCTCAGTAGTCCGGGCGTGGGAAGTGGGCGGGCTTGGGGGAGGGGAGGGGATGGCGGGACCCCGTCCCAGGGAACTTCGGCGACGTGCTCTGGGGCGGCCAGTCTGGAGGGGCAGAGTCACTCGGAACGCTGAGCTTAGCAGCAAAGCTTCTTGCCCTCCCGCCTGCCTAATTTCAAAGAAAGCCAGGGACTAGGTCCGCCGACCTTGATCGCACCCCTCCACCCCGTCAGGTGGGGAGCCTGATGGAGTTTTGTGTTCTCAAGGACACACAACACACACACACACGGATACACAGGTTTTTGTCCTCCGTCCTCCCTGCCCTCTCTGGGTTCCCTGGCCCTCTCTCTGGAGGGGAACTTCGTCGGGGGTGAGTCCTCCGGCCTCCGATCTGTAGATCCTAGGTGGCTGGGTACTGGGACCGCAGTCCCTGCCTAGGCACAGTCCTTCCTTCCGGGTTCACAACAAAACCTCGTGTGGAGCCCCACCCCCTCTTCCCGATTCTGGTTGAGAGGCTGCTACCACTTCGGAAGCTGGTGGGAGAAATAATTTGATGCTTGGGGGAAATAAAAAAGGTGAAGGAGAATTTGAGGTCTCGAACCAGCAAAGACCAGAGAAGGCTTATTTCACTTATTTACTCAGCTGGAGGAGTAGGGGCGGGGGGTGGGGGAGCCTGACTCTTACAACCTGGTAGCATTCCCCCCCACCCCAGAAAAACATTGAGCTTTAAGAGAGAAACTTGTTAGCCTGAAAACCACGACGACGAATTTTCTTCTCACCGGCCTTAAGTTTCTGTCCCCTGCTTTCTCTCCCCGCAAAGCCCTGAAGTCGGTTTTAAGCCGTGTGGAGCTGCGCTCGCATTTTCTTTTTACAGTGGGTTTCCTAAAGTACAAGCCAAGTAAACCTAAAGTTCTCCCTCTTCCAGTCGTCAGCCCGCAAAAAGAAAAATTGGCGTGAGGTCCTTTTGTTCAGGTCAACTTGTGCGTGAAATCTTTTGTTGTTCTTTCAAAAGGAAGGCAAAAGTCGCAGTTGATTTTTAAAAGGACTCTGAAAGTGGAGCTGTTTTCAAGTTGTTCTGAGACACCAAGCACGGGCGTCGCTTTTATTTATTATCTTCTTAAAACGATCATTTATTTGCTCTGGACAGAACCCTTTTTGATTGCTGTTTTCAATATTGCTTAGACATTAACACAAATATCCAGCACTTCTCTCTTTTAAAATGAGAGCGTTTAAAAAATCTTTTAATATAATTTCAATCGTCTAGCTACCACTGATTTTTAAAAAAAAAATACAGCATTTTTTTTTAAAAAGAGTTGGTTTGATTTTAAACTTGAAAAGTATTATTTCCGATTTCAAGGGTAGTATTTCTGTTGGAAAACTAAAAACCAATTGAGGGGTTTAAAATACGCGAATGGGACCGTTTCTTTTAAAAATCACATGATACACGAATATTTTTGGATTCCTGGGACATCAACCTCCAAGGATATTAAATTGCCACGTAAGTCTGAGCTGATCTTTCAAGGTAATACTATCAAAAGTAGAATGGAAGACACACTGGAGATTATTTCAGGAGCATTTAATTTTGGGAAAATCGCTTCGATGGCACTTTTGAGACATCCTGAATTGTTTCGCTTCCAAAACGTGTCAGAAAAAAGCAAACTCTGGCCGACTGCAGGGTTCCTGAGCTGCCGTGGGCGTTCGAGGAACGGACCACGGTCTCCGCGGGCCACTGCCTCGAGCGCCGGGCCGGGCCTGGCCGGGCACAGGTGGTTCGGCTGCTTCTGAAAGACGCCGGGCGCCGAGGGCGTCCTCCCGGCGGGCCTGGCAGAACAATGCCCGCAGCGCACCTGACTCGGGGCAGAGAGACCTGTTGGCCACGGGGAAGCTGCGTTTGCGCGGATCGGCGTCGGGGCCGCGGGCGCGGGTTGGCCGCCCGCGGCGGACCGCGCCCTCGAGCTGCCCGGGTTCTGCCCTCCCGGCCCCGGGGCCTGCGTCCAGCCGCGGCTCGGGAGGCGGAGGAAGCCAGCCAGGATTGATGTCTAAATCAATGCCGTTTCTAGGCGCTTCTCTCTGCTCCTCTCCGTCTTTCTCAAAGGCAGAGCGCCTCCCCAGAGTGGATTTCTTCTCCCTGCGCAAAGTCAGGGAGAGGCGAGTGTCCGGAGGAAACCGAGATCGCTGCCCTGCGCGGGGCCTTGGAGAGGTGGGGGACCACGAATAAGCGCCAGCTGGGGCCTGGGAGCCCCCGTGCGTCCTCGTCCTACTTCCCCCCAGGTCGCCCGCCACCCCATCAATTCCTACTTCCCTCGCCCCGCCTCGGAGGGCTTGGCCCCAGCTCGGGCCGCTCTCGTGGCCATGGTAGCACCGGCGAGGCCTGACCCCGTGCGCCCTCGGAGGTCCCAACCAGGCCCCCAAGTTGACGAGACCCGGGAGGGGGAGTCCCTAGTCTCCGACGCCAAGCCCGGCCCGGCTAAGGCCGGCCTGGCCGCTTCTGATTTAATTCTTCTCCGACGAATTAGCCAGCTGCAATTGTCGCGGAAAATCAGCGGCCACTATTGATCCCCGGGACAAGCAGGGAATGGGGAAAGCCTGGGGGCGCGGGCGGGCGGAGGGCGGGGCGGGGTGCGGGATCGGCTCCGGCCCTCGGGTGCTCTAGATCGGGCGTCCCGGTCAGGGGCCCCGCCGAGCACGCGGCCTGCTCAGGCCTTCGAGACTTGGGCTCCTCTCCTCGAGCCGAGGCCCGGCGGAGCCCGGGTGGGCGTGCGCTAGGCCGCCCGGCCTGCTCCAGCCCGCTGCGGGCCTGCCCTGCGGAGGAGAAGGAGGGGGACTGAAGACAAAAGGCAGCACCGAGGACGGATGCTCTCTGAAGGTCTGCGGGGGACGCCTGGGCCGGGGCGCGGAGCGGCACCCGCTGCACCCCCACCCCGGGCAGGCTCCCGCGGTCAGGAGGCTGAGCGGCGGCCCGGGGGCGCCTCCGGCCCCAGGCGCCGCCCCCCGCCCCCGGCTCCCCGCACAGGCTGCCCCCTGAGGGACAGGGCAGGCCTCGGCCGCTGGACGGGGGTGACTTCCCGCCGCCACCGCCGGAGCAACAAGTCCTCAAGGCAGAGGCCCCCGAGGGCAGGCGGTGGAGGTCAGTTTCCTTTGCTTTGTCTCAAACAAATGAGAAGTGTGTGTCCTCAGAAAAAAAAGCTGACCCAGTTGTGCGGATGATGCATGCTAAAGAAGCCGTTTTGCTTCTAATTGATGCAGAAAGGTGGAAAGATGGGATGTCTGGAGGTAGTGTGTAGAAAAGCGCCCTCGCCGCTTTATACGGGAAACGCACGGGCAGCCAGCGCAGTCCTCTGACGTCTACACTCCACGTTTCGCTACTTGGGACGTCTTAAAGCCACGTGGGTTTCCCTTACCTTTGAGATTACTTTTGTATACGATTTACTTTTTTACCTTTTTTTTTTTAAATGGGAATCACGGATTATACAGGAAGTGTGTAAGCTATATAGAGCAGAAGTATCAAAGGTATCAAGTTTCTCATTTACGTTGTTTCATTTTTCTCTTTCTTTCCAAAACTGCCTTCTTTTGTTGCAAGGAAGGTGTGCTTCAGACTTTATCCTGGAAAGAGTTGAGCACTGGCTCCCTGGAGATCAGATATAGAGTCAAAAGGGCCTTCTCACTACATTGCCTGCTTCATAATCCATGGGCTGAGTATAGGTCACTGAACACAAAGTGGCCTTTCCTCTCTTGCTTACTGAGATGGTTTAATGGATTTTATAATGGTTTTGCAACTATCAGACTGGGGAAATCTGGTTTCGGGGCATTGTGTTCATATCAACCAAAGGCAATGCATTATGTCAAATTCTTTACCTTATCAATATAAACTGGTGACAACATAATGGAATTTCTTAGGATAATTTTGAAAGATCATGTTTTGAAACACCATGTTCCAAACGTGGTTTGTAATTTTCATTGTGGAAAAATCCTGAAAATTTTCCATTTAGTTGATCTTGGGCTTGGTGAAAGTTCTGAAAACCCTTTTAAGCAGTAATATTCTATATACGTCTGCTACAAAACTATGATGTTTGATCCCATTGAAGTTTTTAGCATGTTTCGCTCCCCCCTTTTTTTTTTTTTTTTTAAAGTAGGAGACTTGTTGGGGAGGCCGTGAATTAGAGTGAATAGAGTGAATTTAAACCTCCAGTAAAACAGATGGGGGTGAGTGGAAACATTTTTAGAGTTTACCAACTCACTAAGGTTGCTTAGATTCATACACGTGATTAAGGCAAGGATTTTGTGTCCTGGGAGGACAGTCTTGCTTTGCAGATGCTGTTCCCAGTGAACTGTGTTCACCCCCTTGAACTGGGAGAATGCTAGCTCATATCTGAAATTTCAGTTGCCATTTTTACTCTTCTGTTTTAAGCTACTTGCACGTCTGAGTTTTGGGATTATTTTCACTTCCTTTTTCCCCTCATACTTTTGCTTTCCTCCCCCAGCTCTTCATCTAAACTTCTCTTTTTAAGAATTGTTACTTAATTAAATCGCCCATTACGTAAGTGATATACTCATCATGGTAATTAGTACTGTATCACGGCATATTTGGGGAAATAATGACTAACCCTAGTTTAGTTAGAAAAAATTTTTTTTTGCTTGACTCTTGCCTCAAGAAGAACTTGCCTTTTAAAGATATTGTAACTTAAATATTGGGACATAAATGGGGGATACCTTTGTAACGATGAACTTCACATTCCAAATGTTTTCAAGATTTTCTTTTTCAAAAATGAGTTTTCTTGTAGTTCTAATTCCAAGTGATGTAATTCAGTGAATGGGTTCTGGGGTTTTTGGTTCCTATCTGTGACTAATTTACAGACCAAGAAAGGAAGAAGAAACAGAAAACAGAATGAGAGAACAGAAACTGTCAGAATTTTGTGATTCATGACACCAGAACTGCTTCAGAGTGATGTCACTTTTCTAGAATTTATTACACATTTCAGATTGAGGGAATTTTTTTTTTTCTGAAGGGACTTTTAAATTTTATATGAAAAAATTGCTTAAGCCCTGTTTTCTCAAAGTGGAACCATAGCAATATTTACTTTATCATCAAAGTGTCCTGAAGGGAGAGATGTGGGGACAGTTTCAAGGGTCATGTTTAACCTTAGGTTTGTTGCACAATGTGAGCAAACAGCAGCAACTCTGGATATTTTGTATTCTTGGTATTCTGAAAACAATTGGGTGTCAATCAAATAAACATATTAAACCAGGGTCACTTAGTAAATGAACGATTGTGTGGACTCATTTTAAAAGTGAGTAATCCCTTGGAAAACCAATTGATCATAATTATGTATATACATTGTATGTATGCTGTATGTTGGAGTTACATGCAGTAGTGAGCGGAGCTGGGGTAGGGTAGGTGGAGTGAAGTGGGCGGTGGAAAAAGTTACATCTGTAGGAGTCTATTGATCCATGACAGGGTAAAATTTTTTTCCCTTGGTGTACTCTCCCCTAGGACACTTTACATCATACCAACCTTTAACATGGTGTTTGTAAACTTTCTGGGTGATATCACAGTGAGAAATGGATTTTTATGTTGCAACCTTAGCACATACATAAGTACATTTCAGGAAGGAATGGCATGTTCTTAAAGTGCCTTTTTGTAGACAAACTTGTATTGGAAATTCTACAGCTAAAATTTTACAACCCTGTCTGATTGTTCTGTGTTATCTTCTCCTCTGTATAGCCTGTGTTTTTCTTGCAGCTCATTTAGGACTTGTTTTCTTATTTGGTGTTATTTGTGTATGAGGTTCACTGGCTGTTTTAGATAGTAAGCGCATGAGGAAGCCTTCCAGGAGGGAAGTGTTTCGTAGTATGCCATAGGGTTCTTGATCCTACCTTGTTCATTATTTTTTGAAGGCTCTACTGAAGGTTAGAAGATCTGCTCATCAAATCTGTAGGCGACATAGAGCTGGCAGTCATATCTAATATACTGAAAGACAAAATCAAGATTCAAAGTGAACTATGAATGTTGGAATGAAAACCAGTATGATTTAATCAAACACAGACCAATATAAAAGCCCTTTACTGAGGCTGAAAATAGAAATCAAAAGAGATTCCTGGATTGCCACAACAATGCATGTGCAAAAATAGAGGTGTTGGTTTACTCTAAGTGCAAAATGATATATTTGCTCCATAAGCAGCTAATGTAATTTTGGGCTGAACTAATAGAAATGTGGTATATAGCTTACCAAGAAGGTAGCAGTTTCCCGTATCCTGGGCTAGAGGCTTGTCTCGCTCTACCTACCTCATTTTAGTACAGATATTGACAAGTTAAAGATTACCGTGGGCTCTCAGGGTGTGAGGGAAGAGGAAACCATGCTTTATGGGGAAGAGTTTGAGCAAATGTTTAGGCTGGAGAAGAGGTGAATGGTATGATTGCCACTTCAAATATTTGCCTAGCTGTCATGTGGCAGAGTTGGGGGAGAGTAGTTTTTGTTGATCCCCAGGGCAGAGTTGGGACCAAAGGGTAAAAGTGTCAGGGAGTTGACTTTGATTCTAATAATTAAGGTTTCTCGAGATTACAGCAAGTTACTGCATGAAAAGTGAATCGTTTATCCACATGAGTATTTGGCAAAGGCTGAGTGACCATCTGGCTAGGATGCTATGGCAGAGATCAGCTGAATTAGGCAGCAGGTTGAAATAAGTGATCTTTATGGTTGAATTTGAGAATTTTCTCAATTATTTTAAAGTATTGTGAAAGTGATTTTATATATAGATGAATGTAAGGGATTTAATATTCAAGCTTGTAGGAACTTCAGATGGACATGGTAGAGCATTTTCTGTCTAAAAGCTCTGTGAAAACAACCTCTTATTTATAGAAAACACAACCTCGTTATTTCTTTTTTTCTTTAAGCTGTTTTGTATTGGGATATAGCTGGCTAACCATGCTGTGATACTTGAAGGTGAGCGGAAAGGGGCTCAGCCATATATGTGTCCATGTGTCCATTCCCCATTCCCCTTCCATCCAGGCTGCCACACGGCATCGAGCAGTTCCCTACACTATACAGTAGGTCTTTGTGGATGAAAAGGGATTCATTATTTCTTGTCTGCATTTTTAAATCCAAAAAGCTCTGAAAATCAAGTTTTTGAATCTCACGTTGAAACTGCCTTAACTGAACTGAGGTGAGATATCTTGGTCTTTATCCCATTTGGAATGAAAGTTCATACATATCTCTGCAGAAATAATAGTGTGTTTAATTACAAGGTGCTTTTCCAGACCCTGTTGGGGGTACACAGTACATGTTTTTTTGCTGCTAACACCTTTCAAGTATGTGAAAAAATGTTCAATTCTAAGCCATCTATTTCCAAATGACTTGCTTAAAGGATAGTTATTATTCATTTCAGTTCAGTTCAGTCACTCAGTCGTGTTCGACTCTTTGTGACCCCATGAATCACAGCACGCCAGGCCTCCCTGTCCATCACCATCTCCCAGAGTTCACTCAGACTCACGTCTATCAAGTTGGTGATGCCATCCAGCCATCTCATCCTCTGTCGTCCTCTTCTCCTCCTGCCCCCAATCCTTCCCAGCATCAGGGTCTTTTCCAATGAGTCAACTCTTCTCTTGAGGTGGCCAAAGTACTGGAGTTTCAGCCTCAACATCAGTCCTTCCAAAGAAATCCCAGGGCTGATCTCCTTCAGAATGGACTGGTTGGATCTCCTTGCAGTCCAAGGGACTCTCAAGAGTCTTCTCCAACACCATAGTTCAAAAGCATCAACTCTTTGGTGCTCAGCTTTCTTCACAGTCCAACTCTCACATCCATACATGCCCACTGGAAAAGCCATAGCCTTGACTAGATGGACTTTTGTTGGCAAAGTAATGTCTCTGCTTTTGAATATGCTATGTAGGTTGGTCATAACTTTTCTTCCAAGGAGTAAGCGTCTTCTAATTTCATGGCTGCAGTCACCATCTGCAGTGATTTTGGAGCCCCTGAAAGTAAAGTCTGACACTGTTTCCACTGTTTCCCCATCTATTTCCCATGAAGTAATGGGACCGGATGCCATATCTTCGTTTTCTGAATGTTGAGCTTTAAGCCAACTTTTTCACTCGCCTCCTTCACTTTCATCAAGAGGCTCTTTAGCTCCTCGTCACTTTCTGCCATAAGGGTGGTGTCATCTGTATCAGTTCAGTTCAGTTCAGTCGCTCAGTCGTGTCCGACTCTTTGCGACCCCATGAATCGCAGCACGCCAGGCCTCCCTGTCCATCACCATCTCCCGGAGTTCACTCAGACTCATGTTCATCGAGTCCGTGATGCCATCCAGCCATCTCATCCTCTGTCGTCCCCTTCTCCTCCTGCCCCCAATCCTTCCCAGCATCAGAGTCTTTTCCAATGAGTCAACACTGTTTCCCCATCTATTTCCCATGAAGTGATGGGACCAGATGCCATGATCTTCATTTTCTGAATATTGAGCTTTAAGCCAACTTTTTCGCTTTCCTCTTTCACTTTCATCAAGAGGCTTTTTAGCTCCTCTTCACTTTCTGCGATAAGGGCGGTATCATCTGCATATCTGAGGTTATTGATATTTCTCCCAACAATCTTGATTCCAGCTTGTGCTTCTTCCAGCCTAGCGTTTCTCATGATGTACTCTGCATATAAGTTAAATAAGGGTGACAATATACAGCCTTGATGTACTCCTTTTCCTGTTTGGAACCTGTTTCCTATTTGGAAGTCTGTTGTTCCATGTCCAGTTCTAACTGTTGCTTCCTGACCTGCAGATAGGTTTCTCCAGGAGGCAGGTCAGGTGGTCTGGTATTCCCATCTCTTTCAGAATTCTCCAGTTTATTTTTATTATTATATTATATACCACAGTTATAGTATCATATTCCACAGTTATATTGTTATTATTACTTACCTTATAATTAGATATAATTAGTAGTTCTTATTTTTTCAGAGTAGCTTGAATCCATTGGTCAGAAATCCAAACAATAAGCCACTTTACTAATGTAGGCTAGAATGATTCTTGGAACAATTATTGAGTCCCTAAACCTTGTCAGTAGAGAAGGTAATGGCACCCCACTCCAGTACTCTTGCCTGGAAAATCCCATGGATGGAGGAGCCTGGTAGGCTGCAGTCCATGGGGTCTCGAAGAGTTGGATACAACTGAGCGACTTCACTTTCACTTTTCACTTTCATGCATTGGAGAAGGAAATGGCGACCCACTCCAGTGTTCTTGCCTGGAGAATCCCAGGGACGGGGGAGCCTGGTGGGCTGCCGTCTGTGGAGTCGCACAGAGTCAGACACGACTGAAGCATCTTAGCAGCAGCAGCAGCAGCAAACCTTGTCACAGAAAGAAATTGCTTTACAACCAAATCTATCCTAGATAATGAAACGGTAAGTTGCTCTGCCACTTCCATATTTATTTTTTTATGAAGAGGTTAGTGGCAAAAATGAACTGTGTCAAAGGTCTCCTCCGAAGCATATTTGATATTACTTAAGACTGGCAGTAGGTGACGGCATCAGACTTTGCTGGCCTGGGAGGAGGATTCAGTGGGATCCGTTAGTTAATGACTTTCATTTTACAAATAATTTCTGCCACTATTACTCATTCTGTAGACATTTATGGAACACCTACTCCAGGCTGGCCCTCGGCTGGGCAAGACGAATGAGATGGAAGTAGTGGCCTTAACATGCTCGTGTACTAATTCCATCCTCAAAACAACACGTCAGATAGGCAAGGCAGATATTGTTCCCATCAAAGATGAAAAAATGGAGTCTGCAGGGAATGAAGTAACTCTCTTAGGGTCACACATCCAGTAAGTGGTAGAACAGGACTGGAATCCAAGGCTGTAATTCAGAATGCACGTATTTTACCATCGTATTACCATATATTAAGGACCTGTTGTTTACCATACAAAGTGTATCTTCTCATCCAGATTTTATCTTCGACTTTCCTTTTACTTGGCCACTCAGAATTTGTAGCCACTTTTATGTGTGGAGAAGGCATTGTGAAATGAGTTTTATGGGAAATTGGTCTCCAATTTCTTTTTAATATTTATTATAATTAAAAATGTTTTATTTGGCTGCACTGGGTCTTAGTTGTGGCATGTGAAATTTTTAGTTGTGGCATTCGAACTCTTGGTTGCAGCACGTGGGATCTATTTCCCTTGACGGCATCAAACCTGGGCCCTCTGCCTGCCTTGGGAGTGTGGAGTCTTAGCCACTGGACTAACAGGTAAGTCCTTCTAATTTCTTCCAAAGAAAGCCCAAATGCCCAGACTCTCCCTATTCTTCCCCCGGCAGTCCCCTGGCAGTTTCAGGAACATCAACCAAACTCAGTCAATAAGATACAGGTCCCTGGAGGTCAGACAGAACAGAGGCGCGGGGACAGCCTGGAATCCGCGCTGTCGAAGCTGAGAGGCGTGGGGACAGCCTGGAATCCACGCTGGTGAAGCTGGTGCACTGCGCTCAGCAGTGCCAACTGTGCTTCCCTTTTCCTAAACGTCCCTGATTTCAGACCATTTTCTGGACCTGGTTTTCATCCCTCTGGGTCTGTTCTGTGAGCCATCTGATTTCCTTTCACTTCATTTGTTCACAAAAGTTAGCCTGAGTCAGTTTCTGTGGTTTTCAAGCTAGGACTTTAGAGAACCATCTTACAGACTGGGAGTGGGAATTGGTCAGATTTTGGACGTATTTTGAAGAGAGACCTGATGGAATGTGTTGAGGCATTGGATGTGGAATGTGAAAGAAAGGAGTCAAGGTTGCCTTCAAAATTTTTGTTCTGAATAATTGAAAGAATAAAGCTACCATCAAGTCCAGTTCTTTATTACTGCAAATCTTCCCCCAAGTAGTGAATTAAAACAGCAACCTTTTATTTTTCTTTTTTAAAAGATATCTCTGCTGAACTGGGCCTCTCGCAGCATAATGGCTGGGTTTTGAGAGGGAGCAGTCCCTGAGGGTGAACATCCCAGGTGACCCTGGAAGAAACTGCAGGGTCTTTTATGACCTAGTCTCAGAACCCACATTGTGTCACTTCCTCCATCGTCTATGCCTAGGATTATTCATGGACTCATTCAAACAGGAGGGGACACTGGAGCCACAAAGAACCTGCAGCTGTGTTTTGAAATGTTATCAAAGAATTCTAAGAAAGGTGGGGAAAATGGAGAGAGGAACAAGTTGAGGGGCTTATCATGTGTTTGGACACGTTAAGTAGATGTCTGTTAGGATTCAAGAAGGGAAAGTGGGTAGGCAACTGGGTTATGAGTCAGGTGTTCAGGTGAGAAGTTGAGGCTAAAGATAAAAATTTAGGAGTTGTCTGTGTGTACCTGGTGTTTAAAGGTTTTGAGGTCAAAGAGTGCCTGCCATACCTCCAGCTTTATTGTACTTGCTCGAAATTACTTTGGCCATTTGGGGTCTTTCATGGTTCTAAATGAATTTTAGGATTGTTTTTTGTATTTTAATAAAAATGCCATTGATATTTTGATGGGAACTGTGTTGAATCCACAGATCACTTTGGAAAGTGTTGACATTTTAACAGTATTAATTCTCCAGTGCGTGAACATGAGATGGCCTTCCATTTATTTGTGTCTTTTAAATTTTCTTTTGTCATTGTTTTGTAGTTTTCAGTCTGCAGGTCTTTCTGTTGTTTTGTTAAGCTTATTCCTTATTCTTATTTTGGATGCTACTATAAATGGAATTATTTTCATTTCTTTTTCAGATAGGCTGTTGTTAGTATATAGAAACACAGTTTTTCATATGTTGATTTTACATCTTGTAGCTTTACTGAACTAATTCAGTAAACTAATTCATCTTTCAGCTTTTACTGAATTTGCTTATTAGTTCCATAGTTTTCGTAGGGTCTTTACAGTTTCTACATGTGAAGTCGTGTCATCTTTAAACAGGGGTAATTCCACTTCTTTCTTTCTGATTTGAGTGGCTTTTATTTCTTTTTGTTGGACTAGTTTCTCTTGCTAGGACTTCCAGTACTGTGTTGAAAAGGAAAGGTAAGAGTGGGCATCCTTGCCTTGTTCTGGATCTTAGAAGGAAATCTTTTGGCTTTTCATTGTTGAGCATGATGTTTGCTGTGGGTTTTTATTGTATTAAAGTAAGTTTCTTCTATACTTAATTTGTTGAGAGTTTTTTAAAATTGAAGGATAATTGCTTTACAGAATTTTGTTTTCTGTCAAACCTCTTGTTGAGAGTTTTTAATTGTGAAAAGATGTAAATATTGGGAAATGTTTTTTATGCATCCATTGTGATGATTCATGTGATTTTAATCCTTTATCCTGTTAATATGGTGTATCATGTTGATTGGTTTGTATGTATTGAATCATTCTTGTACCACAAAGATACATTTTACTTAGTCATGGTGAATGATATATGCTGTTATATTGCTGTTATATTTTGAGGATTTTTGTGTCTGTTATCGGGAGGATACTGATCTGAGGTTTTTTTCTCTTGCGATATCTTTTGTCTGGCTTTGGTTTCAGACTAACTTCATAGAATTAGTTTGAAAGTGTTTATTCTAATTTCAGGAAGAATTTAGGGAAGGCTGGTGTTCTTTATAAATGTTTGGTAAAATTCATCCATGAAGTCATTTGATCCTGGTCTCTTCCTATGTTGGAAGTTTTAAAACCATTCCTTTGGCTTTTTCATTTGTTGCTGGTATGTGCAGAGTCTCTGTTTCCCCTTGACCCAATCTTGGTAGGTTGTGTCTAGATTGTCCAGTTTTTTGGCATAGGATTGCATGTGTTTAGGTTGTCTAATTTATTGGCATGTGGTTGTTCATAAGAGTCTCTTATGAGCCTCTTTATTTCTGTGAGATTAGTTGTAATGTCTCCTCTTTTATTTCTGATTTTATTTATTTGTGTCTTCTCTCTCTCTCTTTTATCCCCTAGCCTAGTGAAGGGTTTGTTGATTTTATTTAATTTTTTCAAAAATCAACTCTTATGTTATCAGTTAAAAAATGTTTATCTGTTCTCTAGCATTTATTTATGCCCTAATATTTATTAGCCCTTAGTTATCCATTCTTGGAGATATTCCTTCTTTCTGCTAATTTTGGGCTTAGTTTCTTCCTTGAGGTGTAAATTGAGATTGTTTATTTGAGATCTTTCTTATTTTTCAGTACAAGTATTTATTGCTGTAAACTTTACTTTCTGTACTGTTTTTTCTGCATCTCATTGGTTTTGGTATGTTGTATTTTTATTTTCATTTGCCTTGAGATATTTTCTAATTTGATTTCTTCTTAAACCCAATAGCTTTTTAAAAGAATGTGTTGTTTAATTTCCATGTACTTGTTAATTTTTCCAGTCTCATTCCATTGTAACTGGAAAAGATAGTTGGAATTATCTCAGTATTCTCAAATTTGTTAAGGTTTGTTTTGTACCCTAACACGTGATATGTTCTGGACAATGTGTTTCTGTGAAAGAATGAAGGCTGGAAATGTCCTATTGTGCCATCTTGCTGACCTTTTTAAAAAGAAACTGCAAACTTGTTCCCAGAGTGACTGTACAATTTTGTATTCCCACTAGGAATGTATTGAGTGATTAATTTTCTTTACATCTTTACCAGCTTAAGTATTGTAAATATTTGTGTAGTGATGTTTCATTAAGGTTTTAATTTGGATTTCCTTAGTGGCTAGTGATGTAGAAGATCTTTTCATGTGCTTACCTGCCATCGGTACTCACATCAATGAAATGTCTGTGCATATATTTTGCCCATTTTCCAGTTGGATTATCTTTTACTGTTGAGTTTTGAGAATTCTTTTTATATCCTAGATAGTCATTCTTTGTCAGATAGGTGGTTAGTAAATATTTTCTCAGTCTGGACCTTGCCTTTTCACTCTGGTAAGTAGGACCTTTCACAGAGCAAATACAAATTTTGGTAAAGTCCAACTTATAAATTTTTATTTTTGTGTATCATGCTTTTGATTTCAAGGCTAACTTTGCCTAGCCCTAGATCAATTGTCTCATATTTAATTTTTCTAAAGTTCTATAGTTTTACATTTAACATTTAAATCCAAGATCCACTTTGTGTTAATTTTTGCAAATGAGTGAGGGTTAGAACAAAGTTCTTTTTCTTTTTGTTTATTTGCCTGTGTACACCCCATTAGTTCAGCTTCATTCATTGAAAAGAGTCTTTTTCCTCTATTGAATTACATTTACACCTTTGTAAAAAATCAGCTGGGCATAAATATGTGGGTCTGCTTCTGAGTTCTCTATTCTATTTCATTGAGTTTATATGTCTGTCTCTCCACTGATATTACATAGTCTCAGTTATTGTAACTATGTAAGTCTGGAAATCAGATAGGTTAATTCCTTCTCCTTTGTCTTTCTTTTTTAAAAATATTTTAGATATTTTCATTCTTTTGTTTTTCCATATACATTTTAGGATAATTTTATCTATCTCTATAAGAAATCTAGATGGGATTTTGATAGGAATTGTGTTAGACCTGTGTTAAATCTTGATCCAGAGGAATTAGAAAAAGAACAACAAAGCCCAGAGTCAGCAAAAAGAAGAAAATAATAAAGATCAGAAAGGAAATAAATAGATTCCCCTAAAGAAAATATCACTGAATTCAAGAGCTGTTTTCTTTTTAAAGGATGCAAAATGGACAAACCTTTAGCCAGGCTTATTAAGAAAAAGAGAGGGAGAACCTAAATATAAAAACTAAGAAATGGAAGAGGAGAAATTACAACTGATATCACAGAGA
The DNA here is from genome assembly GCA_917880005.1 of Nanger dama. Taxonomy (NCBI): domain Eukaryota; kingdom Metazoa; phylum Chordata; class Mammalia; order Artiodactyla; family Bovidae; genus Nanger; species Nanger dama. Next base: position 5,484,940 of record CAKJTW010000029.1, read on the forward strand.
TACAAGAAATCATGAGAATTCTGTGAACAGTTATATGCTAACAAATTGGACAACTTAGAAGAAATAGATAAACTTCCAAAAACATACAATCTTCCAGACTGACTCAAGAAGAAATGGGTAATCTGAATAGATTGATCGCAAGTAGTTAAATTTAATCAGCAATAAAAAAATTCCCAGCAAACATAACTCCAGGATTGTATGTTTTGGACATTTCATAAGGGAATTCTACCACAATTATAAAGCAGAGCTAATACCTATCTTCCTCAAGCTATTCAAAAATTTGAAGAGGAGGGAGCACTCCCAAATTCTTTCTATGAGGTCACCATTACTTTGATGCCAAAACCAAAGACACTATGAAAGGAAATGTTTTTTTACAAGCCAAAAATCTCTAATGAATATAGATGCAAAAATGATCAACAAAATGTTAGCAAGTGAAATTCAACCATATATAAAAAGGATCATACCCTGTGATAAAGAGTGGTTTAGTCTAAGAATGCAAGATTGTTTCATTATCTGCAAATCAATGTGGTATACCATGTTAATAAAATGAAGAATAAAAATCACATGATCATCTCAAAAGATACAGAAAAAGCATTTGACAAAATTCAACATCCATTCAGGGTAAAAACTCTTACCAAGTTGTTCCACAGCAAATAAATCTCAACATAATAAAGGCCATTTATGACACACCCACAGCAAACATATTTTATATGAAAAGCTGAAAAGATTTTCTCTAAAATCAGGAAAAAGACAAGGATGCCCAGTCTTGCCACTTCTGTTTAACAGTTTTTGGAAGTCCTAGCCAAAGCGACTGACAGGAGAAAGAAAAGGCATCTAAATTAGAAGGGAAGAAATAGAATTATCACTATTCTCAGATGACATGATCCTAAATATAAAAAACCCTAGAGTCTCCAGCAAAAACTATTAGCACTAGCAAAAGAATTCAGTAATTAATTACTGAAGATTAATACACAAAAATCTGTTTCTTTCCTATAAACTTATGAACCATCAGAAAGAGAAAGCAAGAAAATGACCCTGTTCAAAGTTGTTTCAAAAGAGTGAAACACCCAAGAATAAACTTAACCAAGGAAGTGAAAGAGATGTACTATGAAAACTATGAAATACTGATAAAGTAAATTGAAGGTGATACAAAGAAATGGACAGATATCACATGTTCATGGTTTGGAAGAATTAATATTGTTAAAAATTTCTATCAACCAAAGCAAAGTACATATCGAATGCAGTCCTTATCAAGATACCCATGACATTTTTCACGTAATTAGGACTTGACTGAGTGACAGAGCATGAGCCCGAGAACAAAGAATCCTAAGATTTATACGGAACCACAGATGACCCCAATAGCAAAAACAATCTTGAGAAAAAAGGATGAAGTTTGGAGAGACCACACTTTCTGACTTCAGACTATACTACAGAGCTATCGTCATCAAAACAGTATTGTACTGAAACAAAACCAGACACATAGATCAATGGAACAGAGTAGAGAGCCTGGAAACAAACCCATGCACATACGTGCCGTTACGATATGATTTCCCTGGTAGCTTAGTGGTGAAGCCTCCGCAGTCTGCCTGCAGTGCAGGAGACAGAGGAGATGCAGGCTCGATCCCTGGGTCAGGAAGATCCCTGGAGGAGGAAATGGCAACCCACTCCAGTATTCTTGCCTGGGAAATCCAATGGACAGAGGAGCCTGGCGGGCTACAGTCCATGAAAAGAGTCAGACCTAACTGAAAGACAAAGAAGGCAAAAATATACAGTGGGGAAAAGACAGCTTCTTCAATAAGTGGTGCTGGGAAAACTGGAGAGAATGAATGAAATTAAAACATTTTCTTATACCATACAAAAATAAACAAAATGGATCACAGACCTAAATGTAAGCCCAGAAACTATAACACTCCTAGGAGAAAACATAGGCAGAACACTTATGGACATAGTTTAGAATATTGCTTTTGGATCGGTCTCCTCAGGTAAAGGAAACAAAAGCAAAAATAAACAAATAGGACCTACTTAAACTTAAAAGCTTTGCATAGCAAAGAAACCACTGAGAAAACAAAAAGACAGCCTCCTGAGTGGGAGGAAATATTTGCAAATGACATATCCAATAAGGGTTAAAATCCAAAATATATAAACAGCTCACACACTGAAATATCAGAAAACCCTTAAGCAACACAATTTGAATGAACAGAAGACCCAAGCAGACATTTTTTTCCCCCAAAGAAGATATACAGCTGTCCAATAGGCACATAAAAAGATGCTCAGCATTGTTGCTGATTATCAGGGAAATGCAAGCCAGAATCATAATGATTACAAGTAGATATCCCCTCATGCCTGTTAGGATGGCTATCGTCAAATAATCTACAAATAACAAAAGTTGGCAAGGATGTGGAGAAAAGGGAGCCCTAATACAGTGCTGATGGGAATGTAACTTGGTGTGGCCATTATGGAAAGCAGTATGGAAGTTCCTCAAGAAACTAAAACTAGGGGCTTTCCCTGTGGGCCAGGGGTGGGGAGTTTGCCCTCCGGTGCCGGGGATGCAGGCTCGATCCCTGGTCAGGGAGCTGGGAAGCAGCGTTGCAGGCTATTCAGTGGAGACTTTAAAAAAATGGTCCACCTTAAAAAAATCTTTAAAAAAATTAAAAATAGAACTACCACAAGACCCGGTAATTCCACTCCTGTGTGTGTACATACATACATACATATATATATATGAAGAATGACCCTTATTCAAAAAGATATATGCATCCTCATGTTCATAGAAGCACTATTTAAAAGAGCCAAGATGTGGAAGCAACCTAAGTGTCTATCAAAAGATGAGTGGATAAAGAAGTGGGAAACATATACACTGAAATATTACTCAGCCATTAAAACAATGAAATTTGCCATTTGCAACAACATGGGTGGATCCGGAGGATGTTATGCTTAGTGAAATAAGTGAAAGAAACGTAAGTAGTGTATGATAATCACATATATGTGGAACCTAAATAAAATGGTGACTATAACAAAACAGACGCAGACTCACAGACACAGAAAACAAGCTAGCAGTTACCAGTGGGAAGAGGGATGGCGGAGGGGACTCAGAGATGCAAGCTACTTAAAGTGTGAGAAGATAAGCTGTAAGTATGCATTGTGCAGGTTTCCCAGGTGGCTCAGTGATAAAAAATCCGTCTGCCAATGCAGGAAATGTAGTTTCCATTCCTGGGTCAGGAAGATCCGCTGGAGGAGGAAATGGAAACCCACTGCAGTATTCTTCAGAGAAAGCTGGTGGCTACAGTCCGTAGGGTTGAAAAGAATCAGATGTGGATGAGCAACTCAGCAGAGCACAGCATATATTGTACAGCACAGGGAAGAGTTGATAATAACTTGAAATGAAATATAATCTATAAAAATATTGAATCACTGTGGTGTACACCTGAAGCTCATATAATATTTTAAATCAGCCGTACTTTAGTTAAACAATAGGTGTCCATCTCAAGATAGCACAGAAAGACAGGAAACTGTCAAATAAAGAGGAAAGACGGAAACAATACAAGAAGAAATCATTGAAATAGATCTCAAACTTCACATTCTAGAATATTTGCTACACCAATATATACCTATGTGGGGGCAAGTTTACATTTATTTCTTCAATCAGAAAAATGAAGTCAGGTTACAGCAGTTTGATCGAGAGTATAGAAAGACTCTGGCTTAGACATCTGCATGCCTGGTTATAATCAAAGTTCTGCCTTTAAACCTCTTCATACCTCCTTTGTATCTTTTTGTCAAATAGGATTATAATCAAGTTATTTCATATGATTTTATATCTTGCTGTATTGGAATAAATCATAAGACTAGGTAGAGATTTAAGCCTAGAATCATAGGTTCTGGCCCTGCCCCTTTTACCAGCTTTATGCCATTAAGCCACTTATCCTCAGTGCCTTATTTTCATGTACAAAATAAGAGAGTTATACTTCCTCCTAGCTTTCTGTATTAGGAATGAAAATTTTATTATCCCCATTTAACATATGAAGTTTGTAGGTTTCAGAAAGTCCTAAGGGAAATTAACCCTGAATATTCATTGGGAGACTTGATGCTGAAGCTGAAGTTTCAATACTTTGGCCAAGAGCCGACTCATTGGAAAAACCCTGATGCTGGGAAAGATTGAAGGCAAAAGTAGAGGAGGGCAGCAGAGGATGAGCTGGTTAGATAGCATCACTGACTCAATGTACATGAGAGGACAGAGGAGCCTGGCATGCTGCAGTCCATGGGGTCACAAAGAGTCAGATGTGACTTAGCAACTGAAAACAACAACAGGTTACAGAAAATCTAAATCCGTTGTCTAAGGGCACACAGCTTATTGATCAGGGACAAGACTGCTGCTGCTGCTGCTAAGTCACTTCAGGTGTGTCTGACTCTGTGCGACCCCATAGACGGCAGCCCACCAGGCTCCCTCGCCCATGGGATTTTCCAGGCAAGAGTACTGGAGTGGGGTGCCATTGCCTTCTCCGGGGGACAAGACTAGGAACAGTCCATATCCAAACATTTTTATTTTGCTTTTTAATATTGGCTGTGCTGGGTCTTAGTTGCATCATGTGGGATCCAGTTCTCTGAGCAGGGATTGAACCAGGGCCCCCACTTTGGGAGCTGAGGGTCTTAGCCAGTGTACTACCAGGGAAGTCCCTAAACATTTTAAAATTAATGCAGAATATACTTGACAGAAAAGTGACCATCTACATGGTATGATCTGAAGGACTGATGGTTGCTGAACATTTTGCTCACAATTACTCTCTTCTTGGCTCACCATGGCATCTGAAAATTTCATCTCTGTTCATTTCTTTAGGTTCAGCCACCAGAGACTTTGTGAAAAGCAATGCCACACTGAAAAGGCGTATATAACCCACCACCGAGACCGATGCTGAAGCTCTGATAAAGGCTCTGATACAAAGAGCCGACTCATTGGAAAAGACCCCGATGCTGGGAAAGACTGAGGGCAGGAGGCCACGGAGGACGAGACAGCTGGATGGCATCGTGGTCACAACAGACATGAGTTTGAGCAAACTCCGGGCGATAGTGAAGGACAGGGCAGCCTGGCGTGCTGCAGCTCATGGGCTGCAAAAGTCGGACACGGGTGAGTGAACAGCAGCACCTGAGACTTCAGCGCCCGTACTTCAGTTGCGTTGCTCCGGCGTGGAGGCAATGGCGCCTACCAAGGGCGCTTTCAGGTTCTGAACAAAAGCCAAGGTAAGGCATCAGTGCTGGAATTTATGGAAGTCCGTGTCCCAAACGGAGTGGACTTTGCAAGTCTTTCAGTGTGACATCAACGTAGATCATTAATGTGAGGAAACGTTTCATGATGAGAATGATTTGTAAAATTCTGCGGTATATTTGTTCTGTGAAATGGAAACCTGTCAGCCAGACACCAAATGCAGCTCAGCGTGCTGGGGAGCTCTCACAGAACTGTTCGAGTTGCCCCAGTGATGGCCAGTGGCTCTGTGTGCCTTGGGCCCAGTCCCGTGGAAGGGCGCCAGTGCTGAGCAGAGTGCCTGGCCTGGCCTCTGGGGTGGTCACTTACAGTGGTGCAAGGGGAGGGCACATTCCAAGTGTCAACGGGGGATGGGTTCTAGACAATAATATTCATCAGGAAGGCACGCAGAGGGCTGCTCAGGGCGCGCTGGTGGTAAGGAACCCACCTGCTAATGCAGGAGACATGAGTCGTGGCTTCCGCCCCTGGGTGAGGACGATCCCCTGGGGGAGGGAATGGCAGCCCACTCCATATTCTTGCCTGGAGAATTCCATGGACAGAGGAGCCTGGCGGGCTGCAGTCCATGGGGTCGAAAAGAGGCAGACACAACTGAAGCCACTGGGCACGCACACAGGTGTGCTAAGTCAGGAGGGGAAGAAGGCATATATAGGAGGCAGGATTTGTGATGGTCCTAGCGCTAGGCTAACTCAGAGCAGGGGTACAAACAGATAAAGAGACGGAGAGGAGGGGTGAAGGCAAAAGTTAGCCTTACTTACAGGGAGGGAATACAGAGTTTAGGGCTGTTTAAAGGTGAGATTAAATGAAATGGGTTGGATTGATCATCCTGTTCTGGCATTACGTTTGAATGTTTTTTGAATTCTGATCTGTGTATTTCCTCATAATACATATGCCAGTGTTGAAGTGGTTCAGTGACCCAGGGATGAGTCCACGGAGTCACTTTACGGAGACAGAGAGATGGGTTTCTAACCTTGCAACTATTAGGCTGCGTTCAGGCCCCACTTAAGAATATTACCCGGATTTAAGATAATCCTCAGAGGATTTTGTTTCCATTAAAAATTTGGCGCACAGGATAGACGTAATCCTTGGATCCTTCATTTAATAAAATATAAGGGGAAATGGGTGCACATATACCGGGACCCTGAGATAGCAGATGATTAGAAATAACTTGATTGGAATATATTCAGACCAATAAAAATACATTTGAAACCTTTGGGTGACTCTTCATGTGAATCCGAGAAATGCAGCTTCCCCTCTCCTTTTCTACTCTAATCCAGAAAAAAAAAAAATCTCTCTTCTACAGAGTATTACAGAAGCATTTATGCTTGCCAATATTCATAGGGTGCCAAGGCCTGGTATTACTGATTCTTGAAAGTCAGGGAGGAAATTTTAAGCATGTGCCCAGTAGCAAAACACTGCACTAGATGCTTTGAAGTTAAATGATGTTAAGGAGATATGGCCGAACCTCTGAAAAAAATGTGAAACATTCCTTATTGAATATATTGTGCTGCTTTCAAAATTGGTGGCATTTTTGTACCATGTTACAGTTTCAAAGTAATTTTGTAGGCTTCTTTTCATTTGATACTAGTCATATGTGAGTGTTTATTGTGTTCCAGGTATCATAAAATATCACCTCATTTAATCTTTCCGAGAAGCCTCATTCTAAGAATTAGGCAGGTACTGTTATCTTTACAGATAAGATCCTCATGGCAGTTCTGACGGTAGTCCAAACAAGCTTTTAACATAGTTTAGAGACAGGCTCATTGAAGGTTAAATGACTTCCATAAGGCTATATGACCTAATGACCTAGTCTTCTTAACCCTTTCTCATAGACTACAGTGATACCAGCATGTGAACTTTCTGACATTAAATGTCTTTAATGTACTATCTTTATACCAACCCTTGGTTTATATCTTTATATCTAAGGCCAACATTTTATGTTGAAAGAAGCAGGATACTGTGCCACGGATTTATTCAATAACTTATGTAGCCTCATAGATTAGACTGAGACGTGGAGGGAGAACTACCCCCCTCCCTCCAGATTTTAAGAGGGCAGGTCTATTTGATTAAGTGGAGAACTTTGTTAAGGAGACGGACTCATAGTAAGAAACTTCCTCCTGTTGGCTGTTCCAGGGCAGTCTTGTTTGGGCCATGTGATGATGTGTGTGAGCATGGCTATCTTAGATTTGGGTACTTGGAAATAAACTTTGAGACAGATTTTCTGCAGAAAGTTTGCTCCAAATGTATTCAGGAGAGAGATCTATAAGGTCGTGGGGAAGACAGGACTGGGCTGAGGGAGACGCTGACCTGTATTTCTGTGGCTTCGGGACCCCAGCTGATGTTACAGGGAGCACTGGAGCGCAGATGACCCTCTAGCGTTGTACCACATTGAGGCATGGGGACCAGACTTTTGTTCTCCTCCACAAGCCAGTTGCTGGCCATAGGTTGTCCCCTCGGAGGAGCGGTGATCCTGGGTCTGGCAGATCCCAGCGGTAGAGCCAGATCCCCAGAGGGAGCTCAGCTGTGAGTCACCAGCATCCAGTCTTCTTAGCAGCTGAGCTGTGAGTGTGTCCACCCTGAAGAGGGGACATGGGTGGAGTGCTCTAGTGTGCCCCACAGTCCATGCTAGTGCCCCTCAAATCCACTTTTTGTTGTCGTTCAGTTGCTCAGTCACATCTGACTCTTTGTGACCCCATGGGCTACAGCACACCAGGCTTCCTGTCCTCTGTCTCCCGGAGTTTGCACACATTCATGTCCATCGAGTCAGTGATGCTATCTAACCATCTCATCCTCTGCCGCCCCATTCTCCTTTTGCCTTTCATCTTTTCCCAGCATCTCAGTCCTTTCCAGTGAGTTGGCTTTTTGCACCAGGTAGCCAAAGTATTGAAGCTTCAGCTTCAGTCTTTCCAGTGAATATTCAGTGCTAATTTCCTTTAGAAGTGACTGGTTTGATTTTCTTGCAGTCCAAGGGACTCTTAATGATCTCCAGCACCACAAATTGAAAGCATTAGTTCTTTAGTGCTCAGCCTTCTTTATGGTCCAGCCCTCACATCTGTATATGACTATTGCAAAAACCATAGCTTTGACTATATGGACCTTTGTTGGCAAGCGATGTCTCTGCTTTTCAATACGTTGTTTGTGCTGTGCTTAGTTGCTCCGTTGTGTCTGATTCTTTGTGACCCCATGGACTGTAGCCCACCAGACTCCTCTGTCCATGGGATTCTCCAGACAAGAATACTGGAGTGGGTTGCCATGCCCTCCTCCAGGGGATCTTCCCAACCCAGGTCTCCTGCATTGCAAGTGGATTCATTACTGTCTGAGCCACCAGGGAAGCCCAATACGCTGTCTAGGTTTGTCAAATCCACTTGATTTTTATAATAAATTTCTCCTATCTGGGAACATTTTTTTAAATCAGATTTTGATTGGTCTTATTTCCTGGGAACTTACAAATAAGGCTTAGCAGGAAATCCTATAGCCCTTGAGCCATAGTTGATCTCAAGGCTGTAGCTAATACTTGTGTGATCCTTCTTTCCTGTTCATTCTAGGTTTCTCTCAATTCTGGCTAACCCTTCTGCTGGGCTAGGTGACTTACCTCTCAGAGGGTCCTGAACTCCTGGTTATTCCTGTGCCCTTCTTGGGGTATGGCTGCTGGTCTTATCCATCTACCATTAAATGGTAAGCCTGAGGCCATCACCTGACTGCCAGGCATACTCTTTACTTATGTGTAGAGCAGAAGTAAAGCTCCCCCTGCGCGCGGGGTTAATTACTTGCCCATGTGCCTGATTTTTTTGCCAATCTGCTCTCTTGGCATGAGGGCCCCCAAGTAGTTGGGTGGCAGCTGCAGCCTAAAATTCAAAGAGACTCCTACTGTGTGCCCAGGAAATTGTTTCCCTTCTTTGAGAGTTAGGACCTAGAGACCTTCAGAGCCTAAGCTTGTGTGGATCGCAAGTGGGTTCCTGGAGGCAGGGGTGGTAGATAGTTCTACTTCTTGGGTTTGGGACCCACGCATTCTACCTCAAGGGGACACAGGACCACGTGCCAGTCATTAAGACTGTATATTGAGTCCTAGAGGATCCTGCCATCTTCACAGAATACCATCTCTGGGACGGCCCCTTGTGTCACCAAAGAGACGTTCCACTGCTGGGTCACAGCAGACTTTTCAGTGAAGTGGTGAGGAACCGGAGTCGCGGTTCCCGTGGCTGTATGCTCCCTGCCACAGCACCTCTGCTGTGTGGTGGGCCCCTTGGTCTGAGGTAGTGTTTTGTGGAACCCTGTGTTGGAAGAACAGACACTCTTGTGGGTCTTTGGGTGAGATATGGTAACGTCTTATGGGAAACCCGTACCAGCTTTGTGGCACACCCAGTAGTTGACTTGCCCCTTGGTGGCTGGCTGATCTCTTTGAGGGATGGTGCCACGTGTTGGCTCTCTGGTGATATTCGGTGCTGGCACTTGGTAAGTGGGAGCCTGTGCTGTTGGTTTCATGCTTAGGTTTCAGCTCTGCAAGCGTGGCTTCTGTGTTTCGTGCACTGGCCCAGGCCTGGGGTGACTGAAGACAGAGATAGGCCAGTCTACTCTCTCCGGCTGGTTGTGTAACGTCTGCCCCCTGAGAGGTGAGAATTAACATGTGATACAAAAGTCTTCAGCATTCCTGCCCTCTCCCCTAGGCCATCCAAACGCCTCTTCCCAAACCTGTTTCTTCCCAGGCCTCCAGATTGGTTTCTGATAGCCCCCTGACTCTGAGAAGGCAATGGCATCCCACTCCAGTACTCTTGCCTGGAAAATCCCGTGGACAGAGGAGCCTGGTGGGCTGCAGTCCATGGGGTCGCTAAGAGTCGGACACGACTGAGTGACTTCACTTTCACTTCTCACTTTCATGCATTGGAGAAGGAAATGGCAACCCACTCCAGTATTCTTGCCTGGAGAATCCCAGGGACGGGGGAGCCTGGTGGGCTGCCGTCTATGGGGTCGCACAGAGTTGGACACGACCGAATTGACTTAGCAGCAGCAGCCCCCTGACTAACCAGCTAGGCCACTGACCGTGAGTTCATGGAGATTCTAGCCCCCGACCCCTTGTCTTTCTGTACAAAGTGGAAGACTGGTGTGTCACTTGAAGCTCTGTCCTCGGAAAAGACTGCTGTCTTCTGGGCCTCTAGACTGGGCTGTTTACAGCAACATCACTGGGTCTGGAGGCTCCCCAGGCAGCCTCAGGAGAGGAGCTCGCACAGCAGCCCTGGAAGGCGAGTGGGTTTGTGCCGCTCGCTTACGAAGCCTTTGAACCTGCTCATGCCTCATCCCTGTTGGACCATTTCCATCTTGTAACAATTCTTTTCTTTGGTCTCCAAAAGATGTGATGGTACCTTGCCCTCTGGGAAAGTTCAGAGACATAATAAATTCTGTATTTCCTGGGCTAAGGGTTAAGTAGCTTGTAAGAAAGAAATGCTGGTATCAGTCGCCCATAGTTCAGCAGCATCTAGGGAATTTGGCCATACGCTAGAAAGAGAATTTCAGAGAGAGTCAAAATACCTCCCGTGTCTAAACTGATAGGGCTCGTCAAGGCTGAATTATGAAGGAGGCAATTTTCTTTTTCTTTTTCCTTTTTATACAGTTTTTTACTTGAATGTTTTCATAGTAAAAATTGGAAAGTTCTTGGGTTTCTCTGTTCAAAAGACTTGGATACTAGCGCCAAAGCTTTTCAGCTGTGTGACCTTAAGCAAATTATTTAACCTGAGACTCAGCTTGCTAGTCAGTCCAGTCGCTCAGTCGTGTCCCTTTTCGGCCCCATGGACTTGGATTCCTCCCTGTCCATCACCAACTCCAAGAGCTTACTCAAACTCGTGTCCATTGAGTCATGATACCAACCAACCATCTCTCATAGGGAGAGAGGATTAAATGAGATATTCTTGGGACTTCCCCAGTGGTCCAGCAGTTAAGGCTCCATACTTCCACTGCAGAGGCCCAGGTTTGTTCCCTGGTTGGAGAACTAATTATCCCACACACCTTGAGGTATGGTCAAAAGGAAAAAAAAAAGGAAAAGAAAAATCATGCTTAGCATATAGGATATAGCATTTAAATAAATGCTGAGGAAACGATTGCAGAAATGACCGCTATTCTGAGCTGGTATGTGTGGAGTACCCAGTGCAGAACTTGGGAGGAGAGGTCAAGGGGATGAGGAAAAGGTCAGGAAGAGCTGGATGAAAGTGACAGTGTTAGCCGCTCAGTCGTGTCTGACTCTTGACCCGTGGACTGCGGCCTGCCAGGCTCCTCTGTCCACGGGACTCTCCAGGCAGGAACGCTGGGGCCAGCTGCCGTTTCCTCCTGCAGGGAGCTTCCCGACCCGGAGAGCGGCCCGGCTTCCTGCACTGCAGGCAGATTCCCTGCCGTCTGCGCCACCAGGGAAGCGGAAGTTGGCTCAAATGTCAGACTCTCTGCAAGCTGGGAGGCAGCAGGTACTGCGAATGTTCAGGAGCTCGAACCATCTAGAATCGTTCCCCTAAAATCTCTGAGAAATTACAGGGAGACCTGGAGGCCTATGCAGAGGGCGTGAGATTGGTGGGCAAGACCACTTTAAGGGGTGAGACTGGTAACGTTTACATTCCTTGACGGTCCTCTCTTCCCCAGGTCTGTCCTATGTTTGCTGCCCCACCACCTAGGCTTGGTGGGCCTGGTGTCCCGCCCTTCCTCTGCTGTAGCGCCCCTCCTCCTCCTCACCCCCCTCTCCCCTGCACCTTTCCCAGCGTGCTTCCCCCGCAGCTCACCATAATCCTTCTGATTCCACCTCCTCCACTCATTCTTCTGGGCTGAGGCCCCCTCGTGCAGAGCCAGATAGGCCCCCCAGTGAGCACAGGATGGGCCTCTGCTTACCTCATTTACGTGTCTGTCAGTTCTAGAGAGTTTCTGGAGAGTGGCCATCATGGTGCCCAGCCCCCCTCCCTCAAGATAGTTCTAACTCAATGTATGTTTGTTGAATAATAATCACTTGTCTATTTAGACCTTCCGATAAATTAAAAGGGAAGTCCGTGAGTAGAGTCCTGATTCCTTTTCAGCATGTCTTTGGAGACGCATGTTCCTTCCCTGAGTCTCATAAACTGAGAGCACTGGCTAGGATCTCTGAGGTCCTTCTCAGTAAGGAAGGGGCATGATGCTATGCAATAGGAAGCGTAGCTCATGATCACATCTTTGCATGGCAGGCTTCATGTCATTCAGGTCTTCTTGTCACTCAACATGTGACCTTAGCTTTCAGTTCAATTTATTTTTTTAATATTTATTTATTTGATTGCATCTGGTCTTGCATCATTGCAGTGCAGTGACTCTCTAGTTGAGGCGTGCGGGCTCAATTGCTTGGCAGCCTATGGGATCTTAGTTCCCCTGCCAGGGATCAAATCCGTGTCCACTGCACTGCAAGGTGGATTCTTAACCGCTGGACCGCCGGGGTAGTCCCAGCTTTTAACTTTAGATCGTGATACATGCAAGGAAAGAAATCGCCTTCGTCTCTTTCCCCTTCCATCCTTCTTTCTCTCCAGTGTTTGTCTGTTGGCTTATTGTCTGTCTCTTCTCAGTGCAGTGTGAGCTGCAGGAAGTCAGTTCTATTCATGGCCGTGTCCCCAGCATCTGTAACAGTGCGGAGCAGGTGCCCTGGAAGTACTAGTTCAAGGAGTGAATGAGGTCCACAAACTGGGTTTACATTTGGACTGTTCGTAGCCAGGCTTCTCACGGCGAGAAGAGCTCGTCCCAGACTGGACCTAGAACTACACGTAGGCTGGCTGCGTAAGTGGGCTTCCTCATCGCCAGCAAGTCCTAGGGCAAGAAGTGCCGCGGCAGCTTCCGCTGCTCCAGCCTGATGTTCGCCGTGCTGTTCTTTTTAACTGTACATTGTTCACTGGCTTCCCACTGCCCTGGCTCCAGGAACCATATGCCTTGGTGGCTCCAGCCCTGTGAGAGAGTCTGAGGATTTGTTTCAGCCTAGGAATTCTTTAAACCAGTCTCCTCTCCCTTTCAAAACAAGTCTGGAACCATAATTTAGAGAGCCCTGTTGATACCTTTTCCTCTCCACTGGTTGGTTCATTACACTGTCTGGTTTATATGCTCTCCTAGTAGACTGTCAGCTCATACATATTTTCCTTATTTTCCAAGACAATAGTATTCACCATTGAGGGTGGCTGCAGCTCATCCTCTGCTGAGATTCTGGAAATAAAGCAGTTCTGCAGAGCCGTGCTTTCCCGGTTGGCTCAACGGTATAGAATCTGCCTGCCAATGCAGGAGGCGTGGCAGATGCAGGTTTGATTTCTGGGTGGGGAAGATCCCTTGGAGAAGGAAATGGCTACCCCCTCCAGTACTCTTGTCTGGAGAATTTCATGGACAGTGGAGCCTGGTGGGCTACAGTCCATGGGATCGCAACGAGTCAGACATGCCTGAGCAACCCTGCGCACACACACAGTAACTCAACACAGACCACTGGCATCAGAGGGTGTGACTTTCTTCCCCCTGCTGTGCAGTGCCCAGAACAGCACCTGGTGCACTGAGGATTCTTCACCGAGTGAATGAGTGAGTGTTGACCAAGCTTGGTTTTATTACCTTGTGATTTCCATTTTGCTGCCCTCTTTTCCTCTCTCCTCCAGAACAGTGTGCCTGCTTAACTCTCCTCTCTTGATGATGGTGCTCCCCATGGGTCTGTGACTCTGTTAACTCTCTGATCTATCTCTCACCTTGCACACCCAGCTCCCCACCCATCGAGACCTTCTGGTCACATTCTTCCTCTTTTTCGGACCTTTGCCAGGAAGTTGGCAAAATAACATGTGCCTCAGCGTTTATGGTGCTCACACTGCGCTCACCTTCTGGAAGAACGGCTTTTAGTGAAGGCATTATCTCTGATAGCATTTGTTTCAGGGATAGTTGCAGTTAGGTACACGAGCTAGACTTCAGGTGGAGCAGTGAGACTCTGTATGTCCCCCATAGGGGCAGGAGCAGAGCCAGTCGCAAGGCAGCAACAGCAACTTTGTGCTGAAAACTCTGAGCTCAGCCTCACTGAAGGTGCAGACATCACATGGAGTAAGTTCAGTCTAGACAGACATCCTGGAAGAGGTGTCTCCTCGGCTAATTCATACAAGGAATTGAGCATTCATGGGGAAATCAGCGTAGGCTGTTCTCGGACCTGGTTTGCTTAAGGATCAAATGCACCTGATGAATGGCAAAGCGGCCACCTTTTCTCTCTCCTCCCTTTTCCCTTTGAAGTCTGACTTAAAGGAATTGGAGAGGGGTCCTTTCCGTCTGCGTCTCTCTTTTGGCCTGTGCCGAGGTAGGAAACCCCATCTCGCCTTCATCTTCTTCTTCCTCCTCCCCTCAGACCAGAGATGCCCATCCTGCACTTTGTGGTCTTCACATAACTAATGTTAATGAGATGGCATTGTAATCACCGGATTTTATAAATATCCCATCCGCAAATTGGACCGCAAAACCCAAATGAGCCAGCTGAGCATCTGTATTCCACCAGCCTGTGTTTTCCCCCACAGCCTTAAGCGAAGGATGTAAAACAGGCTCTTGCTTTGAAGCTGTTCGGGCCCATGGATGTGAGATGCTGGCGACAACTGCCGCTTTGCCTGGCCCTCGCTCAAGTGGCTTCTCGGGCGCGAGCCTTTCACACAGGCCCGGGTGATGTAAGGGATTTAGGCGTGATCAATTATACCCTTTTCAAGTTAACGCTAGAAAAATGAGAAATTGATTTTTTTGACGAAACAATATTTTAGAAACTCAGGATATAAAAATGGGATTTGACCTCTCTTATCAAGTCAGCTATCATCATGATGATTACAGTCTACAATTATGCCATATTTTGTAAGTCGCAGCCTAGCACCATCAGCTTGTCGGACTTGTTCAGGGAGAGGGCAGAGCCATGATAAAGCGTCCAGCTGTGCCTGCTTTGTGGCGCAAAGGGGAGAACTTGGAGGATCTGTCTGGTTCAGCAAAACTGCTGGACGAGCATCATCGGACGCGAGCATCCAAATCTGACAGTCCCGCTTAATCTCTCTGCAGAGATCTAATAAGCAAAAAACTGTATTGAATGATTTTTCTGGTGTTTCCTGTTTTACTGGATATATCTTATTTTTACCCAATATGCTACTATTACTATGCCCAAATCATGATCAAACAGTAAGCGACGGGATGGTGTATATTGCAGACAGACTTGCTGCTAGGTTAACAGCATTTTGAAGGGAGGGCTAAGCTTTACTCACTTTCGTATCCTCAGTACCTGCATGATGCTTGGCCAGTAGAAGGGACTTAATTCCCATTCGCTGAATATTTGTAAATAATTTTCTAACAGAACTATCTGAACACTAGTCCCCAGGCTTCTCCATTGCAGTAACGTGAAAGAAACCTAGTTCTTAAAAATTTGCCAGTAGGACAACTTCCCTGGTAGTCCAGCGGCTAAGGATCTGCCTTGTAGGGGACATGGGTTCAATCTTGGCTGGAGGAACTAAGATGCCACAAGCCTCAGAGCAACTAAGCCTGCAGGCCACAACTGGAGTCTGTGAGGCGTAATGAGAGATTTGGCATGACGCTTTGGATCCTGTATGCGCAACTAAGAGAGCAAAGAGGTGAAGTCACTCAGTCATGTCTGACTCTTTGCGACTCCATGGATTGTAGCCCAGCAGGCTGCTCTGTCTCTGGCAGTCTCCAGGCAAGAATACTGGAGTGGGTTGCCATTTCATTCTGCAGAGGATCTTCTCAGCCCGGGGACTGAACCTGGCTCTCCTGCCCTGCAGGCAGACTCCTTACTGGCTGAGCCATGAGGGAAGTCCACAACTAAGACCCCAGCCGAATTTAAAAAAAAAAGCTACCAGTAAAAATGTTGCCCGCTTTGGGGAAGTGACTATTTGCAAGGTGATTAAATATTTGAATAACCTGGTAAATGAAACAAAAGATAAATATCATGAGAGGAGAACATGAAAAATTTTGTTAAAACACCACCACCATCACCACCAAAAACACCCACCACCGCACCTCTTCGTATTTGGGAACATCGATGACTGTGACTTTATGAACTATTTATTCCCAGACACTGAACCTTTTTTTCAGTAACATTTATTTGATCACTGATTTAAAATATCATTGTAATTACATACTGAATTCTTGGATCTGCTTTCAGAATTTCTGTTCTAGAGCAGAATATATTGATTATTTTTCTGTCTACTCATTCACTAATATTACACTCTTAACTATGGTAGCTTTCTATACATTTTACTATCTACCAAAGCTAGTCATTCATTACTAATTGTTTTCCGAGAATTTTTTGGTTGTTTTTTTGCATAAATAGTCTCGGGGCTGAATTTAATTGTCACTTTGTCAAGTTGTTTTTGCTTGCTCTTTGCCTTCTATTCTCAAAATCTCATTGGAACTTTTATTAGAACTGCTGTGTTAAATTTACTTACTGATTTGTGAGAGAACTGACTGATTTATGATGTTCTCTCTCCATTTGTGTCTCTCCCACTATGGAGACAAGGATGGAGAGTATTGCACAGAAACACCCAGACTAAAACCCAAAGCGTGTGAATTCTGTCATCTGCCAAGGTGTAACTGCGTGTCTCTTTATGCTGCAGTCTTGACATTTCTGATGTGGAGAAGCATAAATACCTTTACATGTCTGGGGTTTTAGTACTTCTGGGTTTTTAATGATTTATTATTCATTGTTTGATGGAATATAGGTGTTGTGCTGCGCTAAGTCACTTCAGTCGTGTCCAGCTCTTTTGACCCTGTGGACTGCAGCCCACCGGGCTCCTCTACCCATGGAATCTTCCAGGCAGGAATACTGGAGCTGGTTGCCCTTTCCTTCTCCAGGGGATCTCCCACCCAGGGATCACACCCGGATCTCTTGTGTCTCCTGCGTTGGCAGGCAGATTCTTCACCGGGCATCACCTGGGAAGCAGGAAGTTGCAATTGTCTGGGGGTTAAGTGCATAGACTTCGTCAGCATGACCTGTGGAGGGTAGTAACCACCTGAGAGTGCGGTGGAGAAAATGAGATAATGTTTTCCCTGTACATTGTTCTGTAAATTCCAGTGCCAAGAAGTTAGGTTTTCAGGCATTGCGTGGCGCCTCTACAATTCTTAACCTTATTTGAGCTATTAGATCTCTGCAGTCTAGTGAAGCCTGTAGACCATGTCTCATAATTTAAAAATGCAATAGTTGTATTGCATATAACTGAAAATAGTGAAAACAAAAATTTGACCTAATAATATATTTTATTAAATTAATGCATTAAATGAGATCTAATGAATTAAATTGGTGGCTTTAATACCCGTTTATTTCAAAGTAGTGAAGAACATATGATATTTTAAGATATTGCTTCAATTTAATGTAATAAAATATCTGAGATTTGTGCTGGTAACCAAGTCATAGATATTGCTAATATCACTGATTTGTTGACTACTTTTATAATTGAAAGCAACTGTTAATTTCAATTACAGGTTAATCAAAATAAGGACATAATTTGTTTTGTATCCAGATCCAGAGACCTCTTGAATTCTATTTAGGGAGAACCTCTTGAATTCTATTTAGTCCTGTTTCCCAGAACTCAGGATTTTTTAGTGCTAAAATCAGGGATAGTCCTGCAAACTGGGACAGTTGGTCACTTGGACACAAAGTTAGCCTCTGGGAGCTCCACAGTAAGATGTAAATTTCACTGTTAAAGGCAAGATATTACCCCACTATTGCTTTTAGATCGCATCACTGACTCAATGGACATGAATTGGAGCAAATTACAGGAGATAGTGATGGACAGGGGAGGCTGGCATGTTGCAGTCCATGGGATCAGAAAGAGTCAGACATGACTGAGCACACCCATACTGACCCCTCAGAGCTCTTTACTTTAGAAGAAAAGCATTAACAACCATGACGGAATATTCTGGCTGGGCTGGGACAGGCCAACCACAGAGCAGCAGACTCTCCTGCATGAGGCCATTGTTGTTCAGTTGCTAAGTCAGGTCTAGCTCTTTGTGACCCAGTGGACTGCAGCACGCCAGGCTTCCCTGTCCTCCTCTATCTCTCAGAGTTTGCTCAGATTCATGTCCATTGAGTCAATGATGCCATCCAGCCATCTCATCCTCTGTCATCCCCTTCTCCTCCTGCCCTCAATCTTTCCCAGCACCCGGGTCTTTTCCAGTGAGTCGGCTCTTTGTTTCAGGTGGTCAGAGTATTGGAGCGGCAGCATCGTCCTTCCAATGAATATTCAAGGTTGATATCCTTTAGGATTTACTGGTTTGATATCCCTGCTGTCCAACAGACTCTGAAGAGTCTTCTCCAGCACCATAAAGGCGTTCAATGCCACCGTACACTGAGCTACACTGTCTTCCTGTGTCTGAAACTGAACAAAGCATTTTCTGTTGATAGAAAGGAT
Organism: Nanger dama; assembly: GCA_917880005.1. Lineage (NCBI taxonomy): Eukaryota > Metazoa > Chordata > Mammalia > Artiodactyla > Bovidae > Nanger > Nanger dama. The sequence continues at coordinate 5,503,576 of CAKJTW010000029.1, forward strand.
ACTGCCAAGGAGACAGGGCTAGCAGCTGCAGGAACTTTCACAATTATGACTCTTAGGAGAGCCCCAGGCATGTCTGAACAATCGTGCAACTAACACACACCAAGTACCTCTTGTGAAAGAGAGTAAAGGACACAAAGCAGGATAGGATGTGGTCCTTGCCTCAGGGAGCTAGCATTAGTTGGCTTGCAAATCATAAAATACAAAGCTGGATGAGCTAAAGGTCAAAGAAGTAGCAAATACAAAGAAGGCGGTCCATGGTGGGGATTTGAGGGCAGAGTGGGAGGGAGAACAGTCTCATGTCAGGACGAGGAAATGGGAGTGGGAAGGTACAACTGGGAGCAGGACCCGTGCCCAGGCACCAAGAGTGTAACCCGGAACCGTCTCTCTATGCAAACATCTATTGGTGATAACTCTTTTTGAAAGTTTAAAGTATCATATTAATCTATGTTACATTTTCAGTGTGTCTGCCCTCTGATGCCCTCTCACAACACCTACCATCTTACTTGGGTTTCTCTAACCTTGGACATGGGGTATCTCTTCACGGCTGCTCCATCAAAGTGCAGCCACTGCTCCTTACCTTGGATGAGTTCACCCCTCCTGACCTTGAATGTGGAGTAGCTCCTCTCAGCGCTCCTGCGCCCACGCAGCCACCGCTCCTTGGACATGGGGTTGCTCCTCTCGGCTGCCGCCCCTGACCTCGGATGTGGGGTAGCTCATCTCAGCTGCCGTCCCTAACCTTGGACCACAGCCTTGTCTAACTCAACGAAACTAAGCCATGCCGAGTGGGGCCACTAAGATGGATGGGTCATGGTGGAGAGGTCTGACAGAATGTGGTCCACTGGAGAAGGGAATGGCAAACCACTTCAGTATTCTTGCCTTGAGAACCCCATGAGCAGTATGAAAAGGCAAAATGATAGGATACTGAAAGAGGAACTCCCCAGGTTGGTAAGTGCTACTGGAGATGAGTGGAGAAATAACTCCAGAAAGAATGGAGGGATGGAGCCAAAACAAAAACAATACCCAGTTGTGGATGTGACTGGTGATAGAAGCAAGATCCGATGCTGTAAAGAGCAATATTGCATAGGAACCTGGAATGTTAGGTCCATGAATCAAGGCAAATTGGAAGTGGTCAAACAGGAGATGGCAAGAGTGAATGTCAACATTCTAGGAATCAGCAAACTAAAATGGACTGGAATGGATGAATTTAACTCAGATGACCAATACCTCTACTACTGTGGGCAGGAATCCATTAGAAGAAATGGAGTAGCCATCACGGTCAACAAAAGAGTCCAAAATGCAGTACTTGGATGCAATCTCAAAAACAACAATGATCTCTGTTCGTTTCCAAGGCAAACCATTCAATATCACAGTAATCCAAGCCTATGCCTCAACCAGTAACGCTGAAGAAGCTGAAGTTCAACGGTTCTATGAAGACCTACAAGAAAGACCTTTTAGAACTAAGATCCCCAAAAGATGTCCTTTTCATTATAGGGGACTGGAATGCAAAAGTAGGAAGTCAAGAAACACCTGGAGTAACAGGCAAATTTGGCCTTGGAATGCAGAATGAAGCAGGGCAAAGGCTAATAGAGTTTTGCCAAGAGAACATACTGGTCATAGCAAACATTATCTTCCAACAACACAAGAGAAGACTCTACACATTGACATCACCAGATGGTTAACACCGAAATCAGATTGATTATATTATTCACAGCCAAAGATGGAGAAACTCTATACAGTTGGCAAAAACAAGACTGGGAGCTGACTGTGGTTCAGATCATGAACTCCTTATTGCCAAATTCAGACTTAAATTGAAGAAAGTAGGGAAAACCACTAGACCATTCAGGTATGACCTAAATCAAATCCCTTATGATTATACAATGGAAGTGAGAAATAGATTTAAGGGCCTAGATCTGATAGATAGAGTGCCTGATGAACTATGGAATGAGGTTCCTGATGTTGTACAGGAGACAGGGATCAAGACCACCCTCAAGAAAAAGAAATGCAAAAAAGCAAAACGGCTCTCTGGGGAGGCCTTACAAATAGCTGTGAAAAGAAGAGAAGCAAAAGCCAAGGAGAAAAGGAAAGATATAAGCATCTGAATGCAGAGTTCCAAAGAATAGCAAGGAGAGATAAGAAAGCCTTCCTCAGTGATCAATGCAGAGAAATAGAGGAAAAGAACAGAATGGGAAAGACTAGAGATCTCTTCAAGAAAATTAGAGACACCAAGGGAACATTTCATGCAAAGATGGGCTCGATAAAGGACGGAAATGGTATGGACCTAACAGAAGCAGAAGATATTAAGAAGAGGTGGCAAGAATACACAGAAGAACTGTACAAAAAGATCTTCATGACCAAGATAATCACAATGCTGTGATCACTCACCTAGAGCCAGACATCCTGGAATGTGAAGTCAAGTGAGCCTTAGAAAGCATCACTATGAACAAAGCTAGTGGAGGTGATGGAATTCCAGTTGAGCTGTTTCAAATCCTGAAAGATGATGCTGTGAAAGTGCTGTACTCAATATGCCAGCACATTTGGAAAACTCAGCAGTGGCCACAGGACTGGAAAAGGTCAGTTTTCATTCCAATCCCAAAGAAAGGCAATGCCAAAGAATGCTCAAACTACCACACAATTGCACTCATCTCACACGCTAGCAAAGTCATGCTCAAAATTCTCCAGGCCAGGCTTTAGCAATACGTGAACCATGAACTTCCAGATGTTCAAGCTTGTTTTAGAAATGGCAGAGGAACCAGAGATCAAATTTCCAGCATCCACTGGATCATGGAAAAAGCAAGAGAGTTCCAGAAAAACATGTATTTCTGCTTTATTGACTATGCCAAAGCCTTTGACTGTGTGGATCACAATAAAGTGTGGAAAATTCTGAAAGAGATGGGAATACCAGACCTCCTGACCTGCCTCTTGAGAAACCTATATGCAGGTCAGGAAGCAAAAGTTAGAACTGGACATGGAACAACAGACTGGTTCCAAATAGGAAAAGGAGTGCGTCAAGGCTATATATTGTCGCCCTGCTTATTTAACTTCTATGCAGAGTACATCAGGAGAAACACTGGACTGGAAGAAGCACAAGCTGGAATCAAGATTGCTGGGAGAAATATCAATCACCTCAGATATGCAGATGACACCACCCTTATGGCAGAAAGTGCAGAGGAACTAAAAAGCCTCTTGATGAAAATGAAAGAGGAGAGTGAAAAAGTTGGCTTAAAGCTCAACATTCAGAAAACAAAGATCATGGCATCCGGTCCCATCACTTCATGGCAAATAGATGGGGAAACAGTGGAAACAGTGTCAGACTTTATTTTTGGAGCTCCAAAATCACTGCAGATGGTGACTGCAGCCATGAAATTAAAAGATGCTTACTCCTTGGAAGAAAAGTTATGACCAACCTAGAGAGCGTATTCAAAAGCAGAGACATTACTTTGCCAGCTAAAGTCCATCTAGTCAAGGCTATGGTTTTTCCTGTGGTCATGTATGGCTGTGAGGGTTGGACTGTGAAGAAAGCTGAGGACTGAAGAATTGATGCTTTTGAACTGTGGTATTGGAGAAGACTCTTGAGAGTCCCTTGGACTGCAAGGAGATCCAACCAGTCCATCCTAAAGGAGATCAGTCCTGGATGTTCATTGAAAGGACTGATGTTGAGGCTGAAACTCCAATCCTTTGGCTACCTAGTGTGAAGAGTTGACTCATTGGAAAAGACCCTGATGCTGGGAGGGATTGGGGGCCGGAGGAGAAGGGAACAACAGAGGATGAGAAGGCTGGATGGCATCACCAACTCGATGGACGTGAGTTTGAATAAACCCCGGGAGTTGGTGATGGACAGGGGGCCTGGCGTGCTGCGATTCATGGGGTCACAAAGAGTCAGACATGACTGAGCGACTGAACTGAACTGATATTACATTTTGGGCTTCCCTGGTGGCTTAGACGGTAAAGAATCTGCTTGCAATGCAGGAGACTTGAGTTAAATCTCTGGGTGGGAAAGATCCCCTGAAGAAGGGAATGGCAACATGCTCCAGTATTCTTGCCTGGAGAATCCCAGGGACAGAGGAACCTGGTGGGCTACAGTCCATGGGGTCGCCGAGTCTGACACGACTTTCGCTTTACTTCACTTCTTCAGGTTATATTTTGGTAACACATTAATCCCCAAATTTCAGTGGTGTAACAGCTTGGCTTGGCTCACTCAGGTATCTCTTGGAATGCAAAAATCATGAATAGGTTTCCAAAGATTATTATTATTATTCCTAAGATTATTTTTCTGTGAGGCAGCTGGGAATCTGCCCACCCCAGCTCCTTGCCTCTCTTCTATAGCCACTTTCTTCCTCCCTAGAGGGACTAAGTCTGTTTTTGTTTTTTTCATCACAATGCTGTCGCCTATTTTATCTCTTGAGCTTCTCTCTGTGTCCCCAGCTGGCAGCAGAGATCCAGACTCCTAGTTCCAACTCCTGGGGTTACCCTGATAATTCTCTTCTTACGTGGGCTGGGTCTTGGGGTGCTGTGGGCTGGCCGAGTCGTGTTCCAAGGGCCTGGCTTGGGGGACACCATCACAAGCCTGAGCTTATTGCCGTGTGTGTGTCTCAAGGGCAGTCCTCAGTTAGAAAACAATTACTGCATCCAGCCAAGGACAGATGAGGACACCAAGCTGGGAGCTGAGTGGGAAAGGGGCTCTGGGGAATTAAGATGGGAGGAAAGTCAGTGTAATTAGGTGAAAAGGAAAAGAGGAACCTCCCTGAAGCAGAATGCTGGGACCATTCAAAGGGCTGCCAGACAGTTAACTGCCTACAACAGGGGAACGGTCTAGGAATTCAGCAAAAGAAACATTGGGAATCACAAAAGTTAAAGACAATGACAAAGTTCTCTGGTTCCTTGACCCTGGTTGGTAGTCATGATTCTTTTCTTTCAACAATATCCAGATCATCCCAGGGTTTCCCTGATGGCTCAGTGGGTGAAAGAATCCACAATTCAGGAGATGCAGGAGACACAAGGGATGCAGATTTGATCCTTGGATCGGGAAGATCCCCTGGAGAAGGAAATGACAACCCACTCCAGTATTCCTGCCTAAAAAAAAAATCTCATGGACAGAAGAGCCTGGTGGGCTACAGTCCAAAGGACCTCAAAGAATCAGACAGGACTGAGCAACTGAGCATGCAGACCAACCCAACCCTCCTCTTTTATACCAGAGACTCACTGGATTTACCTCTCCCGTCATTCATTCTGTCTGCCCTCATGTGTGGTGGGTTTATCACATAGAAAATTCCCTTTCTTAGTCAGCCTAGATCTCGAGAGTGAGAATGGGCAGGTCGTGTAGTGTTTCCTGTCACCAGTGGGTCCTTTCCTGGTCAGGGACATCTCGGTGGGGGGTGGAGGGATGTCTTCCATCTGGGAACCCTCAGCTGCTGACAGGAGAGACCATTTAGGCTCCCACATGTCATGTAATTTGTCTCCAAAAATGAGAGCTCCGAGTAGTCATTCTGGCCTTGACTTATTGGGTTGACCCCGGTAAGTTCATCTGGGTGTAAGATATTATGGAAAGGGCTTCTCTAGTGGCTCAGACGGTAAAGCGTCTGCCTGCAATGTGGGAGACCCAGGTTCGATCCCTGGGTCAGGGAGATCCCCTGGAGATGGAAATGGCAACCCACTCCAGTATTCTTGCCTGGAGAATTCCATGGACAGAGGAGCTTGATGGGCTACAGTCCATGGGGTCGTAAAAGTCAGACATAACTGAACAACTAATACTTCCAACTTGTTATGAGAAAACCCAAATGAACTTTTTGGCCAACCCAATACGTTATTGCAGGAAACTTTCTTGTATACATTCCATTTTGAAGGATATCGTGCTTCAGACTGGACCAAACCAATCTCTGTGGCCCTTTCACTTCCTGATCTTTCTCTCCTTTAAGTCACTCAATCACCCTCCTTAACTATCTTCTACACTTCATTAAAGATAGGTTCAGTGACTTCCATTTCTGAGAAAGGTATCTCCAACTCCATTTCCACCTTAGTTCCCAATAGGCTTTGCTTACTGATTAGGTCACAAAGGTTTCTGGAAGCTAAATCGGAAGTATTAGTATTTGTAACTACAGTTGCTGAGATCTATATCTATATATCTGTGAAGTCTGCTACAAGATGAGAATGAGTTTTAAATTGATCTTTAAGTGTCGAGCAACCATGTCCACTGGAATGTTTTAGACCCCTCTTCTGAACTTAGTACCTCGTGTCATGGGTGGGTCAACTTTCATAGCTTCTCCATGTGTTTTTTCCCTTTCAGTGTGGTGCATGTACATCAGCTGGAAACCCACCAATCTGAGAGCAGTCTCCCCAGCGCTGAGCAGCACTGTGGTGTGGGGCATGAGCTCTTTGTATGCTAGGAGCATTTTCAGAGTTTTTTGATTTTGGTGGTGGTGTTTGATTTGTCCCTAATCCACTGTTGGAAGCACATCCATTTATTGTCTATAGACTCCAAAAAGCTCTGTAAAATATAACTTAAGGACATGATTTGCACCCGCTCAGTCAGGCTGTTGGGATTTTGCAGTTTGGGTCTGTTAACTCTGAAGGGGAATAATGGCATCTGGAGCACAGCTGAGGCTGTGCCTCACTGAATGGGGTTCCACGGCTTCTTCTCTATGGGTCCTTGAATTCCTTGGTGGATGGGGTAAGGTTGTAAATGGATGCAGTGGGTTGAATTGTGGCCCCTGAGCATATGTCCACTTGGAATGTGACTTTATTTGTAGTAAGGATCTTTGCAGATGTGATAAGGTGAGGATCTTGAGATGAGCTCATCCTGAATTAGGGCGGGCTCCAAATTTCTTATAAGACAGGTCCGTATAAGACAAGAGAAGGGGAAAGATACAGACACACAGAGAAGGCCACGTGAAGATAGAGCCAGATCGGACTATGTAGCCAGGAGCCAAGGAATGCCAAGGGTTGCTGGCAGCCCCAGAAGCAAGGACAGAAACATCAAACAAACCTCCGTCAGTACTTCCAGAATGAATCAACCTTTCTGATAACTTGAATTCAGATTTCTGGCCTCTAGAACTGTTGCAGCATAAATTCCTGTTGCTTGAAGGGAGCATTTGTGGTAATTTATCATGACAACCCTAGGAAACAAATACAATGAGGGTTGTCAAAGGAAGTATTTTACATATACGAAGGAGTGTGTTATTTAAAGCAAGGATTGGCAAACCAAAACCTGAAGGCCAAATGGCTGCTGACTAATTTTGTAAATAAAGTTTTATTGAAACACATCTGTACTTGTTCATTTATGTATCATCTCTAGCTGTTTTTGCCCTGCAATGGAGGGTTGGATAGTTGTGATTGAGACTAGGAGACCCACAGTAATGAATACATTTACTCATTTTGGGGCATGCAAATACAGGTTTACTTAAGAGAGGGGATGACGATAGGGAATGGGGAATTCTGTAGTTATCTCACTGACCTCCCTTAATAAATCTGCTTTGAAAGTCTGTATGTTCAAATTTTGAATTTGCTTAAAGTCACATCTCTTTCATAGAAGTAGAGATGTTGATTTTAAAAGCTTCAACCAAACAGCTGCTGCTGCTAAGTCACTTCAGTCGTGTCCGACTCTGTGTGACCGCATAGACGGCAGCCCACCAGGCTCCCCCGTCCCTGGGATTCTCCAGGCAAGAACACTGATGTGGGTTGCCATTTCCTTCTCCAATGCATGGAAGTGAAAAGTGAAAGGGAAGTCGCTCAGTCGCATCCGACTCTTCCTGACCCCATGGACTGCAGCCTACCAGGCTCCTCCGTCCATAGGATTTTCCAGGCAAGAGTACAGAAGTGGGGGTGCCATCGCCTTCTCCTGGTCTATAGGATTTATGAAGCCTTAAGGTAGCTTATTTACCTCATCTTCCTCATTTTGACTCCTTGGACTTAATGTGAATTGAAAGCATAATTAGTAAGCAATAACATACTCTCAGAACAAGGGAAAGAGCTATCTATCAATACCATTATATTGAAGGCCCGTCTCTCCTAAATGGTCCTGGTGCTTAAGGACGTGACTGGATGGGCTTCCTCTTTTTGGTGTGTACAGCTCTCCCAGCTCCCAAACAAGAGATGTAGCAACTGAGTTAAGTAGCACACAACAGTGGCTTGCTTACTTACCTTAGCATCGCATACAAATAAGCATTGCCTCTCTGCTAAGGAGTCATCCTGTCGATGAAGCATGCTTCCCACCTAAACTCTGTGCCTTTTTAAAGCCTTTACAACTTTTATGGTGAAATAAAGATTTATAAATTTGGTCACTGAACTTCTACTTGAACATTTCTGACCAGTTTTGAGGAAGACTTCTCTTGAAAAAATGAGTCATATCACTTGAAAATCCACTTAAAGGGATTTATACAGAGAAACGATCATTGATGTTCAAACATTCAAAGATGTTCAGCAAAGCACTATTTATAGCAAAGAACCCAAACTTAAATTTGAAACAATAATGGAGAATTAGTTAAATAAGATAGAGCTTCCATTCTGTGAACTTATCAAAGAATATTTAATAACATGAAGGCTAGATATATTTTTAAGTGGAGAAAAAGCAAAAGAACCCAACAGTATACATGGTTAGGAACAAAAACACACTCAGAAAAACAGGTGAAGGTTGTAGGTGGTTTTACTATTCTTTTGTTTATCCCTATTTTCTCATATTTTTTCAAAGAATATTTTTATAATAAAAAAGATAAAGTGAGCAGATTTTGCTTTCAAATATTTTCGTTTAGATTTGAGAATTGTTGGTATAAAAATAACTTTGTTGTTTGGATCCCAGAACATTTGATAAACTACTTAAAATGTGGCTTATGAGGACAATGCGATTTAGATAAGTCACTTTCACACCTACGCCTCAGTTTCTTCATCTGGAAACCAGAGCACTGAATTTATTACATATCTAAGTTCCTGGTCACCTGTGACATTCTGTGTGTTATGAGATAGTGTTCAGAGCAGCCTGTCCATCAAGCTAACTTACCAAAAATGCCCGCCCACTCAGTCGTGTCTGACTGTTTGCCACCTCATGGTTGCAGCCCTCCAGGCTCCTCTGTCCATGGAGTTGTCCAGGCAAGAACACTGGAGTGGGTTGCCATTTCCTCCTCCAGGGGATCTTCCCGACCCAGGGATCGAACCTGTGTCTTCTGCGCCTCCTTCACAGGCAAGCAGATTCTCTACCACTGAGCTGCTGGGGAAGCCCACTCACGGAGAACAGTGCACTCCAAGTGGGGTGCACGTGTGTGTGCATGCCTGCTAAGTCACTTCGTTTGTGTCTGTCTCTTTGTGACCGCATGGACTGTGGTCCACCAGGCTCCTCTGTCTACGGGATTCTCCAGCAAGAATACTGGAGTGGGTTGCCATGCCCTACTGTAGGGGATCTTCCCCACCCAGGGATTGAACCCGCATTTCTTATGTCTCCTGCATTGGCACGTGGGTTCTTTACTTCTAGCGCCACCTGGGAAGCCCCCAAATGTGGTCTACCCCCACTTATTGAGGCTGGTACAAACCCTGTGGAAGGTGCACTGGAGAAAGAGCCCAAACTCTTGCTTAGACTAAGAAAGCCAACTGCCTTACTGGCTTGGGAGAGTTGGGTCAAGTTGGCCCCTCTATGGGTGAGGTTTCTTTAATCTTCTTTGTTTTGGTCAAGTTGCGGCAATGCATTTTCTTAGGGAAAAAAATTCTACTTTTAAAATGTAATTTGTACCTATTGGCCCCAGGCAAAGAGAGCCTGCAATAAACTTGGTGTCAATTTCATGTTTTGCTGAAGTTTCTGAAGGGTTTTGCTTTGTTTTAGAACTACTAAACCGCTTCTCTGTAAGAGGTGACGGGACGGGGGGGGGCAATCATCAGCTTGTCAAGTCATTTTCAGAAAAATAAGCCCTGAGTATTACAGCTGGCCTCTAAAATTTTTATTGTCTTCCCTTGAATATGATGGGGCCACCCTTTGCTCTGTCTGCCTCTCTCTCTGTCCTTCACCTGCATTCCATCCCCCGGAGCTGCACAGGGTAGGAGATATTCCCTTGCAATGTGTTGACCTGTTTCCCCAGTAAGACTTTTAAGTTCTTTCTGGCCAGGCACTGTGGTTTTTCTCATTTTGTATCCTGTTCCTATCCTGCCCGGTGTCACACATAGGTGACCATGAGGGACTTTTGATTTGAATTTTAAAGAGTGCTTCAGCCAGCCCTCTCTGATGCCTCCCTGTTTACCAAAGCTGGGCTCTTCTACCCTCCATCAGCTCTCCCTTCGCTTGAGATGTCATCAGGGCGCTGTGCTGTGGTGCATTCACATGCTGGGACATTCTTTTTTTCACTCTTAAAGTCTTTTGAATTTGTTACAATATTGCTTCTGTTTTATGTTTTTCTTTTTTTTTTTTTTGGCCTCAATGCAGGTGGGAGCGTAACTGCCTGACCAGGGATCGAACCTGCACCCCCTGCCCTGGGAAGGCGACATCTTAACCACTGGATCGAGTCCCCGGGGTTGTGTTAATGTTGGAGCATGTGTACTGAGAGAAACAATTCTGAGGCTGTTTATTCCTTCAGTCAACAAGCACTTATTCATGGTGCTCACGGAGGCAGCGGAGCTGGAGCAGAGGGACGACTTCTGGCATCTGTGCTGTCGGCACAACGATGGGAAGGGAGAGGACAGGAGCAGGAGCGGGACCCAGACTGGACGGTCTGGCCATGCCTCCGTCTATGCGTCCATCCATCAAATACCAGTTGATGGCTTAACAAGTTCCTAGCACTGGTTTGGGCACTGGGGCCATAGCGTGATTAAAACAGGCATGCCTGTTTTGGAGAAGGCAGAGTTTACAATATAGTGGGCAACATAGAAAAACAGTGAATAAATAAATAGAGACTGTCTTTTCAAGTGAAGGAAGAAAATCCTTCGAAAAAATAACTCCGGGAGTAGCATCGACATACACGCACTTCCCCCAAGTAGAACAGGCAGCCGGCGAGACGGCGCTGCGTGCCCAGGAGCCCAGCAGGGCGGCCTGTGATGACTGTGAGCGGTGTGACGAGGGCAGGGGAAGGCTCAGGGGGAGCTGGCACACGCATCACGGTGGCTGACTCGCACTGCTGTACGGCAACCGACACGACACTGTAGAGCAATTTTCCTCCAAAGAAAAAAAAAATTAAAAAACGTAACAAAGGGAAAGGGGATGGCGGCTGACGGGGGGTATTCAGGGCAGGTGGGCTAGAGGGTCACCAGAATGGCCGGAAGATGCACGGGAGAGAGCCCTGGACTGAGAGTCAGCTTCTCGTTTCAGTGCTGCCTCTCACTCTGCGGCAGGAGTCAAGCTCTTAAGCATCCTTCTCTCACCTGATTACTGATGAAATAGCTGATGTATGTGACTGTACCACTCAGGAGTAACATCATCATTATTATTATTAATGTTAAGGCCTGTTGCATGATTTGCATTTAAAAGACCTGGGGAAAAATTGGGCATTGGGGGCCAGTTAGTTAGTATTAGCTACTAGTTAGTTAGTATTAGCTAGTTAGTATTAGCTACTAGTTCATGGCTGTAGATAACCAAGCTCAACCTTTCTGGAGTCCTGCAAGTCCCCAAGAGTTCCTCAAAACGCAGAGGTGAGATAAGGAGGATGCATTCAATCTGTTCGTTGGACGCAGGTGTGTGTGTGTGTACGTGTGTGTGCGTGTATGTGTGCATTGTGTGTGCGTGTGTGCATGTGCATGTGTGTGTTCCTGAATGGGACAAAGACAACCAGTAGTGCTTTCCAATGCACAATAAAACAGTTTATTTAAAAACAACGCATTCAGTACTGTGTTTGGCACAGGAGGCAATGAGGCAGGCACATTCACACTTAACAGGTACATTTGGGGAGCTGTCGAAGCAGATCATTGCATTTTCTTCACAAACTACAGTCACAATATACACGCAATTACCTTTACAAAAGAAAAAAAAAAAGGTGATCATCCTTGTTCACCAAGAAGGCAGGAGGCTATTTACACGTTCCTCAGTCCAGCATGCCGGCTTCAGTCTAGTCTCCGCAGCCCTGTCCATCTGGCAGCTCGTTTCTAAGAGGACTGAGGCTGCCACTCGTAAGAGATGTGAGTCTGAGTCCTAAGGGCTGAAGCTTCATCCGGAGAGCAAGGGGTCTCTGGAAAGGATTAAAACCTTCAATGCCAGTCTCTCAGCAGGAAGTAGCTTTTCCAAAACAAATGCATCCGGTGCGCGGGGGAGGGCTCCGTGGTTCTAACAAACTTAAGCATTTATTTTTCCTGACATATGCTGCTTCCTCATTTCTATTATAATTTACAATCACTGTTCTCCTACCTTTTGACCTTTTGGTTCCATCATTACTCTATAAAGAACTTTGTCCCTCACCCTACATTGTTATAACATTCCTTAAAATGATGCTAAAATGAGGCGGTGAAATCAAGTAGGTTAAACGAGAGAAGATATCGTATACATTCTTTTGTCTTGATTTCTGATTCGTGCTTCCACAATAGATTTTCAGCTTCCCATCTAAAGAATGGAGGCAGCATGGCGTGGTGTAGTGTAATAGCATCGGTGGTTGGGAGACCCAGACTCTGGTCCCAGTTAACGAGCTGGGAACGTAAGTCACTCTCTGTTTCCTGAACCTCAGTTGCCCCATCTCCACGCTGAGGATATTCACCTAGAATCTAGACCTGAGTTAATGTCTAGGTTTGTGAAGTCCTGCTGTGGCCGCAGGTGACTGCCCTGCGTGAATAGTGGTGCCGACTGGGCGGGTTCAGTGCTTTTGTTCTGAGTCCCGGGAGAATTTCAGTGCTAATTGTTGACGCTCCACATTTGGATTTCAGCCCATCGATAAACCCCTCCAGGGCTCTAGGTAGTAAGGCCGCATTCTGCCTAGTAAGGGCTGAGATCTGGATCTTGAAATGTGGTTAAAGAGCATTTCTGTCATGGATACCTGTTACTCTAAGTCTTGCAAAATGGTCTAGGTTCTAGATTTCAGAGAGAAATCTATTCCTTTCTGCAAATATTTAAATGACTTTATTTCACCTACATACATTGACCAAACCTCTCTCCCACTACCTACCAGCTTTTCTTCCCTACCTCACAAGATGAAAATGTTGTGGGGGTGTCTGGTTCCCCAGTCTTGGTTTTGCTGTTAATTTCTTCCTAGTTAAATTGGGACCACTGCTGAGTCACTTCTGTTTAGTTGTGAGCTAACCCTCTTTGTGTATCAGGAAAAGAGCCAGATGAAAGACTACTTTGTGCCCAGGCTATATGCAAATTGTTCTGAACACAGAGAAAAGCATTTTAACATGTACCTGACTCATTTAAAATAAAATGTAGTGTATTAACTATAATGGAACAAGCTCATTTTGATAATTGTTAAGAAGGACAGAAAACAGAGGTATACCCTGACTTTTTGAACATAATACAGAAAATGTCCAAGTTGAGTTTCAAACCTTCACAGTTTAGAAATATTTTACAGAACCTGTAGGGTATTTTACTACAGCAAGGAAAGTTGGCTCGGTCCTTTATGATCTGATTTTGATTTACCACATACAGAATAAAAACTTATGGCTACTTATTTTGTGTAAGGAATTAAGTACACCTTTTTTTTTCCCCAGCATTGCCTTCCAAACGATTTAATTAAACCTACCTAAGAAAGACTTCCATCCTAAAACCCTTAATTTGCAACTGAAGCTTGTTCTGTGGCTCAGCCTGATTTCCAAACACTCAAGAAATAGGGCTTTCACTTATGACTGGTGGTGAGAAGGAAGGAAAGCCGAGCCCAGTGCCCAGGGGCTGCAGCGGCCAGACGTTTGCTGGCGAGTCCAGCCTCAGCTGAGGGCTTTGCTAAGGGCAAGCTCCACACGGTGCCTTCCCCTCGCTGTGTTCCAAGCAGTGTTCTTATTAATGGTGTTTTTAGCCCACTGTGAATTTTCTGAGTGCGGAGAAAGTCCAGCTGAGTGCATACTCAAGCCCTGGGCAGGGTTGGAGTGCTTTGCCGAGTGTCCCCCTGGTGAGGTAGAAACCTTTGAACCACAGAGCTTCCCCAGGTAAGGGTGATGGGTCCAGGTAAGCTAATCGGAAGTCTTTGTCTCCCCTCTGCTCCTTTGCAGGCACTAATTTCTGGATGCCTGTCACTTTTGTGCCACATCAGAAGGTTGAGGAGTAAGTGGAAAGGGAAAATTAACCAAATGGGGAAAGAGGTGATGGATGATAGGATGTGAGGAAAGATCAGCCAAACATGGTTTCAACTGGCAGTTAAATTAAGAGTGTTTACCTGGAAGGTCACCTTTAGAAATCAGACAAGCCATGGCTAGTAACTCCTTAAGCTTCTGAGGAGTCTGTTGAGAGGTTCCTAAGAGTCACGTGGCTAAGGGAGTATTTTGAACCCCTTAAGGTCCTTAGCCTCAAGGACCAACAATATATTAAAAATACAGAATCAGCCAAGGTGGCCATGCCTTGGTCCTCGGGAGCCCCTCGGAAGCCATGGCTAGCCCTTCTCTTTGGTGCTCAGACTCAGAAGTTGTTCAGGCAGTGCTGCGCTGGAGCCAGCTCATAATGGCTCTTGAGAACATATTGCGACATTTCAGCTGGTTGACATCAAGTCAGTAGTTGGAAACTGGCTATGAGGAGAATATCTATAGCATGGAAATTGGCAAGTCCTACAAATCAGGGCTCCATCATCCTTCAGAGCCAGCTGTTAAACATTTAGCATCACACCAAAGAGCTAAAGCTGTCTCTTAACCCCACAACAGGGAAAAGAGAGGAGATCTCTAGTATCTCTGATGATGAAAGTCTTTGCAAGTGCACAGCTATGGAAAGGAGCCTGGCCAAAACTTCACTGGGTTTAATTTAAGAGTAATTCAGGAAAGAAAGTCTCTCAGTCATGTCCGACTCTTTGTGCCCCATGGACGATACAGTCCATGGAATTCTCCAGGCCAGAATACTGGAGTGGGTAGCCTTTCCCTTCCTCAGGGGATCTTCCCAACCCAGGGACTGAACCTAGGTCTCCCGCATTGCAGGTGGATTCTTTACCAGCTGAGCCACCAGGGAAGCCCAAGAATATTGGAGTGGGTCGCCTATCCCTTCTCCAGTGGATCTTCCCGAACCAGGGTCTCCTGCATTACAGATGAATTCTTTACCAACTGAGCTATCAAGGGAGACCTTCATTAGGATGGAGGGACCTTATTTAACAGAGGCTGGCACCAGGCAGCCAGTGCCAACTGACCACCCCTTTTATATTCAGCTGGTTTTAGAACCTTAGCTGCTGCTTCTTCTTCTTCTTCTTCTTCTTTTTTTTTTTTTTTTGATTCGTTTCATTTTAACCCGAAGATCTTTGCATCTGGGGGCACTTCCTGGAGGTTGAGAAATAAGACCCCTTTGAAACTGTTTTAGGCTCTGGGGATGCCATCTAAGTAGAATCTGGATGAATTGTTTAACTTTCCTATTTCTCAGGCTGCCTATTTTTAAAGATGAGTGACCTGAGATCACTCTTAGTCTGAACCAGAGTGACATATAAAGAGCTGGCCTTCGGGTAAAGTAGTTTAAAGCTATGTTCCCCACTCTGTCTTCAGGCCTGCATCCATTCTGACAAAACTGACCAGTTACTGTTCACTTACAAATTAGTGCCTGGTCAATTTAGCCAAAAGAGTTGAATGGTTGAGTCACTGAGACTGGGTTTCTATTGTCGTGATAAATCCAGGGAACAGATCTGATGGTAACTGCGTGAGAAGTGACAAGCATTCAGCGCCTTTGGTCAACATGGTGCACATGACTTCACTCTGTATTCTTGGTTCCCAGATTGTGGCCACATCAGAATCACCTGGGAATCTTTGGGACATTCTGAGCCACAGGTCTGGGGAGGAGAGCCAGGATGGTATTAGCTCCTCCCGCCGTCCAGCTTGGCTTGCTGGTGATAGGTAGCAAATCCAGGTGCTCTCCCCACAGCCCCACTGTCATCTTAAATCGGAGTCAGTTACTCGACAACAGGCTCGTCACTGTGATTATCCATTGTAATTAACAGCAAGAGAATGAGCTTCATTGAGGATAAAAACATCTGTTCAAACACATGTATCTTCGATAAGTCATCACAGTAAAAAGAAATCTTAAACACTGCATGATACAATAATGGCATTCTAAAATGTTTTCCATTTTAAATGTTAAATCTATATGGCAAAGTCATCTAGGGGCGAGAGAGGCATATTTCGTCATTTTGGTCTGTGGTATCAGCTCATCTGTGGCCTTGATTAATTGGGCCACAGGGCCCAGACAGGATCAGCAGGTTACCCAGGGGCTCTAAGTCCCCAGCACCCATGACCCTCGGTCTGGGCTTTTCAGCCACACACATGCACAGCCCAAACTTTCTTTGTGAGCGAAAGTATAGTTCTACACACTCAGAGAGAAGTAGAGGTGAGACATAAACTTTGGCTTGGCACATTCACACCACTGCGGGAAAAGGATCCAGACTTATACAGAAAATGGCTGTCTCTCATCTTGCACAGGAAGACCCAGCCCCAATTATTCATCGTTATTTGCACATCTTCGCAGCATATTGAACTAAATGCAAGAATGCGGAGTCTGCTCTTGAAATTCCTTATTACATGGAAAGGCACTGACAAAACGCACTTTTGCCTAGAGTCCTCAGATGAAAGTGTCACACACGGAAAAGTACATAACCGCTCTCAGCATTCAGCTTTTAAATTATGCATACATATTACTAAAACAAGGTTTTATTAAGATGAATAGATTATTAAGATCCCAGCTGTCGACTGGAAACTGTCAGTAACTTCATTGTGGTTTACCAGATTTATCAGAATCATCATTTACCAAGCAGGTTTCCTCTCATGTTAGGGGAGAATGGAGGTTATTACTAGTGGACTCTTGTATACCTAGGCAAGCATCTCCTTTTCTGTTTTGCATTGAGAAATAATTTTTAAGTGGAGGGAAAACCTTTTCCCCTCTTTTTCAGCTTTTCTAACCTATTTTATTTTCTGTCCCTTGTAGAGCCCAGACCATAATCACTTTCTCTTTGAGCCCACTCTTATTGGATGCTGATGAGCCAGAAGTGCTACATGAAGAGTCAGAATTTCTCCACTGATTACCTGTGTAATCTTGGGAAAATCGCTTAACCTCTCTGTTTCTCCATTTCTCATTTTGGAAAGTCAAGGATTAGGTCCAGAGATATTGAAAGTCTCTTCCATTTCCAGTGTTCTAGGTCTCTAGAATTCTGTCCCTGCAGCCTTTGCCCTCAAGTCAACACCTCTTTGCTGACTGACTGTGTCTAATAATTAGAACTTTGCCCAAGTCAAGGAGAAGAGGGTGGAAGAGGATGAGATGCTTGGATGGCATCACTGATTCACTGGACATGAGTCTGAGTGAACTCTGGGAGATAGTGAGGTTACAGGGAAGCCTGGCATGCTGCAGTCCATGGCGTTGCAAAGAGTCGGACGTGACTTAGCAGCTGAACAACGGCAACAACCCAAGTCAAAAGAAATGCTTTCCTATTCCTCTGCTTCCCCACCCAGTCAGGTTACTTCCGACGTTCACATCCGTGGATAAGGCTAACTGGAGGCCCGGGCACAAGGAGGCCAGGGACCCTGTCCCTGCAGAGGCTGGCTGGCGGCGCCATGGTCAGGGGCCGGCCATCAGAGTCACACAGCCGGCCCGGTGGCCACAGCCAGCGCTGCTGGCACACACCTGTGCCACGGCCAAGGACACTGAGGACACAGAAGCCAAGCAGAGCGACCGCGGAGGTTTAGGCATCCAATATGGAGAAGATTTTCTGGGTGTGAGAGGGGTTCTTAACACCACACTTTAACGCTGTCTCCCCTGGATCTGCCTGCCTGCACAGGACACTCAGAACAACTGATGAAAACCGAGAGAGTGGCGTTAAGCAGGTTGTTAAATATTTGTGGGCTTTTTGTTTGTTTGTTTGTTTTTCTGTGCAGCTGAATCAGTCATCTGTGTTGGTGTCACATGTAGACAGACTTGGGGGCTTTATGGTGATATTTATTCCAATAGTGAGGGTGGACTCTGCCATGAGTATCTGAAGAAAAGAAGTGTTAGTTGCTCAGTCATGTCTGACTCTCTGTGACCCCATGGACTGTAGCCTTGCCAGGCTCCTCTGTCCTTGAAATTCTCCAGGCAAGAATACTGGAGTGGATTGCCATTTCCTCCTCCAGGGGATCTTCTCAATCCAGGGCTCCAACCTGGGTCTCCTGAATTGAAGATGAATTCTTTACCATCTGAGCCACCAAAAAGAAGAAAGGTTCTGACAAAAGGATGCACTTAACCTATAACCAATAGAGCAAAGTCAATGGGAAAGCCAGGGGGTTGGTACGTGTGGCTGAATCAGGAAGGAGGACCCACAGGCCTGTCTGCCCATGTCACTGCTGTTGGCCACACAGCCTCAGAGATCCTGGCTATTTATACCACTGCCTTCCCTAATCTGGGCTCATGGGGCCCCCCAGCTGTTTTGGTCGACAGTAGCTATATAGATTTAATCTTTGGAACAGTGTTTTAAAAACAAAAAGACTTTTTGTATCATGAGCTAGAGGCTGTTTTTCTCTATGCTGAAACTTTAGGTCAAGAGCATAACTAACCAATAAAAATAACAGTAAAAGGTGCCATGTATTGAGTGCTGACTACATGCTGAAAACTGAGATAAATGCTTTACCCACACGCTGAATCTAGGTTTTTTTTTTTTTTTTTTTTTTTTTTGCAATAGAAGGATAAAACCTGCATATAAAGATGGATAGATTATGAGAATTGTGTTTAACCACTATGGGAGGGCTTGGGATTGTCTTCAGAGATTTTTAAAGACAAAGGGAAAGGTGGTCTTTGGGGGTCAGCTCCAGGAAATCCTACCTGGGAACAGGAGATAAGCCTTATCTCTCTGTCCTGGGTCTGGGAGACAGGTCTGTTTCCTCAGCATGTTGAGTTTTGTGAAAGTGATGGATGAAATGATGGTGGGAGATGACAGAGTCCTCTCACTCTAGGTTAGAATGGAGCCAAGAGTGAAGTGAGATTCACTCAGTCTCCCTGAACGTAAAGAAAAATCCCCAAACTTGCCATTCTGATGACAGCTAATATAAATGGTCCACAAATAGAACAATTAACTGGCTTTAGGGCTTCTGCTCTTTTGCTCTTTTCACCCGCCTGGTTCCAAATGTCCACATATTTAGCGAAATCTAGTGGGCACACTGGGGGTTAAAACTCCAGAGTCGGATCTGGCCCATATTCAGTTCAGTTCAGCCGGTCAGTTGTGTCCGATTCTTTGCAACCTCATGGGCTGCAGCACGCCAGGCTTCCCTGTCCTTCACCAACTCCTGGAGCTTGCTCAAACTCACGTCCATCGAGTTGGTGATGCCATCCAGCCGTCTCATCCTAATACTGGCATTATCACTTAGCTGAAACCAAGTGAACTAAGTGCTTTGGAAGATCCAGCTGAACACTCCCGTTAGTTTCCCATCTCCCTGTGGCCCTAACAGAGAACAGCAGCAAGCTTGTTCTTTTCTGTTTTAATGTAGTACTTTTCTCTTTAAAGTGATAAGGGACTAAGCGTGTGGTTTGGGTGCCCCTCAAATTGTATCATTGCATTTAGAAGTGTTTTGGATATCGCCCCCTCCGATTATTTCCAGTATCGAGCTGCTTTAGTGGCTTCCCACTTCAAAACATCCATTCCCATGTCTCCCTGTCCATCTGGATGATTGTCACTCACACAACAGAGTGAGGGGTGCCGCCAGTGGTAACACGTTTGGGCCTGTATGACTTTTCTGTCCCTGGTTAGTATCTGGATCTATGTAAGCTGCCCTGATTAGCTTTCTGGGAAAAATTAGAAGAAAACAGCCCTCTTCAGAGCCAGGCAGAACATGAGCATAAGAACCGCATCTTTCCTTATCAAATCAGACTTACATCTGGTTTTGATTTTCGGCATGACAGTACCTTCCCAAGGAGGGCAGGGAGCTGCTTACTGAACAATAGCAATGATTTTAAACAGTATTTGTAACATTACAAGCAATCTAGAGATTTCTGGAAAAAGAACAAGCTACCCCACCCAAATATATTATAAATGTGCTTGACTGGCATTTGGAGAGAAGAAAGAAACTCTTATTAAAATTTAACATCGACTTGGCCAGACTTTGGGCTGAACTGGAAGAACAAAGTGCTGCTCAGTGAAAAGCTGGGGACAGGAGTGATGTGATTTCTACTCTAAGGCTGAAAGGGGAACAGCTGGTGAGCCCCTTGCAGCAGGCCCATGCATCTCCAGTTCCAAGGGTTCGTTTAGTACCAGTCTTGCCACGAAACAGTGGCTTTTCCTTTTGAAATGCTAGATTTGTAGAGCCAATTTCAGTGGAAAGAGGGAATATCTGACATCTACCGTCGCCTTTGAGTTGTGGAGCGGTGCTGATGGACGTGGTGACCCTCAGGATGGCCTCGCCCTCGGTGCTGTTCACACGGCGGCCTGGCCAGCCTCAGAGCACCTCTGCTGCTTTGACCCTGCTGGTTCTCAGAGGCCCTGACTGTAGTCACAGCACTTTAGGGGCCAGGGGATCCCTAACAACTTCTAAGGATTCTCCTTCCTTCCTCTTCTACTGTAAGTACCAGACTCAAGCTGCCTCCCCGCCTCTACGTTCTGAGGGGGTTCCCAGCCCAGTGCTTGGGTTGGGGCTGTGGGAGGCACTGTGCCCAGGCTGGAACGCACTTGAAGGTGTGGCATCAGGATGATTTGCCATAATAGCACTCAGGGCCATGAGATGAGATGCCACCGCGCCGCAGGCTTTCTTAGTGATGGTCAAAGATGCCCTGGACCACGTGCCTCCCAGCAGAGAGGAGCTGCTTTGCTGCAGGATGGCTGCACGGAACAGTGAGAGCTTCCCGAGGGGCATTTCTCAAAGAAGGAATCATGAGGGGATCCATCATGACCTGCTCAGTTTGTCATGAAGCATCAGTTACCCAGAGCCTCGAACGTATCAATTACAGATGCAAGACATACAAACAAAGCTATTTCAACATGACTCCTAGCCAAATAGAAAAGTCCATGGTGGTGGGGCCAGGAAAGTGGTTGTAGGGAGTGGAAGGGAGAGGGGTGGGAGGGGCAGGGGGGAAGAGAGAGATGATATTCGCAAACCATTTTTTTCTGTTTTCATTTCAAAGAGTCTGATCCCACCCAGGCAAAACTGAAACCCTGCCCAAACCTCTGCCCAGAGGCCTCTGATTGCGAGGACTCTATCTGAGCAAAGCTATAGAGACTACAGCTCTAATCCTCACTAGAAAAAAAAAAAAAAAGAGGAGGCAGTTTATTATTAAAATACAAACTTGAAAATACTTCAGACCATTTCGTTAGCAGCAGAGTTCCCAATGCAACAGTCCCTTTATCAGTCAAGTTTAGATCACGAGGCTTCAAAGCATCTGTCTTGCTAAGGCCCTTAAAAGAGCAGGGCAGAGGGAAGAAAAGAACCCTTTGCTCTTAAGG
Organism: Nanger dama; assembly: GCA_917880005.1. Lineage (NCBI taxonomy): Eukaryota > Metazoa > Chordata > Mammalia > Artiodactyla > Bovidae > Nanger > Nanger dama. Next base: position 5,525,022 of record CAKJTW010000029.1, read on the forward strand.
GGCAGACAGTCCTTATGAGAGACTCTCTAGGGGTCTGTTCTGACGGGCTACTCGGGGTGTGAGTCGGGGCACTTTTAAACAGGCCGTTGGCACTTCCCGCTCGGAGTTCTCAGGCACAGTGTGACAGGGTCAGCTTGGTGAGCCCTTCCCCATGCATTCGGTACAACAGCTGGAACTCAGCCGGCAGCTGGTGGGACTCCTGCCACTTGGTGGTAAATTTGGTTCCTTTTTGTCATAGTAATGGTACGGAAGATCTTCCCTGGTGTTGGGGTCAAATCCAAAAGGCCAGAATCCATACAAGTGGATCTCTTCACAGACTGCTGACGCCAGGGTGTACATGAGAATACCTGTGCTCAGCCGTTTGGGTGACAAGTGTTTGTTTTTCCAATACCTGTGGAATAATAAGTACAGGTGGATTCAGAGGCCAGTGTTGTACGTTTCCTCGTCAGACGAGTCACTGTGACCAGTTGGGGCGGGGAGTGAATTTATCCAAGTAAGGTAACCAGCACTACTCTGAATCTATCCTGAAGACCACAGAAACCCCTCAGGGCAGGGCTATCTATTTTGTGAAATCCAATGCCAAATGAAAATGTGGGCCCTTATTTAAAAAATACTCAAGAATGTCAAGAGGGCAAAGCAGAGGATTAAACCAAGGGTTGGCCCTTCCAAGCGTGGGCTCGTCTGTTGCCATGGAAGTCCCACGTTTGAAGCTGTCCCTGCTCTGTGTGTGTGCTTAGTCGCTCCAACTGTTCGTGGCCCCATGGACTGAGCACGCCAGGCTCCTCTGGAGCCATGGAATTTTCCAGGCAAGAAGTACTGGAGTGGCCCTGCTCTGGGTTGTCCTAAAGAGTGTTGTCTCTGAGTCCCTGCAATGCCGTAAAAGCCCACCAATGAGAATGGCCATGCCTCTCATAAAGGGCGCTTGGGAGTAGGGAGCAGGTATTTAATCTAAGGGGCCCTCCTCTGTTACTTCCTTACCCAAACTCAGACATTAAATCTTTCTTCGTGGGTTTGAAAAGATTGTGGGGCCTTATTTTTTCTACCCTTTGTGAAAACCACATTTCCTGTTCCTGTGTCTCAACCGAGGGCTTCCAAGTCCTTCTTTGACGTGCTAGAACCTAAGAAAAGTATTTACACACTTTCTGAATTTGTAAAAATGCTAAATAACGGTTGTTGTGCCTTCTGTATTTAGACAGTAATTTGAAGCCTTGCTACCTAAACTGCCAAGTATCTGAGACTGCTGTGGTGTGAAGCTGTGTGTACAAGTGCATGTGTGTGCCTCTGCACTTGTGACTGGTGTGCAAACATACTCAGACTGTTCATGAATCAGATTTCCACAGACCGTACTCCCCTCCAAGGCTTTGCTGAACCACTGTGTTTGGTCCAAGCCTGAGTGGGTCATTCTGGCTACTCCACGGGCCTCCTGAGAGGCTGGGGGCCAGGAGGGCCACATAGGCTGCTTCCAGAAGGTTCTATCACATGCAGTTAGACCCTTCTTCACTACCTGAAGGCTTCACATGGACATTCCCCTTCCAGGTGAAATTCACAAGTTCAGTCTTTGTTTTCATATTCTTACCTAAGGAGTTAGAATGACTTCTAGCAATTCTTTCGGTACAACTGTGCTTAAACGGAGTGAGAGGGGAGCAAAATGATCAAATCAGAAAGACCACAGGGCAGGTTGGCAGGAAGCCTGGCTTCTAATTCTGGTTCTGCCCATTTGGGGCAGTAATGTTCAGTAAATACCTCGTTCTTTGTACCTCAGTTGATACGTCTTTAAACTTAGAAGCTGGGTTATATTACCTCTTAAAAAGGTAACCATACATCCCAGGAAACTGAAATAGCCTCAGTTTCTGTCTGTTATCTTTGTCGTAATTCTTAATACTGCCCTTTTTCTTTCCAAGAAAAGTTCCAGCGTGGACTATAAATACTGGCATCAGCCTGTCTGTTAGATACATACCAGTTGATTACATGATCATTCCTCCTTACATGAGAGGTCAACTACAAGATCTTAAATCTGGAATATGTTAGAGGACTACAGGATGTCTACTATGTACCCATCTGCGATGTGATAAAAATTTTAGAACCTTTTCTACCAGCCCTCCCAGAACCCACTCTAACTTGCAGTAACACCTGGAGAGTATGTGAGGGCATTGGGGCTGCTCGAATAGGGGACATTAGAGGTGAGGCGATTTTCTCACAGTATTCACAGAAAAAAATTCTGCAATTAATTTTGTTTTATAAAATTCCCTTCATTTTATAAATGTATGCGTGTGTGTGTGTGCTCAGTCGTGCCCAACTCTTTGAGACCCCATAGACTGCAGCTTACCAGGCTCCTCTGTCCATGGAATTTTCCAGGTAAGAATCCTAGAGTGGGTTGCCAGGCCCTTCTCCAGGGGATCTTCCCAACCCAGGGATCAAATCCAGGTCTCTTGCCTTGCAGGCAGATTCTTTACCATCTGAGCCACCACGGAAGCCCTTAAATGCCTGCTCCCATTTCTGGCTGCTCATTAGAATCATCTGGGGAGTTATTAAGACATGCCAAGTATCTGAGCCACTCTCCTTCCCCACCAGACAAATCACGCTAGGATCTCTTGAAGCAGAGCCCAGACAAGAGTATTTTTTAAAATCTCTCCAAGTGATTCTGAGGTATAGCCAGAGTTAAGACTCATCAGACTAGATGAAAATACTGCATCATGGTTAATCTGTCTTTCCAATTACAGGGGATAGCAACGAGCTGCTAAAATAGTTTTCGCATGTTTTGGCACTCAGATCTCCAATGATAAAAGCCGATTTTACAATTTTGACTTTAGGTGGTTTTCTAATCTTGGCTATCTGAAAAAACAAAACAAAACAAAAAAACCACCCATCAAAGAAAAAGGAACATTAAAGTCAATTGCATCTTTAAGAAAACCACTTGATTTGTCTACTTTAGTTGTTGGCATTACTGGGACATAGCTGTCCATTCAGAGAAAATTATTGATTTGTGGTGATTTCCATGACTGCTTGTTAGGCTTACCACCACGGAAGGGGATGGAGGATAGAGAGGTAAAACTGATGTAACACCAGTCCTTCCATTTGACACTTGGTTACCAACTAGGGTAGAAGATTGAACTTCTTACCTAGAACCATCCGTTCATTCCTTACAAAACGTCAGAGTGTGTTCTAAGGCACTATGCTAACCACAACAACTAATCAGATAGCTAGCTCCCACCCCCAAGAGATTACGATATTGATTTGCCATCTGGTAGGGTGTGAGTTAAAGGCAATAAAACATACACACCTGTTGACATGTTGCATTATATTTCCAGGCCAAGCCAACTGGAGCTTTAACTGGCCTCTGTGTTCAACAAAAAAGTCAACTAATGTCCTGGTAACAGTGGCCGACGTGTGGAAAAAAAAGGCAGGGATCCAAAGAATGGCCCCATCAAGCTTTTTCAAACTGAGAAAAAAGTTGTTACGGTCCTGAATGGTCAAAAGATTGTTGTAATATTTTTCCAAGATGCTGGGGTTGAAGGTGGTAAGGTTGGTTTTCCTTCCAACATCTCTTTGGAAAGCCTCCGTAGGGGCGAAATTGCAACGGAAAACAAAATCTGACTTATCTATCTGCGGTCCACACCGGCTCCCTGTCAGGATCCCGCTATTTCCAACCACAGCGCAAATGTTATAACGCTTATTCACAATGGGAGACACATCTGGAAGCAGTGATCGGAAGTTATTGCTAATAGAGAAAACATATTTATGGCTGGAATAGTCATAGTGCATCAGTTGTCCAATCCGAACACTATTCTTGGTCAAAGAAAAGTTTTTATTACATCGACATGCTGAAGAATTTCTTGCCTAAAATAAAAAGAGATTCATTAAATGTATCCCATTCAAAAGAATTGATTTTCCATCTTAGGTCTTACACTGTTTCATTCAGGCAAGAACTGTAGGCACACTGAACCCAGGAAAGATTATACATTCATAATAATTGAAGGGAGAACTGTTTCAGGATTACAGACATACTCTAGTCTCTCAAATTCTGGGTGTAATCCTAAGGCTTGTAAATGTTGTGACTTATGGTTTTCAGTTGCTGATTCTTTGGGATTCTGCTCTACCTGAAAACTGTATTTGATCAAGGGGGAGGCATGGGCCAAACTGTGTCCAGAAGATACAGGGAGACAATTTACACAGACCCCAAGGAGCTCACATTAATGCACAAACACTGGTGACTTACAGTTTTCAGCTGGGGACTCCTTGTTTGCTACTGGGCTATAGTGTACAAGGAATGTCAAATATCACTGGTGCCCAGATAAGAGTCAAACGATATGAGTCAGTACGGTACTATCTATTATTAAAATATGAAAATGGTCATAGCAGTGGGAGTAGTTGAATATTTAATAGAAATGAGATGATAATCTCATTATTGTCCTTTGAATAATGAAAAAGCAATCTTTTTCTACTTGATTATATAGAAACCAAATTAAGTTAGAGAAACCTAATTCTTTAGAAAAGAAGCTATTGTAAATCCTGAAAACATGTGTATATTATAAGAATTCAGAGGACAAACAGGCAAGGGTGATACTTAGCACTAATTTCTGGTTGCTTTCATGTTGAGCATTAAGTGAAATTAACTATCTCCTCTTAAAGTCTCCGCTATTTAAAATACTTAGGAGAGATCGCTCATGTGTTACTCTGCTACTAGGTTCTCCAGTTCTAAGAAATCACATTGAACTCCTCTGTTTTTTGCCTAAAAAAAAAAAAAAATAGCAGGAATGAAACTAAAAGCTTTGCATACTATCACTTTACCTGGAATCTTACTTTTTAAAAAATTACTTCAATTTGTCAAAATGCAGAGCGACATACACTGAAGGCTTTAAAGCAAACTTCCAAAGTTACTAAGTGTTCACTGCGAACTGTTACAAAGGTAAAAGTTTAAAGTGACACTGGGCAAATTAATTAAAGATTACCTAATAAAGGATTGAAAGAAGGCAAGTTTTGAGAAGGAAATATTGTTCTGATTGGTTATTTGGATCACATGGCCTAGTGTGGGAAGAACATTTTTACTGAGACAGAAATATGTTTTGGGAAATATATAATATATTTGACCCATGACAATTTTCTGGGCTGCTTAGAAAATTAAGTTGGATTAAAAACACAAAAGTTAAAATAAAAAACAACCCTTCAGAGTATTAGAATTAATCAATTATTATCATGGACTAATTGCTAATTAAACAGTGTTTTAAAATGTTTAATCATAATCATATGACTTTATGCCAGCTTTTCAAGTAAACATTTTCATGTACCATGGATAGCTACTGAATTTTAAAAAATTCTACCATTAGATTAAAAGTGCAATAACTAGAAATTCTATGACCAAAACACAACACCCTAAATAGAGTGGTAAAATAAACTTTTGTAAAATAAGTATTCATACCCCTAATGAATACACTAGATGGCTCACATTCCATTTAGCAGCATAATTATCCCACCAAGAAGGAAGAAGTAATGACTTATCTGGGATTGCTAAGACTAGACCAGAAATGGCTGAGGAAAATGCATACATTCGCATAAATCTCATCCTTCTTCCCCACCTCAAAAAAGAAAAACAGTAAAGAAAGGAAACACACACACACACACACACACACACACACACACACACACACACACACTCCATGTATAAATGAAGCTGCTGTAAGACAACTAAGAATATTTTGGTAGCTTTTACAACATATTAAAAGCTATAAAAGTTTAATGAGAACAATCAGGTTAAAAAACCAAAACCATACTTAAACATCTGCATATATTTGGGCTGATATTTTTCACTAGTAATTTGTTGGGGATGAAGTATAGTGTCTTTTGTATTTCAGTGAGACAATACTTTTTACTTTTTTCCCTTTTTCCCAGTGAAGGGCAATGAAAATGCATTGGGTGGTCTTTTTGTCATTACATTTTTAAATAAATGGCTTTGGCAGCATTAGCCATACATGTTACCTATAAATCATGATGCTCAATTAAGCTCAAGTTAAGGAGAATACAGGAAATATGTCTCCCCACTTCTTTTCAAATTGGCCTTATTGATGTTTTCCTTTTATGAGGGGGCACTCCATAAACAGAAAAGGGTTACTACTCAGCCTTTGTGCAGTCAGGCCAAGAAGGCAATGCAGATACTCCTCGGGTTGGGGGAGTGGATTTCTGTTGTTCTGTTATTATTTCGTTTTGTTTTGGTTTTGAGCTCCAGAATTCAGAACACCTTCTGGATCTCCTATCCTACCTTTGATGTAAAAACGCTGTCCGATTAAACGTCCACTTAGGTCTGGCTTGGAGTTCATGAGTCACAGAATGCGGAAAGGGCACCAATGACGAATCTAGAAGCTTCAGCGCGAATTGCGACCTGGAGAGGGGCATGAGTACACAGACAAACGCGCTGGGCTCCGCTCGCGGGAGCCAGGGCAGCCATGGAGGTCCGGCCGGATGGCAGCGGGGCGGGGCCGGGGCGGCTGCGGAGGGCTGGGCGGCGCAGGCCTTCGCGACACCCCGCCCCGGAGCCCCCTGCTCCTCTGGGCCGCCTCCCGCTCCCCACACACACCCGGGAGGAAGAGGGGGTACCGGGGAGGCCCGTCTCCATTGTCCATCCCTCCGGGCGCGGGAGAGACCATAAAATGGCCGTCTCGCGGAGAGCAGGGCCGGGAGCCCGGCGCTCGGCCAGAAGCGGCCGCGCCAGGGGGCCGGGGAGTCAGCACCGCGGACAGCGGCCGCGGCCGGGCGGGAGCGCCGGGCAGTCAGCACCGCGGACAGCGGCCGCGCCCCGGCGGGCCCGCCCGCGCCGCCCCCGCGCCGCGGCCCGATCGATTTTTGGAGAAAAGGGCAGATGAACCCTAGACCCCGGGGGAGGCTTGGTGGGGGGGTGGGTTGGGGGATGGCTCCTTCCTTAACCTCTTCCTTCCCGAGCCTCGGTCTGATTTCAGCCCCTGTCCCTGACCGGGGGCCTCCGGACGCCCGCTCCACTCCTTCCCTGGGTTTCGCACCTCGGGTCTGGCTGAGACCAGGGGGCAGTTCCTATTCGCCAGCAGCCCCTCTTGGAGGCTCTGCTGGCAGAGCTCTTGGCGGGGGTGCGGTCACAGTTGGGGCAGAGGGTCTCCACGAGCTCAGCCAAGCTTCGCCGGCGCCTGCCTTCTCGGTCCAGCCTCGCGCCCGGCGGTGACTTGGACCCGGGGCGAGGGGAGGCGGCCCTTCGGCGGCTCGCTTCCCGCAGAGGGCGGAGGGGGGGCGGATTGCGGAAATCCCGGAAAGAGTTGAGGGGGCAGGGGGGCGGGGGGCGATGGCGGTGGCCGCGGGGCGGCGGGTAAGGATCGAGGTCGAGGACCCCAGGGGCTGCAAGAGAACAGACCCGGAGCCTCGTTTGATGGCTCATGGGTGGGGGAGGAAAGCAGGAGAGCGCGCCAGAGGAGTCCGGCGCCTGCGCCATTAACTCGCCCCGGTCCGCGCGTGGGGTATGCGCTCACCGCCACGCATGTCCATCTCTGCATGCCCACTCCCAGATACACAGAAGGCCTCTCCATCCACCATCATTCTCCTTAAACCACCTTCCCCACCCCACCCCACCCCCATTTTTGAAATGGGGGAAGGGATGCCAAAGAAGAATATGAGAATGCAATCACTTTGATGAGGACGACGTCTGGATTTTTTTTTTTTTTAAAGCAGGAGGTGGGTGGCGGTGGTGTTAAGAATCAGAGCGAGGCATGGAAGGACCACGCAGTTATCTTGCCCAAAGTGTCTCGGAGAAGGCAAAACACCCTCCCTCCCCCGACCCTCCGACCTCCCGCCCCCATAAACCAGATAACCCGCGGGCGCCCAGAGGCCCCGCACTCACCGGAATCCCGCGTGGAGCATGTACATTCGGGGCGCCCCGGGTTGGCGTACTTGGGAGTGGTGAAGATGCTCTCCTTTTTCAGGGACACGTAGCTGATGAGCGATAAAATCAGCAGGGCGACGCTGAGCATGACCAGCCCCAGCACACTGGCGACCCGGGCCATTTTGCAATTTCTCATCCCGGGCCGGCTTGGGATCAGGAAAAGCGGGGAAATCGGTCCATTGAGCGGCCAGCAGCTCGCTGGCGTGTCAGTGTGTATGTGAGTGTGTGTGTTCGCGCGCGTGTCAGCGTATGTGCCGGGGGAGGGGACTGGGCAGGGGAGCCGCGCAGGGGACCCGGGGTAGGGGTGGGCAGGAGCCCCAGAGAGAAGCCGGGCCCGGGAGGCAGAGGTAAGCGGGCCCGCGAGGCTGAGCAGGGAGACGGAGGGTCTGCGCGGCGCCGCGGCGCTGGAGCGGCGCGCCGTGCGTCTCCGGCCGCCGGCTCAGGCTCCCCCGCGCGTTTCCAGCGAGGCTGCCATCTCCTCTGCCGCCTGCAAGACAAATGTGATTGGAATAATGTTACAGTTCGATCTAAGCACAGGATTTAATTAATGAACTCTAATCTCCCAAATAACCGGGGAGGGGGCGGGGGGAGGGAGGGGTGAAGGGGAGGTGGCAGAGGGAGGCGAATTGAGGCTCGGAAGGCTGCAGCCCGCATCTACCGGGCCTTCCCCGCCGAGTTTGCCGGCGAGGGCGATGCCTGTGGCCAGACAGACGCCCAAACTTAGTTCCGTGGACAGTTAGTTCATTGCTTTATAAGTATATCGTGGAATACAGAGATAAATAACTGGGTGGGCTGTCCTGGAGGACACACAATAGCTGGGTATTTCTGAGATGCTGGGACAGTGGTTTTGGGAGCAGATATTAAAAGCTTCTCTTCTCACCACTAAGCCTGGTCCCACCAATCAGCTGCCCTCGCACCCTACGAGGAAGCCCTGGAGAGCCACTGGGCCTTGTGAGCATCTCATACCTTCCTGGCATTTTCCATAATCTCTCCCCTATCCACTTGGGTTGCCCAGCGCATCCTTCACTTCTCTCTAGAAGATGGGCCGTGCCTAGCAGAGCTGTAAGGTGAGCTGTGAGGGTGGAGGGCTGGACTGCCCCCTCTTTCCTCCCAGAGTCTGGTTCCCAGCACACTGCAAGTGGACAACAGGCATGCCCCAGAGTTGACCAGAACTGCAGCAGGTCGCTCTGATTTAACTTTCCATTTTGCACTTTTCTGACTAATCCCTGTGGCCTGGCCTTCGGGATGGGCAGCTCAACTTTGCCCTGAAGCTTAGCTTAGCTTGGACCAGAAGCCACCTGTGTGCTTAGTTGCTAAGTTGTTTCTGACTCGTTGCAACTCCATGGACTGTAGCTCACCAGGCTCTTCTGTCCATGGGACTTCCCAGGCAAGAATACTGGAGTGGGTTCCTATTTCCTTCTCCAGAGGATCTTCTGAACCCAGGGATTAAACCTATGTCTCCTCTGACTCCTGCATTGTAGGCAGATTCTTTACCCGCTGAGCCATGGGGAAAGCCCCAGACCAGAAGCTGGAGTATGATAAGCCTCCATCCATTCTGAATGCCCACAGCTCTCTTTTGGAGGAGCCCAGGCGCCAAGGGAGAGGGGCTGCCTCGAGGGTGGAGGGAAAGCTCACCAGGTAACACTTTGTGTTGCTTGACTTTCAGATTGTTTCCAGCATATTCACGTGTCACCTGGTTTAATGTCCCCTGGAAACAAAAGTCAATTCATTGTCAGTCATGCTGTGGAATGCTCAGAGGGCAACCCACATGTTTCTTTGGCTCTGTCCTTTAAAGTTAGCTGTGGTTTCTTCCCTCTATCTTTACTCTTGGCCTGGTCCTTTTTGCTGACAAAGGTCTGTCTCATCAAAGCTATGGTTTTTCCAGCAGTCATGTAGGGATGTGAGAGTTGAACCATAAAGAAAGCTGAGTGATGAAGAATTGATGCTTTTGAACTGTGGTGTTGGAGAAGACTCTTGAGAGTCCCTTGGACTGCAAGGAGATCCAACCAGTCCATCCTAAAGGAGAGCAGCCCTGAATATTCATTGGAAGGACTGATGCTGAAGCTGAAACTCCAATACTTTGGCCACCTGATGCAAAGAACTGACTTATTGGAAAAGACCCTGATGCTGGGAGGGACTGGGGGCAGGAGGAGAAGGGGACGACAGAGGATGAGACGGCATCACCGACATGATGGACATGAGTTTGAGTAAGCTCTGGGAGTTGGTGATGGACAAGGAGGCCTGGCGTGCTGCAGTCTATGGGGTCGCAAAGAGCTGGACACGACTGAGCGACTGAACTGACTGAGTAACTGGTCCTTCCAATAATGGTCAGCAAGCACTAAGGACAGAAGCCAGAGGGGAGAAATTGGTCTTCAAGAGCCTTTCCAACAAAACAAGCTGATGTTTTCCAAGGTGACTATGATATCTTCCTGTCTTGAACTTCTGATTTTACGGGCTTTGGTGGACCTGGCACACGGCTGTCTGTGGGCTGTGAATTCCTCAAAGCGGTGAAGCCCTGGGCTCGAAGCTCCTGCAGAACCAGGGCCGAGTGTTCTTCCGCCCTGTTTCTGTGTGTGTGTGTGTGCGCGCACGCGCGCGCACGCACACACACATGCATGTACTTACCCTTGGTCAACAAGTTTTATCCGACTCCTTGCAACCCACTGGACTGTAGCCAACCAGGCTCCTCTGTCCATGGAATTTTCTAGGCAAGAATGCTGGAGCGAGTTGCCGTTTCCTATCCAGGAGATCTTCCCAATCTAGAAATCTCCACGAACCCGCGTCTCCTGTGTCCCCTCCATTGGCAGGCGGATTCTTCACCAGTGCCCACCGGGGAAGCCCTTGTTTCCACATGCTCCCCGCGTTCGGCCTAGATGTTTAAGGAGTGTCTGAGGGCCTAAGATGCTCCCTGTGAAACGCATGTCTGGTGTGCACAGCAGGGCATGGCATGCAACTGCCTGTTTTCAATGGAAAGACAGTAATTTGTACCCACTCAAGACATTTTATATCAACATCTAAAAATGTAGGTCGAGAGGACACAATTTTTCCCCCATGGGACTTTTTACTGTGTAAAAGTTACAGAGAGGGCTTACGGGTCTGTGCATGATGAATGTTTAACCATATTTTTTGAATAAATACAATTTTATAAAAAGAGATCATATGAGTACAGTGTAAAATGCCCAAAGGAATAAGACCTTATGAGAGCTGTCTGGGAATGATACATGTTGGCAAAAACTCTCTTTGATCAGGAGGTAGAGGGGTCTGCCATGGGGTCCAGAGGACACCAGTTACAGCTCCAGGCCCTGGAGTCAGCAGACTGGCCCTGGAACGCTGACTCTGTGACCTTGGAGAAGTTGCCAGCTTCTGTGCTTCTGGCTCCTTATCTACAGAACTGAAATAAAGACAACCCCCACCCCACCCCCCGCCAGGATCTGAGAAGAAATTAAACAGGGCAGGTAAAGGCCTTGGCAGAGCTCTTGGCTTGTATTAAACAGTTAATAAATATGAGCTAAAACAGCCTGGGTACATGTTTAGTGTCTTTCTGTGACCCCATAAATATCCTACTGTAGAATGTATAGAAAAGACGTACTTGGTGAGGCATTTTCCTATAGAAAATGGCAAAGAAGCTCTTTGGTTCTCTTACAGCATTTACAGGTTTTCCTGGGACATGTGATATGGACTCATTCCGCTTGGATTTAAAAATTGATGTATCGCTTATGCTTAGCACACCTCTGTGAACCTTCTGAAGAAAGTCCTGCTAGGATAATTCCCATATTGCATATGGATCGCTGAAGGTCACATGATGTAAAGGAACCAAATTAGCTAGAAAATAAATAGGCATGCAGGAATCCTATGCCAGGCCTAAAGGCAAAAATGGATTGCTCAGTAATTACCAGAGTGAAAAATCTTGGGAATGCTTCATCAAAGAGCAACTGAGGTTACAGAATCTGATATTTTTCAGGCTTGGGATTATAGCCACTTAGTAAAATAAAAATCAGGTACTTTTACAAAATATCACTTTTCAGATTTCATTGGAAATCTGACTCCTACAGGAGTTCAGAAGAATGAATGCAAGACATATATACATACATATATATATCAAGACTTCTTTGACTTAACGTTTCCTAGGGAGGTTATTATTTTGGATACAAGTATTTCCCCACTTCTTCAGGTGGCACAGTGGTGAGGAATTTGTTGCCAGTGCAGGAAACATGAGAGATGCAAGTTCAGTCCTGTCAGGAAGATCCCCTGGATTAGGAAATGGCAACCCACTCCAGTACTCTTGCCTGGAAAATCCCATGGACGGAGGCTGCAGTCCGTGGGGTGGCAGACAGCTTGACACAGTTGAGCACACAGAGAACAACACTTTCTGCAGACACAGTTGTGGCCCTGTGGGTTCCTCACCAACGCATGCCTACCAAGAGTAAGTTATAGGCACCACTTGGATAGGAAATCTGGGAGGGATGGTGTCTCTGGTTAGAAACTGCATTGTTCCTTTATTTATTTCTGTTTTCTTTCATCAATTCACTAAACAGGACGTGCTGGTTGTCATATACCCCAGTGGGGCAGACACGGGCATCATACCATCACTCTCAAGCTTGTGACTCTTACGGTCTTGCGAGGGGAGAGGGAAGGAGACCGCCTGTCTGTGCTGTGTGAGCAGCTCAACAACGAAGGGTTGATGAGAGATCTGGGCGATGACCCCTGTCTGGGGAGGTTGGAGGTGGGCTTCTTCACAGAGGGCAACCTCTGAGCTGAGTTTTAAAGGGTGAGTGGGGTTCACTAGGCAAAGAACTTGAGGATCCCCAGGAGGGGTGAAGACAGGAGCCAGGGAGGGTCACAGTGAGCCTGGGGAACAGCAAGAGCGTGAGCTTTTTGCCGCAAAGACGGCCCTCGAAGGCTCCCGGTGACACTGTGCCTTCAGCAGCGCCGCTCGGAACCGTCCGCAGTCTGCAGAGAGCGAGGAGGCTCAGTCTGACCTGAGCTGAGCGTGTGTAGGAGCAGCTGAAGTCAGATCCATGGAGAGAGGGAAACAGCGGCTGCTCACGTGGAGACCAGCTGAGGCATCCAGGGCCCCGCCAGCCTCTCTTGTGCCTTAATTTACGAATGAGAAAAGCGGACCACTTTCCGTTATGAGACACTGCTGAATAAGACATCACGGAGCTGACTTCTGGAAGGACGGGTGACTTCTCCAGACGACAAGCCACCGGGAAACTCTCAAGGAGCCGTTTCCCAGCAGACGGCCCCCAAGCCGCATGTGAAGCAGTTCGTTCTGTACCCTGTAGCCTGACTCCTTTGTCTCTAGTGGATCTAACACTGGCCACAGAGGAAAGCTCTTGGAATCCCTCTGGATTTCTACCTCCTAATTCCCCACAGAAGATAAATACTTTATGAGTTCAGAGGTAGGAAAAGCCATTGTGGTCAAAGAAAGCTTCACAAAAGCTGTCAACTGGAACAGTCTAGAAAGATACATAGAAGTTTCCAGAAATGGTGATGGTCACAGGGGCAGGGCAGTTAGGGGCAACCAGGCTGAACAAGGACACAGAGGCACATGAGAGAAGGGCATGTCAGGGCCAGCGAATGGCTAAGCCCCTTGGAGTAAAGGGAAAACAGCCGACATGTAGAGAGCACTCTTTAAGGGCCTGATGCTTTAAATACATCATCCGTAATCTTTTCTTGATCAAGTGAGGAAAGTATCATTCCCTTCACTTTATCGCTGAAGAAACTGATGTTAAGGATTTGCTCAAGGTGAAGCCTCTTTGACTTTAAAGCCCACCCTTTAAAGCAGGTCCAGAGACAGAGAGCTGGAAGAGTGTGCAGGCCTGGGAGTTTTTGAAAGCATAATCGTTCGACAGTGAGAATCAGTTCGTGCTGCTGCCGTTGAAGGTGAAAATGATGGTGATGTCGTCTCACTTGTATTGCACACCTGCTGTGTGGTGGGTATTACACTCGGCATTTTGCTGTGATTACATAATTAGATTACTAACTAATCTCATTCAATCTCCATCCCATCCCTATGATGGGGTCATGTGTGTGTGTGTGCTTAGTCACTCAATCGTGTCCCACTCTTTGCGATCCTTTTGATGCTAGCCCACCGGGCTCCTCTGTCCATGAGATTTTTTTCAGGCAAGAATACTGGAGTGGGTTGCCATTTCCTCCTCCAGGGGATCTTCCCCACCCGGGGATCAAACATGCATCTCCTGGGTCTCCTGCACTGCAGGCGGATTCTTTTACCGCTGAGCCACTGGGGAGAAGTCCTGATGGCATAATGCCTGCCACATTTTCAAGAATGAGCAACTGAGGCTCAAAGAGGTTAAGCAACTTGCCAAAATCACGCAGCAAGTAGCTTCAATGTCTTCCACTGATACTTCAGGACCAAAAGGAGTCTGAACCTGCTCCCTTGGGCACTGTGTCTCAGGGTTACCGAGGAAGAGAATGCATATTAGCCTCTTTAAAAAAAGTCACTTAGGGACTTCTTTGGCGGGAATGTGCCTTGCAATGCAGGGGGCACAGGTTCGATCCCGGATGGGGAGCTGGGATCCCACGTGGCAGGGGGCATCTGAGCCCAAGAGCCACACCTGGAGAGAACCCCATGCACCAAGACGAATGTCAGTGTGCTGAGGCTGGGACCCAACACAGCTAAAATAAGTGAATACTTTTTTTTTTTAACCCAAGCTCTTTAAGCACAAGGGTAGGGAACGCATGGCAACAAGGGAAAGACCGCAGTGATACCCGTGGAAAGCAGTAGCCTGTCTGTGGCTGGGAGGAGGCTGGGAAGGGCACAGAAAGGGGGTGGTGCTCAGCCGACCTGTGGGGTCACTCTGGAGACAGCATCTTATTTTCATTTTCTACTTCGTGCCACTGCAGCACCCAGCACAGCACCCAGCACACGCCCAGCACACGCCCAGCGTGGAAAGAAGGCAAAGAGCTTCTCTGATGTACAGCATGACTGAGGTCCAGATTAGGGAGAAGGCCAGTCTCAGTACTGACTGTAGAGACGGATCGTTCATGTTGAATGGGATGGATGAGTTGTCTTGCTTATTGAAGAGAATGGGTTTAATTAAATACAGAATATAAAGCACAGGAGGGGTGAAATGCCCTCCTACCCTGATCTCCCCAGAGACAGCCACTCTGTGCATTTGTAGGCATCTGACTGTGTATTAATTTTTATAACATAAATGTCAAGGCCAGTTTGGAGTGATAAATGTTTCAAGGTTTTTAGCTATATCTTTACAAAAGACATTTTTTTGCATGAAATTTTAACATTTCAGATGTTTGAAAGGATTACATTTTCTAGAAGCTGAGGAATTCCTCATTTTGCACCCACAGACTTCTCTTAAAGCTCAGTGAAGCATCTCTGTGTGAAAGGAATACAAGAACTTCAAATAGTCTTTTCTTCAGTGAATAAATAAAATATATTTGGAAAGCTGTCTTAAGGCTTCTTGTGGTCCAGTCCCTAGGAAATGGTATGGAAGGAGCTATTACGTTCAATTGTGTTAATCTCCAGGATCCTTGCATAGAATTTCGACTTTTCAAATATTTGCAGAGATTATTTTTTTCTTGGAAGCGGAGGTATTATACTTGGAGAAGCTACTTGAAAATTAATCGTACAGTTAAGTTTTCAGCTATTCTTATGTCAATTGTGTCTCTGTATGGCACTGGCTCTGGGAACAGGAAATCACCCACAGTGAGAGCAGCTGCAGTAACATTTCCTAGGGATGAACAGGGAGGTGTTTTTAAAAGAGAAATCTAATTTTAGCCTTCATCTTGAGTTTTGGGGCACTTTTTGTCCCTTGTGCTTCTGAAACTGTAATTGTCAATAGCGTACCTTTCAGAGTAGGGGAAAACTCTTCTGTTTGTATATTATTATAACAAAAAAATGATAAAATTTCCATGTGATTTAAAAAAATGCACTACCACATGCTGATTTATTGATGAGGACAGCTTCAAAATAATAGGAACTGTGGAAGGAAGGACCGCTAAGAATCCCCTCCCCAGCGCCTGGCTCCCGATGACAAGCACATACCTCTAGCTGAGATTTCTTGTGTTCACAGGGAAGTCACAAGAATAGGAGGTCACCGGACTTCCCGACATTGGAAAACTCAGTCTCAGCGGAGCAGGGGGCAGGTTGAGCCATGCCATGCTGCACACTATGGCCCTCCACACTCTGCGTCACGGCCAGAAGGCTATATGACAGTGTGCTATTCTTTGCCATAAATAAGGGGAAGAGAGACTAAGGGGATTAAGTAACTTGGCCAGATTCGGGGGTTTTAACATAGGACTGAGTGCCTGCATAGTTATTCCACTTTTCACCAAATCTGATTGCCTTCCATGCCAGAAGGTTAGGGTCTGTACCCTGGGGCATGAAAGATGCTTCCTCAGAGTGAATGTTTCTCATTTTAAAAGGAGCCAAGGGTGTGGTCCCCACCTCCGCTTCTGTATCCCTTTCTCCTCATGGTCAGCTTTTTACAAGGATGTCTGAACGTGAGGAAGGTGGTTTCTCAGTGGAGGAGATGACTGATGTAAACTCGAGAGGAATCTTTTATGTCTCTATTTCAAAATTCTATTTTACTCTGTAGTTTTACACGAGTCTGGTTGGAGGCAGTGTAAGATGAGGTAGTGTCTGGCTTTGGGTGTCTGTACTTGTGTTTGAAGGAGGGCAGTATTTTTGTTTGCTTAATCCTTTGATTTTTAGTTGGAGGATAACTGCTTTACAATATTGTGTTGGTTTCTGCCATACCTCAGCATCAGTCAGCCATAAGTACACACACATCCCCTCCCTCTTGAAACTCCCTCCCATCTCCCACCCCGTCCCACCCTCTAGGTTGTCCCAGAGCACCGATTTGAGCAAATTCCCACTGGCTATTTTACGTTTGGTAACGTACATGTTTCCATACTACACTCTCAATCCGCCCCACCCTCTCCTTCCCTGACTGTGTCCACAAGTCTTCTCTATGTCCCTGTCTCCGTGGCTGCCCTGAAGATGGGTTCGTCAGTAACATCTTTGTAGATTTCATGTGTATGCGTTAATATACAATATTTATTTTTCTCTTTCTGACTTACTTCACTCTGTATAATAGGCTCTAGGTTCATCCACCTCATTAGAACTGACTTGAGTGTGCTGGGGGAGGGCAGTTGTGATGCTGGCCTTTTTGCAGGTAGAAGAGGTTGAGTGGAGACCATCAGAGGACTTGCCGGCAGGTGGAGAATGTGATTACCACCTCCTCCTAACAGCAACCCAAGTAGAAGGAGCCAGGCTGGGCTCAGAGGTGAGAGGTAGGTAACTGATCTTCCCCAGGATATCTCTGATGCTTACGCTGGTTATCTGACACCTGGCTTCACTCCTGTGTAGGGCTTTTATTCTAGCTCTGAGTTCAACCACTCAGTAGAAAAATAAAAGAAACTTAACCACTGTGTATGCTATGTCCCTGACAAAGAATTTTATTTCTTGTATTTTTCCCAAAGGAAAACCTCCAACAAAAGTGAGTAAAGCACATGTTGTGATACTGCTTTTTTGCATCTGTGATCATCTAGGGTTACAGGAATCCTCCTAATTGGAACTCAGTCACCATAAACAGGTACCACGGCTCACTTGGGGGCAGGTGCTACCCCAAGGGAACGAGTGTGGGAGACTGAGAGTATTGCTTCGTTTTTTGGAGGCCTGGCACGACATGTATTTGTAGGCATACCGGGTATGAAGTTGACTCAAAGGAGGTGACTGAATTCTCCTGGTTTGGGCTTAGACTTTGGGCAACCTTTCCCATCCGCTAGGCAAACGATACTTTTCTGACCCTGCACCATCGTCTGCTCTCTCAGATGTCTGTCCTCTGCCTTCCTCATTCTCTATGACAATTAGGATTGACGACTAAATGGGGACCTTGTAACGTTAAACTTACTCTCTAATCTTCACAGCAACATCCTTCAGCTCTTTAGTTTTATGTGGGATGGCTGTGTAGTCAGCAATGTGAGGTAGAATTTGTAAGACTGTGGAAACTGCATCTATTATAGATTTGGTGTAAGGCTAGCTGTGAAAAAGTGAGCGATGCAGACAGCATCAGACCTTTAGACAGTGGCTGTGAGCGCTTATCAAAGGATGCTCCCTTTGTGAGCTCAGTGTGGATAAGGATGCTGGTTCCTCGTAGGTCTCTACAGTTGATAATCACTATCTTTAGGGCCATCTTTGGGGAAAAACTGACAACCGTATAAATCTTACATTTTTATAGCCTTTCAATCTTTTTTCAAAGTACTCTCACATCTATTATCCCAACTTCACCTCCCAAGGAAACTGTGAGCTGGGCGCAGCAAGTATTTCTATCTTGATTTCATAGATAAGAAACAAGGAGGTTAAATCCCCAGCGAGGCAGAGGAGACCGAGGCTAAACACCCTTGTCTGATGTTAAGACTGCTAGTCTCTGAACGAAAAAAACTCTCCCTTTTTATTCTCTGCAATCTAGCCTCTACTGTGGGAGTCACTTTATTTAAAACAGTGTTTCTCAACTTGACCTGTGCATTTAAGTCACCCGAGCAACTTAATACTGATGCCCAAGCCCCATCCCAAACCAGCTGCACTAGGATCTTGGCAGTGGCTCCCAGCCGCCTGCGCGTTTTAAAGTGCTTTGGGTGATTCTGATGCACCCTGAGGATGAAAAACCGTTGCTAGCAGCTGACCAGTGGCAACTCTCTCTTCAGATTCCATAGCGTTCCCTTCCCATTAGCCTGGAGCCGCTGGATGTTAATTTCTTCTTTAAACCCACTCCAGTGCAGGAGACGCAATAGACGTGGGTTCGAGATCTCTGGGTTGGGAAGATCCTCTAGAGCAGGAAATGGCAACCCACTCCAGTATTCTTGCCTGGAAAATTCCATGGACAGTGGAGCCTGGCGGGCTACAGTTCATGGGCCCAGAGAGTTGGACTGGACTGAGCGACTAAGCACAGCACAGAGAAAGAAACATTAAATCTTTTATTTATATTTAATGTTCAACTCCTCCTTTGGAAAATGCCTATTTTTTTTGTATATGCCTTATGATGTGCAAATATATAAGCAGAGTTATATATAATTTATAAGTTTTTAGGTACACATATATTGAGTGCATCTAAAATTTTTGCAAATGGAGATGAATGATCCAAAAACTTTGGAGACCATTGATTTTTTTAGAAATTCCTGGCTGAAACCATCAGGAAAAGTCCAAAATGCCACTCCTGGAGTAGAGGGGAAAGGAAACAATTGTTCTAAGGCATCAATGATTTGAGCAAATGTTTTTGCAAAACCTGCCAATAGCCGATTTCTCCCAAGGGCCCAAAGAGCTGGGCTTACTTCTCTCTGGAGAGGTGGGTCTGCTCCTGCCTGATCATGGAAGGTGCCAGCACTTCCCCCTGGGACTGAACGCCCTGTTGTCCCTGGGGAGACAGCCGGCACAGGCCTTGGGGCTGGCTGCCTGCCCACAGGGTCTTTCCCAGCAACATCCCAGTCTGTAAGGGGTTCTTCTGTTGCTCTGCGTAATCCTCTCCCCATCCTTACCCCACTTTTCTTCTCTCCAGCTGCCCTTGGTGTTCTCTTTGCCTAGATTTATCTAGATACAGATGTTGTGGGGAGGGGGTCTGGCCAGCGTGCCCTGATCCAACACTGTCCCCTAGACACTGAATTTTGGGGAGGTGGTGTCAGACACGCACCCCCTGCTCACTGGTGCTGGGAAGTGGGGTTCTTGTGCGTCTAAGGCCCACAATAGGCTGTCCTCTGAGATTTAGGGGCGGGTGTCTGGGTTGAAGAATCTGCCGTGTCTGTGACCCTGAGACATGCCAAGAGTAAATGCAGGGGTGATGGCAGGGGACCAGAAGCAGAGGCTGAGAGCCAGCTCAGAGGGGTGGGCGAGGAGTCCTCCTGAGGGACCCCAACCCCGCTTTGCTAACTGAGCGTATGTACCCTCCATGACAGGTGTCATAGGTGCCGGCTGGACTTAAAGCACAGGATAAAGGCATCCCCTGGGGAACCAATTTTACCAGAAGAATGGGGGAAAGATCTTACACCAAAATAAATACGGAAAGAGCGTGGAATAAAACACAGAAAGCACCTGCACTTCAAAGGTG
This sequence comes from Nanger dama, assembly GCA_917880005.1. Classification (NCBI taxonomy): domain Eukaryota; kingdom Metazoa; phylum Chordata; class Mammalia; order Artiodactyla; family Bovidae; genus Nanger; species Nanger dama. The sequence goes on from CAKJTW010000029.1 coordinate 5,544,999, forward strand.
GAAACAGATTTTTCCTGCAGATCTTTTTCTGCCTCTTCCCAGGCTGGAGGCTTTGCTTCCCTAGCATCTGCCTGTGGGAAGCCCTGCACCAGAGCCTCCACCTGGGGTAGGGTGAGGGGTCTGATCCCTGGGAAGGGCCAGAGACCCCCACCTCCTACCCCAGGGGCAGAGCGTGAGAGGCAGAGCCGGGCATCGGGGTTGGTCTTGGCTGAGGAGCTGGTCTTCGCTGGGTAAAACTCGATCCCAGGCAGGCCTGCGGTTTCAGCCTCACCTCTCTGCAGGTAGCTCTCGCTTCTCGGTGTCACTTGCCCGAGGGAACTTGGAACTAGGGAGAAGTTTCCCACCGTGTCAGAGCCAGGGTCTTTTCTAGCGGGGAGGGCACAGAGCATTCTAGATGAGTCTGGGCTGCTCATTGGGCTGCAGAGTCACCACAGGTCAGAGCGGTGAAGATCTGATACACTCTCTGCCTAGGGCCATCATCACCTCCAGCGAACCCTCCTGGAGCTGGGAGAGGCAGTTAGGCTAATGAGATGGCAGTTGGCAGAGGCAGATTCACAGTTAACATCTGTTTTTATAAAAAATTGTATTTATTTATTTTTGGCTGTGCTGGGTCTTTACGGTATGATTTCACTTAAAGGAGGTATGAAAGTTAACAGTGTTCATCACTCAAGTCATGTCTGACTCTTTGCGACCCCATGGGCCGAAGGCTGCCAGGCTCCTCCGCCCATGGGATTGCTCCCATCCGTACCTCCTGTAAGTGACATTGCTGCTTGCAGACTTTCTCTAGCTGCGGCAAGCAGGGGCTACTCTCTAGCCGTGGCGCGTGAGCTTCTCTTCTCAGGGAGAGGCACGTGGGCTCTAGAGCACAGCTCCGTAGTTGTAGCACATGAGCTTGGCTGCCCCATGACCTGTGGAATCTTCCTGGACAGAGATCAAACCCATGTTCCCGGCCTTGGCAGGCGGATTCCCATCTGCCATATCATCAGGGAAGTCCAGCATCTTTTCTTTTTAAATTAAAAAACTTTAAAGTGTATTCTAATAAGAACACTTAAGGTGAGATTTATCCTCTTAAGAAAGTTGTAAGTGTACAAAAACAATATTACTGTCTCTAGGCGTAATATTGTACTGCAGATCTCTAGAACTTGTTCCTCTGGCATGGCTGAAATGTTATGATCATGGGGTAGCAACTCCTCATTTCTCACTCTATCCAAGTCTCTGGCAACCAGCATTCTTCTTCTTCTTCTTTTTTTTTTTTTGTTCCCATGAATTTGATTAAGAATCTGCCTGCAGTACAGGAGACCCGGGTTCAATCCCTGGGTGGGGAAAATCCCCTGGAGAAGGAAATTTCCACCCACTTCAGTATTCTTGCCTGGAGAATCCCTTGGACAAAGGAGCCTGGTGGACTACAGCCCATGGGGTCACAAAGAGCCGGATATGACTTGAGTGATAAACACTGTCCCTTTCACTTTCTTACCTCCTTTAAGTGAAATCATACAGTGATTTCTGTCCTCCGGTAACTGGCTTATTTCACTTAGCATAATGTCCTCCAGGTTCATCCATGTTATCACTCACCGCAGGATTTCCTTTTAAAGGCTGAGCCATATTCCACCGAGTATACATGCCACTGTCTCTCTGTTCATTTGTTGAGGGACATTTGGGTTGTTGCTATATCTTGGTTATTGTAAATAGTGCTGCTGTGGACATGAGCCTGCTAATGTCTCTCTGAGATCCTGGTTTCAATTCTTTTGGATGCATTCCCAGAAGTGGGATTGCTGGATGTGGTGGTTTTTTGTTAGTTTTGGGGGACCCTTCACGCCGCTCTCCATCCTGGCTCCACAGTTTCGCATTCCCACCCTCACTGTGCAGGGATCTAATTTCTCTGGATCCTCAATAGCGCTTTTCGCCATTTTAGAAATAACAGCCGTCCTAACAGTGATATCTTACTGTGGTTTTGACTTATGTTTTTGTGATAATTAGGGACACGGAACCTCTTTTCATATACCTGCTGGTCATTTGTATGTCCTCTTTGGAGAAATATCTCTTCTGGCCTTTAACCCACTTTTTGGGCTGCTCTGGTGGCTCAGACGGTAAAGAATCTGCCTGCAATGCAGGAGGCATGAGTTTGATCCCTGGGTTGGGAGGATCCCTGGAGAAGGAAAGGCTACCCACTCCAGTACTATTGCCTGGAGAATCCCATGAAAAGAGGAGCCTGGCAGACTACAGTCCATGGGGTCGCAAAGAGTCGGACACGACTGGGTGACTAACACTTCTCCCTTTTTTTCCACACTAACCCACCCTTTAATCAAGATGTCAGTTTTTTTGCTGTGTTATAGGAGTTCTTTATACATTTTGGAAATTAACTGTTTATCAGATAATATGGTCTACAAGTATTTTCTCCCTTTCTGAAGGTTGCCTTTCCACTCTCTCGATTATTTCCTTTGCGTGCAGAAGCTTCTCAGTTAGATGCAATCTTACTTGTCTAGTTTTTCTTTTGTTGCTTGTACCCTTGTGTCATACCTATGAATTTATTGTTAAGGTTAATGTCATGACGATCTCCTCTTATATTTTCTTACAGGAGTTTTATAGTTTCATGTCTTACATTTAAGTCTTTATTTTGAATTGACCTTTGTGTATGGTATTTGATAAGGGTCCATTCATAATTTTCCATGTGAACATTCAGATATCCCAGCACGTTTGTTGAGGAGACTGTCTTGTCCCACTGTGTGTTCTTGGCATTGTCACACCGGGGCTGTTTGCCCTCCTCCAGGGCCTTTCATCTGAGAGTAACTGAAAGGTGCATCTGCTCCGTCAAGGCCAGGCCTTGCCGCGATGGTCAGAATTTCCTACAACAGCCTTTGCTAGAGATTTATCCTAACAACAAAGTGACACGTAGAAAAATATACGTGGCGCTCCCCTGGTAGCTCAGTGCTAAAGAACCCGCCTGCCAGAGCGGGAGACACAGGCTCGACCTCTGATCCGGGGAAGGTCTCGCGGGCTGCAGGGCACCTCAGCCCATGTGCCGCAGCTCCTGAGCCCGCGTTCCAGAGCCCGGGGGGCACAGCTGCTGAAGCCCGCGCCCTGGAGCCGGGGCCGAGCCTGCGCGGCAAGAGCAGCCGCAGGATGAGAAGCCCACGCACCGCAGCGAGACGGCGGCCCTCGCTCGCCCCCCGCTAGAGAAGCCTGCGCAGCCAAGACCCCGCACCGTAGGAGAGAAACACACAACATTATATTAAAATTGCTTTAAAAGAAGGATATATCCACAGAGATCTTTATGGCAATGTGATGGGACAAGTAAAATACAGAAACAGGTCAAAAGGCAGATTGGTATTATTCATTATGTAACAACCTTCAAAGGTACTGAGATATATATATATATAATTTAAAATAATCTTGGTGATGATTGTCTCTCCCCTGACAGGTAAATATAGAATGGACTTGTGAATACAGAGAGGGAAGGAGAAGTAGAGACCAGTTCAGAGGGTGCTGTCTGTACACCAGCCGCGTGGAAAACAGGAGCTGATGGGAAGTACCGCATAGCCGGGGAGCTCAGCCCAGTGCTCTGCGGTGACCTAGAGGGCTGGGGGGGCGGGGGAGGAAGCCTCAGGAGGGGATATACGTATATGTGTACATGGCTGAAGAAAAGGAAATGGCACCCCCACTCCAGCCTTCTTGCCTGGAGAATCCCATGGACAGAGGAGCCTGGTGGGCTACAGTCCATGGAGTAGCAAGAGTCGGACAGGACTGAGTGACTAAGCAGCAACAGAAGGCAAGCTTCCCTGGTGGCTCAGATGGTAAAGCGTCTGCTTGCGATGCGGGGAGACCTGGGTCAGCAAGAACCCCTGAAGGAGGGCATGGCACCCCACTCCAGGCCTCTTGCCTGGACAATCCCATGGACAGAGGAGCCTGGCGGGCTATGATTCATGGGGTTGCAAGAGTTGGACACAACTTTAGTGACCAAGAGAGAGAGAGAGAGATCCATGGCTGATTCACCTTGTTCTACAGCAGAAATGAACCCAACATTGTGAAGCAACTATATTCCAAGAAAAAGTAAAATACACTTGTCACTTTTTAGATTAAAAAGAAAAGGTATTCTTGGGAAGAATATGCACTGGCTTAGGGCCTCAGTGCTGGACACAAGGTCAGTGGAAACAGCTCTATGATCCTGTGGATGCTGGACTGTGAGGGGTTTCTACTTTCTTTATAATTTTCTGTCCCCCTCCCCCAAGTTTTATGCTATGACCATTAATTATATTACTTTCATATTATTTTACCTTTTAAAATAAAAGTGAAGTGGCTCTTTAACGGATTATAATTACTAGTTAATGGAAGTGTCCAATGTGTTCTATAACTTTTGAGCTCACTGGGTAGCCCACGTCTTACCTTCAGTTTGATTTTTCTTTTTGCTGAAGAACACACATAAGTGGTTTATGCAGAGAGGGAGTGTGGGTGGTAAAAAAAAAAAAAATCACTCGCTTTTGAATACGGAAGGTGTTTATTCCGCCCTCACTCTTCAATGAGCATTTAGCAGAGCGCATAGTTTCTTGTTTCCTTCAGCATCGTGAAAGACACCGTCCTGCTGGCTCATGGCGTCTGTTGTTGCTGCTGAAAAGATTGAAACTGGTTCAGTGAGCGTTTGTTTGTCGGTATTCTCTCTCTCTCTCCTTCCTTCCACCTCTCCCTGATAACTTTCGTGCCTTTTATCTTTAATATCCGATCATTTCACGAGGCTGTCTAAGTGGAGATTTCTCTTCATTCATTCTGCTTGGCTCTTAGCATACACTCTCAACCTGAGAATTCGTCTCTCCGCAATTCTCAAGCGTTTCCTCTTTGGATATTTCCTTGCCATCAGTTCCTAGGTTCTCTTCTTCTAGAAGTTTGAACACATGTATGTTTGAGTCTTTTATTCTCTATGTTTCTTAACTATTAAAAATTTTTGATTGAGGTAAAATTTATATATAGAGAAATGCATAGATGTTATTGTACAATTTGATGAATGTCTGCACCCTGATAACCACAACCCCCATCAGAATTCAGAACATTTCCATCACCAAGAATGTTCCCTTATGCCTCCATTGGGAAATTCCCACCTTTATAAATAGTCATTCTTACTTTTCCCACCACGCATAGCTTTTCTGTTCTTGACCTTCTTATAAATGGAATCATGCAGAATACAGTTTGTGTGTGTGTTCTCTTTCACTCAAAATGTTTTTGAGATTCAGTCACATTGTTTGTACCGGTAGCTCATTCCTATTTATTTATTTATTTATTTTAGTCAGAGTAATATTTCATTGTAGAAAAATACCAGGATTTTAAAAATCTGTTTTCCTGCATCATCTAGGGAGGGATGGGGTCAACTCTATTATTACTTTTCCCTTTGAATATTAGTCATATAGAATCAGGAAAAAAGCTGTTGAAATCAACGCTGTATTACTTTTTCCTCTTGCTTCCTCACTCTTTACCCCGTTAGTACTTAATGTTCTTCTCTTACCCAGCTCTTGAGCGTTTCCACCAATCTCCCCTGTCAACTAACTGAGAAGAAATATGATTGACTGTATTATTTACTGGTGTGAGACACTGGGGAATGTGGCAGACAGAATACCATGTGTGTGTGCTACATCGCTTTAGTCGGGTCCAACTCTTTGCAACCCCATGGGCTATAGCCTGCCAGGTCCCTCTGTCCATGGGCTTCTCCAGGCAAGAATACTGGAGTGGGTTGCCATGCCCTCCTCCAGGGGATCTTCCCGACCCAGGGATCGAACTCTGCGTCTCCTGCACTGGCAAGTGGATTTTTCACCACTAGCAGCACTGGGAAACCCAGACAGAATCATGCCTCCCCTTCAATGTCCATACTCTCATTTTCAGAACCTGTGAATCCGTTACCTTACGTGGCAGAAACAACTTTGCAGATACAATTCACTGAAGGAATATGACTCGGGAAGCTTCTCCTGGATTATGGGATGGGACTCGCAAGGATCCTCAGGAGAGGGAAGTTAGATGGTCAGAGGCAGAGAAAGAGACGTGACAAAGGACGGGGCATCAGAAAAGGCCATGTGATGGCGGAAGCTGTGAGACAGAGACAGGAGACCGCAAGAGGCAGAGACAGTCTGGAAGACGCTACGCTGAAGCTTTCAAAACGGTTGAAGTCGGCTGGGACTTAAGGAAGGCAGGCAGCCTCTAAGAAGCGGGAACAGTAAGGAATGACTCCTTTCCTGGAGCCCCAGAAAGCAGGCAGCCCTGCCGACCCATTTAGACTCCTCCTGACCTCTGAAACTGCAAGGAGAAGTTTGTGTGGTTTTAAGCCGTAAGGTTTTGGTCGTTTGTTACAGCAGCAGAAGGAAAGCAGTAAGGGGCAGAAAGCTTGACCTCCCTGGAAACGCTTGAAATCTAAGAGACCCAGAGGAGAAGCTCATGACTTCACTCAAATGGATGAGTTTCTGATGGCGGGTTTCAGCCACACGTGTCACCACATACAAGGCCTGCTTCTGGGATGTTCTTCACTTCTTGTATTGCCTACACCTCCTTCCTCAGTGCCTTTGCTTTAGGTATGGTTGGGCTTCCCTGGTGGCTCAGAGGGTAAAGCGTCTCCCTCCCATGCGGGAGACCTGGGTTCGATCCCTGAGTCAGGAAGATCCCGTGGAGAAGGGAATGGCAACCCACTCCAGTACTCTGGCCTGGAAAATCCCATGGACAGAGAAGTCTGGTAGGCTACAGTCCATGGGGTTGCAAAGAATCAGACACAACTGAGCAACTTCACTTCTGTTTGACTTCTCTAAGAAAGTTCCCTCCTGAATGCTATTGAGCCGGAGGGGGTGGGTTTTGCTTTATCACATCCAGACAGACAGGGTGAAGGGAAGGGGCCGTGGAACTATGAGGGGCCCTGGACATCTCAGAGGAGATGGTCGGTGGGTGGAAGGAGTCACCCGAGTTCTCGGCTTTGCCTGGCGAGGTCTTGCTCTTTCAGCCCCACAGGCCTAGCGAGGTCACGTGACTCCTCTAACCGCACCGAGGAACAAGCTGCAGTAAGAACCAAAGGTGGTTTTGCTTCCGATTCTTCAGAGACAGCGATACGCCGGCAGCCCCCAGAGGCTGCAAGCAAATGAGTCAGTGCTAGGAAGCGAAGGACGCCGTCCGCGCTGAATGGCGAAAAGGACTCCTGAACAGTATCTCCATTGATTTTTTCTGTAATTGACACAGCATCTTGGTTTGCCTTCGGGCTTCAGAAGGAGAAAACGGGGAGCCTGTGTACACAGCTTCCTTGGGTTGGAATTTAATAAAAAAAATTCCCTTGAATGAGCTTCATTCCTTCCATCATTTCTCTCTTGGTGTCTTCTGTCTACTCTTTCCTTCTTTCTGTTTTTCTTTCTCCCTTCATTTCTTCTTCCCATCTCACCCCCTCCTCACCAGTTTGCCTCTCCCCCACCCCCCACCCTGCATTTCCTTTTGTGCAAATAAGTGTTTAGACAATAGATACCGCGGTACCAGGAACCTGTTTTTGCTCCATGGGACACCGAAAACCTTAGGAGAAAAAAAAATAGCACGTTCCATCTTTTGTTTGCTGAAATCTCGTTGGGTCAGAAGCTCAATATTCTTTGTGTGTGGGGGGTGGGGGGTGGTGTGGGAAATATAGCTTTAGAACAATGGCCATGTCTGAGCATGGCCCTCTGGGGTGGGCTGCAGAGAGAGGACCCAGGCTCCCTCCAGGGGCTCCTGGGGGCCCACCCCACAGGAGACAGAAGGGTCACTTCCTCACCTGAGGGAGCACTCGCTGGCCCCCTCCCCCAAAACTGGGGCCGCAGTGGGCGGAGGCTGGTTCTCAGCCGAGTTGCTGGTTATGGATTTTATAAAGGGGAACAGCAGAGGTCAGCCAGATGGTTTCCGGGAGACCTTCCTGAAACGAGTCTCTGTAGGGAGGTCTGGCTCCTAAGCCAGAGGAAAGAGCGGTCAGCAGGTTTCTCAGTAGCCCCTGGGAAGTGCTGGGGAAGCAGGGTGTGGGGCAGGGAGGCAGAGCATGGCAGCCTCTCTCTGTCCCAGACAGGCTTGCCTGCGGAGGGCATTCCAGACATCCTCTCATAAAGGGATTCCACCAGGCCCCAAACTAGTCATGGTCCAGAAGAGGTTCAAAAACTATTTAACAAGAAGCGAAATGAACCTGAGGGTTGATTGGTGTTTTGAAGAATAAACTTCAAATTTGCCTTGGTGAACCATGTTGACTCCTGCAACGAATATGAAGATCCCGCTAAGCTCCAGGCCCTGTGTTTTATGTTGTGAATATAACTGTCAGCTAGAAATCAGATGGTGTATCCTCTTTTAGAAGCAAATGTAAAGGTACCAGTGTACTGGGTGCGATGGAGGAGGAGTGGGGGGCACCCGGGAGGGATAACAGGGGCGGGGGCTGACTTGGTGAGGAAACATTTCCCTGAGTAAGTGGTGACTCGGTGCTGGGAGCTGGAATCTGCAGGAAGAGCAGCGCTCACTGGGGAAGGGAGTGGGAGAGCTGAGTGTCCAGGGAAGGAGAGAGGCACGTGGGAAGGTCCTGGGGCATCGTGGCTTCTGGGAACAAACAGGAGCCCTGACTACATGACCAGTGAGAGGGTGGGAAATGGTAAGAAATGGAGTCGGAGAGTCAGGCCAGGGCCCAGGCTACAGAAGCATTTGGAGCGCTTGTTAACAGTTTTAATATGTGTGTGTGTGTGAGAGAGAGAGAGAGATAGAGAGAGTCAAACACGGAGGTTATCAGGAGCAGTGGATGGTACTGGTTGGAGCTAGGGTGATGGTGGAGACCTGGATGGAGTCCAGAGATACGTTTAAGGGAAAGTTGGCTGCACTCGGTGATGTACTGGCTGAGAAAGTTGAGCGAGGGAAAAGAGCTAGTGTCTCCTGCATTTCTGGCCTGAACGACCCTGTGGATGGATGGACGGCAGTGCGGTTGTAAGGTGCAGAGCCCCACGGAAAAGGAGCAGATTCGGGATGGGTGTGGGTTTGGTATTATCATGTGGCCTTTGGAAACAGTCTAAACGGAGACATCAGGTTAATGTCCCCATGCTCTCTATGGCTCTTCCTGCCACTGACGGAGGGCTCCTGCCCCATACAGTTGCATCTGACCCCCAGAGTATGCAGGCAAGCGGAGTAAGTACCATCCTCACCTTTAGATGAGAAAGCAAGCCCAGAGAGGTGAAGTTGCCTGCCTGAGGCCTCCCAGCTAGCAATCTGCGCCAGAACTGGGGTCAGTTTAGTCCTTTAGACTCCAGTGTGGGCGCCCTCTCCTCTCACCACGCCGCTCTCCAGTCCCACTCTGTGAGTAATGATGAGCTTCCTGGCGCTGTGGCCAGCCGCTGGGGGAAGGTATCTTGGCATACGGGGGCCTCCGCTCTGGTGGCCCTGCAGTGAAAGTTGCTCAGTTGTGTCCCACTCTTTGTGACCCCATGGACTATACAGTCCATGGCTTTCTCCAGGCCAGAATACGGGAGTGGGTAGCCATCCCCTTCTCCAGCAGATCTTCCCGACCCAGGGATCGAACCCAGGTCTCCTGCACTGGAGGTGGATTCTTTACCAACTGAGCCATTAGCAGTGGTCCCGTAGTCTGCCTACAAATGAGGCACAGAGGGTCCCAGGTGCTAATGGTGGAAGCTGATGGTATCAGACTGCTCTCCTGGGATGTTTTGTGTGTGGTTGGGGTTTGAGGTCTCGTATCCCCTTCAAGATTCTACTGAGAGGACTAAGGTTTATTGTTGACTCACTCATTCTTCACAACGGCTCTGTGGTGTGGCGAAGGCGGGTACTATGAGCCCCATCTTCCAAACGAGTGAACACACAGACCTTGATGTAAGTTGCACATCCAAAGTGGCTCAGCTAGAAATAGGTCAAGGCTGAGTCGAAAGCTCAGGTCAGCCTTCTGGTAAGTCCATGCTCCTTGAGTGAAGCTTCACTAATTCCTCGTGGGCTGAGGAGCCAAGCCGGATGGCCTTGAAGGGACCTTCTCATGCCCCCAAGTTTAATGATTTGAATCATGAAAAGGCTGTGAGAAAAAAACACAACCGAGCATGATTGTAATGTGAACGGTCTGTTGCTTTTTGTTATTTTTCCTTGAATATCAAGGGTCACCTCTGTGGTTGTGTGGAATACTAATGCCCAGTATTACCTGATCTTATTTTAAAAAATATCAAGCTCCAAATAAAGCAATGAAGCAATTCTTATGGAGCTGTCTTGAGGAGGAGAAAGCGGTCTAGTCTACTCCTGTTTCTTTCTGGCAGGCTGCTTGAAGCTTGGGTGGTGGGGGGCAGGGGACAGGATTCACTAGAGAAGATTTAGAAGTGGCTTAAGGAACCAGAAGCGGAAGAGGTGTCAGGCATCCTCTCTGAGCTGGGGGCAGGTTTCTCCAGCCTCTTCTACCTTCCTCTTGGGACTTACTCTGCTCTTTCCACTTAACCTGAGTGTGTCCCCAGCCCCCCTTCCTCCAAAATGGGGAGACTCCCTTACGTCTGTGACTTGCCACCCTAGCCACACATTAGAACTGTGTAGGGGACATAAATATTATATATATATATACATGTGCATGCATGCCAAGTCACTTCAGTCGCGTCTGACTCTTTGTGACCCCATGGACTGTAGCCCGCCAGGCTCCTGTGTCCATGGGATTCTCCAGGCAAGAGTAATGGAGTCGGTTGCCATGCCCTCCTCCAGGGGATCTTCCCGACCCAGGGATCTTCCCCAGTCTTTATGCCTCCTGCAGTGGCAGGCGGGTTCTTTGCCACCAGCGCCACCTGGGAAGTCGTATATAGAAGCGTTTCCCAGGTGGCAGGGTGTTAAAGAACCCACCTGCCAATGCAAGAGATGCAGGAGACACAGGCTCGATCCCTGAGTCAGGGAAGATCCCCTGGAGGAGGGCATGGCCACCCACCTCAGTATTCTTGCCTGAGAATCCCATGGACACAGGAGCTTGGTGGGCTACAGTCCATGGCGTGGCAAACAGACTGAGTGACTGAGCATGCACACACACACACACACACCACACACACACACACACCACACACACCCCACACACACACCACATACACACACATACCACACACACACCACACACACACCACACACACACCACACACACCACACACACACTACATACACACACACACCACACACACACACACACACACACACACACACACACACACACCAAACACACCACATACACCACATACACACACACACCACACACACACACACCACACACACACCACACATACACTACATACACACACACACACCACACACACACACACCACACACACACCACACACACACACACCACACACACACACACCACACACACATACACACCACACACACACCACATACACACACACCACACACACACCACATACACACACACCACACACACACACACCACATATACACACACACCACACACACACACCACACACACACACACATACACACACACACCACACACACACACACACACCACACACACACACACACACCACACACCACACACACACACACACGCACACATGTATATATACGCTGGGTGGCATCTTAGACCAATTAATTCAGAGCCTTTGGCTTTGAGGTGGGTGACTGTAAGGTCTCACCTGGGCTGAGAACCACTACCCAAATGTCAGTGCCCCAAAGTCTTTTTGGGGGATTTTGGGGAAGAGTTAATTCAGGAGGTGTGCTTAGGGAGAGGAGCTAGTGAAGGTGACCGAGGCAGAGTCTCCGAGAGGGAGAAGGACATTAGGTGTGACTAATGGGCGAGGGCTGGCTGAGGTCGGGAGTGGGCAGTGATGTATCAGGAGAGGAACGAGAGAGGCAGGAGACTGGGCAGGAGGGAGCGCTGGGTCCAACGCTTAGCAGCCCCACTGGAGTCATCGTAAGGGCGTGATGGGGGGATGGAAGGCCGCCTGAAGTGATGAGGGATCGGCAGCTGAGAAGACAGGTGTGGGGAGGGTTTATTTCTTTCAAGGAAGTTGGTGACAGAAGCAGTGGATCCTGCTCATTGTGGTCAACGTGAAGGATTTTTTTTTCTATTGAAATGGAGCAATTGATCATGTTTATGTGCTGAAGTCAGCACCAGCTAGGAGGGGGAAAGGTGAATGTGATGGACAAATCTCCCATGTTCTTCCTAGATCGTGGTCTGTTTTCCATCTTGTGACCGCTCTGTGACTCAGTTTCCAAGTCTGTGGAATGGGGATAACAGTAACAGCTGCTTCCCAGGGCCGTGGAGAGCAGCGTGTGCCCGGGGCACAGAAGCACATGACGTGTGCTTGCTGTCGCCCCGCCCGTCCCCCGCCTCCTCACCTCCTTCTCTCTGAGATGTCCCCCTGCTCTCTGCCCCAGCCACGTCCGCCTGGGAGCCTGGCATGGGAAAGCAGTGCCATAGCCCCCTCTCCACCTGGAAGGGTGGTCTGGATCAGCCGCAGAGTGGAGGAGGGAAGTTTAGCGGTCCTGCCTCTAACTCCGGCTCTTTGACGATTCCCTTTACGGTCTGTAATAGCCATGCTAATTTTGTCACCAGAATCTATACTTGGTCCTTGCGGCAAATGGTGCAAAGACAAATTGCCCTCAGCGCAGCAAAGTGAGGGGCACGGCTCATTGCCAGGACTTCCCGTTCACTGACCCGGCTGTCTTCCTAGGTCCATGCCTGAGGGTGGGGCCGGGGAAAGACACCAGCCCACTGAAGCTCCAGCCCTTGTCTTGCCAGCAAGCAGCTGTGTGGCCTCAGGCTAGTGGCTCTGTGTCTCTGGGCCCACGCGCCTGCCTGTGGCAGCGCTGGACCTCTGTTCCAATGGCCGAGCCCCGACTCTTGACCTTCCAGGATTATTGTGTGCCATTGCCATCCCTCCCTCCGGGGTCTCTACATCTGCCCACTGAGGCTGCTCAGCAAGGCAGGGGGACCCTGTGGAGGGGCAGGGGTCACAGGAGGGGATCCCAGGTTAGGCCGCATCCCCAGGGGGCCCCCTTCTCTTTGGAGAAATCCATCATTCACACTTGACTGCTCTTGTGTCTAATACTAGCCAGCAGGGGCTACTATTTTGTTGTGGAGTGGGGCACCGGCTCTTTTGGCATTTTGGACAAAATTCCCGAAATCAAATTCTGAATTGTCTTTTTGATCTCAGACTGACTTAGGTTTTCAAAAGATTTCAGAAGATTTCAAAAGGTCTGCTCTCTCTTCTTATAGAAGAGTAATATATCTATTTACATAAATTCAATTATAACCTGTTCTCCTTGTAACAAGACATAATTAGACAAATCATTAGCTTGGCTTCTTAGTCTAAAGAGACTTTTAGAGATTTAATCTGAGATTCCCTATTACTAGACAATTTTAAGGAGCTGAGGTTGACTTTATGGAAATAATAAAGCATCTTGAACAGTACCAAAACTCTGACTGGAGTATCATATTTTAGAATATGAACAGAATAAGTTTTCTTGCTACATTTATGTAGTCAGGCCACATTTATTAGAACTAGACTTATGTTACAGACAAATTAGTTCCGCTGTAATTATCTTTGATAAAAATGGAATGACTATAGAAAAAATTTATGTTTTAATAGAAAAAGTGTAGTGTACCTGTTTTCAGATTCTAGTCTGTTCATTGTTTTTGAGGCTTTGTCATTTACCTGTAAACCTCAAAGAAATCACCACAATGGATCACAGATAGACAAACTTCATCTCTGTTTCTGTGTGGGTCACTTGAGAGAGTTCACCAGAACTCATGATGATGTCATCAAAGACAGGCAAACTGCAAAGCAGGAGAATCCATTGGCTTGAACCTGCTTTCCTCATTCCACCAGCTAAAGAAGCTTTGAACTCAGTCTAGAAATTTTCTCAACTGGCTGCTCTCCAAACTCAGAAATTGAGTTAATAATTTGTTCTAACTATTAAGCTTTGTTTTTCTTTTGTTTCCATAGAAGTATCTTGATTAAATTACCTGACTGATCACTCTATATAGTGACCTAGTTTAGGTGGAAGCTCACCCATACACTGGGCTTCCCTGGGGGTTCAGACTATAAAGAAACTGCCTGCAATGCAGGACGCCTGGGTTTGATCCCTGGTTCAGGAAGATCCCCTGAAGAAGGGAATGGCAACCCACTCCAGTATTCTTGCCTGGAGAATTCCATGGACAGAGGAGCCTGGCAGGCTATCTTTATATTCCATGGGGTCCCAAAGAGTCGGACATGACTGAATGGCTGACACTTTCACTCTCACCTGTACACGGCCTCCTGAAATAAAACATCCTCCTGTTCATCCTGTCTCAAGTAATCCTGAGGACATGTGACTGCTCATGCTTCATGTGTTTCTATGTAAATAACACAAGTAAAAGAAACCCAATTACACGTTATCCACAAAAGTGTAGGTTGACAGACAGGTAAAGCCTGAATCTGACTATAACCTGTTTGTTTTATTCATTGGTTAAATATTGGCTCTTGGGAATCTCTTCTCCAAGGAACTTTTCAATCCTTGGCTGTTATTCTCTGTGTAGTCGTCATATTAACCTCTCTAATGCCTGTGTTTTCTCAAGGGTTTTAAATGCCTTTCAGCAGCCACTCACACACCAGGATCAGACAACTGGAAAATTCAACAATAAAGGTACCAATAATAACAGCGATGATGTGACCCTCTGTCTAGATGACTCAACTGGTGGAAACAGTGATTGTGTTTTTCTTTGGCCTGACTATATTAAAAGTGGTAATCGAGAGTAATGCTCTGCTAGTTGGTCATACTCTGAGCCTGCTAAGAGAATGGCCAAAAGTAGGGAGAAGGGCATGGCAACCCACTCTAGTATTCTTGCCTAGAGAATCCCATGGACAGAGGAGCCTGGTGGGCTACAGTCCTTGGAGTCGCAGAGTCAGACACGACTGAAGCAACTTAGTGTGACTGCACACATAGGGAAATACTAAAATTAAATACAAAACAGAGACTAGACTTGAAAATTCCCTGAGCCTGCACAACCATTTCAGCCAGCTAAGCAAAACTAAATCAAGCTTATGTAATGAAGAAAACTGAAACATAACAGGTTATTTTTAGCAAATGTCTCTGATGATCCTTAGAGAAACTTCAGTCACCTTCCTAAACGGAAGTAAAATAATCTTTTAACCAGTTTCCTGCCATCTTGAAACTCCCATTGTGATGATTATTGCAAAGCTTCAGCCACTTCCTCACTTTATAAAGTGAAAGTGAAAGTTGCGCAGTTGTGTCCCTCTCTTTGCTACCCCATGGACTACAGGAGGTCAGAATTCTCCAGGACAGAAAACTGGAGTGGGTAGCCATGCCCTTCTCTAGGGAATCTTCCCAACCCAGGGGTCAAACCCAGGTCTCCTGCAATCCAGGTGGATTCTTTACCAGCTGATCCGCCAGGGAAGCCCCCCAATACTGGAGTAGGAAACCACTTTATAAGCCAGTCTGTAACATTGTGCCACTGAATTTCTTATCAGTTTTGAATTTGAAAACTCCCAGATGGCAATGGGAGTTGTGAAACTCTCTGTTCTTATATGCACAATAAACTCTCGCTCAATACTATTTTATTCATCTGGTGCTTTTAGTTTTGTCTTTCTGGAATTTTTATACCAGGAAGTCCTACTTTCCCTCCCTTTGCTATGGAGGACTAGTCTATGCTCCTTTTGGTCCAGAGTCTCAACCTTTGCACTGGGTCCCCTTATCTTTCTTCTATTCACAGACATCAGTTCAGTTCAGACTCAGTCGTGTCTGACTCTTTGCGACCCCATGAATCGCACCACGCCAGGCCTCCCTGTCCATCACCAACTCCCAGAGTTCACTCAGACTCACGTCCATCAAGTCAGTAATGCCATCCAGCCATCTCATCCTCTGTCGTCCCCTTCTCCTCCTGCCCCCAGTCCCTCCCAGCATCAGAGTCTTTTCCAATGAGTCAACTCTTCACATAAGGTGGCCAAAGTACTGGAGTTTCAGCTTTAGCATCATTCCTTCCAAAGAAATCCCAGGACTGATCTCCTTCAAAATGAACTGGTTGGATCTCCTTGCAGTCCAAGGGACTCTCAAGAGTCTTCTCCAACACCACAGTTCAAAAGCATCAGTTCTTTGGTGCTCAGCTTTCTTCACAGTCCAACTCTCACATCCATACATGACCACGGGAAAAACTAAAGCCTTGACTAGATGGACCTTAGTCAGCAAAGTAATGTCTCTGCTTTTGAATATGCTATCTGGGTTGGTCATAACTTTCCTTCCAAGGAGTAAGCATCTTTTAATTTCATGGCTGCAGTCACCATCTGCAGTGATTTTGGAGCCCCTAAAAATAAAGTCTGACACTGTTTCCACTGTTTCCCATCTATTTCCCATGAAGTGATGGGACTGGATGCCATGATCTTCGTTTTCTGAATGTTGAGCTTTAAGCCAACTTTTTCACTCTCCACTTTCACTTTCATCAAGAGGCTTTTGAGTTCCTCTTCACTTTCTGCCATAAGGGTGGTATCATCTGCATATCTGAGGTGATTGATATTTCTCCCAGCAATCTTGATTCCAGCTTGTGTTTCTTCCAGTCCAGCGTTTCTCATGATGTACTCTGCATAGAAGTTAAATAAGCAGAGTGACAATATACAGCCTTGACTCACTCCTTTTCCTATTTGGAACCAGTCTGTTGTTCCATGTCCAGTTCTAACTGTTGCTTCCTGACCTGCATACAGGTTTCTCAAGAGGCAGGTCAGGTGGTCTGGTATTCCCATCTCTTTCAGAATTTTCCACAGTTTATTGTGATCCACACAGTCAAAGGCTTTGGCATAGTCAATAAAGCAGAAATATATGTTTTTCTGGAATTCTCTTGCTTTTTCCATGGTCCAGCGGATGTTGGCAATTTGATCTCTGGTTCCTCTGCCTTTTCTAAAACCAGCTTGAACATTAGGAAGTTCATGGTTCACGTGTTGCTGAAGCCTGGCTTGGAGAATTTTGAGCATTACTTTACTAGCATGTGAGATGAGTGCAACTGTGCGGTGGTTTGAGCATTCCTTGGCATTGCCTTTCTTTGGAATTGGACAGACATAGTTCCTGAAAATACCCTCCTGTCTCCTACGTCATTAAAACTCCCCTTTCTTACTCGGTCTTTTCATCACGCGCACAGGCTGCACTTTGTCACATTCTTACTAAAACACAAAACTCTTGTTTACCTCTAGCCACAGCCCATCGTTTTGCTCCCAACCATGGCAAAAACTCTGAGAGGTTGTCTGTCTTTGCTGCATTCAATAGCTACCCTCCACTTTGTCTTGAATCCACTACAATAGCACTTTCGCCTCCAGCAATCCAGAGGTGTTCTTCTCACCAAGTTTGCTGATGACTTCCATGTTGCTAAAATCATGGAGCGATTCTCCATTCTCGTTTAGTTTGCCACGGAACTGAAGTGTATGCCCTTTGCTGTGTATGCCCCTCTCTGTGGCACGTTTTCCTCCCTCGGGTCTTTGACGCGTCACTATTCCGGCCCTTCTTACTCTGTGGACTACACTTCCTCAGAACCCTTTCTGGTCTCATTGTTCCTCCAGCCCCCAGATGTTCACATGACCCAGCCCTTGGACCCTTTATTTTTCCCGTTTTCTCTCTCCCTCCATCATCTTATCTAGGTTTCTGGTTTTAAATGTCATCTATATGCTGATGTCTAATAGATTTCTATTTCTAGCTGGGTTCCCATTCCTGAAATTTGTACTCATATGCTCAATAGGCATCTCAACACCTTCACTTGTCATTTTTAAAACAGAACTCCTGATCTTCACCTCCAAACTTGCTCCTGTCATAGGCTACCCCATCTCAGCTTCCACATGGCAATTGCATCTCCCTGGGGTCCAGACCAGCCTGGGTCAGAGACACAGCTGCATAAGCCCTTCTCCAGGTTACCTGGATGGACCTGGGGAACCGGCATGTGCTATGACCTTGAACTGTGTAATGGAGATGGTTCAGGACAGCTATTTAGGTGCCCCAGAGGGAACAGGGTGTTTAGCACATGAACAAATGAAATCCAAACTAAGAGCAGAATCCAGCTCCCAGGCCAAGCAGGTCCCAGTCTGGGATCTTCTCATGATAATTCTGATTAGAATTTCAAAAAGATCAGAAAAATAAAGGCAGACCCTGATATTTCTTGTGTCCTTCATTGAGAGTTTTGAGGCCAGGAGCCATAGTTTATTCATCTAGCATGATGTCCAGCATATAGTGGATGCTCAGGAAACCTGTATCAAATGAAAAATAATTATTCACAACTGTGTCTTTGCCAGGGAGCTAGAGGAAGTGGGAGATTTGAGCGCTCATTTAAAAGGGAGTATAGGGATGCAGAAGTCTTGTCTCTGTGAGTCTGGTTTGGGTTAAGGGTGGTTACACATCTGAAGGCATTTTTAAAAGCCTATTTAGCCAGGGCCTGTTTGTGTGCTGGGGTGTGAAACTCTATGAATGTATTATCAGCAGGGCCTTAAGATGGGTTATGTGATTTGGTTTGGCTAGAAACAGGCTCCTTCTTCACACAGTCCCTGGGGGCAGAGAGACCAGCTAGAGCACCTGCTACTCTAATGACCCACACACACATCCCCAATTAATGAGAAATGTTTTGGTCTTTAAAGGAACAGTCGCAGCCTGCTCTAACGGTGCAATGTCCAGAATGGTAGCCTCCAGCCACATGTAGCGTTGGAAACACGGCTGGTCCAAATGGATGTGCTGTGGGGATAAAATAGCCGCTAGGCATTTAAGGCTTGATACAGACAAAAGGGTGCAACATCCCTTATTAGTCATTTTTATATCAAGTGGACAATGAAATGGTAACATTTGGGATATATTGCATAGGTATGTTAAATTATAATAGCCATTATCTTTTAAAATGTGGCTACACAAAGCTAAAATGTCTAAATATGTGCTCACGTTATATTTCTACTGTACATTGCTGCTTTAAAAGATACTTTGTCAGAGAGCCCATTCCTAGAGAGCTTGTATTTCGTTTGGGTCTTGAAGTAATTATAAACTCTGAATAGACAGAGAGGAACACAGGATCTTGCATCATGGGAAAATGCAGATACCTGACACCACCAGCTGTATTTAGTGAGGAGAGTAGACCAGTTGGCCACAAACCCACCCCTAGTTTTCCTTGTATTTGATCTTGTTTTCTGAGGCCTGAAATGTCAGTTTCCCCATCATTGCAATATGTAGGCAAGAAAGCACAGGAGTGACGGCTAACATGATCGAGCTGAGAATCCGCTATGGCTGTTCTGGCTCTGTTCTGTCACCGAGAACTTGCTGGGTGCCTTGGGCTGCACTAATTCCTCTATTCTACTTCTGCATTAATGAAGTGGGCACCTGACTGTCCCCATTTTACAAATGAGCAGGGTAAACAGATGGTACACAGAAGGATCAAGGTGGCGCAAGTTAACAGAAGTGGGGGTGAGGCACAGAGGGCAGTCCCTGGTGTTGCCCCCCTGTTCCTGGCTTGCCTGGCAGGTGAGCGCTGGCCCGGCACCCAGGTGGGGGGTGGCAGGAGGGCCCGGCTCCCTTGGTGTCCTCGCAGCGTACTCCTGGCGGCACGTCTGTGTATAACACGTGCTCATTACACATTTGTTGATTCACCACCTGAGCCTTCTCCCTTCCCCTCGCTTGCCACGCTCCTTCCCATCGCATCTTCTCGGGAACCTTTCTCCATTATATTGCACTGTGATGGACGAAGGATGCTCATTCTGGTCGAATGGACTCAGATTGGGGTCCAAGTCCTGCTGCTTCCTGGCTGAGGAAGTGGAGGAAGGTCCCAGTTGGTTTCCTCAGTGGGGAGAAGTAGCACCCATCTCTCCAGCTGAAGTGGGGACTCAAGGACATGCTGAGCGTAATGGAACTGTGGACACACCGAAGGCGCTAGTGAGGAGTAGGCAGTGCCGTTATTTGTTCTTTTCTTATGGCTCACCTCTGGCTCCCTCTTTATTTTCCTGCCCTGATTCTCTGGAGGAGGGGAAGAGACCGATGGCCCAGGGCAATAGGGACCAGGGATCAGAAAGGAAGGACTCCTGGCTGAGGTCCACTCTGACCTCCATCTCGGGTCAGTTCACGTCTTCCTCCACCTCTAAACTCCTTGAGCTCTAAAGAGAGCCAGTGTCTTGGGCTAGAAAGAGATTTTTCTTAAGCAATTCTTTCTATGAATATTTTGAGGGCTCTTTTTTTCAAGTATCTTTCTGTAATTAGCAAGCCTGGGCAGCAACCATTTGGCAGCAGGTGACCTGCTTCACATGTGCAGATAGCAAACAGGGCAGAAGGCCCATAACAGGATGGTTTCAGATGTGACTTTCCTCCGGCTCTCTGTTGTCATGATCCTACGAGCAGCATGTGTTACAGGCACAGAGGAGCTGACCGGGGACATTTTCTTCCGTTAGGAGGGAGGGTGCAGGCTTAGGGGAGCCCGACCTTGGGCTGGCAGACCTGGATTTCCTTTCCAGCTCCTGCATTCAGGGGCAAGACGGCTTTGGGCAACTCCCCTTTCCTCTCTGGTACCCTGAGCCCCTTAGTGGCAACTCCAGAGGAAGAGACTGTATCCTTGTTTGTAGCTGGGTCCCTGGGCCTCATACAGTACCTGGCATATAGTAAGTTCTCTATACATGCTTGATGAGTAAACGATCCTCAGCAGTTTCAGCTGTGACCGTCAATAGACGCTGCTGATCTGTAAACATTTCTGGGGAGAGATGGGTGATAAGGGGACTTAACGGATAATATGAGCTGCTTTGAGCAACCATAGTGGTTCTTACCGAGTAGGCGATGGCAACCCTCTCCAGTGCTCTTGCCTGGAGGATCCCAGGGACGGGGGAGCCTGGTAGGCTGCAGTTCATGAGGTTGCTAAGAGTTGGACACGACTGAACGACTTCACTTTCACTTTTCACTTTCCTGCATTGGAGAAGGAAATGGCACCCCTCTCCAGTGCTCTTGCCTGGAGAATCCCATGGACAGAGGAACCTGGTGGGCTGCCGTCCATGGGATCGCTAAGAGTCGGACACGACTGAGCGACTTCACTTTCACTTTTCACTTTCCTGCATTGGAGAAGGAAATGGCAGCCCACTCCAGTATTCTTGCCTGGAGAATCCCAGGGACAGAGGAGCCTGGTGGGCTACTGCCCGTGGGGTTGCAAGTGTCGGACACGACTTAGTGACGAAACCACCAACCACTGGTGGCTCAGTCAGTAAAGAATCCTTTTGAAATGCAGGAGATGTGGGTTTAATCACTGGGTCGAGAAGATCCCCTGGAGAAGGGCATGGCAGCTCACTCCAGTATTCTTGCCTGAAGAATCCTGTGGGCTGAGGACTCTGCTGGCTACGGTCCCCAGGGTCACAGAGTCGTACATGACCAAAGCGATGGGGCACACATGTGCCAGTTGTCAGGACACCACGCTTCCATTGCTGGGTTCCGTCCCTGGTCAGGGAGCTAAGACCCCGCAAGCCATGTGGTATGACCAAAAAAATTAAGACAAAGCAAAAAGCAGAACAGGAAAGTGGCTCAAAAATGATCAAAACAAAGGAAGAAAGTATCCTAACTATATTGAAAACAATGAATAGGCTATACCTATTTAATTTATTTTCTCATTAAGTATATTAAAAATATTACTTGATTTGGGTTTGAGAGAAGAAGCCTGAAACTGAACTGTGTCCATTTATATATACGGAGCATCTCATTTATAGGCTGAATTGTCATGATTGGGGTTATTCAGCTGGCAAGCCTGAGAGAGAGATTTCCTTCTCAGTGGCTCGCCCACCCCTCTTAATGTGGGTGCCCCTGCAGGTGGGCGAGAGAGGCTGAGAGGGCTCACAGACTTCACTTGTGAAGCCCATTAACTCTCATCCCCCGACCAAGCCAACGTCTGCAGACCCTGGCCAGGCCATTCCGTAGAGGTGAGCCCCTGGAAGCCTCCTCTTTCAGTGGAAATGGGGCACACTGGAGCATTTGGTCCAGGAAATCGCTCCGTGTTCTCAGCATCTGGTGAGTAATAAATAGTCGTTAATAACCTGGGACTGAAGGTACATGGAATCCAGAGCGCAAAGGAGAGCCTGGGCCTGAAGTGGCAAGCTCTCTCCTACAGTCAGGATGGCAGGATAGCAGGTTGGGTGCTCGGCTCAGACCTTGGAACCAGGCAGGCGCAACTCACCAGCGGGCAGCACGTGGAACAGATTGGACTGAGAAAGGACCACAGGACGGGGCCCTGAAGCTCACAGTCTCCTGGCTCTCCCTCCCACCCTCTTTCCTGCTTCCTTGTTCTTCTGAATCTCTCTCTCTGTCTCTCTCTTTACACACACACTTCCCTTGTGGGCTTGCCTTGTGGCTCAGCTGGTAAAGACTCCACCTGCAATGTGGGAGACCTGGGTTCGATCCTTGAGTTGGGAAGATCCTCTGGAGAAGGGAAAGGCTACCAACTCCAGTATTCCGGACACGACTGAGCAACTTTCACTTCACTTACACACACACACCCAGCCACTCTGAAGACTTGCCAGGGCAGGGAGATACCCATGGAGAGATGCAGAGAGAAACCACAGGAACAGAAGCAGCATCATCCTAACAGGATGATTTCTATCCTAAGCCCTGTCTGATTTTACTTGGGATTGATGGGCATTGTCGCATTTAATCCTTTCTGTTTTCTGAAATGCTTCCTGTGAGAGCCAGAGCGGGATTACTTCTCTGCGCCCGCCTTTCCCAGCTCCCAGGCGTGTTCTGGGCAGCACCGGGAGAGAGGCTGGCCACCGTGGCTGCCCTTGCCGCCAATGGGAGGTCAGCGCTGCCAGCTGCAAGTGCCCAGGGCTGCTGGCGGCCAGTGTCATCCTGCCTCAGGCCGCTCAGAGGCTGGCCGGGGGGCGGGGGTGGCGCTGCAAGAGACACGGTCCCCGGAGGGGCTGCCACTGCAGAAAGTTTAGTTCGAGGCCTCTTTCGTTCTGGAGTGAGAACAGGTCCCTGCCCTGGGCATTGCATGGAATGGACACCATAGAGGGAGAAAAAAAAACCCAGCTGGAGTTGTTATTTTCTCTTTGGTCACAATTCTGTAACTAGAATTGCAGAGAATGTCTGACTCTGCCAGGGAGAGGCTGCGTAGGCCTGTGGAGCTGGAACTGGACTTTTAGTCTGCGGACTGAGCTGCTGGCCCCCTCGGCTCTCACACCTTAAGCCAGGCCCTTCGCCTCAGCTTCCTCATCGTTCAGTGAGAAGGGTGGTCCAGATCATGCCACTGTCAGGGGAGAGGCTCTGTGAAAAGGGGGCCCCAGGATAATGTGGTTGACAGCACAGCCCATTCTAGTAATAGCCAACCCTTAAGTAGCACCTAGTTTTGATATGAGAAATATTCTTTTCAATTCTTTGGCATAAAGTTTGATATGGTATATGTATATTTGATATAAAAATATTCATTCAATCCTTGTGAAGCAGATGCTGTTTTTATTCTTATTTTGCAGATGAGGTACAGAGAGGTTAGGTGATGTGCCCGAGGTCACACAGCTAGTAGAGGGCAAATCTGGGCTCTTGCCTCTGAATCCGTGCCTCTCTCCAATCTGTGCTCCTCCATTGCAATAGGGAGGCAGGGATATGGGAAATTTTGCAGCAATAAACCAGTTTAATTTTGTTTATCCCAGCAATTCCCAAACCGATTTGACCAGAGAACCCTCGGGAAGCATCAGAGTGTGGTGGCTGGAAACGCAGACTCAAGAGGCAGACCTGGCTGGCTTTGCAGCTTTCCGTTTCACCTACAGCTGTTATGACCTTGGAAAGTGAGTGACCTCTGAAAATGTCATAAAATCTATAACATGGGGATGATGGTGATAATAGGTTTGCTGGAGAGGATTAAAGGAACCAATGCATAAAAAACACTTTACAGAGTGCTTGGCTTACAGTGTGGGGGTCAGTTTTTACTGTAGAGTTAGATAGATAGAGATAAATGGGCTTCCCTGGTGGCTCAGGGTAAAGACTCTGCCTGCGATGCAGGAGATTCTGGTTCAATCCCTGGGTTGGGAAGATTCCCTGGAGAAGGGAATGGCAACTCACTCCTTCTATTTTGCCTGGAGAATTCCATAGCCAGAGGAGCCTGGTGGGCTATAGACCATGGGGTCACAAAGAGTTGGACATGACTAAGCGACTTTCACTTTCACTGTAAATATATCTATATGTTATGTATGTAGACATAAGCATGCATGCATTTACCTTTAGGTATGCCTATATCTGTATATCATATAAAATTATATATTTATACATAAATTTTACTGTATATAATTTAAAATATAATTAAAAATAATTTAAAACAGTTTATATGTAAATTTTATAAAAATTTAATAAATATCTATATAGACTATATAGATATAGATCCTGGAGGAGGGCATGGCAACCCACTCCAGTTTTCTTGCCTAGAGAATCCCATGGACAGGAGCCTGGCAGGTTGCAATCCATGGAAATCAGCCAGAGTTGGACATGACTGAAGTGACTTAGCACATAGATATAGATAGATAGATACACACAAACATACATGTACAGGCACATCCTACTGTAAGTCTGAAGAAAGAATACTCCTGAAACACATTTTGGGAAGTATTACTCTATCAATGTCTAAGTTCCCTCTTCTTTTCCTTTTCCCTTATTTTAATTCCTAATTTTGAATTCTAAACTCCCTAATATCTAATGAATGGATATGTGGGTTTCCTGTGTAAAAAGAACTCAGGTGCACAGGATGTTATGCCTGGAAGGGCTGATAGAGGTCATGGTGTCAGACTTGCTTGTTGCTTAGAGAGCTGAGACCTGGAGAGGTTCCTGTCTTGTCTAAGGCCACTGTCCGTGGTGCCGTCACTGGAAAACCAATGTAACCAAATGAATTCGCAGAGTTATAGGAGAGCATCTCATCCCTCTCTTGCCCTGGGATGGGGAGGGGCTTCAATCCCTTTGAGCTTTTAGAGCAGATCCCCACAGCCTCAGGGTAGGTGCTCTGGGTTTTCCTGAAAACCTATTCATGAGGTTCAAGAACTCCCTAGCATCTCCTCTTCCAACTGAGCTCCTCCTGGTCTCTCTGATTTCCTTCATGAATACGAGCCTTCTCTAAGATCCAGATAATGTTTAAGGAAGGGGTCGTATGCTTCCTGGCCAAGAATATAACTAAGATGGGTGGTGGGCCTGTTTGAGAAACTTTAAGAGGTTGTTACTGTGGCATCAGGGGCGTGCAAACCCTCTCTGAAGGCATTCCAGTCCCCAGACCCCACAGTCACCAAGGCTGACTTCTGCCCGGATGGAGATTCCCAGGTTAATGGTTTGGCATTACTGTGTAAATAGTCCTAAAGCACCTTGCTCTTACGTTCCTCCCGACCTGGGTCTCAGCAGTCCATGTCAGACTCCTAGCTCCTCCACTGTGACTATCTCCTGAGTTTCACACCCTGCTGTGCTGGGTTGACCTCTGACCTTTGTCCTCTGTGGCTAACTTTCCACTAGCGTTTTGTGTTTCCCTTTCAGACTTTTGTTGCTGGAAATTGGCTGACCCACTGGACACCATAGTTCTCCCCTTCCCTTCTAGGTGGGGCAGTAAACTGACTTGAGGCCAATGGATGTAGGAGAAGTGATGCAAGCGCCTTTGTGGGCCTGGACTATAGAAACCTCCCCACGTGACCCCTACTCACATTTTCCCCATACGGTGGGTGGGTACTGAAGCCCTGAGTGGCCTTGAAAGGTGTGTCCTGGGGATCATGAAACCCCTGACAACCTGGGACCCTGAATGACTGTGTGAAGAGTCTCATCTCCATCCCTGTTGCTCAGTGGTCTTTGTGTGAGCAAGAAATGAACTCCTATTGTGCTAAGGCCCTGATATTTCAGGCTGTTCTGCTAATGTAGCTAGGGTTCCCCAGTACATATTTGTATCCCTTCAACCAGTGATGTTACCCATCTGTATTCAAGTCCGCTGTAGCTCAAGCCCACCTCTGTTTCACGTCCTCCTGGGCCCCCGAACTCAGCGTGCCCCGAGCTCTGTATTACTGTACCTCGCATCGTCACACTCAGGCCGTCGCACCTTGTTACGCCTGGGCTGGTAGCGCTAATTGAAGAGGACAGAGACCTTGTTCTGTACTCACCGTGCATCTCCCAAAATGCCTCGCCTCAAGCCCGGCAAACAGTAGGCACTCAATCAATACTTGCTGATCGATCTCAGAGAGGCTGGAATGATCCATATCAAACTCCAAGCATCATCTGGGAGCTTGCTGATTAAACAGATGAATCTTGCAGCCTTTCTTTAACTCCAGCGACCCAGCCTTTGCTGCAGGGAGCCCCATGTCAGAGCCTCCAGGCTGCAGAGCCCTCCTTGTCAGCCGGCTCCTGGCTGACTTCCCAGGACCGAGGTGCTCCGGGGCCTTTCTCAGATGGCCGGGGCATCCATCAGTGACCTGTCAACTGAACGTTATTCTTTGTTCTCTACGATCCCTCTGCTAAAAAGAAAAAAAAACCAACCCACAGTAGATCCCTCCCTCTAAGGCTGTTATTTCTCTTTCTCTACGTATCTGGGAAGACTGGACTGGAACTAACTTCTAGTTACTGTACCTGTATTTTAAAATATATATTCATGTCATAAAGTCTTTTGAAAGTGTTAATGACGAAGGGCCTTGGAAACTCTGACCCAGAACTAAGGACTTGAACATTGGTTAGCTATGTAGTTTGAACGTGGAGTTTTTGCTCTAAAGCTGCAGCCACTGACAGGTCAGTGAGAATTCAGCCATCCCAGGTAGCTGGAATTATGATGATCAAAAATATTTAGAGTCACTACATGTAGTTTCATTCATGTATTTATTTTTTCAGTTTTTTTTGGTAGAAGAAGTAATATTTGTTTAATGAAAAATGAGAGAATATGGCTAAAGCAAACAAGAAAAATTTTTTTCATGTCATGTGAATTTCTGTGAATCAAAGAACTTACTCTGAATACTTTGGTGTACATTTTTCCAGGCTTTCCAATGCCAAAATATACATTTTTAACATATATGCTCTATTCCCTGGTGCTTAGATGGTAAAGACTCTGCCTGCAATGTGGGAAACCCAGGTTTGATCCCTGGGCTGGAAAGACTCCCTGAAGAAGGGAATGGCAACCCACTCCAGTATTCTTGCCTGGAGAATCCCGTGGACAGAGGAGCCTGGAAGGCTATATTTCATGATGTCACAAAAGAGTCAGACACGACTGAGTGGCTAACACTATCACCATCACCATACATACTGTTTTATAAGTAGGTTTTTACTTAATAGGTTTTTCTATCTGAACTGTAAAAACTACCATTTTAAATGGCTTCATATGATTCCATTTTCTAGAAATGCACCATAGTCCAGAAAGTTATTGTTATCTGTTGTTGAATATTTAAGTCTTTTTCTGTTTGTTTTATTTTGCTATTATAAATTCCTTGATGGACATTCTTGTAAGCTTGCAAGCTTAGGATAAATTTTCTTAGGATAAATTGATAGAAATGGAATTACTAGGTCAAAGGGAATGCAGATTTTAAAGATGTTTGATACCTGGAGCCAGAAAGGTCACACAGTGTACCCTCCCACCAGCATTCTAGCTGGTTTTAAGTTTATTCGGTCAAATAGGTTTGTGTACGTGGAAACAAACAGGGGAGAAGGAGGACGAGGAGAAAGAACGTAGACCGTTAATGTCTTTTTTGCACAAATAACGTATTTATTTATTTATTTTTGATTTTTTTTTTAAACTTTATTTTACTTTACAGTACAGTATTGGTTTGGGCATACATTGACATGAATCTGCCATGGGTGTTAATGTCTTTTAAAGCTGTTTATCTTAATCCAGTCTGCTCTGAATTCTGCTGCTCTTTAGAACAGACTTATGGGTTTAGATCCAGGTTTTGTCTGATGCAGTGTTGCCGAACATCTGAAGCCATCCATCTGCAGGAGGATAAAGGAGATGAGTTTGTTTTCAGCGTAATTCAAATGGGCACCAGCCAGGAGACCTGGAGCGTCCTGGGTGTCGAGGTGTGTGGGCGGGGAGGTGTGCAAGTTCCTTTTGTTGTTCACAGCCCCCTGAATCAAGGGCTCATTGTTTCACTAAGGAAAAAGAGAAGAAGGAGGAGAAGAAATCTGCTTTTGAGATGCTCAAGGAAAAGTAAAGGCCAGGTGACGTGTGGGTTGTTTTCTCTTGCCAGGAAGAGAGTGGAGCCGGGAAGAGCTGCATTCGGGAACTGGCTTTTTAGTGCCTGCAGATGTATGAAAATTCTTCTACTTAATGTGTCAAAAATCTCTTTTCAAAGTCAAAAATAGAAACAGTTAATATCGCCCCGCTCTCCTCCCTGCCACGCTCCCTTCTCTTGTCTGCTTCTTGACTCCCACGCTGCCAGCCTGCTGTCTGGTGGGGAGAGGGTCATTCAGATCTGTGGTGGGCACAGATGCTGCTCAGCAGAGAGAACTTCTGCCCATGGACAAGACCCTCCACCCTGCCCGAGGTCACCTGTCCTGATTAGCTTGGCCCCTGAAGAAGGAAAGGAGTTGGCTTATTAGGGAACCCCTGAGCAGGATCACTCAGCTCAAACTGTGGTGTGGAGAGGAGCTGAGCTTCAGGCTAAATGCGATCCTGGGAGATCCAGTCCCTTGTTCAGACTATGGGTTTGTGCTTCTTCAAAAGAGGTTTGAGACTTCGTCACGCAAGGGAAAGAGGACTGGAACTGATCCAGGAGTCTGGAGTGATGACTTTGCCCGAGTCAATCACTCTGAATCTCAGAGTCTTAGTACATCAAATGGTGATGACTGGGTTGTTGGTGAAGATCAGATGGGCTAATCTTCCTGGGCCCACTGACTCTGGATAAAAACATCCCTTGAGTTTCCAGTGGAAGTTATCTCTCCCACCATCCCTTGCTTGGTACTCTTACAGCACACTGTTGGGCTTCCCAGGTGGTGCTAGTGGTCAAGAACCCGCCTGCCAGTGCAGGAGGCGTGAGAGACCTGGGCTCAGTCCTCGATCAGGAAGATCCCTTGGCGGAGGGCATGGCAGCCCACTCCAGTGTTCTTGCCTGGAGAATCCCTTGGACAGAGGAGCCTGGCGGGCTACAGTGCACGGGGTTGACTGCACGCGTGCATGTGGCACATGGTTAATACACCTCTCACCACACTGCCTGCTGACATTTCATAGCTTGTATCTGCTGGACTGTTGTGTCAGTTGAGATGATGCTCGTGGCCATGATGGATAAAACCCTTAAGTGTGAGAGCCTTAGTCCAATCGATGTACATTTATCAATTACTTGATCGATGAGCACCTTCATGAAGAAGTTCAGGGACTTGGGTTCCTTCTGTCTTGTGACTCTGTTATTGTCTAGATCCTTGGAGTCCTACACATCCAGCCAGAAAACATGTGATGTTTGTATGGAGAATACGCACTTGCTTCTTAACTGTCTTGGCTTATGAGAGACTTCTGCTTGCATCTCATTGGTGTGAACCGTCACAGGGTTCCAACTAGATGCAAAAGGAGCTGAGAACTATGGGCCTTGGCTGGGCACCTGCACGGGAGGCAACTCTCTTCAGTGCAAGGGCGAGTCTTAATCTTTGTTGGATAGTCAACTGTCTCTTCCACATTTGGGGTCTCTGTGAGGGCAGGAGGCTGTCCTCCCTAGGTCCAGCATCTAGCATCATTCCTGACACAGATGTTCAGTCCAGTAGTCTTGCCTCGTCTGTGTATTTGATTCTTGAAAACTTTGCGACACAGCGAAAGAGAGGGAGAGAAGCATCAGAACAGAATCTGTGATTTTGTTTACCAATCCCAGGCGATGGGCAGACAGCTAGAAGAGGGGTCTGCCAACTGTGGGTGGTGGGCCAGCCCCTGCTTGCTGCCTGTCCTTCTAAATGAGGTTTTGTGGAAACACATTCTTGGTTTCATTCATCTACCTGTTGCTGCGTCTGCATTCCTGCTACAGTGGTGAACTTGTTGAGTACTGGTGAGAGCGACTGCAAAGCCATCTGGCCCTCTTGAGAGAAAGTTTGCCAACTCCTGCTCTAGCGAAAGAGTTGAGACGATAGACTTGGACCTGCTGTTCTTTTGTTAGTTTTCATCCCCTTGAGCACCCTGGAGAGGGAGATCTCATTGTACCAAACATGATTATCCGCCCAGCATTTAAAGACACATGTCTTTAATACAACATAGTGTCCAAATGCAAACCCACTACTTGGTGAATGCATGAACCAGGTATATGGTACTTTACAGGTTTTTTACAGAATTTTTAAGGTTCATGTTTTTCTTGCACACTTTTTTAGAGCTTACAGCTTCTTATGAAATGTAACTTCACTGTGAAGGCATATTGAATGAGTGCACAAGTGAATCTGACAACCCTTTGGGAAGTTAAAGGGATCCTACAAATCACAGTATTACTGTTACTTTCATTTCTTACTATATTTTAGGAAATATAGATAACCTGTATCTGATAGATAACCCATCCAAATCCAAGGAGAATTTTCTCTGAACTCCAAGGTGTTCATTAAAAGTTTATATCCTGCTGATTTTATGATTGATTGCCTCTCTCTTCTTTCTTAGTTCATTTTCATAAACAGAAAAGAATAGCTTAAAAAAAAAAAAGATGGGTGGGAGCATTGCAGACACTCTGACTTGCAGATAGTGGAAGAGCTCTGGCATCTGTGGCAGTCTTCTCTTGCTGGCTTCCTTCTCTTCCTCCGCTCAGCTTTCTGCACTCGCACTGGCGCTTCCTGGGATCCCCTCCCAAATAAACCATTTGCACTCAGACCCTTGTCTCAGAGTCTGCTTCCACAGGAATTCAAACTAAGACAGCTTCTCCTTTTGAAAATTTATTTTGTTGTTCAAACGAACCATTTAATATGGACTCTTGGACATACAGAAGGAAAAGAAAAGTGGAAGAATTTTCCAATTGCAGACTTTTCCAATCTTGAAACTTTTCACGTAAAGAAACCAAAGAAATATTCAAGGAAAAAGGAAGAGAAGACTACAGAATGAGACACCCTCAAGTTCAGGGACGTTTGTGAAGCACAGTTATGCTAGCAATATAATCCAGAGAATCACAAAAACTATTTCTTCAATGAAAAAATCAGAGCGCCCCTAATAATAGAAATAGTCACTCAGCAAGACTTTTAAAAATGATCACAAGTCATCCTGATGGAAAGCCAGGACTGAGAGTTATGGCTCCATATAACTCCATGACGTTAAAATGATGTCATAATAGCTAGTATTTATTGTTGATTTCTCTGAGCCAAGCAATGTACTCAGTTTTTGGCAAACACTATCTCATCTATTTCTGACAGCAACCACTGGAGCAGGATTTTTTGTTATTTGCACTTAATGGATGGCGGGCCTGTACTGAGAGAAGTTAAAGAACTTGTGTAGGACTGAAGAATCCTTGTTTTGTGTTGAAATTCAGGCTGAAATTTAGCCTCACGCCTTCCTCAGGTACCAGGTGTTCATGTACTTTCTCTTTCTTTGTCAAACCTGCCAGAGATTGGTCTAATCAATGTGCCAGTTTTGTTTTATTGATTTTATAATTTCTTTTTTCTGTAATACTTTCTTCCTTATGGTTCCCTGAGACGGTGTTGTTGTTTTGTTATTTCTTCTTGATTTGAAAGTTGAGTTCATTTATCTTCAATCTATATTTTGTATTTATAGATGTCTTTATTACTATTCATTGATCTCAGTATACCATTTTGGCTGCACTCTATAAATTTTTCCAAGTACTGGTTTCATTGTTGAGTTATAGTCTGTAATTTGTTATATTTCCTCTGTAGCTTGGGAGTTACTTAAAAATATATTTTAATGTTTTCAAGTGTCAGAAATCCAGAAATATAAAAATTAAAACCACTAGATCAGTAAAATAGCATTTAGTAAGAGTCTATTGTACGTATAAAAATAATTCTTGAACTGGAGTTTCCAAATTCAACATTGACAGCAAATGCAGGGGCTCATCCTAGGATGGCTTATAAAGTGTGAAAGAGGAAGCAGTTTAACTTTTACAATGATTGGTTGTTGTAGTGGGGATTTCCAAATGGCAGAGGATTGATTAAAAGTGATTATCTTATACCATCTTTTAGAGGTGAGGTGAGGTGAGGTGAAGTCGCTTAGTCGTGTCCGACTCTTTGCGACCTCGTGGACTGTAACCTACTAGGCTTCTCCGTCCATGGGATTCTCCAGGCAAGAATACTGGGGTGGATTGCCATTTCCTTCTCCAGAGGATCTTCCCGACCCAGGAATTGAACCCTGGTCTCCCGCATTGGAGGCAGATGCTTTAACCTCTGAGCCACCAGGGAAGCCCCCATCTTTTAGAAGATGACTTAAATTTCTATATTATACTTATCATAGATATTTGCAGGAAATAATGTAAGTTAAGTTTACTTATGTTAATAAAAAGTAAGCTAAACTTAGTTGCACTCCATGGCTTTGTTTGCTTGGAGGATTTTTAAGACTAGTCTCTATCTTATTTTAACACGGGTATAGATAGCTTTTGCAGTTAATGTTTTGCTGTTCATTCCTAGCTGTATTGCACTGTGGTCAGTGAAGATACTCTACGTGATGATAATTTTTCCTTTTGGGTCTTTAACAGAAAAGAGAGGTTCCAGAATTTCCATCTGGATGGAAGGGAAAGCTATACCTCCTTAGGCTCCATAGATTTTTACATAAAATTGAGAAAGCATAAATCATCCAAGCTAAAAAATGGAAGGGGGCGACTGAGAGGGACTGTGGTGAGACTAAATCGTTTTCCCTGCCCTGAAGCCTGCCAGTGACACAGACTTAATTGTCCTTACAGCCCCTCCCCACCTATTTTATTCCCAGCTAGGGGACTTGGTCAGAATATATCTTTAACATAATATTGAACTGAATAGTTACACCCATCATAAAATAATTAGCATTATATCCTAATAAAAGAAGTATCAGCAGGGAGAACAAGGAGATCTAGAGTTCAGGGTGGCCAGGTGTCACTGGGTTCATGAAGGAGGAAGTGAGGTTAGAACGGGCCCGTGGGATGATTAGACTGAGGCCAAGTAGAGGGGAAGGGAGGGTGTTTCTAAGGTGGAAAGAAGAACCAGTTCGTGTACCCAACGTGCAGTGAGGCCAAATACACCGAAACACTGGAGACTGGAGCAGAGAAGGCTTTCTTGCAAGGCCGTGTAAGGAGACAAGGCTGCTCGTGCCTGTCTTGAACCTGCTGTTCTCAGCACCCCGAAGTGTATTAGTCGCTCGGTCGTGTCTGGACTCTTTGTGACCCATGGACTGTGGCCCACCAGGCTCCTCTGTCCATGGGATTCTCCAGGCAAGAATACTGGAGTGGGTTGCCATTCCCCACTCCAGGGGATCTTGCTGACCCAGGGATTGAACCTGAGTCTCCTGCATTGCAGGCAGATTCTTTACCGTCTGAGCCACAAAGGGCTCCCCAAAGGATTTTGACAAGGCGCTTTTAAAAGCCGGTGGAGGTTGTGGGTGGCAGGGTCTGTGATCGGCTTATGTCCAGTTCTCTGCCTGGCTGATGATGAGGTAAGAGGTTGGTGTCACAAGGTTTAACATGATCAATCCTTAGGCTCCAGGAGGCCTGGGGCTATGTGCTCAGATTAATAGATACTATCTTTCATTGGTTGGGGAAGAGGAGGTTTTTAAAAATCTATAAAATGACTCAGGATATGTACATTAAATATCATGTGTGTGTGTATAAGTCGCTTTAGCCAGGTCCCGCTCTTTGCAACACTATGGACTGTAGCCCCCCAGGCTCCTCTGTCCATGAGATTCTCTGCCTGCTGGGCAGACTATAGAAGCAGGTGGACTCAAGGACCACCTCATCTTTGGAGAAATGGGGTGGGAAGGTGAGGCAGCCTGTCCCATTGTGGCAGCAAGAGGTGTGGAGGTTTCGGGGGTTTCCATGGTGATCAGAAGTCACCACTCACGCCTCAACTGCTTCCTCTTATAGACTGCTATCTTGAAAGGCCCTGCTGGCTCCTAAAGATAGGGGCAAGAAAAAGTCCTGCCCTCTTTTGGACCTGAAAGTTAAAATTGTTTTCTGAGAGTTGGACCATAAAGGATGCTGAGCACCGAAGAACTGATGCCTTCAAACTGTGGTACTGGAGAAGACTCTTGAGAGTCCCTTGGACAGCAAGGAGATCAAACCAGTCCATCCTAAAGGAAATCAACCCTGAATATTCATTGTAAGGATAGATGTTGAAGCTGAAGCTCCAATACTTTGACCACCTGATGTGAAGAACTGACTCCTTGGAAAACACCCTGATGCTGGGAAAGATTGAAGGCGGGAGAAGGGGACAACAGAGGATGAGATGGTTGGATGGCATCACCGACTCAATGAACATGAGTGTGAGCAAACTCAGGGAGCTAGTGAAGGACAGGGAGGCCTGCCATGCTGCAGTCCATGGGGTCGCAAAGAGTTGAACATGGTTGAGCATGTGTGCGCGCACACACATACACGCATATGTTTATATAAACAAACTGTACTCTTTTTGCCTTTGTACATTCAGGCAAGAAGAGAAAATAAATCTTTTATTTTCCTTTGGCCATGCTGGGTCTTCGTTGCTGCGCAGGCTTTTCTCCAGCTGCAGCGAGCAGGGGTTACTCTTTGGTGAGGCGAGTGGGCTTCTCGCTTCCATGGCCTCTCCTGTGGCAGAGCATAGTCCTTGGGCCTCGGGGGCTTCAGTAGGTGTGGCATGGGGCCTCAGTAGTTGGGGCTCCCGGACTCTGGAGCACAGGCTCAGCAGTAGCTGTGGTGCTCGGCTTAGTTGCTCCCCGGCATGTGGGGTCTTCCTGGATCAGGGATTGAATCTGTGTCTTCTGCACTGGCAGGTAGGTTCTTCACCATTGAGCCACTAGGGAAGTCCCCGAGAAGAGAAAAGAAATCTTTTTAAGACAATGAAAAGAAAAGCAGGTCTTTGCTTCTCCTGCTGCGTTGCTGGGAGGCACCCAGGTCTGTCCTTACACACGTGCACGCATGTTGCATACGTAAGCATGGGGGCCTGGGACTTGGCTTTAGAGATGGCTGGGTGCCCTTGGCTGAGTCATTTACCCTCTCTGGGCCTTGGTTTCCTGGCCTGTAAAATGGTGGCTGTGGCAGCGGCAGGGAAAAGTAACCTACTGAGGTTTTTCGCAAGCTAGTTCTCTGAGTCCAGAAAGAAGCCCATGTCACCTGGGTAGAGGGAGAACGCAACAGCTCACCCATTTCGTGGAAAGGCTCTGGCCTGCTTGGGGGGATGTGGGGACCGGCCCTGATTCTGCCATCCTCAATGGCAAGTCACAATTCTCCTCCACCAGGCCTGTCTGACTTAGAACAGATAGTGCAAACTATTGTTTTATAATGCACTGGAACACTGCCGGCCTTTTGTAAGAGACAAAACGCATGGCTTAGAGGCCTGGTGGAACTCAGCTTTCCACAATTTCACAGGACAAAGGCCATACAAACACTGGGAATCCTTGCATCAAGGGGCTGGGTCTATGGAAGGAGACCCCTGGGCTTCACAGGGAGAGGGGATTTGAACATCGTTTTGTGCTTGGTTGGCCAGCCATGGTAGCTAGGTGGTATATCAGTGTCAAGGCAAAAGCTCTGAATTTTACTTTTTTATCTGCACAATTTTCTTCCAGAAAAAAACGATACACTGATGGCTGCATAATAGCTTGTGTATATCTGTGAGTAGTGTGGATCACTTCATGGTAAATAGATGGGGAAACAATGGAAACAGTGGCTGACTTTATTTTGGGGGCTCCAAAATTACTACAGATGGTGATTGCAGCCATGAAACTAAAAGACACTTACTCCTTGGAAGGAAAGTTATTATGACCAACCTAGACAGCATATTAAAAAGCAGAGGTACCACTTTGCCAACAAAGGTCCGTCTAGTCAAAGCTATGGTTTTTCCAGTAGTCATGTATGGATCTGAGTGTTGGACTATACAGAAAGCTGAGCACAGAAGAACTGATGCTTTTGAACTGTGGTGCTGGAGAAGACTCTTGAGAGTCCCTTGGACTGCAGGAAGATCCAACCAGTCTATCCTAAATGAAATCAATCCTGAATATTCATTGAAAGGACTGATGTTGAAGCTGAAACTCCAATACTTTGGCCACCTGATGTGAAGAGCTGACTTATTTGAAAAGACTCTGATGCTGGGAAAGATTGAAGGCAGGAGGAGAAGGGGATGACAGAGGATGAGATGGTTGGATGGCATCACTGACTTGATGAGTTTGAGCAAGCTTCAGGAGTTGGTGATGGACAGGGAGGCCTGGCGTGCTGTAGTCCATGGGGTCACGAAGAGTCAGACACAAATGAGCAATTGAACTGAAATGAACTGACTGGGGATGGGAAGGGGAACGTACATATTTAAAGAGAAAGAGGATGCTCTCCGTAATCATTTATCTTGAACTTTTTATTTCTATGATGGAATCATTTTAAAACTGGGAGGGACACGTCCCCAGATCCTGTCTCCCCTTCATTGATCACCCTTGTTCTTTACTCCCCTTCACAGACAAACTTCTGAAAGCCTTGATCACACCTTGCTGTCTTTGGCTCTTTACCTGGCATTTACACATCACCCACTTCTGGCTTCCACCCCCACCATTCCACAGAAATGTTACTTGCTAAGGTCTCTGCTCAGTTAAGTTTAAGACATCTTTGTTTCCCTTAACTCATCTGCAGCACTGAGCAGAGTTGAGCTGTACTGGATCACATTTTCCCCAATGCAATATGGTGTTCTTCCTCTTTGTCATTCTCCTTGTCCCTTCAGAAGCTCATCGAGTCTCTGAATGGTATTGTTCAAGAACTATCCCAGGTTCTTATTCTTGTCTCACTTTATGCTCCCTGCCCAGGCAATTTCACTTATACCCTTGGCTCTCATAACTCTAAGTGAGAGCTGATACCCACATTGGAATCAGGGCGTGATCCTGTATGTCCATCTCAGAGTCTGAGTGGTTCTTCCATATCTGCTGCCAGGGCCCCACGAAGGCCATGAAACATACATGATTCTGTATGAAATCAAATCAGCTGTCTTTTCCACTCACGCTAGCAGAGTTGAGGTGGTACTTTTCATCAAGGTAATGCAACCTATAATGTTAGCGACAGGGTGGGCCCCACTCTGAACAAGGCTGAAATTCAGCAGGAAATATCAAATATGTGTACATGAAACAATGCATCCCAAGGCACGCTGTGAAGGGATTTACAGAAGAGGAGAAGACATGAGCAGTATTATGGCAAATATAACGAAATCTGACAAATGAGGTGCTGGTGGCTTTCCCTTTGCACAGAAACATCTATTAGAAAGAGAAGCCAGAATTCTACAATGTTTTATCAGAAATTAACACCATCACCAGCTCTTGTCAAAATAACACATGAACAGCACACCTAAAAGCTATTTAGCAGAGCCAGTCAATATTACATGCAAGGTTTAAAGATGCCCACTTTGAAATTGCTCTTTTTAACCACGAACTGGAAGCAACAAAATGCAGGAAAAATTATTCTTGTTTCAAATTAATTAGAATTCTCTCTGGTTGAAAGCTTTTTCAATGAAAAAGAAAAAAGAAAAGTAGCATGCATAAACATGATAGTGGAAGAGGGTGCAAATGCAATGACTGTTTAAACCACTAGCTGCCTGCAGAGCATCCAAAGCTTTCTTCAGGGGTGCTGGTCACGGTCCCGCTCAAGAAGAGGGGTCCTTTTCCTCCTGAGCCAGTGGCTCTTAGAGCCTGTTGGGAGTAGCCAGAGACCCGAGACTGTCGCAGGCTGATGCTGGAGAGGGCTGGCTGAAGGCAAATCGGAAGCAGCAGAAGCTTCCTGTATCTGCTGCTTCTCAGCCCCCATACTGTGTTCCGTCCCCAGATCCTCTCTTTAATCCCTGGGATCTTGGCCCCACTGTGGAATCTCAGTGTGCCTGCGCGAACCTTCACACCTCCCATCAGCCTGCCTCCTGCCTCACAGGGCATCTGCGCAATGTCCCAGCTTTTCAAGGCTTTCTCACCGCTAGCTGTCTGTGTTATATTACCCTAGGTAGACTGGGTTTCACTTGAACTGTGGTCTCCAGCAGGGAACACTGTGACCCAATGGAGTGGCCTACCGGGAGAGGTTTTAGACCTGCTGACGAGGGTGTCCCCTGTAATCACAGCACATCCAGGGCTGGGGGAACTGCACTGACCTCAAAGTAGAGCTATCTTGATTCCAGGTGGGAAGTCCTACCGCATCCTAGTGGAATTCTCCAGGCAAGAATACTGGAGTGGGTTGCCATTTCCTTCTCCAGATACTTATTAGTAGGGTATCTGATGATGATATTCATCTTCATTTAACCAGAGACCCTCAGGAATGTAGTTTAATTATATGCGTGTCACACAATGGCCTCAGTTTAAGGTTTAGGGAAATTTGTACCCATTATGTACACATTTGGATACTAATCTTTAGTAAAGATTAAGCAAAGATTTGGTAAAGGTAACATCTTTAGTTACAGAGGGTGTGTTGCTGACCAGAGGCACAACTCACCAACAGGTGACGCGCTTCTGTGCTGGTGGACCACGGTCAGTCCCACGTGCGCGCCCGTCTTTGCTGTTCAGGCTTCTGTTACTGAACTGGCATCCTCTGCTGGCGACGGAGTGACCGGGCTGCTTGTCAGAGTCCGCAGCCACTAGTTACAGGAGCTGTGTATTTCTGAGTGACCCATAAACCTTTGCCCAAATAAGAGACTTCCCAGTTCTGATTTCAAAATGCAGGTTTGCCCAGGACTGATTGATTTGTTCAAATGAAAACAGTCAAGATCTCTCAGGCCGTGGTGCTCAAACTTCAGGATGCATCCAACTTACTTGTTGCAGAGAGGGGCATGTTGTTTGATAAAATGCAGATGCTCAGGCCTGGTCCCTGGCTTTTGATTTTGATGGAAGTGATCTTTAGTACCCATTTTGAGAAACAGCCTTAGGAGTATCGTATATCACGTGGATTTCCTTAAAGGCAACCCATTTATGTGGACATATAGCATATTCAAATTCTCTCCTGTGAATTAATTCTCAAGACAAAGCAAAGTTTTCAAGGGAGAGAAAAATCACTTGAAAGGTAGTTCCTCTAGAAAGTTGACGGCAGCTGGAAGTAAGACGTGCCTGGAATAGACGTGATATCGTCATCATTCGTACTGAGGAGCTGTAATGCCAGGCTGTAGAAAGCTTACATAAAACTGTAGCTCTTTTCCTTTTATTAAAGGCAGAAAGCCCAGGAGTACAATAGCAGAACAAGAACTAATTTGGGAAGCTTGCTGGTATGATATTGTCAATCACACCAGTGATGTGGATAACAGCTTTTAGCACATGAATAATTTTAGTGAAAGGGCTTCATCGCTTTTTATTTGCTGGGCATTTACAGGAGAATAAACATGCTGGTATATATTATATATGGAGTGAAAGTCAGCAGCAAATGAAAGCAAAGACCCCCGAACCCAGTTACCAGAACACACTATGGTTGCTTAGCAACCAGGCAACTGGAGAATTTTCTCTGCCTTTCTTTCTTTTGTTTTCAGATTGCAGTAACCTTTGATCAATTTTGGCTCCACAACAAAAGCCTTGGATATTTTGAGCGAAGGGTACCTGCTAATTTGTGGGAGAGAGACGAAGAGCACGACACCAATTTCTCTCTTCTATTTCATGTGAAACAGAAAAAGTCTAAAATTCCTGTTAAAAGTCTTAGTGCTGGTGGGCTGGGTCCCTGATGAATCAGAAGTTATATGGTAATTGCTTCTAATTCCTCTAAAAGAGGTTGATGGCTGTCAGTTCACCTTGACTCTTTTGCTCACAGGTCAGTGTTGGAAGCCTCGTTCTTGGTTCTAAATCCAGTTCCTAAGATGAAGCATCTGAATGCCCAAGTCCTAAATCCCTGGGAGATTTCAAATGGCCATTCTTTTCACAAACACCATGGAACCAGGGAGCGCTGAGCCGGAGAGGGCTGAGGGCTTTGCAGGCCATCGCTCCGGCCCCTTCCTCCTCTGGAGGCTCTTTTCACTCAGTCTCACGAGGCAGCTTGCCAAGGTCCACAGGCTCAGCTGCCACCCCTGAGAACTCTAGGTTCTTCTCCCTTTCAGGAAGCTTCAAAGCTCTGAAGAGCAAGGGAGGTACAGATAACGATCTGATTCAATTGTCTACCTGACACAGAAGGGGTATCACTGATGGTTTTCATAAAACATGTCAATGGAGAGTCCGTGGGATAGAGCCGTTACCGGCGTCCAAGGATCAAATCTCACAAAAGTCTGCCAACAATTTGGATTCTAGAGGTCGAATTTGCTTCAACTAAATCAACTTTCGTGAATCAACGGGTCAAGGACTCCTACTGGACCAAAGGCACTATCTCCTGAGTTGGACAGAAATATGGAGACAGGGGTCAGGGGAGCAGAGGCTGGGGAAGGTGGAGATCATGCCATTCTGAGCTCTGGGGTTCTTCTTCTTCGAGTCCCCTGTGGGCTCAGGATGAGGAGGGACCGTGTGCAGAGTGCAGTTAACGTCCTCCTTAAAAAGACGCTGAAGAGTGGCTTTGAAACCCAGATACTCGGGGTCTTGAATCAGCTTTGGCGTGTTCTTTGCTTGATGAGCAAGGTTAGTTCCATGGCCTCTCCATGATTTGGATTACATGAGGAGCATAGTTCCCAGGAGGCAAATTCCCAGGCCCCGTGGGTTATAGGAGTAAAATGGGATGGTCCGGATATTCCTCTCCCAAACTTGTCTGAACGCCCCTGGCATGGTGACATCCTTTGATGTCTAAAGCTGTTGGCGCACAGGGTAAGGGAACTTGCTCATCCAAGCCGACCTGTAGCGTTGGTGGGGGGCCCCAGGCAGGTCAGGAGAGACAGTTCCCTGGACATGCCCCCAGTTTTCGTCTCTGAAGCCCCGCAGCCAGGTTTGTCACTGGCTCACGTCCCCAGCTCCTTGCGCTTTGCCGAGAGGAGGACGAGCCGCTT
This sequence comes from Nanger dama, assembly GCA_917880005.1. Lineage (NCBI taxonomy): Eukaryota > Metazoa > Chordata > Mammalia > Artiodactyla > Bovidae > Nanger > Nanger dama. Next base: position 5,585,877 of record CAKJTW010000029.1, read on the forward strand.
CCCCCGCCCTGCGCGTCCCCGAGGTCTGAGCTCCTTCTCCCTACTCTGGTGTCAGCAGCACCTGTCACTTTCCTCCCGGTGCTCAGTTCCTGCCACCTGAGCAACCGCCTGGGCGGGGGAAGCCCTTGAACTTAAACTGTCTGTGTCTGCACCCTGAGCTGAGCCTAATCACGAGTCTCCACCTGCTTCTGCATTCTAGGAAACCTCCGGGAGCCTTCACGCGGCTCACTCAGATCCCAGAGAATCCCAGTGGGCCAGCAGAAAGCCTGGAGGCCTCGAGATCAAGGATCTGCTGCTTCTTTCTCGGTGGCTTGTCCCGGACCCCTAACAAGCTGATTCCTGTTTCCGCGAACGGGTGAACGCGAGTGAAACTGCGTTCTGACCGTGACCACTTCCTAAAAGAGGGTTTAGGATCGTGAGGCCACTTTTGCTAGAATCCCCTCCTCCTTCTCCAGCTATGGAAGGAGCCCAAGACCGGAAATAAGTAGGTCAGTGGAACAGTCAGGCTGCTAAACGGCTCACAGACAGAGCAGTCACGGGGGGACACAGTGGTCAGTGGCTGAGTTAGACATTTTACAGCCAGGATGTCAGGTTCTGAGGCCTGAACATTTATATGTGAACTTAACCCAGTTTCCGACAAGAACTCCTCCTAATACACTCTTCCTGCCCTGCCTGATGCTGGAGCTGGTCAATTCAGTGTGAGGACAATTTAATTTAGTAAACAGTATCAACCAAATTGGTAATTCCACAGTGTGGAGGCGAATCAGGAGCCTCGCTGACTCAACTCTTGGCTTTTCCCCAAGTTGAGTTAGAATAGTGCATAGGTCACCCGTTAGCCTTTGCATCTTTATCTGCGGTTATTAGTGGTAGGCTCGGGTGCAGAAGTCAGAGAATTGACATAATGGGAAGCAAGGGCTACAGGGAAAATTACAACAGAGGCAGACGTCTGAGGTTCAGGACCTAGAGATCTCTGTTTAAAAATGGGTGAATTGGGTGTGTCACCAGGATATAGATTCCCTGCCCTTTTTGCTCCATCGGCTGTTGGAAATAATTTTCTTAGGGAACCCCTGTGGAATTAACCTTTTGGGGTAGAGTATACGTGCGTCCTTAGTCACTAAGTCATGTTCAACTCTCTGCAACTCCATGGACTGTAGCCCGCCAGTCTCCTCTGTCCATGGAATTTTCCAGGCAAGGATACTGGAGTGGGTTAGCCGTTTCCTACTCCGGGGAGTCTTCCTGACCCAGGGATTGAACCTGCATCTCCTTCACTGGCAGGCGGATTCTCTACCACCAAGCCACCTGGGTGGAGTATGCCAGTCTTTAATTTAGGTGTTGCCTTGGGTTTTAACCATCTTTAACTGTGCAGACTTACAGTGTGGGAGATGGACATTTGATTAAGATGTTGCTTCTGGAACTTAGCTTAATTGATCATAATTCAAATCAATAAAAGTGAAAGAGGGGGTAGCAGCATGAGCAAGTGACCATGGCTGAGTCACAGAATCTTCCACAAAGCCCTGGAATTGAAGGGAGAATTTGGAGGCCTGAGTCTGGGGCAGTACCCTGGGGCAGCCCTTCCCTCCACCGGCAGATTCGCAGGCAAGAAAAGTATGGTTAACACAAGATCAGTAGCTGCTGCTGCTAAGTCACTTTAGTCATGTCCGACTCCGTGGGACCCCATAGACGGCAGCCCACCGGGCTCCTCTGTCCCTGGGATCCTCCAGGCAAAAATACTGGAGCGGGTTGCCATTTCCTTCTCCTATGCACGCATGCATGCTAAGTCGCTTCAGTCGTGTCCGACTCTGTGTGACCCCATGGACAGCAGCCCAGCAGGCTCCTCTGTCCACGGAATTCTCCAGGCAAGAGTACTGGAGTGGGGTGCCATAGATTAGTTCCACAGAGCCCCAGACTTCGGGAGCTGGCACACCTCATGCTGGAGGAGGGAGAGACATTTCAGGGGGGCTATGGGAACCCACGGAGAAGGCAATGGCACCCCACTCCAGTACTCCTGCCTGGGAAAATCCCATGGACGGAGGAGCCTGGAAGGCTGCAGTCCATGGGGTTGCTGAGGGGGTCGGACACGACTGAGAGACTTCCCTTTCACTTTTCACTTGCATGCATTGGAGCAGGAAATGGCAACCCACTGCAGTGATCTTGCCTGGAGAATCCCAGGGACGGGGGAGCCTGGTGGGCTGCCATCTTTGGGGTTGCACAGAGTCAGACATGACTGAAGTGACTTAGCATGGGAACCCAAGGTGGGCAACATTTGAGAAGACTTGGATCAGATCATCACAGATCTGTGCTCTACCCTCCAGCTGCCAGCAACTCCTTCCTCTCATGTCCCTGTGTTTCCCTGGAAGAGGTTGGCCTCAAATATTTGCAATGGGACATTCCAGTCTTATCAGAGAGCTGGTTGAATGTTTGTTTTTGGTGGACTTAACATTTATTAATAGTACATACATGACTACCAGCAGCACAATTTTCTCTCAGTTAATCACATCAATATTCCCATATGAAGCCCCTAATTTCATCCTAAGCTCTGGGGTCAGCCTGCCTGAGGCTGAATCTTCCACCAACTACTATCTATAGGTGAGTTTACTAAACTTCTTTGTGCCTCAGTTTCTCTGTCTGTAAGATGGGCAATAGTGGAGTTTGCCTCTTGTAGTTTTGTCTCAAATGATATAATACAGGTGGAGGATTTAGAATAGAGCCTGGGCCGTGGTAAATGCTCAGTGCCGTAATCTATGCCTTAATCTAATTGCATGAGGCTTCTTCCCTACTTCCCTTACGCAGTAAGCTACCTGCAACATAAGGCTCAGTAGTAAAGAATCTGCCTGCCAACGCAGGAGATGTGGATTCGATCCCTGGGTTGGCAAGATCCCGGGAGAAGGAAATGGCAACCCATTCCAGTATTCTTGCCTGGGACATCTCATGGACAGAGGTGCCTGGTGGGCTACAATCCATAGGGTTGTAAAAGAGTTAGGCATGACTTAGTGACTTAAACAACAACAAAAATCTGACCTGACCCCAAATGGATGGGCACTTTTATCGTGTCTCTGTGCTCCCTGGAGAAGGAACAGGGGATGAAGTGTCGCTTTGAACACGACTCCACCAACCCTCCTCACAACCTGAGTTATTCTGTTTGTTTGTAGAATAGTTCCATTACCTCTTTCAAGGCCCAGTGATGCCTTGAAAGGCCCCCCAGCGCTCAGACCACTTCTTGTAATGCCTAGTGGTGGAGACAATAGAACCCAGTCATTTGGGAGTCAATTAAGAATCATTGGGACCTTGTTCAGGCCAGCCTGGCATCACTGTGGTGGTGAAATCACCCCGGTGGCTGGAGTGGAGATCTTTGGTTTTCTGCTCTGACACCTGCCTCCTGAATCCTCCAACCCCGGGAAATGGGAGTGTTTCTGCTAGAAGTCACCTTGGAGGTGGCAGACACTTTAGTCCCCAGAGCGCTGAACCCTAGGGCCAGGGACAGCAGCGTAGAGGAAATGGGAAGAACTGGGGAATTCACAGAGGACACAGATTCATTTAATTTCTGAGACAACTGAAGTTTCATCATTCGAGTCACATTGCTTTAGCACTTGATTTTCAACACCTTCCCAAGCCTTGACGTCTTCTCTGGACTTTGAAAAGTCCAGTCTGGTGGCACCAAAGTCAAGTCTGTGCCCACTGGATCCTGTTGGGTTCAAGGCGTTCTGTTGGGAGTCACTGCTCACTCGGTGGTCTTGCAGACTTAGCTGTGATGACTTCTTTGAATCCCAGAATTGTCGTCTATAAAACTGGGATTGTACTAGGACCTGCCTCAAATGGTTTAAATGTAAAGTGCTTAGTACAGCGCCTGGCTGTGCAGGCCGTACACGAGGGCGTGCGCGCTAAGTCGCTTAAGTCGTGTCTGACTCTGTGCGACTCTATGGACTGTAGCCCGCCAGGCTCCTCTGTCCATGGGATTCTCCAGGCAAGAAGAACTGCAGTGGGTGCCGTGCCCTCCTCCAGGGGATCTTCCTGATCCAGGGATTGAACCTGGCTCTCTTACGTCTCCTGCACTGGCAGGTGCGCCACCTGGGAAGCCCTCAAGGGCAGCTCAGGGAGCATCAGTTCCTAGGGGATGGGGACCTCCACAGTATAGTCTCCAGAGGCAATATGACTGCCTCCCAGGCTCACTCACGGCTACTAGGGGCTGCGTGAAGGTGTGAAATCGATGCATGCTTTTATGGCGCCCTTGTTCTTGCCATCCCTATTACTGCTGCTATGTGCAATGTATCCCGGTCTGCTCATAATTATACCAAGTGTCATCCTTTATATATTTAATTGTTAAAAAATAAGATTTTAATTAAAAATTGGAGCTTTTAAATAGGGACCTAATATAGAGCAAACTCTCAAGGGAAATAAGATCAAGACATTCATGGATTTTCAAGTCAAGTACAGATGGCAACGAATTAGGAGACCAGAGGATACAGAACGTCTCCTTTCTGCGTCTCCATGTCTTCTGTTTTATGGCAAAGAAGGTCAAAGTGTATTGGTGATCTGATGAGAACCACAGTTTTGTGATTAAATATGCCATCAAAGCCTGTGTTTTCTAGTGCTGTGAAGCTTGGGAATTTTAAACAAGTGTTAACAGCGTGTAAACACTTCTCTATTAAATGAGGAGTACACATGCTTTTGGTCAGAACTGCAGACCATTTTCATTCTTTCACGGCTCCATTTCTTTCCAAAGAGGTAAAGAAGGAATCCACGCAGGAAACAGAATCTCAGCTAATTAGCAAGGCCTGGCCTTCTGCCCCCCACCCCCATAAACTCATTTATCAGATATGTTCCTATTTTAGCCAGTTATTTTAAAAAGCAAATATTCTTTATCAGGGGTGTCTCGATTTTAACCAATTACTTTATTGCATTTTTATTACAAGTGCAAAGGTTAGGCAAAGTTGATGCCTGCTGTCTACATGGCCCTTAGTCACAGCAAACACTGCTGGTCAGGGAACTTTGGAACCAGGCTTCTTATTGTCCAAACTGTCATTAGTGCCTAAGTAATTATTATAAATGTCTTTTATATGTCAACCATTATGTCGAAAGTCTTCCCAAGTTCAAGCACACCAAGGGAGAAATCACTTCCACCTTGGATTCCTCTGATGATCTTGAAAGATTACTTTTTCAGCCCTGAACGGATGTGTATAAAGTGGCTTTTTTTGTGAATAAGTCTTAACAGCACTACCTGGTCATAAATAGAGGTTGATAGAAGCACAAATATTAATTACACAGTGGGTTAATTTGAGCTCAAAGTATCCATTTGAATTTTGAAGTTTATTTAACTATTTGTCTTGAACGAGCTGTTTGCTCATTCAGGCAATCACTTGTACAGTGTATTTCACTGTCTCAGAGAGGAAATAGAAAGTGACAGGGCCAGAGGATAGAAATGGACACAGATATTTTAAGGGTCTAGAGGGCTCCCAACATTCACCCAGAGGATTCTTGCCCTGAGTTCTGATCTCCCTGATTTTGTTCTGTCTCTGTAAAGAGGACTTTGGGAGGCGAGGAGGGGAGGTCTTTGGGAGGGGAGGGGAGGGGGACTTCGGGAGGGGAGGAGAGGCAATGAGCATGGGGAAGAGGCAGAGCCCCTGGGACCTCTGAACTGACCGTGCTGACTTGATGCTCCTGTTTTAGAGTCAAAATGAGGGTTCGGATGGGCTCTGCCACCGGCGGGCTCTGCGGTCCTGGGTAAGCCCCAGCACCTCTTAGAGCTGTAGTTTTCTCTTCTGTGTCTCTGTGGGTTCTGCTGGGTGGGTCTTGCCCCAGGTGTGGTCCCTTAGCATCACCCAGTGCTCACTGAACGCGCGGCTCTGGCCCACGCCTCGACCGCTGATGGCTGGGGTGGGCCTGGGAGTCTGAGTGCTTAACCCGCCCACGGATGCTGCTCACGCCCTCAAGCTGAGGACCACTGGCTAGCCGGACGCTGGGGCTCCTCGCGAGCTCGCAGTCCACGCTGCTGGCAGGGACAGGTATGGGCGGCTCACACAGGTGTCTATATGGTGGCTGGGGCCGACCTCGGTGGACAGCTTGACAAAACATTAGTTTCAGGAGAGAGGGGACAGTCTTCTGGCCTGTGGTTGGAGAGGGGATCTGAAGTTCTGATTGTGCAAGTGCCCACTTGCACTTCCCTGAGACACACCACCTTCTCCTGCTGGGTGAGTCTGGGTGAGGCTGCTGTCTAGGCGGAGTGCAGAGACACTGGGCAACCCTCTCCATGTTTTGTCTGCTCCTTGTAGACCAAGATGGTCTGACAGTCACCTTTACCCACATGAGGCAGCTGTGGACGTAACCTTTATTTCCAGAGCGGTGTGAAATTCGGACAGATTCTTTTTTCTGTCTCTCCTTCCTCCCTCCCCTTTCCTCTCTTTCCATCTCTCCCTCCCTTCTTCCATCTGCCTTGCCCCCATATGCACACTCCGGATCTCCTTGACAGGCTGCCTGTAATGGCAACAGCTGACTTGACCTTTCCCCAGGGTGTCCAGTGGAATTAGAACACTCCCAGAGACCTTGCAGGCCCAAGAATTTATGCCTCTTTACTTCCCCAAAGGACAAGTCCAGCAAATTAATAACCTACCTGTACACCAAGAGATGTGATTCATTAACTAAAGACTGACCGACAACACAAGACGGGGACTGAGGGATGAGCCAGGTCCAACTGCAGTTTCCAGTCTGCGTCATCTCAGCAGGGCCTGCACAGGTCCCCCCGCCCCACGCGCACATCCGCCCCAGGACCGAGCAGTCATGTTCTTCTCTTGCAGCCCAGCCTCCATCATGCTGTGTTTGTGAGCCTGTGCTTCTCTGCTGAGGTGGTGAGCTCTCCGAGGTGGGCATGGTCTTCTTCCTTGGGTTCCCAAGGCCCAGCAGTGTTCCTGGCCCAGAGTAGCCCTTTATATTTGCTGCGGCTACAAAGGGAGCCTAGGTTGGGTGACTTAACAGTCATTTGCTCTCTCAGTTCTGAAGACTTGAAGTCTGGGATCCAGGTTTGATTTCTCCCGAGGCCCTTCCTTATCTTACAGATAAATACCCTGACTCCAAATGCAGTTCTAGGAATTAACAGTTCCCCTTATTAGGACATAGTCCTGGATTAGGGCCTCATTCAACTTAATCAGCTCTTTAAAGATCCAGACTCCAAATGCAGGACTCGGAATTAAGACTTGAATGTATGAAATTTGGGGGATACAAGCCCGTAACACCTCCAATAAGAGTCAGGGGGCAAATGAATGAACTAGGAAGATGGCAGTCTGTGCTAAGCTCTCTTTACAAATGGACAGTCTCCTCCTTACCTCTTCCAGACACACGAAAATAAGCATGGAAGTTTTATTAGATGATAAATGAACAGGAGGGTAGATTTTTTTTTTTTTACTAAAATGAAAAATGATGATCAGACACTTGTGATCAGAGCTGCACCCTCACAAGGTCTGGTGGCTGTGGACAGTTTTAAGGCTTTTCGTCTTCCTGCATTCTGAGTTTCTGGGAGGTCCCGGAGCAGAGGGTTCCACAGAAAGCCAAGTTTCGGGTTTGCACCACTTTTGTTGGCGTGACTTTTCAACTCCCCCTTTGTGTAAGTGTGTAAGCAGTGGCATGCGCGTCTGCTGGATTGGAGTTGGGGATTTGAAATCCTGGTGCAGGCCTCATGCCCCAGGCTGTCTTCTGTGTCTGTGGAGCCCCTGATCAGAGTTTTCATAAAGCACAAAGCTACAGCGTCTCCAAGAATCCCTCTCACTCTTACCAAGTCCTTGCTTCTCAGGCTCCCTTAGTGTTTGGAGTGTGTTGTAATTTTCAACACTGGTGTGAGTCCAATTCGTTTGGGGCCTCATACCAACTCTGAGAGGTAAGAGAGGAAAGGATCATGCTTCCCTTTTCTCAACGGGGAGAGGAATGGACAGATCAGTTGTGTGGTACACACAACTTCCCTGACTTGGAGTTTTCCTTCCCGCCCAGCTCCAGGGCGACTTGTCCAGATGCCACTCCCATGGATCCCTCTTCTCACCTTGTGTTTTCTGCTCCCCCGTCAGGCTTCCTGAAAGTAGGGCTCACACATTTAACCCCCATGTGAGTCCGTGCGCCTGCACACAGTCGGTGCTCAGTCAGTGCTGGTGACGGTGCATCCATAGTGCCATCTCCTGAGCAGCCGCTATGTCCTGGCCACTGTGCTTTCAGATCCAAGCTCTGCCTCATTTGACTCTGCAGCCCTCTGCAGTAGGTAGACTTCTCATCCCCACTGAGCAGAAGGGAAGGCTGAGGCTAGCAAGCTTAGCTATTTGGCTGACTTCACGGAGCCAGGACGTGGCAGAATCGGGATTTGAACCTGGGTGCGCCTGATGTGTCCAGCTGCTGGGTTTTACCTCTGCTCTGCACTGCATGGAACACAAGGTGTTAAGAACCTTCCAGGCTAGAATCTGGGTCTCCTTTCTCTAGGAGTGGGTACCCAGAGCCCCCGTGCAGCTGGTGAGCATCCTTTCAAATGGTCCACAGGGCGACATTTTCCATTTTCACAGGCAGCTTAAATTTCCCGTTGTCTAATCTCGGTTTGGCTCATTCTGCGTATTTCTGATTAAATGTGCCTCCTTCAGTCACACACACGTGACTCTCTTCAACTCTGCGAGCTCATTGCCAAGCCTGAAAACAGACCTCGGCATTCCTTTTTCTTTTCTTTTTTTAAGGCCAGGCTGTGCGGCCTGCGGGGTCTTCATTCCCCACCCAGGGACTGAACCTACACCCCCTCTTTGGGAATGCTGAGTCCTAACTGCTGCAAGCCAGGGAAGTCGAGAACTCGACATTCCCAAGTTTCTCTCCTCTCCCAAATCTTGTCTCCACCCCTCCAACCCCAAGCAGCCAGCCTGAGAATTTGGGCTTTGAAATTGTGTCCTCCTTCAAGGGCACGATTCATTCCCCGGGGTCGTTTTAGAGCACTCAGTGTGCAGAACCGGCGGTAAAGAAGTAGAGTATCATTTCCCTTTGGAATTAGCAAAACAACAACAACAAAACCAAGGAAGGGTGAGTCTGGTTTCAACAGGGAATTTACAGCTCCCAGTGTAATTACGGCCGGATGGTTATTAGTAATACAATTCTCAAAGCGTGTTTTAGGACGTGGAGTTGTCAGAAATAGTAACTGCATTTCCATATCCCGCTTCCTCTCACAGTAACCCTGACTGGCCCAAGAGGGGGTCTCGCCCGCACAGCTAGTCCCGAGAAAACCTGCCCTGGGTGTGTGTGCTGAGCTCCAGCCCCCAGGAGCCAGGTGTGCACTTCTGCAGGCTGCATTTGGCTGTAAACTACGTTTTCTTTTCTGCCAGCTGCCTGACAGCTAAAATCATATCTGCTGTCAGAAGTGACAGGGGCCACAGTGGTGACCCGTAGACGTGCTGCCGGGTCTCGGGGGGAGCGGGCAGGCCAGGTCCCCCAGCCCCTCGGCCCTGACCTGCGTCCTGCAGGGCACAGCCAGAGCCGGTGTGCTGGCTGCAGGTGAGTCACGGCTAGAGGCTCGTCAGAGTCCTGGAGGTCGTGGCCAGCCTCCACACGGAGCTCTTAATAGGCTTAAGATGTTGGCAAAACCCTACCCCTTAATTGCACTGTAGGGCAAAATGCAAAATCCATCACCATAATTACTTCCAAGCACTAGATTCCAAAGCATTTTGGCCGTATTCAAATAGATATTTAAACTCACAGACAGCAAGCTTAATTCTCCCCCAGTGGCTGATGGATTTTGGTCATTGTCCCATTAGGCACACCTCCACCCCCCATCAGGATGTCTGCTTTTTTCATTTTTAGAGAACAGAGCCACGTGATAAGCCCAGCTCTAAGGCTTCAGGCTTCTCTGGTGGCTCACTGCTAAAGAATCCACCTGACAGTGGATTCTGCTAGGGCTCCGTCCCTGGGTCAGGAAGAGCCCCTGGAGAAGGAAAAGGCAACCCACTCCAGTATTCTTGCCAGGGAAACCCCATGGACAGAGGAGCCTGGTGGGCTACAATCCATGGGTTGCTAAAGAGTCCGACACAAGTGCAGTGAGCAACAACTCCCCAAATAGAAACACGGCATTCCCTTGTTCTGCCCCAATCCCTTACAAGCTGACCTCAGGCAGTCTCTCCTTTTGGTCTGTCTAGATTCCTCCCCTCTCCTTTTCTTGGATTCCTACTGGGTTCTCAGGGGCACCTTATTAGATAGAATCTCACCTCCTTTAAGGCATTATTATTGGAAACTCACCACTCCGTCATGGAGGGACATGACCATGACCTGCGTGGGCCCTCAGTCGTGTCTTACTCTTTGCATCTGCACGGACTGTACCTCCTCCCAGCTCTGCCCATGGGATTTCCCAGGCAAGAGTACTGGAGTGGGTTGCTGTTTCCTTCTCTGGGGGATCTTCCCAACCCAGGGATGGAATTCTCGTCTCTTGTGTCCTCTTCATCGGCAGGTGGGTTCTTCACCAGCTGAGCCACCAGCTGCTACTCATTCAGCTGTCACTGAGGACCAGCCGTCGTGCGGTGCGTTAGATCTCCATCTACAGATCCCCTGGGCCCGAGAGGACCAGTGGGAGGGTCGGAGTTGGCCCACCTCGAAAGCCCGCCCCCTCTCTGCTGCTGCTGTTGCTGCCCAAAGCTCCCAAGGGATGAGCTTGAATGGCTTTTTTTTCTTTTTTTTCTTTGAACAACAGGCTGACTTTATGGGCATGCAGCCCCACAAAGGCCTTGTGCTTGGGGCTTGATGATCTGTGGACGTGAGTCTGAAAATTCTTACTTCTTCTTTCTTTGAATTTGAGCTGTGTAAGGGAAGTCGGATGGGACAGTGGACTTGTACTGGGGCCATGGAGCCTCGGTGAAGCACGGTGCCACTTCTGGGGCCTCCCTGCACCCCCAGAAAGGTTCTCAACTCCCTGTTTCCTGGTGCCCTGGCACCCCAGGTCCTGCGCCCCTTCCCCTCTCTTCCTCTCCTCCACTGCCACCTTCAGCTTGGGTGTTGACAGGGGAGGCCCAGGTCTTCCTGCTGCCCTCGGGCAGGGCCTGAGTGTGGACTCAGGGAGCGTGTGTGCCCTTCTGCACTGGGGGTTGGTGGTGGCCGCCCCACGATGGGCTGGGCTGCCGGCGCCTCTCTCACCCCTAGGCCTCTCTCACCTCTCTCAGGTCCTTCTGTCCTGAGCGGGTCCTATTGCGGAATTGTTGCCCAGAAGAACTAATTCTGACTCCATGTTCCATCTGCTTCTTTGCTTCCCAGTTGCTTTTGTTCACTAAGTGGATACTCTTTATCCATTAGGGTCTGCCTGGGGGAAACTGGCCCCTCTGTCTGAATAGTGAACCAAAGTACTTTTGTTCTGGGGTCCTGTCCACCTGTAGGTGGCCACAGGAAGGAAGAGATGAACACATTTCCTAGGAGATATTTGCAAGATTAATGGGCTTTTTGCTTTGCTTCTTCGCCTCTCCCCCATCTCTGTTCTATAAAATAAATTGGCATCCAGACCCTGATAAGGTGGTTATTTTGAGACATTCCTCTGCAGGATTCTTGGGCTCCTGTCTCAGCCAGTGGTGCTCCTGGTAACAGAAGCAACAGAGCGTCCCAGCAGCCCTCTGCCTGTTGGGTGGGGAAGCAGCCTGCCTCAGCCCTGGCCAGGGTGCTGCGTTTTCCTCTCGCCTTGAGCTTCCCTGAGGCTCAGATGGTAAAGAGTCTGCCTGCAATGCAGGAGACCAGGGTTCAGTCCCTGGGTCAGCAAGATCCCCTGGAGAAGGGCCGGGCAACCCATTCGCGTGTCCTTGCCTGGAGAATCCCATGCACGGGGGAGCCTGGTGGCTGAGGTCCTGAGGGGCGTGGAAACAGCAGCATTAGAAAGGGAACATGATGGTGATTTGAGGCTGCAGGCTGAGGGCCTCCTGGGAGCAAGTGTTCCAATACCTTGGCCCCACCCAGCTGAGCACTTTTGGGAATATAATAGGCTCTCCATTTTCTATTTAGAAAAAGACATAAGTCAGTAGAAAAAGCAACAGTTTCCCTACAAACATCACAGACCTGAGAGGAAAAGCAATTGCAGTTAGCAGATGGGAAAGGGAGACGTATTAGGTTTCAATTTCAAGACACAAAATTGTGTCCTTTTGATTTTTGGTTTCTGCACAATAAACCCAAGGAGGTCAACGTCTGTCAGCCTCTGGGTCAGCATGGAATGACCCTGAAATATTTACAGGCCTGCTTGCCTGCTGTCCCATTCAGGGTCAAGGCAGGACCTGACGTCCCAATGTGGTCCCTTCACTCGTGTCTTGTGGTATCACGGAATTCTAGAGTGTCAGGGCTGGAAGGAAACGCATATATTCAAATCCTCATTTTGCCAAGAACTAAATCCCAGGGAGACGTGCCTTTCTTCCTCACTTACTTAGGACTAAGACCAGAGATATCATGGCTCGTCATCCAATATCTTTACCTGAATTAAAGGGGTGATAACTAGAAGACTTCCCTGGTGGCTCAGTGGTAAAGAATCTGCCTACAATGCAGGAGATGCTGGAGACATGGGTTTAATCCCTGGGTTAGGACGATCCCCTGGAGAAGGGTATGGCAACCCACTCCAGTATCCTTGCTTGGAAAGTCCCATGGAGAGAGGAGTCTGGTGGGCGACAGTCTATGGGGTCACAAAGAGCTGGACACGACTGTGTGAGCACGCACGCCACAGTGAGCACTAACACGGCCGATTTAATACACCCCAGGTAGAGAGCTAATCTCTGAACTCAGAACTTGGCCCATGGATTCTCACAAAAACCCTCTGAGGCAGGTGTTTCAGGCAAGTCTCACCAAAGGCACACGTAACTCGGGCAATCCAACTGTGTGTTAGTTTCATGGCAGTTTCATAGTAAACCACCACGAAGCGGGTAACTTAAACAGCGGGCATTTGTTGTCTCTCAGTCTGGAGGCTGCCAGTCTGAAGCCAAGGTGTTGGCGAGACTGGCTTCCCTGAGAGCTCTAACTGGTCTTTCTCCCGGCCTCCGGTAGCCCCTGGCATCCCTGGGCTTGAGACGGCCCTCTTCTCCAGGTGTCCTCACGTCCCCTGCCCCGCGTGTGGCTCTGCACTCAGAGCTCCTCTTTTGATAAGGGCAGCAGTCATACTGAGCCAGGACCCATCTCATGACCCTGTTGTCACGGATTGCCTCGTAGAGATTCTGGGACAAAGTCAGGCCACACTGTGGGGTGCTGAGGTTTAGGGTTTCAGTGTGCCTTTTAGGAGGGATGGGATTTAGCCCATAATAAATGAGAGAGAGAGAAGAGAGGAGGGAGATGCGGTAGTGGGGGACAGCTCTGTCATAGTTCCACCAGATGACAGCTGTGGAAGGAGGTGAGACAGGCCCTATAAACCTCCTTCTCTCCCGCATCAGATTCAGTTCCTAAGCGCCTTTCAAAGTGCGAGCCTCTCACTGCCAAGAATGTGATTATGCTATTTCAGGACAGTCACTTTTCACACAACCTGGCTCGTGGAGACAAACCTGCTGGAGCCTCTCAATGACCTGGAGAGGCCTGGTCCACGCAGTGAACCATGCCTTGTTCCTCCGTAGGAGAAAGGAGACTGCCAGGCTGTGGCCTACCTAAGGGGTTTGCAAGGGAAGCTCTGGCGAATACGGAGTCCGTCTGTAGGCACTGACTTTAGAATCCAGCTCTGACACAGTCGCAGGCGCTCGTGTGTTGTCTCCATGGTAACAACGGCATCCTAGAAACTCAGAGCGATTAAGTCCCTTCGTTGAGATCATCCAGCTAGAACAGCGAGACCACGGAAGTGACTGCATGTCCCCTCCGATCCCAAACTCGAGAACTGCGCCCTGGTGTCTGGGTTGAGGCCCAGCTGGACTTTGAGGAATCCATTTCCCTGGAAGGGAGAACGCTTGTTCCATACATACAGAGCAAACGATCTGTGTGTGTGTGTGTGTGTGTGTGTATATTCTATGCATATATATAACGTATACATATTCTATGCATAAATATAACATATGTATATATTTTTACATTTTATTTATCTATTGTTGATTTTTGGCTGTGATGGGTCTTCTCTGATGCCTGTGGGCTTTTCTCTAGTTGCAGAGAGCAGGGGCTGCTCTCTGCTTGCGACGTGCAGGCTGCTCATTGCGGTGGCCTCTTGTCGCGGCTCCCAGGCTGAGCAGCGCAGGCTCAGTGGTTGTGGGACATGGGATTAGTTGCTGTGCAGCAGGTGGGATCCTCCCAGACCAGGGATCAAACCTGTGTCTCTTGCATTGGCAGGTGGACTCTTTACCCCTGAGCCCCCAGGGAAGCCCGGGAATGTCTGTTCTTTATTCAGTTTCGCTTTGTTCCTGGAGAGAACTGGTTGTCTAGAAGCTCAGCCTGGGACTGACCCTTGCCTTCCTTCTGTCTTGGGGTTTAGAGTAGTCAGGAAAAGCAGAGAGAACCCTCCTTCCCCACAGGCAGAGACACCTTTGTGAAAGTCTCTATGATGGTGGATTAATCACAGTTGTGTCTGACTCTTTGTAACCACATGGACTGTAGCCTACCAGGCTCCTCTAACCGTGGGATTTCTCTGGCAACAATACTGGAGTAGGTTGCCATTTCCTTCTCAGGGGGATCTTCCTGACCCAGGGATTGAACCCGGGTCTCCTGGATTGCAAGCAGATTCCTTACTGCTAAGCCACCAGTTCAGTTCAGTTCAGTCGCTCAGTCGTGTCCAAATCTTTGCGATCCCATGAACCACAGCCTGCCAGACCTCCCTGTCCATTACCAACTCTCAGAGTCCACCCAAACTCATGTCCATCAAGTCGGTGATGCCATCCAACCATCTCATCCTCTGTCGACTCCTTCTCCTCCTGCCCTCAATCTTTCCCAGCATCAGGGTCTTTTCAAATGAGTCAGCTCTTTGCATCACGTGGCCAAAGCATTGGAGTTTCAGCTTCAACATCAGTCCTTTCAGTTAACACCCAGGACTGATCTCCTTAGGGTGGACTGGTTGGATCTCTTTGTAATCCAAGGGCCTCTTAAGAGTCTTCTCCAACACCACAGTTCAAAAGCATCAGTTTTTTGTGCTCAGCTTTCCTTATAGTTCAACTCTCAGATCCATTCATGACCACTGGAAAAACCATAGCCTTGACTAGATGGACCTTTGTTGACAAAGCAATATCTCTGCTTTTTAATATGCTGTCTAGGTTGGTCATAAATTTCCCTTCCAAGGAGCAAGTGTCTTTTAATTTCATGGCTGCAATCACCATCTGCAGTGATTCTGGAGCCCCCTCAAAATAAAGTCAGGCACTGTTTCCCCATCTCTTTGCCACCAGGAAGTCCTAAAACCTCTGGGGAGCTATGTTTTCTTCAGAGATTGGTTCCAGGACTAAGTTCCTGCAAAACCCAGCATTTCTCATCTTGGGCTGTCAGAGCAGGTGCCAAGGAGAGAAAGCCGCTCATCAAGAACTTAGCTTGAAGTTGATGCAGAGGGAGAAGCCATGGGGGGAGAAGGTACAACAAAACCCAGGTCAAACCCAGAACGAGCATCAGGAGTTGAACCGCAGTGGAGGTGGGTGGACACTTTGGGACCCATCCGATGGGAGGGTTTCCGGGGCAGCTTCACTTCCCTGACCCCTGTGGAGGGCATTCCTAAGGAATAAATGACACAAAATGTTCATCCAGGCTCTGGTTTTCTCTTCCTTCTTTGAGGTTCATGAAAGGTGGGAGTTAGTAGGTATGGGCATCCAAGTGGTGCCTCCAAACTTACTGTATGACAGAACAGCCTTCACATCCGAATGGCACCCTTCACCAGGCCTCCTCCCGTGCTTTGACACTCGAGAGACCCTACAGGCGGCTTGCTGCCTGCCCTGGGGGTGACCATGTGTGCGGGGCCCTTGGAAAACCACATGAAGGTTGGAGTTATGCTGCCACGGGTCAGGGAATGAGCAGAAGCAAGGAGAAGGTCCTGGAGCAGCACCTCCTCTGTGACCTGGAGAAGGAGCTGGTCCTTCTCACATCCTGACTTTAGACCTCTGCTCTCCAGACCTGTGAGACAGTAAGCTGCACAGCCCGTGGCGCTCTGTTAGGGCAGCTCTAAGAAGCCGCGGGAGCGGATCCCGTGGCCATTTGTGGGTGTCCAGCTGGTTCTGGGCATCATGCCTTTGAACCTGCTCATCAACCAGCCATTGAGTATGGCCTGCCCCCCACATCCAATGGGCATAAACTGGGGTGACCTGGCTGTTGTTGTTTAGTCACTAAGTCGTATCTGACCCTTTTACGACCCCATGGACTGCAGCCCTCCAGGCTCCTCTGTCCATGGGATTCTCCAGGCAAGAGTGCTGGAGTGGGTTGCCATTTATTTCATAATTAGAGCTGCTAATACAGTTGTCTCGTATTTCTTTGTAAGGTCTAGGTATGCTTTTTTTTTGGAGAGTGGATAACTGATTATTAAAGCATCATTTCCCCAATGATGTGCTGCCCTTGTGACTCAGCTGGTAAAGAATCCACCTGCAGTGTGGGAGACCTGGATTCAATCCCTGGGTTGGGAAGATCCCCCGGAGAAGGGAAAGGCTACCCACTCCAGTATTCTGGCCTAGAGAATTCCATGGACTGTATAGTCCATGGGGTTGCAAAGGGTCAGACACAAATGAGTGATTTTCACTTCACTTCACTTCCCCAGTGATGAAAACCTAATCTTAATTATATGTTGTTGTTTAGTTGCTAAGTTGCATTGACTCTTTGTAGCCCGCTAAGTTGCATTGACTCTTTGTAGCCCGCCAGGCTCCTCTGTCCATGAGATTCTCCAGGCAAGAGCACTGGAGTGGGTTGCCATGTCCTCCTCCAGGGGATCTTCCTGACCCAGGGATCGAACTCGCATCTATTACATCTCCTGCACTGGCGGGCGGATTCTTGACCGCCGGCACCACCTGGGAAGCTGACGTTCCCTCTAGGGAAGCTCACGTTCCCTCTAGTCAAGGGTTATTCCTGCAGAGGTGCTCAGCTCTGAGCCATCAGCAGCCAGCACTCCTGCCAGAGCCAGGGCGAGGGTGAGAGAAGAGAGGTATACCGCACGCAGGGTGCAAAATGTCAGGGGGTGTCAAACGTCAGCAACTAAGGTAAACAATATTCTAACACATAATTATGAAACAATTACAATGAGTGAAACCATGCCTGATGAACAAACACCTCTCAAAAATTTAAATTTTAAATTGGTAGCATGGATTTTTTTCCCTCTTGTTGTGAATGTAGACAGAGGAATGCAGAGTTGTTTGGCGTGGCACTGCTCCCCGCAGCTACAGAAGGGAGTGCCTTGGTCCTGAAAGGGACGTCAGAGTGGCAAACCACAGTGCCCACTGTGCCCAGGAAGAAGTAAGGCCAGGTTAGGACCTAGGTGGCCTGGATGCTCAGCCACTGCCCTCTACTGCTTGGAAGCATCTAGAGGCAGACTGTGGAGGGAAAGCAATGATGAAAGCTGTAAAGTCATA
Organism: Nanger dama; assembly: GCA_917880005.1. NCBI lineage: Eukaryota > Metazoa > Chordata > Mammalia > Artiodactyla > Bovidae > Nanger > Nanger dama. The sequence goes on from CAKJTW010000029.1 coordinate 5,603,318, forward strand.
AAGTCTGTTGTGTTGCAAAATCAAATCAACTCATTGTTCTGTGAAATGGAGAGGCCAGAGGGGCCACGAACAGCCAGGTTATGGTGCTCTGGGCCCCCCATCTACGAGCACCCTTCTGGACTCAGTAGAGAAGGGAGTCCATGTCGGCTCCCCACCGCTGACACAGTCTAGTCAAGGTCGTGGTGTGCAAGGACACGGATGTTTGCTCGTCTCTCGCCCACCATCCATCCAGCCTTTGGAGTGATGCAGGGCTCCTGCCTGGCACGTTCCCTGCAGGTGTAAGGACCGATCTGGTAGGTTTTATGTCCCGTGTGCTGGGTCTCTGAACGCATGGCACATGGGCTCCAGGCCTGGAGGGATGGATGGATGGATGGTGTCTGTACATCAACCTCTAGCCTTCATCCCGAAGACGGTCTCCCCAAGGCCACCTGAGTAATTCACTCTGTTCCTTGATTTCCACTCCTCCCCGCCCACTGACAGAACCTAAAACAAGAGACAACCTTCCTTTGCCCAACTGTTATAAATTCCCATCTGAGCGGATCTCAGGCTGATTGCCTTGGCTCTGCCGTCTCCTCACACGTGACGGATGGCCCTGAGCTCTGGACTTACCTTTGACCTGATAGGAAGCATCACCACTAACTATTTAACAAGATTGTTTCAGAGCTAACTCCCTCCGGATGGCGTTCTCCCTGGGTTGATCGTTTCTCATCAATAAAAACTGTCTGTGGGAAGAAGTCACTCCCACCTCGCATTGAATGATGGAGAATGGAGCGTGGCCTGGAGCTCCGAGAGCCCCTTGCCTCCTGAATAAACATCACAAAGGTTGTCAGAGGTTAGTCTCAGGTCTTCCCGTCAAGCCTGCATTTAGCAAAATTAGGGTATGGATTTTCCTTTATTCTCTGTGATCACAAATGTAATGTCAGATTTTTTTTCCTCCCAGAGAGCATTTCATCCCACCTCCACTCAAAGTCAAGGTTGTCAGAGCCATTATTTATTCATATTTTTGACCTCTGGGAAGGACAATATCCAAAGGGTCAGGGAGTGTTATTGGATGTCAGGATGAAAATTCACTGCTCGGAGCCTTTTACAACGCTACATTTAATCAGGCCCTCGCGGAGGAGGCTGCAGCGCCGGAAGAGCGAGCCCGTCCTTAGCAGCAGTTACGCAATGTGTACGCAGCTCCCGGAGTTCTCCATGTGGAGAGCTCGCCCAGCCTACTTGGTTTTTTTCTGTAAGGAAGTGGAGGCCTGTAATTTCCGCCCTGATGCTGGAGTCACCGCTGTGACCCCCAGAGCTTCTGCGAGGCCGCCTGCCCGGAGGGGTGAGGGGTGGCGAGCGGGCCAAAGGGTCTCCTTCCCCAGGGCCCGCTGCGGGCCGCTCAGGGGCCCGCCTCATCCCACAGGGCTCCCGGTGCAGCTCTTTCCCCAGAATGGCAAGGCCTGGGCACCCCGGGAAGCTTAATGATTTTCTGAGAACCGTACGGAGAGGACTGGAGGGCTGGAGGAACAATTAATCAATGCTAAATAATAACAATAGTTATTCTCTGACTCATGCACAGAATAAATCCCTCATTCCCGATGCGCAGTGGACACTGTCCACATGTGCGCGGCGGAGCCTGCAGGCTCATTAGAATTCTTGCCAATCGGGCGTCTTATGTGTCTTCCAGACACTTGTTTTCCCAGTCATTTTACATGGCTTGGAAAGAACTTGTGTGAACCCCATTGTCTGTTTATTGGTGCATCTCCATTCCCCTTGAGGCAGCTGAGAGATAAGGTTCTGCAGGGGTGAGAGAGGCCAGCTAGGGCTTTGGGACCAGGAGACCTGAGTTTGGGCTTCCCTGATGGATCAGCTGGTAAAGAATCTTCCTGCAATGCAGGAGACCTGGGTTTGATTCCTGGGTTGGGAAGATCCCCTGGAGAAGGGAGTGGCAACGCGCTCCAGTATTCTCGCCTGGAGAATCCCCATGGACAGAGGAGCCTGGTGGGCTACAGTCCATGGGGTTGCAAAGAGTCGGACACGACAGAGGGACTAACACTTTCACTTTCAGACCTGAATTTATGAACCGATCCCACCACTTTTCTACTCCATAATCTCTGCCGTGTCTCTTAACTTCTCTGAGTCTGTTTTCTCATTTGCAAAATGGAAGCAATACGTGTTCCTATCCCTGCAGCCCTGGAGAAGATTAAGTGAAATACTGAATATGAATTGAGGTGGAGAGCATTCTGTTTTCTCCAGGGCTGGTACAGGGCAACCCTCTGATGGGGAAGGAGTCCCCTGATTAGCTCACTTGGCTGGACACTCACGGTCATACTTCCGAGGAGGCAGAAACTGTCCCGCCAAGTAGAGGGAGAGAGAGGACTGGGAGCCGGGATAGGGGTGGGAGAAGGAAGGGCCGATAAAACAGGAAATGGTGTGCAGAGCATCCTTCCAAGTGACGTCTTCCCCTGCTTCTCCTGGAGAACATGCTAGAGATGTTGGTGAGGCTGATCCCTGGTGGGCGCTGGGGAAGGAGTAGCAGCCTTGGGCCCGGGTCTCCGAGGGCCCAGAGATGGCAGTGACCATGAGAGGCAGAGAGAGGGCAGGCTGCGAGTCCCTCAGCAGCTCGCAGAAGTCCTCAGGACCTGGACTTTGAAAGAGGGGTGTCGGGGCCAAGTATGTTTCACCTTCAATCGAGGGCAGTGTCCCGCAGCAGACAAGCTTACGCAGTGCATGGTTCCTGCTAAAATGCACAGTAAGCAGTTGCTTTGGTCAATGTGTCCTCCCTTTGGCCTGAGGAACTGGAGCTTCAGATGGACCCCTGAGGTGGACCCGAGCAGGAGAAATAGAGACTTCCGCTTTCTAACCCCTATGGCCTTTGAGATGGAAGCTGCAAAACTGAGGGCTGGGAAGAGCGCTGAAAACCTGGGCCACTGAATCACGCCTCTGACTCCGGACTTACACCTTATCCCAGCTCATTAATTATCTGTGGGCTTTTCTTGTGGTGGCTCAGATGTTAAAGAATCTGCCTGCAATGTGGGAGACCTGGGTCTGATCCCTGGGTTGGGACGATCCCCTGGAGGAGGGCATGGCAACCCACTCCCGTATTCTTGCTGGAGAATTCCATGGACAGAGAAGCCCGGCGGGCTACAGTCCACGAGGTTGCAAGGAGTCAGACTCGACCGAGCCACTGGGACTTCCACTTTGTGTCTTACATGAGCATCAGTGTCAGTCATCTGCATTATGAGTTTCTTTTTCAGCTCTACCTGCTCAAGTTTCTGGAAGCCCAAGGAAGGAAGCACCATTCTCCTTGCTGCTCTGAGTCTAGGGAGCACAGCAAGGGTCTCTCCCATCACAAGTCCCCTCTGCTTGCAATGCTCTCCCCTGCCTCTGCCGTCTGAACCCCACTGAACCTTCCAGGTCCATCTCGGATGCCACTTCTCTGGAAATTTCCCCTGATCCTGCAGTCAGAGGGTGTCTCCCGGCGTGGCCTGCCCACCACAGCAGGAGATCCCCTCTTGCGGAAGGCCCAGGGGATATGTCGCTGGCTGTGGTGCTCACAGAGGAGGTGCCCATCCTTCGCCCAGATCATGACGTCCGCTCATCACTGTGGATCATTGCGTCCAGAGAACTTGGATGTTTTATTCAAGAGCTGTTCTCACTTCCTTTTCACTTTCCCCATCTGTTCAAGCACTTTCTGATGGGAGCTGTTTTGTTTTTACGAAGCATCAACGTTTTTACCCCTTCACTCCAGCGACTGCACTGACTGGTTCTGTTCAATAGCACTTTCTGCAGTGCTATTGGAAATCTATATCTGCGCCGTCCAATAGGGTAGCAGCCTCTGTTATTGAGCGCTTGAATGTGGCTAATGCAACTGAAGAACTGAATTTATAATTTTATTTCATTTAAATTAATGCTAAATTTAAATCGCCACATTAAACACGTGACTACTTGTTCCCATCTGGGACAGGGCGAGCCCCAACACCAATAAGAAGAGACTCACACGGGTAGGTGGTCTGGCTCCATTGCTGGCAAAGGAACTAACTCGCTTTTGCACTCATGACCTTGAAGACTGCATGATTCAAATACATGCCGAATTTCTGCTGACCTCTCAGGGAGGAGATCATTGTTGTTTAGTCCCTTAGTCACGTTCAACTCTTTTGCAACCCCATGGACTGTAGCCCACCAGGCTACAGTTAAAAACCTTGGCATGCCAAAGGCAAAGCCTTTTCTCTCTACCATCACGACTTAGGGGAAGCACACTTAACGGTCTTCCGCAGCCCACACAGTGCCTTTCAAAGAGTGTGTGTATAATATTGGAGGGGAAGTGAATGGGGACCTCATGCTTTTGAAAGACTTGAAGTCACCATGATTCTCCGCTTTTAAAAACAGATACAGTGATGTCTGGGGTGAGGATATTAGGAGACTAAAAAAAAAACCAAACCATTCAATAAGTATTGATTGAAGGCATCTTCTGGTACCCAGCGATCATGGTAGAAAGGGGACATGCGGGTTATTTCTTTTATCCTTTACAGCGCATCAGTTCCGGAAGCTTCCTTGAGGGAACTTTGGTGGAGCTTAGTGGTATGGTCCAGTGTTATGGCTTGAACTGGGTCCCCCTCCCCCAAAGTTGGGGCTTCCCAGGTGGTGCTAGCAATAAAGAACTCGCCTGCCAATGCAGGAGACGTAAGAGATGCAGGTTAGATCCCTGGGTTGGGAAGATCCCCTGGAGGAGGGCATGGCAACCCACTCCAGGATTCTTGCCCGGAGAATCCCATGGACAGAGGAGCCTGGTGGGCTACACTGCATAGGGTTGCAAAGAGCCGGACACAACTGAAGCAACTTAACACACACACACCTCCCCAAAGTTGAAGTCCTAGCTCCCAGTACCTCAGAACGTGGCCTATTTGGAAGCATGGTTATTGCAAATGTAATCAGTTAAAATGAGGTGGCACTGGAGTAGGGTGGCCCCTTAATCCACCCTTAAGCATTCCAGTTGGACTGGTGTCCTAAGAAGAGGGAAATTTGGACAAAGAGGCAGAGACATACAGGGAAAACGCCACGAGTCAGAGGTGGGAATGCTGTGTCTACAAGCCAGGCAAGGCCCGGGGCTGACCGCCACCACCAGGAGCCGGGAAGAGGCCGGGAAGGAGTCCTCTGCCAACACGGCCCTGCCAACTCTTAGGTTTTGAACGTCCAGCCTCCGTAACGACAAGAGAATACCCCTCTATGTTTTGGCCCACCCGGTCTGCCGTACTTCTCTTAGCAGCCCAGGACAGAGACCGCTGGCTTAGCTGAGAAGGCTGTGACGGCGGTGATCCGGCTCCGCCGGTGGGTCAGCGAGGCTGCACTGCGGCCGGAGGGCGGCAGGGGGCGCCCGCAGGAGGCGCAGGCCACGGTGACGTCACTGCAGCCCCAGCCCCTGGAGAAAGCCAGGCTCTTTCTCCCATTTGCAACTCCTGGGGTGGTGGGCGTGGAGCCGAGACAGCTCTGGCCCCTGCACCACCGCTGACCTCGGTCAAGCCCTGCTTCTCTTCTCTGTGAGACGCGGGTGCATCGTCTTGGAATTTTGCCCTCACTCGTGTGACCCTGGCATGACCTCCCCTCCTGGATGGAGGCCTTTGGAGGGCAGGGGTCATATCCGCACCCCTGCTTCCGGGAGCTGGGGGTACTGGGTACTGACCACACAAAGGGCCCGAGGTCCGTCACTCCCCTTGCTGCTGTAGAGCCAGGGCCTGGGACCCAGTAGAGATTTATTGAATGCAGAAGATACTCATAAATGAAGACCCTGTGCTGAGCTGGTGAGCCATGGGGCGCACCCAGGTTTGTCCCTCGTGTGGCACTGAGGCTCACTTTGGAGGCGCAGGAAGGAGTAATGTGTCACAGAGGATTGTCGGTTCTGGATTGTGCGCATCCTTTGCATCTCGGATTGACAGAGGGGAGCAGGACTGAGGTGCCAGGCCTCCAGGAGACCAAGGGTCTCTGTCATTGATCCCATGGCTCCAACGCCCCCATTTTCCATCCACTCCGAGTAAGGGAATGGGTGGTGTGTAGGGAGGAGGTGAGTCCAGGCTGAGCTCAGAAGCAAGTGGTGTGGTGAAGGGAAAGGAGGGGATGAGATAAGATTTGACGTCTCTGGGTTGCTGCAGCGTGGAGAATGTCTGAGCATTCCCAACGAGCTTTGAACTGCAAACGACCCACCAGTGAAACTGTCAGCCCTGTGACTTGGACCAGGCAGCACAGACAAATGAACAAAAGTCTCCTCTCTTTTACCAATGGGTCCTTCCAGCCTCCTTCTGTTCATTCCTTCTTTTTAGAGGGAAAGAGACCCAGCATCTTCACGGGGACGTCCTGCAGCCCTACACTCCCTCGGAAATACATTTCGATCAGATCCAAGCCGGTTCACCTCATTAGGTTTTTCTGTTCATCCTTGTCAAGATCTCCTGCTTGGCTACTCCGGCATTTTTCCTTGGCTGGCCATCTCAGGGGAGGAAGGGCCGTGGCGAGGAGGTCTCTGCTGAGAAAGGAAGGGTTTAGCAAGGAGCTGCTGCTCCTGCAGCCCCCACAGAAAGAACACACCCTGTTTAACGTGGAGGGCGGCAGAACCCTGTTCAGACGCCCCCCATTCCCTTCCCCACACCTTCCTGCTCCTGAGCACCCCCTTCCTTTAGGGGGGCATGGGGCCTGCCCTCCTTGGATTGGACTTGCGCTGGTAACCAGCTCCTGTGAGCTCAGTCAACTCTAAACAAAACTGTTGGCTCCCTCTTCTTCCAAAGGAAAATTTACAGCTCCAATTTCTACAATTTACATCTTTCATTTAATATTCCAGCCTCCTTTCCCCAAAGCTTCCAGTGCAGCTCCTGTCAGAAGGGACTACTTATTTCCCCAACCCTTTTTGCATTATTAGTTTCATTTATTATTTTTATGTTTTCTGTTGGGCCCATGTACATATCATTTCTCTGAGTTCCCCGGAGCAACTGACAGTGAGCTGGGAGCCGTCATCTCTCAGCCACGGAAGCTATGATGCTGCCATGGGTTCTCTAGGGAAAAACGTTTCTGGCTTGTGCATTTTGAATTAGTCCCAATTAACCCCTCATCAACCGGCCCCAAAATGTCCATGCAGATGTTATCAAGCCTTCTGCTCCCCGTTTCTGTCTGCTCCAGACAGTGGGGGACTTCAGGGGCAACATGTGATGTTTTAATTTCTCAGAGAACTAAAACGCCTGTCTCCCATACCCCTTTATCGTTTGGAGATACGCAAGAACCAGAGAAGACTGGAATCTAAAAACGCACCATTGTTTGAGAGGAGAAAGGCAAGCTGATTTTACTTTGCTTTTCTGTTAAACAGCTGAAACGGCCATGGGCGGCTACGTGTCCTACGACAGCTGCTGGGCCACTGCAAAGGAGCCTTGTGTAAGGTCATGCTCGATGGCAATGATCTTCACTAGATGTCCCATGTCACTTTCAGAAATGGCAGAGACCTTTAACAACGTCACCTTTCTCGACTGGTATTTAGCAGATGTGTTTTGAGTTATCATGGGTGTAAATGAATTCTTTCAGCTTCTAAGAAGCAGGATTGTCCTTTAGAAGCGTTTCTGTTTGCAATCAAGAGAATTGTCGAGAGCACATGTTCTGGTTACTCAGGGCAGAGAACTGCTTCTTTCAGCCTTGCAGAGACCCGTAAGAGTCACCTTGTGACTTGTGACACAAGACACACGCTTGTGTCTGGATTGGAAGCTGTTGGCAAGACCTGTCTCCTCACGGTACATTGGCTACAGTGATGGCTTGGGTTCCTGTAGGGGAAGAGCCCTGATGTTTGCTTATCTAATCACTTCATTCCTCTTCACAGGGGTAAAGGGTAGCAGGGTGTCAGCCAAGAGGGAGGTAGAAGCATGGTGGGCTTGCAGGGATCCATTCCTTCTCAGTTGCAAGTTTTGTGACGGGCCACTTTGTGTTCCATCGTCAGCTCCGTGACTGACCCTTCCACTGCCTGGTCACCTCCCTCGTCCTCCTCAACATATGTGGCTGCGAATCTCAGGGTTCAGTGGAAGCCTCTTGTTTATTTTAGGCTGAGTCCTTCACATGTTAACCCATTCCTGGACTCAGACCCATGTACCATGTGACTTAAAAGGCCACTGATTTCCAGTCACCCTGGAAGGTTTTGAAAGTCTTAATGTGAACAAATGCAGTGACATGAAGATAAGGCTGAAAGAGAAGTTCCTGTTTGCATATTTACGTCTTCACAGCACTTTCTCCCCATTATCTCATCTATACCTCCTTAGCCCATCACAAATGACTGACTTGCTATCTGTTTCACACTGGATCCTTCTTAGAAAGCACTCTTTAAAGTTAAAATATTTGACAAAATAAAACTTTGCCCACAGTGAGACTAGCCTTGGAAAATCTGACTATATTTGGGTCAGATACATTGGGAAAGAAGAATTGATGCAAATTGTGCCAACACGTGGTGTGTTTATTTCTTAGACATAATAGTAAATTAAGAACATAAAAAGGGAGAGATGCACTTAAAAATATATATATCTTTCTGAGAAACACCGTGTTGCTTAGTAACATCCTTGGGAATGGACTTGTGCTCGTGTTGAGCCTTGGTGACATGTGGATGATGTCCGTTGCGGACCCGCAGATGAATAGTAAGTCTCGGGAATGGTACTTACCGTCTGTAATATCGGGACTGGTACTTACAGTCTGTAATACTATTACCACTCGGTCTGCGGTGGGGTCCCTCAGTCATTTTTTCAATTAAAAAGGCCCAGTGCTCTATTAACCTTTTGTCTGCCGCTCCATCCTTCATGTTGTCATTGCCCTGAGATGACGAGCCATGTATTAAAAAAGGCATATATTACTGTAAACCTCTTCCACGTTCTGTCATTAGAAAGATGAAGTATCATTTTTTCATTAAAAATATGAGACAGTTTGTCATGCTCACAACCGCCAGGCCTGCCTGCCATCTCTTTGTTACAGGATGTGAGAGGTGACCCCTACCACTCAGAGCCCCGTGAGCTAGAGAGCCTCTCCTCATGGATGATGGGCCAGCAGAGGGTCCATGGCTAGTCATAGGTGAAACGCTGGCCTTGGTTTACCAGATATCTGAGCAGTAAATAGAACCGCACACTTCGCACCGTCTACTCAGAAAGCCAGGTGGCTTTCTGAGTCCCCTCCTGTCTTCTCAGGTCGGAAACAGAGAGCGCCTCAAAGAAGCACCTTTCTAGACTGGTATTTAGCAGATATGTTTTGAGTTATCATGGGTGTAAATGAATTCTTTCAGCTTCTAAGAAGCAGGATTGTCCTTTAGAAGCGTTTCTGTTTGCAATCAAAGAGTCGGCCGGACACCCTGTGCTGTGGGTCTCCCTTATCTTCAAGCCTTCTGAGAAGCTGCCCAGAGCGGCCAGCTGGTCAGGTTGCCAGGGTGTGTGTCTGCTTCGAGACAAGCAGAACCCAGCCGCCATCGTTCTCGCTCTGGTGCCAGGCAACAGCCATTTAGGGTTAGTGTCCTCTCTTCCAGTTTCCAGAACGCCCAAGGAATTGCCTTTCTTTTTCCACCCCCAAACCTCGGGGAAAGGCCCCCAAACCACTGGGCCTTTGGAAATGCACACTTCAGCTGCGTTGACGTGGCTGTGGGAGTCTGTTTCATCCTGACTGCTGAAATCCCTGTTAGGCCGCACCTGCTGGCTTTCCACGTAACCCTCTCCTCGTCCTGCTGGTCAGTCATGCCTCTTTGGGTCTCCCCCCACCTTCGAGTCTCACCGTCTTCTAATCCCTCCAGCACCTCAGTCAGCCCTGACTCGTGGGAGAGAAGCCAGCTCCTCATTCAGTTTGGCAAGCGTTCATGGACGGTGTTCATTGGCACCCTGATGAGTTAGTGATTTCTGACCTCGCTTGTGAAAACTCTGCAGTGATTCTTTCATTCATCTCTAAGGGAACACTCTTGCCAGACCACTTGTGAGCGCTTCCCAAGCCCTGCTTCGTCCTTGTGGAAGAGACCACACTGTCAGCTACTGGCTTCCAGGTGCCAGGCATCAGGGGAGGCAGGTTTGTTTCACAGGTAATATCCCTACATTTCTGCTCTGATACTCTCTACACTCTGGATTATTCCATGTTAGCATGTTCCATTCAAGTTCCGAAGGTAGAAATCCCAGAGCATAGCTTTCTCTTTTATTTCATCTAACAGATTACTCACCAAGTCTTATAGCTTTGAAATACCTCTCAAATTTGTCCCCTGGGTTGAGGAGAAGTTGATGGAAAATCCTCCATTCACCAGAAGCCCTTTCTCCTCCAGAAAAGAAATTATGCAAACTTCCTCCTGGCATTCGGGAAATGAAAGTGGCAAGAAGGTTTTGCAGGTGCAAAATGCTCTCTGCATACTGGAAAGAGTATGTTTTCTCTATAAGTTTGTATATGATAGGGCTTCCCTTGTAGCTCAGCTGGTAAAGAATTCACCTGCAATGCAGGCGACCCCGGTTCAATTCCTGGATCGAGAAGGTCCCCTGGAGAAGGGATAAGCTCTTCTAGTATCCCTGGGCTTCCCTGGTGGCTCAGATGGTAAAGAATCCGCCTGCAATGCAGGAGACCTGGGTTCGATCCCTGGGTTGAGAAGATCCCCTGGAGGAGGGCAGGGCAACCCACTCTAGTATTCTAGCCTAGAGAATCCCATGGACAGAGGAGCCTGGTGCCCTAGGGTCCATGGGGTTGCAAAGAGTCGGACACGACAGCAGCTGAGCACTCAGGCACGTATACAGTGACTGAGGTGTCTTCCTTCTTCACAAGAAGTGGCTACTGGTTCAACCACAGAAATCACAGGCATTGTGGCTTAGTTTGATAAACATAGGGCTTCCTGGTGGCTCAGAGGGTAAGGAATCCGCCTGCAATGCCGGAGACTCGGGTTCAATCCCTGGGTGGGGAAGATCCACATTGGGGCAGCCATTCTGCAGCAACAATGAGTGATTGACATTAACAGGCATCAGAAAAGCCAGGTTAAAGAAAAAAGCAAAAAGACACAGAGAGGAAGATAAGTGAGCGCCCAAAAGAATCCAGAGAGGGGCAGATTTAGTTTTCTAACACAAACAATACCTGGAAGGACATACTCTCACATGCACATCTTTGCACAATTATGATTATTTCTTTATGGTGAATTTCTGCAAATGGAGTTGCTGAGTCAAAGAATATTTCCCTTTGACGGACTTTGGTACATGTACTGAGTGAGTAAAAGTCGTTCAGTTGTGTCTGACTCTTTGCGATCCCATGGACTATATAGTCCATGAAATTCTCCAGGCCAGAATACTGAAGTGAGTAGCCTTTCCCTCCTCCGGAGGATCTTCCCAATCCAGGGATCAAACCCAGGTCTCCTGCATTGCAGGAGGATTCTTTACCAACTGAGCTATCAGGGAAGCCCCGTATGTGCCAAATGACCCCTAAAAAGACTTATCAATTTCCCCCCATCTATCGTGTGTGTCTGAGTCTTTGTGCTCTGATACTCCCTAGATATCTATTATCCTATAAAGAATAAAATGGAAACGATTTGAGGAACATAAACATACCTTTCATAGGAAAGGAGATAAAATGGTTATTTATTATATGGAATGATGCCCAGACTCACAACAGGAGAAATGCAGATGGAAACTATCCTGAGATACCACCTTTTACTCATCCATTTAGCACGTTCCAGAAGCTTGATATCACATTCCATTGGCAAGGTTGTGGGGAAACAGGCACACTTGGGTGTTTTGCGTGGGTGTGTAAATTGATAAAAACCCTCACAGAAGGCCATTTGGCAACATTTTCTGAATTAAAAATGCATATATCCTTGGTTCCTGTAACTTCATTTCTTGAATTCATTCTGCAGGTACCCTGGCATATTTGGGAAATGACGTGTGTTCAAGACTATTCATTACAGCATTGTTTGCAACAGTAAAAGACTGGAAACCACCTAGGTAAACTATTGTACATCTATACAATAAAAACCACTTAATGCTGTGTAAAGAAGCCCTTAATATATGAAATACCCATATACGACGTTGTCTAGTGTAAATCACTAAAAGGGAGATGGTGGGTGTGAAACTGTACATATCAATATATTATATATAATGTTCCATTTTGTTTAATGTAGAGGAAAATAAGTAATTATGCATATTTGTGTATATGTATATAAACTCTGGAAGGGTACGCAGATATTTGTAGCAATGGTTGCCTGTTTAGGGTGTGGTGAGCCCTCTGGCGACGGAGGACAGAGTGGGAAGAAGACTGTTGGATTGTTTTCTTTGCTCTTTGATTTGGAGACCATGTAAATATGCTTTCCTTTTTTTAACAAAAATAAAATGAAAAATTTCAAAAGCCACTCACTCTTACGATTTATCATTTTCACTGAATTTGAACGTTTTCATAAGCTTGCTGGCCATTTGCATTTCTTAATTAGGAATTATGCCAATGATATCCTTTGACAATGTTTAACATTGGTTTTCTTTTCTTACTGATTTTAAGTGCATCCTCTAGCTTAAGAATACTAATCTCTGTCTCTCACATTTGTTCCATCTGTTTTTCCCAGCTTATTGTGTATTATTTAAACTTTAATGGTATTTGATTTGATATATTTGGCATTTAAATTTTTTTATGGAGTTGAATCTATCTGTTCTTTTATTTGTAAAACTTCCTTTGCAAATATAATTAGAAAAATCCCTCATCTAAGATGAGATGTTCACCTACATTTTCTCCTAGTTCTTTTAGGGTTTATTTTCATGTGAATCCTTAATTCTTTGGGAATTTATTTTTACTTACCATACAAAGCCAGAATAAAGCCTTTCTTTTCAGCAAATTGCTAGTCAGTTGTCCCCAAACTAGTGACCAACTAAAAGGCATGCTATGTCCACTAACTTTGAAATGCTGCTTTTATCATAATGTGAATGATTGGGTTGACCAACACATTTGTTTGGAAACATCTTATGGAAAAGCCCAAATTAACGTTTTGGCTAACCCAATATTTTGACACATAGCCCCGTTTGAGGACTTTTCTTTTTCTTTTCCATTGATCCACCTAGACCTGGACTAGACCAACCCAGTGCTTGTTAATAAGCTACTGTGTTCTGAGCTCAGAGCTCTATGCTTCCATGTGGCATTTTCTGGGCCCTGGGCAGGACCTCAGCTCTCCTGAATTCTCATCACGTGCAGTATGATATGCTCTGCTGGGGATGGGAGTACTTGCCCTCCGACTCCCATGGTATCTGAGGGGCATTTTATCCCATTCCACTAATCCGTGAGCTCTCCAAATATAAATCTATATCTTTTATTTTTACACTTCCACCATGCACCTACCATCTGACAGTTTTGGTGCCTGCTGTGGAACAATAGACAAGCTTCCCAGTTGGTGCTAGTGGTAAAGAACCCACCTACCCAGTGCAGGAGACATAAGGGATGTGGGCTCAGTCCCTGGGTCAGAAAGATTCCCTGGAGAAGGGCATGGCAACCCACTCCAGTATACTCTTGCTTGGAGAATCCCATGGACAGAGGAGCCTGGCGGGCTACAGTCCGCAGGGTCACAGAGTCGGACACAACCGAAGTGACTTAGTATACGTGTGCAAGTGTGGAACAATGGAGAATCCACTAAACTCCCTTTTGACCACTGAAGAGCATTTTGTTGTTGTTGTTGTTATCTTGGAAAAGAAAGTTACTCACTCTGACCCTCAGAATATTTGCCATCGAAATGAAGATAATCCTACATCATAAAGTGAGTGTGAGGATTAAAAATACTCTTAAACATTCCTGGCATGAGCCCTGGTGTCTAGGAGGGCCTTGGTAAAGGTTCATTTGCTCATTCATTTAAGGTTCTTGTTCATCAGATATAAACGAATATTTCGATTGATTCATTCTGTCTCCATCATCACCAGCTTGGCTGTGCTAAATTAACCTCACCCATAATGGCTTCATGGGCAAGGGGCTGGGCAAGCCTGCTGATGGGTTCCAGATGGCTTAAAGCCAGCTAAGATCCCAAACCACCTCCAGGTGGGGCTTGGGCCATTTAGGGGGTGTTCATAGAGAGGACAGGATGAGGGGCACTGAGCTTAGTGGGGAAGCAAGAGGCTCTGATAAATGTGTACGTGTGTGTGTGTGTATATATACATATGTGTGTGTGTGTGTGTATTTGCACGTATTTAATGCACTCAGGATTTGCGGGTTGTTTCCAGCAGTGGCCAGAGATTACACACTCTGAAGATCCAGAGAGGGGGAAAAAAGAGGGAGCGAGCTTAAGGTGCACCTAGGAATGTGGCCAGCTTCAAGTCCTCTCTCCCGTGCCCACTCCTCCCTTCTCCCTTCCACCCTCTCCGTCCCCACCTGTGCTCTCTGCAGGGAACTCCAGGAGACTGGAACTGCCACCCTCCCCATCTCCATGGGAGTGCCCAGATCTTCTAAACTGAGCTGTCAGCCACTCTGCCCTTCTTTGGAGAGCGCGGTGGAAACTTTCAGGCTCAGGAAAGAGGGTGGGGAAGTGGGCAGGGGGGTCAGATGTGAACGTGTGTGGAGCTCTGTGAGGACAGGGAGCAGTATCTAGGCGCTGCAGGAGAGGCCCCTGGACCTCCCAACACAGCTGATTTCTTCCTCCCTGGGGCTTCCATGGACACTGCTCACTCCTGGATTCGCCTCTATTATTGTGTGGACACAGCTCCGTCTAGTCAAAGCTATGGTTTTTCCAGTAGTCCTGTATGGATGTGAGAGCTGGACTATAAAGAAACCTGAGCGCCGAAGAACTGATGCTTTTGAAATGTGATGTTGGAGAAGACCCTTGAGAGTCCCTTGGACTGCAAGGAGATCCAACCAGTCCATCCTAAAGGAAATCAGTCCTTAATATTCATTGGAAGGACAGACGCTGAAGCTGAAACTCCAATACTTTGGCCACCTGATGCAAAGGACTGACTCCCTGGAAAAGACCCTGATGCTGGGAAAGATTGAAGGCAGAAGGAGAAGGGGATAACAGAGGATGAGATGGTTGGATGGCATCACCAACTCGGTGGACCAATGAGTTTGGGTCAACTCCAGGAGTTGGTGATTGACAGGGAGGCCTGGCGTGCTGCAGTCCATGGAGTCGCAGAGTCAGACACAACTGAGCGACTGAGCTGAACAGCTTCTTACCAGATAGTGGAGGCCTTAGGGCCTAGCACTGATGATGTTTTACCCCTCGGCCCCAGCACAAGGCCTGGATTTTAGCAGATGCTCAGTGAACACGTGCTGTGTGGATGAGCGCTTGGATATGACGCTTGCTCTGTGGTCAGTAGAGAGTTTCTATAATGCCATGAGCTTGTGTCACTCACACCGTCTGGCGTGACTCAGGTACGGATGTGCTGTGCTCCCTAAATGAATCGCTGGACCTATCCCTGAGTGTCAGGGGTGGCTTTGGTCTCCTTATCATCTCTGGGATAACCACGATGGAGCGTTGCATTCTGCGGCCTGGATTCTACAAAGATGGAGACAGATCCATGCGGTCTGCATGCCTTCCCTCCCCAACCAGGAGGAAGACTCCACCTTGCCTTCAGCAGTAGTTTTAAAGTAGGGGCTTTCAGAACAAGATCGGGAGGGGAGCAAGTCGCGCCATCTCCTCCTAAGTAACACTGAGCAATGATTTCACCGCTGTTTCCTTTTAGGTGGGAATAGACCCATCTCCAAGGGCTGAGGCCAGGATCTGGTGAGCAGCTCATGTGAAACAGCGCGGTGCCAGGCATACAGTTGGTGCTCCATACATGTTGGCAATACTCCTTAGTCACGCCAGGGTGCGAATGAGCGGCAGTGACGGCAGCGGGGTGCTGGGAGGGTGGAGAGAGACAAGGAGGGAGCGAGGTCGGGAGGGAGGAGGAGACAGCTAGGACCCGGGCGGCGGTACTCCTGGTCCGCGGAAGCATGCTCCGTGACTCGGAGGGCATCACGTGGAGCCTTCCCCGGCTTTGGGAGGGGGAGTAATCTGGTGCAGGGCTCTCTTCCAGGCCCTTAGCCACAGCCACGGGAGCACTCAGCCAGGTCACCAAGGGGATCGCTGTCTGCTCTCTTTTTTCGGGTCTGAACAAAGTTCCAGAGACGGAATCGTTTCTGCATTGATCGCTCCCGGAACATCGATTGCACACCTACTGCCTTGCCAGGGATACAGAGATGAATTAGATTCAGTTCCCGTTCACCCCCAAGGAGTTCCCAACCTACTTGCAGAAACAAGGTGAAAACTCAAAAAAGTTAAGTCTTAATCCAAGAGTTGAATCACAGCTCAAAACATTCCTCCCACGAGGGCAACACATGACTTGTGCCTAGTGAGCATTTTGGTGAGCTCTCAGCTCCAAAGGAGGGAGCCGGGCAGAGGGGGCCTCTGAGATGGCCACGATGAGGCCGTGATGGAACCTGGGCTCCAAGGAGAGTGTTCTGGGGGAGCCGTGGGGACATGGACGCCGTCTTCTGTGGTCACTGGGGAGACAGCTCTGAATGGCAAGGAGGCCAGAAGCCTGGGCAGGCAGGCTAGAGGTAACTTTGAGCAGGGAGTGACACCACATGGGTGACGTTTCTAGCACTTCTACTGAAGACTTCCTTGAGTGCTCACACCTGCACTGTGAGTGTGAGACCCACCCTGGGAGGAAACGGGGTGTCCCCACCTGGAGGCTCTTCCTGCACCTCCAAGACCATCAGGGCCTGGCTGCCGCTCCCTCGGTCCCAAGTCCTGTTTCCTCAGGTTGTTTTCTCTACTTTTTCATCGCTAGAAAGAATCATGGTTTCATCTGGTCTTCGCAACAGCTCCTTGCGGAAAGTAGGGCAGGGTTAAGTTAGTCGCAGGTCTGGGGGCTTCCTGGACTCACATCCAAGTTTCCTGAGTCAGGTTCAGGGCACTGAATCCTACTGCACAGTGGTTCTGGGAGTCACACCTGGTTGGATACAAAAATTTGGTATAAGCTGAAACGTTAGCCTTTAAGAGCATCTTTGTTGTTGTTCGGTTGCTAAGTCGTATCTGACCCTTTGCGACCCCATGGACTGTAGCCTGCCAGGCTCCTCTGTCCATGGGGTTTCCCAGGCAAGAATACTGGTGTGGGTTGCCATTTCCTTCTCCAGGGAATCTTTCCGACCCAGGGACTGAACCTGCATCTCTGACATTGGCAGGCGGATTCTTTACCACTGAGCCAGCAAGGAAGCCCCGTCTTACATCCTCAGAATAGAAGCCATTGCCGCAATTTTGTCTTCAGAATAGCTGACAGGCATTTAGGACATGATTCAAAAAAGAGATGATAGTCAAGAAAAAGTTGCCTTCAACTCCTCCCTGACCCCGAGAGGCTGGGGTTTGGCTGTGAGCCTCAGTACGGGACTGGTGACCAGTGTGCAGCAGCCAAGCAAGCAGTTGGCCATTGGACCCCCAACAGAGACCCCTGTCCAGTGGGCCTGATGGCAGAGATGGGGGTTTATTGCTGGGAGCAAATGGTTGCCATGGATACAGCTGGTTAGGTAGCCTCAGGGCCCCACTGAATCGACCCAGGCAAAGGGCCATTTCAACCCCTCTGTGGCCCTTTTCGAGCCAGGCCTGGAGACCATCCAAGAAGCTAAATAAGTAGGAAAGTGAGGAGACAGCAACCCAATTTGGCAACTAGCCTGAATCAGGCCAGGCAAGATGGATTTTCAACTTCAAGGAAATTGGCAAGAAGAGCAGAGGGAACCCTTACATTTTTCTTTCCCATTCTGGGTCTCTTTCCAGTGAGCTGAAAAATCTATTTTGCAAAATATATGGGCCCAGAAAGAACCCAAACCTAGGAGAGTTTTTGTGGTTTGATGTATCGCCCCCTTTATTTAAAATCATGAAAAAGAGAAAATGTTTTTCAAAGTGACATCATTTATCTTATGATAATCAATGAAACCCTCATAAACTAATATATTAAAGAAAACATGTAAGTTCAAACCAAGCAAAAATGTGAGAGGTCATTGTAGGAACTCCGAGGCTCTGAGGGGAGGCTTTGTGGTCTCCTTGATTCCCCTTTCTGAGGTCTGTTGTGTTGGTCGTTTAATCTGGACCCTCTTTTCTGCCATCCAAGGAAGCTTGTTGTGGTTATTGTTCAGTTGCTCAGTCGCGTCCAACTCTTTGTGACCCCATAGACTGGAGCACGCCAGGCTGGCTTCCCTGTCCTTCACTATTGCCCAGAGTTTGCTCTAACTCATGTCCATTGAGTTGATGATGCCATTCAACCATCTCATTCTCTGCCACCCGCTTCTCCTCCTGCCCTCAGTCTTTCCTAGCATCAGGGTCTTTTCCAAGGAGTTGGCTCTTCGCATTGGGTGGCCAAAACATTGGCGCTCCAGCTTCAGCATCAGTCCTTCTAATGAATATTCAGGGTTGATTTCCTTTAATGTTGGTTTCCTTTAGAATCAATGGCCAAGGCGGCTGATGACTAGTAAACCACAGGGCCAACTGCTCATGGCTCTTCCCCAGCTGGTACTGTCATAAATACCACGGCACCGACTTGATACCCTGTGCTTGGGACTCACCTTGATTGTTGCTGAGGGATTGGGGGCCATGACACCTCTGCCCAGGTCTCTGGGCTCTTTTCTTTCCAGGGAAGCCAGCCAGGCAGGTTTGATTTTCCTGGAAATCCTTGACTGGCAGAACATGGGGCCTCAGGCAAAAGCGAGTTCACCCTTCCCCTGCATCGCTGTTCAAGGCCTGTGTTGTTTCTTCATGTTCTCCTGACTCCCCTGGCACAGAGGAGGCTGGCAACGAGCCTTCCCTCTCCCCGCTGTGCCCACAGCCTGTGGGAGAAGCTGCACCACACAGAGTCAATCAGGAGAATTGCTTCCTGTCCTTTTCCATTTTCAGTAGTTTGTGACCCAGTTTGGCCTGCAGATGCTCCCCGCCCCCCACCCCCCTCCCACCCCCCCAACCCCCTCCCTCCCCTCCTGCCCCCCACCCCCTCACCCTGCCCTGGTGCAATGAAAAGCTACAGGGCCAGTAGGTTTGCCTTCTTGTTTGGGGGCTAAGTTTCCTGAAGACCCAGGGAGGGAAGCTGCCTTGTGTCCTGTTTGGAATAAGAAGGCATCAAGAAAGTTTCATTTTTTGTGGGTTGTTATGTGGGAGCAGAGGGGTTGTTGGGGGCTTCTCTAGTGGCTCAGGCGATAAAGACTCTGCCTGCAATGCAGGAGACCCACGTTCGATCCCTGGGTCTGGAAGATCCCTCGGAGAAGGGAACAGCTACACACTCTAGTATTCTTGCCTGGGAAATTCCAAGGACAGAGGAGCCTGGCGGGCTATTGTCCATGGGGTTGCAAAGAGTCAGACATGATTCAGCGACTTTCGCACACACACAGATTTCTCCTTTGTGGCTGTGATCTGAGGGCACTAGAAAGCTTACTGCCTCCAGATATCTTAGCAAAACGTCTCAGCACCTGAAGCTTCACCATGGTGTTTATGCATAAGGTTATGCATTGCTTGCTTGCTTTAATGTGTGTGTGTGTGTGTGTGTGTGTATACGTATCTTGATGTCTCTGTTTTTGAGACTTTCTAAGCATCTTCTTGTAAGATCTAAGACCTCTTGTGGGCAACAATGAGTCTGTAGACTCTAAGGGTGAATGAATGGGTAGAAGTTTTCTCCTCTGAGGACCTCTCTTTAGTCTCTTCCCTGGACCCTGGGGTATTCAAGGCTCCTGGGACACCATGGACTGTTCTCCTAGCTTCCCTTCAAATAATGTTCTAACCATATTTCAAACACCAGCAGGCTCAGTCCTTTCAGACACTAACTGACTCGTTTATTCCTTTAGTACATGTTATATGAAAGTGGGAATTTGTCAGTGTTAGAATAAAACCTCTAGAACATAGTAAGAACTCAAAAATATGTTGAATGAAGGGGCAATTCCTCTGAACAATCTTATATTGTTACCATGATTACCTTCATTTTAGAGAGAAGCCAGCTCTACTTTCAGTTCAGTTCAGTTCAGTTTAGTTGCTCAGTCGTGTCTGACTCTGTGACCCCTTGAACTGCAGCACGCCAGGCCTCCCTGTTCATCACCAACTCCCGGAGTTCAACCAAACTCATGCCCATCAAGACGATGATGCCATCCAGCCATCTCATCCTTTATCGTCCCCTTCTCCTCCTTCCCTCAATCCCTCCCAGCATCAGAGTCTTTTCCAGTCAGTCAACTCTGCACATCAGGTAGCCAAAGTATTGGAGTTTCAGCTTCAGCATCAGCCCTTCCAATGAATATTCAGGACTGATTTCCTTTAGGGTGGACTGGTTGGATCTCCTGGCAGTCCAAGGGCCTCTCAAGTCTTCTCCAACACCACAGTTCAAAAGCATCAATTCTTCAGTGCTCAACTTTCTTTATAGTCCAACACTCAGATCCATACATGACTACTGGAAAAGCCATAGCTTTGACTAGACAGATCTTTGTTGGTAAAGTAATGTCTCTGCTTTTTAATATGCTGTCCAGTTTGGTCATAGCTTTTCTTGCAATGAGCAAGCGTCTTTTAATTTCATGGCTGCAGTCACCATCTGCAGTAATTTTGGAGCCCCCAAAATAAAGTCTGTCACTGTTTCCATTGTTTCCCCATCTATTTGCCATGAAGTGATGGGACTGGATGCCATGATCTTCGTTTTCTGAATGTTGAGCTTTAAGCCAACTTTTTCACTCTCCGCTTTCACTTTCATCAAAAGGCTTTCTGCCATAAGGGTGGTGTCATCTGCATTTCTGATGTGACTGATATTTCTCCTGGCAATCTTGATTCCAGCTTGTGCTTCTTCCAGCCCAGCATTTCTCCTGACGGACTCTGTATAGAAGTTAAATAAGCAGAGTGACAGTATACAGCCTTGACTCACTCCTTTTCCTATTTGGAACCAGTCTGTTGTTCCATGTCCAGTTCTAACTGTTGCTTCCTGACCTGCATGTAGGTTTCTCAAGAGGCAGGTCAGGTGGTCTGGTATTCCCATCTCTTTCAGAATTTTCCAGTTTATTGTGATCCACACAGTCAAAGGCTTTGGCATCGTCAATAAAGCAGAAATAGATGTTTTTCTGGAACTCTCTTGCTTTTTCCATGATCCAGCGGATGTTGGCAATTTGATCTCTGGTTCCTCTGCCTTTTATAAAACCAGCTTGAACATCTGGAAGTTCACGGTTCACATATTGCTGAAGCCTGGCTGGAGAATATTGAGCATGACTTTACTAGCATGTGAGATGAGTGCAATTGTGCAGTAGTTTGAGCATTCTTTGGCATTGCCTTTCTTTGGAATTGGAATGAACACTGACCTTTTCCAGTCCTGTGGCCACTACTGAGTTTTCCAAATTTGCTGGCATATTGAGTGCAGAGTTTTCACAGCATCATCTTTCAAGATTTGAAATAGCTCAACTGGAATTCCATCACTGGAATTCTAGCTTTGTTCGTAGTGATGCTTTCAAAGGCCCACTTGACTTCACATTCCAGGATGCCTGGCTCTAGGTGAGTGATCACACCATTGTGATTATCTTGGTCATGAAGATCTTTTTTGTATAGTTCTTCTGTGTATTCTTGCCACCTCAAAAGCTTAAGTCATGGTTTCAAAATCTCCCAGCATGTTTGTTGTGAAGCTGAGATTTAAATTCAGTGCTACATGGTTCCAAAGCAGTGCTCATAACTACAAGTCCTCAGAGTGGCTTAACAGTAGGGAACTCACAGAGAGTCTCCATGTGAGGGTGGGGGTGAGACTAGGAGGCTGCACCAAGTCCGGGCCAAGGGGATCGAGACAAATCTGCTCCTGTGCTCTCACTCCTTATTGTTGTTGCTGGCTTGCTCAGTCATGTCCAGCTGGTTGCAGCCCTGGACTGTAGCCCGCCAGGCTCCTCTGTCCATAGGATTTTCCAGACAAGAATACTAGAGTGGGTTGCCATTTCCTCCACCAGGGGATCTTCCTGACCCAGGGGTCAAACCTGAGTCTCCTGCATTGGCAGGTGGATTCTTTACCCCTGAGCCACCAGGAAGCTTGTCCTTACTCTTATACTTGCTCCAAGTACATGTATGGGTCAGAAGTACATTAACCTGCTGATAGAGTCAAAATTAAAGCTCTAGCCCAAAAGACTGGTTATGTGACGACAGAACGACGGACTATGGCCATCCCAACCGCAGTGCAATGGCGATGATTTCCACCAGTGGGAACCAGTGGACGTGCCAGAGAAACATCTTTTGTCTTGAAGCAGACGATCTAGAAGAAATGTGCTACATGGCTTGGTAACACGTAAAACAACATGTCACCCTCCATACTGAGTATATACACTTGGGAAAGCGGGAAGAAGGCTGGAAGGAGGAAATGCCTCAAAACTCCCCAGAGTAAAGCTCTTCAGGACTATTTATTTATTCTCTAGTTGGTCAAGGTCCTGGGTCTTATCTTAAGCTACATGAAAACCTCCCTGATACCCCCTATTATGATGAGTTCACAGTGGAGGATTGATACACACATATTAATATAGGAGCTAATTTAGTATTAAGATACTTTGAGGGGCCCCAAAATAAATGTTTCAAAAACAAAAAAAGCTCTTGGAAGACAAAGTCTGTGTCCTTTTCTTTGTCTCTCTGGGCCTAGTACAAGGACTGGCACGTAAGAGTGTGCAGGTGATGCTTGTTGAAGAAAATGAGTGACTGAGTTCTTTGGTTTGACATTGATTCCAAGGACTCCGGCTCTTACGGCACTGATGCGGAGTTGGCAGTGAGGGTGGGTGTGTATTAGAACCTTCCACTAGGAAAGGGTTACTCTCTTGGAGCTGGATTAATCTGAACTATTACTTTACCCTACCTCTAAGGGCACCCTTCAGCTCCAGACTCTTCTCAGCTCCAGACTCTTCTCAGCTCCAGACTCTTCTCAGTTCCAGGTAGGAACTGGGGAAAACCTGCCCCATTGGGGGATGAGCCCAGCTTCTACTTGGTCTTGCTGATTCTTATCCCAAAGCAGTAGCTCCCAAGATTGTCAGATCCTTTAACCTTTTAAGGGAAATTTAAACTCTGTAACTTGTACATAAAACACACCTGTTTTCATATGTTTACAACTACAGTAGTGACTGCAATTGTCCCTAAAAATGTTTTCTTCCCTTAATACAGAGTGAAATAATTTTTAGTTGGGAAACAAGGCCACTAAGAATAGAGACTATATTTCCCAGCCTCCCTTGCAGCCAAGGGTTGCCATGTGACTCCAATGCGGCCAATAGAATGAAAGGTGGAAATGAAGTCTTGCCTTTAGGGTGAGGAGTGTGCCCTTGCCTTCCTCTCCCCAGCAGTCCTCCTGGCAGCTGTGTGGACATGCTGATGACCTCTCAGAAGTATATGGACGAAATAAACACCCTGGGAATGCAAACCAACTGGACAGGAGGAGACAGGGGACTTACACCAGCTTAAATCTGATGTGATATAGAAATATGGGTCTATCTTGAGCTTGTTCCTTATGGGTGGTATTGTAGCTAATTAATGTAGTAACCTAGTCCATTGTTTAAAATGCATGGCAGGTCAAATTAAGTTTATTTTTCAAGACAAATGTCATCTTGTTGCATTTGGCTCAACTCTGTCGCCTCCCCTCTGGAAGAATTCTATGAATTGGTGCTTTGAAGGGAAGGCCCAGTGTCCACTCTTTGGAATTAACCTTTTCCTGGAGAAACCTGGAAGAGGGGAGGGGCCTTGGTCCCCCTCTGACCCAGCCTCCTACTCCTCACAGTGGTCTGTGGTTAGTGAGGCAGGGGGGCTGAAGGAATTCATGTGTTGGACACCTATCTGGGCTCCTCTAAATCAATCCAGGGGTTTGGAGCACGATTTCTTCTAGTTCTTCTCTTTCTCCTCCCCCATCCCTTCTTCTTTTTTTTAAGAATCACGATCCCGTGGAAAGGCCTGTGTTTCTGAGCAGCTGGCTGTGGGCTGGTGGGAAAGGTTGGATGTGGCGAGACCAGGAGAGCAGATTGTGTTTGTCTTTTGTTTTCTATGTAGGGGGATCGTGAAGATGCTGCTGCCCTAGAACACAAGGATCTTGAGACAGTGTCTCATCTGTAAAAGGGGGATTGGACTTGCTCACCCTCTGCTGAGCATGAGGGTGACAAGGATGGGTATGTGTGGGGTCTGCTCTCAGGAGCTCAGGTGGCAGCTGGGGAGACCTGGGAGAGCAGAGTCAGGGTTCAGGGGTCCTGGTACCGATGTGCTCAGGGCAGAAGGGGTGCAGCAGAGGAGAGGGGAGGTCCCTGCGCTTGGCTGGTGTGTGGACTCTGCTCAGAGGGCCTCCTGAGAGGACTGTACTCACAGACCAAGGAAACCTGCCCCTGACCATCCCCAGCTGCTGGTCGGCCCATTGTTCCTACATTCACTCCTAATATCCTGAGCATCCTCTGTGTTCCAGGGACCATGAGAGACCCCAGGGTTAGAATGTTGTGATGCTTGGGGCACGTGACCAGGAGGCGGCGCGTATAAAAGAGAGGCCAAGAGGGTCCCAGAGAAGCCAGCCCTGACACTGTTGCTGTGGGACCAGTTCCAGCAGCCCCCAGACTCCCAGCTGCTGCTTATTTGTGGAATCCACTGCAGTCAGTCCAGGCCCGTTTCCGAGGGGTCTCATGCGAACAGATGACATGTGTGGCATTCTCTGTTGCTTCAGTCGTGTCCGACTCTTCTAGACCCCATGGACTCTAGCCCGCCAGACTCCTCTGTCCATGGGATTCCCCAGGCAAGAATACTGGGGTGGGTTGCCATGCCCTCCCCCAGGGAATCTTCCCGACCCAGGGATTGAACCTGAGTCTCTTATATCTCCTGCACTGACGAGTGGGTTCTTCACCATAAGTGCCACCTGGGAAGCCCTGTGAGTGGATAAGTGTCAAAGAATAATGTTTAGGGTGGGCTAGGGACACAGGGCGGTCTTGGTCACTGCACTGGATATTTCCAGAACTTTCCGCCTTTCTTCATCTGTGCTGGTCCTGGGAGGTGGACCCGGGAGTTCTCGATATGCCTTCTTGTCCTCTGGCTTCCAGCAGGGCTGAACCAGTCCTAGTCTCTGCTGGGAGATCAGAGGCAGGGACAGGAGTGAAGTCAGGGTGCTCCTTCCCTCCTTGGGTGGGTCACCCTTTGAAGTAGCTGAGTTCACCTAACGAGGGCAAGCTCTCACCAAGTTCTGGAGCCCGTCTCCTTCTCTGGACCCAGAGAGGGATCCACCCTCCTTTGCTGTTTTCCCTTAGCCCTCTCTATGCTTTGGAAGAGTCCCTTCCCATGCTCTCCCCGGAATACCCTGATGGGTGCCATCTGTTTCTTCTGTGGACTGAACATGCTGCTCCCTGACACACCCTTGGGCCCCATCTTGGTGCTAGGAGATCTCTCAGATCGTATCAGTGCCTCTGAAATAGGTGCTTTTACATTGCTGGGCCCTCACAGAACCCTGCACTGGAGACAGGAGGAAGATAAAAGGCGGGAGAAGCTCCCCGACCAGCCAGCCTCGGCCGCATCTGTGACCTCATGCAGGGCGGCCCCCGCTCTGGGAAGGGTGGTGGCCCTCCTCTGGAGCGCCCTGGGATGCAGGGACTGGTCCACACAGCCTCCCGGAGCTTCCACGGGACCCTCTGCCTCCTTGCTCCCCCACGCCGCCATCCCCAGCCAGCAGTGGCCCTTTGTTCCACGCTAACGAAGCATGTTCTACGGGGAGCTGGGGGTTCCACTTCGATTTTCAGGACCTACAAATAACGCACATTGTTTGTTCGAAATTACCCAGAGTCCAGCTCTTCCGCGCTCCTTCTGTGTTATGGAGAGAAGCCGCAGTGACAGTCGATGGGTTTTCCGTGGTCTCTGACTGTCCACTAGCCCCCGATTTTGCTGGCTTTCTTTTGCGTATGCAGTCCCAGCTGTGATTATCAATAGGAGCGTTCAAACCTCCTGATTCTGATTGTAGCAACAGTAATAAGATTTTTTTTTTTTGGATGGGAGGATGGGGTGGTCGATCTACTGCTCTCTCTGCAAGGCTCCAGTCTCTGGACTGAGGGAGGGTAGGTGAGAGAGCAGAGAGCAGGGGCTGGGGAAGGAGAGAGCATGAGAGCTGACGGTGCGACGAGCCCCCGGAGGAGGAGGAGGGAGGAGAGGGCCGTGAGCTGCTGCATTTCAAGCTAACCGAGTCCTAACACAGCCTCTCTGAGCCCAGGCTCTCCGCCTTCACAGGCCAAACCGCTCTCTCCAGCTGTTCCCTGTCGCCCCTTCAAATCCTTTAAGTACAGGCAGACAAAACCAGCTCTTTGCAGGGTAAATGAACATGTCCTAGCAATTACCACGGCTTTCTGATGATGCAAGTGCAGGGGGCTGGCTTATGCATCGGGTCTGGAGGAGAGAAAATGAACTTCGGAATCATACACCTGATTTTTAAAAGTCTGAAAGCAAAAGGAAACTATTTTCCTGGTCCAGTGGGGGTTGGTATGCCACCAACTGATTTGCATTTCCCAAGCTACGTGAGAAATTTCATTTCAGATCTCTAATCAAACCCATGTTTCCTTAGCGAGCATCTTGGCATTTAATCTATGCAAATATTCTTATCCATTCCTCTTAGAACCCACCTAAACAAATGTTTCAATGTATGATGCCGTTGGATATTCAAAACTAGTCACTAGCTTGTCCGGGACAGTAAGTGAGCCTAAAAATAGCTTGGGGCCTATGGGTGAAGGTTGCATACATACACACGAATATTGCTGGTAGAAGTTTTGATTCAGGTCAGACATGGCCATCAGAGACAAGCAGAATTCAATCCGTGATTATGTTAATATCCATACAAGTTGCATAACCCTAAAAGAGAGATAGAATGAAAAATAAACCAGAGTGGGATGGAGTGGCAAATAGACTATTGAACCCACTCACACATGAGGTTACCTGAGGAGAGGCTGCAGATGCTGCCTGACTTAAAAATTAGCTGAAATCATAACCCAGGACCCCACGATCACTCCATTCCTGGAGTTTTGAAAACCAGGAGCAGTGACTGCAAACACAGCTTTAGCCTGGACACTGGATTTGCAGACAAAAGTCTGATCAAATTCTGGTTAAAGCTCTTGGTCACGTAAGAAATCTCTCCCGCAGAGGCAAGGAAAAAAATCTAGGAAAGTAACTCCCACGTTTGTTTGGGGAAAAATTGTTTTTTTAAGCACAAGCATGTTTTAACTCAGAAATTTTTAAAATTAAAATTAGGAATGTTTAAAAGAATCAAATTGGTAACATTTTTTTTTTCCCCCACAACGGGGAATTCTCTGCATATTTGGCATTTTAATTTTGTAATGTTGAAGAGCATTTGTCTTTTGTAGGAACAGTTCAGTCTTGTAAGCTTAGTTTAAAATGGGAACAGAGTGATTCATGAGGCTTGTGATCTTAAATGGAAATTTTATAAAATTAACATACAGAGTTAAAACATTTAGGAGCACTTAGGGTTCCCCATACTCAGAAGTTTAATTTATTAGATTTATAAGAATGTAAGCAGTTGGGAGGTTTTTGTTTATTAAATCAGTGAAATGAAGTGCTTAAAAAGGAAAGAGAGCATAGTAAATTTATAACTGCAGTTTAAAATGTTTAAAGGAATTTAATTAACTAAGGTTATAAATGGAATCAACCATGAATCAAAGTCTCCCTTAAAGTGGTTGTTAAAATGTGTTAGACTCGCAGGTAGAATAATGAGATTTATAAACTAAATGTAAAAGTCTAAGTTAGAAGCAGGTTTTTAAATTTGGCTCTTTAAGGAGAAACAGTAGAACATGGTGGTTAGGAGCTTGGTTGCTGAAGCCAAACTGCCAGGGTTTAAAATTGGCACTGCTACTGAATTGCTGTGTGATCCTGGACGGGTAGATTCACCTGGCTGTGCCTCAGTATTCTCACCTGTAAAATGGACATGCTAACATTAGTAGCAGAATACTAATAGCGCATTAAATAAGATAGTAGATGTAAGCTCTTAGAATAATCCCTGATATATAATCACTCATTAAACGTTAGCACTCATTAGTAACAAATGGAAGAATCTTATATCCTAAACAAAACCTGAAACAAATCTTTTCTGCATACAAAAATCCACCTATGAGAATATCAAAACACCTCACGCAGTGACAGCCTAAAGAAGGCCTTTGTAATGTGAAAAATTCAGTCAGTTGAGGTTTTTTTCCCCTTAGTTCTAAGTACTTGACACTAAGCTGCCTAACCCATCTGGTCTCATCACAGGTCAAAAGTGCTGCTTCAGGTGGTTCCATCTCCAGGGGGGCTCTAGCCCTGTCTCTGTTCCAGTGACACCTGAGCCTCACGCATTTCTGGTCTAAGCCTATGCGGAATCAGAACACTGGGTTAGCACTTCATTAGCAAACAGTCAGGGGCTTCCCTGGTGGCTCAGATGGTAAAGAATCTGCCTGCAATGCTGGAGATCTGGGTTTGATTCCTGGGTCAGGAAGATCCCCCAGAGAAGGGAATGGCAACCCGCTCTAGTATTCATACCTGCAGCATCCCATGGACAGAGGAGCCGCGTGGGCTACAGTCCATGTGTTTGCAAAGTCGGTCACAACTAAAGCAACTAACACTTCAACTTTCTCACTAACAGCTAGGCTTCTAGGCTCATTTTATGAGACTTGCATTTGGCATCTCCATCCCGTGCAGCATGTGGAAGCAATCCCATGCTCAGACAAACCCTCCAGTCTTCAATTTCAAATTTTGACAATGGACTGGTACTTCCAAATAGCTACTGAATTTAGCAGACACCTCATGAACCCAGGAGACTCAGCACATAGTCATCCCTCTCGTGCTACATTCTTTTTATATTCTGTGCATTTGGCTGAACTCTGCACAGTTTGAAATTGCTAGGAAAACTGGAAACACATTCTTTCCATGAGATGTGCACAGAGAGGCTGGTTAAACAACAACAACAACAACAACAAATGGTAATTAAAGATTTGGGGCAGGAAGAAAGAGAAAGACGTGTTAAGGCTTGGGATTAGATATAAAGTTATTCAGGGTGCAAACATGGCTCGAATCACCAGCAAATGTGAAACACCAACGAATCTATTTTCATGCCAACCATCTTCATATGTGAAAGACAACTGTACTTAAAACGTCAGTGGTGTAAAGTTAGACGAGGCCTTGATTGTCATCTTAATCAAATACACCCACTTTAGAGATGATGGAACTGAGGTCCGGAAATCACACTGGTGACTTGCCCTGGGTCAGATTTGAGCAACTTAGTCATAGACCCCAGATGAAAACTCAAGGCCCCGTATTTCAGGGCTCCTTCCAGTCCACCATATTGCTCTTCTGGCTCAAGTGTAGACTGAGCAGGGTTTCTAGGGGGTGATGAGTAGGTTTCGGATCTAGAGAAAGGAGGTAGTTGTACAGTGATGTGAATGTGCTAAGCGCCATGACTGGTGCGCTTTAAGATTTTAGGTCACACGAATTTCACCTCAATAAAAAAGCATCCTAAAAAAGAATACAGTGAGAATGGATTATGTCAGGGCCCACTATAAATTGTACAGGAATAAATCCACTTGAGCAGTGTTAAGCTCCCAAGGCCAGCGATATTAATTCAGTCCTCCATATCACTGTGGTCCGTGGCACAGCACTGGGTAAATACGGCTCTCTGTGTTGGCTTTCATCTCTCTCCAGTTTTAAGACCGGCGCTGTTGTTTCCAGGGTGCAGTAATGTCAAGGAATTATATTTAAGCCATCCTTAACTCCTCCAGCCCACATTGATCTTTCCCTTCTCTGAAACGCCAGCACTTACAGCCTGAACCAGATGATTTAGAACTTAATTATGTTCTATCTTGTGCTGTTCTCTAATTGTTTGATGTAGGATCACCTTGTCTTACAATAAACCTCAAAGAACTTTGAAATTAGAGATTCCATCATATCTGCGTATTCATGCATTCATTCATACATGCATTTAATAAATACTTTTCACCACCGATTAAGTGCCAGGTGTTGGAGATATAAGAGTATAACGTGTCAACTGATGACAAGAAGCTCAGGGTCTGTGTACTCTCTCTCCTTGGTGCCTGGTGTGGGTCCACGCGCATCTGGGCTCACGGTGGAGAGACTGCTCACTCCAGATTCTCTCCTCTTGCAACCTCTCTTCCAGCAAATGGCATCCCAGGTCTCAGTTACAGCGTCGGTTGTCCCTCCGCATCCCTGCGCCCAGTGGTGCTCCTTGCCCTGGCCCTGCCACTGCCGTCAGCCCGATCTCCTGCCCCCAGTTCCTTTCCTCAGCACAGACAGAAAGATCTTTCTCAAATGCAGATCCGAGTCCATCACTTCCTCATTTTAAAACTCCCCGCTTGTCTCTTGGGCTTCCCTGATAGCTTAGCTGGTAAAGAATCCGCCTGCAATGCAGGAGACCCTAGTTCAATTTCTGGGTCAGGAACATTCCTGGGCGAAGGGGTAGGCTACCCACTCCAGTGTTCTTGGGCTTCCCTTGTGGCTCAGCTGGTAAAGAATCCGCCTGCAATGCAGGAGACCCTGGTTCGATTCCTAGGTCAGGAAGATCCCCTGGAGAAGGGAAAGGCTACCCACTCCAGTATTCTGGCCTGGCGAATTCCATGGACTGTGTAGTTCAAGGGGTCGCAAAGAGTCGGACACGATTGAGTGAATATACATAGACTGGCCTCTCAGTGCCCTTAGGAGAGATGAGGCCCAACCCCCTAGTCAGTCCCCTAAGCCTCTTATGAATCACACCTGCACGATTCCTCCAGCCTCATCTCTCCTATTTTCCCCATCATCCATTGTCCGAGTTCCAGCTGAACTTCTAACAGATGCTGAATTATGCCAGCAACCTCCTGCCTCGACCTCTGCACGCGTTCTCCCTCCGTCCCGCGGCCCCTGCCTCCCTCCACTCCCACCGCTTGACCTGCTCACTCCAGCTCGTCCTCAGGTTTTAGCTCAGACGTTGCTTCTTTCCCACTGATCTCCAGTCCTGACCACCAAGAGCTCAGGAGCCAGACTGCGGCCTCTGCTTCTCTTGCTAAGGCCCTTACCACGCTGCACCAGAACACTGTTACCTGGTCTGTATCCCCTCTCATCCTCTGTAGGCGTGTTCATGCTCATGTCTGATTCTTTGCAACCCCATGAACTGTAGTCCTGCAGGTTTCTCTGTCCGTGGGATTTCCCAGGCAAAGATACTGGAGTGGGTTGCCATTTACGACGCGGGGAATCTTCCCGATGCAGGGACTGAATCGGCGTCTCTTGTGTCTGTTGCGTCGGCACATGGATTCTTTTCCCACTGCGCTACCTGGGAACACTCTAGACTATTCATTCTGTGAGGGCAGAGACTAATTCCGCTTGTCTGTTACTGTCAACCCAGGACCTGCATCGAATAAATGCCCAGTAAACGCCTGTCTGTTGACATGACTGAGCTGGAAGACACTGAAGATACAGAACGAAATCCCCACCTGGATGGCGGTCCATCCCTCGGTAGGAAACTCTCTGCAGTGTGATAATTTGCAGAGACCCGCTCCATGACTTTAACTCTCATACGAAAGAGCTCTCTCTCTCCAGCACGTCAGAGACACTTGGCTCTGAATGTGGCAATCTGGAGCACAGCTGAGGGCCAGAGTGAAGGAGTCTGGAGCTGCTGGAGGCCGTGGATGGACTGAGGGCCTGGGCCAGGAAAGGGCGGTCTTGGGGGCGGCAGGAGAGCGGGGTACAGACATCGGCCGTTTCACCCACTGAGGACATTCAGCGTGGAGCCTCTGGGCACCAGGCTGGGGCCCTCCTGTGAGGAGCTGGCACCATTCCGGAGCTCTGTGTCCACCGGCTGCCAGCCCTGCCAGAGCTGTCTTGCCACACGGGGGTGTGACAGGTAAGGGGCTCAGCAGGATTCAACAACAGCGATGCCCAGTGTGCGTAAGCGCCCTCCAGGGAGGCCGCGCACGGGTGATTGGCTCTGCGGTGTGCTTCTGGCAGCCCCAGAAGACCCAGGTCTCCAAAACGGTCCTCTTCTGTCTGAAAGCCCCAGCCTGCCCACCCTGGTTAGTGTTCCCTCCCTTTAGCTCGAGGCTTGGATTGCAGGAGCGATGCTGACTTCCCCCTCCATGGATGCCTGGTCGAGGACCAGAGGGAGACCCACGGTGGGGGTCCAGGAGCACATGGTGGAAACCACAGAAAGACCCGGGGGGCCTGGGCCAGGGGGAGTGAGGAGGGCAGGGTTCCCGGGCGCGGGGCAGCAGGCCCTAAGAAGCAAGGGCAAAGCTCTCTCCTTCCCTCTGTGAGGTCCAGTCGCATCCATTCATGGACTCTGCTCCATCAGGAGACACCCCTGGCCTCTTCCTCTGAGTGGCTCTGGGTGGTGACCGAAAGCTGCCCCCTGTGGGCTCGGTGACAGTGGGTCCAAGGTCCCCACTGCCCTCAGTTCATCCTGGAGAACTCGCAGGCTTGCTGTGGGGTTTACTCTATTATGGGATGCCTGCCCCAAGGGGGAGGCTTGGGCAGCAGCATGCTAGAGTTGGGAACTGGGGGACCCCTGAGACAGACCCAGAGTTCCGGCCCACCCCCTCACGGCATGGCACCCTGAGCAAAAGAAAGAGGCACCCAGGTTCATGCTCCAGAAAAGCTGTGCTATGCCCAGTGCAGGGCAGAGGCAGGCAGCCAGCCCCCTGGTGCCTCTGGGTCTTTGCTGGGAGAAAGATGAGTCACCCTGCGCTCTCCTGGGTTGGAGGGAGCATGCCTGGCGGAGTCTCAGCCTCCCTCGTAGCTTTCAGAGACAGCGCTCACAAATAATACCAGCCTAATCCCCTTAATCACCTAATGGGTATTTTAAGTCCGGCTTGTTAATGCCTGTTCTTTCCTCTTCCAAATTACTTCCCGCCTCCTTCTCTCCATTTTGGGACTGCAGAGTCTGGGGTTTCTCACCCAGGGACTGTGAGCCGGCATGTCCCCTGCCCCTCAGAAGCGAATTAAACGGGCAGCACGCCCGGCAAGGCTTTTGCTACCTGTTTCTCCACCTCCCTGACTGTTACATTGATCAGAGGAGAGATCAATGGGTCCGATTGAAATTGTCTTTATCTTCCCCTCTCTGCGGGGCATCTTCGCTGCCGCCTGCATCCTCCCAGCTATAAGTGGAATTCAAGATCGGCTCCGGTGGGTGGAGGGCGTGAGGGAAGGACTCGGCGGGCGCCGCGGGGGCACCCCTTGCCTTTGTCAGCATTATCCTGAATGATATCACGACGTGTAATTTTACATCAAGGCGTGTCAGGAATCAATAGGCCCCATGGGGGGTTGGCAGGTGGGAGATGGGGAAATTGGGGGTGGAGGGGAATGAAAGCTTGACTCGGCTTAGCCAGGCGTCAGGGCTTTTCGCTTTAAATCCCCCTTATCATATCCTCACAACACAGGAAGATACGCTCATCTGTTCGATGTCCTGCTTCCCCCACTGAACGGTGAGCTATGTGAGTGCTGAGACTGTGAGTGAATGAATGAATGAATGGGTGAATATGAAAGCAACGGGCAGAGCTGTGGGACATGAGGATCCAGCTCATCTGATGCTGTGAACATCAGCAACCGTGGCGGGAGGGGAATCAGATGAAAGCTGTCAAAAGATACAGCCTCTACTTTTGAGATAAATACGGACAATACTAGGGATGTCATGTATAACCTGATAAATATAATTAACATTGCCGTCTTCATGCACTGGAGAAGGAAAAAATGGCAACCCACTCCAGTGTTCTTGCCTGGAGAATCCCAGGGACGGCAGAACCTAGTGGGCTGCCGTCTACAGGATTGCACAGAGTCAGACATGACTGAAGTGACTTAGCAGCAGCAGCTGTTATATATGAAAGCTGTCCAGAGGGAAATATCTGAGTTCTCATCACCAGGAAAAATTTTTGTCCATTTCTTTTATTTTGTATCTCTATAGGATGATCGGAGAAGGCAATGGCACCCCACTCCAGTACTCTTGCCTGGAAAATCCCATGGACGGAGGAGCCTGGTGGGCTGCAGTCCATGGGATTGCTAAGAGTTGAACAGGACTGAGCGACTTCACGTTCACTTTTCACTTTCATGCCTTGGAGAAGGAAATGGCAACCCACTCCAGTGTTCTTGCCTGGAGAATCCCAGGGATGGGGGAGCCTGGTGGGCTGCTGTCTCTGGGGTTGCACAGAGTTGGACATGACTGAAGCAACTTAGCAGCAGCATGGGATGATAGACGTTCGTTCACTAAACTGATTGTGATAATCATTTCATGATGTAGGCAAGTCAAATCATTATGCTGTACCCCTTACATTTTTACCGTGTGGTGTGTCAATTACATCTCAATAAAACTGGTGGAAAAAATTTTTAATTAAAAAATGATTTATGTGGGCTAAGAATTCAGTGGGAGGAAAGCATGGCAGATTAAATGTACTTATGTAACTACTGAAATGCTTATCTTAAAGAATGAAGTCATATCCGTACCAAAAAAGAGACCATTAAGTCCATCAATAATTTAGTCTGTCTTGGGATAATTTGTCTACGCATTGGAAATTTGGATTTAATTGACTTTGTGCCCAAAGTGAATGAAATGACTCTGTATCTTGATGTTATGTAGACGTTGCTTCTGGCTTACGTGGATAGATCCTGGGTAGGGCGGTCCGTTCTCAGAAATAAACTGATCGCAATCATTTGCAGAAAAACCCAAGGAGAGAGTTCAGTTCCTCTTGGGAGTAGCTCTGCCCCAGCAGAGTTCCAGGAATACAAAGTGGAGAGTTATCAGGATTTGATGCCAGTGGAGGGGGGACAGGGCTCTGCACAAATCTAACAGTTACCCCCTGTACAACCCGCCAGGACAAAACGCCTGTACAGGTGGGCACAGGTCGCCAGGCCCAGCACCTCTCTGTGTCCCCCAGATTCATGAGACTCCCATTTCCTTCCTTCCTAGCATGGCTACCTGCTGACCCAAGGCTTTGGGAGTGGCTTGTCTCCCAGGAATTATTTTCTGGAGTGGACACATCAATTTTTTGTGATTGTTCAGCTTCTTTTTCACAGGGCATTTTGACAGATTAGTGGTTCTCCTTCTTATCAGCTAGATTCTTACTCAGGGAAGCATTAAAGCTGCCACATGACCACTGAGTAAGCCTGAGCCCTCCTGACCCTTCCTATCCTGGTCTCAGCCCTCATCCCTCCCAGGGAGGAGCAAGGACAAGACTTTGGCATGGTGTTGGGGGCGGCGGCGGGGAAGTGGGTAGGGAATCACCAGGATGAGGCCCAGATGCTCCTCTGCAACCAGCCAGGATTCGCCTCACTCAGAGGTTCATCCCTCCCCTGGGGGTAGATGACTGGGTGGTCTCCGGCATTCCTTCCAGGGACCCACTCAACTGCTTGACTCCCAAACTGAAAGCTCTCTGGGGGAGGAAATGGGCACAAGCTTAGGAAGAAGAGGGTCATGAGAAAGAGGCTTCCCGGGAAGACCAGGCCTGAGAGAAGCTCCTGAGACAGAAGGCAACAGGCATTTCCAGGAGGAGCGGAAGAGAGGTCACAAGAATGCCTTCATTCTTCAGAAGAGGGATCGTGTGCAGCTGGGCATGACCCCTCAAGCCCCAGACAGGAGCCCAGAAACGGCCGTTCGCTGGATCCATAGGAAGATTTCAAAGGCAAGGGATTGCCCACAGCTGAGCCGCCCTGCCACCAGCATCCATTGGGGGCTGTTCCAAGCTCACCCCGGGACACAGGCACACCTGTTAGAGGCCATGGGTTGCATCCGCTTCTGCTCTGCTCAGGTCCTGCCCCGCCCCCCACCCCGTAGCCTCTGTGCCCTGAGATTTATTATTCTACAGCAACTGCGGTGAATCGCATTTGAAATCAATTAGCACAGGTACTCAAAAGATGGATGCTTAGGCTCTGAAGAAAGGTGATGAAAACATACCATTTAAATAGAAATCAATTTTCCTTTCATGTATTTCTTCCTTGCTGCTGCCCCCAAATGAATAGCTTTTAGATATTTGTGTGTAAAGGGGTGACTTCCTTCGCATGAACCGTTGCCTCTGCCTTCTGCGCCTGCAGTTAGGCGTAATTCTCCCCCAGCCCTTGTCCCGGGCCTGCCGTGGTCATCTGAATAAGCCCGGAGCTGGGGGAGCTGGGTCAGCACGGGGATGCCTTTGGGCTTCTTGTGTTTTGTCAACAGCAATTACGGTGAAGGAGGCAGCCATTCCATTCCCACAGTATCCAATGTCAGGACGGTAAAACCCCGGAGACCCGCCCAGCCTTCTCCTGCCGGGGTCTTGATCAGAAGTCCTGGGTGGGACAATTAGACTCTCCATAAAGAGAGGCTGCTGGTAAAGGGATGGAGAGGAAACGTCACTCTGAGGAAGGAGAACCTTTTCAAATGTCAGTGTTAGAACCGCTGCTAAAAGGGGACGGGGAAGGAGGGAAGGGACCCTGGGGGGCAAGTCAGAGGCCAGCCTGCTCAGGGAGGGCCTTCTTGGAGGCTCAGTGGTGAAGACCCCGCCTACAACGCAGGAGATGTGGGTTCGGTCCCTGGGTCAGGAAGATCCCCTGGAGGAGGAAATGGCACCCCACTCCAGTACTCTTGCCGGGAGAATCCCACGCACAGAGGAGCCTGCTGGGCGACAGTCCAGGGCTGCAAACAGTGGAACACGACTGAGCGACTCAGCGAGCAAACCCGCTCGGGAAACCCTTGAGCAGTTTCTCACCACTCCTTGCGGCAGCTGGGGCACTTGCTATATTCCATTAAGGATACTACAGAGGATGGTGAACATTCTGTTTTTCTTGAACTTCTCCTCAACCGGATGAGGAAGGGGCTCTCATTGTGTCTGTTTTACAGATGAACAAAGGGAGGCACTTTCATAAAGTAGAAGCAGGGTGTTCCGCTTCGATTTTCTTTGGGTATTTTGGACATCTTTTCTGTGCTAAAACTTTGAAATGTTCTTGTTCAGTTGTGCTTTCAGGAACACATATTGCTCTCCTGCAGCCCTTTCTGAAGCATATTGAGTGGAGGATTTCTGTCATTTCACTGCAGAATGTGATTATTGTCCAGACCCGTCTCAAATGCATCTGGCACTCATTTTCTCTCTTTATCCTCCCTCATTAAAATATGTCATAAAAGGAAGGGGTTGGCGCAAATGGGGGAGAAAAGCATCGTGGTGCCCAAAGGTGGTCTCTCTTCCTTCGCACTGAGGCAGGGCCCTCTGGGAGGTCCTGGCTGGTGTGTGGGCCTCCGAAATCATACTACAGAGGAACCTAAAGCATTATCCACAGTGGATGATGAAGACTGAATTCCCTCAACAGGTTCACCCTGATCTTAACCTCCAGTGAAGCTGACCAGTGTCTGACCCCAGAATAACACGGAGGCACCGATTTCACAAGGACAAACCAGTCCTAGGGCCAAGCAGCATAGCACAGGGTTCCTGCTGAAATGCCTTTCTATCCCTTGCTCTGTAGGGATAACCTAAAATCTAAGATCAAAGCATATCCTGTCTGGCTAAATTAAAAAGACTGACAATACCAAGTTTTAGCAACAATGCAGAACGTATGGGTCACTCAGACATTAATGGTGGGAATGCAAAATGGTACAACCCCTTTGGAACAAGCTTGGCAATTTCTTATAAAGTTAGGTATCAACTTCCACTTAACTTTGGGAAGAAACAAGTCCAATAATGGTGACAGAAAGTGGGTCGACGGTTACTTGGGGCTGGAGTTGGTGGGAGGGGCGGCAATTGACAGGGAGAGATATGGAGGAACTCATGGGGTTGATGGAGAAGTCCTCTGTCTTAATTATGGTGGCGGCTGACGGGTCTATATATTCGAAAATTCATCAAAATATACACTCAAATTACTGTAAGTTATAACTTAATAAGGTTTATTATAAACAGAGAATCTGTGCCTCGTGGTCTTGGGGCCTGAATTACAGAGTCTCAGGTGGAAAGTGACCATGGGACTGGAATGCAAAAGTAGGAAGTCAAGAAACACCTGGAGCATCAAGCAAATTTGGCCTTGGAGTATGGAATGAAGCAGGGCAAAGGCTAATAGAGTTTTGCCAAGAGAACGCACTGCTCATAGCAAACACCCTCTTCCAACAACACAAGAGAAAACTCTACACATGGACATCACCAGATGGTCAACATCGAAATCAGACTGATTATATTCTTTGCAGCCAAAGATGGAGAAGCTCTATACAGTCCGCAAAAACAAGACCAGGAGCTGACTGTGGCTCAGATCATGAACTCCTTATTGCCAAATTCAGACTTAAATTGAAGAAAGTAGGAAAACCACTAGACCATTCAGGTATGACCTAAATCAAATCCCTTATGACTATATGGTGGAAGTGAGAAATAGATTTAAGGGCCTAGATCTGATAGACAGAGTGCCTGATGAAATATGGACAGAGGTTTGTGATATTGTACAGGAGATAGGGATCAAGACCATCCCCATGGAAAAGAAATACAAAAAAGCAAAATGGCTGTCGGGGGAGGCCTTACAAATAGCTGTGAAAAGAAGAGAGGTGAAAAGAAAAGGAGAAAAGGAAAGATATAAGTTCCAAAGAATAGCAAGAAGAGATAAGAAAGCCTTCCTCAGCGATCAATGCAAAGAAACAGAGGAAAACAACAGAATGGGAAAGACTAGAGATCTCTTCAAGAAAATTAGAGATACCAGGGCAACATTTCATGCAAAGATGGGCACAATAAAGGACAGAAATGGTATGGACCTAACAGAAGCAGAAGACATTAAGAAGAGATGGCAAGAATACACGGAAGAACTGTACAAAAAGATCTTCACAACCTGGATAATCACGATGGTGTGATCACTCACCTAGAGCCAGACATCCTGGAATGTGAGTCAAGTGAGCCTTAGAAAGCATCACTATGAACAAAGCTAGTGGAGATGATGGAATTCCAGTTGAGCTATTTCAAATCCTGAAAGATGATGCTGTGAAAGTGCTGCACTCAATATGCCAGCAAATTTGGAAAACTCGGCAGTGGCCACAGGACTGGAAAAAGTCAGTGTTCATTCCAATCCCAAAGAAAGGCAATGCCAAACAATGCTCAAACTACTGCACAATTGCACTCATCTCACCTACTAGTAAAGTAATGCTCAAAATTCTCCAAGCCAGGCTTCAGCAATACATGAACCGTGAACTTCCAGATTTTCAATCTGGTTTTAGAAAAGGCAGAGGAACCAGAGGTCAAATTGCCAACATCCACTGGATCATGGAAAAAGCAAGAGAGTTCCAGAAAAACATCTATTTCTGTTTTATTGGCTATGCCAAAGCCTTTGACTGTGTGGCTCACAATAAACTGTGGAAAATTCTGAAAGAAATGGGAATACCAGACCACCTGAGCTGCCTCTTGAGAAACCTGTATGCAGGTCAGGAAGCAACAGTTAGAACTGGACATGGAACAACAGACTGGTTCCAAATAGGAAAAGGAGTACATCGAGGCTGTATATTGTCACCCTGCTTATTTAACTTCTATGCAGAGTACATCAGGAGAAATGCTGGGCTGGAAGAAGCACAAGCTGGAATCAAGATTGCCGGGAGAAATATCAATCACTTCAGATATGCAGATGACACCACCCTTATGGCAGAAAGTGAAGAGGAACTAAAGAGCCTCTTGATGAAAGTGAAAGTGGAGAGTGAAAAAGTTGGCTTAAAGCTCAACATTCAGAAAACAAAGATCATGGCATCTGGTCTCATCACGTCATGGAAAATAAACGGGGAAACAGTGGAAACAGTGTCAGATTTTATTTTGGGGGCTCCAAAATCACTGTAGATGGTGACTGCAGCCATGAAATTAAAAGATGCTTACTCCTTGGAAGAAAAGTTATGACCAACCTAGATAGCATATTCAAAAGCAGAGACATTAGTTTATCAACAAAGGTCCATCTAGTCAAGGCTATGGTTTTTCCAGTGGTCATGTATGGATGTGAGAGTTGGACTGTGAAGAAAGCTGAGTGCCGAAGAATTGATGCTTTTGAACTGTGGTGTTAGAGAAGACTCTTGAGAGTCTCCTGGACTACAAGGAGATCCAACCAGTCCATCCTAAAGGAGATCAGCCCTGGGATTTCTTTGGAAGGACTGATGCTGAAGCTGAAGCTCCAATACTTTGGCCACTTCAGGGAAAGAGTTGACTCACTGGAAAAGATTCTGATGCTGGAGGAATTGGGGGCAGGAGGAGAAGGGGACGACAGAGGATGAGATGGCTGGAATGGCATCACCGACTCTATGGACGTGAATCTGAGTGAACTCTGGGAGTTGGTGATGGACAGGGAGGCCTGGCGTGCTGTGATTCATGGGGTCGCAGAGTCGGACACGACTGAGTGAGTGAACTGAAACTTCTCTTAGCCCCCACCTCTGGTGTGATAGAGAGTCAGGACCGGAGAGCCTGAAATGTGCCCATCCTCATTCGGTTTCCTGACTTGCAGTCCAGTCATCTTTCAAATACATGCCTAGATTCTCAGTCAGAAAGTCAAAACGAGATTCCCTACAATGTCATCATGTTTTAGAAGCGGAGGACTTGGCCACAGGCAGCTAGGCATGGAGTCTCGAGTGTGGGCTTCTCCACCTACCGGAGAAGCCTCATCTCCCAGCCTTCTCTCCTTCTGCTGCCCAAATCTTCCATATCCCCGAGACCTAACTCGTAGGCAAAACCTCCTGGGACCACCCTGATAACTGCCCTCTTTCCTGAAACCCCTCAGTCAGTGCATATGGGACAAACAACTGTGACAAATTATCTTGAATTGCTCTTTAATTCTTTCGTACTATTTTAACTTTTATGTTGGTGTATCTTATTCCGCTCACTTTTTTTTTTTTGCCAGTTTCTGCACAGCCAGGACTATGCATTATGAGTGATTTTATATTCCCTACGTCTGGGCACACAGTAGGTCCAATGAATGCTTCTTGAATTGGTAAAGTATTTGCTGAGGACAGCTGCTACACCTAGTCGTTCTGGATGCTGAGGAAGGTACAGGCAAGGAGGGAGGTCCAGTCCGTGTCCCCAAGGAACCCAGGTACCAGAGTCTGGAAACCAGATCTCAAGCAGCTTTCAGTGTTAAAAACCACTGGGGGTGGCTTTCAACCTTGGCCGCTCAAGGAAATCACCTGGGAAGTCCTGAGAAATACAGACCCCTGGGTCCCACTGTCACCATCCTGATATGATGGTCTGGAGTTGGGGAAGGGGGTTTAGGCATTCAGAGCTTTTCAGATTTCCCCAGATCTTTCTTATATGTAGCTGAGGGGGCATAACCACAAAGGTAGAAAGTATCATCCGGCCTTCTAAACCCTGCTCATTTGCAAAAGTGAGACTGGCTTCCAGGAGCCTTCTCTGACCGGGAGGTGGAGTGTCGGAAGGGCTTTGCCTCCCCAGGTCTCAAAATGCCTCCCCAGGTCTCAAAAGCAACTTCATGACATCCTCCCCCACCATGCCCCAACGGCTGCTCTACCCGCATTGCCAAGGGAAGACAGAGAGCTCCAGAATGTTCCTTAAAGGCTTTGGCAGGCAGCAGCAGACACTGTTAGAATCAGACAGGAGCTCATTCCCCTGTGTGGCGAAGGAGGAACACAGCTGATATTTACAGCCTTGGGAAGCTGCTCCTTTAAGAGGATGTACACGGTGCTTGTTTCTGAGCATGCCTTTCTGCTCTCTGTCCTCAGGGAGGCTGTTCTAGGTGACTCAAGCACTGCCTTTCATACCTTAGTACAGCCTTCATCATTTAGCCCTTATGGAAGGGTCTAGAAACCCAGCCAAAGTGGGATTCATGACCCCAATACCTACAGAAGGAGGCATGGATGGGGAGAATCCTCTCTTGGGGCTTCTGAACTCTGCTGTCTTTCTGGGGAAGATGGATCTCCTAGCATCCTCCGTTACAGTTGGCTCAACCCTCTAAGACCCTGTTCTCAGCGTGCAGCCTCCAAGTCACCAGCATTACGGTCACCTGCGGGACTGGTGAAAACACAGATGTCTGAGCCCCACTCCAAATCCTGCAGATCAGAGACACTTTCAGGGGGTGTTGGAATCTGCATTTTAAATAGCTCTCAAGGTACTTCTTTAACCTGCTCGGGTGGTGACCACTGATAGACTAGGAGCATCGTACTTGAGTGGAAAGCCTGAATGAATGAAATGCAAATTATTTCATCCACTTGAGCCCCACAGTGTTGTGACAGTTAAAGAAAATACACATAAAACTGCTGCACAGGATAGGCCCTACATACATATGCTGCTGCTGCTGCTGCTAAGCCGCTTCAGTCGTGTCTGACTCTGTGCGACCCCAGAGACGGCAGCCCACCAGGCTCCCCCGTCCCTGGATTCTCCAGGCAAGAACACTGGCGTAGGTTGCTATTTCCTTCTCCAATGCATGCATGCGTGCTAAGTCGCTTCAGTCGTGTCCGACTTTGTGCAGCCCCATGGACAGCAGTGCACCAGGCTCCTCTGTCCACAGGATTCTCAGGCAAGAGTACTGGAGTGGGTTGCCATTTCCTTCTCCACTACATACGTATAGATGAATCTAAAGATGGCCCTCTGCTTGATGTATTCCCTTTTCACCTTTTATTCTGCAAGGTTTCAAAATGCACAAAAGTAGAGAGTATAGCACAAGGAATTGCTGTGCCCCCATTACTCACTCACAATCAGTAATGATCAACTTTTGGCCAACTTTGTGATGTCTATACTTCCTACCTTCCCCTTCCCTGAGCTTTTTTTAAAGAAATCCCAGATATCTTATCATTTTGTCCATAAGTATTGCAGAATTAAACCCAGTGCTCTGTGACAACCTAGAGGGATGGGATGGGGGGTTGGGAGGGAGGTCCAAGAGGGAGGGGCGTGTGTAAGCGTGTGGTCGATTCATTGTTGTAGGGCAGAGACCAACGCAGCATATAAAGCAGTTATCCTCCAGTCAAAAATAAACTTGAAAATACTGCAGTGTCTTTAAAAGATAAAGATTCTTTAAAACAG
This sequence comes from Nanger dama, assembly GCA_917880005.1. Lineage (NCBI taxonomy): Eukaryota > Metazoa > Chordata > Mammalia > Artiodactyla > Bovidae > Nanger > Nanger dama. The sequence goes on from CAKJTW010000029.1 coordinate 5,646,143, forward strand.
AAAAAGGAAGAGATATCAAACACTATATGATATAACTTATATGCGGAACCTAAACAAAACACCAAACTCACAGATGCAGAAAACAGACTGGCGGTTGCCAGAGACAGGGGGCATGTGGGGTGTGCGTGTGTGTGCACGTGTGCGCGTGGGTGTGTGTGCGTGTGTGTGTGCATGGGTGTGTGTGCGTGTGTGCATGTGTGTGGGTGTACGTGTGTGTGTGTGTGTGTGTGTGTGTGTGTGTGTGTGTGTGTGAGAAATGGGCAAAGAGGGTCAAAGGGTACACATTTCCAGTTCTGAGGTAAATAAGTCCTTAGGATGTAATATATAGCATGGCGACTATAGTTAATAATAATATGTGGTATTAATATATTTGAAAGATGTTAAGAGAGTAGGTATTAAAGGTTCTCATCATACACAAAAATTGTAGACTCTGTGTGGTAATGGATTTTAGCTAAACATCATGGTGGCCACTATGCAATATATTGGTACATCATTATACCTAAAACTAATAATCAATGTTATATGTCAATTACATCTCAAAAAAAAAGGGAAAAACTACCTTCATAGCAATAGTTTTCAGAGAGTTGTCTCAACCACGTGAGAGTTTGTTAGAAATACAAAATCTCAGGCACCTCCCCCAAACCTGGCTCAGTCCTTCAGTCGTGTCTGACTCTTTGTGACCCTGTGATCTGTGGCCCTCCAGGCTCCTCTGCCCATGGGATTTCCCAGGCAAGAACACTGGAGTGGGTTGCCATTTCCTACTCCAGGGGGATCTTCCAACCCATGGATTGAGCCGGCGTCTCTGCCTTGGAAGGTGGATTCTTTACCACTGGAGCCACTGGGGAAGTTCCCCACCCCCAACCTCCTGAATCAGAATTGTCCAGCCCCCCAGAGCTCTCAGCTGATTTCCATGCCTGGTAGTTTAGCTGGTAAAGAATCTGCCTGCAACGGAGGAGACCCCGGCTCTCTGCCTGGGTCAGGAAGATCCACTGCAGAAGGGATAGGCAACCCACTCCAGTGTTCTTGGGCTTCCCTGGTGGCTCAGCTGGTAAAGAATCTGCCTGCAATGTAGGAGACCCTGGTTTGATCCCTGGGTAGGGAAGATGTATTGCAGAAGGGACAGGCTACCCACTTCGGTATTCTGGCCTAGAGAATTCCATAGACTGTATAGTCCATGGGGTTGTAAAGAGTCGCACACAACTGAGCAACTTTCACTTTCAAGGTTGAAACAGCATTGCTGATAACATTCTTTCAGTGTCCCTGAATATGGTCCCCTCTTCTCTATAACTGATGTAATTCATAGTTAGATCTGAAGGTTTGATCAGAGTCAGGGGTAATTCTTTTGAAAGAATACTTCATAGATAGAGGTGATTCTCTGCTTTGGATTGCATTTGTATTCATTCCTTACCCTCAATGCTTTGAAAACAGATCAGACAGTATTTGCAGATCACAGAGCAGCTTTCTCGCCTAACATCATTCTAGCCATTTTTAGTACAATTTCTACATATTCCCTTAATTGCTCTGCTTTGAAATTAAACTTTCATCTAAAGCAAACCTGAGTCAATGACTTGGGAGACTGGAATGTTAGTGTCCATTAGCTTTTTACCACCTTCAATAGGATTCACACCTACTTGCTTGGGAGTCTTGGTTTCATGGGGGTCATTTATGATAAACTTGGAAAGAACCTGTACCTAAAGATCCTCCTGGCCCACCACACCACTGGAAACCCCGCCAGCTGAGATTCATTCCACTGAATTTAAGTCAGTCGCTATCCAGTTAAATGAGACTTAAAACGTAAATGCTCCTGGGGTAATACCTCAGTCGCTCAGTCATGTCTGACTCTTCACGGCCCCATGCACGGACTGTAGCTCCTCCTCACCAGGCTCCTCTGTCCATGGAATTTTCCAGGCAAGAATACTGGCGTGGGTTGCCATTTCCTTCTTTAGGAGATCTTCCCTACCCAGGAATTGAACCCGGATCTCCCACATTGTAAGCAGATGCTTTACGGTCTGAGCCACCAGGGAAGTCCATGAGCCACACTAGTCATGTATCTTTCGGCCAGGGTTGATTCCCTTTAGAATTGACTGGTTTGATCTCGTCCCAGTCCAAGGGACTCCCAGAGTCTTCTCCAGCACCACAATTCAAAAGATTCTTCTGCAAGACAGAATAAAGGAAGAAGAGACAGAGCTTGGGAGCTTGGTGGAGGGCTCCGCAGAGTCAGGCAGGGTCTGAGAATGTTCTGTGTGGACACACCATGGAGCTAATCGGTGGAGCACAGGCCCGGAGGCGACAGGGGACAGGAAATTTTTGGAATCCCCACAATAGGGCGATCCAGCAGGGCGCATCCATATGGTGGTATATTTTGCAGCTGTGAAAAATCACATTTTTGAAAGATACTTAACATAACTATTTAACAACATGAAAAATTTCCCCATAAAATAAGGAAAGAAGGATCAAAAACGATGTTATGCTTGTGAACATCCGAGTGAAGAAATATATTCATACTCCAGTTTTTAAAAAGCTCTGTTATGATTCCAATTTCCTTGAAAACATGTGCATATTTGCTGGCAGGAAATGCACCAGGATAGATGTGGCTTTTAAAAATTATTTTCTGTATGGTCCAAATTTTCTAAAACAAACATGTGTTACTCTTATGATGATTAAAAGGAGTACAGATGGCTGGTAGCCTTGGCGGAATTATTGGTGCTATCATGCCTTTCATTCTGTTGTCTTTCTGCCTGCGAACTGGGAGGAAATGGTTCCCCTCGCACACCCCTGCCCCTCGCATACCCCTGCCCCCGAGGAGAGGTTCATGAAGCTGGGGTGTGTTTGAGTCCCCACTGTATCTCCTCCTCTGGGTGAAATGGAGGGGTGGGGGAGACGGGCAGTGTGCAAAGGGCTTCAGAGTCTGGTGGGAGAGAGGCAGCAGCAGCCAAGACAAAAACAGAGCCTCAGTCATGAGAAAAAAAGGAAATCCTGCCATTTATGGTAACTTGGCTGGACTTCCAAGATAATACACTAAGTGGGGTAAATCAGAGAGAGAAAGACAAGGATTATGAAGGCTCACTTATCTATGTAATCCAAAAAAACTCAACTGCTCAAAAGAGAGTAGACTGGTGCTTACCAGGGTTGAGGGAAGGGGAATGGATGTTGTTTAAGGTACAAACCTGCAGGTAATAGGCAAGTAAGTGTGTGTGTGCTAAGTCACTTCAGTCGTGCCCGACTCTTTGCAATCCTGCAGACCACCAGCTCCTCTGTCCATGGATTCTCCAGGCAAGAACGCTAGAGTGGGTCGCCAGGCCCTCCTTCAGGGGGTCTTCCCGACCCAGGGATCAATGCACATCTCTTATGTCTCCTGCTTTGAGAGGTGGGTTCTTTACCACGAGCCCCACCTGGGAAGCCCAAGACAATTAAGTCCTGGAGATCTAATGCCCAGTGACAATAAACGCAAAGTAATACAATATTGTATTATAATCATCAAACTTGCCGAGAGACTAGATCTTATTCGTTACCACCTGAACAAAAACTTAACTATGTGAAGTGACAGAGCTGCTGTTAATGCACTGATGATCATGTTACAATACAGTGAGGGAGTTAGTCACTCGGTCGTGTCTGACTCTTTGTGGCCCCATGGACTGTAACCCACCAGGCTCCTCTGTCCATGAGATTCTCCAGGCAAGAATACTGGAGTGCATAACCATTTCCTTCTCCAGGAGATCTTCCCAACCCAGGGGTCTAACCTGGGTCTCCTGCATGCCAGGCAGATTCCTTACCATCTGAGGCACCAGAGAAGCCTATTACAATATATAAATGTAGCAAATAAATAATCAAAACGTATGATACACCAGATATTGCCAAGTGTTTGGGAAAACATTTGAGCAGGGAAAGGGGTGAGGGTGTGTGCGAGGAGTTGACTCCTGATGTCTTGAACTCTCCTCACTGGCAGCCCCCGTGTCTTCAAACAGATGCTTCTACAATGAAATATCGAAGTGCCCAGAGATGGCATGATAACCAGCTGCTTTCATGCCATTCAGAGACTACATGCAAAATGGCCCTGGTCTTGAGCATGGAGGGGAAGTGCACGTGCAACGTGGGGCTGCCCTCTGGGACGTGCAGGGTTTTGGAGATGTCCCCTTTTAGAGAGAAGCAGATGCCAGCACTCAGGAGTAAGTGAAATCCCTGGCCCCGGGCTGCCTCCCCGGCTTCTGCCCTCAGGAGGTTGGCCTCAGGATTTTATACTCTCTCCCTTCCGGTGTTGCCCTGGCCTAGCAGCTATGCCTGCCATCGTAGGATAGGTTATTTTGCCTCTGTCTTCTTCGCTTCTCTAAATTCATCCCCACAGCTCATCCACAAGGTCCTAAGGCCACGGTGCCATTTGAGAGAGCCTGGGCAAGATCCAGGTAACAGAAAGGGCCTCTGATGTGGTCAGTGTCAAGGCAGAAGCACCCGCGTTCACACATGCGTGGCATCGGTGATCCAGGAATGCTGAGTAAGCTGGACAGTGACGGGGGACAGTCCCGAGGTCGGTAGGAGCAGGAACCCCTCGCCACCGTGGGCTCAGGAGGCAGTGGAGGAAGGCTGGCCAGCAGAAGCTGGGCCATCTGATGGGAGCCAGAGCCATTGTCTGGGGCTGCTTAGAGGACCTGGGGCCAAGAGGGAAAGGCTGCCTAGGGGCCCACTCTTGCTGCTGGAGGTGCTCCCGAGGCGAGGGGGAGAGAGGGGAGGCACATGCTGGTTTCTTTACCCGCCCCCTGCTACCCTCCACCATCCCCACTGCTTCCCACACTGGCTGTGCCTCTGTGATGGTAAATGTCACGTCACCTTGGCTAGGCGGGGGACTCAGGCATTGACTCAGACACTGATCTGGGTGTTGCAGTGAAGACGCTGTGCAGACATGGCTAGCATCTGTGTAACGTGGCTGCAATCAGCTGACTTTAAGTGAAGGAGATTATCTTTCACCAGTTGGGTGAGCCTGATCCAATCAGTTGAAGGCCTTAAAAGCAAAACCAGAGATTTCTTGGAGAAAAAGAAATTTTGCCTTAAGACTGCAGCATCAACTCCAGTCTGAGCCACCAGCCTTGTCGAGTCTGCCTGACAAGTTTTAGACCTTCCTGCCCAGCCCCTACAATTGTGTGAACCACTTTCTTGAAATAAATCTATCATCTCTCTATTTATCTATCTGTCTTCTACCTATATACCTCTCATTGGTTCCATTTTTCTAGAGAACTATGACTGATGCCGTTGACCCAAACTACATGGAAGTCAGCTGAGAAATACCACCACTTTTGATTCCGTGAAAAGCAGGGAATTGCAATTAGCATGGTCTCTTACCGGGAGTGACGTTCAGAATTCTTCTGCTTGATGTTTTCCCAGAATGCTCCTTTTTTCTACAGCTCCCAGGTATTTGCTCAGTAACTAGCGTTGCTGGAGCACTTACTATGCACCAAGCCCTGTGCTAAGCACTTTACCTGCATTATCTTGTCTAATTCCCTTGACTTTCCAGTGAAGCAGATGCTATTATTATCTCTGCTGTGCAGATGAAGAAGCTAACCACTTAAGTAACATGCCCAGTGGTGCACAGCCTGTTGGTGGTAGACCTGGGATGGTATCCCAGCCTGCTAGCTCTTCCCTTTCAGACATAAGAGGGTAGTTGAATCATCATCTTTCAAGAAAGCCCATAGCCCCGGGTTAGAATCCAGGATCTTCTATGAATATTTACTTTGTAATGTTGTAATGTTGAGCAAATCTCTGAAGCTTGCCCAGATTTCACTTACTCATCTATAAAACGGGGCTGTCAGCTTTGAAAGGACTGGATGAGTCCGTGCATGCGTGTCAAGTCGCTTCAGTTGTGTCCAACTCTGTGCGGCCCGCCAGGCTCCTCTGTCCATGGGATCCTCCAGGCAAGAATACTGGAGTGGGTTGCCTCCAGGGCATCTTCCCAACTCAGGGGTCAAATCCAAGTCTCGTGTATCTCCTGCACTGGCAGGCAGGCTGTTTCCCACTGGTGCCACCTGGGAAGCCCTTGGGTGAGTCCATGTCTGTCCAAATGCTCTACCCCCAGAGGGTACCGCAAACCCAAGCATCCTCAGCCACCCTTCCATTTTCTCTCCCACTCTATCTAGGGAGTTACTGTACATCTTTCTCTTTTTGCTTTACTGCATGCTCCTCCGATTTTCATTTTCTTTCGCCTAATACTAATTTAGCCCAGCTTGGCCTCCGAACGTAGGGGTGTGTGGTGTCTTGGGCATGCCACCAAATGCCAGTTCAAGGGTTGGGTGGAAGCAATACAGGATTTGCTTTGTCTGCGCCCCTGCATTAAAAAAAAAACAAGACTTGCTGGCATAAGCTTCCTAAAGCAGGACTATGGCATTTTCCAGAAGCACTGAATTTACTTCCTGCAGGCTCTCACTGGCTCCTTTCATTGAAAAAAAGGATTTGTCTCTACCTCCTCCCAGCCCTGAAAACCTGTGTTCACAGTGAGCTGCTTTCTTGCACGTAGTGCATGGATCATGCAATAAAACATGGCCTTCTGGTTTCTTTTCTCCAGGTATTGATCACTGTTCTGAATTTTCCATTCCAGTTTTGTCCTGCTATGATTTATTTGTAAAACAGGGGGCAGGTCACTGCTTTTCAAGCTTCCCTTCTTTTGTTGTTTTTCATTTTTTCCTACCTACTAAGAAGAGGAAAACAGTCATTGAATCTTAACACATTAGAGAAATACTTGAGACCTGTATTTCTCAAACTGGACGATATGCATCTCTGGGGGATACGTGACCAAGTATCAGGATGTAGTTTTTAAAAATACAAATCAAGTTTGGAGCAGCTGTCTGCTGCACTGTTTCACCCAAAGATTCAGCAGACGATATTTTTATAACAAACTAAAATTTATTATAGAATGGATTGCAAAATCCATTTGGATTTTTAGGATGAAAATGAAAACTCTGAACTTAAGGACCTTCAGGTAGAGAGAGGCACACCAAGCATCGGCACCTCGAGCTCCCAGGGCGCTGAGAACTGACTTATGACTCCAGGCCGGAGACTGGAGGCTTCTCCTGAGAAAGGAAGAGTCTTGGATGTGCAGCACTCAACTCTATCTCTGCCTCTTGCTCTCTGGAATCCAACAAGTCAAAGCCTGTATTTAACAGACTCCTTTGCAGCCAGGTCAGGAAAGAGATTTGGTTCCACCAATAAGGAGCGCTTGGACAATTTGGGAAAGTAGAAGAGGGGCTGGAGGACAGGGGTTTGATCCCTGGTTGGGGAACTAAGATCCCACGTGCTATACAGTGCAGCCAAACATTAGAAAAATTTTTAATAAAATCTTCCATTTTCCCTTTTTACTGACCCAAAAAGGAGGGGAAGAATGATTATTTGTGCCTCTCTTTCCACTTTTAGACCCTTGACAATCTGATAGCCTTCTCGTTAGTTAACTGCTTTAGCCATTTCTCTCATATCTCAGGTATTTCCCCAACCATAAGCTCACGAGGTCTGCTCCGTGGGACCCTGAAGAGCATCTGATTCCCGGCTGGATGGCATTTACCTTATGCCGTTTGTTGAAGCCGTATGGCTTCTCCTACCATCTGGGAGTCTGTTGAAAACGACATTTAGTTCCCAGTTAGCTCAAGCCTGACCTGCAAACTTGACAAGAAACAATCCTGCTCAGTTTCTTTCCCGAGTTTTGTATTTTGGATACCGTAGGCTGCACCGTAGGTATGCCGTGGGCTGTTTTCTGGGTCTGGTTCAACATTTCAACTTAGTCCATTTTGTTATGGCTCATGGATAAGTTTTGCAGGTTCGATCCCTGGGTTGGCAAGATCCCCTGGAGAAGGAAATGGCTGTGTACTCAGTATTCCTGCCTGGAGAAGCCCACAGATGGGGGAGCCTGGGGCACTATGGACCCTGAGATCGCAGAGTCGGACACGACCGGTCGACTTAAGCTTTGCCTCTCATGGATAGTTTGTGTTGTTAAAATTCTGTCCTCTAGGCTATAGTGGGTCATCTGAAGACCACCTAATCCATTCTGGAACTAACTCTACTGTCTCTCTCTCAGTCAGTTCTGAAAAACATGGCAACCATTGAGAGCAGAAAAGACCCCTCTTTCTACTCTGCACACACCCAACATCAACATGGTATAAATAGAACACTGGATTCTGACATTTTGAATGGATGGAGGAGCAATTAGCTGAGTATTTGCTGCTGGTCTGTTTGCATGGAGGAAGTGGACCATGGTCAAGCTCCCTAGTGCCAGCCTCCTAAGGTTACAGCTCACATGCCCAAGAATCCATCCATTTATTCAACAAACATTTATGAAGGGCCACAGCGCATTTCCCTGGTGGCTCAGCAGTAAAGATTCTGCCTGCAATGCAGGAGATGTGGGTTCGATCCCTGTGTTGGGAAGATCCCCTGGAGAAGGGAATGGCTATCCACTCCAGTATTCTTGCCTGGAAAATTCCACTGACAGAGGAGCCTGGCAGGCTACAGTCCATGGGGTCGCCAAGAGTTAGACATGACTTAGTGACTAAACCACCTCACGGCACAAACCCAGGAGGCACAACACAAATGCTCATCAAATAAAGTCTTGTGACAACGAACCGCAACGGAGCGGAGAGGAGGGGAGCGAGGCGGGAGCTGGCTCCCCGTCCAGTGTGAGAGCCCTGGGGTTCTTGACCCCTGGCCTGAACCGCAGCAAGCGGGCTCGGCACTGAGCCTGTCACGTGGCGCAGAGGCAAAAGCCTTGCTGAGGTCTCAGGTCGATTGCATCTATTGCTTCCACCTTATCTACATGGCCTGTCAGTCTATCATAGGAGGAAATTAAATTGGTCCGACTTGATTTACTCCTTACAGGGCTGTGTCCGTGAGCTCCCCAGGCCTTGCCCCTTCTGGCTGACTGCACATTGATTGCTTGATGATTTGTTCTAGCATCTTCCCTGGAAACCAGGTTAAGCTGATCAGGCTGTAAGGAAGCTTTTTCTGTTTCCTAAAAGATGGGCGTCGTGTTTGTTCTTTGTGAAGCTCCCCAGGTAATGCACCGAGTCTGGGAAATGCTCAGAATAATGGCTGGTCCCTCCCAGCGGTCCCTGTCAATTCCCCTTGTCCATTTGACTGAGTGTCGCGAGTCCCCGTGGGTTTAGTCTCAGACAGCCCCTTGCAGAGGCCACTCCACGCTATTCCAGGTACCCTGGCCCCCGCCATGTCACGGGAGTGGGACTCCAAGCCTAGAAAACCAGCCTGGGGTGAAAGGCAAAGGGAGAGTCAAAGAAGCAACCTGCTGGTCTCATGAGCCACGGCGGGCTGAAAGGAGACCAGAAATCTCGAGAAGGACCGGGAGTGTCGGGTTCCACATGAGATGAAATGTCTGGTGGTCACTTTCTGACTGTAGCCCACAGACCTTACATCCAACTGGAGCATCTTTTGCTAAAGACAGAAGTAAAACTACCCATCAAGACCTCGGCTCTTTTGAATCCTCCTGTTACCCGCTTGTCCTCTCGGACCCTCTGGAAGGGTATTTTCCTGGGTTTTTCTTTTCTGTAATGTAAATGAGGACGACTTCTGGTAAACTTTCACAAAAGCCAGTCTTAGCATTTCTGTGCGCTTATCTTCGTTTCTTTGTCCTTCAGGAATTTGCTCTTCCCTCCTAGGGTCTCCCTCTCCTCTCTTTCGCTGGCTGCCCCCACCTGCCCCTTTGTAGATCCCAGAATGCAGCTCCATCTTGCTATGCTTCTATGCTTCCTGTCTTTTCTATGTTCCAGTGTTTTTCCTGGGTCCCCTGAGCCAGTTATTTAAAGGGCACTTGTTTTCTGTCATATCTCTTTACCTACTTGAGCCTTTTCCTCCATGAGGCAGGAAGAAACGTCTTATAAATTCCTCCAGGTATAGGAATCTGCTTTTCAAAGCCTCTCTCTGGGTATCTCCTTTCATCTTCGTGAACAACTCCTCGTAAGGATCGCAGATTTTTGCACTCAGCCCCAAATCCCTAATTCTTTTCCTCCAAAGAAATGAATCAAGATAAAGTAAATCGTGGGACTTGCCTGGTGGCCCAGTGGTTAAGGCTGCTATCTCAAGCCAGGGGGCTGGGTTCGGTTCCTGGTCAGGGGAAACAGATCCCACAGGCTACACTTAAGACCCTGATTGGCCAGATAAAATTTAAAAAAAAAGAAAAGATAAAGTACGTTGCTCCTAATGTACCATTAGAATTTGGAGATTCTAGTCCTGGTTTATTCTGCAAATATTTCAGTGTAGAGAAGATATTCTGCTTCATCACACAGGTTCATACCCATCACCCAAGATGCCAACCTGGCATTGCTTTGCAGATCTCATTTCCCACAGCAGCCCCTAGATCTGTGCATTAATTATTAATTCTTACTCATGGGCTTCCCTAGTGGCTCAGTGGTAAAGAATCTGCCTGTCAGCGCAGGAGATGGGTGTTCAGTCCCTGATCTGGGAAGATCCCACATGCGGCAGAGCAACTAAGCCCACACGTCCCAGCCAGGGAGCTGCAGCTGCAGAGCCCACCTGCCCACCTACAGATGCCTTTAAGTCCTGGAGCCCACGCTCCACAACAAGAGAAGCCGCCGCAGTGAGAAGCTCATGCCCTGCAACCAAAGAGAAGCCTGTGCTGCAGTGAAGACCCAGCACAGCCAAGGAGTAAGTAAGTGAAAAACTTCAACAAATTGCACTCGTTAGAGAAAATGGTTTCCCTCTCTCCCCACGAAGAAGCCAGGAAACTCCAACCACAGCCTAGAATCTTCCAGTTTTCTTTCTTTCCAATCTTCTCCCTTCTGCATTCCTCCTCACACATACAAATCCCCCTTTTCCTCCTTTAATTTCTTCCTGCACACCCTAGGCAAGTGACACCTGCCCTGGTGAGCTGAGCCTAGCCAAGCCAACATAGGACTTCCCTGGGGACTCAGATGGTAAAGAATCTGCCTGCGATGCAGGAGACCCGGGTTTGATCCGAGGAGACCCCAGGGAAGATCCCCTGGAGAAGGGAATAGCTACCCACTCCTGGAGTCTTGCCTGGAGAATTCCATGGACAGAGGAACCTGGTGGGCTTGCAAAGAGTCAGACACGACTGAGTGACTAACACAACATGGATGTGTTGATGGGATGACATTTCCAAAATTACAATAAGGAGGATGGAGTTCTGTCTTGGACAGTATCTGTTGTTTTGAGGGAAGCCAGCTGCCATGTTATGAGCTGACCGATGACCAACAAGGTCTCCATGGCCAGGAACCGTGGGGGCCTCTGGCCAGCAGCCCTCAGGAAACCGAACGTGGTCGGGAACCAGTGAGTGACCTTGGAAGCGCGTCCTCCCCTTTGCCATGGTCCTGGCTGCAGTCATGTGGGATACGTTAAGCCTGAGGCCTCTGGATCACGTGTGCCCAGATTCCTGACCCACAAAAACTGGGAGATAATAACTGTTCGTTATTTTTAGCTGTTTAGCTTTTGTTCATTTGTTGCACAGCAATTGAAAGTGAGACACTTATGTAATATTTTAGAAATGATTTTTTAAAACCTCTAGGGACAGATTCGCCCACCAACTTAGTTCAAACTCCTCAGCTTTGGTCCTCCTTTCCCTGCCCAGCTCTTTCTTCCTGACTTTGCCAAACTCGCCGGACTCCTGACCTCTGGGTTCTGGTCCCTGCTGGGCCACAGACCCCCTACCTCTCCAGGCCTCTGTCGCCTCCTCTTTGTGAAGTCAAGGTGGGGTCCAATCCACAGGGACTATCTCTCAGGGGTGAGTTCTTCACCTCATCCATCTCCTTGCAATTTATTCTTCCAGTTTTCTCTCCCCTCTCATTTCAGATGTAGAGGCTCCGATATTTATGAAGCCCAGATTCTGGAGGAAATAAATGAAATGCAGCAGGCCCGAGGAGAACCATGACAAGGAATCCTGATACACCAGTTAGACTCAGCGCCAGATCCAGGGAGCCCCTCTTAATTTCTCCACTCTCTTCAGCCTCTACAAAAGAATAAGGGACTTCTAGGGTGGTCCCAGGGCTCAGACTCCATACTCCAAATGCAGGGGCTCAGGTTCAATCATTGGTCAGGGAACTAGACCCCCACATACCGCAACCAAGACCCAGCACAGCCAAGCAGCAAAAGTTTTAAAAACCCAGCTGCAACCAAGCTACCACTCTCCACGTACAGGCTCTTCTGAAAGTTCCAAATCTGAAGAAAGATTTGTTTGGAGCTCGGCCTCTGGGTAAAATTTAGCTCTGCCTGAGAAAGAGGGCCAGGCTGAGCTTCTTAAAGCTCCCCGCTGCAAGCTGTCTGCACTTTGGGGCCTCTACCAACCAGGCTGGATGCGAAATTGCAGTGACTTGGAGCCCAAACCCATTAAACCATGGGGGAAGGTGCTTCTGTAGTCATTAATGGAATTAGGCGCCCGGAGGAAAAGAGATCCGATGAATACCTCGGGCTTCCATTCTGTAATCCTAGAAAATGATCTGATCACGAGCTCAGTTAAATAGGACAAAAAGTGCAGAGTGCTCCAAGTCCTCTAGAGACCCGGAGCCAGTCTATTTTTCCCTCTAGTGTGGCTCACCGCGTAAGCCCAAGGCAGTCCCACCACCAGCAAAAAATGGTGTTTTGGGGGTGGTTAAGCTCGAAATGTCGGCCAGGATAGACATGGGAGGGGCTCAGGTGGCCGTGGGATTATGAGCCTCACAGAAAACTGACGCCCCGCCCCGCTCACTGTTTGCTGTGGTTCCTCTGAGGGTTTGATCCTGGGCTTCAGTGATGCTGCAGACGCTGGTTGTCTGGTTTCAGACTCTTTCTGTGATGACAGTCCTTTGTCTCTTGGCAAGGTTGTTATCTTCCTGTGAGGTTGCAACAGCAGTAATAGAAGAGCCAACAGCAATAGCAACTGAGTAGTGTATATACATACATAGAAAATGGGTCTTAGCTTCTTATTTTCTACTGGACTACGGGTGATTGACAGCGTTGTGTTAGCTTCAGGGGTACAGCAAAGTGACTCAGTCCTGCATATATATGCGCTGTGCTAAGTGGCTTCAGTTGTGTCCCACTCTTTCTGACCCCATGAACTCTAGCCCACCAGGCTCCTCCATCCATGGGATTCTCCAGGCAAGAATACTGGAGTGGGTTGCCATGCCCTCCTCCAGGGGATCTTCCTGACCCAGGGATCAAACCTGAATCTCTTCAGTTCAGTTCAGTTCAGTCACTCAGTCGTGTCCGACTCTTTGCGACCCCATGAATCGCAGCACGCCAGGCCTCCCTGTCCATCACCAACTCCCGGAGTTCACTCAGACTCACGTCCATCGAGTCCATGATGCCATCTAGCCATCTCATCCTCTATTGTCCCCTTCTCCTCCTGCCCCCAATACCTTCCAGCATCAGAGTCTTTTCCAATGAGTCAACTCTTCCCATGAGGTGGCCAAAGTACTGGAGTTTCAGCTTTAGCATCAGTCCTTCCAAAGAAATCCCAGGGCTGATCTCCCTCAGAATGGACTGGTTGGATCTCCTTGCAGTCCAAGGGACTCTCAAGAGTCTTCTCCAACCACAGTTCAAAGGCATCAATTCTTCCGCCTGAGTCTCTTAGGGTCTCCTGCATTGGCGGTGGGTTCTTTCCCACTGGCGCCACCTGGGAAGCCCACATATGCATGTACCATTCTTTTTCAAGTTCTTTCCCCATTTAGGCTTTCACATAGTGTGGAGCACATTTATATAAAATCATTTCAATTTTAAGCCTATGGGGTAGGCATTATTAAATCCTTGTGAGAGACGAAGAGATTGAAGCATAACAAAATTAAGTCGTCTCTGAGGACGCAGCTATCAAGCATCAGGCCTGGGACTCCGCCACATTCTGTGCGGCCGTGAGCCTGTGTTTCTTGCGGTGGCTGCTTAAGCACGCTGTCTGCGGGCTCTGTCCCTCACCCCCAGCCTCCTGACTGATCTGTGGTCACTGTCTGCCCTGCACCAGCGTCGTCTTTCTTGGAAGTCCCTTTGAGCTATGAGAGAGGCGGATGGTCAAATCAGTGGTTCCCGACCTGGCTGTGCAGGAATGCTGAGTCCCACCCCACCCCCAAAACTTTCAAACTTTAGGGGTCCAAGATGGGACCATCCATCTGAATTTTATTGACCAGCACTCTGGTTGGTAGGAACACAGTCAAATCGCAGACTAACATTTTGGAACTACTAGACTAAGTGATCTGAAAATTCCCTTCCAGATCAAAGTCTCCAAGGCAGGAGGGTGCTGGGAACGCTGCCTGGTCACCTATCGCTCTCCTCGCTCCTGGAGGTCAGGTGTCCCTCTCCTGGGCCACGCTGCCCCTTCCCCGTCCTCTCTGGCCAACCCCGGACACCGCTAGGAACACACAGGTCCAACGGTGAGCTCGCATCCCACCATCCTGCCCCTGCCTGGGGTCCCATCTTTGGTGACACTTTGCTCTGGGTTTCCTGTTCCCTGTATTCTAATGCTTTCAAGCCTGTATTTTCTTAATAGGCAACACATACACAGGGTACAAATCTCCAATATGACAAGAGGGCATATTGATAAATATCTCCTTCCTAAGGAAATGATGCAAATAAGTTTACGTAAAAAATAAAAAGAGACTCACAGACATACAAAATGAACTCAAGGTTGCCAAGGGGAAGGGATAGTTCAGGAGTTTGGGATGGACATGTATACACGGCTATATTTAAGATGGATAACCAACAAGGACCTCCTCTACAGCACATGGAATTCTGCTCAATGTCCCGTTGCAGCCTGGATGGGGGGGGAATTTGGGGGAGAATGGGTAGATGTATGTGTATGGCTGAGTCCCTGCGCTATTCACCATCACAACTATAAACGATCACGCTATAACCCATCACAACATTGCTGATGGGCTATACCCCAATACAAAATAAAAGTTCAAAAATGAAAGCCTCTCCTTCCTCCCCTATAGCACAGGAGCCCAGGTGTCATGCCTTAGGAGGACCCCCAGTCATGTTTTATTTTTTAAATACCAGCTCGCTGTACAGAGTACTCTGCTCTGCTTATTTTGAGGGAAATATGGTTTGAAGATTATTCCAGATCCACGCACAGCAAGGTCTGGACCTTAATGTCTTTGCCCGAGCGGCCATAGTTTGTTCTAGCCGTCCTTATGGATGAACATTTAGGTTGTCTCTGATCTCTGGCCATTACTAACCACGCCACAGTGAGTATTCTTGTATGTATGCCGCTTCTCACGTGCATAAGGATACATTAACATAGATCAGATTACGTACATTATGTGTGTGTGTGTGCTAAGTTACTTCACTTGTGTCTGACTCTTTGCGACCCTATAGACTGCAGCTTGCCAGGCTTCTCTGTCCATAGGATTCTCCAGGCAAGAATACTGGGGTGGGTCGCCATGTCCTTCTCCAGGGGGTCTTTCCCACCCAGGGATGGAAACCCGTCTCACATTGCCTGCATTGACAGGCAGGTTCTTTACCACCAGCGCCACCTGGGAAGCCCACGGAGAGCAGATGCCAGGTGTAACACTACTGCCACGACTCAGACGCGACCCGAGGTTGCTGCGGTCGCAACGGAGAGCACTGGCCACTGCGCGATCTCGGCACGCCACACTCCCGTGACGGTATCTGTACAGTTCACGGGAGTGGGACTGTAGGTCAACGTGTGCGTTGTTCTTCTTAACTCTAGTTTCCCATCTTCTTTGACTTACCCATCTAATCCCTAGGGCCCTGGATAACAGAGCCCGGGCCTCTGATCACTTACATTCCAAGTCTCATAGCTGGGCCCCTGGTTCCCTGGGGACTGGTTACTTCAGATGTGCTTTGGTGGGTCTGGGCAGCCACTCACTCTCACCTGCCGTGTGCTCCCCATCAGACCCCGATCTCAGCCTCCGAGACTTCGGGCTAGCACATCACAGGAGGCTGTAGACATTTCCTCTCTGCATGGACTTGGTCCCCAGACCCTGGGACTGTGGCCTCTGTCTAGATTTAAAGTTCCTGAGCACCCTTCCCAGTGCTAACGGACCTCCGCCACAGCTGTCCTTGTGTATCCAGTTTCCCTTGGTCTACTTCAGTGAAACCTGATTCTTCATCCCACTGAGCTGGCGAGCTGCATGGAAATGGAGGCCCTTCCCCTAGTCTCCTGATCTGGACCAGCTCTAGATAAAACCACAGCGTAGGTGACACTTGTCTTGGGGTCTTTCTGTCCATTTCCTCTAGGTCCCCTCTATACCCTCTAAGTGCTCTCTGGCTGCTCAGAGGTTCCTCTGGGCCCCTTACCTGGATTTGCTAAGTGTATCTAGCAGAGTTGTGTGCTCCAGATTTCTTATGCTCTCTCCATCCTGATCTCAGAACGTGTCTGTCTTGTCTTTCCTCTTCTAAGGATCCCATTGGATAAACTCATCGGCAGATAATGTCATCCATGTGATAATCCTCCTAGAGGTATTTTCATCTTGGTATGGGGATTGCTGAGATACGTTTGTTGAATGAATGCTACTTCAGGGCTGGAAATAGATCGATCAGGATTTGAGAAGTGGAGGGGGGCTGGGAGAAGTAGGGTGGTCCATGGTATGCCAGGAAAAACACGCCTAGAAACCTGGTGTGTTGACATGTGATGCCCCTCAGTTTGCAGAGTCTAAGTTTCCTCATATTGCATTTCTCTCAATGGTACTGAGGTCAACTAAGATAACTGATGCAGAAGTACTTTGTAAAGCACAAGGCACTGTTATTCTACCGTCAACCCTCCAAAGCCTAGAGTGCCGAGCTGTCAAGAATGCCAGTCCCTGGAAAGGCAGCCACTTGGCAAGAAAGAAAGACAAAATTCCACCTTAGTCTCTAGAAAGTACTGACAGCAACAGATTAAGCAATGAAAGCCTCCTGAAATTCTTTCCATCATCGAGTCAACTCTAATTATTTCATCTGGCCTCAAATACTGACCTCAATTTCTTAGCTTTGTACAGTAACAAATTCTTTGTTATAGGTAGCTGCTCCTTGAATTTGTTCTCATGAAAGCTAGACATTCAAGTGTCCATTTAGTTGCATCAGCTCAGTTCGCTCTCATTTTTGGAAGACGTTTCCTGGGTCTGGTATTCACACAGTGTCTTTCTGCTCATTCAATTTGCAGTGACATCCTGACTGTCACTGGAGGTCTTGGGATGGCTTAGATGAGAACTGACAGCTTCCCTGCCCTTCTCTGCCTTCGGATTCCCAGAGTGCTCCTGCCACAGCTTCTGACCTCCACTGTAAGCACCCAGGTGACTTGCATTCCGATGCTCTCTCTGTTCCTCTGTATTGTTCTCCTGCTTTTGTTCTGATTTGTGTGTGTCCATTACTACCAGTCCAGGTTGCAGCATCTCTCACGGCCTCCTCGGGGAAGCAGATTCCGGGAGCAAGCATCTTGTCTCATGCCTAGAGCAACAGTAAATGAAGAGAGGAATAAATGCTTCTTTCTATAAAAGCTTCAGAGGCAGCTTCGATTTCTTTAGTCCTCGAAAGTGAAAGAGTTTGTCGCTGAGTCATGTCCAACTCCACACACTGTAGCCCACCAAGGCTCTTCCGTGCAATGGGATTCTCCAGGCAAGAATACTGGAGTGGGTTGCCATTTCCCTCCTCCAGGGGATCTTCCCGACCCAGGGATTGAACCTGGGTCTCCTGTATTGCAGACAGATACTTTATCATGTGAGCCATACTGGCTCTGGTCAACTCAAAACAACAACAAAAAACAAATTCTCAGTTCCAAAGCTCGTTCTCATTCCCAGTGTTCTCCGCAGCAAGCCTGTGACAAAAATGTTTTGGGGAAAATACTGATTCTGGAAAGTTAGAGGAGTTTTTCCAAGGGCTCATGCTTAGTAAGTAGCCTGACCAGGACCCAGGAGCAGTGAAAGAAAGGGAGGGACCTGTCAGCACTGAATCCAAGTAAAACACGGGCCCGTGTCCATGGCAGGGGAGACTGCGTGTTTGAAGAAAACTGTATCTTGAATGTTATTCTCAACCAACACATGGAGACTTCATATTCTGTTTATGGGTGTGTCATAATCTATTTTATCCAATCGGGGGAATTAGTATTAACAGTATCATTGTTGTTGTTCAATTGCTCAGTCGTGTCCGACTCTTTGCGACCCCATGGACTGCAGCACACCAGGCTTCCCTGTCCGTTATCATCTCCTGGAGCTTGCTCAGACTTATGTCCATGGAGCCGTTGATGCCATCCAACCATCTCATCCTCATCCCTTCTCCTCCTGCCTTCAGTCTTTCCCAGCATCAGGGTTTCCTCTAATGAGATGGTTCTTCACATCAGATGGCCAAAGTATTGGAGCTTCAGCTTCACACCCATAATATTGTACCCAGCTATAATTTGCTCTATGTGCATACATGTGTGAGTGGAATAGTTACCAATAAACTATAACTATATATGTCTATGTGTATTTGTATGCAAGGATATTTATTCATATAATATCTGCTCACATTGAGTAGCAAATGATCTTTTATTTGTTCATCCATGATGTTGTTTTAGTTTTTTTAAAAATGAATCCCTAATTCTTTTAAAGACTCAGATTAAAAATTTTTCGAAGTTTTTTATATTCTTTGAACCAGTTGCTTCAATATAAACTTTCAGTGCCTCTTTAAAACTATGTGCATGTGCGGGTTTGGCATTTGGATATGTGTCTTCCATATCTGCTCATCCCCACTTCCTCACTACTCTTGCAGAAGAAAAATATCACCACATGTTTTTTAGTGGGAGGTAGGAGCCCTATTGAACCTCCAGGTGGCTCAGTGGTAAAGAATTCAGCTGCCAATTCAGGAGACCCGGGTGGGATCCCTGGGTTGGGAAGATCCCCTGGAGAAGGAAATGGCAATCCACTCTAGTATTCTCATCTGGAAAGGCCCATGGACAGAAGAGCCTGGTGAGCTACAGTTCATGGGGTCACAGAGAAACAGACAGGACTGATGACTGAGCATGCACACAGGGGCCCTCTTGTATTATATTTCTGTATTTATGCACGAATATTTCAAACACAGGTGTTGTAGTTTTTTGGGAGGCAGGGGAGGAACTGAATTCCCATGTGGATGTGTCAGATTGGAGATGTTCACTAGACAGCCAGGAGATGTCAAGCATACATTCTTTGTCCCCAAGTCCACACTGGGGTTCCTGAGTTCCATTTTCAGATGACATGGTCCTCAAAATCCTTATTATCTTGGGTCCCTGCTCTAAGAAATGCTCCACTTTTCAAGGTTCTTCTTTCGTGCGGCACCAGAACCACATACAGTGATCCAGGCAACGGCCGACCGACAAGAAGGACGCTGGCATGTTGCCTGAGTCTGAGAGACTGTAGCAGATGGTACTGGTGTGGAGCTTATGTCCTCTTGAGCCCTTCCATTTCAGCGCCTGCCAGGCTGACTCCCAACTTCCAGCACCTGTATGGCTTCAGCTGACGGCTCTCTCTGGCTGCCAGAGCCCACTGGACTGTGCCCAGTTGGAATGTCAAGGAATGAACGCTCGCCGTGACAATCTTCGATCAACGACCAATGGTAGTTGGAGTATAAATGCCCCAGCTCTCTCCCGGCCTCACCCAGGTGACCCTGAGCTTCACTTTCTCCACGCTTCTCAGAGAGTCCCAGCAGCATCAACTCCTGTCTCATGCATAGTCATTGGCTTGATACTCACTCTCTGTTCACTCCTTCCCATCCCATTTCACCCACTCTCTACAGGATGAGACGTCGTGGGGTCACTTCCCCAGTTAATTACTTGTACTGGAATCCTTACTTTGGATTCTGCTTCTTGGGGTACCCTAACCAACACAGGGCCTAATACTGGATCGACTTTCCTAGCCGTGACATTATGCTGTTGCTTTATCCTGATTTTATAGTCAGATAAATCTCCAACCTTCTATTCATATCAACTGCTGCCAAGTCATACTCACCTAATGCTATGCCTTTCCTATTGATTTTTTTAACCTAAACTCAGACTTTGTGTTCATTCCTGGTATACTCTTGGTTTATTTCCATATTCCAACCTAACAGAATAACTTTGAATATTGATTTGTTCTTTTGCTGTGTTAACTATTCCTTCCAGACATGAATCATATTTGTAACTCTGATAAGCATGTCTTTTGTGCTTTCATTGTGCTTTTTTAGAAAAGTATTGAACAAGGTTGGGTCAGGAACAGAATTCTAAACAAAACTCCTCCTTGGGTTCAATAATCAAGGTCTTTCTGCTAAGAATTTTTGTTGATAGTGACTTAAAGTAACAGCACAAATTGAACCCAGAACTTACAAATTAACCCATAAGAATGTCGAGCAAGGTCAGCTTAGTTGTTTTGCCAGAATCAAGACGATCCTTGATTCTGCTGTATTTGTGATACACAAGTCTAGAACCCGATCATAAAGCACGCCTAGTTAGTTTGATTGGTGATTCACAAATCCGTGTTAACTACTGAGACCCTCTGGATTCACTTCCAAAAGCCCTCAATCTTCTTTTTAATAACTTGTTGCTTCCCCGGTGGCTCAGAGGTTAAAGTGTCTGCCTCCAATGCAGGAGACCCAGGTTCGATCCCTGGGTTGGGAAGATCCCCTGGAGAAGGAAATGGCAATCCACTCCAGTATTCTTGCCTGGAGAATCCCATGGACGGAGGAGCCTAATAGGTTTCAGTCCACGGGGTCGCAAAGAGTCGGACACGACTGAGCGACTTCACCTTACCCTCTGGAATTTTACCGGGGTTTGAATTTAAGGTTTCTAGAACCTACCCTTTCTTTTTTCACCTGAAAATGAGGGCTTTATACCAGTACCTATTTTCCTATCCTCCTTCCTTAATTCCTTAGCAACAGAAAGTGGTGCTAAGGTCCCATTCCTAATTCTTTTCAGAGCCTGGCATGAGATGTCTCTGGCGACACCAGCCCATTCCAAGCGGCACACACCCCTGTGCCCCTCACTGCCCCCTTGCTACTGAGTGTTGCGCCTGAGAACCCGGACGGGCTCCATGGCCCCGAGAGTCCCCCATCAACCTTCTCAAACCTGGATCCCTCGCTACCCCATTTTGTCTTCTTACACCAACACATAGTTTGCCTTTTGGGAACCTGGGCTCCTGCTGACTCAGCGCCTACTCCACCCTGTGGTGGGCCAGCCCCTCCTCACCAGCGCTCCCAACCTCACACTCTGCTCTGAGCTCCCTGAGCGGCACCAGGGGTTTTGCTTTCTGTTTTGTTTGATTTTGTCTCTCACCCTCTTTTCATTTTCACTGGGATCATTCACATTCAGTAATCCAGTTCATGTTTGCCCTCTCCTATCCCCATGAGAAATATTCCCTTTTAGAACCTTTACTTTGGAATCAAACCCATTTTTCCTCTGAAGTACTTGAGGTGAGGTGGGCATCTTCTCCTGTCTTTGATTTTACCCACCCACCACCAGCTTTCTTCCTCAGGGTTCTTCATTTATTTATTTTTTTATTTTTATTGAAATACAGTTGATTTATGGGGCTTCCTTGGTGGCTCAGATGGTAAAGCATCTGCCAGCAATGCAGGAGACCCCGGCTCGATTCCTGGGTTGGGAAGCTCCTCTGGAGGAGGGCATGGCAACCCACTCCAGTATTCTTGCCTGGAGAATTCCTATGGACATGGAGGTGCCTGGCGGGCTACAGTCCATGGGGTTGTGAAGGGCTGGACACAACTGAGAGACTAAGCACGGCACAGCACCCCCTGGGGCAGTGGCAAAGAATCCCCCTGCAGTGCAGGAGATGCAAGAGATGTGGCTTTTATCCCTGGGAGGATCTGGGAAGATCCTCCAGAGTAGAAAATGGCAACCCAACTCCAGTATTTTTGCCTGGCAAATTCCATGGACAGAGGAACCTGGCAGGCTGTAATCCATGGGGTCGTAGAGTCAGACATGACTGAGCAAGCACACACACATATTTGATTTACAATGTTGTGTTAGTTTCAGATGTCCAGCAAAGTGATTCAGTTTTATATATATGCATATATTCTCCGAGGGTTCTCTGATTGCCCTGGAAGTGTAAGAAGGTTTCAGGCTCCTTCTGTAGACTGCAGTCACCCTAAGAGCAGGGATGAGTCCATATTCACATTTGTGACACCACAGACCTTGATCCATCCAGCCCAATGGACACAGGATATTTGTGAAACGAAGCTGGATAACCAGATGCCTTCCTTCTTGTGTTCAGACTGAGGGTTACTTACAGGAACCTTGTCCAGCATTGGTGTGATAAGGGAAAGGGCTGGGAGTCATACAGGCTGCTGGGGAGCCAGAATTTGTTTTCCAGGCACACGTTCCTAGCAGCCCAACCTGCCTTCTCAGGAAGCCTGAGGAATCGAGCTGACAAGGTGGTCCACCATCAGAGGCTTTCTGCTGAACAACTCAGAGGGAGGGAGTCAGTTTATAACCTTCACAGCATCCAGAGCCCAGGCAGCCCCCAATTGGCACTGCTGAACAAGGCTGTAACAGACCCCTGCCTCAGACAGGGTATCAGTGATGGGAAGAAGAAGGGGGAGGGGAGGAGGGAGGGAAAAGAGAGATTGGTGGGTCAGAGAAGGAGGGCAAAGGAGGGGAAGGTGCGGGGAAGGAAGGAGGAGCCAGTCAAGACTCCTGATTCTACCCTCCCACCCCTCCCCCAAATCCCTTTGCAAAGCCATTATCAGGATCGATTTTAATAAATGAAAGATTTACCTGGGTTGAGTAGTGTTTTAACTGGCAGCAATTAATTAATTAACCATCACTAGCCTAGACATCATAATGGGATGATATTTTGATGCTAACACATTACTGAAAAGGACAAACTGTGTTTTTTTTTTTCTTTCAAGGAGTCAATTAATCAGCCCCAAATGAAGACTCAGTCTGCAGTGTCTGCTCGCGGGCACTTTGATAGCCTCCTTTCCCTGGCACCCCACACCTGCTGTGGGACTCTGTGCCCTGGGAAGCAGCGTGAGGCAAGTCAATGTTAACTCAAGATTTAAAAAAATTACAATAGTTAACTTTAAGAAGTCTCTGAGACATCTTCTTCATAATTAATAAATGAAAAATGTTCCTGCAGCTAATCAATAAAGTTGTTAGAGAGAATTGATCAGATGGGGAACTCTTTTTGTGGGTACAATTTTTCACCTATTCAGAACAGAAGACTCCCTGGAGCTCCATCAACTTGATCGACACTTAAGAGTCTGACCCAAAAGGAAAAAAAAAGAAAAATAGAAAGGCGATTAATTAAAATCTCCAGGAGTGACATTTACTTCTATTCTGTGAGTGAAGAGCCAGGTCAGGTGTGCAGGTGGCCACTGCGAACTTCAGGTAGGTTAGGGAGCCAGCAGTGTCTGGGTCGTCTCTCACCCTGAGGCACGCTGGAGCCCCAGCCTCTTCAGAGGAGAGAGACAGGACTGGTCCTCAGAGGGATGACTGTGTCACTCAAGTTGATTAAGGAGCAGGGCAGCCACGTTCTTGCAGGGGGATGCATAGCGTGCTTGCAAATGTGCTGGAAGGGACAGCCTCTTGCAGGTTATTGTAATGTACAAGGTAATCAGCATGTTCAGGAGAAAAGGGGCCTGAGTGTTCCACTTGGCTCCCAGACCAAGTCAGCTGACTTGCATTTTTAGCAAACTCCCCACTTCACAACTCTGTCTGGTTAAGTGTGACAGCTACCGGCGTAGCACCTTCTGATTCGCTACACCTCGCCCGCCCAACGAGGAGATGCTGGCTGATGGTGATGAAATACAGACTGTATCAGACAGGGAAGATGCAAGTCATTTATTGCCGTATGACAAACCACCCAAAACACAGTAGCTTAAAACCACTAAATGCTGAAAACAAACCTCTGTTTAGCCCACGAATCCGCAGGGAAGGCCCTTCTCTGCTCATTGTGGCACCACCTGGGGCAGGAAGTGGGTGGGGCTGAAGAATCTGCTTCCTGGATGATGTACTCACGGGGCTGGTGAGTTGTTGTTTTAATTTTATTTACTTATTTTTATAATCGTATTTATTTATTTTGGCTGTGCTGAGTCTTCGTTGCTGCCCGAGGGCTTTCTCCAGGTGCTGGGCAGGGGCTTCTCCTTAGGGCTTCTCTTGCTGCAGAGCGTGGCTTGCAGGGGCGCTCAGCCTCCAGCAGCTGTGGCGTGCTGGCGCGGTAGTTGCAGTTCTCCGGCTCCAGAGCACAGGCTCAACAGCAGCGGCTCCTGGGCCTCGTTGCCCTGCAGCATGTGGGCTTTTTCCGGATCAGGGATCAAACCCGTGTCTCCTGCACTGGCAGGTGGGTTCTTCACCACTGCCCCTCTGGGGAAGCCTGCTGGTGAGTTGACGTTGTTGGCTGGGAGCTCAGCTGGGACTAACAGCCAGGGACCTCATTCCTCCCCCACGCAGGTCTCTCCACAGGCTGCTCAGGCTTCCTCACAGCGTGATTCCTAGAGACAGTTCCAAGAGACAGAAGATCGAGTCTGTTGCTGGGAAACTGCAGCACCACTGACTCCTGCCATTTTTCCGTTAGTCAGTCCCTCACGGGGCCCAGATTCAAGGAGAGGGGACCTAGATGCTCTGTCCAAGAATTTGGGAAGCATGTTTTGAAACACCCACAATCAGGATACCTGGCAGGAACCCATCTTTGCAATCGGGTTTGTCCTATCAGACGACCCTTTATCTGTCATATCTTAATCAAGATGAGCAGGTTAGGTGCTCCTGCTGTCTGAGGACCTCTGACTCTATATCTGAAGTGAAAGTTGTGAAAGTCACTCAGTCGTGTCCGACTCTTTACGACCCCATGGACTATACAGTCCATGGCATTCTCCAGGCCAGAATACTGGAGTGGGTAGCCTTTCCCTTCTCCAGCAAATCTTCCCAACCGAGGAATGGAACCCAGGTCTCCCACATTGCAGGTGAATTCTTTACCATCTGAGCCACCAGGAAGCCTAA
Organism: Nanger dama; assembly: GCA_917880005.1. Lineage (NCBI taxonomy): Eukaryota > Metazoa > Chordata > Mammalia > Artiodactyla > Bovidae > Nanger > Nanger dama. The sequence goes on from CAKJTW010000029.1 coordinate 5,670,993, forward strand.
GAATACTGGAGTGGGTAGCCTATCCCTCCTCCAGGGGATCTTCCCAACCCAGGGATCGAACCCAGGTCTCCCGCATTGCAGACAAATTCTTTACCAGCTGAGCCACAGGGAAGCCCAAGAACACTGGAGTATATAGGCTGTCCCTTCTCCAGCATATCTTCCTGACCCAGGAATGGAACTAGGGTCTCCTGCATTGCAGGCGGATTCTTTACCAACTGAGCTCTCAGGGAAGCCCAATTCTATGTCTACACATCAGCAATAGGAGAGGTAGAGATCATGGGTGCAAGGAAACTCCTCTGTAAGATCTGTCTTAGCTCTTCAGTGGTTAACATTGTATTGAGATTCCTTCACACATGCCTGAAATTCATGTCCTTGTGGGGCTTATTTAGCTTGACGGCAGTTTTAGGCCAATTTCAGAAATCCCCCTGAGCTCCTGAGAAGGCTGTGGAGGTGAACTCAACTACTGGGCTACGGGCCTGGTTACACTGCCTTTCCCTCCCTCGGGCCTGCCCGCCATGTGGACACAACCACACAGCAGCTTGCTCAGAATCTAAAGGTCATGCTTCAGAAAAAAATGCAGAAAAAAGCATCGCTGCTTCAGTATTATTTTGGTGTCTTCTCTGAGATCTCAAGAGAGCATCAAACATCCCCCAAGCTAGGGAAAGGTGGGGGAGAAGGGACAGAGGGATTTGGCAAGGGCATCTTATTTCCTCTTTCCAGCAGAAGAGAAAGATGCTGCTGCTACCACCTCCCACTGCTAAAGGGGCCCAGGGGACCAATGAGGTCACTCCATCATGCCAGAACCTGGAACCCAGGATGTGGGACTCTTACTAAGACCTCATGTATGTAGGTGTGCAAAGTGTGAGGTGTGCAATGATGCACTTTCTAAACCACCAAGAACAAGCTGATCAACTTGGAGATGTGGTCCCCAAACCCACACAACTGACTCTACGTGTAACTATGATAAAGACCCAGGCACCCTCATCTTCATTTTTTTTTTTCCAGTGAGTGTTTGCCAGGCATCCTTCCAGAGAGGGGTGATCAGGAGAGAGGAAGGACAGGCAGTGGAGACGTGTTGATCTTGTTCGTTAAGAAACTTCTGAGCTCACTGGTGGCATCACAAACCACAGGGAGGTCAGACGGACATCTCAGAAAACGAATGTTGATTAGAACAAGCAAGCTTTTAATATTCCTCTTCATTTATCATTTGAATACATGATTGCATCATTTATAAGCCCATCTTTCTTTACAGAGGGCTACCCTGATAGCTCAGTTGGTAAAAAAATCTGCCTGCGATGCAGGAGACCCCAGTTCCTTTCCTGGGTTGGGAATATCCCCTGGAGAAGGGATAGGCTACCCACTCCAGTATTCTTGGGCTTTCCTTGTGGCTCAGCTGGTAAAGAATCTGCCTGCAATGTGGGAGACCTGGGTTCGATCCCTGGGTTGGGAAAGATCCCCTGGAGAAGGGAAAGGCTACCCACTCCAACATTCTGGCCTGGAGAATCCCAAGTTCATGGGGTTGCAAAGAGTCAGACATGACTGAGTGACTTTTGCTTTCAGTTTCTTTACATAATAGATGCATTCCAATGAAGGCCAATGGAGAAATATCTTTCTAAACAAATTTTATTTTACATGTGCAACTAAAGGTGCTTATTTAAAGGACTCAAGATAAATTATATTTCTAATGATCTGAATTGTCAATGCATAATATCCTCTTCCTCCATGCTTTTATCTTAAAAAAATCAAGATATTCTTTGATATCATTTTCAGTTCTAATATTCCATGATCCTAGGAACTTGTGAAAACTTTGTAGAATCTGAAAGTCAACAAACCAAAGAGGCCCTATTCCTGGATTTGAGACTGCCCTGTTACTCTTATGGTTATACAATGAGCTTTTAAGCACAGACCTACAAGCCTCTCTAACAATTAAAAAGGTTTGGGCTTCATAAACGTTTAAGGGGACTCATGCTATTGCAGTGTCAGTGCAAACTGGAGAGTCTATTTGTCAGAACTCTTTTAGTTAGTTTCAGTTGACCAATACCCCACTTATCCTGAATTTTAAAAAGTGTGGGACTAAGGGTGGTTACAGGAAAGTTTAAGAGATGAATCGTCAAGGATAGACTGGTCCTGAGTCTTCAGTGGAATCCTCAGATAGCCCCTCTCTCTGCTGGCTATATTGTCCTCTGTATTGACTTTATCCTCAACAGGCTGTCTCTACACGGTGGCAAAGAGGGCCGCCAGCAAAGGCAGTCTTATGTATCCACCCGGCAACCTGACCTGAAAGGATTCCCTGGAAGGATATGACTCGGGCCACATGTCCAACTGTGAAAAATCACTTGGGAGACTGGTTGGGCCTGGGTCACGTGACTGGGGATGGGGCCAACCCCACTCTGGACCACTCGGAGGGAATGAAACAAGTAGGAGGGAAATGGGGATGCCGTGATAAAATGAAAGGGAAACAATGTTGGGCAGACAAAAACAAGCTCTTTGCCCCCAAAAGAATGCACGTTCCTTGTATTCGTGCCCTAGCACTGCTGCAAACTTCGTGCCTTGAAACAACAGAAATTTATTCTCTCACAGTTCTGGCAGCCAGAAATCTGAAGTCAAGTGGCTGGCAGGGTTACACGCCCTCCGAAAGCTCTAGAGGAGAATCCTTCCTGGCCTCTTCTGGCTTTTGGAGGTTCCTGGCATTCCTTGAGGGCGTCCCTAGTGGCACAGTGGTAAAGAATCTGCCTGCCAATGCAGGAGGCACAAGAGGCGTGGGTTCGATTGCAACAGCGTTAACTCCAGTCTCTGTATGTCTCCACTTTCAGGTGACCTTCCTTGTTTATCTCTGTGTATCTATCTTCTCTATCTTCTGATTTTAAGGACACTAATCCCTGGATTTAGGACCCACCCTAACCCTTATGGCAGAAAGTGAAGAGGAGCTAAAAAGCCTCTTGATGAAAAGTGAAAGAGGAGAGTGAAAAAGTTGGCTTAAAGTTCAACATTCAGAAAACAAAGATCATGGCATCAGGTCCCATCACTTCATGGGAAATAGATGGGGAAACAGTGGAAACAGTGTCAGACTTTATTTTGGGGGTCCAAAATCACTGCAGATGGTGACTGCAGCCATGAAATTAGAAGACACTTACTCCCTGGAAGAAAAGTTATGACCAACCTAGATAGTATATTCTAAAGCAGAGACATTACTTTGCCAACTAAGGTCCATCTAGTCAAGGCTATGGTTTTTCCAGTGTTCATGTATGGATGTGATAGTTGGACTGTGAAGAAGGCTGAATGACAAAGAATTGATGCTTTTGAACTGTGGTGTTGGAGAAGACTCTTGAGAGCCCCTTGGACTGCAAGGAGATCCAACCAGTCCATTCTGAAGGAGATCAGCCCTGGGATTTCTTTGGAAGGAATGATGCTAAAGCTGAAACTCCAATACTTTGGCCACCTCATGCGAAGAGTTGACTCATTGGAAAAGACTCTGATGCTGGGAGGGATTGGGGGCAGGAGGAGAAGGGGACGACAGAGGATGAGATGGCTGGATGGCATCACGGACTGGATGGACGTGAGTCTGAGTGAACTCCGAGAGATGGTGATGAACAGAGAGGCCTGGTGTGCTGCGATTCATGGGGTCGCAAAGAGTTGGACACGACTGAGCAACTGAACTGAACTGAAACTCAGGAAGGATTTACCTTGAGATCCTCAACTAATTACATCTGCAAAGACCCAGGTTCTCAACAAGATTACATTCTGAGGTTCTGGGTGTACATGAATTGAGGACACAGGGAGGATGCTCTTGACATCATCTCATATTTCATAAACACACACACGTAAAATTCAGCATACATTTTCAGGAGGCTCGTAGAATCACTCAGTTCCATCAGTAGCTCATCAAAAGGAATATGGACCAAAAATTAAGATACCTAGATTAGGATTTCTCAGCCTCAGCATATCAACATTTTAGGCTGGATAACTCTGCTGTGGGGGCTGTCCTGTGCATTGTAAAATGTTTAGCAGCATCTCTTGTTGGGACCTAACAAATGCCATGCTAGGCTTCAGGGACTAAGATAGGCCTTCTGGGAAAAGCTGAGTCATTGCCCAGTGAGGTCAGCCCTGCAGATACCAGGACTTGTCCAATCAGCATACCCCCCATAACCTGGTTTGAGTTTATCAGGACGTAAAAGACATCCCCCTGCAGCCAATAAAGATTAACCAATTAGTAAATACAAGGAAACCCCTGCAGCCAATAAAGATTAGCCAATCAGCCCTTGCCAATTCCCTGTAAACCTATAAATACAGCTGTAAATGTGGGCTTGGGGCTCTTGCTCCACTCCACTTCGTTGGATGTGGTGGGAGAGCCCTAGCTCGAGCTAGAAATAAAACCCCTTCATGCTTTTGCATTACCGTGGTTGACTTGTTCATTCGGTCAGATCGGAGACTCAGACTCGGAGCATAACACTCTGACTCCTACTCACCACATGCCAGACAAGACAATAAGAATGTCTTCTGATATTCATATGTCCCCCCGGTGGGGGGGCAAAACTGTGCCCAGTTGAGAACCACTGGCCTATATCATACCTTTGTGCTATCAGATTGGACTGTGCCTAGTGATCCAGCAGTCCTGGGTACACAGGCCAGGGGTTCACATAGAGTATCAGGTGCAAGGGTGCTTGGCAGTGCTGTGGCAGTCGGAACACATTCCAGGTACCCATCACTGTGGGTAGTTAATAAGGCGAGTGTGATTTAAGGAAGCCTTTTATGCCACATGGGCCTCCTGGTGGCACAGATGGTAAAGAATCTGCTTGCAATGCAGGAGACCCAGGTTCGATCCCTGGGTGAAGAAGATCCCCTGTAGAAGGGAATGGCTACCCACTCCAGCATTCTTGCCTGGAAAATTCCATGGACAGAGGAGCTTGTGGGCTACAGTACATGGGGTCTCAGAGAGTCAGACATGACTGAGCAACTAACACTTTCACAGTGACCCTTCTGTTATATCACATGTTCCTTTCTCTTCAGACCCAACAAGTCTCTCCTCCAGGAACCATGTGACTAGGCCAACACTTCAAAATGTCTCAAAGCTTCAACTTGGTTTTTTAAAATATAAGTTCTGTGGCCAGATTTGTTCAGCCTTCCCCTCAAGGCTTACACTCTTCTTTGGTTCACAAACCCCTTTTGGGGATGAAACCATTCAACCCATTTTTACTTGCCTCCAGAAGTTGCTTGATGCTTTGCACTCTAATACCATCCAAATCACCCTACATTTATTAAATATGTAATACTATTACCTGGAATTTATTTGTTAACTCTACAGAAGATGTATGGAGATTGTTTGAGATAAAAATAAATGTTTAATTCTTAAGAAAATAATCTATTTTTAGCAAGAAAATATAATTTAACTCAGTTGTCCTGCATAAATAGGAAATCTGATTATCCTTTGATCTTACTTTTCCTTTTTAAAATTTAATTCACAGAGAGATGACCAATTATGGATGACCCCACAGCTTAATAACATATCTGTTAATGTTCTAGGGGGAAAAAAGCCACGGAATTAAATTAAGTATTAACGGGGTTTGAATTGATTTGAGGAACTGAAACAAATAGCTAAAATACCCTAATGTGATCTAGTTCTTTGTATTTTTACTGCTCAGACTGACTGCAAGCTTGGGAATAAAGAGGAGCTCAGTCCTCACACCTTCAGAATCCCTTTCCCCTGGGTCACGCAATGGTACTAGATGCTTGGTTGCATGTAAATTATAATAAACACAGGGCTTCCCTGGTAGCTCAGTGGCAATGAACTCACCTGCCAATGCAGGAGAGAGACTTGGGTTCAGTCCCTGGGTGGGGAAGATCCCCTGGAGAAGGAAATGGCAACCCACTCCAATACTCTTGTCTGGGAAATCCCATGGACAGAGGAGCCTGGCGGGGCTATAGTCCATGGGGTCGCAAAGGAGTGGGGCCCAAGTGAGTGACTAAACAACAGCCATAATAATGAACACAATAGCCAAAGTGGGAGCTGGAGTTGGACCATAGAGTTGCTCATTCATTCCTTCCTTCATTCCTTCATCTGTTCGTCCATTCAGTAAACATCCACAGCGCACCTAACTGGGCCAGACATCACTCTAAGTCCTAGAGATTTAGAGCCCTCAAAATAGCCCCTATCCTCAAGGAGCTGCCAGAATGGGGAGGGCGGGCAGGCACATAAGCAAATCCCGTAGCCCCGTGCCACTGCGATGCTGGTGAGTGGCGTGTAGAGAACAGTGGGGACACCAGGCTGGCAGGTCTATCTGGGAAGTGTCAGGAAAGCTCTTGCAGAGAAGGTGAGCCTTACGCTGGCATGGCGGGGTTTGAAGAACACCAGGAGGAGATGCCTACTGTGTGGATGGATGCTGAGATTTGGAGAGTAGAAGAAAAGCCTGTCCTGGAGATACTGACCCAATGGTCATTAGCTTTTTTTTTTTTTTCTTAATTGAAGTATAGTTGATTTACAATGCTGTGTTTCTGGTGTACAGAAAAGTGATTCAGTTACAATATACATATATAATAAACCAAAACAAAGCCATTGTGAATGCTGCGTGCATGTATTATTTTTCACACTCTTTTTCATTATAGGTTATTACAGATACTGAATATAGTTACCTGGGCTATAGACCTTGTTGTGTATCTATCCTCTGTGTAATAGCTTACATCTATTAATGCAATCTATTAATTACATCATCTGTAATCCCAACTGCCTCCCCGCTGGCAACCACAAGTCCACTCTCTATGCCCATGAATTTGTTTCTGTCTCATAGATAGGTGTCATATTTTACATTCCACATACAAGCGATACCCTATGGGATCTCTTTCTCTTTCAGACTTCACTTCGTGTGATGTTCTCTAGGCACATCCATGTTGCTGCGATGGCTTTATTTTGTTCTCTTTTATGGCTGCTAAGAGTCAGACACGACTGAGCAACTTCACTTTCACTTTTCTCTTTCCTGCATTGGAGAAGGAAATGGCAGCCCACTCCAGGGCTCTTGCCTGGAGAATCCCAGGGCTGGGGGAGCCTGGTGGGCTGCTGTCTGTGGGGTCACACAGAGTCGGACACGACTGAGGCGACTCAGCAGCAGCAGCAGTGCTCCACTGAAGATACGCACCCCGTCTTCTCTATCTGTTCATCGTCAGTGGGCGTTCAGGTTGTTCCCATGTCTTGCTGCTGTGAACAGCGCTGCTATAAACACAGGGGCGCATGCATTTCCTTAATTATAGTGTTGGCAAGGTATATGCTCAGGAGAGTGGGCTTGCTGGATCAAACGGTAGCTGTTTTCTGAAGAAACTTCATACTGTGTTTTACAGTGGCCGCAGAGATTTACATTCACACCAACAGTGTGGGAGGGTTCCCTTTTCTCCACACCCTCTTCAGCATGTTGCTTGTAGACTCTAATGATGGTGGTCCTTAGCTTTGAGGTAGTTCTGTTAAGCTGAGGTGCAGCTGAGATCTTGCAGATAGCGCCTCAGAAGATGAGGGTGAATGAGAGCTGGTCTGAGCCTTAGCCAGCAGAGGGGACCAGGGCAGGACCTTTGGAACTGAGGGCAGTTCCCCAGGCCAAGACACTTGAGGAAGCTTCCGAGTCCAAGAACACAGCTCTGGACTCAGAGAATTGTTGTTCAGTCACTAAGTCATATCCATCTCTTTGTGACCCCATGGACTGCAGCACGCCAGGCTTCCCTGTCCTTCACCATCTCCTGGAATTTGCTCAAATTTGTGTCCTTTGAGTCGATGATGCTATCTAACCATCTCATCCTCTGCCGTCCCTTTTCCCTCCTGCCTTCAGTCTTTCCCAGCATCAAGGTCCTTTCCAATGAGTCAGCTCTTTACATCAGACAAAGCTGAGTTCTAACAGCAGTTGTGCAGCCTTGAACAGACTGCTTAATCTCTGTTTGGTTCAGTTTCCGTAACTGCAGAAAAGGAGTATTAATAACACCTTCCTCAGAGTTGTTGGAAGAAATAAATGACGTAATATTTATAAAACAATGCCTGGCACACAGCATATGATCACTGAACACCAGCTATTGCCATCACAGTATTATTAAAATGGATGTGAAAGAGTAGGGAAAACTTTAACCCTTTAACTACTAGATTGTAACATAAGCTTTTGTTTATTCAAGAAATATTTATCAAGTGCCTGTGATATGCCAGGCATGGTTTTGGGTGCTAGCAGGCCTGAAGAGCTTAAACAGAAGTTAAGAATGCAAGGAATCTGTTAACTCCTTTGGGGGAAAAATGTATCTTTATTTTCACTAAAGTAATTAAACTTTAGCGTTCCTTCAGTTATGAATGTAGGCGACAAACAGCAGTATTAGCAATACCGGTTTGTCACCAAAAAATATATATTTATATATTTATATATTTTTCATGTCACACTACAGCTATTGCAGATACCTGGGAATAATTATTAGAAATAGCATTACTTCAAAATTAGGGACTTGGCAGACCATGTAGATACCATTATTGTATGTGCTACTAAAGAAGCATATATTCCAGTGTCATAAATTTGTGGGCTTTTCTGTATTTCCATAGCCATATTTCAATATTGGTTTCCTTTGTAAAACTAGACAGGCGACCCTCAGTATCCACGGGTTTTCCCATCTATGGATTCAACCAATCCAGACTGTATTGGATTGGATGCATTTCCAGCACTTTATTCTGAGATGAGATCTGTAGGCTTCATCAGATCGCTAATAGGGTCATGCGACATTAAAAAAAAATTCTTAAGAACACCTGGTACATATCCAAGTCTGGGAGAGACGGGCAAAATACAAACTACATTAATAATGTCAGGTAGTGATAAGCTCGATGGGCATGAGTTTGAGTAAGCTCCGGGAGTTGGTGATGGACAGGGAGGCCTGGCGTGCTGCAGTCCACGGGGTCTCAAAGAGTCAGACACGACTGAGTAATTGAACTGAGTGATAAGCTCAATGAAGACCAAAATGCTGGGGAAAGGCACAGAGCCCGGTGGGTTGATTTAAACAGCGAAATCAAAGAAGTCTTCCCTAAGGAGGTGACATTCAAGCATGGTCCTGCAGGAAGGCCGGGAGAGTCATGAGTGTATCTTATGAAGAGAGGAATCTGAGCTAAAGGGGGCAGCAAGGTGAAGGCTCAGAGGCAGGAGGGCGCGGGGCTCAGATCTGGGGTGGAGCTCGTTAGACAGGGGGCTAAGAAGGAGCCTTGAGGCACAGAGAAAATTTGAGCCACAGTCTGGGTCCCCAGCTCCTGGTCAAGTGGGAGCACATAGTAGGCACTCAACAAATAAGCATCCAAGGGAACTAATTCACCTCCCAGGTGAAGCTGGAGTTACTTCCCAGGCAAAGTCTGGTGGCTGACCCTGGGTGTGGGACTTCAGTCCCGGAAGAGCGAACCTTCCCGTCACTCAGCCCCAGCACTCCTGGCCCAGGGGAGCTGCAGGGTGAGCCCCAAAGAGTGTAAACGAGGTCTGAGAGGCTTCCCAGGGTCTACATAGAGCCGAAGACACAGGCTCCTTTTTCCCCAGTTGTGAGCTAATAAAACAATGGATACTCTAGCCGCCCCACCGTCGCCCACCACTGCGCAAGTAACTCCACTGCCTGCCAACAGTGGGCTCTTTGAAGTTCACACAGTGACGGGCAGCCACACGTGGAATAGTCATCCCATAACTAACGGTCACTGAGCCATCTTTTCTGACAGCTTGACTCATTTAATTCTCACCGGAAAACTTTCTGAGGTAGAGAGCATCATGAGCCCCACTTCACAAATGGGGAAACGAAAGCCTAGAAAAGTTAAGTAGCTGGCCCTAGTTGCTAGGGGCTTCCTGGTGGCTCAGATGGTAAAGAATCCAGGAGATTCTTTGGCAATGGCAATGAGGGAGACCTGAGTTCTGATCCTGGGTTGGGAAGATCCCCTGAAGGAGGGCATGGCAACCCACTCCAGTATTCTTGCCTGGAGAATCCCATAGACAGAGAGGCCTAGAAGGCTACAGTCCATGGGGTCACAAAGAGTTGGACACGAGTGAGCAACTAAGCACAGCACAGCATAGCACCTAGGACCGGTAAGTAGTTGGGCTGGTAATGGATCTCAGGCATCTGACGCCAGAGGGTCCTGCCTCTTCCTCTTCACCGGCACCCTGAACTGGCTCTGAGTGCTGCTCCCTCGGGGAACCCTACTGCCAAGGCCAGGAGGACCTGGGGCAGAGTGCCAGCAGCTGCTTAGGAAGGACTCCAAGCAGACAACCTTTGGCTGCCTTCTATCCCACCCCCCTCCTCCAGGTGGGGCTGCGGGAGCCAAGAGACCAGAATTTCAGGTAGGTGGGAAAGGATTCCCAAATGGCAAGAACCCTAGCTAGTTGACTGCAGAGGGGCAGGCTTAACAGAAACTTGTTACTTGGTGTGCTGACACCCCAGGATTGCCCAGAAGGTCTCGCAAGCAGCCCCAGGCTTATCTGACAAAACCGCATCCCCTCCCACAGTGGGCTCAAAGGTCGGTTTTGATCTGGGTACCGCTCAGCTCTCCTCCCCGAGGACTGCAGAGGTGAGACCTCACAGCAGCTGGGCAGCGTCCTGCCTAAGCCTGCACCGGCCCCACTGGGAGGCATGGAGGCCGTTCCCACCATCACTGGGGCACTATGTGGAGAGATGGGGTCCGTGAGGGCTCTCCCTCAAGTGGAAATGAATCAGGCACTCTTTAAAAGGAGGACATAGTTGACTTTCAGAGTGGGACACAACCTTACAATCCAGTCCTCCAAACTGTAAGAAAACGCCACGGGAAGAAAAAGCCACCTCTAGGGACCGTTGATGAAAGCCTTTATTGGGTGGTCGCTCTCGGGCAGAACCCCGGGGGCGGGTAAGCAAAGAGACAAAGGGAGTCTGCAAGATATGCAAGGTGGGGCGAGGTTTTTATAGCCAGGGCTGGCGTTCAAGCCAGGTCTCGCCATATAGGGGAAAAAAAGCACGGGCTACAGCGGTGGTTGGTGTCCAAGGGCTTGGTGTTGGCACCTGGTTGGGTCAAGATACAGGGGGTTGGTCCCGGAAGTCTGGTCTGCTCTCGGTTCTTGTTTGGGCGTTGGCCAACTGCCCGTGTTGGCCTGATGTCTTTTTGTGGTCATGTGTCTATGTCAGCTGGCCTGACCTTTCACAAACGAGAACAGGTGAAATGAGAGAAGATAGAAGGAACTGCCTTTTATGACCCAAACCAGATGACAGAAAGTTCAGTTCAGTCGCTCAGTTGTGTCCGACTCTTTGCAACCCCATAGACTGCAGCACTCTAGGCCGCCCTGTCCATCACCAACTCCTGGAGCTTATTCAGACTCGCGTCCATTGAGTTGGTGATGCCATCCAACCATCTCATCCTCTCGTCCCCTTCTCCTCCTGCCTTCAATCTTTCCCAGCATCAGGGTCTTTTCAAATAATCAGTTCTTCTAGTCAGGTGGCCAAAGTATTGGAGTTTCAGCTTCAGCATCTGTCCTTCCAACGAATATTCAGGACTGATTTCCTTTAGGATGGACAGATAACAGAAAAGAGATCTCTGAATCCCAGGGCCCTGACCTCCTAATCCAGCACCTTGCCCACAACCCAGTAGGGCCATGTAGCTTTTCTATGATGGTGAACAACCCTGTCACCTCCCCACCACTTGCCCAAGCTCCAAAACAGGGCTGTGGAGTGGATTCAGAGAAGGAGGAGGGAGTAAAAGGAACCTCCAGTGACTTTCTGGAGGTGTTTCGGGAGAGTGATGGGGCTCTCTGGCAGAGAGTACTGCCAACTGCATGTAAACAAGCGGGAAGGGACGGCCATTCCCCCAGACGTTCAGGGACGGATACTTCAAGCAAGAGGCAGAGGCACTGACAAGTGTACAACCATCCGCTTTCTGGCACCAGTAGGGTCTTCTGGGAACAGCACAGTATAGGAGCCCAGGGACACCGGGGCCTTTTAAGGCAATGGAAACCTCTTCCTGTGCATGCGTGAGGGGGAAAGGCAATTTCTTGGTGGCACCTGGATCAGAATGGGAAGAGGCTGGTTAGCACGTGCACTACAATCCCGGGAGTAGACTGTCCTGGTTTCCATGTTTTACCTGTAGGGCTTCTTCAAAACCATAAATTCTTGGTCCATATAGCCCCTGGGTTAACTGTCAGAGTATGCTCACTTCGTGATAAGGACACAGGGCCTGTGGTCAGACAAGGGCCCCTGGGATAAGAAATAGATGACCATGCCCAGGTCTGAAGAGCAAGGTTGTGGGCTGTTTTGTCCCAGTCAAAGCAGCTGCCTCGCCACTGTGTGTGTGTGGTTTTTTTTCTTTTTTTTGGAGCAGTTTTAGATTTACAACAAAACTGAGAGGGAGGTAGAGATTTCCCACATACCCCCTGCTCCAAAACACATGAATAGCCTCCCCTGTTAACCAGCATCACTCACTAGATTGGTACAGTTGTTACCAAGGATGATCCTATGTTAACACATTATAGTCACCAAAATCTACAGTTTGCCTTAGGGATCACGCTTGGTGTTGTGTGTTCTATGGGTTTGCGTGAATATTAATATATAATGGCAGGTGTCCATTATTATGGGATCAAGTATTTTCACTGCCCTAAAAATGCTCCGTGCTCTCCTTACGCCTCTCTCCCCTTCTATCCACCCTTTGTAACCACGGATCTTTTTCACTGTCTTTGTTGTTTTGCCCTTTCCAGATGTCATACAGTTAGAATCACAAAGGATGTGGCCGTCTCCATCGACCTACTGAAGGACATCTTGGTTATCTCCAAGCTGTGGCAGTTATAGTTAAAGTGGCTACAGTTATATGTACGGACATGAGTTTTCAGCTTCTCTGGGCAAAGACTGCAGGACATGATTGCCGGGTGGTATGGTAAGAGTAAGTTTAGTTTTGTAGGAAACCAGCAGTCTTCCAGAATGGCTGGGCCATTTTGCATTCTTGGCAACAGTGTAACAGAGCTCCTGCCCCCCCTGTCCTCTTTGGCACTTGGTGTTGTCAGTGTTCTGGATTTTGTCCTTTTTAATAGGTGTGTAGTGGTTTCTCGTTGTTGTTTTAATTTGCATTTCCCTGTTGACGAGGATGTGGAGCAGCTTTTCAAAAACTTTTCTGTCATCTGTGTATCTTCTTCAGTGAGGTGTCTATTGAGGTCTTTGGTCTGTTTTTAAAACCAGATTATTTTCTTATTGTAAAGTTTTCAAAGTTCTTGGTATATTTTGGATAACCTTCCTTTATCAGATGTGTCTTTTACAAATATTTTTTTCCCAGTCCATGGTTTGCCTCTAATTCTCTTGACATTGTCTTTCACAGAGCAGAGGTTTTTAATTTTAATGAAGTCTAGCTTATCAATTATTTCTTTCATGGATCATGTCTTTGGTGTTATATCTGAAAAAGCACCATCATACCCAAGGTTCTCTAGGTGTTCTCTTATATTATTTTCAAGGAGTTTTATACTTTTACATTTTCTATTTAGGTCTCTGACCCATTTTGAGTTAATTTTTGTGGAGGTCTGTCGAGGTTAATTTATTTTGCATGTGGATGTTCAGTTGATCCAGCACCATTTGTCAAAGACATTATGTTTGTTTAATTATGTTGCCTTTGCTCCTTTGTCAAAGATTAGTTGACTATTTATAGGGTCCACTGTGTTTCATTTTAACTTTTTATTACAGAAATTCTCAAACACATACAAAAACAAACTCCCCTGTAGCTGTCTCCCAGCTTCAACAATTACCCAGTTTGGTCAGTCTTGTTTTATCTTCATTCTTTTCCCTGTCACCCCACACTGTATAGCAGATTCCCGATGAAACACCTACAACTCAGTAGCAAACAACTAATCTAATTGAAATATGGGCAAACTACCTGAACAGGCACTTCTCCAAAGAAGACACACAAATAGCCAACAGATTAACAAAAGGTGTGTGTTTGTTGCTCAGTCATGTCCGACTCTTAGTGAACAAAAAGGTGCTCATCACTAATCATCAAAGAAATGCAAATCAAAGCTACATTGAAATGAATATTGTGTATTAATGCATATATACAGAATCCAGGAAAATGGTACTGATGAATCTATTTGTAGGGCAGGAACAGAGATGCAGACGTTGAGAATGGACTGTGGACACAGCAGAAGGAGAGGGCGGGACAAACTGAGAGTATGTGTATGCACCGACATATACACACTGCCACGTGTGAAACGGATAGGGAGCAGGAAGCGTTGTGTCGCACAGGGAGCTCTGCTCAGGGTTCTGTGGTGAGCCAGAGGGGTAGGATGGGGATAGGGAGGGAGGGAGACTCAAGAGAGGGGATACATGTGTACTTACACCTGATTCACGCTGTGCAGCAGAGACTAACACAACGCTGTAAAGCAATTATCCTCCAATTAAAAAATAAATAAATAAAAACCAATGTGAAGACAAAAAGAAAAAACAATCTCATGAGATACCACTTCACACCTGTTAGAATGTGAGAGTCACTCTCATCAAAAGACGAGAGTGGACAAGAATATTTGAGGATGTGGAGAAAAAGGAAGCTTCGTGCACTGTCGGTGGGAATACAAACTGGGGCAGCCACTGTGAAAACAGCATGGAGGTTCTCCTAAAAATTACAAAGAAAACTACCATGATCCAAGAATCCTACTTCTGGCTGTAAACGTGAAAGAAATGAAATCAGTATCTTGGAAGATACTTCCATTCCAGTACTTACAGCACATTCCTGATGACACACCGGTAGCTGTCCACGTGAAGTGTTATTCACAGTAGCCAAGACGTGGAATGGCAAAGGAAGCGGCAACCCAATCCAGTATTCCTGCCTGGGAAACCCCATAGGCACAGGAGCCTGGCAGGCTACCCTCCACGGAGTCGCAAAAAGTCCAACATGACTTAGAGGCTGAACAACAACAAAGACACAGAATTAGCCTAAGTGTCTCTCCAGTCCAAGGACGACCGGATGGAGAAAAAGGCGGCGTATATACAATGGAATAATATTTAGAGCATATAAAAGTGGAAATTCTGTCATTTGCAATAATACGGATGAACCCTGAGGACATTATGCTAACTAAAGCAAGCAGATACAGAAGGACATATGCTGTATTGTCTCACTTATATGTGGAATCTGAAAAAAATCAAACTCATAAAGACAGAGAGTATAATGGTGGCTACCAGGAGGTGGGTGGGGAAAATGGAGAGATGTTGGCCAAAGGGGACAAACTTCCAGTTATCATTTCTGTTCAGTCACTCAGACGTGTCCAACTCTTTGCAACCCCATGGACTACAGTACACAAGGCTTCCCTGTCCATCATCAACTCCCAGAGCTTACTCAAACTCATGTCCATTGAGTCAGTGATGCCATTCAACCATCTCATCCTCTGTCATCCCCTTCTCCTCCTACCTTCAATTTTTTCCAGCAACAGGGTCTTTTCCAAGGAGTCTGTTCTTTGCATCAGGTGGCCAAAGTATTGGAGCTTCAGCTTCAGCATCAGTCCTTCCAATGAATATTCAGGACTGATTTCCTTTAGGATTGACTGGTAGTAGTCATGTATGGATGTGAGAGGTGGGCCATAAAGAAGAAGGCTGAGTGCTGAAGAAGTGATGCTTTTGAACGGTGGTGTTGGGAGAAGACTCTTGAGAATCCCTTGGACTGCAAGGAGATCAAACTTCCAGTTATAGGATGAATAAATTCTGGGGATCTAATGTACAGCAAGGTGATGATTATAGTTAATAATATTGCATTGTAAGTTGTTAAAGGGATAGATCTGAAGTATTCTCACCATACTCTCACACACACGTACACTAATTACCTCACCTCACAAAAGCTGAAGCAATTGATGTGTTCATTAATTTGACAGTGGACATCATTTTGGATTCCCGGGTGACTCAACGGCAAAGAATCTGCCTGCCAAGCAGAAGAGGGCTGCCCAATAGGAGTCATGGGTTCGATCCCTGGGTCGGGAAGATTCCTGGAGAAGGAAATGGCAACCTACTCCAGCATTCTTGCCTGGAAAATTCCATGGAGAGAGAAGCCTGATGAGCTACAGTCCATGGGGTGGCAAAGAGCAGGACACGACTTAGTGACCAAACAACAACCACCAAAAATCATTTCTCAGCAACGCACAGATCACTGCATTGCTCACCGCTGAAAAATCATGTCGCACAGCCTGCTGCTGCTGCTGCTAAGTCACATCAGATGTGTCCGACCCTGTGTGACCCCACAGACGGCTGCTCACCAGG
This sequence comes from Nanger dama, assembly GCA_917880005.1. Taxonomy (NCBI): domain Eukaryota; kingdom Metazoa; phylum Chordata; class Mammalia; order Artiodactyla; family Bovidae; genus Nanger; species Nanger dama. Next base: position 5,687,196 of record CAKJTW010000029.1, read on the forward strand.
CTCCCCTGTCCCTGGGGGTGCCATTGCCTTCTCCAATGCATGGAAGTGAAAAGTGAAAGTGAAGTCACGCAGTTGTGTCCAACTCTTGGTGACCCCATGGACTGCAGCCTACCAGGCTCCTCCACCCATGGGACTTTCCAGGCAAGAGTACTGGAGTGGGGTGTCATTGCCTTACAGCCTAATATATTTAATTTTTATTTGTAAATTATATATCAACAAAGCTAGGAAAAAACCAAACTCTGGACATTGCATCACTTCATCTATAAACAGTCAAGTGTATATTTCTAGTTAAGAAAGACTTTTTGAAACATAACCATGATAGCATGATCATGCCTAACAACCAGTCCATGATCAGACTTTCCCAGTGGCCTCAAAAGTGTGGTTTTACAGTTGGTTTGTTCAAAGCAAGATCCAAACCAGGTCCACATAGAGGATTCGACTGATGTGCCCGTTAAGTCTCTTTCACTCTTATTAAATAAACAACCAAAAAACCACATGTGTGGTCAAGAGGACTTGGCTCTTGACCCCCTGGCAGCCCTTCACCACTCCTGCTCTGTGACCCTTGACATTATCCGCCAGCCACCGAGCTTTCCACCTAGGTTTGCTGACAACCTCAGTGCGAGAGACCACGTCCATCGGGGAGATGCAAATGGCGGGCGTCCGCCGGGGTCTGACTCGTCTCTGTCTGCACAGCGCCTGACTCTGTGTAGTAGGTGGTCAATCCCCGCTGGATGACGCTGTTCCATCAAATCCTCTCCTAACAGTGGGTTTTGGGGAAAGAGGAGCTACCCTTAAAAGCAGGCTTGCAAAGGTTTCAAGCAGAAAATGAAAAAAACAGAACACCAATAAACTTATATCCTATTTACCAGCAAGGCATGTTTCTTAATGCTTTACCTGTATTAACTCATTTAATTCTTGCAATAACCCCATGGACATAGAGACTACACTGTTTTGCTGGTGGGGAAGTTGAGATATACAGCCGTGAAGTGACTTGTTCAAGGTCACACAGCTAGAAGGTGTGGAGAAACGGAACCCAGGGAGTCTGGCTTGTAACTCCCTACACTGTGTGCTTGGGACGCCAAAATACAAGCAGAGTGGGTTTAGTTGTGTGCTTGGGGCTGCTTCTGAACACTCAATGGAACCTCACCAGAGAGGCAAGGAGGTGATCTCAAGAGTGTTTAATTTTCATATTTGGATGGGAAGGACCAGAAACCGCTGACCATCGGGCACTAGGGGACCCATGCAGTGCATGGTCTGGAGTGGAGGGATTGCAGCAGAAAAGCCAGGGAAGCCCACCCCCGAGGGGAAGCCCCCTGCACGCCCCCGCCACGCCAGGGGAAGCCTCACCTCTCTTTGCCTGGGGTGCTGCCTTTGGCCACGACCTTTCTGCAGAGAACTGCAATGCCCCAGAAAACATACCTCACTGTTCCAGTTTTTGAATGACTGTGACATCAAGAGTTCTAAAACCAGAGACCACTAGTGCACTGAAAACAGGGTTTCTTGAGGGCAAACTCCAAGGCCATGCTTGCCATTTCTTAGCTTGCAGCCCCGCCCCAGCCAGAGCAGCAGTAGCAGGTGTGGTGAGGCGGGAGGAGGTCAAGAAGGGGACCCTGCGGCCCCCAAGAGTCAAGGCCGGGCCTTCGAAGGAGCCAGCCTCCTGTCAGCGGAGGGCCCAGCGGGCTGGAAGGAGCTGGCTTAATAAATGCTTTCACTTTGGCATTTGGAGGCGGGCTGACCCGGGCGGGCCCCCGGGCACTCTGCAGGGCTGAGGGCCCGCTGACGCTTCCCTGCCCTTTCCAAGGTGTTCTCCTGACAGCTGCTACCTGGAGACCGAGGGGTCAGAGCAGCCGCTGGGCAAGGTGGTGACCTTCTGGATCCGGATCAGTTAATGAACCTGGCCGGCCCCGGGGGCCCCGGGGCTGCCCGCTCTGTGTGGCTTCTGCCCAGCTCCTCTCGTTCTTTTTGATCCCCTTCCTCCCCCTCCCGCTTCCCATGACGCCTGACATTTCTAAGGCCAAGTTTGGTTACAAGCAATTAGCCTGTGTCAGGGAGCTGGGGAGACGAGCTGCTGCCGGACAGGGCTGGGAGGAGCAGGAGGGCGGCCTGGGAGCAGGCCGAGAGGACCCTGCCCAGGAGGTCGGGCCAGGCCCCGTGCTGACAGTGGGTCAGGGGCTCCAAGCCCGGGAGGCTCTCCAGGGGCCACCGCCCTCGGCTCCACACAGCCCAGACAGGGGTCTGCCAGGACCCTCTTCCTGATCCTAGTCTGGAAACTCAGTCTCCCAACCTGAAGCTCCCAGATCCTGTAAGTGCTCAGGACCTGTTTTCAGTTGTTGAAGAGAGACAGACCGTGGACGCACGTATTCACAATAAGCTGTATAGGTGTGTGTGTGTTGTATAAACATATTCGTGATTTTTACTATTTTTTAACTTTGCCTGGAATTGTTTGTCCACTCCATATGTTGTCTAGACTAGACACTCAGTTATCAATGATGTGTGCTGACTGACAGAAACCAGGAGCCTAACGTGTTTCTGAATCAGTGCATTTCGTGGAGGAGACCACGTACTTCACATGCGGGGTGCTGGGGGAGAGCCTTGGGGAGACGGGGCATCGAGTCTACCGAGCATTCAGCACGGGCTTCCCCAGCCCGGCCTCGGGGCTTCCTGGCCCCTCCAGCCCCCGCCCCCAGCCCCAGGCCTTGACCCTAAGATCTCCCAGAAGGATGTCCAGCCGTTCAAACCCACCCCCTGAAGTCCTGGGTTTAAAACTCAGCCGCTCAAAACTAACCACTGGTTTCAGTGATCTCATCTCTCCAGCGCTGGGACACAATGAACCGACTTGAAAAATCAACCTGTGCTCCCGAGTCAGAGTCTGACCTCCGCGTTCCAGATCACACAGGAGGCTTTCGGAAGTGGCCTTCCTGACGGAGTTTCCACGCTTGCTGTGGAGTCGCAGGTGGGCATGTCAGGGAAGCGGGGCCCACGGAGGCCACAGGGGCGGCCTGCGGTCACGCAGCGGGTAGTGCGGCTGTCTGGACCGAGCTCAGGTCTCCAAGCCCCCACACAAGGCCCTTCCCACTTGGAGAAAGGCAGTGCCCCGGGCATTTGCGTCCAGTCCGCTTCCTCTCCAACCGGTGAAGGGAATACAGACAGGAGTCTGCAGCAGCAGACCCGGAAGCAGTCAGTTCTGTCCTAAAGCAAATAGGGCGCTCATCAAGCCCCTTGTAGCCCTGCTACTAATTCTGCTGGAAGACAGGAGGCTGCCTGCCTTCGGGCTTCAAGGGCAAGGGAAGAACAGGCAGAGGAGGGGTCGAGGAAGGGAAAGATCTTGGGGGAAGCTGGGGGTGAGGAGAGCTAGCTGCACTGGACCTCTTCGGGCGCGGGGATTCTCCCCGCTAGCAGCTGGGGCCAAGGGCCTGGGATCAACTGACCTGTCTTCCCGGGGGAGGGCTGTGACCAGCCTGATTGTGCAGAGAACCGCTTGGTTGACCCCCAGGTCTGGACTCCACAGGTTGCCAATCCTTCCCAGTGGCCCGGGCTGCCTTGTCTGATGGCCCCCCGCCGCCCCTCAGGGATCCTTCTCTCTAGCTTTGCTGCTTCTTTCAGAACGCCGCTTTCCTCGCTTGCGTCTCTTTTCCTGACTGCAGAGCAGCCGGCACCATCTGCGATCCCAGCAAGCAGTTTCCAGACCGCGAAAGGGTGCTCCACCTCCGAAAGTTCTGCTTTGGAAGGCGAGAAATCCCTCCCCTCTTCCCTGTAGTCCAGAACAAGGTAGATGTAAGCATTCGGTGTCTCTTCCCCGACTCGTGACTCCTTTTCATGATTTGCAGGGTACTCAGTTGACGTGATAGTTTTAACAACCAGGACAGACAGGGGAAAATCGAAGCAAACACGTTAGCGGAAGCAGCAAGAAACCGGCAACGGAAATATCGGGAGAAGCCCCCTCTCTACTGTGTGCTCACCAGTCAGTGACGCAAGCCCCTCCCACGGCTTCGAGCTGGACCACTGACATCTGTTAAGATCCCGCTGGATGGATCTTTCCTGGTGGTCCAGTCCACTGGCTAAGACTCTGTGCTCCGAGGGCAGAGGGCCTGGGTTCAATCCCTGGTCAGGGAACTAAATCCCACATGCCACAACTAAGACCCAGCAAAGCCAAATCAATAAATATTTAAAAAAACAAAAACAAAAAAACTTCATTGGATGGGTTTTGTTTTCTCTCACAGAGCTTGCTCATTACATTGTGACAACTAATGACAGGTCTAAAATGCCCAACCTCCTTAGCCGCTTTCTTGCTCTTTCTATCTGGAATGTGGTGGTTTTAGCGCTGTAAATGGTGGAGGGCAGCAAGACTGTGTTTAACCCTCAGGCTTCATAAAGAACACTGCCTGAATCTGGCATCCCCTCCTGCCAGTGGCACCTTCACCGCAAGGACAGAGATGAGGAAAGACCAGGGTGAACACTTTAGACCTGCTGGCTCTTTGTAATGATCTGTGAATTTGAATGACGGGGGAATTGGTGTGGGGCTGGGAATAGCATCCAAAAAATGAAAGCTGAAGTTCCAAAGATGGAGTAGGTGGAAAAAAAGAAACTAGGGAAAAATTTCTTCCTCCTCCACCCCTCCTTCCAAGCTTAATAAAATATAGGCAGACACCAGGATCACCTTTTAAAAATTTACTTTTTATTGTAGTATGTGTGCATGTGTTCTTAGTTGCATCCAGCTCTTTGCGACTCCATGGACTATATGCTCATCAGGTTTCTCTGTCCAGGGAGTCTCCAAGCAAGAACATTGGAACAGGTTGCCATTCCGTTCTCCAGGGGATCTTCTCAATCCAAGGATCGAACCCTGGGTCTCCTACATTGAAGACGGCTTCTTCACGACCTGAGCCCGCCAGGGAAGCGCTCTATTGGAGGATAGCTGCTTTCCAATGTCGTGTTAGTCTCCACTGCACAGCGAAGGGAGCCAGCCACGTGTATGCATACAGCCCCTCGCCTTCGGACTTCCTCCCAGGCGCCTCAGCAGCCCCACTCCCGGCCCAGCATCACCTTTTATGATTGATTGTTTATAGAACAGCCACTTCTAGGAAGGGGAGACACTGAACTAGGAAGGGAAGCAGTTCTGGTCTTCCTGGGCAGGACCAGTGGGTCTCACAGAAAGCTCGCAGACCAGCAGCCCTGGGGACTTGTCAGAAAAACAGATGCTCAGGCGCCGCCCAGAGCCCCCGCGTCGGAAACTCTGGGGGTGGGCCCACTCACGTCTATTTCAACAGTCCCTGCGTCCAGGTGATGCTGTTTGCTCGAGTTTGAGATGCTCTCAATCACACTTAACACCCCACTTTCCTGCATTGGGGGCTATTTAAACTGAAGTGGAAGGATTTCCCTGGTGGTCCACAGGTTAAGAATCTGCCTGCCAATGCAGGGGACGTGAGTTTCATCCCTGGTCCAGGAAGATCCGACATGCCCCGGGGCAACTGGGCCCACGTGTTGCAACCACTGAAACCGGCGCACCTTAGAGCCGGCGCTCCCACCGGCGATCAGACGGCCACGCGCTGCAGTGAAGAGAGACCCCGTGTGCAGCAGCGAAGACTCAGTGCTGCCAAAACAAAAGTAAAAATTAAAATTAAAAAGGAGAAAACCAAATCAGAGCAGAAGACTCTAAACACACGCTCCCCGCCCCCAGCTGCTCCTGGCCGTCCCCTCCCTCGCCCCGCCCCGCCCCCTGGTCCTTTCCCTCCCTTGCCCACCAGCGCGTTTTAGCTGGTCTGGTTCCCAGCTTTCTTTCAAAGGTTTACTCCTGTGTCTTTCCTCTAAAGGCCGCTGCACCATTTCAGGCCCCGGGAACTGCTCCTGCTTCGAAGCCTCAGGCACCACCACCTCCACCTCATTCTGCACTTGCCTGTCTGTTTTAATACTCGCGTCCCCACGCGGGCTGGAAGTGCCTTGGGGAGCAGCACCCATCTGGAATTCCCTGCATCTCCCACCTCAGGATGCCCTGCACACCCTGGGTCATCCCAGGTGATGGGCTCAGCAAAGCCTTTCCCCCAAGGAGATCCCAGCGTGAGTGTGTAAATCTAAAAGGATGGCCTGCGGGCAAGGGCACCGCCCCACCTCCTCCCAGGACTGCCCTCCCAGCCCACAGCCCCTGGAGCAGACCCTCCCCTCAGGCCCCTGCCTGTTAGGCCCCACGTGCATTAGAGGCTGAACACAAACAGAATACAAAAGACAAAGACAGGGCGCCTCCGCCGCTGTCAGAGTCTATAAAAGTCCTGGAAGTGACAGCAGGAGCTGCTGCCTCTGCCCTGAAACCCAGAAAGAATCAATTTCAGACCCAGGGCCAAACAGTGCCCCAGGGGGCGTGCCTGTGACAGTCGGAGACCCCGCCCAGACCCCTCAGACCCACCCCTGCCCTGGATCCAGAGGAGGAGGGAGGGACGGCGGGAAGCCTCCTGCCGTTTACAAAGGGATGCACCTCGCTCTCCTTTCTGGCTGCTTTCTCTGTTCCTTCTCGGAAACTGCCACTCCTCATCGGGGCCACCCTAAAATAAAGCGTATTCTTTCTTGCTTCATAAAACCTAGAATGCGACCCCTGATAGGGACAGCACCACCTTCCCCTTTGGGTCACAAGTTCCCTAAAAACATACTCATTTTCAGTAAGTGCTTCTAGATCATTGACAGGGGTTGTTTACGGGTCCAGAAATTACATTCACTTATCCTTCTGGATCGCAAGAAAGAAATTATTTATCAGGGACCTGAGAGGATGCGGGGATGTATGTGAGATGAGATATGCCAAGACACGCTGTTAGGTTTATTCACTTGTTTGTTTTCAGAATATTGTTCTTCGTAGTGTTTTCCATTTAGTAGAAATAGGAAGCTCCCAGGTTAGGACTGTCAGGTTTCGCAAACAAAAGCACAGGGCACCAATAAATTTTGAATTTCAAATATACAACAAATACATTTTTCATATAAATATATCTCAAATATTGCATTCAACAGTCAGTATAGTAAGACAGTATCTGTTGTTTATCTGAAATTCAGATCTACTGAGTCTCCTGTATTTTATTTGGCAACACTATCTCAGGACAATCCAAAGAGAGAAGGGCAGAGGAATACTGGCCAGGGAAAAGGAGAGAAAAACGTTAAAATTTGTACACTTTATTATTATACTTTTCAAAGAAAAGAGCAAAACTGAAAGTTGCTTTCGCGACACATTTCTTAAAAGCAGAAATTAGGCTCCTTTTATGAGTGCAAACGTAGGTGCCAAGCAGGGGTCTCAGATGGAATGATTTTAAATCTCAGAAAGAGCTTAGCTGGGTTTTTTTTTGTAAAAAGGAAAGTTGGCAAGTGATTAGTGCCGATGTGGCCCAGCTGCTCTTTTGTACTTTGAAAGAAACAATTAAAATGGCTGGGACATTAAAGTTTAAAGAGCTGGGTCGTTCATATTCAGAAGCTAATTTTAAAAAGGAACCTGATACCTGAAAGAAAAAGGGATATTTCTCCAGGAGGACATAATTTCTGTCCTGCCCTTCTACCTTCATGACACATTTTGGAAAATCATTTTCAATAGCGCATAGGTAAATATTATAGATAAAAGATAAATATTGGGATAAGAAGGCTTTCTCTTGCTTGGCCATGAAGATGCCAGATATACACTTTTCCCTCATATTTTAGATGATAAAAGGCACAATCTGAGAAATCGAATATACTCGGGAGCAGACAGATCCAGAACTACTTTCTTTCTACAAATTGCTGACCCCTGTGATATGCCAGGCACTGGGGTTAAGAAAAAAATAAAATAGTGAACAAAGCAAATCCAGACCCTGGAGGAAACTCACGTTTAAGCAGGGAGGACGGATCTTCAAGCAAAGACAGATCGGAGGGAGGCCGCGCGAAGCCGGGCATCGGGGGGCTCTGGGCTAGATCCAGCCCAGGCACGGCACATGCTTCCTAAACGTCAGCTGTTATTCTAAGTGCTGGCATACTGGGGGGCATTTATGGGAGTACAGGGAAAGGACACTGCCGCTCTGCCTAGTGGCAGAGATGAGGATCAGCAGGATGATGGCAGCTGCTCAGAGGCTGAGACTGAAAGCAGAGTAGGACTGTTGTGCTGTGGTTGAGGGCGTTCCTTTCATAGGCCATGGAGGGGGCATCAGTCTATACAGGACAGTGACAGTCGTGTGGCAGGACAGTTTGGGGGCCACAGAAGTAACCAGTGAAAGTCGCTCAGTCATGTCCGACCCTTTGTGACCCCATGGACTGTACAGTCCATGGAATTCTCCAGGCCAGAATACTGGAGTGGGCAGCCTTTCCCTTCTCCAGGGGATCTTCCCAACCCAGGAATCAAACCCAGGTCTCCCACATTGCAAGCAGACTCTTTAGCAGCTGAGCCACCAGGGAAGTCCAAGCATACTGGAGTGGGTAGCCTCTTCCTTCTCCAGTAGATCTTCCCAACCAGGAATTGAACCAGGGTCTCCTGCACGTTCAGGTGGAGACTTATGCCTGAGAAGTCCAAAGACACAGAGACCTGGGCGTGGGAGAGACAGCCCTCTGGAGACAGAGCGGCAGGTGGCGGTTGCGGTGGCGAACTTGGATGAGACGGAGAGAGGCTTGGGGAGCCCGTGAAGGGGGCTGAGACAAACAGGCAGAGAGGTGGGAGGAACGCCACGAGAGCCAGAGATCACAGCCTGCAAAAGACTGAGTTGCAAGAAGATTCCAAAAGGCATCCTTTAGGTGGGGTCCTTTGGATTTCGTGGGGGCTGATGGCTTTGGGGGAGGCATCGAACAGATGGAAGGTTCTTCAGTGAGAGAGCTGTCCCGCCTCTAAGAGCTGCAAAAGGCAACCACATCCAGCTCCACCCAATAGGAAAAGGCAGGGGCACAGAAAGCACCCGTGTTTCAGAAGAAAAACAGATCCTTGGTTTCATCAAAGCACTCTCTCTCCCCCGAATCAAAATGGTTTTGCCTCTGAAATGTAGACACTAAATTGTTCTAGTGTTAGCTAGATTAGCTGTGCCCTAACTCAGAGATAGTATACATCACTGAAAAAATTCACACAGTTATAGACTCCATCAGTAATCTCACCCCATAGCCTTTGAGGTACAAGTGCAGATAACCAGAAAGGTTAACACCTTGAACCTCTTCTCCTCTGGGAAATAGTGAACCCACCAAGATTTCACCATAGCAGGGCTCTACCCCCGCCCCTCACCATCCTCATGACCAATGCAATAATTAGGTTCCATATTTTTAATCAATCAATATTTATTAAGAACTAGTACGTGTGCCATGCTGCGCCAAGCATTATGGAGCTTACTATGTGCTTGGCACAACGCAACACTCAGTGTTGGCGGTGGCTGTGGTTTAAGGCATACGAGATGGTTCCAGCCTTCTCAAAGCTTACAGTCTGGTTGGAGGGGAGAGACGCAGACAAGCAAGGTAACCCGGGACCTGTAAAAACTCCACGGGAACATAGATGTAACCTGAGGCTCTAGCACCAAGCCCCCCATCCCTAGGAGATCATGTCGGGGAACACTGGAATCTAGAAGAACACGGCGGATAGGAGAAGGTTTTGCTGACCTGACCTGAATCTTATTGAATCCATCCACGCTGTGTGCCCTTCAGATGGTGTAAGAGTTCTCCACCTTAGACTGTAGACCCCTGTATGGATCAGCAGTGAGCCCTACATGGCTTTCCAGGCGCTCCTTCGCACCCAGATGGACACTTCTTAAGCTTCTGATAGTGACCTTAACAGTCCTGCTGCTGCATCCCACACTGACAAGTGTCCGCTGTCGCTCACGCTTCCTGCTCCTCCTTCCCGTCTTCGACGGTGCACTGGCATGGTGTTCCTGAACGGCTCGCTCGTGTATCATTAGTAATAACAGACACTGAGGTTACCATAATTATCCCGTCACCTTTTGTCAGGGTTTAGGGCACAGGACAGTTCCCACGGAGGTCTCAAACCACTGCTCCCTGGCTGCCTGGAAAACTGGGAGGCCACTGGAGCAACTTCCCTGACCCCCAGCTGACCTGTGGGGATCAATGAACAATTAATTACTATCATCCTGCTCCGGGAGAGAGAGCACGCTGCCGTTTCTCAATTACAAGCGGAAGGGCCCCTTGGCTGACAGCTGCCTGTCGGCTGAGCCCACCCTCTGATGATTCTGAAACACCGCCTGCACCCACGGGCACACGTGTGTGAACACCTGGGACACACTTGGGATTGCGTCCGTTCCCCCACCTAGGCTGCCCACACCCCCGACCCACAATCACTCTAGAGTCTGACCCAGATCACACTCCATTTCCCTGATGGATGACGTGGCTTCTCTTCCACGACTGTCTGAGGGTAGGGGCGGCTCATTGCCAAGTTGGGACCTGGGGAGATTTGTCTTCTCTGCACTTCCGGTCACACCTCTACCGAGGAAAACTTGGTATTTGACCCCCCTTCACCTCTCCCTGCATCTTCAGGGCTCCCTCCACCCCGCCCTGACTGCTCTGCATCCTCCTCGGTCAGCCTGACGACATAATGTCCACCTCTTCTCTCCATATAATAAAGTGCCTTTAGCACATCCTCTTTTTCAGGACCCCTTTCCCCACGCCCAATTAGTGACCAAAGCTGGACTGATCAATCCCAGCTAAGGTTCTCAAGGCTGCGGGCTGACATCTCCAGGTACCCTTCCTGTGAATGACTATGGCATTTCATCCCAAATTTAAAAGGGTGAGTGTGGTGACATCTTCAGAGGCTCTGGTTTAGCCTGGAGGTGGGAGTGGGCTACATGTGGTCATAGAAGCTCTGAGAACATTAGGTATGCATTTTTTTACTTCATTTCTACAATAAACTCTCTGAAGATCATTCATCCTGTTGGGCAGATCCACAAATACATTAACCAACACTTTTTTGGTTGTGTGCAACAGAAACCCAACACAAAAAAGGGTAGAGAACACGCAGCCTTGGTGGACTAGAAAGCCAGAAGCATGTCTAGCTCAGCCTCTAGCAAGGGGCCCACAGTTTTGAACAAGATCACTGAGACTTGATTTCTGGTTTAGCTTTCCTCCCAAGCTGGATCTCTCTACTAGCGTTCCCCCAAATGCCCACTTTTAACATTGCTATGCTTAGTCACTCAATTGTATCTGACTCTTTGCGACCCCAAGGACTGTAGCCCACCAGGCTTCTCTGTCCGTGGGGATTCTCCAGGCAAAAATACTGGAGTGGTTTGCCATTCCCTCCTCCAGAGGATCTTCCCAATCCAGGGATCAAACCCAGGTCTCCTGCATTACAGGCAGATTCTTTACCATCTGAGCCACCAGGGAAACCTTCCATTACCCACATCATCAGCAACCTTCATGAACAAAAAAGCTGCTGTTTCTGAGAAAGAAAAGGTCCAAAGAAAGTCCCAGTATTTTGTCCCCTGGTCTAACCTGAGTCTAGACAAAGGTATGGTTTTTCCAGTAGTCATGTACAGATGTGAGAGTTGCACCATAAAGAAAACTGAGCACTGAAGAATTGATACTTTTGAACTGTGGTGCTGGAGAAGACTCTTCATAGTCCCTTGGACTGCAAGGAGATCCAACCAGCCCATTCTAAAGGAAATCAGTCCCGAATATTCGCTGGAAGGACTGTTGCTGAAGCCAAAACTCCAATACTTTGGCCACCTGATGCAAAGAACTGATTCATCAGAAAAGACCCTGATGCTGGGAAAGATTGAAGGCAGGAGGAGAAAGGGGTCACAGAAGATGAGATGGTTGAATGACATCTCCAACTCAAAAGTCATGAGTTTGAGTAAGCTTCAGGAGCTGGTGATGGACAGGGAAGCCTGGCATGCTGCAGTCCATGGGGTTGCAAAGAGTCAGACCTGACTGAGCAACTGAACTGAACCCTGAACTAACCTGAGTCAAACTACATCCTTGAACCAATCATACTGAGTGGGTGCTTGGAATGTGAAAATTCAGACAATCCCTTCTCCTCCTGAGCTCCTGACCCCTAAGACCCACAGCAGACCAAGCCTACGGCCAACCATGGTCCCTGATGACTGTCTAGGGGTAAAAGCACTTTGCTAACCCAAAGCCTGGCTTGTGGAGCCAGTGACTGTTTAGAGGAACTTGCAAGCCTGTGATTTCTGGTCCCTTGTCAAGAAATCAAAACCACCTTAAAAATTAATGATGCATGTAATATCCTCATCAGAATACCTGGCACCAGGGGAAGTCCTCAACAATTACAGTTATTAAAGGTATACAGTGATGATCCTATGCCTTATATTTTAACTCCTTACTCCAGACTTAGAAGAGAGAAATGTTGTAATAAACACTTCCGGTTTCTTTACCCACCCCTGACCTGTGCTCCAAGGAGAGAAGGAGTGACTTGTCTGCTTGGGGAGATCAAGGAGAACTGGGAAAATCCAGTAGGTCACAGCTGCCAGGAGCCAGGTCCCTGAGTGGATATGGGCACTTTCTGGAGTCTGCTGCCCTCTGGCCCTGCCCAGCACCATCCTCTTGGGAGCAGAGCCTCTCTTGAGAGAGCCGATCACGGAATGTGTAATTTCAGAGAGGAGAGCTGCTGTCCAGTTTTATGAGGGATTCCTAGGCTTCGGGTGACTCTTTGATCTTATTTAGCTCTCTAGTTGGTTAAAGAGAACCAAGAGGGGAGAAAGTTTAAGCAATGAACACTCTCCCACTTGACGCACAGAACAGCAACCATGATTATGTGTGCTCCGTCCCCCAGTTGTCTCTGCGACCCCGTGGACTGTAGCCCTCCAGGCTCCCTCTGTCCATGGGATTCGCCAGTCCAGAATACTGGAGAGGGTTGCTCTTTCCTTCTCCAGCGGGTCTTCTTGACCTGGGGATCGAACCTGCACCTCTAGCGCCTCCCGCGTTGCAGGCGGATTCTTTACTACTAATGCCGCCTGGGAAGCGCAACTGTGGTTATGACTACTACTCTGTTACTATTGCTGTTACTCTTACCATTATATACGCAGTCTTCCCAAACCTTGAAGCAGTAGGGGAGCCAGGGTGGCCCGAGCTATGGCCTCTCACTTTTCCTCCCAAGAAGAATCATCAGGCTTGAACGTCCCTCTCCTGAGAACCGAGTCTTGTCCTCAGCAGGAAGCACAAAAATAATTGGAAAGCCCTGCCTTGGTCCTGCAGAGCACTCCAGCTCCTTGGGGCTCGGGCACTAAATCATACCACAAACCCATATATCTGCCCAGGAAAGAAAGAAGGCAATTGAAACCCAGTATTTAAAGGCGGTCTCAGATTTATCCCCCATCTCGACAGCCTACAGAACATTGGAGAATAGACCCTGCCTTTCTTTGGACAATAAAACAGGATCCGCTGTCCAGGAATTGGCCCTGAGAAAGTTCATTATTCATCCTCGTGTGACCTTCCTGAGAGCCAAGAACTGCCGGCCCAAACTCTTCATTTTAAGTTTTCTCTTTCCACTCATTTGCAAAGCAAGTATTGTCCTTCCAGCATCCCAAGATGCTTTACTTTTGTGCATTCTAATGGAGGAAAATCTTACCTGCCAGCTTTGTTACCCAGTGCCCCATCCTTCTCCACTGGACCCCCATCGTGATCCCAGGAAGGATTTTTAAGACCAAATATTCTGGCTTCAGAAAGTTCCCATGTTGTTTGGACATTAATGAACTAAAATCCAAGTCCTCAGCCTATTTCCTTACCCCCTAACTTGACTTGGGGCTTCCCTGGTGGCTCAGCTGGTAAAGCATCTGCCTGCAGTGTGGGAGACTTGGGCTTGATCCCTGGGTTGGGAAGATGCCCCGGAGAAGGGAAAGACTGCCCACTCCAGTATTCTGGCCTGGAGAATTCCATGGACTGTATAGTCCATGGGGTCGCAAAGAGTCAGACATGACTGAGCGGACTTTCTCTTTCATTTTCACTTGACTTTGGAAGTTTGCTAGTTCTGTGTCAAGCTGGTGTCGAAAGCAGGCAATCAGTCTTCATACCTCGTCTGCGGACAGGGGAGTCCAGCCACCCTGCAAGGCCAGGCGGGATGCATCACCCACGGCTGTCGGTCCAGAGAACCGTGGGCAGCCCCAGATGCCAGTAAACCCATTCCTACACCAGCCGCAGAAGCTCGTATTATTGTAGACAATGAACATGATCCAAGAAACTCACATAAATCAATCACTGCAATCAAAATTTTTAAAAAGTTCTTGATCTCCCAGGGTCCATGTGTCAGTGGCTTGCGTTTTCAACGTTGCCAGTGGAGGTGGAGACATTTCTGAGAGTATGATTTCCAGAGACTCGTGCTGCGAGACTGGCTTCTGTTGGTCCTCAGACCTGGTTCCTGGGCTCCGCATCTGATGCTCCTTCAGGCTTCTTTCTCTGCACCCACCCTCCGCCCACACCCTCAGCCCCAAAGTCCCCCTCTGGCTTCCCACAGGACCTTCCATTTCCCCTCCCTCCTCTCCCCGAGGGTACCAGCCTAGACATTCTTTGGTGCCACAGGACCTCTATTAGCTTTCCTAGGGCTGCACGGCTGGGTGATTTAAATGACAGTTTGTTTTCACCCTATCCTAGAGGCCAGAAAACCAAAATCCAAGTGTGGGCAGGATCGATTCCTTGTGAGGGCCGTTCCCAGCCTCTCCCCTGGGTGTAGACAGCCGTCTTCTCCCTGTCTGCATGTCCTCGTCTCTCTGAGGATCTGTGTCTACATGTCCCCTTCTTATGGGGACAGTCACACTGGGTTAGGGCTACCTCTGGAAAGACTGTCTCTACGTGAGGCCACTTTCGGAGGTGGGGGAGGGGTCGAGAGGGGGGGTCGGGAGGTTTGGGGGGGGTCGGGACTGCAGCATATGGATTTGCCATTGTTTAGTCGCTCAGTTGTGTCCGACTCTGGACCCCGTGGACTGTAACCCACCAGGCTCCTCCGTCCATGGAATTTTCCAGGCAAGAGTACTGGAGTGGGTTGCCATTGCCTTCTCCAGGGGATCTTCCCAACCCAGGGATTGAACCTGGGTCTCCCGCATTGCGGGCAGACAGTGTACCATCTGAGCCACCTGGGAAGCCCGCTCATAAGACGGCTCTTAGTCTAAGATGATAACCGGCCCCACTCCCCACCATCCCTCTCACTGAGGCAGGGGCTGTGTCTTAGACTGTTTCAGTCTGAGTTTCTGCCTGCCATCCGATGGGCACTTATTCACACCCTCTCAGCAAGCCTCCTCCATGCACTGCCTCTCGTTGTGATGGCATGGCCTGCTGGCCACAAAGATTCCTGAGCTGCCTAGAAAGGGTAGACAGGAGGGGAGCCCAGAGCTGGCCTGCAGCGCCACCGCTACCCAAATGACCTGGGGGCACCCTTGCTGTCTACACCTACTCCAGCCTCCAGGGAGCCGCCGCTGGGCGCACAGGTGCCTCTCCGGGCAGAGCCTGCAGCCAGCTCATTCTCAGCTCCATTTCCTAATCTTACTGGTGGTTCCAGGAATTCAGCCCTGTCATTAGAGGCTTGGCATGCGCTCACATGCCAGGGCTCCCCAAAGCCCCAGAGGGCTGGCCAAGGGCTGAGAGGCACCAAGGCCATTTTCAAAAGCCAAAGGGCAATAGGAGCACAGTCGGACGTTTTTTGAAACCTGCATTTATTTAGTAAATAATGTATGTTAATGCAATGTAGGCTGTGTGATGTAATAATTACGGAAACGACCTGCGCCTGCCACCCAGGCTTCAGGGGGTTCCGGAGCCACTTGGCCAGGGTTTTACAGCCCCTCCAGCCGAGCCTGCTCCTTGGGTCCAGGGGCTCAGCCTCCCCCATCCCCACCCATCCCCACCCCCACCCCCCACCCTGTCCCCTGCTGGGCTGTCTACTTCTCCGCAGACTTCCCCTCTCACACCAATCCCCCCACACCCACGACCCTCCACTGACCCTCCTGGACCCGCAAGACGCCCTGACTCAGCCACCCTGCAGTCCTCTCCGGGATCATAAAGTCACCTCATCCTGTTGTCACTCTGTCCCTGGCTGACACAGGAGAGGCCGTTTTCCAGGTCTGGCTCTAAGCAAATCGGGGAGTTACAGAGCCCCACCCTCTGTACCCTGTTTGGACCGGTTTAATTATTATCAGTGCATCCTTATTTATATTGACATTATATATGAGAGCGCCAGGCATTGCTAGGCACCGAGTCAGAATTATTCCTACTTCCGTTGGCTAAAACCTGAAGGTCAAGTCAGATTCATGTTTGTTTGGAGGCACTTATGTGGGATATCTCCTCTGGAGAAGGGAATGCCATCCCTTCCAGCATTCTTGCTTAGAGAATTCCATGGACAGAGGAACCTGGCCGGCTACAGTCCATGCAGTTTTGAAGAGTCAGACACGACTGAGTGACTAACACTTTCATATGTGATAGAGGGGCAGTTATTAGCTGCAAAGGCACCTGAGTAACTTTCTGGGGTGATAGGTTCTAATTCTTGACTGAAGTGGTTGTTACGTGGATGGATATATTTTTCTATGTGCATTAAAATCTGCATTTTACAGTTAAAATTTTACCTGTAAAATTTAAATTTAAATTATGCCTCTACAAGGTTGATTTAAGAAAAACCTAGCATCATGAAAACAACACCTAGAACCAGGTTTCCTTGTCTTCTGATTACTTTGAGGCTCTAACCACTTCCTTGGAAAGATCCATTCTAACAGCCAATTATTGTGACATCTTGTCATACAACAAAATATAACAACAGAACTTTTCCTTCAACTCACTAGATAAGCACAAGTGATTGGCACTACTGTACGGCTTCCATAATTTCATTTTCACCTGCTGGGTGTAGATACATTTTTTCCCTTAATTAATACAAAAAGTTAGCTGCGTTACATTCATTTAGCGATACATGAGAGCAGCATGTTGTTGTTGCAACAGTTGACTGTCTTGGACTAAAGTCCCTGGCTGCAAAGGCAAGAATGTGTGTGTTAGTCGCTTAGTCGTGTCCGACTGAGCCCACCAGGACTCAGTAGCCCACCAGGCTCCTCTGTCCATGAGATTCTCCAGCCAAGAATACTGGAGTGAGTTGCCATGCCCTCCTCCAGGGGAATCTTCCTGACTCAGGGATCGAACCTGGGTCTCCTGACTTGCAGACAGATTCTTTACCCTCTGAGCCACCAGGGAAACCCTGAACAGAAGCTTTTATTTTACCTGAGGGTTGTCGTTATGGAAAAGGCAACGATCAGGCCCTAAGCATCATTTAGCTCAGGGGTCCCCAACCTCGGGGCCGTGGATGGGTACCTGCGGTCAGATAGGCAGTGGCATTAGATTAGAAATAAAGTTCACAATAAATGCAATGTGTTTGAATCATCCCAAAACCATCCTCCCTACCCCCTGTCCGTGGAAATGATGTTCTTCCCCGACATCGGATTCTGGTGCTTGAAAGGGGGCTGCTGATTTTAGCTCATCCATCAGCTCCCATCCCGTTCTCCAGGAGTCGGTGAAATGACTGTAGGCATTCTACAAAGAAGGAAATCTCGTCATGTTGGCCAGAAATCCCTTCATATAATATTTAAATCTTTGCTTGCCACAGTTAACTTTTGCTATCTTGCCAGAGAAATTTTGAGCTCCTCTCTAGAAGAGAATATAAATGGTATAAAACAAGATGTTTAACGCTTTACTAAATAATGTTAGTAATACCAATATGATGCTTGGTCTGAATTTTCTTTCTTAAAAAACAAAAAGGCTAAGTCGTGAATAGATAAATATGATCACCAACGGTCAAGTTGAATAAGGGAGGTTAGATTTCCCTGAGCCTTGAAACAAGGGTAATAAAATACTGCTTTTGCAGAGCCCCTTTCTTGGAAGAAGAGCTCATAAAACTTTATCATACATATATTTGCTCTATTAATGTAATCATTTAATCTCCCTCCTGCCTTTCTGAAGGCATCTTTACTACCACGTGGCAGGGACCCCAGACTAATTGTGTTTACAGAGTGTGTCAAACCAGCGTCTGGAAAAGCCAGGTTTTCTGAGGGAATTCAAGAGTGAAAAACCCCACAGGAGTCTCCCCTTTATCAAAACGCATTCTCAGGGTTTAGGAAAACTGTAACCAGTGTCCCAGTGAAGCCATGAGCTTGTTGTGTTGATTAACCTTATCTGTACTCTCCTCATTCATCCTCTTGGTCACACAGACTGCCGTGGGAGAGTAAATATTGCCCCAGACCTTACCTTTTCACCTCTTCCTAATCTTCCTTCAGGGGCTCCTAGCAACTGCCCTGCCCCGAGAACCCAGGTAAAACGTGAAAGGGTAGAAACTCAGACAAAGCAAGTAGTCTTCCCACCGGTATCAAGCCAGGGGAGGGCAGCTGACACGCGCCATTCTAGGGTCTTCCTTAAAGAAGGTAAGCTCACTCTTAACAGTGTGTCTGTTTCTCCCTCAGAAGCCCTTTGGTTCTCCCCTTTTGTCCAGAGAAACAAAAAGCCAAACACTCCCGTCTGCAAGTAGAGTGTGCCATTGATCGCTGTTCAGTCGTGTCCGACTGTTTGCGACCCCATGGGCTGCAGCACACCAGGCTTCCCTGTCCCTCACTCTCTCCCGGTGTTTGCCCAAACTCATGTCCATTGAGTTAGTGATGCCATCCAACCATCTCAGCCTTTGTCATTCCCTTCTCCTCCTGCCCTCAATCTTTCCCACCGTCAGAGTATTTTCCAATGAGTTGGCTCTTCGCATTAGGGGGTTTACCAAAAGGGAAGAGACAGAGACAGGCATCTAAAGCCCTGTAACACACTTTCCCTGTAACCTTCGGATGTCCCTGGCTCCCTTGGCCACACTGTTTGCACACCTGTTAAAAAGGGGAGGAATATCTGACAGTCCTAGGCAAGATATCTGTTTTGTTTCAGTTAGGGAATATATATGTGTATTTTAAATACGTATCTGTTTATTTGGCTGCACTGGGTCTTAGTTGCAGGACAAAGGATCTTTGATTTTCATCGCAAGATGCGGGATCATTTGTTGGGGTGTGTGAACTCCTAGTTGCAGCATGGGGGATCCCTTTCCCTGAGCAGGGATTGATCCAGGGCACCCCTGCATAGGGAACATGGAGTCTTAGCCACGAAATCACCAGGGAAGTCCCTAGGCAAGACATCCGTGGGTGAGGGGTAAGGGTGGTGGCACCTGGTTCTTTTTGGGAACCAGGCCAGCTTCAGGTTGCTCACTCCCAATCCTGGCCGACTTCCTCTCAAGAGAAGCGTCTCTGCTGGTATCGAGCTTTTCTTTTCACAGTTAATGAAAAGACAGAAAAGACACAGTTACCAGCAGTCGAGGGGCCAAGAGAGCATTTCCAAAGCCACTGCACAAATGTCTCTAGTCATTACGATCCCCTTCTCCCTCCTGATAGGGCTGGTTCTAGCTCTTGAGCTAATTGGAATTCCATATCCACGCCTTTCCCCCTCCGCTTCTGATGGGAGCCCAGAGGGCTTGCTAGATGGATGTGTGAATACAGGAATAATTTTTTTGCGTGCGCTAGATCGTTCCATCCTTACAACCACTGGTGAGATAGGGCTGTCAGGTGTTCCTCCCTTTTTTAACAGATGTGCGACCTGAGGTGCCAGGGGACCCAGTGACCTTCCCAGGTTGCATGGAAAATGAGTTTCAGGGCCTTAGAAACTCACGCTGCTCTTTCCGCCCTGGAAGGAAAGATGCAAAGGAAAGTCAGTGATTAATCCACAGACTGTGTCTCTATTGTGTAAGTTTTTAGCTGAGTCATTTATTAATAAGTAATCAGCCTGCTCTCTTAGCTTGATGTGGCTCCCTCCCCCTCCCCCTTCTGTCCTTTCCACACCCTCCCTGTGCCCGCAGGACTTCACAGCTCAACAGAAGTGCTGTTTCTCCCATGGCACCTTTCTGGGACACACCCGTGGAAACTGACCTCTTCCCACCCTTTGCGTGCCTCCCTATTGCTGGTCATGCTTCTCTGTTCTGCTTTATCTCCTCAACTATAATGTCAGCTCTATATCTGGGTCCTCCTTGCAGCACTCAATCTTGCCTGTCTAAACACTTCCACCATCCCTGGGAAAAGTCTAGTTAGAGGCAGTTTTTGCATCCATTATTTTGGAGCAAAGAGAAGGTTTACCCCAAGGGTTACTCTTCTTCCTAGTGATAAATGGAGGCAACCGGGAATCAGGTCACACAGAGAAATGCACCAAGTGAGATCCACCTTCAGTCTTATTATTTCTGAATGCTGTGTTGTTACTTCTTTAGCTCCCTCCTCCCTCTCTCTTGTTCCTTGAGGCACAGACTAACTATATAGCAATGGGATTGATTTTTTTTCATTCATTTAAATAAAAAGACTTTCCTTTAAAGTACTTTCTTATTCCAATGACATCCCCATTGTTCAAAATGTATTGATACATCTCTCTTGGCATTTCTTTCGTTGCTCAATTATCTTTTGCATAATTCTCAATGGTGGCAATTATTCAACCCTCAAAGTGGATTTGGCCATGGCTATTTAGCCAGATAATAATAACAATTGAATGTATGGAACATTTTACAGGTTCAGAGACCTAGGACATCCTTGATGTTGACAGAGTCAGATTTGAGACTCACAACTGAATAAGGTGGTAAGTATTGTTTGTGTGGAAACTTTGACACGATAACAAAGAAAAGGGACAGGTTTTCTTGAGTGGTTTAAAGATGGCCCCTAAAGCAAGGTCAAAGGTCGCAGTCTGGACCAGTTTTGAGCAACAGTAGTCTCACTGGACTGCTAGCGTGATGGTTGGGTGGAACAGATGTGGTTGTATTCACTCCTCTGTGCTAGTTATTAACAATCACAGCCGACTGTGCTAGAGGCGTTCAACAGTTACTCAAAGTGCCTATAAAGTGCTCATTGCTGTTCCGTCGCTAAGTCCTCTCCGATTCTTTAGTGACCCCATGGACTATGGCCAGCCAGGCTCCTCTGTCCATGGGATTTCTCCAGGCAAGAACACTGGAGAGGGGTTGTCATTCTCTCCTCCAGGGGATCCTCCCAACTCAGGAACTGAACCCAGGTCTCCCGCATTCTTTACTGTCTGAGCCACCGGCCATCACAACATTGTTAATTGGCTATACTCCAATATAAAATATACAGTTTAATAAAAAACCAAGGGGGGAGGGGGAAAAGAAACAAGGACACAAACCACAAAAGCTACTCAGGTCGAAAAGACACGTGCACTGTGGCAACCTGTCCAGCCATCAGTTTGTAACGTCAGATGACATGACATTCGAAGTTTCTTCTAGCTCTGGAATTTGGCAGCTAAGGGGAGGTGGCTTGTTTCTCCTGTGAGGTGACACGTACAATAAGAATAAACCTGGGTGCCTTCGGTCTGAGGCAACACTGGTGAAGCCTGGACCCGATCACAGGAGACAGACATTCTCCAGCTGATGGCTTTTTGTCTGACCTTGGCTGAGAGCCTGGAGTCTCCCTCCTCCCTTCACGGACAACATGGCTGCTCTCCCTCCTCCCTTCACAGACAACATGGCTGCCCTCCTTCCCGCTCCCTGTCCAGCTGGAGGCTACCACGTCAGCTGATGACCTTTGTCATCCCCCCAGTGCCTCCAGGTATGTAAATGAGGTGCTTTTCTTTCCAAACTGGACAGATAAGACATACTGTCACAAAGCAGATATGTGCAAGAAGGTCTCAGTTCTAGAGAAAGGTGAGGTTCAGGAAATATTTTGTTTAAAAAAAAATGTGTAAGTAAGTGAAGGGTCATCAGATAATATCAGCCTTTACAGATTGGGGCTGCTCAGAAGGGAGTCTATAAAACACTCTTCACAGAGACTCAAAGGAATATTGATTTTTAGGAGCAGAGGGGGTTAAAATTACATCCCTTGGACAACAGCCACCGTGGCTCCTCCCCTCCAGACCTTTTTTTTTTTTTAAACAAAGAACAAGTCTGGAAAAGGCAGAAAGATAGAGCTGGAGAGAAAGATAGAGACGAAAGCCTTGTCTGGTCCCTGCAAACCTTCCCCGGGGCTGCAGCGCTGAGGAAGGGTGAACCCCTTCAGGAAAACCAGAGCCTAGTTTTATGTCACGGTTTCTGTGGTTGATGCACCTCTGGGGACATTTGTGTCTGCAGGAAGGCAGAGGGAAAGGTCACGCAGGGTGGCCAGTGGCCCGACGACACTGGCAGCCAAAGATTTCTCGGCTGGATTCACCTATTCCTGTGAGTGCCTGAGGCGCACAGAAGACTCCAGGCGCCTTCATACCCCAGCAGGAGCGTGATGAAATTGGCCAGCAGGCCTCTGAAGGCGTGCTCCTCGTGGCTGCAATATGTATGTTTGCTGACACTTCTTGGTCTGGAAGGACAGGCACATGGAAAGGAGAAAAGTCACTGTCATGCTGTTGCAAAAGGTGACCCCATGTTAATGTCCACCACACGAGCCTGGGGAGATGGCCTTGGCCTGCAGGGGAGGGGACGTCTTCTTCAGGAGAGAGGGCTTCCCACTTGGGTTAGTGGCTAAGAACCCGCCTGCCAATGTAGGAGACTTGAGTTCGATCCCTGGGTCAGGAAGATCCCTGGAGAAGGAAATGACAACCCACTCTGGTATTCTTGCCTGGAGAATCCCATGGGCAGAAAGAACCTTGCGGGCTACAGTGCATGGGGTTGCAAAAGAGCTGAACACGACTTAGCAACAAAAACAACAGCAACAAAGACTGATAAATCAGAGGAAGATCATTTTTCTGTTGGCTTCTGCCAGGAAGCTATCAGAATGAGGAATTACACAGAGAAAGTTCTGGAATTAGCAACTGAGCAGGTGAGAGACCCATGGCACTTTATTTCCCACTACTGACTAGAAGTGAGGAGACCTGTTCTCCACACCTTCCTCCTTCCTGGGGCTGGCCAGTGGATAACCAGTTTCAGTTTACCTGTGTGTGTGTGTGGGGGGGGGTGGGTGTGTGTGTGTGTGTTGCTCAGTCATGTCTGACTCTATGTGACCCCGTGGATTGTAGCCCACCAGGCTCCTCTGTCCATGGACTTCTCCAGACAAGAATACTGGAGTGGGTTACCATTTCCTCTTCCAGGGGATCTTCCTGACCCAGAGATCGAACCCGCATCTTTTATGTTTCTGCATTGACAGGTGGGTTCCTTACTACTAGCGCCAAGGTATCAGCCCCTTTGCCCAAAGTGGAGGCTCCGAGAGGCTGGTTGAAGAGTGCGATAAGCACTCTGCCTGCCTCCACCCATGTCCTGCCTGCCTCCCAAGCTGGGAGCGACAGTCCCCGTCCTGGGCAGCATTGCTGGGAAGTGAGAAAAGTAAGCTCCCTCCACCTGGGGCAGGGCAGGGGGCAGGTTTGGGATGGCCTGCCCATCCCAAAAGATGGGCCCAAGCTGCCTGCACTTCGGTGGAAAACGTGGCCTGACAGATACAGCCCTGAGGAGAGAGAGAGAGAAGACCAAAGAGTTCCCCTTAACCCTGCCCTACCATGTGGAAACTTGAGGGAGCCAGAGATAAAGGTTCCCCCATCTTTCACAGGCGTGTTACAGAACAGGGCTGGGCCCTCTGACAGGTCAAAGCCAACGTGAGAAGAACCTAGCTATAAAGTTGCAGTGAAGTGAGTCGCTCAGCCGTGTCCGACTCTTTGCGACCCCGTGGACTATAGCCTATCAGGCTTCTCCGTCCATGGGATTTTCCAGGCAAGAGTACTGGAGTGGGTTGCCATTTCCTTCTCCAGGAGATCTTCCCTACCCAGGGATCGAACCCAGGTCTCTTGCATTGTGGGCAGATGCTTTATCCTCTAAGCCACCAGGGAAGCCACAAAGTTAGACACCAGCTAAACTGAACAGGGTCCGTGGACCAGTCCTTCATGCCACCTACTGATGAGTGAAGTCAGCCAACAGAGAGACACTACCAGGCTATGGAGCTGTGAAAACTGGGGTCTTGGGAGCAGAAGAAGCCCGAGGACGGGAAAGCTGCAGAAGACGGCAGAAGCCATGGCTGTGGGAGCACAAAGAACCTTCAGAGCCTTCTTCTGGAAGCCCACAGCTTGTCCCCTCAGAACTGTCTTGCTGGTTCTTTTTCCAGGAGGCTCGGTCTCCAAGCCAGGCATCTGCACACAGAGCAGGTGCGCACACAGGGACCCCAGAACAGAAGCCCGGCCGGGGCAGCAGTGGCTTCGAGTCTGTGAGCAAAGAAGGCCCTGGGCAACAGAGAGAGGCAGGAAGGTGTGTTGCGCTCACTCTGTAAAGAACGGGCCGGGCCAGGTGAGAAAACTCTGGAGGTGAGAGAAGTTGAGCTCCAGGCAATGCTTGGGAAGAGTCTGACAAAGTCTTCCAAGAAATCCCAAGTTCGCGCTAAGAGGTAGGCTTGACACCAAGTAACGTGATCAGGGCTTGGATTGGGCAAGATCTGGCCAAGATGGCCCCCATCCTGCTTGCAGCCTGTAAGTGCTGGGTGCCAGGGACACGCTCTGCTTCTGGGGGTCTGGGGCAGAAGGAGACCTCAATTTAAGGTGCCCCAGAGCTGTTTCCCCATTCTGGAATTTTGTAAGTGTGGAGATTCACTTTAGTCTGAAGTTTCAGGAAAACTGGGATATTATTTTGACAGAGAGGCTCAAGGATGGATAAGATTCACGTGAAAGGTGAGACTCTTACTGAGGGAGGTAGGAAACTTCCACACAACAGCAGATCCTATTCATTCATGTTTCTCAGCTTCATACCATCGCAGTCAGTCAAATCTCCCAGCCTTTTTCTTTCTGTACACACCTCCCGCCCCTCCACTAATCAGCCCCTTAAGGCTCAAGCCTGAACTTGAACAAAAATATTTATAAAGAAAATCTATAAGCAAAGGTCATTATTTGAGGTCATGTGGACATTTCCGTTACCAACTGACAGTAGTCTTTCATTAACCAAGAGCTCTGCCTTTGGCTGCTGGTGACTGATGCCTATCGGTGAAGGACTGGGACCTTCTGGTTCCTGGACTTGCACCATCGTGACGGGTAGCCACACTTGGGTCAGGGTTTTCTGAACAACCCAACTCTTGGGAAAACTCAGGGCTTACTTCAGGTAATGAATGATTATCTGTCACAAGAACACCACAGAGAGAACCCAAAGAAAAGGCTTCATCAGCGGCCTTGCAGGCTTATGGGGATTAGTCTAATCTTTCCTACCAGCAATTATCTCTCCTCTCTCTACCTGGGGCTCCCTGACTGGCCCACCCTTCTGAGCAAACATTGGCCACAGGAAGGAAGGATACTTATAGAGACTCAGTCCTGTTTGGAAGTTGGACACAGTGAAATCATGTTTGTCCTGTGAAGGGTCTCTTATGTAAAAAAAAAGGGGGGGATGGGAAATGGGCTTTAGCCTTCTTTGGAACCCCGAACCTCCCCCTGGTTCATCCACTCAACAACAGAAGAAGGCCATTCAAGAAAAGAGGAGTTCCCAATGTCACCCAGCTGGGATAAGGTTAGACTCCTCAGTTCTTCAGGGCTGTTTTCACTGAACCGCATGCTCCTGCAAAATGGAAGCTGGCAGTGGAGGGTGCCTTCTCCTTAGGAAGTAATAGAACCTAACACCACTACCTCAGGACCTCACTAGTGGCCCATAGGCTAAGAATCCGCCTTGCAATACAGGGGACCTGGGTTCAACCCCTGGTGGAGGAACTAACATCTCACCTGCCTCAGAGCACCTAAGCCCATGCTCCTTAACTAGAGAGTCCATGTGCCAGAATGAAAGATTCCACCTGCCACAGCTATGACCTGACACAGCCATATAAATAAACAAATATTAAAATAAAAAACAAACCCACCACCTCACCTAGCTTTGGGCTTCCCAGGTGGTGCTAGTGGTAAGGAACCCGCCTGCCAATGTAGGAAACATAGGAGACCTGGGTTCGATCCCTGGTTCAGGAAGATCCCCTGGAGGAGGGCATGGCAGCCCACTCCAGTGTTCTTGCCTGGAGAATCCCATGGATAGAGGAGCCTGGCGGGCTACAGTCCACGGGGTCACAAAGAGTCAGACACGACTGAAGTGACTTAGCATGCACGCACCTAGCTCGGAGAAGCCTGGGAATCGAGAGGAAATCTACTGTTAGGAAGATAAATGCTTTGAAAAGAGGCATGGGTTCATGGGCCTTTCTCCCTCAGCCTTGAATCACCCAGCACTCCATTTTACAAATGAAGAAACCAAGCTTCAAAGAAGTAAAAGGACTTGCCCAAGTTCACTGGCTGATTGTCTGCAATAAAGCACTCCCAGGCCACTGCACCCTGCTGCACCACTTTCCCACTCCATTGATTCATTTAAAAGCCTGAACTTTTCCCTCTTGCCATTTTTAGAGAAGATGTACATGGATTTTTAAAAATTCTACTTCTAGGAAGTTGTCCTGCTAATATATGGTCACCTCTGTGAAACATGTGTGTATAAGATCATACACTGCAGCATTTTTAAATGATTGGAAACAACCTAACTCTCCATTAGCAAGGCATTATTCATTTATATGATGATATATCCACGTGGTGGAATACTATGCAGTTATTAAAAAGAATGCACTGATGCGAAATGATCTATAAGATACAATGTTAAGTGAAAAGGCAAGACACAAAAGTACCTTTTGCAGAATGCATGTGTGTGTGTGTGTCTCTGCCTGTAGAGAATAATTTGAGAGAATGTCTAGGAAATTTGGTATAATGGTTGCCTCCTGGATGCTGATGTTTGGAACATAGTAGGTACTCAATGGATACCTGTTATTGAAGGGACAAAGTTCACTCTGGCCAATATATTCATTTTCTACAAAACATGAAATAGAAGCATATCCAAGTATTCTTATTCCCCTAAAGTTGACCCCAGGGTCCACACCAAGATTCCCAGCCCTTACAGAGTGATTATCCATCTGTAGCAGAGCTCTCTGCAGCCTGACCCATCCAAGTGTTTTTCAGGAAGGCACAGGAAGTCCAGACTCCCAGGCTGAGCACTTACTTTACAGTGTCAGGAAGAGAAACTCATCAGACGCTTAGTGTCCCACAGGAATATTTAAAAATGTTTCCTAGACACGTCTACCAGGAAGTAATATTCTTGTCAGTAAAAAATAAATGCAAAAGTGGCCCAGACAAAGACTCCAATAAAGACAGACTCCTTCCTCAAAACCATAGGAAAGAGCCAACATCAGAAATAGCTTCTTTTCTTTGTTAATTTTTAATTTTTTTCTTTTTTTTTTTAGTTGCACTGCAATGCATGCAGGTTCTTAGTTCCCCAACCAGAGATCAAACCCTTGCCCCCTGCAGTGGAAGCTCAGCGTCTTAACCACTGGACCATCAGAGAAGTCCCAGTTTCTCAATTTTTCTCAAAGATCGCTCCCTCTGGATCCACACCTGGACAGACCAGCCTCTCTGACCACCCTTCTCTGGAACCACCTGTCCGCACTGAAGCTCAGCCACTAGACTCCAGTTCCTCGTGTTCCTCATCTCTCCTCTGCAGAATGACAACTAGTTGAGAACTGAATAAGCTAAACATACTAGCAGTGAATACAGAGTAGTAACCTGACGGATATACTTTCCAAGAGTTGAATCTTTTATTAGAAGCAGACTAACGGGGAAAGTCCCTAGACCAAAATAAACAGCAACTAGTACTTATTAATGTGGGCTTCTCTGGTGGATCAGATGGTCGAGAATCTGCCTGCAAGGCAGCAGACCTGGGTTTGATCCCTGAGTTGGGAAGATCCCTTGGAGAAGGAAATGGCAGTCCATCCAGTATTCTTGCTTGGGGAATCCCATGGACAGAGTACTTATCACAACTGGTTCCAGACTCCCGTTTGAGCACCTCATCAATGCTAACTTATTTAATCTTCCTAACAATCCAAGCAGGTCAGTGTTATGAGTGTCCCACAGTAGAGATGAGGAGACTCAGCTTAGTTAACTTTTCCTAGGTGCACATTGAACCCAGAGAGCCTGACTCTAGAATCGTGCTCTTAACCACAATTCAGGAGGCCAGAGGGAACATTTCAGGGGCTGAGATAAGCCAATAAAAAGATGTTCAGAGTTACTGTCTGTTCCCTCCTGTTCCAGACACGCAGAAGTCCTGAATAAAATATAACCAAGATATGTTTTAAATTTCAAGCCAGACTGAAAAGAAAGAAAGAAAACAGGAGGCAAAAAATGGAACCAACTGAGGCTGGAGAGCCAGGCAGATAGAGGTCCCCATGGCACACACAAAGTGAGACCCAGCTTTCATCACACAGGGAGCAGACCTGGGACCCCAACGCTAAGCAGGCCTGTGGAAGAACTGCCTCTTCCATGAAGAGAAGACTTGGCGCGGGGCGGGAGGGGGCTGTTGGGAACTCTCCCAGTGGCTCAGAGAATGGCAAAGAGGCATCATCTGCCTGGAGCACCAGAGGGAAAGAAAAAGTTCTTCCAAGTAAAACTGAAATCTCACGACTGAGGTTCCCACAGAAGTCTGAATGTAAACTCCCCTCAGGGTGCCAGGACTCCAAGCTGTGGAATTCATAGAAAACCATCCACAGGTTGCAGACGGAAACACAGAACCCGTTTCTCTGCTCTTCCATGACCCAGGCCAATGGGATGCCTGCGGGGAAAAAACTAACCTCCACTGCAAAGAAGTTGAAGCATAAGACAACAAGAGGACAGGATCCAGGCCAGGAGGGCAGCAGACGGGACATGGGAGGTCGCCCCGACCTGCCTGAGTTTTCTTTAGCATCCTCAAATGTGTTGGATTTTTAATCTTCTTTTTAAAATTGAAGTATAGTTGTACAATGTAAGTTACAGGTATACAATATAGTGATCACAATATTGAAAGGTTAAATGCCATTTACAGTTATAAAATAATTGGCTTTATTCCCACGTTATACAATATGCCCTTGTAGCTTACTTTATACCTAAGTCTTTGTGCCTCCTACTCCCCGCCCCTATATTGCTCTTCCCGCTTCCCTTCTCCCTGCTGGTACCCACTAGCTTGCTCACTCTGTGAGTCTGCTTCTTCTTTGTGAGATTCACTCATTTGTTTTAGTTTTTAGATTCCACATGTACGTGATATTATACTATATTTGTCTTTTTCTGACATTTCACTTAGCATGCTGTGCTGTGCTGTGCTCTGAGTAGTCGCTCAGTCGTGCCCAACTCCGCGACTCCATGTGCTGTAGCCCACCAGGCTCCTCTGTCCATGGGATTCCAGGTAAGAATACTGGAGTGGGTTCCCATTTCCCCCTCCAGGGGATCTTCCCAACGCAGGGATAGAACCTAGCTCTCTCACATTGTAGGCAGATTCTTTACTGTCTGAACCATCAGGAAGCCGTGTTAGTTTGTGCTGTACAGCAAAGTGATTCAGTTAAACATCTACATATATTCACTTTTTTAAAAATTCTTTTCCCATATAGATCATTACAGAGAATTGCTGTGCTCCAATACCTTGGCCACCTGATTCAAAGAACTGACTCATTTGAAAAGACCCTAATGCTGTGAAAGATTGAGGGCAGGAGGAGAAGGGGACCACAGAGGATGAGATACTTGGATGGCATCACCTACTCTATGGACATGAGTATGAGCAAGCTCTGGGAGTTGGTGATGGACAGGGAACCTGGGCGTGCTGCAGTCCATAGGGTCACAAAGAGGTGGACATGACTAAGCAAATGAAGTGAACCGAACTGAACTAAACTGAACCCTTGCTATCAGCTCAGCTCAGTTCAGTCGCTCAGTCATGTCCGACTCTTTATGATCCCGTGAACCACAGCATGACAGGCCTCCCTGTCCATCACCAACTCCCAGAGTCCACCCAAACCCATGTCCATTGAGTTGGTGATGCCATCCAACCATCTCATCCTCAGTTGACCCCTTCTCCTCCTGCCCTCAATCTTTCCCAGCATCAGGGTCTTTTCAAATGAGTCAGCTCTTCACATCAGGTGGCCAAAATATTGGAGTTGCAGCTTCAAAATCAGTCCTACCAATGAACATCCAGGACTGATCTCCTTTAGAATGGACTGGTTGGATCTCCTTGCAGTCTAAGGGGCTCTCAAGAGTCGTCTCTGACACCACAGTTCAAAAGCATCAAGTCTTCAGTGCCGGGAGCCAGTGTGAGGAATCCTGCCCGGGGCAAAGGTCATGAGGAAGGAGGCTTGACATTACGCAAAGGCAGGATCAAGCCTCAGGGGTCCCTGTGGATTTTCTCGAGCATCTACCCCCAAAACCAGAGTCTGCCTGCTTTACTGTGTTATGCTTTCCACCTACTCTTCTGACATTAACGGGGGCTGTCCCCCACCACCTTTTCTGGAAAAAGTTAATTAAGAGCTTTTGGATAATAAGTCTCCTGGGCATAATAAGAGTGTTTCAATCCAAAAACCCCTCTGATGGCTTTCTAGCCTGCCAGACTCTTACAGCTGCACCTGTGATTGTTTGTGGCCTCCCAACCTTGCGAGGCACAGGAAGCTTAAAACATCCTAGGAATGTAGGGGCTTCCGAGGAGTCAAACCATTAGAATAGGACTGATTAAGGGTTTCATTTGTGGAGCCAATACTTGCTGCCAAATTTTCATATCTTTTATTTGTTGATATAGTTGGCATGTAGAAAAAACAGGTAGTAGCCCTGGCATTAGCAAAATTAGATCTTTGAGTTAAGTACTTTCTTTGTTATAACCCACAACACCTTTGTTCTACAGGAATGTAACTTTACTTAGTACTTTGAGGGTGATGCAGATTAAAGAAAAAACACTTAAAGGGAAAAAGAGTTTTCTGGTTGATAGACATTTATCTAGGAAAAGAGCTATAAAAATGTTAACAGGCCCCCTGGCCAGAAGATGATGTAAAAACCCTAAGACCTTTTGTATACAGGAAGGTATGCAAGAGGAAAGCCTGGTCTCAATAAGGGCCAGGACTGCTCCCCATGCACAGCTCTGCATATTCCATTATTTCTTTATGTACAACTTGGGGTATATAAGCTACTTTGAAAATAAAGCTGTGGGTCTGGCACCGATGCTTGGCTCCCCCATGTCATTTTCTCCCTTTTCTGGCTGAATTCCCATCTGGAGAATGGAAGCTCACCATGTCTACTTATTTGCACTGGCTTCTAAGATCCATGCAAGAGGAAGCCCAAGGCGAGGCACCCTCCACTATTCAAGCAGGCACCAGTGGCCTACGTAGATGGTACAAACCCCTTGTCTCAGAGTTTTACTGGTTCTTCGCGTAAACCAAGTTATTCAGCCTCTTTTCTCCACTAATTATCCTACTAAACTATTCTTTCTTAATCTCTCTTTATATCTCTGAATAAATAAGTCTCTCCTCGCCAACTCTGTCCCTGCTTCGAATTCCCTGGATCCACTGGGGCTGGACCCCAGCACTTCAGCATTCAGCTTTCTTTATAGTCCAACTCTCACATTCATATATGACCACTGGAAAAACCATAGCCTTGATTAGATGGACCTTTGTTGACAAAGTAATGTTTCTGCTTTTGAATAAGCTATCTAAATTGATCATAACTTTCCTTCTAAGGAGTAAGCATTTTTAAAATTTATGGCTGCAGTCACCACCTGCAATGATTTTGGAGCCCATAAAAATAAAGTCAGCCACTGTTTCCCCATCTATTTGCCATTAAGTGATGGGACTGGATGCCATGATCTTAGTTTTCTGAATGTTGAGCTTTAGCCAACTTTTTCACTCTCCAGTTTCACTTTCATCAAAAGGCTCTTTAGTTCTTCTTCACTTTCTGCCATAGAGGTGGTGTCATCTGCATATCTGAGGTGATTGATATTTCTCCCTAGAATCTTGATTCCAGCTTGTGCTTCCTCCAGCCCAGCGTTTTGCATGATGTACTCTGAATAGAAGTTAAATAAGAAGTTTAGTTCAGTTCAGTTGCTCAGTCGTGTCCAACTCTTTGTGACCCCATGAATCACAGCACGCCAGGCCTCCCTGTCCATCACCAACTCCCGGAGTTCACTCAGAATCATGTCCATTGAGTCAGTGATGCCACCCAGCCATCTCATCCTCTGTCGCTCCCTTCTCCTCCTGCCCCCAATCCCTCCCAGCATCAGAGCCTTTTCCAATGAGTCAACTCTTCTCATGAGGTGGCCAAAGTACTGGAGTTTCAGCTTTAACATCAGTCCTTCCAAAGAAATCCCAGGGTTGATCTCCTTCAGAATGGACTGGTTGGATCTCCTTGCAGTCCAAGGGACTCTCAAGAGTCTCTCTCAACACCACAGTTCAAAAGCATCAATTCTTTAGCGCTCAGCCTTCTTCACAGTCCAACCCTCACATCCATACATGACCACTGGAAAAACCATAGCCTTGACTAGACGGACCTTAGTCAGCAAAGCAATGTCTCTGCTTTTGATTATGCTATCTAGGTTGGTCATAACTTTTCTTCTAAGGAGTAAGCGTCTTTTAATTTCATGGCTGCAATCACCATCTGCAGTGATTTTGGAGCCCCCAAAAATAAAGTCTGACACTCTTTCCCCTGTTTGCCCATCTATTTCCCATGAAGTGATAGGACCAGATGCCATGATCTTCATTTTCTGAATGTTGAGCTTTAAGCCAACTTTTTCACTCTCCTCCTTCACTTTCATCAAGAGGCTTTTGAGTTCCTCTTCACTTTCTGCCATAAGGGTGGTATCATCTGCATATCTGAGGTGATTGATTTCTCCTGGCAGTCTTGATTCCAGCTTGTGTTTCTTCCAGTCCAGCGTTTCTCATGATGTACTCTGCATATAAGTTAAATAAGCAGGCTGACAATATACAGCCTTGATGTACTCCTTTTCCTATTTGGAACCAGTCTGTTGTTCCACGTCCAGTTCTAACTGTTGCTTCCTGACCTGCATACAGATTTCTCAAGGGGCAGGTCAGGTGGTCTGGTATTCCCATCTCTTGAAGAATTTTCCACAGTTTATTGTGATCCACACAGTCAAAGGCTTTGGCATAGTGTGGGGCCACCCAAGATGGACGTGTCATGATGGAGAGGTCTGACAGAATGTGGTCCACTGGAGAGGGGAATCGCAAACCAATTCAGTGCTCTTGCCTTGAGAGCCCCATGAACAGCATGCACTATCAGAGCACTCTTATCAGTTCTCTGTCTTACCTACACCAGTATGTGTCAACCCCAATCTCCCAATTTTTCCCTCCCACCCCTACAGCCCCCTTGGTAACTGTAAGTTTGTTTTCTACATCTAGGAGTCTCTTTCTATTTTCTAAGTAGGTTCATTTGCACCTATTTCTTTTTGCATTCCACTTATAAACGATACAATGTGATATTTGTCTTTGTCTAACTTACTTCACTCAGTATGATGATCTCTAGGCAGTGAAGCAGTTTTCAAAGTATGGTCTGGGACTCCCAGGAGTCTCTGAGATGCCTTCAGGGATCCATGGGGGCAAAATAATTTTTAAAATAATAATTCTAGAGCTTATTTGCCTTTTTCCTTCTCTCTGCAGGGAGTTTTTCAGAGACTACATGTTGGAGTTTCTGCAAGAACAAACTATTAAGTAACATACTAAACAGACCTGCAATAATGTAAATCAATGCCAATACATATTTTAAAACTTTCATAGTTTTAATTCCTAAATGTTAGATATAATATTCATAAACAAAGCTCTTTAGAGTCTTCAATACTTTTAAGAATGCAGAAGAATTTTGAGACCAAAAGTTTGAGAATCACTACTCTAGGGTGTGCTTCCCAGGTGGCTCAGTGGTAAGAATCTGCCTGCCAATGCAGGAGCCAAAAGAGATGAGGGTTCAATCACTGGGTCAGAAAGATCACTTGGAGGAAAAATAGCAGCCCACTCCAGTGCTCTGTCCTGGATGATCTCAGGACAGAGGAGCCTGGTGGGCTACAGTCTATGAGGTCTCAAAAGAGCTGGACACGACTGAGCAACTGAACACACACATATCACTCTACTGTGTTCCAGGCACTAGTTTAAGATCTGAGGAAAGTGAAAAGTGAAAGTGAAAGTCGATCAGTTGTGTCTGACTCTTAACACCCAAAAAGATGTCCTTTTCATTCTAGGGGACTGGAATGCTAAAGTAGGAAGTCAAGAAACATCTGGAGTAACAGGCAAATTTGGCCTTGGAATGTGGAATGAGGCAGGGCAAAGACTAATAGAGTTTTGCCAAGAAAATGCACTGGTCATAGCAAACACCCTCTTCCAACAAGACAAGAGAAGACTCTACGCATGGCCATCACCAGATGGTCAACACTGAAATCAGATTGATTATATTCTTTCCAGCCAAAGATGGAGAAGCTCTATACAGTCAAGAAAAATAAGACCAGGAGCTGACTGTGGCTCAGATCATGAACTCTTTATTACCAAATTCACTCAAATTGAAGAAAGTAGGGAAAACCGCTAGACCATTCAGGTATGACCTAAATCAAATCCCTTATGATTATACAGTGGAAGTGAGAAATAGATTTAAGGACCTAGATCTGATTGATAGAGTGCCTGATGAACTATGGAATGAGGTTCGTGACATTGCACAGGAGACAGGGATCAAGACCATCCCCATGGAAAAAAAAATGTGAAAAAGCAAAATGGCTGTCTGCAGAGGCCTTACAAATAGCTCTGAAAAGAAGAGAAGTGAAAAGCAAAGAGAAAAGGAAAGATATAAGCATCTGAATGCAGAGTTCCAAAGAATAGCAAGAAGAGATAAGAAAGCCTTCTTCAGCGATCAATGCAAAGAAATAGATGAAAACAACAGAATGGGAATGACTAGAGATCTCTTCAAGAAAATTAGAGATACCAAGGGAACATTTCATGCAAAGATGGGCTCGATAAAGGACAGAAATGGTCTGGATCTAACAGAAGCAGAAGATGTTAAGAAGAGGTGGCAAGACTACATGGGAGAACTGTACAAAAAGATCTTCATGACCCAGATAATCATGATGATGTGATCACTCATCTAGAGCCAGACATCTTGGAATGTGAAGTCAAGTGGGCCTTAGAAAGCATCACTACAAACAAAGCTAGTGGAGGTGATGGAATTCCAGTTAAGCTATTTCAAATCCTGAAAGATGATGCTGTGAAAGTGCTGCACTCAATATGCCAGCACATTTGGAAAACTCGGCAGTGGCCACAGGACTGGAAAAGGTCAGTTTTCATTCCAATCCCAAAGAAAGGCAATGCCAAACAATGCTCAAACTACTGCACAATTGCACTCATCTCACATGCTAGTAAAGTAATGCTCAAAATTCTCCAACCAGACTTCATCAATACATGAACCGTAAACTCCCTGATGTTCAAGCTGGTTTTAGAAAAGGCAGAGGAACCAGAGATCAAATTGCCAACATCTGCTGGATCATGGAAAAAGCAAGAGAGTTCCAGAAAAACATCTATTTCTGCTTTATTGACTATGCCAAAGCCTTTGACCGTGTGGATCACAATAAACTGTGGAAAATTCTTCAAGAGATGGGAATACCAGACCACCTGACCTGCCCCTTGAGAAATCTGTATGCAGGTCAGGAAGCAACAGTTAGAACTGGACGTGGAACAACAGACTGGTTCCAAATAGGAAAAGGAGTACATCAAGGCTGTATATTGTCAGCCTGCTTATTTAACTTATATGCAGAGTACATCATGAGAAACGCTGGACTGGAAGAAACACAAGCTGGAATCAAGACTGCCAGGAGAAATCAATCACCTCAGATATGCAGATGATACCACCCTTATGGCAGAAAGTGAAGAGGAACTCAAAAGCCTCTTGATGAAAGTGAAGGAGGAGAGTGAAAAAGTTGGCTTAAAGCTCAACATTCAGAAAATGAAGATCATGGCATCTGGTCCTATCACTTCATGGGAAATAGATGGGCAAACAGTGGAAAGAGTGTCAGACTTTATTTTTGGGGGCTCCAAAATCACTGCAGATGGTGATTGCAGCCATGAAATTAAAAGACGCTTATTCCTTAGAAGAAAAGTTATGACCAACCTAGATAGCATAATCAAAAGCAGAGACATTACTTTGCTGAGTAAGGTCTGTCTAGTCAAGGCTATGGTTTTTCCTGTGGTCATGTATGGATGTGAGAGCTGGACTGTGAAGAAAGCTGAGTGCCGAAGAATTGATGCTTTTGAACTGTGGTGTTGGAGAAGACTCTTGAGAGTCCCTTGGACTGCAAGGAGATCCAACCAGTCCATTCTGAAGGAGATCAACCCTGGGATTTCTTTGGAAGGACTGATGTTAAAGCTGAAACTCCAGTACTTTGGCCACCTCATGAGAAGAGTTGACTCATTGGAAAAGACTCTGATGCTGGGAAGGACTGGGGGCAGGAGGTGAAGGGGGTGACAGAGGATGAGATGGCTGGATGGCATCACGGACTAGACGGAGGTGAGTCTGAGTGAACTCCAGGAGTTGGTGATGGACAGGGAGGCCTGGCATGCTGGGATTCATGGGGTTGCAAAGGGTCAGACATGACTGAGCAACTGAACTGAACTGAACTGAACTGAGACTATACAGTCCATGGAATTCTCCAGGCCAGAATACTGGAGTGGGTAGCCTATCCCTTCTCCAGGGGATCTTCCCAACCCATGGATCAAACCAAGGTCTCCCGCATTGCAGGCAGATTCTTTACCAGCTGCCCCTCAAGGAAAGTCCAAGAATACTGAAGTGGGTAGCCTATCCCTTCTCCAGTGGATCTTCTTGACCCAGGAACAGAACCAGGGTCTCCTGCATTGCAGGTGGATTTTTTTTTTTTTTTACCAATTGAGCTATCAGGGAAGCCCAAACTCTGGGGAATGCAAGATAAAAGAACTTGTAACTCAGTGATGCAAGCCGTATGAAATGCCCACCTCCTGATGTCTCTCTCCATAGCGTGCTATGACTTCAGATAGGAGCATCACGCTTAGGTAATGTTAATGAAGGTGCCCTGCCCCTGAGCCCAAAAACTGAGAGACCAAGTTAATCTAGTGTCCAAAATAGGATATCTTATTTGAGTCAAAAGAAAGAGAAAGTGAAGTCTGTCAGTCGTGTCCGACTCTTTGCGACCCCATGGACTGCAGCCCACCAGCCTCCTCCATCCATGGGATTTTCCAGGCAAGAGTACTGGAGTTGGTTGCCATTTCCTTCTCCAGGGGATCTTCCCAATCCAATGACTGAACCCAGGTCTGCCCACATTGTAGGCAGACGTTTCATCATCTGAGCCACCAGGGAAGATCCCAATTTGAGTCAAAAGGAACCTCAATTCTCTGACGACAAATACCGTACATTAACACATAGACATGGAATCCAGACAAATAATACAGATGAACATATTTCCAGGGGAGGAATCGGATGCAGACATAGGAACAGATATGCGGAGAGAGAGGAGAAGGGGAGGGTGGAACAAGGTGAGAGATTAGGATTGACGTATATACACCACCATGTGTGAAACAGACAGCTCCTGGGAAGCTGCTATAAAGCCCAGGGAGCTCAGCTCAGGGCTTTGTCATGACCTAGATGGGGGATGGGGGAAGAGAGGGGGAGGTCCAAGCAGGAAGGGATATGTGTATACATTAGCTGATTCACGTTGTTGTACAGCGGACACTAACAACATTGTAAAGTAATCACACTCCAATTAAAAAAGGAACACACAATTCATGATTATGTTGTCATAATCATACCGACAGTCATGGGCAAGTCAGGACATGTGGTAACCCTACAGAAAAGTCTTATTTGTCTTCTTGAAAATAACTGGAGACCCAGGTTGAGGAAGTTTCCATGGGAGGAAGAAACCTGGCTGCTCCGTGTGTGTGGGTGCTCATTCTGGGCACATCTGGAGTGGGGGTGAGGCTAAAAGGATGGGCAGCCGGGAGGAGGCCCTGAGGGGGAAGTGCCGATCAGAGAGCTGCAGCAGACGCAGGAAGGAAGCAGGACATCCCCTTAGCTGGGCCTGGATCCTCGGGGTCAGGCATGGGCTTCCCTGCTGGCTCAGTTGGTGAAGAATCCGCCTGCAATGCAGGAGACCCAGGTTCTGTTCCTGGGTCAGAAAGATCCCCTGGAGAAGGATAGGCTACCCACTCCAGTATTCTGACCTGGAGAATTCCACGGACAGTCCATGGTGTCGCAAGAGTCGTACATGACTGAACAACTTTCACTTTCATCTATGTGGTATAGCCACGCCCTTTCCAGCTGATTATTCTTTACTAAAAATCGAAATAAGAACAAACAAAAAGGTAGAGAGGGTTCATTTTTCATAGGTACCAGGTGAACAGAAAAGGACTGTTTATGTGGGCTTGACTCCTTCATCACCCTCCAAGAGGACAAGGGTGACTCTTCCCCCATTGAGTTTGGTCATCATTTTATTTCATATCTTTGCAAGCTTCTAGGTGAATGTCTAAGAAGCCTTATAAGTGGTGTTTTAGAAATAGCATGCATTTTTATTATCTCAAAATGAGCAGAAGGAAATAGGTGTTGAAAGGAGAAGCAAGACGCACCATTTCCAGTTTTGTCTTGTAAAGTGGACAGCTTTTAACAAAGAATATGGATGACGTTGTATCCCATAAGCTGAGTATTAGCAGACCAGTATCAACAGTCAGGCACCAAAATGAGCTCAAACCTCTTTGTGCACAGCTGACTGAATGCACAGCCCCGGCCCCAGAGGTGTAATCCCTCCAGGAGCCCAGAGATGGTTAGACATCCTGTCCAAAGTCCTGGCTGGCTCCAAACTGTGGGTCCAGATACCTGAGATGCAGATCCAGCTTAGTTACTGGTTAGCTGAGGGCTTTGCCTTTTAATCTCTATGTTTTGTAACTGATAGTTGGAGGTAACAAAGTCTTCCTAGGATGTTGTGAGGATTACAGGTGAGTGAGTCCAGCCAAGTGCTTGGAAGCAATCAATAATGTAAGACAATCCTGTGTGGATAATATGCAAAATAATTCTACATCAGGGACTTCCTAAAAGCCAACAAAAGGTCTTACTTTAATCAAGTAATGATTTGGCCACCACCTCAAAAATGACCACCATTCTTTTAAAGGCTGCATGGGATTAAAAAAAAAAGGAAGTAAGAGAGGGAGGAAGGGCAGGCAAGGAGAAGAGAGTGAAGATAAAACTAGACAGGATTGGGTCCCTTAACTCGGAATTCAATCCTGTCATCTCCTTGACAACTGGCCCTGCCAGGGATGAGGGTCAGAGGTCAGGTCCCGGGGTCACCTGCCTCCACAGAAACCCAGGCTCGGGGCTCACCTGGTCAGCGAACTGGAAAACCTGAAGTGGGTGCTCCTGGCTGGCCCCTGTGCTCAGGACAGCAAACACACGGGGTCCTGCCTGGGTCAGGGGGTTGTGGGGTACGGGAAGCGTCCACATGGGGGCCAGGCAGAGGGAAGGTCCAGCAGTGCAGGGGGAGGCCCCGGCCAGGCTTAGCCAGGAAGTCCCGTCCTGGAGCTGGAGCCTAGGGAAGCTTCCAGAGTGTCCAGGCACCCCCCCTCCACCTGTCCCGAACCATCAGAGAAAGAGTGAGTGCCATGCGGCCTCTGTGGCGCCCGTGCAGCCAGCGGCAGCTTGGCAACCTCCCCACCTGGGCCTGACTCAGACCCAAATTCAGACCAGGCCTCGGGGAGGCGGGGGGTGGGCAGGGCCAGCCACTCGGTCAGAGTCCAGCTCAGGTGCCCTCCACTTTCCTGAGAGCTGGTCACGTTCAGGCCACCAATCCACAAGAAGCCACAGGCTTGGACAGATTTGACCTCGGTACTGATCCTGCCGAGGCAGAACTCACAGACGTGGAATCTGCCTATAAAAGGCCCATCTCACCAACTTCTCAGCCCCAATTCTTCGTCTGTCTTACTGAAATGGAGCAGGACCCTATGGTCCCCCTTGTCCGCCCAGCTCATCCTCAGCCTGCCTTTTGTCTGTGGAAGGGTTTTGGTCTAAGAATGAGTTTAATCAGGGAAGCAAGAACATGGAAACGAAAGGACACAGTCAAAGGAGTGCACATGTGCTCAGCCATGTCCGACTCTTTGTGATCCCAGGGCCTGTGGTCCGCCGGGCTCCTCTGTCCATGGCAGTTTTCTAGGTGAGAATACTGGAGTGGGTTACCATGCCCTCTTCCAGGGGGATCTTCTCAATGCAGGGATCAAACCTGTGTCTCCTGAGTCTCCTGCATGGGCAGGTGGGTTCTTTACCCCTGAGCCACCTGGGAAGCCCAATCAGAGGAGACCAAACAATACTATACTCATTAAGCACAGCCAAGGACCTTTAGTTCCTTCTCAAGGGCTATAGGCAATACTCTGAGCCATGGCCTATGAGCTGAAGTATAGATACTGAAAGGGCAGGTGGAGAAGTGAACCACATGATGGCCAGACCGGAGCCATGACATCAGCTCAGCTCAGTTCAGTTCAGTCGTGTCCGACTCTCTGCGACCCCATGGACCACAGCACACCAGGCCTCCCTGTCCATCACCAACTCCCGGAGTTCACTCAGACTCACGTCCATTGAGTTGGTGATGCCATCCAGCCATCTCATCCTCTGTCATCCCCTTCTCTTCCCACCTTCAATCTTTCCTGGCATCAGGGTCTTTTCTAATGAGTCAGTTCTTCACATCAGGTGGCCAAAGTATTGGGTTTCAGCTTCACTATCACTCCTTCCAAAGAATATTCAGGACTGATTTCCCTTAGGATGGACTGGTTGGATTTCCTTGCAATTCAAGGGACTCTCAAGAGTCTTACCCAACACTAGAGTTCAAAAGCATCAATTCTTTGGTGCTCAGCTTTCTTTATAGTCCAACTCTCACACCCATACAGGACCACTGGAGAAACCATAGTTTTGACTAGGCAGACCTTTGTTGGCAAAGTAATGTCTCTGCTTTTTAATATGCTGTCTAGGTTGGTCATAGCTTTTCTTCCAAGGAGCAAGTGTCTTTTAATTTCATGGCTGCAGTCACCATCTGCAGTGATTCTGGAGTCCCCAAAAATAAAGTCAGCCACTGTTTCCCCATGACATAGTCTGCCACAGTTCTGAGAACTGGCCTCAAGAAATGGAAATAACCAGTGCTGAAGAATAGCTGTACCTAAAACAATCAAGATAATGCAAGGCAGACCCCCGATGACCAGTCTCAAGATGAGTGTCAGAGCTGACTGTGCTGTTTCTGCACGCCGCCCCCGCCCTCTGTCTAGAAAAGCTCTTGCCCACGTGGCTGTCACGGTGGGGAGGAGTCAGCCTTTGGACAGGTGTCTGCCCTCCTCCTCCAGCCCCTGAACTTCTGGTTACATTATGTCCTCACCTCCTGTGAGCCTTCCTTACCTCCCTTCTGAGTGCAACACCTGGCTTCTGCTCCCATGCACCCTCCTCCTCCATTTAAAGACACACATCTCTCTGCAGATTACCTGGCAGAGGCTGGGGGCATTAACTCTGAAGTGGGTCCCAAGCCTGACCTCAAGTCAGAATCATGTAGGGAATTAGGGACACTTCCTAAAGCCCAGATTTCCAGGGTCCAACTCTGACAAGCTTTCAGGCATAGTGTCTGGGTAGCTGGGTGGTTTCAAGTTCTCCCAGTGATTCCGATGCAGCAGGTTTAGAAAACAGTGTTAGGAATCCCTAGACCAACGGGCAATCATCACGCCTCTTCCTGCATCATCTAATGTCTGTTGCTGTTCAGTTGCTAAGTTGTGTCTGACTCTCTGCAACCCCATGGATTGCAGCACTTCAGGCTTCCCTGTCCTTCACCATACCCCAGAGTTTGATCAAATTCATGTCCATTGAGTCGGTGATGCCATCCAACCATCTCATTCCCTGCCACCCTTTTCTCCTTTTGCCTTCAGTCTCTCCCAGGATCAGATTCTTTTCCAATGAGTCGGCTGTTGGCAACAGGTGGCAAAAGTATTGGAGCTTCAGCTTTAGCATCAGTCCTTCCAATGAATATTCATGACTGATTTCTTTTAGGGTTGATGGTGGTGGTGGTTTAGTAGCTCAGTCGTGTCTTACTCTTGGTGAACCCATGGACTGTAGCTCTCCAGGCTCCTTTGTCCATGGGATTTCCGAGGCAAGAATACTGGAGTGGGTTGCCATTTCCTTCTCCAGGGGATCTTCCCGATCCAGGAATTGAACTTGGATCTCCTGCATTCATTGAATCACTCAGGAAGTGAGTGATTACTTTAGGATTACTTTTTCTAAATAAATCATTTGGAGGATCCTTATGTTATAGGTAGACTTCAAAATTGGCATACACTTTTAAGGAAAAAAAACTCACAGAAATCTCACACTTGCTTTCCCTTATGGTTCAATTGACACACCCACCCAGAATTTACACATTCACACCCCTCTGTTTTTAGGTGACTTTGTGGGAAAAAGTGGAAAGGGCAGGTCTGATATGTTACCTCTCCCTTGAATATGTGTCTGTTCAGAGGACCTCAGGGAGTAGAGCACAGAAACTTCTCTGGAATGAAATTAGACATAAATGAAAGTGATGGTGAAGCTGTAGGCATTGTAGATCAGGCAACGCTTGGGAACAGCAGGAGTTCGCCACCCCTCCACTCACGCCAGGCAGCAAAGAATAATGAACCATCAGCTCCCGTTGCTGGAACGCCTGCTAGGTGGATACAGCAGCCCTGCAGGGTAGGCATCGCCATTCCTACCTTATCAGTGATGCTCTAACCACCCACCTAGCAGATTTGCATTCAAGTTCTCCAGGGCCCCCTTCTCCCCTCCCATGATGGGATGCCTCTGGAGGAAGTGAGCAAAGGCTGTAGGCAGGAGACTCACCCTGAAAAGGTAGTGACAAGACAAAGCAGCCTCTGCTCCCAAGAGCCTCCCAGGTGAGAAATGGCCCTTTAGAGCCAGGCAGATCAGGAAGACTGGGCGTCTGAGAGCCCACAGGAAGCTAATCCCCAGCAAGGGCGGGTTCGGGGCCAACATCCTTAAATGAATTCTGCTTTTGTGGCTTCCCGGTAACCTGCTTACTGTCACCAGAGCGGCTGCTCATATTTGTTAAGGACCACAGATGGGCCCTGATTAGGTTTCCGGCCGGTCATAGCATTATACCTGGATCATATTTGGGTTAATTGTCTGAAGCTGGGCTAATGTCCTTCCTCTGTGACAGGCCCCGCCCCCTCCGAAGGCTGAACCCCTCTTTCGTGCAGACTTGGCCTGTGTGAATTGTGAGGGGCAGTGAGGTTGTGGTCAGGCATCTGGAGGGCGTAAATAGAGATAACTGGAAGAGGAGCCCAGCGATTGCCCCTCTCTGGTGAAACCACCTGTACAAACAGCTTTTTGGAAAAATAAATGGCAAGGAGACTAAGGAGGGTGACGCCTTGGCGCCGGCTCCCCATGAGTGAACGTCCCAGAGACCCACTTGCCTGACTCATCCCGCCTTGATGTCCTG
Organism: Nanger dama; assembly: GCA_917880005.1. Lineage (NCBI taxonomy): Eukaryota > Metazoa > Chordata > Mammalia > Artiodactyla > Bovidae > Nanger > Nanger dama. The sequence continues at coordinate 5,730,334 of CAKJTW010000029.1, forward strand.
TCCCCCGCCCAACACACCCCACGCGCCTTGGCCAGGAGCCAGCCACAAACCTCCAAATCGCTCCTCGAGACTCATCACTATGCAGACCAATGTTTCACTCATCTGGAATCCACTGCAGCATTTTTAATGTGGAGCGCTGGCTCCTCCATTTCTCTCCCCCGAAGAAAAATGGCTTAATTTCTCCAGCTGATAGATTTTCTTTCCTGATCCCTCAGACGGGAGAAAAAGACCCTGGGAAATCAGCCGTTGGACTCTCCACAGACATTTTACGATGGCCATAAACAGGGCTGGGGGTGGTGCCATACCAGGGAGCACCCAGATTGGTGGCCTCAGTGTTGCTGTCATGGACCTGCAAAAATGATGGCCAGACAGATACACAGATAGGTGATAGACAGTTGATAGGGACAGATTAGATAGATAGATAGACAGGTAGATAAACAGGCAGATACAGAAGGATGGATGGAGAGGGTGGACAAATAAGGAAAGGATGGAAGGATGGATGGATGATAAGCCATGAAAGAATATGGTCTCTCACCATATCTGAAGCATGAAATCTCTCCCCATATTTTTCCTGGAAGATATATGAGACCTTCTGAAACCAAATCCTTACAGGCTCCCCTACCTACCCACCCATCCCCAAATTGAAACAGATTTCATCAGCAGAGGAAAAATCTATTCAGGAAGGAAATTAAAGACAAAACTGGGGCTAATCCTTTTGGGCGTGCTTGCAATTGTTCATTTAGCCTGCAAGGCTCAGATGGACGGACTCAGCCCATCCTGAATGTGCTTCTTTCTCAGAGGCTAAAGATGGTGTCGTCTGGCCTGGAGCAGAAGGGGCCAAGGGCAGAGCAAGGACAGACCCACTTCTGGATGAAAAGACTGGAATTTCATTCAAACAGTGTGGTAGCGTAAGGCATAGACCCTGGCAGCAAACCCAGGGTTCTAATCCCGGTTCTAATCCCAGATCTGCTCTGTGCCAACTTCATGACTTTGGCAAGTTGCTTAATCTCTCCAGGTTTTGGTTCCTTCCTTCACTGATAAAATGGAGAGAGTAATAGTATATACCTCAGATAGTTGTGGGGATTTAGGGAATTAATAAGCCTAAAGTGGCCTTCCCTGGTGGCTCAGATGGTAAGAATCTGCCTGCACTTCAGGAGACCCAGGTTCAATCACTGGGTTGGGAAGATCTCCTGTAGAAGAGAATGGCTACTCACTCCATTCTTGCCTGGAGAATCCCATGGACAGAGGAGCCTGGCAGGCTACAGTCCATAGATCTAAAAAGAGTCAGACATAACTGAAATGACTCACATGCGCGCACACATGCCTAAGGCGCTTAAAGCAGAGGCGCCAAGTAGCAAGCGCTGCGGGAGGCAAGTCAGACCTCCTCTCTGACTACTCGCCCCACGAAGTCAGCGCGTTCACCGCACAGAGATGGGACTTTAGCCCCCAACAGGAAGGTAATCAGATTTCATGAGCTCAGCCTTAGGTTCAAGGCCAAAGGTTGCACTGAAGTAGCAACTTCTTCCCGCCTGCTGTTTATTGATCTTCCCTAGGCGCCAAAGCAGCACTCACCCAAAGCAAATCCCAAGCTGGGCCTGGGCGCGGAGTGCAGGGGAAGCGAACGGTGAGGCCCAAGGACTTCACCATGCAGAGCAGAGTTCTCTACTTTCAGCCTCTGTGGTCTTGGAGGAGCCACTGGGCAGCCCGGGGTTTCTCTGGAAGAGTCGGCAGACTTTACCGGATGCTGCTCTATTAAAATGTCTGGCTTCTCAGGCATAACTTAAAAGTCACCCCATGCCTACGTTAATGCTGGTTGGCTCTCTGTTATATGCGCTTATTGATGTGTGGCCTCTCTTGGTCAAGTTGGGGACCTCAGAAGAGCTGAAGTTATAAAAGCAGAAGACAGGGGAGTGTTAACATTGAACTTTAACATGGAAAAATGTGCACTATTGCAAAATAGACCCCGCAAACAGAGAAAATAAACTTACAATTACCAAAGGGGAGGGGGCAAAGGAGAGATAAATGAGAAGCTTGGGATTAACAGAGATACAACGAAGACCTACTGCATTACACAGGGAATTCTACTCAATATTTTTAATAACTTATAAGGGGAAAGAACCCATAAAAGAATACACATATATTTATTTATACATATAAAATACATAAATATATATATAATATATCATTGAGTCACTTTGCTGTATACTCTATACCTAAAACTAACAGCATTGCAGTTTAGCTACACTTTAATTAAATTATTAATCGGCTATACTTTAATTAAAAAAATTAGTTACGATTATTTTGCTCAGGTGAGACATGCTATCTCCAAAAAGAAAACACCCCAAATGTGTACCGCTGTCTCTCAGTGAGCCTCATTTGCATATGTCAAGGGACTGGTGAGAGACTCAGCCCCCAAACTGAAACACGTTACTGATCAACTTGATCCCCTGCCGAGTGCTTTCAGCTCCTCCCACAACAGGAACCAGCCAGAGTTCTCCCTGCCAGCCTGCAGTCATGACAGCCAGCCAGCTTGAAGCCAGGACATTTTCTTGGGAGAACAGGGAGTAAAACTAGAGCATGTCAACATGATGGAATGCTACATCGCCATAAAAAATGATAGGCGTGTGGACTGAGTCAATATATGGAAATGAGTGTGTGAAATAATGCTCAATGGAAACAAGAAGAGCCCCCAATAGTTTGCACGCACTGATTACAACTCCATCAATAAATATGTCCACACACTCATAAGCAAGGACTAAAAGCAAATTTAGAGTCCTATAAAGAGGATTATTTACTGGACTCTTTTTTCCTTCCTTAAGATCTTATATGTTTTTTACTTTTTTATGAGAAAGACAGGAAGTTTGGCCTTAGACCAACAAGAGTAGCATTGAGCTGCTGACACAGTTGCTGGGACAGAAAAGGGCATTTGCTGTGGCTGAAAATATGCTTCAAGGGAAGCTATCAGTCTGAACACACACACAGTTCTCGGAGCTGTGTGGACTCTGGCCCTGCCAGGCTGACTGCAGCGCCAGGCTGGGTGGGGACTCCAGGACCCCGGACAGAGAACCAAGCCCAGAGATGGGGAAGACCGGGGAGGCCTCGAATGGATACAGCCTTGCTCCCTGCTAAGTTCACATTTTGCTTTAACGGAAGGTGATCACATAGTCCTGGCTTTTCCAGGCACAGCCCTAGTTGTGCCCATGGTCCTAGTATAAACGTTAACAACATCCCTTTTTATCATGAAAGTTTCCCTGTTAAGACTATAAAGAATACAGTCACCCTACTAAAAGGGGCCATGCTGGTCTCCTCACCACCTAAGATGTACGGAATACCTATACAAGACTCTGGGGTACACAGCTGCCCTCCTCACCTCACAATGAGCAGGAAATCAGGATGTTGATTCTGTCCCCTCTTTACAGGGATGCCCAGCCACATTTTAGGATTGCTGGCAGTGCTGAGCTAGAGCCAAATGGCTCATCTTTCCAACACCACATTCAATGATGTCATCCAGCAGCTTGAGATCAGCACAGATGGGAATATTTATACTGTGGAAATCAGGAAATGCTACTAAGCTGAGCTTCTCTCCCTACTCCCTGCCCCCACACCTAGGAAGCTGGTTGTAAAAGATTTAGCAGCATGCCATGGATTGCTGGAGTCAGTGAAGCCAGAATGGAAACCATCTTATGGGGCTGTGTGATCAGACAGGTCCACCCTTAGCCCCCCAGCCAAAGGTCACAGCCACATTTTACACAAAGTACCAAAGACCCTGATGCTGGGAAAGATTGAGGGCAGGAGGAGACGGGGCAACAGAGGGTGAGATGGTTGGATGGCATCATCAACTCTACGGACATGAGTTTGAGCAAGCTCTGGAAGATAGTGAAAGATGCAGAAGCTTGACGTGCTGCAGTCCATGGGGTCCCAGACAGCTGGACACGACCCACAACCACCACAGGGGAACGAGAAAGCTGTGGGGTGAGGAGGCTGCTTGCTGAACGGAGGAAGGAGCAAGCCCTTCTTGTTTTCCACACGTACAGAATGAAACAAACTGAGAATACAAACAAGTTGAATCATTTGTCTCAGAATATGACAGCTTGCATCACATTTGCCACCTGACAAGGTTATTTGCATCCTATTAAAGCAGGTCACTGGTGTGCCATTGATACAGCATCAAGTCTTCCCACAGTGACAGCCTTTGAATCATGCCTCTTTCTTCATCATACGAGTCACTGAAAACCCCCCGCCCCTGTTGACACTGGGACACGGGTGTCGCTCTAAACAGTGGCTTACTCTTCGGCACCAACAACACCATGCTACATCCCTCGAGGCACACCGTCCTCCTGCAGCACCTCCGTAGAGCCCTTCACAAAAACCGACATGTCATGGTCTCGGACAATTCATCACTTCCTGCCACACGCTGTTTATTGCCAGCTCCCTTTGTAACCACGGCAAACATACGACAAACTCCTCAAATCTTAAGAGGCTTTTTAAAAAATTTATTGTTTTTTAATTGAAGGATAATTGCTTTACAGAATTTTGTTGCTTTCTGTCAAACTTCAGCATGAATCAGCCATAGGCATCCTCCCTTTCGAACCTCCGTCCCATCTCCCTCCCCACCCCATCCCTCTAGGTTGATACAGAGCCCCTGCTTGAGTTTCCTGAGCCGTACAGCAAATTCCCATAAGCTATAACCAAGGTGAAAAGAGATTTTTAAAGTAAGTTGCTGGCACCCGCCCTTCGGTGCTTGGTTAGTGAGTGAGCTAAATTCCAAAGAGTCAGTGAAAGAATGGAAGGTGAAGGAAATCCTGGTCTGATCCTGGAACGCAAGGTACTGAAGGAAAAAGAGTGGCAGTGATGGTCGTCAGCGCCGATTTCAGAATAACCACGTGTGCACAGGCTTTGAGGGCTTCCCAGGTGGTGCTGCCGGGAAAGAATCCACCTGCCAACACAGGCTAGATATAAGAGACATGGGTTTGATCCCTGAGTCAGAAAGATTCCCGGGAGGAGGGTATAGCAACCCACTCCAGTATTCTTGCCTGGAGAATCCCACGGACAGAGGAGCCTGGCAGGCTACCGTTCACGGGGTCCCAAAGAGTCGGACACAACTGAAGCGACTTAGCACAACACGCAGGCTTCGAGGATGAAAGAGGAGCTATGTCTGCATTGACCAAGCATATCCTGGGTGCAAAGTAGTCAGTTTAGTGGCACGGGATAATTCAGAAAAGTTAGGACACATGTTCTTTGCCTATATAACCTTGCAAAAAGACTGCACGGACTCAGAGGACATATAGAGGGGCTAGTGAATGGGAGAGAGAAGACGAACCGAAAGGGCAGTCCTCAACTTCCCCAGTGAGGAAGGGATGCAGAATTAATGTAGCGCTTGCGGCTGGATTGGATTAATCAGGGCTATCTTCTGGAGGAGGGCTTTTGATCACAGCTCTTAAATGTATTCCACTGGCAGCTATGGGGCCGGGGTGGAGTGGGGGTGGTGGTGATGGTGTGAGTAATTTCGAGACCTAAAAGTGAACCAAAAATTATGAAGTCCTAGAAATGAGAAAAGCATCTTTATCTTTAGTTCAATTCTGGTTATTCCAGAATGCTCCCTATAAATCTTTGATTTTTTTTTTCTCAATGATAATTCTGCTACTCCAAAGTTTTCTCAAAATTTCAATGTGTTTAGGACCTTGGAGGAAGATTTAGAATAGCTGATGGTGTAAGCACTAGGGAAGCAGCTACCTTTCCGCAGGGCTAGTTTTGCTCATCAGCCCCTCCTACCAGCCTGCGAGCTTGGTAAGTATGGGCGCCATGCCAGGCTCTGCAGGTACTGTGTGACCAGTGCCTCGTACAGGAAGGGGGGGCCAGCCTCAGCTTGGCTGAAGGCTTGGATGATGGTCCTCCTGACAGCGGGATCACTGGGGTCAGCAGTAGTTGTTTTTACCATGTGAGAATCCTAGCCTCCCTCGGGCAACCTCAAGTTCTCCCAAGAGACATTTATCTACTCCTGAGGCCACTTTGCAGTACTTGGATGAAATTTCAAAAATGACAGAATGATATCTGTTCGTTTCCAAGGCAAACCATTCCATATCACAGTAATCTAAGCCTATGACCCAACCAGTAACGCTGAAGAAGCTGAAGACCTACAAGACCTTTTAGAACTAACACCAAAAAGAGATGTCCTTTTTTTATAGGGCACTGGAATGCAAAAGTAGGTAGCCAGGAAACACCTGGAGTAACAGGCAAATTTGGCCTTGGAATACGGAACGAAGCAGGGCAAAGGCTAATAGAGTTTTGCCAAGAGAACACACTGGTCATAGCAAACACCCTCTTCCAACAACTCAAGAGAAGACTCGACACATGGACATCACCAGATGGTCAACACCGAAATCAGACTGATTATATTCTTTCCAGCCAAAGATGGAGAAGCTCTATACAGTCCGCAAAAACAAGACCAGGAGCTGACTGTGGCTCAGATTATGAACTCCTTATTGCCAAATGCAGACTTAATTTGAAGAAAGGGAAAACCATTAGACCATTCAAGTATGACCTAAATCAAATCCCTTATGATTATACAGTGGGAGTGAGAAATAGATTGAAGGGCCTAGATCTGATGAACAGAGTGCCTGATGAACTATGGATGGAGGTTTGTGACATTGTACAGGAGATAGGGATTAAGACCACCCCCATGGAAAAGAAATGCAAAAAAGTAAAATGGCTGTCTGATGAGGCCTTACAAATAGCTGTGAAAAGAAGAGAAGCGAAAAGCAAAGAAGAAAAGGAAAGATATACCCATCTGAATGCAGAGTTCCAAAGAATAGCAAGGAAAGATTAAAAAAAAAAAAAAAGCCTTCCTCAGTGATCAATGCAAAAAGAGAGGAAAAGAACAGAATGGGAAAGACTAGAGATAAAGAAAATTAGAGATACCAAGGGAACATTTCATGCAAAGATAGGCTCGATAAAGGAAAGAAATGGTATGGACCTAACAGAAGCAGAAGATATTAAGAAGAGGTGGCAAGAATAAACAGAAGAACTGTACAAAAAGATCTTCATGACCCAGATAATCACGATAGTGTGATCACTCACCTAGAGCCAGACATCCTGGAATGTGAAGTCAAGTGGGCCTTAGAAAGCATCACTACAAACAAAGCTAGTGGAGGTGATGGAATTCCAGTTGAGCTATTTCAAATCCTGAAAGATGATGCTGTGAAAGTGCTGCACTCAATATGCCAGCAAATTTGGAAAACAGCCGTAGCCACAGGACTGGAAAAGATCAATGTTCATTCCAATCCCAAAGAAAGGCAAGGCCAAAGAATGCTCAAACTACTGCACAATTGCACTCATCTCACATGCTAGTAAAGTAATGCTCAAAATTCTCCAAGCCAGGCTTCAGCAATATGTGAACCGTGAACTCCCTGATGTTCAAGCTGGTTTTAGAAAAGGAAGAGGAACCAGAGATCAAATTGCCAACATCTGCTGTATCATGAAAAAAGCAAGAGAGTTCCAGAAAAACATCTATTTCTGCTTTATTGACTATGCCAAAGCCTTTGACCGTGTGGATCACAATAAACTGTGGAAAATTCTGAAAGAGATGGGAATACCAGACTACCTGACCTGCCTCTTAAGAAACCTATATGCAGGTCAGGAAGCAACAGTTAGAACTGGACATGGAACAACAGACTGGTTCCAAATAGGAAAAGGAGTACATCAAGGCTGTATATTGTCACCCTGCTTATTTAACTTCTATGCAGAGTACGTCATGAGAAACACTGGACTGGAAGAAACACAATCTGGAATCAAGTTTGCTGGGAGAAACATCAGTAACTTCAGATATGCAGATGACACCACCCTTATGGCAGAAAGTGAAGAGGAACTCAAAAGCTTCTTGATGAAAGTGAAGGAGGAGAGTGAAAAAGTTGGCTTAACTCTCAACATTCAGAAAACGAAGATCATGGCATCTGGTCCCATCACTTCATGGGAAATAGACGGGGAAACAGTGGAAACAGTGTCAGTCTTTATTTTGGGGGGCTCCAAAATCACTGCAGATGGTGACTGCAGCCATGGAATTAAAAGACGCTTACTCCTTGGAAGAAAAGTTATGACCAACCTAGATAGCATATTCAAAAGCAGAGACATTACTTTGCCAACAAAGGTCCATCTAGTCAAGGCTATGGTTTTTCCAGTAGTCATGGATGGCTGTGAGAGTTGGATGGTGAAGGAAGCTGAGCACTGAATAATTGTGCTTTTAAACAGTGGTGTTGGAGAAGACTCTTGAGGTCCCTTGGACTACAAGGAGATCCAACCAGTCCATTCTGAAGGAGATCAGTCCTGGGTGTTCATTGGAAGGACTGATGTTAAAGTTGAAACTCCAATACTTTGGCCACCTCATGCGAAGAGTTGACTCACTGGAAAAGACCCTAATGCTGGGAAGGATTGGGGGCAGGAGGAGAAGGGGATAGGGCAGAGGATAAGATGGCTGGATGGCATCAGCGACTCAATGGACAAGGGTTTGGGTAGACTCTGGGAGTTGGTGATGGACAGGGAGGCCTGGTGTGCTGTGATTCATGACGTTGCCAAGAGTTGGATACGACTGAGCGACTGAACTGAACTGAGGTGACCATCGACCAGGGCACATGTCCTTTCTAGGTTCCTTCATTCCCTAAGGGTTTAAAGTTTTTATGATGATTTAAGTTTCAGACTATGTAGGGCAAAACCAAACAACCCAAAAGTCTTTGAGGGATTCCCTGGTGGCTCAGTGGTGAAGAGTCCGCCCGCAGTGCAGCAGCCACGGGTTTGATCCCTGACCACACGTGCAGAGCAAATAACATTGTGCTCTCCAACTGCCGAGCCTGTGCTCTAGAGCCGGGGAGCCGCGACTACCGAGGCCCGCTTGCTCAGAAACCTGCGCTCAGCAACAAGAGAAGCCGCTGCAGCAAGAAGCCTGCAGCTTGCAGTGAAGAGTGGCCCCCACTCACCACAGCCAGAGGAAAGCCTGTGCAGCAGGAAAGACCTAGCACAGCCAAGAAATAAGGAAAGAAAATCTAGGGTATTATTTAAAAGACATCTTTGAAACAGGAACACTTCTTACTGTGATTCTATAGAGTTGGGTCCAACATAATCTCACAATGCCTAGTTGATGCAGCCTCTGAAAGGGGAGAATGAAGAACAGATGGTTTCTGATATGGGCAATGACACTGATTTCCATCTTACGCTTGGGTTTCTGCATGCCTGAGGCAGTCAGCTTTAAGTCATGTAAGCATTTGAGGAAGAAACTGTACATTTCATATAAGATCGTATTTCAATAAACCCATAGTTCACAGCAGGGGGCTGAGTGATATTCTCCAGACATGAGTCCCTCTCTTTCAGTACCGTTGGGCTCATTTATCACGCCTGGAATAATTCTTTTCTGTGATGGGTTGTGCTGCAAATGGGTCCTCAGTGCCGTCACAGAGGCTCCTTAAATATCTGCTTGCGTTTCAGAACAGTGTTTAGATCACATTTCAATGCATGATTTTCTCATAAGAGATCGCCTGCCCCTGTATTCCAAATCAGACAAAATGTGGTGCTTGATTCTAACCTATCATTTATAGGCAGGGTGACAACTCTTAAGAGAAGCAGTTGAACTCTATACAGTTCCCTTCCTGCCTAACTGCTTTTTATGAACATCAATAATACAAACTCAGGTGAAGTTTTCTGAAATTCAGTTTCATTTTTTCATTAATCTTGATAAATAATTGACCGATTTTCTTGACTCATGTTCATTGATCTCTATTGTCGGTTCTGGAGGCTATTTCTCTGTAGACACAGCTTCTGAACTTCTCACTAGGGTGTCTGTGTTGTATTTAAGAATTCCCTTTTTTCCTTTGTGTATCTGGATTAGACTTAGACTTTAAAAATTGGTGCTTAAGTGATGCTTGATCTCAAATAACTGTAAAGGTAGAGCTGATTTCTGAGTGATAACTATGTACTAAGGATTAGACAGTAAAATTACAGTATCTTTCAGTTTTAATTCATTTGCTGAATCATCAGTAGGGGAGAGCTATGGGTTAGGGTTTGAGTCTCTTCAGGATGTTGGCATTTTTCTTCTTCTCCTCAAAAGTCTGAAAGTGAAAGTCTTTCAGTCATGTCTGACTCTTTGCAACCCCATGGACAATACAATCCATGGAATTCTCTCAGCCAAAATACTGGAGTGGGTAGCCTTTCCCTTCTCCAGGGGATCTTCCCAAATCAGGGATTGAACCCAGGTCTCCCGCATTGCAGGCAGATTCTTTACCAGCTGAGCCACAAGGGAAGCCCAAGAATATTGGAGTGGATAGCCTATCCCTTCTCCAGCAGATCTTCTCAAACCAGGAATCAGCCTGGGGTCTCCTGCATTTCAGGAGGATTCTTTACCAACTGAGCCACCAGGGAAGCCCAAAAGTCTACCCCCAGTTTATCATCCCAATGAAATGTGAAATCTCAAATCTCAATGAACCGCATTTCAATTTCTACTCCAGATGGAGGATTCCATTCTACAGATTGTACTCCAGTTCCTAAGAAGGCATGTAAGACATTTCCTGGCTGGGACAAAACCCTCCACAAAAGATATAGAGACAGTGGGAACTTTAGACATTATAAAATTCAGTCCCTATTACACAAATGAGACCAGAGTTCAGACAGATCAAGTAACCTGGCCAAGGTCACTTAGCACATTAGCTGCAGAGCCAGGGCAAGACCCACCCAGTGCTCTATCCACCACAGCTGTCTCTGCCTGGTGTATAAGCCACCTGGCTGCTACCGTCTCCTTATTATACTTGCTTATGATCATCTTCCTACCTCCCATGAGTCAGTTACTACCTGGCCACCCATTTCATATTTTGCCTTTCTATTGTACCATGGTGAAAAAAGTTGGCTTAAAGCTCAACATTCAGAAAATGAAAATCATGGCATCTGGTCCCATCACTTCATGGCAAATAGATGGGGAAACAATGGAAACAGTGTCAGACTTTTGGGGCTCCAAAATCACTGCAGATGGTGACTGCACCATGAAATTAAAAGACATTTACTCCTTAGAAGAAAAGTTATGACCAACCTAGATAGCACATTGAAAAGCAGAGATATTACTTTGCCAACAAAGGTCTGTCTAGTCAAGGCTATGGTTTTTCCAGTGGTTATGTATGGATGTGAGAGTTGGACTGTGAAGAAAGCTGAGCACCAAAGAATTGATGCTTTTGAACTGTGGTGTTGGAGAAGACTCTTGAGAGTCCCTTGGACTGCAAGGAGATCCAACCAGTCCATTCTGAAGGAGGTCAGCCCTGGGTGTTCTTTGGAAGGAATGATGCTAAAGCTGAAACTCCAGTACTTTGGCCACCTCATGCGAAGAGTTGACTCACTGGAAAAGACTGTGATGCTGGGAGGGATTGGGGGCAGGAGGAGAAGGGGGCGACAGAGGATGAGATGGCTGGATGGCATCGCTGACTTGATGGACCTGAGTCTGAGTGAACTCCGGGAGTTGGTGATGGACAGGGAGGCCTGGAGTGCTGCAATTTATGGGGTCGTGAAGAGTCGGACACAACTGAGCAACTGAACTGAAATGAATGTACCATGGAATATTAATCTTTACTTTATTTCTTACTAATTGCCCTTGAGAATTATTGAATAAAGTTGGGGCTCTCATGTTTTGCTTATATCCCTGGTTTCTAGGCTCTGCTTTTACCCTGACACTTGAATCCTGGGGACATCATCTAGCAGAGGACTTGGATATTAGCAAATACTCATTTAATTTTTCCTTCATCTTAGATACCTCACTTTCTTCTAATGTTTAACTCACTGCCAAGTCCAGACCCTGAACTTCGAAATATTTTTGGCTCTTCTAATCTTGGCATATTATGGATTTGCTGGTGCTGTCCGTGGTGCTGGTATTAGCAAGTGCCCCAACTGTACATCCTGAGTGGGAAGTGCAGTTAGAAATCCTCTGTAACAGATCTCATTACTTGGTGGGCTATTTTGGCAAATGAAATTTAGTGAAACTGTAACTAGAAATTATAAATCTTCATATATACTTAAAACAGACATATCAAAATCTGTTCCCTGTTTCAGTGACTCCCCAGAGAAGGGCTGTCAAATCACGTGGGTGGTAGCTAGTGATGCGCTGGCAAAGGTTTAACAAATTTCAAGTATTTTTCTCCAGGGGAGGGAACATGATTTGTAACATTTTCTAATTTCCATGATGTAAACAGTACTCTCACAAGGGCTGACTTCAAGCTATGGGAAGATGTTATTGAATATGAAGGTGGGAGGAGATACATATGAAAACAGTCAGCTCTTGTGAGCTAGTGCAAACTGGCTCCATCACACCACTAGCCACAGCCCAATATTGCATCTCAAGTTATCCAGGATGTGGAGCAAAAATATCTAGAAGGAAATGTCTGAGTTAAAGCTCTTTGTGAGACTCTCATGTAAAGCCTAGAGAACTATATATATATAATAGTATATATATTATATTATTATATTTATATATAATTATATATACCATATATTTTTTTATTATTATATATGGTATATATAATTAAAACATATATATATATATATAAACTCTCAAGTGCAACAAGGCAGGCAGAGCTCCTAAAAATTGATAGATATTATCAGGAGTATTTTAAAAACAGGAATGAATTAGGATAAACATAATCTTATTACTCTAAAAAAAAAAGTCGGGGTCCTGTCCTCACAGTCTGCGCATGGCTAGAGTGTAGCACATCGGTTGACTTAGAGGTACATGGCCAAGATAAACTCCTTTAGTGTCTCCTGTGACAAGATTTTCTCAACTGTACATCAGAAGAGTGGTGTTCAAGTTCCAGGAGATGTGTTGAGGTCCATTTGGTAATCACAGACAAAAATTTACTTTTTAATAATTATTTTTAGTTCTAGTTTTTTTAAATTAAAAACTAATTCTTTTAGCAAAAATAATGGTCAGGACTATACTTTGGTTACGTATGACAGAAACCAACTCAATGTAAAAACATGAGCTATTAAGAGAAAAAAATTGGGGACGCTTTACAGAACAGCCAAGACTTCAGAAGAGCAAGGATCCATCTGGGATTCAGAAACAGTTGGTACCAAGAATATGACAGTATCAGGACTGCTGTCTGTCTCGTATCTCTGCTTCGCTTGGGTATCGGCTTCCTTCTTCCCTCTTTTTATAGACCTCATTTCTCCACATAGCAGAGAACAGAGCTTCATTCTGACTTTGAAACTTATAGCCACACGGCGGGGGGGCGGGGGGGAGGGACACTGAATAAAAGTTCTCATAATACCAAATACTCAGAGCAACCCACTGATTTTTAAAGCACTGCTATCGAGTTGTTGTTTAGTCGCTAAGTCGTGTCCGACTCTTTGTGACCCCATGGGCTGTAGACCCATCAGTCTCCTCTGTCCATGGGATCTCCCAGACAACAATACTGGAGTGGGTTGCATTTCCTTCTCCAGGGGATCTTCCCAACCCAGGGATCGAACTCGCATATCCTGCGTTGGCAGGCAGATTCTTTACCATTGAGCCACCAGGGAAGCCACCTCTGCTACTCTGAAAATAACCAAACCCATTTGGGAATAAGATTCACGTGAAAGGTTTTAAAAATGTCCAAAAATCTCTAGCTCACTCCACTTAAACTTAATTAAAACCTTTGAGGGCTTCCCTTGTGTTTCAGCTTGTAAAGAATCCACCTGCAATGAGGAAGACCTGGGTTTGATCCCTGGGTTGAGAAGATCTCCTGGAGAAGGGAAAGGCCACCCACGCCAGTATGCTGGCCTGGAGAATTCCATGGACTGTATAGTCCATGGGGTTCACAAAGAGTTGGACAGGACTGAGCGACTTTCACTCACTCACTCAAAATCTTTGAATGTGGGCCCAGAAATGTGTTTTATAAGCTCCCTGGAGGTTCTGGTGAAGTCAATCTTATGGTTATCCATTGACCAACATATAAAATCCACTCTCCAGACTGAGTGTGTACATGAATCAGGATCTCAGGAGAAATGAGATATTTAAAAAAAAAAGAACAGAAGTAGGAGAGGGGATGTATGGAAGTTTATATCAGGGAAAATAATTACTCCTTCATATGGCAGGCAGATCTCATTTAGGCATACCTTTCCTTAGTCAAAGCCCTTCTGGCCAGATGTGTTTCACACTTCAGAATTTTTGAATATTAGAAGGAGAGCACAGTTGCATCTGCCATATATTACCTAATACCCTCAGAGAATCTGTGGTAGCACCCTATGATCAAACTTTGATATTTCTGCAGCAAAATGTATTAATATTTACACCAAATAGGATAAATAAAATATTATACATAGCCCTCCATCAGTCCCATTCAGATTTAGCTACTGAATTGTTTCAAGTCAAGTCACTGGCACCAAAGGAGTTATGAAAACACTTCCAAGCTGGAGGCATCAATTTTCTTGACCTCAAAAGATACTCTGTAGCATTGAGCTATTGTCATCAAAAAGCGTAGTACCGGCAGAGAGACATGGGCACATATAAACATGTATATATCATATTGCATGCCATAAATATAGACAGCATTGATTTGTCAAAGAAGAAAGGAAGGGAGAAAGACAACTTTCAGAGCTCTTTTCATTTCCAAATTGTACTATTTAGGGACTTATTTTTAAGTCAGTACCACCAGATTTGAAAAGGATCGCTGCTGCTGCTGCTGCTAAGTCGCTTCAGTCGTGTCCAACTCTGTGTGACCCCAGAGACGGCAGCTCACCAGGATCCCCCGTCCCTGAGATTCTCCAGGCAAGAACATTGGAGTGGGTTGCCATTTCCTTCTCCAATGCATGAAAATGGAAAGTGAAAGTGAAGTCGCTCAGCCATGTCCGACTCTTCGCGACCCCATGGACTGCAGCCCACCAGGCTCCTCCATCCATCGGATTCTCCAGGCAAGAGCACTGGATTGGGATTAGAGAAAGTTAACACCAAAATAGCCAAAAGCAGTTTCTAAGAGAAGCTGGCCCATATTTCACCCCCTCTACTCATGTTTCTCTCTACCTCATCCTCCACTCTGTCAGCGGAATGGCTCAAGATCATTCTTCCTTAGACTTACCTACTAGCAGGCCAAGAATCCGCCCACCCTACTTCACACTGTTTAGCAGGACCGCTCATGACCTTCGCTCCTCTCCTGGAGTCCTGTCTCACTTATCCTCCTGTAACTTTATCTTCTTGTCTTATGTCAGTATGACTTTGCATATGTTCCTCTTTACTCCTCAGATGTCCTCTTCCCTTCTTGTTTCCTGGGAATCTCCTATTTATACCTCAAAACCCTCCTTGGGGATTGTCTCTTCCATGAAGCCTTTCCTGAAACTTCCCACCCCATCCTGCAAAATGCTAAGTGCCTCACTCTGCAATATCCTTTCTCTTCACTAAAACCTCAATTACTTCCCTGAAAATGGTATATTAGATTAATTTATTTACTTTCTTTCCTTTTGAGGGCAAGGAGAGCTTTTTGTCTCGATATCCCAGTGCCACAGACAGAGCTTGGGATATATAGTAGATGCTCAATAAATATCTCTAAGATTAATCTGAGGTCTCCTTTGAGGTTGAAATTATAGGGGACAAAGGTATTCTATAGATCTCCAATAATAGGGGCCAACGAGAATTTCAGCAGGTTTCTGTGGAAGTCTATCTCAAATTCAAGAAAGCATAATCAAAAAGATTTACTGAGCACTTATTTTGTGCCAGGCCTCATCTTATTTCGACAATAACTCCATGAGTACCATTCTTATCCTCATTTTTCAAACACTGAGACTGAGACTTTAAAAGGTTCAGAAATGTGCACTATGTCACAAAGCTATAAAACAGCCAAGGTGAAATTTAAGCTGCCTCCCAAAGATGCCATTTTAATGCCGTCCTGTTTCCTTGGGGACCTCCTATTTATATCTCAAAACCCTCCTTGGGCATTGTCTCCTCCATGAAGCCTTTCCTGAACCTTGAAGACATGGTTCGGGTTCATTTGTTTCAAGCAGGAAAACATCTTTTCTCTCAGAACTTGCACTCGACAGGTCTACACACACATGGAGAAGTCTGTTCTGTATTGGAAGGTGTAGGGTGTTGGAGGAGGCCCACTGGCCAAATATTTGCCAGGTGGTGTCAAAAGTGTTACTATTAGTGTTAGTATTTGGAGGAACAACAGAGTAAGTTCCCAAGACTTCACAGGATGAATGACATTGCCAGACATCCCCACTGTCAGAGGAAGGTGGTCATGAGAACTCTTGGCTGACAGCGAGTATGGTGAAAGTTAATGACTGGGGAGGTGTCAGCTCTCTGAAAACATCAGAGGTGGGGTAGGTTGTCTTTAGAAAGAGCTGGAGAGCCAAGACCAGCTTCGCTGAGTCTACAATTTGCTCTGGGCCACAGAGGTCTTGTCATTTATCACAGGAAATTTCTCTGACCACGGGCACAAAGCTGGAAGCCCTGCTAAGAATAGAACCTCTACAAAGAAGCAACTCCTCCAGAATGTACTTTACGTGATTTTATCCTTTTCCAAGCAGTTCATGCATGTTGTAGGCTCTCTCCATGAGACGCAAGCATCTTCCTTCAGAACAAACCAGGTCCCACAGTCACCCAGAAGGTCGAAGAGCGTGTCCACCCTTGACGCCTCCACCTTACAAAAATCACTTTTCTTTGACTTTACAAGCTGATGCGTCTGATTCTGTTCTTTCTCTTATGGCTGCTCCCAAGCCATCTGCCCACCCCCCATCCCCACATCCCCCAGGTATCACTCTCTGGTTACCACTGTCTGACTTCGTCACCTCAATATTCCTGCCTTCTCCTTTTGCTCTCTGCAGGAAACCGAAATCTCAGATTTCACCTCTGCTGAAGCCTGCCAACTTTTCAGCACCTCTCAGAGCGTCCAGGAATTCTTCAGGCTCTAGTTTGCTCCCGCACATGTGCTTGTCAGCAGCCACTGTGAAGGACATCCCACTCGGGGCAACACTCGGAAAGTGTTCAGAGCAGTCCCTCATGTGGGCTGCGTGCACGGGGCGCACGTTTACCTGTGCTCATGCAGGGCTTACATCCACCCGAGGGCTTTGCATTTGTCCAGTCAAGTGGGAGGTCACCACTCAGCCCCGCCCGTTGACCCAGCATGCCCAATTTATAAAGAAAATGCACTTTTAAAAAGAGGTGCTCATGGACTTCCCTGGTGGCCCAGCAGTAAAGAATCTGCCTGCCAATGTAGGAGACACAGGTTCAGTTCTGATCTGGGACGATCCCACATGCTCTGCAGCAGCTAAACCCACGTACCGAGCTACCGAGCCTGTGCTCCAGAGCCCAGGGACCACAGCTACCGGGGCCTGCGTGTCCCAGAGCCTGCGCTCCACGACAGGAGCCCTGCAATGAGAAGCCTGTGTACCGCAGCTAGAGAGTGACCCGACCCCTGCTTGCCACGACCAGAGGAAAAGCCAGGCAGCAAGGAAGACCCAGCACAGCTAAAAATAAATGACTTCATACAACTGAACATTAAAAAAAAAAAGAGGGGCTTGTAACTGACTGTCTCAACATTGAATGCTCCCTGTGCAGAAGTTTAAAGATGGGAGAATTTAAGAGAAGGGTTAAATGCTTCCCCCCCACCTCCCCCCCACCCACGAAATGTGGCAGGTCAGTAAACATCAAAACTGGACCTTACTGAGCTGGGATGTTGGGACCTCTGCTCTCCTCAGTCACAGGTGTTGAGCGGGAAGGTGTTCACATGGTCCCCTCATGTAACAAAAACGCTGCCCCAGCCAGTTAGGGGCAGAGCTCCTCTTAGAGCCCGGGTCTCTGACACCCTGGCGAATACCCTTCCAACCACAAGTCGGAATTTCTCATTTTTGAAAACAAGGAACAGGAGGACCCCTTCGTGGAAGCCATTCACCCTCAGCTTACAGAGGAAGGAGCCCCTGGAGAAAGAACTTCTCCTCCAGGAGCCTTGGTGCTTCTTGAAGAGGAGGAGACATGAGAATCTCCTGCAACAGCTCTCCCCCGTGGGGGTGGCCCTACCTACCGGATGTCCATGGTGTGGGGATGAGAGATGAGACCGGAGGTCTGCCCCTCGACAGGAGGGCCAGGCCCACGTGGTGGAGCCGGGGATGGCGCGGCGGAGGGTGGAGGGAGCTGGCGGGATGCCCGGGACACAGACGGGCCGGGGATGTGCACGCAGCCCCGCCAAGCAAGGGGGCAGAGCGAAACCCAGCCCGGCCGGGCTGAGCCTCAGGGCCCTGCCTCGCGCTGAGCGGGTCGGGAGCCTAGTCCTGCTAAGGCGGAGGGGAGCCAGGCCCAGGGTGGATGGGGGGCGCGGGGGTCAGGCCGGGGCTGGGGGCGGGAATATCGCGACATTTTGCAAAGCCCAGAGCCACCAACAGAGCACAACGCTGCGCGGAGAGAAGGGGCGAAGTGGGAGGAGAGGCAGGCTTCCTGAAGACAGCCGGCCAGGCTTTCCTTCCCCGTTTCCGGAAGGCGTTTGAGAGCAGAGAGCATCGCTCCGCGGGGAACGTCTGCTTCCCTCTCTCCCCCTCCCTCCTTCCCTCCCTCCCTCTCTCTTCGCCCTCCCTCCCCTCACCCCTCTACCCCCTGCCCCTCGCCCCCCACCCCGCACCTTCTTCTAAGGCTGATTACACCCTGGGGCAGGAGTGTTTTATTTTGTTTTCTTGAATTTTCTCACTCTCAAGGTTTTAGCTGCACCGCCTCCCTGTGCAAGCGGTTGTACTGCCTGACCCAGGTGTAAAAGGGGCACGGAAGCCCTTCTTTCCTGGGGACCATCTCCGTGACACCTTTCTGCACGAGGCTGCTCCAGACGATGCCTGCTAGCAATATGCAGCGTGTGTGTGTGTGTGTGTGTGTGTGTGTGTGTCCGTGTGTGTGCAGTGGGAAGCGTGGCCGTGCTGGTTTGAATATTGTTGCTGGTTTAGCCCCTGGAAGGCTTACTTTTCCTTTCCTTTCTCCTCCCTGCCCTCTTCTAGAGGAACATTCCTTTCCTGGGACAGCTTTCGTCTCCAGCCTACTCCTCGGCTCCCCCACCCCAGCCCCGCCCCCGCCTCCACCCCTTCCTGGGCCTGCAGGATTGTAAAGCGTGAAGGAAAAATTCAAGGTTGGCGTGTGAGAGCACTTGCACTGTGTCTGTGCCAGTATCTCTCCTGGCATCTATGTAGCCAACCCTTCTGCTCCCCTTGAACCGCCTGTGCAAAATGCAAACCCGTGATCCCGGACTGTCATTCCAACCTTTCAGCACTTACCTTTACCAAGTTGTTAGCTTTAGGCCCCATCAAGGTCCTTAAGATCTGGGGCTTAAGCTTCAAAAAGGAGAAATCTGCTTAGGAACACAGTGGGGTCCCTGAAGCTGGCAGAAGACAGAGAGATACTAGGTGGTCCCTGGGAGCACATGCTTAACACCAGGAGTGAATCCAGACAGAAAATGGTAAAGAAACATTTGTACACGTTGTTCCGATGCCTAGGCCCACCAGCCCGTTCC
This sequence comes from Nanger dama, assembly GCA_917880005.1. Taxonomy (NCBI): domain Eukaryota; kingdom Metazoa; phylum Chordata; class Mammalia; order Artiodactyla; family Bovidae; genus Nanger; species Nanger dama. Next base: position 5,749,803 of record CAKJTW010000029.1, read on the forward strand.
TGGTATCTCCCCTGAAACAAGAACATGTCTGCATCTGTACCCACTCTCTTTTCTCTCTTTTAAAATGAATCACGACTCCCTTTGCTGATAATGCCTCGGGCACTTTTCTCCTGCTGTGCATTGTGGGCAGATGGTTATAACTCCAGCTCTCACAAAGTTCAAATCACTCTTATGCAGTGAGAAGCTGAGGCTGAGGCTGAAACTCCATTACTTTGGCCACCTACTGTGAAGAACTGACTCACTGGAAAAGACCCTGATGCTGGGAAAGATTGAAGGCGGGAGAAGGGGACAACAGAGGATGAGGTGGTTGGATGGCATCACTGACTTGATGGGCATGAGTTTGAGGAAGCTCCAGGAGTTGGTGATGGACAGGGAGGCCTGGTGTGCTGCAGTCCATGGGGTCGAAAATAGTCAGACACGACTGAGCAACTGAACTGAACTGAACCCAGCAAGAAGAAATATGGTTCTGAAGTAGGAAAAGCTTGGACTCGGGAATGAGACACAGTTGGCATCTAATCTCAGCCTTGCCCACTGGGGTAACCAAGCCACCATTTTCATATGGAAAAGAGGGATGACACCTACTCCCCAAACTGCTAGGGGAAAGATCTTTAAAAAGAAAGAACACCCACCTGTGTCTGGTCTCCGGGAGACAGTGAAGGACAGGGAAGCCTGGTGTGCTGCAATCCACAGAGCCGCAGAGTCGGACACGACGAGCATCTGTGTCTTGAGGTCCAGCTTCTCCATAAGTCTGCCACGTCATAGATGCACAGAAGTATAATCTCAACTACTAAGAGTGTAGTAGGGCTTCAGAAACTGAAAATGGAATTTTTATGAATAGCATAGGAAGCATAATCAGTTAATCCCCATGTTCTTGTTCAAGGCTGTACCAGTGGCGCCAGGAAGCAGCCATGGGATGCTGATCCTTGGTGGGGGGCCGGAGGAGGGGACTCTCACCCAGCTCCTCCTCCACTGGTTTGCAGCTGCCTCCCAGCATCCAGGCTGAGCCCCGTCGTGGCGCCCAGCCAGGTGCCCTTCCCCTTCCCTTGGCCGCCGATTTAGTTAATGCAGTTTCATCCACCCGCTGTCTGACATTGCCTCGGCCACGGGGGTTGGTTCTGGGTGGTCCATCACACCAAACCCCACGCTTCCTGCTCTGCAGTTGTGGACAGCCAGTTGTCAGACCTGCACAAAGACACAGGTAGCCCCTAGCTGCTGCTAGCTACTAGGCAGGAAGTCAGCCTTTGGGTGGCATCAACTCCAGTGGCAGAGAAGGAGAACAAAGAACCCGGGTCCCTGGGAGAACGGGGATCTAGATCCATCTGAGCTGCTGGATCAATGATTCCTGAATCTGCCCACCTCTGGAAATTTTAGCTAGGAGTGTCTACATGTTCACTACTTGTGTGTGTGTGTGTGTGTGTGTGTGTGTGTGTGTGCTTGGTTGCTTCAGTCGTGTCTGACTGACCCTGTGAACTGTAGCCCACCAGGCTCCTCTGTCGATGGGATTCTCCAGGCAAGAATTCTGGAGTGGGCTGCCATTCCCTCTTCAATTCAAATGAAAGTTTCTGTTATTTGCAACCAAAAACATCCTCTTCCATGTGATTCTGAACACTGATGCTTCCCTACAGTTTTGGCTCAGGTATCTGAGTCTCTTAGCTGAGATGAGTAACCTACCTCACACCTGTGCTCTTGGTTCCACAGCCTATTGGTTGAGCTCTTTTACCCAAAACTAGGTCTTGGATTCTGATCTCCAACTTGGTAAAATCAACCACATACTTCCCTCATTTATTCACTCGAAAAATCTTTATGAAATCTCCATTGTGTGCCAGGCCCTGAAGTGGGCACTGGGAGTAGGAAAGAAAGCAAGAACTCTGTCCCCAAATGGTGTCTTGACGCCGCCTGCAACTTATTCATGTCAGGCATGTTTCCTCTGTGAATTCCTCCATGGGAGTGTTTCTTTGAGGTTACAAAGGCACATTGTATGCTGTGGAACTTTTGCCTGAAGTTCTCAAAGACCCCAAGGAGTCGAGAACTTTAGCGGGAGGCAGAGAGAAGCCCACCTTCCCTTCTTCAGGAAGCTTGCATGGATTTGGGAAAGCAAGAGGGAGCCCTCAGCAATTTCAAAGGCTAGGCAAATCTGTGCGGATCAAGCCGTGAATTCAACCCAGTTACACACCAACCCATGTGCTGAGCCCTGAGGTCTAGGAAGGGAGTGAAGAAGCTTCCAGTCCTCAGGTGGATTTCTCAGCAAACCTCCCTTGTCATGTGGGATGGTCTTTAGCAATCACTGAAGCCCAAATATGACTATAAAACACTGACTCTGGAGTCATGGCTATTGGGAGTAGAAGCTCAGCTGGTACAGAATCCACCTGCAATGTGGGAGACCCGGGTTCAATCCCTGGGTTGGGAAGAGCCCCTGGAGAAGGAATAGGCTACCCACTCCAGTATTCTGGTCTGGAGAATTCCATGACCCAGACACGACTGAGCGACTTCCTGTTTCACTTCTCAAAGACTGGCGGTCTAGGCAGAGCTCCAGAAACTTAATAACTACGGGTTTGCAGTTTTACAGTTTGGTCAATATTCAATTTTTCTGGCTCCCTCTGGTTTCCTCTCAGAGCTATCAGTATCTCTATGTCAGCACACATCCTGGCTCATCAGGCGCGACTGGGACCTGTGTGCCTGTCCACCTGTACTGACCTTGAGAGAGGGAAGGGCCGGACGTTCCCTGACACACGCAAGTGATGCCGCAAACACTGACCAGCTGCGTACTTTGCACGGAGCAAGGTTCTGGGCAGTTTATCTGTATTTAATTCTCACCACAATCTTAGAAGATTACTATGTCCATTTTACAGTTGAGAAAACAGAGACAACTAAAGTTTAGATAACTTGGCCGTGACCTTCACACGCAGAGAGAGGATTTCAAACAGAAAGTTGGATTCGTGGCTTCCGGCTCTTGACCCCAGTGCTACCACATCCTTTTGTAGACAATGCACGTGTGTGGGGGTTAGATTAAAGGGAACAGAGGAGGAGCTTCTCTGGTGGCTCAGTGGTAAAGAATCTACCTGCCAATGCAGGAGACACGGGTTCGATCCCTGGTCTGGGAAGATCTCACACGCGGAGGGGCGGCTAAGCCCGGAGTGCCACACCCGCTGAGCCCACACTGGCGCCGTGAGCAGGAACTCCAGAAGCCCGAGCGCCCTCGGGTCCAAGCTGCAACAGAAGCGGCCGCAGAGAGGCCCAGGCATCGTGATGAGAGAAGGCCCCCATGCAGCAAGGAACTCCCAACATAAAAATTAATTAAAAGTGTTGACAGAGGAGATGTTCGCAACAGGTATTAACAGCAGACGTTCATGATTTCCTGGTGTTCCCTGGCTTCTCGCTGTTCCGGAGACACCAACATCAGGAAAGGAGTTCAGGAGGGGGAAATCAGTCGTAAAGTTTTTTAGAAAAAAGGAGAGCAGTCTCTAACTGAGCGTTTCTGTCGGACGCTTGCGGGGGCCTGTTGCGGAGGCCAGGACACCCCTAGTCCCTCAGGTCTGAGATTCTGCTCACTGCACAGCTCTGACCTCGGGCAGGTTCCCTGACCTCCTCGGACCTCCGTTTTTCTCTGATCCGCTGTGGCGGTTTTAAACCATCGTCACAAAGCCTGTGGAGGGGGTGGAGTCTAGGTCCTCGGTCTGTATCTCTAGTTGGGGGAGGAGGCCTATGACTGCTCTGAGCTAAGCCCTGGGATGAAAAGGCGATGGGTGACTTTGAGGCTAGATTGGAAGGACATAGAGCTTCCACCTCGGTTATTACCAGGAGCACGCATTCTTGGAGCCATCAGCCTCTACGCCGGAAGGCTGACTGCCCTGAGACCACCGAGCTGGGAGGCCCCACCTCAGCACGCTGGCTGATCATCTCAACTAAGACTGTCCTTCAGCCCGGCCACTGACCAGCTTGCAATGGAGCCTCCAGCCCCGGCTCTTTCAGTCGCAGCTGTTTGAGTTGTTTCCGGCCATTTAAGAGAATCCAGCTTGATGGTGCCGAGAACAGAAGCCCTCCCAGCTTCCTGTCCTCACAGTTTCGTGTCCCAGGGGCTGTTATCTTTGAGCATAGTAAATGGTTGTTGTTTATGCCAAGTTTAGAGATGGATAAGCAGGACATACAGGACATACAGCATTACCTATGTGTTAAGATCGGGTGAAATAACCTGAAATTATACCTAATTTGGGGACTAACTATAATGTAGATTTTTAGAATACTGTCTTGACCCAGTTTTGAGGCCCTGATTGGAGGCAGGTCAGTCTCCCTTCTTGAATGGCCGGTGAAATCCACCCCCTGCCACCACCCTCATGAGGTCTTAGAGTCCAGGCCGCTATCTGCACTTGCTCTAACCACCCCAGGGTCAGACATCCAGGGACAGCCCCTGGGCCCAGAACCTGCTGGAATTACGCATACTAGCCAACCCTAACCCGGTTCACCCTGCCTCACCTGTTCCTACAGTGAAGGCTCCTGCCCACAGCTGCCCTCCCTTCCTCTGCCCGCAAGAGACCCTGGGGCTTCCCCTAGGATCCCACAGGGCGGGCTCTGTGCCCTCATCCCCTGCCAGCAGGCTGGAAGTAGCCAGAGCAGAAAACTCTTTCTGGTTTCTTTCTCTTGATCTGCGTCTGACACCGTCAGAGAGGACCCAAGGTAACATGCCTAAACCAGTGACAGAAACTTCCCTGGTGGCCCAGGGGCTAAGACACCACACTCCCAGTGCAGGGGGTCCAGGTTTGATCCCTGGTCAGGGAACTAGATCCCACATGTCACAACTAAGGGTTCACATGCTTTGCAGCTAAGACCCAGTGCATCCAAATAAATAGATATTTTTTAAAAAGTAGTCTTAAAAAAAAAAGATGACAGAGTGGGTCATCAATCTGGGTTACTTTCTCTTTCTTTGATCCCTTCCTACCATTTAAAAATTCTGTATCATTACTTCCTGCCATTTAATAATTTTGCATCATAGCTACATTAATGGAAAGGCAAATATGATCAACTTGATGGGAAGACAAATGAGGAGACGATGTAGCCAAAGCCTGAGGAACAACGCTGGAACTGGTCTCCAGGGACAGAGGGCTGACTGGGGGCTTTGGGGATAGTGGTGATGGGTGGGTGCAGGTGGGAAGGTCAGAGGCAGACGATCCAGAGGTCCCTGGTGGACTGGGGACTCTGTCGTGCATGCTGTGTGAGGGATAAACTGTCTGTGAAACTATGTTTCCTTCACACAGGGATTGTCATCTAGCCCTGGGATCACCGACCACCCTGGAAAGTGCTTCTTCACTTCGCCCGTGCATGCCAGTCTCCTGCGGCTCTCCCCAAAACTCAGACTCTCGGACAGTGGGTCTGAAGCTGAGTCCGCTGAGGTTCTGTTCTGCAGTCACACTCCCAGGGAGACGGTGCCGTGGGTTCCAGACCGTACTCGGAGCAGCAAGGAAGGACTCGAGAGCCCTTGGGACCCAGAGCATCAGAGCCAAAGGGCCCTGGGGGACACTTAGGGTCTGTTTTTCTCTGAAACTTGTGGTTCCAGCTCTGAGAAAAATATCCCATCACCCCCACCTCACCCCACAGCCATGTGGATGTGGAAGGGGTCTGACCGCCTCTTCTCATCGCGCTCCCTCCACCCCTAGTAACCGAGGGTAAAGGAGGCCTGAAGGGCTTGGCTGCTTCTCTGTGCCCCGTGGTGGGAGGCAGGGCCCCAGCTCCTCACCGCATGCCCCCGAAGGCTGCCTTCCTGCCCTCTCTCCCTCTCCTGGGGCCGGCTCTCTAGGTGACCACGGAGTGAAGGACTCCAGTCCTCCCCACATGATTTTGGATTCCTTTAATTGCCTGACTCTTAGAAGTCATTCTTCCTGCAGTGCAGGAGCCACAGGAAACGTGGGTTCGATCCCTGGGTCAGGAAGATCCCCTGGAGGAGGGCATGGCAACCCACTCCAGTATTCTTGCCTAGAGAATCCCATGGACAGAGGAGCCTGGTGGGCTATAGTCCACAGGGTCACAAAGAGTCTGACATGGCGGAAGCAACTTAGCACACATGCAGAGTTAACTATTATCATTTTTTAAACATTTCTTTAGTTATTTGACTGCATCAGATCTTATTTGCAGCAGGAGGCTCTTTAGTTGTGCCAGGCGAACTCGTAGTTGGGGCATGTGGGATCTAGTTCTCTGATCAGGGGTCAAACCTGGGCCCCGTGCATTAGAGGTACGGAGTCAGCACTGAACCACGCGGGAAGTCCCAGTTAAGTATTATTAAGCAAACATGAGGTTTGCCTTCTGCCTCTGTCCCCCTGCCCTGTGGCTTGGCGGATATGGAGGCAGGGATAAGGGAAAGAATGTATTCAGGTGCCAAGGGAAGAAGGAGGTTTGACTGTCAGGCGATGGTTAGGACTTACTGGCAGGGCTCCCCAATGACACCCAGAGCATCAAAGGATCAGTTCCAACAATATGAAGTTATACTGGTTCAATGAGAAAAGGTGCAGCTAAGGTGGTTTGAAGAAACCATTTAGAGGACTCTTCAGAGAAATCTATTGAAAGCCTTCTGCCCCCCCGTTCAATGAGCATTTCTGCAAGCTTTCTGATTCTCTCTCCAAGTCGATGCCCTGGGTGGCAACTGGGTTTCATCTTGCATTTCTTATAGCTCTGCTGCAGGGATTCTCACACTTGGCCACGAGGCAGAGCTCCTCGTGATGCAGGAAAAGCCTAAGAAATAATTTTACAGTGTAAGTAAAAAACAGGAATGGACTTGAAGGGCATTAGGCTAAGTGAAGTAAGTCAGACGGAGAAAGACCAATATTGTATGGTATCACTTATGCGTGGACCTAACAAATACAATAAGCTAGTGAATATTAACAAAAAGCAGTGGATTCACAGGTACGGAGAGCAAACCAGTGGTCACCGTTGGCAGGGAGGGGCTCACAGGACTGGAGGTGTGGGAAGCACAAGCTACTGGGCTAAGATAGACCACCAGGATGTCTTGTACACCACAGGGAACATAACCAATATTTTGTAATAACTCTAAATGGAGTGCAACCTTTAAAAATTGTATAAAACATTTTAAAAAATTAAAAAAGCCTGGCAAGCTACAGTCCATGGGGTTGCAGAAAAGTCAGACACGACTTAGCAACTAAACAACAACAAAATGCAGAATGCAAAAAAAAAGGAAAGAACATGGGCAGGAACCCCCAGCACCCATGCTGTCTCCCTTCCGCCCCACATACACCTTCCTTCTCCTTCTCTCTGTCTCTTTCCCAGTTGTCTCCGCCTCCCTGCCTGGACGGAGCAGACGAGAAACTTCACAACTCTTGCCATTACCCGTGTGCACAGTCCTGAGGCCAACCAACACTTCTGAGCCCTAATTTTAAATTTCTCAATTGTCCTAGTTTACCAGCCACGACCAGCCAAGACATCTCAGGGAGGTAGAGTGAGCCTGACCGGATGACCAAAGGAGAATCTTCCCGTTCTTCACAGCCAAGGACTCAGATGGTTGTTCTCAGTTTTCCCTTTTCTCGTGTCTCAGTCACAACCACTTCCTTCCCCATCTTTTATTTTCTGTTTATTGCACTCAAGCTCTTGTTCCTGTCCTTTTCATAACACAGGGCACAAGGTTACCTAGAAACTGCTGATCTCATTCAAGGCAACCATCACAGCTTATGACAGTCCATACATGAGTGCATATATCCGGAATTTCCTGTTTCATTTGCAAAAAGGAAAAAAAGCCACCTTTTCCCTCCTCCTCTCCTCCTTTGTTCCTGCTCTAGCCGTGTGCAGCTCACATTAGCCACTGAAAAGTTCTCCTGGTATAGTTAAGACACGTTCATAATTGTCCTGCCACAATGTGAGGGCATCTATGATGAACGTGGGGTGGATGAAAATGTAAAACAATCAATGTTTTCCATTTTCTAGTTCATTCATTCATTCTGTATCTCAGTCTTCCAGGTGAACAGTCAATTCCACCGACACTCCGTGTTTCCATTTTCTTGCCGTCTTGTTCATGCTGTGTAATGGAGGAATGAGAGACGGCGAGAGACAATTAGTGTAACGACCCGCTGGTGTATGAGAGGGAGGGAAGAGCAGGGAAAGGTTATGGAGCGGGAACACGGGAGGAACTAGAGTGTTGGATGAGGTCTGAGAACTATCAGAAGCCTGGGGATGAGAAGCACGAGGCCAGGAGAGTGTGGAAGTGATGTTAATATTCACTAGTGAATACAGGAGCTAATCAGTGAATTTAAGAATGATTTTGTGAAGGTCCTATATCACTTATCGATTGCTATCTCATGCCAGTAACAAGCAACCCAAGGCTTCAACAACGTACAGCGGTAACACTTGCTCGCATCCAAGTGTCTGGAGTCAGCTGAGGGTCAGCTCTGAGGCTCTACTGAGCTGCTGACAGCTCATGCCTCCGAGGAGGCTGGTCGCTGGCTGATCTCGGCCAGGCTCCTCCAGGCAGTTCAACTGGCTTGCTGACATCCCATTGGCCAAAGCAAGTTACGTGGCTGAACCCTAACTTGCCCCGGTGTTAAACAGTGGGGCGGGTCGCCCCTCCCTGCAGTGGCAGGGAAAAACCTCGAAGGCTGTGAGGAGCTTGACTGCCATTGTTGCGATCAAGCACAAGGACCACGCTAGGCCACAGTTCCGGAGCAGCCGCCTCATCAGGAAATCTCACTTCTCCACGTCTCTAATCTTCTGAGTCTGGGCTGGACTCAGGAATGTCGTCTTCAAATGCAGCCCCGATGGGCAGAGACATATTGTGTGGCCAAGCACCAACGCTGGGTCAGCTGAGCAGGACAGTCCTGGCAGGCTCAGGTCAGAAGCAGCAAGCGGAAGTGCTGCGTTGACTTCAGGGGAGCCTCACTCCCCCAGATGTTCACTGAATCTGCTGATAACGTATTATTCACTGACTACATCCCAGGCACTTTTCCAGTTGGCCTGGGAAAAAAATTAGTGAACAGAAGAGGCCATAACCCCTGCCCTCTCGGAGTTTTACCCTAGTAGGGAGTCAGTTGTTAAAGCAGCGAATAAGTAAAGCACAGGAGAGGTCCGACTGGGAGCAACGCTGTGAAGAAAAGGAGGCCAGTGAGGCTGGGGCAGAGACTGCGTGAAACGGAGTGGACAGAAGAGGCAGTGACTCGTGCGGATGGCAGGGGACCCAGCAAGCTCGCGGGCCCTGCGGGGTCAGCACCCGAACCTGCGGACCGATGGCAGGACCAGTCGGGACCCCAGAGCTGGTCCCTCCCCCCGCCCGCGCCCTCAGCCACTGGCACAGCTGTTCATCCAGCGCCTGGACTGGCTTGGGACAGGCCCCCATTGTATCAGTGGCGGCATATTCAAGCTTGGGGCTGGGTCCAGCCTGGAGCCAGCAGCGGGGACAGGCCCCCCTCCAAGCCCCGTGCTTCCTCCAGCCTCCGCCGGGCACCCGGCCGCTCCTCGGGCAGGTCGTCTGCCTCTGCGTCTTGCCCTCGCCCTGAGGCTGGGGAGGGCAGCAGGGGAGGACTCCTGGGCCCGTCAGGGGCGCTGCAGGAAGAGGACCCTCAGCCATGCTCCCGGAGGACTGATGGGCCCATCAGAGCAGGGGCCCGTTAGTGACTCCAGATCCATCTTCCAGGTTTATGTTCTCAATTCATGAAGGTTTAAAAACTATGGATTTTCATTTTGCTGGTTGCACCTGTAACCTCCCCAGGAATCCTCGGGGGTGCGGGGCGTCAGCGACCAGCAGCCAGGCCTGCAAGGTAATAGAGCACCTCTGCCTGCTGAGATGGGCGCCTGGGGAGAAGGGACATTAAACAGATCAACAGCCGCAAATCAATCAGGTCTTGCCTGGGGACACGGCATGTGCTAGTACGTGTGTATGGCAGGGGGGAGGGGGCGAGGGTGGAAAATTCTGGAAAGTGCCAGAGTTTTCAGCCCCAGCAAGGGGACTGGAATCGAGCCGGAACTTGCATCGTGCAAGAACTGAGTCCACCAAAGAGCCCAGGCTTCCTCTGGCCCCTGCCCGGCTCCTAGCCAACAGGCCAGACCCCCCCTCCACACACTGCGCCCCCTCAGACCCCTGCTGCCACGGGCAGGTGCCCCCTCCCCACCCTCTCTCGCTACATGTGCACAGAAACACCCGCATTGCTAAATGTTTCAGCAGGTGAATGATTTTGGAGGGGATGGGGAGAAGGCGGGGATAACGATTTATGGAATTTTAGAAAAACTCGAGTACATAAGTGTACTTTGCACAGGACTGTCACACATGCAGAGGCAGAGGCCAGGGACTGGCTCCATGAAGAAGTAGGGGAAACCCGAGAGCCCTCCAGGCTTGTTTCCAGGGCACTCAGCGTGGACCCACTCTGCCTGGGTCCTTGGCCCTCAGCCCCTGCTGCAGTAGTAACAGAGGGATCCCTCTGCAAGCTGGGGAGGGGGCGCTGCCCTGCCCCAAGAGGGTGTGAAGCCCCCCAGGGCTCTGGCCCCCAGGCCTTCTCCTCCAACCCTGGCAGCTCAGCTTTGCCCCCCACCCCCTAGCCTCCTGACGCGCTGGACTTGGCCCAGCTCTGAGCAGTCCTGCCGCTCCCAGCCTGGCCCCTCCGCCCCAGCCGAGCTGGAGCTGCACAGACCCGCCCTGGGAATACTGCGCCCTCCACCCCGCCGGCCTGCCCTCGTCCCCACAGTCGCTGCCCGCTTGTCCCGCAGGCACCTGTGCTCCAGGGTGAAGACAGAGAGACAACCATGCAGTCAGGAGCCTCAGACTGTGCCTCAGCTCGGCTAGCATGTTCGCGGGGAGCCTTGACCTTCTCATCTGTAAAATGGCTTCACAGTGTTGAGCCCGACCTCTAGGGACAGCCAGTGAGGGTCTGTGGGGACCATCCTGGCTTTGCTGTGCTATCAGAAGTAGGGTAGGGGTTAGTCCCTCAGTCGTGTCCGACTCTTTTGCGACCTCCAGGACTGTAGCCTGCCAGGCTTCTCTGTCCATGGAATTTCCCAGGCAAGAGTACCAGAGTGGAGGGCCATTCCCCTTCTCCAGGGGATCTTCCTGACCCAGGGATTGAACCCAGATCTCCTGCTGTGGGCGGATTCTTTACCATCCAAGCCACAAACACGCTGTGGGGAACCAGTCACCAACTCTCACCAAGCACCCCAAGGACAGAAGTCTCATGGGGATGTTTCTGGGTCTGAAAGTGGGACCTAGTCACCCACAGATCCGCCCAGTGTGTGTAAAGGAAGGGATCCTTTGGCTTTCCCTCCCCTCCTCAAGCTTCAGATAGATGGATGCCTGCAAAAGAGGCGTCATTCTAGGGTTGGCCCCACTGTCCTTGCCCTGGGTGGCCCCATCCCTCCAGGGGAGGGGACCCAGAAGCTGGCACTCAGGCTGGCAAAGACCTCCCTCAGGCCAAACCACATCATCAGGCTGGTCTGACTGCAGAAAAGGAGACTCTGAATGGCCACTGCCCAGAACAGTCATCAGACGCTTTCATGTTCGGGGACCAATTAATTATCCCAACCTCTCGATTTGAAAAGGAGGATATTTAATCTCCCATTTTCCCCAGGGTCTCAGCCCTTTGACCCCACTTCTTGACCTCTGCCCTTCCACCTAGTGTGTTCCCCAGAGTCCTCCCTACCGTCCCCACCCCGGTCCCAACTCTGCAGCATCTTTGTTTGGTAAACAAGGCTCCCGAGTGGGGGAGGTTGATGCATCTTTTGACGAAGCCACACTTTTCACAGGGCGAGTGGATGAGCTCAGAAGAAAGGAACCGGGCCTGGGAGGGGTCACTGCCAACCAGCGCTCATGGGATTCTTCCCTGTGAACCCAGGAGGCTCTTGGCGCTCCCTTGGAGGGTAAGCACGTCATGTCACCACACCACTAAGCAGGGTCATTCTAGCTTTTCCCCCCGAGCATTGTCATGTGGTGAGGTTGGCCAGCCACCACTCTGGCAGCAGGAACAGCTGCCACAGATGAAATCAAAGGATCCACCAGGGAGCCAGCAGGGTCCACTTGCAGACACGGGGCTCTGAGCGCCAGCCCCTGCTTTCTCCAGGGTCATAAACAATCCAGGGTCGAAATGGAGGGTGCCGATGGGGTCTGAGTTCAAATCCCAGTTTTGCTCCCAGTTAGCACTTGTGACCTCAAGCATAAAGAACTCCCCCTTGCTTCAGGTTCCTCATCCTTAAGAGATGAGTCAGAATACCGATTGCACAGCTCAGTTCAGTGGCTCAGTCGTGTCTGACTCTTTGTGACCCCATGGACTGCAGCACGCCAGGCCTCCCTGTCCATCACCAACTCCCAGAGTTTACTCCAGCTTGTGTCCATTGAGTCAGTGATGCCATTCATCCTCTATTGTCCCCTTCTCCAGCCTTCAATCTTTCCCAGCATCAGGGTCTTTTCCAATGGGTCAGTTCTTCGCATCAGGTGGCCAAAGTACTGGAGCTTCAGCTTCAACATCAGTCCTTCCAGTGAATATTAAGGACTGATCTCCTTTAGGATGGACTGCTGGGATCTCCTTACAGTGAAATCAACCGATTGCATAGGTTGATTGTAAAAATTAAGTTAGACCACCTAGGCAAAATGTTGGGTTTGCTATGAGGTTTATAGAATGGTTGGTTAATTTTGCCTTTTTCTAGTGGGACCTTCTTCCTTCTGGTGGGTGAACTCTGGTCCAGCTTCATCCTCCTCCCCAGTCTCCTGACACCTTGGAGTCCCCAGGAGACCTAAATTCTAGGTCCTAAACCAGGGCCTGTAGCAAGTCTGCGTCTGCCTGTTGTACGCTGTTTAGTCTTTGAGTTGTACCCAACTCTTTTGAGATCCCATGGTGTAGCCCACCAGGCTCCTCTGTCCATGGGATTTCCCAGGCAAGAATACTGGAGTGGGTTTCCATGCCCTTCTCCAGGGGATCTTCCTGACCCAGGGATCAAACCCCCAGTCTCCGTGTCCCCTGCAGTGGCAAGTGGATTCTTTACCACTGAGCCACATGGGAAGCTCCCGGGTCGGCTTGAGTCCCTGGTTATCTTGAGCTGGAGGTTCTCAACCAGAGGTGACTCTGCCCTCTGGAGACATGCGACGATGTCTAGAGACACTTTGGGCAGAGGGGTGCTACTGGCATCCAGAAGGCAGAGCCCAGGGATGCCACTCAGCATTCTACAAGGCACGGGATGGCCCAGTCCCAAAGCTCAGTCCTGCAGAGATTGAGGAAGCCTGCTCTGAGCGTGGGGCCACAGAGAGAGAGAGCCAGGACCGGGCTCCTGCCTCCCCACCACCCCAGGAGAAGCTTGTTTCCCCACCACCATTAACCATGGTCACCAGGAGAGGGGAGAGCACCCCTCCTGTGATATTCCCATTCTCCCACATTCCCCCACAGAGCTCCACAGAACAAAAGCAATGACGCAAATTATGTATCCTGAGAAGCCAGCCACAGTATGCATTCATGTAAATCAATGAACAGAAACCAATTGCTGTGGCACCAATTGCTAAACAAAGCCTCGGAACTAATGCCTGTAATTGGAGGTATTCAGGAGGGTGATAAAAATCTATCCAGAGCGGCAAGTCCTCCTCTGTCTCCCGGGGACACTTGCAGCCTTTCAGCTGTCACTCGGCCCCAGAGGCTCCGGGAAGGGAGCCTCCGAGCGTCCCTGGTCACCAGGGTCCCCTCTGAGTTAAATCCTCGCTGGGCGCCCGTCCTCTCATTTGGAGACAGATTCCAGGAGGGCCCTGGTTACCTTGGTTACGGTCAGGGACACACCAGTCACCCTAATGAAAGGGGGCGGGGGTGGAGGCAGGTGGGAGGATGGTATACAAGAGGTTGATCTGGAAATTTCTAGCCCTTTCATAATTCTGTCCGCAAAATGGAGTCTGGGTGGAGCTCCCGAGCTTGCTAGAGACTAACTGACCGCTCCCTTCTGCTCTCCCTATGGATATTTTTTGAGGTCACCAACGCCATTATTCCTGAAGACATTGCCCTAAACAGCTCCCCCGACATCAAACCAAGAGCTCAAGCGCTATAACTGGGGGCAGTGCCAGCGTCAGTACTGGGGGAGATGAACAACAGAAAGACAGATGAGAGGGCAGCGCCCGGCACTGACTGCGTCTTTCCCACTAATCATCACGGTACCTGTAAGGTGGCCACCTGTGGCCAGGAAGAGATTTCATGGCCAGAGAAGAAAGGTATTTGATAGCACCTTGAAACTGTGTGCAAGGCATACGAGAGGCAATTACAATCTTAATTTATTTTTTAAATTTCTAAAATGGAAAAAAATAAATTACTTCGAAAGTCATTCGTCTTTCTTGAGGGTGGGGAGGAAAGATTTCCCCAAACCACATGACTCCACAGAGCACCCTGGTTTGTGTGTTACGGCACAGGCTTCATCATAGCTTCTCTGCTCACATGCCCACGAACCTTGAAAAGATGCCGCCATCCCTTCCTGAAATAAGGTTAGGCACTGGGAATGAATGGGTCCAATCACCCAACCTCGGCTCTCTGAAGGGGTGCGGGAACAAAGGTCACCATTAACCTCAACATAGCCAGTGCTCTTAGCAATAAACAAATAGATGCTACCCAGTCAGTGGGAAGCTGGTCTCGCTCTGATCAGCAGAACCGGCATCCATCTGCATGGAAATCCTAGCGGCACACGCCGTCTTGGTGTCACACCCCTTCTTTGTGGGTCCTCACATGGACTCACTTCGTGATGCTCTTCTGAGAATTAAAATTGATGGCGAGGGCAGTTCCCTGGCGGCCCAGTGGTTACGATCTGGCACATTCAGTGCCATGACCTCGGTCTCTGGGTGGGGAACTGAGATCCTGAAAGCTGCACAGCATGGCCAAGATATTAATTAATTAATCAAAAGCAAATCTGTAAGCTTAAGAAAATAGGGAGAGAGTGAAGAGCACCCCACTAAGCCCCTGGGATCTGTTAATAGTTATTGTGGAAGCAAAGGGAACTGTTGGGTAAATGCGGTAATTAAGGGAAGACCTGAGTCTCTGCCATCCTGTGACGGGTTGAAAGAGGTTCCCGAGGCCTTCGTGCTGAGCTTCCCAGCACTGGTAAATGACCCTCCCATCTGAGAGAGAAGGTGGGCAGCTCAGACTTATACCCTCCCGTCCGCGTCTTGAGTGCCAAGCCCACGTGCTTGAGGAGGGCCATCTGGCTGCTGGACATCAGAGACTGGAGTCCAGGGTGCCCCGAGGGCCTGACAGGGGTCAAGATGGGCCCCCAGAGCCTCTGCTGCCTTGTCCACAAGGTAAGAAGGCAGGTGCAGGCTCCCAGAGCCTCATCCAGCTCTGAAGTGCCGTGGCTTCAGGATGTGAGAGAAACTGATGACTGACGCATATATTCTGCCGTTCCCGGGCAGGAGGGCAGCCTTTGCTTCCGAGACCCCCACCCCGTGGCCCCCAGCACAATGCTGTCCGGAGCTCAGGGGCATACCTGCCGGTCAGTGCATCGGCCAGGTCCCCTGGTTCGCGACTCCCAGCTCTGCGCTGTTTTAATTAGAAAAAGGTCAATCAGTCAACAACCCGTATATTTCCACAGTGCTGCGGCGCCACTGGGCAGCTTGGGAGGAAGTGGGCACCAGCCAAGTTGCATTTCCGACTCAATCCGACAGGCAGACGAAGACCTGCAAGGGGAACAAACACAGGCACGTGCGTGCACACACACACACACACACACACACACACGGGCGTGTGCCCACATGCATGTCCACACCTGTACATTCATACTCTGGAGGCTGTAGGGACCCAGGTCTTTCCTCCAAGGAAACCACCATGCGAGCACACAGCTTTTGGTGGACTCACAGAGAGTTCTCCTGAGAGGCATTGCCAGCTTCAAAGATTTGGAGGAAAATGACCCAACCGCAGCACACAATCAGAAAGAGGGCGCCAAGGATCGCAGCAACCCAGCAAGCTGACCAAGGCGTGGATCCTTCCATGGACTTGTCTGTGCCCTGAGTGGGCTTCCCTCGGGGCTCAGAATCTGCCTGCAATGCATGGGGTCGCAAAGAGTCGGACACGACTGAACGACTTTCACTTCACAATTCAGGAGACCCGGGTTCGATCCCTGGGTCGGGAAGATCCCCTGGAGAAGGAAATGGCAACCTGCTCCGGTCTCCTTGCCTGGAGAATCCCATGGACAGAGGAGCCTGGCAGGCTACAGTCCACAGGGCCACAAGAGTTGGACGTGATTTAGCGACTGAACCATCAACCACCATGAGTGTGCTGGCAAGGGGGGCTCCCCATCACTGGAAAGAGGCAACCTCTCAGAAAGAGAGCTACAGAGAAAACAACCTCTAAGTAAGTATTGCAGGGGCGGGGGGGAGGGGGGTGGCTCAGCTTCCTCCTCTGAGATCACATCCCTCTAACCCCAAACTTTCCCCATTTTCCAAGTCAGTGCCCCCAAGTCAGGGCACATGAGGCAGCTGGACCCTGTCCTCTGTCATCGCTCCACCAGGGAACTGGTGCCAGTTTAGAGTGGCTGGAATTCATTGCTTTAGATTCACCTCCTATCTTATCAAAGCGGCTGCCTTGGAGGAAGGGAGGGGCTCCTGGTTTTGTTCCTTGGGATTCCGCCTCCCTCTCTCTCTCCTCCCTCGCCCCCACCCCCGGAGCCTGAGCAGAGATCTCCTCCTCTCTGAGGTTAAGGGCTGTAAGAAGATTTCATTTTATTATATCTCTAACAGCCCTGATATTTTAAATTTGCCTTTGACAAAGTCGGAGCCCTGGAATCATCATTTAGGAAACAAAGCTTAACCGGGAGCTTTTAAGGAGGGTTTTTTTTTCCCCCTTTCAATTTTAGCAGGCTAGTAAAAATCAATAACACCGTGTTCCCATCTGTAGCCCACCTGACATCTCATGAATGGTCAATGGCGCCTGCTTCTAGCTGCTGAAGCTGCTGTGAGCGGCAGTGGCCGGGCCAGCCGGGGATCACGTTTCTTTTCTGCCAATTTAAAGTCCTCTCTCCCTGCCCCAAAGATGCTCCTGGGTGACTTCCTTTGGGAGAAGCTTGGCTCTTTCCAGAAAGAGTTCAGAGGGACCAAACTGAGGACAGGAAAACTGTGGGGTGGGTAGGAGAGGTATTATCGGAGCCTAGAGATGATCAAACTCTTTGTCCCTCAAAGGATTCGTTAAATAGGACAAGCCTAGGATGGGGATTTGGAGGGTATTATTCCGCTGCAATTAGCCATGAGCTCCAGGATTCAAGAAGCTGCAAATTGGTCCTGGCTGGTGCCAAAAGATTTGGGACCCAAAGCCCTGTTTGGATGCTCTGCAAGCCCCGCCTGGGCTGAACTCAGGGCATCAGCTAAACACTGGCTGTGCTGGGTACCCTGAGGACAGGAATCTGTCCAGCCGCCCCAGGCATCTAAATGTGCCCTGGAGGATGGCCCAGGAGACCTGCCTGGCCTTTCCGGGGGGAGGGGGAGGGCACAGGCGACCGGGCAGACACGACTCCCAGACAATGGAGTCGAAACTCAGGGGCCACTGTGGGCACAGGACACGCTTGAAAAAGGGGGCTCCGCAAACAAGGGCCCGAGCGAGGCAGTGGAGGGGCATGAAACAGCCTCCCCCCACCCCCCCGCCCCCGCCACCACCCCACCCCGAGGCCTTTTCAAAGCCACAGGCTGAACCATATTGTCGCTCCCAAGCCAAGTTTAACTTCTAAAGAAATCTTTTCAAGATGTTCAAAGCGCCGGAGAGCAGTTGGGCGCTAAGCGCTACCATCTGCCGCTCAGACCCCGCCCGCCGTAATCCCTGGCTCCCCGGGCAGAGGCCCCGCGCAGGGCCCCGCTGTGGCCCCGGGAGAACGCGCGTCGGGCGGAGGACCGGGGCCGCTGGGCGCCCGCTCCCGGGCAGCGGCCCTTGGAGCGCCCGGGGGTCTGGGAGCCGCTCGGGGTGGACCCCACCTGCGCCGGCGCTCAGCTCTGCCTGGGCGTGAGCCGGCGCTGGGGAGGCGCCCTTGAAACCCCGGGACCCCCAGGGCCCTGTCAGAGGAAAGGGGGGCCCAGGGCCCGGCAGCCAGGCCTGAAATTCCAGAATTTCCAGTGCAAAGAAACAGGGATCTATCTGATTCCAAACAGAAAACTGTCTTTACACTGCTTTTGGTTTTTTTCTTCTTTTTGCTTTTTCCTAGAGTATGGACACCATCATAGGTTGGCATGAAATGAAATGGCTGCGTGTTTTAGTAAGAGAACCACACTGGCTTTTTTTTTTTTTAAGCTATGTCAACCATCTCATCTTTGACCCTGAACATCCAGGGCCCAGGCCATTGCTGGCAGGAGGTCTGTTATTCCAGGGGCCAGGATCGCAGAGGGTCGGGGGATGTGGGTGGAGCCCAGGGGATGAAGAGGAGTAGGCTCCCGGGGTGAGGGGTGAAGGGCCAGGGAGGAGAGGGGGAGGAAGCGGAGCCGGAGGCTGAGAGGAGCAGAGCAGAAGGCTGAGTCAGCCTGGGGAGCGAGGTGATGTTGGCGGGAAGCGGGCTGCAGGCCTCCTGTGGAACCCCCTGGGACAGAGACCCAGGCTGGCTTGAGCAGGAGAGAGAGAGCGCGCGTGCACGCCAATCTGGCCGCAGCGTCTGCCTGGCCAGGTTGCAGGGAGAGGCAGCGTGGGGACCGCATCCCAGCAGGAGAGCTGCGACGATCCTGGGCTGCTGAAGCCCTTTGTCCACGGCTCGGAGCACAGCCCGGGGGGCTGTGTGCCGCTCGGCTTGCAGTGGGAGGCGGGGCGGGGGAAGGGGAGGGAGCACCGGGGCGATGTGCCCGTTCATGAGCCATTTCCTGAACGGCATGAAAGGGAAAGCGTTAGTCATTTAGCTGTGTCCGACTGTTGGCCACCCCATGGACAGTAGCCCTCCAGGCTTCCCTGTCCATGGAATTCTCCAGACAAGACTACTGGAGTGAATTGTCATTCTTCTCCAGAGGATTGTCCCAACCCAGGGATTTGAATCCGGGTCTCCTGCATTATAGGCAGATCCTTTACCATCTGAGCTACCAGGGAAGCCTGGTAGCCAATGGATGGCATGACCCTGGACAGATCACTTAAACTCATCGTGCCTTAGTTTTCCCATCTGTAAAATGGGGGCAGCTTATGAATACACATAACCTCACAGGGTTGTTGCCAGGGTTAACACCCATAAAGTGCTGAGAACAGTGTCAGGGACACAGTGGGTGCCAGGTGAGGCTGAGCCATTATTATTATTCTTATTACGGTTTTACTGATCCCAGGAGTGAGTGAGAGGCTGACAGTCTCAGGTGTCACCTCGGCTGGTAGAGAAAACAGAAGACAGTTTTGCCTCCAGAATACAGGTGGACGCCACCAGCCTCCCCTCCTCTCCTCATCCCCACTGCCCTGGGCACCTCACACCTGGCAGCTTGGCAGATCTGAGACCACCCGCCAGGAGGCTGGGGACTAGAGTTCCCAGTGCAGATGCTTGTCAGAAGCTCTGTGGGGAGAAACCACCCCTCAAGGCTCTGGGAGGCCACAATCACCAGGCATTTCTGGTGGCAGCTGCGTTTCAAAGCTGCCCTGGGAACAGAGATTCAAATGGGCTCCAACTGGCCCACCAGCGGCTTCATGGGCCTGGTGACCCCCCCAGCTGGCTTTTGGCCACAAATAGCAATTCTTGAGCTGTCAAACAGACACAGAAGTTTGGTTTGCTTTGGGGTTTGGGTTTCTCTATTAAAAAAAATTTTTTTCTGGTGCCCCACTAGAATCTGGGCGACAGCAGTGATAACTCCTGAAACTCGGAAACAACTCTGGCCAGAGGGCCAGCCTTCCTTGCTATCTAGAAGGGTACTGAAGTGGACTCTGCGCATGGTCCAAACTCTTCTTCCTTCAGCCAGTCTTTGGCCCAGGGCACCTCTCACCACCCTCGGCCCTGATCCTGCCTGAGATCAGCAAACCTTGGCCCAGAGAGGGGACCCGATCAACAGCCTGCTGTCCCCATGGTGGGGTGGGTAGGGGCTGACATAGGGGATGCTTTGATTGGCACGTGATTGGTGGGGGACGTGACTGGTGCTTAGTTGATGAGGCTGAGACTTTTGGAGCTGAGAGTATCACCTCAGTTTCCCCATCAACAACTGTCCCGATTCCCTAACCTTATTTCGCACATCCGGTGAACTCATCTGGACCAAGCCTCCAGAACGATGCCTGGAACTTACAAACATCAGCTGTCACTTCCCTGTAATCTACCAAACAGTCCCAGCCACACATACTCGTCCTGTGCTCTACATTAATTCTCAAACATTCCACCAGCCGTTCAAATAATCTGAGCCTGAAACTTGACTCTCTAAGGGAAAAGAAAAAAACATGAACACTAAACAGTTTTTGAGACACACCGACTCTGCCAGGAATGCAAGCACGCTGTTGTATCCGACTCAATGTGTTCACCTCCGCAGATCCTCTGGGCTGTGCCAGACTCCCAGACCCAGATCTTCAGCGTCCTGGTCCACCTGACTCTGCAGGGCGTTGTGTGCCACACCTGAGGCCAGCCAGCCCTGTGCCCTCGTGTCCAGATATTTCTGATGTTTGTGGAGTCAGAGCAAAGGTGCGGTTGCCTGGAGGACCAGATAACATAACCCAACGGGGCCGGAGAATTAACTCCTCATGGAACCAACTTCAGCCAAGGGGCATGAAGATTCTCCTTCCTTTCCATTTTTCGGGTGGTCTATGCTTGAGTGTGGGTTTCCGGGTGGTTCTGGGGTAAAGAATTCACCTGCCAATGCAGGAGACAGGGGTTCAGATCCATGGGTTGGGAAGATCCCCTGGAGAAAGAAATGGCAACCCACTCCAGTATTGCTGCCTGGAAAATCTCACGGACAGAGGAAGCTGGCAGGCTATAGTCCACGGAATCACAGAGTCAGACACGACTTAGCGACTAAACAACATTCTTAAGTGGAATCTCCACATCTGATCCAACTTCCCGCGGAACTGGGCTTACTCAGCCCGCCAGCGGTGTGTCTGAAGAAGTGGCTTACCCAGCATCATATCATCCCATGTAGCTTTTCCATCCCTCACTCTTGCTGCCTGGGGATGGCACCTCCTAGAGAAAGCGTCATTTTCTTCCTGCCTCATACTGTTTTCTGGGGAACCTGGACTAAAATTTTCCTAAAAAACAGGAGATTGTATTTCACCTTGGTGGTAGCTTCACTGAGGTCGTTCACCGTTTCAGGAAATCACATAATCGATCATGACAACGCTAAAGGGATCTACGCCACCAGCACGGTGTATTTCCATCAGTCTGCATCTGTGGCCACGGCGGCCGCGGTGATGGGCTCTGAGTCATTCTTTATGAATGACTTTATTGAGCTACTTCTTTATGAATGACTTTCCTTTTATTTCTCCCTTATAGTACCTGTAGGGCATTATATCAGTTTCTATTATATATATATATGGGGCAGTTATATTATCTACAAATGTAATATTAAGATAGATAAGAGATCATCACAAGATATTTGTCCTATAAAGTGGGCACCTAAGAGATCATCACAAGATATTTGTCCCATAAACTGGGCACTGGGGTTGGTGGAGCTGAGGACCTGTGATGGAGAAGAAAGAGCTCCAAGGCCTCTAGTCGGCTGCGTCCTGACGGGTAAGACATGGGTCCCCACGGGCTTTGCTTTTTTGAGGCTGAATGATTCCTAGAGGCTTTCATAGCCGTGTCATCTGAGGTTTAATTTAGAAGATGTCACCTGCTTTGGGCTTCCCAGGTGGCTCAGTAAAGAATCCGCCTGCCAATGCAGGAGATGTGGGGTCCATCCCTGAGTCAGGAAGATTCCCTGGAGAAGGAAATGGCAACCCACTCCAGTCTTCTTGCCTGGGACACCCCATGGACAGGGGAGCCTGGTGGGCTCCTATCACAAAACATTCAGACATGACGGAGCAACTAGAACAACGACAACCGCGGCTTTAGTTTTTCCGGGTTTCCGCCGAGGTGCTTCACCAGTTGTCAGAAGCTAAATTCATCCCTGCTCTCACACGTAAGGAGCTGGACAGCCTTCCCTTCTGAGATGGGCAGGAAGTGGGTGGATGCCCCCAGAGTCAGCTTTGACTCCAAAATCACGTTCAGACCACAGCACCCAGATGGCAGCTATCCCAGCTCACTGGCCACCTGCCCCGGCAGAGGACGTCTGACTGCGATCTCTAAGTCGGCTGACCTGTAAAAGTGCCGTGTCTGTCCCAGTCTGGGTCCCCACGCTGGCCCTGCCCGCCGGGTGCGGCCTCCGGGGGCTGGCGGCTGCCTCCGCCTCTCTGTCCCACCAGGCCACCCCCTGGATCCCACACCCTGGTCCAACCACAGCGCCAAGGCCAAGCGCGTGGCATGCAGGTACAAGTCCTCAGGAGGTTTCGAGCCAGGCCGCTGCCCGTTCACTTTTCTGGGTGGGCACAGAGGGGACTGAGTGTGGCTCAGAAGGAGGAAGAACTTCCTTGCCGAACGCCAGCCCCCACCCCGACCCCCCAGTTTTCAGGACCAAACCCGCATTGTTAACCCCGTGCACTGTACCGTGCAGATGACAGGAATCAGCTAGCGGCTGGGACAATCGCCCACCCCATCCAAGAGCCCTCTCTTCTACTCTCTGTGTTTTGTGAAGCTTCAGGAATGCCTGGAAATTTTGTTGTTGAGCAAAGAGCATGACAGAGTAGAAAGTTAGGACGAAACAGAAGAGGTTCCTCTCTGCAAAGGGAATGGTTTCATGCAGGAAAAGGGTGCTGGGGAGGGTCCAGCTGGGAACCTCTGGTGCCTGGAAAACAGTCAGTATGAAGCATGAAGCCCCCAACTCCTTCAGAGCCCAGAGGCAGCTTGGTTTTGGGGCAAGGAGGGAAGGAGCTTGCCCAGAGCCATGTGGGGCGGTGGGGGGGTGAGGGGTGGGGGTGAGAGGGTAAAGGAGATTGGGGGGCGTGGGGGGTGGGGATGGCCAGCTGTTCTCAAGCCCTAAGTCTTACAGCCAAACAGTAACCAAGGAAGCGATTAAGAGCTCTAATTAGCTTAACTACAGCTTTTGAATAGCTCACACAAAAAGGACATTTCTTAATTGAGGGTCTCCTGCTATGTTTTCATGGAGCTTGTGAGTTTCTGCCTAAGAAGCAGAACCAGGGAGGCTCCCAGGAGCTTCAGGAACTTTCTGGGTCTCGAGGGTGCTTTAGAGTCTGTCAGAGGCAGCTTCCAAGCAGGTTTAAAGCCACAGGAGAATTTACATACCTCTTGGGGCTTGGGCGAAGCTTAGATATTGCTGACAAATTTCCAGAATTCTGCTTTTTAAAGGAGAATTTAAAGCAGAGCCCATGCTCCTGAACCCTGAGGCCCCCTTCAGTTTTTTTTTTTTTTCCATTTAGCCACAAGCCAATCTTATTTAAATCAGGACTGTCGAAAAGAAATAGTCCGTCAGCCATTCGTGATCTGAATTTGAGTGTAAGAGGTCAGTTTAAATGTGGTGCACATACAGAGTCATGAGGCTTTTTTGTGATAGGTAAGGCAGTGGCCGACTATTACTTGTTAGTAGCTTTTCTGAAGTAAGCTGTCAAGCCTCCCCTTTCTCCCTCCTGAATGTCAGCGAAGATCACTTTTGTTCCAGGGATGGACGACCTGGGATTCTACAAGTAGCCCGCCAGTGTCTGCTCTCCCCAGCTGAGGCGTTTTTCTGCTGAAGGCTGTCTCAGAGGACCGGCAGGCTGTCTTTTGCCGGAACAGACCGAGGGGCTGGGCCCAGTCGCTTGCCTCCCTTTTCCACAGTACAGCACTGGGCACACTTCGGAACAAAAATATTCCTGCCTGTCTCCACGCCACCCGTTTTTAATCATTCTCTCTCCGGGCATGACTGAGAGGTTCCTGCTTGCAGGCCCAACATCCTGTCTATAACCCTCTTCAGCTTTCCCCGCCACCCAAACCAAGACAATAAAATGAAGCTAATCAGAAAGCAAATCCTGGGTGCAGGAAGCCCCCTCACCCCTCCCCAGATCATGAATAGCATTGGGGGCTGGGCCCTGATCTCCTTGGGGCGGGGATGGGCCGGCTCCACAGGGGTGACCATCAGTCCCCAAAGAGGCAGGGGTGGGGTAGCGCTGTTGAGCCTGCTGGAGGGTCTGCTCAGCCGCCAGGGTCGGGAGCATTAACCCACCGCCCCCCAGCCACAGCCAGAAGCAGAGCCAGAGAGCTGCCTGCTGCTCTCGTGAGGCGCCCGGGCCAAAGACCTTCGCTCTGGGGCCCAGGGAACCACCGCCCCCCAGGAGTGCCGTGCAGGGCGGCCCAGTCTGCCCAGGAGGGGCCCCTGTCCGAAGGCAGCCTCCCGGGCCCCCAGGCCCCCCACCTGGCGCTCCCCACTGCTGACGAGGCCCCCCGATATTCATGCACACTCCAGTTGGAGACCAACCTCCCAGTGACAGCCCTGCTGCAGGGGTCAAAGGGTCAGGATGAGTCGATTTTATCGACTTTCATGGCTAGGAGGAGCCCCGCTGGGCCCAGCCTAGCTTCGCCCCCCGCAACCTGCGGCAGCCCGTGGAGTCTTTGCTCCCTCGGGTGGGGCCCATTTCCTGAGCACCTCGACAGTGAGTGGGCCAGGCAGACAAAATCCATGTCCTCTGGGGTCCCCCTTCTAGAGGTGAGGCCACTTTATGTTCAGGTAACACTTGACTTACAAACACCGTTACACTGAGATCAGCCTGTGAACTGAGGAGCTTTTTAAGGTGGGCGGGTATGTTATCACCCCTTTTCTACAGGTGAGGGACTCAGTGGGTAAACTCTGGGGGTTGGTGATGGACAGGGAGGCCTGGCATGCTGCAGTCCATGGGGTCACAAAGAGCTGGACACGACTGAGCCCCTGAATTGAACTGAACTGAACAGGTGAAAAAACAGGGCCAGAGAGACCAGAGGGCTTGTCCAAAGCCTCCACTTGTAATGGGAAGTGGTCGAGTGCAGTGCCCTCTCCCACCCCCATCCACCCAGTGGAGACTTGCAGACCCGCATCTCTGCAGGGCCTGACTCTCAGCTGGACTGTCCCCCAGGGGACACGTGGCAAGGTCTGCACCCATTTCGGCCATCCCCCACTAGGGAAGGCTCCTGACATCCCCTGAGTAGAGGCCAGGGCTGATTGCCCAGACAGCCCCGCAGAGCAACGGGCCATCCGCCCCAACTGCCAGCAGTGGGAAGCCCGCACCAGGGGCGAGGCGTGTAGTTGACACTTCAGCTTGGCTGTTCCTTGTCAGCACCGTGGAGGTAAAATTATACTGCCCATTTTACAGAAAGGAATGCTGAGGGCAGCAAGCGGTAACTAGTGCCCAAGACCACAATGACTGGAAAGAGGAGGGCTGGGACTTGGATGAGGGTTCGCACTTGGAGCCTGGCTCCAAGGACCTGCGGTTTTGCTCCTAAGCCTCCTGGTCACCTGGGAGTCTGAGAACAGGATGGTGGTGAGCGTGGGGTGGCTTGTGTGGTCAGCTGACAGGCTCCTGCGGTGGAGCCTCTTGAGACGCGCTGTACCCTCCATCCCCTCAGACTTGGGGGCCTCTCCTTACTGAGCCCACCTTGCCAGGTGGCCCCAGCTCCTGGCTGTCAAGTTGCCTCATTACCTACTAAGGAAATTCCCTTGAAACTCTCTTTTGATTTTCTTTTTATGTTTTCTCCTATTTTTTTTTTTTTTTGCAGGAGCCGATCCCCAGGAACCTGTCTTCAGCCTGGCATTAGATCAAAGCCTTAAGCCACCAGCATGTCTCACCAACCTGGGCCGCGTCCGCAGCACCCTGTGAGCACCCTGGAGCTCGCCCCGTGGTCCCCCAAGCCCTGCCACCAGGAACATGAACCCCCCGCTGCCCAACCCAACCACTCCTGAGAGAGGGCTCCCCAGGGCCCCTCCCCACTTGGGAGGACCCCCTCTTTCCTGACCCGAGCTGGCATGGACTGGAAAAAGGAGAAAGTGGGGACCAGGGGTTTTTTCCTTCCAAATCAGAAATGATGGCAACTCACTCCAGTACTCTTGCCTGGAGAATCTTCTGGACAGAGGAGCCTGGCAGATGGTCCATAGGGTCACAAAGAGTCAGACATGACTGAGTGACTGAGCACGCACGCAGGCACAGAAAAGTCACTCCCAGGGACCACAGGGAAGTGTCCACTGGGACTTGCGGGGACCCGTTTCTGAGAGCTGTGCAGCCACGGGGATGCGGATCTGGACACGGTTGGAACTTCATACACATACATCAGGGGACAGAGACGGGGAGGAGAGGAGAGGACAGATGCCCAGGAACATGCAGACTCTCCTGGCTTCTGCTCAGAGGCTTGCGGCGGAGAAAGTTCCCCCTCCTCCACTCGAGTCCCTTCCTTTCCTCACCTGGTCTGGTCACCCCATGTGGGTGCTGAGCCAAAAAAGAGGTGCCGTTCTCACGACTCTCTGTTCTCCCCAAAAAAGAGCCTCGGAAGGAGGAACATTCCAGAACTGAGTTCTTCCCGTGCTAGGAGAGGGAGGGGAGGTACTAAAATGGTCCAGCGGTCGGTCGGGATGCTCAGAGCCAGGGCCTGTCAGTCCAAGATGAGGCTGAGGTTTGCACACGCCTGGCACGGGCTGGACCTCGAGGACCCCAGCCCAGGTGCCCAGGAGGTCAGCAAAGCCAGTGTTCTGAAACGTAAATGTGATGGCTGTGGTCACTTCCTGGGATAAAGGCCTTGGGACTGGGTATGAAATCTTCCCTTTAGGTCACGTTCTTGGGTCAGGGCTCAGTCAGAAAACTGAAAGCACTAGGCGTGATGGAGGGCATCCCCAGTGGCTCAGTGGTAAAGAAGCCGCCTGCCTATGCAGGAGATGCAGGTTCGATCCCTGGGCCGAGAAGACCCGCTGGAGGAGGAAACGGCAACCCACGCCAGTCTTCTTTCCTGGAGAACCCCGTGGACAGAGGAAGCTGGTGGGCTACAGTCCACGGGGCCACTGAGTCAGACAGGACTGAAGCCACTTGGCACGTTAGCCCAGCTGCCACGTGGCAAATTTACTAGATGTTTTTAATCCCTGATAGATTTTGTTTGCTTTTTTCCCTTAACCTTTCAAGCTCCTGACAGAGCATTCTGGCAGCCCTGTGAGTGTGTGTTTGTGTGGATTCTCCCTGAATTA
This sequence comes from Nanger dama, assembly GCA_917880005.1. Taxonomy (NCBI): domain Eukaryota; kingdom Metazoa; phylum Chordata; class Mammalia; order Artiodactyla; family Bovidae; genus Nanger; species Nanger dama. The sequence goes on from CAKJTW010000029.1 coordinate 5,776,861, forward strand.
AACACACCTCTGCTTTTTCTCAACTACATTCCTCCGAGGCTCCTTTTAACTTTTTACAGGAAATGAGCACCGCACCAGGAAAGTAAATGTGGTCAGGTTTATCCTCGTTTGTGGTTGTGTGTGTGTGTGTGTGTGTGTGTGTGTGTGTGGTCAGCACGTGTGTATCTGTCTCCCTTCAGTGCTGGGAGAGGGTCGGAGACAAAAGCAGAAATCCGAGCTGCACGTTTGGGCTGGGGCACTGTGCTTCCTCCGTGAACCAGATGCAGATTTCAATCAATTCAATCAATGTGCAATGTTTGCTGGCCATAAAAATAGCCCAGAGCTTGCTGGTCAGCGGCTCTAAGATGGATGACCAGTGGCTCCAGAGGTCCCAAAGGTCAAAGGTGACTATCACCTTAAAATGTAATCTGTGCCGGTCCCCCCATGGGCCTGGCCATCTGCACCCACCTGCCAAACCGGGCAGCTCTCAGCCCCTTCTGCCCGCTCACCCAGGAGCCTAGCAGGCAGCCTTTGGGCCTCAAGGGCGGGGCCACCAAGCTGTCCCTACTCCCAAGCCCGACTGTCCACCCCCACCCCCACAGCGGAACCCACATGCTTCTCTACCCACTGCTGCCCCCATGACGTCCTGCTGTTGTTTAGTCCCTAAGTCGTGTCTGACTGTTTGCAACCCCATGGACTATAGCCCGCCAGGCTCCTCTGTCCATAGGATTTCCCAGGCAAGAACTCTAGAGTGGGTTGCTGCTGTTTCCTTCTCCAGGGGACCTTCCTGACCCAGAGATCAAACCCGCGTCTCCTGCGTTGGCGGGTGGATTTTTGACCACTGAACCACCTGGGAAGCCCCATGACGTCCCATAGGAAGCTACAAAATAGCGGGGCTGTGGTTTTGCTTTCAACCTCGTTACCCTTTTATGCTAAGCAAACCTTTGCCTCCTGCGGCTCTGAGAGCCTGCTCTAGCGTCTTAGGAGGAGTGAGACGTCTCTGTGGTCCCCTTGTGATCATGAGAAAGGATGGAGCAGCCGTGATGAGTGATGATGTCGCCCTTTCCCATGCTGAGGGACCCTGCTTCCTCTGCCCCTTCCCTCCTGCTCAGCCTAGAACCACCTCCGTTTCAGCACCCTGACATTCCTTCCCGTGCCTCCCTGCTCCGGGGCCAACGCCGCAGTGGCACATTGTGTTTCAGAGCCTTGCCACGCATCTTCAAATACCCCCTCTCTCCCTCCCTCGCTCACTGTCTGACGGAAGCCAGATTTTCTCTCCCTGCCTTTGGTGCACCCGTCTCCATAATTTTTCCCATCTGCTGTGTTGCATTCAGGAAGCATGTAAGGATGAGAGACGTCTGATGGACACTTTGTCCAGTTACAGCAGCGCCTAAAAAGGGAGGTCTCCCCTTCCTTTCCCGTGGTTGCTGGCTGCTCACGGGTACTGCCAACCCTGGGAGCAGGGTCTGTGCGCTGCAGATCAGCCTCCTTCCATAAATCACTGCGGTTCGGCTATTTAACGGTCGACGTGTCACCCGAAGATGCAGTATTTCCCAAAAGTCAGGAAGCAAATAAATTATTACAGTTTAAAAATGAATCTATTTATTGATCTCCTTCCTTTACACTATTAATGCTAATTGTTTTTCATGGTGCATGCATTCGGGATTCATCAAAATGAATTCTTAACAAATTTCCAAACACAAAAATTATAGCTGGATAACAGCTAGAACCAAATCATCAGAGCATTTCTCAAAGGCCTTCCGCTTAAAGGGCCCCATCATGGGCATCTGTCTCTAGCAGCTGTGAGGTGGCTGCTGACAGCATGGAGCCGCAAAGGAGTGTGGCCATCACGACGAGCTATGCCGTGTGAGCACTGCTGTGTGCCAGCCCTGGGTTAGGTCGTTTCATGACTCGACCAGCAGTCCCGAGGTCCGTTTTGTGATTCCCCCTTGCTTTATGGAGAAACTGAGGCCCACAGAGTAGTGAGAGGAAGAGGCCAGTGCAGGTCCAGGCCCACTCGCCTCCTAAGCTGCGCGTGCCTCCCACTTGGCCACTCTGCACGCGGCGCTGGCGCCAGCGTGGAGGCCGCACGCTCCCCTCCAGGGACCTCGATCACTGGTTCCGCCTGTCTGTAAGTCTCAGCATCAACCTTGAGCTTTCCGGCCAAAGGAGTGCAACTCACAGCGCGCACCTCCCTCCCCCTACCTTGTCTATGCTCTCCTGGCCATCATGTCAGTCAAAAGGCATCGCTGAGCCCTCTTTTCTCTCTTGGCAAGACTACTATGGTCTCTTCTTATTTCTCAGTAATATTTCACCTGGACACATGGCTCCAACTAAACCTTCCCAAAGGTCCTTGCACAGCCTTGTGACTACCAGGACGTGAATGAATTTGATGTGTGCCAAATAAGGGTTTTATCTTTAAAGGAAGAAAAAGTGCTTCTTCCCGTCTTCTCTTTCCTGCTGTCTGGAACTCAGACTTGATGGCAGGAGCTGCAGCAGCCATCTCTGACCATGAGATACAAGCCCTGTGGTGAGGGCAACAGAGCAGCGTGACAGAAGGAAGCCGGGTCCCTTGCGCTACAGAGGCGGCATCCGAGCCCTAAGTTGCATGCCTGGACTTATCTGTGGGAGGGAATTAAATAGTTCTCTTGTGTGTAAGCCGCTTTGGGCTTTAATCCTCTGTTAGAGTAGCAAACCTTCATCCTAAACAGTGTAGCTGCCCATGATAGTGTTGGTAGGTATGGTAGACTGAACAATGAACTCCCAAAGGTGTCCAAGCAGCTTCCCAGATGATGCTTAGTGGCAAAGAATCTGCCTGCAATGTAGGAGCCACGGGAGATGCAGCTTCGATCCCTGGGTCGAAAACATCTTCTGGAGAAGGAAATGGTAACCCACTCCAGTATCCTTGCCTGGAACATTCCATGGACAGAGGAGACTGGAGGGCTACAGTCCCTGGGGTTGCAAAGAGTCAGACACAACTTAGCATCTAAGCACGTTCAAAGGTGTTCAAATCTTAATCTCTGAAACCGTGAATTCATTACCTTACACAGTTGAAGGGACTTTGCAGATGTGACTAATTTAAGGATCTTGAGATGGCAAGTTTATCTTGGGCTATCCCAGTGGGCTGGATATAACCACAAGAATTCTTAGAGCAGGGAGATAAAAGGGTCACGTATCCAAAAAAGTGATGTGACAATGGAAGAGCAAGAGAGCAGAGTCGAGAGAAAAGATGCCGCATCACCAGCTCAGAAGGTGGAGGAAATGGGTCATGAGCCAAGGAACATGGGCAGAGGCAGGAAAAGACCCTCCCCTAGGACCTCAAGAAGGAACACAGGATGTCTGCACAATCTCAAAGCGTCTCCCCACAAGACCCTTGTTAACGAAAAGGAGGAAGTAATAGTTCCACAGTTTATTGCAGAGAGCCCCTCAAGCAGGGAGTGGATGAGTGGACATCACCATGAGTGTGCCCCCTGACACCATGCACCGAGAAGGATGAACATCACTGCCACGGTTTTGTTGCAAAAATGTGTCATCAAATCGAGGCGTGGGGAAATATCAGACAAATCCAAATTTGAAACAGTCTATAAACTAACTAGCCTGCACTCTTCAAAAGTGCCAGAGTCATGTAATGATTAAAGATTATTCCTCTCCAATCTCATGTGTCCTAAAGGAAATCAGTCCTGAATTTTCATTGGAAGGACTGATGCTGAAGCTGAAACTCCAATACTTTGGCCACCTGATGCAAAGAACTGACTCGTTAGAAAAGACCCTGATACTGGGAAAGACTCAAGGTGGGAGAAGGGGATGGGACAGAGGATGGATGGTTGGATGGCATCACCGACTCAATGGACATGAGTTTGAGTAAACTCCAGGGGTTGGTGATGGACAGGGAGGCCTGGCGTTTCGCAGTCCATGGCGTTACAAAGGGTTGGACACAACTAAGCGACTGAGCAGAACTGAACTGAATCTCATGGGACAGTCGATGGCCTCTTTCCTGCCTTTCCAGTCACGTCCTTCTCCTGCTGAACACCCCGTCCACAGCAATCCTTGAAGGCTCCAAGGATTTGAGCCTCCAGCAAGCCCAGGAGGCCCCGCGTGACCTGACCCTTCTGTCAAACTGCCCCAAGCCTCGTCTTCCCTCTCCTGACTCCCTCCCCCACCCCCCACACACTCCATCCTCAGCCATCCTGGCTGCTATTTCCTCAAAAGGCCAGGCTCCCTCCTTGCACCTGCTTCTTCTTAGCCTGGAATGTTCATCCACCTTTTCTCTTTTTGCTTATAACTACTACTAAATATGGGGCTTCCCCACTGGCTCAGCACTAAAGAACCTGCCTGCCAATGCAGGAGATGCTGGAGACCCAGTTTCCATCCCTGGGATGGGAAGATCCCCTGGAGTAGGAAGTGGCAACCCACTCCAGTATTTCTTGCCTGGAGAATTCCGTGGACAGGACTTGGTGGGCTACAGTCCGTGGGTTCACAAAGAGTCAGATATAACTGAGCACATGCAGAAATCCAGCACTACTCAGCATCTGTCTCTCCCACTGGGATGTGAGCCCCGTGAGGGCAGGAACTGGGTCTAATTTGTTTCACGGTCACATCCCTGCTGCCTCATAAAAGCCGGGTACCAAGAAGGTGACTGAGATGACTAGTGAACCCATTACTGTCCCCCAGCATTCTGATTGGATGGGGTTGGTCAGAAAGCCATCAAGTCACCTGGGGCCCTGCAGTACAGGGTGTCCTTAAATCTGACTCCTCAGCACTTTCTTCTACTATGAGGAGAAAACCATAACTGGAAAGAATAACCTTACAGAAACTGTTCTACGTGGAATGAAACATTGCGAGCCCAGCGTCTCACTGCACCACCCACCCCTTGAGGCTGCTTCACTTCTTGTTCTGTCTTTCCCATCACCTACTGGGTTTGTGGAAGGTGATGCCCTGTCAACCTTCCCAAAGAAAAACAAGAGAGACAGAAACAAAACCAAGGCCTATGATGAAACCACGCTGGATTCCTGATGTCAGTGCTCCAAACCCCTTCATGATGCAGAAGGGAAAACTGAGGCCCCAGCGAGGGTATAAGGCTGCCTTTTAGGCTCAGGGTCTGGGCTCCAGGCTTCCTGCCTGCCAGGCTTGCTGCCCGGCATTGGTACATTTCCTGGAGGAGCGGCACCCTTGATGAGAGGCCTGGCCTCCACCCTGGGGCACCCTGGGCGGTGGGGCCCATTCCCAGCCCCCCTCACCCCGAGCCTTTAACCTAATGAAACCATCAACAACTCCAGTGAGATTCCTACAGGACTCCAGCGTGGGGCTTCTCAAATATGAGAAGTCCCCTGAAGAACTTGTCAAAATGCAGATTCTGACCCAGGAGGTCTGGGGAGCCCCCTGAGACTGCATCTCTAACATGACCCCCCACCCCTGGAAGGATGCTGACGCTGCTGGAGGCTGGACTACGTTTGGAGTGGGATCTCTATCCCAGGGGTCAGCCACCTTGTCCTGTAAACTTTACACGTTTTCCTTTACAGTGTAAAGGATCAGAGAGTAAATACGTTAGGCTTGGTGGGTCAAGAGGCAAAATGGAGAATTTTCTGCTTCTATAACAAGAGCAAACAAACTTCTACACGTATTTTAATTAACGAAATTCAAAATATCATGAAAATAAGTTGATACGATCTTTTGGTAATACAGGTCTACTTGTGAAAAGGCTGGGAATCTCTTTGGGGAGAGCTACATTTCTCTCCCCTGGGGTTCAGCATGCCCCATCATCAAGTCTATTGCCAATGCTCGTCTGTAAAAAGCAGCCATTCTCCACCGGACCACCAGTTCAGCAAAATGAGCTGTCCATTCCTTCTTTCTTTTCTCTTTTCCAATACTCAGAAGAACTCACCGAGAACCAAGTGTGTCATGGGATCCTAGGGATGCGTGACAACCAGCCAGAGCCCCTCTCCCCATCATCAAGCAGGGACAATCCAGCTTAATTCAAGGTGTTGCCCCACGTGAAATCACATTTATGAAAGCTGCCATCAAGCAAGAAAATCATTCTATGCAGGTTTTCAGTGTGAAGAATGTAGTTGCTCCCTCTTTATACCTACCATTACTGAATTCTGTATTTTACAAAAAGCACAAAATATCAGTGCTTGAAAGGGAAACACACAAGCATTGTTTTAAGCGCATTTCTGAGCCGGGCAATGAAGCTTTGCCTTTTCTTCAAGAAAACAGATCCAATGTGAAACTGCAGCTTTATATTCTTTGGCCAAGGTTTTAATCAATTTGGAAGCAATTCTGAGTACCACTCCCCTCAGAGGGTGGCAGTGGGTTATGGTGGGATTTTGGGGGTCACGGGAAACAGTTTGTACAGGTGGATCTCACTCCTGTGGGCAATGCTCCTGATCGAGGTACTGTAAATCCAAATGGTGTAAATTGAATCTGATTTCCCCATATTAGCATTGTTATTATGTCGGATTATATGAGTGGCAATGCACTCCCACAGGAGAGAGAATTTAGGAATAAAGGCATTGAGGCCTGTATGTGGGTGGTATTTTCTAGGAATGGTGAGTTGTCTGGGCTGGCAGACACAGTTAGATACCTGTCCCTCCCACTGGGGAAAAGTGACGTTTAAGCTCATGAAATCCCCTAAGTTTGGCTCTGTAAGTCCCTTAGCTCTTTCTTACGGTGTCCACTGCTTCCCTGGTGGCTCAGCAGTAAAGAAGCCACTGGCAGTACAGGAGATGCAGGAGACACGGGTTCAATCCCTGAGTTGGAGCAACCCATTCCAGTATTCTTGCCTGGGAAATGCCGTGGGCAGAGGAGCCTGGTGGGTTACAGTCCATGGGGTCGCAAAGAGTCGGACATGTCTTAGCGACTAAACAACAACAAACAACAATATATGTTCAACGGACTATGCAAATTATATGAATTAGAAGGAATAGGAGGAGTTCTGTAAAGATTGAAGCAATACATAGAATATTTCCTGTAGCTGGACTTCCCTGGTGGCTCAGCGGTAAAGAATCTGCCTGCAATGCAGGAGACATGGGCTCGATCCCTGGGTCAGGAAGATCCCTTGGAGAAGGAAATGGCTACCCACTCCAGTATTCTTGCCTGGAGGATCCCATGGACAGAGCAGCTTGGTGGGCTACAGTCCCTGGGTCAAAAGAGTCAGACACGACTGAGCGACTAAACACCAGAGTGCCTTCTATAGTTGCGATTCTCAGACTCTTGGTTAGAGTTGCAGCTGTCTCCTACCTGGTCTTTCTGCAACAATGCTCTTCATTTTCTTGTCTATTCTTCGCCGAGGATCAGCAAAGAAACAGGACTGAAATCGCTGCGTTCTCCCCCGGATCTCACAGAAGAAAGCCGAATCCTCCTGTGGCCTTGGCCATGAAGGTCTGCCTGCGGGCCTCACTTCCTGTCGTTTAGTCACTCAGTCATGTTCAACTCTCTGTGGCCTCCTGAGCCTGGCACTGCTTCCTGCCAGCTCACTGGACAACATACCAGCTGTTTCCAAGCTTTGGGTCCAAGTGACTTAACCCATGGGAAACTGATTTCATCATCTAGCAGGAAGCTGGAAGTGGGCAACTGGAGAGCTTGCTGCTCTAGAAACCCAGGGGTGTCGCCAAAGGCTCCAGTGTTCTCCATCTCTCTGCTCTGCAGTTTCCAGTAGGTTGCCTTGGGCCTTAGGTCAGTACCAAGGTGGGCCCAAGATGGCTTGTATGGCTCTTTGAAGTCACATAGTCACCCAGCTATGTCCACAGATAGTAATTTCTATTTGAATGTCTTCTCATCAGGGAAGAAAACCTTTTCCCAAAGGACTCCCCTCCCTAACTGCCCACTCACATCTCACTGGCCCAGAATGGCATTAAGGGCCTTTCCTAAGCATCACCAGGAACTGAATTAGTGTTATTGGCTTAAATCTATCAAGGTTCAATCCCCAGGACTGATGACAGATTCCATTTGCCCGAAAAGTTCTTCTACTCTAGACAACTCCTATTCATCCTTCAAGACCCACCTATACAGCCACGCTCTGTGGGAGGTGGTTGTGTTGGGAAACCCCACATGGCAATGGCCCGTGAGAAGCCTGTGTGAGCTGAGAGTGGGCTCCAGCAAACTAGCAAGAAGGTGAGACCCTCAGTCTACAACCAGAAGGGACTGGATCCTGCCATCAACTACATGAACTCGGAAGTCAGTCCTTTCCTGTGTGAGGCTCGCTCGGAAGTGAATCCTTTCCTGTCTGAGCCTCACTCGGAAGTGAATCTTTACTATCAGAGCCTCACTCGGAAGTGAACCCCTTTCCTGTCTGAGGCTCAGGTGAGAGCGCAGCGCAGCTAACATCTTGGTCACAGCCTGTGAGAGGCAGAGACTCCCAGCTCAGCGGTGCCTGGGGATTCCTGACCCACAGGAACGGTGAGATCGTGAAGGTGTGTCAGGGGTTTCCCTGGTGGTCCAGTTGGCTAAGACTCTGCTCCCAGTGAAGAGGGTTCAGGTTCGAACCCTGGTCGGGGAACTAGGTCCCGCAGGCTGCAACTAAAGAACCCGCCTGCCGCAACTAAGACGCGGTGCAGCCAGATACATGAATAAATATTTTTTAAAAATAGATCGTGCTGTTCCTGCTATAAATGTGGCGATGCTGTTACACAAAGTAAAGCAGTATTCCGTTTCCATTGTGCTCCTCCCCCTGCCCCCGCCCCATCCCACTCTCCACGAGGCGGCCAAGTGTTTTCCAGCTCCGTTGCATCACACCTCAAGGCGCCCTTGACCAGGGCCGACGTGCTCAGATGGGACCTGCACTCCCTCCTCCCGTGGCAGCATGCAGGATCAGCACCTGCATCCCCGTTCTTCTCTGTCTCGAGGACGCCCGCGCATGCTGCTCCCTTCCCTGGAAGGCCTGCCCTCTCCTGCCTGCTCCTTCTCGCATCCGGCTCCTTCTCGCTCTCCAGAGACCTGCCGTCAACTTGGCAGCCCCAGCCGGGGTTGTCCGGCCTTCCTCTCTTCACAGACTGTATTACAACTTGAGGTTGTTGATCCCTCCCCAGGCCCCACCCCACTCCACCGGAACGTAAGCCTATGAGGGCAGATGTGATGAATGTTCCATTCACCACTCACTCTTAACACTTAGTCCACTGCCTGGCACATGGGGGATGGTCAACGAATATTCCCCAAATGAATCAATGACTTGAATGTTCAATCAAATCTACCAGAATGTGTATATTCAAAGGAACATTTGCCTGAATGGCCAGCCAGGCTCCTTACTCCACAGTCAGGGGGCATGTTCTAGGGGGCAGATACGGGTTTCCTTTCTCCCTCCTTCCTTCTTTGTGCTGTATCACGGTATCCAGTGAAGGAGACTCTAAAGACAGGGGGTGGAAGAGGAAAAGAAAAGAAAGCAGAAAGAGGCCAGGGACCGGTGGGGTTCAGGCATGGGCGATCCAGGGAAGCACGGCATCAAACGTGAGAAAGCAGAGTCCCGATCGCCCGGGAGGCCACTCAGAATCAGTGCCTGTGTCCACTGCAGGGGACCCTAGCTGAACACAAGCACAGCAGATCTCGCTGGGTTAGTGCGTCTAAAGTAAGTTAGAAGGAAGGGGCTGTGTGTGAGCAACGTGCATGATGGACTTCATGAAATACGCTACATCAGCCAGACAGCTTTGGCGATGCATGAGCACTGGGAATGCCTGGGCTGTATTAATTTGCCTTCTCTACAAGTGAGGAAAATAATAGGTATTCAATGAGTCATTGTGGGATAAATAAATGAAGATTGAATTTTGAGGTCCTTGGTGTTTTACTGAATCAACATCAGAATGGAGCATGTGTCTAAAGCTACTACAAAGTGGCCTTGAAGACACTGCCCACTGATGGAGAGGGAAGAGCACTTTGGATTTGAATTTTAGCCCCATTTCTAATTAGGTCAGTTACTTAACCTGGCAGTGTATCAGCTTTCTAACTTACAGAAAAACAAAGACTAACTCATGCGATTTTTGAGACTCATATGATATCATATATATATGTATCAAACACCTAACATAGTCCCAATGTTACTCACCCTTCAGGTTCTTTTACTTACGGATGTAGGCGATACATCGCACTTAGAATATAGGAAGAGTAAGAAGCTGGCCTTTCCTTATGTCTAGTACGGCTCTTCCTTTATGAGATAATTAGAGCCATCTAACTCACCTCTGCCCCAGCTGCTAAGAAACTCAGAGCCAAACTGAATGGTAAACTGCTTTCTGGATATCTCATCCCCCCTCCTCCTCTAAAAGGTTTGGAAACAAGAAGAAGAAAGCTCAGTGTGAAAGGGTGGGGAGGGACCAGGAGATGTTTCGGCAATAAAGGGGCAGACAAAACGCACCAGGACCGCCCACCCCCAGAGGAGCCTGGGACTCGTTAGGAAAGAGAGGTAAGATTCGTGTATAAGGAATCAGGGCCTGGCACGTGCTTCAGGGACAAATCTGAGGCTAATAGATGTAAGTATGGTGGTGTGTTCCAGTTTACTCCAGAAAATTCTGATAGATTCCAGTATTTCCTGGAATGAGATCATCAGGGACAAGAAAGCCTAGAGCATGAAAAACCCCAACATGTGACAGCAGAGACTAGAGAGGCCTCTGTCCCAGCAGTCTCCCTCCTCTTTGCAGTCAGTCAGTCCTGTGCTCCTAGATGGGAGAGCAAGTCTCCTGTGAGCTGCGCCTGAACATTTGATTCTTGATTCCATTTTTAAAATTCTAGGTATCAGAAGTGCCTTTATATATCCTAAGGAAGAAGCGAGGCCGGCAAAAGCAAACGGGAGAAGAGATCCGAGAAGTGATACCCTGGGAAGGTGAGGAGACAGACCGGCCCGTGGCACTCACTGAAGCTGCTGAGTCATCAGTGAAAATGTGGACCCGTTTCTGCAAATCAAGTTCCACTTCCCCCGAGACATCCACTTCATAAGAGAACAAAACTGGTTCCTGAGTTAGGACAAAAATCCCTCCGTGGAATGTAGCACATTGAAAACTCATGCATTTTAACTCCACCATTTCCTGGTAAAATAGTCATATTATTCAACACCGAGAAGGAAGCTAACTCTTGTCCTTTCATAATTTGGCACAATGGCCATAAGCCCAAAGGAAAGAAAATCATGGGCTTTAATGGCCTCAGGGAACCAACACTCATTTCTGTTCCACCACCGCCTTCCCTCTGCTTCTTAAGGAGGGTGGCAGCCAAGGCCCCGACGGCGGGCTCCCCGCTCCCGTCACAGGAGGGACCTGGGAAGAGCAGAGAAGGCGGAGTCTTGGCGACAGAGGCTGGGACTCAAGTACTGGATATGGCTTTTATTAGCTATGTGATCTTGCTCATTTATCTTATGTGACCTGCAGTTTTTTCATCTGTGAAGGGGAGATAATAATTCATGGCTTTTTGGATTAAGAATTAAACAGAATAATGAATGCAGCTAATACAGTATCTGGCACAAAAGGAGTACTCGGCCACGTGAGTCCCCTTCCCCTGTACCTCCCCCTCGCTTTTTAAAAGTTAGCACTTTGATCTGGGTTGAAGAAAGGAATAAAACACGGGAAAAAAACTAATGGAAATGCATACTTTTCTGTATCGTGGTAACATGAAATGAAGTAGCAAACCTGAAATCTCATAATTATAGTGTAAAGACAGTAACAGTTAGCAGAGTTAGCATTTATTGAATACACTATGTGCCCGACACTAAGTGCTCTCCATATAGTAACTTTTAAAAATATTTTATTTTTAATTGGAGAATTGGTATCAACTCTTTTTTAAAGCCTTACAACAAGACTGTGAGGTAGGGATGATTATTATTCCTATTTTGCAGACAAGGAAACAGGCACAAGCAGGGTTGTTTAGCTAATGAGTGGCTGAGCCAGATTTGAACCTGGGTAGTTCTGTTTTCTGGGAAGGAGACCACAAGACTAAAAATTGCGGGAAGGCAATATATCAAGATGTGTTCTCCGGATGAACACCTAAGAGAGGCAAGCAAAAATGGGCAGAGGGAAATACTGGGCTGAGATTCAGTTGCAACAGAGGTTTCAGCCAAACCCTCCAGCTCTGAGGCTGTTTTGTCGCCCCTTGAAGCTGTCCCAAACAGAAGCCATTAGAGTGGGGTCTCCGCCCTCCCATGACCGGTCACCTGGCGCAGCTCTTGGGAAGGTGGGTGGGGGCTGGGGGAAAGCGGCTCTTAGTCCAGGCAGCTCTTGTTAGTCTAACTTTAGGTAGCTAGAGCTGCCACCAAGAGATGTCAGCTGCCAACGCTTCGGTACCTGGTTCCCTGGCACCCCCTACAGTTACTCTCGGCCTCACTTGCTTTGAATAAATTCTGGAAGCAGCTCGTCCGGGATTCTGGGAGGAAATGAGAAACACGAGTGGGACAAACGCCAGCCCTTGATGCAGCAGCCGGCCCCGAGACCACCACTCACAGCCGCTGTCTCCTCTCCCATCCCCTCCGAGTCCCCCTCCTCCCCGGCAAGAATCTTGGGTGCTTACTATCTGCCAACCCAGAGCCTCATCTGTGAGGATCTGAGCTCCTGATCATCACACCCTTCAGGTCTACAGACCAGGCAGAAAATTTTGCTTTTGGGGGCGGTGGCGGCCTCAGCCTCCTGGCATCCATTCTTGGTTGATCCGGGGTGGAGAGGCTGAACACTAGTGACCTGCCCTGAGGAAGGCACGTCTCATTAACCATCCCAAGGATATCCCGCAGTGGGTCCCTTCGTCTCCCAGCCCAGTCCTGCTGCCCAGGATGCCTGCCCCCTGGGGTCTCTCCTCCTTCAGAGGCTTACCGTCCCATTGTGATCGGGGGCCCAGGTCTGTAGCAGCCTCTTCTGCCCTCAGCCTGGGGGTGATGTGGGCGCCTTCTCATCTGTATTGCTTGCAAGCAGGATGCTCCCTGGCCTTTCCTGCGGACCAGTCCTCTGCGAGGCTTCCTCCTAGCGTCTCTCTCTCTCCCAGCAGTCCCGTCGCTCAGCTTTTGGGTTCTTTCCTCCACCATCTGCCATCCCCATTTCTTCTTTTTTAAGACTTTTTATATGGACCATTTTAAAAGTCTTTATCGAATCTGTTACAATGTTGCTTCTTAAAAAAAAAAATCTTTTGGCCTCAAGGCATGTGGGATCTTAGCCCCCAGACCAGGGGCTGAACCCACACCGCCAGCATTGGATCTCCAGGGAAGTCCTAGGCTGTTTCCTCTTGACCTCATGTCAGCCACCGTTTTCTCCAAACTGAGCAGGTTTGTACCTTACCATTTAACTCTCTTTGGCCTCATTTCTTATTCTGGCTCCCCTTGTTCAGCACCCTCAGAATCCAGCCCCTTACTCTCCCAGTTCCTGCGGGGGTCTCGCTGGATGGTGCTGCTTTGAAATCTCTTTCTTCTCCTCTTAGCAGGGCCTGTACCTCAGCAATGAAATGCTGTTGTGACTGGACCCTTGTGAACGCCTGGTGGGCTTCCTGGCGGCTCCGTGTAAGGAATCTGCCTGTGGCGCAGGAGACGCAGGCGCAGTCCCTGGGTCAGGAAGTTCCCCTGGAGGAGGGAATGGCACCCTACTCCGGTTTTCTTGCCTGGGAAATCCCACGGACAGAGGACTGGTGGGCTACAGTCCCTGGGGGCATGAGTCAGAAAACAATGTAGCAACTAAACAACTGGTCTGCATCTGGGAGAGGATGTGAAGGGTATGTATCCTTCTCAACCAGAGGCCTCCCCACAGCCCCAAGTGAAGGAGCAGGCCACCCGGGCAGGCCTGGAAGGGTTCCTTGGAACCCGGAGTTTCAGGATCATTCAAGGGCATCAACCTAGGGAGCGCCGTCCATCTCACTCAGGGCTCTGACCTTGGGAGGCTAGGACTTCAGCCTCATCTGGAGCTCTGTTTCACAGAAACAAGCCCCAGGTCCCACCCTCAGCTTATGATCAGCTGTGGGAAATGAAGCTCTCCTGAGATATGGCCCAGCAGTGGCTCGGGCTGTCCCATTTAGACTTTAACTGATGACACCCTCAGCTTTCCATTGTCTTTTTTCCCCATGTGGCCAGCAGACAGCCATCCCTTGTTCTCATACTATCTCTTTGCCTTTATTTCTCCAACACTTGCCATGTTACACCCTCCAGCTCATCCCCTTCCATCAGAACGCTATCCGTCCTGACTCACCATCGGAGTGAGTTTCACAATTACACGGCCCCAGCGTGCCAGAGGCTACCTGTGCTCACCTGCCACCAGGGATGCCATCCTCACTGCCAGTGACCCAGCTCCCAAGTCGGGTTTTAGGATCTGTTTTCTTGGACCACCCCTGGTACCAGCTGTCATAAAGCTGGGTTCTCTGGAATGCAGACTATGAGAGATCTGCACACAGGAAGCCTGTGGAGCCGTGTTCTCAAGATCAGTGCCACAGGGGAGTGAAGGAAGCAGGACAGGGTGGAGGGAAAGCTGAACTGTGACCCAGCTCGGTGAAAGCTTCAGCCAGTGGCCCGCAAAGTCCTGGAGCTGGGATGGCCCTTCAGCGTTGTCCTGAAATAGCCAGGGGCTGGGCCTTTACACCTCCTCCCTGAGCCATCCCTGGATGTGGTTAATCCCCAGGAGAATGAACAGGACCCTGAGTCAGACAGCTCTCCGACTGTGAAGCAGTCTGCAGCCAAGGACTCAGCAGAGCTGTCAGACACCAACACTCCAGTAGCTGGGGAAATAAATGCTTCAGTCCTGGGGTGGGAGTGGAAGGAGGTGAGAATCCAGGCAGTGTTCAGGGCAGGCAGCCAACACACTGCTTGCTACCCATTAGAAGACAGGATAAGGAGCATGCATAACATGGCTGATTCATGTGAATGTATGGCCAAAACCACTGCAATACGGTAGTTAGCCTCCAACTAAAACAGATTTACAAAAACAAACAAACAAAAAAACAAACCACAAACAACTTAAAAACAAAATGAAATCTGGAAAACTAGGAAAAGAGACATCTTTTATCAAGGCTTTTGCTCTAACCTTTTGGGAGAAGGGGGTTTGACTTTTGGATGTCAGGTGTTTTTTCGTTTTGTAAATGATTATTTATTTGACCGTGCCGGGTCTTCATTGCCGCATGCGAATTCTTAGTTGTGGTTTGTAGGGGCTAGTTCCCTGACCGGGGATCGAACCCTGGGCCCCTGCATTGGGAGCGTGGCCTCTTAGCCATGGGCCGCCACGGCAGGCCCTCAGATGTCAGGTGTTCTTTAGGCCAGGAGTCTTGCTTTCGGAAGCTGTATTATTAACTACAGCTGGAGAGCTGCCTGGATTGCAGTACTACCCACCGATCCCCCACAGGTTATAGGTATGAAGTAGTTTATAGACACCCAAATCACATAATAATTTGAACACTCATGAATTCCTACCTTATAACATCCCCCATCTTCTTAATTAATTTCCATTTATTCTTCAAAGTGAAAGTGTTAGTCACTCAGTCGTATCCAACTCTTTTCAACCCCATGGAGCCTACCAGGCTCCTCTGTCCATGGGATTCTCCAGGCAAGAATACTGGAGTGGGCTGCCATTCCTTTCTCCAGGGGATCTTCCTGACCCAGGGATCAAACCAGCATTTCCTGCATTGCAGGCAGATTCTTCACTATCTGAGCCACCAGGGAAGCCCACTTCCTTTCCAAGGCCCAGCCCAAACGTTTCCTCTCTCAGAAGCCTAACTTGACACTCTCCTACCAGAATCAATCACCTCTGCACTTGCACAGCTCTTCTCCCATCTCGGTTTTCCACATTTATTCCATCGTGTTCATACTTATTTGATAGGTTGTGAGCCTACCTGTGAGAGGGAAACATAGAGCATATGCTTGGCATATACTAAGATTCAGTAAATGTTCACAGACTGAATGATGTTTCACTGCAGTTTCTGTAAAATTTTGATAAATTTTCACTGAAACTTCAAAGTGTTACTGGGTGGCTCAAGTTTTAGATAATATCTTTCACATCTGGGTAAATGAAGTACTAGGTCATTCTGACACTAGTCCAAAAAGAAGATGCTGGCAACAGAAACTACACGTTCAGTTTCCTGTTTCAGTGATTTCGTGAAATCTACTCAATAATACTTTATCCAGAATCTTGTTCAATCCTGATGATGCATATTTCAAAGCTGCTCATATAAGTAACTCGAAGTCATCCTTGATGCTAAGATACACCCTAAATTTAATGTGGCAAACTACTACTTTTTTCAGGAATCAGTCATAACTTCGACAGCCATAATCAACCAGTCCCATCCACTCACTGGATAGATTTTTGGTGTTTCCTCAAGTTCTGCAAGTCTTGCTGCGGAGCAAGATGGCAACACAGCAGCACGGTAAGCAGCCTGGTCAACAAAGTGGGGCACAGACAATCCCCTTCGCGAAAGATGTTCAGACGTATTACTGGAGTCCACAGAGAGATAAAATACAACACGAAAACCCAACACCATTTTCCAAAGAATGCACGTAATTTACGATCTTTACTTACCCATGCTTCATAAGGACTTCTAAATGTCTACTAAAAGTATTAGCTCACGGTTCTTGGGTGCTTATGTGCTGTTCTTATAAGCAGTTTACAGGCATACTCATGGATTTAACAAATGCAATACATATTTACATGATACTTACTGCAAATTCCAGCTGGCTCAGTGGTAAACAATCTGCATGCCAATTCAGGAGACACAGGAGAAGTGAGTTTGATCCCTGGGTTGGAAAGATCCCTTGGAAGAAGAAATGGCAACCTGCTCCAGTATTCTTGTCTGGGAAGTCCCACAGAGAGAGGAGCCTGGTGGGCCACAGTCCATGGGGTCACAGAGAGTTGGGTGAGACTTAGTGACGGAGAACACACATGCAAATCAGGCGCGAGTTGGATTCCTGGCCTTCTCTGGGAAATCTCAGAATACTGAGGACTGTTGGCTGGCTGTGTTCTCCTTGTGAAACAAAGAGAACAAAAATTTCCAGCCAGATTTATTCAGAATAGTGTGTGTGTGTGCTAAGTCGCTTCAGTCATGGCTAACTCTTTGTGACCCCATGGATTGTAGCCCACCAGGCTCCTCTCTCCATAGGATTTCCCAGGCAAGAATACTGGAGTGGGCTGCCACGCCCTCCTCCAGGGGATCTTCCCCAGGCCCAGGGGCATAACCCATGTCTCCAATGTCTCTTGCACTGGTAGGCAGGTTCTTTACCATTAGTGCCACCTGAAAGACTTTTTTTTTTTTTAAAGTGGGAAATAAGGTATACAAGCGAAGGGAATATTTTCACTGTGATTTTAATCATTTATACAATCAGCATATGTTTACAACTGCCTAGTGTTGCTTGTCCTTGAGGAACCAGACTGTTACTTTAGCTGCTTCAAGTATTCAGGATTCCTTTGTCTTTCTGCATTTGGCTGGAAGGTAGGGCACAATTCGACTTCTTTCTTATCTATAGGAAAGAAACAAATCTATATCCATTTGATGGACGTACCTGTCCACAGAACAAATGGACCTAATCCTGCTAGTAAGAAGGCACTGAATTGCTCACCTTCTTCCTAGAGATGCACAAGCCTCCTGCTAAGAAGAGCAGTAACTAGAATACTTGTAAAAATAATTTGCTTAAAAGGGATTTGGAAAACTGGAAACAACTGAAGTTCCAAAGGTGCTCTTTTCTCATGTAAATAATTGAGCCAAATGTGAAGGCGGGGCTAAGATGTAAAGGAGGGACTAAGATGTACATGTCTGCAGGGCAGGAGCAGCAGGAATCTGGAATTAGAAGCATTAAAAATTTTTTTTGGCTTGCAGGATCTTAGTCCCCCACCAGGAATCAAAATCACGTCCCATGCGCTGCATGGAGAATTCTTAGCCACTGGGCCACCACTGAAGTCCGAAGCAGGGATTAAAAAATGAGATTCTGAGATGTTAACGATGTGTTAACACATCTCAAAGGACAATGTAACCACTCAAAGAACATTCCTCATCCAAGAAAAAACGTACAAAACCCAGAAATCTCAATCACTTCTTAGGCATTCCATATTTCAGTGCTGCCTCTATAAATTTAAGATTTGGTTAAAGGTGGACTTAAAGCACACAGTTGTGAGCTCTGTTCATGTAAATGGTTCCAAGCACAAACCTCTCTGTAGTCTTTCTTTTTTTTTTTTTTTGGTTTGTAAACAGCAGAAAGCTCCGAACATCTAATTTTTGAAATTCTTCTAGCTTTTCTTTTCGACCTTTGGTATTTGTATGTATTGACGATCTCTAAACCATTGTACAAAAACACCTTGAAGTGTCAAGCTTTAAAAATGAGTCTTCTTTTCTCCTTCTCCTGTGCAGCTTGGATTATCTTGGCCTTGTCAAAATACATTCTCTAGTTAGAGCCTGGAAATATTCCCTCCTGGCTCCAAAGTATTGATTTTCTCCAACACTCAGCTCTGTCAGTCAGCCAAAAGGGGTGAAAGGTGAAAGTTCACCCAGCACTGCTCAGCTTTACCTTCCTATTAATGTCATGCCCTTTCCACATTTGATCAGTTTATGTGATCACCAATCACGCAGGACTGTTACTGCCCCTGTTTTCCCTATAAGGAAACATTCAAGACATCGGCAGAAACTCAGACGCTTCCTGGGATGGACACTGGGCATCTGAATAGGGCCAGTGATGGTAGAGTCAACTCCTTTAAAGCCCGCCTGTTTCTTAAAGAAAACTGTACTGTTACACGATGATTGACCCAAATTCTTACCTGAAAATCAGAAAAGAGCTACAGTCACTACTGACACGTCTAACCCTCTGTGAGCAATGAGGACCTATTTTGTTTCTCTCGCTTTTTCCTGAAAACCAATTACGGCCTTTACCTCAGGGATTCAAATTCAACGCCAAACGGAATATTAAGTGAAGTGGATTTAATGATCTCAGCCCAACCCCCACCGCAGGGCAGCCAACCCATGTCATCAAATCTGACCAGATATAATTTGGTACAATTAACAGTCAATTTAGGAGCAATTTAGGGTGGAGATAAAGCAACACGCATGCAATTCCCTTGCCCAAGCCACAGAGGGCGCCGTGGAGTCTTGGTCGGAGAGTTTGGTTGTCACTTCCATAGTCCGGGAGGACTCCTCGTGCTCTGGCCTCCTCTGTGGACAGGTTCACCTTTCTGGAAGCTGGTTTTCCAGGGAAATGAATAGCCAAACAGAAACAGAAGGCGTAATTTAATACCAAAGGTGGGGGTGGGGGGAGATCTCAATGGAGAATGCTTAAAAAGAATGCACAATGTTTTGAATGAGAAAAACCACCTTCGGTAGAGTTCAGTTTTATTTTAACACACGTATGTACACAGGGACAGTCAGCACATTTAGAATCTGTTAAGTGGCGTCATCAGGAGGCATCTCAAGAGGCAGATGGTTTACTTCCGTGCTGGACGCAGTGAGTCCAATCATCTCGTTTTCATACAGGTGTCACGACACGGCATCCTGAGCTTGGACATCACCAATGAGGCCGCACGTACGTCTCCACGTTTACAAGGACAGGTCCAAGTACAGCGCCAACAAAATCAGTCAGACACCAGAGGCGGACGCTGTGATGGCAACAGAAGCTGACCCCAGGGCTGAGACATCTGAGCTGTGATGGAGTTTGCAGCTGTGGTTGTTCAGAGAGTCGAGGAGAGATGTGTGGGAGCGGGAATGCAAACGCTAGTGTAGCAGTCAGAGGTGGCTGTCTCACCAGCAGGTCCTGTCCACCGCGGCGCCCTGCGACGGTCATGCTCCGCTCGCCCACAGTCGCGGCTGTCTCTGCAGCCGGGTGTGGCCGGCCGGGCCCCGCCGCCCAGGCCCTCACAGCTTTCTCCTAGACTCCCGCAGGGTGTGCGGTCTGCTCTTTGAGGGTGGCCTGCCCACAGGTCTCACACCTTCCTCCTGACGCAGTGAACATCTTGTTTTTTTTTAAAAAAAAAAGTGTCTAAAGTATACCTGTACTTCATCATTGCAAAGCAGCTTTGTCGTCTAGAATAAATTAATCTTCATTTCAGTTCATAAGGTAAACATGTGCTGGGTATTTGCACTGAAGACTTGGGAAACCACTGGAAAAATGAGAGCCCCTCTGTGTTCTCAGGTTTTTCTGTCTATATCAGACACAACAGCTCGCTCACCAAACCAAGTCTACATTGTATAGTTCTTAGTTTCTTCCAGGGAAGCTATATATGATCTTTATAAATACAATGTACATGCATGTGACAGGAATTCATTTTTGAAGAACAACCTAAAGTCTAAAACCAAGGTATAGGGTGGGTTTGCCATCAACAGACATGACATACTTCTTATCACTATGAAAGAGGTGGTCTAGTGGACTTGATTTCCTAACATGTTCTTTAGAAATCTGCTTCAATAAAGTAACAGCTGTATTTGTTCCTGGACTGTGATCATACTTTTTATATATTATAAGATCTCTGTCAAGCTAGGTTTTTTAAAATTAGATGCTCCCTTTACCACTTGTGGTTTCTTTGTAAACTTCATATTTTTTTCTGAATTTAATAAATCATTTTCTATTTTTGTAGTTAATAAAACATTTTGCCTGATTAACCAATCAATCAACAACCAACCAGCCAAATTCCCAACTATATACAGATCAAGGTTGTTAGGAGCAAGTCATCCAAAATATTATTTTATAGATTTTTTTTCCCCATTACTATGAACAAAGAACTGGCATAATCTGACAGAAGGGGAAGAAAGTGCCCTAAAGTTTCCTTACAAGTGTGACGAACGCCCTCACTGCACTGCTTGTTCAGACTGCCTAAGCCCCCCCAGGCGTGTGTACAGCCAGCCCTTCCTGTACTCTGCCATTTTATACCAGGGACTTGAGTACATGCGGACTTTGGTATCCTCGGGGTCCTAGAACTGATTCCCCACAGATACTGAGGGTGACTATATACTCCCGAATGCCTGTGCCATAGTTAATGATTTTCTAGGACACTTGTTAAAAGGAATATTGTCTTGGTTTTCCTTTAACTGGTCAGTAGTGGTTTGAAGGCTGAATTGTAACTATTAAATGATAGCTGACATATGGGAACTGCAGGTCTCTGACGTTTCCAGAAGGGAGGGGTAAGCTCTTTCTTAAAAAGATCTGTAGATATAGACACAAGAATCTTCTATTCAGGTGTATGCTATGCTTCCAAACTTGGATCTTTATTACAAAAGTCCATTTCAGAGATTAGTTCTAGTGACTGGATGATTATATTAACTAGATCTTCAGTAGTGATGATTTTGATTTTTAACTACTAAATATAGCATCATTTGAGCAGGAATACGAGCATTTTGGAAGGCTGGGTGTCCAGGAAACTATTCTCCATGAAAATCTGTGTGTGTGTGTGTGTGTGTGTGTGTGTGTTGTGTGTGTGTGTGTGTATTTTCTGATTAATCTCCAATTGGTTAGTTGTTAATAAAGAAGGCAGTGGCTAAACCCTAAGAAATTGGATTGAGTAATTTCCGAACAATCTCCCAGAAAGGAAAAAGAGAGATCATGTAAACACAGAATCCTTCTGGTAAACGATAGCATCATTTAGGAAATCCAAGGGAAAATAGTATCAATGATTAGGACTGCCACGCGACCATAAAACCCAATGCCTGGACGACCAGGTCCCCACCACGTGCGGAGGTGGGGTTCAGCGCCCGGAAACTGCTGATCCGCGCTGGCAGCGCAATCACAGTGGTTATCGATTTTCGGGCTCCCGGCGCACCGAGCAACAGGACCGCCAGCCGCCCCCTCCCAGGGCGGGGGGTGGGGGGGTGGGGGGACAACCCGGGGACAGGGCGGCCGGTCCTGCGGGGCCGCGGGCCGCCGCGGGGCGGGGGCGGGAGGAGACCCTGCTGCCCCCATGACCCCGGCGCGGGGTGGGGGCGGGCGCCGAGGGAGGGGGCTCTGGGCTTTAGACCTGGGAGACGGAGCTCGCGGGCCGCAGCGCTAGACCATGAAGCGATGCTCCTTGCCGTCGTGCGCCATGAGGATGACGTTGCGGTTCGAGGTCCAGATGAGCCGGGCCAGCCGCAGGGCGTTGTGCGAACCAGGGAGGCGGGCTGCACCGGGGGCACCTGGTAGGTCTTGATGCACCGCAGCTGGGGTGCCGAGTTCAGCATGCCGATGCTCCCCAGCAGGGACGTGTTCATCTGGGGGACACAGGGAAGGGGGGAGGGGACGCGAGTCACCGAAGGAGCCCGCTCCCCTTCCCCGCCATGGGGAGGGGTCCAAGGGGCACAGCCCTGTGGTCACCTTCTCCATCACCGGATGCAGGCTCACATAAGGGCTGATTCTCAACCTCTGAAGGGCTCCTTCCAGTATTACTTGAAATTGTTCTGATACTGTTACAGAAAATGCATAAATCCAGAGAAATCTTCCCTGCTGGGTAAGCTGGGCAGCAGGAAGCCGCCCGCCTTTTTTTCTTTTCTAATCTCACTGCCTGCTGTGGCAGAGCCGCCCCATTTTTTTGGCTGCACAACATGTATGCCCGTAGTTCCCCCCTCCAGGGATGGAACCCGCGGCTTGCACTGGAGGTGCCCAGTCTCAACCACTGGACCTCCAGGGAGGACTCCTCCCACCCCCAACCGCGTTTATGAAGGCAGCTAAGCGAGACATTTGAGTACAATGGTTCAATCAGACAGTACTTGGAAACTGCGGGCATCTCAAATGGCAGGCTTTCCCGGTTCTTTAGTAACAGTGCTCCCGAAGCCCCTGAAGAATGAGCCCTGAAGACAACTCTGGGGACTTAGTTGGGGAAAATGAAGTGAACTTAAGCAGCAGAGTAATAGGTGAGCCAGATGGAAACTCAAAACTCACCCCCCTTTCCCAGCTCTGCTCCCACCACACCTTCCCTCCTCACCTGCTTTAAGCACGTTCAGTTTCTGGAAAGCTCTAGTTTATTTTGAAGGAAAAAGCAAGAATCAACCACCTCTCAACACTGTATGTGGGGCCCACTGCTCTGCTGCTGAAAAGAGCACACTCCAATACCTCACTTGCAGGGTGTGTTCCATCAGCTGGTGATTTCTGCCTTTTTGAGGTGGCTTTTCTGGCTCTGACTGGAATTTGAGGTTCTCTTCATCCACTCACATAAATGGCAAATAATGTGGAAATTAAGGCTCATAAACAACTGTGCGCCCAGGTCAAAGTGCTGAATGGTGAACGGCAGTTATCTAAGCGAACTGTCATCTGAGTGACTGAATCTGATGAACCCTCTAGCTTCTAAATATTACTTAACGTTTTTTTGGTATTCAGCTTCTGTGCTACTGATATCTGAGTCACATGGCAAGCACACTGACGGTTAGGTCAGGAAAGCGGTCTTGGAAATAATATTTTTCTTTGCACTGATTTGTGTGCCCAGTTCTTCTCTCCAGCAGCCTCTCCACCTGTGTGGTGCTCGGCTTTGTGGGGAGCATGCAGACGCCCGCCTCAGTGTGGATGGAGGGCTGGCCCGGGAACCTGGGCATCTCCTGGGACACGGAAGGTGGGCTGTTGCCCTGTGTTTGGGTCACTGCCGAACAGAAGCTGTTCCTCGCCCCGGCCCTTCTCAGCAGCAGGATGGTGTCAGGGGGTGTAAATCACACCATCTCTGGGAGGACGCGTGCAGGCTCCGCTGACATTTTCACAATTTAAATCATCTTGAGTAATAACCCTTTTAAGATGACTAATGTTACTGATTTTCCTGCATTAATAACCGTGCCAAACACAACACAGAGGTGAAAAAAAAATCACTAGTGCGCGAGGTCACATTTTAAAACCAAATGTATGACTATCATTAACTCTTTCTGTTAAAGGACAGTTAACATTTCAAGCCAGGCGGTACCTTCCGGCCATCTTCTAAGGGGCTCTTTCCTTGTGTTCTTCTCTCCCTTTCCTAGAAACTCCATAAAAGATAAAAACCAGGGCTTTATTGCTTTCTGGAGACTCTCAAATAGTTTAAATACAAATAATGATGGTGAGCTTGATTCGCTAGTTCTCACAGGTACAAAGAGTAACAATCATTATCATTTACTTCTGTTACAGAACAGATCCAAATTATCCCGAAAACCGCTGGTTAAAATGAACCGGCATCAACAGGCATACTGTGATTTTTTAAAAAACAATATAATTTCTCAGTTGATAAATAACTACAAAGTATTTTTCATTCTTTATGGATTTTCTATGAAAATGTGTACGAGGCTTGATTTCTGCTGGTGGCTCAAAATGCTAGGGGCATCCAATAGGCTCAGACAAAGCCTTATTTGTTAATTCCTTCCTTTAGCTTTAGCCATGGACAAGAAATAGGTTGAAGGTAAAGGGGTCAGGAAGAGAATATCTTATTGGAATGTGACAGATGGAAAGATTTCCTCCCAAATTCCCATGATTATATCTGGGTTCTCCTTTTTAAAAGTTGAGCCGTCCTTCAAATGATTGATGGATGCCTTTGGTAGGGTCTAACAGCCTCCCCAAAGGTCAACAAAAAGTCTGAAATGCAGTACTTGGATGCAATCTCAAAAACAACAGAATGATCTCTGTTTGTTTCCAAGGCAAACCATTCAATATCACAGTAATCCAAGCCTATGCCCCAACTAGTAACGCTGAAGAAGCTGAAGTTGAATGGTTCTATGAAGATCCACAAGACGTTTTAGAACTAACACCCAAAAAAGATGTCCTTTTCATTATAGGGAACTGGAATGCAAAAGTAGGTAGACAGGAAACACCTGGAATAACAGGCAAATTTGGCCTTGGAATACGGAATGAGGCAGGGCAAAGGCTAATAGAGTTTTGCCAAGAACACACTGGTCATAGCAAACACCCTCTTCCAACAACTCAAGAGAAGACTCTACAAATGGACATTACCAGATGGTCAACACCAAAATCAGACTGATTATATTCTTTGCAACCAAAGATGGAGAAGGTCTACACAGTCAGCAAAAACAAGACGGGGAGCTGACTTTGGCTCAGATCATGAACTCCTTATTGCCAAATTCAGACTTCATTTGAAGAAAGTAGGAAAAACCATTAGACCATTCAGGTATGACCTAAATCAGATCCCTTATGATTATACAGTGGAAGTGAGAAATAGATTCAAGGGCCTAGATCTGATAGATAAGAGTGCCTGATGAACTATGGAATGAGGTTCGTGATATTGTACAGGTAACAGGGATCAAGACCATCCCCATGGGAAAGAAATGCAAAAGAGCAAAATGGCTGTCTGGGGAGGCCTTACAAATAGCTGTGAAAAGAAGAAAGGTGAAAAGCAGAGGAGAAAAGGAAAGATATAAGCATCTGAATGCAGAGTTCCAAAGAACAGCAAGAAGAGATAAGAAAGCCTTCTTCAGCGATCAATGCAGAGAAATAGAGGAAAACAACAGAATGGGAAAAGACTAGAGATCTCTTCAAGAAAATTAGAGATACCAAGGGAACATTTCATGCAAAGATGGGCTCAATAAAGGACAGAAATGGTAAGGACCTAACAGAAGCAGAAGATATTAAGAAGAGGTGGCAAGAATACACGGAAGAACTGTACAAAAAGATCTTCATGACCCAGATAATCACGATGGTGTGATCACTCAGCTAGAGCCAGACGTCCTGGACTGTGAAGTCAAGTGGGCCTTAGAAAGCATCACTACAAACAAAACTACTGGAGGTGATGGAATTCCATTTGAGCTATTTCAAATCCTGAAAGATGATGCTGTGAAAGTGCTACACTCCATATGCCAGCAAATTTGGAAAACTCAGCACTGGCCACTGGACTAGAAAAGGTCAGTTTTCATTCCAATCCCAAAGAAAGGCAATGCCAAAGAATGCTCAAACTACTGCACAATTGCACTCATCTCACATGCTAGTAAAGTAATGCTCAAAATTTTCCAAGCCAGGCTTCAGCAATACAAGAACCGTGAACTTCCAGATGTTCAAGGTGGTTTTAGAAAAGGCAGAGGAACCAGAGATCAAATTGCCAGCATCCGCTGGATCACTGAAAAGCGAGAGAGTTCCAGAAAAACATCTATTTCTGCTTTATTGACTATGCCAAAGCCTTTGACTGTGTGGATCACAATAATTGACTGTGGAAAATTCTGAAAGAGATGGGAATACCAGACCATCTGACCTGCCTCTTGAGAAACCTATATGCAGGTCAGGAGGCAACACTTAGAACTGGACATGGAACAACAGACTATAGGAAAAGGAGTACAAGGCTGTATATTGTCACGCTGCTTATTCAACTTCTATGCAGAGTACATCATGAGAGACGCTGGACTGGAAGAAACACAAGCTGGAATCAAGATTGCTGGGAGAAATATCAATCACCTCAGATATGCAGATGACACCACCCTTATGGCAGAAAGTGAAGAGGAACTAAAAATCCTCTTGATGAAAGTGAAAGAGGAAAGCGAAAAAGTTGGTTTAAAGCTCATTATTCAGAAAACAAAGATCATGGCATCCAGTCCCATTACTTAATGGGAAATAGATGGGGAAACAGTGGAAACAGCATCAGACTTTATTTTTGGGGGCTCCAAAATCACTGCAGATGGTGACTGCAGCCATGAAATTAGAAGACACTTACTCCTTGGAAGAAAAGTTATGACCAACCTAGATAGCATATTCAAAAGCAGAGACATTACTTTGCCAACAAAGGTCCATCTAGTCAAGGCTATGGTTTTTCCAGTGGTCATGTATGGATGTGAGAGTTGGACTGTGAAGAAAGCTGAGCGCCGAAGAATTGATGCTTTTGAACTGTGGTGTTGGAGAAGACTCTTGAGAGTCCCTTAGACTGCAAGGAGATCCAACCAGTCCATTCTGGAAGGAGGTCAGCCCTGGGTGTTCTTTGGAAGGAATGATGCTAAAGCTGAAACGCCAGTACTTTGGCCACCTCATGCAAAGAGTTGACTCATTGGAAAAGACTCTGATGGTGGGAGGGATTGGGGGCAGGAGGAGAAGGGGACAACAGAGGATGAGATGGCTGGATGGCATTACCAACTTGATGGACTTGAGTTTGAGCGAACTCCGGGAGTTGGTGATGGACAGGGAGGCCTGGTGTGCTGCAATTCATGGGGTTGCAAAGAGTGGGACATGACTGAGCGATGGAACTGAACTGAACAGCCTTCCTGCCTCAGAACAGGGCTACATGAATCTCTGCAGGGTACATTACGGTGATGGTAGGAAACAGCTGGAAAGATAAATATTCTCGTGTTAACTGTGATTTGTTGTTCTTCAGCCCATCCTTTCCCTACGATCTCTTCAGATAAGAGAGGAACCTGGAGTAGTGAGGGTGGGTATGAATTTTGCCAATAAGTTCCATAAAAGCACCGTCACCAAAACAACCAGTCATTTTGTTATTCAGTACTAACATTTTCTTGCCCAGAGACTGGCTACAAATTATGCTAAAGTGAAGGCAACCTGAGTCTTGAATGAATGAAAACTCCATGGAATTATATTTGGTCACCTTAGCTTTTTTCTTCACTTCCAAGAAAATAAATCCTCATCATGAACAATTCAAATCATAAAGAGAAGTATAAAAAAGAAAGCAAAGATCTCCTGAAATATCACTTTCCAGAGATAATCATTAACATTTTGGTAAACTTCTTTCTAGATCTGGAAGTATATGTCCAGAGAAGGAGAAGTAGGTTTCAGGAATTTTACATAAACTGGCTCATATTAAAAGGCAGTTGGAGGGATTTCCCTGGTGGTCCGGTGGTTAAGATTCCATGCTTTCAATGTAGGGGGCGTGGGTTCGATCCCTGGTCAGCGAACTAGGATCCCATATACCGTGCAGCCAAAATTTTTTTTAAATAATAATAAATAAAAGGCAGTTGGACAACCGGCTTTTTTTCATTCAACAAAATGTTGAGGGCAATCTTTTTATGTTAATGACTATAGATTTACATCATCCGTTTAAAATGGCTGAATAGTAGTTTGGAACGGATATTGGGTGGAATAAATGAAGAACGAATGAAAGCTCTACACATCTCATTTATTATTAGCATTTCCGGAAAAGGATACTTACTTGTTGGAGGGTGGTGGTAAAATTTAGGTGAGAGATTTGTGGTTGTAGCTCATTACAAAGCTCTCCTGGCTCAAATACCAATGGATACACTGAAGTGCAATATTCAAATAGCAGGAATGTGTTGTTGGAGAATCGAAGGGTTTGAAAGATTGTCAAATTACATCATTCAGCACCTGAGTATGTAAAGTAACTGAACGGCAACTGTGGCGTTTCCTTTCCCTTTAAATATAATGCTTCATAAAACCAGTTCTGAGAAGATTGTTTTCTGAACACACAGACGCAGACACAGACGTAATTCATCAAAACAGGAAGGGCCTTAATGCTACTCTCAGGGTAAGTAATGCTGCATCCAAACCTCTTGCTAAGTCTCACTTGAGCAATTACCCAACTAGTATCTCTCATTAACACTCATTTCTCAGCAAAGATTTTAATAGCTGATGGCTTTTGTAAGGCTCTGTATTAATAAGGCTTCATTAAGTTTTCCAAATATATTGCAGTACATTTACTGGAATAATATAAAAGTATTATCATACATCACTAGACCTAAACAACATGCATCTAAATAAATCAGCCAAGTCCATTTGGGTAGAGCAGTGGTAGATCCTGCCTTCTTGACTCTCTTTTCTTCAAATAAAAACCATGCTATGCTCTTGGAAGAGGTTTTACTGTATTTTCTTGAGAAAGGTGAAATGATGCTTCTGTGTCTTCTCCTAAGTTTTAGGACCAAGCTGGGTACAATTTAAGTAGGGAGGAACAGTCTGCGTTTTAAATTCTGACATTGGGATTGGAAGCAAGAAAGATGTGGTGTTGCCTGAGTTGCCTGGGCGTTCTGTCTGCTGCACACCTACCCCTGCAAGTAACACAGGGTGGCCCCTGGAGAAGATGTCTGGACAAAGGCAAGAAGCTGGGCCCCCTGAGGGCAGAGCCACACAGACTCCCAGGGTGAAGAGCATCTGGTGAAGTCCAGGGGCAGCAGCACAAGCTGAGCTGGATAGAGCAAAGAGGTCATTTCAAAAAGATAGCATCTATGGAATGACCTTGATCTCCAGCGTGAGGTGCATGCTGAACATAATTCCATCAATGAGCTAGGCAGCAACTCTGATAAAAACAGAAAAATATTCAAGAAAAGCATGAATATATCCAGACAGAACCCTGAAGATCTAGATAAGGGGGAAAAGGTTTACCACTTAGACATTCAGGAAAATACTGGGGAAAGTTTCACATCTGGTAAATTTAGGAGGTATTGCATGAGGCACTGGGCTTCCAGGCGGCGCTAGCCGTGAAGAACCTGCCTGTCAACCCAAGAGAGGCAGGTTCGATCCCTGGGTTAGGAAGATTCCTTGGAGAAGCGCATGGCAACCCATTCTAGTATTCTTGCCTGGAAAA
Organism: Nanger dama; assembly: GCA_917880005.1. Taxonomy (NCBI): domain Eukaryota; kingdom Metazoa; phylum Chordata; class Mammalia; order Artiodactyla; family Bovidae; genus Nanger; species Nanger dama. The sequence goes on from CAKJTW010000029.1 coordinate 5,806,128, forward strand.
TTCCATGGACAGAGGAGCCTAAAGGGCTATAGTCCATGGGGTTCTAAAGAGTTACACACAACTGAAGCAACAGCATGTATGCATGTATATAATGAATTATATTTTCTTAGCAGGAAGAAAAATTGAACAAAAAATGGAAATCTGTTTTTGTTTATTCCCAGGAAGAAAGCACAGAGCAAACACAAAGCCCCGAGGAAGCAGGGACCCGCGACTGCTTGGTTCCAGGCCCCCAAGGCTTAGCCGGGCACCCAATGCTTCCACACCAGCTATGCGCCGGATGGAGGGAGTTTCACAAGAATGCTGCTAAGTTGCTGCTAAGTCACTTCAGTCGTGTCCGACTCTGTGCAACCCCATAGACAGCAGCCCACCAGGCTCCCTCGTCCCTGGGATTCTCCAGGCAAGAACACTGGAGTGGGTTGCCATTTCCGTCTCCAATGCATGAAAGTGAAAAGTGAAAGTGAAGTCCGACTTCGTGACTCCATGGACTGCAGCCCACCAGCCTCCACCCATGGGATTTTCCAGGCAAGAGTACTGGAGTGGGGGTGCCATTGCCTTCTCCATGCGCCTCTGGAATTCAAGAGAACGGGAAACAAGGGGGAAATGTCTATCAAGGGCGTCAAAGTACAGTTGGTGTCACAGAAGCCAGTGTTGGCAGAAAGGAACGATTGGCAGGGACACTGTCTGAAGAACCACTGTTGCAAGAGTTCAGTTTATGGACTCGCTGTGGGATTTCACCAAAATAAATATGAGTCCTGCGGTGACCCAATGCGAAAAACGAAGACTGGGTGACATCTCTAAGGAAAAGAGTTTAATAGGAGCCAATATGCTGGAGATACATTCTGGAGGAAAGGATACTGAGAAAATAAACTGGAAAGCTAAATCAGATGACGAGTAGGAAGAGCTCAGGACAGGTTTGGTGGCTGCCGTGCTTTAATGGCATGCTGCTGGTCAAGCAATTTATTGTGTCTGTTTTACATTTTATTAGCTATTGATTTTTAAAAACCATCCTCAAGTTGTGAAGTCTTGTTTAAACTTTTATTTAAATTTTTTTAAGCTTTTAAAGTGATGCACCTCATTAAACATACTTGCATCCTGGGATCTGCTAAGGTGCTTCAGTTGTGTCTGACTCTGTGAGACCCCACAGACGGAAGCCCACCAGGCTCTGCCATCCCTTGGATTCTCCAGGCAAGAACACTGGAGTGGGTTGCCATTGCCTTCTCCAGTGCATGAAAGTGAAAAGTCAAAGTGAAGTCGTTCAGTCGTGTCCGACTCTTAGCGACCCCATGGACAACAGCCCACCAGGCTCCTCCGTCCGTGGGATTTTCCAGGCAGGAGCACTGGAGTGGGGTGCCATTGCTTTCTCCAGTGCATGAAAGTGAAAAGTGAAAGTGAAGTCACACAGTTGTGTCCTACTCTTAGCGACCCCATGGACTGCAGCCCACCAGGCTCCTCCGTCCCTGGGATTTTCCAGGCAAGAACACTGGAGTGGGTTGCCATTTCCTTCTCCAATGCAGGAAAGTGAAAAGTGAAAGTGAAGTCGCTCAGTTGTGTCCGACTCTTAGTGACCCCATGGACTGCAGCCCACCAGGCTCCTCCATCCATGGGATTTTCCAGGCAAGAGCACTGGAGTGGGGTGCCATCGCCTTCTCCAGCACCCTAGGACAGGCAACAAAATTTTAACTTAACTTGGGGGTGGGGTTGGTTATGTTTAATTTTTTTGTAATTATCAGGAGTGAGGTACTTAAAAAGAAGATAGGATGGAGATTAATCACTGAGGATGAAACAAGTTCTATTTTCAAGATCAGTTCCTTGAATTAATTAATATTCATTTTAATCATCATTAAACAGAGGTATCTTCGTGTACTGCCAGTCAATGGTACTCAGATTTTTGAAAATGTTTTACTAGCTTGGGAATGAAGAGCATCATGTGTGAAATTCAGAACACAAATGAAAATGGGATAATACAAACAGAGCATGAAGTTCACACGAGGCTGCTTCTGCCTTAAATCCTATGCCCTGTTGTCTGAATGCCTTGTGCAAATTAACAGCTGAGCAGAGGTCTCCAGTGCTCCGCCCCAATCCTTCCAGGCCCGTCACTTAGCTTTAAAGGCACCTCCTTCTCCCCAAACACCCACCCCTCCCTGCCTGAATACCTGGCCCTTCCTCAGCATCACTGTGCCTCGGCTCAGGCGGTACTGCCTCTGTGAAGCCAGCCCGCAACCTCACTCCCAGGTTCCTCCAGGACTGTAGTTGCTTATTTACTTGTGTCTCCCTTAGATTGAAAGCTGCGTGAGAGCAGACCCCACCTCTCTCTGGGCTGCCAACTGTGTGCTCAGGAGACCCTGCGTGCTGGCAGCTGGCCCATCATCAGCAAGCAATAAACACTTGATATTTGCAGAAGGGAGGGCCAGCACGGGGAGGCCTTGGTGGGCAGGTCAGCAGGGAGCCTCCCCCAGCAAAAGTGGATCATGCAACAGACATCAAGACCCTGTAGCGTCTATGCCTACCTGCCAGAAAGAAATGTGGCTGTCCGTGTTCGAGTAGGTGGCAAGATACCGTCCATCCGGGGCAAAGGCCACTGCGGTGATTGGTCCCTTGTGTCCATGGATTGTCTGAAATAAAATTACGAGTCGATCACTGTATGCACTGCACAGAACTACGGCACCTAAACATGCAAATGCATTCAAAGTTGGCGAGTTATGCCATGGATACGAGAAACTGGCATGTTCTTTATTTATAAACCTGTTGTTCGGTCGCTAAGTCATGTCCGGCTCTTTGTGACCCCATGACGTGCAGCAGGCTATGCTTCCCTGTCCTTCACTATCTCCCTGAGTTTGCTCAAACTCATGTCCACTGAGTCAAACTTAGCTTAGAAAAAGAGGAAAAGCAGCTGAAGTTCCCTCACTGACTCATCCAGGGGCTTTGACCTTGTTCTGGGGAGTCCACCTGCTTCCTACTTGGCAGGATATATCATGAGTTCAAAGAGCAGATACTAACAGGCAAACCAATGTGCTCATCCGCTCATGTCTATTTGAGGGAAGAATCTGACAATTAATTAGGAAAGTTAAAAAAAAAGTTAAAACTGATCACCAAATCTATCCAGGAACTTCATCTGTAATGAAAAACAATCAGAGCTCTATCACATAATATCTCTGCTCTGGAAGGAGTCAAACACAATCACTTCAACCCTTTAATAATTATACATTTTTCACATTTGATGCTTCATTTCCACCCAATTATACTATGTTTAAATGCATGTGGCCACAATTAGTACACGTCCATGCACGCATGTGTGGGAGGTTTGAACACACATATAAATCAAATGCCATTAAAAACAAGTTAACAGGGTTCATTTTGATCCTCTGCCAGATAGCTATCAGTGATTTACTCATGAATTTAAAAAAAAAAAAAAAGAATGATGTGGTATTTTAGACTCGGTCTCTGAGTAAAGGTCTTTACTAACAAAAAAATTACACTCATGTCTAATGATATTAATAGTTACCAAAAATACTGGGATACTAAACAATTAGCATAATATTGTATTAGTGTATCTGCACCAGCTATTAAAGGCTGTATCTTCACTACGTGAATCAATATTCAGACTGGTCACAGCTGGAGGTTGATCTTGAGAGGACGGGGAGATATGTCCCCTTAAACTAAGGCGAGCCAGGAAGGCTTGTCTCCACTTGCACCTTGAGTCTCGGTGGCAGCAAGTTCACCGGGCGATTTAGTGCCCCCTCCCACCCTGCCTTCCACACCCAGACTGCAAATTTCAGTAGGACTCTCCGCACAGTTCACGGGAGTGATTACAACGAGGAAGGGAGCAAGGGGACGGGGATGGAGGGACAAGTGTGTCCCTCTGTGCGTTCAGCTTTCGCTCTTTCCTGTCGTTAGACAAGGTGCTGTGGGGACCCAAAACGATGCCTGCTGTCCACACTCAGGAAAAAGTGTCGCACTGGCAGCACTGGGTTTTGGGCTGGCAGAGGGCTCTCTCCGAGTCAGACTGCCTGCCCTGCGCTTGGGCTCCACTGCTCACTGTGGGCCCTGGGGCGAGTTATTCATGCTCCTTTACCTCGAGCGCACCCACGCCAACAAAGCAGAGACAATGATGATGATGGTGGCGACAATGGCTGATGGTTCCTATCTTGAGCTTTGTGATGATTAAACGAGTTTGCGCGTGTGCAGCCCTCTGCACAATGCATCAGTTAGTTCAGTCGCTCAGTCGTGTCCGACCCTGCGACCCCATGCATCGCAGCACACCAGGCCTCCCTGTCCATCACCAACTCCCGGAGTTCACTCAGACTCACGTCCATCGAGTCGGTGATGCCATCCAGCCATCTCATCCTCTGTCGTCCCCTTCTCCTCCTGCCCCCAATCCCTCCCAGCATCAGAGTCTTTTCCAGTGAGTCAACTCTTCGCATGAGATGGCCAAAGTATTGGAGTTTCAGCTTCAACATCAGGCCTTCCAATGAACACCCAGGACCAATCTCCTTTAGGATAGACTGCTTGGATCTCCTTGCAGTCCAAGGGACTCTCAAGAGTCTTCTCCAACACCACAGTTCAAAAGCATCAATTCTTCGGCGCTCAGATTTCTTCACAGTCCAACTCTCATATCCATACATGACCACAGGAAAAACCATAGCCTTGACTAGACGGACCTTTGTTGGCAAAATAATGCATGGCACATAATAATTCAATGAATACTCTTAATATTTGTGCTGCTCCTCTTTTAAAGATGGCCAGATGTATATACTTGAAAGTTGCTAAGAGAGTAGATCTTAAATGTTCCCACCACAAAAAAAGAAATGGTGCTTGTGTGATGGGAGGGAGGTATTAGATAACACCAGGGAGGTAATCATATTGCAGGATAGAAGTGTATCAAATCATCATGTTGTACACCTTAACCTCACAGGTTACATGTCAGTTATCTCAGTAATGCCAAAAGAGACTAGACAAATATAAGCAATCCCATAAATCAATTACTTGAGTACTCCATTTAATGAAAAAATAAAATAAAACCCTAATCATCTATGAAACCAGATTATAGATATATTGGGTTTGGCCTGCAAAATGACTGTAAAATGTATTTTCTGAGCCTATACTCTAATTCATCAAACATCGTTTAAAATCAAGATTTCCACCCTCTCCTAAAATAGCCCAGATTGCCTCCACTCTGGCCACCCTGGGCCAGGCTTAGCTGAGGGGGTCCTGTGGCCTTGTGGCCCTGCTGGCATTTGCTCTGATGTCGCCAGCCTCAGCCCTGACTCAAGCGGGGCTGGGTACACAACACCCACTGCCTGGCCCCTCACGGCATGTAATGCCACCTTCCTATTAAAAATACTTGATTCAACATGGCTTCTTCAATGCTCTGGGGTCCTAGTATGCATCTAAAGTGTAAGCACACTGAAAGCTCAGATAAAAGCTTGCCCTGCTGGCAAATCCCTGCCTCCTCAAAAGCCCAACTCTGGGTAGAGGTGGATTCACCCCTCCTCCGGGAGTCTGGGCCCCTAAATCTCAACACAGAATGTTAAGGCTGCCTCGTTCCCATGAGCATCCTTCCTTAACCAGCAACCAGCATGTGCTTCAGATGGTAGCAGAGTGCGACTGTGCAGGGTGTGAGCCAGCAGTTCCCAAAGGGTGTGCCAGCCTGGCGGCCTCCTTCACGTACCTCGCTGTGAGGCCGGCTAGGGTGGCTCTGCAGAGAGCCAGACACGCAGGCTCCTCCTGTTTCACCTCGCATCTTCATGTGTGTGTTGAGTTGCTCAGTCCCGTCTGACTCTGTGACCCTTTGGACTGTAGCCCGCCAGGATCCTCTGTCCACGGGGTTTCCAAGGCAAGAACACTGGAGTGGGTGGCCATTTCCTCTCCAGGGGATCTTCCTGACCCAGGGATCGAACCTGCGTCTCCTGTGTCTCTTGCACTGCAGGCCGATTCTTTACCACTCAGACCTCTGGGGAAGCCTATTATATCTTCATCCTTTATAGTATTTAAAATATCTACTTAAATACGTCTATGTCAGTTGAAGACACCCTTCATTATGTTATCTAGTGTCTCTAACAGAAGATCCTATGAATTAAATTCATCTTGGAATTGTCCGCTAGGAAAATATTTACCTTTTCAGATAAATTCTGTTGTTTTCTTTTATCATGCAGCGATAAGTACATAATCTCATATGTACTTACGGGGGTCTCGGAACCTCTCCTGGACCGGTGCAGGCACCCCCCCGAGCTGACTTTAGCCTCTGATGTCTCTAGCTGGGGGTCTCAGAACCTCTCCTGGACTGGTGCCGGCGCCCCCTGAGCTGACTCTAGCCTCCGATGTCTCTAGCTGAGGGTCTCGGAACCTCTCCTGGACTGGTGCCGGCGCCCCCTGAGCTGACTCTAGCCTCCGATGTCTCTAGCTGAGGGTCTCGGAACCTCTCCTGGACCGGTGCCGGCACCCTGAGCTGACTTTAGCCTCTGCTGTCTCTTGCTGGGGGTCTCGGAACCTCTCCCGGACCATTGCAGGCACCCCCTGAGCTGACTAGAACCTCCCCTCCGGCGCAGTGCAGCTGTGTGCAGACGGCAGTGAGTGCGAGAGCACTTTGTGATCCCACACACTCAAGGGTTTGGGATCGTAAACGCTCGAGTAGAAAGAACTTTCTCCCCAAACAACAGGTTTCCAAACAAAAGGAGGTCGGATCTGCTTTTTAGATGTGGGTGAGTATCATAGCCCTTGCAATAGATTTTGTCAGAGAAATTGCTGTCTTAAAAAGACAGAAATGGAATATAAAGAAATTAATCTAATTCAAGAAGTGCTATGAACAATAAAATAAATCAAGCAATTATCCCTAGCAGGAGACAAGAATGTTGAATTGTTAAACACTCTCCCCCACTTTTGCTTATAAAGAAAAGGAGCTGAGAAGCAGGATTAATAAGGAATAACACTCGCACATGCCCACTGGCTTTTAACAGGCACGTTCAGTGTGCTCCGCAAAGGAGTATAGTTAACCTTGTCATACAGGGCAGGAGAGACACGGCCTTCCAAAATGATTTGGTCAACATCGATACAAACTAGTACAGTCTAGAATATTCTCTTGAAAACTGCTATCTCTTTCTGGACTTCTTGCTATTCAGCTTCCAAATGACAAATTGGAGAACTGAGACCAAAATGGAGGACTGGACTGTACCCACTTCACAGACTGAGCAAGATCAAAGAGAGCATCTTGCATTAATTTCCAGGTCTCCTCACTTTTTTTAAGGGGAGGGAAAAAGCCCAGGCAAACAAAATTTCCTACTTTTAACATAAATGCTAAAGAAAGGATGTCCGAGAGTAGGTACAGTTTTGCTACCATAAATAATATCACAAGGGAAAGATGTTGACTGACCCGTGTATTTTATATAACATTTATTAAACTAACAAAAAAAAAAGAAAGAAAGGACTTTGAACTTCGCAGCCCCAGGGTCTGCCAGGCCTGAGAGGAAAGATGGCTGTCCTGCTCACAGGCCTTCTTGGGGAGCACAGGGCTGGCTCTGGGGGAACCGAGGCAGCTGGAATTTGAGGGGTGATGCAAGGCCCGCTGAGCTGTGTGTCCCCAGGGGGCTGCATGTAGTCTCTGAAATCCCTATGAATATAACTGTGACTTTGGTTGAGGCATTTTCCCTGGCCTGTGCCCTGGCAGAGAGCAAACAGGACCAACTTGCTCTCATGAGGTACTGGTACAAGCGTGGCAGAGGCCTTGAGCTCAGGGTGAGCATGGATGACGCGTCCCTCTGTGTACAGAGGCAGGGAGCAGCTGGAGATGGGCCAGATATACAGGGAAGTGGGTGCTGAGGAAATGAGGATCAGCTCCAAGAAGGAGAGGTAACGGCAAAGACCTATAAACGGACACATTTTCCCAGCGCGTGTGCTTAGTCGCTGGGTTGTGTCCAGCTCTTTGGGACCCCATGGAATGCAGCCCGCCAGGCGCCTCTGTCTATGGGATTCTCCAGGCAAGATTATTAGAGTAGGTTGCCATGCCCTCCTCCAGGGGATCTTCGTGACCCAGGGATGGAACCCAGGTCTCCCGCACTGCAGGCGGAGGGGAAGCTCTGCTGGCCCCTTAGTGCTAACAAACAACAGGCACTCCCTTGGGGGTCCTGGTGGTGAAGACACCACACTCCCACCAGAGGAGGCACGGGTGCCATCCCTGATCGGGGAACTAAGATCCCCGAATGCTGCAAGGCTTGGCCAAAATATAAAAACAAATACACATACAACCACCAAAACCCAAACAATGCTAAGTGAGGTTCAGTGTGCGCTTGTGCCTGACACACCCACCAAACATTTGGCATCTCTTCCCGGCTGCAGGCACAGTCAGGAAAGGGTGGGTGAGGAAGCTGGAGCTGGGCTTGCCCAGCACAGGCTGCTGCCTTCAGGGCTGATGGGCAGGGAGAGAACAGGGTCCAGGGACACAGAGACATCACGGTGATGGACGGCTTCGTGTTAGGCCAGGAACAGCTCGTCAAAAAAGGGCCATTTCCAAAGAGTTGAAAAGTTAAGAATTAATTATGTTCAAGAAATAAAACTCTCTCTTTCTTCTCTCTGAAGCAACCCATCTGTGAAAACTGTGTAAGGTAGTCAACGTTCACCTGCTTGAGGAGACAAATGATTTAGGCAGATGATAATATATTTTCAGGAAGTCTCATCTACGGTCAATTCGAAGGCTGGAATAAAATTTAATCTCCACTGTGAACTGAGCCTTCTGCCGCCTTTTTGTGGGTGGGATCTTACGGCCGAAAGACATGGCCAATGGCACTGAGAGGCCACCCATTCTTTTCTGTAGGTGGACAGGGCTGCCTTAAAGCAGTGTGGATGAAAATTCACTTTGTTTTCTTTAAAAAAATTTATTTTATTTTTATTTTTTTAATATAAATTTATTTTAATTGGAGGCTAATTACTTTACAATATTGTATTGGTTTTGCCATACGTCAACATGAATCTGCCACGGGTGTACATGTGTACAAATCTCCCTCTCAAGAAGATTCCAGAGCCTCCCCTGAGGGCCCTTTTCTGTGTTTAATGGTGTGTGCCATCAGAAAAGTTTTCCTTTTTAAATCTAAATCCAGAATGCTGTAGTGTGAGCCTGATTCCTTGGTTCCAGCCTCGGAAGAGATGAAGAACAGCTGGTCACCAAGCTTATGTTGGTTTTTTTTTTTTTCTTTTTTTCTTGGCAGCAAGGCATGCTGGGTCTTAGCTCCCTGACCAGGGATCAAACCCACGCCTGCTGCAATGGAACCACTGGACCACCAGGGAAGTCCGTGATCACCAGTCTTAGCATCGTAACTTTCCATAAACTTGAATGCTGTTACAGCATCTTGCTTCTTTTTCTTTATTTATTTTTTATTTCTAGGATTAAAAAAGTTTTAGTGACTATAATATACCTTTGCCTTTCAGAGCTCATCTTCCAACTCTTAAAGTAATTTCTGTAGATTTTCCTTAAACTTTCTCCAAGCTTTCAAATCATGACCTCGTCGAGCTGAATGGTATCGTAAAGGTCAGCCACGTCTTCAAAATGTGGGACTGCAAAACCGGACTGAGTGCTGGAACCGGGAAACTAGCTGTCATCAGAGTTGCTCATCACACCACCCAGGAGGCCAGGACTATGCTTAATTTTACCACAAACTGGCTCCAAAAGCTGGTAAACTTGTTGGCACTCAAGTGCCCGATGCCCAGAGCCCTCACACGTGTGGGGAGAGGCAGGGTCCCCGAGCCCACGGCAACCGTGGGAGACGAAGGAAAACGAGGGGCCTGGCTCGCTCTCACTGGGGACACAAAATACAGAAACCAGACCCGACCAGAATAAGCGGATGGGAAACACGCTCCTGGCGTGCGCTGGCGCTGGAGGCAGCCCAGCGCCTCTTGCCGGCTGTCTTCTCTGCTGCGCTGTAAGCGCGTTCACCTAGATGCAGCCCTGGCGGTTCCACAGTGATTTTGAACAGAGATTTGAGGGTTGAAAATGGATTGTTTATCTCTATAATTTGTTTTCTTGATGGAGGGCTGAGCCGATGCTGTATTTTTTTCTTTTTCTTTCACATTATGCCAACTGTATATTAAGAGAATCAAGCCACTGTGGTGTTTTTTCAATCCAATGGGTACTGGAATGATTCAATGAATTATTTTCTGTTGGTATCTAATTGGAAAGAATATACATTTAGGGCAAAAGAAAAGCAGATTTGGTATCATTTTAACATCTTAATGGAAAATAGATCTAAGGAGAAATATAATAAAAGTCTGCTATCTTAAGTTTTCTTATAAGATGAAATGCCTCACGTAAACAGACTCTGTTCCCTAAAAACAGCTGTAGCATTCACTGTGCATTTTCAGTTCCTGAGAGCTGCTTCAGCGCCACTTGGGGATAAACTGGCAGACACTGAGGAATTAAAGGCATTTTTGATATCTACGTATTGGCAATCCTTAAGACAGGGGCAATAGTTTTGAAACTTCATTGTGGATGATTATAACCAACATGTATGTGCATAACACACTTTTCCAGGAATAGTGAGACTCAATAAACGCTCAAGATTGCTTCACTACTGTAATTTAGGCATTAGTAAGAATTTCAGAATTTTAGGATACTGAGGCTAATGTTTTCACTCGTATCAACTATACATTATGAAAATTAAATTGAAAAAGGCAGATCTACAAATGAACAAATAAAGTGACCATTAACGTCAACAGTTGTTTTCCAATCTTAAAATATTGTAGCCATCATAACAGCAATCTCTGAAAAGAATTATGTACTGGTTTTGGGGGCTATTTCCTTCTATTCAACTGAGGAACTTTTTCAGATTCAAATAAATGTTCTGTAAGCCTCATCGTTTGTCTGACTCTTTCTTCCTCTTTTTTGCTACAGATAGTGAGGAGGTGACCACATGTGCACCTGCACACAAACACACACCCCTCTTCTGGTTTAATAGAGCAAGTATTTTCAGGATAAAGTCATTTAAAAACACCAACTTAGATGATAATAATTGATATGTCCTTTCTTTATGTGCTAAAATGATCAATTTTATAGAAATATCCTTTGAAAATTATGTTTGCCAAAAATCTCAAACATCACAAACTTGCAATTATTTTGTAACATGATCGCCACCATTTCTTGGCTAATAAAATGATGGGAGTATGTTTGGACTGTGTGTGTGAGACTCTCAAGCTACAACAACAGAATAAAGAAAAGGTACACACACAATTCCAACCATAACATTTTTTCTTACATGTTAACATTTTAAATAGTCATATTTAAAGATTATTTATGGATCCTCAAACACTGAGTGCCTATATGATTTAGATAAATGTGCTTCAGGTTCAAATAAAAGAGATAGTGGATGAATTAATTTTATCAACTATTCACATTGCTGGTATGAAATAATTATAAGACATTTATTAAAGTATAACTTTCTGTAGCTTTTAAAATACACAAATATTTTCTATAGATCTCACACCCAAAGCTAAATATTTTTGATCATACTTTAAATATACTTCTATTCAAATACACACTAGAAGTCTTGAACAAACTTTTGCCTTTTATTCTCAGACTATGAAAATTCTGTTAAAAAAAAAAAGAAATTCTGTTGTTAAATATTAAAAGGATTCCTGAGAAATTAGGCCAGCAAAAACGGCTATGTAAATTTTCAAAGAAGACAGACGAGGGTATATTGTTAAAGGTAATACTATGCCACAAAGCTAAATTCCAATAGCTTCCACTTAGAGTTCCTTGCAAGACTCCAGGCCCTTCCGCAGCAGCCTTCAGCAGACACACAGGAGCCGGTGAGGCCAGCAATCGCGTCACAGAGGAAACGTCCATCCAGATGGACCTCAGCGTTTCCGTGGGTTCTGACTCGGGTCAAGGTGAACACAGACGGTTTTGGCTAGAGCTTCACGATAAGGCCTTCAGGCACCTGCCCTCCCGGCTCTCTCTGGCCTGGCACAGGGCATGCTGACACAAAACTGCCTTACGTAGAATGCGCTAATATGGAATTTATTTTTCAAAATCACATTTCAGAAGAACCTAATATTTTCATCCTTCCAAAAAGAGAAATGACTTTAAAGTGTTAAAGGAACCTAAAGCATTATATACATTTCTAAAATTCATACATGTATCAACCAATGTTATTGTATCTTTTGGCTCATGCTTGCTTCAGAGATTGAGAGTATATACACTAATACATAATACAGATTTAGGAATTTTATACTTTTATGGGTGGTTTTTATGTTTAACTTATTAAAACAGAAAATCAGATTAGGCTGGAACATAATCTAATTAATTAGGTTATTAATTACAAGGTCTATTTCTTTGTTAAGAGATGCAAAATTAGAACACTATAAAATCATCCTTCTATCTTTGATGTATCATTCCATATTTGCAATATTAAAATAGTAATAAAATAATACAATAATATATGTAGGATTTTTTTTTTTCACAGAGTAATTACATTTGAAAATATTCCCCAGCAGTTACCAAGGTCAAATAACACTGACACTATTTGTTAGTCCTGACTTAGATCTGAGACTACCTCATGTTTCCCTAATGGATTAAAGTTGATCCTTGTTGGTTTTAGAAGTGGGCAAAATCTTCTGAGACACAATTTGCTTATTTGTAAAAATAAGGATGACATCTGCTTTTCCTAACTCATGGGATTTAATATTCTTAGAAGAAATGTACAACAACAAGTTTAAAATGTTTATCGAGAGCTTATTATGTTCTAGGACCTGTGTTAGATATCAGTAGAAAGATGAGATATGACCCCTGTCCATGAATCGAGGAGGAGAGGAGGACAGGTTGACAGAAAGCAACCAGTATGTAATATAAGAGCTGGCATGCCAGAATATGAGTCAGTGGCATGGAGACAGACGAATAAGCAGCAGTTTCCCCTCAGGGGCAGGAGGTGTCAGAACAAGGTGTGGTGACAAGGTGGTGGAGAGGTCTTTAACGGAGCAGCCGGCCTGCAGGGCAAGACTCAATGCCAGCAGGTGGCTGTGGACCGACATGGGAGAGTGCAGACGTGGGCGAGGGCCAGGAAACGCTGGGCACCCTCTGTCCCTCTGCCAGTGCAACCATGAGAGGCCGGAGCAACACGGGGAGAGGGCTTTGGAGATGAGGGAAGAAGCCAGCTGTGGCCAAGTGATAAACCACCTGTTGGTTGTGCTAAGAACTTGTACTTGGTTTACAGCTCCAAACTCCACAGGGAGTTTCCCAAAGGTTTTAAATAAGGGGGTAGTCAGATCAGACCAGTTTTAGGAAAACTCTGGCAGAGAGAAGGGAGAGAAATTAGGAAAAAAAGGAATGAGTGGCAGGCAAATACAGCAGGTAAGTTAGGAGTTGAATGAAGATCGGGATGTGGGCAGGAAGAGACGTCCCGCTGGACGGGTGGTGATGCTGTTTCCTGGACAGGGAAGCATAAGAGAGAAAGTGCTCTCAAAGCACTTAGTGGGGAGGGAAGGGGTCTGTGGGATGTCATCTGGGGGAAACAATGAGCTGAGTTTGGGACATGTAGGTATGAATGTGGAGGACTTGAGTAAGTAGTTAGAAATATGTCAGAAAATTAGAAAGAAAAATGTGGAACTCAGGACAAGATACATGGAAAGGAGAGACAGATCTGGGCACTGTTAGCTCACAGACACACGTTGAAGACATGCCTCCTACACTCGGCACTGTTCCTGACACATGCCAGTCTCTCCAGAAACATCTGTTAAACGCTTGCGTGTAAGGGGCTAAGATAACCCATGAAAAACAGACAGAGTGAAAAGATGTGGTTGAAATGACAAAGGACACTACCACTTAAGGGGTGGGCAGAAAAGAAAGGGCTGGTTTATTTTACAATTTGTAGACTTGAAATCTCAAAGTTTTTAGCTAATATTTTAAAATGAAGGCCTTCAAAGTTGTTCCCAGCATACAAGTCACTTTTTAGGTAGAGAATTTTGTGATGATTCACTGCAGTTAATACTTAACAAAATTGCTTTGAAGTTTGATAATATCTTTTAAATAATCACCCTTTATCAAGTAGTAATTATTTAACTCAGATCAGGAAATAATTTATTAAAAAGGCAAGTTGCTAGGATCAAAAGCATATGTTTGAATTAGAATTGAACTTCTAATTCCAAATGACCAATACTAATTAACCGATAACACTGACAGTCCCATTTCTGTAATTTTAACTTTGTTTAAATTTCATCAGTATCCATAAGTATTGATAAGTATTGATAAGTATTCATCAGTATCCATAAGTATCGATAAGTATAAGTATTGATAAGTATTCATCAGTATCCATAAGTATTGATTTAATGAAAGGTCATTATATAATAGGGCTAGTAGACTTCTTTGAATATAATTATATAAAAATATATACTATTAAAGGGAAAGACAAAAGGGATTTTAAAATGGAACTTGTTACGTCTTTGCATATGTGAGTGTATGCAAATATACACACATATGTATTTGGTTACTCACTTTGATATACAGATCCTTTTCAAAAATGAAAGGAGAAATATTTTAATCAAGCTAATGATTTATAAAGACTCATATTAATGATCATAGTCACCAATTTTGTTCTGATCGAACTTTCACTGATTTACTAGATTCATAAACTAGAATCAATACAAGATATATCAGACAATTTACCACTGAGTATAGGGCTTCCCAGGTGATGCTAGTGGTAAAGAATCTGCCTGCCAACGCAAGAGTCACGGGTTTGATCCCTGGGTTGGGAAGATCTCCTGGAGGAAGAAAATGGCAACCCACTCCAGTATTTTTGCCTGAAAAATTTCACAGACAAGAGGAGCCTGGTGGGCTACAGTCCATGGGGTTGCAAAGATCTGTGGAGTCACAGAGAATTGGATGCTACTGAGCACATAGAGTCATACAATGGATATGTAGGCAAGCATTCTCTATAGTTAGGTCAAAGTGAATTCACTTATATGAAAAAGAAAATGAATTAAATGTCCTCTTGCTGAGAATAAGCGCTACAGGAATAGTCATTTGATGCCCCTAGAGTGGGAGATATGCTGCTTGAAGCCTTTTGTATCTTTAATGCAATAACGCTGCCTAATGATAAGGCAAACTAAAAGGCCAATTCATTATAAAATCCAATATTTGGACCATCCAACTCTTTAGCACTTAATAAGCAATTAATATTTGTCAATGAAAAAATGTTTTGGTAACACAAGGTGAAAATCAATACCACTAGCTCACTTGTTGCCCTCTCCAGCACTGACGAGCTACCCAAATCACTACAGTCCTTAAGGGAAACAACTGTTTTGATGGTTTAATTTATTCTCTTCACAAGCAAACATGAATCCTTTGAAGCTCTGTTTCTAACTTAGAATGTGCTTTGTTACTAATCTGCTTATAACTGTTATTATGTACATAATGCACAGATGTATGCCTTAAAATAACATTCTATGCCTTATGACAGCTACTGTTAAAAGCATACTTAATGGTATACACACTAATTTCATCCACTGAGCAAAACTGAGCGAAAGTATATAAACCTCAAGCAAAAGCCTTCCATTCAATATAATACTTTCTTTTTAAGAGTAAATATATAAAGAAGGCAGTTTGGACACATGTCTGAAGGCTTAACAGATTATATATATGAACTCTGCAAAAATGGTTTTTAACAGGTGTATGATTTTTATTTTGGATGGTTTCTTTCTTCCTTTTTTTTTTTTTTTAAAGAGTAACACACAAAAAGGGAAATGAAGAATTACCTATATAACCTCACCACTTTTTTAAGTGCTTGTCATAAAACTGAAACCCTACCCAACTATTTTTCACTAATCAGGTGCCATGCCTCGGAAGAACTACTATGAGCCCTTTGGGATACATCCTTCCAGACTTTCTATTAGCTTGTCTTTGAAATCATAAAGTTCATCAGTTTTTCTTTCTTAGTATGAAACATCTGCTATCCCTCTACATTATTTTTTAATAAAGATATTTGTTCAGAGATGAGACTTGTTGATCATTTTAAATGCTTAAATAGTGCCTCACGTGACAAGTGCATGCCCACCCCCCAACTTACTTCTGTTTGTTTTTTTAAGAGAGAAATGCTATTTAACACATTTAGTCCCTTCTATAGCTTGGAAAAGACAGAGACTCACCAAGCATTTTTGTAAAACAATAAAATAAATTAAAGGCAGGTGTGCTCTTTCAAAGGGGAAGCTTCTTTCAAAAGGCAATAATATGGCTGAAGAAACATTTAAAAATAGCATTTTGAGAGCTGGATCATAAAAGAAGGCTGAGTGTCAAAGTACTGATGCTTTTGAATTGTGGTGCTAGAGAAGACTCCTGAAAGTCCCTTGGACAATAAGGAGATCAAACCATCAATCTTAAAGGAAATCAACCCTGAATAGTCACTGGATGGACTGATGCTGAAGCTGAAGCTCAGTACTTTGGCCTCCTGATGTAAAGAACCACCCTGGAAAAGACTCTACTGCTGTGAAGGATTGCGGGCTGGAGGAGAAGGGGATGACAGAGGATGAGATGGTTGGACAGCATCACCGACCCAATGGAAATGAGTTTGAGCAAACTCCAGGAGATGGTGAAGGACAGGGAGGCCTGGCGTGCAGCAGTCCACGGGGTGACAAAGAGTCAGACTTAGTGACTGAACAACACTTTTATAGAGAATGTTTCATTTAACAGTCAGTTGAGACAGATATTTAGATACAGCACTGTAGAATAAGACTGCACTAAAAATCATAGGTTTTAAACTTCTCATTATTCAGAAGTCAGAGTTTAAAACTGCTTTAACACTAACTGACACTACAGAGCAAACAACCAGGCAGCCTGAGAACACCCTTAAAACCACCTTCACAGTGCAGGTGTGAGTAACAGAGAACAGAAGAGCCCGTTCCTGGATCTCTGGAAAGTTTAAAATTTCATGAGAATTCTGATTCATACTTCCAGTTTTACATATGAAAAAGTCAGAGTCCAAAGTCAGTCAGTGGTACACGCGAGGTGAAAATAAATTGATACTGTGAGAACCTCTTTGCGTTTTAAATTCCTGAGATTAATTTTGTATTAAAATATAAGAATAAATCATTCTATTTGTAGTTTGTACATTCAAGACAGGCTGTGTCATTCCATGTTATTCCACATGCAGTCTAGACACTTTTTAACTTTTAATGATCACACGCCGGGAAAAACTTTTACATGCAGGCTGTTGCAGTATTTCCAAAAAGGTAGTCATCAAATAACAGGTTTGGAATTCTGTTGTTTAGAACTCAGAACACAATTATCTACAGAAACGATGCCACAAATAACAGATTTCTAGGCCAGCTTCCAAAAGTCTATAGAATTCTTACTGTTGCAGAATTTGCAGGGCCAGCTCAATCTCCTAAGCACTATTTATAACAGTTTCTCTGAGAAAAGCATTTCAAGGTCCAAGTCAGACACTGAAAGTGAAGTCGCTCAGTCAGGTCCGACTCTTTGTGACCCCATGGACTGTAGCCTACCAGGCTCCTCTGGCCATGGGATTCTCCAGGCAAGAGTGCTGGAGTGGGTTGCCATTTCCTTCTCTAGGGGATCTTCTCGACCCAGGAACTGAACCCAGGTCTCCCGCATTTGCAGGCAGACACTTTACCGTCTGAGCCACCAGGGAAGGCCAAGTCAGACACTAGGAACCTAATTATCTGTTGCAGATACCAGACTTATAAGTTCTAATATCTTTACATATATAGAGGGCATACGTATGTAAAGCCCAGCAGGAATATATGTGGGATGTCAGGGAAAAGTATGCGGTTACCTGTCTGAAACCCCTGGACGCTGGACTCCCTCAGAGTTGTCACTCCTTTTCCTCCCCTCTATATGCAGGCGCTGCGGTATTGCCAACGACGACCTTCAAGGGAGCAACGCCAACACGTGCCTCCCAGGACCGCTGCGCCAGGACCACTGTTCCCACGGCAGGCCACTGCCAGCCCAGGCCTCCTAGGAGACCCCAAACACTCACAGGCGGGTCAATGCGCCTTCCCCTGGTCCCCAGTGGGCACAAAGGCTTTGTCTGTGCCCCCTAAGAGTCGAGGGGTTTGGTTGGGAGTCACGTTCCAGTAGAACTTAAGCTATGAGATTATATTAAGAAACCACGGAGACTTTCCGGGCAATGATCATGAGTGCTTATGTGGTGTGGCGGTGGTGATGGGAGGGGGTGAGTGTGTTTGTGTGTGTCTATGTGTATGCTGGGGTGAAGTAAGGGACCGCAAGTGCTCCATGCAGAGTGTAATATAATCACAAGACTGAAAGAAAGAGAGAGTGTACATTGTAAGAAAAACTAAAAAGTCTTCAGAATGATTAGGACTTATGGTAGAAGGGATGGCATGGAGAAAGACAGAAATGGATGGAGAATAAGGCTGAAGACAGACCATGAAGAGCCTTGGGATTTTCAGTGAATATATACTAACTGTGAACACATACTGTGAGAGGGACGTTTAAACCCAGCAATAATATTTAAGAAAATATTTATTAAAAGACATTGTGAGATCCAAACCATCACTGTTTACATACAATTGACTTTTACAAATATAATTGTTGATAGATTAATATATAAACCTTTTACCAGTAGTCATGTATGGTTGTGACAGTTGGACTACAAAGAAACATGAGCACCAAAGAATTGATGCTTTTGAACTGTGGTGCTGGAGAAGAGTCTTGAGAGTCCCTTGGACTGCAAGGAGATCCAACCAGTCCACCCTAAAGGAAATCAGTCTTGAATATTCATTGGAAGGACTGATGCTGAAGTGGAAACTCCAATACTTTGGCCACCTGATGCGAAGAACTGACTCGTTGGAAAAGACCCTGATGCTGGGAAAGACTGAAGGCGGGAGAAGGGGACGACAGAGGATGAGATGGTGGGATGGCATCACCGACTCGATGGACGTGGGTTTGAGAAAGCTCCGGGAGTTGGTGATGGACAAGCAGGCCTGGTGTGCTGCAGTCCATGGGGTCGCAAAGAGTCGGACACGACTGAGTGACTGAATTGAACTGAATAAACCTTTAGAAACTAGATTCATATCTAAAAATTCACCTCTAAACTTAGATTCATATGATATAAGATTCATAGCTAAAATGACCATGGTTTTGGTCACAATATTTAGATAAGTATGGTTTAGCTTTTGGGAAAAAATGGTAAATAACTTGATCATTTTCTCCCAGAATAATATCAGAATACTTAAGTGTAACTAACATGTTCAAAAAGTTAGTGAAAACATTTTCTTGGGATTTGGGTGAATCTAAAAGTAAACTTTTCAGTATCTTTAACATAAAATCTATTTCAAACAAATGGTACAGGTCTTAAGATAAAAGTTGTTGTTTTGGACTTCCTAGAGCATAAATTCTTTAAAATTAAACAAACAAACAAACACACACTGCAGGACCATAAAACAAAGAATATTTAATTACTGAGATTTGTCCACATTCAAGTTTAGCCTCTGTGAGCACTATAATGCTGCTGCTGCTAGGTCGCTTCAGTGTGTCCGACTCTGTGCGACCCTACAGACGGCAGCCCACCAGGCTCCCACATCCCTGGGATTCTCCAGGCAAGAACACTGGAGTAGGTTGCCATTTCCTTTTATAATAAATCTATACAAATATACCTCACCATGTCATGAATTTATATTTCCCTTGATCGCTTGGATTTCAGTTTTCAACAAAGATAAAACCACCACAGACGTGTAAAGATGTCGAGCTGATCTAGCTGCTGTATATAATTAATGCCTGATTTTTTTTTAAGTAAAGCATCTTTTCACTGATTATTAGAACTGCTTAGAATGTGAACGGCATGATTTTTCATGGCTGCACACTCAAGGACAACAGAGAATGACCTTGAACAGCAGTGTATAAAAATACATTTATCACTGAAATGGCATGCTGGCTGCCAGTCAATATATGCCTCTCATTTGTTAGGAGGTTCTCCTGCTGTGATTCCCTCATTGCAATTTGCTTTTACTTCCTGGGCAAATGACAACTATAAAATGAGGCAGCTTCTTTCTTGACCAAACTTAATCCAGAAAAAATGAGATGACAGCTGCAGCCACTCAAGTGTTACAGGACATTTTACACGTGTTTGTAGAAGGCCCGATTATATATTCTAAATATTACATCACTGGGTGTGACAGCCAGCACGTTATCTCACTCTCCTAGTCTCCTTCGTTTGTGGAAAGAAGGGTTTCAGAAACAGGATACTTTTACTTACGAAATAATTTCCTGCATCCCATCCAATCTTTTTCTAATCAAATAATCTGAGGTGCAGAATGCAGATAAACACTCAATTTAGAGACAGGCTGGAGAAAACATTCTAAGATACTCTGAGAATTATGCAGCTACAGTTGTCAGCTGAAGGGAGTGACTAACGCCTGTCTTATGTTTCTACGACAGGCTCAGCGCACAGCTTACATTTTTCTAGGAAGCAAAAAAAGGTAGATTCACTTAGATAACTTACTTGTACTAGAAATAAATGTGTGAAGAAAATTATAGTACAGTCACATATAGGTTTAAGTTACGTTTATTTTTTCCTATATGGATTTTCTGATCCACTGATTTCTAGTCACGTTTTGAGACACCTCAGGGCACAGTTCCTTATTACAAGAGATGTGGAATTACCACAAAATGCTGAAAACAAAAACAATCTTTCCTTTAAATTAAAAAGTACAGATGCTAGAAAGCACCCTAGGAAGGGGAAGGCAAAGGAAAAAAAAACTCCAATGACTAGTAATAAGGTATACAGAATAAACTGGAAAAAAAAAAATTGGTTTTAGTTTTCCTTTACTTAGTGTGGCCAAACAATTTCTGTTCTGGTATAGATGGGCCCAGTTTTCTAGTAGGAGTATGCATTTTCAACTATGTTGAGAAGTTTAAAATCAAAGATTAGTAAAGAAACAGACTAAAAATATAGGTAGGTGGATGACTAAGAATGTGACGCTAAGTGAAACCATTCAGACACACACACTAAAAACTCATATTGAATAATTCTACTTACATGAAATTCTCGATGAGACAAAACTACAGTGACAGGCAGAATCAGGGGTCCCGGGGTGTGAGGACTGACTGCAAAGGGGTATAAGGAACTTCTGGAGGGTGACGAGATTGTCCACACTGGCTAACACCCATCCAGCAGTGCGCGACAGTGGGTGGCTTGACTACGTGTAAATTACACCTTGTTAAGTCAGGTACCAATGTGGACACAGAGAAAAGCAGGTATGGTAGGAAAGAGGGGGCGGCGTGAGAGCTGATGCTTTTGTCACTGCTGCCTGGAAGCACTGAGACGTGCACAAGGCTGATTCCTTGGCGTATGGGGTCTGGCTGCTCCCCAGAACCATCCTCCAGTTCTTCAATGGTCTCAAAGGACGGCACAGCCGCAGTTCCTCCTGGGGAAACTTAACTACAACTAAGGACAGAAATGGTATGGACCTAACAGAAGCAGAAGAAATCAAGAAGAGGTGGCAAGAATACACAGAAGAACTATACAAAAAGACCTTCACAACCCAGATAACTACGATGGTGTGATCACTCATCTAGAGCCAGACATCCTGGAATGTGAAGTCAAGCGAGCCTTATGAACCATCACTATGAACAAAGCTAGTGGAGGTGATGGAAATCCAGTTGAGTTATTTCAAATACTGAACGATGATGCTGTGAAAGTGCTGCACTCAATATGCCAGCAAATTTGGAAAACTCAGCATTGGCCACTGGACTGGAAAAGGTCAGTTTTCATTCCAATCCCAAAGAAAGGCAAGGCGAAAGAATGCTCAAACTACTGCACAATTGCACTCATCTCACACGTTAGCAAAGTAATGCTTAAAAATTGTCCAAGCCAGGCTTCAGCAATACATGAACCGTGAACTTCCAGATGTTCAAGATGGATTTAGAAAAGGCAGAGGGACCAGAGATCAAATTGCCAACATCAGTTGGATCATGGAAAAAGCAAGAGAGTTTCAGAAAAACATCTACTTCTGCTTTATTGACTATGCCAAAGACTTTGTGTGGATTACAACAAACTGTGGGAAATTCTTCAAGAGATGGGAATACCAGACCACCTGACCTGCCTCCTGAGAAATCTGTATGCAGATCAAGAATCAACAGTTAGAACTCGACATGGAACAACAGACTGGTTCCAAATTGGGAAAGGAGTACATCAAGGCTGTATATTGTCACTCTGCTTATTTAACTTATATGCAGAGTACATCATGCAAAATGCTGGGCTGGATGAAACACAAGCTGGAATCAAGATTTCCAGGAGAAATACCAATAGCTTCCAATATGCAGATGACACCACCCTTATGGCAGAAAGTGAAGAGGAACTAAAGAGCCTCTTGATGAAAGTGAAGGAGGAGAGTGAAAAAGTCTGCTTAAAACTTAACGTTCAGAAAACTAAGATCACGGCATCCAGTCCCATCACTTCATGGCAAATAGATGGGGAAACAATGAGAGACTTTATTTTGGGGGCTCCAAAATCACAGCAGATGGTGACTGTAGCCATGAAATTTAAAAGACCCTTGCTCTTTGGAAGAAAAGCTATGACCAACCTAGACACCATATTAAAAAGCAGAGACATTACTTTGCCAACAAAAGTCCGTTTAGTCAAAACCATGGTTTTTTCAGTAGTCATGTATGGATGTGAGAGTTGGACTGTGAAGAAGGCTGAGTGACAAAGAACTGATGCTTTTGAACTGTGGTGTTGGAGAAGACTCTTGAGAGTCCCTTGGACTGCAAGGAGATCCAACCAGTCCATCCTAAAGGAAATCAGTCCTGAAAATTCACTGGAAGGACTGATGCTGAAGCTGAAACTCCAATACTTTGGCCACCTTATGTGAAGAACTGAGCCCTTAGAAAAGATCCTGATGCTGAGAAAGACTGAAGGCAGGAGGAGAAGGGGACGACAGAGGATGACGGTTGGATGGCATCACCGACTCAATGGACATGAGTTTGAGTAAGCTCTGGGAGTTTGTGATGGACAGGGAAGCCTGGCATACTGTGATCCATGGAGTTACAAAGAGTTGGACACGACTGAGCCACTGAACTGAACTGGACTGTTTCTCAGTCGGGATACCTTTCCTGTAAATCCGCCGGGAGTGTTTTCCTTGAACCACTCTGTAGAAGCTTTGCATATGCCACGAGAAACATTTCTTCCTTTTTAATACAGTCATACATTTTTGCTCAATTTATAATACTGGTTATTGATTCAGGACTGCTGGACCAAACCGTCTTAACTTCATTGTTTTAAAGCCCTAAACCTAAATTTATATCTATCACTGTCCATAAATACTATGCTAATGCAAAAGGTGCAGTATTTAGTAAAGTTATTTTTGAAATTCTAGAATCTGCAAATAGAAAATTCCATACATTAAAGATTATATACCAGAAAGATGTTAAGACTCATATTTAATAGATGGTATTAGTACTGAAATGGACAATCCAGGTTTTACATGAGCAAAACTTTTGAACATTTTCCAGAAGAGCAATCAAGCTATAAGAAAATAATAAGCCACATGCTTCACATGTGTTTGTCTAAAAGGGCTTTCCACTTCTCTGCAAACTTGTGAGAGTGACACAGTTAAGGAGCTGCTATTTAAGCTAACCGATTTTCAACATACTAATTCTTTTTCAGAAAGGAAGATTACAAAACTACTGAAAACCAAAATGGTTAAGACCTATTAGAACAACTGAATTTGTCTACAGAATATGGCACTTAAAATAACACCCAATAAAGGAGTATGGAAAACAAGAATAACATTCAACGAAGGGAGAACAACATAAATAATTTATCATCAACCTTAATACACACCTTCTCCATCAAGAAAAATAAGACATTAAATAACACAGGGTCAGTGAAATTAGATTGGAGTACTATTCATTAAGATTTCTCTTCTTGGCCACTGAATAAATTCTGATTTATGATACGCTTTTTTAAAATATGAATGTAATTCTAGTTAATTAAATACAAATACTAATAAATCTCTTTGAAACAACTTCATAAACTGAAGGATTACACTGTCAGGACTTTCGCTTGCTGAAGTCTCTTTAAACGTTCCCATCTCTATCTGCTAGTAGTGCTTAGCCGCTCAGTTGTGCCCGACTCTTTGTGACCCCATGGACTGTTGCCCGCCAGGCTCCTCTGACCATGGGATCTCCCAGGCAAGAATACTGGCGTGGGTTGTCATTTCCTTCTCCGGGGATCTGCCCGACCCAGGGACTGAACCCGCATCCCCTGTGTCTCCTGCAACGCAGGCGGATTCTTTACCCGCTGAGCCACTGAGGACTCCATAAATATTTTGATACTCCCAATTCTTCATGTGGAGACTGTTCTAAGGAATGGTGATTTTCAACCCAGTGGCACAGCTACTGCAGGTCCAGAGTGCAGAAACGCGGCACAGCGAATTCTGAGCCTGGCGGCCTGCAGTGGACGCCAACGGGAGAGAAGCTCGCAGGGCCAGCGGACGGAGCCCACTCGCTGTTCAGAAAGTGCCCTTGGGAGGGTTTCCGGAGCCCTACTTCTGCCTTACTCAGGAGCTGTCTGTAGTTTTCTATTTTTCTTGCCATCTTCCATTCTCTCTCTGTGTTGTTGAATTTATTATATAAGAGGATAATGCAAAAGCATTAAATTCCCATTAGTCTTGGTTATTTTTCATTGACTGTTCTCTACCATAATGTATCTCTCTCTCCTTGGCTCTCAACACAAAGAAAACCTTTATTGCTGAGTGTTTTTCCCCTGGCCTACATTTTTTGGAACACTTTTTGTTTTTCCTAATCCTTTTTCTAGATATTTTTCAAGGACTTAGATGCCTCAGACTAACACAGGGGTTGACCTCATGGAGAAAGGTTGAAAAGAGTTCCTGCTTTCCTTTCCCATTATTTTAGCCATCTCGTGATTTAAAAGAGTTCTGTGGTCAACTCTTTCTTCCCAACTGAGGTTTAATGTATAATCCATTATCATCATTTTATAGATATTATTTCCTAATATTTATTCCTAAAATATTTATATCTATTATCTCAACCTATTCCATGAATTTAACTTTTCTAAAGTTCTGTATTCAAAAACTTTCTTCCAATCCTAAATTCTTTACCAGGTTTTTTTCTAATACGCTCAATACAAGGATGGATGTTGCAGAATATAGAGCGACTGTGAACTCTGTTACTGCCTATGAACTCTCACATTAAACTAAAGGATTGTACTGTCAGGACTTTTTCACTGACATTCTCTGTAAAGTTCATCATATTGTATTTTTAAATATAAGACTCCATAAACAATCTCATAACTGTGACTTCTTCAGGCAGGAGCCATTCCCACATATTTGAAATCACAGGACAAATTACTATACCTTCTATATGACACATTATTCATACTGGCACTAGGTTGGGATATTGTTGCTAAAGCTTATTTTCCTTATGTATTAAGTGCTGTAATATACTATCAAGAACTTGGAATAATCAGGAATAAGACCTGCAGTTTCTCAAATACTCCATATTACTATATTTTTTAAAAAGTATTTTCTTATAAGTAGAATAATGTCCTTAATTATTTTGTGTGTGTAGACGTCATTTAAATCACATTCAAGTCCTACAAAAAATACTATTAATTGGATTAAAAAGGTGATTTTTTTTAATATGTACCATCTGGTAAATTTTATTTTTAGTGACTTTTGATGACATTCTGCAGATTTGTCACAGCTATTGAATCATTTGATAATTAACTCACTGACATGGACATCCAAGCTTCAACTCATCATTCCTTAATAGAATTCTATATGGGGGGGGTACAAAATCAAACTGCCTGGTAAAAGGAGGATGAAGTTATGATTAATCCAAAGCCACTAAAGGCCACACTGGTTTCAAGTATGAGAGAATTCAATTCTTTCCCTGTAGATCGTTTTGTCCCACACAAAGTATGCCCCACCTCCGTGTTTCAAGAGCGTCTCCTCCAACCTGATTTTATTAAACAGAACACATAAAAACCTCAAGTTATGCCTACTATTGCAGTGCCAAATATATGTGTCAAAAGATGTCAGCACTTGACCTTTGCCCCATGAGGCAAGAGTCCCGGGAGACCTGCAGTTTAAACCCGACCTCTCACAGGCCCGAGGGCAGGGAGACGCACGGAACCCCACGATCCTTGGGCCCTCGCTGCTTGCGCACTGGGGGCTCTGGATGGCACGCTGTCCCTTTCGGAGGAGCCCCGTGCCCTTGGAGTGGGGGCACGCTCCCGCCCACTGTCTGCAGATTCGCTCTGCCCCGTACAGACCTGCTTTGTCTTCACGCCGGTGTTTTACAGCAACACAAAGACAAGAGTTTACTTTCTCCTCTGTCCCTCATCCTTACTATAAGGATTATCAGGGGGAAAAAAAAGGCTTCTCTAAAGCTAGTGTTAAAGCTGTGTTTTCAAACACAGGCCATACACATAATCACTGTTTCATCTGAGGCCACAGACTGCACAAAAGGACAGCTGAAGATAGGCTGACCGGTTCTTGCTGTAAGCGCTGCATATCCTGCTAGTCTCAGCAGCTCTGCCCTCCTCCGCTTATAATCCAAGTCATGGATTCACCTTTCTTCTGAAAAAGCTGGAATCTAGACATCAGCCCAAGTGTCAAAAAAATATCCCAAGATGAATTAAGTAAGAAATATTAAGAATATTTAAAAATATCAAGAAATATGAATCAACTAAGAAACAATACAAGTGGAATGCTTTTCAAAGGCTTGATTACATTTGTTTGTTTTTCAGAAGGCACAAATAAGCTCCTCCCATTGCCAAGATGTGTGTAAGCTGTCCGCACGGAAATGGAACACCCTTTGGACAATTCAGTACAACTTATTTCATTCTGCCGGGAAGCACACAGATATATCTATAATAAAACTGCATTGTTAAATTTAACTCCTGGTTCCAGTCATTAATACCCGACCTTGCAGACCTTACAGATTTAATAGTAAATGCCACCCCCACCTCTGCCTTGCCCCAACCCATGGGGAGATTCAAAATGGATGTTGTCTTTTCAGCAAATACTTCGGCTTTGCCTCAGATGTTTACAAGTGTGATAAACATTTATTCTTTTCTATATCTGCCACTACTGTGAGGTTATTGATCAAATCATTCTTGAAAACACTCTGCCAGAGACCATGGAGAAGGATATATGTTGTTTCTGAAAAGTAATTGCTTCCTTCCTTCTGAACAATTCACTGTTTAATCCAGGTTTGTTTTAAATCTGATTTCTGCTGAGATCTCATTCAAGTCACAATTTCTTACAAAACACTCAAGCGAACCTGGATTTACATGACAGAATCTGCATTAGTATTGCACTGCATCAAATGTGACCCTTTCTACCTTAGGTTAGAAGAGCGCCATTTCAAAGGCTCTTTGCAGGCACTTTTTATTGAATATCACATGCTCTTTTCTACCTCTCAAGTGAAATATTAAAGAAACATAAAAAATAAATGTAAATGCTTACATGATATGGTAGGCTAAAAAGAATAAAGAATATTATATCTAACGAACACTCTGCTGCATGCTGTGAAGCCTCAGAATTTAAGTCCCACTTTGTAGTGGTTGACAAAAGAGAAGGGAGAGATGAGGCAGCTTTCTCTGTGCCCTTCTGAATGTGTGTGCGCGCAGGTGCTCAGTTGTGTTTGACTCTTTGCAACCCCGTGGACTACAGCTCACCAGGCTTCTCTGTCCATGGGCTTCTCCAGGCAAGAATACTGGGGTGGGTTGCCATTTTCTCCTCCAGGGGATTTTCCTGACCCAGAGACTGAACCCGGGTCTCCTGCACTGCAGGCAGATTCTTTACCACTGAGCCACTGGGGACGCTTCACTTCTGAATAGTTCTGGGCATTTCTCACTTCCTCGGGAGGCTCTCTTCCCTCTTGGACCAACTGCCTCAAAATTGAAGGGAATATAAAATCTTTACCAGGCAATATCTAATTCTGCATGATTTCCCAATCTGCTAGGTAGCCTGCATTTATATATATCCTAGCTTATATTTTATCGGGTGCATCTGTTTTTCACAACAACCATACATTTTATATTCCTGAATTAAGAAATTAAATCTATCTGGCAAATTTGGCCTTAAAACCTTTTTACTTCTCTTTTGACAATCGAAGTTTTAAGTATTTTCAGTAATTTGTGAACTATTTTAAAAAAGTCTCTTTCTAAGCCCAAGAATCCAAGAGGAAAAGCCCAGTTTCTTCCCTAAAGTATGTACAAAAGAAAAATCTAACTCTTCTTTTATTTAGGTTCACCTTGAAAAAGAAGAAAAAAAGTAGTAACCATCGATGCTTGGCTACCGGCTCTACAAGAGCAGAAACAGAGTCTCAACTTGTATTACCAAAAAGAAAAAAAAAAAAAGGGATCCTCGGATGAGTGAACAAGAGGGGAAGGGATCACAGTCAGCTGTTTATTAAATACTTCTGGACTCACTTTAAAATAGTGGACACACTGATGCTCCCATCCCTCAGACAGTCCTCTCAATTCACTGCTCTATTCTCCGATTTGAAACCATTAAGCCTCAGGCTTCCCTTGGTGGCTCAGTGGTAAAAATCCTCCTGCCAGTCAAGGGGACACGGGTTTGATCCCTGGTCTGGTGCAGCACAACTGTTGAGCCTGAGCTTTAGAGCTGCAACTACGGGAGCCCACGAAGCCTGGAGCCCATGCTCCACGAGAGAGGCCCGAGCACTGCAAGGAGAGAGAAGCCTCGCTCACCAGCTAGAAAAAAGCCCACTCGGGCACGAAGAGAAAGCAGAGCGAAAAACAAATAAAATTACATATATGAGGCAAGAATATACAATGGAGTAAAGACAGTCTCTTTAACAGGTGGTGCTGGGAAAACTGGTCAACCGCTTGTAAAAGAATGAAACTAGATCACTTTCTAACACCACACACAAAAATAAACTCAAAATGGATTAAAGATCTAAATGTAAGACCAGAAACTATAAAACTCCTAGAGGAAAACATAGCAAAACACTCTCCGACATAAATCACAGCAGGATCCTCTATGATCCACCTCCCAGTATACTGGAAATAAAAGCAAAAAAAAACAAATGGGATCTAATTAAAATTAAAAGCTTCTGCACAACAAAGGAAACTATAAGCAAGGTGAAAAGACAGCCTTCTGAATGGGAGAAAACAATAGCAAATGAAACAACTGCCAAACAACTAATCTCAAAAGATATACAAGCAACTTATGCAGCTCAACTCCAGAAAAATAAACAAACCAATCAAAAAATGGGCCAAAGAACTAAATAGGCATTTCTCCAAAGAAGACAGACGGATGGCTAACAAACACATGAAAAGATGCTCAACATCACTACAATGAGGTACCATTTCACACCAGTCAGAATGGCTGCGATCCAAAAGTCTACAAGCAATAAATGCTGGAGAGGATGTGGAGAAAAGGGAACCCTCTTACACTGCTGGTGGGAATGCTAACTAGTACAGCCACTATGAAAAACAGTGTGGAGATTCCTTAAAAAATTGCAAATAGAACTGCCTTATGACCCAGCAATCCCACTGCTGGGCATACACACCGAGGAAACCAGAATTGAAAGAGACACATGTACCCCAATGTTCATTGCAGCACTGTTTATAATAGCCAGGACATGGAAACAACCTAGATGTCCATCAGCAGATGAATGGATAAGAAAGCTGTGGTACATATACACAATGGAGTATTACTCAGCCCTTAAAAAGAATAAATTCGACTCAGTTCTAATGAGATGGATGAAACTGGAGCCGATTATACAGAGTGAAGTAAGCCAGAAAGAAAAACACCAATACAGTATACTGACACATATATATGGAATTTAGAAAGATAGTAATGATGACCCTCTATGTGAGACAACAAAAGAGACACAGAGGTATAGAATGGACTTTTGGACTCTGAGGGAGAGGGAGAGGGTGCGATGATTTGGGAGAATGGCACTGAAACATGTATACTATCATGTAAGAAACGAAGCGCCAGTCTATGTTCAATAAAGGATACAGGATGCTTGGGGCTGGTACACGGGATGATCCAGGGAGATGATATGGGGTGGGAGGTGGGAGGGGGCTTTGGCATTGG
Organism: Nanger dama; assembly: GCA_917880005.1. Lineage (NCBI taxonomy): Eukaryota > Metazoa > Chordata > Mammalia > Artiodactyla > Bovidae > Nanger > Nanger dama. The sequence goes on from CAKJTW010000029.1 coordinate 5,836,176, forward strand.
GAGATTGTGTACACCTGTGGCTGATTCATGTCAATGTATGGCAAAACAAATACAGTACTGTAATGTAGAATAAAGTATTAAAAAATTTAAAAAAAAAAAAAAAAGAAGAGAAAAGAAAAAAAGTCATTAAGCCTCAAAAAGTGGCAAGCAGTCCAGCCACCAAAGAGGCATTAATTCCAGATGCCTGTCTTATGGATCCGAGTCTTTGCATGGATGGCTTACTGAACAAAGTATCCTTTCACGGGCAGACTAGGTTCTACCTCCATGACCATGCCCCTGCTGATGGTGGGGAGGGGGACCCAGAAGTGTGTAGATGCTACACACACGCAGGCAGCGGACGCTCTGACTGAATGTGGGTGTCAGTACCGAGAGGAGACAGGGGTGGTGGGGAGGTGTCAGAAATCGGAGGTACTCAATGGTTCTAGTAGCTTTCATGAACTCTCAAGGGAAAGAACTCTATAATGCTTTCCGGCATAAAAAGACTCCATTTGAGGGGTTTGGAGAGAATTACTGGAGGTGAGGGATGACAGAAGAGTAAATCCCTGAGTTCAGGAAGAGCCAGGTGTGATTCAGGATAGACAATCACACGCGTCGTTTAGAGGGAAGCTGGACTTTCACAGGATGACTTCTGCTGGAAGAGTCTGTGAGTCTATGGTAGACCTAGTCCCAGGGGGATTCAGCTCTGGCTATCAGTCAGATTTTTCTCCCCAAAGAAATGAACATTTAATCATTTACACTGTGCTTAAAAGAAAAAGCCACTGATTTTACACCCTTCAACTTGTTTTTTTTGGGGGCCAGGAAATAGTCATTTTGAAGAGGAACTCAAAAACTTGAACTCTGAGTCCAAGTGAAATGAGTGTTTCTGGGGTAACTGGCAGGATTTCACCGAAGGCAGCTTTCTCAAGGTCGTCCACCATCTTCACTTATCCTATGGCTGAATTATATACGGATACTAAGGACATGAGTCACTGCCTTCAGAATTTACTGTCCTTAGCATTATACCAGGCTCCAGAAATCCAGAAGTCTGAATTTCAAAAGGAATTGCTTTTATCCCTCATATTCTAGCTTAAATTACTACAACAGAGTATTTGATGAAAAACTTAAGCACACATGCACACACACACACACACAAAACCCCTAAATCTCCTTACTGGTTTACATTCTAAGACTTTGAGAATTAAATTCATCTAAGTAATGTGCCATTGCTTCCTGACACATTTGTTCAATGAATTAATAAGTTACTAGCTATCTCCTAGGCATTTAACAATGTCTAGCATATTCTTTACCATCTGAGTCACCAGGGAAGCCTTTAACAGCATATGGTTCATTTTAGTAAAGTCCTCTTTTACAATCCTGAAGCCTAGAACTTCATGCTAGAATGAAGAAAGGCTATGTTACTATGAGATATGAAAGATTTAATGTGTGCCAGAGTAATACACAGTTGGATTTTATTTTTTAATAATGGTCACTCTGGAGTATCCCTGGAGAAGGAGCTGGAAACCCACGCCAGTATTCTTGCCTGCAGAACTCCATGGACAGAGAAGTCTGGAAGGCTAAAAGTCCATGGGCTCACAAGGAGCTGGACACAGCTGAGCGAACAACACAGCACATGGGGCATGGCCCCTGGACAGTCTACCAGCAGAGGGTGTGAAACTCTTGCTGCGTTTTACTTTAAAACCACAGAATCTATTAAATAATGCACTTGCAAATGTAAACATACTCAGGCAGTGTCATGAGAATTTACAATTATTCAGGGAAAAGTTTAGGAAGGAAAACACACACAAAAAGAAAAAGGGTCCCAGGACATTATTCCTATTCATAAGAAAATGAAGAGCCATCATCAGTAGTCAAAAATTACGGGATAGCTGAAAAACATGAGGCTCAGGAATGCAGCGCGCAGAGCAGACGTCATGAATCTCCAAGGGTTTCTATTTGCATCAGCAAAGCCTGCAAACACACGTGGTAGTGGTGGCGTAGTGGCCACGCTGTGCCCAACTCCTGTGACCCTTGGACTGTAGCCCGCCAGGCTCCTCTGGCATGGGATTCTCCAGGCAAGAATACTGGAGTGGGTTGCCATTCCTTCTCCAGGGGATCTTCCCAACCCCGGGGATCGAACCTGAGTCTCCTGCACTGCAGGCAGATTCTTTACTGCCTGAGTTACACAGTAGTTAAGGGAAGCCCCACAACCACCTGCAGAGTGCAGCAAAAATGCCTTAAATAGTAACAAATGAGCAGTCATATTGGTTCTTCTTTTTTTTTTTTTTAAATCATGCCGAGAGGCATGAGGGATGTTGGTTCCCAGACCAGGGATCAAGCCCACACCCCCTGCGTAGGCAGTGCGGAGTCTTAACCATTGGACTGCCAGAGAAGTCCCACGCTGGTCTCATTGTAATCAACAAAAATGTAAAACCAAGTGACACGCTAGCAAGAAAGAGTCTGTTACCCCAAGCAATTGCTATAGAACTGACTAATAGCAATTTATTTGCCTGATCACTACCAATAGTGTTCAGTAATCTGAAGATCATTCTGGGAGGTGACTGATCTCTTTACAGGAAAAGACCATTCCTACAAAAGGGTTTCTTACAAATTAGGGTGAAAAGGAGAAATACACAACCCTCCCCACACCCCTGCATCTTCCCTAGACACGCTCCTTTTGACAGCCTGAACAAAAGGGCTCTGCTAACACACGTAAAATGCAGCATTTACACAATCAAACCTGAGAAGGTCTAGCCAGGGAGATAGGGGTAGAGCAAATATGTTTCTGCATTTCTTTTGAGACGAATTCAATTTTTAAAGAGCCTTTACCCTAGACATGACGTCACACTTTTTACGATAATAAACATTTAAAATCATAGTATGTGGCTTCACAGAGCGGTCAGCAAGTTTACTGTTTTTCCAGGCAGCCCCATCTCATTACAGCACATGGCATCTTTCCAGAAGAAAACAGTTAAATTGATTACCATGTCAACCGTGGCATCCATATGCCAGACTGCTCTTTGATAAGACCTTAAGTGTTGGGTAGAAACTTGAGAAAAACTGTGTTCTTTTCTGAATTCCAAATTCTTGCTATCAGATATCATTTCTTAAGTTCACAGATATATATCTAAATGATCTGAGGATTTCCAAAATAACTCAGAGGCTTTTCTACTTTCCTTCTTAAGTGCCAGTCACTCAGCTGTGGCCGACCCTTTGCGACCCCATGGACTGTAGCCCATCAGGCTCCTCTCTCCATGGGATTCTCCAGGCAAGAATAGTGGAGTGGGTTGCCATTCCTGTCTCCAGGGCATCTTCCTGACCCAGGGATCAAACCCACATCTCCTGCACAGCTGGTGGATTCTTTAGCATCTGAGCCCAGGGAAGCCCTACTTCCCTTCTTAGGAAGCCAGTTTATTGGGCCACTATGTGCTTCCTTTGTTTTCCCAAATGACTCAATTTCACTCAACCTATTTGTCACAGAGTGGTCAGCAAGTTTACTATTTTCCCAGGCAGCTCCATCTCATTACAGCAAAATTGTGTCTGTAAAGAGAGATGTGACACATGGTCACTACAATATACATTTGAGTTTGGGAGGTATGTAATTTTATGAAATATTAGGGTACTACAGCAGTGAGTTAGCTTGTAGTGTGGACCAGCCTGAAGAACACGCGACTCATAACTACCATAACACCAGCTTATGGTATATCCATTTCTCTCATTCAAGATCCAAATAAAAGGCAAATAACTATCCAGAGTTGGGACATGGCTCTTAATGAAAAACTTACACAAAAGCATGCTGCATGTTCCCTTGACCGTTCTATCCCTGCGCTCCTACTCTAGCGGGATATTTGGGGACATTCTATCCCTGCGCGCCTACTTTAGCGGGGTATTTGGGGACATTCTATCCCTGCGCGCCTACTTTAGCGGGGTATTTGGGGACATTCTATCCCTGCGCTCCTACTTTAGCGGGGTATTTGGGGACATTCTATCCCTGCGCGCCTACTTTAGCGGGGTATTTGGGGATAGGCTGCTCTGGCCTTCAGAAGTCACAGGGCAGGGCTGGGAAGACAAGGCAAACAGGGGAAGTGCGACCCACCAGGCCTTCACTGGCTATGTTTACATTAATAACATTGTTTTTTTCAGAATAATTATTGCCTATTACTTGGGCTTCCCTGGTGGCTCAGATGGTAAAGAATCCACCTGTAATGCGGGAGATCTGGGTTCGATCCCTGGGTTTGGAAGATTCCCTGGAGGAGGGCATGGCAACCCACTCTAGTATTCTTGCCTGGAGAATCCCCGTGGCCAGAGGAGCCTGGTGGGCTACAGCCCAAGGGGTCGCAAAGAGTCGGACACAACTGAGCGACTAAGCCCAGCACAGCACGTTGCTTGGAACAGTTCTCCATCAGCATTATATGTTCTATATGGTCTTAATCATAAAACTTTAAATTCATACTCCTAATTAAGGAAGACCTTTACACAGCTAACTATTCATGAGTACACTCAATATTGCTAGAAGTGTATTATTTTCTACTTTTAGACAAAATTAAAGCTTTAATTTTAAAGATAGCATAAGAAAACTCACAACTTTGGGAATAATCTCTGTGAATAAAGGCCCCCACAAAATCCCATACTTATTTTGATACTAGTTCTATCATTTTTGAGATATCTTGTTAAAAAACACTCCAGAGACTTCATCTTTATACAGATATCAGAGTTTCTTCTCATAGAGAGACTAATTCACAAAATGCTGGGCTACCGTGTGCTGCTGTTAACTCCACAGAGAAAATGGGCACCCCATCTACCCAGCCCTAAAGCACTCATATTAAAGCATTTTGCTACTGACACCTATCTAGCCTGGGATGAATTCTTAGGCTCCAGGAGTGATTCAGAAGACCAGCTGCCTTAATCAAGATAGGTAAGGAAAAGAGAAGTTGTTATTTGATTAGCTGAATTATTCTTTTTCATTATGAGTGCTTTATAAAATTAAACAGCAAAAGCTTGAGGTTACTTTACACTGAGCAGGCCTCATGTCTTCAGTTTTAATTAATATAATTAATTAGAAGAAGAAATGGAGAATGTTAAAAATCTGGCAAAATATATTTATAACATAAATAATAATATATTTTGAAAGGCATGAATTATCTGAACATTGTATTAAATTTTACATGAAATCATAATGAGAAACTGAAGTGAAAGATGTAGACCCTCTCTTTCCACTAATATTTTGTTCCCTTAGAGATCTCTGAGATCCCATTATAAAACAGGGTATTGGTATTCACAATTTAAATAACATCTTGAGCCGTTGTAATAAACTACATTTAAAATAGAGGTGTTAAGACTGTGAGAATTCAGCAGACACAGATTCCTTTTTCTTCCTCAGCCTGTAACAACTCATCTTTCTCTCCAAGTCTACAGCCTGCCCACAGGCTCAGTGTGGGCCACAAACTAGTTCTGCTTGGTCTGCATGATGGGCTTTCCCGGTGGGCAGACGGTGAAGTGTCTGCCTGCAATGCGCGAGACCCAGGTTTGATCCCTGGGTTGGGAAGACACCCTGGAGAAGGATATGGCAACCCACTCCAGTCCTCTTGCCTGGAAAACTTGCATGGACTGAGGAGCCTGGTAGGCTACAGTCCATGGGGGTTGCAAAGAGTCGGATATGACTGAGTGACTTCACTTTCTTTTCTTTCAGGATGTGTAAAAATTTTAAGAGTTCTCCTTCCCCTTCTCCCAATGAGGTAGATCACTTACCTCCCTTGAGATGATTCTCAAATTTCATTCAACTAGTTTTTCTCCCACTATTTATAAAACATGATTTTCATGTGTTTTAATCAAAGCCAAGAAATACACGTGCCATGATTTCAATCTTAGGAGATCAAGGAGGCTCGCAACCAGATAGTCCCCCAAAATAGTTTGGTGTCCCAGAGAGGAAGTAAGTGATTGCTATAATTAGGAATGAGTGGAGGATCATGGTTAATTTAGTGAAGGAGGGAGACTGTATATGTGACGCACACAAGTCGTGTCCGACCTCTTGTGCCCCATGCACTGTAGCCCACCAGGCTCCTCTCTCCATGGGATTCTCCAGGCAAGAACACTGGAGTGGGTTGCCATCTCCTTCTCCAGGGGGTCTTCCTGACCCAGGAATGCAATCCGGGTCTCCTGCTTGGCAGGTGGATTCTTCACTACTGAGCCACCTGGGAGGCCCTATGGTATATGTGGGCTGGAAATAAAGAGAAGTCTTAGATGAAGAAATAGCATGTACAAAGGTCTGGGTGTATGAGGGAGAAAATCTAAGTATACAGCTATAGTATGTAGCTATAACATAATAACTATAATACACTTATATTATATATACTTAGTTATATATTTCCTCCCCTGCACCAGCCTATTTTTAACTGTGACAGTTACTTGTGATAAGCTAAAAAGATTTTCCAAACCAAAAAGTCCAATGAATATTTCCTGTATTATTCTCAACTTTCATGCATTGGAGAAGGAAATGGCAACCCACTCCAATGTTCTTGCCTGGAGAATCCCAGGGACAGAGGAGCTTGATGGGCTGCTGTCTATGGGGTCGCACAGAGTCAGACATGACTGAAGCAACTTAGCAGCAGCAGCATTCTCAACTATTTAATAACTTCATTCGCATGATAGCACATACCTGCTTTTTCTGCATTTACAAGAATGCCTCATCTTCTACCATTCACTGGAGTGGGGTCCACTAACTGCTGTAAAATGGCAACAACAAAAGATACGCTAGCTTTCCATGAGCTCTTTCTTCTGAGGAAACTTTATCTCTTAAGGATAGTAAATCTGTATTTTGTTGAAAGATGTACTTGGTAAGTTAACTGATGCTACTGAGACAATAAAATAGAAGCTGATGGATTTACACTTTATAAGTCTGAGATATGAAGCAATAATTTTATAAAATCAGCAATTTGGAGGGCTGAGAAAGTGGGTGAGGACAAGTCCATCTCCCCACAACTACAGTAGTTTGTGTGTGTGAGCGTGTGTGTGCACACACATGCATGCATGCATGCAACACTGGTATCAATGAGCAGCAACTTGGCATGTTTATCGTGAGATAATCACACCCCTAGAGGTTTAGAAGCACTCAGCTGAACCTTGTGCCGCTCAACACACTTGGGGTGTCATTATCTCATGATAACCATACTCCCTGTCAAGGCTTATTGCTTAATTAGAGGTTACAAAGGTGATAAGACTAAAAGAAATCAGATGAACATTACCTAAGATGAATGATACCTTAATCAAGTTAAACCTGGTGGCTGAAGGAAGCATGATGAACAAACACAAACACCGAGTTACATGTTATTTTTAGAGAAATTTGTTAATAATAAATGAGGAGAAACCTAACCTGCGTCCACAGATTACTTGGACTGCATTTGCCAAGAGACAGGACGTTTATGATCAATAATTTAAATTGTGTTTCCATGCAGTATGTAAAATGTTCAAAAGATGAATGACAACAGGAAATTTAACTTTAACCTAAGATACCCAGTTTATGGACGATAGTGATGCATCATAGTCCAAATACAGAATTTAGGTATGAAGTCTGCAAGGACACCGATCAATAACACCCAGGCTGTGTTAAGATTTTAACATATTAACCTGAAGCCAAAGAGGAAAAATAATGTGATATGTCCCTTCCTATTTTTTTTCCCTACTACAGCTTAAAATAATCAGACATCACAGTACCAAATGCTCTAAAAACCATGTCCAAATATTTAACTTTCATTCTTTTGTTCTATTTTTATAAACAACTGCCATCTTTGTGGACAGAATACAGCTCCAAATACAGTGCTCTTGAAGCTGCTTTCCAATTCGCTGTGAAACATCAATTATCTTTATCAAATAACAGCATCTCATCTCAGTCCATTATCAAGATGGAGTCTTATTTTAGCTGGACTGAAGCCCTATCTGTATATCAGGGGCTGGCCGCAGTGGCAGAGTGTGAGTGAAAGGCTGTGAAATAATCAATAATAATCATCAAATTGTGGTCGAAAGGTTGTGAGGATGGAAGTTTTTGATGAAACCTCACTTTCTTGGTTTTTTTTTTTTTGGATGCTGATGATAAAGCTTAACCTTTGCAATACCTGATGACTATGACTCAGAAGAGGCTTTATGTACATTTTAAAGTGGTTCTGAAGGTCCAAAGACACACAGATACTTAAGTGGGGGCACAAACCTTGTGCTGTGGAAAACCATCAGGTGGGAGGGCTCAAAACCATGGTGACCAGAGTTGTAAACTGGATACTTGCCTCCCACACAGAGAACTCAAACGGACAGACTGTGGCTCTGAAATCCATGTACGGCAAAGTCGGCTTTGAAAGAACAATGCTTGCATAACAATGGGCCAGATGTACCTGTTAATTATCCCAGAGGTGAATGAAATGTTGTCAAGCCTCAGTACCTAGATTTGAAAAGGTTTTAGGATGGCTATTGGCATCTCCTGTCCTAGAAGTTCATGAGGTGTGGCATGGAGAATCACAAAGAAGAACTCATTTTTTAATTTAAAAGAAAACATTAATTTGATGGAATGAGACGTGAAATGCCTTTCTGTCTGATTTTTCTGTCCTTGGGTTCAATTTACACCACCTAGACATAAATCAGAAATAAATTAGCTGAGAAACAACCAGACTCCAACAAGAGACAATTTTGTTGCCCAGGTTTTATGTAGATCCATTAAGTCTTCCCAGATAACTAAGAAGAAAGATTGTACATGATTTCTTCTAACTTGTGACCCCATCGGAAGTTGAAATGTACAATGGAGGAGATTTTGACAATAGCAAATTAGAAATATGGAAATTAAATACAACCAGATGCTTCAAAAAACCATCATGCACTGTAGTAATAAATCATGGAACACTCTTGGTGACATATTTCAAAACTCACTTTTGAAACTGAGTATCACAGCAACATATCAAGCCTAATGTGAACACAGAATATGCTTTTCATTAGCACAGTATTTTAAAACTATAGTTTTGCACTCATAATGCAAAGTTTCATGTTAACAATATACGTAAAGCTAGTGTTGGTTGTAAGACAATAAAAATATAAGAGTGTGTGTGAAATCTTGCTGTAGAGATACCCATTAAACTACACAAGGCAGAATCCTAACATCGCCACGCTTTACCCCATAAACAATAAACGTTCTCCAGAAACATCACGGCGTTCTTGGGCTGAGTCAGTCGGCTCTCGGGGCTGAGCGGCAATAAGGTAGTATGTTTTATTACGAGTGTCATGGAGACGGTGTGAAAAATCAAGAGCCACAGGCAGGCAGCAACAGTGGGTCAATGGTGCTCCCAGAGACACTGTGCAGATAATCAACAGCAAGGCCCGAGGTTCTCTCCGCGGCGCACACAGCTGAAGGGCAAATCAATACAGCCCGGGGTGGAGGCGGGGGGGGGCCTCTGCCCAGCTCCACTTCCCACGATGCACTGCGGCGACTCCGGGACCAACACCCCCAACTGGAAATAGAGCGAACTGGCCGGGCAGCGGAACAACTAACCAACCTTTCATGTAATCACAAATTCACCCTTCCAATAGGATTCCAAAAAAAAAAAAAAAAAAAAAAATCCAAACTTAACAGTCTGCCTAAAAATAAAATCACAGCCTGGAAAGAAAATGCTACCTAAACGAGGGCCAGGATAGAATCACATATATATGAAAAGGGCAAACCTGAGCTTATGAATTATTTGCTTAAAATCCTAACATGAAAGCTTAATCAGGATTTTTGTGAATGAAGAATTCTACATCAGGAGGCTTTTGTTCCTTAACTTTGGGGCCCAGTATTGACAATGGTCAAGCAGTACTATCGATTGGAAGAGTAGACAAAAAGTAAAACTAAATTTAGGAATTCATAAATTACATTTGAATTACTTGAATTGTTCCCCAAAATGGAACATAACATTTTAATGCATCTTACTGGTTATGAGGGCAACATTTTGTCGACAGTTTTTGTACTTGACACCTTGTTAAATACATGATGCTAATATTTCACATTTTCCAGTAAAAATTTATGGGTAGGAATATGTTGATTTATTATTTCTAAAGAAAAAGGTGATTCATCACATCCATCATTCTGTTAATCATTAGGTGTTATTTCTAAGTTAGTATGGATAGCCATCTCTCTTGAAATGTGAAGAAAATGTGCTGGAAGAAAAAGAACAGCGGAAAACATCTTAAGGTTTATTTCTTATTTTTCAAAATTAAAGTTTTTTTTCCCAAGCAGATAAAATAACATCTTTAAGGACCAAAATGTACAGTAGATCAAGCATGAAATATGTAAACACCTCCTCAACCTAATATTATAGGAAGGACTATAGTATGTTCCTACTGTTACAATTTCAAATGAATATTAAAAGCATATTAGAAAAGAAAACAAACAACAATTGCGAAAAATGGCTTGTGGGTGAATTTAGGAAACAAAGCCCTGCTCTTTATGGAATTTTAAAAGAATGTTACCTATTTGTTCAGCCTATTCCTAGGACACTTCCTTGTTTCTTTTTCTTTTATTCACTGACAATTAGTTACGGGTACTAAGGAAAATACTACTATATTGTTTAGCAAGAAGGCGCCAAAATTAACATTATTCTGGCAACACAAGTTGTTTAACTAGAAAGAACATGAATTCAAAACCCACAGTTCCTTTGTTGGTGCTTACTATGTTGTATGAGTAGGAGACCTAAGGGAGTTTTCTGTGTGTGTAATTATTGAAACCTGATGTCTTTAAATTGAACTCAAAGGTTAGCTAGGGAAGAAACTGAGTAGAAACAGTCTGCTATGAACTAAGCATTTACGCCTAGTAAGTTGGTACAACATGGTTAAAAGCAGATTTCCATTTTTGAAAAGTTATATTATCTGGTCACCATGACAACAAAATTGAAGTACCATAGCAAGCCTCAGAAAAGCATCTGCCTTTAAGAAAGAAGTCTGCTTCTGAAAATAGTTAAGACTCTTTATAAATACTTATTTCATGAAAACGTTAACCTTATGGAAATAATCTAAAGAGTAACTGGTGAAAATAGAAACTGTCTTTCATCACCAAATAAGATGGGTCAGACTTAGATGCCACCGATAATAGGAGATCTGAAATGAAAGGCAATAATATCAGCGGTCGTTAAAAAGCGGTTTTCCTATGGGATCCCTCATTGTCCCTTCTCATATACCTATTATTAGAGAATCTGTGTTGACCTATTTAATTTAAGACCTTCCACCTCTTTGTCAAATCCGGTTGGGATCAGCTTGCCTAAGTCCTGCTGTCGTCCAGTGACTGCCGGGTGTGTGACATGACAGCTGGCTGCTTTGCATATCTCTCTCCTATTGGCTGAGGCAACTGTGGAGGCAGTGAGACACTCAGAGACAAAGATTTCAGATGCTCCCTCGTTCTGAAAATTAGGAACATTTCTTATGTGCTCAGAGAGCATCCCCACAACCCCAGACGCTATACATCAGGGTAGTGCTTTTTCCCACCAAACATGAGCAGTAGTTGAGGATAATTTAAAATGTACTCCTATGGACACACGGCTCACAGATTAAAAACCCCTCGATTCTAATTGTGTTTAGAGGCTTTGGTGTTTGGTGGGATTTTTTTAACATCCCATAACCACATGATCAATCCAGGTGATTTAAAATCAATGCCAAAGCCAGAGAAAGGCTGTTGTAAGCAGCTCTCTATTTGCTTTATGGAAAAAGTGAAAGACTAGAGTAATGCTTTCTTCAGTGAAAGGGCTAAATGATAGGAAAATAGTTTCAAGCCATGAGGCCAGTTGCATTTCCTTAATGGAAATTCAGATATGCAAACCGAATGCAAACTTCTGTCTTGTCCTGAGAAAGTGAAGAGAAAGCCTCTAAAAACAGTGCTCATCAAAACTGATACTTCTTTCTTGATAACATGAAAAGAATGCTTTGGCCAGGATATATTTGTACCTAATATAAATATAGCTGATGAGTCAAATATATATGATGCATAGATAGCTAAATAGTACTCTGGGATATGTCCTTTAATCCTGGAAGTACTGGATTATTGAGTAATTTCATTTAAGAATATTCAGAAGCTGAGTGCTTCTGAAATCCAACAGATTTGCAAGTAATACATATTTTTGAAATCCCTGGATAAGTGACTTATTAAAGTCAGGAATGAAGGCATTGCTTTTTGTCTTAGGCTGTGATTTCAAAGATCTCTCTTGCTGACTCCTGCATTACTCTAATTAGCACAGACGGAAAGCTGCTGGGATTCTTTGAGTTGGCACTGAGTTGATGTTATAATGGCTCAGAATAATAGTGCCACCACATTTCAGTACACAGACAACACGCAGGCGTCTTCTTCACGGCCAGTCCCAAACAGCATCCTTCATATTCACTTTAAACCCCTGTGTACTGCTGAATGTTCTACTTGGGTAAACTCTTGAGTCAGGTGTTCACCCTGTGGAGGTCAAATATCCTACAGATTATTTTAAAATAATTTTAAAATATATTAAAATAAATTATTTTAAAATAATTTTAAAATATATTAAAATAAATTATTTTAAAATATATTTTGAAAAAGCAACTCTCTTGAGACCACATTTATACCTAGTTGCCTCTCCTTTCTCTCTCATTAAGGAATGGTATACACAAGTCTGCCTGCTCTGCGGCTTCTAGATCTGATGGCCTTCTCTTAATTTTTATCTTTCTTGACCTTCTGGCAGCATTTCTTTCATGAGACATTCTCCTCTTTGTTACCCACGGTCTTCTGATTTTCTTCATGTCTCCAAACCATCCAGTCTCTTATTTCTGTGAATGTATCTGTCATCTCATCTCTAAATGTGCAACTTTTAAGGGATCTGTCCCCACCCCTTTCTCTTCTTACCATATACTCATCCACTGTTATGGCTCTGAATACATTAACAGGCCAATGATGTCTAAATGATCATCTCCAAAGACAAGCATGCAGTTTCATATTTGACAGTGCCATATGAATGTTCACAGGCACCTCAAAGTTAACATCAAAAACTAAGTGATTAATTCTCCACCACACTCATTCAGGAAATCTGTTCCACTTTCAGTACTTCCCATCTATTCAGTTGCTCACATCAAAAACTTGAGAATTATCCTTAGCATCTCATTCTTTCAATAACCATGCTGGATTCATCACAAGTTCAGTTTTATCTTCAAATTCATCTCAAATCAGCCCATTTCTCTCTCACCTGGAATACTTTTGGAAGAACCTTGTCACTAACTGGTCTTCCTATTTCCACTTTCGTCTTCCTTCAATCCATTCTCCATACAACAGGTCAGTCTGATCAAGCCTCTAATTTAGAACCCTTAATAGTTTTCCACTGCATTAAGGATAATATCAAGCTTTCTCATCATAACTCAGGGGCCTCTGTGACCCAGCCGCAGCCCACCTCTCCAGTCATGTCTCTCGCTGCTTTGCTATAAAGTCTCTCTTTGGCGCTTAACTTTTTCTAGTATATTATTAAGGACACATTGACAAACTGAATGCTTAGAAGTTTCCTTAAATATGTAAGTGTCTGACATTCTGGCAATATCTCTGGACTCACAACTTGGAAAAGAAAGGCAGCTCTCGCGTGTCTCTGGAGGAAGCGTCAGTTCCCTCATAGGCATCAGACAGAAAGACATCATCTCAGCAGTGAGTAGCACTAGCAGCCTGGAATGCGAAGTCAGGTGGGCCTTAGAAAGCATCACTACAAACAAAGCTAGTGGAGGTGATGGAATTCCAGTTGAACTATTTCAAATCCTAAAAGATGATGCTGTGAAAGTGCTGCACTCAATATGTCAGCACATTTAGAAAACTCAGCAGTGGCCACAGGACTCAAAAGGTCAGTTTTCATTCCAATCCCAAAGAAGGGCAATGCCAAAGAATGCTCAAACTGCCACACAACTGCACTCATCTCACATGCTAGCAAAGTAACGCTCAAAATTCTCCAGGCCAGGCTTCAACAGTATGTGAATTGTGAATGTCCAGATGTTCAAGCTGTATTTAAAAAAGGCAGAGGAACCAGAGATAAAATTGCCAACATCCACTGGATCACGGAAAAAGCAAAAGAGTTCCAGAAAAACATCTACTTTTGCTCCACTGACTACTCCAAAGCCTTTGACTGCGTGAATCACAACCAACTGGAAAATTCTGAAAGAGATGGGAATACCAGACCACCTGACCTGCCTCCTGAGAAATCTGTATGCAGGTCAGGAAGCAACAGTTAGAACTGGACATGGAACAACAGACTGATTCCAAATTGAGAAATGAGTACATCAAGGCTGTATACTGTCACCCTGCTTTGCCGGGGTCCAGCCCCGGTGGATCCAGGGTGATTCGAAGGGGAGATGGATAGGCGAGGAAAAAAACTTATTTATTAATTAATATAAGATGAGATTAAGAAGGAATAGTGTAGTTGGAAAATTAAGTGGAGAAAAGAGGCTGAATAATTTGGTTTACGTGGAAAACCAATAAAGTTCCAGACAAGGAACTTGCACCATCTACGTTGGGCCACCGGTGTCCATTTAAATATCAGAGAGTGCCCCGCCTTGGGCTCTCTCTCTTACGGATCTTAGAAGCCAGGACAAGTAAGTAGACATGGCGAACCTCCATGCCTCAGATGGGAATTCAGCCTGAAATTAGAGTAAAGAGGAGACACGAGGGAAGCCAGTCCTTCCAATGACTAGCCCAGGCCTCTATTGTCTAGAAAGGCCTTTTATACCTTTTTGATTGTACATAGAGATCAATGGGTAATACAAAATTATGCAGCGTTAGCAGCCCAGACTCTTATCAAAACCAGGCTCTTCTCTCTGCATACCTAGTTATATACACAAGTCTTAGGTGATTTATATCATCTTCCGGCCAAAAGGGCCAATTAACATTTTACAGCCTTTTTCTGATAAGGGTTTGTTAACCAGAAGGCTTATTTGTGTTGATCTTCCCAAAGTCTGGTGCCACTCTCAGAAAGCACTAAATAAAGTTACATTCTTAATAGCAAAGATATAGCAACTTATAACAAGTAAAAGGAGTACAGTGATTTACAATAAAAGAAAATTAATTAACTCAAAAGCCTAGTGTTGCTAACATCAAAACTACTATATATCTTTTTCCATATCCAATTTACATTGATTAACATCCTCCCAGGTGCCTAAAAGATAAAGAATATGGAGGCCTGGCAGCAATCATTGAGTCAACAGTGAAAACCCGTCACCAATATGATTTTTAACTCTTTAGAAAAGGCTCTGTATCTTTAAAATGCTTTTAAGCTTTGTGCCTCTCGGGTTGGGGGGCTGTAAGCAATTCACAAGCTCTAAGAGTTCGGGGAACCTGTTAGGCAAGCTAGAGAGTTATCAGAGGGGGTTTAACTGAAACATCCCTTTCAAATGCAGAAGACTAAAGTCCTGAGCTGATTTTTTTCCAAAGTGTGTCAGAAGTGTGGAAAAGCAGGCAGATTCTTATTTTTGGGGGTACATGCTCAGGAAATACCAGGGGGAAAACCTGAGGTCTGATTTAGCCTTGCCATCAGAGCTCTGCTGCATGACCTTGTCACAGGTGGAATTCCTCACGCTGGCTTCCGGCACTGCTTATTTAGCTTATATGCAGAGTACATCATGCGAAACGCAGGGCTGGATGAAACACAAGCTGGAATCAAGACTGCCAGGATAAATATCAATAACCTCAGATATGCAGATGACACTACCATTATGGTAGAAAGCGAAGAGGAACAAAAGAGCCTCTTGATGAAAGTGAAAGAGGAGAGTGAAAAATCTGGCTTAAAACTCAGCATTCAGAAAACTAAGATCATGGCATCTGGTCCCACCACTTCATGGCAAATAGATGGGGAAACAATGGAAACAATTAGGGATTACTTTTTTGGGCTCCAAAATCACAACAGATGGTGACTGCAGCCATGAAATTAAAAGACACTTGCTCCTTGGAAGAAAAGCTATTACCAGCCCAGACTGCATATTAAAAAGCAGAGACATTACTTTGCCAACAAAAGTCCTTCTAGTCAAAGCTATGGTTTTTCCAGTAGTCATGTATGGATGTGAGAGTTGGACTATAAAGAAACATGAGCACCAAAGAATTGATGCTTTTGAACTGTGGTGTTGGAGAAGACTCTTGACAGTCTCTTGGACTGCAAGGAGATCCAAACAGTCCATCCTAAAGGAAATCAGCCCTGAATATTCATTGGAAGGACTGATGCTGAAGCTCAAACTCCAATACTTTGGCTACCTAATGCAAAGAACTGACTCATTTGAAAAGACATTGATGCTGGGAAAGATTGAAGGCGGGAGGAGAACGGGACAACAGAGGATGAGATGGTTGGATGGCACCACTGACATGATGGACCTGAGTTTGAGTAAACTCCAGGAGTTGGTGATGGACAGGGAGGCCCGCTGTGCTACAGCCCATGCGGTTGCAAAGAGTTGGACACGACTGAGTGACTGGACTGAACCGAACTGAACTGAGCACTAATGCAGGAGTTGGTACACAGCAAATACTTGAAATTTATTAACTTAATAAATAATCTGAACAGATGCTATAGCAAGACAAAAGACCCTACCATATTGTGAGAGAGATCCAGAAAGAGCGAAATCTTGAATTGTTCACTGGATCTGAGTAGTTGGAGAAAACTCCTGATTAGGGACAAAGCTAGAACAGGTTAACAAGACACAGGTGACTTCCATAAGCAACTTTCCTGTTAATGATTTTATCTGGCAGAGATACCCTCCTCCTGTTGTAATTTGAAGAAAAGTCATCAGAAAGGGGACTCTGGAGAGAAAAGGAGGCTGAATGTATACTCAACAGTAGTTCCTTAAAGCTCTGTTAGAATGGGTTAACATACAAGGAAAATTCTCAAGTGCAGTATGAAAATCTAGGTATTCTGGCCTCAACTCAGCTCAGCACAGTCAGAGAAATTTCTGCATAGAAAGGAATAACTAAGACCTTGTAAACTAAAATTTTATGATTTTATGCAATATTTCAAAGCAAATCTAGTGTTGTATAGACTATGATTACAAATACCTACAAATAGTTATACATGTGAGTAAGTAATGTATAAAGGTAAGAACTCTGTTGGCGGTGGGGGGTTACAATGGGTTTTCTCCCCTAAACCTACCTTTCCTCCACATTTCTGTACTGCTTTCTCAATGGTAATACCCCCCCAACCCCCGCACCGATCAAGTTCCACTCATCTTAAGGCTCCATTTTAGTCTATATGATTCTAGATCTAATGCAAACTATTTTTCCTCATTTAAAAATCATTTGATTTTCTAAACCATGGGGACTAAAATTCAAACTGTTTATCTCTCACATAATCTGTTCTTTTGTTTGGTAAACCCACAGTTTCTCAACTCCAATTTGCCTGAGAATTATCTGGAAGTACCTTATTAAAGTCTGGGTCATTTTCTCAGAGATTCTAATTCAGAAGGGCTGAGGCAGGAGGAATCTCTTTTGAAATTTTCTACACAACTCTGACATGCAGCCTCATTTGGAAAGAACAACATTCAATGCCCAGTTTGTTGTTGTTGTTGTTCAGCCGTTGTGTCCAATTCTTTGCGACCCTAGGGACTGTAGCCCGCCAGGCTCCTTTGTGCATGGAATTTTCCAGGCAAGAATACTGTTGCCATTTCCTTCTCCAGGGGATCTTCCTGGATTAGGGCTCAAACCTGCATCTCCTGCACTGGAAGGTGGATTCTTTCCATTGAGTCACCAGGGAAGCCCTTAAATGCCCAGTGACTTTCTGTAAAAGGAACTTGTAGACAGATAGACCCATCCATGGAGTACTAAACACAAATATCAATATATTATCCTGCAAAAATTACTGGCTTAGTATTACAATAATTATTTCCCCTTGTATGAAATTTGCAATTTTCAAAGCCCTTTAATATCCTTCTGTAAAATAACTCATCTTTCTAGCCTTAGAAATAAAGATTTCTTTCAGCCTAAAAAAATAGTGTGTACCTGATATACAGTAATACAAAAGCAAAAACAATACCCAGTTGTGGATGTGACTGCTGATGTAAGTAAAGTCCGATGCTATAAAGAGCAATATTGCATAGGAACCTGGAATGTTTGGTCCAAGAATCAAGCAAATTAAAAGTGGTCAAACAAGATGGCAAGAGTGAACATCGACATTCTAGGAATCAGTGAACTAAAATGGACTGGAATGGGTGAATTTAACTCAGATGACTGTTATATCTACTACGGTTGGCAAGAATCCTTTGGAAGAAATGGAGTAGCCATCATGGTCAACAAAACAGTCCAAAATGCAGTACTTGGATGCAATCTCAAAAACAACAGAATGATCTCTGTTCATTTCCAAGGCAAACCATTCAATATCACGGGAATCCAAGTCTATGTCCCGACCAGTAATGCTGAAGAAGCTGAGGCTGAACAGTTTTATGAAGACCTACAAGACCTTTTAGAACTAACACCAAAAAAGATGTCCTTTTCTTTATAGGGGACTGGAATGCAAAAGTAGGAAGTCAAGAAACACCTGGAGTAACAGGTAAATTTGGTCTTGGAGTACAAAATGAAGCAGGTCAAAGGCTAACAAGAGTTTTGCCGAAAGAACACACTGGTTATAGCAAACACCCTCTTCAAACAACACAAGAGAAGACTCTACACATGGACATCACCAGATGGTCAATACCAAAATCAGACTGATTATATTCTTTGCAGCCAAAGATGGAGAAGCTCTATACAGTCAGCAAAAATAAGACCGGGAGCTGACTGTGGCTTAGATCATGAACTCCTTATTGCCAAATTCAGACTGAAATTGAAGAAAGTGGGGGAAACCACTAGACCATTCAGGTATAACCTAAATCAAATCCCTTATGATTATTCAGTGGAAGTGAGAAATAGATTCAAGGGATTAGATCTGGGAGAGTGCCTAAAGAACTATAGATGGAGGTTCATGACATTGTACAGGAGACAGGGATCAAGACCATCTCCAAGAAAAAGAAGTATAAAAAGGCCTTACAAATAGCTGAGAAAAGAAGAGACGCTAAAGGCAAAGGAGAAAAGGAAATATATACCCATTTGAATGCAGAGTTCTAAAGAACAGCATGGAGAGATAAGAAAGCCTTTCTCAATGATCAATGCAAAGAAATAGAGGAAAACAACAGAATGGGAAAGACTAAAAATCTCTTCAAGAAAATTAGAGATACCAAGGGAACATTTCATGCAAAGATGGGTACAAAAAAGGACAGAAATGGTATGGATCTAACAGAAGCAGAAGATATTAAGAAGAGGTGGCAAGAATACACAGAAGAACTGTACAAAAAGATCTTCATGACCCAGATAACCACAATGGTGTGATCACTCACCTAGAGCCAGACATCCTGGAATGTGAAGTCAAGTGGGGCTTAGGAAGATCACTACAAACAAAGCTAGTGGAGGTGATGGAATTCCAGTTGAACTATTCCAAATCCTAAAAGATGATGCTGTGAAAGTGTTGCACTCAATGTGCCAGCAAATTTGGAAAACTCAGCAGTGGCCACAGGACTGGAAAAGGTCAGTTTTCATTCCAATACCAAAAAAGGCAATGCCAAAGAATCCTCAAACTACCACACAATTGCACTCATCTCACATGCTAACAAAGTAATGCTCAACATTCTCTAAGTCAAGCTTCAACAGTATGTGAACCATAAACATCCAGATGTTCAAGCTGGATTTAGAAAAGGCAGAGGAACCAGAGATCAAATTGCCAACATCAGTTGGATCATCAAAAGAAGCAAGAGAGTTCCAGAAAAACATCTACTTTTGCTCCACTGACCACTCCAAAGCCTTTGACTGCGTGAATCACAACAAACTGTGGAAAATCCCAGAAGAGATGGGAATACCAGACCACCTGACCTGCCTCCTGAGAAATCTGTATGCAGGTCAACAAGCAATAGTTTAGAATGGACATGAAACAACAGACTGGTTCCAAATTGGGAAAAGAGTACATCAAGGCTGTATATTGTCACCCTGCTTATTTAACTTATATGCAGAGTACATCATGCAAAATGCCAGACTGGACAAAGTACAAGCTGGAATCAAGATTGACAGGAGAAATATCAATAACCTCTGATATGCAGATGATACCATGCTTATGGCAGAAAGTGAAGAAGAACTAAAAAGCCTCTTGATGAAAGTGAAAGAGGAGAGGGAAAAAACTGGCTTAAAACTCAACATTCAGAAAACTAAGATCATGGCATTCGGTCCCATCACTTCACAGCAAATAGATGGGAAACAATGTAAACAGTGACAGACTTTATTTTCTTGGGCTCCAAAAATCACGACAGATGGTGACTGCAGCCATGAAATTAAAAGATACTTGCTCCTCGGAAGAAATGCTATAACCTACCTAGACTGCATATTAAAAAGCAGAGACATTACTTTGCCAACAAAGATCTGTCTAGTCAAAGCTATGGTTTTTCCAGTAGTCATGTATGGATATGACAGTTGAACTGTAAAGAAAGCTGAGTGCCGAAGAATTGATGCCTTTGAAGTGTGTTGTTGGAGGAGACTCTTGAGAGTCCCTGGGACTGCAAGGAGATCCAACCAGTCCATCCTAAAGGAAATCAGTCCTGAATATTCATTGGAAGAACTGATGCTTAAACTCCAATATTTTGGCTACCTCATGTGAAGAACTGACTCATTGGAAAAGACCCTGATGATGGGAAAAATTGAAGGCAGGAGAATCAGATGACAGAGGATGAGATGGTTGGATGGCATCAACTCGATAGACATGTGTCTGAGCAAGCTCCGGGAGCTGGTGATGAACAGGGAGGCCTGGTGTGCTGCTCTCCATGGGGTTGCAGAGAGTCGGACACGACTGAGTGACTGAACTCAACTGATATACAGTAGGCACTCAGTATATGTTTATTCAGTTAATGAATGAAATAATGGCTACGTGACAAAAAACATGCAACTGTTTTGGGGTAGAATTAACAGGTTTTCAAAAACCAGTCTTATACCTAGTAAACTTAGGCTCACAGAATTTAAGAAATGAACTTAGTAACTGGGTCTCAGACTAAGTTTTCTGACTCCTCGTTTGGTGATCTTCTGTTTAGCTTTCTTCCTGAAATTTGCCAATTAGACTGTGTTGTGTGAAAGATGGCCCACCTGCTGTATTTTGTATTCACACCACTACCGATGAATGACAAATCGCTGCAAGTGTATAATGGCATGTAAGTTGTTACCTTCTTCTTTAACCTCTGTCTACAGTAGAAGCTGTAATTCCAGAGGCCTGATATACATGTCTACAGGTAATAAATCTGTGTGAGTTATAGCTGTATCCTTGCAGATTTACAAGGATAAGTTTTAATTCATGTCTGGCAACATATTTACATAAATTACAGCAATTGGGTAATGATGCCATATGCCGGAATGTTCACCCAGAGAAAGTCAAGAGGCTTACGGCAGCTGGCTTTCTTACGGCTACAAAGGGCTGCCCTCATATATATGAGAAAAAAGCACTGAATTCGGTATTGTGTGCATTATACAGATGTTTTCTTACTCTTGACATTTGTCTGAAAGTAAACTATGCTTCCAGCGCCTCTCACTGCATTAATGAATAGTCTCAATCAAGATGTAACTTTAGGGAAGAGCAGAATTACTTAAACAGTTAAAACATTCAGAGGAGTAAGTGCACATTACTTCTAAGGGTCTACTCTGTCTTCAAGTGCGTCTGCTTAACGCCTCTGAGGCTTAACAGCCCTGAGGCTGGAGCACAAGCTCAGTCAGGCTGGGAGGGGACAGGGACAGTGAGAGTAATCAAGGGCAGGCCTCTCCATCTTGGGTGATGAAGGGAAGGGGCCCTTAGCCTCGGACGGAACACGGCAAGGGACCACAGCCGGATCTCGTGAGCCTTGTCTAGTACGTCAGCATTCCAGTTCACTGTTTCTGTTCCAAGAAAAGGGAAAGCAGGTTCTTCTAAAGTAGTGTTACTATTAGTCTCCTTTGCTGGAACAGAGTTCCCATTAAGAGTTTTGTTCTTACATCAAAAACTCTTTCAAATTCAGAAACTCACAATTGGATGTTAAAGATGACCATGAATCAACCCACCACTACCATTTACTGAGACTGTAACAGTCATGAAACTAAATGTCTTATGTTAGTTTAATTAATCTTTATAAGGGCCTAACATTATGCCCATCATTTCAAGGCGTCAAAGACAGTAGGTGGAAGAGCAGGCCCCAAACCCAGATCTCATCAACCTCCTTTCCTGTTTATCACATCTTATATCACTCCAAGGGCCAGATCACCAAATTCCCTTGGGGAGGAAACATTGGTTGCCTTCCTCAAGCCAAGGTTTTGTGTTCAATAAAGGTGACAGCCTCCACCTCAGGACTGAACTGCCACTAGCCCATTGTAATTTCATACTCTTTGCCAGCAACAGGTTTAAAAATGGGTATGTGATGCAATCTTGACCAACTGAGACATGAGAACAGGCTTTCTCAGATGGCCTTTTTGCCTCTGGATGGTATCCTCTGCACAGGTTGCTGTGCTGTGGCAACATCTTGTACCCTGAAGTGGTCCAGCCAAAGAGACCGATGCTCTGAACATGGTGAAGAAGGGAGGGTCCTTCACGACACCACTGACTGCTCACTTTACCAGCCACCTCTAGGTGTTTTGTTACATGAAATACTAGATCTAAAGTCTCTTTCGTGCCTTCTACTGCTTTGCAGATAAAATATCCTAAATATCAAATCTTTTCCAAAGCTCCATAGTTCCTTTATTTAAAAACTCCCCTCTGTGCCTAAACTGGGCTTCCCTGGTGGCTCAGACAGTAAAGAATCTGCAGTGTAGGAGACCCAGGTTCAATCCCTGGGTGGGGAAGATCCCCTGGAGAAGGGAATGGCCACCCACTCCAGTATTCTTGCCTGGAGAATCCCATGGACAGAGGAGCCTGGTGGGCTACAGTCCATGGGGTCAGACAAAGCGTCAGACATGACTGAGCAAATATACCAGATTTTAAGTATTTTATATATCAAGAGTGGAAATAAAGAATACAAGGTACTGAACCCAGAATAAATTCAGGGCACCGTGATTCTCCTATCTTGTGTTTTTGAATTTTCTGGACTAAGTATATATAGAATCTATAAATATATCTCTCTATAGACACATGTCAATATTCTCATTTTTATATACTGATAGGAAAAATAAAAAGGCTGGGAAGGAAATTAAATGGCATTGAGAAATGTAGATAAAATGTGAATTTTGGGAATCAATGTTTTTAAAAAGATGTTGAAATGCCTGTAATATCTGTTGTGTTTGGAAACAAACTGTTTCACATATTTCCAACTACAGATATTACCAATAATTAATTTTTTTCCTCGGCGTAAAATCTTATATATTACCACTCAAAGTACAACACGGACTTCAGAACACTCAGTGAGTGATGAGGCAGAGAGACGACAGAACAATACACCTGTATGCACTCCGTTAAAATAATTCTTTAAAAAATTTTAAACTTTCAGGGTAAATGATGGTCTAATTGCAAGCATTGTTCTGTATACCTATTTCTCTTCCTAGAGGTTCTTCTCTAAATAGCACTTCATTTTTAACACGGGAAGCTTGTTGGGTAATTCTTCAACAGGGTGTCAGAAAACCATTGTCTTCCTCAACCATTCATCTTATTATCATCCCTGATGCCGTGTTTCTGGTTGTTGCTGCTGAGTGTCATAGGAAACACCTGCCATAAAAGCAGCTGCTGAAAAGAACAGGAAGCAAGCGGCTAAAACGTCGGCCCGACTGAGCGCCGCAGTCAGTTCGCACTGCAGTCTTTGCTGTCATCACATAAGTGCCTTGACGTGTAAGCGTCACAGACTTCTGCTCAGTGGAAACTGTGCCTGAAGCTTCAGAACTCTGCCGTAAAGAAACATCAGTCTTACTGTCCACCAAACCCCGCAGGGCCATTGCTCCTCCTAACTAGAAGTAAAATCTGTTATTTTTAGAGAGAAAAAGACATTGTTCTCCAAACTTCTATTCATGTAAGTGTGTTTGCGGATACTGCTGTCGAGCCTGAACGTTAGTTTCCTTGCAACGTGTACCAACCTTAGGGTGCTCGCCAGAATTCAACGCATTAGGAGAGAATCAGGGCTTCCCTAGTGGCTCAGGCAGTGAAGAATCTGCCTGCAAAGCAGGAGACCAGGGTTCAATCCCTGGGTTGGGAAGATCCCCTGAAGTACAGTCCAGAGTATAAATTCCTTGGAGGGATTTTATAAGAAACAGTTTATATTTATTTATCTTTATCCCTTGCACATAATTCAGTGTCTGATACAGAGAAGAGTTATCATAAAATTATTTTTATTTTTTATAAGTAAAACGAGGCCAGCTGTGGAACTTCATTTCTTTATGAGAAATGACTGCAGTTCAAGAGTCCTCCTGCGGACGTCCCTGGTGGTACAGTACATAAGAATCCACCTGCCAACGATGGGGACACAGGTTCGGTCCCTGGTCTGGGAAGATTCCACTTGCCACGGAGCAACTAAAGCCCGCGTGCCACAGCTGCTGAGCCCATGCTCTGGGGCCTGTGCTGCGCAGTGAGAGCCGCCGCAGCAACGAGAAGCCCACGCACCCCAACCAGAGCGCAGCCCCTGCTTGCCCAACTAGAGAAAGCCCACGCGCAGCAGTGAAGACCCGTGTAGCCATAAACAGATAGATCAGCTTTGAAAAAGAGTAATTCTTTTATTCATAGGAATATTAGGGAGAGTGTGGAAAAGCTAATGCCCACAAACTATGAGAAAGTAGTTTCAAAGCATTTTGGTGATCACACACACAAACCTTTAGCACTATGCATTCAGGAACAGCCCTAAGAAAATCAGACAGACGTAAAACGTTATGGAAGTGAGACTATCTAACACAGCACTGCTGAAAATGGTGAAAATTGAGGGGGAGGGGGGCTGAAATGTTCACTGACAGAGGATGGGCTAACGAATCCCCCCCCACCCCGCGTACTGGAATAGGATGCAGTCATTCAAACAGACTAAAGCAGCCCTGCAAACTCCCCATGCCCAGAACCTAAAATCCTTCACCCCATACGTAGCCCGGTTTTCCTCTCAGCTATTAAGGGCACCACAAACCATCTGGCTGCTCAAGACTCAAATCTATGAATCACCCTTGAGCCCTTCCTTTCTCTCGCCATTGCCTCGCCCGGAATCCCCTAACCCTGCACCCAGCATCTGAACAATCATTAAGACCTGCAGCTGGCTCTGCTTCCAAAACATACCCTGTACGTGCCTGGGTTTCTCCATTGCTCTTGCAACAACCCGAGTTTCAGCTCAGCGGCCATTAATCCTTTTAAATAAAAACGGATCAAACCAGTTCCTCTTTGTAGGATCTAGCCTCAGAAAGAAGCACCAGTGCACAAAGATGCCCACTGTAGCTGTGTTTGTATGAGTCCAGAGCGGGACTTACTCTGAAGAGTTCATCAACATTAGAATAGTAGCTTTATAATGTATTTTATATTCTGTAAAGAACATGTTAGAACAATGGTGTTTGACCAGGAAGTTTAGCTATGATGTACTATT
Organism: Nanger dama; assembly: GCA_917880005.1. Taxonomy (NCBI): domain Eukaryota; kingdom Metazoa; phylum Chordata; class Mammalia; order Artiodactyla; family Bovidae; genus Nanger; species Nanger dama. Next base: position 5,861,673 of record CAKJTW010000029.1, read on the forward strand.
AAGATTTTTTTTTTTTTTGGCTGCAGAATACTGTGTCTATTGTGATTCCAAAGTTTTGAAATAAAGTAACAAATGCCTTCCAAAAGCAAAACAAGAAAAAAAATTGCTAAAAACATCATATATTTCTGACCATGAAGTTATGAAACTAGAAACCAATTACAAGAAGAAAAATGCAAAAAAAAATCATATAATATCATATAATTTCCTGGCATGAAATTCTCTAATGGCAGCCCGTCACACTGAAATAAAATCTGAGATCCCCACCCTGGCCTTCGTGATCGGTCCTGCCTTCCTAGCAACCTCCACCTCAGAGCTCTCTTCCGCTTGCTAACGAAATGAACGCGCTGGACAGCTGTCCTGCTCCCCCAAATTTCCAGTGGTGTTCCCACCTTAGGCGTCGTCCTAATTGCTCCTTGTTCCCACAATGCTCTTCTTGGAGGTTCACACAGTCTTGGGTTAAATGAGCGCCCTCCGCGTGCTCACCCGAGCGCCCACGGCAGGCAGCCGGCCACTCCTCTTATCATCATTCCTCCCGGACACTTTCTTCTGCAGCTTTCTCTCCTCTCATTGAATAGACGCTCCCTGAGGGCAGGAGCCACACTTGCCTACTGACAGTAGGTACCACTTGCTATTATTGAATGAGATATATGGACTCAGAGTGAGTAGGTGAAAACAGCTTGCAGGAAACCCTTAAATTACTGGGGAAGAGGAAGAGAATGCTACTACCTGTATATCTCAGAAACAAGACTCAAAGTGTTTACAATAAATAGCTGAACAGGAATCAGCGCCAAGGGACAGTTACAGTGGGCTTTAACTTTCCACTTTAAATATTTTGTTATTGCTTGAGGTTATTTTATAATGAGTGTGAATTACATTTATAATCTGAAGAGACAATCAATAAATTCCATTCACTTTCCAGAACAAAAGGGAGGTTGATTTGCTCCTTCACCAGCTACATAAGTATCTTCCTTTCCCTAGTTCTCATGAAAAGGCTAATCATTCAAGCACTATATTTGGACTTTTCGGGAGGCGGGGGGGCAAGAAAATTATAGAAATTACTCAATTTTGACTGGCCAGGCATCAGTAGGTCATCATTGTCAATGAAAACAAAATAATTCCTGTAAGAAAATAATCGTTACAGGAAGCTTCAAAGCTGGAAGAGAGAGAAGAAAGAGAAAGTGATGAAGGAAGGAAGGAAGTAACGCCGGGGAACTGCCGCAGCTCACCAGACCCAGAGATGAAGCAGGATTTAGAAATCTTCAGCCAACTCCAAGCCCAGAAAAAGCAGGAAACCACAACCCTTAAGATCCTAACTACAGTTTTCTTTTGAGTTAAAAAGTAGCCATCTAAGCAGCATTAAAAGGCTTGTAATGTATGATAAAGAAGTAAGCTTAGAAAAAAACTGGACTGAATTTCAACAGAGATAAGTAAAGAAAGGATAAAGAATAAATGACATGCAAATGAGAGAATGAGAACGTTCACAGCCATGTCTGTTGAAAGCAAGAGAAACTACAAAGAAAATTATGCCAACAAATTAGAAACTAAAAAAGAATCCTAAGATGACTGACTCACTAACCCCATCCTTTATATCTTAAAAACGATGCTGAAGAAAACAGATGTGGACAATTTCACGGTAATAAAATCCTTGAAAAAAATTCAGTGGGGGCTAATTAATACAAGACTTCAAATATATGCAAACAGGCCAAAAACAGATATGCTGGCAGTTGAGAATAACATATTTAAATATCAGCTTTACTCAGAAAAATTTTAATATAGCAGTAACATGAAAAGTAATATTTGTAATGATTTCAAAAATTACTTAAAAATATATCAGTAGGACAACAGATTAATGCTACGCAAAAATCAGGGTAGATGAAGAATAATCATTAAATATGGTTGGTTGAGGACAGATCAATAAGTATAATCTTAACTTTGTTAAATACTTGGTTTGATATTCAACTCATTCTACGTTTAAGATTAATCAAATTGCTTGGAATAAAGAGCAACAACTACAACAAAATCCTAAAAAGAACTTGTAGTAGATATAGCTAGGACAAAATCATGCACACTTAAGTAAGAGAGAAAAGAAGTTTGAGGTTGATTTTGTCTTATTTAATTAATAACTAAATAATAATTACGATGACATTTTTTAAGCACTTACTGATGTTTGCTTTATATACATATATATATATTTACATTGTGAGGTCTTAAGGTTTATCTTTAAAATTCTCCACAGTTAATGTAATTTCATTGCAATGTAATGCATTTCCAAGTTTATTTTACTATAATATAATCAACACTTACTGAATACTACTTGTTGAGAATTTTACATAAATTACCTTCCTTCTCACAAATACAGGCATTATTTCTACTACCACTATATAGCGAGGAAGCTTCAGTTTAGCAAAGTTAAGATACATTCCCAAGCTTATGAAATGAAGATCAGCTTTAAGTCACACAAGTTTCTCTTTGTTCTTCCCCGATATATTACACTGTACATTTTAAAATTTACTTTCATTTAGTTTTAAGCTTTTGGCGGTACTGCGTGGCTCTCTCTAGCCGCAGCGAGCGGGCCACTCTCTCCGGCTGCGGTGCATGGTCTTCCTGCTGCGGCTTCTCTTGTCGCAGAGCACGGGCTCCAGAGCACGCGGGCTTCAGGGGCTGTGGTGACAGGCTTCGCTGCCCCACGGCGTGTGGGATCTTCCCAGAGCAGGGCTCAAACCCATGTCCCCTGCATTGGAAGTGGGGTCTCAGCCACTGGACCACCAGAGACGCCCTACACTGCTTCAGATCACTTTTCAGTTGAATGAGTTAACTCTTCTTCCTAACTACCTAAGACAGAGGTCAGCGAATTTCTTCTGGAAAGGGCCACACAATAGATGTTTCAGGCTTTGTGGACCATACAGTCTGCTGGCTGCAAACACCCAGTTCTGCCGCTGCAGTGTGACAGCAGCCGCACGCGATCCTTAAACAAATGACCCGGCTGGGTCCCAGTAAAAGCTTTGCTTACTCCAACAGGTGGCAGGCAGATTTGGGCAACAGCCTGCAAACTCAGTATGAGTAAAGTTCATATTCCAGACTGAATGCATATTTAGATGCAGTTTTGTATAATTGCCTGTACTAGATTGAGAAGAAGAGGTCATAAAACTGATCTTTAACAAAGACAGGCGCTAATGCCAAAAGATAAGGGAAACACATTTGACTTTCTGAGTCTATCCCTTGCTAGCCCATCTAGGGACGACAGGGACCCTGTATGCACTGTGCCCCTTTTCCCATTCTTGTGCTCCCACTGGGCCCAAGGACACTGCCTCGCCTCTGGCATCCTGGACAGGCCACGGTGCGTCTTCCCATAGTAGGGGCTCTCATTTAGGTGGCTGCCCCTTATATTTCTACCTAACTGGAATTTACCCCTCGAGCCCAGTGAATTTACTAATTATCCCTTCTCCATCTTTCATGTCATGTCTTATGTCTTTGCTCAACATTAGTAAAATTGTCCCACTCTCTCTGTTCACTGACTCCAACAGCTAATTCAAAAAATATTTGACTGCATTTCTAGTTCAAAATTCCAAGTCCTCTGGTTCACCTCCAAAATACTGCTTCTAAACATGCCAACTATACTCATGTATTCTGTTTCGACTGTTGACTCACTTATTTCAAGCACTACAACATTAATACTATGAAGGAGTTAAGAGGGCCCCTAAGAGCTCGTTGTCACTGGATAAAACTGGTAACTGGCAAGAGCAGTTAAGATTGATTTTAGAGAGTCAGCTTTGTTTTCATGCTCTGAAAGATGAGAGGAAAGGGTAACCTTCCCTTTCACAGTGCACTGGAAGGTAAAGGTTATTCCATCGTACAACACTAATGACAACTGGGATATCAAAATTGAGAAGCTGAGGTAGAAAAATATCATAGGGACACTGAAATGTCGAAATGCAGTAAAATAAGGCACGGAAATACAACGAAGTATGTGTGATGGTACAGATTTTTGTTAAGAAAGAATGTCATTGATTGATGAGCGTTTCTCAAATAATTTTATTAAAAGGAATAAGATATTCAAAGTAGTCACGCTTTTTGCATGCTGATTAAGGTCAGCGCTGAGACCACGCAGGAGGGGACCCGTCAGGAGGTGTGTGCTCAGGGCAGCCTGCGCCTTCCTCATCAGCTCTTTATCGTGGTTCTTCCTTCATGCCTCTGGGTGTTACGTTAAGGCCTTGCTCTCCCCTCTGTTGGTGGCAATGGTGTCCTCTCTATGGTTTCCTCACTTTAATTTTAAGGAAGCTTGAAAAGATCACCTTGTTCGACTTTTTTTTTTGTCTTCATCTTGTTGATGCTTGTGGCGTATTTCTCTTAAGCTGGCTAATAATAATATACAGTTGGCCCCTGAACAACAGGGGCTTGAACTGCGTGGGTCCACTCACACTTGGATTTCTAGTCCTTATCACAGCTCTGTACCATCCAGCATTGTCTGAATCCCCAGATGCAGAACCAGGGATACGGAAGGTCAACTCTAAGTTACATGTGGGGCCTCCCTGGTGGTGCAGATGGTAAAGAATCTGCCTGCAGTACAGGAGACCCGGATTTGATCCCTGGGTTGAGAAGATTCCACGGGAAGGCAACACTACCCACCCCAGTATTCTTGCCTGGAGAAACCCATGGACAGAGGAGCCTGGACAGATAATCCATGCGGTCGCAAAGAGTCGGACATGACTGACTCTACAACCACCACCGCATCGCTGCGTCACTAACCCTGGCGACGTCCAGGGTCAACTGAACTCCAATATTTAACAACTGATTCTGAAACTGATGCTTGGAGACCCTGTCTCTCAAGAGGAAAACGTTATAGGCAATGTGTAACTTGATTTTTAAAGCAAGTATTCAGACCGGTTTCATTGCTTAAAGTGAGAGCTCAGAGTAAAGCAATGCACCCACCAACAAAGAGTTAAGCTTAAAAAAAAATCACACGAAAGAAACTCAATAGTTAATCAGTGTGGCAAATGGTACACACTCACAGGAAACCCACAATGGACACTCACGCCTCAGGGCCTCTGAGAAGGGCTGCATAAAGAAACGTGCTAAATCTGAATGATACCCCCTACACTGGTCTGACCCCTGAAACTTTTACCGCCAATCTGCTACCATCTCTCAGATCTATTTTATGGAAAGCTGCCAGAGAAGCTTTTGGGGAACTAATTAATAGCTTATTAAGCACAAGAGGCAATTTAAAATTCAGCTACATGATGTAGTCATATTCCTTCTGAAAATTCCTAATACAGTTGAATATATCAATCTATTATGGTTGAATACAATTTCCAATATGATTGAATATATCAGCATTGATAATTGCTACAGTGGAAGACAAGGGATAACGACTTGGGATTATTTATCAGTGAACATTATAAATGACCACGATCAGGTAGCTTTGTTAGCTAGATCAACCTACTAGCTTTGTTTTTGCCATTAACCAACAAGGTGACTCTGAGATAAAGAGACTGATCACTTCGACATCGAGTAGGGCTAGACGTGCTCCATCTACCCAAGTGGCACATCTGGAGAACCGAGTGGTCAAGATGAAGACCCAGAGGAACTTCTCATCAATAATAAAGCTGTATAAAAGCATAGGAAGTTATCAAAGCACAAAAAGGAATATATTATTTCAAACAGAGCCTTGGCTTCCTTCTTCCAGAACCATACCAAATGCCTTTCTTGAACTGAGTAGAATACTGTCCTCAAATTGCTAAAGTTCTCATTTTACTTAGAAAGCAAATTTTCTTTTAGCCATTAATCATGATAATGTATCATCACATTTTTTTCCCCCACAAAACACATGATAAGAATAAGAAAATCAGAAAACTGTGTTTAAAGGAAGAAAAGATTTATTGCAAAGGGGTTTGTGAGTAGTACCACCTTACTCAGGGCCCTGTGACGAGCTAGTCTGCGGCGGCCCTTCATTCCCAGTGAATAAAGACAGTAGGGCTCTATATTCTCTGAGTCCTTCATTAAACTATTGATCCCTTTCGCATTATCCATAATGTTCCCACAGCTCAGCACGTCAACTGGTGAAGTGCTGGTCTCTCACTCCTTTCAATAACCTGCGGACTTTATGGAGAGGAAGTCACAATGATTTATTTACCTGACATTTTCCAGTCCGAATGTCGTACAGGGCCACTGAACCGTGGCGAGCTCCAACGGCTATTCTGTGATTCCGCTCATAATAGCTGACCATGTAGAACCTGGATTGAACATTTAAACAACAGCGAAAATGAAAAAACAGGTGAGATGACCTGCACGTCGAAGTGGCTAGCAACACACTCTGAAGATTAAAGCCAGTTCCGATAAATAGTTAAATAAGTGCACCCATAATTAATAGGTGGAGCTTTTTCAAAAGGTTTCATCGTGGCAATTCTTAAAATCAGCTGAAAGAAAAATGATGCAGAATACCACTTAGGCCTGTTAATGATTATTTTCAGTAGAAAACAACTTTATAATTACAAACATCCTTAATTTTGAAATAAGAAGTAAGGGTCAAAACCAAAAAGATTAAACATGAAAACTCAGTTTTGCTACAGTGACTATTATGCAAATATTTCTATTCAAACAGAAATAGAAAAGATGAAAAGGCTTACATATTCAATCTAATTATGCTTTCATGGTTTATTATGGTATTAAGGAATGAAAAATATTTTTAGCAGAACAATAATAAAAACCAGCACATTAAACATGTTATACCTAAATGTTCATATCAGTAAACTGAAATGAAATTAGAAAGTTATTCACCAAAAAAGTTGGCAAATTTTCTAGAGTTTCCACATTTATCAGTTTATCCAAATGATAACTGTGCCTATTTGTAACATAAATAAGCATATTTGGTGATTTGGCATTGCATGAAAATAGGATTTAGGGAGGATGCTTTGAAGGTTCTAAGAGGTTGATTTACTTTTATTTATTTTTCTGGATTAATTTTCATGATTTGATTAAGTATTTGAATTCCTGATCTTTGCTTTGTCATGATTTAATAGCCATACAGCTAGAGCCTGGGAAGGCAAGAATAAAAATTAGACATGTAAATAAGGTATGCTTTGATGTCCCTAAAGAGTTTTGAGTATGTCTTTCCATTATCCAGTCCTGCTGTCTCAGTGAGAATTACCCAGATAAATTAGTGGCCTACTCTCAATATTTGAGGACATTACACCAATTTTACTATATATTCCTTTCCTTTTTTCTCTTTGATTCTCTGCTACCAATCTAAATTTTCTGTTATTTTTTTTTAAAACACAGGAGGGAGAGGAAAAACAGACGACAGAAAAGAAGCAGCATTTCTCTAATTCTTTCTTGAGATTGATACAGAGTTAAAAAACAAATAAACTAGTAGGGGACTGGACTCCATTTCTGAAATTCTAGTAAAAGGCTGAGAGAGAGAGGAGAGGGGAGATATCTGTGATCATTCAGACACCAGGGAGAGTCTGACAAGCCACTTCGGTGTTATCAGACTTTATGGCATTCACACATATTTTATAAATCTGGAAAACAGGCCATTAAGTGTTTAAACTTTTTATTTGAAATTTATCCAGCAGTCCTTCTGTCCTATCTCTAAGTCCTACCCAGCAAGGAAACTTTTTTCTTCTTTCAGTTCAGTCGCTCAGTCATGTCCGACTCTTTGCGACCCCATGAATCGCAGCACGCCAGGCCTCCCTGTCCATCACCACCTCCCGGAGTTCACTCGGACTCACGTCCACCGAGTCCGTGATGCCATCCAGCCATCTCATCCTCGGTCGTCCCCCTTCTCCTCCTGCCCCCAATCCCTCCCAGCATCAGTCTTCTCCAATGAGGCAACTCTTTCTTTAGTGGAAGATAAACGCTTCATTTCTAGTCCTGTGAAAGACACTACTCCAGGATGTCCTCGGGGGCTGTGCGGGGCTCTAGGATGGCAGGGCCTCTTGCGCATACAGGTTTGAGGGAAGGAAGGGGACTAGAGGCTCTTGACGTGTACGGCTTCCCTCTACTGAGAGGTGAATAAAAATTTTCTTTAACGTCTTTCTTGTCTAAAGCATTTTACTACTGTCCCTCAGTAGAGAAGGGAAGCACCAACAATCGGCATTCAAAATTGAAGGTTTCCACACTACAAAAGAAAAGATATTTAAAAGAGCTTTAAAATGTTTACTATTTTATTATTCAGTAATTACTGTGGTCTAAGAAGGATCTCTGGAGATCCAACCAGTCCATTCTAAAGGAGATCAGTCCTGCGTGTTCTTTGGAAGGAATGATGCTAAAGCTGAAACTCCAGTACTTTGGCCAGCTCATGCGAAGAGTTGACTCCTTGGAAAAGACTGATGCTGGGAGGGATTGGGGGCAGGAGGAGAAGGGGACGACAGAGGATGAGATGGCTGGATGGCGTCACCGACTCGATGGACATAAGTTGAGTGAACTCTGGGAATTAATGATGGACAGGGAGGCCTGGCGTGCTGCAATTCATGGCGTCGCAAAGAGTCGGACACGACTGAGTGACTGAACTGAACTGAAGAGCATCACTACATGTCTATATGTATGCCTATATCTACACCACATCTAAACACACTTGCTGCTGCTGCTGCTAAGTTACTTCAGTCGTGTCTGACTATGTGCGACCCCATAAATGGCAGCCCACCAGGCTCCCCCATCCCTGGGATTCTCCAGGCAAGAACACTGCAGTGGGTTGCCATTTCCTTCTCCAATGCAGGAAAGTGAAAAGTGAAAGTGAAGTCGCTCAGTTGTGTCCGACTCTTAGCGACCCCATGGACTGCAGCCCACCAGGCTCCTCCATCCATGGGATTTTCCAGGCAAGAGTACTGGAGTGGGTTGCCACTGCCTTCTCCGTAAACACACCTAAGCCCACACAATTTAAACCTTATTAGAGTAACACAGAATATAATATTTAACAAATGTTTTAACAAATACCTATTCTGTGCAGGCTAGCAGCCCCAGGAGCATAGCATTCCCAGAGGTGCTCTGTTTCCTGCTATTAGACTGCACAGATGCAAGAGCTGTATTGCCCCAGCACTTCTGGGAGACGCAAACATGACTGTCCCTCAAAATAATCCTCTTGAAAACAATCCATTGGTAAAATACACTTATGCTGACAAAATTTTACTTAGTTAAACCCGAATCTAAAAGTTTTTTATTACATTGACCATTTTCTATGCTCTGGGTATCAACCTCATCTTTCTATATCACCTACAGACACCATTATTTATGGGAGAAAAAAGACCAAATCTATTCTTGGTATCAAATCTTTAGCCTGCCTGAAAGGACCATATATTACAGGTCTGCATTTTTCATTCTTTGCAATTTACTACTAGACTAATACTTCTGAAATATCTGAAAGAATTCTGGACAGTGGAGGTCTCATGGCATGTTCTTAGTCTTTGGATTTCTTGTTAAACTTTTTTTTCTTTAATGGTCTCTCTTTTAACAGAAGAAATCCAAGGTATGTGTGCATTCACTTCCCAAGTACCCACTCTGGGGACTGGCTGCAGTGACTGTCTCCTTGCTGAGGGTTTCCAGAGCCCACCTTGCCCCCCGACCAGGCTTCTCCTGGAACCAGTTCTCCAGTGTAAGGCTGCAAACTGTGTTTCTTGCTGGGGCTAGGGTGGTCATCATCTAAAACACTTAAAGGCCCTGATCTCCATGCTTTCATCACTGGCCATATGCAGCCAGAGTGGGCCTTTCCAGCCATAAATCACATCAGCTCTCTAGAATGTTCACAACCCTCCTTTAAGGCCCTGGCCCTAACTCCTCTCGGACTTTCTCTCTCCCCTTCTTTGCTTGGTCTACTCTGGCCATACTGATCTCCTTATACTTTCGTGAATATTCCAGGACTATGTCCATTTTGGAGCTTAACATTTGCTGCTCCTTCTGCTTGAAAATCTCATCCTCCCAGGGGTTGTGCCCTCACTTCATTCAGGCCTCTGTTCCAGGGCTGTCTAGATAAGGAAGGCCTCTATGAGCCATCATCTTACTTAATACAATAGCCACTCCTTCACCACTCTTCAGTCCAGGACCCAAGTTTTCTTTACTGTACTTGTCATCTCTTTGAGATTATACAGTAATTTTTTGTTTCTTATTTCCTACCATCAGAGACTTTATCTTTTGTTGAACGTATGCATACACAAACAGGGTCCAAGCAACCTACTGAACAGGGTCCTACGTTAACCTACGTACTGCAGGATACAGCAGCATGTAGGTTAATGCGCTAAGAAGTCCAAATCACTATGCTTATCCTTCAGGGACTAGCATCTAAACTAGGCTAAAAATTTCCGTTTTTAAGACTAATGAATATTTTCTAATGTCAATAATAATCCATATAAAACAACAAAGGAAATAAAAACTGTCTAAAAAAGTTAGGCAGAAATCATGAATCAGAAAGCAACCCCCAACCTTTCTAAAAAATGTATTTTCTATTGAGACAAACAACTGCAGATTTACAAGAAGTTACATGTAAAGATTCTTAAAGTCTGAGTACATTATCATGAGACTAATAGGTGCATAATGGAAATTATTTCATTATGTTTCAGAGAACTAGAAGAGATTATCTGGTCTAAAACTTAAGGCAAATACAGTCTAAATAATGATATATACAATACAGTATATATGTTTGGTATAAATGGTCTGAGAATAAAAATTATTCTAAGAATTAGCCAGATATTTAATAGGCACATTTAAATTTCATTGAATATAGTATTATCACACAAAACAAAATTAAAAGAAATAATCACTTATTGGTCATTACAAACTACCAGAATAAGTTATTCTATTTCTCCAAAGCATATTTGTGACATCAACTCCTCAGGAGCCACTGACAACAGGGGGCCACCCACCTCACCACGGGTGGTTTACGACGTGAAATAAATACGTGAATTGGGTCCACTCTGGGGCAGGATCCTGGAGCAAATCACGTTGCCTAAGAGTTTGCCAAGCACCCAATGCCTGAGTCTAAGTAGCTTTGGTACCCTTTACTTGCAGTCTCCCTTGAACTGATGACCTTTCTACTTTTTATTAAAAATGGCCCTCAAATAGGGGACATATGTACACCTATGGCTGGTTCATGCTGAGGTTTGACAGAAAACATCAAAATTCTATAAAGCAATTATCCTTCAATAAAAAATAAATTAATTTAAAAAATGGTCCTCAAATAAGAGAAGTTTGTGTGATACTTCAAAAAAAAAAAGGGAGAGGAAGCATGCAACTCCCAGCAGAGACAGGATTTAGGAGAAAGACAGAAGCCTGTAATATCACTTTCTTAACCATGACTCTGATAATGTGGCAGGACCTCAGGATGGTAATACTGTATATAGTGTCTGTGAGCATTAAAATGCAACAAGGAACACTCTTCAGTAATGCAAAGTGAATCTCCAGCTAAAATGAACCCATCTGAAAATCTAAGGACGTAAGAACTAGAACGTCTGGGCTATAAATATGATTTACAACGATCTACAGTCACCAGCTACTACTGAGGGCAAACTGCGCATCGGGCACCGTGCTGAGAACGTGCGTCTGCATTCCCAGGAGTCGCTGAGCTATTAGCAGGGATTCTTATCCAGCTGCTTTCACGAATTCTTGATGTTGATTACAAATGATCCCAAAACTTTAAACTCTTGGTCTAGAAAGTATTAAGGCCGTACGTAATTGTGAAGAACCACCACTAATCCGTGTGCAGCAAAGGGAAAGTCTCTCCTCTCCTGCCTCTTCCTTCACCAAGGGTTAACGCTGCTAGCAATTTGGTGGACATTCTCAGCTTTGCCTAATTTTTATTACAAAATTTTTATTACAATAGGTGTCAGATTACACCTATTATTCTGCAACTTCTTCTTCCCTCAGTAGTTCATGGAGCATCCGCCCACATACATGAATCCATGTCGTCCTTTCTCACACCTGCTTTATTCTCCTGTATACTCATACTCCATTATTGAAATAGCCCCCTTCTGACATTTAAGTTATACACAGATCCTTGTACACGTAGATGAGTAGTAGTGTAGGAAAGATTCCCCAAAGCAAGGTTCTAAATTATAGCACACACACATTGTAAATCTTGATATGAGTACATGCACGCCTGCTCAGTCACTCAGCTGCGTCTGGCTCTTTGCGACCCCATGGACTGGGGCCTGCCAGGCTTCTCTCATGGAATCTTCCAGGCAAGCATAGTGGAGTGGGTGGCCATCTCCTACTCCAGGGGATCTCTCTGACCCAGCGATCGGACCCCCGTCCCCTGCACTGGCAGGAGGCTTCTCTACCATTGTGCCACCTGTGAAGTGAAAGTCATTTAGTCGTGTCTGCCTCTTTGCGACCCCATGGACTGTGGGCCGCTAGGCTCTTCTGTCTATAGAACTCTCCAGGCAAGAATACTTGAATGGGTAGCCATTCCCTTCCTCAGGCAATGCCAAATTATCCTCAGTTCCCCATAAAAGAGTTCCCCTACTTGATACGTTCAAATTTTCTACATTTTTGCCAATATGAGGAAAAAATTGCTATCACATTTTCATTTTAAATTGCATGAAATAACTTTTTAGATTGGTTCATCTGATTGCAGGATATGCATGCAGATTTTTTTATTAATGAAAACAAAAGCTATTTAAAATGTGCTCAATACACCATCCCTTTATCCATCATGTATACTAGATGAGGAGAGAGACTTCTCAGTATCCATGATGTGCTCCCAATAGCCCAGGGACAAGACCTGACCCTTAAACACAAGTAAAGCTATGAATGCAGGAAAGAACGGCCAGCCTTCTGTAGTGGAGCGACATACAGGTCAGTATGACCACAGAAGGCATCAGTGATATCACCTTGGTGGCCTGGACGAGATGGCAAAGAGCTCTTGTAAGGACCGCCATGTGAGGAGCTCAGGACTTGGTTCTCAGAGCATCGGTCAGTAACCCTCAGGGATGTCAGGGCTGCAACCAACGGGGGCAGTTTGTAGAGGAGGAGGCTCCTTCCAGATGTCTTTGCACCCTACCCACCCACCAGCCACTCCCAGAACTCTGGGTCTCCATGCCACTAACACGTTTAAACAATTTAGAGGCACAAAAGTAGCTTTGATGAAGGCATCAGCTCAAGGGGAGCTGTGTTAGTTTAGTGGTGGGGGGGTGAACAGTGGTTTGAGGTAATGTTTTCTAGAAGCACTTCATTCCCCTAGTGACAGGCACCAGTTCAAAGGACAAAATGGAAAGGACCCTTCATTCTGAGATGGTGACTGACAACTGAAAATTCCATCTGTGAGTCATGATTTCCCACTCAGCAGCTTACACACTGTAAATCCTCAGTGAAATGAAGTGAAAGTTGCTTAGTCATGTCCGACTCTTTGTGACCCCATGGACTATACAGCCTAAGGAATTCTCCAGGCCAGAATATTGGAGTGGGTAGCCTCTCCCTTCTCCAGGGGATCTTCCCAACCCAGGGATTGAACCCAGGTCTCCCGCATTGCGGGCAGATTCTTTCATCAGCTGAGCCACGGCGGAAGCCCAAGAATACTGGAGTGGGTAGCCTATCCCTTCTCCAGCGGATCTTTCCAACCCAGGAATTGAACAAGGGTCTCCTGTGTTGCAGGTGGATTCTTTACCAACTGAGCTATCAGGGAAGCCCAAATCCTCAAGAGATGTTTCCTAAACACCACCAAGTATTTAATAAGTAAACTACTTCCCTTCTGAAAAATCTGGCTAGAGGAACGCTGCAGCTGGGGTTTTAGAAGGACGACTGAAAACAGGGTTTCTGCAAGTAAAAAAAAACATGCCTGTGGACGTGTATTGTAAATGATGGCTGAAAGATACCTCTCTTATCACGTGACTCATGCACTTACTAATTTGTGACCTTGAACAACTTAACATCTATGCCTCAGCTTCCTCATCTGCAAAATGGGAACAATAACAGTACCTGATATGATTATCATGAAGACTGAATTAGTTAGTACATGTGAAGTACTTAGAAGTGTTCCGGGAAATAATAAGTACTTTCTGTAGTAAGTACACACTTTAGTAGCTACCATAATCGTTATCATCATCACCATCCGCGTCTCTGAATATCTACCACAGAAAGGATATAAAAGGTGCAGTTATTTTGCTATTTTCCTAGGGCAAATAAGTGCTAATAACTTGTTAATAGATAAGGGAAATGAGTTCCCCAAATATCATAAACTTGTTTGTTTCTTAAACACTTATGATTTTCAGATATAATCTGAAAACAGCAAATTATCTCAGTTTCAGCTTCAAGTTGCTAATACAAATCATATGGACGACTTTGGTTTGAAACTCTTCTCTAGTATCATTTCAAACAGTCGGAAAATTTAATGTTCTTTCTGTTATACAGTGAAATGGAATACTTCTGGAAGCTTCAGAGATTTGTTTTTTCATCAAGAACTTTACCACTGAAAGACAGTGACCTGCTGGCGTGTTTTCAGGAGTAGGGACATGACTGAAATGGTTTCAGAAGGATTTCTACTCATGTGAGTATAGGACAGATATCTATATTTATTATAAAGGGTATCCTATAAAATTGTAACAGATTTAAGAATTTTACTGGAAGTTAGGATAGAAGCTATGCCACATCCCGTTATTATTAACACCATCCAGATAAACACAAACCACAGATTTGGAGGTTTTTTTTTTTTTTTAATGAGCTCATGGGCTGTTCTCAAGTAGACAGTGTTCACTTTATTAGCTGGATTTTAAGTGTCCATTTAGGGTGCACAGAGCTGATTCAGCTCTTCAGGTGAAGAGCAGAATCAATCAGTCTGGCTACATAATAACAAAGTTTAAGAAAAGGTAAACCATGTCCGAAAATACAGACTTTTAACTCTTCTGTCTGGATTTTCCCCCACCATTCAGTTCAAAAGTTTAAACACTTACTTAACTCTGAATTTTCTATCTTATCTATGTTACAGTTTTAACGCTGTCCCAGTGATTTTCTTTCATTTGAATTATTCTAGTACATATATCCAATTTAAAGGAACACGTACTCACTGTAAAAAGAAACCCAGAGTATAGAAAATAAACAGAAGACAGTTATCCTTGGGGCCTATCTGGTGGCCCAGTGGTTAAGAATCTGCCTGCCAGTGCAGGAGCACGGGTTCGGTCCCGCGTGTCTCGGGGTGACTAAGCTCGTGTGCCACAGCTGCTGAGAACTGTGTGCCTGGAGTCCACGCTTCACAACCAGAGAAGCCACTGCAGAGAGAAGCCAGAGCACCGCGACTGGAGGCGCCTCTGCTTGCTGCAACTACAGAAAGCCCGAGAGCGGCAACGGAGATCAGCGCAGCCAGAAACAAACAGGTTAGTGAATGGAAAAAGAGAAAAAGGTGCCTTTTACCACAATCCCCTTCACCACCACAGGTAACCAGGAGAAAAACTTTGGGGTGTGTCTTTTCCAACTCTGGCCACCTCCACATGTTTACATGCAAGTACATGCCTGAATACCAATCTTTATGTATAGCTTTCTTCTTTTAAAATGATTTTACACACTTTTCTCAAACTCTGCTAGTTTCTCTTTAAATATATCTTTTGCTGACATCTTTCCATCCACAGTAGAAATGGACTGCTCTCAAAACAGTGTCAGACTTTATTTTTGGGGCTCCCAAATCACTGCAGATGGTGATTGTAGCCATGAAATTAAAAGATGCTTGCTCCTTGGAAGAAAAGTTATGACCAACCTAGATAGCATATTCAAAAGCAGAGACAGTACTTTGCCAACAAAGGTTCGTCTAGTTAAGGCTATGGTTTTTCCTGTGGTCATGTATGGATGTGAGAGTTGGACTGTGAAGAAAGCTGAGCTCTGAAGAATTGATGCTTCTGAACAGTGGTGTTGGAGAAGACTCTGGAGAGTCCCTTGGACTGCAAGGAGATCCAACCAGTCCATTCTAAAGGAGATCAGCCCTGGGATTTCTCTGGAAGGACTGATGCTAAAGCTGAAACTCCAGTACTTTGGCCACCTCATGTGAAGAGTTGACTCATTGGAAAAGACTCTGATGCTGGGAGGGACTGGGGGCAGGAGGAGAAGGGGAAGACCGAGGATGAGATGGCTGGATGGCATCACCGACTCGATGGACGTGAGTCCGAGTGAACTACAGGAGTTGGTGATGACAGGGAGGCCTGGCGTGCTGCGATTCATGGGGTCGCAAAAAGTCAGACACGACTGAGCGACTGGACTGAACTGAACAAGCTTTTTAATGCCTATATGATAGGCCACTAGGCCAGCATATTTCAACGGAAGAAACTGTTGGTAAATAATAATGATATGTAGAGGACACACGTGAATAAAAGTGTTCCAATATAAAGTACATTTTCTATGTAATAGCATACTAAGAGGCCAAGTGAGAGATAATCAGTTAAATCCAGGAAAACTTACAAAATACTTTAAATTTCAGTGTCTATACTACTAAAGACTTAAGTAATTATCCATTTACAATAAATTAGAGAAATTTATACCCAGTGTTATTTAAAGTTAGTTTCCTCCCTACTCCTACTGCTGTCTTTTTAATACCCACCAAGAAGCCCAGGTAGTTGAGCTATTAACTACATTGCTCGGATCTATGATGGAGCATTTCTTCATTCCTGGCTCTAAATACAAGGGCTTCCCTTGTGGCTCAGCTGGGAGAGAATCTGCCCGCAATGCGAGAGACCTGGGTTCGATCCCTGGGTTGGGAAGATCCCCTGGAGAAGGGAAAGGCTACCCACTCCAGTATTCTGGCCTGGAGAATTCCATGAACTATACAGTCCATGGGGTTGCAAAGAGTTGGACACGACTGAGCGACTTTCACTCAAAAAAAAAAAAAAAAGCCCAAATAGTTGAGCCATTAACTATATTGCTCGGGTCTATGATGGAGCATTTCTTCATTTTTAGCTCTAAATACACAATGGAAAAGAATACACACTATAATTTCTACAAAGCGATCATCGATTCATCGGTCAGAGAGTTACAATCATGCTTAATACATTTCATTCAGTGACAGCCAATTTTGCCTATGGAAATACCTTCAAGCTTGGAGTCAGAAGGATTTCTCTGCCTGATAAACATGTACTCATCTTTCTGTTTTTCTCTTTTTTATTTTATTTCTATTTTTTTTTACTTAAAAAAATTTTTTATTGGAGTATAGCTGATATACAACACTGTTAGTTTCAGGCACACAGCAAAGTGAGCCAGTTACACACATGCATACCTCCACTCTTGCTTAGATTCTTTCCCCGTATAGGTGCTTACACTAAAACATCACCAGTTCTCCTCTTAACTCCTCTGCACGACAGACAGGTCCTTCCTTTGTGTTCCTCCCATCACAGCACCTGGGAGCTTCTCTGTGTCCTGGATACCTTTCCTCTGATTTACCACCCTGTCTCCGCCAAGTCAATTTGGGGGAGGGGACAGCATCTGACTGACAGGCTGGAGCCGGGCTGCTCACAGTGGCCCAGCCCAGGACAGCACATAGAGACAGAAGTAAGTGCGGCTTTATTCAAGGAATAGAAAGGAGACTTATGTGCCCTGAGCATCGTGAGCTGAGACTGGGACTTGAGGCATGCAGGTCTGACACATATAATAGGGTATCACCGATAACATGGGCCCTAATGAGAGGCAGATTTGCCTCCAGGTAATATGTATCATGGGCTTCCCCCGCGGCTCAGCTGGTAAAGAAGCCACCTGCAATGTGGAAGACCTGGGTTCCATCTCTGGGTTGGGAAGATCCCCTGGAGAAGGGAAAGGGTAGCCACTCCAGTATTCTGGCCTGGAGAAGTCCATGGACTGTATAGTCCATGGGGTCGCAAAGAGTCAGACACAACTGAGCGACTTTCACTTTCACTTTTCATTAGGTATCATGGTGCTTTGGGTAACATCAAACATCTAGGACTCTTCAGGGTGGCCCCCTTCTGGGACCAACAGCATTGGAATTCAAGGAGAGCCAAGAATCCCTAGAAAAGTGAAAGGTCCTTTAAAGTAAGTGGAATGAATTTCAGGATTGATATTGAGCCTCAGAAAACTCATCCCAGGTCTTCCTGAGATCTCCCTTACCGTCTCCCCAAATACTGGATCCTAGGAAAGGTTATGACTTCAGGATATAGAGGGTGCAGAAAATTCCATCAGAGTTTTAAGAAAGAAGAAGTAAGTTTCACATTTCGGTGCCACAAAATGCTCCACTAAACCAGAGGCTCATCACCAAGTGGGGTATGTGGCTGCCTTGGGGACTTTATGCTCCTACTAGGAAGTTTGTGAGATCAAAACTACTTTTATAAAACTCCTGAGGCGTCAATGAGCTTTTCGCTGTACTGAACTGGCACTGATGGTGCACAGAGATGGTAAAACTGTGGATCCTTTGGCCCGAATCAAGGCAGTGGCTCCAGATTCTACCAGTCGTCACAATAACCTTCACTGCCACGGGAGTAAATAAAACAAGGAAGCATTTTCACTTCCTTGATGAAGCTGTAAAAATGATTAATTTAAATTTTGACCCTTGAGTTGCTTTACTATTCAGTGTGACAAAACGGGAAGTATACATACAGTATTTCTAATATCGACTAAAATGTGACTGGTGTCTCAGGGGAAAACAGTTGGAAGACTGAGGGGTAAGCTAAACTAGCTGTCTTTTTCATTTTCCCTGAAAGTATCACTGAGAGAAAAACTTTGATTATTTGGACTTGGGTATTTGCCAGACGTTTTCTGGAAAATGAACTGCTTTTTGTCCTGTCCAGGAAAACAACAGCCAGAATTTGTTGCCAATGATAAAATTCAAGCTTTCAAGTAAAAATTAGTGTTTTGCAAAATAATATCTGGCTTTCCAATACTCTCTGCCTTTTTTTAAAAAAATTGAGATCAGCAATATGAGGTTTTGACAATGTGGATTGTAATGTGACAGTATATGGAGAATTTACAAATAATTCACTAACCAAGATCTTCCAAAGACAAGTGCATAACGTTATAAAATCATGCATAGTGAAAGACCCACTCAAAAAAACCACTCAAAGACCCACCTAATGTATTGAAGGTAACAGTATGAAAAATTCCTTAAAATTACAGATTCCTCATTGCAGCTAACCTTTAAAAAATGACCACCTGCTGAGTTTTGATGAACTACTAAAAATACGCAAAATTATTTTAAAAGGCTATTGAAATATGACTCTCTTTTAAACTATATATCTATTTGAGGCCAGATTTTCATTATAAACTTTAAATATAACAACATAAGGCAACAGATTAGACATGTGCAGATATAAAAATCCACCTGGCTCCTATTAAGCCAGACATTAGAGAAATCTGCAAATATGTTAAGCAATGCTTCACCTGTCAGGTTTTTTTTGTTTTGCTTTGGCAAGTAGTTATTTTTCATAAAATTTTTACATCAACATGAATTGAGGTATCATTAAATACACCAATAAATATTTTTTAAATATCCAAGGTTTCATTTCTAATATATTAGACAACTTTCATAAATAAAAAATTCTTTGGAATCTTCAATTTTGAAGGGGTTCTGAGACCAAAAGTTTGAGAACCACTACACTCAAGACTGAAAAAAACACTTGGCAATCGAAAAGTTGTATCTGGGGGAGACAGAGATGATAACAAGACAGCGGGGATGAAGAGCAGACGACAGCAGACTCACAGAGTGCGAGAGCTGACAAAGTGGACAGAGTGCAGAGTCCTTCCTGGAGGAGGAGAGGCGAGAGTCTGGGCAGCAGAGAGAGGGGCTGCGGAGTGGAGGGCGGATTTCAAGTGAGAGAGAACGATGCGTGTGCTCAGACCGAGGAAGAGAAGTTGAGGATAAGAGAGAGGATGGGGAAGGAAGGATGCGGCGAGGAGGAGGCCTGGGCCTGGACCACAGCGAGAGCCCTCTCATCCTCTGCTGAGACGCCGCACCTCTGTGCCACGTGATGCAGGGGCAGCGCGCACATCCGCCCCGCAGGACACACAGCGGGTGTGGGATCCTTCAGCCAGGCGGGCCTTCCCTTTCACCCGATCGTCGGCTTGAGAAGGGTTTGACGTGTATGCTACTGACACTGTGGAAAAACAGATAACCAAGGAGAACCGAGTGCACAGCACAGGCAACTGTACTCAGTGCTCCGTGGTGACCTAAGGGGAAGAGAATCCAAAAAGAGGGCATACATGTATATATGTGTGGGCTTCCCAGGTGGCGCTAGCCAAGGCAGGAGACGTAAGAGATGCGGATTCGATCCCTGGGTTGGGAAGATCCCCTGGAGGAAGGCAGGGCAACTCACTCCAGTGCCCAGAGAATCCCAAGCAGAGAGGAACCTGGTGGGCTACCACAGGCTCGCAAAGAGCTGGACACGACCGGGGACTCAGCACACACACATGAGCATGTACAGGTGATTCATCTTGCTGGACAGCACTGAAAAGCAACTATATTCCAATAATTTTTATTTTTAAAAAAGCATACTCTTCAGTTTGTCCATCTGCCAAATAAAGGTGACAAATAGGTAATTTATAACCTGAAGTCCATTGCAGAGTCCAAATTCTACAACTTGTATTTCTATAAAAATAATGCAACAAGGTCATCGTTTCAGTGAAATAACTGGTGCCGTTCATGATGACTAAATCAAGGACAGAGTACATGGAGAAGCATAGCTGGTTTCATTATCCAACTACAGCTACTGAGCGCCTATTTGAGAGCTCAAAGTTTCTAAACTTAAAAATTGGGACAGAGTTCAAAAGGGACTCCTGTCGAATCTGTGAATTTATTTAGTAAGTCTTTGAAAGGAACAAAAATTGCCAGTCTTAGTTACACATTAAATAAATTTCCTTCACTTAAAAGAATAAAAATGCATAGAATAGGATCTATGTGGGAATTCTGGGGTACATTACAGCATTTAACCAGATGAAGCCCTCTACTACTTGCTACGGACACAATAAAAGAAATAGATGCAAAAATCCTTTTATTCAACTACTCACAATGTGCAAAAACAATTCATTAAAAAAATCCCTAATCATTTGTTATGCATTGTATCACTACTGGCTCTCAAAAACATAACTGACTTAATTTAAAAGCTATATTTTAATTTGATTACGTTTCTGTATTTTATCTTCCTTTCTAATTGACCTTTGCTGGTCAGTAGCTTACAGGGGCTTAAGTTTTTCCTATTCTGAGATTAGTAAATAATATCTTTTGCACAGCAGAAATTAACAATTTTTAAAAAGGATACTTTTGCAAAATGAATAACAAACCCTTAAATTATTCATGTCACACTTGTGTGCTTGACCGCTTTTCTCTTAGTTGAGTAACATCCGTGCATTCCTACACTCCCATATTTTATGCTACTGCATCAAAGAAAGCAGAGTAAAATGAGACAGTGACCAAACTGAGTCAGGCATGGCATACTCCATGCTGATTCGTCTGCTATATTAGAGTCTGCACAAGGATATTCAAGTTTAGTGACACAGCCACTGGTGTGAATTCTAAGGGATCTCATGCATGCACGTGTGCTCAGCCCACTTTCAGTCATGTCTAACCCTATGGACTGTAGCCCGCCAGGCTCCTCTGTATCATGTTATCCCCGCAAGAATACTGGATTGGGTGGCCATCTCCTCCTTCAGGGGATCTTCCCAACCCAGGGATCGAACCTGCATCTCCTGTAGCTCCTGCACTGGCAGGTGGATTCTTCACTTGAGCCACCTGGGAAGCCCCCTAAGGAAACCTCAGTGACGTTTATCCTCCCAAGACACACAAAAAGGTTAGTTCCACTTTCTTAGTGTCTAGGGTATTTTTAACTGAGATGCTGCATTATTGATGGTCTAGGTAACTACCTGTAAATTACTCAGAACGCTCTGTGCTTCTGACAATCATGATCTAGAGTGCGGGGTGATGCCTTTGGGAAGATCATCCAGGAAAATGAAACAGGTAAAGCGAAGTCCAGTGAAAACACGAGGGAACGTAGAGGAGCTCGTTCCTTAAATGTTACCTTACTGTAGTTCTCACTCTGCTTGTGAATAAATATGGATATGAAATTAGTTCAGTGTTGCAACAGCCTTGTTGCTGCTAATAGATCTAAGTTGTAGAAACAATACTTAATATTTATATAATAAAATAGCTTTATTTGTTACAGTTATAAAAAATCTGGTAGTAGAATTTCTTTGAATAACTATATTTTGAAGGATGTGTATGCCACAGCCTCTCAAGGGCACTGAAATCTTAGTAATTTTCTTCTATTACTAATGGATACCATTGTATTAACAATATCCCTGGAACTAAACTGTGAATTATTAGGAAATATTTAAATCTATGACTATGAACTTTACACAGCAGTCAAAATTGTAATTTTTAAAATATGGAACCATAAAGTGATTCAAAATTGCCAAAGCAATTTGGAAGGAAAAGAACAAAGCTGGAGGCATACCCCTTTCAGACTTCATGCCATACTATGAAACTATAGTAATCAAAATCATATGGTATTGGGCAAAAACAGGCACACAGATCAGTGGAACAGAATGGATAGCCTAGAAATAAACCCACACATGTAGGGTTAATCAATTTATGACAAAGGAAGTAAGACTCTACAGTGGAGAAAAGGCAGCCTCTTCAACAAGTGGTACCGGGAAAGCTGGACAGCTACATGTCAATAAATGAAATCAGAACACTTCCTCACACCACATACAAAAATAAACTCAAAATGGTTCAAAGACTTGATTATACAACAGGACACTAACACTTCTAGAAGAGAACACAGGTAAGATATTCTCTGGCGTAAAATGGAACAGTATTTTCTGAGATTAGTCACCCAAGGTCGAGAAATAAAAAGCAAAATTAAACAAATGGAACATAATTAAACTTTAAAGATTCTGCACTGCAAAGGAAACTATTAACAAAACGAGACGACAAGCTACAGAATGGGAGAAAATAATATTATTAATGAAAAGGAGTTAATATCTGAAATATACAAACAGCTCATATAACTCAAAATCAAAAAATTAATAACCCAGTTAAAAAAATGGGCAGAAGACCTAAACAATTTTTCAAAGAAGATATACAGATGGCCAACAGTAGAAATCAAAACCACAGTGAGGTATGACCTCGCAGAATGGTCAGAATGGCTATCACAAAATAATAAATAATATCTACAAAGAACAAATGCTGGGGAGAGCGTGGAGAAAAGGAACCCTCCTACATGGTTGGTGGGAATGTAAATTGGTACAGCCACCATGGAAAACAGTATGGAGATTCCTTAAAAATCTACAAATAAAGCTACTGTATAATCCAGCAATTCTACTCCTAGGCAAAAATCTGGAAAAACAAAAACTCACATCTGCAAACATACATGCATCCCCATGTTCACAGTGGTACTGATTACAAAAGCCAAGACATGGAAACAACCAAGTGCCAACCAACGCCACAGAAGACACAGTGTGCATATGCACGTTTATAGACCACGGAATCTTACGCAGTGCCATTCGCAGCAACATGGGTGGACCCTGAGAATGGACACTCCGTGAAGCAAGTCAGACAGAGAAAGACAAACGTCACTTACATGTGGAATCTTAAAAATAATACCAATGAAGTTATACAAGCAACAGAAACAGATTCACAGACACAGAAAACAAACTTACAGTTACCAAAGCAGGAAGGGAGGGAAGGAGAGACAAATTAAGAGTATGCAATTAACAGATACATAATACTACACATAAAAATAGACAAGCAGCAAGGATTTCCTGTGCAGTCCTGGGAACTATATGCAATACCTTGTGATAATCTAAAATGAAATGTAATCCCGAAAAAAAAAACCACAACCTTGTTACACACCTGAAATTAATACAATATTATAAATCAGCTACATTTCAATTTTAAAAAGTTATTTTTGTATCTTTTAGAAAAATATTTATATATACATAAACTACCCTAGGTAGATCTAGGATATTTCAATTAATACAAAGACAACCTTTTTTAATTTTTAGAAAATAATCACAGCGAGTATTATGTGTAAAATGGTCATCTTTGTTTCTATGCCTTCTGAAGTGAAATTATAAATGTGTTAAATTTCACATACACATCTACTTACACACACACACACACACACATGTGCACATCCTACGGAAAGGACTTAATAGGTGGCTCAGTGGTAAAAAATCCACCTGCCAATGCAGGAGACAGAGGAGACCCACTTTTGATCCCCAGGTCAGGAAGGTCTCCTGGAGGAGGAAATCCGCTCCAGTATTCTTGCCTGGAAAATCCCATGGACAGGGGAGCCTGAAAGAATCAAACACGACTTGGCAACTGAGCACACACACAGGGGCTTTGATAAAACCTAACTCAGTAAAAGACAGAAGAGGAAGGCGAGTTTGAGATGTGATGATGAGATAAAGAGAAAGGGAGATGTGAGCCCTAACTATCTAAGTTAGGCAGGGGATGTGGTGTTGAGCTGCCCAATGACTAGAGCAAAATGTGTAAATTAACTCTGGTTAAGCGGAATTAAAAACAAAATATACATTCTCACTCCTTAGGGCAAAGCAAACAAAAAATGCCTGTCATCTGGATTTGAAAGAAATGTTTTTGTTTAGTCCCGGGGCTGGGAAGATCCCCTGGAGGCAGGCATGGCAACCCACCCCGGTAGAAGTTCTCGCCTGGAGAGTCCCATGGGCAGAGGAGCCTGGTGGGCTGCGGTCTGTGGGGTCGCCGAGAGTCGGGCACGCCCGAAGCGACTGAGCGCTCTCAGGAGGGGCCCTGCACAATGTACATCAGCACCATCCCAACTGGACGGCAGCCTTCCAGAGACACTCAGGGCAGCCTGCGGGCGAAGCACTGACAAGGAACCGGGGAGGTCAGTGCTGAAGGGGGCCAGGCAGCGTGGTCCTGACAGGCGGCGCTCTGACGTTTAGTTAATCTAGGGATATAAACTAGCCTATGTAGAGGGGTAAATGGACCATGCTTTGTTTAAACTAGCTTCTAAGTGTTCCAGTTTTGTCCAATGGAGCTTTAGATAAAAGTCAATTAATGAACAGTCTGGAGTTAAAAGTCTGCCGGCACTGTGTGCTACTAAGGGCATGTCTTTCAAAACTAAGGCGCGTCACTGCAGGAATGAAGGAGCTGAAGGGATGTCTTCAGACAGTTCCTTGGAAATTCTGAGTTTACTCAATATGTAAACAAAAAGGCATTCTAGGATCCAAGCTCTTAGATCACTGAACGTGCCACAAAGGACAATGAGTCGGGTTTTGTTTTCCTGATAGAGGATTATCAGAGGCCTTGCTTCTGAACTGCAGTGTGCATAGGAATCATCAGGCTTCAGATAGTCGGAGGCAGTGGGTCTCAGGCAGAGCCTCGAAATCGGGTAATTCTCCTGAAGATCATCCGGGAACTACACTGAAGAGCTCATTGCTCCTCAGAGGACCGAGCAGAGAGTGAGCATTCATTACTAGCGTCTTCAGTCCTCTCAGCTAATAGGCACGGAGTGTATTTTAATACTGACTCGTGAGAGCTCTTTCCCAACACACTCCTGAGAGTCCCTGAAACAGCTGGGTCTATGAACTACAAATGGCTGTCCCTGGATATCTGCGTATGCTCTAACTCGTGAATAAACTGTTTTATGACAGTTGCCTCTCTGTTTTCATGGGCCCCACATCCACAGATTCCACCACCATGGGTGGAAATTCTTCTGAGGACTCTCAACTCCTGATCTCAGTCCTACAAACAGGTGTGTTCCTCTTGAACAACTGCTCTGTTTCTATCATCTGAAGACTGTCACGTAGGCATTGACGGTTGGCCCCTCTTTATACACACGATGCCAAGAAGTTGAGATATAAACCTATACCTCAACAATTTGGGCTTCCCTGGTGGCTCAGATGGTAAAGAATCTGCCTGCAATGTGGGAGACCTGGATTCAATCCATGGGTCAGGAAGATACCCTAGAGAAGGGAATGGCTACCCACTCCAGTATTCCTGCCTGGATAAGCCAATGGACAGGAGTCCGACAGGCTACACTCCAGGGGATTGCAGAGAGTCAGACACGGCTGGATGATTAACAAATTCACTTTCGACTCTGGCAAACTATACATTAATACAGTGCTACAACCTCATGTTTTAATATCAACACATGATTTTGGGTCAGTGACAGGAAAAATTCTATTAAATTTTACTGGGCACATGTTCTAATCCATTTCTGCTTTCAAGCAGAAAACATTACAAGAAGTTTTAGCAACTGAGAAAATTATATGAACAAAATTAGAAAAAAATTAAAACTTTCTGCATTTGTCCTACTTTCTTTCATTAGATTCACAATTTGTAGCTTAAACTTGTTTGAGTAAATATGTCACAGGACAAAAATTTAATTAGAACATAGTTCAGTGGATGGAGTCACTATTCATTAAATTATATATTAAGTAATATAATCATTAATAAACCTGAGTAAATAAATGAATAAACAAGCAAGTCTGAATAAACTGACTATTGGTATATAACAACATACAACACAGAGATCAGCCTAAGCTTAAGCCCAAGACTTTCAAGACAGCAACCCAATGGAAACTGTATATGCAATCTAAAAAACACTAACAAGTTACTAACAATGAAGAAACTATTAGAGAAATTATGACATTCAAGTTTTAAAATTTTAAACTGAAAACTCAAAATCCAGACGCATATCAGAATCAAAGCCTACTGGTCAAGGTTAAAAAACAAAACTGAAAACAGGAAAACCAATCTTAGGATCATTTCACATTTGATGATGCTAATCCACCTTGGTACTCAGAAAAGAGTAAATTTTATGTATAACCCAAATGAGAGTACTTTTGATTTAAAAACAGTCAATGACTTCAGGATACCAGATATACCAGGTATACCAGGATACCAGGTTCTTGATGGAATTAATACAATTTAAGATATGAAAAGCATCTTTATAACACTGACTAAAAATTACTTAATATTTTGGGAAATGAATCAATTTTTTTACCTATATGAAAATGATAATAATGCCATCCTATACTTTTCAGGCATATAAAATCCTCTCAAATAAATATTAACTAATTTCTTACATACATTTTGGGTTTTTGCTTTATTTTTGGCTAGAGAAAATACTCCCCAGGAAATTAATATTTTCTGAATACCAAAATCACAAGCACTCTGCTAGGTGCTTTGACAAATATCATCTCACTAAAACCAATATATATTTATATACACACACACACATATATATATATATACTAAATAAAGTTTATAACTTTTTATGATCTAACAACTGTAACAACTAAATATTGGTAATGTAGCAACATTATAGAGGTTAGCCTAAGCTGAAATACATAGCATCTTTGGGTTTCCCAGGTGGCTCAGTGGTAAAGAATCTGCCTTCTAATGTAGAAGACCCAGGTTTAATCCCTGGGTTGGAAGATCTCCTGGAGGAGGAAATGGCAACCCCCTCCAGTATTTTTGCCTGGGAAAAACCCCATGGACAGAGGAGCCTGGTGGGCTACAGGCTCTAAGGTCGCCAAGAGCCTGACATGGCTTAGTGTCTAAGCATGTACGCATAGCATCTTTAAGAAAGGGTAAAAGAAAAGAAAGAGGAGAAAGGCCAACAAAACAAGAAGAATACAAGAATACATTACATAAAGATCTTAAATCAAACCTCACCTGGCTGAACCACAGATATTCACACCACTGACTTTACCTAGAGTTTCATATTTAGTGAAAGGAATTTACTTGTAAGCAAAGGGCATGTAAGTGCCGCAAGGAACCTAGTACAATGGTACAAACATGGCAGGTATTCAATAAAATAATTTTTACTTCTGCTGATATGTTAACACGTTTGTTGTTGTTTATTTATCGATCGAGTACAAATCAGCCTAAGCAGGTGGCATGGTGTCGACCTGTAAGGAGGTCCTGTCTAAGCTTAGTGTTCTCTGAAGTCCTCCATGATTTATTATCTGTTCCAGCTAACAGTTTTAGTACAAGTTACAACCTTGTCACTCATCTTCCTATGTTTCTTCACTCACTCTTTGGGGCTTATATCTTCACAACTCTAATAAATAATAATAATCTAACATAATAAGAGGTAGTCAATTCAATTTATAACTATTTGTTATAAATTCTATGTTTCACGTGTTGTTGAGTCGCAAAAGTCGTGTCTGCCTCTTTTGAGACCACATGGACTGTAGCCCACCAGGATCCTCTGTCCATGGGATTCTCCAGGCAAGAACACTGGAGTGGGTTGCCATTGCCTTCTCCAGGGGATTTTCCCAACACTGGGACCTTCATCTCCCGCACTGGCAGGCGGATTCTTCACTGCTAAGCCACCAGGGAAGCCCCATGTTTCATACACGCCCTGCTGTGCTTAAAATAAATAACCAACAAGGACCTACTGTATTAAAAAATGGAGGGAGACAAGAGAATGTTACAAATGAGATGAGACTGGCCATGTGTTGATAATTCTTAAAGCTAAACGATGGATCCATGGGGATTTATTACATTACTACTTCCACTTTAGTGTATGTTTGAGATTTTCCAAAATGAAAACAATTTTTAAAAATCCTGTTTCATAACATTATGCCTCATCACCTATATTCTGGCAAGAGTTTGCTTAAACTCTGCTGACTCTCCAGTGCTTGCAGAATAATGACCAAATTCCTTCATACAGAATTCAAAGCCCTATCCTGTGGCATGTTGCGAGAATTCCACTCTCAACCTGCATTCCGGTCACTACCACACAGCCTTCACCAAATTCTCTCTTACACTTTTGTGCCTCCAAACATTTGCGGGTAAGATCCTTTCTGTAATTCCAGATGACACACAGCAATTTATTCTGCAAAGCTCACCCCATCAACTCTTTGGTGAAGCTTTTCCAAAACCTGCCACTGCTCCTACCAACACCACCCTAAGCCCCTGTGGAGGACAATCCTTTTCTCTGCCTGGCAGCCACTTAAAAAAAAATATTTATTTTAATTGGAGGATAATTACTTTGCAACACTATAATGGTTTCTGCCATACATCATTATGAACTGGCCGTAGGCATGCATGTGTCCCCTCCATTCGGAACTCCCTCCCAGCTGCCTCCCCCACCAAATCCCTCCTAGTTGTCACAGGGCATGGGCTTTGGGGGTCCTGCTTCATATATCAAACTCGCCCTGGTTATCTGTTTTACTGGTTATCTGTCATGTATATATTTCAGTGCTATTCTCTCAAATCATCCCACCCTCTACTTCTCCCACTGAATCCAAAAGTCTATTCTTTACATCTGTTTCTCTGCTGGCAGCTATTGTTATTAAAAGGAAACTGGGGCTTCCCTGGTAGCTCAGCTGGTAAAGAATCCACCTGCGATGTGGGAGACCTGGGTTTGATCCCTGGGTTGGGAAGATCCCCTGCAGCAGGGGCAGGCTACCCACCCAGGGCCTCCCCTGTGGCTCAGCTGGTAAAGAATCCACCTGCGATGTGGGAGAC
This sequence comes from Nanger dama, assembly GCA_917880005.1. Classification (NCBI taxonomy): domain Eukaryota; kingdom Metazoa; phylum Chordata; class Mammalia; order Artiodactyla; family Bovidae; genus Nanger; species Nanger dama. Next base: position 5,891,035 of record CAKJTW010000029.1, read on the forward strand.
CTGGGTTTGATCCCTGGGTTGGGAAGAGCCCCTGGAGCAGGGACAGGCTACCCACTCCAGGGCTTCCCCTGTGGCTCAGCTGGTAAAGAATCCACCTGTGATGTGGGAGACCTGGGTTTGATCCCTGGGTTGGGAAGATCCCCTGGAGAAGGGAAAGGCTACCCACTCCAGTATTCCGGCTTGGAGAATTCCATGGCCTGTATAGTCCATGGGGTTGCAAAGAGTAGTACACAGCTGAGCGACTTTCACTACCACGGAGAAATGGATATTATTAGTCCGTCTTCTCCTTTGCGGAACTTCCTAAGATCCCCTTATGATCACTGCTCTTTCTCTGCCTCTTCTCTGTGAGCTTTGAAAGGCTCCCATTTCCAGCCTTAAGCACTGCCTTTGCTGCCTGACCCTGCCCCGGCACGGAATTCTCCTCCAGCGTGCAACACAGCACCCACCCCTGGCCTTATTAAGCTTTTAACTACCTGCCCTATTAGACCCTGTGCTCCTTGAGGTCAACATCTCATTCCTCACTGTATTCCCAGGGCCTAGTTAGCACCTGATACACAGTAGGTGTTCAATAAATGGTATCAAATTAATAAAATAAAATTGCTTTCAGCCAAATCAGAAAAAAAAAAAATTAACATTCCACTTATATATGTTTCTTTAGCATTCAGGCAGAAACCTTCCTCTTCAGTGATTAAACAACTGCAAACAAAAGTGGACTGGCAGAAACGAAAGGGACTTGAGCAACTGAGGATGCCGGAGGAGGCAGACTTTGGGCAAGGGAAGAGACAGGCCCTTTAAACGCTGAAGGATTTCCTCGCCTTAGCTCCAGGAGGCTTATTTTCACAGCAGACACTGGTGCTATAAGGAATGCTTTGCTAACCTGCAATAAGATAATTCCTAATAAAACTGCCTCCTGCTTCCACTAAGTGACAGATAAATGTCTATTTTTTCCTTAGACGTTTCCTTATAGAACAGTCAACTGAATATAACAGCTACACGTATTTTAAACATCAATTAATTATACAAAAAGATTTAACACATATAATTTTCAATAAAAAGAACAAAACCCAGAATTAAATGTGGCACAATGTTACAAAATTACTGTATTCTAACACGCCTGATCTATATCACAAGGAAATATGCATCTGTACAACATGCATATTAGGTAAACTTTTTCCGTGTGTTCGTGATTTAACCTCTGGTGGCATATATCACAAACAGCAAAATGAAGAGACTAGGATATAAAATCTATTGTAAATACGAGGGAAGATATGGGAGGATGCAGAGGACAATTAATTCAGCAAACATTTGCTGAAGTGCCAGGAAATACAAAAGGCCTAACGATGCACTGCATAACGCCACTGCAAAGTCAAGGCTTTCCAGAGCGATACACTCACTGAACTGAACCAACGTTCAGTAAGGATATCACTGCACTTATCTTACGAAGGAAAATGTGATGTAGCTATGCCTAACTGGTTGTTCTGTTTTCCACAAAAACAACTGCTAAAACAACTTCAATAGACATTAACACTATTTCTACTGAACACATGGAGGTTAAAAATTTTTTCAACAAAAGTATATCTCAAGCTATAAACATTTTGAAAACCAAAAACTACTTTAAAAGAAAAATAAACATGTGATTATATCTTGACATTAAAAAAAAATCATTTCCTAATGATAAATGCTACACACCAACAAGGGCCTTCCCAGGGGCGCTGTGGTAAAATACCTGCCTGCCAGCGCAGAAGACGTGTGAGACGGGGCTCAACCCCTGGGTAGGGAAGATCCCCTGGAGGAGGGCATGGCAACCCACTCCAGGATCCTTGCCTGGAGAACCCCACGGACAGAGGAGCCTGGCGGGCTATGGCCCACGGGGTTGGGAAGAGTCGGACACGCCTGAAGCGACAGCGGGCACGCGCCCACACACAAACGATAGAACTATATGTCGCCTCTGCAACACTGTTATAAAAGCGATAACTGTTCTCATTCTCATACGGAAATCACCTATGCTTAGTAGGAGAATGTGCAAACACTGGCTTTTATATTAAAAGTAAAATATACTACGAAAAAGGTGGCATGAAGATTTCTATTGCTGAAAAGTGTATCTTCTCCTTCAAGCTTCCTAACTCTTCTTTTTGTAATATAAAAGCTAATTTGGGTAATGGATATACGAATAGACATATTTAATAGATGCTGTCTCTTACTCCTTTTTTTCAGTTTTGAGAAAAACCTCTTCACAACCCAGTTTCAAGTAGTGGTTCTGTTATAGTTGTGTTTTCTTAGTATAAGCCGATTAAATTGTTTTAGAAAGTAAGCAGATATTAATTCATAACAGGGTTTCTAACTGGCCACAATTACTAACTCATCCTGCTCAAAAAACAGTTTAAAATTATTTGTTACTAAAACTTTTTTACTTTGCATGCTATAGAAGGCTTCTTTACCTGCAGATGGCTGGAAAACATTCCTGAAGACCTTTCTTTTTAACTAAAGATCCTTCGAGGCAGTACATAATGATGTCCATAACCTTTACAGAAAAGATACATATTTAAAATTAGTTTCAAATATGTAATTTTCCATAATTTAAATTATTAACTTAGGCCTCATTTGCATGAAAGTTCTCATAATTTTATTTTCATATTTACTTTAAAATTATAGTACATTTACTAAAATTATAGTATACTTACTTTATACAATAGGCTATCCTTTCTCTTATCCGTGAAAATCATTTTTTAAAGAGAGCATACAGTAAAATAAAGAAACCAGACTTGTTTACTTGAAAGGCATTTCATATTTTTATATATTAGGATAGGTAGCTTTTATTCAAGCACACTCTATGTTCTATTTATCATGAAAGATACCAAAGAGATTATAACTTTTAAAAATTACTCTAATACAGACCAATTTCATGTGAATGGTAAATAGACACAACAATCGTTTTGAGGTTTGAGGAAATTTAAATAAAGTCTTCAGAAATTATATAAAAGTTCATTCACTTTAGTTACCTTTCTTTTGGAGGTGTTGGAAATAAAGATGCTGATTTATATTACTACACTAGAATGCTTGATTTAGACTATGAACGTATCACATAAAACAGAATATTCTTAGGACTTCCCTGGTGGGCCAGAGGTTAAGAGGACCCCACGCTCCCAATGCAGGGATCCATCCCTGGTCAGGGGACCAGATTCCATGTGCTGCAACTAAAGAACCCATGTGCTGGAACTAAGAGCTGGTGCAATCAAATAAATATGTAAAAGGAAAAAAAAAACAGCCAAAAACCAGAATATTCTTACCTCCACAAGAAGATCCACGGCGTCTGTGGGCATCTTTTCGATAAGAATTTCAATGACTCTCAGAATCTCCCCTTTGGCGCGGGCCAGTGTGCTGGTGTGCATGTTCTGTTGAGACTGGGTGTTCGCGGCGAGGGCAGTGTGCCTGTGCACCTAGGAAACATTTCCAGGCTGCAGGTAAGGTCCACGCCTCACAGACTTCACATTTCTAGCGGCAGGGTTATTTTTCACTCAGGTAGAAAGAAAAGTCAACAAGAACAAATGTCTTGCGGGTGGGTCAGGAAACACTTTTAATTGCAAAAGAAAGTACCTAGTACAATAAATACACAGTATGTATTTCCTAATGGAATTTTAGTTTCTGGGTATTTTACGAGACTTTAACTGATCGCAACATTTTTAAAAAGAGACAAACTGAAGTTTCGCGAATTTTGTATATTTGGCATTGAGGTGGGTGATTGTTGTTGATTAGCAATTAGGGGACTGTTGTTGATGTTTAGTCGCTAAGCTGTGTCCGACTCTTTGCAGCCCCATGAACTGTACCTGCCAGGGTCCTCCGTCCGTGGGATTTCCCAGGCCAGAGTACTGGAGTGGGTTGCCAACACCTTATCCAGGGATCGTCCAAACCCAGGGATGGAACCTGTGTCTCCGGCAGTGGCAGGTGAATTCTTTATCGATGAGGGAATGGCAGCCCACTCCAGTATTCTTGCTGGGAAAATCCCAGGGACAGAGGAGCCTGGAGGACTACAGTCCACGGGGTCACAGAAGAGTCAGATGTGACTGAATAACTGAGCCCACGCTCCTGACTAACACTCCCTCAGTCTGGACACCACGTCCATACTAGGCCAGTATCACAACAGTGTTAACTGGCTACACTCCAGTATAAAATAAAACGTTTAAAAAAATAAAAGTACTCATATGTAAATTAAGTTCAAAAACACAGTCAATATAGCTTATTCTCTTTAAAGAGGCAGTTTAAGGGCTGGTATTTATAGGACTTATATCTGGGTGGGACTGACGTAAGGCCTATTTAGTATATTCAATGTTATTATCTCTGCATGATGGACTCTCACTATAACACTACGTACTGTTAGAAAACACAGCCCCTCAGGCTGCAAATCCATTTTAGATGGGAATTCAAAGTCCCACTGCCTCAGAGAAACTCAGTCTGCTACTAGGCCCTGCCTTCCTCCCTTCTGGCTGTGTGTGTGTGTTAGCTGCTCAGTCGTGTCTGACTCTTTCCAGCCCCATGGACTGCAGCCCGCAAGGCTCCTCTGTCCATGAAGTTCTCCAGGCAAGAATACTGGAATGGGCTGCCATTTCCTTCTAGCTATGTTCACATCAGAAATTTTTGCTGCACGCCTATTAAGGATGGCTCTGGGGCAGACATAGGCCCGACAGGCTGTAGGTTATCAGGGCAGGATCAGAGGTATTTATTTAGCATTTTAAAAATTCATCATAGCTACAGGAAAAAGAACTCAGGCAGAGGCCATGCCCTGCGGACATCGAGTCTGCACATTACTCATGCTGAAATGGAAGAAACCTTTAAAGAAAATTTAGGAGCTTATCTCCCTTGCCTTCTGTCCTACTACTAAGACCTACAGGAAAGACTCTATAAGTGGTTCATTGTTCTTTACTAGTTTTTCAGTTAGATGTAGCCAATTAGTTAGAACACTAAGAATGTGGGAATCAATTGGCATTCAAGTCTTTATCTGTGACATGCCATAGGAAAAACAATTAGCAAGTTTATGACTTACATTTTTGTTTACAGTTGGAGAGCCACTGTTAAATAAGTTCAGTTTTGATTACAGGTAGATACCACAGATACCTTTAATAGACTTTAATTTGAACAAGTCTGCTGTATTTCAGATTGAGAAATCACTGGCAAATATTTACAAGTGAATTAACTTTGACAACAGAAATGAATGCAAAAGCCCAAGCAACGAGTGCACCGCCATGGAATTCAGCACGTGTGCACGCAGGTACATATGCATTCATCCCAGCGCTAAATTATTAACTTGCATTGTTCCAGAACAAACTGGAAGCATTATCTATGCACATGGAGCCTCGGCTGACAATGTGAACTCACTCCTCTAAATGAGAAGACGGAGCCCACTGAGAAGTTGCTCTCACCTCTTTGGCGATGGTGGTGATGAAGGCGGGTGGTCTGGCCGTGGCAATGAGGGAGAGGGCATGCCGGGCTGAGCGGGCGGAGTCGGCGGCAGGGCTCAAAGGCAGCCCCATTGTGATGCTAAACAGGGATCAGAAAAAAAAGGGAAAAGAGAAAAGAAGCATTAGAAATATAGACTGAAAAGATTAGACACAGCTTATAATGTCGGTTCAAGGTCAATGGGAGCACTCAAACAGTTAGAATATAATGGACTTGCAACAATGAGCAGTGATTAGAAGTCAGGGTGTTCTGGCATCAAATACAAAATCGAATAATTAACCGTGAAGATTGAAAACAGTATGTGCATCTGTCCAAAATGTTAAAGATGCCTTGTTAACAAATTATCAGGAACTAGCCCTGCATACATATCACTGAGCTCGGAGTCAGGGAAGAAAGAATATTGCGAAGGACATTTTTATTTTTATTTTTATTGAAAAAGTTAAAGAAATATAATTGGCTTATAAGGCCAACTTAAAAGGTTGTATTTAAGGCCTATATCTGAGAGGAAGCAAAATTCATTCCTGTTCATTAAATTATCAGAATTGCAAATGACAAAATTATTTTTTAATTTGTATTAATATATCCTCAGCTGTGCTAGTATACCCCACATTCAACACTCTCAGAATCAAGTTACTAATTAGCGTGCTCTACCAATAGTTATTCAGTATTGTTGCAAAAAATTGCGTTGACAGACACTTATTTTCTCTGTATAAAGAACATACACGTGGCATTACACACATACACCTGTATATAATCCAGGCTATATACAAGAATATGTACATGATGAAATAAATCTATCTCCTTATAGGATAGTAGTGCTATATATTTCTTTGCCACTCCTAAAGCATAAAAAATAGTATTTTTCTGTTTGAAAGCTTCCATTATACTTTATATAGACTACTGTGGAAAGTATTAAGACTTTTCATTAAAACGTGGTATGTGATTCACACATCAACTGTTCAGAGGGTATATTTTGTTACTCATTAAGAGATCCGTTAACGGCTTCTCTCTCTAGTTAAATAACATTGATATTTAAATATCTGTATGAAATTATATTAAGATCTGTCCTGCTCCAATTAAATAAGTTTTTGTGCTTCATGTGTCAACTGACTTACAGGTACTAAAAATCTGTAAGAACTTTATAAGTATCTCTGTAATTAATCAATGAATCATTATATTAACTTTTGGTTGAAAATCAAGAGGCATCACATAGGCATTCCCATCACTGTTAAAAGAAAGCAAATTGATTACAGAAAATTCTGCGCATTTTGTTGCAACTGTTACACCGCTTTAATCTTTGCTGGTATTGTACGGGTCTCTACTTTTCCAAACCGAGGGCAGACACAGAGTAGAAACTCAGAGCAGAGGACGATGGAGAGCTGTCCTTTGATGTTTACCACAAAAAGACAGATGTGAGCTGAGAACAGACACATATACTGAACAATAACCAGAAGGGACCCGCTGGGGGGCGCATCACCCCCAAGGACGACCCTGAGGCCCTGGGGGCCCCACGGGGGGCTGCACAGAGGAGGGGCTCCGCAGGAAGGCAGTTTCCCTTCCGGACTGAATGTTGCCGTTGAGAATTCAGGAAAACGAACGTTCACTATGTGAGTAGTGTCGGGCTAGACTGCTTGCAAAATTACTGCAAAGTTCAGATCACAATTAGGCCGTTTTAAAAACTTCAAATGCCCAACTGATTTCAGATACTCTAGGATGTTTCGTCACTGTGGACGAGTGGGTGTTGGTGACACGGTGGTATGTTAACTAATTCTAATCAAACCTAAATCAGCTTTCCCGAACTGAATGAAATCACAGGATGCTGAGGCTGGAAAGACGCCCTAGCAGTCAGCCAGGGAGCAGGGGTGTCTGTTTCCAGGGTGGCTCGGCCCTGCTGGGGAGGCATGCGAGGAGGAGGAAGAACTGGCTGCGGACTGCAGGTGGAGGCGGGGCTGCCCTGTGCGACCTCAGGTCCTTCTGCATCTGCCCAGCACACGCCTGTAAGGTGGTGATACCTGCAGTTTACAAAGCAGAAATTAGGTCCAGGGAAGTTCAGTGAGGAGTCGAGGTAGCAGTGTAACATCTTTTAGGACAGCCAACCCCTGGAGAAAATAGATAGGGGGTGGCTGGACGACACCGCGCTTAACTGGAAGAATGGACTGGGAACACAGCTAAATTCAGCAGTTTAGGATAACTGGCTAGGCTGCATCCCCGAGAGGTTTCTAGTGATATATTATAAGTCATGGACCTTCGCTCTGTGTTATTCAGTATCAACAGTTGCCTGAATGAAGACATGGGATGCATGGATATCCACTGGTGTGCAGATAAAGTTGTAACAGAGCGTGGCTGTACTAAACAGCAGAGCAATGTCTACAAATAGCAGAACAGTGTCTATAAAATGGGTATATCAGAATATTGATTTCACCAGGTTGATGAGGAGAATGAATGAGCTAACAAGATGCAAAAACATTTAGTCCTGCATCTGACATATTACAGTTGCCACAGATGCGTCTTCTCACCAGAGAAACAAAGAGAACGAGATCAACCTTCTGGTCACTGGTTTCAAGTGAAAGGCTTAGTCATACACCACCCTTCCTCCTGCTCAGCAAATGACCTTGTGAATTTGGGGAAGCTGGCAAACTTCTTACAGGAAGCGAAGTGGTAAAGTATGAACCTAAGAAGAGAAGCCATAGGGTAACAGGGAGCGAAGCTAACCAGAGACATGCCACAGTGCCATCCACTGCACTCCATGGGAGCTGGGCCACCCAGCAGTTGGTAGAGATGGTGTGTGCATTTGAGGGATGCCTGTCGTCAGCACCTGGCGGTCTGAGGCCAGGACCTCAGAATGGGGATGCAGCTATTGCTCTGAGGTCAGGGCTCTGCAGTGACTCTCAGGGTATCCACTGAGCACAAGCGGTCGGGTTGTGAGCGTGATAACAGAAAGGAGTCGCCCAGGCAACAGGGGAAGAAGAGAAACCTTGCCTTTCCCATCGACAGTCTCCAGTGCACCACTGCTGGAGTAATCTTCCCAAAGCACCAGCTTTATTTCATGGTTAACCTGCTTAAAAACTTCAGTGGGTCTGGGTGCTTAGAAAAATCTTAAACTCCTCGGTTGGAGATTCCAGACCCTCCATAATCTAGTTTCGCTAATTTATCACTCTGTCATCTGCACGCCCATGCTCCCGCAGCCAGACTAATTTCAAAGCTGGTCCCTAAAACTCACTCCTTTTCAATCGCAGTATTTTGCTAATGCTTCTCCACTACCCACTTTCCCCACTGGCATGCTCTCCTTCCTCCGCTCTGTTCAACTCTGTGGAAGCCCGTGTGGGATTCTGCAATTGCTAGAGCGCTCAGGGACCCTCTACTGAAACAAAAACAACCAATGACAAAACCTGTTTACTTCGGGTCCTGAGCACTGACTCTCATTCTGAATTAGTTTTGTATTGTGAACTGATACACAGACTGGGACCGTGCCTTCTAATCCTTTCCCCTTTTCCCCCCACCGATGTGCCTAGTACAGCCCTTGGTCATAGTAGTAGTTCAATAGCTATGCACTAAATGAAGTTACCTGGTAAATTCAGCAGGAAAAAAAAATCACTTAAGCCAGTTATTTGACTGAATTGACCAGGCAATGAAGTCAAAGTAATTGATCAGGTATTCCCAACAGACAAAGTCTAATTCTGCCTGTAGTTATCTTGAAAGTCAAAAGTGTGCTGGGTGTGTGATATATTATAATGTGAGATTCTAACTGAACAAGGAAGGATCATACTATCAGAGGCTTGAAATGAAAGGGGGTGTGTGTCTTATTCTGGAATCTGTACAAACACAGAGCTCCGTCTTTTCGCCTGATCCAGCTCATCTGGCTGTTATGCAGATCATTTGTTATACAGGTTTATAGGATGGGTCTTGGTTTCAGTCTTTATTCTGAAAAATATGATATGCCACACTCCCTGTTTTACTCAGCATTTCAGAATATATATCCAATACGAAATACCAGAGATGGTAGATATTATAGATAAAAATCATGAATAGAAAAAAGAGTCCACTCAGGCCAAGCACATTCCTTACCTGACTGCTCATTAATCCTGTTCTAATCCCTACCCCACGGAGGTAAACGCTTTTAAAAGTTACATGTAAGACCACTTCAGTTGAATGGCACTTCTACAGTCGTCAGACGTCCCCGTCTATCAAATTAAGGAGTGCTGCAGGAGAATGTTCCAGGGGAAAAGCACTTAAACTTTCATAGAACAACCTGCAAATCACAGTCGAGATGGTTAGGGGCCAAGAGCTTGCGTCTCCCTGAAATTCACATGTTGACGCCTCAAGACTCCAGATGATACTGTAGGGAGCTGGGCCTCTAAGGAGATGATTAGATAAGGCTGTGAGGGTGGGGGCCTTGTGATGAGATTAGTGCCCTTAGGAGAGACACAGGAGAGCTTGCTCTGTCCCGCTCTTCCAATCTTGGCCACAAATAAGTCATGTTAGGACACAGCAAGATGGCAGCGCCTAGAAGCCAAGAGAAGGGACCTCAGAAAGAGGTCTTTACAGCATCCTGCTCTTGAATCTCCCAGCCTCCAGGACTGCGAAAACTACGTGTCTGCTGTTGAAGTAACCCAATCTACATCTTTGTTACGGCAGCCCGAGGGACCTAAGACGAATAGGAGCAGGGACTGAAAATGCTCCCTCTCTAAAACAAAGACTGAAGTTATTTTGTAAAGGTGTAAGTACATATCATCTGAGAATTCCTTCCTACGCCTTCCTGGTAAAACAGGTGTATTAACAACTGTCCTAAATGTAGTAAGAAGTCAGCAACTCCTCTTTGTCATGTGGGACCTGAATCTGATTAAGTCACAGGTGGCATTAATTTCCTAAACTCAAAGGTAGCAATTCCTCCAACAAGTACTTATATTTTAGACATACTTCCTATGATGTATACATTTACAATGATTAAAATCTACACCAACATGATTTAGGTAAGTGTGTGTACGTGCGTGTGTGAGAGAGACAGAGTCACTCAGTCATGTCCAACTCTTTGTGACCGTATGGACTGTAGCCTGCCAGGCTCCTCTGTCCATGGGATTCTCCAGGCAAGAGTACTGGAGTGAGTTGCCATTCCCTTCTCCAGGAGATCTTTCCAACCCAGGGCTTGAACACAGGTCTCCTGCATTGCAGGCAGATTTAGATAAGTGGTTTCCTCTAATTACAAACTTTCTATTAAAAATAAATGTCATGTGAATAGGAAAAATAATTCAAATATGGAAGCTTAAAGCACCTGAGTGTTTGTATGATACGTTCTTTACTCTCTGGCTCTCAAATCTAAAAAACATGCTCAAGATTTGAGTTAAAATGTCAATTCTCTTTCTCCAACCCTATTTCATATCATTCAAAAAGAATCATTCTAACATAAAGCACTTATCTATGCTATCAAAGCATGTGTGGTTTCCAGTGACTGTATGTTTCCTTCTCAAAGTCTGGCAACTGTAATGTTATAGAGAAGCGACAGGCTTGGTGGAGCTCGTCCACACCCCTTCACACAGCAGTATGAGGCGGGAGTCTGGCACTCTCAGCTGCAGGGCTGGCCCCGGTCTGCTGGTCTCCTTCAGAGTGAAGGTCAGCAACATAATTTAGGACAACTGGAATCAGAATCACAGAGCTCAGCACGTACAAGAGCTCAGGGATCCTCCTGTACTTTATTATCTAAAAAGGTCGGATTTTCCACTGTTTCTAACATTTTATCCATATGTTCATGACCATGCTGATCTAAATAATCATGGATTTATAAAAAGATAATACTGTGTATGTTTCTATTTTTTCAGAGTTAGCAAGGGATGGGGCAACAGATGATTTCAATGAGGTGCAGCTTCCGTGTTCAGTTAAACAGTTCGTCATGAATAAGAAGCCTGTAATTATTAATTTTAGAAATTCCTCTCATAAGATTCTACCTGTGGATCACTCATTAAACCAAGGGTGACATAATCATGTGGTATGGGAGCAGTAAAATGAGAACTAAGAGACCTAAGTGATGGTCTTAGCCCTCAGAGGACTGGTGTAACCTCAGATAAGTTGTTTAATTTCTACAACTTACTTTTACTTAATAAATATTAAGGGCAATAGATTGCATGCTGCTGAAGAAGAGTTTTGTTCCTAAAATTCTAGGACTTCATTAAATGCTTATTGTAAAGGACAATGCAAATCATATAATAGGTGTTTGAATACATAAGAATAAACACATAATACAATGCCCAAACAGTCAAAGAGCTTACTGATATTTAAATGGATCCACTGGAGAAGGGATAGGCTACCCATTCCAGTATTCTTGGGCTTCCCTTGTGGCTCAGCTGGTAAAGATTCCACCTGCAATGCGGGAGACCTGGGTTTGATCCCTGGGTTGGGAAGATCCCCTGGAGAAGGGAAAGGCTACCCACTCCAATATTCTGGCCTGGAGAATTCCATGGGCTATGTAGTCCATGGAGTCGCAAAGAGTCAGAAATGACTGAGCAACTTTTGCTTTTAATTTCCAGAAGGCACAAAATTCTTGACGAAAATGATTTTTGAAATCTGAAAACTCTGAGTTGATCCCTTGTACGTCCTTTTCATGTTGTTGTTGAGTTGCTGAGTTGTCTCCAACTCTTCTGCAACCCCATGGACTGTAGCCCACGAGGCTCCTCTGTCCATGGATGTCCCTGGCAAGAATACTGGAATGGACCACCATATCCTCCTCCAGGGGGTCTTCCTGACTCAGGGGTCCAACCCACGTCTTCTGCACTGGCAGGCAGACTCTTTACTGTTGCGCCACCAGGGACACCCAAGTTCCTTTGCACAGGGAGTTTTAAGGTGGCTTTACGCTGAGTGCTCCGTTGATCTTTCCTTCTCTGAGTGTACAATTCTGAATGTAAGATGACACAGTGGTGGGAGCGTGGCTTTTGGTATCAGTGAGACCTGGGTTTGAACCTCACCTTTTCCATTGACCACAGTGTTACTGCGGACAAGAGAAAGCACCTCTCTGAGAGTCGTTTCATTATCTCTTGTAATCATTTTTACAGTCTTTTAATATAGAAAAAGGTAAAACCAATCCTCTCTTTGACCCCAATTCTATTCCCTAGAGATGACGAGGAAGGCAATCATGTTCAAGTTTTTGATGGGAGCATCCCAGGGTTTAAGTTCGGTGAGAAATTAATGAATAAAATTAGCTAAAAAGAATGTTTCCTTTCACTTTCCTGCGTGTGGAGCTGCTCGCCAGCCTCTCTGGAGCACACCTGTGCTTTCCCGTCTGTCCCTCCTCCTTTCACAATCACTGAAATGAAGATTCAGCTGACACTCTTCTTTGGGTGCTCTCTGGGTGCGCCTCTATAATTTATCAGCCACGCTCTGAATGTCCATACCGTTTACTCTCCTCCTTCCTGTAAGATCCTCTCTTTCTTGGAAGACTAAAAGGGCCCTCAGCATCTGGGTCTCATATTACTTTCTCACTACCTATGGCACCTAACACTGTCCCTTCCACAGACGCTCGCTTAGTTAATAAACACAGTGTAAAATTTGGCAAAATGTTGAAAACAGCTGACTTTATTTTGATTCCAAAGAGGTAAGATTTTAAAGTCCTATTTCAAAATTAAAAACCTTAATTCTGGGAGAATGCTCTACTCATCTTGAGCCATATGTGGCTTTTCAGAAGCCCTCTCAGCAGTCCTCCCTGACAGAGGATGTTGATGCAGGGGACCGAGGGAAGGACAGAAACTCTCCCATCACAGGCGTCCTTCAGATGTTGGTAGCAGCCTGAGCGAGCTGCCCTGCCCGGAAGCCCCTCCATACACTCACAAGAATTGGAATAAAGAGGAAAGCACTCTTGTATTTTTTTTTTCTTTCTTTTTAAAAAGAGAAGACTAACATAAAGGCTTCTTCATAAAGCAAGCTTAAGATCACAGTCAGGAGTGAGGCGGCTGGGTGCTGTTATCGTGCGTGTAATTAACCAGGCACAGGAGGAGCGGCCCATGGGCACCGGGAGGGTAAGATGCCCAGTCATCCCCGCTGCTCTGTTTCGCTGCATCTCAGTCCTTCTGCAGCCTGTACCAAGGGTGTCAGGGATGGAACAGGCCATTTTCAATCTAAATCTTGTTACAGATTAATAAGCAAACATTTTCTTGCTTATTATGCAATTTATCACGATGAAAATTACACTGGACTCCTCAAGGCTACATGCTGATACGTTCATTTATTCAGAGCTGTGTGGAGAGAGTTATACTAACCTTCATGACAGAAAAGGATGTAAAAGCAGATTTAAATTACCTACTGAGAACCCAAGCATTGGTGTCTATGGACATACTCCATGTAGATAAAGCACAGCACATCTTTATTAAGTTTGCTGATATAAGCTTTGTGTGAACTAATTTAAACACAATAAATATTAAATAGTTAGCCTAAAATAAAAACCTATCACTTCTCCCAGGCAACAAAACAAGATCGCATAATCACTGAAATTGTATTTGGACCAGATTTGAAAATAGGCTATAAAATTCTGTCTAAGCGAATTCTGGACAATCAAAAATATTATAGGCTTCTCAAGGTAACCAGGCAGAGAAGGCAATGGCACCCCACTCCAGTACTCTTGCCTGGAAAATCCCATGGACAGAGGAGCCTGGTAGGCTGCAGTCCGTGGGGTTGCTAAGAGTCAGACATGACTGAGCGACTTCACTTTCATGCATTGGAGAAGGAAATGGCAACCAACTCCAGTGATCTTGCCTGGAGAATCCCAGGGATGGGGAGCCCAGTGGGCTGCCGTCTATGGGGTCACAAAGAGTCGGACACGACTGGAGCGACTTAGCAGCAGCAGCAGCAAGGTAACCAGGAGAGCTGAGGTAACAGCAGCCACTCTGTTGACTCCGTGAAGGTGTCAACCGCAGCTGCGGCCAAGGGGAGGATAAAGATTGAAAATACATGTCAGGCTTTGCACAAAGGCCAGCTGCCTCTTAAGACTACTGCTAACTCATGGGCTCATTGTCCCTCTTTCCCCTTAAAGTCAATCAAGAACCTTCAGGCCTCCTGTGTTCAGAAACTATCGTGGTTGTCATTATGTGGAAGTGATCATTCTAGAAATGGGTGTCTCTTCAGCTGTTGAACACCAGGACAATGACAATGGCATCACCATCCACAGCCCCCGACCAACATAAGATGGCAGCATCCATCCAATCTCTTAATATGTGCTAAGTGCTCTACTAAGCACTCGACAAATACGAACTCACCTACCATCAGTCTTCTGGTGCAAGTGTTTAATTAGCCCCAGCTTGTAGATGGGACTGAGGTGAGAGGTGAAATAAGTTGCTGAAGGGCGCGGAGCAAGGAGACTCAGAGGTGAGGCTTAGAAAGCAGGGGCGGTAGGCCAGGATGTGATGGGGGAGGGCGGCTGCTTAGGTTTGAAATGAATTCCCTTCCCCTACTCAGCAGTCTCGGGACTTTGAAACGGGCATGCCCAGCCTGAGGACAGAGTCACGGCCTCCCAGTCGAGCCTTCAGTCGCTGCTCTGGTGTCCACTTCCAAGCACAGAGCAGCTAGCAGAGGGACAGGCCCAAAGCATGGATATGAGAGAGGCAGCCATGGAGAAAAGGGTGGGGAACTCTAGCTTTTTTTTTTAAGGTTAATAATGATAAGAATGAAATGTCGTTCACTGAAAAAAAATCAAAAGAGGTGCTAACAGTTACAAGCAGACCCAGAAGATATTGTAGGTTCAATTCCAGAGCATCGCAGTAAAGCGAGTATCACAATAAAGTGAATCATGTGAATTTTTTAGCTTCATAGCAAGCATATAAAAAGTATGTTTATACTGTACTGTAGGCTATTAAGGATACAATATTATTAAGTATTTCTTAACAAGTATATCCCTTAATTTAAAAATACATTATTGCTAAAAAGATCACAAGTTACAAAATAACATCAAAGATTACTGACTTCAGATAACCATAACAAATACAATAATTAAAAGAAAGTCTGAAATACTGCTAGAATTACCAAAACAAGACAAAGCGTCATGAATGATCTAATGCTGTTGGAAAAATGGTGCCAAGAGACTTCCCTGATGCAAGGTCAGCACAAACATGTGAGTTGTAAAAAGAAAAAAAAAAAAAGAAAAACAACAAAAACCCCAGTATCTGCAGAACACAATAAAACTATGCACAATAGAACAAGGTCTGCGCGCCCCGCGCACGCTGAGAGAGGCGTCGTGAGACAGACGGGGCGCAGGGTTCCCGCCACTGGGCTTCACGCCTCCCGAGGACGGCGATCCTCGAAAAGCAGCCACAAACACGGAAGACAGGTGGCGGCAAGGAGGGGGGAGAAATGACCTCTCGCACGCTGCTGGTACACACAGAAAACTGTAGCTGCTGTGGAGAACAGCGTGGTGATTCATCTTAAGAGGTGATACACAGAATTATCATGTGACCCAGCAATGCCACTTTCGAGTTATCTACTTAGAAATCAAAGTAGCTGTTCACACAAATACATCTACATGACTGAAGTTTCATAGCAGCTCTATTCACAACAGTGGACTAGAGTAGAAACAACCCCAATGACCATCAATGGATAGAGAGATAAAAGGCGGTAAATGAACAGAATGGACTGTTGCTGGACCATACAGAGAAGCGAAGTACCGAAAAGAGGCTGCAGCGAGAACGGACCTTGGAATCATCATGCTACGGGAAAGGAGTCAGACACAGAAGACCACACACTACATATCTCCATCTCTGTGAAACGGCCGCAGCAGGCAACCTCACAGAGACGAAGACCGTCAGGGCGGCGGGGAGGAGAGACCGGTGGTCGCACCAGGACCAGGGCGCTCCTGAGGGCTCGACTCTCAGCGCGGCCGATGCACGGGGTGGAAGCCTTTAGGAGGGACTCGGTGGCCAATCTCATAGTCTATGCGGTTTACACCATCAAAACAAAACAAAAAGACTTCCTCCAGGAGTCAGGAGGCTGGGTTCTCCAGTCAACACTAACTTCTAGCACCGGCCTCAGCTTCATTTCAGGAACCGCCTCGGCTCCTGTTCCTTTTCGCTGCTCTTGTCCCTGCCTCCCTGGACCACTGCAGCCCCCTGGGGCTGATCATCAACTGGGTGCAGATGAAACCTCAGTAAAGTAGGTTTAAAAATTAACGTGAAGGCAAAGGAGTAATTCCCCCAACAACTGGGCCATGTGCTGTCAGCAGTACAACATTCTGAGCAACCATGTATGTATTATTTTCTACATATGATATGTTTATACTATTATTAGTATAAACATACATATTAGTATATGTTTATACTATTAGTATATGTCAAAGTGCAATAAAAATAAATTTAAAACTATGTCACAGATAAATCATTCACTGGCTTACAGCCAAATCTCAATTGTATTAAAATGACAGAAACGTATCTCCCTTTCATTGTCTACTTCCAAAATTTCATATATTCAGATACTGGTCTATTTTTTGGCATTTTAAAAATGCCCCCAAAATTATCTTTATAAATTTAAAAATTATAAAAAAATTATAATCAATGACTTCTGCTAAACCAAACAAAATCAACAGAAGCCAAATGAATTGAAAATGGAGCACGTACTTGGCAAGTTGTTTCTCGGCATCAGCACAAAGTTCGAGAAGCCCCATAAGGACAGCAGACACATCCATGTAAGGCTCCCAGACTGTGAAACCACGTCCAATCAGATCAATGGCTGTTCTGCGGATGGTACTGTGTGGAGGAAGCTTAGGGCTTGGCGGCTGCAGCAGAAGAAATGTCAGGGCCTTACCTAAAATTACAGAACAAAAGACAGAGCGATAAAGTAATTTTCTTTGTGATGTTTTCTTTGAACTATATTTTCAAAATATAAACCACTCTGGATTTACCTGTTTTAATTGAAAAGGGGTTTTGAATAGTAAGACTATAAAAGATCCTAAGTTTAGTTTGTTTAGCCATGTACTTTAAAGAGAGTATCTACTTCTTTAAAGAGATGTTAAGTGACAACATTTTCTACTAAATTCTGAAGTGTTGTAATTATATAATATATGTAAATAAGTACATACAATTTCAAAACATATCAGTGAGTCTAAACTTCCAAACAGTTTTCTCCCTACTCAACATTCTGTGAAATGGAGATGGTTTCAGATAACATAAGATGGTATTTCTTCATCTTTCTTCTACATCTAACAGAGTTTATATATGATGCTTCATCAGTAACATGCCTCATCATAGGTGATGGTTATCACCAGGACTGAGAAATGGAGAAGGTAGAATGTGCAGCTTTTAAAAGTCTCTCCCTAACCCAGGCCAAGCACGTATGTGCCTCTACATTCCCATGTACTGACAGCAGATGATGTCAAGCACACAGTCAATTCTTTACATAACTTTGTTACACATCTTTTAAAAACAGCTTAATATTACTTCGAAATCTGAACACATGATTTGGATTTTAGTCAATACGCACTCCTTTATGTTGAAGATCAAGCTAATCATTTGTATATAAATGACCTGATAGTGTTTAAGCTGCAAAAGCTCATTTTGACATTAAAAACAAAGCACCGGGGACTGTAAAGAACAAACTGCAACTTAGAAGAAGTTTTAGTATTTGTTTTTGAGGGGAAGAAACAAAACAGTCTGTAAATCATATCTGTATAGCATACTGGTTAAAGGGAACAGAGTTTTCAGATTCAACAGAGTACTAATCAGTTTGATAACTTACTAGGGGGTTAGGCTTAGGAAGATACTCAGTGAACCTCAGTTTCCTTATCTGTAAAATGGGGATGTAATAGCTGTTGCAAAGGGCCAGAGTGTTAAATGAATTAAAACCATACACAGTGTACTGCCAAGGGCTACATCGGCATGTGTTCCATGAAGGGCAATCGGGGCTCATTCTGAATAACAGGTTGAACTTGTCTGTTTCCAAAATTAAGAACATAGCATATGAAATTTAATTTACTGCACTCAACAAGTAAAAGCATTTGCTCACTTTTATGTTACAGCCAACTGTTAAATGAGATGAATTGAAATGGGGGTAAATAGAAGGATGGCTTCCTTTGGCTTCATGGTAAAGAGTCCACCTGCCAGTGTAGGAGACACAAGTTCGATCCCTGGGTCGGGAAGATCCCCTGGAGAAGGAAAGGGCAACCCACTCAAGTATTCTTGTCTGGGACATCCCATGGACAGAAGAGCCTGACAGGCTATCGTGCATGGGGTCTCAAAGAGTCAGACACAACTTAGTGACTAACAACACAAAGCAAAGGTCCCAACAGCTCCGGCAGGGCAGTTTCTACCATTTGGGAAAGCATCAAGAGAAGCAGAGAGGAAAATGACCAATTCAACACAAACATTTTAAATCTACTAGTAAGTGTCTTTTTTCCCCAATGATCTGTTTCAGAATTCTAAAGACATGCAGATGTTAAAATTCCACATCTGTCTCTGACAAGTTATTCCCAACAAAACATGTAAATATGAGAAGATAAGAGGATTTCTAAGTTAAACCTTCTGCTTCTAGCCTTGCTGATTAATAACATGCTTACGACTTGAATGTTACCAGCAATACTGACACTTATGTTCGGAAGATATCTTAGGATTCAAATTTCTGTATCATATATTCTTTCTGTTGACACTAAAGAATCAGATTTTTTAAAATGGTTTATATGATAATAATAATGAGGGAAAGGTACATTTATTCCTTTTCAACTTGTATTCTGTAATTTAAAGTTTATCTAACTTATGACTCCATATGATTTAGGTGTTATGCAATGTGGGCCAAGGTGATAAAAAAGCTAAAATTAAGACAGTGATAGTTCTTTCTCTATTGACAGAAAGAAAAGAAAAAGCTTGTGACAGAACTTTATGAATTTTAAGCTGATCTCTCAGAACTTTTCTAAAATCTCTGGTACCCAATAAAGGTTGTATTTCAATCTGTACAAGATGGAATCTAATTTTGTACAGAAGCATACATTAACTTATTTTACATACGGGCCCCACTGCCCTGCAGTCAAGGAGCATTACCTCACTGAGTAAGCAAGGTGGGGAAGGATGCCACCGTCTGCACAATGACTGAGTCTTTTGTGAAAAACTTTCCCAGCGGCAGCATTAAGAAGTTTAACAAACCGGCCTGATACTCGTTCAAGACTTTTCACAATTTGGTCCCAACCCTTCCATCCCAAGATTCCTGTGAGAACTACTGACAGAGTATTGCTACAGTGTACTAAGCCCTGGGGAGAAAAAAAGAGAACAAGACTCAGTTTTTTTCAAGGAAATTCATTCTAGCTCAGGATACAGGTGAGCATACAGGCAATCTGAATGTATTAAGAAGAGTGTTAAAGTATTTATAAGCTCAAGGTATCAAGACAGAACTTAACGGGCACTTAATCTGATCTTAGGGATATAAGAAGGAAAGGTGAGCTGAACATCCAAACCTAAAGACTAAGTAGGGCTTAGTCACTCACTGGAGAGAAGTATGAAAAAAAATAGGAAAAGAGAATAGCAAGTCTAAAGACCAGGAGATGAGAGGGAACACGGCCAGACCAAGCAGTTACACACAGTTCAACAGGGCTGGAAAATTGTCAGAGGAAAGGGAAATGGTTGGGGTGATGGGCAAGAGGGAAAAGAGGAGAAAGTGGATGAAATAGAGAGACATGAGGCAGGACACGCTATTAGAGCCCAATCATAAAGGGCCTTACCTACCATGCCAAGAGTTTGTATTCTGGTGACAATGGGGAACCACCAGAAAGTTCTAAGTGAAGGAGAGGTTTGATTAGATTTTCAGAAAGGGGCAAGACCTACTGCCTCTTAAATTCTGATCTACTTATCCCCAGCCAATTGGTTGAATTATAATCAGCATTTTCAAGTCGAAAAGACCTCAGAAAACAATGATCTATTCCTATGTTTCAGATGAGATAACTGAGAACTGTGGGTGGCAAGTGGTTAGCTGCAGGCCACGGGCAAGGTGACCAGTATACATCTCTGAACACAACTTACGTATTTACAACCATGTTTTATTCATGAGACTCCACCAAAACAGAAGATTAACCAAATGATATGTTTTATCTTTTCCCACACAATGAGAAGGTTGCTATTGCTGGTTCAACAGCTAAATACAGCAATACCAAGTTATCACTGTCTCGTCTCTACCTTCGCTGTATCACACCCACTAGATAGTTGATGGCATACCCTGTACTGCACCCACCTTCCAGCAGGAAGAGGCAGAAGGCTGTAGGGCAGAAGGACACGTGTCAGGTAAACCAAGCCCCCAGTAAAATCTAACTACATTTCACCGACCGAAATTACATAATTCCCCCAGTTTAAGGACGGAAGGGAAGGATGGGAAATGTAGTTTGTTATCCAACCACAATGCCATCTTCAACAATTCTGAGGCTTTGTTCTCATGTGACAGGAGAATGGGTATGAAGCGCGCGCTCCGTTGTTCATTTGTGACTGACTCTGTGACTCCATGGACCGTGTGTGTGTGTGTGTGCGTGCGCGCATGTGCACATGCGCACACGCTCAGTTGTTCATTTGTGACTGATTCTGTGATTCCATGGACCGTGTGTGTGTGCGTGCGCGTGCACTCAGCTGTTCATTTCTGTTTGACTCTCTGTGACTCCATGGACCGTGGCCTGCCAGAATCCTCTGCCCATGGAATCTTCCAGGCAGGGATGCTGCAATGGGCTGTGCTTGGCAACTGGCAATTTCTGCCAGGTCCTCTCAGCTTCCCTTAGAATGAAATTCTTCTTTTTATGAGAGCAATTATTATCTATATGTTTAACAAACAACAATATGGCATGTTTGGTATTTATTCCAAAGCTAATTAATTCCAAAATTAGTCCAAAGCTAATTTTATTACTTTTTCACATCTGCTAAATGAGCAAATTCCTGGGTCATATGAAATTTTCATTAAAAAACTTTTTTTTCCACATGAGGTTTATCACCGTGATGTATAAATTCAGTAAGTACTTAATACATTATTCTTGCTTTGGCAAATACTGAAAATTACTTTATACAGCATGCATCCAGCATGCTCAGTAAAATTATGCACAGAACACAAATTTCCAAGAATCTGCTATAAACTTGTGCTGGTCTGTGTCCAAGTTTCCATGACTCTCTGGTGAAATGGTAAAATATAAATAATGTAATGAGCGTTTTTTTCATAAAGCTAAATTTATTCAGTTTAAAAGAGTGCTTATTCTAAGGTTATATACTTACTACTTTTTTGGTGAATAAATTTCTTTATATAAAATGATAAAGATGGTCGGATTTTCTTAAGGTTTGCACTCAACAAAATAAAACAAAGTCCTGCTAAATACGCCCAAATTTTATTTTTGGAAATTTTACTGGCCCACGATATCAGAGGGCTTTCCAGATGGCTCAGCGGTAAAAGAATCTGTCTGCCAACGCAGGAGAAGCAAGAGATGCAGCTTCGATCCCTGGGTTGGGAAGATCCCCTGGAGTAGGAAATGGCAACCCACTCCAGTATTCTTGCCTGGAACGTTCCATGGACAGAGGAGCCTGACAGGCTACAGTCCACGTGGTTGCAAAAAGTCAGATACAACTGAGCATGCCCGAAAGGATGATCTCAGAAAGTTTTGGAAAAACTGCTGTTTGTTGTAACTGCTGCTTGTACTGCCCCGAGGAACTGCATGGCCCTTCCCCATTCTAAGAATCACACCCAAGAAGTCCCATTACTGGCCACTGGCTTTTCACTGAGACTGCCAAGAGGCTCCTAACTCAACTGTTACAGAATGGAATTCAGCATTATTCAAGTCAACCTGTGACCATATTCATGGCAGGGTTATCAGACGACTAGTCTTTCTTACCAGTAAGATGGGTACACAGTACAGACACTGGCAGCTTTACGGTGGGCATTAACCAAGCAGTACCCTCTGCCCCACCCCATCGCCACTCTGTGAGTAGCCATACGAGCTACAGAATGCAGACTGGCTCAGAACCCTGGCAAGAAATCAAATCAAGACAGAGCCCCTTAAAAAGCAGAAAGCACTGAAAATCCAGCATCGGATAAATCACAATTAACTTAGACCCTCCAGCTGTTGAGAAAGTAATTCTGTTGTCATGCAGTCAAGAGTAATAACAATAGCTCATATTTTACTGCTGCTTTATCTCAAGCTGTTTTTTTAAAAGTGCTCCTACTTCAATCTTACCATTTTTTAAAAATGTTACAGAGGCACAACGCTGCAAGAAAATATTTACACTTTGCAGTAACAGCAACATGCTAAAAATGAGAAAAGGATTGACACACAGATAGCAAAATAAAGCCTATGTAAGCTGTGGGCACAGCCATATACTATGGCTGACTTGTTGCTCTGGCAAGATGACTGCTGTCTTGTCACGAACTGACCAAGGAAAAATGCCAGCTTAAAACATTTTTACCCAATCTGGCTGGTTACGATGACCAGCTCTTTCAAAAGATTAACAATACAAGTCATAAACACACACACACACACACACACACACACACACACACACACACACACTCTGAGGCTGTTACTTAGGAAATAATGAATTTGCTTTATGGATAATTTTTCTATCCTTATCACAAACTGTAGACTCACTTTATTAATGTACTCTACATTTAATGAATAACTATCATAAGACAACCCTATTAATTATAAAGAACTATAGTTATATATTTCTGTAAGCATCGGGTATCGTTTTCAGCATCATTTGATAATAAATAACACTTTTATATTATTGATTCTATTCCACTTTTTCCCCTTTTGCATTTCTAATGCAAGTATAGAAACTAAACTTGATGGTACCCTGAGCTCTCCATAGCACAAAGAACAACGTTAGCACACTGTTCAAAACATAATGGAAAAAAATGACTTATTTTATTCACTTAAAACACACAGGCAGACAGTTAACTGGCAGTTAAACACACTAACAAAACATTTTAAACACTATCTCAAATTTTTATTTTCATATAACCACAGATTCTACTAACATGACATGTTCATGACACAGATGTGAATTGTGTAGTATTTTTTTAACCCAGTTTCTATTTGTGCTGAAACAGCACTAAATAAGAAAGGATCATTTAAAAAGCTTTAAATCAATGAAATTTTTTCCCAGCTTTGCAATTGCAATTTTTCCTTGCTTTTTATTTGGACTAAGTCCTCCCTTACATGCTCCTCTGGAAGCATGAAGGTCTCATTGTTCTGCAACCAGCTGTCATAAGCCCTCTAGCAACTGGTACAACCCACGGAAGACGGTGCTGAATAACTGAAGAGGCTGAAGCAGGAAGCGGGGCAGGACTGCGCAGAACAGCGGGGCAGGGCGGGGCCCTCGGTCACGGAGTGCCTGCCTGCTGGCGTCAACGGAACCTGATGTCAGGGCAGGAGATGTTTATAGGGAACCAGGGGCTACAGGGAGACGCTCTAAGAATTAGCAACTAAAAGAGAAGCCACAGTCAAACTATGCTTACCAAGAGAGAATGAGATTTTCTTACTGGAATTATCATAAAGCCAAAGCATTTCAGAGAATTTCCTAAGAGCCCTTAGAGATGACTGACAATTACTGCTATTGTCCTGCTGGTAGGCAATATATGGAACCATTTTCTTGGGTTCGGGTCCCTCTTCGGCTAGTTACCTGGAAAAGGAAATGGCAACCCACTCCAGCATTCTTGCTTAGAGAATCCCATGGACAGAGGAGCCTGGTGGGCTACTGTCCTTGGGGTCGCAGAGTCGGACACGACTGAGCACTCGGCTAGTTAACAGGCCTAGTTTAGATAAACTGGTTCATCACACTTAGAAGAAAATCATTAATAAAGAAATGGCCACTAACCTCCTCAGCTCTGGAGAGTACAGAAGGGGGAAGAAAAATAAAAGTCATATTTAAAATGTACTAATTAATAGCTCAATTACAAGAGCTTCCTGTGGGAGAACATATTATACGCACTTTAAGCCAAATGAATTTATGATGATTTGTGCCATTACAATGAGTGCAAAATGAATTAATAATGATTGGCCACTTATTTAAAAGTATAACCAACTGAATGAAGCCTTTTCCCACTTGCTAAGGTCCATCAAAGAACCAGGATGGCAGAGTGCCATCTAGAATTCTATTCTTTGGCTTTACACAGGTACATGATTTGATTAAAAATAATCCCAATACAGTGCACATTATTCATGGACATAGAATAATAAACACTTCTATGATGAGAGGATTTGTATTAATAGCTATAAAAACTACTTTTGAACTTTTTATATCCTGTATTACATAGAAATCAAGTCATCATTTCATTTACTAAAAGGCATAAAATTTTTCTGCTAAATCAGGAAGTTATTTTAAAATTTATTAATGTGATATCAGCTTAGTCAAAACAGTTCTGATTCATATAAAGTAGCTATTTCTTGTCCTACAATCAGAAGAGTATAAAATCCAATGCTGCTTGATTGAAAGGACATTCTTTTTTTCTTTTTGAGTTCCAAATTAAGTTGTGTCATTCAGTGAAATTTAATCTCATTTTGTTTTTGATATTTCATGTATTTTGGGTGGAAGACCAAAATAAGTGTTTTACCTTCACATAAACAAAAGGATATTACTTACTGCATAAGGCTCTTTTCCTCCTTAAAGAAGGTAAAAAGTGCTGACAATTTGTGGATCAGCAACGAAGACGTAAAATTGTAGAAGTAGATGTTTATGATGTCAAAGAATTAAAAACAAAAAAAAATCCATGGATCTATGGAAGCCTTTTTTCCCCCTATGGAATCTTTAGTTGAATGATCTAAATACTTCTCTGTCCTTTTCCCCAAAGGTGTGTGGTTGTTGAATGTCATGCACGACGGGCGGGCATGGGGCGCGGAAAGCAAAGCAAGAGAACAGGGGTTCAAGTTCTAGCTCTGGCACCTAATAGCTGGGGGATCCTTTCACTGACCCATTATTTCCTAGGCCTGCTGGGGACCAGGCATGGTTCTAAAGCACAGGTCAACCAAGTTGAAGCTTACGAAGCTCTCAGGAAACTTACATTCTAGCTGGGACAAAACAACC
This sequence comes from Nanger dama, assembly GCA_917880005.1. Taxonomy (NCBI): domain Eukaryota; kingdom Metazoa; phylum Chordata; class Mammalia; order Artiodactyla; family Bovidae; genus Nanger; species Nanger dama. Next base: position 5,916,474 of record CAKJTW010000029.1, read on the forward strand.
AAATGAACACATAGGTATGTCGAGTAGTACTAAGTCCTGTAAAGAAAAATAAGCAGACCAAGAGCCCAGAAAATGAGAGAGAGGGAAGCACTCTGCAAAAGGTGACAGGCACAAACTGAAGTATTTTTATCTTCTGGGACAGTGAATTCTCATGACTACTGAAAACGATTTGGTGTTTGTGGAATGCTCTCTAGGTACAGAAAGATGGAGGAAACAGTAGTTTCTCCCGGGTTATACAACATGTATGTCTTGCCATGTTCTATGCATAGCTTCTATCAGCCTTCTCTAGGCCTGATCACCTCCAGGAACCAACCAACCAGTGTGAGTCTCTGGCCTTCTAAGCAGAGACTGGCTCTTTTTCAAACATGAAACTTTCCTAACACTGCAGTTCCACTAGCATTTGACCTTAACCATCTCCAGTCATCTGTACCCCCCTTAACAGCATGTGAGAGGGACTGGGCCAATGTATGATTCACAGGATGCTGATGTGTGTGTCTCTCCAAAGTGATCGACCCCCTACTCAAGCAAGGGCTCATGCTCAGCTATTCTATCCATGTGTACTCCTCTCAGGCTTCTAGAGTTTAACAATTATTTATAAAAACACATAAAATCAAAACAATGACATTCTTTAATAAATACTATTAATGACAACCAAAAGTATGGCAAAAAACACTTGATATAACTTCATAACTGCTTCCAATTTTAAAATAATTCACACAGGCTAATTTAGGAAGTTTGTGATCATTATAAGATAAATCTCAAAGTAATTTTATAGGTAGTCTGGTAGAGAGTAAAATAATATGAAAAATTACTTGATCTCTTTTCTAATAACCACAGTAAAACATTCAACTGGAATGAGGAGCTGCTGAACACTAACCCTTTATAGATACACAGTCAAAGAGTAAAGAGAGTGCCCTGGTGTGCGTGCTCAGTTGCTTCAGTCTTGTCCTACTCTTTGCAGCCTAATAGGCTCTAGCCTGCCAGGCTCCTAAGTCCATGGGATTCTCCAGGCAAGAATACTGGCGGGGGTTGCCATGCCATCCTCCAGGGGATCTTCCTGACCTGGGGACTGAAACCATGTCTTCTGCATCTCCAGCATTGCAGGCAAATTCTTTACCACTGAGCCATCAGGGAAATATAGTGACCCTCAGTAGATGCTACATATTAAGTAAGCTGTGACATGGAATGTAGAATAACTACGGCAGAAATAAAGTGGGAATCGGTCTACATGCAGGCAAAGGAATACCAACATTCTCAGTATAAGCACTCTAAATGTTTCCTTTCTACACATTTATTTTATTGAGGTTGAGTAAGGGAGGAAAAAAAAAAAAGATGAACAAACAAAAGTCACTCTGCTGCCCGTTTCTCAGTCTGGACATCTTTGTTTAAGCTTTGACTTGGCTTAAATGAACGAATTAATATTGACAAAAACATCAACTAAGCTAATGAGTTGTTAGTTAAGGCAATAAACATGTCACATTAGAGTCAGCGCAGCAAAGAGGTAATTAGCCCTGGAAAAGCCCTGCTGATTGGAGCTGTTGAGATCCTCTGCTCTTAACCTTTGAGTCCATTATCTAACCCAGGAGTTGTGGCTGTGTTAATGGGGACTTGCCAGTAAACAGCAGCCTTGCAGAAGCAGCCAAGCCTGTATTCAGAATCCTGGGATGAAACGGGTGCTGGTGCGTTTACAGAAGAGCTATCAACAAAGCTCCATGAAAATCTGAAACAGAGCTCTTTGGGAATAGATGCTAATGTCAGACAAGGAGGACAAATACATTTCCAAGAAAAACTTGGTGGGGTGGGGGAGTGATACACATTTTTTTTTTTGACATAAAGGACACACAGAAATATGTTAACACACAGTCTAATAAAGGAGAAGTCATTCCAATTACAAAATCCCATCTCTTCTGCAAATAAGGATGCTCTGATCCTTTCAAGATAAAGTGCAATGTACTCTGATACAATGAATTCCTGAACTATCTGAGCTATAGAAGCAACCAGGATCACACCTAAAAATCATAGATAACAATTTATGTTCATTTAAAGCAAAAAGAAACATACACATGCTGTTACACTCCAGAATATGTGCTTACATGAGTAATTGCAGATTTTAGTCTCCTCTATAAGATCTATTATTACTATTATTTTTAAACTTCTCACTCATTTTAATGATTTGGCTTTAGGATGACCAAAACTAGCACTTTCAAAACCTATGCTGAAAAAAAAAAAATAGAACATTTATAGAAAAATCACAAACAGGAGTTACAACATACACGAATAAAACCCCTGTTCTCTAGATGAGTGGATCGTTTCTGAAATAAAGCAAAAGACCATACTGACAAGCACAGGTTGAATTTGCATAATCTTCATATTAACTTCAAAAAAATGATCAACCAAGCCTAAGTTTTGACATCGCCTCTAATACTACAAATGCATATGGATTAACTGATACTACTACATCATCAGGAAATATTTCTTTTTCCTTGGAAAACTTGCTTTTTAAAAGACTTCAAGCAAACAAACATATCATGCATTCAAGATAATATCACACTGCCGCTCATTTGCGGGTTTTCATGATTTCTCCCTCTGCAAAGGAAGAAAATGCTCCATCCTGATTTTATTACGTAAGTTTGATGAAAGAAAGGGGTGGGTACCCAGTTTCGTGATGTTCCTGCTGTGTGTGAATGTGCAGTGTGTGTGCATCTGGGTGTGAGAGGAGCATAGACATGGGACATTTACTATACAGTAAATCAATATGTGCTATCTTTTTCAGGCTGAGTAATTTCAAAAGGGACAGGAAGCAATTGGCTGCCTCGCATCTCACTGGCTACTGCATGGTTTTAATTTTTTCCCCCTCAAATGTACTTTCTTTTTAATGAATTTGCAAAACAGCTATATATGGCTATAGTTTCATTAGTTAATTCTTTTTTATAATAAACTATAGATTGAAAAGCACTATAAACCAGTCTTCATCTTCAATAAAAGATGAAAGAAGAAATGCTGTAAACCACAATAAGAAATACATTTTTTTTTCCTGCTGTTCTACTGTCACTGGCAGCCAAGTAGAACCTGGAAGAAATACACCACAGTATTTATTTCTGGTATTATGCACAGCACATATAAAAATGCCCAAATACTTCTGAATTGTCTGGGAGCAATAAAGAAAAATAAATAAGACTGTCAAAACATTTTAAAAACTTTACAGACATATATGGATTTAATTAGGTATGATTATACGATAATTTCTTATCCAGGCAGTATACCACAGAATAATTGTGCTCAATCTGTTTATCCCAACCTACCTGAAGAATATGACTTATGGTTAAACCATGTCTTAGAAGAAAGGGAAGTCGCCCAGTCATGTCTGACTCTGCGACCCCATGGATTGTAGCCCACCAGGCTCCCCTGTCCATAGGATTCTCCAGGCAAGAGGACTGGAGTGGGCTGCCATTTCCTTCGCAAGAAGTGGGTTTCAGAACGGAGGGCGAGCAGAGCACCACGAGTCTAACACGAGAAAGCCCTCTGTCCGGTCTGCTCGTCCACACCGTGACCCTGCTCCCTTCCAGTTAGCAGGCACAGCCGCCCTCCTCTCTGCAGTGACTGATGCACGGACGCCAGTGGACAGCCGTGAAGTGAGATCGAGACTCCAGTCCCCAGACTACACGTGCCAACAGTCTGAGGCTACATGACCCAAGCTGGGCGTCAGCCTCCTCATCTAATGAGGCCAAATGAGGTGCAGGGAGACCTGTTTCTGGAGCTGATACAAGTATTGTTATTCATTTATCTGGCATGTAGACTCTGCAGTCTTTGGTATGGCATGCAGAATCGTTTAGTTGTGGCATCTGAGATTTCGTTCCCTGGCCAGGGATCGAACCTGGGCCCCCTGTACTGGGAGCAGAGTCTCAGCCACTGGACCACCAGGACCTCCCTGATTGGAGCACTGAATGATACAACACGTCAGGCCTGCCACAGAGGAGCCTGGATATACTCCTCTCCCTCCATCGCCCATATACAATCTCTGGGTATACAATGACACAGACATTGTTTCCTAATTATTTCCTTCAATTGCAGATATTTATTTGTATACTGAACTAAGACTTCAAAAAAGACTTTTTAGGAGGAAAACCATTAACACTTAGACTCCAGTCCTTCTAAAAATATATTATATTTTTGGAATTATTTGTTGGGGGGAGGTGAAGGAGAAATTTATTGCTTTGTCAGGCCAAGGGGGACACAGTGGGGGAAAAGATACATTTTTAAAAGAGCTTTCTACAAAACAGTAGGAAAAATCAGTAAAATACATAAATGAAGAAAAAGGGGAAAAAAGGAGGGAAGAAGGAGCAATTCTATTTGCTGACTGCCTGGTAGGTGGCGGGTACTGTGCTGGGTGGTTTATGTGTAAGCTATTTCATTCTGAAAAGAACCTGAGGGGAATATGACACTAGTTTCAATTTCTTTTTTTTTTTTAATACTTTATTCTACGTTACAATACTGTATTGGTTTTGCCATACATTGACATGAATCAGCCACAGGTGTACACGATCTCCCAATGCCGAAGCCCCCTCCCACCTCCCACCCCATATCATCTCTCTGGATCATCCCGTGCACCAGCCCCAAGAAGATGAGGAAAACTGCTTCTCACAAACCTTAACTAACTTACTCTAGATCGTACTGTTAGTAATGCCACAATATGGTTTCCTTGACTTGAAATCTTCTGTCCTATCCATTATATTGTGCATAATATTTATTTAAAAGGAAAAGGCTATGTCATACTCCACACGTAAGATGACATCTGCAAAGGGATTTTATGTTTAATACTGCAAATGAAATACATCCTGTTGTTTTTCTCCTGGTAATCCCAGATACCGTAAATGGGGCTCATGACAACTGAGTAAGAGCAGAATCGTTTGAACATGTATGATAAGTAAAGCCAAACTGGCAAGAGCCTCAAGCTGGCCAGAACTGTTTATCCGAATGATCTGCGCATATTAACACTTAAAAAGTAGACAGAGAAAGGCAAACAAATAGGATAACGCTGGGTTTCCAACCTGCCCCTATTAACTCTGGCCTGGTTATGCAGAGCTAGCATTGCTATTTTTCTTCCTCTCAAAATCTGTAGAAGCTGAATTAAATGTGAAAGCAAGATCAATTCTGTTCTAACACAGTAAATGAGCTTAGGATCAGACCTATTTCAGGTTATAAAGAGAATCTAATTATGCCATCTTAAATGTATGTTTATAGAACCATATTACAGAGGCAGGAAAAAGGGAAGATACCCCCAATCCAACTCGAATGACAAGCAAAATTCATGGCTACTGAAAGGGTAAGAAAAAAAATTTTCTCCTTGGAAGAAAAGCTATGACAAACCTAGAGACATATTCACACCACCCACATATAGAGAAAAATATTTCCATGCTTCATATTTTGTAACAGCTAAGAGCTTGCTCAGTCGCTCAGTCGTATCTGACTCTTTTGAGACCCTGCTGATTGCAGCACACCACGCTTCCCTGTTCTTCACCATCTCCTGGAGCTTGCTCAGACTCATGTTTATTGAGTCGGTGATGCCATCCAACCATCTCATCCTTTGTCACCCTCTTCTCCTCTCTCAGTCTTTCCCAGCATCAGTGTCTTTTCCAATAAGTCAGTTCTTCGCATCAGGTGGCCAAAGTACTGGAGTTCCAGCTTCAGCATCAGATCTTCCAATGAATACTCAGGGTTGATTTCCTTTAGGATTGACTAGTTTGCGCTCCTTGCAGTCCAAGGGACTCTCAAGAGCCTTCTCCAGCATCACAGTTTGGAAGCTTCAATTCTCTGGCACTCAGCCTTCTTCACAGTCCAACTCTCACATCTGTACACGACTAGTGAAAAAACCGTAACGTTGACTATATGGACCTTTGTAAGCGAAGTGATGTCTCTGCTTTTTAATACATGTCTCCAGGTTGGTCATACCTCTTCTTCCAAGGAGCAAGTGTCTTTTAGTTCCACGGCTGCAGCCATGTCTGCAGTGCTTCTGGAGCCCAAGAAAATAAAACCTGTCACTGTTTCCATTGTTTCACCCCCTATTTGTCATGAAGTGATGGGATCAGATGGCATGATCTTAGTGTTTTGAATGCTGAGTTTTAAGCCAGGTTTTCCCCTCTTCTCCTTCACTTTCATCAAGAGGTTCTATAGTTTGTCTTCATTTTCTGCCATAAGGGTCTAACCTTCTCATGATGATAGATCAGGAAACAGAGGCTCAGAAAGGTTATGTGGCTTACTCTAGATTAGAGAACAAGTGTGATGGCAGGGCCAGAAGTCACAGCTCCAGTCTCAAAAATCAGCATTCTCTCTATGGTAACACAATAAATGTTAGAACATAATAAATGAAGTTCAAAATTATTATCATCATAACTCTTTTGACCACAACCGTTTTCCAGTTCTTGGCATACTTTCTGGAACTGAGAAGCATTAAAAATATTTTTGGAATGAATCAATGGACTTGATTCATACTCTACTGTCCATATTTCAACTATATTTTGAGGTCTTGGGTAAGTTTCACTATATTTACCAAGGTTTTGATGGTCACTCCAACAATTTTATCCCTAAATTTCTTAAGTACATCCTGTTTATACTATTTAAAGAAATATAGACTTAGAAAGCTCAGAATTAGAAGAAACTTTAGAGATGATATGGCCTGGAGATTTCTAATCCTGGTTGATATTTAGAATCAAGACACTTGATGAATGGGATGTGCTCCAGAAATTTATGCTTGCTCCTCGGAAGAAGAGCTATGACATATCTAGACAGTGTAGTAAAAAGCAGAGACATCACTTTGCCAACAAAGGTCCATCTGGTCAAAGCTACGGTTTTCCCAGCAGTCATGTATGGATGTGAGAGTTGGACCATAAAGAAGGTTGAGCACAGAAGAACTGATGCCTTAGAATTTTGGTGCTGGAGAAGATTTTTGAGAGTCCCCTTAGGCAACAAGGAGATCAAACCAGTCAATCCTAAAGGAAATCAATCCCAAATACTCACTGGAAGGACTGATGCTGAAGGTGAAGCTCCAATATTATGGCCACCTGACGTGAACAGCTGACTTACTGGAAAAGACCCTGATGCTGGGAAAGATTCAAGGCAGGAGGAGAAGGGGGCGAAAGAGGATGAGATGGTTGGATGGACATGAGTTTAGGCAAACTCTGGGAGGTAGTGAAGGACAGGGAAACCTGGCGTCCTGCAGTCCGTGCAAAGACTCAGACACAGCTTAGCAACTGAACAACAACAATTTAGAATCAAATGAAGAGCTTAATGAAAACACACATTTGGGCTACACTGCAGACTACAGATTCAGAGCAGAGTCCCCTGGCTTGGCGATCACGACTCTGCTTGGGACAACTGGTTCCACTGTTAGGTATCTTTTTCCCTAGAGAAAATGTCAAACTTAGACAAAAGTATAAAGAGAAAGTACAATCAATCTTATAGCGACCATCACGCAGCTTCAACAGTCTTGAACTCCTGGCCAGTCTTGTTTCAACACATCCTCACAATCCTGAACCCCTTGAATTACTCTGTAGCAAACCCACCTATAAAAATTTCAGCACCTAATTCTAAAACATTGGGATGTATAGAAAACATATTCACATGCTATTAGCATACTTAAACAAAATTATAAAAATATTCCTTAATATCATCAAACCACCAGATGGCTATTGATTCTCTTTCTGTCCTCTTTTCCCCTGTCTCTCTCTTTTTCTTTCTTTCATTTATGTCTGTCTCTTTCAATCATAATCCATATATGATTAAATCTTAAATCTCATAATCTACAAGTTGTCTCTTTCCCCTTTCTTGGAAAAAATCAGTTCCTTGGTACCTAGAATTTTCTAAAATCAGGAGTCTGCTGATTATATCCCTATGATGATATATAAACTGTTCTTATTTCTGTGTATCTTACAAACCAGATGAACAGATTCAGGTCTGATTTTTTTTTTTTTAATTTTTACTAGCTCTTAGCAGAGTTTCAAAGAATAGCAAGGAGAGATAAGAAAGCCTTCCTCAGTGATCAATGCAAACAAATAGAGGAAAACAACAGAATGGAAAAGACTAGAGATCTCTTTAAGAAAATTAGAGATACCAAGGGAGCATTTCATGCCAAGATGGGCACAATAAAGGACAGACCTAACAGAAGCAGAAGATATCAAGAAGAGGTGCCAAGAAAACACACAAGAACTATACAAAAAGATCTTCATGCCCCAGATAACCACGAAGGTGTGATCACTCACCTAGAGCCAGCATCCTGGAATGCAAAGTCAAGTGGACCTTAGGAACCATCACTATGAACAAAGACAGTGCGTGACAGAATTCCAGTTAAACTATTTCAAATTCTGAAAGATGATGCTGTGAAAGTGCTACACTCAGTATGTCAGCAAATTTGGAAAACTCAGCAGTGGCCACAGGACTGGAAAAGGTCAGTTTTCATTCTAATCCCAAAGAAGGGCAATGACAAAGAGTGTTCAAACTACTGCACAATTACACTCATCTTACACGCTAGCAAAGTAATGCTCAAAATTTTCCAAGCCAGGCTTCAGCAATACATGAACCGTGAACTTCTAGATGTTCAAGCTCGATTTAGGAAAGGCAGAAAAACCAGAGATCAAGTTGCCAACATCCGTTGGATCATAGAAAAAGCAAAAGAATTCCAGAAAAACATCGACTTCTGATTTACTGATTAAAGCCTTCAACTGTGTAGATCACAACAAACTGTGGAAACTTATTCAAGACATGGGAACACCAGACCACCTTACCTGCCTCCTGAGAAACCTGCATGCAGGTCAAGAAATAATGATTATAACTGGACATGGAACAACCGACTGGTTCCAAATTGGGAAAGGAGTATGTCAAGGCTGTATATTGTCACCCTGCTTATTTAACTTCTATGCAGAGTACATCATGAGACACGCTGGGCTGGAAGAAACACAAGCTGGAATCAATATTGCCGGAGAAATATCAATAACCTCAGATATGCAGATGACACCACCCTTATGGCAGAAAGTGAAGATGAACTGAAGAGCCTCTTGCTGAAAGTAAAAGAGGAGAGTGAAAAAGCTGTCTTAAAGCTCAACATTCAGAAAACTAAGATCATGGCATCTGTTCCCATCACTTCATGGCAAACAGATGGGGAAACAATGGAAACAGTGACAGACTTTATTTTCCTGAGCTCCAAAATCAATGCAGCCATGAAATTAAAAGATGCTTGCTTCTTGGAAGAAAAGCTATGACCAACCTGGACAGCATATTAAAAAGCAGAGACATTACTCTGCTGACAAAGGTCCATCTAGTCAAAGCTGTGATTTTTCCAGTGGTCATATATGGATGTGAGAGTTGGACCATAAAGAAAGTTGCTGAGTGCCAAAGAATGGATGCTTTTGAACTACAGGGTTGGAGAAGACTCTTGAGAGTCTGTTGGACTGCAAGGAGATCCAACCAGTCCATCCTATATGAAATCAGTCCTGAATATTCATTGAAGGACTGATGCTGAAACTCCAATACAGCTATTGGATGTGAAGAACTGACTCCTTAGAAAAAACCCTGATGCTGGGAAAGACTGAAGGTGGGAGGAGAAGGGGACGACAGAGGATGAGATGGTTGGATGGCATCACTGATTCAATGGACATGAGTTTGAGCAAGCTCTGGGAACTGGTGATGGACAGGGAAGCCTGGTGTGCTGCAGTCCACGGGGTCTCAAAGAGTCAGATATGACTGAGCGACTGAACTGAACTGAGATGTTACTATGTATTTCCATCAAGTATATAAGGTCTGGCTGTCTCTCTTTTTGGTGATATTAAGAATTATTGTTCAGGTGCATTAATTACTTAGGGTGGCAAAATGGTGATATTCTATTATTCCTGCTTCATTTACTGGCTAAAATACTGTTATAAAGAAGAATTTTCTCTCATCAACCATTATGCTGAGGTGCACTTGTATTAAAAATATATATATGCTTATTTCCAATTCTTTACAAGTTTCAAAATAAGAAGCTAATTCTCTAGCATCATTCTACAGTGACACTGAGAATTTGTACAATTTCCCCCGCATAACTGTGAACTCTTGGATCAAAGTAAATTGTTGCATCTCTCTCTCAATTTCGTGCTGTTACTTTTATTGCCTTTCAATCTTGTTTACAGTACTTTATATAAATATAAAAATTGCTTTTGGATTTTGAGTCACTATATACAGATGCATTTCTACGTCAGATAAGTTTTCTTTTAGCACTTCTATGACTACATAAGAGACATAAATGAAACCTCAAGTAATTATCATCACCACTAAACACAAGGCAGACTGCATGTGCTGAACCGTTGCTTATAGAGCACCAAGATTGGCATACCTAAATCTATTAGAAGAAAAGTAGTTAGTTAGAAATGAAACAACAGTCTTTAACAATACCTCCTAAAAATGAACAATAATCAGAAAGGGAATTAATACAATGTGAAAGTTTCTCAATTGTCACAGATGAGATACCTCGTAGATTTTAGGCTTAACTTTCAATCTTTTTGTCATCAAAGTTCTGCCTTTACATACTCTCCCAGCCATGCTTATCCTTCAGTGTCTGTGATGCTATCCACACGCTTTCTTATTCTACTTATGAACAGCTTCACGTCAGTCTTCTGTATCTTTATCCTAATATCCACTTCAACCTGCTCTGTCCCTCCCAATTTTCCCACTGTTCTATGAAATAGTTTAAAAAGTTTAAACATTTTATCTAGAGACAATCATAACAAGATTCTGGCATTATGAGAGAAGAAGATAAAGAAAAGGATATCTGAAAGTGAAATTTCCTCAGTAAGATAATGCATTTAAACATGAACATTCACACAGTCAACGTAATCACCATAATTGACAACAAAAGTCTCTGCATACTAGAGTTTTCCTCTCTCCCAGGAATGAACTCATCTTGGTTTCCACAGGTGGGAGATGAGAATAATTGTCAATCTTTACTTTTCACATGGCATATTTTGTAAAAACATGATAATGCTCCACTGAAAAGCATCTGAGTATCTAGGAATCAAAGTGCCACAAAAACACATCATTGCCTAGAAAGTGAGACTAATTCTCACTAAGTGTGTAAGTGATTAAGTGCAAAGTACTTCTAACAAATAGTTTCATTAATAGCTGAGGTTTTGAAAAATACCACTGCATTAAAAACTAGTCATTGCATTTCCATATTCAAGATAAAAGTTCTATAAATGTATCAACCATTTAACTTATAAACATTACATTATTGCTCTTTAAATGGAAAGCTGTGAATCATTACTAAGGAGTGCTCTGGATGGCTCATTGTAATTTAAATATACTGTCAACTATGGTAAAGTTGAAGCTGACTAGGTCCCAATTAAAATGTATAAATAAAGTCCTATCTAGACAGCTGGAAAATGAGACTGCTTCTCACGGGTGAGATGGCGCTGGGGTATAACCACTGTCTGGAGAAATTTTCTTGAGGTTCCCTGAACAACCCAAAATCCAACTTTTATTAATAATGGAAAACAAACATGTCAGTTGCCTGCTGTTCTACTAATGGATACTCACCATCCGGCTAAACTTCCAAAAGGACAAAAACATCTTACCACAAGAATGAAGATTATTAAAAATGTTATCAAAATATTACCATTTCATTCATACAGCCAAAAGGCCTCAGTGACTTTCATTTTTAGAAAGTATCAGGCAACCCATTCCAGGACTCTTGCCTGGAAAGTCCCATGGAGGAGCCTGGTGGGCTGCAGTCCATGGGGTCTCAAAGAGTCGGACACAACTGAGCAACTTCACTTTCACTTTTCACTTTCATGCATTGGAGAAGGAAATGGCAACCCACTCCAGTGTTCTTGCCTGGAGAAGCCCAGGGACAGGGGAGCCTGGTGGGCTGCTGTCAATAGGGTCACACAGAGTTGGACATGACTAAAGTGACTTAGCAGCAGCAGCAGCAGCAGCAAGATATAAAAGTAGACCAATAGAAAATGCAGAACTGCAGAGCTGGATCAGTTCAGTTGTCTCTGAGTCATGTCCAACTCTTTGTGACCCCATGGACTGCAGCATTCCAGGCCTCCCTGTCCATCACCAACTCCTGGAGCTTACTCAGACTCATGCCCATTGAGTCAGTGATGCCATCCAACTATCTTATCCTCTGTCTCTCCTTCTCCTAATACCTCCAATCTTTCCCAGCATCAGGGTCTTTTCAAATGAGTCAGTTCTTCACATCAGGTAGCCAAAGTACTGGAGTTTCAGCTTCAATATCAGTCCTTCCAATGAATATTCAGGACTGATTTCCTTTAGGATGGACTGGCTGGATCTCCCTGCAGTCCAAGGGACTCTCAAGAGTTTTCTCCAACACCACAGTTTGAAAGCATCCATTCTTCGGAGCTCAACTTTCTTTATAGTTCAACTCTCACATCCATACATGACTACTGGAAAAACCATTGCTTTGATTAGATGGACCTTTGTCAGCAAAGTAATGTCTCTGCTTTTTAATATGCTGCCTAGGTTGGTCATAACTTTTCTTCCAAGGAGCAAGAATCTTTTAATTTCATTGCTGCAGTCACCATCTGCAGTGATTTTGGAGCCCCCAAAATAAAGTCTCTCACTGTTTCCAGTGTTTTCCCACTTATTTGCCATGAAGTGATGGACTGAATGCCATGATCTTAGTTTTCTGAATGTTGAGTAGAGGTGGATTGATGAGGTATTTTCTGATATCTTTTGGGTAAGGCTGTCCTTAAGTATGAAACAAAAGCATCACCCTAGGTACTAATGTATGATGTCACCAAGGGGCAATTATCTAAATATTTAAAAGTCAGAAAGGCAGTAAAGAATTCAGAAACAAAAATCTGTTGTGTTAGGCATGTCAGGAAGCTAATGATGGAAGCAAATGACTTATCCACAAAGATTTACATAATCCTAAACCTAAAACAATGGCACCCCACTCCAGTACTCTTGCCTGGAAAATCCCATGGACGGAGGAGCCTGGTGGGCTGCCATCTATGCGGTCGCACAGAGTTGGACACGACTGAAGCGACTTCACTTTCACTTTCCACTTTCATGCATTGGAGAAGGAAATGGCAACCCATTCCAGTGTTCTTGCCTGGAGAATCCCAGGGACGGTGGAGCCTGGTGGGCTGCCATCTATGCGGTCGCACAGAGTTGGACACGACTGAAGCGACTCAGCAGCAGCAGCACAGTGATGAGGACGACACCTCACTTCTGCTGCTGTTGTACAGGTGAGTCATAAATCATCACTTTCCTAGACATCATTTTGTCTCTGTCTCTCATCAGCTTACAGTAACAAGTGGTTGTTAGTCTGGGTTCTGGCTTACACTGAAGCAGGAGGTAGATGGGTCCCCCAGGGTCAAGTGACTGGAGATTCCCCGAGGATCAAAAATCCAGGATGGGAAAAGCAGGACAATTAAGAGAGGAGGCTGGGCCCTGTCCAGACCATGTGTTTCTCATTCCTAAAGTCTGGAGACCTCTCCAACCACACATGCCCAGAAAGCCTCCTTGGAGGTCAGTGGAGAATGGTGCTAACTAATGCCAGGCACTCCAGACCAGTAGGACCCATCTCGGCTAAGAGACGTGTGTGCACACATGGGAGGATCCTGAGATATACCAAATACGGCCCGGGAACCCGGCAAACCAAAAATGGCTGTCAGAAGAAACACCTCATAGAAGTAATTCAAGCTGCCACAAAGGTAAGTCTCAGCATCTCCTCCTCCCTCTCCCTGAGTCTGTCTGTGTGTCTATCCACACGGGCTGTACTTTCTTCTCTCTTAATAAACACCTGACTTGCTTCACTACTTCCTGTCTTTGTAGAAATTCTTTTCTGCAAAGCCAAAGGGCCAGGGCCCTTGTCACTGACCACTGGTCTAGTGGCTCGGATCTGACGCTTTCCCCGCCACCTCCAGTCTCTGGCTGGGAACCCAAGGCCCGCTCCAAGCCGTTGCAGGCCGAGGCCACCCAAGATCCTATCAATTTGCTTTACTGACCTGATGCTCTTCTACATCACAGCAGATCTAAGACTTTGGTGTCAGGTTGAACCATATGAAATGGCCACTATTTAATCATCTCTGACTTTCAAGAATGGCAGCTCACGAGCTACAAGGTAACAGTTTACACTTCCTGGTCCCTACTATCACTCCCTTACATGCTCTTAAAGAGAAGCGTCACACAGGCTTCCATCTTTGCGCACCTGGGTGACTACCGACACAAGATTAAGGGAGGCACTAGAGGCGAAGAACAGCAACTTTTCAATCTTTTATATTCATTGAAAAAAATATTCTATGATTATACATACATGTGTTAGACAAATGTCCACAAAGGCAAAGTCTGCTTTGCATTTACCAAAACTAACTTGACTGACAGCCTGCAGTTTCAGCATAATGCTTTCTGGGGAATGGAAAGAGCAGGAGTGACATAATGTGTATAATCATATATTACTGCTGTGCTTTAGCAGTGGCAGCATCAATATTTGAGGACTTGCGCTACTGCCCAGATTCTCTTCACTTCCCAGAAGCAGAGCGGCCTGTTCCACTCCAGCCAGAGGCCTGATGAAGCTACGGAGGTCACAGAACCGACAGTGGGGACCTTCAAAGCAGACTGCTCTGAAACGTGATGGGCAGTCAAAGCAGAATTTTAAATGAGCTTGGGCTTAGCATTATACATGACCTTCTCTCAGCTTGAAATTCTTTTCAAGTGCTTAAGAGTCCGAAGAATCCTCTACTTGCCAAGAACATTCCTCCTTGAAACCATTTGATACGAAAACACCAGTAAATTCTCTGCTTGCCATTTTTATTCTTTCTTAAATCCCAAGAACACTGTCCCAGTGAAATGACAACTGCAGCTAAAATGGATGGCATTGCGACAATTTTACAACACATAATGGAACTGGCCTGCCTTTTCTATTTTGGAGAAAATACATTGTAATGTCCACTGGGACCGAGGATAAGAGATGATAGGAGCCATTTCTTCACACTGATAAAGCAGCCAGTAGCAGGCCCAGAAATCCATAGCAATTAAAAGGCAAATAAAAGTTAAATACAGAATTTGTACATCTGTTGTACATTATCATCAAAGATCTGATCTTGCTAACAAATCATTAATTATTCCTTATCAGTAACATCCCTGGGAACAGTGGATAAGTGATAGGACATTACTAGGCCATTGAAATGCAAATTTGGGGGTCATAGTTGCAAGCATCATTTATTTATCCAGAACTGCAAAATGGGGTTAGTTGCACTGATCATATAAAGGTAGAGTTCAGTTTTGCAAGGCCTCGTCTAGCGGAGTTTTCAGCCTCCGCTTGTCAGCAGCTGCGTGACTATGCTGCCTAGAGGTCTTCACAGCCGTGGCAAGGGGACTTCTCAGAAAGAGGAGACAAAGTAGAGAGCAATTTCTGGGTCAGTCTCTGGAAACTCATAAAATAGTATTTGTGCTTGCACTAGCTGCTCGGTGGTGTCCGACTGAGAGACCCTGTGGACTGCGCATGGGATTCTCCAGGCAAGCACACTAGAGTGGGTTGCCACGCCCTCCTCCGGGGGATCTTCCTGACCCTGGGATTGAACCACGTCTCCTGCACTGGCAGAGGGGTTCTTTATCACAAGTGCCACCCGGGAAGTCTATATATATTTGTGTGTGTGTGTGTGTGTATGTGTGTGTGTGTGTGTGTGTGTGTGTAGCTCCAAATATCCCGGCTCCAAATTCATGATTATTACCTCCTACACAAGCCCCACCTTGTAATCCTGGGCTTAGACTCTGTAAACGTCCCCTCTGCCAGGGGCAGGACGCTAAGCCTTGTCAGCAGAGGTCCACCGAGCGAGGAGCAAGAGGACGGCCCGCCCTCCTGAGCGGCCTGTGCAGCCCCCAGGAGACAGGTTCGGCTCCCCAGGATGGTGGAGGCCCTCCCGGGACCTCAGGCCCGGCTCCACCTGCCCGCACTCTCGGGCAGCAGTGGGCCACTTGTGCCCACGCCCTCCGGGAGGGTTCTTCACCATCCACAGGCGGGGTGTTTCCGTGTAATCAGCTCGGTGGAGGGCGTCTCTTGGTCTTCAACTCCTTTATTGCCCATTTGCCCCACCCTAGAAGAGATGAGAGCTGACATTTTGCATGTGCTCCTGGACCCTAAGAGTTTCTTCTACCTCTCTTAACAGTTAATCACTTCCTACGAATAAGCAACCCTTCATCATTTTTTTCTGTTCAGAAAAAAACAGAACATCAATTCCGTTCAGAACTGTTCTGGGTTCTGTTCTAATACACCTCCCTTCTTTCTCATCTCCTTTCAAGAATTATCAGGAACCAGCATCACAGAACATCAATTCTGTTCAGAACTGTTCTGGGTTCTGTTCTAATACACCTCCCTTCTTTCTCATCTCCTTTCAAGAATTATCAGGAACCAGCATCACACTGTCCCGAAGTAATTGCTTTTAGTTTTGGGATGGAGATACTATGCCACTCTTACAGTCTTCCAGAAGATTCTACTTCCTCCTTCCTTCACATAATTGGAAGTAGCACATTTCAGACACTATGAGAGCTCTCCAATGTCCAGCCCAATTTAATCTATGGATAACAAAATGAAACTTTTTATCACAGTAAATATATGCTAAAACGACTAAATCAAAATGCCATTCACAAAACTAAATAACGTTTACTTTTATATATATATATATATATATATATATATATATATATATATATATGTTCAGTGAGTTCAATTCTGAGATCATTTATTAATCATGATGTTAACCCTATTTGCTTAAAGAGAGAAAATCTAGAGATTAGGGGGCATAAGTCAGATAAAAATCACTTAGGCATATACACAATTCAAAACCTAGACGTTATAGTGAATTTGCATAATTATTCTTCAAAATATGCGTTTATCAACATGTCAACACCTTTCCAATGTAAAAGAAACACTCATTTATTTTTAAATGTTATATGATGATCAGAAAATGTTAACACACAGAGGGCACAGCATGTGTTTATAACCCATTGGACATGGTTCAAGATCACTTTCTAACTTGCACAACTCAGCATGGCATTTTTAACAGTAAAACAGAAAAAGGAAGTTAATAAATGAGAGGCATGCTATAATGGGACCTAATTTCCATGGGCAGCTTCCCTTAATGTAGGTCCAAGGAACACAACAATAAACTGTTCAGCCATGAGCAGAGGAAAATCTGTAGATGTAAAATAAAAGATGCCTTAAAAGTTTCAGAAATGTCAGGCAATAATTAGAAACACATTATTGCATATCTAATTCCAGAGCTTAAAAAGATTTTTTCCTTTTTCCTATGACTAGCAATAAATAAAATTCAGAGTATGGAAATATTTACTTTGCTATTTTCTCTCAACTTAATTTCATGTAATACCCAGGGAAGGACACATCTAATTAAACGCTGACTTGAAACTAAGCAGCACTGGAATTTAATGGACATAGATTAAAACTAAATTGAAAAAATTTGCTTTCTCTTCCAAAACCTACCTACTAATACAATGATATGTGCTAAGAATCGCTAATCATTATGCTTTTATTTTTAAATCTATGAATAAAACAGTGCTAGACTTTCTATCCACAGATTATATAATACATTTGGAAACCAGGGAGGGCAGGATATTAAGGATGGAAACCATAGAAAAATAAAACTGCAATTTTAAATTCTAAACATTCTCAGCTACTTTAAAATATAGTATTGCTTCAGTTCAGTTCAGTCGCTCAGTTGTGTCCGACTCTTTGCGACCCCATGAATCACAGCATGCCAGGGCTCACTGTCCATCACCATCTCTCGGAGTTCACTCAGACTCACATCCATCGAGTCCGTGATGCCATCCAGCCATCTCATCCTCTGTCGTCTCCTTCTCCTCCTGCCCCCAATCCCTCCCAGCATCAGAGTCTTTTCCAATGAGTCAGCTCTTCACATGAGGTGGCCAAAGTACTGGAGTTTCAGCTTTAGCATCATTCCTTCCAAAGAAATGCCAGGGGCTGATCTCCTTCAGAATGGACTGGTTGGATCTCCTTGCAGTCCAAGGGACTCTCAAGAGTCTTCTCCAACACCACAGTTCAAAAGCATCAATTCTTCGGTGCTCAGCCTTCTTCACAGTCCAACTCTCACATCCATACATGACCACAGGAAAAACTATAACCTTGACTAGACGGACCTTTGTCGGCAAAGTAATGTCTCTGCTTTTGAATATACTATCTAGGTTGGTCATAACTTTTCTTCCAAGGAGTAAGTGTCTTCTAATTTTATGGCTACAGTCACCATCTGCAGTGATTTTGGAGCCCCCGAAAATAAAGTCTGACACTGTTTCCACTGTTTCCCCATCTATTTCCTATGAAGTGATGGGACCGGATGCCATGATCTTCGTTTTCTGAATGTTGAGCTTTAAGCCAACTTTTTCACTCTCCTCTTTCACTTTCATCAAGAGGCTTTTAGCTCCTCTTCACTTTCTGCCATAAGGGTGGTGTCATCTGCATATCTGAGGTTATTGATATTTCTCCCAGCAATCTTGATTCCAGCTTATGTTTCTTCCAGTCCAGCGTTTCTCATGATGTACTCTGCATAGAAGTTAAATAAGCAGGGTGACAATATACAGCCTTGACGTACTCCTTTTCCTATTTGGAACCAGTCTGTTGTTCCATGTCCAGTTCTAACTGTTGCTTCCTGACCTGCATACAGATTTCTCAAGAGGCAGGTCAGGTGGTCTGGTATTCCCATCTCTCTCAGAATTTTCCACAGTTTATTGTGATCCACACAGTCAAAGGCTTTGGCATAGCCAATAAAGCAGAAATAGATGTTCTACTGGAACTCTCTTGCTTTTTCCATGATCCAGTGGATGTTGGCAATTTGATCTCTGGCTCCTCTGCCTTTTCTAAAACCAGCTTGAACATCAGGAGTTCACGGTTCACGTATTGCTGAAGCCTGGCTTGGAGAATTTTGAGCATTACTTTACTAGCGTGTGAGATGTGTGCAATTGTGCGGTAGTTTGAGCATGCTTTGCATTGCCTTTCTTTGGGATTGGAATGAACACTGACCTTTTCCAGTCCTGTGGCCACTGCTCAGTTTTCCAAATTTGCTGGCATATTGAGTGTAGCACTTTCACAGCATCATCTTTCAGAGTTTGAAACAGCTCTACCGGAATTCCATCACCTCCACTAGCTTTGTTCATAGTGATGCTTTCTAAAGCCCACTTGACCTCTCATTCCAGGATGTCTGGCTCTAGGTGAGTGATCACACCATCATGATTATCTGGGTCATGAAGATCTTTTTGTACAGTTCTTCCGTGTATTCTTGCCACCTCTTCTTAATATCTTCTGCTTCTGTTAGGTCCTTACCATTTCTGTCCTTTATTGAGCCCATCTTTGTATGAAATCTTCCCTTGGTATCTCTAATTTTCTTGAAGAGATCTCTAGTCTTTCCCAATCTGTTCTTTTCCTCTATTTCTTTGCATTGATCGCTGAAGAAGGCTTTCTTATCTCTTCTTGCTATTCTTTGGAACTCTGCATTCAGATGCTTATATCTTCGTTTTCTCCTTTCATTACTATAAAAATACAAGTCTGTCTTTGTACTACCACCTATGGAGAATTGTCTTTTTAAAAACTTTTTATTTTGAAATAATTTAAGGCTTACAGAAAAGTTGTATAAATAGAAAGGGAATTCACAGATACTCTTCACCCAGCTTTCTCTGATGTGAAGAACTTATGTAACTACCTTATGATTACCAAAGCTAAGAAGTTAATATTGGTGAACTATTACTGCCTAAACTACAGACTTTATTTGAATTTTCCAGTGTCCTTTTCTTCTTCCCATATCCACTCCAGAGTTTCACACTGTATTTAGCTGTGTGTCTCTTTGTGTGTGTGTACTCAGTTGTGTCCAACTCTTTGTAACTCCTTGGACTGTAGCCCGCCAGGCTCCTCTGTCCATGGGATTTTCCAGGCAAGGATACTGGAGTCGGTTCCCATTCCTTCCTCCAGGGGCTATTTCCAACCCAGGGATGGAAACTGCATCTCTTCTATCTCCTGCATTGGCAGGTAGATTCTTTACCACTGTGCCATCTGGGAAGCCCCTGTGTCTCTTCAGCCTCCTCCAATCTGTGATGAGCAATTTCATATACTTAACCTTGCTTCTCATGACACATTTGATGAATACTCATCAGTTTTTTTGTAGACTGTCTCTCAGTCTGATGTTTTCTAATAATTATAGATAGTCGCTCAGTCGTGTCCGACTCTTTGCGACCCCATGAATCGCAGCATGCCAGGCCTCCCTGTCCATCACCAACTCCTGGAGTTCACTCAAACTCATGTCCATCGAGTTGGTGATGCCATCCAGCCATCTCATCCTCTGTCGTCCCCTAACAAGTAGACTATGGCTACACATTTCTGGCTGAAATACCACAAAGTGATGTTGTGTCCTTCTCTGTGTATCGTATCAGGGAGAGAATGCTGTCGATATGTCTTATTATGGACAAGGTTCACCTTGATCTCTTGGTCATCGTACCAGTTATAGTGGAGAAAGCCAATTTCCCACTGTAATTGATAAATTTCTCGGGAGAAGATCCTTTAAGGCCGTGTTAATATACTGATTTTAGCATCCACCAGTGCATTTTGTCAGTGGCAGTCAGCACTGTTGACTTTGCCTGATGGAGATTTCCTATTTCCCTCATTTCTTCTATACGTCACCTTCACAGATCAGAAGGTTCACTAACTGTTAAGATGTCAATTTCCCCCAAATTTAACCACAGATTCAGAGGAATTCCAATCAAAACTCTTAATAGGCTTTAAAAAAAAAATGGCAATGAGATTCTAAAATTTTATCAAACCACAAAAGAATTAGAATAACCAAAACAATTTTATAACAGTAAAACAATAAGTTGGAAAACTGCTGCTGCTGCTGCTGCTAAGTTGCTTCAGTCTGTCCGACTCTGTGCGACCCCATAGACAGCAGCCCACCAGGCTCCCCTGTCCCTGGGATTCTCCAGGCAAGAATACTGGAGTGGGTTGCCATTTCCTTCTCCAACGCATGAAAGTGAAAAGTGAAAGGTTAGTCGCTCAGTCGTGCCCAACTCTTAGCGACCCCATGGATTGCAGCCCACCAGGCTCCTGCATCCATGGGATTTTCCAGGCAAGAGCACTGGAGCGGGTTTGGAAGACTTCTACCTAATCTCACAACTTACTTGAAAGCTGAAGTCATCAAGACAGTATAGTATTAGTGAACAGACATAAATTAATAGATTAATGAAAGAGAGGAGAGGGTCTAGAAACAGACCCAACTGATTTGATTTTCGAACAAGGAAACTGTCAAGAGGGAGGGGATATATGCATACTTATGGCTGACTCATGCTGCCGTCTGGCAGAAACCAACACAACACTCACAGCAATGAGCCTCTAAGTGAAAGCAAACTTTACAAACGGTAACTGACTGGGGGCATGAAAGAAAAAAATGTTTCCAGCAAAGGTTGCTAGCATTAAATTTCTGTATATGTATTTTTAAAAATTAACCCTTCCTCATATCATACTCAAAAATTAATTCAAACTACAGCACAAAGCTACATGCAAAAGCTAAAACTCTCAGAATAAAACACGGTGGGTGAGACTTTGGTGTAGGTAAATATTTCTTATAATATAAAAAGTAAGTATAAGACAAAATAATTCATAACTTGTACTTCACTGATATCAGAAAATTGTGTTCTTTGAAACAAATCGTTAAGGTAATCAAAAGGCAATCACAGAATGGAAAAAAAAATTTACTTCACACATTTAAGTTTTTCTAGACAATGCAAAGATAGAGTACACTCTCTGGAGAGTATACCCAGTTGCTTTCCAAAGTGCTTAAACCAATTTACACTCCATAGCGTAGAGTGTAGAGTCCTACTTGCTGCTAATCGTCACCGAAATGTGATGCTGTCATACTTCAATCTTTCACTTTGGTAGATGAGAAATGCTAGTTCATTTGGTTTTTAATTTGCATTTCCCTCAGAATAGAGTCCATCATCTTTTCAGAGGCTTCTCAGCCATTCTCATTTCCTTTTGTGGAGTGCCTTTGCAGTCTTTACCCCTTTTTCTGCTCTGCATTTGTCTTTTCTTACTCAGTTATGTGCACGTGTGTGTGTGTGTGTGTGTGCGTGTGTGTTTAACAGTCTCTGTCAGTTACCTGGGTCATGAACACCTCTTTCCTCTTTGTGCTTTATTTTTATTTTTAAAAGGCACTGTTAATTACAGAGGTTTCTAATTTTAACATAGCTGAATTTATTCATCATCCTTGTTATTTGGTTGGGCTTTCTGTCACTTGTTTGCAAAACCGGTTCCCCATTCTAAGGTCATGTTTTCCTGTATCACCTTTTTAAAGTAATATGGTTTTGAGCTTTCATATATAAGTCTTTAAATCCATATAAAATTGATGTGGTTTTTTTGGGGGGCTATCATGGGCATGAGGAATCCAGTTTCATTATTCTTCCTATGAACAGCCAATGGCAAGTATACTATATATCAAAAATTCTACCCTTTATTTTACTGATCTTCGATGCTAGACGTATAAAGAATCAAATTCCTCTGTATGTATAGAATCACTTCTGTGCTGTCTGTTCTGCTCCATAGGTCTATTGGTTTAATCTGCACCAAGATAACACTATATAAATTGTTATAAATTTATAATAACATTTGATTATAAGTAAGGGAAAAACCTCCCCTTGCTCGTCTACTTTAGAAATGTCATAGCTTTTCTTAGCTCATTGTCTTCTCATATACATTTTAGAATCAGCTTGTCAAGCTGAATAACAATAAACAATAACAAAGACCCTATTGGTATTTTATTTGAAATGGTATTAAATTTATGGAAACTGACATTCTCATGATACTGGGTACACTTATCCATAACAGTGTATATCTTCCTATTTATTTAGGTCTTTAAAAACTTTTTCAATAAAATTATTTTTCTAAAAATATTGTATATTCTTAAGTTAATGCCTAGAAATATCTTCTATTTTTACAGAACTGTATAGGTTGATTTTTTTTAATAAATATGTATTTCAAGGGGTTATAATTAGAATTAAATAATATTTGTAAAGTGCCTAATGTAGTAACTGGTATATTGTTAGTGCTAATATATGTTTATTGAATAAAACAAAATAAATCACATATTCCATTTATCTCTAGTGTGTTAATTTTAGAATCATTTTGACTATTAAAATTAGCAGTGTTGAGATTTTAGTGTTTGTGTGAGATTTATATATTAATTTGGAAACAACTGAGATATTTTCATATGGAATTATCTTATCCATCGAAGAACTACATGCCTCTTTATTTACTAAAATATTACTTTATTTCTCTCAGTGACATGTTGCAGTTTTTCCATATTTCTTAAGTTTATTCTTAGCTATGAGCTATGGGGCTTCTTTTGGTTGCCATAATTATTGACATCTTAAAAATATTTGTAAAATATGAGCATCTATTTATTATTTTATTTTAATTACACAAATATCCATTTACTGTAAAGAAAAATAAGGTTTTAAACAAACAAGTGTTTCTCGTCAATCTTCCTAACCCCAAATCTTGTAATTGCTGGATAAGCTGCATATTTTGGCATCTTCATTCCTTCTATGATAAAACACCTGCCTATAAATTTAATCTTTTTTAAACTGGACTGTCTTTTTCTTCCGGTTAAGGTCTAGTTTGAAGGATCTTTCAAAAAATGATGACTCTCTACATTTTCTATTTTGTTTGGTATTATATAAAGAAAGCGTACTGATTTTTGAGTATTTGTGTGGCTGGTTAGTCGTCTGGATATCCTTGAGTGATAAGATCTACCTTACGTCTTCACTGTAAAGGGATAAGAGGAGAAGCTGGAAGACTTGGCAGTAGTGCTAGCGAGAAATGGAGGTTTCTAACCAGGGTGGTAACAGTAAAGGTGGAAACAGCAGCTGCATTTTGGGTGTATTTTGGAGGTAGAGCCAATAACATTTCCTGACGGATACGACGTTGCTGAGAGAGGAAGGAATCAGGGGCGGGCTTCCCTGGTAGCTCAGACGGCCCAGTGTCTGCCTGCAGTGCAGGATACTGGGTTTGATCCCTGGGTCGGGAAGCTCCCGTGGAGGAGGAACTGACAACCTAGTCCAGTACTCTCATCTGGAAAATCTCATGGATGGAGGAGCCTGGAAGGCTACAGTCCATCGGGTCACAAAGAGCCGGACACGACTGAGAGACTTCATTATCATATCTTATCACTAAGAAAGTGGAAAGAAAATAATTATCAGCTGAGCTGGGGAAGGCTGCAAGCAGAGCAGGTTTGAGTGGGCAAATCAAGAATTTTTATTTCCATCTTGTTTTTGAAGGATGGATAATTTCTAGCTTTCAGCTGGGTGGTGCTTTGCTTTCCTGGTAAGAATCTCACTCTGTTTGGGCAGCTTCTCTCTGTGGAAACAATGTCACACCAGCGCTGCTGTGCTTGAAGCACTGTTACCAGCGCAGGCGGTTACTGAGCCAGCTGTATGGCGCCCAGGACCCTAAAAACATAATCTGTGAAGCAAAGGGATGAGGAAGGAGCTCTATATTTACTGATTTCATTCAGGTTCTCTAGTGGGCTTCCATCTGGAAGCTCCCAGTTGAACTGGCTCACACCATCAAGTTCACCAGCACTTACTGTGTGATCATGGAAGCCAGAGTATAAAACATTCAAATAGTCTTAGGCTCCCAACATTCCACATCCCTGGGAACTGTGTTTTTGAAGGACACTGCAGGGAATCAACAGCAGCAGGGAATCTACAACAAGCTTACAAAATGTTTCTGTTCATTTCTTATAAAAAGCTTTCTAAGGGCACCATCAAAAGTTCCACCCACAGCTTTTGAAAAGGTTAGACTAGATGCTGGCCTTTGTCCCCTTTGGCTATGAAACTGCTTGAGCTTACAGAATTAAATGTGTTAATTACAGTGACCCTGGAGTACATATATTAGGACAGACAAATGTGAAGGAATGCTTCTTCAGTGCTGTCAGAAACTTCAGACCAAGGTTATTTAGTAACAGATATAAAAAGTCCTATTCAAAATAAAGGGGGGCTGCGGTTGCCACTAGCAATGCAAAGCTCGACCCTGCCATGAAATTTGCGACTCAGTCAAGGTGACTAGTATGTACATTAGATGGTTGGCAGAGATTTATACCAATACTGTATTACATTCTAGACCCCTCCCCCAAATTGGTATAATGCCTTTGTATTACACTCTTAAAGGATACAAACCTCAGAGTACCATAGATGCTATATTTAGCTACTGAAATATTTTTAACAAAGTCACTTTAAAGCCTTTTCATATATTAAATGGCAAGAAAGGACCATTAACAAAGGATTCAGATAACGTATAGGAAGGTTGACAGATTTTTTTTTCTGTAAATAGCCAGATAATAAAAAATTGGGGCTTTGTAGGCCATACTGTCTCTACAGCAATTACTGCTACAGCATGAAACAGCCAACTAGCACGTAAACAAGTAGATGTGGCTCTGGTCCAGTAACATTTATCCAAAAAAAAAAAAAAAAAAAAGGTGGGGGGCAGGGGGCCAGGGGTTGGTTCACAGCTTTGGTTTGCTGATCTGTGGCCTACAGTATAGTCACATCAATGCAACACAGGCCCACAAAGCGGGACGTGTGTGTGGGATGCGCTTTGTGGAAATAATTGTAGCCTGGTGAGCTGGTAAGAGGTACCCATAGGAGGGATCGCAGAAAAACTTTAAAGGTGCTCAACTTCAAACATGGCATGGCACTGGAATGCTAGCACCTTTAAAAGCAGATTAACAATTGATAAAGAACAATGAAAGTAAGACAGGCAAGTTCAAGTGGTAGTAATAAACAGAAACCGCATAGTTAGGACAATAATAAGTCACATAAATAATTTCATAGAACTGTGTAATTTTAGATGGAAGTGGCCTGAGAAATAATCTTGTCTAACTTTCTTGTTTTATAGAAGAGGAACCGAAAATGCACAGTGCAGTAAATTAACAAAAGAACTGCAAACTAAAGGTATTTTTGGATAACAAGGATGGGATTACATCACCAAACAAGGGTTTTAATGCAAGTGTCAGATCACAGTTAAAACGATAAAGCTGTTATACAACATAAATTATTTATAAGTAAAAACAGAAGAGTAGTGAAATTTTCCATTTGATCTGAGCTTAGTATGTTGACGTGGTTAAAATGTGAAACAAGGTAATAAGTAGGTAGAAATTCATCCAAATTAACAATATACAGATATATAATACAAATAAATAATTATAAAAATACATGTTTTATTTCAACACATATATAATAATATGGCTGAAGAAAAGTGCATTTTTATATAAATCCTCAGGGAACCAACATAGTTTACCACCAACAGTACGAATCAGTATGTATTGTAGCGAATAATATCATGGGCTTTGGAAGAAAAATTGCATTTGGATTCAAATCCTTTATGAGACAGATAACCTTAGGAAGAAACCTAATTTTTAAGAGCATCTGCTCATCACACATAAAATGTTGACAGTGATGCCCACCTTAGAAGATTTTAGGAAGATTTTTTTCAAGTAGTCTATATACATATATATGTCATTTACATATAAATGTTCTAATACATAGCAGATATATTTCTTTTCTTTATTCTTCTAGACACATTTCTGGTAATAATCATAATTACTAAGGTTCAACTAACACTTATAAGTCAGGCACTTTTCAAAGGGCTTTACATACACTAATTTATTTATCCTCACAATACTCCTCATGAGTACATGACATTATTGTTCCTAGTTTTCAGTTAAAGAAACAGAGGCTAAAGCATTTAAAGCCACAAAGCCACTGAGCATTGAGTCAGAATTTAAACCCAAGCAATGCAGAATACTGGAACTCCAATAAAAAGGCTGAACTACCTAAAGAATTAGGTCTGAGAGTAATAGAAATGTTATTTATTTACTCTGATTAGTTCCCATTACCTCTTCCATTTTAAACTATAAAGAAAATTATAGTTTGTGCATTAAGGTAGCTCAGTGACCAGAACCACCAGAGAACACTCAATGTCAAATAACTATGAAGGGCTCTGTCTGCTACTGGGCTCTGCCTGCTACTGGGCTTGTCTGCTCTGGCTACAGATGAAAATTACATATGAAGCTTAAAAAAATAACACAGATGTCCAAATCTCACCCTGACTTTTTAAATAGGAACTCCAGGGTAGGCCTCAGACACATGCATTTTCAAAACACTCCAGATACGACTTTAGTGCACAGCTAGAGGGAGACTTAGAGTTCTGAACACCAACGATGACGATGGCAGCGCAAGTCAAGCAGCACCTGGAGCCAGGGCAACTTTCAAGGGAAGATTACCAACGGGCAGGAGCAGTGACGGACAGGAGCTGCTGACTGAGGACAATGAGGAGAGTGAGTAGAGGTGGACAGCAGGGCAAGAAGCCAGGCAGGGAGGCAGGCGCGCTTTCAGATGCCAGGAAGGCGAGTCACACACGAGAAAAAGCAGACGGAGGTGCCGTCTCTACAGCCACAACAGCCCCTCAGCAACATGGTCTGAGGACTTGTATGCGACCAGGGAAAAGGCCCGGTTTTTCGGTCATTGCTTATCCTTGCAAATGACACGCTTTCCTCACCATTTTTGATGCTTTTTTCCCACAACTTGCCACTATTGTTAGTTTTGTTATTAACTGCAATTCAGTGACTTTGTCCCAATTTTGCTGATAAAACATCTGAGATTTGGCTTAACTTTCTCACCATAAGATCAAAAATAAAATTCATTATAACAACTCCAACAAAGATTAATGTAGTCATTATATAAAACGTGCATGGTTAGAAAGCACACAAAGTAATCAGGGAATCATTTTCACAGCAGTAGACCACAACCATCTAAAATCAAGCAGAGCACCAGAAGATTATTAATATAAAACTCTAAATATAGGTTTCATTAGATTAAGACATTGCTGAGACAGCATCAAATTGAGGCTTCCAATTTGTGGTATTACAGCGGAACTAATCAAGAGGGACACAAGTCTATTCTTGTCTATTACGATTTAAAAATCATAGTAACATAGGAGCCATTTATTCCAACAAACTCAAGGGGTTCTTAACTGTTTATTCTAATGACTTTCTCTTAAGAATTGAATGGAATCTGGATCTTTTTTCCAAAACAGAAATGCAAGTGCACATAAGCAGCATTTTCCAGGTAACATCATGATGCCACTCACCTTGGCCAGCAGAAGAGCCCGGGATTTGCAGATTTCCTAAAGACCCACTATGGGGAAACGTTCACTTTCTTTCTCTAAGTTTTTCACACCTTAGGTGTGAACTGTTCATAAGTATGGAGATGTGGATTTTGTACATGCTTATCTCTCTACAGCACCAGCACATCCCTAAACAAACGATTCAACAGGGTACCTGTTTCCAGGTGAGCTGTGGCTCACTGATGTGCGTTCCCCTTTTCTGTATGGCCCCATTTCTGAATCGCACTTGTTTATGAGACAGGACAACTGCATGAAATGGTGAACATACAGATTCAGATTTGGAAGACAAGTGTTCAAGTCCAGCCTTAATGCTTTTTTAGCAGTACGAGGTTAAAACGTTTGACCTATGCCTTCACTGTTTGTAGGAAGAAAGTTAAATTCAGCTTCGTCAATCTTGAGTGAGTACTGAGCAGAGCTTCAGGGTCCTCATCTGATAAATGGTAACAGCATGTAATTGACATGTTTAGAAAATTAAATAAGATAATACATATAAAGAACATAGCAAAATACCCTGGCACAGAGTAAATGCTCAGGAATCGACTCTTATTAACATACCTCATATTGGATAAAATATCTGTCTTGCAGGCTAACAAGAGATGCATGTGGACTTGGAATAAACACTGTTAAATAAACGGTGGTGCCTGTGGGTGGAAGGGAGAGCTGGGACACAGGAGTGAGTGACGTGCTGAGTGCAAGCCAGAGAGGCGGCCCCTCCTCCCCTCGGCGATGGATGCACTCCCCAGGCTCTTGGGGGTGCTCATGGCTCAAAATATCAGCTGATTCCCTCTGTGGGATTTGCCCCAGGATGAAGAGAGTAGCCCACCCAAAGTCACACCCCTTCTTCAGGGCACCCCTGATTCAATGACTGAATGACCTGGAGATGTAAAGGCGGAGCCACTCTAGGACAAGTCTGAAGTCTATCCCAGCTCCAGAGTTCCCAAGATCAGCTGAAGCTTTCTAGGCAACTGAAATGGGCAATTCACCTTCTCCCTCGGCCCAGCTTCTGTCTCTCCTTAAAGGTACCGAGTCCCCAGGAGAGTTCCACACACAAGTGTGTCTCAGAGTCAGCTGCCTCGGGAAATGTTTTATGACACCTGCCCAAAGTCAGAAAGCTAATGAGAGACCAAAATGGAGTCTGCTACAGACAGCAGATCATTCCACAGCATATCTGCCAGCATCATTCCACAATGAACGATCCAGAGGGTGGGGTGGGAAGGGAGCGGAAAGGAGGCTCGGGAGGGAGGGGGTGTGGGTACACCTGTGGCTGATTCTTGTTGACAGAAAACCACCAAATTCCATAAAGCAAATATCCTTCAATTAAAAAAATAAAGTGGCCAAAAAAAAAATGCTTCAAACAAAATATCTGACATTATAAACAGAGCTGTTTTAAAGAATTCTTTTATAAAAACCGTTGTGCTTTGATTTATAAATGGAGAAATAATATATCACCTTAACCAAATTAGATGACTTTAAATGTGACTTATTTGTATTTATTCTAATTTGTGCACAAAATATGAATATCAATACATCTCCCTAACCTTCTTAACTCAGGGAAAGAAAAAGAAGCAGAAGAGACCTAGTGAAAGGAGGAACCAAACGCCCTATAAGGTAACATAAATGATTCCATAAAATATTCTAACCACGTCTCATATGTGGAGCAGAATAAAAATGAGGGAAGATCCCTATTGAAGTTGAGCTGATGAGACACAAGAAAGCAATCATTCCTACTTAGAGCAGAAAACAGCAAGGTGAAGGAAGAGGGGAATTTCCTGGGATGCTTTCCATTTCACTTTGGAAGCAGAGACCAACTGGATCAAAAGGGACTTCAAAGATAGACAGCTTCTACCTTTTATTTTATACAAGCGGAAACTGCACCCTAGAGGGTCACTTTGCTCCCCAAGGTCAGAGAGTAGACTGGTCTAGGACTCAGTCTCCAGTCTTCCAGCTTTGTCTTCAACATGTGATTCTGATACTTTATGTAAAGAGCAACACCCACAAAAAATTCATATAAATGCCAGCATAAGTATAATATGTGTCACAGGAACCTCCCTGGTGGTCCAACGGCTAAGACTCCACATGCCCAATGCCAGGGGCCCCGGTTCGATCCCTGCTCAGGGAACTGGAGCCCACACGCCGCAAATGACGATCCTGCGTGCCAGAACAAAGATTAAAGACCTCATGTGCTCTGATGCTGGGAGGGATTGGGGGCAGGAGGAGAAGGGGATGACCGAGGACGAGATGGCTGGATGGCATCACTGACTTGATGGACGCAAGTCTGAGTCAACTCCGGGAGTTCGTGATGGACAGGGAGGCCTGGTGTGCTGCGATTCATGGGGTCGCAAAGAGTCGGACACGACTGAGCGACTGAACTGAACTGAACTGAACTGTGCTACAACTAAGACCCAGTGCAGCCAAGTAAAAAACAAATATTTTTAAAAATTAACCAGTCAATCTAAGACAGAAATGGAAAATTTTTAAAATATAAAAACAAAAAATAAAATGTATTATAAAACTATGTATAACTTTTGAATTAGGCATCAGTGTCTCTCCCCGCCCTCTCCACCAATGTGGATGATTGGAACTTGCCTACATTACGGGTTTTCACAGAATGTCTTTACAAGGAAGGTTAGAACTCCAGCAATTAAAGTTCATCAAATATTGTATCTTAATGCCCTTATCTCAGAATGAGGACAATAATTACTACCTCATTCAATAGGATGCCATAAAGACTAAATATTTAATGGTAGCAGCACATTTTAAATGCCACATAAACAAATACCATACGATACACATAGCAACTTCTGGCATGTTAATATTACGCAGAGCTGACTGAAAAGAGCCCAAGTAAGACACAGGCGCATTTAGACACCTGACTATTTCCAATCAAGACAGCAAGATTTAAACTGGTACACCTACTTTAATCAAGACATCCCAGTTCTTAGAAATCCCCGTGTTAGGCAAATCTACCACCAAGAAATCTAAGACTTTTGGGAAAAAAATAGGGGAATGGGATAGAAGTTAAAAGAAACTCATGGTTATCTTTAAAGTACTTTTAAATTATTAAAATAGAATAGGGCAACCATAATATGTAAGGAAATACCACAGACATTTTATAGATTTTGAATCTGTCCCAGTAAGTACTATATCATTCATTTTTATATATGATTTCTGCTTTCTAGAAACCTCTGAGAATCTCTCTGTCCTTTCCGCATCTGCATTCTTTATCCAAAGTGCTCAAAGAACAAGTTTGGTTTTTAAAGACTTCACTGATTTAAATGTTTGTGTAAATTTTATTTCCTTTGGTTGGAAAAGAGGAGGCGGCAAAACTCCCTCTGAAGCACAGCTCAGCCCAGTTTCCCTCATGTCAGAGTTAGGCTTTGGGACCCCTTTGCAGAGAGTTAAAGTTCAGCTCCCTGAATTTTAACAAACCAAAGAGCAGTACTAAGACCCTTCCATTCCTTTATCAATTCCCAGGGCTTCTTTGAAAAAAATCTCCATTTCTACTGTGCTACTGCTTCTTAAAAATTATCTGCTTCACCTAACCTATTCTGTCTTTTTCTAGTTACATCAGTAACAATTTACAGATGAAACTATAAGTCAAGAGAAAAGACACACAGAAGCAAAGTCATGAATATCAGAATTTTGAATAAAGATAAACTGCGATTAGTAAACAGATGGTGAACGTGCTAGTCTGGACAGCTAACATAACGTGGTGTGGACAACCTGCCTGTGTGTGCTCAGCTGCTAAGCAGTGTCCCGCTCTTCTGCGACCCCATGGACTGTAGCCCACCACACTCCTCTGTCCGGGGGATTTCCGGGCAAGAATACTGGAGAGGGTTATCATTTCCTTCTCCAGGGGATCTTTTCCAACCCAGGGATCGAATGCCCGTCTCCTGTGTTGGCAGGTGGATTCTTTTAACACCGAGCCACCTGGGAAGCCAAACTAATCTGTGTAACAACCAACTATTGGCCTGGGTGAAATCAGTCAGTGACTCATTGATTTATAACGCTCCTACATTTATACACAGACACTAAGATATCTGGCCTCACCAACTCAAGGGACATGAGTTTGAGCCAGCTCTGGGAAATAGTGAAGGACAGGGAAGCCTGGCGTGCTGCAGTCCATAAGAATGAGACATGACTAAGCGACTGAACAATAACAACTAAGATACAAAGCTGCATGAAAATTCCAGGGAAATAACATTCACGTTCACTTTCCTTGCAGGAAAATATACAAATGAACGCTGTGGAGGTATTACATAAAACATGTTGGACTAAATCAGCAGTCTTCAAAACAGGTAACCCCTTTCAAAAGGGAGTAGTATCTTAAGTCTTTTCAAGGAAAATATAGTTTTTAAGCACACAGTCTTAAGACATCGTTAGTTTAAAGGAATTGACTTTTGAATGCTAAATTAACACCTTCCCTAAAACATTGAGGGTGGAAATTTTCTCTCGAAAATTTTTGACATTGTAAAATTTGACATTGTAAAATTTTTGACATTGAAAG
Organism: Nanger dama; assembly: GCA_917880005.1. Classification (NCBI taxonomy): domain Eukaryota; kingdom Metazoa; phylum Chordata; class Mammalia; order Artiodactyla; family Bovidae; genus Nanger; species Nanger dama. The sequence goes on from CAKJTW010000029.1 coordinate 5,949,224, forward strand.
TTTGCCATGAAATTTTTTTTTAATGGATGATGATGGCAGGTATCAAATAGTTATGCTAAATATTCTGTGGAATTAATTTAAAAGAACACATTTCATTTTTAAATCTCAATATCACAGTATCCTCAAAATTTTATCTTTTGAAACGTTCAAACTTATTAAGAAGTTTTAGCTGTCAATACAGAACTGTACAAGAGATTAGACATTTATTGATACCCACTAGAGAGATGGTGAGCAAAAAGTTTGAAAGCCACCAGACTAAATCATGTCAAGGTTTCATAACCTCTAATATCAAAATAATAATAATAATAATAATATCTAATATCAAAATTCTAAATAAGGTGCTCTATATAAAAGTCCATCTCTGAGAAAGGTTGGGCCTATTAAAGAGCCCTTGGGAGTGTAGGTGAGGTTTGAGCAGGGTTTTATGAATAGAAAACAGGAAACTTGAAGAACCCAGGAAATGATGAAGAGGCCCCTGCAGGAGAGGGGAAGCAGATGTGCCTGGGTGGAAAATGGGAAGACCAGGAGCTTTCAGGTCGCAAGAAATTTGGGTTCAAATTCAGGTTTTACTACATTTGGGCTGAGCCAGTTTGAAGAAATCTTCATTTCTATTTTGAAGATCAAATAAAGAGATAGAAAAGAAAGTGCTTTTTAAATTATAAACTAACAGCACTTGTTAGTCATTAAGCCCTTTTCAACCAGAAACCATGAGCAATAGCAGTTTACACCATGGCCGAAAGCATGGGCTCTGGAACCAGAAGCTTGTGTCGGGACAAAAGCTGCCAGTTCCTGGAGGGACGCTTTCAGCCCAGATGGGAGGGAGCGGGCAGGCAACCCAGTCTAGAACGGGGCTTAGTAGTAAAGCGCCCAACATGACTCCTTGGGTTCTCAGAAGAAGTTTGTGACAATGATCCAATGAACTTCTCGGCTAACAAAGTAGCGTGTATTCTTCCCCTTGCTTAAATGTCAAAACTCCAGAAGAACATACTGCAATTTATGCTACAAAGAATATCTTGATGTATTTGGTAAAATTATATTTGGTGGTTAAGGTGGTACATTTGTTAGAAATGATTCTGCACTGTGGTAGGAACATTCTGACCTTCACCTAAGGGCGTTCTGACACTAGGGTACCAAAGACCTCATTATAAAATATCCTATTACTAACATGCCAAACACAGAACCAAAAGCAGCAATATGAGACAAACCCTTTAAGTGCTGACGTTTTTAATCTTTTGAAAATTGTTACTGGAATATTTTTTAAATTATAAAAGTAATTCATAGTTCCTCATTCATGATCTTTAAAATATTTTTTACATACATACATACATACATACATACATATTTATATATAAATATAAATAGATATATATATAAATATTTATATATAAATGCAAACATATATCTTCATATATATACGTATGTATATAGAAGACAATGCTGGTCTTCCACACCTACCCCTAACTTTTCAAAATTTGTTCTTGACAAGATGCATAGTTTTTCAGAAATTATCTTAGAAGTTAGAAGTTTTGGTTAAAGTCTTGACCAAAATGTAGAAACACAAAGCTCAGAAATATGTTATTTTAAGAAAAGCATTTAAATGCCCATGTTTTAACTTTTAAAAGTCCCAGAACTGTATAATGTGCCAAATAGATTATACTACTTTCCAATTTAAGCATTTTATTTGTGCTAAAACTCTGGATATGTTTGCTACTCTTAAGATATTTTCAATATATAATATGTATTGAGAAGCAATAGATCAACGTTAGGAATTTTTAACTTACAAGTGTGTCTGGCCAGTGAGTAGTTGGATCCACCACTAGTCAAACCAAATCCTTCAGGAATCTGACTAGAGCTTCGAGGTCTGGTCAACAGTTTAGGAGGTTCAATTTCAGCACCAAATTCAGCTCCTATTACTCCTAGTAAAACAATAGCAGTAGCTTGCTTCCGTCTTTCCTCATAAGATGTGGAAATTTTTTTTCATTTGTGGGACACTTGATAAGCAACCTGAAAACCAAAACATAAAAACAGAAATTAAAATGGTATCAATACATATGATAAAAACATTCAAGACTGCTCGTTCACGAATGAACCGTCTTTTCACTGCAACAATTGGTTATCCATGTGCAGAAAAATGAATCTGGGTTTCTACCTCTCATGATATAAGAAAATGAGCTCAAAATCGATCACAGCCCTAAATACAGAACTAAAACTAAGTAACTTGCAGAAAAATATAGATGAATATTTTCATGATTTGGGGTTAGGTAATGATTTCTTAGATATTATAGCAAAACATGAGGAATTTTTAAAATGTTTTCAAATTGAACTTCAATATTAAACACTTTTGAGTTTCCAGTAACATAATCAGGAAAGTAAAAAGAATGCACAGACTGAGAGAAAACATTGTTAAATTATATATCTTCTAAGAGATTGTATCCAGAATACCTAAGGACCTCTTCTGACAACTCTATATTAAGAAACCCCAACTTTTGAAATGAGCAACTAATTTAAATAGGCATTTCCCCAAAGATATACGAATGGCCAATATGCACATTAAAGTTACTCAGCATCGTTGGTCATTCAGCTCAGCTCAGTTCAGTCGCTCAGTCGTGTCCATCTCTTTGCAACCTCATGAATTGCAGCACGCCACGCCTCCCTGTCCATCACCAACTCCCGGAGTTCACTCAGACTCACATCCATTGAGTCAGTGATGCCATTAGGAAAATACAAATGAAAACCTCAGTGAGATACCATTTTACATCCACTAGAATGGCTACAATCCCAAGGACAGTGCGTAACATGTATTGTTGAGCCTGTACAAAAATTGAAACTCTCATGCATTCCTGGTGGGGATGTAAAATGATACAACTACTTAGAAAATAGTTTGGTAGTTAGAGTTATAACATATGGCCCAGCAATCCCACTCATAGGTATCTACCCAAGGGGAGTGAAAACAAATGTACATATAAAGACGTGTACATGAGCATCCAGGCTTCCCTAGCAGCCCAGTAGTAAAGAATCTGCCTGCCAATTCAGGAGATGCAGAAGACGTGGGTTCAACCCCTAGGTTGGGACGATCCTCTGAAGCAGGAAATGGCAACCCACTCTAGTATTCTTGCCTGGAAAATTCCATGAACAGAGAAGCCTGTGGCATGCAGTCTATGGGGTTGCAAAGAGTCGGACACAACTGAGCGTGCACAATGAGTGTCTGCAATAGCATCATCCATAAGAGTCAAAAAGTAGGGACAACAAAAGTCCATCAATTGTTAAACAGCAAAACAAAATGTGCTACATTCATCCAACAGAATATTATTCAGCAACAGAAACGAAGGAAACATTAGCACATGGTGCAATATGGATGTAAATATGCGTACACAGCCAACTTTATAAAATCCTAATATTTCCCATAAGTGTTTCAGATTTTTAAAAATGATTAACTAATGTGGATACAGCTAAAGTCTACTATGGTTTGTGTCTTGACTTTACTACACCTCTCTCTTACCCTAGAGGTCACCATGATTATGACCGTAGCAAATATCTTTTATTTATTATATAATCATATCAATGTTACCTGAAATGTATATTTTCTTGCCTTGAACCATGCTTGCATTCCATACGTAAACTCTGGGTATATGGATGAATGAAAACCAGCAGGTAGGTAGGTAGGTAGGTAGGTAAACAGGCCAGTAGACAAACTGAACTAAATTTGCTCATAGAGGTTTTGAGTGTGTGTCCCCGGGTAAGACTGAACTATTGTTTTCTTTCCATGTACTATTCCTGTCAGCTCTTGGTAGCAATATAATACAAGTCTCTAAAACTGGGTTAACTTTTACTCCCCAGTCCTCTGAAAACAGTTAAAGAATCACTGAAGTCAGATGAAATTATTTACAATTATCAAGGCCTGTGAGCTTCCCTGATAGCTCAGATGGTAAAGAATTTGCCTGCAATACAGGAGACTTGGGGTTCAATCCCTGGGTCAGGAAGATCCCCCAGAGAAAGGAATGGTTACTCACTGCAGTATTCTTGCCTGGAAAATCTCATGGACAGAGGAGCCTGGTGGGCGTCAACCCAGGGGGTCGCAAAGAGTCGGACACAGCTGGGTGACCACCGCTGACGGCACCTGTGTCTCAGGATGACCCTCTTCTGGAGTCAGGAAGTAGCAGGCGCACGGCTGGGGAAGGCGTAGGGGTGGAGGAAAGAATATTTTTGTTGTTGCTGTTATGAATTCATTTTCTGTAATAATTATTTGGCTTGATTTTCTACTAAATTCTTGAATCATTTCAGATAGCTTACAGTTAGAATTATCCATTTCATCCAAGTTTTTAAATGTGTTGGTCTGAAGTCATTTAGACTGTTCTCTATGATTTTAAAAATCTCTGTTGTATCAGTTGCTATGAATTCTTATAAGTATTGTTTACTTGTGCCCAGTTACTCAGTCGCGTCTGACTCTTTGCAACCCCTGGACTGTAACCCGCCAGGCTCCTCTGTGCATAGAATTTTCCATGCAAGAATACTGAAGTGGGTTGCCACTTTCTACCCCAGGGGAAGGGGACTTTCCTGACCCAGGGCCTGAACCCACGTTTCTTGCAACTTCTACACTGACAGGGGGACTTTTTTTTTTTTTAATCACTAGTGCCACCTGGGAAGCTTGTTGTTTACTTTTGCCTTCTCTAATATTATTTTCCCTGCCCTCTTGATCAGTTTTTCTAGAAATACACTTTCTTTCAGATTTCCAAAACTACCCTGGTTTTGATCTTACTGTTCCATTGCTTCCTATTTCACTCGTTTCTGCTGTTACTTTTACTATCTCTCCTTCCTCCCACTTTCTTAAGGTTTTCCCTCTATTCTCTCTCTCTGTTTCTAGGTTCCCAGATTAAACACAACTCACTTCATTATTTTCTATTATGTTTAACAGAGCGAGTCACATAGTGGCATCCATTTTCCTCTTCTTTAATAATACAACCTCGATTTTGACTGGGTAACAATGTATTCATATTCTTTCAATATTCTTGCAGGAACCGAGAAAGCCTGGCGTTAGATAATTTAAGTTCTCTTTGCTCACAGGAGCCAAAGCCTGCCTCTGAAAAGCAGCTAATCATTTCAGTCGAAATTCAGTTCAGTTCAGTTCAGTCGCTCAGTCGTGTCCGACTCTTCGCGACCCCATGAATCGCAGCACGCCAGGCCTCCCTGTCCATCACCAACTCCCGGAGTTCACTCAGACTCATGTCCATCGAGTCAGTGATGCCATCCAGCCATCTCATCCTCTGTCGTCCCCTTCTCCTCCTGCCCCCAATCCCTCCCAGCATCAGAGTCTTTCCAATGAGTCAACTCTTCGCACGAGGTGGCCAAAGTACTGGAGTTTCAGCTTTAGCATCAGTCCTTCCATTCTATTCCGTTACTTGTCCACAAAGCTATCTATCTTTCTTGAGCCTAATTATGCCTTGTTGGTTTTCTGTTTGAATATTTTATCCATCATAGCTATACATGGGGTACAGAGGGATTTCAAAGGCAAACTTCTGGAGCCATCTTGATTGGTTGGAGGTCAGCTTTCTGTCTAATTTTAACTCACCCAGTTTTTCTCGTCTCTTTCAGCCCATTGTTCTATACATTAATTAAATCAGTACAATGAAGGGCCCAGAGAGCAGTACGGCAACTAAGAAATTAGCAACAGGGACTTCAGAACACTTTTAGATATTCATTTTGTCTCTATGGAGACAAAAAATTTCTTCCTTTGTTATTCTATACTACTGCGGCAAAGGTAAGGGGGTGAGAACAGGGAGGGTTTTAGGGGCACCAAACACCAGAAGTCTTCATACAGCAACCTGAAGAATTTTAATGTTAGGCTAACGGAAAGCTGTTGAACAGTTTTTGTATAAGCTGGTGTCATGAGATTCACTGTCAGAGAGATCATGATAACAGCAGTAAGTGATGGTGGTGGGTGAGTCACTCAGCTGTGTCGGAATCACTGTGACCCCATGGACTGCAGCCTGCCAGTCTCCTCTGTCCGTGAGACTTCCCAGGCAAGAATACTAGAGTGGGTTGCTATTTCCTTCCTCCTCCGGAATTTCCTGACCCAGGGATCAAACCCAGGTCTCTCTTGCATCACAGGCGGTCTCCTGTATTGCAAGCGGATTCTTTACCGACTGAGCCACCACGGAAGCCCCAGAATGGGAAGGGAGATTGGGAGGTAGAAGAAGATTGGTGTCAAGTAGAAGCAAAAGATGGCTGATGCAACGATCAAGCGGAGGATGGTGAGTAGCGGAAGTCACAGTTCATCCCTTCAGTTAATCATTCATCATGCAAGAATGAGGGATCTAGTGTATGCATGGCATTATGCAAATATGAACTGATGAATTCATATGGAAGAATTAAGATAAATGAATAGGCATAAGACAAGCAAAGTCCCCATCCCCACTGAACTTAAAGGTGACTAACCAGGAAGTAGAAGCGTAACGGTGACAAAGCCAGCAGGAACTTCATGGTCTAAGAGAACAGCATGTGTAAGAACCTAAAGCATAAAGAAGTTACTGATTTCTACTGCAAGGATAGGGAACTGGGCTGGAACGCTCTAAGTCGAGAAGGGAATGAAAAATGAGGGCAAATCTCAGATGACTCTACTGGTCATATTCCCACTGTTCAGTCCTTCGAACAATGGAACGTAGGGTTTTAGAAAACCATTCTGAGTGTGTATGAAGAATGCTGGCTATGAGGTGATCCATAAAGAGGGTAATGCAGAAATGAAAGCGACAGGTTAAGGTTGGTTTGCTGTTGAGATATCAAATAGGAGATGTAGAGAAGTGGATGGCTTTTAGATCCATGGTGAGCTCGGGGTAGCTGATAGAAAACACTGCAGAAAGATATCAGATATCATGCTCTGAATTCTTTTAAAAATCCAAATTAACTGAAACAAAAGTAAAACACAATTTTTAAAGCCCTTGCAAGAGAGATAGGTCTGCTCTTTCTAGAAATTAAATTTAAAACAACAACAACAACACAACACCTAGAACACAAAGCTTCTTAGAAAACTTAAATTTATTTATTTAGCTCTGCTGAAGGCAGAATAGGATGTGGGCTCAATCTAAGAAATGGAAATGGCAAGACAGTATAAAGAATTTAAGAGTCCAAAAGGAATCATTGAGTAAGAAAGTGGCATTAAAGTACTTAAGGAAAGAAGGGGGATTAGTTATTAAGGTGGTAACATCAAAGAGTAGTTATTGTTTATTTGGAGTCCAAGCAAAGTTTGGTGCATATTTGTTCCTGTCATTGTTATAGTTTCTTAGCTTCTGCATGTTACATTTTACTTTTTTTTTAAAAATTAATTTAGGAAATTTGCCAATCATATATCTCTGTCTTATACATGAGACAACAGAGAACAGATTTATCTTTAAAACTATTTTAATTCTTTCACATAAAATTTTAGTTATTATTTTCCTAATTTGCTTTATTTTGTTTGGTGTATTTCAAATCACACACAGGCTGCTTTATAACATTCCCCAATGTTACAAACTAATAACTTGCAAAGTCATGTTAAGTCATATTTCATGAATTAACATTTTTATAAAAAGTCTCAATTAAAAGGTTTAAAAATATTTTCATAACGTAGCTATGTCTTCTAATCAGATACCGTACTACGCACTTCTGTTTCTTCATGGGTGTTTTTTCTGATTTTTTTTTAAGACAAAGAGGAAATGTTAGTAAAAGTATTAGCATGTGCATGTGAGTACAGATTCAAAGTATGACTGATCTGTATAGTTTACACTAACCAAAGGGGGAAGACACCCTAAAAGCTCAACCATACTAAACAGGAAGAGAAATCAATAGTCCTTGCCTCTGCTGTTTAGAAGGATGAAAATGGACCTTATTCCAGACAAAGTGACATGTAATAGTTTGATCATCTATACCTCAGTGCATGCAATTAAAGCCAACTTTATTTCTGGGGAAGAACAGACAGGAGGAGTGAGAGCTAGGTGCCAGGGCCTCTAGATTCAAGGAGCACATCTTTTATTCTTTGCATAGTCTTCTGGAAACAGGAAGCCGACCAAGCTCCCCTCCCCCGAGTCTCAGCAAGAGCATGCTCCGTAACAATAGTTCAAAGAAAAGCTCTGTTCTGCAGTTGCACTGATGGCTCTGTCAGCTGACCTCTGCAGAAGGGAATTGCTAACCGCTGCCCGGCTCCTCAGCTGACAAATGAATGATCGCGGCTCCATCCATTTTCACTATGGCTGCCTCTAGCCCAGGTGCTCAGACAGAGAGCCCGGTGTGACATCTTAGATCAAGATGAATTGGCACAAACTCCTGATCCAAGATTGTTTTATACCATTTAATTTAGTTTCTTCCCCTGCCTGGATGAGCACAGCTCTGGTTATGGATTTCTATTCTAATGTACTGAAGCAGGCCCTGAAAGAAGCCAATGGAGCAGCTGCCGGAGCAGGGGGCTGCAGGGATACTGATCAATAGGCAAGGCACTGACCCCAGCCGGCCAGCCTCCGCAGCGGCCCAGCTCCGAGGGGGCGGGGGCGCGGGGCACACATGGACGGCTTCCATAGGAAACGAAACAACAGGGGCATGTGGAGGGCTCCACCTCCACCCTGGGCCCCCACCTTCGCTAGGTTTCTTTTGTTTAATTACCTCAATCTTGTCCTAACTCTCACTCGTCCAAGAAGGAATTGATACTTTGGGGAAGTTTTACTAATGTTCTTTCAAACTGCCCTGGGTAGATTTTATTCTTTAGCTAGCAGCAAGAATCATAACAGGTGCCCTCTGCTAAGTGGCCAAAATAGGAAATCTTAATTAGCTGTCAAGTACCCTACTTGGTGTAATTTAAAGTTTGGCATCAGCACAGGCTCATAAGAATGCTGTCCAGCCGGCTATGAACACGACTGATGCTGAAATTCCATGGTATTTAATTTTTATCAGCACTCAGATCTGAAAAGATGATAGCTCTTTGTTAACACCGACAGAAGTCAGGACAAGAGAAGGATCCCCTAAAAGAGACACTGACTGATTAGTAAATGTCTAAGGTGATAGAGGCCCATCCCCGCTACTATTCTAACAACCGCCTAACAATTTCTGATTCTTTTCAGATTTGGAAACACTGAAAATCACTAGCTTTGCCTGTGTTTTCTCCTAAATAATACAAGATACACACAATTAACTGCAATGTTTTCCTGCAAATAAACAGACAACCAAATGGGAGATTCTGAGATATTAAAAAGAAAATAATTCTGGAAAAGTAGATCTTTCTACAGTTTCATTTGTCTCATGAAAATCTGGTGTTTTTCACAGAGACATGGCTCCATTTAATCATGCTAAAGGGTGACATGGAGATCCATTTTCTTGACAGGACGGTTGATCACCCTATCACAGTAAGAAAATTAATACCTTCAACTAGCCCTGTGTGGAAAACAGAAGCTACATGCTTCTGTAAAGGACATCAATGTTCTATATTTGAAGCTGCAAACAGAATACTTGTTCTGTGTGAAAATAATGTTTCCTCATTATTGGGTGGCTTTAAACAAAATATGAGCCTTTGATTTTATTAAAACAACCGTTTTAATTCATACAGTGTTCCTCAAAAGTACATAACTGTCTTTAGATTTAGCATAATTGACTCTAGATTTTCAGGAGCAGGAGTAAACCCTTTACTTACAGCTTAACTAGAACACAGGTAAAATATTTGAGGAGTTTAAGCTATTTAAAGGGCTGTGAGATATTGATTGCTTCATTTAAAAAGCAGTCAGAGAGTGCAACCGAGAGGTCAAGATAAATTTAACAGTTTGAAGCACTTTACTAAATAACTCTAAAGATCATGTTAATTGGCTTTGTGCAGTTTCAGGGTAAAATTAATTTTATCCTAGCTTACAATAAAAGGATTAAAAGACATATTAAGTTCTTTAGTTTTAACTGGAATAGGAATCAATGGATTTGAATTAAGGCTAACGGTGGTTTTATGAGAGATGGCCTACCAGCAGACACTTCATATCTGCTATTAGCCATATATTGATGGGGCACTATTGTTGTATTAGGTATTAAAACCTTTGAGAAGAAGATACCACCAATTACTACTCTGAGAATATACTTTAAGAATTGGGTGATTTGACCTGGAAAACCCGTCATCAAAAATTTGATTCTTTGTTTAGGGTTCAGTATCAGATGCTTATTATAGCTGACTTATCTATGTTACAGTATCTATAATTTTAGTAAAAATTAATGAAATGATGCAGTTAAATTCAATCAGAATTCATGTCAAGATTATAACTATATTTAAAACTATATCACAAGCACATTAATAGGGTTTTTTCAAACCAGAACATTACATCCAGATTAATTTTAGCATACCGATGTTATGTCAGAAATTCCCGGCAATAACAGAGTCCAAGTAACACTCATAATGATACAAATATATTCTGAATTCAATATAAATTTTCATATACTCTAAAACATCACTCTCAAAATTCAGAAGTGTCTATTATAATAAAATAAAAATACAATTAAATTTTTTTTTCTTCACTCTTTCATTATTTCGTAATATGTTTTAGAACTACATCATAGAAAAACAAATTGCTTTTACTATGCACTTGTCTAGCAAAGCAAAAATACAACTTATAGTTATTAAGGTATAAGTGTTATATATTAATAAGGGCTTTGTAAGCCTTTATGGTAATGACTGGGATAAAGTAAACTGCAAGATCTCACAGCAGAAAACTATTTAAAGGACAGCAGGTAAAGACTATGCAAAATACTAATCTGGATTAAGCTAGAATGTAGTTTCTGTTGTAGCTCTTTACAACTCTTTTATTTGCAATAAAATGCATTTGCTAATATTAGGTTATGATTGATTATTAAAGAACAACAGTAAATTTAGCAAAGTGAACTTTGTTAATATTGGCAATCTTAAAGACAAGAGAACTTTCAGAATTGAGACATATGATTTACTATTTACAGTGTGCAGCTCTGCAGATATTACACAATAAAATTATAAATTTTTTTCTTTTTTCAGAAAAGTATAATATTCTTCTGAATTTTCATTTTTATCTGTTTCTCTTTTCTCAGTCCCAATGACATATTAAACATGATGTGGTATTATTAACTGATATTATGAAAAACATAAAATTGTATATTAAGTAGAGCTTAAAACAGTACAGGACAATAAAGTATGTCAAATGAAAATATATTTTAATATATTTCTGAACATAAACAGAAGAACCTAAAAGAAACTAAATTTTCAAATGTGAGTTGAGTTCTAACTGTTTCTGAGAGGTACTTCAATCAAAATAATTTCAACTTACTTCTGACTACTATCTAAAATTGATAGATCTACTTGCATAATGGAATATTAATTTATTTTTAAGATATGCTTTCTAAATAATCATTATACAATGCTAATCAAAAATGTTAATTGTACAATACATATACACATTGGAGTACATAATTATATGTACACACATAAGTATAGAACATTTTTAGCTTTAATGTCTTGATACTCTCAGCTAAAACTGTATTTTTGACATTTTAAAATAAGTAATCTATGTTTTAAGTCATACTGAGAAAAATATTGACCCTCAGTGGAATTTTCACAATTGTAAATAAATTGTTCCCACACGTTTAGCAGAAATATTTTTCATAGCTACTGGCTGCTACTTTTAGGGTTGCCTAAGACTGGATAAAGCACAGCACAATAAAAATGTTAAATTTTACTCCATATGCAATTGTGATTGTCTAAATAAGCTTTATTAGCAATATCTTTAAATAAGCAAAAATCTTTTGATATTTATTTTTAAGGCAAGTTGGTTTTAAAAAGGTATAGTATTCCAAAAACTAGATTTCAGCTATCCAATATACTACAGCTCTTAGCTGAATACTTCAAAGATGCATTTGTTAAGTGGGAACAGAAAAAGACATAGACTGGTAACATTCCAGCATGTGAAAAAGAATTCAAAGATCTCACTCTCTTTGGTGGTGAATCCAGGTTTCGTAAGCTCATAAGGAGAATCTATGAGTCCACGCCACTGATAACATATGTAATTAAGTTCCTTAAGCCATAAGCTTGTATATGAATGTTATATATTATTTTCATTTTTGTTGGCACAGCTTAGAGCACAGCAACATCTTTCAACTTTTACAAAACGTGGCAAATAAATTTTGATGATATGGAAAAACAAAATGGCAAATGGTTCTTTGGCTAACGTGTAAATTTCTACTTGTGCTTCTGAAGCAAATAAAATAAAACATGGAAATTTTCAAATCTTCGTCTCCCCTTTGGTGGTGGTGGTGGGGGGTGGGCGGGTAGAAAAGATGTATTGATTAAAAGTGCAAACGTGGGGAACTTCATAATTTATTTCCACACTCTCACATTATTACCAAAGCTCGTGTTGCCAGCGTGTGTCGAGAAAACTCCGTATCCGCACAGTCATCCCCACGACTGCGTGAAGATGTGCTCTAGCTGCCCTGCGGCACGCCTGCCGGTGTCTCCCTGACGCCTACCCAGGGAGCGAACGGACGCTGCTCCCACACGTATGGGGCCTTGGCTGTTTCTGTTGCTGCTGCTCCAATTCCCCCTCTCTTGAACACTGAAGTAAACAAACAGGCTGTTAATTTGTATGCATGCTCGATAGCCCCCTGCTGGACCATAATAGGTTCTGCAAACGCATATATCTTCCTGTGGCTGCTGATTAAGCCATTTTAAAATAGTGCCTCTCCTCGCACATAGATGTACTGTGTGTGTGAGCATTTGACAAAATACTTCAAGTCTATTTTCTACAAAATAAGATAGAAGCAAAAGAAAGGAACACTCCAAAATGATCTTCTTCAAAGGAAATTTAATGTCATCACTGCCTTAGGGGCACGACAATTATTTTGATAATAAGAAACCTTAAGCTTTGAGAGCAACTTGTATGTTTTTCAGAGCAATTCTTGTAACAATTTCTTATCCTTAACACAGACAAGTTCTACACTTAATTTCCACAAACAGCATTATCTTATTTTTCTCTTTACTGTCTACCTGATCATCAAAAATCCAATTATTTCCTTTAACTTTTAGTGCAAACATTCTAATTTGGGAAGAAAATCGGATTTTAAAAATTCAATTATCTATCTAAGGCATGTATGTAATCAGGAATCTTGCAGCTAAAAATTATCAACAATAATGTTCAATCCTTGATTCACTTTACCTTTCAAGAGTGAATCTGAGATACAGGTCAAGCTTTAAAAACCACAGATTGTAGCATTAAGAAGACCATTATTAGCTTTTTCAGAAGGAAAGAAATATTTCAGAAATAGTGGTTTGTGGCTTGTAAAATTACATACATCTGAAAATACCGCAAATAATTCTTAATTTTTTCAGGTGTTTGAGAAATTGTTTCATTAACAACAATTAATGTTTAGAAAAAGGCAACTTCTTCAATGAGATTTACTTGTAAAAATACTGGTATAGACAAGATGATGTGTTTCTTTGAAAGATCAGATGGAACGCATGAGCCAACATTTGGTGGACTGTTAGAACACATTCTATGAAGATTTCATATGTGTGCATTACAGAATACAGAGAAACAAACTGTTACCCCTGAGGGCATTCTTATTCATAAAGTGACAAGTTATTTATCGGACTCACTTGAAACACGTTTTCACCTAGGTAATGTCTATCAACTGTGTGAGATAAAACCAGATCAGAAGGAATAAACGCCTTGTTCTACTTAGGAGAGTTTAACAAGTATATCTGCTCATTTATAAGAAGTATTTGCAGTATTCATATTTCTGAATTAATACACATTTGGTCACAATAATTTAACAATGACACGTCACTAAAAGTTACCATTTAAAATGTTTCTTTAAAATAAGTTAGAATTTCTAAGGGACTTCTTGCTATTATTTTTCTCAGTAGATTACAATGTTTTCTCTAATTTTGAGAAATAATTTACTTATTCACATGCTATCTTTTTCTTCTGCTTTCTTCACTCTAAGTGTTAAGCAGAAGTAATAAAGCACAGTCAGGTGCAACAGAGCATCTTGGGAATAACAGCAGATCTGGGGAAATGGGTGGTAGTGAAGCAGCAAGTAAAGTTTTATAGTAAATACTTTAATAACCTACTGCACAATTAGCAGAAATACATATGATTTTATCTTTTTAAAAGCATCAGATGAGTTATTAAAATTTGATATAGATTAACATACAATTCTTAACTAAATATAGAAACTTAAAGGAGAAATAAAATGAGAAAGAGATAAGTAAAGAAATTTAAAGGAGAAATAAAAAGGTCAAATATATCTTCAACTTTTAACTTACTAATCCTATTAATAAATGATCAAAAAGCAAAGCTTTGAAAAAGGAAAAAGCAAATAAGCACAAATTAACTAAGCATTAGTACTAATAGTCTAAAATCCACTGACAAAATAAACCATAGCCCCAAACTGTTAAGAATACACTCATTATTAGCCTGAACCTATAGAAAAAGGAGACCCCCTATAGCCTAAGAAATACACATGTGTGTAAATGACATATTAGCACATTTTTTTCCAAAGAGACTTCTAATTAGTTTCAGAGAGCTTTAAGAAAAACAAAACCTGAATTGCTTAAATCGCTACAAAGGACTTTAATTTCTGATCTCTACATATTTATGCTTTCATCATTTTTAAAGCTATTTGTAGAGAGAAGAATTATGTGCCTTTTAAATTATTACAGATAATATTTAAATTATTTTACATTTTCTCATTTTATGACAGGGATAACTAGTCTATCAATTGGTTTTAGTTGTTATTTGCCAAATGCTTTTGTCACAGACCTTTTTTCTTTTATTATGTACCTTATCAAATAAGCATGAAAGTGAAAGTGTTAGTTGCTCAGTCATATCTGACTCTTTGAAACCCCAGGGACTGCAGCCCACCAGGCTCCTCTGTCCATGAAATTTTCCAGGCAAGAATACTGGAGTGGGCAGCCATTCCCTTCTCCAGGGAGTCTTCCAGAGCCAGGGATAGAACCTGGGTCTCCTGCATTGCAGGCATATTCTTTACCATCTGAGCCACCAGAGACGTTCTTTTACATAATTGGGGTATGTGATTTCCTATCAATTAGTTAATTCCATTTGTAATTTGGCTCTGAGTTTCCTATCTTGCACATATCAAACTAAAACAGCCGTTGAGTCTCGAGTTTTGGCAAAATCCTTCCAATGTTTAACTGAAAAGTTAAGCATATACACTTAGACAGCCTGGATACTGAAGTCATTGATGAGTTGCAACCATGGATCGCGAGAAGCTACCGCTCCTTAATGAACGCTGAGAGCAAAATTCAGTGTCGGCCTGTGCATGCATGCGTTCAGACAGTCAGGGTTTTAAGATGCCATGCTATTTTAAAGACTTTAAACAAACAAACAAACAAACAAAAAAACCTGCTCCTGCTACACGATAACACAAAATAATTTCCTCAAAACTCTACCTGACTCACTCAGATCATTAGGTTACTCAGGAGTTATGAAGAGATAACTTTATAATCTCTTAATTCATTTTTTATTAAGACAGAAAGTTCCTTATGTAAAAACCTAGAAAATACATATATATTGATGCTTCATGCTTACGATTTTTCTCAAATAAAACTGTTTTTCCCAGTGTAGCAAAATAAAAAGGAATATTTTTCTAATAGCTTAGACAATGTTTTTGATTTCTACAAAATACTGTTATAATGACACAGTTATATGCTATATAATCACTTTTCTTTTACAAAAGCAGATAAGCCATTAATAATTTAAGGGGAAAGGAAACATACCAGAAGTAGCATGTGTGAAAACATCTCCTAGGTCCAAGATTAGATGACTGTTAGTGGGAAATTTCAGAATTTTAGAGAAAAGGGGGATCACAGAGTTCTTCCCACATTTTATAAATAAGGAAGGTCAGGCAGGTTAAGTGTTGGAGTGACAAGCTGAAGGGCACAACCAGATCATCTAGACTCTTCCTCGGCTGTGAGTCAATGCACAGAAACTAGTTAACATCTGACACTTGCTCCAAGATGAATCTATACTAGGTATCTTCAAATGCTACATAATATAAAACATTTCTTAAAAATTTAATGAGAAAATAAAATTCATAATTAGAAAAAAGTCAAAATAAGTTTTGGCCTATAGTATCTATTAATAATAATGTTATATTTATTTTCTACTGGAGTTGTGCATAACAAATGTAGAAATCTGGGGAAAGTTATTCTATCAAGCATATGAAGTAACTAGATTAAATTGGACTTTACAGGGAATACATATATATGGCATATTGAAACATACTGAAAAAATACAAAGTACTGAGCAATTGTTACACTATTGAATAATACATTATTTTAATATTTTGTCTTCAAAAAGTAATACTGTTTATGCTCAGTATATGGAAGAAAACACTAATTAAAAATATAACTTTAAGTTTTAGTTATCTTTACACAGGCTCCATGTAAGTTAATGACTACTATAAGCCAATATGCACAAATATTTTCCTAACTCACATACTGAATGACATATATTGCAAATAAATTTATGATCATTTCCAAAGTTCATGTCGTAATATCAGAGAGCAGCTCACAGTCTCCATAAGGGTTAAGACAGTCATTCTCTACTGCATACTAGTGCTATTCTAAGCCAATAGTGTGCTTAAATCCACACCAATGAAATCAATACAGCGCCGTTCTATTCAAGGTGAGACCAAATAAACCTGTCTGAAGCTCTGAGAAATAGGCTTTGCAGTATACTTTGAGTGCTAAATGCCTTTCAGTCCAGAGATGTGTCATTAAATAATCATTAGCCATCATTCACTCTTCCTAAAAAGCTTAACATCTAAACTTGTTCAGCATCCACTAAAGCATTAGTATAGACTACCAAGTAAGTACTCATTAGCACTTAGGGATGTTTTTCAACCACTCTGTCTAACCATGTACTGTCTTATTCAAAAATACCCCCAAATATTAATACATACTCACCACTAGCTTAGAGGATGATTTACTGAAATGGCTGGTAAAAGGACATCAAGACAGCGGCCAGCCTCTTGGACAGCATGGCACAACCCGCAGGGCCACAACTGACTGTTTTCTGCCTGATTCAGCCAAGTAAACTCTGACGTCTTTCCTAGCGTTCAGTATTACATATGATTCAGCATCACACATAAGCTGATCAAAATTAAGCTAATTACAACACAGCATCCATCAGGAGGTAATCTTGGCTTTGCTCTTGAATATATTTTAAAATACTACATCTTTTATCAATGCTATTCATATCTTTTTCAATATATAATCATCTCAGTTGCTGAGTATCAAATATAACGGGTCCTGCATTATTTTGGGTATCATGAGGTACAGAGAAAATTAGGATGAATGCATCCTCTTTCTATTACCTGAAAGACTGAATAAATAATATAGAATGATCTATATTTAGTAACGGTTTGGGGCTGTATGTATAAATTTGATGATCAAGGTAATTTTCTCTGTACTTACATAAGTTAATTCTTGTACACTATTATACTAATCCTCTCAATTTCAAGCTAATATTAATGAAAATGTCATTTCTGAAAGACATTAATTCATTTTTCTTTTTAAAAGCTCAAATAAAAATATATGGCCAGATACTTAGGATCTCATTTACAGTTTTACAACTTGTCACTTTCAATATAGATTTCAACCTAAATGAGAGTCATGATACTATATGAACATTTTATTTAACTGGATGACATTTGATATCTTCCCAGGAATATTCAGATAACTAATTCTTTTCACTTAATAGCTCACTTAAGGTACTTTAAAATGTCAAATACACATAATAGAAATACAAACAGTAATAGACACTTTCTAGTCTTTTAATTATCAGCCCATTTGATCTGTGACTTCTTCATTTTTCTATCAATACCCCAAAATGAAGTTTCAGTTGCTAAGATACAAGCAAGTATAACACTGCTTGGGTAGCTTGGTAAATGTAATATCATATTATATTATATTTCAATGTATAAAACAATTCAAGGCTCAGAAACGAAAGAAGGTTATATAAACCAAATCTCATCATAGATGATTTTTAATGGTCGAATTTTCCCTTACAGGTAGCACTGAAATATACTTTCAATATACCATAGAATATAAAACTCATTATTCCTTTTCACTTGTTAAGGTACATTGAGAGCTACATTGAGCAACTAAAGAGTTAACTAAAAACCAGTAACAGTCTAGTCATTATAAAAAGGAAACATTTCTTTGGAAAAATTTGTTAAAAAGTAGTAAAACTAAAACTTATCAGCTTATGTAAAAGTATAAAAGTATAGTGTGCAGATAATAAGTGAAAAGGGTAATATTCAAAATCAGCATCAATATTATCTATATAAATTATACTTTCATAGAAGAACTTGTATGACTTTGACTCTCAAAAAAAAGCTGAAAAGTTTTGCAATAAATTAATAAAAACAGAAAGTTCTGCAATTATAACAATTTGCCTGAAAATGTAGTATTTTTAAAGAAATGTATAGTCTATAAAAGTCGTACCACTGGACTTGACTTTGACCTCACCCTCCTTGAAACAGGTAAACTCTTTGAGAATCTCAAGTAAGTTCCCTGTATATGTATGGCTAAGACCCTTTGCAGTCCACCTGAAACTATCACAACTTTGTTAGTTGGCTATACTCCAATGTAAAATAAAAAGTTGTTTTTAAAAAGAGAACCTCAGGCAAATTCTCATTTTTTCAATCTACAAAATACTGCTAGCAAAGTCAGCAAAGATTGACAAAGCACTTTCATCCCTTTCAGAATCTGTACCACGAATCTCTCACTGCTAATCCCTAACTGACTGCAGAATCAATATTTACACCATCTATTTGTACCAATCAACATTTATGATACACTAAATTTTAAGTAATAAGTTTTATTTTTAATCATTACAATTGTTTAATTATTGTAAAACAAAACTGATTTATTATCTATACAATTAAATTTAGCCTTTTTTAAGGTTAAAAATAAGAAAAGGGATTTTATTTGCCTTCCTAACAAGACAATTATTTTGTATATACTAAACAACTACATTGTGAAAAAGAAACAAAATGCTGTTTTCAAATAATTCATGCCTTTAAAAATATGTTAGATTAACTGTTAATACAGAAACATGATCAATAAAAGCAATTCATTCTTGACTCTCAAATCTCACTGGGTATAGGTGAAACTTCAATAAAACCAGTACTCTTGGATTTTACATTTTGAAGCATGATTACTATTTTATTGAAAAGTATATAGGAGTAACAACACTATTTTAAATTACAGTCATTCTGAAACTAAGTTGCAACTTATACTGATTCCTTATGAATAGACTAGGTTCTTATTGGAAATCAATTGGAAGGTAGGTAAAATTAGATAGCCATGGTTACCAGAATATCAATAAGAGAGAGCAATATGCGATTCTCAGCCTTATGCTGAAGTAAAAAGAAAAGATGCTAAAGTTTGCAAGCAAATGTTTAAGATGCAAAATGTATTTCCAATCATATAGAATCTGAAATATACAATAATGAAAAAACATTTTCATTATTTCCATCAAAATCATGATCAAAACTGGATTTTACTTTATGGTTTTCATTTGAATGTCCTAAACACTAAAATAACTACACTGAAAGGTAAGGACATAAAATAGGCAAGCTTAAGCTTCATCACATTTCAAGTATTTAATTAATGTAGATGATAAAAGGTAAATAACAAAATTCAAAAAGACAGTGAATCTGCTATACTGAATCTCAGAGCTGACTGTATAAAATTAAGATAAGAAAAAGAAAACAGAGAGGCTGAGTTCATGACAAACACACTTAAATGCCACTGTGCACAGAATCGATTTAAAGAGCCAAACTTAAAACATAACTGTTCCTTATGGGATATTTTCAAAGCACATTACATGATAAATTTATACTTTTAAGTTTTAAAATCAATAATAGATCAAAATCTTCACATTCAAAAATAAAGCATACAAGAGTTTCAAGATACATAAACATAATAGCTGACAGCAATACAGGGCTTCTGGAAACTGTTTTAACTGTGCTTTTGAGTTTTTCATTCTTTGTTAATTACCACTGGATCTACTTAGGCTTATTTGGAAAAGGTATAACTATAAAATGTTATAGAATATACCAATATATATTAATAATCCATCCTATTTACTCTCTAAGTATATATGTAAAAAAAGAAAGACATACCTATAAGGTGCCTACGATCACTGAAATCTTTTTTGTGTAAAAGTATTGAAAGAATTCAACAGCATAACTGTTAGTGTCAGGCAAGAGTTACATTCCACTCAAAGCTATTAAGCATGCATTCCTGATCCTAATTAAATGTTCAAAATGGCTAGATTTGATTGTCATAACAGAGACAAATCAATATGATGATACTTGCTTTTTTTAAAAATATTTTTCAAAACCCCTAAACACCCTGCTCTTTCTTACAGAGACAAACACAGAAGATCACTAGGTTCCTGAAATATGCTACCGACAGTCCTGTTCAGAAATGAAAGGCCAATACTGTATTAAAGAAAAAAAATGAAACCACAAATAAGTAACAGAATTATCACAGGCCCCACTGTATCGGAGAAGCTCGATACTGGACTGCTCGGCTGCTGGAGGAGCTCCAGAGAGTTAACCTGGTGTGATAAAAGACTTGACAAAGCAGTTCTGACTGTGTAGCAATGCTAAGTTGTAGACTAATACGAGAACAGGAGGCCCAATCGCTGTCTTTCACCAAGCGCAATTTACACAGGGCTTTATCAATAGCCTTAGTGCGGAATACAGAACACACTCTATTTGGCTTTCAGTCAATTAAGCTTTAAGCTGTCAGCAAACAAGACTTTTAAGTTAATTTTGAATCACCACGAATCAAGTTGAAGGTTGTGAAAGGGCGGCTCACACACCGGCATGAAAAAGGCAGTTTAATTGCCTCTGAATAGCTATTATATGCTGCAATTGGCCTATTGAATCTTAGATGATCTATTTATTTATCAAAGTGCAACCATCAAAGATTAGTAAAAGAGTGAATAATCTGAATTGTACATTCCCTGTTTTGCATAAGAAGGGATATGTCTGCAAAGGTCTGAAGCAGTCATATTTTTAAAGCATAGTTTATCTTTTAATGTAAAAATTCTGTGAAATGGAAATCAGCAATACAACCTAACATTTCTAGGAAAATAAAGATATACCATTTTAAAAGCTATACTTGCTATCATGAAATATTTTCATGTATTATTTGATACCAAATGTACTATGTAGAATATAAACACTCCTTTATAAATGTTCACATTATAAATGTTCATCAAAAAGAGACAGAAAAAGAATTATAAAACTGAATTAGGTCAAAGGTTTAAAACATCTTTTTAGAATTCCTTAAACTGCATCATTAATTGTGTGAAGGAGAAGAATACCAAAACATATCATTTTAATACTGAGGATTTCTCAAGAAGATGGTATAATCAAATTAAAAGGATTATTATATTCCTAATACTGCATAACACCTATTTTTTTTTTTTAAAGACTGTGGCTGACCACAATCCTAATCAGTTTTTTCCTGCAATTATTTTTTTCAATTGCATGTATTCTGTTTATTATTATAGGGTTACTCATGAGTGCTGGATGTGTATATTGATTTTTTTATTAGAAAAGAGCACTGAAGCATTAGGGCGACGAGGGGTGGGGGGATGCTCAGATTTTATAAACAGATGTAAACACAGATCAGCTTTAGGGATGGTAAAATAGAACCATTTTGCTTTGGCTGAAATGTGCTATAGTTTTTTGACATGTTAGATCCTCAATAGCAAACGTATTGAAACATACACTTATGGTTGATTTACATAGGGAAATCATGGTTATAAAGTATTCATGGTTTATAAGAATTTGGATAGAATATGGGCTAATTTTAGTATTCCCTCAAGGACAGTCACATCTTCTTGGAAGACTGGACCCATCACTCTCCATTTCCAGTCAGCAGAGGTGATGGTTGGGAAGCAGTACTGACTACCATCATTCCAGGAACTACCACACTTTCAGGGGCTGAGATTCAATGAAAGAGTGTTAAAACCCTTTCTCCTCTCTTCTCCCATCCATTATTATAAAATACTCTGTTTCTTTGCCTTTAGATTCGCAAAGTATAATCATTTACTAGTTATGCCTTACAAAAAAATCGATGCTACTGAAACCATGAACATAAAGATGCTAAAGGAGAGAATGCCGACGAGATTTCTGAGGGAAACAGAAGGAGGAAACAGATTAAGACAAAACATAGTAGAAGCCACATGAAAGTGGACATTATGGTCCTGTCATCATTAAGAAATATTAACAAAGGGCTTGTGTTCAACAGTCCCAAAGGTGCACTGTGCTTCTCCTGCTAAATTTTTGTATTATATATATATACACAAATATAACTTTTAGTTTGTATATTTATATAGGACGTGAGGTATTCCAAACACCTTCACGTTACTCATACAAACATCCACTCATTTCAAGTGGGAGGGAGACAAAACAGGTAGTCAGACAGACAATGTCCTCCACCTTCCTGCAGCAGACATTCAGGGAAGGAAGACAAACACACAAATAACCACAATTAGAAGTGTGATCATGCAAAAGACAGGAGACTGACATAGAAAATCAGGCAGGAAACAATGAACTTGAGACAGAGAGATCAGAGACTGGGAAGCTCGGGAAGAGAGCTGGAGTAAGTCACCCAAGGCTCACAGCTAGTTAGTGATGGATCTGGGATGTAAACCCAGGTGGTCTCCAAGGCCAGTGCATTTAACTAGTGCCCTAAGGAAACCATAAAGGTCGGTGTAACCGGGCTTCTGTGGTGGCCCCGTGAAGAATCCGCCTGCCAATGCAGGAGACATGGGTTCGATCCCTGGCCCAGGAGGACCCCACATGCCACAGAGCAACTAAACCTGTGCGCTGCGACTACTGAGCCTGTGCGTCACAGCTACTGAATCCCACATGCCCCGCAGCCTGCACTCCACAACCAAAGAAGCCACGCCAGGAGATGCCCACCCGCTGCAGCTAGAGAGCAGCCTCCGTGTGCCGCAGCTACAAAGAGCCCAAGCAGCAACGAAGACCTGTGCAGCCAAAAATAGACATTTCTTTTTAAGTTGGTATAACAAACCCTTCTTCAAAGATCTCAGCTCTTAACAGAGGAACAAAGATAAATTAACAAATAACTGAGAAACCCAAGGAAGAAACTAATACTTGTCACTAAGCAAGGGTAACAACAACAAGAAAGTCGTGGATACGTAGGGAAGCTGACCTCAACTGGGAGAAGGGCAGACCGAGCAGAGAAGGGCCACTGGAGACAGGCCCCCAGATCCATTTGGATTTGACTAGAAGAAATAGGGATGCAACTAAAAAATAAGAAACTAAAGCAAACTATAGCAAAAGAGGCATATTTCAACATCATCCCATTCACACCCCCAACACCACTCCCCGCTACCCTCTCCCCGCTGCCTCTAGCCTGTCTCTTATTTCCCCTCTATCCTGCTCTATTTTCTCCCCTAGTACCTACCGCCTGCTAACATACTAGAAAATATATCAATATCTTGTATTTATTGCCCCCCCCAACCTCCTCTCCCTGCTAGAATGGAAGATGCATGAGAAAGGGGATTGAGATTTCTGCCATTTTGTTCACAGAGGCTGATGAAGAGTCTAGAACAAAGCCTGGCACACCGATGCTTAATAAATATTTTTGAATGCTTAGTAAACAGTAATGAATAGAGCACACAAGCAGAACAGCTCTGGTATGTACAGGGACCAGGTACCAGGTTGCTTTGGTCCCAGAGAGAGATCATGAAAGCAATATATGGAGGCTGAGCCGAGAATGTGACGTAGTTTTAGAAACAACCTAGATGTCCATCAGCAGATGAATGGATAAGAAAGCTGTGGTACATATACACAATGGAGTACTACTCAGCCCTTAAAAAGAATAAATTCGACTCAGTTCTAATGAGATGGATGAAATTGGAGCCGATTATACAGAGTGAAGTAAGCCAGAAAGAAAAACACCAATATAGTATACTGACACATATATATGGAATTTAGAAGGATAGTAATGAAGACCCTCTATGTGAGACAACAAAAGAGACTCAGAGGTATAGAACGGACTTTTGGACTCTGAGGGAGAGGGAGAGGGTGGGATGATTTGGGAGAACGGCATTGAAACATGTATACTATCTTGTAAGAATGAAGCGCCAATCTATGTTCAATACAGGATGCAGGACGCATGGGGCTGGTGCACGGGATGATTCAGGGAGAGGATGTGGGGTGGGAGGTGGGAGGGGGCTTTGGCATTAGGAGATCGTGGACACCTGTGGCTGATTCATGTCAATGTATGGCAAAACAAATACAGTATTTTAATTTAAAAAATAAATTAAAAAAGAAAGTAAAAAAAAATAGAATACACAGCTCTTGAATACCAAACTAAGGAGATTCAATTATATCTAAAAGCAATGAAAAACCAGTGGAAAAAATGAGCATCACATGGTAATCCTTAGGACACGCAATCCATCAACTGTGCACTTAAGAGATCTAAGACATGGGAGACAACAGACACCGAAAGCTACACACTAGGGTGGTGGCTGTGAGCTTGGAAGAGATAGAAAAGGGCAATGAACACTTTGTGGTCGTGTCTCTGTGTTTAACAGAGCAGAGAGGCAATGGGGGTGAAGAGCCAATCATGATTTTACGGTTTCAAGTCTGGGTGAAGGGTGCCCTTAATAAAAATCAGCTTAGCTTAAACATAACTGACTTTAAAGTCTCTTAAGGATATTGAGTTCGTGAAGTCTAGCAAGCGGCTGAACATCAAAGCCTGGAGCTCAACAGAGAGATGAGTTCTGGAGTGAGAAAGCTAGATGCTATTCCCGGTTAGGTGGGAAGTGATGTGGTGGGACCCACTGAGTTCATCAAGGAAATGAGGCAGAAGAGAGGACTGTGCGGAGAACCCAGGGAAAACCTACTCGACCTCAGAGGGCAGAAAAGGAGCCTGAGAGACTTGGAGAGGGCAAGTCCCCTTTGACCTCCTCCTGTAGAATCTCAACACGGCCTTTCAAGTCGACCCGGACACGGCGGGTGTTGGCTGACCTGTCCTCCACGCTCCCACACCTGGGCGGAGCCTCACAGTAACACTAAAAGGCTATTTTTGTGTGATTTGCCACTTTCTGCCCTTGTACCCTCAGAATGCATTCTTAGGTACCCCAGGGTGCACACACACGTGCATGTATGTACATATGAACATATGGGTATGTATGTACATATGTGTGTCTGAAGAGGTATATAATATTTCATGCTGCCAACGTGTGTGTGTGTGTGTGTGTGTGTGTGTGTGTGTGTGTGTCAAGTCAGGCTGCCAGTACATTCCTGGTCCACAAAGAAGTCCACGCTCTGAGGGAAAGTACTAAATCACAGACCCTCCTTTCTCTCTGAGCCACCAGGGAAGCCCCCTTTCTCTCTCTAGTATAGGCAAAAGAACCCAAAGCCCTACAGAATTGCCTCAAAAGAAGGCAATTACTCTGGAATGTTTGGTCATGAACCAACAGAGGATTCTAGAGTTATAGGGACAGTGTGTGTGTGTGTGTGTGTGTGTGTGTGTGTGTGTGTGTGTACTAAGTTGCTTCAGTTGTGGCCAACTCTTTGCCACCCTCTGGACTGTAGCCTGCCAGGCTCCTCTGTCCATGGGATTCTCCACGCAAGAATACTGGAGAGGGTCACCATGCCCTCCTCCAGGGACTCCTTACCCATCCAGGGGTCGAACCCCTGTCTCTGCTGTCTCCTGCACTGGCAGGAGGGTTTCTTACCACTTGTGCCACCTGGGAAGCCCCACGGGACCAACACTACCATATAATCTGTCTCATTTCTAGGGACATAGAGAAGTCTGGCAGAGCCTGGTGTAACGCCATGGGCTACAGTCCACGGGGTCTCAAAGAGTCAGATGCGTCTGAGCATGCACACAGGCGTGCACAGGGCGCTCAGTGCTTGCTTAAAGCTGACAAGGAAGTAATCAGCAGGAATAAAGGCAGACATCGCCTTCATATTACATAAGGGGGACATGCGGTCATAAGCAAAGATATTGCAACAGCTGTGATCTCAGCTAATAGTCTGTACTTTTCAAAAATGTGCCGGGGAAGAGTGAGGGGCAACAGTGAAACGGCATTTAGCTCTTGCTTCAATATGTTGCTTTTCCTTGAAGAAATTTTAGGAGGCACAGAAGACTATTCAATAGTTTGTTAAACGCCATAAGCGTCAATACAGAAAAGTCTTAGTAACTGTAGGATAATACTTAGAAACATAAACTAACAATAAATCTCTTATCTAAGAAAAAATACGGATCATTCTTTTTATTTAAATCAAAAAGGATTTTACAAGTTACAGGACCTTCACAAAAACGGAAGCTGATTTTCTTTAGTAAGATATATGTACACAAAGGCACATCTGCTATGAGTCAGAGCGCTTGGAGAACGTCCACACACACTGATTTATTCCACAAAGTCAGTCTTAGAAACTTTAGAAGATTGTTGAAGTTGAGGGAGGTCTTAGTCACACTCCTCCAGTTTCCTGAAGAAATCTTCCGTAAGCTCCCCCTGGCCTCCTGGCCTGTTCGCACTCAGTGTTTCCCAGGAGGACTGCAGCGACTTTTCCGACTGACGCCTCTAGGACATGGAACTGGTCATTAGTGGCTCAGCTCCTTCCCTCTCATTTGGATACACTGACTTGTAGAGAGTGGACAATCTGCTCTGCTCTCCAAGTCATGAGCATTCAAGAAGCAGGTGCATGAAGGGGAAAGGCAGAGATTTCCCAGCACAGCTTGGCTGTCTTTATAAAGACTATTTATAAAACTATAGTAATTAAACTATAAAACTATAGTAATTAAAACAGCATGGCTTTGGTGCAGGGATAAATTTACAAATAAAAGAAGGAGCAAAAAAACTAGGGTCCAGATACATACACATTATCATGAAAAAAAAAAGGTTATTTATATGAATAAAATCAAACCCACAATTCTACCTTATACCATAAATAAAAATTGAGTATGGGATCAAGAACTTACATATTAGTAGCAAAATCTTAAAAGTTTTGAAAACATAAATGATGATATAGGGAGGATTTATTAAGTTCCTAAAATGAGTAGGTATAAAAGATGGATAAAGTCAACAAAAATTAAGAACTCCTTTTCTTCAAGACCACCTTATAGAAATGAAAACATAAGCTACAAACCAAGAGCAGATATTTGTCATAAATACAACTGACAAATTATTACTATTCTAACATATGAAGAACTTTAATCAGAAAGACAAATGACCCAGTGGGGAGAAAACAGGCAAAAGACTCGAACAGGCATCTCACAGAAAGGGAGACACACAGGCTCAGTTGTGTCTGACTCTTTCGAAAGCAGGGACTGCGGCAGGGACAGGCCCCTCTGTCCCTGCGACTCTCCAGGCAAGAACACTGGAGCGGGTGGGCTTTCCCTTCTCCAGGGGACCTTCCCGGCCCAGGAACGGAACCAGAGCCGCCTGCATTGCAAGCAGACTCTTCACCTTCTGAGCCATCAGGGAAGCCCACACACAAACTTACTAGTAAAAAACAAAAGCAAGCCAAAGGGCACAATAAGACTGTACAGGCCAAAGGCTGAAGAGGATGCTGATTGATGAGATTTGTCATATTCGTTAGATAAGAATTTGATAAAAAGAATTGGATCACTTATACGCTCTAAGATATAGCAATTCTAGTCCTAGATACATACCCAAGAGAAAATAGTATATACATATACAGAAGACAGGGATGCCTTCATAGCAGCACTGTTTGCAACAGTAAAAACAAAACAAAAATTCCTAACAACTCAAATGTTCATTGGCAGAAAAACGAATAAACAAATTAGAATTGTTTTTCCTATTCACTATTAGTATGCAGTAAAAATAAGTGAACTAGAGCCACGTACAACATGAACTGTGGAATACAATGTTAAGTGAAAAAAGCAAATACCAAAGACTTTATCTACTGCGAGCTTTTCATAAAGTTTCGAACAAGTAAAACAAAGCAATCTGTTGTTTAGGTACTACTCTATATGAGACAAAACAAACAGAAACCAAGGAAACAGTAGACATAGGAGTGCTGACTCAAGAAAGAGGCAGGAGGATGTTACAGGGTAAAAATACATGTGGGTATAAATTAGATATAAATGATTAGCAATATTCTAGTTCTTGGTTGGGAAGGTGTGGTGGGTTCAGGTGCGATATAGTACTTAAAATCAGTTAATTGATTCAATAAAATATATTTAAACTTAGGTCTGTAAAATAAAACACATCCTCTAATTTAATGGATCAACGATGACTGTTTTTATTTGTGTGTCTGATTGTCTACAGTAAATAGGGGAAACGGCCTGAAAGAAAATGGGTAATGAAAACGCAAACTATTTGTATATACTGCATGCAGCCTTTTACATTATTAAAATGAAGGTTAAGAATAATGCTTATGATATAAAGTCAAGTAGGGGTTAAAACATTAACATACAAAATTGTGTATTCCCTGCAGTAATTTTAAAAATGCATTGTCAAGACTGGAAGACATTTAAAACTCTGTTAATAGTTACTTTGTTGAAAACAGAGGTATTTATTTTCTTTTTCTGTTTCCTATAATTTCTACAAGGTAATCTACATTACAATTATATTTTTAAAAGTATTTTAAATTGTTCACAAGTATAAAGGAAAAAGATCTTTTAGGTAATTTACATAATTTACCTGAGCTCTATTTCACTATAAACTAATAATAATAAACTAATGATTATAAGCTTACTAATAACTCAATAAATTTTGAACTATTTGCATATTTATGTAGGATAAACAAATTGTATGACCATGGAAACTTTATGTTAAACCTGCAAATATCAATTTTCAACATAATTCAAATGACAGGATTTTTTTTTTATTAAATCATGCTGAAATTCTTTTTAGTTGGAGCTTCGAGTCTATCAGAAAAGTGTTTATATTTAAATTTTGAAGGAATGTAAAATATCTACAGAGGTTCAGCCACCTAAATATTCTAGTCCACATGTCCATTCATGAGTGTATGTACTCTCGCTGTTCTCTGTTTTTGTTTAGTCACTAAGTCATATCCAGCTCTTTGCAACCTCATGGATTGTAGCCCTCCAGGTTCCCCTGTCCATGGGATTTCCCAGGCAAGAATGCTGGAGTGGGTTGCCATCTTCCTCTCTTTAGGATTTTCCTGACTCAGGGATCGAACCTGCATCTCCTGCATTGATAGGTAGATTCTTTACCTCTCAGCTACCAGCAAAGCCCAGTATGTTTATGTATATATGTGTACACAATTTTTTACACATATGAACTACATTTATACTTGTAATATACTGTTAAAGCCTTTACATTACTGTGCCCCAGAATGCCTTAAAAAATTTAAGGATTATTCTGGCAATATGAAAATGAATGCTAACCTCTTGATATCTGGGTGAATATTAAAACGTAAATTTCTAAAATGGACACTGAAACAAACAGAAGTCGTCATCATCAGCACACAGTGCTTTTCTGAAATACCCTCACCTTTGTTTACAGCGCTGGGTGAGCTGCAAGCTTAAATATCTCTCACAGCTTCGCCTAAAGGGAGCCGTCCTAGTCTCTTCATTTTACACTGATAGACAGACATAGTGGGCTTTCCTGGTGGCTCAGATGGCAAGGAATCACCCGCAGTGCGGGAGACCTGGATTCAGTCCCTGAGTTGGGAAGAGCCCCTGGAGAAGGAAATGGCAACCCACCCTAGTATTCTTGCTTGGATAACCCCATGGACAGAGGAGCCTGGAGGGCTACAGTCCATGAGGTCGTGAAGAGTCAGACATGACGCAGTGCAGCATAGCTACAGACGTATCAGTCAAGCAACAGTTAGTATGTCAGCTCTTTCTGCTTTTTTTCATATAGTAATATGTTTTTCTATTCTTAAATCAAATTGTTCACTTTAAAATGGTTAACTTTATGTTACGAGTTTCATCTCAATAAATCAAAATCTTTCAATATCTAAATCAAATTCTCAAGCTATTTTTTCCACTTATTTTTCCAATGTTTTTTCTTAAGTCCACTTGAAGAGATTTCAAAAGTAAGAATTTTTACATGCTAATCAAAAATAGACATAAAACTTGTTTAAAATTTTACAATAGCAAATTGTTAAATAGATTCAGCTTGTGACATTTTTACTTAAATTTGTTGGTGATTACAGCTGATGAGAAACATTAATAAATCCAATAACATTTTTCTACACGGCCATTTTGAAATGTCAGCCATTGCTGATCGATAGACTTCTTTGGCTCATGAAATGGTCACAACGACTGATTTTGAAGATTTCTTTACAGGTCTTATCCATAAAAAGCTTGATCCAAAGAGTTACTAGTGTTGTGAGTTACTCGTCTTCACTAAAGAAGGAGCCAATTACATCAGTGGCCATGGCTACATTTGTTTTTAAAATGCAAACAATAAAAGTATGAGCCTCTTTTAGACGAACACCTCCAAATTAAAATGTCTTAACTGCACTGACATCTGTCATTCAAACAGATGCCAACTCACACACCTGACAAGTGAAAAGCGGCTTACGCAAGCTCACTGTGTGGCAGATGTTCGGCCCCAGCTCCGAGCAGCTGCCTTCAACTACCTGTAAGACACCTATGATTTTCCTGTAAGCTGTAAAAATTCACAAAAGAATTAATACATAAATAAAACCACAACCCTGCCAAAATTCTAATAAAAATAGTCTCAAGAAAATAGCATTAATTTATATAACTTGAAGGTATATCTTGGCATAAAATTCCCATTAGCAAATAGTTAAACCATAATCTTAGAAGTCTTATTTGAAAGGCCTCTTTCAAAGAAATGAAAATTATGACAAAGTGCAAACTGTCTAAAACAAAGGAATCCTTTCTGTTCACACTTATCTTCTTTTACATACAGTTTTGAGAGAAAAATATTAAGAGATGCAAGAAAGAATCAACATATTCATATTTAACATCTGAAGAGGTTAAGTCTATTTCGGATTTCGAGAAAAGCGTGTACTTATGGGGTTGTTCTGTATACAATCACTGTTGCTGGATATGGTGGACGGTTTTTCAAGGAGGAATTAAACGCAAATTAAAAGCTTCTTTGATCTCTAAGGGGCCGGTGAGGGAATCACATCCTGAAATCTGTGCTGACAGGACGCGCCCTAACCCCTGATTGAGCCCCAGCAGGAGCCCGCCCAGGAGCTGACTCATGTGGCTCCAGCATTGTCCCCAGCGCTGGGCCAGGCGCTGGCTGGTTGGGAGTGGCAGATGGTTTCATTTGTTCTATATTTTCACTCTTCACCAAAATTTAGGTGAATCCTGGCCAGAGACCAGAGGAAAGCACTATTACTTGCATCTGTTACTTTTACTTCAAAAGGAACCAACTCCAGTTGGAAGAGAAAAAGGAAATGTCTGTGAAGACTGGCTTTGACTACTGTGTATACGCCAATGACACAAAGCTCTCCATCAGTCTGCACATTTTCTTTTAAATTAAAATTATGAAGTTTTAGAAAATATCTCATCTTTAGAAATTATTCTCAGAAAGTATATGTAAGGTCCTTTCCTTATTTCATGAATCATATGCATTCAATCACAAATATCCAAGGTTCATTCAAAACAGTAATAACAGAGGGCTCTAGATTATTTTTCTACCACAATATAGTGCATAAATAATCTGATACATATCTGATTTACTATATGTTTTTGCAAACTTTAAAACTAAATCAAGCATTTACACATTCTTATAAACACTCCATCAATAAGTATTTGTTATGAAAATCACAAAACACGCAAAGTCAGAAACATAATTTTCTACATATTATTGAGATAAACATAACAACTTCCTGATACTCATGGCCAGGTGGTTATATCTGCTCTGTCACATGACAATTATCCAGTCAGTAATGACTAATGTGACCCCTGAAAATCCTGATGATGATTACTGCCATAGGCTGCTAATTAAAAATTATATCTCCAACATTACTGCAACTCAATACACTTCAAGAATGATTTAAAATCTCTTTGAATGCTTGTAGGTTAGACTCAATGCCACAAATTTAAAACTCATTATCTTAAGCTTATACTGTCCATAAATGTAATGTATCCTGATTTCAGCAAGGTATCTAAAGAAATCTCTTTGAGTTGAAAAAACAAACCTATATAGTCCTGTGAAATCTGGTCATTAGGGTAAGCAGCTCCCTAACCATGTGTTGGAGGCATCTTGTTGAGGCCTCGTCCACAATTAACTGGCTAGCATATAACAAGACAGCATGTGTGTTCATCACATTCATGGAGGACACAGAGCTGGAGGAGGAACTAACGCACTCGCAGCAGCAGAAGGGCTCCTAGTCTGGGTAATGGGCTGAAGCCAACAAGACAGAATTCAAAACAGGATAAATATCAAGTCCTATTAACAGCATTTCATGTAAAAATGGACGTTAGGTGATTTCATATTTAGTAACAGTCAAAAATGCAGAATGCTATCTACAGAAGACCAGCATTCTAGCATCCAGATCAGCAAGAGTAACAGTCCCATAAAAGGTGAACTGGTCTGCTGGTGATAGCACAGTCAGTTCCGGATGTTAGGTTCTGAGGAACGCTACTGCCAGACTACAGGAGGTGTAGACAACGGGAGGAGAGAAGGGTCTAGAAATCACGTCACAGGAGAAGGTGCTGAAGAACAGAAAGAGGACACCGGAGGGGAAATCCTCTCATATACGTGCATACACACAGCAAGCAAAATATGCAAAGAACGATAATGCAAGCAATGAACCCCCACACAATTAAGTGTGTATGCTGCGAGAAACCTAAAGGTGACCTCCAGCGAGTTACACCCTGGCATGGGCAGAGATCTGGGACTTGCTCCTAACCAACAGAATACAGCAAAGTAAAGGGATGCCATTTCCATAATTAGGTTGCATCGTAGGGCATTCATCATTAGATTACCAGAAGCATGCAGTAAAGAGACTCCTGCTGACTGTGAAGAAGCAAGCTGCTTTGATGGGAAAAGCCCACAAAGAGGGCCACATGTCACAGAACTGTGGACAGCAGGGAGCTGTGGATGACTTCTGGGAGCTGAGGACATCAGTCCTACAATTGCGAGGAACTGAATTCAGCCACCTGGCATGATAAAATGGAAGAAGTGACCTAACTCTGGCCACAATTCTGACTACAGCTTGTGAGACCATAACAGAGGGCATAACTAAATTCTGCCTGGACACCCTGACCTTGGGGCTTCCCTGGTGACTCCCTAGTGGTAAAGAATCTGCCTGCCAAATGCAGGAGACATGGGTTTGATCCCTGGATCAGGAGTATGGTCTGGAGAAGAAAGTGGCAACCCACTTCAGTATTCTTGCCTGGAAAATTCCATGGACAGAGGAGCCTGGTGGGCTACAGTCCGTGAGATCTCAAAAGAGCTGGACATGACTTGCAACTAAAAACACCACCCTGACCCTCAGAAACTGTGAGATTGTAAGCTGCAATATTTATGGTAGCTTATTATATAGTAATGAAAGAATAATGCAGAATAAAGGAAGAGGCTGGATAAAACCTTTATGTTTAGAGATGCAGTATGAGCAATTCCTTGTATGGGGAAAAGGCTGGTCCAGAATCTGGCTACTGGATTGCAATTTAGGTCTTTCCAGCTCTTTGATCCTCTAGCAGAATTGGGGGTGGTGGTGGTGTGTATGCAGATTTTGTACGGCACATGAATGATACGACCATTCTCTACACTAAATTCATAACAAAGCATTTGTGCAACAACATAAATTACTTCATTTCAACTGACATTTGTAAATATAAGCATTCATCTTATTGGATGCTTTGTCTTACTAGAATATTTAATTGTAAACGATTAAAGGATTTTAAATAAGCAGAATATTTAAAATAAACTTAAATACCACTCTAAGAAAAGTGACTTAAGAGTGTTAGAGTCAGTGTTTGTTACCTTTCACCATCTTCCCTCCCGGTAGCATCATCCCTTGTCGATCCTGATCCCGCCCTATCCCATACGCATACATGCCCTGTATGTCTGTCTTCTGCCTTCTTCCTCTTCCTCTGCCTCCCAATTTATTATATCATAGTTCTTCTTAAAACTATGACATCACATTCAGTGTTGGCGTTTTCTTGAAGATGTGCATGCTACTCACAGCCTAACCATGTGGTTGATCAACCATGATAACCTTTTCAATACTACTTTTTTTTTTTTTTTGCTTCTATGAGGTCAGTAATTCTCTTTTGTTGCTACTGTTAACTTGATTTCCTGTATCTTTCAATCATTTAGCTCCAAATTCTCACCCAGTTATATAAATCTGGAATACAGGGAAGAAGGCTAAGAAGGAAAAATCAAGCCCAGCCTGGGAAGTAAAACATGAGCTTGTCAAATATTTGGAACATACCTTTTAAAAAATTGAGCTAAAAGGTAAGCATTCTTCACAAGTA
This sequence comes from Nanger dama, assembly GCA_917880005.1. Taxonomy (NCBI): domain Eukaryota; kingdom Metazoa; phylum Chordata; class Mammalia; order Artiodactyla; family Bovidae; genus Nanger; species Nanger dama. Next base: position 5,983,680 of record CAKJTW010000029.1, read on the forward strand.
TGAGAGTGGCATTAAAAGTTTCTCCTTTTTATTACTTGGCAAGACTACTAATGATAGTATATAAAGATTTTCTTTTATTCTTTAGCTTTTATCATCTTTTTAAAAATCTGTATTGCAGCATCATTGATTTACAATGTTGTGTTAGTTTTATCGTCTTTTAAATATGCTTTCTTAAGTCTAGTAGTGACTTTCAGCTAAATGGCTGAGTCAGATTTTTCAGAAAGGAATCTCCATGCTATTCTCCATAGTGGCTATATCAATTTGCATTCCCACTAACAGTGCAAGAGGGTTCCCTTTTCTTCACACCCTCTCCAGCATTTATTGCTTACAGACTTTTTGATAATGGTCATTTTGAACAGTGTGAGATGATACCTCACTGCGTTTCTTCAATAATGAGAGACGTTGAACACCTTTTCATGCATTTATTAGCTATCTGCACATGTCTTCTCAGAGAAATGTCTGTTTTTAAGTCTTCTGCCCATTTTTCAATTAATTAGGCTGCTTCCTTTTCTGGTATTGAGCTGCATGAGCTGCTTCTATATTTTGGAGATTAGCTCCTTGTCAGTTGTTTCATTTGCTATTATTTTCTCCCATTGTGAGGGCTGTCTTTTCACCTTGCTTACAGTTTCCTTCCTTGTGTAAAAGCTTTTAAGTTTATTTAGGTCTCATTTGTTTATCTTTGTTTTTATTTCCATTACTCTAGGAGGTGGGTCATGGAGGATCTTGCTGTGGTTTATGTCAAAGGGTGCTCTACAATTTCCTCTAAGAGAAAAACATGAACAGTTTTCTAACTACAGTTATAAATATAGTTTCACAGTTTTATAATTTCTGGCCTTACACTTAGGTCTTCGATCCATTTTGAGTTTATTTTTGTGTATGGTGTTAGCAAGTGTTCTAATTTCATTCTTTCAACACACTGTGGGTACTGAGCTTGCCCCACAGCACTTATTGAAGAGTCTGTCTTTTCTCCATTGTATTTTTGCTTCCTTTGTCAAAGATACGGTGCCCATAGGTACATGGGTTTATCTCTGGGGTTTCTACCCTGCTCCATTGGTCTATATTTCTATTTCTGTGCCACTACCATACTGTCTTGATGACTGCAGCTTTGTAGTGAAGTCTGAAGTCAGGAGCGTTGAGTCTTACAGCTCCATTCTTTTTGTGAAGACTGCCTTGATTCCTTAAAACACTAGGCATAAAACTACCATATGACCTAACTATCCCACTACTGGCCATATACTCTGAGGAAAACATAATTGAAAAGGCACATGTACCCAGTGTTTATGGTAGACTACTTACAATAGACAGGACATGGAAGCAACCTAGATGTCCATCAATAGATGAATAAAGAAGTTGTGATCCATATACACAATGGAATATTACTCAGCTATAAAGAGGAATGCACTCGAGTCAGTTCTAATGAGGTGAATGACCCTGGAGCCTATTATACAATGTGAAGTAAGTCAGAAAGATAAAGGCAAGTATCATGCCTTATTGCATATATATGGAAACTAGAAAGAGGTACTGATGAAGCTATCTACAGGGCAGCAACGGAGATACAGACATAGAGAACAGACTTCTGGACACAGGCGGGCAGAGAGAAGCTAGGGCGATCTGAGAGAGTGGCAGTGAAACATATATTATCATATGGAGATGGTCAAGTGGGGATTTTCTGTATGACACAGGGAACCTAAAGTTGGTGCTCTTTGACAACCCAAAGGGGTGGGGTGGGGTGGGATGAGAGGTTTAAGATGGAGGAGACATCTGTATACCTACGGCTGATTCATGTTGATGTATGGCAGAGACATCACAATATTGTAAAGTAACTATCCTCCAATTGAAAATAAAATTAAATTTAAAAAGATTCTTTAGAAATGTTTTCAGCATCACCAACTCCCTCCCACCCCCTCCCTTACAGATCACCACTAGCCAATCATGAGTTTGAATATGCAAAATTAAATCTTCCTTAGCTACCTTAAGTATAAATATCTTTTAAAGCTGTCATTATTTCTATTTTACAAGTGATTCATACTTCGTGGTCAGATTCAACTCGGACAAGAAATGTGGCAAAAAGAAAAAAAAAAAAGCCTTATGAAAGTGTTTAAGAGAATATAATAATTCATCTATATTTCATGAGCCAGTTTTTAGGAATTTCTAAAACTTTGCACAGAAGTTTGGGTGCAGCTTATTTCTCTATCTATAAAGTTAAATTGTTGTAATAAATTTATATCCCTGGGAGTGATAAACTACCTAAAAAAGATCATCAAGTCATCAGGAAGAACTAATTTATAAATGATTCATAAGTTAGTAACAAATCAGTTATTCTATTTATTAAAAGCAAATCATTTCAGGATAACAGCAGTAATGAGGAGGTGGGAGAGGCTATAACACTTCTCAAGCACTTACTATGTGCCAATTGCTCTGTTAAGATTATATGCATCATCTCATTTAATCCTCTAACAATCTCACAATCCTCAAATTTCAGGTGAGAAAACTGAGGTCTGGCATGGTCATGTAACCTGAACAAGGCCATACAGTGAATAAGTAAGGAAGCTGAGATGTGAACAGAGAATGAGACATCAGGGCCTATGCTGTAACCATATTCATTCTAAAATATTCAAATTACATATCTGCTACGACAAACCAGCTTTTCATCCCATTGATTTCAATGTGTTTCATTTTGCTTTCCATTTCCATGAAATCATTCGTGGACACACATATGAAATGTAAGTTTTGCCTCACGGTAAAGCTCAACATTCAGAAAACGCAGATCATGGCATCCGGTCCTATTGCTTCATGGGAAGTAGATGGGGAAACAGTGGAAACAGTGTCAGACTTTATTTTTTGGGCTCCAAAATCACTGCAGATGGTGACTGCAGCCATGAAATTAAAAGACACTCCCTGGAAGAAAAGTTATGACCAACCTAGATAGCCTATTCAAAAGCAGAGACATTACTTTGCTGTCTAAGGTCTGTCTAGTCAGTTCAGTTCAGTTGCTCAGTCGTGTCCAATTCTTTGCGACCCATGAATTGCAGCACGCCAGGCCTCCCTGTTCATTATCACCTCTTGGAGTTCACTCAGACCCATGTCCATCGAGTCCGTGATGCCATCCAGCCATCTCATTCTCGGTCGTCCCCTTCTCCTCCTGCCCCCAATTCCTCCCAGCATCAGAGTCTTTTCCAATGAGTCAACTCTTCGCATGTGGTGGCCAAAGTACTGGAGTTTCAGCTTTAGCATCATTCCTTCCTAAGAAATCCCAGGGTTGATCTCCTTCAGAATGGACTGGTTGGATCTCCTTGCAGTCCAAGGGACTCTCAAGAGTCTTCTCCAACACCACAGTTCAAAAGCAAGTCAAGGCTATGGTTTTTCCAGTAGTCATGTATGGATGTGAGTGTTGGACTGTGAAGAAGGCTGAGTGCTAAAGAATTGATGCTTTTGAACTGTGGTGTTGGAGAAGACTCTTGAGAGTCCCTTGGACTGCAAGGAGATCCAACCAGTCCATTCTGAAGGAGATCAGCCCTGGGATTTCTTAGGAATGAATGATGCTAAAGCTGAAACTCCAGTACTTTGGCCACCTCATGCGAAGTCAACTCATTGGAAAAGACTCTGATGCTGGGAGGAATTGGGGGCAGGAGGAGGAGGGGACGACTGGGATGAGATGGCTGGATGGCATCACGGACTTGATGGACGTGAGTCTGAGTGAACTCCAGGAGTTGGTGATGAACAGCAAGGTCTGGCGTGCTGTGATTCATGGGGTCGCAGAGTCGGACACGACTGAGCGACTGAACTGAACTGAACATGAGTTTATTAAACCTTCATGAATAATAGTTCTTCAGGTAAAAATTTCCCCCCAAATAATAAAACACAACCAGCCATCAGTCTTCCCTTTGGAGTATAAACTTCACCCTACACTCAACAACTAGTAAGTATTCAAAATCTAGAAGGTGAGCAAAAATAACTGTTGAGTAGAAAGAAAAACCATGGAAGCAGAATTAACCACATGGGCATGAATCCAATATGTACCATCAACATCATAAATCCCTTTACTAACAAGCCCTGATTTAAAGTAACACACAGCACAGATATAAAACCTGCCACGCTCCAAAACGAACACGCTTGACCTGACAAAAGAACTTTGATCCTGGATGGTCCTCCCCGTCTGTCACCTCAAGCCAGGAGCTGGAAGCCATCAGGCTTCATTTCAAACCAAGTTCTAAAGCAACAGCTTTAGCTCAAGTTTTTCTTCTCGTGTCTCTCCACCTATGCCACAAATGCAGGCTTACCTGAAATGCAGTTCCTACCCTCGCCTAATCGCTAGAGCTCTGAATCCTCCTACCTAAAGTCTGTCAAAGGCACATGTATATCGTGTATGTGTGTGTGTGTGTGTAGAGATATATGTGAACAGAAAACTTCTCCAAAATTATACCTTCAGCCTCTCAGCAAGGATTCTTGCTTTATTAAATCCTCCCCAGAATGTGCTGATAGAAAAATAAAAGGCACATATTAAAGTTCTGTTGAATCAAATGGGATCTTCCTTATAACTCTTTTAGGAGATACCAACAACACAGAAAAATATGTATACACAGAAAGGGCAAGACTTCCCTGCTGGTATAGTGGTGAAGATTTTGCCTTCCAGTGCTGGGGTGTGGGTTTCGATTCCTGGTTGGGAAGCTAAGATCCCACATGCGTCGTGGCCAAAAGACCAAAACATTAAAAAACAAAAAGGAGTCATATTATAACAAACTCAGTTAAAGATTTTAAAAATGATCCACATTAAAAAAAATAAACAAACTTTGGCGAAAACAAGCAAAGAGAGAACAGCTAATTCAGTTTCTCTGAATCATTTTAAATCAGGTTGATTTCATTTAATTCACACATTATTGTTTAGGATAAACATAATCCAAAAAGAAAGGGCAAACATTTTCACTTGATTTTGCCCTAACTGTGAGGGGAGAACTTCCCTTTCTAGTATATTACATCATGGAGAGAAAATACATTCAGATATTAAAATTCTTGACTGTCTTCATCTCATATAGTAAATATAAACTTATGTGATTTAAGATTTCAAATTAAGAATAAAATTATTTATGCTTGACAATTAATTTTAATCTAAAAAGTCATGGAGGAATTCAAAGATACTAGTCAATCTATCTTTTTGTATATTAAAAGTGACTAGAAGCTATCAGGAAGAAGAACTCTTCAAACTCCACATCTGTTTTAAAGCCTGTTTTTCCCCTTTAACATGGTTTGCACAGTAAAAGTAATCATTCACAGGTATGACATGAACTGTGAATTATGAGACACTATTGTCATTACTTTTGTGAATTACAACTTTTGGTCATATGGGTTTGATATCAATTATAAGGGCAATTCATGTAATATACAGATATATAATAGTGTGCCCCAATTTAATGCAATTCATTCTTATCCGTGAGGTATTACTACACAGCTCACAAAAGGCCAAACTTTAAGTTCATGCTGAAGGTTACTCACTCACATGAAAGGCTTTTCTTTTAACAGCTCCTATATTTTTATCCAATTAAATATTTCTTCTTTGTTCCTATTGAGTCTAAGTTTATAAAACAAAACAAAACACATATACTATTAAATCTAAAAAATGATCTCATATTGTATGTGTATATTGGTGTAACTATGTATATGGCTTTATATGAACATAAAATAATTCCAATTTTAGCTACAAAATATGTAAAACTATTCTTTTATACCAATTATCCAAGTTTATTTTTAAGAAAACAGCATGTCTTTTTGTCACAGTTTGAATATTTCCTTGTACTATATTAAGCATTAAAAAGGCATTTCTATGTCACGCAGAGAGAAAATGATATGCCCTTATGAATAAATTTTTCCTTTTTCTTATATGATTATTTAAGTATCTGGTTTTGAAAATCCACTCCATTTAAAAGCACAAGCTCCCAATGCATCTATACACGGAATCTACAAAAACAGCACCAGGGAACCTATCTGCAGGCCAGGAGTACAGACTGAGCACGGAGAACAGGCGCGGACACAGCAGGCCGGGAGGGGCGGCTCCAGAGGGAGGAGACACCCGTGCGTACCTAGGGCCCATTCAAGTGATGTGCAGCAGAAACCAACAAAACTTCGTAAAGCAATTATCCTCCAATTAAAAATAAACAAATGAAAACACGCACACACAAGCTCTAGAAGCAAATGGCCTAGATTCAAACCTGACTCTGCCATTTCCTGTCTGTGGGCCTTATGTGAAAAGTTATTTAATCGTCCTGTGCCTCATTTTCCTCCTTCGTAAAACAGAGGTGATAATAAGGATAATTACAATTGAGTTGTGAGGATTAAGAAGAGCCCAGAGCATAGACGGATACTTATTAGGTTCTTATTAAATACTAGTGAGCTGGTGTGATAGTCATTAAAGTTCCTGATTTTAAATGTTGTTTTAGAACACTCTGCTAAGATGATATCAATTATTGTTTATCTGGCCAACCTCTTGCTGAAGCATTATACACAGTCAATTACATATACATTAAAAAAATAAAAGTGCTATTATTAGAAAATATCATTATAAAAGATTCGGAGCCAACGTAACAGCTAATTGAAGTGATTGTGTATTATAGCACTTGGATTCTTCAGGATATTTAATTTATTCAAATACACAAACACTTTCTTGGTCAAAATGCATTGATATTATGCAGATTTTCTATCTGTAAGTGTTCAAAATTCTTTTAAAGTGAAGCTAAAGATTCTAATGTTATTTGGAAGCCACTTTTTTTCATCTGTGCTCTTGCTTATCTCCTTTTGGGCTTTTTGGAGGCAAGTCACCTCAGCTCAACCTTTTAAACATAAGCTTAAACATAATAAATCAGCGTAGGTAAACTTGCAATTTTCAATGAACAATAGAAAGCAAGTTTTCATAGTGCTAAATGACTGACTGTAGACCCCTAGGAGAATGGCAAAAAATACACTATGCACGCCATCACACAAGACACCATGCACACCATCACACAATACACTATCCATGCCATCACACAATACACTATGCACGCCATCACACAATACACCGTGCACGCCATCACACAATACACTATCCATGCCATCACACAATACACCGTGCACGCCATCACACAATACACCGTGCACGCCATCACACAATACACCGTGCACGCCATCACACAATACACTATCCATGCCATCACACAATACACTATCCATGCCATCACACAATACACTATGCACGCCATCACACAATACACTATCCATGCCATCACACAATACACCGTGCATGCCATCACACAATACACCGTGCATGCCATCACACAATACACCGTGCACGCCATCACACAATACACCATGCACGCCATCACACAATACACTATCCATGCCATCACACAATACACCGTGCATGCCATCACACAATACACTATCCATGCCATCACACAATACACCGTGCATGCCATCACACAATACACCGTGCATGCCATCACACAATACACCATGCACGCCATCACACAATACACTATCCATGCCATCACACAATACACTATGCACGCCATCACACAATACACCGTGCACGCCATCACACAATACACTATCCATGCCATCACACAATACACTATCCATGCCATCACACAATACACCGTGCACGCCATCACACAATACACTATCCATGCCATCACACAATACACCGTGCATGCCATCACACAATACACCGTGCGCACCATCACACAATACACTATCCATGCCATCACACAATACACCATGCACGCCATCACACAATACACTATCCATGCCATCACACAATACACTATTCATGCCATCACACAATACACTATGCACGCCATCACACAATACACTATGCACGCCATCACACAATACACTATGCATACCATCACACAACAGGATTCTACACCTTGGTTTTTCAGCAGCATGTGTTAAACATGGGAAACTCTGGAAAAACTTTGTGTTTCTCTCCTCCCCGTGAGCACCTCCCCATGTCTCCATCTCCCCGACCCCCATACAAGCCACCCTGCTTCTCCAGTGGTGGGGCCCCAAGCCTCAGAGTGGTCTCTTGGATAATGGCTCTCTGGTACCTCTAGTTCCAGAAAAACCGTAAGTGTTTTGGTTTCCAGGGACAGAGTTGAGCTTAGTAATGAGGTGGCACAACTCCCAGGGTCAGAGGAGAAGCACAAAGAGACAGTGTAGCTCAAGAGGCAACTCAGACCACTGCTGAAAAGCACAGAATTTAAAGTCTAGACATGGGTATTCTTTGTGGAAATGGACAAGGGGAAAATCACTGGGGGTGTATAGGAGGTGTATTTTACAAGAAATAATAGCAACTACCAGTGGACAATGTTGCAAAGTGGGAAAGCCAGGATTATTAAGTGATTTCTGGTTTGGGGTGTTAGGTGGCTAAAGGCACCCTCAGTGATATCTTTTATGAGACTTCAGTACAAAAAGGGGATGAATTTTAGAAATAAATATAAGCTCATTTTGGACTTGGTATCTAGGGATCTGTGGGACATTTGGGTAAGGGGACACATTAATCTGACTCAGAGAACAAGCTTAGGTTGGAGATACAGATTCAACAGTCTTTAATAAGCAAGTGACAGCTAAAACCAAAGAAAAGGGAAAGTCAATCGCCCAGAGTGGAAAATATGAAAGAGAAAATGAAGGAAGAAAAGCCATACTTCGGAGTATATTTTAATATTCCTATCAACTCTCAAATACCATATTCAGAAATAATCTACTGGTGATGGAATTCCAGTTGAGCTATTTCAAATCCTGAAAGATAATGCTGTGGAAGTGCTGCACTCAATATGCCAGCAAATTTGGAAAAGTCAGCAGTGGCCACAGGACTGGAAAAGGTGAGGTTTGATTCCAATCCCAAAGAAAGGCAATGCCAAAGAATGCTCAAACTACCGCACAATTGCACTCATCTCACATGCTGGTGGGCTTGCACAGAGTCGGACACGACTGAAGCAACTTAGCAGCAGCAGCAGCACATGCTAGTAAAGTAATGCTTAGATTTCTGCAAGCCAGGCTTCAGCAATACGGGAACCACGAAATTCCAGATGTTCAAGCTGGTTTTAGAAAAGGCAGAGGAACCAGAGATCAAATTGCCAACATCCGCTGGATTATCCAAAAGGCAAGAGAGTTCCAGAAAAACATCTATTTCTGCTTTATTGACTGTGCCAAAGCCTTAGACTGTGTGGATCACAATCAACTGTGGAAAATTCTGAAAGAGATGGGAATACAAAATTCTGAAAGAGATGGGAATACCAGACCACCTGACCTGCCTCTTGAGAAACCTGTATGTAGGTCAGGAAGCAACAGTTAGAACTGGACATGAAACAACAGACTGGTTCCACATAGGAAAAGGAGTACGTCAAGGCTGTATATTGTCACCCTGCTTATTTAACTTATATGTGGAGTACATCATGAGAAATTCAGGACTGGAGGAAGCACAAGTGCTCCAAAATCACTGCAGATGGTGATTGCAGCCATGAAATTAAAAGACGCTTACTCCTTGGAAGGAAAGTTATGACCAACTTAGACAGCATATTAAAAGCAGAGACATTACTTTGCCAACAAAGATCCATCTAGTCAAGGCTATGGTTTTTCCAGTGGTCATTACTGATGTGAGAGTTTGACTATAAAGAAAGCTGAGCGCAGAAGAATTGATGCTTTTGAACTGTGGTGTTGGAGAGGACTCTTGAGAGTCCCTTGGACTGGAAGGAGATTCAACCAGTCCATCCTAAAGGAGATCAGTCCTGGGTGTTCATTGGAAGGACTGATGTTGAAGCTGAAACTCCAATACTTTGGCCACCTGATGCGAAGAGCTGACTCATTTGAAAAGACCCTGATGCTGGGAAAGATTGAGGGCGGGAGGAGAAGGGGACGACAGAGCATGAGATGGTTAGATGGCATCACCGACTCTATGGACATGGGTTTGGGTGGACTCAGGAGTTGGTGATGGACAGGGAGGCCTGGCGTGCTGCGGTTCATGGGGTCGCAAAGAGTCGGATACAACTGAGCGACTGAAGTGAACTAAACATCCTATCAATGTGTACTAAAACTAAGTTATAAACAGTATTTTCCTTTGCATTTTCACATCCCAGTTTTTTTTAAAGTATATAAAGCTAAATTAGTTGAAATGACATCTTTCAGAAAACTACAGAATCCACACTTATTTTTCTTAAAAAAGGGAACTACATGGTAAATAAACCACAGCACTCATAATGTATAATTATCCAAAATATTCATAATAGTAAACTCATCTTGTAGTAGCCAACATTTTGAAGTCAATCAGAAGAGTAGTGATAACAGTCTAGAACAAATGATTTAAAATCACATTGTTCTGAGACTATCAGTTATAAATTAAAGAATGAGAAAGGGAAAGGGTAAAATGCAGAAAGTCTTACTCTGGTTTACTAATTATATGGCTTCTATCTCTCTGCTAAGAAAGTATTTCTGATTTCTGAATATATAATGCCCTAAATTTTGCCCTTTGTAACTTTAACAAGATGAATTTCCTATCTTTCAATCAAAACAAATGTATAAACATTTTATGAACAGGGCCTCAGTAAATGGTAAAATTAACAAATCAATATTTAGTCTCAGACAAGGCGTGCTTTTCAGCTCTATCTTAATATACTAGAAATGTTGACTTTGCTCTGTGAATCTATGTTAAGGTGTCAGTTTTATGTTGGTGATTTCAAAACGCTAGACAGAGCCACACAAATTTCATTTTACAAGTACATAATAACTATTTACATTATGAACACTAATTATATTTACAGTCTTAGCATCATACTAGTTGTAAATAACTTAAAGAACAAATTGTAAAAGAACATTTAAAGAATACGTGCTGATTTTTTTTTCCCTCATGGGAGATAATCTCTTGCCCTAACTCTAGAATAACAAGTTTGCCTTCTAGGCAGGAGGATAGGACAGCTGGCAAACATCAGGCTCAGGCTTGCAATCCTAAGCAGGAAAGGTGGACTGTGACATCATCTCCCATTTCAAAAGAAAAGACGCAAAGTTCAGCGAGTCTGAGACTGTGAGGCAGGTTGGGGTGGTGCTCAAGTTCACACATGGGCTCTGGAATGAGGCAGGACACATTCTCGGTCCCCTGAACATGAACTCCCTGAGCACGTTTCCTCTTCTATCTGGACAAATAACCAGAATACACTTCAAAGAAATGCTGTTAGAATCAAGAATAAAGAGGTTGGTACGAAGTTAACAACTTGATACTACTTTCAAGTTCTCTTAACTTTCTCTATTTTTTCTTTATTCCATAGCATTTCTCATCTTTTTATATAAATTAAATTTTACAAGAAAGTACAACAAATAGAGTCAATGCGCGCATCCGAAGTTTATGCATCATCGCTGCTCCTGTTGTAAGCGGCTCAGTCTGTCCACCGTGCTGCTGACCTAGCATCAAGCTGTCTCTTTTTGACGATGTCAGTGGCTCTTGACCCTTCATTGCCGTTACGTGGTCATCTTGTGTCCTTGTGGTATTGAACAAAGGGTAGGATGCTGCAGTACGACCCCCAGGGGAATATAGTCAATTTCTTAAAGGGATCCATGCAGGTTTGTGAATGAAACCCATCCAAAATTCTTTTAAAACTGATATTAAGGGAGGATGTTTTAAAATACAGCATTTAGGGGATATATCTCTTCATTCTCACTCAGAATGCTATCCTTTACCTCAATGAAAACCGCATAAATAACCAAAAAACTCACCTAAAAGGTCTACCTTAAAAAAAATATTATGATTTGTCTAAAAACTTATATATATATATCAGTTTTTAATGAGATTTACTCCATTAATTATTGCCTATTAATATTACAGTGAAAATGGGAACATACTATTTACAAATATTGATTTTGTATATATATATATATGAACATTTAAACTGGAATATCAAAAATAAAAGTATAATATAAAAGCAAATGCACAGGTATAGAATATGTGTGACTCTAAAATTATAAATAATCCAGAAACAATCTTAATGCCATTCTTTGTACTTTCAAGAAAATACTACTATTATTGTTAAAACAGATTTTAAATATACAGAGTATTGCAAAACCTGAAAGAATTCCTTTGGTGGGGGCAGGGAGTATATTCCCCATTCATATTCTGTAATTTTTTTTTTAATGAGAAATAGGTTTTAATATTTTTTCTAAATAAAACTATTAATCTAATATTGTTAATATTAGATATTATTAATCTAATATGGCTATGACATGCATTTAAGACATTTGGTTAAAGGAAAGAGCCTGATAAACCTTAGACTGGAATGCTAAGCAAAACTGAGGGTGTGTGTTGACCAAGGCACTACTGGCTTTACTTTGTAGAGCCGATCAATAGATATTAGCTTTAAAAAGAGAGATTTAGAAAGAAGCGGCAGCATATTTTTGAAATGACAGGGTGAAGGTTTAAATTTTCTCAATCAAGGCTCAATTTTTTCTTTCCAGTTTTTCCAGCTGTTCTCTTCCAGTTAAGACTCTTCATTTCAAATAAATTTAATTAGTTCCAATTGATCATAGCCAACACTTACCCAGCTTTATCCATGCTTCTTTACTTTTATACTGCAAACACTAACAAAGACTGCCAAGCTCAGATGAAGGGTCACAAGACAATATTCATACCTCATTCGCTCTCACCCAGAAGAAAAATTTCAGCTTTGAAATTCTGCCTATAGCAAAAGCACTAAATTATACTGCATATTTGAATTGTTATCTTGGTCAGCTGTTGAATTCAGTTAATTGGAGAATTCAGCCTCAGATTACCACAAAAATAAAATTAATACAGCCATGGATATTAGCCTAGCTATAGCAGTCAAATAAGATTTCATTCAAAATATAGGCAAATATCTCTGTCATGATATAATTTCTATTTTATTTTATGAGGTGATATTATGAGAGCACTTCCTTTTAGATAATCAGGGGAAAATCAGGGTTTTCAGGGTGAATAGCCGAGGCGGCCAGTCTTCCCTTTTGCCGTGCTCTTGCACTCTACAATGCTGGTTGGCCTAAAATAAGATTATTCTGCTGGAAACAGGTTTCTCTCAAATGCACCTACCATATTTTTCATAATGCAATTTATATAGGATTCTAGTCAATAAAAAGAAATATGGTTTTCTTCTAAACCCTCACAAAAATCTATACCACATCTTAATCAAGTCACACAATCTAAAGGTAACGTGAACAGTCCACAGGCTGCAGCGTGCTGGTTGCCCTGACAACATGTTAAGGAAGTCTTTCTCAGTTATTTAACTTCTTCAGATCCTGAGCGTTCTTGCCTCGAGTACCCGTGGCAAGAAATGAGTAAATCAACTGATAAAGCCACGTATCACATGCATTTAACTGAACTTCTTACAGGTTAAAATATAGTTTATGTAGCATTAATTGACTCTCCAAACTAGATTTTCATTTTTAAGCTTCCTGATTTTTTTTTAACAGCAAAATAAACACAGAGTCACGTGCCCTAACTCTGACTCGTGACTTCGGCAGAGCATAGTTCATAACTTCAATGTACTGATTTAATGATAGTTACTTGAGTGCTCAAAAATTCAGCTTTTCTTCTGGAATGGAAAGTGAGATATTCTACTATTGCAAAGGCAACTTCTATTATTTAAACCATGACTTTTTGCAGACAAGAAAACCTTTAAAATTTGAGGTAATAAAACATATCTATAATATTATTTTTTTTAAGCAGTAAAAACTGAATAGAGCAAGAACTCATTTTTAAAAACCTACAAATTGCCTAGATGGGAGGGGCGTTTAGGGGAGAATGGATACATATATAGGAAAGGCTGAGTACCTTGGCTGTTGACCTGAAACTATCACAATATTGTTAATCGGCTACACTTCAATACAAAATACAAAGTTAAAAAAAAGAAAAAAATAAAAAATTTGCAAATGATATCTTCTAGTAGCTGCTGAAACAAACCCTATAACTTACAGTATAAATGAGTTTTAGCAAAGCTGGACGTTTGAGAAATAATTTACATGTATATTTAAGATGGATGATATTTTAAAAATCAATAAACCAATACATTAAAATGCAAGAGCCACCACCACCATCATCACATTTTTTTGCTGAAAACTAGATGTTCCTTGATAAAGTCAACTACAGCAGTGGCACAGTCCACAGGTTTTTAAATACAGGCTTTGAACATTTTCAGGAGAGAACAGTAGGCTCCCTCAGGTGATAACAGTATAGAACCTGCCACACACAGCTTGAAGAGGAAAAAGGGAGGGAAAAAAAGCCACCTTCCCTTTAGTTTTTATTTTTTAACCCCCTCTTCCTTTAATGACTGTTGAAAATTTTACTGACACTTTGTGAGCATGCTTCTTTTCAAATTATTGATTACTATTTAGTTAATATTTCTCACTTCACAATAGTTATACATTTATTTGGTCAGATTTTATTTTTTTAACCATCCACACCCAAAACAAGAGATTCTCATTCATAATACCAATACAAACAGTATACTGGGGTTCCCTGATGGCTCAGACGGTAAAGCGTCTGCCTACAATGTGGGAGACCCAGGTTCAATCCCTGGGTTGGGAAGATCTCCTGGAGAAGGAAAGGGCAACCCACTCCAGTGTTCTTGCCTGGAGAATCCCAGGGACGAGGGAGCCTGGTGGGCTGCCATCTATGGGGTCGCACAGAGTTGGACACGACTGAGCGACTTCACTATAAATAGTATACTAGGTTGTTTTTATCCTCTATGCACTGAAAGAAATTGAGCTGAATGCATTTGCCTATTCAGTAATCGACACTGCTCTAAGTCTATAAAAACATAGGTTGAACATAATGCAGTGTGCAGCTTTCCCAAATTTTACCACGTGTCTGATTATGTGATAAATAATAGAAGAATGCTCAACACCCAACAATGAAAGTAACTTTTAAAAAGCATTCATTTCTACCGTACAGGTAGAAAGAGCATCTGTAAGCTTCCTCAGGTAGCCTATGTTCCCTGCATCACTATTACAACTTCAACATTTTCAGTCTATCCTAGGGCGTGCTGCAGTCCACGGGGTCTCAAAGAGTCGGACGTGACTTGGTGACTGAACAACAAGACTACTGTAGCTGCAAAATCTGTCAGAACACAAGAGGCGACCTCCTGTACACGTTCCGAGACTTTAGTAATGCTCCGAGCCTCTAAATTAGAAGGTCCCCGGCAAATCGGACACACAGCTAGCGGGCTCATTGTTAAGGCAACAATGAGCAAACCTGGACCAAATGAACAGTTCTGCTTCTTTCTACTTCGAGATCAGAAAGGACAGTAAAGGGTCTCAAAAAACTAAGCATTCCATCAATGCAAGTTTCCATCCATGTACTTAGTCCTGCTATAAATGACCTAGAAGCATTTTCTGATATCAGATAAAGTTCACCCAGATGACATTAAAGATGTCTCTTCTCACCAGCCGTGATGTCATCATCCGCAAGGTCATGCTCCTCCTCCTGGGCTTTGGCCTCTGGCCCAGAGGCATCGGGAGCAGTGGTGATTGTCTGCATGGCTTCCGCTGAGACCCCCGCTAAAACAAAGGAGAAGAGCTAGTTTGTAAAAACTAAAAGAGAAGTGGACCAAGACTCTTAAAGTGGTTTAATTTACTTACTGGATGACAATGCAGTATGCAAAAAAAAAAAAAAACCATATATTCATCCAAATTAGGAAGAGACTGAAAGTAACGAACCAAACATTCATGCGTGCTCTCTACTGCTTTCTATGTACATACATACACGAATGCAAACCTTATTACTTTTAACCAAGATCTGAGTCGCTCAGTCGTGTCTGACTCTTTGCGACCCCATGGACTGTAGCCCACGAAACACCTCAGCCCATGGAATTTTCCAGGCAAGAGTACTGGAGTGGGCTGCCATTTCCTTCTCCAGGGGATCGTCCCAATCCAGGGATTGAACCCGGGTCTCCCGCACTGCAGGCAGATGCTTTACCATCTGAGCCACCAGAGAAGCCGAGACCTTACATGTTTCGCCCCAGTGGTGTAACAGGCGGCACTAACGGTAAAGAGCCTGCCTGTTGATGCAGGACACAAACAGATACGCAGGCTCGACCCTTGTATTGGGAAGATCCCCGAGAGGAGGAAACGGCAACCCACTCCAGTATTCTTGCCCGGAGGATTCCATGGGCGGGGGAGTCTGGCAGGCTACGGTCCATGTGGTTGCACAGAGCTGGACACGACTGAAGCCAACTTAGCACACATGCAAGAATTCCATAGAAGGTCTGACAATTACTGAACTAAAAGAAACTAACTGAAAGCTGACAGGTGAACTAGATGAGGGCACCCTAAACTTCCATTCTCCAAAACACCTGAGAATTTGAAAGAACTTCCTACAAATGTCTTTTCCTAACTCACCTATCTTCCCATTCTAGATAAAACACAGATTTCCCCCACTATCTGGAAGTAGTGCATTACTATGACAACAAAAGAGGGATACGTGTTCACAGAATCACATGATATTGAGTACAATCACTGTGAAGTCCTCCATGTATCTGTGGTTCCTCCTTATTTATGGATATTCAACCAACGATGTTGGCTGGCTCATGTAATACTGTAGCACTTACTAGTGAAAAAGAACCACATGTAAGTGAATCCACTCAGGTCATACTAAGGTTGTTCAAGGGTCAACATATAAATGAAAATAAAACTACAGATCAGCAATTCTTATGAATCTAGATGCAAAAATCCTCAACAAAATGTAAGCAAGTAGAATTCAACAACACATAAAAATTATATACCATGACAAAGTGAGATTTATTCAGTTGGGAAGCAAGCCTGGTTCTATATTCAAAAACTCAATGCTATCCAAAATTTTAACAGACTAAAGAAGAAACAATCATATAATCATGTCAATAATTTGATAAAATTCGACATCATGATTTTAAAAACTCTCAGAAAAACAGAAATAGAGGAAGAGGGGGAACTTGTTCAACTTAATAAAGAGCGCTTATTAAAAATCTAACATTATATTTAATGGTGAAAGACTGAATGCTTTCCTCCTATGATCAAGAATGAAGCAAAGATGTCCACATTGTTGCTCTTATTTGACACAGCATTAGAAATTCTAGACAATGCAATACAGTAAGAAAATAAAACTTGTACAGTTTGGAATGAAGTGACCCCATTCAAGATAAAAACAACTGTCTACATGGAAATTTAAAGGAATCCAGAAAACAAAGTGAGTACAGCAAGGCTGCAGAATACAAGAAAAGGGCTTCCCTGGTGGCTCAGTAGTAAAGAATCCACCTGCCAATTCAGGAAACAGAGATTTGATCCTTGATCTGGGAAGATCCCACATGCCATGGAGCACCTAAGCCCATGCACCACAACCACTGAGGCCTGCACGCCACAGAGTCCATGCTCCACAATAAGAGAAGCTACTGCAATGAGATGTCTAGGCAATAAAGAAATACAATTTTTAAAAAAAGAATGCAAAAAATATTTTAAAGATCATATTTCTATACGCTAGCAGTGAACACATGGACACTTAATTTTTAAAAAATTCTATTAATAATGGCTCAAAAACACTGAAATACTTGGATGACAATTGAAAAAAACACATACAGGAATTGCATGCTGATATCTACAAAACACTGATGAATCATCAAAGAGGCCGAAATAAATGAATGGAGAGACATACCATGCTCATAAGTGGAAAGAGTCTATATAGCAAAGATGTGAAATTCTCCATAAATAGGTTTAGTGTTAACTTCTATCAAAATCCCAGCCTGATTTATTGGTATATATAGATAGAATTCTTCTAAAATTATTTAGAAAGACAAAGGACTAGAATAGTTTTTAAAAATTGGAAAAAAAAAAACAAGGTAGGAAAAAAATCTGCCCCATTTCAAGACTTACCAAGTTGTTAAAACTACATGGCTTTAGGTTCATGGGCTAGAATAGAAAACCAGAAGAAGACAAACACAGAGACGCCCAGGGATATTCGACAGAGGTGCAAAAGCAGATCAATGGAGGAAAGGCAGTCTCTTCTATAAACGGACTGCTATAACTGGATAACCGGAGACAAAAATATGAACCCTGACCTAATGCTCACACCTTTTATAAGAATTAACTCACAGTGACTCATGGACTTACATGTAGAACATATGACCATACAAATTTTAGAAGGAAAAAAAAAAGAGAAAGCCCTTGATACCTGAGGCAGACCTGACACCAAAAGCGCAGCCCATAAAAGGAAAACTGGTAAAGTGAACTCGATTAAAACTGAAAACGTCCGGCATTTCCCTAGTGGTCCAGGGGTTAAGAATCTGCCTGCCAACGTGTGGGACACGGGTTCGATCCCTGGTCTGGGAAGATCCCACATGTTGAAGAGCAGCTAAGCCCATGCACTAAACTACTGAAGCCCCCGCAGCTAGAACCCGAGCTCCACAACAAGAGAAGCCACTGCAGGGGGAAGCCTGTGCCCCAACTAGAGAAAGCAAATCTAGGGAGGCGAAGCGCACGTGTGTGGCTGCTTAGGACCGGGAGGAAGCTTCCCTGGCGGCTCAGCCGTCGAGAACCCCCGCCAATGCGAGGGACATAAGCCTCACTCCCAGGTTAGATCCCTGGACTGGGGAGATACCCTAGAGAAGGAAATGGCAACCCACTCCAGTATCCCGCCTGAGAAATCCCATGGGCAGAGGAGCCTGGTGGGCTACAGGCCATGGGGTTTCAAAGAGTTAGACATGACTGAGCAGCTGAACAACACCTACAAAGGGCTGGGAGGATGGGGCAAATGAGTAGTTCAACTCAGGAGTCTTTGGTTTCTTTTTGGGTGATGAAGATGTTCTGAAATTGATTACAGTGATGGTTACACAATTCTGTGAATGTGGTTAAACACACACACACACACACACACATTGGATGGCACAGTTTTAAGTGTGAAGTCGATGGGATGTGAATTATATCTCAAAGAAGTTTTTTAAAAATGTGCTTTTCTACTATTCCAGATCAATGAAAAACCCACACTCCTTTCTGTGTACTCTTTTGGTATGGTCTCTGCCATGAAGAAAACAGGGAGAAAAGAACCATATAGAACATTTAGGCAATAAGAAAACAGACTCCACCATGAACGTTTTCTTCTGTCAGGAAGGCTAATGTTCCATTTTTAATTTAGAAAAATTAAACTATATTCCTCATTTTGACCATGCTTGTAACTCATCCTGTTATTTCTTACAGTCAGATTTTCTGGGTTATTTTGTTACCAATCAATTAAAAAAAAAGATTGATTTGGATAATTCAAAATTCTATATATTACTTTTTTTTTTTAAGGATCAGCTAAATATCTAAACTGCAGTCATATGGGGATAATGGGATGACAACAAAATACCCGAGAGTCCAAACTTTTGTTGGAAGATATAATAAGAGACACTGATAATGCAAAGACCTAATTACTAAAATCAATTCTCAAATACAAACAGCACAGATGATTTAAAACTAATTTTAATAAGTTTGTTTTAAGGAAATGATAAGTTACTCCTTTAGAACTTTTGGACCATTAAGTTACGATAAAAGATGAGCAAAACCTATTACTGAACATTTTTAAGCATGGTAATCATTACCTACAAAAAGGAAGGGGGGATAATAACATCTTTAAAAATTCCCCAAACCTAGGTATTTATAGCCTCCATAGTATTTGGTGAAACTTTTTTTACATTACTATCTTATGATAATAGGAGACATTCTTCATTGGGCAAAATTATAGGGCAGAAATCAAATCAGTGATTGCTAGAGGCAAGGGGGATGGTAGGAGGACTGACTATAAAATGGTCTAAGCAAATATTTAGAATAACGAAAATAATGAATATCTTGTGATAGTAGAAATATGACTACCCACATTTGCCTAAAATTCACAGAACTGTACACTAGAAAGAGTGAATTTTACCATATATAAATTATACCTCAACAAACCTAACTATAAAAAAAATACAACAGAAGGTACTACATCACTGTCACTAAAGAGAATTGAGGTTATATCAGAATACAATGCTATTTTCAATGGAACACAAAGACCAGAAGAAAAAAAGATGTATTCCTTTCTTCCTGGTATTAAAAAGCTAAACTTTTGAAACATAAAAGTCATTTCATCACTATCCACTATCAGTAAGATGATGAAAATATTCCTGAGAAATACTAGGATACCTACATCGAAGCTTCAGCTTCTTGCGTATTTATATTATGCAACATTATAAGTACTGTCAGTTAATTATACGGTGGTACTTTGCCATTTTTTACGTACTTGTTGTAGGTGATCTTATTTGTCAAACTATGCCATAAAATCTAAGACATTCACTTTCTGAATCTCTTCAAAGTATTTGGCAGTAAAGAACATCTCATAAAGAGTCAATAAATACACTGAGAATAGAACTCAATACCTTCAATCCCATGACACAAATTATGTTATTTAAATATACTATAAAATAATAGTAAGTGTGCTTTGGTGAAAAAGGTATAATAAAGAGATACAGTTAAAAAAAGAGAAAACATTAATGGGACAATGTGAGGAATTTAAAAAACCAAATCCAGATTCACAAAATTAAAAAAAAATGAATGTACTTTATGCTGGAAATAGGTCTCTATAAATGGGTTCTACACTGTGAATCAGGAGGAAAACAAGGAAAAACATGGAATGGAGCAGAAAAGTGGTATAAGTTTGGACACAGCAGAGGAAGGCATGAGGCTAGGCTGTGGCACCATCAAAAATAAAAAGCAGAGAGCAAGGAAGACTATGTGAGATCGCCACACCATCCGGACAAGAACACTCAGACCACTGCTCATTATGAGAGATGCGTGCAAACAACTTTCTCATTTGTATGCAATATTTGTAACCGCTTCAGAAAAACATTTTCAATGTAAATGTGGAAACACAGTTTTCAAAATCAACGAAATGAAACTGCGCTTGCCTCTACCCACCTGCAAAATCAGGGACAGTATTATAAAATTTATCTTTCAAAGCTCATAAAGTACCTTTATAAACATTTTTTTCTATTGCCTAATATCCGAGTAATGACTAATGAGGTGAACTCTGAAGACTTCAGTGTCATGTGATTAAATGAACAAAGATTAAATACTAAATTTTAATAGAACAAAATTTAAAGCACAGCACTATAACCAATATTGCAACAGAACACCATTTAAGTTCATTTTAATATTATTATTCAATTGAAGATTAGATGAAAGTGAGATATTCTTAGACTCAGAAAGAAAACTGTATACCACAATATTTGCAAATATTAACAAACAGTGTATTTCTCTTTCCCATTGTAATACAGATTTCCACTGAGATTGAAAAATGGATCTAAAAGAATAGCAGGTATTTTTTTTTCTTTCATCAGCCTTTCCCAACTGTGGTTTCCCAGTGCTCCAATTAAAGTACACAAGGCAAGAACCTGATATGTAGCTTTACTTTGAATAAAGTAAAATTTCACAGTGTGGAAGGGAGGAGGCGTGTATCTCGAATTTATTTTCAGGCAGCAGGCTTGAATTTATTGGAAGCAGATCTCTGCAGCGAGTGACCACACGCCTCCGCATTCCCCACGATCCTTATGACAGACAGACGGCCTGCCTCGCATTAATTCACTCCACACCACGTCTATCGATCCACAGCCGGTTCCCTGGTCTCTCCGCACACATTGCCTGTCTGGCTGCCTACATCCACATCAGCACATACACACAAAGGCCAGAGAAAGATAACCTTTTGCTTTCCATTAAAGACACAGTATCCACTTTTCCTTCCCCAATAACACCAAAAATATAAAATATGGCAGTATAGAAGTCTCAGACAAAAGCCTTCCTGTAAAAAATGGTAGAGATATTTACCCCTAATTCTAAAGAGAGATCATTTCATCAAAACAAGTTAGTTTATTAAAGGCCACAAAGCAATTAGAGAAAAGAAAAGTACAGTTTAAAAAAATGGCTTCAAGCCTGAATAAGAATGTAATCATCATCTGGTAACATAGGCTTTGATAGTTGTTTTTAATGAAATGAAATACATTTTTTTCCAAGTCACCTTCTTTTTGGAAAACTGTTCTCACATGAAATGTGATTATAAACAATTCTGAAAGCAGCAGAGACATTTATCGAAATATACTCAAGGAATAGAAAAAAATATTAGGAAAGACACTATATCACCAGAACATTAAGCTAAATAAAGCTTTATTTTTCCTCTTTCGCAACAAAAACCTAAAAATGATCCATGGCAAAAATCACACTAAATACTTTTAATTCATTGCATGCACTTTTTCAGAGATTTCTGTTTGATTTGCAGGCTATGAGCTGACTCAACACCAATTTTGGTTTCATAGCACTCAATAAAATGAACATTTATTTTTTAGCCTATAACATGTTGAGAAACAAAGCCACAACTGTACTCACACATAAAATAACAACCTATAACCCAAATTATATATCTCAGAACTGGGCAAAATATATCTTGCAGGATCAGAAAGTACCTTTGAAACCATTTGTGACTTATGCTGTTTTTTTGATGTTGCTGTTGCTAGGATTATGCAGGCAGAAGTTATACCAGCAAGTGCTAACAAAAAGGTGCACTAAATTCAGCATGCTAAGCATGCTGTTCTTTATGATCATAAGAAACTGCTTTGGAGATTAAAGAGAGGCAAGCTGATGAAGGCTGTTAAAGCTCAAGATCTCTGTGACACAAGGAGTGAAGATACAGGTAGACCTGAGATTGGAGGAAGAAAGATGCTGGCACTGCCCGTCTGAGCAAAAAGCAAAGCCACAAGGGTGAAGAAGATGGGTAACCACGCCAAGTCTCTCATCAACTTCGACAGTCACAGAGCACCCAGGCCGCTGCACAGCAAACCCCTGCCAGGAACGAGCTGCACAAAGGTGAAAGATACACCCTACACTTCCCAGGAGCTCAGGTGTGAGGTAAGGCCACGGAGCCTCATGAACGAGATACAAGCATGACACGTAATGTGATCTGTGGTTTAGAAAGATCTCTCCCAGGCTCCTCTGGTGGCTGAACGGTAAAGAATGCACCTACCAGCGCAGGAGACACGGGTCCGATCCCTGATCCGGAAAGCTCCCGCGTGCTGCGCGACAGCTAAGCCCACGCCACGACTCCTGAGCCCGCCTAGCGCCCGAGAGCCGCCACTGCTGAGCCCGCCTGCCCTGGGGCCTGTGCTCAACAGCAAGAGAAGCCACCGCAACTAGGGATCAGCTCCTGCTTGCCACAGAGAGGGAAAAGCCCGCACAGCAACGAAGACCCGGCATCGCCAAAATAAACGAATGAGTGAATTGTTCTCTCCTGGAACAAGGTGAAGAACGATTTGGAAGGACTCAAAAACAGATACAGCAATAAGGCCAGGGCAAACCTTTCTAAGGTAGCAAACCTTACTACTTGGAGCCCTACAAGTTCTCTAGAACTGCCAGGAGGAAAACGGAGCCCTCCTAGCTCCCAGACTTTACCTTTTACCTGCGAGGGTGTGTGGGCGAGCATATTGTGTTCAAGTTTCCCTTCAAAGAAAGGATACCACTTTGCTCCACATGTCTGAAAAGCGCTGATCTCTAATTTTAAAAAATAAACACTGTATACACGGGGAGAAAATCAAGAGCTGCTTTTACGGCAGGAGGAGGACTGGACACAGCGAAGGATGAGCGGGGAGAGTCTTTGGCCTGTTCTGGGCCGATGGCTATGCTAGGTGGCGGTGGTGCTGTGCCGTCGCTAACTCGTGTCTGACTCTTTGCGACCCCGTGGACTGCAGCATGCTATGCTAGGTAAAGGGGCTAAAATGAAAAAGAGAAGACACAAGGACTTCAGAGAAACTTAGAGCTGCGTGGAAAATACAGATTTGCAAGTGGAAATACAATGAGCACTTTCTGAAAGGAAAAAATCCATTAAAGTCTGCTTGGGATGGGGTAAAGAAGAGAGCCTACGTCAAAAAGAGCCTCATGGAAAAGGAAAAAGATGAGCTGTGTCTTAGATCATGTGTGAGAATTTACATGGAATGACAAAAAGTGGGGAAAAAAATATTCCAGGTAAACAGGATAATATGCTAACCAACCCTGATGTATCTACAGAAGTGGGTAGCAGAAGAACAGATGCGTGGAGAGGCAAGTTAGTGAGTGATAATTGCTCAGTCGTGTCTGACTCTCCGACCTCGTGGACTGTAGTCCGCCAGGCTCCTCTGTCCATGGGGATTTTCTGGGCAGGAACACTGGAGTGGGTTGCCATTTCCTTCTCCAAATGGGGAGGCAAAAAACAGGTTAAAAGAACAGTTCTGGTCAGAGTCCTAAAGACAATGAGAAGCAGGGGGCTAACAGAAAAACACGAAACAGGAGACGAATATGTTTTTATTCTTTAAGGCTCCAGCATGGCACTTGCAGAGAACAGGCCCACAGGCGGGAACTATAATCACAAGACTGCTGGGGTTGGTGGCCACGCAATGACAGTCAGCAAGAACTTGAAGACGTGAGGTTTTAGGGCAAGTAAGGGTAACCCTTCAACCTCTCTTTCTCATCATCAGCGTAGATGATCAGTTTGTGAGGGACCAGAAGGAGCTGTCCGAAGACAATTATGACGGCAGAGAGTTTGATCTACACTTGCAAGCAGTCCCAAAACGGCAACCAGTGAAAAGCGACAGTTTCTGGCAGTCCAGCCAAGCTGCTGTGTATCCTGGTATGCAACTCAGTGAAAACAAGACATGAGAGAGGGGTACATTACCTATTCAATTCAATATTGGATGAAGTGGTATAGCCTTAGCACAGCACCTGAGGTACAAACTGCATCGTTAGTATCATTATCATTGCTTTTATTCTTACTAATTTTGGCTTACTTTATTAAATTATTTCCTTCTCTAGAAGTACTTTACTACCTTCAGTATCCAACACTCAATTTTTTTCTATTTGATGAATTCATTTACTTGACTTTTTAAAAACATTTATTAAGCATTGCCTTCTTTTTAGAATGATGTTTGCAGACATCTTAGGACATCTGTTTATATATAGAAGCCACTT
This sequence comes from Nanger dama, assembly GCA_917880005.1. Taxonomy (NCBI): domain Eukaryota; kingdom Metazoa; phylum Chordata; class Mammalia; order Artiodactyla; family Bovidae; genus Nanger; species Nanger dama. Next base: position 6,008,685 of record CAKJTW010000029.1, read on the forward strand.
GAAGCCAGAAACAGAATAAATATTTACGTTTCAAAGAACCAATTTATCTTATGATAAGTTCTATTACTGCCAATCATACACACACAAACACACACACACAGGAAAGCTTTTGACTTCTTAATCTCTTAACGCACAATGAATAACTGATTTGAAATACATGGGGTTCTTGTTTTAATATTATTCTAGTAGATGACATATTTAATTGGCAGTAATATATTATAAGATCACACAAAAGGCATTTGTGATATTCTAATAATTTCTCACAGTAATTAACTTAGATAAATATTATGATGTGCTCTGACTTCATTATTTGAGAATGTTAATTTCTTCTATAGATAACAACAAAAACATTTGGATGGATGAAAGCCATAAGAAGTGTTAAGTATAGATGATAAGTAAACAAGAGTTTGTGAGACTAGAAGCAAAACTCATGAGGTATATAAGTATGGACAGTAAGTTAATGAGCTAGAAGATATGCTGTATGTTAAAAAGAATGAAGCAAGCAAGAATGCTACTTACAAACAGAAGGAAATGGAAAGACCAAGGCATCATGTAAATAGGAAGCTGTAACACTTCTCAAAGAAAATATCTGCAAGACCTTGGGTTTGCCAATGAGTTTCTAGAGGACTAAAAGCATGAGTCATAAAATATATAACTGACAATTGGGCTTTATCAAAATGTAAAACTTCTGTAAATGATGTTCAGAAAACAGACGAGTTTAAAGACTGGAGAAAAATATTTGAAAAGATTACACATCTGTTAAAGGATGTGTGTATATATAAGGAACCCTTAAGACCCAACAATAAGAAAACAATCAACCTAAAAAAAAAAAAAAAAATGGGCAAAAGACTCAAACATGCATTTCACCAAAGAGGATTTATGGACTGCAAGCAATCATGTGCAAACATGTTCAGTGTCGCTAGTCATTGACATGACATGCTTAGTTGCTCAGCCATGTCTGATTCTTTGGGACTCTGTGGACTGTAGTCCACCAGGCTCCTCTGTCCATGGAATTCTCCAGGCAAGAATACTGGAGTGGGCAGCCATTCCTTCTCCAAGGGATCTTCCCAATCCAGGGATCAAACCCAGGTCTCCTGCATCATAGGTGTATCCTTTACCATCTGAGTCACCAGGGAAACCCACTCACTAGTCAAAAGGGAAGTGCAAGTTAAAATCACAACGAGATATCACTATATATGTTTTAGAATGCCTAAAATTAAAAAAAATTAATTTCTTTTTAAAAAGAACTGTGGTATTGGAGAAGACTCTTGAGAGTCCCTTGGACTGCAACAAGATCCAACCAGTCCATTCTGAAGGAGATCAGTCCTTGGTGTTCTTTGGAAGGACTGACGCTAAAGCTGAAACTCCAATACTTTGGCCATCTCATGCGAAGAGGTGACTCATTGGGAAAGACTGATGCTGGGAGGGATTGGAGGCAGGAGGAAAAGGGGATGACAGAGGATTAGATGGCTGGATGGCATCACCGACTCGATGGACATGAGTTTGGGTGAACTCTGGGAGTTGGTGATGGACAAGGAGGCCTGCTACTAAGTTGCTTCAGTCATGTCCGACTCTGTGCGACCCCGGAGACGGCAGCCCACCAGGCTCTCCCGTCACTGGGATTCTCCAGGCAAGAACATTGGAGTGGGCTGTCATTGCCTTCTCCCAGGGAGGCCTGGTGTGCTGCAATTCATGGGGTCGCAAAGAGTCGGACACGACTGAGTGACTGAACTGAACTGAACTGAACTATATTGTGCTGGCAATGAGACCGAGCAACAGTAAATAGTAATACAATTCACTGCTAGCAAGAATGCAAAATCCTGCAGTTACTTTGAAAAACAGTTTGGCAGGGTTTTCTTTTATATGACACTCACATGTATCAAATGATCTAGCAATTCCAATCCTAGACATTTACCCAAGTAAACTGAAATCTTATGTCCATACAGAATCTTCAGCGCGAATAGTTATGCAGCTTATTCATAATCGCCCAAGCCTGGAGACAGTCCATATGTCCGTAAACAGGAGAGAGGATGAAAGAACTCTGGTATAGCCATATAATGGAACGCTATTTAGCAACAGAAACAAATGAAATACTGAGTCATGCAGCAGTCTGGGTGGACTTTGAATATATTTGCTGAGTGAAAGACATCAAGCCCCAAAATGCCACATGTTGTATAATTCCTATTTATACTGAATTTTGGTAAAGGCAAAAATGCAAGGATAGAAAAAACTGGTGGTTGCCAAGATCTGGTGGAGGTGGGACTGATTGCCAAGGAACTAAAAAGGAAACTTTCAAGGTGGCTGAAATATCCTTACGGGCGCTGTGAGGGCAGATATCGGAACCTATTCACTGGTCAAAACTCAAAAACCTGTACACCCAAACAGCAAACTCTGCTGCTTGTAAATTTAAAAAATGATAATTACAAACTTACAAGAATGCCAGGGGCCCCAGAGTAAACTGCAGACTGCGACAAATGTATAAGCTGCACTGGGAGTGTAGGCGTAACAACGCAGAAGGGTGCAAAGGAAAACAAGGAGCTGACACCAAGCAACTCTGCAAAACAGGCCACGACCCTGCTTACTGGAAAGCCAAAGACAGAAAGAACTGTGCACAAATACTGTATCCTGGTTGGTAAACTGGTTTTTTCAGAGGGGTCGGTTAGCAATTTTTAAACTACTTTTTCATGTCTACTAGGGTTGGAAAAAACAAGTGAATCTATCACAGATAATAAGAATCAGATTTCTCACACTCAGAGAAATTACAAATGTGCAAAGAGGAAGAATAGGCTGAATCCTGTGGTAGTGGATTAAAAGGATATGTCAGTATCAACCCGTATCTATTTTAATCATATATAGAGAAACACGCAGATACAGAAACAATAATCATAGAGTTGTGGGTGTACAAGAGCGAGTACGCACATATGTACTTCCTAGTTCTGCCCAAAATGAGGACTGAGAAGCAGTGAAATCCCAGTCAGACAGAACTGGTACCCAGATCTTAGTTACTAATACCTCCATTAAAGGCAGCCAGGCTGCCAGGGGAAATGACCGATTCTAAGACTGGGGTAGGGAAAAAAAGAGATGAGTGAGGAGCAATTCTATGACAGAAAATAAGATGGTGCTTATATAAAGCAGTGGGATCATATCAAAATTACACTGGGATCAACTTAAAAGAGCTCTCTATGGTCAATACCAGGATAATTCCAGCAACCAATCGGCATTATAAAAGGACTATTCCTCAGCTACGTGCCGCTAAGAGCCTGGTGCTGGGTCATTTGGGGACAAAAGATAAGGTCCTGGACTTTTAGCCCCAAGGAAATAAAAGTGCAGAACTTACTACATGTATTTATTTTTATTGAACACATATAATTATTTATTCTTATGAACAGTTAGTTCATTATCATGACACACAAATCATGTCTCAAAATTGTAATTATATCTCCATTCATGGACTACAAAGAAAGCAGTAAAATGCCAATCCTCAAAGAAAACTAAGTAAGCAGGGGCATGAGATATGTTTCCTTTAGCCTGGAAACGTGACAAAATAGCATCAAACTGCTGAAGACATAAACATTCATGCATCATAATGAGCATAATGCCTTTATACAAGTACATCATTATTCTACTACATTACACTGATTAAATCTCACAATTCATTTTAAAGACTATTCATATCTAGCCGGTGATTTAGAGGAGGATGGAAAGTTGAATTAACTAAGATAGCACCAATCATTGCCTCTGGCAGGGCTTTTAAAGAAATAACTTGCAAACAAAGTTATAAAAAGAATGAAAAATGAGTCAGATGAATGCTAAGATAGCAAAGAAACTACAATGTGCAGAGACTATAAACTTTCATTTTTTAATGAATCCCATCAAAAACAAAAATTTAAATATGTCTTTGCATTAGGCAGCCATTCTTAAATTAGAAGTCTCATTTTTCCCCCTTATCTGGCAGCAAGGGTTGCTAGAGGTGGGGGAAGAACCAGGAAAGGAATTACAGAATCACTGAAAATAAGCTATAAGAAAGATAAGAAGATCAACAAAAGTACATCAACTACTCTTGCAGAGAATACCGACAATAAAGAACTGTGCTTTAAGGAGGCTGAATGAATGATCCCAATCCACCTGGTGTCACAAGAATCTGGGTTTCTAATTTTTGCAACCCCTGCTCCCCCACCACTAACTTCCCTGCAGTGTTCCACAGCACATCTTTAGTACATGTTCAGTTCTTTCAGCATAAATAGGTATACACCCACACTTCCAGGATAGCTCACATATTCTTTTCAGATGCTACTTACTTATGATAATAACAGTGGCAAAAGTTAAATAGAATATATAAAAATAAAAAACGTGTGGTATGTATTTTTCAAAGAAGTGTTTTATTAAATGTTATATAAGACATATATACAACTGTATGATAAATATTTGTGTGTTTTAAACTCTTTCATAACTTTCAGAGCGCCTAAAATAGTGCTGGAGGTATTGTAATAATTTTTGAGTATCTGCAATGAGTATTCAAAAATCACAGTTCTGATGAATAAGGAGTTCAGTTCAATCACTCAGTTGTGTCCGACTCTTTGCGATCCCATGGACTGCAGCACACCAGGCCTCCCTGTCCATCACCAACTCCTGGAGTTTGCTCAAACTCAAGTCCATCGAATCGGTGATACCACCCAACCATCTCATCCTCTGCCCTCCCCTTCTCCTCCTGCCTTCAATCTTTCCCAGAATCGCGGTCTTTTCCAATCAGTCAGTTCTTTGCATTAGGTGGCCAAAGTACTGGAATTTCAGCTTCAGCATCAGCCCTTCCAAGGATTATTCAGGACTGATTTCCTTTAGGATAGACTGGTTGGATCTCCTTGCAGTCCAAGGGACTCTCAAGAGTCTTACACCACAGTTCAGAAGCATCAATTTTTCGGCACTCAGCTTTCTTTATAGTCCAACTCTCACATCCATACATGACTGACTACTGGAAAAAGCATAGCCTTGACTAGACGGATCTTTGTTGGCAAATAATGTCACTGCTTTTTAATATGCTGTCTAGGTTGGTCATAGCTTTTCTCCCAAGGAGCATGTATGTTTTAATTTCATGGCTGTAGTTACCAACTGCAGTGATTTTGGAGCCCATAAAAATAAAGCCTCTCACTGATTCCATTGTTTCCCCATCTATTTGCCATGAACTGATGGTACCAGATGCCATGATCTTACTTCTTGAATGTTGAGTTTTAAGACAGCTTTTTCACTCTCCTCTTTCACTTTTATCAAGACGCTTTTTAGTTCCTCTTCACTTTCTATCATAAGGCTGGTGTCATCTGCCTATCTGAGGTTATTGATATTGCTCCCAGTAATCTTGATTCCAGCTTGAATAAAGAAGTAGAACCAAAATACCTGACATAAAGACCACAAACATGTGGTCTCAATGAAATTTAATTAAGACATTGTCATCCTGTTCCATTTATCCTTATCTACTTACAGTGCATAAAGAGAAACATAAATTGATATAAAATTGAAATGAATTTATATAGTTTGAATTGCTCCAGCCTTTAAAAAAGCTTTCATATCACCTTCTGAATACACGTCTTTGATATTAAGCCCCTGTCATTTCCACTTACTGTGATTCTCTTCCAGCTGCTGACATGTCATTGCGCTGAGGGACTGGGCACTTCATACTTCTAAACTCTGTCTGTGGCAGCTCTTACCACACTGTGTTAATGTTCATTTGATCACCTGCTTTCCTAACAGAGACAATAAGCTCCATGCATCATCACACACCACAGTTGTATTTGTTATTGTTTGTTGTATCTGTACAGTTGTATTTGTATTTGTTATTGTTGTGTAGTCACTAAGCCGTGTCTGACTCTTTCGAGACCCCCATGGACTGCAGCCTACCAGGCTTCTCTGCCCATGGCATTTCCCAGGCAAGAATATTGGAGAGGGTTGCCATTTCCTTTTCCAGGGGATCTTCCTGTCCCAGGGATGGAACTCACATCTTCTGCGATGGCAGGCAGATTTTTTTACCACTGAGCCACCTGGGAAGCCCACAGTTATGTTCAGCCCTAAATAAACAGCTGTCAAACCCGAGGGAGGGAAAGAGTAAGTTATAATTGTATCTCATTTTTAGAAGCAAAACACTAGCAAGTATTTTTGGTGGAAATTGCAATTTTAGAAAAATTAGCATATTTCAAGTAAAGCCCCCACATTACCAATGTAGAAATCTTTTAAACTAGCTGAGTTTTTGTAAAAGGATGACTTTAAAATCATGGTCTTGAATGAACATACGTAATCAGTAGATACATATGTGTGATTCAATGGTACTTCATTTTTAAATGAAGCATAACTAAACTTACTTTCCCAGAGTTACAAGACCACCTGAACAGGGAGAAGGGAGAGTGAGATGGTAGGATAATAAAGAAATCTTTAAGCGGAGATGGGAAAGACAGATATTCTCCCACTGAAACCCCTCAGGGGCTGCAGTCCATGGGGTCACAAAGAGTTGGACACCACTGAGCGACTAACCCTCATATACTTACACAGGACCACTTTCAATTAACCTGTATATGAAAAGCTGGAAATGATATGGGGAATTCCAATAGCAAGGAAAACTCCCATAATTTTGACACAAAATCCTGAAACAATATGAGAAACGGTCAATAAATTGGGTTGTGGGGGGCGGGGGGAGGTTAAAAGAAAAAATAACAAACCAGGAAATACTTGAACCATATACCATAAAGGTATAATGAAACAATCTCACTTAAAAGTGATCCAGAGATATGAATTAATACTTGAAAAGAAATACAAGACACTTACTTGTATGAAAAGATGCTAAACTCATTCTTAATAATAAAAATACAAAATAAGACAATAAGGACATTTCATTCTCATTTATCAGAGTCAAAACATCCCAAAAGCCTGACAAAATACTCTTTTGGAAATGATAGAGAGAAACCAGCCATCAAACACAATTACTGTTGAGAATGCAAAATGGTACAGCCTCTGTGGCCAAGAACTTAGCAATATCTAACAAAACAGTAAGCACACATTTATCCTTGGACTCAGCAAGCTCATGTCCTGGAATGTATCCAAGATACACTATCAAAGAATGAAAAGACATCTGCACAAGTTTATTTACTGCGGCCCTGTCCACACTTTCAAACACTGGAAACAACCCAAGTGTCCGCTGCTAGGAGACTTGTTGAAGAAACACCGTCCACCCACACAATGGAGCACTGCACAGCCAGTTTAAAAAAAAGGATGAGCGGACAGAATGAGGTGCATTTCAGACATGGGTAAAGCACATCCTCTGCAGCACTCTAGCTATTATGAAGCTCTTTTAAGAACAGTCATTTGCTGGAGAGGTAGAGGATATTTCACAGATTGCCACTCAGGACCATAAGAGTTATACAGAAACTAAAAGTTGTTATGTATGAGAACAAATTTTTGGAATTTCTGTTTGTCAAGGGAAAGTTTGTAATTCTGCCCTGCATCATTGCGTGTGGGGAATGGGATAGAGGAGGGGTGAGGAGGGACTCTTGAGAGTCCCTTGGGCTGCAAGGAGATCCAACCGTCCATCCTAAAGGAAATCAGTCCTGAATATTGATTGGAAGGACTGATGTTGAAGCTGAAACTCCAATACTTTGGCTACCTGATGCAAAGAGCTGACTCATTTGAAAAGACTCTGATACTGGGAAAGATTGAGGGCAGGAGGAGAAGGGCATGACAGAGGATGAGATGGTTGGATGGCATCACCAACTCAATGGACATGAGTTTGACTAAACTTTGGGAGTTGATGAAGGACAGGGAGGCCTGGTGTGCTGCAGTCCATGGGGTCGCAAAGTGTCGGACACGACTGAGCTACTGAACTGAACTGAGGAGGGAATCACTGGTTAGAGCAAGAGGCAGTGGAGAACAGTTAACCAATTTTTGACTGTGAATGTCGTAAGACAAAAGAGCATGAGAGTTTCAGTGCACACACATAATAATTTTTCACACGCACACACACACACAGATTGAAACCTGCATAAAGAAACTATTTGATTTTTTAAATGTTTTATATTTTGCGACTCTGGTTAAGATTTCACACGTAAGTATACTACCAAAAAGGTCTAAAAAGCACAGACTTGGGGCTTCCTTGGTGGCTCAGTGGTAAAGAATCTACCTGCCAATGCAGGAGACACGGGTTTGATCCTTGCTCCAGAAGATCTCACATGTTGAGGAGCAACTAAGCCCGTGCTCCACAAACACTGAGCCTGCGCGGTAGAGCCTGGGAACCGCAGCTAATGAGCCCCACGCTGCAAGCGCGGAAGCCTGCACGCCCAGAGCCTGTGCTCCGCAAGAGAAGCCACTGCAGCGAGAGGCCCAGGCGCCACAACCAGGAGGGACCCCGTGCGCTCCACAAGCAGGGAAAAGCCCGTGCAGCAAGAGACCCGGGGCAGCCACAGTGAACAGGTAAGTAAAATGACTAAAACATGAGTATTTAAAAAAACAGATTTGTTCATTTCTCTTCTTTTACATAAAGAGAAACTGTGAAATAAATACGTGCAGAAGCTTACTGGTGTCTCTCTGGGGTCATGGCTAATGTGGTGAAGCAGGAAGAGTTGCCAGACCTTCTGACACCCCTCTTTCCATTGGCCTTCCCAACCAACTGGGTTCAGTAAATTTGTTACTATTCATTAAGAAAGATCCTTTGGGGGAAAAAAAACAGCAGTATTTTTTGCCCTAATTAGTGTCATCTGGTTTGAAAGTACACAGTGAATGGATATAGATTCTTAGTTGAGAAGGGAATAATGTCCCGGAGAATTACTTTCTGAAACTCATCCCGACTGCCTCTCCCTTTACCCTTCGAGAATACTACGCTTGAATCTCTTCTTCAGAGAACTGGACAGTGATGAAATGGGACAGGAAAGGCTTCTGGTTCCAAGCACCCATCCAAATTCTATATGGGAGAGCTTGAGATGGTCTCAGAACCCCAATCATACCTTAAAATAGGTTATACCCAAGACTGTGTGGTCACTTTTAATGTTATGTAAGTACTTTAAGAAAAGCACCCTGACACTTAAGACTGTAAATGCCTACTCCTCTGCCCATCACCCAGCTTCAGAGATTAACTCCTAGTTTACCCCTCTGACTTTGGTATTCTTTGTTTTGAAGATTCACCCTTGCTTTAGGAGAAAAAAGGAAGCAAAAATCAAAACAAAATGAAACAACAAAATAAGATCTGAGTAAGACCTGCCAGCCAGCCATTAAAGAGTAAAGAAAAAGCCTTCTTTACTTCATGCCTGAGACGGAAAATTACCTCAAAAACAGGCCACAATTTCTGTCTCTGTATCCACAAACTATGCCAGAACTTGTTTAATGATGTTTACTTATCAGAGGGATGTAGTTTAAATACATTTCTTAATAAATCAGGGAATATTCAGTGAAACCCATCTTGCCTCCTACATTTTCTTCCCCAAAGCTGAGTGTTCTTTAGTCCACGTACACATTTCAAATGTAAGCCTGTCTCATCATCCTTTCCTAGTGAAATGCAAAGCCCTTTGATAAGAATGGTTATGGCACTGACAAGAACTGCAGAAACAATTTTTTAAAACAAAAAGCAATAAAGGAGGTGGTCGCTTTCATCTCTAAATCCAGCAAGGACAATCTCCTCAAGTGATGGGCAAGTTTCACAGAACAAACACAGAAAATATGTATAGAAAAATTACAAAAATACTAAGTACTGTTACAGATGACTGGATTGGCATTTAACAGGCTGGAAGAAACCAGATCAATCTCAATCTTGCTGGGGTCAATTCGGGTGCTCAAACCAATAAAACAAATTTTTTTCTTTATGTCTGTGTACTAGAGGTGCTAAAATATTAACCAAGTCTGCAAATGTCATGCACAGTGAAACCATTTATAAATATTAAAACACATTTAATATATTTATTATATCAAAATCTGCTTAATAAAAAGACAGTATATATACTAAATCATTGGGACAATATTACCAAGAAAAATAAAATACCATTCTTCCTCCAAAAGCAGAGAACAGGAAGGAGAATGAATTAGGCAAAAATATTTTAGCATAATTTGATCATTTTAATCCCAGAATTTTCAAACAACACTAGAACAAAATTGACCATTTGCCATTACAATATGATTTTCTTATAATAACTTCACTGTTTTCCTTCTAAACTATAAGATCTATTCTGTCCCATAAGGATCATAGCAAGGCTTTGAACTAAAATACAAAAAACAATGTAATTATATATAATATCTAGTCAATATAAAGTGATAGTAAAATTAGAAATATGTTGTAAAAGTGTAAACGTCTCACATCCCATCCAGGTTGGATATGTTCATGCGTATTCAATATCTTAAGATTTAAAACATCACAAGATCACCAATTCAGCTGTTTGCCCTGTAAAAGCAAGTTAAGCAGGACTCTAAGTATCTGTACTGAAAAAGCTGTACTAGGATAAAGAAAATTCGTACTCAAAAACTTCCTAGACACTTGTTCTATTACAAAGACATGCTCCAGGATTCATGTGCAGTGTTTGGTAAAGTACTTTATTTCCATTAGCATTACACAATTTTGTTCTTCAGCAAATCAGCAAGAGACTAATGGCACAAATCAACATCATACTCTTCAGAGCAACTAAGATTAGGTCATTTATTACAGCAAAGGCCACTAGAACCTCCGCTCAAGGTATAGCAGGCCTTTCCATTTCAACACTGCTTTGGTGCAACCGTGTGGCACTGGTTGGCTGAGTTTTCTTTTACAAGTCATCTGCACTGGCTTAAGGACCTCAGCTTCTTAACGCAGGTAGGGGTATACAAACTCCTCAAAGAAAAGCAGCTGTGCCTCGTAAGGGCCTCACCACTGACTACAACTCCAGCAGAACTGTCCTGAAGGGAGGAAGAACAGGAGCCTGCTCCAAGAGGAAAAGGAGGGGGCCTGAGAAGATGGCTAAAATTATTTCAAATCCTTTCCACTCCGGAAGCTTTTCCACAGAAGCCAGTGGATAACCAGGATTCCTCGTCTGGACTAATAGAGAAGGAAGGAGGCAAGGAGCCCCAGGCTGGGTGGAATCCCCTGACTTCCTCACTGTCCACCAAGGAACAAACCTCTGAGTTTCCTTCTGCTCCACTCCCTGTTTTGTTCTGCACTTAACATACTTATCAACTGTCACCAGGCTCCTACCGACAGCTGAAGCCAGACTGCTGGCTACACTGTAGGAGCCTCTTTTCCAGAGGACTTGGCCACGCTTCATCCCGTGGCACGCCGAACCCCAGCCTTACTTGGTAACAGAGTCTTCTGTTTATTGCTTATTGCTTCAGCAGTCAGGTCTAAACAACCGGTCGATCCAACAATGCTTTCATTTTTAATTTACCACTTTACTATTCCAGTTTCCAAAATGTGTTCAAATGATGTAGGAAAATCACCCCAAATATTAAATAGTAATATTTAAATTTAAATATTAAGTCAAAGAACTCGAGTCATAAGAAATGAAAGGATTATCCCATATAGCTGTGACCAATTAAGAAGAAATTTCTCTGTTATTCTCTTTGGTGAATAGACAAATATAGATAAGGAGAACAGTTTAATGCTGTTAAATACATGATCAGTCTAAAGTACTTAAAATTAAGCTCAACAGCTCTGGCACTCTGGAAGAAGAAAGAGAAACAAATCCCTCAGGTCTCACTGAAACCACTGCACATAGACACGTTCAACCACACGGCACTGTGCATAATACAGTTTGTCTTAAGACAAACCCTGTCTGCCTCACAATACAGGAATTCCCACGGAACACGAAGTGCTTTTCATGCACATCACTTAGGCATAATTACCACTCTCCCTTTCTAACCACAATGTGCAATCAGTTCCAACTCAGGAAAGCTCATGCTTCAGCTTCAGCTGATTTACAAAACAGACATTAATTACAAAAGGGGTCTTTTTAGAATTATTACTTCTTCATGAACAACCAAATGATTTCCCCTATCTTTCCCCAATTTTAATTAGAATATATTTCCCCAAATGACAGTATATGGAGAATGGCACAGAAGACCTGAGAAAACAGTCAAGTGGGCAGAAAGTGAGACCCCGCTCCCTGTGTGGGAGACCCCGCAAAGTACTTACGCCAGAACTTGAGGGGAGGGTTCATCAGAGAGACCTTATTCTCAGCCAGTTTACTCTTCTTCTGAATTGAGCTGAAGTAAGTTTGGTAACCTGGATTCTGTACACCTCAGAATTCTAGAAATGGTAAAGCTACTAGAGGTGACATAAAAACAGCCCGATAGTAATAAAACCGGGTACCAATTACTAGACAATCAAAGAGGACAAAGAAAAATATTTTTAAAATAAAATACAAAATGCAAAAGGCATAGCAGTCTGGGTGCTTATGTTCAGGTAAGTCCATTCTCTTCAATAAGCAAATGGTGATCATTTCACAACCTGGGCCAAAACAATAATCCTGGCTACTGAGAAGATGTTCACTAAGCCAAACACATTTTAAAGTATTTCATCACAAAGAGTTAATATTTTTCTTTTTTTTAGAATCTGAGCATCTAGAGATTTTGAAACCTTCAGTTACCTAGAAATCATTCCTAAGAAGACTCTTAGAGAATTCTAAACAACTGAGACATAAAGAAAACAGAAGTAAAGGAAATGGCAACCCATTCCAGTGTTCTTGCCTTGAGAATCCCAGGGACGGGGGAGCCTGGTAGGCTGCCATCTATGGGGTCACACAGAGTCGGACACGACTGAAGCGACTTAGCAGCAGCAGCAGGGGCAGGGGGAGGGGTGGAGAGATTCATTTAAATCATATTTAACAAACCCCTCCCTATCCTTTTCCCCATTCTCTCCCCACCAGCAAACCCTGAAAATATTTGCCTACCAGAGAATGCACTAATATTTAAATTACTTTTCTAGCTACAATAGAGTTTTCCAGCCTCTGTAATATATGGTTTCATCTTACCTTCTTGTATATTGATGGTCCATCCACATTTGTGCTCAGAATGACCACTACTTTATAATCATCAGAAACGTGACTGCAATTCCAGGTAAAAATAGGTACTAGAGTGTGGCTTGTTGACAGTCAAACCCAAAACATTTACTAGGAGTGTCTTTCATTGAACAAAGAAATCCTATTCTGTTTCCAAGGGGGATAAAAAGACGAGCCTAACCCTGGTAACCTTAACACAAAAGGAAGCTAAAAGGCAGGGACTCAATAAGAACAAAGGATTGTTCTTTCTGATGACATCAATACATATTAAGCACGATGTGTTACACATCCTTCTATCAATATCTGAGATGATAAATTTGCAAATTAATATTACACAGGCCGTAACTGCATACAATCACAATAGCACCCTCTTTGGAAGAGATTTTAATTCATATAATGGTCGTAACTTTTACGTCTAATGTTCCTGAAATTAAAAGAAGTGATGAGCCACGGTGAGTAAGCAGAACACAACGGACGAGAAATAATTACACTCGTGACCTTCCACCCTGTAAGGTCAGCCTGCTTTACAGGCCAAAGGAGGCCAGGAACCATCAGCATTTACCCCAGAGCAGTCACTCTCTGAACGCAGGGCAAGTGTAGGCGTCTTTCATTAACTAGCAGGCGCTTGACCTCATGAAAAATGAAAGTCAGTTATCAGAATGCTACATGTAGAATGTCACAAATAAGAAATACATAAAATTAGGTGCGACAAGATATTTTCCCTTCAAAATAAATCTGAGACAATTCATAACATTTTATCTTCACCTGCATCATAACAGTTTCACAAAATAACAGAAATCTGTCCTTAGTAAGAATAATCAGCAGAATTTTTTTAGGTGTTTTGAAACACTTTAAAAGAGAGAGAGAAGAGTGAGCACTCAGAAAATATTGATGCTTGCAGCATTTATGTTACTATCACAGGCACATATGCAGTATTTCTATTTCTGGTCCTGTTACCAAAGCAAGAATCAGAGTGCACTCAGCCTCTATTTCTCCATCAGAAAGTGGGTACCAAAAGTTTACACGTGGGGCTCCCTGGGTGGTACAGTGGTAAAGAATCCACCTGCCAATGCAGGGGACATGGGTTCAATCCCTGGTCCAGGAACATTCCACAGGTGGAGAAGCAACTAAGCCCGGGCACAACTACCAAGCCTGGACCCTCAAGCCCAGGAGCCACAACTCCCGAAGGCCACGCGCCTAGGACCCACACCCTGCACCGAGAAGCCTCTGCGATGAGAAGCCTGCCCACCTCCACGAGGGCAGCCCCGCTCTCCACAACTAGAGAAAAAGCCCTCAGCGACAGAGACCCAGGACAGTCCAAAAGAAAAAAACAAAACCAAATAAATAAATATCATTAAATAATAAAGCATTTTAGAAGTCGATACCCTGCTTGCATTGCTGTATGGGATAAAATGTTCCCTAACAGGTTCAAAACACAGTTCCACTATCAGAAACATTCTCCTGTTAGGACTTGGATTTTACAGAAACTTGTGAACTGGATTTTCAGTTAAGGCAGAGCACTTTTCCCTTTTCCTCCCCAGTGATTCCAGTCTCCCATCCGGAATCCCAGGGCAAGATGAATTAGAGTGAATTCTGCGGGGGAGACAAGGAGGAGAGCGAAACTCCGCCGACAGCAGGAAGGGACGGCGGCCAGCGCGGGCCGCCGCTGCGGCTGCAGAGCTCCTCCGCGCCCACCCTCGGCAGCTCTGGGAAACTGGCCTCGGGCCCACGGCTTCCTCAGGCTCTCAGACAGCCCTGCCAAAGGCGCTCAGTGCCGAATGCACCCGAATGAAACAGAGGAGCCCAGGCCGGGCGGCCAGCTGAGCTGAGCTGCCAGCGGCCCGGGCGCAGCCGCGGCGCCAGCCCCGGCAAGGAAGGGCCACCCTCCGCTCTGCAGCTGAAAGCGGCTCCTGAGTTTCAGACAGGCATCCGACAGGCAGGGCCCTTTAGCTGCCGCAGCTCCAGGTTATGGCCCGGCTCAGGCATCACTTGGAAGCGGCCCGAACTGCTGAGCCATTACTGCACATGTTTGAAAGCTAGGCTGATTCAAGGACAAGAAAATATTTGGTGTGTGGTGCACTTACCAGATGTATTGCTTAACATTCTACCTACTTTAGTGATGAAATAGGTTTCTGTGCTGGAAGAGGTTTTAGGTTTCGAAAAGACCGCCTCGCGCTGTGACTTGCCACAGCCATCTCTGCCTCACACGTGAATGACCATGGCAGGGGCAATTGCCCCGGAGCGCGGCAGGTGTGGGCTGCCCACCAGCTGCCGCAACCTCTGATCCCTGCGCACAGCAAATCTGCTCAGCAGCCCTGTGTGGCCCTTCCTCGTCTGCTGCATGCTTTCTTCTCCTTTCACACGTTCAGAATCCCCACTCCTTTAGCTTGAAATCCTTTTATTAAAATAGAAAGCTCTCGGGAAAGCAAACTAAAACTAATTTTACACTCAGTCAATGTAAGGGTTCCAGAATAGATTACTATAGCAGGAGTTGTTAGTGTGAGACGTTTTAGTTACATGTAGAATGCATATTTGTTTATTTTTTTGCTAAAAATACAATTTTATAGTAAATGATAATATTAAAGTTTTAAGTAAGTCAGCATTCAGTGAATTTATAAAGTATTCCTAAATGCTGTTACTAAGTACCAAGGACTTTTATTTACATAAATGGAAAGGTTTAAATTTGACACAGAACAATCTAGCTTGTGTGTATTATACAGAAGAACCACTCTCTTCTTTCCAGGAAAGATAAAATAAAACAGCATCCACCACCACTGCTAATGGCGTTTCTCTAGCCAAACTGTCATGAACCTGTACTAACCTCTAACGTTTTTCTTAGATTTTTATATGCAGTCTGTAATTAAGGGTTAGAATTGTCTTTTATTCCTATCCTATCTGCATTTAGGTCTGGGCCCCATACCTCCTTCTATAACAGCTTCCCATTTATTTATTCTTCTGTAATCCATCTCCTACTCCATATTAGTCTATTATAAATAAAGATTACTTGAAAATGTTTCTCAATATTTCCTAATTTCCATATTGTTCTCCTTTTAAGAGAATCTCTAGCAATTTGCTATTTAGTTTCACCTTCAATCTACTTTACAGTACTATATTCATAGTTTGTCCTTAAATTTCAGGATCTTATATTCAATACGGTTTATGATAAGCTGAAGAGCTAATTCTATTTTCTGGAATATTAGAAGTTAATAGCTATAAATTACTGAACAAAAAGTACTGTGCCAGACTGCTTTCATCCCAATTTTTTAAATATTCTACAGGTTTTTAACTTATACATATTTAAATAAGAATTTAACAAGAGTTGTTCATGTGTGATGTTCTGGTTATATGTGAGGTATATATTTGTACTTTTATAGATTATAAATGTATTTATTTAACAAAAATATAGAGCTTATAATGGCTTAGGTACAGTTCCCTGTGCTTATCCAAGATACACTCATTACATACTCAAATTATCCCATAAAGTCTTACTATATCATCTTCATTTAATCTGTGACAAAATTGAGGCAGAAAAGGGTCACGTGTCCAAGCTCACACACTTAATCACACAACCAGTATAGTCACCACTGGCACACATCTGGTAGAGTTACACCAGATATAACAATTACAATCCTTTTCCAGTTCTGTTTTTATTGTCTGTCTTATACAATCATACACTATCTGTCCTGACAAGTACAATGAGCATCTCATCAACAATAACTGGTATTGACAAAAGGCCACTTAAAAGGAAAGCACCTGAAGCCCGGGACAAATTTTCACAGTGAAAAATCTTTTTCAAAGTTTCATTGAAACTTTATCATTAAAAAAAAAAAGTGAAACTGATCTATTTTATCTTATACACAATATAACAGGTTAAACATTTTAATTCTGAATTCTTCTTTAGGAGAATAAAGAATGGATTAAATGATGAGTTGAGGATGAAGGATACTTTTCCAAATAAAAAAATTATCATAGCCCACTATAACTTTTCTTCAGTGCACTTCTGACCTAGCAGCATGATTGCAATGGATTTTTTTTTTGTAACATTCATTTATTTATTTGGTTGTGTCGAGTGTTAGCCACACAGTGAGGCTCGTGGCTTAGCTGCCCCACGACATGTGTAATCTTGTAGCAGGGATCGAACCAGCATCCCCTGCTTTGCAAATTGGAGTCCTTACCACGGGGCCACCAGGGAAATCTGACTGCAAAGATTTTACAAAAACTATTCCAGAATTTCAACAATTTTTCCCAAGACCTTTCCTAATCCATTAATATTATACTCTTTTGAAAGAATCTTCAGTCAAAATCCTTGCTAATTTTCTCTTTTCCCATAGAACACTGGTCTAAATCTACCAGATGATTCTTAAGCATTCACAATTCCAACTTCTACTTAGAAAGGATCTGCTCATATTTGCACTTACATACTATCAGATCAGTATCTAACAAGTTGGTATCCACAATTATTATAATAAAATGGGCAGAAACAGATGCTAGTGTTAAATAGGGTAGAATTTTCAATTAAGGATTAACTTTATAAGGGGTCAGTCTGTTGGTGAATATTTCTATATTTACATAATTTTTGCTTAAAAAAAACAACTCCAAACTATAAGGATTCAGAAAATGAATGAGCAGAACTTGAGGATCCCTGTTTTCACCTGAAGGTCAATGATTCATTTTTGTTGAGGTAGTAGCAAGCAGAATTGTGAGTCTTGGTACTTCCCTACACATACATGAACAGCTCTGTAGCACAGCGTGAGCTCTTACGTGATATGACGTGGTCCATGTACTGAGGTAAGTAAGGAGCCCAGGTATCAATAGCCTCCTTCCGTCCTGCCTGCTCGATTCTTCTCAGTTCGGCTAGAAGCAGGGCCTGTGCAGCTTCTCTGACCTAAAACCACAGACCCAAGTGCAAAAAAAAGGTGAGGTGTGCTAACATTAGCAAGTTCATGATGAACGAAAGCTAGAAAATACACAAACCACATTTATTTACATGGGAAACACTACACTGAAGTGTGTTGTAGTGCTAATAAAGTAGAATAAATTAGAATCAAGCAAATCAAAGGTATTTCAATCAATTATCTCACTTAAATACGCTTTTAACACAGGATATTATGTATACGTATAAGGCTGAGTCCCTTTGCTGTACATGAAACTATCACAACATTGTTAACTGGCTATATATCATCAAAAAATTAAAAGTAAAAAAAAAATGCTGCTGCTAAGTCACTTTAGTCGTGTCCGACTCTGTACGATCCACAGACAGCAGCCCATCCCTGGAATTCTCCAGGCAAGAATACTAGAGTGGGTTGCCATTTCCTTCTTCAATGCATGAAAATGAAGTCGCTCAGTCATGTCCGACTCTTAGCGACCCCATGGAACGCAGCCTACCAGGCTCCCTCCATCCACGGGATTTTCCAGGCAAGAGTACTGGAGTGGGCAAATACCTTAACATTAATAGAACAATGTTTGAACACTTAATCAGTTTTGTCTTAAAACTTCATTTTCCAAAGCTTGCACAAAAATATTCTTGTACTTTTAATTTGGCATTTTCAATTTTTAAATTTCCATATAAACATTGTTTAAAAAAATCAGTTAGAAATATTAACTGTTGAAGAAATGTAATCTTGTCTAGTGGATTTCTATTATAATGCTAAATAAGTACTATTTACATGAACAAACATGTATGTTTCACACAACTGTCTAGTGGATTTCTATCATAATGCTAAATAGGTATTGTTTATACAAACAAACATGTATGTTTCACACAATTCACATATACCTAAGACAGGCTTAAACAATATGCTTTTAACAAGCAAGGAAATAAATTCCTGTGAAATGGCATCAGCTCTATAAAAGGAAACTATTTCTCAAAGTTGTATTATCTCAATTTTTCTTTCAATGTGGCAAACACTTTTCCCTCACAGTTTGACTTTAGTTTTGGCCAAAATGTCACAGGTATCAGTTCAGTGACACCAGGCAACTGCCAGCTTATGTACCAATCAACTCATTAACTATTCACAACTGAAATGATAACTCAGTAGGGTCTGTTAAGAATTAAAATAAAAATTGGTTTTCATTATAACTAACTTCAGAAGTGAATTCAAACACCATTTAAATGCAAAACTGAAAATTTCAGTATGCTGCAATTCTACTTGGAGGTGAGGGAACGGAGATCAGGAAAGAGACAAAAATCCTGACTGGCATAAACTGGTATAGCTATATTTACATGCTATAAGAAGCGAAATCCCTATAAAACATTTCCGAGTCTCTGGTGATATGATATTCTGAGCCATATCTAATATCATATAAGTCTATTAATACAAAGTGACAGCTACCATTTACTGAGCTCCTAACCATGTGTCAAGCTCTGTCCTTAACTGTTCTACTTGCATTATCTTATTTGATCCTGACAGCAATCCCGTGAGGAATAGATTATTATCCCTACTTTACAAATGAGCTTCAAATAGGTTAAGTAAATTGCCCAGGGTCACAAAGTTAATAATTGGCAGAAATGATACTTAAACCCAGGTCTCTTCTAATTCCAGAGACCTTCCCTCCTCTTATAACACAAGACCTTCCACTGGACTGTGGTTATTCACTTAGAATTTGATGGATGTGATTTTATTAATACCTGAAACTGTGATTTATGGAGAGGTGGATTATATGTAGTATGTCTGTGTGCATATATGTATATGATCTATATAGAAATCAACACTTAAGAAATTGTTCCACAAGTATGTAAAAATTTTATCAAATATTCACTGGATTAAAAAAGGAAACACATATGCAAACTGAAACATTCCTTTTTAGAATCACTGGATCCGTATTTTCTATCACATAACAAACAGGTGATAAGAAGCTAGATAAACAACACTTTTGTTTCAAATTTATACTTGTCCAGTGTCTTTTAAATGTTTTCGTTTTCTATCCATATCACTGCAACATTACCTCCAAGCATCGATCTTGCCATCTCCGAGCCAGCATCTCTAGAAGTGGGGGCCTGAACTTGTCCAATCCCAGCAGGTCTGGCAGCATAACGCAATGCATGGCAGCCAACTGACTCCATCCTGTTAAAATGTAACCAATTACAAACATTTGCATATTTCCTAGTTCACATATTTTTCGATATGCAAGTATACTTAACCTAAACCAAAAGAGCAGACCTGCTCGATTATGTTATGATTTCAATTTATTATTAGATATTTTGTGCAAAGACAAAACAAATGCATCTCACCTTTAAACCTATGTCATCTGTAATTACAGCTCTAAGAACTCTCAAAGTTTAAAAAAAAATAAAAATAAATTTCCACGGTAAGTAAAGTCAAAAGTGAAAGTGAAGTTGCTCAGTCGTGTCCGACTCTTAGTGAGCCCATGGACTGTAGCCCACCAGGCTCCTCCATCCATGGGATTTTTCCAGGCAAGAGTACTGGAGTGGAGTGCCATTGACTTCTCCGAAGTGTATACAAACTCCACAAGAAAAACACCTTTGTAAACAGCCACTCTAAAATAAGACATTATGTTCAGGTTTAGAGCTGAGCTAGAGCTCCAGTTCTGAACCTACTGACAGTTCAAAGGGCATTCACACAGCCAGCCACAGATAGGTTCATGCCACTCAAGGCCTGGCCATCTGGTGCTAGCATCATATCAGTCCACAGAGATGTCTTCCCTTCTCTGTTAGAGGGTCTTTAGTTAAGGTGCTTATGATCCCTTTTCTTACAAAATGACAGAAGTTTAGCCACAGTGGTAACTGAAGTAAGTAATACCAATTTTGAGAGGAAAAAATGAATTCCTCTATCCTCCAAGATAAAAACTTACTCTAAAATTTATAAAATTTTAAGTATCATCAACACTAACCTATGGGAATAAAAGTCATTTTTTCCAAAATTCTATTCTATAATATGGAAATTGATGATATTAATATAAACACAAGAAACAATGGAAACCACTACCGTATTTAAAAGTACTAGTATCCAGACATTCTCAAACAATCATTTCCACCCTATTTTAAAGGTGCCCATATTACAAGGAGAGTTACCTGTAAATATAGAATTTTAGCAAATCAGCGTTTTGAAATCATCTAAGCTATAGTATTCTTAAACTGCAACATCAAAAGCCATAAAATTCAAAAAGATTATTGGGATTGTTAAAAAGGAGGTGAAAAATGCAAGAAAGAGACAGGATCGGGCGGTGGGAAGGCACCTATGTAAACAGGAATCCTTCAGTAAGGAAATTCTCAACAACCGAGAAAATATACTTATATTAATTAAAGGTGACAAACACATACATTTTAGATTATAATTTATTTTCAACAGAGGAGTATATATACACTCATATGCGTACATATGTATATATACAAACAAATAACGACCTAAACTTCTAAGTCTGATGTCTCATGAAGGCATGAAGTATATTGATGAACCAAGCTTTAATATGAAGAGGATTCTCACCATGGCCCAAAGTCAGTAGCTTATTTTTGAATTAACAAGTCTCTACCTTTTACAATAGCTTGACAAATATGACCCTAATTATTGTTGCTAAAATCCAGTCTTAACATACAACCTTAGTACAGGTCTATGTCGGGAAACAAAACAAACAAAAACAACAAAAGAAGAGTTCTACTTTTAAGTTTCCATGCTTTTTCCCAAAGAAACGGTACTTAGAACACGGATTCTGTGCCTTGTAGATACTGTATCTTTCTTTCCGTTTGAATAGACTAGTATTATTGCTTTTGCTGAAGAGTCAGAATCATCCTGGGTTACATATGAGATTCTGTAAATTTATTCATTTTTATATCATACAAACTGGTGAAGATTGAGCCCAGAATGAAGAGAGAGAGGATGTAACTCAGAGCTCACAAATTCCACCAAGCTTCCAATTAGTATAAACGATCCTACATGGCTCTTGGGGAATAAATATTTGTGGATTACATTCACATTCAGAGCTCCAAAATACTTTCTTTCCCCTCTAACCAGGGCACATGCTATGTACAGAGAACAAAGTCTGTCTGGCACTGAGCAATAATACAAGGAAAGTAAAATAATTAGCTCTAACATGAGAAACCACAGGGCAAACCCCATCATGGAGACCAATCCCCTTCTTCATGCCTAACTTCATATTAAAGATTAGCATCTTTGCACTTCTTTAACAGCACTCTAGATTACAGGAAACACAGCTTCTACCAGCCAGGAGTCACATGACCTTTCTATAACAGACCCTTACTGGCATTAGCGAAACAAGTTAGAAAATGGAAACTTAGGATCTCATACATAACAAAGCAGATGAATGCATAAACTCGGTAAAAAGGACACGTCATATTAGAATAAAGCACAGAATTGGAAGAAAGTTGTTAGAAAGTTGAGAGAGAATACCTTCATTCACTAAGAAACAGGTATGTAAAGCAGGAGTGGAAGCAGGGTCAGAGCCAGACTGATCAGCCTCAGACCGAGCGGAAACGACAGGTGCAGCCACTTGCAGAGGAAAACAGAAGAAAGAGAGGAGAGAACTGAGATACAGCAGTTTCTGGAAAAAAGCTCAGTATTAGTGAAGAATGAAAAACAAAGTGGGCAAAATATAATAAATGTAGAACTGAAAAATGATGTTTTAAACAGAAAGGTATGATTATTAAGGATCATGGCAGTAAAATGATATATTTTATTGAATAGCAATCACAGCATAATTCAAACCAAAAGCTATTTATAGTTGAGTGATGTGTCACCTAATACAAAAAACAGTTCTAAAATAACTAAGGCTACAAGAAAATGACGACAGACATATTAAAAATCGTCAAAAATGTAATTCAATTTTTAAAATGTATCACATAATGAAAAATTTTATTTTGGTCTACATATTGTCAATTATATTTTTTCTAATAATTTATTTTCTAAAGCTATGTCTAAACTATTTTTTAATCTCTCAAACCAACATTCACTGAGATCATATCAATTTTCTACACTTAATTTATAAAACCTCAATTTAAATGACACCAACTTGTAAACTATATCAATTTTAAGTCAAATATGCCTAACTCTTATTGGAAGACTCCTAACATAGCTTCAGTCTTCAGAGTTTAAAAAATATGATATGAATGCTTTTTATTCTAAAATGTTATCATCTTTATAGAATAGATGAAACAACCCCTGCCCACCCCAAAAAGTTATGCTACCAGGAAAAGGTTCAGCTTAAATTATCACATGAAAAGCAAAAGGACCGTATGGCACACACATTCTACAACTGGAGGTCAATGTGAAGATTTAGAGGTCACCATTTGACACTTCCTTCCTATGGAGAAATTACCATATGTCATGCACAAGCATCTTCAAATTAATCCTGCTCCTTTCTTCTGTCATTGAACAGCAATAGGTCTGGGCTCCTGAACAGATTAAACATTGTCTGCTGAATGATATGTTTGCTTTTCATGCAGTGAAGTTCTTTTGTAACTACAGGACAGCTGCATGAAAACAACTTTCATAATTTCCACACGAATGCATCATAATGTCAATCAGGCACGTGTGAGGTAAACAGGAGAATCAAGTATGTGAGCAGAAATAAAAAACAGAAAATCCAACTCTATAACCCCCAGGAAGTCCCTGTTGCATACATGAAAGTTTTATCTGGGAAATTATTTTTATTATAATAGATCTGTTTTTTATTCCTTATGAAATTTCAAGTATCTTATCATTTATGCTTATGAAAGGATTAGAATTACTCTCAATTGTATATTTCATAGGGCTTCCCTGTGGCTCAGCTGGTCAAGAATCCACCTGCAATAAAATCTAAGCATTCCATTTTAATCTTGGAAGGAAATCCCCAATATTTCTATATATTCTATTGAATAGTTTTTTATTTGTAAAAGCAATTAGAAATTCAGTAATTATGGCCTACAAATTATTCACTTCCCCATGCAAAAGCTGGTAAGTCTTTGGCAGCAAGGAGTAATTTCTAGGTGTTAGCTTTCATGTCACCAAAACTTTGAGCAAGGTCCTCTGGTGGTTTCCAATAGATGAGGCTTTTCAACAATCACACTTTAAATAAAGGAGAAGTAACTGTTATCCCTGAAAAGACTGTATTAATTTCATCTGGCTTTATCATTAATTCTGAAAAGACACTGGAATAGGAAGGTGAGAAAATTCAATACAAATAAACCAAAGTTTAGGACTGAGTGATCATTCCCTAGCTAGGTCAAATAAGAAGTAGGATTAAACTAGAATGTCTTCCCTAAATCACAAGTCTAAAGGAAACTTGAAATGCTACTGGCAAAACTGCTACAATGTATCTTAACAGAATAATGCTCAACGGATATGACTTTACTTTTAATAAGAGAAATACACAGATGCTCTGAGTATGATAATTCTGGAGTCCTGTTCAAGTGATACTGCATAAAGAGAAAGCCATTTACACTTTCCTTTAACAAATTCTGTGGACACTGAAAATTAAAAAACAAATGTAATAGAAATCAAGGCATCAGAATTACTATGCTTTAAAAATCTCTGCATCATCATCAAAAATACTCTATTCAGACTACCTCATAACTGAAACTACAGAATCTAGAACTGTTTTCCATAATTCACTGAGAATATTGAAAGTAAACTCTATTAGGGCTTTTAAAACTGTTCACATATAGAAAAACCAGCAATAGAAATTAGAAGAAATAAGTACCACTACCATAATAAAAAGCTCAAGATTTAACAACATATAATAAACTTGAATAAGTTATGTACGGCACTGAATATCAAAACTTTGCACCATAAAACATAAGCAAGCAATTAATTTCTTGGGAAAGCTGCCATGTCAACTAGCAATTTGCTTCTCTTATTAAGGATCAGTAGCATACAAGGAAAAAAAGTCACAGCACAGCCTCAGAATAGCAACAGAGCTGACACAGTCCTCTCTTTTTGCCTGGGAAAGTTAAGTCATGTCGCAGCTAAGAGCCTCTGCACAACGCTTACTCCCACACGAAAAGACAGATGGAGGTAAGCGTGTGACAATACGCATGTGCACACACAGGCTGGGCACGCCCTGTACACGGCGTGCACAGAAGTACTCACTATGCCAACAGCCACGGTTTCTGTTTCTCAACAGGTCCACTCGAGTCTTTGTTTGAAATCTAAATCTAAGCTCCCTCTTTCCCAGCTGCCATTGTGATATTAAAAGTCTACGTAGAACAGAAAGTGGCAGCGAGTGCTCTCTGTATGTTGCTCTAAACCTCACTACCCGCCAGCAGATGGGCATAAACAGCCCTCTCAGGACGATTTGTAGAAGGAGAATGAAAAGAAAACGGAGAAGGTGCAAAAACCACATGCAATGCGAAAAAACAAAGTTTCCAAAGCTAAACACTGAAATTACAAAGAATACTATCTAACAGTAAATCACTTTATCTAAAGCAGTGCTGCCTGAGAATCATGAAGCTTTGAGAAGAAGCGAAGAAAACATGCTGCTCCTCTTGCTTAGTCACTAAGTCGTGTCCAGATCTTTTGCGACCCCATGGGCTGTAGCCCACCAGTCTCCCTCTGTCCATGGGATTTCCCAGGCAAGAATACTGGAGTGGGTTGCCATTTCCTCCTCCAGGGGATCTTCCCAACCCAGGGACTAAACCCGTGTTTTACCACTGAGCCACCTGGGAAGCCAGAAGAAAACATAAAAAATTAGAAATGAGAAAATAGAGTCAATTACCATGTACTTAATAGAAAGGCCTTCCATGGTGGGTATGCTATCTACTATAGAGATCTTAGAGCAACATCTGCCTTTTTATAAACTTCTCTTATGTCTACAATTTTATCTTCGGTAGACAGGAGTTCTTGTCATCTTTTAAATCAACATGAAGCATTAGGATAAATCATTAATCAAATACCATAAGGAAAAAAAAAGGATATCATTAAAACACTGTAAGAGAGAGAGAGAAGTTGCTCAGTCGTGTCCGACTCTTTGCAACCCCATGGACTGTAGCCCACCAGGGTCCTCAGTCCATGGGATTTTCCAGGCATCAATACTGGAGTGGGGTGCCATTTCCTTTTCAGGGGAACTTCCTGACCCAGGGATTGAACCCAGGTCTCCGGAGTTGCAGGCAGACGCTCTGCCGTCTGAGCCAGCAGGGAAGCCCTAAAACACTGTACGAGAGCACAAACAGCTGAAGGCTCCAAGGGACACAGAGCTCCAGGCACTAGAAAGGGGCTAAGGACCTAAAGCGGAATGAGCAGCCAGCCCCAGATGGCACTCAGACAGACACGCGTCAAGGCAAAATGCAAAAGTGCTGATAATGTCTGAAACATTCAGTGACACTGCTTAGCCTCTAGATCACCGCTGGATTACATCAGAATGGGAGTAAGTTCAGATGGAGGGGTACTTTTACGACGGCATCAACTTCAACCAGCGTCAAAAACAAAACAAAACAACCTTCTGTAAAAGGACTCCTCCATTACTAACATCCAAAATAAATAAATGAGCAAGATAGAAACCAAGCAGAGAGTTCATTATAGTGAAAGATAAAATTATAATGGAAACACTAACTTGAATTAGATATATGAAGGCTATTAAAATCTTCTTTCATTTGATTAACGTAATCAGCGCTTATCCCATGCCAGGTACTGGGCTAAGCTTATAAAAACTTATAAAGATTAGACCAAGACGTTGCTCTCAAAGTAGTCAGAGTCTGGAGGAAAAGCAAATAAGAGTCAACTAAAATCATATATGTAGATCTCCCTCCACCACATATAAACTCCTGGAAGGTGGGGATCTTGTGTCAACCCTTATAGCCTCAGCTCCCAGTGACTGACACATTGACTCTGGAAGCATAAGGAGTAGGTATCTACAGAGTCATTCATTCAACAAATATTTACTGAACTCTTTTTATGTACCAGCCACTGTGCAAGGCACTTGTGATAGATAAATCACTGAGCAAAAAAGAAAAAATGTCCCTGACCTCTGAGTTTCCACAGCAGACCCCAGTTAGGAGTTTCTGCAACTAAACTGTGGCTGCAGCACTTCTTTCAAGGTGCACACGTTCAAACACCAAGTTTTAAGGGTTTCACAGGTCAGTTCGTTAGCCTAATATATAATATTTACTCCAAGGTTTTTGCTGTAGATGCTGGAAAAGGATGGGAACTATTGATTATAACTAAACAACAACTACCTGTTCTAAGTTTTAGAAAACCTAAAGTGAGTACACTTCTGAAAAATAAAATTGCAAACAATGTACCATACCTTTAAATCTTTTTGTTTGTTTTAGTTGTTTAATTTATTTGGCTGCATCAGGTCTTAGTTGCAGCATGGGGGCTTATCTGGAATCTTCCTGGACCAGGGATCAACCCCATGTCGATCCCTGAATTGTAAGTTAGATTCTTTTACCACTGAGCAACCAGGGAAGTCTGAGCATAACTTTAAACCTTTAAGTTGCCTAGACTTGCCTCTACCCCTACCCTTGAGTAGAGAGGTCACAGTCCAGATAAGCACTAGAGACCACAGACTTTTGTCAAGAGATTACTTAGTTGATAAAGAGAAGTACAATGTGTCAGAACACAGAAAAGCCTAAAGCCATGGGCAGATTCAGGAAGGTGTGACCCTGAACAAAAATTCAGCTGTTTGATATCTCTGATCCCTTTCTCAAGTGAGATGCTTTATAAACTGCAAAATCAAGTATCTAATAAACACTGTATCAAAACGTATATGACTGTCTGTTTGACATCTCTGATCCCTTTCTCAAGTGAGATGTTTTATAAACTGCAAAATCAAGTACCTAATAAATACTGTATCAAAAAGTATATGACTGTCAGTAAATGTTAATTATTGGAAAACACTGAATTAACAAGCAAACTGCTAGGCAAAATAAACTTTTGTGAAGAAATTATTTGCCCATTGCATATCCTGATACTGTTTATGAGAAATTAGGTTAGCAAAACTCTTTATATCATCTTTATTCTCAGACCGAAATTCCCAGCTAAAGCCTTTATTCCATACAGATGATTTTGGAGCTGAACAGGTATTGAGCAACATGAAGCATATTCCTGTTTGCAATCCAACCTGCAAATAGAGTGTGAGTCAGTGTGGCTACAAGAGGAGTTGGGGAGGGCGAGGGGAAACAGAAGGAAAGAGGAAAAATGGTTAAAAGAAAACCAAAGTAAAAGGAGTCAGAGTAGAATGGTCAGACTATATAAAACTCTGCTGCAGAGCAGTCAAAGAATCAAAGCCCTTTATCTCCACCACGACTTTGTAATATATATCGGTTATTTATGTTTGTGGGTTATCTTCCAGAGGGACACAGACTATTCAAGACAATATACATCAGATTAATCTCTCTATACACCAAATAGAGTTGTTTGGAAAAAAAAGTGCCTAACAAGTATTTATTAAAGAAATATTACATTTCAACATTCAAATAGAAAGTGAGTTTTAGAATGCCATCCTAAACTATTTTACAATGCAACTCCATTTACCTTATAAGATAACCCATCTGTGCTACTCCAAATGGAAATTCCTAAATCAATCATCTTAAGGAAAGGCTGTAAAAAGACAATTTTCAGTATCTTCTTCACAAAATTTTAGTTCTTCTCTCAAAACTCAAGACTTTTCTGAGAGGAGCAACATAAAAGCATTCCAACTTTAAAATTCTCACACTATCCAGGTGGGTAAATTCAATACCACAATGTGGAGAAGTATATAAAATGCATCATTAACCAAAAGAAGTAACAATTCGAAAGGTTTATGCACCCAATAAAGAGAGCTTCAAAATATATCAAGCAAAACCTGATAGAAATGCAAGGAGGAATAAACAAATCCACAACTGCCTCAGACTTCAACACCTTATCTGAAGAACACAGTCAAGTAGACAGAAGAATTAGCTAACGTATGCTCAACTTGAACACTCTCAAACAACGTGACCTGACATTTTTACGAAACACTCCACCCACCAGAGCAGAACACACAGTATCCTGAAGTACATGCAGTATACTGACCAAGAAAGACTATAATCAGGGCCACAAAACAAGCCTTAACATTCAAAGAATTCAAGCCATACAAAGTAAGTTATCTGACCATAAATTATCAATCAAGAGCAGAAAGATCTTTGGAAAGTTCCCAAATGTTCATCAGTTCAGTTCAGTCGCTCAGTCGTGTCTGAATCTTTGTGACCCCATGAATCGCAGCATGCCAGGACTCCCTGTCCATCTCCCGGAGTTCACTCAGACTTATGTCCATCAAGTCAGTGATGCCATCCAGCCATCTCATCCTCTGTCATCCCCTTCTCCTCCTGCCCCCAATCCCTCCCAGCATCAGGGTCTTTTCCAGTGAGTTCACTCTTTGCATGAGGTGGCCAAAGTACTGGAGTTTCAGCTTTAGCATCATTCCTTCCAAAGAAATCCCAGGGCTGATCTCCTTCAGAATGGACTGGTTGGATCTCCTTGCAGTCCAAGGGACTCTCAAGAGTCTTCTCCAACACCACAGTGAAAGTGAAAGAGAGTGAAAAAGTTGGCTTAAAGCTGAACATTCAGTAAATGAAGATTATGGCATCTGATCCCATCACTTCATGGGAAATAGATGGGGAAATAGTGGAAACAGTGTCAGACTTTATTTTTGGGGCTCCAAAATCACTGCAGATGGTGACTGCAGCCATGAAACTAAAAGACGCTTACTCCTTGGAAGAAAAGTTATGACCAACTTAGATAACATATTCAAAAGCAGACATATTGCTTTGCTGACTAAGGTCCGTCTAGTCAAGGCTATGGTTTTTCTAGTAGTCATGTATGGATGTGAGAGTTGGACTGTGAAGAAGGCTGAGTGCTGAAGAACTGATGCGTTTGAATAAATTACCCATGGCTCTACTTAAACTAAAATTTACATGCAAATTTAAAGCAAAAGAAATGAAATCATAGCAAGCAAAGCAAAAACAAATGAAATAAAAAACAGAAAAACAATAAAAACTAAAGAACCAAAAGCTGATTAAGAACTATAAAACTGCTAAGTTACTAGACAGACTAATCAGGGAGAAAAGGAGGAAAAAACACAAATTATGAATAATAGAGGATGCCATTTCAGATCCTACAGATATGACATTGAAAGGAAAATAAGAGAATGTTAAATAACTTTTGGCCAATAAATCTGACACAAACTTCCTGTGTTAGAACCAGACAAAGAACAATAGATGGTTCTAAACTGGGAAAGGAGTCCGTCAAGGCTGCGTATTGTCACCCTGCTTATTTAACTTATATGCAGAGTACATCATGCAAGACGCCAGGCTGGATGACTCACAAGCTGGAATCAAGACTGACAGGAAAAATGTCAACAATCTCAGATATGCAGATAATACCACTCTACTGGCAGAAAGTGAAGAGGAACTAAAGAGCCTCTTGATGAAGGCTGAAAGAGGAGAGTGAAAAAGCTGGCTTAAAACTCAACATTCGAAAAACTAAGATCATGGCATCTGGTCCCATCACTTGATGGCAAATAGATGAGGAAAAGTGGAAACAGTGGAAGACAATTTCTTAGGCTCCAAAATCACTGTGTGCAGCCATGAAATTAAAAGACACTTGCTCCTTGGAAGAAAACCTAGACAGCCACTAAAAAGCAGAGACCTCCCTTTGCTGCCAAGTCCATCTAGTCAAGGTGATGGTGTTTCCAGTGGCCATGTACTAAACGTGAGAGCTGGACCATACAGAAGGCTGAGTGCTCAAGAATTGATGCTTTCAAATTGTGGTGCTGGAGAAGACTCTTGAGAGTCCCCTGGACAGCAAGGAGAAGAAGCCAGTCCATCCTAAAGCAAATCAACCTTGAATATTCATTGGAAGGAGTGATGCTGAAACTGAAGCTCCAATACTTTGACCACCTAATGTGAAGAGCCAATTCATTGGAAAAACCCTGACGATGGGAAAGATTGAGGGCAGGAGGAGAAGGAGGTGACAGAGGTTGAGATGGTTGGATGGCATCACCAAATCAATGGACATGAATCCGAGTAAACTCCAGGAGACGATGAAGGACAGGGAAGCCTGGCATGCTCTAGCTCATGGGGTAGCGAAGAGTCAGACATGACTTAGTGACTGAGCAACAACAATCATCAAAGTTCACCCAAGAGGAACCAAAAAAATCCTAAATAGCCCTAAGCACTTAAATTTGTAGTTAAGAATCTTTCCATAAAGAAAACTCTATGCCATTCTCTCACTGGTAAAATAGAGCAAAGAAGTAAAAAAGCAAAAACACAACAGTATCGATTTTATACATGCCCATCCCCCTCCCCAAAACAGCAAAGCAAAGAGGATGATATCCTTTGTCACTCTGTGCGATCAGCACTAGACTGTCACCAAAACTGAAGAAATAATTATTGAAATGAAAACATCAGACCCCAAATCCCTCATGACCATTAACATAAAACTCTTAACAAAATTTTAGCAAATTATATCCAATAATCTATAAAAAGCATAATTTGTCATGACCAAGTGTGACCTTCCGGAGGATTGCAAGGTTTTTTAAAAACTCAGAAGTCAATGTTTTTGTACTTATTAAGAAAATGAAAGAGAAAATTCATTTGATAATTTCAACAAATGCAGAAAAATCATGTGACAAAATCTAACATTCATTCATAATTTTTAGATCTCTGCAAACTAGGAATGAGAGGCTATTCAGCTCAACTAAGAAAAACTTACAGCTAACATCATACTTAAATAGTAAAAGACTGAACGCTTTATCCCTAGATTGGGAATAAAGCAAGGATGTCAGTTCTACTTCAACATCTTTATGTTAACCCGTGCGATAAAGCAAGAAAAATAAAATGCATACCAATTAAAAACGAATAAAACTGTCTTTATTACAGATGACATGATTTTTGGCATACATTCTAAAGGAATACAATTTTTAAAATGTTTTTAAAATTAGTAATAACCAGGGCATCCCTGGTGACTCAGTGGTGAAGAATCTGCCTTGCAACGCAACGGACACTGGTTCAGCCCCTGGTCCAGGAGGATCCCACATGCCATGGAGTAACTACTAAGCCTGTGCACAACTGCTGAGCCTGTGCTCTAGAGCCTAGGAGCCGAAACTACTGGGCCCGCACTGCACAACTCCTGAAGCCCGCACGCCTACAGCTCATGCTCCTGAGAGCAGCCCCTGCAGTGAGAAGCCCACGCAGCGCCACTAGGGGGCAGCGCTCGCGCACCACAAGCAGAGAAAAGTCTTCATGCCTCAGTGAGGACTCAGCACATCCAAAAATAAGCAAATAAGCAATAAAAAAGAACCCAACATACACTGGTGATAAATACTTAGCAAAGGAACAGTAGAGCTAATTTTTAAAGCGATCTATAAAAGCATATAGGAAGTATCATAATTATGGAAGCTTAGAAGTTCTCCCTTTGACACTGGGAATAAAGAAGTTGTTCCGTATGATTTTCCACGTGATCAAAAGAACCTACAGAAAAGTACTACCTTAATAGGTTGAATTTTGCAAGATGCTTTGATACACGGTCAATATACAAAAATAAAATAACTGCATTTCTATATCAGAGGGACAGAAAATGAAGAAATTTATTATTAGTTACAAAAATATTTTTAAAATCTAATACCTAGGAATAAATCTAACAAAAAAAATATAAGACCTCTACATAGAAAACTATATACAAGAGTTATGATAGCTGAATAAAACCTAAATAAATGTAGAGATATACTGAGTTGATGGATTAAAGGAGTGAATCCCATTAAGATAATAATTCTCCTATAAAATGATCTACAAAGTCAATAAAACTAAAGTCAAAACAGGTTTTTGTGACAACAATAAGAAGATTCTAAAGTTTATACTGAAATTCAAAGGGACAAGAACAGCCAAGATATTATTTAAGAAGAACAGGAAGGAAGACTTGATCTATTAAATATCGTCTTATTACAGAGCCACTGTAATTAAGGCAGAAAGATACACAAACAAATCAGTGTGCTCAAACAGCTCAGAAACAAACCGCATATATAAGCACACCTTATCTGCGACAAAGATGGCGCTGCAAGGCAGTGGGGAAAGAGTCAACTTTTCAATAAAGCATGCGGTACAAGTCTGGGATCATAATGGCAGTAAAACTGAAATAGGACCCCCTGCTTCATATAACACACAAAATTAACATCTGGGCAGACTGCAGATCTAAACGAGACTGGTAAAGTTCCTAAAAGAAAGCAGAGAAGAATATCCTCATATGAGAAGGAATATCAGGACAATTTCTTAAAATACACAAAAACAGTAACCAGGAATGAAAAATAGTGATATATTAGATATACCAGCCATACCAAAATGGCTGAAGGGAAAAACATGGAAAGTATTTAGCACTGGCTAGGATATCTCACCAACTATGTATGAGGGGTCTCATTTCATTGATCCATATTTTCCATCTTTTCTCCCTTAGCTGGTTTGATGGATGTATATTTGTCTTTCATAGGAGAAGATGTTAGCATTATCTACAACTAAAGCTGAAGATAAATATATGCAGAAATTCCACTTCTAGTTACATATGCACAGACAAACTTACTAAGGTTTGAATACAACAATGTTCATAGCAGAATTATTTATCAAAGCCAAACGCTGGATATAAGCCAAATGTCTACTGACCAAAAAGATGGATGAGCGAGTTGTTGTTCTATTTATTCATCAGAATACTATCCACAATAAAACAATGAAAATAAACAAAATATAGTCACATGCAACAACGCGGATAAATCTCACAAAAGCAGCCAAACACAGAAGAATACATACTCCATGATGACTGAATTCATATAAAATTCAAAACACAGGCAAAACTAAACCACAGAGTTTAGGGATTTGAACTTAGGTTGCACAATCATAATGGAACGCAAGTAAGTAATCCCGTTACAAATCAAGACGGTGGTTACCTCTGGAAGAGGAAGGTACACTGATTGGGAGGGAGTGTGCGGCGGCTTCCGAGTGCTGGCAATGTTGTTTCTGGCCCAAGGATGGAGTTATAAGGCTGTCTGGTTTGTAAAACTCACTGAGTTGCATATTCATGTCTGGGCACTTTTCTGTGTGCATTTCGCACATACACAAGTATAAAAAGCTGTCTAATTAAAACTCTTACAGAACAATATAAACTATTATGAAATGAGCAAAAAGGTTTGATGAGAGGAAAGGGAAACAAGAGGGGTGACCACGTGGGACTGGAAATAAGGGGTTGCAGCAGCAAAGAGAGCTGGGGGAGTTTATGCTCCATCATGAGAAGCCAACACACAGTGCCTGAAACTAAAAACCTAACACATCACTTAAGGATATTAAAGTAAGTGCAAACGATCGGCTAAGAGGCAAGAGGACTTGTTCTAGGAAAGAGGAAAATTGCAGATGTGAAGTTGGAGGCCTGTTCATCTAACTTAGAGAATGATCACTGACTCTCTAAAACCTTAAAAAAAAAAAAAAATCCTACAAAGTCACCATTACAAGCAGAAACTTCACAGTCCCATCTCTTGCTCACTTTTTCACCGCTACCACATTCTATGAGAATGGCATTAACCTTTAACCTAAAGGAAATTTCTCTAAGCAGAACTGATTCTTCCCCCCACCCACCAACTCTGATTAGCTCACTTGTGAGTCTTAAAATGAATATAAAAGAAAATAAAGGAAGAAAAACTCAATCTTTCTTCTAACCCATAATAAAAAATAAAGCTAAGGCAAAAGTTAAAGTATATAATGATTAAATAAAAAGAGGAAGAATTTCCACTGTGGATTGTAATGCATGAGCTACCGGCAAATGACAGAAGAATAGCTATAGTAGGGAAATATGAATGTAAACGTTTGTAATGTAGTTAAAAAATAGGTGTATAACTTATAGACTCAAGACACACACAATTAAGGCACTAGCATTGTCAAGTTAAGGTGCCCCTAATGCATAAAAATTAGGCCAAAGACAGTACAATAAAATTATGTGAAATACACTCATTCATCAATTTCTAAATAAATCTGATTTATTTTTAACTGACATCTTAATTATCCATATTTACATCTGGAATATAACAACTTTTCTTTCTTTAACAATCTGAGACAAACAAAATGTTATGATTATACATTAGCTATGCCTCCTCAGTTTCTAGAGCTGAAATGTCATGTCAATTACTTATATTAGATTTAATTTTACCTTGTTTAATCTGTCCTTGCACAATATGACTGGAAGTTGGAGGGGAACCCCTTGCCTTAGAAAGGTCTGGGGTGCTTGGTCTAGGTGGCCTTTAAAAAGAAGAAGAAAATACATGTATATATACACATTCATAGTTTCATAATTCCAGAGCCATTTAAAATATTAAGCTTCCTAGTTCCAAATGAATTGCAATAGAAACACATACAGAACTTTTTCAATTTGCTGTACCAAAAGATAGGGGTTTTTCTTTTTTTTTTGCTTTGTACCTATTAACATTTTCCACTTTAGATTTTAATACAGAAATTAAATGACTAGCAAATAGCAAGTAAAACTTTTATATCTACAGCTTATGCTTTAAACTAGTTTAAGAAATATTTAATCTACTGACAGATAAATATGATAATTAGCCCTTCATTTTTCCATATTATTATGCTGATATTTCAGCCCACTCTGTATTATTAGTCCAAATGAATTTATGGAACAATATATTGAGTTCCCTAATTACCATATGTAAAATAGTCAGCCAATGGGAATCTGCTGTATGACTCAGGGAACTCAAACCAGGGCTCTGTAACAACCTAGAGGGGTGGGGTGGGGAGGGAGGTGGGAGGGAGGTTCAGGAGGGAGGGGACATGTGTGTACCTGGGGCTGAGTCATGCTGATGCTTGGCAGAAACCAACACAATACTGTAAAGCAACTATCCTTCAATTTAAATCAATTGAAATATATACAAATTTCAAATAATTCAGCCCTAAAGTCTGAAAAAGGCAATAAGGCATTAAGAAATCTTGGTCTCCGCGGCCGTCTGTTCCCTTCTGAATTCTGGTTCTACCACTTGCTACTTGTGTGACCTTGGACAAGTTACTTCTCCTCCATGTCTCAGCTCTACCATCTGAAAACAAAAGGATAATAAAAGTACCCACCTTATAGGGTTAAGAGCATTAAAGAAATAATATTTGTAAAGTGCTTACAACAGAGCCAGACACTAGGCAAGTGCCACTTTAGTAGCTGTTAAATTAAAAAAAAAAAAAAATTCTGTGGTCAACTCTCAATAAAGTATAATTAAAAAGTTGTCTTCGTGACTTCTGGAAAATAATACTAATTCAGGCTAAGTAATCTAGAAATATTAAAAGAATACTCTTCTGCATTTAAAAAGCTGTTTTCTCTTTTCCCATTGAGAAATTCTGACTATATGTCTCACAAAATTTCTGAAACCAATCACTGAACACTTACCATTCATTACAATGGGTCACAATGAAGCGTTTTAACCAAATGTACATCTTGAATTAAATGTCAGTGCCAACTACAGGTAGATGTAATCCAAGATTATATTTACTGAAGAGCTAGTCTATAAGTTATTTGTTAAAGCTGAACTCTGACCTACTCTTTCATTCCAGTATTTTTTAAGACAGCTACTAAGTATGTCTGAGTACAGATAAAACTGTACAATTTGATTATATTTTAAACCATGCGTGTTGTAGTTAAAATATAAAGGGGAAACACTGAGATGACACAAAATTGCCAAGGCGTGTGGAGTCCCCCCTCACAGCGAAAAAGGTAATAAGATGTGATAAAAGAAAACAGGTTTCTTTTTTTTCTGCATCATAAAGATAAGAATCAAGCTATCAGGGTCACACCTGGTAGGGCCCTTCTTCATATGATCACCAATAAAAGTTGCATTGGTCATACTCATCAAGGTGTTTGCCAAAGAAATGACAGACAGGAGATGCTGCGTGGTGACGGCCCGGGACAAGCCGTAGGTCCCCTTCCCGACACCCTCGGTAGCCGCCAGCTTCCTTCCCACTTCGGCTTTCCCGCGGGACGGTTTGCAAGCCGCCTGGTTATAACCTGGAAGCATCAGGGACATGTGACCTCCTCGCGATAAGAGGCCAAACGATACTGTGCAGTGGGGTCTCAGCATCCCCAGGCGGTCGAGACACACTTCGTCCAGGACCTCATTCAAGCCCCAGGCGTGGAGGCAGGACATGAACAGCTTGGCGGTGTCCATCGTCAGGTTACACTCCAGCAGGGTCAGCGGCTTGAGCCTGCCGGCCCGGTGCTCAGGGTCGCCATCCTCCCGCCTCTGCCGCACCGCCTCTTCGTCCTCGTCTTCGTCATCCAGGAGGTGCTCCTTTATGTTCTCTTTGATGGTTTCCTTCACTTGTTGGAAGAGGACTGCTGCTCGCTTTCCGGTTAGAAAAGAGCCCCCTTTGTCTGAACTGCCAGATGCTTTCTGCAGATTCTCTGGGGAAATAAGCGTCGTGTTCGGCCTAGAGGCTTCTTCAGTCAAGAGCTGAATAATCAGCGCTTCCACATCAAAGAAGAGCACGTGAATGTCCGGGTCTGTTAGGTTTGTCTTTATTGCTTGAACCATCAGGGAGTTATGAGAATATTTAGGTAAATTTCCCTGCAACAGACATTTCGAAAAGATGGTTACAATTCAAAGTATTTCATGTCATGCCTTCATTAATGAACAATACATAGTTGAAGGAATTTAGATGCTTATTAAGCTGTTTGGTTTTTTTTTAGGTACCTGTATCATTAAAAGGAACAAGGCAGCTTTGTCAATCAGCAGCACGTAAAAGATATGAACTTAAAATTAGAAGAAGGCCAAGCTGAAATAATTATAGAATTGTCAGTGTTTTTAAAAGAAATGAAATTGTATTATTGAAGTAGGGAGTCTTTCTACTCATCGAGCAGGTTAAAAATTGTTTCAATAACTTGAATGCAAATTCTACATCTGAGAATAAGCTACTACTGTTCCACTTGAAAGAATAATCCATTCATCACAACTAGTCATCCTTTTAGCCGCTGCACCAAATTCCTTTTTCACTTTACCTTCAATCTCTCCTGCCCGTAGATTCTCTTCCCTCAGTAGAGAGCATGTTCAAGCCTACGTGCATTCTTCAAAAGTGCTATTGTTTGACCATGATCCTTCCTCTATTGCTTCCCCAGTCTACTGCCCCCTTCAGCCAAACGTACGGAAAGCAGTGGATTAATCCAATGGAAACTCTTTGGTCCCTCTCCTCATTAATCTCTTTGCATGTCTGACTGTATTCATTATTTCTGACATTGCTGATTTTTCTGAGAAAGTATAAAAAGAGATTCCCAGAGAATATCTTCTTGCTGAAACTTCTAATTCTGACCACTCAGTTAGATGCCCTGAAAACTCATTCTTTCTCCCACAACAGAACTACCACCTATTTGTAATGGCTCCCTAATTTCCATCACCAGCCAGACCAGCTCCTGAAGGAGTTTCAACCCTGTATTTCCCACTGCTTTTACCTGGATGTCCCACAGAACCTTGTATTTATTATGTCCTAACCTCCACCCTCCCACTAAACCTGCGGCACCTCCCAAGTCATGGGTTGACAATCACTCTCCTCTGTCGCCACCACCACCACCGCCACCGCCACGTCCAGACCCCGCTTTTCTCTCTTCCGAAACGGATTCACCACCCTTTGTCTCTCCTCACTCCTATCCAATCTCTGCCAAGCCACAACACTTCCTTCTGAAAAGCAAATCGAATCATGTCAGTCTCCTGCCAAAAAACTGCCCCATTATCATGGGTTATTAAGAGAAATGAAAAATACAGAATTAAAAAGCTAAGTCAAAATATAGGTGAATATATCTGATCTCAAGATGAGAAAGGACTTGCCACACAGACCTAAATTTCAAATTTACTACTAGAAAAATTGAAGGCAAGTAAGAAATAGGAATAAAAATGCGCCACAAATAAGACTGATAAAGTTATAATCTATATAAAAAAATGAGTGCCAAAATAAAAGGGAAAGATATCATAAAGGTCAAGGACAATTCACAATAAAAGGGACAAATAGTCAAGGAACATAAGGGAAAACTGACTCAATCTAGCTGTTGAGGAAACAGCTATAAAACCACAAGATATCATTTATAAAATTAACAAACAGTAAACACACAAAAAATTGCTTAGCCAGGAGTACAACGAAAGTCAAACCCACACACAAAGGCAGGACTTTCAACAGCAGCCCTTTCAGAAGAGTAGGGGTGTATGAGCCCTTAACACTGCGTGACCAGTACATTTATTTCTAGAACCTTATCCTAAATAGTCAGAAATACAAAGATTCATGTGCAAAGATATTTGGTGAAACAGTGCCCATTACTTTAGATGGAAAACAACCTAAATAATGTAGCGATAAGGAAAGAAATAATTTAAGCTAATCATACAAGAAATAATATAATCAAGACAAATCATGCTCCCTTGGCACATTTAACCACACGGCAAAACGCCTGTATTCCAATTTTAAGTGAGATGAGATTACACATGAGCACACACGCACACACACATGCTATGCAACAGAGTTAGAACTCTGATTTCATTTCTTTACTGCTCAAGTATGTTTCTGAGCATGGTGAAAAACACTGGAACGACATACATGAAAATGTTCCATTACTTTTTGTGATGCAATCATATCCGAGCTACATTTTCTTCCTATTTCTATATATTTCTTACATTGTCTATAATCAATATGCATTTTCATAAATAGAAAATACAGTTCTTGGATAAAATGCTAAATCCTTAAGCAGAACATTCAAGGTCATTACAACTCGATGCCAAGTACCTTCCCACTTTAACAGACAGGTTCCAGCGCCATAGCCAGACTCCCTCACCCACTGATGCCCTTCTTTCTTTACTCAAAATACTCTTCTTGGCTCCACTCCAAACCCTTCTCTTCCATCAAGATCCTAATTCTCCCAGGGAAAGTTAACCCACAGCGAACCCAGTTCGCATAACATTTTTTATACACATCACAAGCCTGTGCTCCTTGGCTGTATTTCTACAGTTAGCTGTTTTATGTATTTGCATGTTCCTGTTCTCTATAGGAACTGTCTTACTCATCGTGTGTAATCCCACGCCTACTGGAGTACCTGGCAAAATAAACAATGCTATAAAAGTCTTTGTGGAACTGCTGTAGGCTGTAGTCAGCATCACACTAGCCCCCTTAGATGCTCCCTCTTCTGCCTCAGCCCTCCTCCCACCCGACTACGCTCCCTTCCTGCTTAAGAGGTTTCAGCAGCATTCTATAACCCGGGAGAAAATCTTTGCCAAGCAAAGACTTCTTTGCAAAGCACAAAACAGCCTCCAAAATAGAAGGCCACCTACTCCTCCCATTTGATCTCTAATTGCCACTGCTGCCAATCGGTTCAGTCGTGTCTGACTCTGTGCGACCCCACAGACGGCAGCCCACCAGGCTCCCCGTCCCTGGGACTCTCCAGGCAAGAACACTGGAGTGGGTGCCATTGCCTTCTCCAATGCATGAAAGTGAAAAGTCAAAGTGAAGTTGCTCAGTCGTATCCGACTCTTGGTGACCCCACGGACTGCATGCAGCCCACCAGGCTCCTCCGCCCATGGGGTTTTCCAGGCAAGAGCACTGGAGTGGGGTGCCATTACCTTCTCCTCATCTCTAACTACAACCCTACAATCTTCCACTGAAACCAAATCAAGCCACCTGTGCCTTCCAGAGCCACGCGGAGGCACGGATGCCGCACGGATACCTTGGCCAAGGCGCCCGTGCCTCCGCGAGGCTCTTGCCAGGACGGCACCCTTTTCTCATTCCACTGCAGCCACTCAAGCCGTAATTCTCCCTCCTTCAAGAAGCAGCGCAGGTGGCTGTTCTTACAAAAATTATTTCCAGAATTATCACTAATTCTGCTCACTTTGTATAAACCTCTGCTCTGAACTGAATACATGGTGTTTAAAGGAAGGTAGAAAATAAATATTATTTCCATACTATAGCTTAAGAACCTAAGGTGCATAAGTATATGATAAATTTCCACTACACAAATATGAAGTAAAAAAAAATAGTTTCTGAATTCCATCCCAGTATTTCATGCATTTATGCCGCATTCATCTATGTTCGTGCAAGGCAGTAAGGATGCAAAGATAAATAAGATGGTTTTCTAGCTGTAGAGCCCAAACTAGCAAATAATGGCTGACTATGCAGTATGAATGGTGTTACAAATAAAGGACACTGGAAGGTACGATAAGAAAAACAAAGTACGGAGTCCACCTCGGGTGTCAGGGGCTCCTCACCTAAGGGCTAACGGGAACTACGGAGGGGCAGAGAGGGAGGCGGGAGAAGGCAGGAGGCAGCACACGGTGGGCGCTGGTGTCGGTGACCAAGGCAGAGAGCGCCAGGCGCGGCTCGCTGAGAGCACAGAGGCCACACTGAGGCTTCGGGCGTTCTCGAGCAGGCTCGGGAGCCACTAACGCAGTGCTTCCCGGAGAACATCGGGGATGCTTGCTAAAGTCGGGTTCTGGGGCCGGGTATCAGACCCGAATCCGTGTCTCTTGGAATCTGCTTAATGAAAACCCGAGATGACTTTCTACAGTAAAGCACGGAAAAAGAGAAAGAGAAAGTGAAGTCGCTCAGTCGTGTTTGACTCTTTGCGACCCCATGGACTGTAGCCCATCAGGCTCCTCCGTCCGTGGGATTCTCCAGGCAAGAGGACTGGAGCAAGGTTGCCACTTCCTTCTCCAGGAGGATCTTCCTGATCCAGGGATCAAACACGGGTCTCCCGCACTGCAGGCGGACACTTCCCTATGTGAGCCACTGGGGAAGCCCGAAGTGTGGGAACTGTTACCTAAAGACTTTATTTAGTAAGGGGAGTAACATGATCGAATTTAGTGTTATAACTATTCCTCTGCCAGCAATGCTGGCTGAAAAGAATAGATCCAGGTCATGAATAGAAGCCTGAAGGAAACAGAAGCCACCCAGATGAGCGGGGACAGAAATATGCAATTGCACCAGGAAGCAGAGGACGGGCTGGGGTGACTGTCTACTGTCTTATTTCTCGCACCACTTTCCTTCTGCGTTTTCAAACACTGACTGCGTTAACGTCAAACACTGTGCTTAATGCTGTGCATCTCTAACACTAACTGTGAGTGAGACATTAAATTACATATTTATAATAAAAACATTATACCTAAAGGATCGCTTATATCAAAGCTATTCACAATGAGAGCTAACACATACTGAGCTGGTGCTATAACCTGGACGCTGGGCTGGGCCTTAGGGCCGGTTATGTCACAGCAAAATATATTTTATATCAATATTAGGAGACAGGTGTGGCACGAGGTTTGAGGGAATAACAACATTAGGTAAAACACAGTACTTTAGTAAATACTGTCTTTCCAGTTTAAAAATCTACAAAATTATTTTAGGAGAAAGAGAAACCATTACTACCAAAGAGTAAATTTAAAAAAAAAACAAGCATGCTGGGTAATTCTTGAAGCAGCAAGAGCTGCCAGAATGAGGACACAAGGTCGTCCTCGAAGCTCCCTCCTCTGATGCCAACCACACGTGCCCCTCTCAGCACCCAGGACATGCCCAGGTGCCGCCTCTCTCTGGGAGGTGTGCCAGCAGACAGCCTGTGTGCTCAGACAGCTGAGAGGTTATCTGGGATCTGGCACCCTGGTATCTGTGCCTGATTGTGTGCGACTCCTCTCATCAACCTCTCAGTCCTACTGATTGCATCATTGTGGCAAAACTGTATCTAATGGCAATCCACAGCCATAAAAAGAGAGGGAAAAGAGAAAGAAGGCAAACAATAATGAAAGCAGACGAGAACGCAGGGAGACAGGAGGAGAGGAGGGCAGACAAAGGCCCAAGCCCGCGTCCTGCAGATGAACTACAACTTCTAACATCACCACATCCCGCATATGACCTGTAACGCCTGACCATGGATTTCACGGACTAGCAAAGTCTTACTACAACAAAATATAGACACCAGCGAAGTCGTGAGGGTAAGATTTTAGCTACATGTACACACTGCTATCCCTTATAGCTCAGTCGGTAAAGAATCTGCCTGCAATGCAGGAGACCTGGGTTCAATCCCTGGGTTGGGAAGATCCCCTGGAGGAGGGCATGGCAACCCACTCACTCCAGTGTTCTTGCCTGGAGAATCCCATGGACAAAGGACCCTAGTGGGCTACAGTCCACAGATTGCAAGAGTTGGACACCACTTAGCAACTACACTACCACCACCACACACTGCTATATTTAAAACAGACAACCAACAAGGGCTTACCATATAGCACAGAGAACTCGGCTCAACGTTGCCTGGCAGCCTGGATGAGACTGGAGTTTGAGGGAGAATGGATACATGCATATCTATGGCTGAATCCCTTTGCTGTTCACCTGAAACTATCTCAACATCATTAATTGGCTATAGTCTAATACAAAATAAAAAGCTTCTTAAAAAAAAATTAGCTACATGCATGAAGATGGCAGAGTTGATCATGGCATGTCTGATATCCAGTATATTACACTAAGATTAGCTAAAGAAAAATAAAAAAACAATCTACCAAACTCCAAGGACCTCTTGGCTTAATCATAAGATATACAACATATAGAGCCAACTAACTCATTCAGTCATCTTATATTCTTAACAATTTCAAGAACAGGCCACCTGATCCTGGAAATTCTTTAACAGGAATGTTAGTATGTTTGCTCTGTCACCTTTATTAAAGAACGTCTGAAATGTGTGCTCACAAACTCATTTTTGCATTATCATCGAGGAAGATTAAATTCCCACTCAGCAAATATTTGCAGAATGCCCATTTTCTACAATATGCCTGAGAGAGGAAAAAAAAAGCCTCTGTACTTAAGGCAATAATGTTAAAACTTACTTGAAAAAGGCCAACAGAAAAGCTAAATCATGTGGAATATACAAATGAAATGGTCTTGGTAAGTAAAACCCAGTGGTAAATGCAAAACACATACACACTTACGAAGCTAGTTAGACAGATATACTTGATATTTTACTATAAGTTCTTTGTCTTCTGTACATGGGAAAATACAGATTTAGTCATTTCAGATAAACAAAGAACTTGACTTAAAATAATATAGAAATGCAAAAATAAGAAAAAGTTATTGGGGTGCGTGGTCATCACTGACAATGAACCTGTGGCGATCACATGAAGAGCAGAGGCTAAAATTGTGTCTCAAGTGAAAACCCCAGCCAAGTGACAGAAGTGTGATCACGGGATCAACCTGTCTGCAACCTCAGGGATTCTTCAGCACACGCACCCACACGCAGACACACACACAAAATAAAGCAGCAGCCCCCAGCAACAGCGACAGACAAAAAACCAAGCCAGTTATCTTACAATCTGCAGAGAAGGAAATGTTATTATCCTTTCTACAGCATTTACTGCTATTATAGATTTGAATCTATGCCAGGTTAAGTCATGTCTGCTGAAACACCTGATAACTTCTTCCCCTAAAACCAACAACA
This sequence comes from Nanger dama, assembly GCA_917880005.1. Taxonomy (NCBI): domain Eukaryota; kingdom Metazoa; phylum Chordata; class Mammalia; order Artiodactyla; family Bovidae; genus Nanger; species Nanger dama. The sequence continues at coordinate 6,053,035 of CAKJTW010000029.1, forward strand.
TACCGATACTCCAGCCGCATTTCATCGCATCCAGTGACTGAGAGACAGCTGGACACTGGCGATCATTTTACTCTTGTGCCGTTTACTTTAGTGGTCCCACTTTAAAAGCTTACTTATTTCTGAACTGTTTTTTAATGTCAGGATTTTGGGGACAACTTTTAAAGTTACCTGATAAAATAATTCATTGTTTTTCCTGAAAGAGTCCTGAGTTCAACCTACAATTATAATATCAAACAGTTCAGATTTCTACCTAAACAGTAACTTGATTTATGAAGTTAGCATTACACATCAGCTGATTTTGATGGTTAAAGTGGAAAGAAGAAAATTGGATGATTTTTTTTTTTAAATTTTAAATCTCCTCTGAAACCAGAGATGAAGGATACTAATAAGACTAGGAAATGTTATCTAACACACACATACACACAAGCCTCTACAAATATAGAGTTCTAAAATAGAATATAAGAAAAGATACATATTTAAAAATATTAATATATTTTATAAAATAACTATGTAGATATCATTGATAATGTATGCTCTAAATAATTTTTAGGAACTAAGTATAGAGTACCAGCTTTTAAGAATAAATTCATAAGAAAAATGAATAATTTTATTCTTGATTATGGATAGAATATTTTATTGAATAAGGAAAGAACTTATGAAATCTGATGCATAATGTTGAATACAAAAGTTTCAACAAATAAAAACACAATGATGTCTTAATGTACTTTTAAAACATTCTAAAATTCAGTAAGGAGGAAAATCCCACCATCTGTTATTTTAATGTCAATGATTTTAAGGACTGCGGAAAGGGGAAGGAAGGTAGGGAATAAGGAAGACAAGGAGGGAAGAATGAAACACAAAAAATTAACGACCAAGAAAATGTATTAAGACTGAGATGGAGATTTGGTGCCCTCTGCTGTCGTATTGCTGTTACTGCACACTAACAGGAAAACAGATGAGCTTTCCCTCAGAGACTCCTGTTTTAAGTTGGAATTAGACAATATACTTACTCTAAATATTTGATTTTGGATAGAATGGGATGTTGTGATTAGGTACGAATTATAAGATATTCATTAGATGATGTTATTTCACTTCTTTTCATGTGTTTTCATTAACAAGTATATTAATAAGCATAAACCAAAAAGAGAGGTATTTTAGTTATTGAAGTTTTAAGGTTTTATGTATGTGTGTGTGTGTGTGTGTGTGTGCACACGTGCGTGCTCAGTCATGTTGGACTCTGTGACCCCCATGGACCACAGCCTGTCAGGCTCCTTTGTCCATGGGATTCTCCAGGCAAGAACACTGGAGTCGGGTGCCACTTCCTCCTCCAGGGAATCTTCCTGACACAGGGGTCAAACCGGAGTCTCCTGCCTCAGCAGGTGGGTTCTTTTACCACCGAGCCACCTGGGATGCGCCAAAGTTTTATACTGTAGTATAATTTATTTCATGACATAAAGAAAATGTAAATTACAAGTTAATTCTAAGTATTAAATAAAAACACTTTTTATAAAGAAACTTTCTTCTAAAGATATTTCTACAGGCCAGGTCTTACTGGATAATATTGGAATAACAGTAACAGCCAAATGGCATTAACATATTAAGACATTCCAAGATCAATATGCTAACTTCCCACAACACTAGCACAAGGGGAATGACTTGCGACTCTTCCCAAGGGACCGAGGGACCGAGGGACACGACCTGGAGCTCTGGAGGCAGGGCCCCCAGCCCTCCCACTTCTCTATTAGATCTTTACGCAAACCGCTAGACATCTCCAGCATTACTTCTCCCATCTCCCAAATAAAAGAAAGACTGCCTACTTCAGAGAGCTGTTGTCAACAGCTAATAGATAAAACAAGCAGTGTTTCTCTTGCTAGGAAAACAGGGATAATAATGTCCAGCTTATTTTATTCAATATTGTAAATGAATATGTTAAAGACACATGTGAAAAGTTTAAACCACTAAAGGAAAGAAACTGCGTTTTAAGGAAAGAAACTGCTTGAAGGGCTTCTATTTTGTATACAAAACAACACGTTTGTGAAAGAATGGAAATACAATGAAATTCTGGGTAACTGATGTGTAAGAGAAAAGACAGGACTAAATGCTAATGAAAAGAAAAGGAAAAAGAGAACCTCTCTGACTGACCCTGGGCCACTGTGGCAAGGAATCTGATTTCAGAAAGACTCACACACGTCGACCCCCCGTGCCTGTGCTCAGCCATGGCCAGCTTTTTGAGACCCTGTGGACTATAGCCTATAAGGTTCCTCTGTCCATGGGATTCTACAGGCGCGAACACCGGAGTGGGCTGCCATGCCTCCTCCAGGGCATCTTCCGGACGCAAGGATCGAACCCGCGCGTCTCCTGCGCCGGCAGTCGGATTCCTTACCACGGCGCCGCCTGCGCGTCTACCCTCTTCTCCCACCGCTGTCTCAGCACACGCTGCGGTCTCTGGCCCGATCACTGCCCCGCCCACATCTGCACGTGCCACTTTCTATGCCCGGGATGTTCCTGCCCGCGCTTCTTCCAGATGTCAAGCCTCTAGGCAAGCGACCCTTCAGAAAAGCCTTCCCGGCAACCCTGCAGGTGGTTGGTCTCTTGGGCTCTACCGCACCCGGCTCCCACGGTCTGGACAAACGCTCGGCCCAGTGAGCTGCCCGGTGGGCCCCACACTGGAGCAGGGACTCCTCGGGGCCGGGGTCTGTGGGGTGCAGGCAAGACTAACACACTTTCCACTGTTCTCGCCTGGGGCCCTCTCAGCATCCGTGCTCAATACTGGCCGAATGAATGCAATCAATCAATCAATCAGTCAGGAGTATCAAACAAGAATGCGCTGAATACCTACTGAGATCAACACACTGCTCATTTAACTTCATTACAACATCACACCACCACCACCACACACACACTTTAAAGCTAAAAACAAACGGAGGCTAAGAGCTTAGTCAGTTACACTGGATTCACAGCTTGTCAGTAGTCAGGACTGGGCAGGGGGTTCAGGCCCTCCTGTCTCTACCCGGCCTTGGATTCTAGTCCTCAAGAGGCTCTCAGTGTCCTTCTGCAGAGCCTCGGAGATGGAGGGCTGGGAGATGAGGGAAAAGGTGAACTCACCCGACATTAATCAACCTTCAGGTAGTGGCTTGCTCACTCTAACGCAGCGAGCACGGCTGGGCGCTGGAAACACGAGGAAAAGCAAATGGTCTTTTGAGGAGCTTAGATAGAAAGCCGTGGCTCTCAGCCAGGGGCGGTTTCCCCCCGCAGCCCCAAAGGCCACTGGCAACGTCTGCAGACATCTTCGTGAGCCACATCTGCAGAGGGTGCTGGTGGCGTGTGGTGGGCAGAGGCCGGGGGCGCCAGGAACCACGCTGCACCGCCCAGGACAGTCCCGAGAAGAGAGCACTGCACGCCCAGACGCCAGCAGCGCTCACGTGAAGAGGCCCCGGCAGAGGCACAGCGCAAGCGAGCGCACTCCTGCTTCCCGGTACCGGCACACAAGCCAAGCGCCAGAGCGCCGGAGAAGGCTCGGCTGACTCCAGGCTCAGCGGCAAAGCCCTTTGCGGAAGAGGTGGCCGTGAAACCAAGGCCCCCGAGATGAGTGGCAGCAGCCGCGCGCGGGCCTTGGGGAGGGCTGGGTGATGGAGGAAGGCAGCTCCAGCGGAGGCGGCGGATCCCGAAACACTCGGAGGCTGGGGGCGTCCACCCATCCGAGCAGTCAAAGCCCCGCGGGTAATTTACTCAGCCCTCTATAGCCACGGTTCCCCTTATCCACAAATTCCACCGCTCCTGGACTGGAGTGCTGTGGTATTTCCCGTTAAAAAAAGGTTCCAAGTGGACCCGCACAGCTCAAACCCCCGTTGTTAAGGGTCAACTGTACTACATTTACTGAAATATAGGTGAAAAGATTGGGAGCCAGTTTACATCAGACTGTGAAAACCTAGCATCCTGCTTTATGACTGTGAATCCCCTCCTTTGTCTCTGTCCCACCCCTTCCTCTAAACCCATCCACTCCCAGAGAAAGCGTGACTTTCACCAAGGCTGATCGCTGCCAGGGGACTGAGGTGTGACTGTGATTAAGAAAAACAGGTGTCTTGACACACACTGAGACGTGTGGAAGAAGGATGGACAGATCTCTGAACGTACAGGCATCCTTCAGTGACATCGCAATAAGGTGGGTCACGGGAGCTGTTTAGTTTCCTGGTGCACAGGCATGTTATGTTTAAACCACACTGTAAGCATAACAGCATTATGCCTAAAAACTGTACCTACCAAAGTAAAAACACCTTACTGCTGAACAAAATCGAAAAAACAAACAAACCAGAAACCTGTTAACCATCACCTGAGCCCTCGGGAAGTCGTCTATTTAACGGTGGAGGGTGTCTCGATGCTCATGGTCACTGACCTTAGCAAGGTGATGGCTGCTGAAGCTGGGGTGACTGTGACGATTTTCTGAAATGAGACAACGATGCAGTCTGCTGCCTCGTGGACTCTTCCTCTCATTAACGGGCCTTCTCTAGCAGGTAACACTGTTTGACAGCATTTTACTCACAGAACTACTTTCAAAATGGGGAGGCAATCTCCAAACCCTGCTGCTGCTTTATCAACCTAGCGGATGTCACAGTTTAAATCCTTTGTGGTCATTTCAGAAATCTTCCAGCAGCTTCAGCAGCAGCAGGTTTCATCTGCAGAAACCACTCCTCATCCGCACAAGTTTCATCGCGAGGAGGCAGCAGCCCGCTCACATCTCAGGCTCCGTTTCCAACTCTCGCTCTGCTGCCATTTCCACCACATCTGCAGTTTCTTCCTCCACTGGAGTCTAGAACCCCTCAAAGGCATCCGTGAGGGGGTGGAGTCGACTTCTTCCAAGCTCCTGTGAAGGCTGATACTTTGAACTCTTCTCGTGAATCACAAGGGTGGAGTCGACCTCTTCCAAGCTCCTGTGAAGGCTGATACTTTGACCTCTTCTCGTGAATCACAAACATCCCATGGCATCTAGAAAGTGAAGTCTTTTCAGAGGTTTTCAATTTGCTCTGCCCAGATCCATCAGACGAAGCACCGAACATGCCAAATACAGCAGCTACAGCCTCACAAAACGCATCTCTTAAATGAGAAGACTCCCAAGTTGCAATTCCCCCCGTGGTCCATGAGCTGCAGAATGGCATGGTGGTGACAGGCATGAAACAGTGTGACTCCCGTTGTGCATCTCCAGCAGTAGGCAGCCGTCAGGCGCACTGTCAACCAGCAGTTGGATTTTGGAAGGCATCTTTTACTCTGGGCAACACAGTCTTGGGTTGTCTCAGTTGCTGTTTTTCAGCCGCTCAGTCGTGTCCGACCCTCTGTGACCCCATGGGCTGCTGCACGCCAGGCTTCCCTTTCCTTCACCATCTCTCGGAGCTTGCTCAAACTCATGTCCATTGAGTCAGCGATGCCATCCAACCGTCGCATCCTCTGTCGTCCTTTCTCCTCCTGCCTTCAATCTTTCCCAGCATCAGGGTCTTTTCTAATAAGTCAGCTCTTCGCATCAGGTGGCCAAACTACCATCTCCAATGCTGGGCTTAAAATATGCAGTAAACCGTGCTGTAAACGGCTGTGCTTTGGTGTTCCATTCACAGAGCACAGGCAGAGGAGATTCTCCCTGTTTCTTAAGGGCTCCAGGGTTTTCAGCATGATAAGCAGCACTGGCTTCCAATCCGAGTCACTGGCTGCACTGGCCCCCATCAAGAGAGTCAGTCTGTCTTTCGGCACTTTTGTAGCCAGGCTGTGAGAGTCCTAGGTGGCAGCTTCCTCCAGAAGAAGGCTGTTTCGTCTGTGCTGGAAATCCGCTGGGTCACTGTAGCCACCTCCCCTAGAGATCGGGGCTGGGTCTTCCGGGGAAGTTCTGCAGCTTCTCCATCAGCATGTACACTTCCATGTCACAGAGATGGCGTCCTCCCTTAAAACTCAGTTTCAGAAAATGAAGTTTTCCTCCCCCAGGTCAAAGCCAGCTGCCTTCCCTCTGCCTTCCCCCATTCCACGTGGAACCCAGTATCACCGGCTGTCTCCTCTGGATCCTGATCATGAACCTGCCTCCCTCCCCTGGCTCTGTACTCTTAATCCGCACTCAAACCTGCTTCTAAGACTGCATTCCCCTCTGGCTATCCTCTTTCTCCTCCCTTTCTCCTGCAAACTTTTCGAAAGTGTTCTGCACTTGCTATATCTATTTCCACACTTCCCATTCAGTCCTTAAAGTGAACTTATAGTCGCTCAGTCGTGTCCAACTCTGTGCAACCCCTGGACTATAGCCCTCCAGGCTCCTCTGTCCATGGGATTCTCCAGGCAGAATACTGGAGTGGGGAGCCATTCCCTTCTCCAGGGGATCTTCCTGACCCAGGAATCGAACCAGGGTCTGCCACACTGCAGGTAGATTCTTTACCGTCTGAGCCACCAGGGGAGCCCATTCACTCCTGAACCCACCACAGTCCAGCTTCTGGCCCACACATCCTGAGAGAACAGTTCTGGAAAAGAACGCCAGTGAGCTCTCGGACACACACGTTCAGTCCTTCTACGGTCATCACTGTGCCCGGTCATCACTGCGCTTGGCACCGTTGATCGCTCCGCCCCTTCCGGAAATGCCCGACTCCCTGTCTGCCAGTCCACATTCCTCCGGGTTCTCTCACCCCCTGCTCTCCACGTTTCCCCTCCTCCCCTTCAGGTAGGGATCTTGAGTCTCTCTCAGCCCATCTGCTCTCTCTGAGGGACCTCGTCTGCTTCGCGGTGGGCCCGGGCGATTCCCCCCACCTGGATACCCGCCACCACACCCCTCCCTCAAATTCTCCCCACCCCACATCATACACAAAGCAACTCTGCGTCAGCCCCGCAAAAGCTGATCCCACATTCTCCCTCACACCGGGCAGAGCCACGTCTGGTCAATCAGCCAGCCAGAAACCTGAGTTGCCTCCCCTTACCCACTCTGCCTAACAAACCATGCGTGCTGTGCCCGGTCATGCAGTCCTGTCCGACTCTGTGACCCCATGGACTGAAGCCCACCAGGCTCCTCTGTCCATGGGATTCTCCAGGCAGGAATACTGGAGTGGGTTGCCATGGCCTCCTCAAGGGGATCTTCCCAGCCTAGGGATCAAACCCAGGTCTCCTGCATTGCAGGTGGATTCTTTACCAGCTGAGCCACCAGGGAAGCCCAAGAATACTGAAAGGGGTAGCCGTTCCCTTCTCTAGGGGATCTTTCTGACCCAGGAATTGAACTGGGGTCGCCCGCATTTGCGTGTGGATTGTTTACCAGCTGAGCCACCAGGGAAACCCAACAGATCACTAGGTCCTGCCAAATACAGCTCACAAACCATCCTTCAATTAATACTCTCCCCAATGTATCCTCAGATATGATGGCCATACTGGCTTTCACAAAAAGTTCTTTCTGAGGGAAGGATTCTAACGCTACTTTTTGTCTAAATTTGAAAGCTACTGAAGTGAAAGAGAATGCTTTAGGGCTGGCCAGGTACACACGGATGGCTTGCTTCCCCTCACCACCCATGTGTCTTCGGCTGGCCCCCAGCTCCACTGAGCACACGGGTCAGTCCCCACTGCCCTCTCTGGACCTGCACCCGCTACTCCCAGAACACACGCCACGCACCACACCCCCACCTGATGATACTCCACTCATCCTTCAACGCCCCCTCCTCCAAGAAGCCAATACTGATCACGTCAGTCTAGGCCAGGTATCTGCAATACTTTCTGGGTCTCCTCAGCCATCTCACTACTGCATTACATTGCATTTATCTGTTTATATTTCCTGAGGGTGAATATCATGTCTTACTCATCTGGGCTCTCAAGGGCCTAAAACAGTACCTAAAAGTCAATAAAAGTTTCCTAAACTAGGCCAATTCAATTATTTTCTAACAGAGGCTACAAAAGTCAAGAACTTTGAAAATATGTTGTATGGTCTAATAAAGAGCAGATTTCCCAATCATATTAGACGGGAAGAAATTATTTCTTACCCAAAGAACTAACGTATTGATTTTTAGTCATGAATCTTTACACTTCTATCAAATTATTTCAAAATAACTTTGTTGTTGTTCAGTCACTCAGTTGCATCTGACTTTTTGCAACCTCATGGACTGTAGCCCGCCAGGCTTTTCTGTCCATGGGATTTCCCAGGCAAGAATACAGGAGTGAGTTGCCATTTCCTTCTCCAGGGGATCTTCCCAACCCAGGGATAGAACCTGGGTCTCTTGCATTGCAGGCAGACTCTTTAACAATGAGCCATGAGGGAAGCCCAAATAGAAAGCATGTGTCCTTTAAATTCAAAACCACATTGTTATCTTATCAGTATGATCCAGAAAAAATATATTCACATATATGCTTCATCTAGTTCAAATAATACACAGGTAAGATTTTAAATGTTTAATATGATTTGTCTTTAACTAATTCATTTCACTGAATTTTATACTTAACATCAAGAATATAGAGACTGAAGGGGATTCTGGGAAGATCACAGCAGTGACGCCAGCATAGTTACTGGGTTTTTCCAAACCCCCCATAAAAACGGACAGAGCAACTAGAGGGCAAAACTGAAACTTACTGAGAACATTTTCAACAGAACTACGTGATGAAGTACACCCATAAATTCCAAAATTCAAGTGGATGGGAAAGGCCACCAACAGCAACAAAGTCCACCTGGCATCAGGCATGCTGTAGCAAGGAGGGAATATGGAAGCAGGAATGTATTTATTTGAGAGCTCTGCCATGAAAACTCTGTAAGAGCCCACAGATATTCATCTGAAAAATAAATCTGGAAAGAGCAGATGGACCTGGGAGGGCCTCACCTACCTCAACAGCAAGTGAACACGAGAGTCCACAGTTGTGAGAAATGTGAGGCTGGTACATCAGAGTCCCAAGGCCCTTAGAAGACTGGTGCCTCAGGGCTCCCTTCTAGGAAAGGATGCCCCAGTAATGAGAAAGTGCTAAGAACGTAATCAAAATGGACAGGTAATTAAAAAGAAAAAAGTAAGGCGAAGAACAGTGCTGGAAACGGTCAGAAAGCAAGTCACCATCTTACTGAACCATTTGAAACAACAGAAGGAGTCCTGTGAAGCTAAAAATGCTGCCTGAATTAATCATTAAAAAAAAATCCAGGAAAAATTATCCCACAAAGTAATATTCCAAAAAGTACTGAGGTCAAATTACTGCAGGCCAAGAGAGAATAAGATCAGGACTTCCCCGGTGAGCCAGTGGCTAGAGTCCCTGCTACCACTGCAGGGGGCACGGGTTTGATCCCTGGCCAGGGAGCTAAGATCATACATGCCACATGGCATGGCCAAAAAAAATAAAATAGGGCTACTAGTAGAGAGAAAGAGACAGTAAGTGCAAGAAAACAGACACATTTAAGAGGCAGACTGAAATGAATATGCCATTTCAAAACAAGCTAGAGAACATTTTTAAAATGATACTCACTATGAAAGAACACCACAAATAAGAGTTAGAAAAATCAGAAATGAAACGACTGAACTCAAGAAAGAATTAAAAATAAAACATCACTTTGACAAAGAAATCTAAACAGAAAGAAACACGAGAATAAATAAACACAACTGATCATGCCTGAGAGAAGCAAACGGTGGAAAGTAAAAACACATTAAGAATCAAAAGAAAAGGGTTCTCCTTTGTGGGAGGTAAGCTTTTGGTCGGCACACCTACTAGGAGATGTGGGGTGGGAAGGAAATTGTCTACATAAAGGGGGAACAGAACAAATCAATACATTGAAAATACTGGGTGAGGTTTCTCAAGAGTTATAATATGCCAAGAGGGGAGCCTAGAACACACACTGTGGTATCTGCTTAGAACTGGAGGTAATGGGGTCAGTCCAAGGTATTTCATATATTTAGGAAGACAGAAATACTTAATACATTTGTTTGAGTCACTGTATATGCCTTGTAAACATACTGTCCAGCTCTGTCTTCTGAGAGGGACTGGATGCAACGTCATCGCAGGAGCCAGGAGCGCACAAAGCATCCAGATTCGGTTTCTAACTACTACCCTCCATTAAGGGGAATCACTGGTCACACAGGCACTTAATAAATCCTTCTTCTCCTACAGTGAGACATTCACTCCTTGTTTCCTTAAGGTTCAGCTGCTTAGCTAGGTCTCCCTAACTTTATTTATTAACAATTAGACAGTAATTAGTATAATATAAAAATTTTATCTTAATAACCACTTAGAAGAGCTCAAAGCTGAACTCATATATAAGTATATAATAAATATACAATTAACATATTCATATTTTCTTTTAAGATATTCATTAAAGTTTGGGGACAGAATGTTAAGCAAGTTTAATTGATTCTCCAAAGGTCAGACATATCATAAGAATTTTTCTAAGGCTGAAAACACTTCACCAGAAAGGCCTGGTATCTGTACATAACGTCATTTGACTTGTCCCTGTCTGTACTGGACAAGTGCCCTTTCACAATGAATCATAAAGTCAATTCGATCGGTACAATTTTTTTTTTTTTACAGAATGAATTCTGCAAGCAAAAGACACAGAGTATGTTCTCAGTAGGTTATATTTGACTTCTAAATCCCATTCTATCACCTAGTTACCCAGAATACAAAGCTACTGACCTTTGCAAATATAGCCCATTCATTTTTTCAGGGTTTTGACTAATTAGACAACAGAGAGAGAAATGCAAGGTAAAAGATAAATCATTCTGGCCACTTTTCAATTTCTTCAACTTCATTCTTTTTCAACATAAATAGGGTGATTCTGATTGATACAATGCCTAAGATGTGAAAATTGAAAGTGAAGTCGCTCAGTTGTGTCTGACTCTTTGCAACCCCACAGGCTGTAGCCTACATTGCTCCTCCTCCATCCATGAGATTTTTCCAGCCAAGAGTACTGGAGTGGGTTGCCATTTCCTTCTCCAGCCTAAGAAAGAAGGAGGCCCAATAAAAAGTCACACAGAGTAGGCCTGTGAAATGAATTCCATAGCCGCGAGGCTTCTAGCTTCACTGATAAAATCCCACTGGCCCAAGGCATCCGTCAAGATCGCCTCACCAAGAACCAGTGTCTGACAAATGCTTTATGGGAAAACTTGTCAAAAGATCACCAGATATGCCCAGACATGCTTCTTGACATATTCATTTACGCATTCCTCAAATATCACTACATGCCAGTTACGACCCTCCTATTTATTTATATCATACAAGTCCTCTAACTCCTAACCCAGCAGAGCACCTGTTCTGAGCGGAATGACGGATTAACAAAAAAGATGACTCTACCTTCAAGGGATTATTACCATTTCCCTCTTTTTTTCTTGTTTATAACAAATATGACTCTTCTTCCACTGAAACTGCTGCTGCTGAAAATAACCTGTTATACTCACCTCCCTCTTTCATTATCACAGATTGTAAGGGAAGAGTTTTTAATAAGGGTGAACCCTCCTATTCTGTTCTCAGCAGCATGTCCTCCTCCACAGCCCCACCGATAGCTCCCTCCACCAGCAAAAGGGTCAGTGAGCTCCCAGAGCGTAAACTCTGCTCTTAACCCTGCAACCGGCAATGAAGCGAACTCTGCTCTCTTCTTTTCCTCTAACAGTAAACTCTTTCACGCAGTGTACCGCCACTGCATCTCACGGTCGTTCCTAGCTCACTGCATCCTGCCTTCTGACCCAATTATTTCTACCAAAACAGCTATTAATGATGAGCAATGACTTTATTATTTATTAACTCCATATGTTCTTTTTATTTCCCAGTCTTGGTGTTATTTCATTTCTCTAATATACTGTCAACCTTTACTTCCTTTATAAGAATTTGCTTTCAATTACATGTGTAACCTAGATCACTGGAGGTTACTTGTCCAAGGTCACCAGCAGGCAGGAAGTTACAGACATGCAGCTGGAACACAGATACATCGTCATCAGAACTTGGCCTCTAAACCACTCCTCTGTTCTGCTTTTCAAAAATGAAGCAAAGGTCATTCAACGGGGGAACTATATCCACAACCTTGATAAAATAATGCCATCTTCAGATGCAAGGGTCAACAAACTATGACTCAGGGCCAAATTCAGCCCGTTGTCTATTTTTGTTAATAAAATTTTATTGGGAGCTGGTCACATTCATCCATTTACACAGGGTCTATACCTCTTGGGGTTTCCCTGGTGGCCAAGATAGTAAAGGATCTGCCTGCAGTACAGGGGACTCAGGTTCGATTCCTGAGTCAAGAAGACCCCGGGAGATGGGAATGGTTACCCACCCCAGTATTCTTGTCTGGAGAATCCCATGGACAGAGGAGCCTGGTGGGCTACAGTTCATAGGGTCTCAAAGAGTCATACACAGCTGAGCGACTAAGCAGGCACGCACACGCATAGCTCCTTTAATACCACTGTCATGGCAGAGCTGAATCACTGTGACACAAGTGATAGGAACCACAAAGCCCAATTTTTTTTTCACTATATAACCCTTTACAGAAAAAAAATTTTGCCAATCTATGTTCTATCCAAATGTCCTTTAGGTTCATCATTTGAAAATTTGAGGATAATAACTAAAGCATCAGGCTCTTTTCTAAGGGCTCAGTTCTTCACATCAGGTGGCCAAAGTACTGGAGTTTCAGCTTCAGCATCAGTCCTTCCAATGAATATTCAGGACTGATTTCCTTTAGGATGGACAGGTTGGATCTCCTTGCAGTCCAAAGGACTCTCAAGAGTCTTCTCCAACACCACAGTTTGAAAGCATCAATTCTTCGGTGCTCAGCTTTCTTTATAGTCCAACTCTCACATCCAAACACGACTATGGGAAAAACCACAGCTTTGACTAGACAGACCTTTGTTGGTAAAGTAATATCTCTGCTTTTTAATGTGCTGTCTACGTTGATCATAGCTTTTCTTACAAGGAGCAAGCGTCTGTTAATTTCATGGCTGCCTTCACCATCTGCAGTGATTTTGGAACCCCCAAAATAAAGTATCTCACTGTTTCCATTGTTTCCCCATCTATTTGTCATGAAGTGATGGGACCTGATGCCATGATCTTACTTCTCTGAATGTTGAGTTTTAAGACAACTTTTTCACTCTCCTCTTTCACTTTCATCAAGAGGCTCTTTAGTTCTTCTTCACTTTCTGCCATAAAGGTGGTGTCATCTGCGTATCTAACGTTAGTGATATTTCTCCCAGAAATCTTGATTCCAGCTTGTACTTCATCCAGCCGAGCGTTTCTCATGATGTACTCCACATATAAGTTAAACAAGCACGGTGACAATATACAGCCTTGACATATTCCTTTTCCTCTTTGGAACCAGTCTGTTGTTCCATGTCCAGTTCTGACTGTTGCTTCCTGACCTGCATACAGATTTCTCAAGAGGCAGGTCAGGTGGTCTGGTATTCCCATTTCTTTCAGAATTTTCCACAGTTTATTGTGATCCACACAGTCAAAGGCGTTGGCATAGTCAATAAAACAGAAAGAGATGTTTTTCTGGAACTCTCTTGCTTTTTCCATGATCCAGCAGCTGGATGTTGGCAATTTGATCTCTGGTTCCTCTGCCTTTTCTAAAACCAGCTTGAACATCTGGAAGATCACAGTTCACATATTGTTGAAGCCTGACTTGGAGAATTTTGAGCATTACTTTGCTAGTGTGTGGAATGAGTACAATCATGCGATAATCTGAACATTCTTTGGCATTGCCTTTCTTAGAAATTGGAATGAAAACTGACCTTTTCCAGTTCTGTGGCCACTGCTGAGTTTTCCAAACTTGCTGGTATATTGAGTGCAGCACTTTCACATCACTATCTTTTAGGATTTGAAACAGCTCCACTGGAATTCCATCACCTCCACTAGCTTTGTTCATAGTGATGTTTCCTAAGGCCCAGCTGACTTCGCATTCCAGGATGTCTGGCTCTAGGTGAATGATCACACCATCGTGATTATCTGGGTCATGAAGATCTTTTTGTACAGTTCTGTGTATTCTTGCCACCTCTTCTTAATATCTGCTGCTTCTGGTAGTTCCATACCATTTCTGTCCTTTATTGTGCCCATCTTTGCCTGAAACGTTCCTTGGTATCTCTGATTTTCTTGAAGAGATCTCTAGTGTTTCACATTCTGTTCTCTTTCTCTATTTCTTTGCATTGATTGCTGAGGAAGGCTTTCTTATCTCTCCTTGCTATTCTTTGGAACTCTGCATTCAGATGGGTATATCTTTCCTTTTCTCCTTTGCTTTTGGCTTCCTTTCTTTTCTCAGCTATTTGTAAGGCTTCCTCAGACAGCCATTCTGCCTTTTGCATTTCTTTTCCCTGAGGATGGTCTTGATCCCTGTCACCTGTACAATGTCACGAACCTCCATCCATATTTCATCAGGCACTCTGTCTATCAGATATAGTCCCTTGAAATCTATTTATTACTTCTGCTGGTAAGTACTTCCACTCCTAAGGGATTTGATTTAGGTCATACCTGAATGGTCTGGTGGTTTTCCCTACTTTCTTCAATTTAAGTCTGAATTTGGCAATAAGATCATGATCTAAGCTACAGTCAGCTCCCAGTCTTGCTTTTGCTGACTGTATAGAGCTTCTCCATCTTTGGTTGCAAAGAATACAATCAATCTGATTTCAGTATTGACCATTTGGTGATGTCCATGTGTAGAGTCGTCTCTTGTGTTGTTGGAAGAGGGTGTTTACTATGACCAGGTCATTCTCTTGGCAAAACTCTATTAGCCTTTGCCCTGCTTCATTTTGTACTCCAAGGCCAAATTTGCCTGTTACTCCAGGTGTTTCTTGACTTCTTACTTTTGCATTTCAGTCTCCTATAATGAAGAGGACATCTTTTTTGGGTGCTAGTTCTAGAAGGTCTTGTAGGTCTTCATAGAACCATTCAACTTCAGCTTCTTCAGCATTACTGGTACGGGAATTGACCTGGATTACTGTGATATTGAATAGTTTGCCTTGGAAACGAACAGAGATCATTCTGTAATTTTTGAGATTGCATCCAAGTACTGCATTCAATACAGTAATAAAGGATAATTCTACTTATCACCGTATTGCTCTTCCAGTGAAAGAAGGAAAAAAAAATCACAGGACAGTAAATTCTCTATCTTTGCTTGTAAAGCTGTATATGTCAGGCAAAATTAACCTAATTAACAATAAAAATATTTGTTACTTTCAAATAGCCCAATTGCCAGCACTAACCAAAAGAAAACTGGGTACCTTCTATACAGTATTCCCATTGAGGTTTTGCTTTCCATTGAGACCTATGATATAAAAAAAAGAAAGATCCAATTTCCTAGAGTAAGTCATGTACCACTGAGCGGTTCTTGGTTACATTTCGGTTATTTTTTTTTCTTAACTTTGGGTGGGCTCTATTTCTCCGGAGGTTTGAAAGCCATCCAGGAAATGGCTCTTCAAATATTCCCCTCAGGAGAAGCCTCTAAGTCAACATGAGAAAATAGTTAGAGAAATCCCTAATGGTCCGGCCAACAGACATTTCTCATCAAGTGATTCTCCTCCTGCAGCCTTGGCTTCCTAAGCCTTTCCGCCCTTCTAAAATTGTTTCCCTTGTAGGCCAGGCAACAATTACCACTGCTACAAGGCTGAGGAGGCTCACGCGCAATATATTTTACAATACGTAAGTGTAGTGTCTCTGATATCTGGTGCTTTTATCACTAATTGCCCTATAAAATGCGCTATTAAAACAGGGACAAACAAGACTGTAAAAAATCACATAATGGACCAGGACCACTTACAAAAGCCATTCATAAATGTTACTGTGCCACTTACTCCCTTCAACTTTCTAGTCATGTCATTATTTTCCCAAAGGTTTACTTCTAGGGGTTATCAACAAGGAAAAGAATGTATTTGGGAATTACCAAACTTACACACTTGCCATTGAATGTATTGTTTTATAAGTTTGCTTAATTTCAGAATTATACAGAACATCAGACAATGTGCCGTGAACACTGAATTCCTAGGGAATACCCATCCACATGATCTCCTGAAATAAATTATAGGCATGGCAAGTGCATTTCAGCCTGTTTTCTATTCTACAGAGCATGGGACAGAAAGCATGGAAAAAAAAAAATCACAGAAGGATTTCACAATCCTTTTGAAATTTTATATGTTTCTAATCTATGAAACATACAGTATAACAAAGCCAATAAAACATTAATATCTTGAGGAATGACAGAATGATCAACTATTTCTGCCAATTAGAGATATGGGTCAGTGGAGCTGCCTGTAGTAAATATTTCCTGTGTCATTAGCACTCACTAATTCATGGGCAAATTTTCAAATTTGTACCCAATCCTTTCAACCCCTTTGCTTTTTATGCACACATCTAATCATTTAAAGTGTCTTCCCTGGTGGCTCAGATGGTAAAGCGTCTGCCTGCAATGCAGGAGACCTGGGTTTGATCCCTGGGTTGGGAAGATCTCCTGGAGAAGGCAATGGCACCTCACTCCAGTACTCTTGCCTGGAAAATCCCACAGATGGAGAAGCCTGGTAGGCTACAGTCCATGGGGTCGCCAAAGAGTCGGACATGACTGAGCGACTTCACTTTCACTTTCAATCGTTTAAAAAGTAGGAATCAGGAATAAAAGAGAATGAAAATAAAAGTATTTGGTGACTCATTCATAATTCTATTGAATTCTTAGATGCAACTAGGAATTTTAAGTGTGATTCAGATGAAACACTGGGATGGTCTCCAGGCTTCATTTATCCACTTACCAGAGACAAACTGTTCTAATAAAACCCAGACCCAAAGACCACAAAGGAGAGAGCGGCTGGTGTCCAAAAACTAATGCTAAGGAGCCAGTTAATGAACTCGAGTTGACTCTTCTTCTTTTAGTAAGACAATTTTCCGCTACCTACAGAAGTAACTGGTGGCTTGCTTTTAAGTATCAGGAAGGAAAGTGTGGCTGAGTTTGGGTCTCGCAGAAAATGCCGGCACTTGCGCAATCTCACCATACCTACTGCTGCAAGTTTTATCAAATCTTGTAAATGGCCTACCATTGGTAAAATCGGAGCCTATTTTTAAAACAACTGATAAGCCACAATTGTTCCTAAGTTGTTACTTTGTTCTCCTGAAGATATCACTAGTGCTAAACCTTCCAACAGGAAGACTCTCAGAAAGTTAAGAAGATGGATTATACACAAACTGTTCATTCTAATTTCAGAAACAGTCTGTAGGAATCATTTTAAAATAGTTTGAATGGTAAGAACAAGTTACTTTTTCAAAATGCCAAACACTTGGAACACTCCAAAACTGTGCTGGATAAACCTGCTTAAAAACAGAAGCTCAGTATTCACCAGCATCATCGCCCAAACGCTTCCCTAAGATGTGTCAAAGCTGTGTCGTTAAATGAAGCTGAGTGGGGACACGTGAGCCTACGTATAAAACTTACTTTGTCAGACGCCTCGGAAGCCAAGAGGTTAGTGGCGAGAGTCTGCAGCTTGTGCTGGGCCATGTTCTTCAGGGCGGCGAGGCTGCGGCGCGTCATGGCCTGTTTGAGGTTGACCGCCGGGTGGCCCAGCGAGTCGACAGCGGCGGGGCGGCTTCATCACAGGCGTTGAGGATCTCCACAGCCGCGATGCCCATCACGCAGCGGTCCAGCGCTCCTGGGAGACACGCACATGCAGTCACTACACGACTCTGGGCGGCTCAAGCCCATTGTTCAAAAGGAAAAAGGCACGGACTTCTTTTAATGTAGGGATATGTTTTATCAGTGCCTGCCAGAAACATTTTCTTGTCCTTCCTTCCTCTAATGATCTCCCATGTAGCATCACCTGCCTCCTTTCCTCTCCCTTAAATCCCTATAGAAGAAAAACTCAGTAAACTTGAAAATGCAGAATAGAAATTATAAAATTAAACACAGGAAAAATAATAGCCAATCCTCAAGCTCTGGGCAATTCCAAGTATCCTGATAGGCACATATCAGAGTCTCCAAATAGAGAAAAGAGAGGGGAAGGTCAAAAACATATTTGAATAAATAATGGCCAAAACCTACCAACTTTGCTGAGAACTATATACCCACAGATTCAAGTACAACAAACCCTCGGCACAAGAAATACATAGAAAACTACAACTAAACAGCTCAAAATCAGTAATAAAGAGAAAATTTTCTAAGAAGTCACAAAAAAATAAATATAGCATATACATAGAAGAACAAAGATAAGGGTTATAGCAGATTTTTCACTGGAAATAATACAAGCAAGATAGTGGAATACTGAAAAGAATAAATAAAAAACTGTCAACATAGAGTTCTATACCCAGAAAGAAACAGCTTCAAAATGACGGTGAAATAAAGTTTTTCAGATATACAGAAGATGAAAGAATCACTCATAGACCTGTACCACAAGAAAAATATCAGGCAAAGGAAACGGCTGGACACGCCTGAGCAACTTCCACTTTTACTATTCCTTAAAAGATAATATAGTGCTTAAATAACCAGATAGAAAGAAATGATGTTCCAAATGAATGAAAATCATGAGCAACAATATGCATGATATAAAAGACAAGAAGTAGTACACAGTGACCTGGTTATTCTTGGTCAGAACTGTTCTTCATGCGGAGCAACCAGTCTGTATGAAAGAGCAGCAGGAGATAAAGGCAGAAGCGTGCCACGCGGTGGAGGGTCTTGCCTTAAAGGATACGTCACCTAAAACTGTTTATGTTTTTGCCTTTAAGACAGTGGCATGAATCAAGTGTGGTTGTTATTGTTTTATTTCCTATAATTAATTTGCTAGGAGAGGACAGGATGGACTAGAAGGTAGAAACAGAAGACAGAGAAACCAATAAAGATAGCATTAAGGTGAAAGCGAAAGCTGCTCAGTTGCATTCGACTCTTTGTGACCCCATGGACTATGTATGCAGCCCATGGAATCCCCCAGGCCAGAATCGAACCCAGGCCTCCCGCATTGCAGGTGGGTTCTTCACCAGCTGAGCCACAAGGGAAGCACAAGAATACTGAAGTGGGTAGCCTATCCTTTCTCCAGGGGATCTTCCCGACCCAGGAATCGAACTGGGGTCTCAATAATGCAGGCAGATTCTTCACCAACTGAACTATCATGGGAGCCAAAGATAGCATGGCGTTAAAAAATATAGCCTGATATAAAAATAGTACACTATAAAGAAAAAAGGGAGGTGACGGCTACCTAATGGGAAGGACTTCGTGATTACACAGAAGACTCACAGGGAGGAAGGTTGAAAAGAGTCATATTTTCACTCTAATAACCTCTTCCTTCAAAATTTCAGACTGAATCCAAAAGGGAAATAAGAAACTTCACTCGACTAGAAAAGTACTATTTTTTTCTTAACCATTTCATCCTGTGTGTCTCTGCCTTTCCTATCTTACAGTGGTTGTTTGTTTGTTTGTTTTGAATTTTCGGCCATGTCACGCAGGATGTGGGATCTTATAATAGTTCCGTTCTTTGACCAGGGGTCAAACCCATGCCCCCTACATTGGGAGTTCGAATTCTTAACTACTGGGCTGTCAGGGAAATCCTTATCTTATTTTTTGAAATAGAATGAAAACAAAAATATAGAAGATACAGAAAAGTCAATGATACTACTATGTCATATCCTGTGAAACAGAAACATAAAATCAAATCTCTATTGTATCATATCCTGCAGGCAAAAGGTCAACTATGTGAAGAAAATACTCGGAGAAGGCAATGGCACCCCACTCTAGTACTCTTGCCTGAAGAATCCCATGGACGCAGGAGCCTGGTGGGCTGCAGTCCATGGGGTCACTAAGAGTCGGACACGACTGAGCGACTTCCCTTTTACTTTTCACTTTCATGCATTGGAGAAGGAAATGGCAGCCCACTCCAGTGTTCTTGTCTGGAGAATCCCAGGGACGGGGGAGCCTGGTGGGCTGCCATCTATGGGGTCGCACAGAGTCAGACACGACTGAAGTGACTTAGCAGCAGCAGCAGCAGCAGCAAACTCTACTAATAACAAAAGATAGGACTGAAGTACCACTTCCTGATTCTCTTTGGTAATTTTAATAACAAAGCAAAACTATCAATTTAAATAAATCAAAATAAATATTTTTGGATATCCATGCTTTATATATGTTGTGCCAGTAGACATATTAATTCATATTCTGTTATATTTTATTGGATACTTAAGTTTAAAAAAAATGATTCAAACACATATTTCATGAAGTTATTGCAAAAACAGGAACTTGAAGGGACAGAAATAAACAAAAAGAAAAAAGGTAACAGAACAAAGTAAACTGGTAAGACTTCACACACTAATTTCTAGTATTTGGCAATCACTGCTAGTGTTCGCAACTGTACAAGAACAATTGACAACTGTCCCTCCAGGAACAGGTATATGATGAATCACTTTCATTACGAAGCAAAAATGATGAAAGTGCGGATGGCAATGGAGTTAAGACTGGGAAATGGTCAGCTAAGAACACCTTGCAGCACCAGCCACTACCTGAAGCATGCCACTATCTCCCAACAGACAGGGTCCTGACCTTGTCAGAGGCCCGTGGGAACACCGCCACACGCTCACTGGGAACATCAGATGTGCAGAATAAGAGACCAGATCCCTACAGAATGCTCCATGAAGCAGCAGCCACCATCTAGGTCGGTGACTCACCTTTTTAAATAAGTTCGTAAGGAGGAGTCAAGATGTTGAGCTGGCCAAATCTTCTTGCTGGTTGTGATACCAACTTTCTAACTACTTAGAGTTGTGAAGGAATAATCATTTCCATGGCTTCTAGTGGGTAGCCATTCCCTTCTATGGGGGATCTTTCCAACCCAGGGATTGAACCCAGGTCTCTGGCATTGCAGGCAGAGTCTGAGCCACCAGGGAAACCCCCCGATTAAGCACTATTGCATATAACTAACGGAGAAGGAATGACACCCCACTCCAGTACTCCCGCCTGGAAAATCCCATGAGCGGAGGAGCCTGGTGGGCTGCAGTCCATGGGGTCGCGAAGAGTCAGACAAGACTGAGCAACTTCACTTTCACTTTTCACTTTCATGCAGTGGAGAAGGAAATGGCAACCCACTCCAGTGTTCTTGCCTGGAGAATCCCAGGGATGGGGGAGCCTGGTGGGCTGCCGTCTATGGGGTCGCACAGAGTCAGACACGACTGAAGCGACTTAGCAGCAGCAGCAGCATATAATTAAGAGGATAAATAAAAGAACAAAAGATTTTGGACCTCTATCTCTCTAAGTTTTGTGTTACTAGCTTTAACTTCATTTCATAAGGAAATGAACACTGAAAATAAAAACTACCCATTTGAAGAGAAAAATAACCAAAATGCTCCATGAAATTATAAAGTTAAGACATTTTTAAGTGCTGTTAAGCTAGAAGCATCAGTGTAATTCAAAATGGCAAACAGAAAATTGCACAAAATGCCAGAGTAGTTTTCACGTAATATGATTTCATCTGTAAAAGTACATTCCCAAAACATGAAGTGGAGGCTACAAGTATCTCCTCAGAGTTTAAACACATTTCATACATCAAGCCTGGGCCAAATCTGATTTATTTTTGCTTCATTTTTTATTTATTTAATTAATAAATAATGTCAGTACCTCCAGGATGTGCCTTCCCTGGCTCCCCAGGGACCTTTATATCACTAGCTAAAACCTGAACAGCAAAGAGGGAAAAGGAGCGTACACCCCTATTATGGTTGAAGTCCAAAATTTATTCTGCTTCCTTAGCTTTATCTTGATTTAAGAACGCCACATTGACTGACTGTTTATCAAAATCCTCCTGAAGGTCAGAAGATAATTGGTCAACTGCAATATTATGTACTGGGCTTAATTATAGTAAACCGGTTATAAAAATAACCTCCTCAGTACACACACAGTCAGGAGCCATTTGTCATTCCTACTAGAGAAACTACTGGAAAAGTAATTTTGTCTTCCAGTAAGGCCTCATTTGTAAAGACTTTCATATTCTTTGTAAATATCCTTCAAGTATCTGAAGTATGCAAGTATCATATATTTCAGCATCTAAGAAATTCAGAAAAATTATATTCTTTATCATATTAATGTTTAAAGTTCTAGACAAGTTTAACATACTCTTGTATTTATAATATATCAACTGTTTATATATGCAGTACTTTAAAATAATGTTTTATAAGTATTGGCACTATAACTTTCTTTAATATTAATTCTCAAAAAAATAATTTCTAAATAAAGGTAAGATCATATCCCCAAGGCCGATAAAGTAACAAGTTAGGCATGTTTGTTAAGTAACAATAATAGGAAATATACATGTATGCAAGTACACACACAAAATACACAAACGTAATGGATGCACACTTACAGCTACTGCTTACCAGGTAGATATCATGTCATTTCATTCTCTCAGGAATACTATAAAACGGGAACTATTCTTGCCTTCATTTCACAGATGAGTAAACTGAGAGACTTGCCATGGATCACAGTGCTACCAAATGGCTGATCTTAAATTCACGCCAAGGAGTCTGACTCCAGCGAAAAAGTAAAAATGTTAGTTGTTCAGTCATGTCTGACTCTTTGGGACCCCATGGACTGTAGCTTGCCAGGCTTCTCAGTCCATAGGATTCTCCAGCCAAGAATACTGGAGTGGGTAGTTTTTCTGTACTCCAGGCAATTTTCCCAACTCAGGGATCAAACCTGGGTCTCCTGCATTGCAGGCAGATTCTTTACTGTCTGAGCCACCAGGGAATCCCAGAGCCCAAGACAAACTCTGCATATAGTTAACCTTAAACAACACAGGTTTGAACTTTGCAGATCCACACGCACATGGGTTTTTTTTCTCGGTAATGAGCACTACAGTACTACATAATCCTTGGTCATCTGAATCCAAGAATGGAGAACCACGGATCTGAAGAGAACACGGCAACGGAGGGCCAACTTTAAGCTATATGCAGATTTCCAGCTATGAAGAAGGTGGGGTCCTCGAGCCCCACGCTGGTCAAGGGTCAACTGCATCTGGTTTGTAGCATGGGCCAAATCAGCAAATAGCAGACAGTGCTGCTCAGCACACAGGGTGCAACAGAAAGGAACACAAACGGGATACAAAATCACATTCGTGATATGACAGCAGATCTGCTGTTTAAAATGCAGAAATGAGACTAGAGAGAAACGTGTCCACATTCCCCACCGAACAACGGTGAATCTGAGTCCATCTTTCTTTTCTAATGCCTTTGTACTCTCTCTTGAGCTTCCCTGTGGCTCAGCTGGTAAAGAATCTGCCTGCAATGCGGGAGACCTGGGTTTGATCCCGGGTCAGGCAGATCCCCTGGAGAAGGGAAAGGCTACCCACTCCAGTATTCTGGCGAAGAGTCAGACATGACTGAGGGGCTTTCACTTTGGGCTCTCAAAATCTGAAAAACTAAGAACCTGTTTTACAATCAGGCCAAAAAAAAAAAAAAAGTTAAATGCCAAAGTAAAGAAGTCTGACACTCTTCAAGAATACTTCCTCTTGTCAAAATTGCTTGTGTACTATCAGAGAGCACCAGGACTGCAAACGAAGGATAGGTGAAGATTATGGCTACTTGCTCCCAAAAGACCCGTGAGCTCTCCCTCTCATACCACTGTCCAAGCTAGAAATATATGCACAGTCCGATTTCAAACAGGAATATTTAAGAAAACAAAAAAAGTTTCAGAGAGAAAAAGAAAAAAACAGTAGAAATATTACATACAACATACATTCTTTAGGAACATAAAGAAAGGTTTAACTCACTGATCGGTGACTTAGGATAGTAAAAGTAGAATAAAGTATGTTTTTAAAAGCCCAAACTAATAAACATGTAGTTACATACTTAAAAACTTCCAAGGAAAAACCTAAGTTTCTGTATGTAAACTTTATATGTCAGGGCCTAGATTTTTAAGCTAAACATTATCTGCAGCATGTTATGCCACATACGTAAAATGTCTGAACCCTGAAACTTTACATGTTCTCTCAAGAACTGAACTTCAAACTTTCCATTATCTCCTCCAATTAAAGGCCCTGTATTATTTTTTCTGCCGTTCAAATGAAAGAGATTTCTATCTTTTTCCACTGTTTCAGAACTAGGGGCAAAAGTGATTCTTTAATCTTACAATTTGCTCAAGAATTATATAGAAATCACTTAGCTGTCTGGTGTCTGATGTTTGCTAAGTTAAATATTGTCATCAACCACATTTCTCTAAAGATGAGTGAACTGCTCTACAAGTATCTGAGTGAGTACAAGAAATATTTTAGAGGACATCTAAATATTTCTTTGTTGATAGTTTTAAGAACCCTTAGAAAAAGCAGTGATGAGAAACACACATAGCAACCTTTTGACATTTCAGGGGTTTTTCTGCATCCAAAAGATTTTCATTTCTAGGAAGCTGAATATACTCATTTAATTTTCTAGTCTCATCTGTTCTTACCAGTATCCATTTGCCAGACATACACGGAGCCGTCTGAGCATCCCACTACTAGGTAATCGTCAGAAGGCCTCCACTTGATTACTTGAATGGGGAAAAGATGACGAGACGCCAGCATAATGCATTTTTTCTCTCGCAAACTTAGAAGTCCGACTGAGTGGTCACTGGCTACAGAACAGATGCAGTGTTGCACTCTTGCCTGAAAGGAAAAACAAATCTCAGTCACACCTAGATTAAATTCAGAATAACATGGATCTGGTCCTCAGTGAAATCAAAATTAGTTACACATTCACTGCTGTCGAAAACACGAACCACACCACCAGGACGCTTCGAAAATTTTCTTCTTTTATGTTACACCCAAAATGCCCAGTGCAATCATCACAACACTTTGAAAAAGACTACATTAAAACTAGTTTTGAAAAGGAAAAGATACCTAGAGAAAGCTGCTGTTCAAATCTGAAGATGACCTTACTAAAATGATTGCTATATATGAACAGACAGACCTGGAAAGAAATGGACCTGTATGACGTGTGCTCTTTCCCCGCCTGAATCTCCCTTTGCGAGCAGCTGGAGCTGTGGCCTGCGGCGCTTCTGTCGGTGACTCTGCCTTTTAGACTCATGCTCTTCCCTGCTCGTTTGCTCAGAAACAATACCCTCACGGTCCCTCTGCCACAATCATCCCTGAAGAGCCGCCAATCGTCTGCATTATCTGTAGGTGTGCTCACAGCTTCTGCCTAGAACCTCGGCAGGCACACGGCCTCCACTAACACACAGAAGCTTGGCAGACAGTCTGCTCTGTATTTCCTGCTCATCCCGGCTTTGTGCCCTTCCATCCCTTTTAAGAACAAGATGGAATATAACATAAACAATCAAAGACGGTAAACATTTTCAGTAGCTACCGAGAACTGAATCCACAATGGAGAAAATTAAAAATTAGTCTTTATATGTCTGAAAGACCACGTACAAGCAACTTAAAACTTTGTACTGAATTATTAGATTATGCTTCTGGTTCACATCAAGGTGAACCCATATGAAAATAGCCATCTGAAACTCATTATTGTGGCTATTTATTGAGAAGGAGATCTAAGGCACTATATATTAAGACATATGATCCCTTCTTTAGGCTTCCCTTGTGGCTCAGCTGGTAAAGAATCCACCTGCAATGCAGGTGAGACCTGGGTTCGAACCCTGGGTTGGGAAGATCTCCTGGAGAAGGGAAAGGCTACCTACTCCAGTATTCTGGCCTGGAGAATTCCACAGACTGTATAGTCCACGGGGTCGCAAAGAGTAGGACACGACTGAGCCACTTTCACTTTCAACTTCATCCCTTCTGTGGGATCCAGAGGAGAAATTTCTCAAAGCCCACTCTGCTGCGCTTTGCCTGAGCAGACTTTTTTGGCTAAAGAACAGTATCTCCCTCATCGGGAAATGTTGGCATGTTATCAGATGAGAAAAAGCAGGAGGCAGGGACAGGGGCAGGGGGTGACCAGACGTGCATGGGAAACACAAGTTACAGCTGTTTTTATCCACAGACCTTCTAAGAACCTCTAACCTGTAACATGAGTATAACTGTATCTACAGAGGGCCTGCAAATAGCTACATTCATTTGACCATCATAATCTCAGAAGATGCAGTGTTTAAGAAGCACACTTTGGGGAAGGCTGCTGCGACTGATTCCTTCGATGTTTTAGCTACTAAGAAACACAGGACTGAATTTTCTACCCATAACAGAGGCGGGTGTGGGCACAGATTTCTGAATGTGGACTCTTAGTGGTCTCATCTAGTTTCTCTCTTATTTTCTCTTCACTGTGATTTTGCTTTATTTTTATCTAACTAAACACTATTTCTTGTGAACAACCCCAAATCCATTTTTTTAATGAAGCAGAACATTAAAAATGAGAGAGAGAAAGATTTAACTCGTCACTTTGTTCTTTAATTCAGGTGTTTCAGCCTTTGGTACTGTGTTAGCTTTATTTGTGCTTTGTTGTTTTATAAAGATATAAAAACTATAATCAGCACAGTAGTTATTTACTCATTTTCAAAGTTAAGAAAACTAAGTTCAGAAAGATCATGTTATAAACTGTTATTAAAACATCACATAGAATTTTCTTACACATATTTTAAGCTTATTTATTTCACGCTTCCTCATAAGCATAAAGCATGATTTCTTTCTTTAAAAAAGATATTAAGGACCGAAGGGTAGCTGACTATGGCATGTAAAACTTCACCTTGTAATTAAACCGTAAGTCAAACTACAGTGGCAAACTACAAAAATATCATTTAAATACAGGCAATGTTAGAATATAACATGGCAGAAATATAACATAATGTCTTTATTTTCAATTCCTTCACACTACATAAGGTAGTTTTCACTTTCACCAGACAAATACTGATAACAGAAGACAATAGTTTAGGGGAATAAATGAAAAGAGTTTAGTACAATGGAGTGTTTGCATTTCTACAAATAATCACTAATACTGACTTTGCATTTATCAAATATATCCATCATTCAATTTACAGAAAGATGACTGCTACATGAATGGTTAACTATTTTGTATTTGGGGCTTCCCAGGTGGCGCTAGTGGTAAAGAACCCACCTGCCAATCCAGGAGACATAAGAGACTTGGGTTTCACCCCTGGGTTTGGAAGAACCCCTGGAGGAGGACATGGCAACCCACTCCAGTATTCTTGCTTGGAGATTCCCCAAGGACAGAGGAGCCTGGCGGGCTACAGTCCATGGGGTCGCAGAGTCCAATGTGACTAAAGCGACTTAGCATGCACACACATTCTCTACTTTGCAACGCGGATCTGAGAAAAAGTTGTTCTTTTATTTATTTTTCTTACCAGAGAAAACAAATCTAACAGTGATCATTTTCTCTGTGTATGAGTCACTGCAAAGAACTGTTTTTAAACGGTGTTCCTTTCCATCTACTCACACCCTTTAACCAGGCACTGATGAGAAAGAACGTGCCCTCAGTCGCTCAGAGTCACATCCGACTGTGTGTGTGCGTGAGTGCTCAGTGGCTCAGCCGTGTCTGACTCTGCAACCCCATGGGCTGCAGCCCACCAGCCTCTTCTGTCCGTGGGATTCTCCAGACAAGAATACAGGAGTAGGTAGCCATTTCCTTCTCCAGGGATCGTCCCGACCCAAGGATCAAACCCGCATCTCCTGCATTGCCCGCGGATTCCATACCACTGCGCCACCTGGGAAGCCTCCTCAATGTTGAAAATGAACTAATCCTTACTTGACTTCCCTGGTGGCTCAGACGGTAAAGCGTCTGCCTACAATGCAGGAGACCCAGGTGGGTGGGGAAGATCCTCTGGAGAAGGAAATGCCAACCCACTCCAAAACTCTTGCTTGGAAAATCCCATGAGAGGAACCTGGTAGACTACAGTCCATGGGGTCGCAAAGAGTCAAACAGGATCCTTAATTAATGTCACACATCTAACTTGCCAACTTCCCAGTCCCCAAGCTGACAATCATTTCATTAACCTTCACATATATTCCTATCATTCCTTTTCATAGATAAAATGAGGCATAGGCGGGGGGGTGCTGAAGTCTGTTTGATAAAAAGGTGAATTTTTATCGATATTCTTTACTCTGGTGTTTTTCAAATTATGTTCTGTTGGTGGATCTCAACATCTGAAGTGATAACAAAACTGAGAAGCACTGAACCACGAGTTCTCTCTCTGCCAAGCATCTCCAATGGCAGTTTACAACCCGCAGTATCCCTGTTCTAGTGGAGAACCTCACCTCCGGCACCAAATCCTCATGAGAAATTTTACTGTCAGAAATGTCAACTTTGCTATTTATATACAGGTGGATATTTTTAATTCAAGAAAATGCAATCCATCATTATAAAAAGATTTAAAATCTCTACATCATGTTAGCACCCTTATTAGTAAAACACAAAGTAAAAATTTAATAATAGCAGAGGGTGTGCTTTAAAAAGTAGATTTTGGGGTATAATTTTCTGAAGGAAAAAATAACTGAACTCCAAAAATTCTAGTTTTTCATTCCCACATGATATGTTCTTTTCTGACATGTGTATTTACATTAAGTATGTTTTAAACAGAAGTTCTGTTCTTCACTCACACATTGCAATAATGGTGAGAACCAGCAAATGACATGCCCCATCCACAAAAATGTGTTTGGCCCCAAATAAAAATGGTATCAGTTCAGTTTAGTCGCTCAGTCGTGTCAGACTCTTTGCAACCCCATGAATCACAGCACGCCAGGCTTCCCTGTCCATCACCATCTCCCAGAGTTCACCCAAACTCATGTCCATCAAGTTGGTGATGCCATCCAGCCATCTCATCCTCGGTCGTCCCCTTCTCCTCCTGCCCCCAGTCCCTCCCAGCATCAGTGTTTTCCAATAAGTCAACTCTTCGCATGAGGTGGCCAAAGTATTGGACTTTCAGCTTTAGCATCATTCCTTCCAGAGAACACCCAGGACTGATCTCCTTTATAATGGACTGGTTGGATCTCCTTGCAGTCCAAGGGACTCTCAAGAGTCTTCTCCAACACCACAGTTCAAAAGCATCAGTTCTTCGGCGCTCAGCCTTCTTCACAGTCCAACTCTCACATCCATACATGACCACAGGAAAAGCCATAGCCTTGACTAGATGGACCTTAGTCGGCAAAGTAATGTCTCTGCTTTTGAATATGCTATCTAGGTTGGTCATAACTTTTCTTCCAAGGAGTAAGTGTCTTTTAATTTCATGGCTGCAATCACCATCTGCAGTGATTTTGGAGCCCCCAAAAATAAAGTCTGACACTGTTTCCACTGTTTCCCCATCTACTTCCCATGAAGTGATGGGACCAGATGCCATGATCTTTGTTTTCTGAATGTTGAGCTTTAAGCCAACTTTTTCACTCTCCTCTTTCACTTTCATCAAGAGGCTTTTTAGTTCCTCTTCAATTTCTGCCATAAGGGTGGAGTCATCTGCATATCTGAGGTTACTGATCTTTCTCCCAGCAATCTTGATTCCAGTTTGTGCTTCCTCCAGCTGAGGGTTTCTCATGATGTACTCTGCATAGAAGTTAAATAAGCAGGGTGGCAATACACAGCCTTGACGTACTCCTTTTTCTATCTGGAACTAGTCTGTTGTTCCATGTCCAGTTCTGACTGTTGCTTCCTGACCTGCATATAGGTTTCTCAAGAGGCAGGTCAGGTGGTCTGGTATTCCCATCTCTTTCAGAATTTTCCACAGTTTATTGTGATCCTCACAGTCAAAGGCTTTGGCATAGTCAAGAAAGCAGAAATAGATGTTTTTCTGAAACTCTCTTCCTTTTTCCATGATCCAGCAGCTGGATGTTGGCAATTTGATCTCTGGTTCCTCTGCCTTTTCTAAAACCAGCTTGAACATCAGGAAGTTCACGATTCACGTATTGCTGAAGCCTGGCTTGGAGAATTTTGAGCATTACTTTACCAGTGTGTGAGATGAGTGCAATTGTGCAGTAGTTTGAACATTCTTTGGCATTGCCTTTCTTTGGAATTGGATTGAAAACTGACCTTTTCCAGTCCTGTGGCCACTGCTGAGTTTTCCAAATTTGCTGGCATATTGAGTGCAGCACTTTCACAGCATCATCTTCCAGGATTTGAAACAGCTCCACTGGAATTCCATCACCTCCACTAGCTTTGTTCATGGTGATGTTTTCTAAGGCCCACTTGACTTCACATTCCAGGATGTCTGGCTCTAGGTGAGTGATCACACCATCGTGATTATCTGGGTCGTGAAGATCTTTTTGTAAAGTTCTTCTGTGTATTATTGCCAACTCTTCTTAACATCTTCAGTTTCTTTTAGGTCCGTACCATATCTGTCCTTTATTGAGCCCATCTTTGCGTGATATGTTTCCTTGGTGTCTCTAATTTTCTTGAAGAGATCTGTAGTCTTGCCCATTCTGTTGTTTTCTTCTATTTCTCTGCATTGATTGCTGAGGAAGGCTTTCTTATCTCTGCTTGCTATACCATCCATGGCAACAAGAATAAGCATCTGAAGAGTTAGGTCTAGTTTCACTGTAATAACGAGCAACAGCCTTGAAATAGCCAAGATAATCAAGATTGAAAACAGCAACAACAAAATCAGTATCACTGGGGCTGAGAAAGCACAGTTATTAGATGCACTTAACTCACAATGAAAGAGGTTCTTTGCTTTTAAAACATGGATTTAAGTAAATTTAATTTTTTCTTCTTTCAAGAAAATGCTAGTCCAATTTGTGTGAAGAAAACTCGCCTAGAGTAGAAATGATCCAGATACAGTTAAAAATCTCATTAATTTTGATCTCACTGATTAATTCTGAGTTGATGGTTACCTTCACAGGATGTGTAAAACAAATTAATGGTCTGTACAAAGCCCATGTCTAGCCCACCCTAAATGTAAAAGGAAAAAAAGGCCATTCTCAAGCACCACTTTGGTATTAATTTTAATTCAAACAATGAACATAGTAATGATAAATAATTCTCAACTATCTGTTAAATGAAAGCATTTAAAAGATTTGGTTAAGAAGTATAATAACTTGGTTTCTTATCTATTCTCAAAATTATTGAAGAAGCACTTCTTAAAGAGTGTTTCATAGTTCCCATCACTCTGATTGAGGCCTAGCTTCCTCACAAATAAGTTGGATTAGTATAATTTTTATTATTAAATTATTAAATTCTAGAGATCTCAGTTACTGAATATTTACTTCACCTATAATGACTCATTCTATAATTTGATTAATTACATTCTACTTTACTTTCTTCCATTTCAACCTGGAAAAGTCACCTAAACTAGTGAAGGTAAATGCATATTTTATATGCTGAGTGGCTCAGTTGTGTCTGACTCTTTGCGGTCCCATGGACTGCAGTCCACCAGGCTTCTCTGTCTATGGAATTTTCTAGGCAAGAATACTGGAGGGCGCTGCCGCTTTCTACTCCAGTATATCTTTTCAACCCAGGCATCAAGCCCAAGTCTCTTGCGTCTCCCTGCCTTGGAAGGGAGATTCCTTACCACTAGCACCACCTGTAACCAAGAATTTTATGGCTGTCCTCTTGCCAGATTGATCAAGTGATCACTGTTTGAACCTGATAATGGGGCTAATAAATGGGCATTTCATTTTCACTGGAAACATCGCCCAGCATTATTTGCCCTGCTCATTTTGTGACGGCGGGGTTAAGACCTGCACAGCACGATCCGCCAGCTCTCCTAGACAAACGCTCTGTCACCAGGAACACAGCTGATGAGAGCACTGAGGCCTCTCCTGGAGGCAGCAGGCCCACGCAGAGCCCACGTGACACGTGCCCGTCTATCGCGTGAACCAAGGGAGGCATCGATGTCCTTTCATCCAGTAAATGTTCATAAGCTCAATTTGTTAAGGTTGAAAAAAAAAAAAGAGGTTTGATATTTCATTCCCTTGCCCCAATCAACTATCTCACAGATTCCACTCTAGCACCTGCCACTATCAACTGACTTCTAGGGTGTAACATCCCATTAAAAAATGTTCCTCAACCAATAAGCACTATGTGAATTTGCCAGTAAATAACCCTCACGGTACATTAGTGCTGAGCAGCAGAATGCCACAAGCCATCACTGGATCTGAGAGTCAGAAAGTACCACCTAGGTCATCCAGCCTGACCTCACATATTTGACAAGACTTCATTTTAAACCATTCCCAGAAACCTCTTATGTAACCCGTTCCTAAGTATCTGCCATGAATTACAGAAACTAGAGACAGCTAGTTTATTCCACCCACCAGCTCTCTGGGGAGATTATTCTGCTTTCCAACAATTCCCAATGTAAATTATATATGTATATATATATACACACACATATATATATACATTTCTTTCTGCTTTTGCTAATTTGTTTTCTAAACTAAACTGTTCTTTTCTTATCATTCCAGGAGCAATCTCTTAGCTGCCCAAAACAAACTTTGTGTGAATATTCTCTAAATATATGAACACCACCTATTTATTGTCTCTCCCTTTAAATATGCCCATCATTCAATGAGCTATAAATGACCAGCTTCTTTCGCTCATAAATCAATCCCACTATTCTCTTCATCATTATTTCTTGACTTCCCAGAACTCTTTCTCTGGAACATAAGTGCACAGCTAAGATGCATCACTTATCACTTTTAAATATTCTACCTGAAGGGGGAAAAAGAGCCTACCAATGTTAATCGCATTTCCACACTTTCACAAAACTAGATAAATTTTTCAGAAATCCATAGTTCATCCTTCTTAAAACATGGGGGTAGGGGTAGAAAGCTGTTTCTTTCATAGGTATTTTAGAAAATAAGACCATGTGGTCCAACTAAAGCACTGACCAACGGTCTGATAGGATACTTATGTTCTAATGAAAAAATAAGGCTTTTAGGGATGAGTTTTAATATCTTTGTTCATTCACTGCATACAAAAAATAACAATGAAGAAATAGAGGACTAGCCAGATTCCATCTCTCTTCAACTGCTTCCTGATTAATAAATATGAAGCAAATAAATATGAAGAATTTAATGGATGATTACAAAGATATTCCCTATCAGAGAAAAACATATTTAATAAATGACATTGAGATAACCTGTTATTTTAGGGAAGGACAGATGATTTTACCCCTTTCCTCACCCTACAGACATAAAGAAACTTCAGAGAGATTAAAGCACTTGATATTTGCTTTAATCCAGCCATTGCTTTTTAATAAAATGTCATCAAATTTCTAAATAGGGTAAGATTCTGGGATTTAAAAATATGAAAGAAGCTAATAGAAATAAGGATAAAATAGATTACACGGGAATGGAAATTATCCTCAGGTTAAAAAAAAAAATCAAAAGTAAGTAATAAGTCAGAAGAAAATTTCAACAACAATAACAAAAGCACATAAGCTTAATATTTCAATTAAGTTAATCACTAATTAACTAAGCACTAATTAGTGCTTAATATATTAATATATTAATATCCTCAAGAGAAACAAATGAGCAAAGAACAAACTATGTCTCAAAAAGAAACAAAAATTCATTAAAATCCTTATAGAAAAATTTCATTATCTCTAGTAATCAAAGAAATGCAAATTTCAACAATAAAATACTCTTTACACCTATCAGTTTAGACAGACTGTAGAAACTATAATACTAAACAACCAAGACTTACTGGGGTCTCACTTTGTGCTAGGTGTTACTACTAGAAATGCTCAAGTCACTCATCATGGTCTCACGACAACCCTTTGAAGTAGATCCTATTATTATTTCCATCTTACAGAAAAGGAAACTGAGGCAGGCATGGAAATAAATATAAACATCTTGTGTCGGCAAGGAACCATGAAATGGGCACTGAGGGCAGACAACGACTTGGTAATCAACCTCAATATTCTTAAAAATTCAATACTGTCTTACACAAAAATCCTGAGGCTCTAATCCAAAAATATTCCTGGAATTAACTTAAGGAAATACTCATAAATGAGAACAAGTTTTACAAAGATATTCAATATTCTTTACAATAGTTCCAGTTGGGTACAACCTACATATCCGAAGCAAGAGAACTGCTAAGTAAATGCTGTATGCTTACATAATGTAATGGTATGCAATCGTTAAAAATTACTTTCACGAACGAGTGTAACTTGAGAAAGTATTTGTTAAAATATTAAATGAAGATGCAGCGTGCACAGATAACTATATCTACAATACGGTCGCAAGCGCACCGTAAACGGGTTTTAAACGCCAGAAGGACTTCCCTGGCTGGCTGGCGGTTAGGGCTCCATGCTGCCACTGCAGGCGGAGCGGGCTGGATTCTTGGGTCAGGGGACTAAGATCCAGCATGCCCCACAGAGTGGCCAAAAACAAGACTGAAAGGCTGGAGGAAAAGATACCAGAATGTTAACTGTGGTTGGTTCTCCTTCATGTAGAAGGATAACAGGACACCTTTACCTTCTTAGTTCCCTGTTTTCAAAACTTTTAACTGTGTATATGTGAAATTCATAAAATTGCAGTTAAAGCTTACATCATATTCTTAAAAGCAAGTCATGTGTGACAAGGAAAAAGAAGGTAAAAGGGGGCAAAAAAGTAAAAGAGGGCTAAAACTCCAAATCTAAGTAATCAAAGATGAAAAACTAAAACAAATTAACAAAGAACTGAGCCATGCACAGCTCTCTGAAGAAAAATCTGAAACATGGGAATTGAAAAGAACGGGCTGTTTCGGTCTACAAAGTGCAAGATACTCAATAAATCAGTCATTTAAAATTAAGCATGCATCAAAATCACACTTATGTAAATCAGTAATTAAAAATATAGTCAAAGTTGGAGAAATGCAACTATTTTTCAACACACAATTACATCTAGTAGATGTAGGGGGTGGAATGTATGAAGGTCAAGTTCAGGCCCTCAGGTTGGACTGAAAGAAGGTGAAAGTCACTCAGTCAAGCCTGGCTCTTTGCAACCCCATGGACTATACGGTCCATGGAATTCTCCAGGCCTGAACGTTGGAGTGGGTAGCCTTTCCCTTCTCCAGGGAATCTTCCTAACCCAGGGGATCAAACCCAGGTCTCCCGCTTTGCAGGCAGATTCCTCACCAGCTGAGCCACAAGGGAAGCCCAGGTTGGACTAGTTAGGATCAAATGCCAGCTCTGCCACTTGCTGTGTGACTGTGAGCAAGTTACTGAACCTCTCTGAGCCTCACTTCTCCGTACAATGTGGTTAACGGCAAAAACCACACCTCACAGAATCACTGTGAATTAAATGAAAGATACACAAAGAAATCAGCATAGAGACTAACACATGGTGCATACAAAAGATGATAGTAGTTAATGTTATCTTTACCATTCTTCGTGTTATATCAGTATATACCACAAATTGTGCTTTTTAAAATGTAGTTGTGTTTACTTTCTGAGGCCACTGCCAATGTTTAGATATTCAACAGGAAATGTGAAGACAGCTGTAATTTTCCTATTACATGAGTTTCCTCTTTTCTATATTTTCTTCTCATATTAATAGCTCTGCTTTAATTTAGCCTGAATAGCTCCGCTTACATCACCATTACCATCACTCACATATTATCTCAACATTAATGGAGTTTTCAGCGCGTTACACTTTGAGTCAACAAAAGCTTTCCATACAACAGCTCAGTGACCACCTTCCACTGTTCCTGCATATTTCCTCATCACATATTTTTTTCCAATGAATTTACCTGGTAATTTTTACTTCATCCCTTTAAAACATAAAAATAGTTTAATTTCAATTCTGTATTTTTGGGTTTCAGAGGCTTAGACAGTCAAATCTGAAGACTCTGAAGACAGTTTTGGAGGTTCTTTTAAGGA
Source organism: Nanger dama (assembly GCA_917880005.1). NCBI lineage: Eukaryota > Metazoa > Chordata > Mammalia > Artiodactyla > Bovidae > Nanger > Nanger dama. The sequence goes on from CAKJTW010000029.1 coordinate 6,088,637, forward strand.
ACTCAAAGGTGTTTTCTCCTTTCCCCTCCCCCACAGCAGTCAGCTGTCCCCAGTTACTGTCCGACCCGGACCCAAACCTGGAGGACACAGAGCAGACCGAGCCTCCTCCGTCACGAAGCACCTCACTTCTCAGACTGCACTGAGGCACAAGGCATGGGGCCGCTCGTCGTCCCTCCTCCTTCCTGCGTCCTGCCTTGAACTTGAAGGGCCCCATCCATCTGACCCGGTAACTCTCAATCTGCCTGCTTGGCTTCAACCTATTTATTCCTGGAGGTAAATTACTAGAACACAGATGCTAAAACTACCTCTTGTTTTACAAAGGATCCCGGCTTGCTTTTTAAATCTGTGTCAAAGAACACAGAGAAACCTAACCTCCACTGTTACATACCTGGCCCTTGAGAGTACCTGGAAAGGTATGCTCAGTCACTCAGCTGTGCCCGAATCTTTGAACCCCATGGTCTGTAGCTCTCCCAGCTTCTCCGTCCATGGAATTTTCCCAGGAAAGAATACTGGAGTGGGTTGCCATTTCATTCTCCAGGGGATCTTCCAGACTCAGGGACTGAACCCATGTTTCTTTCTTTCTTTTTTTTTTAATTTAATTATTTTTAAATTACAATACTGTATTTGTTTTGCCATACATTGACATGAATCAGCCACAGGTGAACACAATCTCCCAATGCCGAAGCCCCCTCCCACCTCCCACCCCACATCCTCTACCTGAATCATCCTATGCATCAGCCACATGCATCCTGCATCCTACACTGAACATAGATTGGCGCTTCGTTTCTTACAGGGAAAATATACATGTTTCAATGCCATTCTCCCAAACCATCCAACCCTTTCCCTCTCCCTCAGAGTCCAAAAGTCCATTCTATACCTCTGTGTGTCTCTTTTGTTGTCTCACATATAGGGTCATCATTACTATCTTCTAAATTCCATATATATGTGTCAGTATACTGTATTGGTGATTTTCTTTCTGGCTTACTTCACTCTGTATAATCGGTTCCAATTTCATCCATCTCATTAGAACTGAGTCAAATTTATTCTTTTTAAGGGCTGAGTAGTACTCCATTGTGTATATGTACCACAGCTTTCTTATCCAATCATCTGCTGATGGACATCTAGGTTGCTTCCATGTCCTGGCTATTATAAACAGCGCTGCAATGAACATTGGGGTACATGTGTCTCTTTCAATTCTGGTTTCCTCGGTGTGTATGCCCAGCAGTGGGATTGCTGGGTCATAAAGGCAGTTCTATTTGCAATTTTTAAGGAATCTCACACTGTTCTCCATAGTGGCTGTACTAGTTTGCATTCCCACCAGCAGTGTAAGAGGGTTCCCTTTTCTCCACACCCTCTCCAGCATTTATTGCTTGTAGACTTTTGGATTGCAGCCATTCTGACTGGTGTGAAATGGTACCTCATTGTGGTCTTGATTTGCATTTCTCTGATAATGAGTGATGTTGAACATCTTTTCATGTGTTTGTTAGCCATCCGTATGTCTTCTTTGGAGAAATGCCTATTTAGTTCTTTGGCCCATTTTTCGATTGGATGGTTTATTTTTCTGGAGTTGAGCTGCATAAGTTGCTTATATATCTTTGAGATTAGTTGTTTGTCAGTTGTTTCATTTGCTATTGTTTTCTCCCATTCAGAAGGCTGTCTTTTCACCTTGCTTATAGTTTCCTTTGTTGTGCAGAAGCTTTTAATTTTAATTAGATCCCATTTGTTTATCTTTGCTTTTATTTCCATTATACTGGGAGGTGGGTCATGGAGGATCCTGCTGTGATTTATGTCGGAGAGTGTTTTGCTATGTTTTCCTCTAGGAGTTTTACAGTTTCTGGTCTTACATTTAGATCTTTAATCCATTTTGAGTTTATTTTTGTGTATGGTGTTAGAAAGAGGTCTAGTTTCATTCTTTTACAAGTGGTTGACCAGTTTTCCCAGCACCACCTGTTAAAGAGACTGTCTTTACTCCATTGTATATTCTTGCCTCCTTTGTCAAAGATAAGGTGTCCATAGGTGTGTGGGTTTATCTCAGGGCTTTCTATTTTGTTCCATTGATCTATATTTCTGTCTTTGTGCCAGTACCATACTGTCTTAATGACTGTGGCTTTGTAGTAGAGCCTGAAGTCAGGCAAGTTGATTCCTCCAGTTCCACTCTTCTTTCTCAAGATTGCTTTGGCTATTCGAGGTTTTTGTATTTCCATACAAATCTTGAGATTATTTGATCTAGTTCTGTGAAAAATACTGCTGGTAGCTTGATGGGAATTGCATTGAATCTGTAGATTGCTTTAGGTAGTATACTCATTTTCACTATATTGACTCTTCCGACCCATGAGCATGGTATATTTCTCCATCTATTAGTGTCCTCTTTGATTTCTTTCATCAGTGTTTTATAGTTTTCGATATATAGGTCTTTAGTTTCTTTAGGTAGGAATATTCCTAAGTATTTTATTCTTTTCGTTGCAATGGTAAATGGAATTGTTTCCTTAACTTCTTTTTCTACTTTCTCATTATTAGTGTATAGGAATGCAAGGGATTTCTGAGTGTTGATTTTATATCCTGCAACTTTACTATATTCATTGATTAGCTCTAGTAGTTTTCTGGTTGAGTCTTTAGGATTTTCTATGTAGAGGATCATGTCATCTGCAAACAGTGAGAGTTTTACTTCTTCTTTTCCAATTTGGATTCCTTGTATTTCTTTTTCTGCTCTGATTGCTGTGGCCAAAACTTTCAGTACGATGTTGAAGAGTAGTGGTGAAAGTGGACACCCTTGTCTTGTTCCTGACTTTAGGGGAAATGGTTTCAATTTTTCACCATTGAAGATAATGTTAGCTGTGGGTTTGTCATATATAGCTTTTATTATGTTGAGGTATGTTCCTTCTATTCCTGCTTTCTGGAGAGTTTTTATCATAAATGGATGTTGAATTTTGTCAAAGGCTTTTTCTACATCTATTGAGATAATCATATGATTTTTATTTCTCAGTTTGTTAATGTGATGAATTACATTGATTGACTTGCGGATATTGAAGAATCCTTGCATCCCTGGGATAAAGCCCACTTGGTCATGGTGTATGATCTTTTTAATGTGTTGCTGGATTCTGATTGCTAGGATTTTGTTGAGGATTTTTGCATCTATTGAACCCATGTTTCTTGCACCTCTTATTGGGAGTGAGTTCTTTACCACTCCACCACCTGGGAAGCCTACCTAACTGAACAGTTACTTAAAAAGTAACTCATGTTTTTCTAACAATTCCTGCCATGTTAACATAAATTTGAATTCATTTTAAAATTGCTTTACGATTAAGCTATTCAAGAAAAATTGTCTTTGCTCTGTGATGTACTAATTCTCTTCAACCCAAAATAGAGTCAATTTAATCAACCACTTCATCACAATGTTTAGCACCAAATCACTTCTGACTATTAATAAAAATAAATGTCATGGCCAATGTAACCTTCTCTGCTACTAAGAATATGACTAAAGATCTAAAGAAACCTCTCCAAAAGAAGAATATCTAAGTTGCTAGATTAGGGGTGGGGGGGTATAAATGGGATCAACATATGCACACTACTATACAGAAAATCAGCAACAATGACCTACTCTACAGCACAGGGAACCACAAATTTCTTGTAAAAACCTATAATGGAAAAGAATCTGAAGAGCAATATTATATATATAGACATAAAAGTGAATGACTTTGTTATATACCTGAAAATAATACAACAATATCCATGTATGTTAATGATAAATTAATTAATTTTATGATGTTGGACACAATATTCGCGTAAGTGGACTAGGAATATAATCTGTCTCATTACTATTGAAGGAATCCCTCACTGACAGTCTTCATATATTACTGATCCTCCCAGCTTCCTACAAGAGACACAGGGTGTACTATGCTACTTGAGTATATGTATACTACCCATAAGAGGAAAAATTTACCTTTTATAGTGAACAAAATAGAATGATAATAGTGAAAATTTGAAGAACATGCGGGAATCAGGATGGATAACCAGCATGGTGCAGTATTGGCATATGAAAAGTATTGGTGCTTTCAAAATGAAAATGAGTGCTCTCCATTCATACATACTCTATAGCTACTTATAGGCCTAGAAAATTAACAAGTTTTAAAAGATTATAAACAGAATGAAGAATTATGAGGGCAAATAGGGATACAAACCTATTCCTAAGCTTTTGAAGGACAATTTGGCAATAACTATTCAAAAGACTTTAAAAAGGAATATGTCCTTTTAGAGAGCAATTCCACATTTAAGATTTTATCCTCAGAAGTCATTCAAGATGTGCAAAAATATTTAGTTATCCCAATTTTCAGCCTCACTGCTGATAACAGAAAAAAATGTTGGAAAACATCATTCTGAAATTTCTGACAAAATTACAAAAATTATAGACTATAATCAAAAATGATGCTGAAATACACTCAGTGGCACAAAAGTGGCCAGACCATCTTTAGAAAATATATTGTCTATAACGATATGTTGTATAATTTTAAAAATAAAAATTAATGTCAAAAGATGACGCTGAATACATAGAAACATAGGAAAACAGTCTGAAAACCTAAGAGAATGAAGTGTTATGGGAAGAAAGAATAGGGCAACAGACCAGGTGCACCGTGACCTGTTCAGAAAAAGGCTGGTTCTGCTGCCTGCTTTGCGTTCCTTTGCGTCCCCAGAGTTCACTCTACTCGGCTTCAGGGACCATGCTAAAATCTCAGACACTGCTTTTTAAATGTGACACCCAAACTGAATTAGGAACAAGAATCCAAATCCAAAAGGTAAAGATACAGGCGAACTGAGGCCGAAGCTTTAGGAGCACGTTCAGAAAGAAAGGACAACATATTAAAAGAAAACCTAATTTGTCCACTGTTCTTGCCGGCAGTGAACATCACACACTAGCAAACATATCGTCATATATACCAAATATGATTATCATGTCTGTTGCCAAGAGCTAGGGATTTAACACTGTCAATGAAAGTAGAAACAGGTTAAATGCCTGACATTCACATTTCCACAAATCCATGCTGCCCCCTTCTGGATAATTTTGGAGGTATGTGACAATAAAAGTTTAATAAGATTTAATGAGAAGTAGTCCCTTGCTTGGACTGCAGGGAGAGCCACCCAGTCCATTCGGAAGGAGATCGGCCCTGGGTGTTCTTTGGAAGGGATGATGCTAAAGCTGAAACTCCAGTACTTTGGCCACCTCATGCGAAGAGTTGACTCACTGGAAAAGACTCTGATGCTGGGAGGGATTGGGGGCAGGAGGAGAAGGGGGACGACCAAGGATGAGATAGATGGATGGCATCACCAACTTGATGGACATGAGTTTGGGTGAATTCTGGGAGATGGTGATGGACAGGGAGGCCTGGCGTGCTGCAATTCATGGGGTCGTGGGGAATCGGACACAACTGAGCAACTGAACTGAACTGAACTGAACTGAATTAGTTTTTAAGGTGCTTCCCTGACAGCTCAGCTGGTAAAGAATGCACCTGCAATGCAGGAGGCCCCAGTTCGATTCCTGGGCCAGGAAGATCCTCTGGAGAAGGGATAGGCTACCTGCTCCAGTATTCTTGGACTTCTAGCCCAAGGGAAGTTAAAAAGTCATTTTTAACTAATCTTTAGAAAAAGGTTAGTTCTGCTAACCTTTTGAACTAATTTTAGAAAAAGGTTAGTGATAATCATCAGTAAAAAATCATTTTTAACTAATCTTTTAAAAACCTGAGCCTATGTGTTCACACTAGGAAACACATAAATATGGTTCAAAATGTATTTTGAAACATTTTCCAAAATTATGCTCTAAATAAAGCTGTAGCATCGGCAAAAAGCTCTGGTAATCCAACCATCCATGCCGATGAAAAAGGAATAATATAAATTTACTAAAAGTAAATAAAACATGACAGTTTAAAAGTCAGTTTTGTTCCTTCGATCCTTCTTCCCCCCACTCCCAAAAGCAAACAGAATCTGAATGTGGTGCGTATCCTCCCATTCCATTTTCATAATTTACCAACAGAAGCCTTAAAACGCCTGCCCTCTCTGGTGCCACCCCCTCAGGCTCCCCGGCACCAGATGCAGTCTTGGGCTACACTAGCCTAGAGCTCAGACTGGAAATTCACTCAAGCCTACTCCCGACAGCTGTTCAAATCAGGAAAGCATTCTACCTCTAACCACTCTGTAGTTGCTTACATGCCTCAGTTATTAGAAGAATAGTAAACAAAAATGCTATATTTATAAAGTACAAAACATAGTGTAAGACACAGAGAACAGACCAGTGGTCACCAGTGGGTGAGGGGAGGGGGGAAAGGGAGGGGGTGGGGGAGAGGAAGATCACGAACCACTAGGTGTGGGACAGGCGTGAGCACGCACCGTGCAACACGGGGAACAGAGCCAGTACTGTGCAGTAAGTGTGAATGCAGGGTAACCTTTAAAAACTGTATAAAAATAAACAATTAACAGTATAGAAAGGCTCTCTAGAATTATGAAATACTGCTTTCAGGAGGAAGGGAACGACACAGCTGGAGAACAAAAGGCTATGTATTAATATCCTTTAACGCTTTTTGCATTTAGTATTCCTATTTATAAAATATTTTAAGACACTATAGTCAATAATATCCAAAGTGCAGATGACAACTGAAAACAGTAAGGCACCTAAAATGGTAACAAGCCTGCTTTTTAAAGATTTTTCTAAAAAGTCTCCTAAATGAGTATTTGAAGTGGCAATACTATTTAACAATAATATAAAGGTTCCACTTGAAATCTGAATCCTATTAAAACTGCCTGTAAAATCTTATATATCTGAATAGCAATATATAAGGTCAAAAGTCACTCACTCAAAAACAATAAACACAACTTGAAATGACACAAATGGCAGAGAACTTCCCTTTATATTACGTTATGTAAGTCAAACAGTATTTCAGCAGATAGTTTTACTTCTAATTTTTCTCATACATGTGTATGCTGCTGCTGCTAAGTCATTTAAGTCGTGTCCGACTCTGTGCGACCCCACAGACGGCAGCCCACCAGGCTCCCCCGGCCCTGGGATTCTCCAGGCAAGAACACTGGAATGGGTTGCCATTTCCTTCTCCAATGCATGAAAGTGACAAGTGAAAGTGAAGTCGCTCAGTCGTGTCCGACTCTTCGCCAACCCATGGACTGCAGCCCACCAGGTTCTTCTGTCCATGGGATTTTCCAGGCAAGATTACTGGAAGGGGGTGCCATTGCCTTCTCCAATATACATGTATATTTTCACATGCATATATAGTATACTCACCTCTCATACATATATACATGTACACATTTCTTTCACATTATGGATAGTATATTTTGCTTTCTTAAGAAACCAAACCACACACAAAAAAATTAAAAAGTCACCCCATACTGAATTTTTTCCTCTACAGTCCATAGTCTTAAGAAGAAAGAAATAGAAATGGCAAATAACCTAACATTAGCGATCTCAAAACCAGAAGTTCCAGCACCCTCTGTCAAGTCAACACACAGTCAAATCTCATGGGTTTTCTGAGAGTTTAACAGAGCCCCTGGTTTCTCTGAGCACCCACGAGACATCCCTGTTCTCGCCCACCAGAGCATTTCATTAGGATCTCTCCTTTGTCATTTACAGTTGACACTGTAACAGACTTCCTTAAATATTTGCCTGATCCTCCTCCTAAAATATGCTTATATTTCTTGGAACACTGAAATGCATTACTTGGCAGACATTAATTCTACCCAAAAACATTCTGATTTTTTCCCAATAACCCTTTGGCACTCCACAATCTTGAAATACTTCAATATTTTGTATCTCAAAGCATATCTTCAGGAAACTTTTAGATTTCCTTTCAGTTCAGTTCAGTTCAGTCACTCAGTCATGTCCGACTCTTTGCAACCCTATGAACTGTAGCATGCCAGGCCTCCCTGTCCATCACTAACTCTCAGACTCATGTCCATCGAGTCAGTGATGCCATCCAGCCATCTCATCCTCGGTCGTCCCTTTCTCCTCCTGCCCCCCAATCCCTCCCAGCATCAGAGTCTTTTCCAGTGAGTCAACTCTTCGCATGAGGTGGCCAAAGTACTGGAGTTTCAGCTTTAGCATCATTCCTTCAAAAGAAATCCCAGGGCTCATCTCCTTCAGAATGGACTGGTTGGATCTCCTTGCAGTCCAAGGGACTCTCAAGAGTCTTCTCCAACACCACAGTTCAAAAGCATCAGTTCTTCAGTGCTCAGCCTTTCTCACAGTCCCACTCTCACATCCATACATGACTACTGGAAAAACCACAGCCTTGACCAGACGGACCTTAGTCAGCAAAGTAATGTCTCTGCTTTTGAATATGCTATCTAGGTTGGTCATAACTTTTCTTCCAAGGAGTAAGTGTCTTTTAATTTCATGGCTGCAGTCACCATCAGCTGTGATTTTGGAGCCTCCCAAAATAAAGTCTGACACTGTTTCTCCATCTATTTCCCATGAAGTGATGGGACCAGATGCCAAGATCTTCGTTTTCTGAATGTTGAGCTTTAATCCAACTTTTTCACTCTCCTCTTTCACTTTCATCAAGAGGCTTTTTAGTTCCTCTTCAATTTCTGCCATAAGGATGGTGTCATCTGTATATCTGAGGTTATTGATCTGTACTTTAATTATTTAAAATAATCTGTATCATATAAAAGTTAAATCTCAGCTAACCAATTTATTCAGCGAATCAAATTCAATTTCAAAGCATTTTGCCTAAAAAGAGTTGTACAGTTTTGGAAAAAATATATATATATACAAAATTCCTCTAAAAATTGAAAAACTAAAAACCTTTAATGAACAATAAACATAAAATCTATTCAAAGCAGGTACTCTACATAATGCTATAGGCAGTGTTTACTGTCTAGGAAAATGTTGAAATTTTTAAATAATTAAAATTCCTATAGATAGTTCATTAAAAATAAATATATAGGGTCACTGAATTGGTACTAAATTAATGCTCATGTATAGCAAGAATCTGGAAAGATCTTGCGGGAAAAGATGCTGAAACAGTATAAAGATAAAGGAGTGGAGAAAGAAAGGATGACAAACACCTAGAATGTGGACCAATAAGATGTGTGTCTGTGGGGCTGCGGAAGGGCACACAGTCTGTCCTCAGAGCTCATCTCCAGCCACAGAGTCTTTTCTACCCAGTAGGCAGGATTTCACCTTTTGTTCACTCTCTACAGAGGCTAGGAAACAATGATTCTGCTCAGTACTTTTTCTTAACAACTCTACATTTTAGTAAACAAGAAATGACTATACATTAAGAATGAAAAATTCATCATAATTGTACATTCTTAATGATAATCCAACCAGTCCATTCTAAAAGAGATCAGCCCTGGGTGTTCTTTGGAAGGAATGATGCTAAAGCTGAAACTCCAGTACTTTGGCCACCTCATGCGAAGAGTTGACTCATTGGAAAAGACTCTGATGCTGGGAAGGGTTGGGGGCAGGAGGAGAAGGGGACGACAGAGGATGAGATGGCTGGATGGCATTACTGACTCGATGAACGTGAGTCTGGGTGAACTCCGGGAGATGGTGATGGACAGGGAGGCCTGGTGTGCTGCAATCCATGGGGTCGCGAAGAGTGGGACATGACTGAGCAACTGAACTGAACTGAATGATAATTTAAGTCATTTCTAAAATACAACCAACATTTCTGTTTCAGAACATTTTTTCCTGAAAAAAAAAAAAACTTACAAGAAATCAAAACTCAACTTCTTTCTCAATCTACCTAAGATAAAAACCAAAACTCTTACTACAATCCAAAAGCAAATAACAAACTTTTTGGTATTGTAGTAAATAGTTAAAATCTTCCAAGTACCAGCACTTGAAAAGAAAAAATATTTTTGCTAAAAGATAATGACATTGGATCAATTTATGAGGACAATTTAAGCACTGGAGATAGCATTTGATGTCACTAACTCTATAATCTCAGCAGAACAGTCATTTGCTACACATTTAGCAAATAGCAAATCCTTAGCTTTTTATTAACCAGTTAGGGCTCTCTGATTTTCAAACACATTAGCTGCTAGGCATAAAATGTCCAGCTAAATGAACAGGTTATTAACTAGGCAGTTATTATTTACATCTTATATTATCACAAAGACCAATGCAAATGTATCTTAATCAGTACTTTTGAAAGCTAATTAAAAACAAGAAAAGTCTACTGTTAAAATTATAAGCAAATTATTTCCCAAGAACCAGACTTTCTGGTTGGTGCCTCTCTTCCTCACACTGTCCAGGCAGCCAGCTCCTCTGGCTGGTGCTTGTCTAGTGAGAAGACCCCTTTCTGTTCAGCTGCATACATGTCCATATCTTAGCTTTTACTCACTATGAAATATTTCTAAATGCAATTGATCAAACACATTTTATGATATTAAATACACACTTGAAATTTTTAGAAAAGAAACCAGAAAATGTGCTCATATACATAGGCTAAAAATATGCATATATAATGCAGTTCAAAAGGAAACATGACCCAATGTAAATTATTTAAAAACTTTCCTTTTAATACTTGTAATATATATATATATGCATATGTACATACACACTCTAGTATTTTCAGTGTATTCTTACGAAAACAAAAACCAGCCAAATCAAAATGGTTGCTTTAAACTTAGGAATAAAATAATCTACATTATCAACTTAAACATTAAAAAAATAGATGTTTCACCAAATTTGCAGTCAGATGTGAAAAAAACCTATATTTTACTATAGGGCATAAGGACTGTAAAATGAGGTTCAGGACAAGCGTTCTAACACTGCTTAAACTTAGTAGAACTACAATGATATCTATTTCACTAAAATAAACTTAAAATTGGTTATTTAAATAATTTAAATAAAATGCATTTAATGGACTTAGAAAAGGCAGAGGAACTAGAGATCAAATGACCAACATCCGTTGGATTATCAAAAAAGCAAGAGAATTCTAGAAAAACATCTATTTCTGCTTCATTGATTATGCCAAAACCTTTGACTGTGTAGATCACAACTAACTGTGAAAAATTCTTAAAAGAGATGGGAATACCAGATCACCTGACATGCCTTCTGAGAAACCTGTATGCAGGTCAAGAAGCAACAGTTAGAACTGGACATGGAACAACACACTGGTTCCAAATAGGAAAAGGAGTACGTCAAGGCTGTATATTGTCACCCTGCTTATTTAACTTCTATGCAAAGTACATCCTGAGAAATGCTGGGCTGGATGAAGCACAAGCTGGAATCATGATCGCCGGGAGAAATATCAATAACCTCAGATACACAGATGACACCACCCTTATGGCAGAAAGCAAAGAGGGACTAAAGAGCCTCTTACTGAAAGTCAAAGAGGAGCATGAAAAAGTTGGCTTAAAACTCAACATTCAGAAAACTAAGATCATGGCATCCAGTTCCATCACTTCATGGCAAATAGATGGTGAAACAGTGCAAACAGTGAGAGACTTTACTTTTTGGGCTCCAAAAATCACTGCAAATGGTGAGTGTCGCCATTAAATTAAAAGACACTTACTCCTTGGAAAAAAAGCTACGACCAACCGAGATGGCATATTAAAAAGCAGAAACATTACTTTGCCAACAAAGACCTGTCTAGTCAAGGCTAAGGTTTTTCCAGTAGTCATGTATGGATGTGAGAGTTGGACTATAAAGAAAGCTGAGCACCAAAGAATTGATGCTTTTGAACTGTGGTGTTGGAGAAGACTCTTGAGAGTCCCTTGGACTGCAAGGAGATCCAACCAGTCCATCCTAAAGGAAATCAGTCCTGAATATTCATTGGAAGGACTGATGCTGAAGCTGAAACTCCAATACTTTGGTCACCTGATGTGAAGAACTAACTCGTGTGAAAAAAGCCTGGGAAAGACTGAAGGTGGGAGGAGAAGGGAATGACAGAGGATGAGATGGCTGGATGGCATCACCGACTCAATGCACATCAGTTTGAGCAAGCTTGGGGAGTTGCTGATGGACAGGGAATCCTGGCGAGCGGTGGTCCATTGGGTCACAAAAAGTCAGACACGATTGAGAAACTGAACTAAACTGGGTATTTAAATAAACACACAACAATTTTTTACAGTGGTGAGGATTTTTTTAAATGAACAACAAACTGGAAAGAAAGAAAAAGATAAAAATTTGTACAAAGAAGGAAGAGATTAAGTACCTAAATTTTCACATCTGGCAGGGGAAAAGAAAGAGACACACACACTGGTATAGAACTTCCTACACCACCACATGTGTCAAATCTAATGAAATCTAACACTGGCAGAGCATGGCAGATAATATACACTATCATGAAGGTCACGTGAGCAAGCAGAAAGGGCCAAGGAAAATTTCCTGGGTCTTTGAAATGAGACTCCTGAACAATGGATCAGATACACGAGTAAAATGCTTTTCATTTCAGTAAGACAATAACTGGTGAAGGGGTTTTGATAAGCATGAAACGTGTGATAAAGACAGTGTACTTGTGTGTTTATGTACGTGGGTCCATACACATGTGTGTGCTGGGGAATAGTGATTCTGCACACAAAGGCAGCTCATCAAATGACAAGTTCAAATTAAACACACAGTAAAAGAAATTACAGGTCTGTTATTCATCTGTCCTAAGTCTTCCTAAAATTTCCTATTTCTAAAATTATATTTGATATCATCAGCTAACTTACACACACATCATGAAAAAGCAATCTGCTTTCAAAAGTGTATAAACAAAATTTTCCAAAATCATTATCAAGTGCCTATTATTCTTTCCCTTGTTACAATAACTGTTTATTTAAATGTATTCTATTTGTGAGTACTGAGAAGTATTTTCATTCCAACTATAAAAGCACAGGTTCAATATCTTTTTGCTCAGATGGAGTTGAGAATGATGAAACTACTTTGATGAGCATGACTTTAGGGATACTTAAAACTACTTTGGAGCAAAAATTGAAACTCCAACAAACCTTCTAAATCGCTACTATGTTTCAGAGATAAGCCATGCCATTTAGGCAGGAGTAACACAGAGTCGACAGGACTGAAGTGACTAGCAGCAGCAGCAGCAGGAAAAAACACTGTCCATCTTCTGTTTCTATATGCCCAATAGTAACAATCACAACTTTGCCTAAACATCATATGTTACCACTATTTAGTTTTATAATTACAAGGATTTTTTTTTTATTAATTCTTCCATCACACTTGAGACTACTCTGGATTTCATTTATATTAAGTCTGGAAACAACACAGTGCGACTCTACCACAGTGAAATAATCTTTCAGGTTCAACTTACACTACAGTTTTCAGGTGGAACTAGAAGCTGAGTGATCTCGCCACCATGGACACAGAAGATGTGTTTCATTTCTCCAGAAAATATGTCCCAGATGATGACTGAGAAATCCACGCCTCCAGATATGAGATATCTTTGATCGTAACGGGCTGAGACCTGATGAGCGTACAGCAAACATGTGACTTTGTTCCGATGGCCACGGAGTGTCCTGTGAGGTGGCCAGCCTGCAAACGAGGTTTGGGAGTTTAAAGCAGGAAAATTCGAGTCTTCCAAAGTTTCAACAAAAGTAGACAAGAATCTTCAGACTAGCTCTACATTTCATCATTAAAAAGTCCCTTTCACACATATTTCTATTGGACAGTATTGTTCTAAAATATTACCAGTATTACTGATAATATGATACTAAGTACACCAGAAATACCTAATAATAAATGGCAACTATTAACATATATCAAAGAGAAAAACTGGATCTTTCTATTTACAGTCATTGTGCTTAGTCGCTTAAGTCGTATGCGACTCTTAAGAGACCCGTGGACTGCAGCCCACCAGGGTCCCCTGTCCATGGGATTCTCCAGACAAGAATACTGGAGTAGGTTGCCCTTTCCTTCTTCAGGGGATCTTCCCAACCCAGGGATTGAACTCATGTCTCTTGCATCTCCTGCACAGGCAGGCTGGTTCTTTACCACCAGCAACACCTGGGAAGTCCTGTATTTACAGTCATTAAGTGGTATTTATTCCAGTAACAGACACTGACTTCAGTTGATCCTTGAGCAACACAGGTTTAAACTGTGCTGTGCAGGTCCATGTATACGCAGATTTTTTTCATAAATACGTATTATAGCACTACCCAGGGGCAGTTGATGGAATCCAAGAATGCACAACCACAGATACAGAGGGCTGGCTGTAAAGTAACACACAGACTTTCAGCTGTGCAGAGGATCAGCATCCCGGACCCTCTGAGTTGTTCAAGGGTCAACCAGGGCATATTTTATTAACTGCACGTCACACTACCAGCTACAGGGCACACTGACAACTACCCCTATGCACTGCGTTTGCTAAAACGCAGAGTGCAGACCCCGTCAAGTTCACGGTCTCAGAGCACGCGAGGAGGCCTGCAGGTACCTCTGCGGAGTGTGTGCTCGCCTTGCAGCAGCTGCACCATGGCCGTCTGCGTGGCGGGGACGATGACGATGCTGCCGTCTTCACGGCCACAGACGAGTCGCCCGTGGGCTGGAATGTACACACTTGCCGTCACCTTAAGAGGTTCATTACTACTGGGGATCACACTCAGTTGATCTATAATTCCAGCAGGACAGGGACTCAGTTTATCAAATGCTTCTTGCAAACTAATAGATGTGGTCATTTCCAGCCCTGTGGAGGTTTTGTGTGGTAGAAAAGAAACATATTTGAGCATGTTAGAAAAAGAAAAAAAAATTCAACATGTAAAAATAAACGTGCTTACAGTTGATTCAGTTAAATACCAAAGAATAACTGTCATCAACTATCATTCTAAGAAGAAAAGGACATACGTACGTTATGAACTTCCTATATAGCGGTTACTGTTCAGGTTACTCAGTTAGAAAGATTGAGAAATAACCGCACACGATTTTCTAGAATCTCCATTACCTTCCGGTTTATCAGCTGAGTCTGATATGTTCCAAATATTCAATCTTCCAGAAGAATCACCCTGAATTAATAGTTTGTGGAAGTATTCTTTGCATCCATAGAAGAATCGAGTCACAGGAGGACAAATTAGCAACTGTAAAAAAAAAAAAAAATACTGTTCAAATTCCCTTCTCTATCTTTTAAAACAAAATATTTCACAGATAAAAGTTTCTTCAGATTAGGATATAATCATCTCAGTACCAGAGTAAAAAAAAAAAGTGCATCTATAGAATGAGTATTCAATAATATCTAAATTAATTTTGTAGCACTGATAGAAATATATGCCAACTAATACTCCCATCCAGTACATATGACACAAACATCCAAAGAAACAAAAACGATATTTATATAGTCTTTCTCTAGAATTAGCATTTCCATTCTTTTTCTCTGCTTTATGAAAACCACGATGCAATTACTTGTCTATTATTAAGCAATGAATCCAAAGATATACTCCTCTATACCAAAAAAAAAATTCTCCACTTAAAATTTCAAAAGGAGAGAACTGGTAATCTACACTTTCTGCCCATTCCTTATTCAGTTCAGTTCAGTCGCTCAGTCGTGTCCAACTCTTTGTGACCCCATGAATCGCAGCATGCCAGGCCTCCCTGTCCATCACCATCGCCCAGAGTTCACTCCCAGAGTTCACTCACAGAGTTCACTGACTCACGTCCATTGAGTCAGTGATGCCATCCAGCCATCTCATCCTCGGTCGTCCCCTTCTCCTCCTACCCCCAATCCCTCCCAGCATCAGAGTCTTTTCCAATGAGTCAACTCTTCTCATGAGGTGGCCAAAGTACTGGAGTTTCAGCTTTAGCATCATTCCTTCCAAAGAACACCCAGGGCTGATCTCTTTTAGAATGCTGTTCACCAAGAATGGCTATAAAACTAAACTACCATGCTTGTACCACTAGAGGACTTTTTTTTTTTTTAATTAGATTATTTTTCAACTAATAGCACAGAAACATCCCTGGTGGCTCAGTGCTAAAAAATGTGCCTGCAATGCAGGAGACGTGGGTTCATTCCCTGGGTCAGGAAGATCCCCTGGAGAAGGGAATGGCTACCCACTTCAGTATTTCTGCCTGGAGAATTCCATGGACAGAGGAGGGTGGTGGGCTATGCCCTATGGGGTTGCAAAGTGTCAGACACGAATAGGCAACTAATACTTTTCACTTTTTCCATTTGATCACCTTTTCATAATCCACTTGAACCTAGCCTGATATGCTAGCTACAAACTACTAGGAACAAAAACCATTCATTAGGATTTTGCATATACTTTCATTTTTAAAGCACATTATTTTCGGTTTAAGATCCTGTATCTTCAGTGAGACCACTTATTTGAAAATACTAAATAGCGGTGGACTCTTAAATTTAAACTTTAGATGATTAATACACTAAAACTTGAGTATGAAAGTATGTAAGCTTATCCTGAAAAGTAGTTAAAAAACAAAAGGCTTCAGTGCACAATTATAGTTAACAAATAATCTATATTCAGTATCAGTGCTAAAAGCATTACCCTATAGAAATTACATGCATTAAGCACAGTCAATTATTTAACTTTAAAAGTCTGAAAATTACTAAAAGTTTGACTGATAAAAACAAGCTGAACCAGGGAAAGTTGATAGTGTAATAACATTTTGTTGTTATAACCAGTGTTCTGTATTACAATGTGTACCTCGCACCACATAATACCTGTATTTTAATCTAAAATGAATTGGTGAGCTGATAATTAAAGAAACATAATATGCATTTGTTTTGTTTCATGTTTTGTTTGGGGTTTTTTTGCTGCACAGTGCAGCTTGTGGGATCTTACTTCCCTGACCAGGGACTGGACCTGGGCCCAGCAGTAAACACCAAGTCCTAACCACTGGATAGACAGAGAATCTCCATCATGTATGTTTTCTACGTGAGTCATTATCTCTTAGTTTAAGCGGAAGTAACTATCTAGTTTGCTAGCTTCACTTGTCTAGCAATAAGTAGCAGTTTAAGTTAAGAGAATAAAGGACAGGTCATAAAGGATCTTAATTATACACGGATGGATAAATTCTATATATTCAAATATTCATGGAAAATGGCAAGGGGATCCCTTGCCATCCCTCCAGATAAAGATAGAACAAAATGCTCAGAATGAAAAAGCTATGGAAATCCAGATCATAAGTAAAGGAAACTTTATTTCCAAAACCAAAGCTTCTTTCTTCATGCTCAAAGAACACACAGTTGAAAACCCATTACTAAGAGCATTTCAACTTTAAAGTGATATTAAGTAGGTTTTTAGAAGCAATGCAGGAGACCTAGGTTTGATCCCTGGGTTGGAAAGATTCCTTGGAGAGAATGGCAACCCACTCCAGTATTCTTGCCTGGGAAACCCTAAGGACAGAGGAGCCTGATGGACTAAGCCCATGGGCTCACAGAGTCAGAGACAACTGAGCAGCTAACTAACACTAGAAGTCATGATGAAATTTGTTTTTATAGAGAGAAAAAATTCTTTCCTTCTTTATTTCTAATGCCTAATGATTTAAATCACTACATAATTTGGGAGAAATACTGCAATATCTTGTTCAAACAATAATCAGTCAGCATTATTACATAATTATCTTTGTCATTCTAAAAGTACATCTGTCACTATATTTAGAACTGCATCAGTGTAAAATCAATTTATAACATCAATATGAATTTTATCAGAAAGTCACTGCCACTTTTTAATCAGTATAGGATCATTTTTATTCCTGGAGAAAACTGAATGCCTATATTATAGGCATATTATGCACACATGCATGCTCAGTCATGTCTGACTCTTTGTGACCCCATGGACTGCAGAGGACCAGGCTCCTCTGTCCATGGAATTTTCCAGGCAAGAATACTGGAGAGGGTTGCCATTTCCTCTTTCATATAGGCATATTATAAGCAAATGCACAAATTATGCTTATAATAACTGACCATGTCAAAATGTTTTACAACATCTAATAGAGTGCCTTGAATGGCAATCAATCTTTTAAATGCTTAGCTACCGAAAGACACTAATAATTATAGTTCCAGAAATTTTTCAACACAGCCACCAACTATAAATGATACCTGAAGAATCTTACCTCTTTATCTGTCCGATCCAATAGGCTATGTTGTACTGGAGGAATTAAATTTTCAACTGCTTTCCCCACATCACTGCGGAATGAATCACTAGCTGGAAGGCAACTGAAAAGAGGAAAATACAACATTCAGTAAAAAAAATACTGACATTAAATATTTTATCATACCATATGATGAGTTATTTTCACAATGGACAATACATGGATTTTTTTATAGTTAATTTAATATAGGTATTAAATTAAATGTTATTAAAATATCTTACTCAAATAAAAATCCACCTAACTGTTGTACTCAGACATGAAACTATAATTACAAACTTAAGTTCTCGAGTGTTTTTTACCTAAATTAAATATTTATACTTTCAATATTTCCATACTTTCAGATTACATCACAAATTTGGAATCGCTTGCTTTTTTTTTTAAGAATTATATTTTATTTGGTGGGAGTTTTTAGGACTTCAGACCTGGGAGACAGCATCTTAAGTAATCCTGAAAGAACTGTTCTGAAGAGGCAGAGGGGGAGAAGCCAAGTTATAGAAAAGTTTGCAACAAGGGGCAGGTAGTCTAAACATCAAAAATTATTGTTAATTAAGGAAAACCACTTATCTCAAGTTAAGGAATTTAGCGCTTTTCTTTGTATGCAAGAGCCTGGGCTCACTGAAATCATGCAATCTCTCGCTGTTGATTAAAGTCCTAACTCATTATTTATTGACTACCTGGCAGGTAGTTTGTAAATATAACTCTGCCCGTTTTCAGTCCAGATGATGACTTTATCGGCTGAGACAAAGTCACCTCCCGTCCACGTCTGCCCGTTTTCACTCGGACCCGAGCACAAGAGGGAGTAGTCTCCAGCATCAAACACCTACGAGGAGTAAGAGAGTCACGTTCAAGTCCATGTTGGCATCATTTAAGTAAAACACAGCAACACTTTACTGAAATGAAAACTTCTAGAATCATATTTAATAACCTCAGGCCTTTACAGTTGACTACCTCAGTTAAAGACATTTTGTCACTGAACCCTGGGGCACAGTTACCTTCAACAGGGCAACTATGACACGGCCCCAGCCTCCAGTGGGGAGGCAGGAGACTGTGCCAGCAGGGGTCGGGGTGCTCCCCCACACGGACAGGAATCCTTAGCCCTTCTCATCTAAAGGGAAGGGCGCTCCATCTCCTGACCAGTACCCAACCTCCAGGATGCATGCTGACGGCTCCCAGTTTTTCCTATACCCAGTAACACTGTTCCTAACAAAAACCTCTAACACCAGAGTGTTGGAGGGGAATTCACTGTACCTTATTTCATCAACGTCTTACAATAGTGTAAACAGGACATTAGCAGACTCAGTTTTATTATTAATAACTCACATACAATAGCCACGTCCTATAATTTCATCAGCAACACACACTCCGGACCTTCTGTGACTTTACATTTACAAGACAAGTCCAAGTCTGCAAAATGCCTTTACAATCATTTTCTCATTGACTCTTAAGAGTCACTGCAGGAGGCAGGCAGGCAGGCAGGCATCACTAGAGACAAAGAGCTGACCCAGGGAACTCCCTGGCAATCTAGTGATTAATGACGCGTCGCACTTCCACTGCTAGCGATGTAAGTTCTCAGTCCCTGGGCAGGGAAACGAAGAACCCAAAGCCATAAGGTGCAGGCAGGAGACAAAGCAGAACCTGACCCAGATGAGGGTCATGTCACCTGCTCAAGGCCCCAGGCCCAGTAAGCCGACAGAGCTAGGCCTAAACCCTCACCTGATCACAGCCAGCAGAATTTCCTACCACACTCAGTGTTTGCGAAAAGTACCTACTGTGTTGCTAAAAAATTTCCCCAGGAGGAATGAGTAATTCAATGGCCGAGTTTTTAATCTTATTTTTCTTTGAAGAAACAACAGTGAAGTTGCTGTGCAGACACTCTTGAGACAAGAACAAACCCTAGCCGAATTCACCATAATTTGCTATAATATGTATCAGAAATACAACACTAGTACTATACGAATAGCCAAGAAAAGTCCAGGAGAGAATTACAGACACCAGCCCTCCAGCCTTATGATCAATAAGACAAATTACGAAACTATCAAAAATAAAGTAATAACAATATTAGTTCATGAATTAATCCAGACAAATCAACAAGTCCATAAACAGGTCCTAGAAAAAATGTAGGAATACAGTATATTATAAAGGCACAAGAATCAAAAATGAATTACTCAACAAATGGCGTTAGGAACTGCCAGATCCATTCTGATATCCATTGGAATAAAGATAAAATTGAATCTATGGCTCACAATTCACACAAAATAAATTTCAGATTAAAGATTCAAAGGTATATAAAATAAAACCATACAAATATTAGGAAGAAAAATTTGCTGAGACTTTTAGAACATATCATCAACCATTTTTTAAAACCATACAATAAAATATGACAATTTAAGCATACAAAAATTGAAAATTGCTTTCTGGTAATAACTATCTGAGAAAGTCAGATAGTCTTGAGAGTACCTTGGAGAACAAGATCAAACCAGTCCATCCTAAAGGAAATCAACCCTGAACATTGGAAGGACTAATGTTGAAGCTGAAACTCCAATACTTTGGCCACCTGATGCGAAGACTTGATTCGCTGGAAAAGAACTTAATGATGGGAAAGACTGAAGGCAAAAAAAGAACCTGGCAGAAGATGAGATGGTCAGATTAGCATCACCGACTCAACGTACATGAATCTGAGCAAACTCTGGGAGACAGTGAAGGACAGGGAAGACTGGCGTCGCAAAGTCCATGGGGGGCACAACTTAGTGCCTAAACAACAACAAGTCTCAGAAAGTCATGCTGGTGGGCTGCGGCACCGTCCGCACGCTGTGTGCGCATGCACGCCCCTGACGACTCATGAAACTCACGCCTCCCGACATATTTACTGTCCACTCGGCTTTGCTCTCTTAGCTGTCCCACACTGGGTTGCCTGCGTTTTCCTTCTTGATCTGTAGAAGCTGTTTTTGGTTGATAACAGAAGAGTCTCTCATCATGCTGCACACCACGGCTCTCTTCTCTCACCCTGTGGGGTGTCCTTTCACTCTTGTGTGTGCATTTAAGAGAAAGCTGCCCTCACGTAGATATAAAAGGCTTACAATGGGCACACGAGAAACTGGTATTAGCTACTGCCTCTGGGGAGGGGAAGGGACATATCTGGGGGAAAGGGGTGCCTATTTTTCACTATATCCTCCTGCAGTCTGTTTTCACTTTTATTTGGATGTGCTTTAAACTTTAAGACAGAGGAAGGATCCCAGATAGTGAACACAGCTGAGCAGCTGCTAGCCTTCTTCTCTAAGCTTTTCCCAAACAGCAGCCATGCAGCCTTCCGTGGCGAGGCCCCCTCTGACGCAGGGACGGCATGGCAGTGATGAGAGTGGCGGCCGCAGCCAGGCTGCCTGAGCCGTATAACCTCCGTCACTTACAGCCACCATCACTTGCATAACCTTAGCCAAAGCAGCTACCCTCCTCATGCCTCAGGTGCCTCATCAACAAAATGGGCAAAGCCACCATTCCTAGAGTGAAAAGCAGCCTCTAAAGTGGCCCCACCGAGGGCCGACTCCTGGTCTTCCATCCTTGTGGAAGCCTCTCTCCCTGAGTACAGGCTGCATCCTGTGGCCTTTCTAGAGAACTGAACACGGCAGAGGGGCTGCGATCTGAGCTCCAGGGTTGGGGGGTCTCGGCCACACCTCCTGCTCACCGACTGGGAGGAAAGACAGCTGCTGTGCTGTGAGCTGTCCCAGTGGGGAGGCCCACATGGCAGAGAGCTAAGGTCTCCAGCCCACAGTCAGAAGGACCTGATGACTGTCAACCAGCAGATAAGTAAATCTGGAAGCTGAGCCCCCGCCAAGGTGAGCCCTGGAAAAGGGTGGTCATCCCAGTCAAGACCCTTTTATCACAGTCTGTGAGAGATCCTGGGCCAGAGGCACCCAGCTAAACCACGCCTGGATTCCTGATCCAGGAACTGGGTGATGATTCACATCTGTTGTTTTAAACGACTAATTTTTGAAGCAATGTTTTATGCAGGATTAGGTAACCAATATATCCCCCTCCGATTGTCATTTCCAAATAACACATGGGAAGCTTTGGAAAATATGGTAGGCACTATGGCAGGTGATCAAAACTTGCTGGCTCTTCTTCTATCATGGAAACATTAAAGCCTAGCGATGTGAAAAGCAATGACAGAAGACCTTCCTGACTCCAAGACGTCGGAAGAAGATGGCACTTGGGGATGAAAACCTACAAAGATACATCCCAACTTGCAGAAAACTCACTGCCATTGCCCGTGCGACACTGACAAGACCACGAAGAGCATGGCAGCAAGACACAGAAACTAAGAACCAACAGACACTGACCGGGCCACACTATGACCACATCCCAGAAAAGGCAACGACGCAGCCAGATCCCATACCGCAGAGCACAGCAAAAACAGACCAAATGTTTAAAATACTCTAAACCAAGTTTCTCCTTACAATGATCTTTAGAAGGCTGACAAACCAAAATCTTGAAGGGCAAAAATGCAGTTTCTTACTTGTGTAGTTATCTTACCCTCCAATACTTGGAGCACACCACCAAAAGTGACCTTTGTGTGAACGCACAGAAAGAGATGCTTTGGCAATTCTGACAGTAAATCGGTTTGGATTCTTCCTCAAATATTGGCTCAGTATCCTGAAAGAGAAATATTTGTAAAAAACTTTAGGGTTGGCAGGATTGTCAATTTAAATTATCACACAATGATAAAGAAAACAAAACAAAATGAAGACATCACTTGATGTGCTCATCAATTTAGCCCCTCACGTTGAGGACTAAGGTAGTAAAGGCAGCCAAAATGTACTCTATCAGCACATGGGCACAGCATATTTGCTACAAAGCTACTCAAGATTAAGAGACTAATGAGAGTCAGAATGTCATCACTGGCAGTGACAGATGCTAAAATTTTAGTTAATCTTAATTTGTCAGTTTTTGACATAAGCTTGTAGGTTAAAAAAAAGAAAACATCATTTCCTCCAGCTTCTCCCAGATTCAATGTCTAAAAATTCCCTAACAGAAGAGATTACTATCTTTTGCCAGACACTTGACCTGCCTTTCTTACTGATAAAAGTAAGAAGGAATTCAAGTCTAAGGAACTCAGAGGACTAAAATTGGCTTTATATCCTTTTAGCAATGGTGTGCTTTTTTCCCCTTGCCTCAAGCAAGCTACCTTTTCAATTTAAAAGAAGCAGCTGAGGAAAATCCTCTTCTATGCTTCTCTACTCCATATTCTGTACAATATGTTTCTCTGTTTGTATCCTTGATAAAGCAGGTGTCTGCCATCAAAGGAAAACAATAATTCATGTATAGAGATAGCATTCTAGGGAATCTTCTGCACTATATCAATAAGACTATGGAAAAGGAAAGCTTTTTCTTTCCTCTTTAAGAGAAAAAGGGAAGCAGCCTATCATGACTACAATGTAAGACTCCTCAAGAACAAGAACAGAGAACTCACTTCCGGCCTCCTTTGCCTTACCTGCAGGTCACTTATTTCCGAGGTGACAATCCACACCTTCAAGATGCCTGTCACTGAGAGAGCCACCACGGTGTCCTCTAACCGAGAAGGGAGAAGCAGCCAGTTACAAAAGCAGTACGATTCCTTTCTACCTGGGCACACGGTCACAGAGGTGGCATGGACCATGGTCTGCCTTAATGAAACTAAATAACAGCATGTTTCACAATCAGCATGAAAACCTAATTCTAGGTTTTAGGAAATAACAGAAACCAGATTTTGAGACACAGGTTAATAAAGATGATCAAACACACAGAATTCAAAGATAACCTGTTTTTAGCTGCTTGATTTCTTATTTCTAACTTGTAGGCTTTCATAATTTCAAACATTCTCATTACTATGTCAACAATTAACATTAAAAAACTTTTTAAGAACAAATTTTAAAAATTAAAAAACAACTTTTATTCTTCAACATTCACTTTTATTTATCCTGGGGAAGCACATTCATACTGTGTCTTCAGGGCGCACGTTTCCTCCTTCCCACCCACCTCACCTGCCTTCTAGACATGTTATTGCACACTACACTCTTCACAGGCCACGATCAAGAGAAAGACATGATGTAAAACCTAAATCCATCAGCTCGGGTGCCGGAAGAGTCACAGCACCACAGTAATATTCATGAACTCTGAGAGATGGGGCATTAGAAAGCAGTCTAAGGTAGGCTCCAGAGCAACAGAGGGATGTGTTAAAAATCACATTTTCTTCACTGATTAACCACTATACTGTGGATAACTGAACTAACCTACCTTAAATTCAATTTGCTTATCTGTTCAGTTAGTTCAGTCGCTCAGTCGTGTCAAACTCTTTGCGACCACAGAAATCGCAGCACGCCAGGCCTCCCTGTCCATTACTATCTCCCGGAGTTCATTCAGACTCACGTCCATCAAGTCCGTGATGCCATCCAGCCATCTCATCCTCGGTCGTCCCCTTCTCCTCCTGCCCCCAATCCCTCCCAGCATCAGAGTCTTTTCCAATGAGTCAACTCTTCGCATGAGGTGGCCAAGTACTGGAGTTTCAGCTTTAGCATCACTCCTTCCAAAGAAATCCCAGGGTTGATCTCCTTCAGAATGGACTGGCTGGATCTCCTTGCAGTCCAAGGGACTCTCAAGAGTCTTCTCCAACACCACAGTTCAAAAGCATCAATTCTTTGGTGCTCAGCCTTCTTCAAGTACAACTCTCACATCCATACATGACCACAGGAAAAACCATAGTCTTGACTAGACGGACCTTTGTTGGCAAAGTAATGTCTCTGCTTTTGAATATACTATCTAGGTTGGTCATAACTTTTCTTCCAAGGAGTAAGTGTCTTTTAATTTCATGGCTGCAGTCACCATCCGCAGTGATTTTCGAGCTCCAAAAATAAAGTCTGACACTGTTTACACTGTTTCCCCATCTATTTCCCATGAAGTGATGGGACCAGATGCCATGATCTTCATTTTCAGAATGTTGAGTTTTAAGCCAACTTTTTCACTCTCCTCTTTCACTTTCATCAAGAGGCTTTTTAGCTCCTCTTCACTTTCTGCCATAAGGGTGGTATCATCTGCATATCTGAGGTTATTGATATTTCTCCCGGCAATCTTAATTCTAGTTTGTGTTTCTTCCAGTCCCGCATTTCTCATGATGTACTCTGCATATAAGTTAGATAAACAGGGTGACAATATACAGCCTTAACGTATTCCTTTTCCTCCATGTCCAGTTCTAACTGTTGCTTTCTGACCTGCATACAGATTTCTCAAGAACCAGGTCAGGTGGTCTGGTATTCCCATCTCTTTCAGAATTTTCCACAGTTTATTGTGATCCTCACAGTCAAAGGCTTTGGCATAGTCAAGAAAGCAGAAATAGATGTTTTCTGGAACTCTCTTGCTTTTTCCAGGATCCAGCGGATGTTGGCAATTTGATCTCTGGTTCCTCTGCCTTTTCTAAAACCAGCCTGAACATCAGGAGTTCCACGGTTCACGTATTGCTGAAGCCTGGCTTGGAGAATTCTGAGCATTACTTCACTAACGTGTGAGATGAGTGCAATTGTGCGGTAGTTTGAGCATTCTTTGGCATTGCCTTTCTTTGGAATTGGAATGAAAACTGACCTTTTTCAGTCCTGTGGCCACTGCTGAGTTTTCGAAATTTACTGGCATATTGAGTGCAGCACTTTCACAGCATCATCTTTCAGGATTTGAAACAGCTCCACTGGAATTCCATCACCTCCACTAGCTTTGTTCGTAGTGATGCTTTCTAAGGCCCACTTGACTTCACATTCCAAGATGTCTGGCTCTAGGTTAGTGATCACATCATCATGATTATCTGGGTCATGAAGATCTTTTTGTACAGTTCTTCTGTGTATTCTTGCCACCTCTTCTTAATATCTTCTGCTTCTGTTAGGTCCAGACCATTTCTGTCCTTTGTTGAGCCCATCTTTTTCATGAAATGTTCCCTTTGTATCTCTAATTTTCTTGAAGAAATCTCTAGTCTTTCCCATTCTGTTTCTTTCCTCTATTTCTTTGCATTGAGCGCTGAAGAAGGCTTTTTATCTCTTCTTGCTATTCTTTGGAACTCTGCATTCAGATGCTTATATCTTTCCTTTTCTCCTTTGCTTTTCACCTCTCTTCTTTTCACAGCTATTTGCAAGGCCTCCCAGACAGTCATTTTGCTCTGGTGCTGCAAAGAGCAATATTGCATAGGAACCTGGAATGTCAGGTCCATGAATCAAGGCAAATTGGAAGTGGTCAGACAAGAGATGGCAAGGGTGAATGTCGACATTCTAGGAATCAGTGAACTAAAATGGACTGGAATGGGTGAATTTAACTCAGATGACCCTTATATCTCCTACTGCAGGCAGGAATCCCTTAAAAGAAATGGAGTAGCCATCATGGTCAACAAAAGAGTCCGAAATGCAGTACTTGGATGCAGTCTCAAAAATGACAGAATGATTTCTGTTCGTTTCCAAGGCAAACCATTCAATATCTCAGTTATCCAAGTCTATGCCCCAACCAGTAATGCTAAAGAAGCTGAAGTTGAATGGTTTTATGAAGACCTACAAGACCTTTTAGAACTAACACCCAAAAAAGATGTCCTTTTCATTATAGGGGACTGGAATGCAAAAGTAGGAAGTCAAGAAACACCTGGAGTAACAGGCAAATTTGGCCTTGGAATGCGGAATGAAGCAGGGCAAAGACTAATAGAGTTTTGCCAAGAAAATGCACTGGTCATAGCAAACACCCTCTTCCAACAACACAAGAGAAGACTCTACACATGGACATCACCAGATGGTCAACACCGAAATCAGACTGATTATATTCTTTGCAGCCAAAGATGGAGAAGCTCTATACAGTCAACAAAAACAAGACCAGGAGCTGACTGTGGTTCAGATCATGAACTCCTTATTACCAAATTCAGACTTAGATTGAATAAAGTAGGGAAAACTGCTAGACCATTCAGGTATGACCTAAATCAAACCCCTTATGATTATACAGCGAAAATGAAAAAGATTTAAGGACCTAGATCTGATAGATAGAATGCCTGATGAACTATGGAATGAGGTTCGTGACACTGTACAGGAGACAGGGATCAAGACCATCTCCATGGAAAAGAAATGCAAAAATGCAAAATGGCTGTCTGGGAAGGCCTTGCAAATAGCTGTGAAAAGAAGAGAGGCGAAAAGCCAAGGAGAAAAGGAAAGATATAAGCATCTGAATGCAGAGTTCCAAAGAATAGCAAGAAGAGATAAGAAAGCCTTGCTTACCTGTAAGCAAATATAAACGAATAACATAATGATAGCACTTACCTTAATAAGGTGTAATAAGAATTAAGACACCTCAGCCCATCAGTACAGGTTAGTCATCACTGTTATTGAAAAGACTTGCTTACTATCTTTCAGTAAAAACTTTATTTGTACTGCCTGGTTCCCTAGGCAAGTTTAAATGCTGAAATGCACTGATTACGATTCCATGATCACTGTATAAAGAAGCTAGAACTGTTCATAAATGTCAGTTACAGTAAAAGTGCAATCTACCAATAAATCCAAAATTCTCAAAACTCCACACACTAGAATATGGCAAAGTAGACTAAAAATATACATGGTAGCAATGCTGTAAACAGACAACATTTAGAACTGTATGCACAGCACATTTTCCATTAAAGTTGCATTCTACCTTGTTCAGACCATAATACAAGCATGTATATTTCACAGATGGCTATTTCCCACGCATTCCTACATAAGACTGTATGTGTGCACGTGCTTAGTCACTTCATTCATGTCCAACTCCATGCGACTCCGTGGACTATAGCCCACTAGGCTCCTCTGTCCATGGGATTCTCCAGGCAAGAATACCAGGGTGGGTTGCCGTTTCCTCCTCTAAGGGATCTTCCCGACCCAGGGATCGGACCCACAACTCTTATGTCTCCTGCACTGGCAAGAGGGTTCTTTACCGCTAGCGCCACCTGGGAAGCCCTCAAGGCTTTCTGTACCTGTCTACAAACTACTTCTGCCAGAAACATCACGGCCCCACATCTGACAAATTCCTCTTCACCTCTCAAAGCTTAGATGAGACTTCATCGAATCTGGGCAGCCTTCCTACCTGCCCTCAAAGCCCCTTCACTGCCTTTGCTAACTCTAGCCTCTGAACTATTTCTCTGTCTTTTCACCGTTACACAGTGAAACTGCCATTTGTTTCTATATCATCCTCCCTTCCTAGAATTCGAGTCCTGCCAGTAGTTCAATCCTCTGAACCCACAAAAGAGTAGGCACTCAATAAATATTTGTGGCATGGCCGTTGAATAAAAGCTTTGGAAAACTCCCAGGGAAGGCAGTTCACCAATGGACATGACATAACCCAATGGTAAGGCCACTGCTCTGGGGCCTATCTGGGCACCAGTGAGCCACAGGCTTGCTCTGTGAAGGTAGCGGAGACTCCATCACGCTGAACTTCGTCCCTCTCCTCATCCACACGTCCTGTGGCGGCAGTAGCTACGGCAGTGAGCGCTGTGAGAAGCGGCACCACGTGGAAATGCTGAGCACGCGCCAACGCTGGGAGCACTCGCCAACGCTGGGAGCACTCTGAGCACGAAGCCTCACGTCGATGGTGACGGGAGTGGCAGACCCGCCTTTCCAGCAGAGCCCGCGACCAGGCAGCCAGCGGGAGGGCGCAGGAGCACGCGAAGGCGGACGCCAATGCACAGGCAGCCAGCGGGAGGGCGCAGGAGCACGCCCGAAGGCGGACGCGCTGCCACCACGCAGCCAGCGGGAGGGCGCAGGAGCACGCCGAAGGCGGACGCCAATGCACACGCAGCCAGCGGGGAGGGTGCAGGAGCACGCCCGAGGCGGACGCCAATGCACACGCAGCCAGCGGGAGGGTGCAGGAGCACGCCCGAGGCGGACGCCAATGCACACGCAGCCAGCGGGAGGGCGCAGGAGCACGCCGAAGGCGGACGCCAATGCACACACAGCCAGCGGGAGGGCGCAGGAGCACGCCCGAAGGCGGACGCGATGCACACGCAGTGTTCAGTGCCTCTGTCCTCTCCCCAGCAACTCGTGCCGGTTTCAACAGAAATGGAGAAAACACACTCATATATGTCGAGCCTTAACTACACATCAAAGCGCTTACCAGGAACGGTCATTAAATTGAATTGTGTACAATAACCTCCTTTTCACTGCCTTCACATAACACTTCCTATGCCTCTTCACAGCAAGTAACCAACGCAGGCCCAAGGTGAAGGTGAAGGTGAAGTCGCTCAGTCGTGTCCGACTCTTTGCGACCCCGTGGACTGTAACCTACTAGGCTCCTCTGTCCATGGGATTCTCCAGGCAAGAATACTGGAGTGGATTGCCATTTCCTTCTCCAGGGGATCTTCCTGACCCAGGGATCGAACCCGGGTCTCCTGCATTGGAAGCAGATGCTTTAACCTCTGAGCCACCAGGGAACCCAGGCCCAAGAGATGCACAAACTATGGTTCCTCCCAACAAACCTCCAAGGGGTTAAGATCTTCCAATTCAGAAAATTCCTGACATGTACTAAGACTGCCAAAAACTAGTGATTTATTCTTTGGAATGGAGATAATCTAACACTTTAAATCTTAGGTCAATCAAACACTCATTTATGAAGGTAGAGACAGACCACAAATCATGAGAGTCACTATTTCTTAAATTGAAGAATACAATATAAGCAAGTTTATTAACATTTGATACACTACAGAATCCTACAGTAAGCTAACCATAGTGCAGAAATTCCTAAAGGGCACACTGACCTTGTGTTCGGTGGGATCGAATAATACTCATGGAGCTGATCCAGTCTGGAGAGATCTTTGAGACTAAGGAGTACAACACTTCAAGGCTGGTGGCATCCACCACAAGGATTTCAGGATAATGACCGTGGCATAGAAGCCTTCCCTTCTCTCTGACTTCCAACAGAGAACTGGTAGAACTAGAAGGAAAAAAAATTTTTAATGTTTACTTAAGATACTTAATTCACATACATTCACCAGCTTAGTCGGACGCTCAATTTCTCCAGCAATATCTCCAGATATATAGTATATACTACGATACATATAGTACATGCATACTATATGGTACATATTACATGTGTCTATGGATACTTCACGACCAAGATAATCACGATGGTGTGATCACTCAGCTAGAGCCAGACATCCTGGAATGTGAAGTCAAGTGGGCCTTAGAAAGCATCACCACGAACAAAGTTAGTGGAGGTGGTGGAATTCCAGTGGAGCTATTTCAAATCCTGGAAGATGATGCTGTGAAAGTGCTGCACTCAATATGCCAGCACATTTGGAAAACTCAGTAGTGGCCACAGGACTGGAAAAGGTCAGTTTTCATTCCAATTCCAAAGAAAAGCAATGCCAAAGAATGCTCAAACTACCTGCACAACTGCAGTTATCTCACACATTAGTAAAGCAATGCTCAAAATTCTCCAAGCCAGGCTTCAGCAATACGTGAACCATGAACTTGCAGATGTACAAGCTGGATTTAGAAAGGCAGAGGAACCAGAGATCAAATTGCCAATATCCGCTGGATCATGGAAAAAGGAAGAGAGTTTCAGAAAAACATCTATTTCTGCTTTATTGACTATGCCAAAGCCTTTGACTATGTGGATCACAATACACTGTGGAAAATTCTTCAAGGGATGGGAATACTAGACCACCTGACATGCCTCTTGAGAAACCTGTATGCAGGTCAGGAAGCAACAGAACATGGAACAACAGACTGGTTCCAAATAGGAAAAAGAGTACATCAAGGCTGTATATTTTCACCCTGCTTTTTAACTTCTATGCAGAGTACATCATGAGAAACACTGGGCTGGAAGAAGCACAAGCTGGAATCAAGATTGCCAGGAGAAATATCAATCACCTCAGATACGCAGATGACACCACCCCTATGGCACAAAGTGAAGAGGAACTAAAAAGCTTCTTGATGAAAGTGAAAGTGGAGAGTGCAAAAGTTGGCTTAAAGCTCAACATTCAGAAAACGAAGATCATGGCATCTGGTCCCATCACTTCATGGCAAACAGATGGGGAAACAGTGGAAACAGTGCCAGACTTTATTTTTTTGGACTGCAAAATCACTGCAGATGGTGACTGTAGCCATGAAATTACAAGACACTTACTCCTTGGAAGGAAAGTTATGACCAACCTAGGTAGCATATTGAAAAGTAGAGACATTACTTTGCCGACTAAGGTCTGTCTAGTCAAGGCTATGTTTTTTTCTAGTCATGTATGGATGTGAAACTTGGACTGTGAAGAAAGCTGAGCGCCAAAGAAAAGATGCTTTTGAACTGTGGTGCTGGAGAAGAATCTTGAGAGTCCCTTCGAGTGCAAGGGAGATCCTACCAGTCCATCCTAAAGGAGATCAGTTCTGGGTGTTCTTTGGAAGGACTGATGCTAAAGCTGAAACTCCAATACTTTGGCCACCTCACGCGAAGAGTTGACTCACTGGAAAAGACTCTGATGATGGAAGGGATTAGGGGCAGGAGGAGGGGATGACAGAGGATGAGATGGCTGGATAGCATCACCGACTATATGGACATGAGTTTGGGTGAACTCTGGGTGTTGGTAATGGACAGGAAGCCTGGTGTGTTGCAATTCATGGGGTCTCAAAGAGTAGGACACAAGTGAGTGACTGAACTGAACCATTTTCCAAACACTAATTTAACTTCAAGACACTTTGAAATGGGCAAAAAAAAAAAAAAAAAGGTGACTTTAATGGAGAAAAAGGTTCTCTGATTATTAAGAGGGATCTCCCCAAGAGTTTTTAATAACTTGCCACTTCCTTGTGATTTCAGTAAGTGCCAACGTGATCAAGGTTCACCATTTCTACGTATATAAAAGAACAACCTGCTTCTGGATCTGAGAAGGTGAGTATCACAAAGGAAACAATGGCCCCACACTAGTAAATCTGCCAAAAGCACCTTCTCCTTAGGGATGACTGCCAGTCGGAATACAGAAGGCCTAAATACCGGATCTGGTGAAGAGGAGGCCCTGAAGATACAATAATTGATTTTTCCTAAACTGTAAGCCAAAAGTTTTTCAATCATAAAATTTTATAGCAGTCAATACATTTATATCCAATGAGTCTGAATGACAGTGATGTATAATTTTTCAATTAAATTATTTACAAAGTCAATGAATCTAAATGATATACTATCCTTTTTCTCTTTATAAAGTTAATGACTCTTCATATGGTTTAAAAAATAATAATAATAATACAGGCCCTTTAAATAAAAAGCGTATGTCCTAGGAATTCTCTGGCGGTCCAGTGGTTAGGACCCCATGCTCTCACTGCCAAGGGCCCAGGTTCAATCCCTGGTCAGGGAACTAAGATTCCACAAGCCATGAAAGTGAAAGTGAAGTCGCTTAGTCGTGTCCAACTCTTTGCAACCCCCATGGACTGTAGCCTACCAGGCTTCTCCGTCCATGGGATTTTCCAGGCAAGAATACTGGCACAAGCCGTAAAGTGAGGCAAAAAAAAAAAAATCCAAAATGGATCACAGAGCCAAATATGAATGGAAAAACAATAATGATAACAAGCAATTAAAAGAAAAAAAGCTGTACACCTGAAACTAACACAACACTGTAAATCAACCAGTCTTAATAAAAAAAATTTTTAAGGAAAAAAAAAAAGCATATGCCCTAATAGCATTGAAAAACAATTTCTAAAAGGCTCTGCCAAGGCAAGAAATAGTCACTAAAGATCTATATCACACTAACCATCTCTAAACATTTTCCATTGCTTTTCTAATTTGTGTTAGTACAGAAGGTTTTCTTTCTCAACAAATTATTTTGTTTGTTTTAAGGGAAGCAGTATGATGTAACTGAAAGAACAGAGTCCCCAGAGTCAGGTAAAGCTGTTCTGAGATCCTAGTGATTGGAATGACTCACTGTGAGACTGGGGCAAGTTATTTAATCACTCTATCAGCCGCCTTATATGTAAAAGGATATACTCCTATCTGATGCATAAGAATATGGGTGGGGCTAAGTGAGATACCACACAAGAAAGGCCTAAATAGCTGCTATAAATCTGAGTTCCCTCCTTTCCCTCTCCCTTCCCCATTAAGACTATAAATCACATTTTCTATATACACTGCAATTTTCCCAACACTCAATGCAGTAAATGATGAGTAATCTGAAGCACAAAGAATTTGACAATTATGGAAGAATAAGGGGGAATATCAGGAATATGTAATTTCCTTGGTGGCTCAGACAGTAAAGTGTCTGCCTACAATGTGGGAGACCCAGGTTCTATCCCTGGGTCGGGAAGATCCTCTGGAGAAGGAAATGACAACCCACTCTAGTACTCTTGCCTGGAAAATCCCATGGACGGAGGAGCGTGGTAAGCTACAGTTCATGGGGTCACAAAGAGTCAGACACAACTGAGTGACTTCACTTTCACCAGGAATGTAGGTGAGAGGCTATAAATTCCTGTAAATTCCTGAGTTAAGTTAGGTATATGAAAAGGTCATGTCTTTTACAGACCCAAGGCCAACTGCAGAAGCAAGGAAAAGGGTATTGTCCAAAAAGTGGACTGTGTCAGACTTCTCTGATGGTCCAGTGGCTAAGAATCTGCCTCCCAAAGCAGGGATCAGAGGTTCAACCCCTGGCTAGGGAACTAAGATCCCCCATGTCTCAGAGCAACTAAGCCTGTGGGCCTCAATCACTGAGCCCGCACACCAGGACAAGAAAAGACCCAGAGGAGCCAAAAAGGGAAAAAAAAGAAATTTAATGGATTGTATCAGTCATGAGTGGAATCATAAAGGCTTTAGCAAGAGATAATTCCATTATTTAGGATGCAGAACGCTTACCCAACCAATAAAGGGGCTCCCACTTGGGTGACCGAGACGCCCAGCAAGGGCAGACACAGCAGTGACGACGCTGGCTTACGCCTGCCAACACTCGTCTCCACTCCTTGGTCCTCCTCCCCGACTACACTGTCTTCTGAAGAAGACCTCAACTGCTGCAATTCCAGTCTTCCTGTCCCATCGCCCACTCCCACCCATTCTCCATATAAAAATAGAGACTCGGTGTTAAAAAAAAGCAACACTTTTAAAGTGGCCACTGGTGCTGAGTTGGCCGGCTGCAGAAATCAATACCAACCTGTATGCCAGTATGCGTGCAAGCTAATTTTGTAAATTCAATACATCTGCCATCATTCACGTCCCAGAGGCACATCTCCCTATAAAACAAAATAATCGCTGACTTCAAATCTGAGTTTTAAAAGCACAGTTCAACTTTGTCACGGTAGTTTAAAATTAAGCTTCCATTAAAACGGACATATTTCAGAAAAAGCAGCATATAGTCATTATCGCTGTTCACCAAAACTTCTGACCCTCCCAGCCACCGCCTTAAATTCCCCTCCAGCCTACCCACCCCTGCCCCGATCCACATTCTTTCTGGACACAAGGGAGGACTACACTTCCTGGTTCCCTGTTGGTTGGTGGAGTCTCAGGAGCAGTTCTGGCCCGAACTGGTAGGATGCCCTCCCGAACTCTCCTCCTCTACCTGTGCCAGAGTGGCTGCTCTCTTACCCTCAAGCTCAGAGTGAGGATAATAATGAAGCAGAGCACAGGCCTAAGTGACAGATAAAAGGGCAGGTGACAAAAACTAGAACTAAATGTTTAATTTAAACCATTCCAATTTTCCATTGATTAGAAGGAAATGGCACCCCACTCCAGTACTATTGCCTGGAAAATCCCATGGACAGAGGAGCCTGATATGCTACAGTACATGGGGTCGCAAAGAGTCGGACACAACTGAGTGACTTCACTTTTCACTATGAACATAGCTAGCAAATTTAGCACTGCAAAACACAAAACTTAAGGTCAACTGATTTCCCAATCTTTGCAAATTAAACACAGTATTCCAGTTTTGATTCCACATTTGCTGCAGAATTTTTACGGTAGTTCATGGGGTCCCAAAGAGTCAGACATGGCTGAGCAACTGAACTGACTGACCAAAAGAAAAAAAGCTTTATCTCAAACTAAAGAGACAGCGTTCAGAATTAGAAATGTCAATATGCCCTGTCCTTCAAAGAAATGAACTGAAGGTTTCTTTCACAGAGGCGAGCATTAATAAAACGCAGTGATCCTGATGGTCATCAGGGTATTCCTTAGCATGCCATAGGGCTTCCCTGACAGCTCAGCTGGTAAAGAATCCAGCTGCGATGCAGGAGACCTAGGTTCGATCCCTGGGTTGGGAAGATCCCCTGGAAAAGGGAAAGAACACTCCAGTGTTCTGGGCTGGAGAATTCCATGGACAGTCCATGGGGTTGCAAAGAGTCGGGCACGACTAAGCAACTCTCACTTTCCTATATCCCATGTGGTATAAATTTTTCAAAGGAAACTCACTTATCTGTTTAGAATATGCATTCTAATATGAATTTACACAAGGTTCTTTTCAAATTCATAAATTATAGGGAGTTGAAGGGACAATTTCTTAAAAAATTCTTTTCCAGTTCTGCGACTCTCTTCAATAACGTATTTCATAAACATACAATTTTCTAAACACCCCAAAAGTTTTATTCTCCCCATTCTAGGCCTTTCACCTACTGTCCAATGACATACCTTTCCAAAAGCAAGCTCTGAGACTTAGGAATGGGTATAGCTCTGTTAGTGTATTAACATATATCAGTATAACAGATCAAACTTTCATATGGCTTCATCTTCCAAATTTATGCTAATGTACATCACTGAGGTTTCTTAAAACTCTCAAAGTTGTCTGCCAACTCAGTGAAAATGCCATGGGGATTAATGACCATACTTTAACTTTTACGGTATTCTGAGTTTCTCAAAAGCAGGGCAGAGACATAACCATAAATTATAATAAGAGTCCTATAAAAATCATTAATAAAGATAAAATTCATTTTGAAATCCATATTTCAAATAGCTTTATGTTGAGACAACTGAGACATTTATTTAAAAGATACCCAAAAATAAAATAAAATTCCCTACTTATTAATACACTGGCATTATTTGCATTAAAGACTTAAGAGGAGAAAAGTGAAGAAGAAGATACTCACCCACTCTCAGACGCGCTCACGATGTACTGCTTGTCACCAGACGCACAAGCTTTAGACAGACAAGTGATTGACGCTGTGTGACCAAACAGCAGTGCCCGAGGGTTGACCTAGAAATACACGACATGTTCTCTAACGCAGTCATTCTTAGGAATCTTCTTGAATAGACAGTATAAACGTATAGATACAGATTTGAGAAGAACTGCTCAGGACGCCAAAAGCTACCAGCAGCACAACAGTGACTCCCGCCAAGGCAGTGCTCACCATCACCCCACCAATAAGTCGAAGCGGAACACCAAGAGGAGGCACCACCTGCCCAGCCTACAGAGGGGCACTGCCAAGGTTTAAAGCGGGGCAGTGTTAGCACAGAGCTCTACTGCACAGAGAAATCAGGTTAAGACTGTGAATTAGCATTTAAAATAATTTCCCCTTACTTATTTTAAAAATAATACTTTCCATGATCTGAAAGCACATTTAGAGCCTCTAGACTGACATCCCAAACACAAAAAATAGAGAACAGGTACCCTACTAAAACCAGGTATCAACGTTAACTATCAGGAACTAATAATGACCTTCACAGACTAATGATTTACTGCCATAGCGCCTTTGAAAGGATGGCTTAATACCCACTATTCTAAAATAGTCTGGCAATCAGCCTCCAAATTCATCTCTTTGTACCAAACAGCATGCTATTATTTTAGGTGATATCAGGGCTTGAAGTAATTTCAGGATATATTTCTTAACATTTTATACATATACAGTATTTATAACATATGTACCAGATATAAAAAAACATCTAACCACATAGTCAATACCCAGCTTAAGAAAAGAGAATGATTAATACCTTTCATGCTACCAGTTTTGGAATCAAAATCACCTTAGTCGTATTTTGCATAATTATAATTGAAAGAAAAATACCATCATTGTTTATGGTTAGAATACGCCTAGAATGTTTTCTCATACAACCAACCCCATTTCCAAAGAGAGATTCCATATTTCTCCACTGGGAAAAAAAATGCTTTTGGTCAATTCTTTAATTTTTCTCAAGAAAATCAAATTTACCAACAGTTAGTTTTATTTTCAATGTACATGGCCTTGCTAGAAAATTCCATTTTCAGTCATAATAGAGTAACTAGAACTGACTGTACTCTCACCAAAACCTAGAAAGTTGAACAAAAATAACTGAATGAAAAAAGGCACATAATCATCTCATGGGACAATAAAAGCATTTGACAAAATTCAATATCCTTTCCTGATTAAAAACTCTCAACAAACTGGGTGTAGAAGGAATGTACCCCAGCATAATAAAGGCCATATGGAACAAGCCCATGTAGAAAACACTAAAAGCCTTTCTCTAAAATCAAGAACAAGACAAGGATGATTACTCTTGACATTTCAGTTCAACATAATACAGGAGGTCTTGGCCAGAGTAGTTCAGAGAAAGCAGTGGCACCCCACTCCAGCACTCTCGCCTGGAAAATCCCATGGACAAAAGAGCCTGGTGGGCTGTAGTCCATGGGGTCGCGAAGAGTCAGACACGACTGAGCGACTTCACTTTCCCTTTTCACTTTCATGCACTGGAGAAGGAAATGGCAGCCCACTCCAGTGTTCTTGCCCGGAGAATCCCAGGGTTGGGGGAGCCTGGTGGGCTGCCGTCTATGGGGTCAAACACGACTGAAGCGACTTAGCAGCAGCAGCAGCAGCCAGAGCAATTGAGCAACAAATAATAAATAAAGCAACCAAGTTCAAAAAGGAAGAAGTACTGTTTTCTCTGCAGATGACATGATCTTATACGTAGAAAATCCTAAAGCCTCAACCAGAAGACTGTTAAAACTAATGAAGAAATTAAGTAAAGTTGCAGGATACAAAATAAACATCCAAAAATCTGTTGTTTCTATAACAACAGGTTATCGGACAGAAATTATGCAATCCCATTTACCATGGCATCAAAAGAATAAATTACTTAGAAATAAATTTAACCAAGGAGGTGAAACACCTGAATTCCAAAAATTATATAAGACACTAATGAAAGAAATGGAAAAATAAAAAGTGGAAAGATACCCCACATTCTTGGGTTGGAAGAATTAATGTTGTAAATAGGTCCATACTACTCAAAGCAATCTGCAGAGTCAATGCAATCCTATCAAAATTCCAACGGTATTTTTCACAGAAGTAGAAAAACTCTTGATGAAATTCGTGTAGAACCATAGGAGACACCAAACGGCCAAAGCAGTTCTGAGAAGAAGCAAACTTGGAGGCTCCACACAATGAGCACCAACGTAATTAGAGGAAAAGTAAAAATGTGGCATACTGTTATATTGATACCTTTCTACTTTTATCTCACCATATTCCATAAAAATTTATCACATTTATTAACTAATAAACATTTCACACATAACTAGTACAGAGATATATAAGATAATCTGTTCAACTGATCAAAAAACAATCCATCCTCAAAGACCACAGTTCAAAAGTGACAGTTATCGAGTTATCAGTGGCAAGGAGTGATGTTTAGAATTAAAAGATGCGATGAGACAGTCCTTAAGACTAACCACTAGCTCTACAGCCAGACACCGTTCCACACTCCTTTCTTTTTCTTTTAGTTTTTGTTTTCTTCCTATTACCTGAGATGCTATAATTATTCATTAAATAAATCCTTACTATGTATAAGCACTGTAATAACTGCTTAATATAACTTACCTCACAGAATCCTTACCAAAACCTTGTGTGGTTGACCCTATTTTAAACATGATGAGATGTAGGCCTGAGACAGGTAGGTAAATTGCCCAGAGTCACACAGCTAGACACCAGAGTAGCCAAGATTCAAGCCAACTTCATTTGCCTGCAATGCTGAGCTTTTACCATAATGTTTCACTTCTTTCATCATTGCCATGTGTTATAAAATTCCCTGCAATTATAGTTTTATTCTCCAAAATTATAGCTCTACAGGTAGTGGAAGCAATACAACTTTGTATACAGGAGACAATACCTTCATTAGCAGGTTCCCTCCTTCACTCTTATCTCCATCTCTCTACATACTCACGAAATACTCCTTCTGCAATTTCTCTCTGACATTTTATTTTATTTTATTTTATTTGCCACATCACATAGTATGTGGTATCTCAGTTCCCGACCGGGGATTGACTCGAGCCCCCTGCAGTGGAAGCACAGATTCTTAACCACTGAACTACCTAGCTGTTGAGATGATGAAACTGACTGTGGTAAGTTGCACAACTCTGTGAACAGAGTAAAAATCATTAAATTGTACACTCTGAAGGGTGTATTGCATGATGTAAACTTTATCTCAATAAAGCTGTTAAAAAGTTTTTATTTAAAAGGCAACTTTTTTGCCTCTACATTCCATGACAACTATCACCCCATCTTCTCTGTTCCTCCTTACAGAAAAATTCCTGGGGAAGTTGTCAGAGATTGGAGGTTACAATATGGAAAAAGAGCATCTGTCCACAGACAGTGCCCAGGAGGAGAGCACACAGCACTAAAGAATGGCAAAAAAAAAAAAAAAAAAAAACCACTGATTTTTAAAATAAAGGCAAAAAAAATGTACGTTTTGTACATTTTTACAAAGTTTTCCCTCTTCAAGACGCTGATCTCAGAAGGCTCAAAATTGTTTTTTAGTATCTTTTTGAAACCTCCTTCAATATGGTTAGAAATTTTCTGAAAAAAATCTTAAATGTGACATAGTAAGCCAGGTAGGATAGCTATTAGAATTGGAAATCAAGCCCCAAACCAGCAGAAGTCAACTCTGAGGAGTAATGTTGATAATCATTCTGAACACAAAATGTATCTCATAGAAAATACAGAGGTAAAATTATTCTGGAACTATGTTATTTTTTTGTTAAGTAGCTTTTTGCATGCAAAAAGTACGATCAGCATTTCAAACACTCACGTCCAAGTCCACAGAGAGGTCCCAGAGGCATATCTGCCCGTCGTGGCAGCCGGTCGCGACCGTGGCCCCGTCGTCCGTCAGCAGCACGGCTGAGATGCAGTGCGTCGGGGCCCTGCGGCCCCAAAGGACGATGGGCAGCACAAGGCTGTTTCCTGCCATCCTGCCCGGCAAACCTGGGGATGCGGCGAGAGCAACGTTAAACGCAATGGTATTTCCCTCTAAAACACATCACACACGTTTACTGTGAAGCCCACTTGAATTTCCTTAGTGCCAAAAATTCCCCTAAACGTCACGCATGCATGCTAAGGCACTTCAGTCGTGTCCGACTCCTGGCGACCCCACGGACTGTAGCCTGCCCAGCTCCTCTGTCCACGGGATTCTCCAGGCAAGAGTACTGGAGTGGGTTCCATTCCCGTCTCAGGGGATCTTCCTGAGCCAGGGATCGAACCCCGGTCTCTTGCAGGCAGATTCTTCACTGTCTGAGCCACCAGGGAAGTTTCACGCTGTTAGCTGAAATGTATTCTAATCCATTAGCACAGGGTGCCTTGTCACGGTGCTTCCTGTAAACCAGCAGCTCTCAGATTCCTCCTCTCAGATCGGCCTGTCGGAGCTCACAGCTGGTCTGGGCTGATAGAACCTGGGTCCAGGGGCTGCCCTGCTGGCCAGCCGGGGAGCCTGGGCCTCCGTCCTCAGCCATCTGACTGCCTTCCTCACTGGTTTTCCTGTGGGGATAACAGTGCCTCCCAGACCCTCAGGAGAGCCCTGCCAGCTGGGCTGACCTAATGGCCCCAAGAAGCAGGCGATGATCGGTTTGATTGTTTTTCATTTATTTATTATTTTGGGAGGCACTGGGTCTTTCATTGCACGCGACTTTTCTCTCGCTGGGGCTTCCGTGGTGGCTCAGCTGGTAAAGAATCTGCCTGCAATGCCGGAGACCAGGGTTCAACCCCTGAGGTGGGAAGATCCCCTGGAGAAGGGGAAAGGCTATCCACTCCAGTATTCTGGCCTGGAGAATTCCATGGACTGTATAGTCAGTCCATGGGGTCACAAAGGGTCGGACACGACTGAGCGCCTTTCACTTTCTCTTTCTCTATGTGCAGCTGGGGCGGGGGCGGTGGGGGCGGCGGGGAGCTCCATAGCACAGGCTGGTCAGCTGTGTCACACAGGCTTAGCTGACCCGCTGCATATGGAACCTTCCCAGACTAGGGATCAAGCCTGTGTGGGGAACTGACAACCACTGGACCATCGGGAATCCCATGACTGACTTGATTTTTAAGTGGCAACAAAAGATATGTGTATAATCTAGACACTGTAGAATCTAAGACTGTCCTAGGAACTTTTCAGAAACACTTCAAGGAATAGCCATTTTCTATGAAAGAAACTAGTTTAATATCTATGGTCTCACTGCTGGTTGCTTTTAGCAAAAGTCTTTTCTTTAATCCACTACTTATACTCTTTAAACTAATAAAAACGAAACGAAAATCCACTCCCTGGAAAGAAAATGAGGCAACTAAAAAGTTATGAATAACATTTACCAAATGCAATCTATATATACTACATCTTTTATTTTTTGTTTGAATTAATGGGTTTTATGCTATAGTGCTGGAGTAAATTCTTGAGAGTCCCGTGGACTACAAGAAAATCAAACCACTCAATCCTAAAGGAAATCAATCCTGAATATCCATTAGAAGGACTGATGCTGAAGCGGAAACGCCAATACTCCGGCCCCCTGATGTGAAAAGCCAACTCATTAGAAAAGACCTTGATGCTGGGAAAGATTGAAGGCAGGAAGACAAGGGGATGGCAGAGGATGAGATGGCTGGATGGCATCACTGACTCAGTGAACATGAGTTTGAGCAAACTCCGGAGACTGTTAAGGACAAGGAAGCCTGGCGTGCTGCAGTCCATGAAGTCACAAAGAGTCAGACACAACTTAGCAACTTCACAGCAAAACGGCTTTCATCAATTTGTTTCTCCCCAAGCTACTTCTGTTTGCTACAAGTAAAAGGTACGCATTTGAGGGGAAAATCCCACCTCCCTCTTTTATCTATAAAATCCTTTATGTACCAGCAGTTCACAGACTACCATGACATTAACAATTATTTCCATATTCCTATTTAACAGGAGTAAATGAAACAAAGCACTGAGCCAGTTTTAACAAACTGGGTACAGCATGCTACTGGCTGAGTAACATATCCACCAGTGACTTTCAAAAAGAGAATTTCACTTCTCCATGGTGACAACATTCATTTTTAAGATGTATCACCAAAGATTTCTCTCAACTAAATAAGCTCACAGCAACTAACGCAACATGGTGAGGCCAAGAAAGAACACCGGGGACTTCCGTGGCAGCCCAGCAGTCAGGAATTCCACACCGACACTCCAGGGGACAGAGGCTCAGTCCGCAGCTGGGGAGCAAAGATCCCACACGCCATGTGATGCGGCCAAAAAGTGAAACATAAAGAAAGAACACTGTTTCTCTCGATAGGTGAGGACTCCTATTCTATCTGCCTAGCTTGAAGAGAAAGCAAATACACAGATTCAGGACTAAGCAACACGTGTGTGACAGGGAGCTCTGTCTGTTCTGGTGCAACAGGAAGGAACATTCTGGTGTTCAAGTGACGAGGCGCTCAAAGAAACCTGGAAGAAGAATGCATTTCACAGCCCTTAAAATAAGAGAAAACAACTGCCCGTAACATGACAAAGGTATCACTGTGTCCTTTCCAGAAAATCCTAGTACATCATCTTATCTGCTACAATAACTGTTCATCCAAGGAATTAGGCAAGACTTGTCCAATCAACCTGGGGGAGAGGGGGAACCAGAATTCAAAATTCACTGTTGTATTTCCAAGGACATAAGTGAGACTGAAGAAACTAACTTGTCCTGACCACACAAATAATAATCAATCAAAGGACCCTGGTGTCAGACTGGAAGACGGCATTAAAAGAAACAGGAGAATTAGAGTCCAGATCTTGTCTCGAGTCGGGGGAACAGAAAGTCTTATTTATAGGCCTCAAGTGGAGAACAGATTTGTGTTCCTGAGTCTCAGAACAGACTTGATAGAAAAGCCTCCTAGATAAAAAAGGTATTAAATCAGAGCTGGAGGCAGACTAGGGAAATGGTTTTGAGAACATTCAAAAGTTGGAGGCAGAGAAAACCGTCAAGTTACATTTGGATATTGGCTCTGCCGTCTCTCCTCAGACAAGGAGACAGCCTTGCTAAGATGCTATGTGTCAGGAGAGCTCAAGGCTATTTTTAAAATAGGGGAGCTCATCCTTTATAAAAACTCCTCTAACTCTAGACTTTCAGTTTGCTAGGAAAACCAACTTCCTACCTGTATAAGGCCATGGTTTTTTGAGTTACACATAAACATATGATCTTTCTCACTGCACCCTCAAATACACTGCATCTTGGGAGTGTGTAAGAATAAAACCCATGGCATAGGGGAAGAGGCAAGAAGAATGACAGAAATTACTGTGAGGAAAAAGCTTAAGGTCTCTACAGGCAAGGGGAGGGGGACTTTGCTGGGGATGAGAGAGAACAGGGAAACAAATGACCACCGTCACCCTGTGACTGGGGGCCAGGCCCCTCCACACGCTGGCAGAAGGTAATGAAAATTCATCACTAGTCAGCCAACATGTGAAAGATGAATGTGCCTTAGCTGGCTTGGAGTGGGACACGGCAAAATGTCTATATATTTAATTTCTATACAAGCCCAATCTATAAAAGTTAGTCCTGCCTAACTTCTAAGAGAATTCAAGAAATTTATACCCCCACAAAACACAGTGACATTTCCTTCCAGCTCTAAAATGTGTTAGCTCTTATAGTCAAGATTTCTTTAGATAGCCTAGGTCCTCTTAATTTCTCTACACATTTCAAAATTAGATTGTAAATTTCTGCAGAAAAGCTTGCTGAGATTATGACTGGCGCTGCATCAAATTAATGTATCAGTCTGGGGAGCACCGACTCTGCTTATGTAGATTACATATGACTGGTACAAGGGACTTCCTGGGGGTCCAGTGGTTAAGACTCCGTGCCTCCAATGCAGGGTGAACAGGTTTGATCCCTGGTCGAGGAACTAAGACCCCACATTCCCAAACAAAATTAATCTTCTTAAAAAGAGGAAATCAAATAATTTTGTGGCTATTTCCTGCAAGATTCTTAATTCATTCTACGACTCTTCTAAGAGAATAACACTTTTCTGCTGGAAAACATAAAGTTATTCTCTC
The DNA here is from genome assembly GCA_917880005.1 of Nanger dama. Classification (NCBI taxonomy): domain Eukaryota; kingdom Metazoa; phylum Chordata; class Mammalia; order Artiodactyla; family Bovidae; genus Nanger; species Nanger dama. The sequence goes on from CAKJTW010000029.1 coordinate 6,132,855, forward strand.
CTTAAAAACGCAAACATATCTACGCACCAGCAAGAAGGAAGAAATAATGTGAGGTACATATAATTAGATGCCATATAAATACAAAACTGGACAAGTACCTAATAATGTATGAACATATTTTTAATCTTGCAAAACTACATGTATTCTGACTTTACTAGGTATATTAACATGTTCTCCACTGAAACAAATTATTTTCAGATCAGAGATAAAATTAATTTTCCTTAAAAGTTTACAATTCCCTTTAGCAAATACAACAAACACATTCATTCATGACAACTGAAGACTACAAGATTCTAACATGAATTTTGAATCAGAGAAAAGATACATTACTTTCAGAACTTGTAATGTATTTCAATGCATTTAGAATTAGCATATGAAAGAATACTTCAAAACCTATAAATCTGGTTACAGTGTAATAATTAGGCAGCAGAAATTTCTTGAACATCTACTAAGAAAAGAATCTTCATTATAAGTAAATATGTTCTATAATTCAATCACTGGTATTTATTTAATAACCTGGACCTGTTTTTAGAGACTAATTCATTTACTCAAAACTAAGATAAACAGCTTGTGTCTTCCATGGTTCTTGTCAGCTGTAACGGAACCAACTGATGTCCAGTGAATTACCTAAAATTCAACATAATCCTCAGTCATTATGCCACAGACATGTGGGCTTTCAACACATTTTTTTCCTCTCTTCAATTTTCTTTTTGTAGAACAAAGTCTTCTGGATCTATTTGGCTCTATATGTCATGTGAGTACATGACTTAGATACATCAAAAGGAAGAAAGAATAGGATGAGAAACGTTTAGTTCATTATATGACCAAATGATGTGAACATTCTTAATACAAAGAAATATATATCTCAGTCCAGAAAAATGTAAATCTCTCAAACATTTTTTTCCCAGCATCTTAAAAATCCAATAAAATAAAAGTGAAAGTAGAAAAGCCACCACAAGTACTTAACGAAATAATGTGAACTGAAGGACAGCGTGGCTTAGGAGGACAGAACAGGCAAACATCTCTGAGAAGGACTGACTCAGACAACCACGGAATCCGTACCAAGCAAACCTAGTCCCGAGGGACTGATCATTAGAAAAAGCGAGCAAACAGGGCAGGAGCTAACTATTCAGTCTGGCAAGACACAGGACTCTAAGTCTGGGTTTTTGATTCAACGGCAATGTCAATGCAAAGCATGTGGCCTTCCGGCCATCGTCATTCCGCTGCTCTCTACATTGGCAGCTTCACCTGCTGCCTGAAGAGGACCGAGCATCAAGCTGAGACACTGAGTAAAGCTGTAGCAAATCTAACTTAAAATCATACTTAGGCACTGGCTATTAAATATTATCTTTTTACTGAAGAGGCTTTAGAGGGAAATAATGGGAGTGCTAGATTCTATCCTCATCTTGCACTGACCATGCGGTCTCTGATCACAGCATCTCACTCCTGAGGATTAGCTTTCTCATCAAGAGTATTTATACAATGAATTTGAATCATCTTTAAGTCAAAAAAAAACAAATCAAATCATAAAAAGCAGGGTCAACTCTTTTGCCTACCTAAATTTCATATATTCTTCTGTTTCACCTGATTGCACCCATTTCTCAGTTCTAAACAGAAATAAAACTGTACTGCAGTCAACAACAGCAACAAAAATAACAGTTGAAAGAACAATGAATTTACAAGCTCAGAAAAACCAGATTCACATCCTGACTCTCCTATGCAATCTTGAAAAAGTTACCACTCCAGGCTAGGTCTCAGCATCCCTATCCATAAAAGATGGACAATAATATCCTCCTTTCAAAACGTTGTCAGGGGACACAGACCACATCTTGAAATTTCGCTTGAAGAGGTTTTATTCTCAGGTTCTGCAAGCTGCAATTCCCTTGGTGGCCCTCTCTTCCCTTAATAGGCAGCGACTTCCCTAGTAGACTCCAGGCTTCCACAGCAGGTGGGGCACAGGTTCAATCCCTGGTCAGGGAACTAAGACCCTGAATGCCATAAATAAGTAAAAATTATTATTTTTAAAATTTAAACATAAATAAATAGGTACAGAATAGCTTAGGTGCTTACATTTTCCAAATTCAAAGTTGATAGGAAAGAAATTAAACTGTTTTGCATTTTTATTAAAATCTGCCATAAAGGAAAGAAGACTACAAAGTTTTGTCTAAACATAACTCTTAGTGTAGACTCATTTAGGTCCATCAGTAACTCTCTCAAATTCACACCACAAACTGATCTCAGAGGCACACACAGACCTGATTCCTAAGGAAATAAATGCCCTCCTGTATTCTATGCTGTCTTCATTTATCATGAAATTTCATTTATCAGAAAATTTCATTCTCCAGTCAATCTGGTAAATCTAGACTTTACAAAAACACATTACTCAAAGGTAAGCAGAACTGTGGTATTTATGGATAAATGATCTGATGTCTGGGCTCTGACATGGGGAGAGGAAGAAGGGGTAAGAGGTATTGGAAAGGATGGAGATGAAATATGACCATCAGTGTGGTGGGTGGAATGCATCCAGATCTACCTCGAAGAACAAAGGACTTCTTATCCCAGCTGCTAAGACCACGAGGTTGTCTTGGCATTAGTCATTTGGCTAATGACTGCCCCCGGCCAAAGGAGACACCTTGCCTGAAACCCACATCCAATGACTGATCAATTTGGACAGTGAAAGTGAAAGTCGCTGAGTCATATCTGACTCTTTGTAGTCCATGGAATTCTCCAGGCCAGAATACTGGAGTGGGTAGCCTTTCCCTTCTCCAAGGGATCTTCCCAACCCAGAGATCGAACCCAGGTCTCCCCCATTGCAAGCAGATTCTTTACCGACTGAGCCACCAGGGAAACCCAGGAATACTGGAGTGGGTAGCCTATCTCTTCTCCAGCAGATCTTCCTAACCCAAGAATGGACCCAGAGTCTCCTGCATTACAGGCAGATTCTTTACCAGCTGAACTGTAAGGGAAGCTCAATTTGGAGATAAACTGTAAAGGGCAGTCCCCCTCACATCAAAATAGTTTGGAGGAGTCATTCCATCTTCTTTCTACCCTCCAGGGTCACCTGAGATTCTGCTGGGACTCATTACAGCTCAGCTCCTCCCTCTGACCAAACCTGCTTCCTTTCCCCAGAACTGGCTCACTAGGAAACTTCAACCATAAAAATAAGTGTTGAAGCTATTTTTACTACCAGAGTCCTCACCATATTGTTCTTACTATTTTTTACATATTTGAAAATTTCTCTAACTTTTAATGGATTCATAGAAAGAACTTGAGTGTCCATCAGTCGGGGATTAAACAAATTATTAGAGAGTCTTTCAATGGAACACTGCTGCATGATATAAGAAATAATCTCCAAAATATATAGTAAGAAGAAAAGGTGCAGTACAGTATATAAAAGACACTCCTGTTTCGAGTTCTAAAGGGGAGCTATATATATACGTACATACACACATCTATACATATACACACACACACACAAATATTTACAAAAATTCTGTAATGGTACCAATCAAACAAAATAGTAATGATAACTATACCTCTAAAAGGAAGAGAAATAAGAGGCTGGACTGAGCAGGAATCCTAATTCTCAAGATAAACCCCTACCTTTGAGTATTTCACTGTATTGCAAAAGACAGTTTAATAAATAAATTAAATGGCCCACAGACTTCCCTTCGAGTCCAGTGGTTAGGACTCCACGTTTCCACCACAGGGGACACAGGCTCCATCCCTGGTCCGGGAACCAGGATCCCATAAGCCGTGTGCCGTGTGTGTGCTTAGTCACTCAGTCATGTCCGACTCTTGCGACCCCACAGACTGTAGCCTGCCAGGCTCCTCTGTCCATGAAATTTTTCGGGCAAAAATACTGGAGTGGGTTGCCATTTCCTTCTCCACCACAAGCCGTGTGGTGGAGCCAAAAGAATAAATAAATAAAACATACGGCCTTGATTCACCAAATTCTTTAAGATGCACACACACACACAAACATGAGTTTTCAAAAACATCTAACTATAACAAGCATTTGACTTTAGCCTATAACCCGCTCCAGTCCTAGTTCTTCTCTGTTCTGAGGGACCTATCCCAAAACCCATGACTCACGACTCCTGCAATCATGTTTTCCCAATGTTTTCTACACACTGGTGCAGAACACTCACCACTGTGTGTAATTATTTGTTTATAAATGCACCCATTCCACTAAAAGCTGTGCCCTTCTAGAGTAAAACCAGATCATTCACGTAAGTCCACCATCTTTGTTATTCAATCACTATCAAGCAAACTGCATTCCACTAGGATATGAGGCGGTTTATCAGCACCCAGAATAGTTATAGACTTTTACTAGTGATTCCCTGGTAGCTCAGTTGGTAAAGAATCTGCCTGCAGTGCAGGAGACCCAGGTTCAGGAAGACCCCTAGAGAAGGAAATGGCAAACCACTCTAGTATTTTTGCCTGGAAAATTCCATGGACAGAGAAGTCTGGCAAACAACAGTGCATGAGATTGCAAGAGTCAGACACGACTTAGCTACTAAACCACCAGCACTACTGACCAACTGGGGCTTCCCTGGTGGCTCAGATAGTAAAGCATCTGCCTGCAGTGGGAGACCCAGGTTCAATCCCTGGGTCAGGAAGATGCCCTGGAGAAGGGACTGGTTACCCACTCCATCTTGCCTGGACAGTTCCGTGGAGAGAGGAGTATGTATTTATTGAATGATACGTATTTACTTGTTGAATGAATACATATTTATTGAATGAATAAATAGACAATCACAACAACTAGCATTTATTATTAAGCTTTCACTGTGTGCCAAGCAAGCTATTTCTGAGGAAGAAATATCTCATCTTTTTAGATTTAGAAGAAGATTTAAATCTAAATCAGCAAAAATTAAATTAGAAGAAAATTTAAATTAGATTTAAATTCTTCCTAGACTCTTTGAAAGATCTTACTCTCTTAATTTGGAGAAGGAAATGGCAACCTGCTCCAGTACTCTTGCCTGGAAAAATCCCATGGACGGAGGAGCCTGGTAGACTACAGACCATGGGGTCGCCAAGAGTCAGACACAATTGAGCAACTTCACTCCCTTAATTACCCTCTCACTGACTATCATTTTATGTCTTTCAATCAAACTAGCTTTGTCCTTCAAACATGTTCTAATCTCACTTCTGTCCAAAATACCTTCACTTGTTACCAGTCCCTGCATGTAAATCTGGTAATCTCTCTCTCTCTCCCTCTCACATTCATTCCTTCTCCTATTTTCTCTCTCTTTCTCTCACTGTTATGACAATCAACACTTTGAAACCCGCTGGCCTTTAACACAAGTTTCCATTTCCTTACTACCCACTGCCTCATGTAGTATAGATTGTATCTTCAAATAGACTTAGTCTAAGGACACTTAGGTCTTCCCTGATGGCTCAGATGGTAAAGCATCTGCCCGCATGTGGTAGACCCGGGTTCGATCCCTGGGTTGGGAAGATCTCCTGGAGAAGGAAATGGCACCCCACTCCAGTACTCTTGCCTGGAGAATCCCACAGACGGAGGAGCCTGGTGGGCTACAGTCCATGGGGTCACAAAGAGTCGGACACGACTGAGCAACTTCACTTCCACATCCAAGGACATGTAAGATCTCCCGCTACACAGAGGTCAACAGTTTAGATATGTTCTTCCTCCAGGAAAAACTCTCCAGAACTGCAGAGAGAAGCAAGTTCCCAGGAGAGAAGTTTGGGAACTGGATGCTTGGACGTCCTTAGACTGTGGACTCCTACTTTCCTAACCATCTTACTCAGCCCTTACGTGATGTTCAGTCTCCTAGAGCTACTCGCTTGACACAGCTGCTCACTTGCTAATCCTTGACTCTCCTCTCTTGGGTTTCCAGTACAGTGTACTCTCCAGTTACCTTCTTCTTATTTCTTCAGCTTTCTCATGCTTAGCTCTGTAAACGCCTAACAAACCCTATTTAAGACAAAGGAGAAAATTCTTTCATCCCTCTTTTTCATTAGATTTGGAGGTGTTTTTTTTTCTTTTCCTTTCACTCAATGGTTTGTAGGATCTCAGTTCCTCATCAGGGATTGAACCCAGGCCATGGCAATGAAAGCCTGGAATCCTAATGACGAGGCCACCAGGGAACTCCCAAAGGAATATTTTTAAATTTGGCCGTTCTTTTAATAAAAGGCTTAACATGTAATCTACTTTCTCCCTTGTGATCCTCCCCAATTTTTTATTACTAAAAAATGTTAAATATACAAAAGTTCAAAAATAGCATAAAGATCAGTCAATAAATAAATATTATTTACTAATGTTGGCAAATAAACTATTCAAGTTTGACACTGCATTGATTGTGATGCCTCCTTGCTCTTTAGTTCTACAAGTCTCACTTCATTCTTCATATTGACTTTCATGCTTCATTCTAACTTTAAAAAACAAAACCAACTGCTTGAAAAATGTTCCACATTTCAGATCTAATTGTATGTATGATGTCATTTATCATGCGTTCATCTGTCTCCTGCTTTTCCTATAAATTGGAAGTCAGATCTAAAGGCATCAGCAGGCTCAAGTGAAGCAATCTGGGCAAGTGTCCTTCACACTGCGTCACCAACGGGAGGCACGTGACATCACGCTGTCCCATCGTCAGTGATGCCACCGTGACCACTTGACTAAGGCAGTGACTACCAGCTATAACTCTTTTCTCCCTTTAAAACTATGAATAACCTAGGGAGTGACACTCTGCTAAGACCATCCTGTTCTGCAAAATCTCATGGGATACTGGTATTCCAGATGACTTCTAAAAGCTACAAGAGTCAAGATTATATAGAAAAATCTGGTGTCAGGTCAGTGTTCATCTCTCTACACTGCTTTTCTAACGCTCAAATGCTAGAGCGAGATACACCTCCAGCCCAGGAACACAGGCGTCTTCACAGGAGTCAACGGTGCCTCGGTCTGTTTGCTCCCTGTGCCCCAGGCAGGCCCTCTGAGGCCTGCAGACAAAAACCGACTCAAGTTCTCTCTCTCGAGAATGCGCACACACACATGAACAAGAGCAGGCAGGCCGTCGCCTATCCACAGGGATAACGGAAAGCAGACTACAGGCTAAGTAACTGACTGCTTGCCACCAAGGCAATGCCTGAAGAGAAGATTCTTTAAAGGTCTGTTCAAATTCACAGAACATCCCTACATTATTTGTCAAAAAAATGTGTTCAAGTCAAATTCACGGTGTGATGAAGGCAGTAGTCATGATGATTATGAATCTTCTTTGTGCTTGCTTGTGCTTTTGTGGTCAATTCACTGAAGACTTTGAAAACCCGAATCAGATGATGAAGACTGTTTATTATAATGCAACGAGACAGCTAGGTTGTAAAATGCACTGGAGGAATCACTGAGCTGCCTCCTCAGAATTAGTCAGTAAGGGACTTCACCTTCTCAACACTAAGCTGGTCGCTAAGTTGCCAAGATTATACTTTCTTATTTGAGTGGGGAGAAATCTGCTTCCAGGGAACTTGACACTTCAGCAAGGCTTTGCTAAAGGAAGTTCCAGGATCCTGTATCAAAAGAACATGTGGAATGAGCAGATGGTAACAGAAGACTCCGCTTGTTTCTCATTGCAAAGAGGGCCCTGAGCACGTGAGAGCTGGGCTTTGAAGAACTGTAGACTATCTGGTCAAAAATACATCCCAGTTTTAAAAATGATTCATAGACTTCGAGGCCTATGAATCACGTTTTAAATTTCTGCAGCTACTTATGGTCTACCCGTCGCCAAACTGCCTTAGTTTCAAGAGTTACCGATTAGACGAAAGGCAAGCAATGCCCACCAAGCCCCCTACATCTCAGGGAAAACAGAGCCCATCTGGTAAAACTGACTTCATCTCCCTCACCTACTCGACGCTCACCACCATCCCCAATCACTCCTACTTGTTCCCCTCAGAAGGGAAACTGCCACCCAAACCCTGAGCACTGAAGCTTTTCACGGTGTATAAAGTAAAATAACCCAGAAGAAGACACAAACGTGCCTCGGCACCTAGATGCACTGCCGCAGCATCCTGGGGTCAGCCGGGCCCGCTGAGCGCACGCGGAGGCCTGGGAGCCTCAGGGGCCGGGCCGGCCCCGCTCACCGCGCGCCCCGCTCAGTTGCGCCCGCCTCTCTGCCACCCCGGGCCGCAGCCCACCAGGCTCCTCTGTCCGTGAAATCCTCCGGGCAAGAGCACTGGAGTGGGTAGCCACTTCCTTCTCCACCGACTAACTGCAGACCCCGAGGAAACATCGGGATGCCCTCATTTGCGGCATCGCCCCTCCACACACGCGGACAGCAGCGCAGCGTGCCACCTGCCAGGCGAACGTTCTCGGAAAGGCCGCCAGCCCTGCCTGCTGAGCCCAAGCCCAGTCCTGACGCTCCCTCCCGCCCTAGCAGCAGAACACGGCCCACTCCTCCCTCGAAAGGCTTCTCGGCTCGGCGTCCACGCCTTCACACGCTGCTGCTACGTTAGTCTCCGCGGCCTTGTCCCTCATTTTCGGACCTTCAAACATGGGACCACTCAGAGCGGAGTCCTAGGACTTCCCTCTGGCAACACGCCCTCCCCGCTGCCCTCGGCGATCTCCCCCAGCCTCACCATTTTGCTTCTAATACAGCCTTCTTGATGGACGCACGTGCTTCTGGCGCGCTGGGTCTCCGTGGCTGCAGACTTCTTCCCTAGCTGTGCTCAGCAGGGGCTGCTCTCCAGCTGCGGGGAGAGCTTCTCTCTGCGGTGCCTTCTCTTGCTACACAGTGTGGGCCCCAGGGTGCTCGGGCTTCGGGAGTTGCGGCTCCCGGGCTCCGGAGCACAGGCTCAGGAGCTGTGGCTCACAGGCTTAGTTGGTCCACGGCATGTAGGATCTTCCCAGACCAGGGATCGAACCCATGTCTCCTGCACTGGCAGGTGGATTCCTTACCCTTGAGCCACCTGGGAAGCCCCAGCCTCGAGACTTTAAATACCAGCTATGCATTGACAATTCCCCAGTTCCCAGGGAGAGGCTCTCCTCTGACTCCACACTCACAAACACAGCTTCCTATTCAGCACTTCCATCTGGATGGCTAATAAGCTTCTCAACTCTGACGGGTTCAGAAGTGAGTCTCTGGTCTTCTCCCCCAAACCTGCCCCTCCCACAGTCTTCCCCAGCTTAGCGGACAGCAAGTCATTCTTTGGAGCGCCTTCACCCACTTCAGATCTCTGCTAAAATGTTCTCTGCTTAGTGAGGCCTTTCCTAACCAGTATAAATTGCAAAACCCACGGCCCCAACAGTATTTTACTATACTGCGCCAGAGCCCTTACAATCATGTCACATACCAAATGCTTCACTCACTTATTTCTTGTCTGAATCTGCCACTGTAGCATAAATTCCATGAAGGTGATGATTTATTTTCTTTTATTCTATAGTGTGTTCCCAGTGCCTAGAATTTCAGCTACATGCTGCTAAGTCACTTCAGTCATGTCCGACTCTGTGCAACCCCATAGATGGCAGCCCACCAGGCTTCCCCCGTCCCTGGGATTCTCCAGGCAAGAACACTGGAGTGGGTTGCCATTTCCTTCTCCAATGCATGCAAGTGAAAAGTGAAAGTGAAGTTGCTCAGTCACATCCGACTCTTAGCGACCCCATGGACTGCAGCTTACCAGGCTCCTCCATCCATGGGATTTTCCAGGCAAGAGAACTGGAGTGGGGTGCCATTGCCTTCCCCATCAGCTACATAGGAGGTACCCAAATATTTACTGAATAAATGAACAAAGTAACGAATGAAGATTCTTGAGAGTCCCTTGGACTGCAAGGAGATCCAACCAGTCCATCCTAAAGGAAATCAGTCCTGAATAATCATTGGAAGGACTGATGCTGAAGCTGAAACTCCAATACTTTGGCCACCTGATGCAAAGAACTGACTCATTAGAAAAGACCCTGATATTGGGAATGATTGAGGCGGGAGAAGAAGGGGACGACAGAGGATGAGATGGTTGGATGGCATCACCAACTCAAAGGACATGAGTTTGGGTAAGCTACAGGAGCTGGTGATGGACAGGGAAGCCTGGCATGCTACAGTCTATGGGCTCACAAAGACTTGGACATGACTGAGTGATTGAACTGAACTGAATGAATGAAACGTGTGCCTGGCTTTAAAAAAGTTGAACCCATCAACAAATTAAAATACATCTTGATCTTACATGCTTTGGATTTCAGTTTTTTAATCAATGAATTTTTCTACAATGTCAACAATTAATACGAATCCCCTTAATCAAATCCCCATTAGCATATAACTGTAGTTGCAGCTACAGGTTGCACCTATATTCCAGCCTCTTTCATTTTATCTGTGACACATACACAATAAGACACATCTTAGGACCTGTGCAGCAAACTAACTAACATGGTTTACTTTAAGTTATTGTCACCACACTCACTAAGGTCTGTTAAACTTAGTAACGTTAAGTAAAGTTTCTTAAACTCAGTAAACTGGCGCTTCATTAGTGTAACGTTTTCCTCATTAATGGTGATGTTTATTGTTTGTTCATATTTGAAATGTTTAGAAAAAGAAGAGCCCTTAAGGAAGACAGCTAGATAAAAAACTTGAATGTGAGAACAGAAGGTAACTGGCACATTCTATCAATCTGTTATCACTGACCTATACTAACTACCAACATTCATAAAGAAATATGTATGTGCCAAACACTAGTAAAATGTCTTCAGGGAGCTTGAAGGGTCATAACTCACAAAGTGGTTAAACAACCATGTCTTTCCAGCAGTTTTCCATTCTGCAAGAGCCTACAGACTAACTCGTAACACTTCAGAAAGCTTCTCCATCCTGAACTGACCAGTGCTCTAACATTTCATTGCTCCAGCATTGTTTGATGATTACTAACAGAAGCAACTATCAGGCCAAAGAACCTACATTTTCATTAAACATCACCAACACATTTTGGAAAAGATGGCTAATTTTACTTTAATTACTATTTTATGAATTTAGTGTCTATGTTACTTAATACAAAAGAAACAAACATTTCACTTGGACAGAACTTGCTGAATACAGTCACAGTGTAAGGCTTCTTCCAACATTATCTTTTGTGCTCTTATCAGCAAAGCAATTTTAAGTATCACATACAGATCTAGGCTTCCCCAGTGGCACAGTGGTAAAGAATCCGCCTGCCAATGCAAGAGACAGAGAGATTTAGGCTGGATCCCTGGGTGGGGAAGATCCCCTGGAGGAGGAAATGGCAAACCACTCCAGTATTTGGCCTGGGAAATTTCAATGACAGAGGAGCCTGGTGGGCTGCAGTCCATGGGGTCGCAAAGAGTCAGACACAACTGAGCGCACACAGATCCATACAAAAGCTCTCAGAGGGCTCTGCCCACAATCACGGGCATCCACACATGTAAGGCTGAGGACACTGCGTGAAGTGCAGCAATGAAATGGACAAAATGGGACGAGAATCTATAAACCTCACTGACCCCACACTCTAATCATTGAGCTTATCTGTTCCAACAAACAAAAGTTTCACAGAAAAATGTAACAGATAAACCGATGATAAAAAAGCTACCGAGGACTGCCCTGGTGGTACAGGGGATGAGAATCCTCCTGCCAATGCCCAGGGTACAGATATGATCACTGGTCCGGGGAGAGTCCACATACTGTAGAGCAACTAAGCCCCTTCACTGCAACTACTGAGCCCCTGCTCCAGGGCCCGGAGCCCCAACGAATGAACCGCAAGCCACAACTACGGAAGCCCTCAGACCCCAGAGCCCGAGCTCTGTAATGCAAAGCAAAGAAGACCCAGCACAACCAAAAACTAAAGGAAAAAAAATGCTACCTAGTTCCAGGCCTAACTCTGCAAGTACCAAAACTATTTCAAGGTTTGTACTATAAATTTTGATCTCTGTCAAGCAGAACACACACACAAAGGTAAAATATCAATATATGAAATTCAGTAGTGCTTTCTTCTATCAGCAAATATCCACTTTAAATTAGTATATATTCACAATATTTCTTTTTAACTACAAAACTTTTCTTTCTGCTCTGTCATAAATGGAAGACTATGCCATGCTCTTGGATAAGGTGATCTAATGTTATAAAGACATCAATTTTCCCCATAATAGACATACATTCAATGCACAGTAAATCAAAATTCTAGGTGTATTGTTTTTTAGAAACTCTATGGCAACCCACTGCAGTGCTCTTGCCCAGAGAATCCCAGGGATGAGGGAGCCCGGTGGGCTGCCGTCTACGGAGTCGCACAGAGTCGGACACGACTGAAGCGACTTAGCAGCAGCAGCTTCAAAATACATAGAAAAGAATAAAAACCCACAAATACTCAAGCCAACTTTGAAAATCAAAAAGAATGGAAAACTTGTCTTATCAGAAATTTAACATCACTAGCCATTTGGGAAATATAAATTAAGATCACAATGAACGACAGTGATAATACCAAATGCCGGCTAGGATGCAAAGAAACTCCGTCTCTCCTACATTGCTGGTGGGAACACATGGAAGCAGCTTGAAAGAGGTCTTGGTGGTGACAGGACAGTTCTGCAGCTTTTTATTACTATTATTGTTTATCTATTTATTTGCCTCTGCCAGGTCTTAGCTGCAGCATGAGGGATCTAGTTCCCTGATCAGGGATCAAACCTGGGTTCCCTGCATTAGCAGTGTGGAGTCTTAGCTACTGGTCCACCCGGGAAGCCCCCAGTTCTGCATCTTGACCACAGTGGTGGTTACAAGTATCTGTCCACACAGGTGATGAAATGGCAAAGCACTACACAAGGCACTGTACCAAGGTCAATTTCTTGGTTTTACTATTTTACTAGAGTTGTATAAAATATAACCATGGAAGGAAACTGGGTGGATTCACATGAAACGTAACCAGAGGGACAATCAGATTTCTCTGTAGCACTTCTACAACTTCCTTAATCTATAATTATTTCAACATAAAGCTAAAACAAAATAAATGGAAAGACTTACTTATGTAGGAAAAAAATAATCACACAAAGCCATAGTACTAAAACAGCGTGATACTAGAACAAAAGCAAAGAAAGGAGCCAAAGGAACAAATACAGTGTTGAGAGCTCGTATAACAGGTTAATACACAGCGAGTGTAGCAGTACTTATCTATGGGGAAAGGAGAGACTGACACTAGGGAGTCTGACACACTATATGGAAAATAAACCGGATCTCCATCTTGTGACATGTAAAAAAACACTCCAGATGGATTCGAGACCTATAATCTTAAAGAAAAAGTATAAAGTTAGTAGTACATAAAATAGGAGAATGACTTTGTGACACAGATTTGTGAAAAGATTTCTTTAATAAAAATACAAAGCATAGGCAAAAAATTTTTAATTTTATTATGTTAAATCGAAATTTTCTGTTCAATGAAGGACATTATAAAGTTGGAGACAAATGACAGAATAGGAACAGAAAAAATATTTAAAGGCATAGAATCGAGGAAACGGGCTGCCCAGGTGGCTCAGTGGTAAAGAATCCACCTGCCAACGCAGGGAAGCACAGGTTTGATCCCTGGTCCAGGAAGATGCTCTGGAGAAGGAAATGGCAACCCACTCCAAGATTCTCGTCTGGGAAATCCTACAGCCAGAGTCGTCTGCCGGGCACATCGCAAAAGAGTAGGACACAATTTAGCAACTGAAACAATAAAAATCTAGGAAACACAAGGAGCTTCTGAAGATCAACAAGGAAAAGTGTGAAACCTCAGAATGAAAATGGGTAAAGCATATGCCAAATACATAGCCAGTGGGAGTCTGCTGTGTGGCTCAGGAAACCCAAACAGGGACCCTGGAACAACCTAGAGGCGTAGGATTCAATGGGAGATGGGAGGGAGGCGCAAGAGAGACGGGACAGAGGTATTCCTGGGGCTCACTCATGCTGTTGAGTGGCAGAAACCAACAAAACTCAGTAAAGCAATTATTCTTCAATTAAAAAATAAATAAATTTTTAAAAATCGGTAAAGGAATGAACAATTTTACAAAAGGAAAACCCCAAAAGATAAAATGCTCATAAAGAGAGACTCAAACTTATGAGTAATAGTGAAAAGCAATTCAAAATGAGATTCACTTTGTACCCAGAGGTCTGGAGGAAAGCAGGGGGCTGGATAACACTAAGCATCAGCGGGGATACAAGGACACAGAAACTCTCCTGAATTGCCTGCAGGAAGACAGACCACTTCAGCTCGCTCTGGGGACACAATCTGGCAAACCTTCAATAAAATACACAAAACACCCTATGATCCAGAAGTCGTATTGCTAGACAGATATCTCAAAGAAAGCATCTAAAGAGGTCTAAAAGGTACGTTCATCACAGTATTGCCTGAAGTGGCAGGAAAATGAAAGCTAGATGGGCGTCCACAAAGAGAAGAGTCCGTGTATCAACTGTCAGTTCAGTTCAGTTACTCAGTCATGTCTGACTGTTTTGCGACCCCACGAATCGCAGCACGCCAGGCCTCCCTGTCCATCACCAACTCCTGGAGTTCACTCAGACTCATGTCCATCGAGTCGGTGATGCCATCCAGATATCTCATCCTCGGTAGTCCCCTTCTCCTCCTGCCCCCAACCCCTCCCAGCATCAGAGTCTTTTCCAATAAGTCAACTCTTCGCATGAGGTGGCCAAAATATTGGACTTTCAGCTTTAGCATCATTCCTTCCGAAGAAATCCCAGGGCTGATCTCCTTCAGAATGGACTGGTTGGATCTCCTTGCAGTCCAAGGGACTCTCAAGAGTCTTCTCCAACACCACAGTTCAAAAGCATCAATTCTTTGGCGCTCAGCTTTCTTCACAGTCCAACTCTCACATCCATACATGACCACAGGAAAAACCATAGCCTTGACTAGACGGACCTTTGTTGGCAAAGTAATGACTCTGCTTTTGAATATGTTATCTAAGTTGGTCATAACTTTCCTTCCAAGGACTAAGCGTCTTGTAATTTCATGGCTGCAATCACCATCTGCAGTGATTTTGGAGCCCCCAAAATAAAGTCTGACACTGTTTCCACTGTTTCCCCATCTATTTGCCATGAAGTGATGGGACCAGGTGCCATGATCTTCGTTTTCTGAATGTTGAGCTTTAAGCCAACTTTTTCACTCTCCACTTTCATCAAGAGGCTGTTTAGTTCCTCTTCACTCTCTGCCATAAGGGTGGTGTCATCTGCATATCTGAGGTTATTGATATTTCTCCCAGCAATAAAGCTGGAGTGGGCTGCCATTTCCTTCTCCAGGGGATCTTCCCGACCCAGGGATTGAACCCAGGTCTCCTGCATTGAAGGCAGATGCTTTAACCTCTGAGCCACCAGGGAAGCCCTAGCATTAACTGTAGGAGATGCAAATTCTGAAATACTGTGCAGCAACTAGAAGCAATAGATGGCAACACAAATAGATCCTTAAATAGTAGACAGTGGGGGCTTCCTGGTGGCTCAGTGGTAAAGGAATCTGCCTGCCAATGCAGGAGACACCAGTTCCATTCCTGATTCAGGAAGATCCCATATGCTGTGGAGCAACTAAATCCCTGCAACACAACTATTGAGCTTATGCTCTAGATCCCACACGCTCCAATTACTGAAACCTGCAAGCCCTGGACCCACGCTCTGCAACTACAGAAGGCACCGCCTTGAGAGGCCCGAGCACTGAAATCAGAGTAGCACTTCCCCTCATCCCGCCCCTCACAACTAAAGAAAAGCCTGGGACTTCCCTGGTGGTCCGGGATTAAGACTCTGAGCTTCCAATGCAGGGGGCCTGGGTTCCATTCCTGGTCAGGGAACTAGATCCCACATACTGAAACTAAAAGATCTTGCCCCAGCAAGGAAGATCTCACGAGCCACAACTAAGACTCCAGCACAGCCAAATAAATAAATAAAAATAAATGTTTTTTTGAAAAAGAAAAGCCCACATGCAGAAACCAAGACCTAGCACAGCCAAAAATAAATGAATAAATAATGTTAAAAATAGTAGAGAGCAGGAAGAAAAAAAATTTAATGAGATAATGTACAATATCATCTCTATAAACTTAAAATGTGGGTGCTCAAGACAATATACACTGAAGAACACATACCAACAGGAGGATGCATATCATACACGCTGCAATGGCTGCCCTTGGGTTGGTGGGCAAGGGAAGGGGGGTGGAAATTGGAAATAAAAGACAAAAATGGGGGAAAAAAAACAAACCAGGAGATATGTAGAACATCCCAGTGATGATCGCTGAATTGAAAACGATTAACCCAACTCTCTGCATTTAAGATCCAACACAAACCCTAGGATCAACCTCGCATAGAGTACACCACCAAGGCTAAATGTTAGCCCACCTTCCGGTGACAAGGGCCCAACACCCCGTTCGCTACCTGCAGAGTCTGCTGTGCTCGTCTGCTGCAGATAAACCAGCCACCTCACTTTCTCTGTATCAAAACAGAGCTTCTACCTGTTAAAGGAAATCGTAAGATCACACGCTGTCCTTGAGCCAGGCTGCGTTGCTACTTCTTGCCTCAGAATGTCTGGAGGTAGGGGCTACCTCAGATGTTCAATAACTCACCGAGAACCACCCTGATCAGTGATCTGAGACCTACAGAATTCAGTCTCAGCTGAGCTGCCTGCAGGGTGAGTACCCAGGCTGGCCACTAGGGCAGAGGCAGCTGTGAGAGCCACTAGAAGGGGTGTCCTCACCCCCACTTGACTTAAGGGACTGCGGGAACGGTAAAGAGCTGTCGGGCAGTTAATATTCTCGTGCTGGAATATGAATCTTGGTCCCAGGATCTGTGCCTTTTCCCATTTTGCTATACTGTCTAAAATGGCTTTGAGCTAGAATCCAAGTATAAATAAAGGTTGGTATTCCCTTCTATTAAAAAAGAAATGGGTGGGGTGGGGAGGGGGCTTTCCTAGTAGTGCAGTGGTTAAGAAGCCGCTTTGCAATGCAGAGGACACGGGTTCCATCCCAGGTTCGGGAGGACTCCACATGCCTCCGAGCAACTAGGCCCGTGTGCCCCAACTACTCATCCCGAGAGGGGCAACTTCTGAGGCCCTCGTGCCCTAGAGCCTGTGCTCTGCAGCAGAAGCTACTGCGCTGAGAAGCCCGTGCACTGCAACTAGAGAATAAGCCCCGTGCGCTGCAACTAGAGAATAAGCCCCGTGCGCTGCAACTAGAGAAAGCTTGCACCGTAAGGTAACCAAAACCAAGTTACATAAATAAAAGAAAAAATGCATGTGTGGAATCTAACATATGACACAAATGAACTTATCTCTGCAACAGACTCACAGACACAGAGAACAGGCTTGTGACCGCCACGGGGAAGGGAGGGTGCAGGAGGCCGGGACTGGGAGCATGAGGTTAGCAAATACAGCCTATATGTCTGTGTCACTGAGTCACTGTGCCGCACATGGACACCAGGAACTAACCTGGCACTGTAGATCAACTACGCTTCAATAAAATACTTAAAAAAAAAAAAGGAAAATCAACCTGGTATTTAATACGTGTTTATACTGTTCTGTTTGCCCAATTTGAAATAACTAAGATGTTATTTTGGATGAAATCAAGGTAACCTTTGATTCTTCGTAATACCAAAGGCTATTTTCACTTTTAAGCAGTCCTCCACCTCCATACTGTCACAAATTGCTTATAAAGAAACAGTGTGTCTATTTCAAAACTCAATTTCTCTCATATAACAGGCGATCTTGACATCCTGCCTGTAAAGCCCTAAATGATAAACATATCAAAGAGTCACAGCTTGCCTTTTTGGCTCATGTCAAATGCTACTGTGAAAGCAAACTGTAGCTCTCACTGAACCCTAAAATCAGATGCATCGACTCCAACGCTTCCTGTGATGCAGCTGCCATAATTTCAAATTCTAGGACATGAGAAACTGACATAGGAAGTGAATCAAAGCACAAAACGGCAGCTTTTGAATCCAAGGCGGGGGTGGGGGGGTATAGCTAACTCCAAGCACAGAGATTCAGAACGCTGGGACCCACCAAGTAAGTGGGCGCAGGGGGCAGGTGCGGGGAGGCGAGAGCGGGCAGGCGTGCTAACAGACGTCTCAGCACCCTAGGCAAGGGCAAACCAAAGAGCACCGGGAAGGGCTGTGTGGACCCCCAAAACAAGCACATTTCCCAAAAGCCCTGTCAAGAACCACCCACCCGTCAACGTCAAGCATCTCGCTCGGTTCAGACTGCCACTGGAGGTGGAGGGGCAAGGTGGTCCCATCCCAAGAGGAGAGCCAGCGTCGGCAGGAGCGCTGTCACTCACTAGGCCGGGGGGCCCCGAAGACCTCGGGCAGGACCCACGCTCCGGGCACTGGCGCCGAGCTGCGGGCCCGAACCTGCGGGCGCCGGCACGGATCAGAGCTTCCAGCGGCGGCGATCGGACGGCGGCCACCGCCGCCAGAGGGAGCGGGGCGGGGGACCCGCCGAGCCCCGGCCCCTGAGCCCCACGGCGGGGGCGCAGCCGCGCTGGGACACCCCCTGGGAAAGCCCGAGAGCTCCCTCACCTGTCACAGCCTCATCATGTGCCTGGCTATTTCCCGTCCCTCGGGCCAAGAGGACCAGGCGGGGACGTGTCCGGGCGGGACGACGGGTGGGCAAACCCGGGCGCAGAAACTTCGGGCTGGAACCCCAGCCCAGCCTACGCCTCGCTAGCGCGGCTGCGAGCCGCCCGTTGCCACTCCACCGCCGCCGCCGCCGCTGCAGCAAATCAGCTGACACCCGCCAACTGCCGTGACGTCCCTTGCAACTGTCGCAAAAAAATGAGGGGGCGGGAAAGGCTCGTCTGCACACACGCCCGGCCTAAGTCGGCACCAGAGAGGCAGGCTGCGTTACCATGGAGACCACCCAGAGGCCGCCATGTCGGCTGAGGGCAGGGAGTGCGCGGCCGGCATTTTGGCTAAGGGGAAGCCTCTCTAGGCGCTCTTCTCGCCTCTGATTCCCGCTTTCCACCGCCCGCCTGGAAGGACCAAGATGGAAGGATGGAGAAGATGGCAGGTCTAGGTGCTTGCACCCTGTGACCGGGATGCTAAGCGTTTACTCTTCTGCCCACCGCCCCCCACCGCCCCGACACCCGGCCCAGACTCCTGGAAGGTGTTAGCTCTGGAACTTGGTTACTGTTTACCTCTGGTCCCGATCTAGGCTGCTGGGCCCTTGACGCAGAGGGCCAGAGGAGGAACCCGGCTGCTTGACTAGGGGAAGTCTGACCTTGTGCAACGACGTTCCTGCCCAGGAGAGGGAAGGCACGGACACCCGTGTGGGCGGCAGACAGTGTGGGACGCAAGTGCTGCTTTCGGAAGGCCGTAGATTCCAATCCTGGCTCCTCCTCTGCGCACTGTCGGTGCCAACCTGGGGCATCTCTTTATTCTCCTCAACGTCCCCACATACAAAGTAGACATAACGGCCTCAGGGATGTCTAGCAGGTTAAACGAGTTCAGTAGATGTTCATTACTTACCGTGCTCCCTTATTTTCCTCCCAAATATTTGTTGAATGAATGAATGGGTAGCCAAGGAAAAAAAACCGGTGCCATGCTTGTGGCCAACAGTCAGTTATGTTAAAAAAGATACACAGTATATTCGTACACAGTATATTGGCTAGCTTTTGTTTTTCCTTTGTAATCTCACTAATGGTTTATAAGGACAAGGAAGAATTCTGTTGCAGCCTTTAAAGCTGACCTGGGGAGATTGTTAAAATGAAGTTTCTGTTCAGTAGGTCTGGAGATTCTCCCCTTCTAACAAGTTCCCAGGTAATGCCCATTCTTGCTGGTCTTCGGATCACACCTGGATTAGCAGAGCACTACTGGATGGACCCTGAAGTGGCCAGTGAGGGAATCAGAGCAGAGAAACAACAACTTCAGACTGATCGTTTCTGTGTGAAGTCCCCCCCAAAAGAGCTAAGTGTTGGTTTGGTCAAAAGGCTTCCTGTCAACAATTTACTATTCCTGGACTCAGAGTGTAAATGCTGAGAGAGAAGTCTCATCCAAGGAGCAGACTGAGGACCGAATGAAAGGAGAGCCCAGGACATAGCCTCTTAGCCACTCTGAGGGAAGAGCATCTAGGAGGTTGGTGAGGAGCCAGTATATAAAAACTAAACTGGGGGCATTCCCAGGCAGTCCAGTGATTAGGACTTGGCACCTTCACTCTTGGGGTCCAGGTTCAACCCCTCGTCAGGGAACTAAGTTCCCACAAGTCTAAGATCCCACAAGCCATGCAGCACAGCTAGTGGCAAATGGGTTGTGGAAAAAGAAACTTGACTGGAAAATACATAGGCCAAACATACATCTTGGTTAAAGATTACTGCTAATCACACAAACACACACACACACCCCTCAAGTTAATGATATTAGTGCTTTTCTCTGTGTGCCGGGCTGTGCTTCGTCACTCAGTTGTGTCTGACTCTTTGCATCCACATGGACTGTAGCCCGCCAGGCTCCTCTGTCCATGGGGTTTTCCAGGCAAGAATGCTGGAGTGGGTTGCCATGCCCTCCTCCAGGGGATTTTCCAACCCAGGGATGGAACCCAGGTCTCCCACATTGCAAGCAGATTCTTTACCACCTGAGCGACCAGGAGAGCCCTTTCTCTGGGTGGGAAGATGTAAAAATTATCTGGTACTGAAATTCTTCCTTGGCTATGCATATTTATTATTTAGGAGCCAAAACACATAATGCCCCCTCCTATTTTTCTCCACCCTGAATTTCCATCAGGGCAGTGGGTTGCAACCTAACCCTTAGTATAACTGGAGAATGAGCAAGTCTCTTCTTTCTGTTTACATCTTCTCTCCTTTGGGTCATAAATTTGACCCAAATTTATGAGGAATTTTATTATCAGTTTGTCCCACAGTGCGAGGAATGCTCATTCCTGAGTCAGGCAAGGATTTTGTTGAAAGGCCATTCAAATGCTATATCTGGTTTGTTGTTTTTAGTCGCTAGCGACCCTATGGATTGCAGTCCACCCGGCCCCTCTGTCCATGGGATTTCCCAGGCGAGAATTAAGGAGTGGGTTTCCATTTCCTTCTCCAAGGTATCTTCCCGACCCCAGAATTGAACCCAGGTCTCCTGCATTGCAGGGGGATCCTCTACCACCTATCCATCTGGGAAGCCCTATATCTGAGTTAGGTCCTGTTAATAACCTAAACGTCTCTGGATTATGTGTTTACTAGTCTATTATGATCCAGGAATTGCTTCTCTCCTGTTGCTTTTTCCTATATCTAGAATTGTACTATTATAAGTAATTTTGTACAGAGCTATATATGTGATTGCCTCAACTGCCTCAAGACAATTATCCATCATTAGTTTTGTTATACATCAAGTAAGTAATGTAAAGAACAATACTCATAAAAGGCATGTTTAGCACTGATATGCTGTGCTAAGTCGCTTCACTCGTGTCCAGCTCTTTGTGATGCTGTGCACTGTAGCCCACCAGGCTCCTCTGTCCATGGGATTCTCCAGGCAACAATACTGGAGTGGGTTGCTATGCTCTCTTCCAGGGGATCTTCCCAATCCAGAGATCGAACCTCCATCTCTTTCATCATGGGGTGGATTCTTCACCACTAGCATCATCTGGGAAGCCCCTAAGTAATGTAGCTAATAGCATTAATAAAGTCACAGTATAGCATCAAGAGACATAAAACATAAACAGTCTGAAAACAACAAAGAGAAAAATTCACAACGCTGTTAGTGTAACTAGTTGTAACCAGGATCACGATAAGCCAACGAGTCCAGAGGGGAGCCTGCTGTAGAAGGCAAACTCTGGAGAGATTCAGTAGAGAAGAAAACAGTAAATGTCTTATCTTCATCTCCAAAGGTACACTTTAACAACTTGCTGCTTGTTGTAGTTACTGTAAGGTTTACTCTTCTCTGGAAAACAAATAGTCAAAGCCATTAATATTTAAGAGGAAAAAGTCATAAAATTATAAATTTTATTTATCAGGTCATTCAGCCCCATGCAATTAATTCTTGTTGATTTAGATTGTTTTGTTGGTAGTTTTACAAAGCCATGAGGTTTTCCATTTGAGATTTGTATTTCTTACTCAGTTCAGTAGTATGATCTCAAAGTTACCAGAAACCAGGCTTCCGTGGTGGCTGGCTCAGTGGTGAAGAATCCATCTGCCAACGCAGGAGACATGGGTGTGATCCCAGATCTGGTCCATGCCGTGGAGCAATTAAGCCCATGCGCCACAATACTGAGCCTGTGCTCTGGTGCCTGGGAGCTGCGACTCCTGAAGCCTACATGCTCTAGAGCCTGTTCTTCACGAGAAGAGAAGCCTCCGCAAGGTGAAGCCCGTGCACCCCAATGAAGAAGAGCCCCCGCTTGCCGCAGCCAGAGAAAAGCCCGTGCAGCAATGAAGACTCAGCACAGCAAAAAAAAAAAAAGAGAAAGTTATCAGAAGCCTATATTGTCAAAAGTCCTTTTATGAATCTTTCTGAAGATCTTCAGTTCTGTAAAAGCATCAGAGCAAACTAATAACTGTCTATATAAACGACAAAAGGCTGAAAATGGGATGGTTAAAGATCTAACTACAACTGACAAGGAAATTTGGTTATGTCTGTGACACACAGTATATTGAGACAATTAGATTTATGACTGATAATATACTAGGATATATCCAAATTTTAGTAATTTTATATTAGTAACATATACCCACATGATAAAACCTAAGAAGCTTTATCATCAGTAACAATGTTTCCCATGTAGTTTAACATACTACATAAGCCTCATTAGTTTAGTATCTCTCTTTGAGATGTTTCAGAAGCCCTCTGAAGCATCCCAAAGTTTACTAGAGATCAAAAGAAATTCATTTAGGGGACTTCTCTGGTGGTCCAGTGGCTGGAGGCCCGAGTTCAATCCCTGGTCGGGGAACTGGATTCAATATGCCACAACTAGGGAGTTCTCATACTACAACTGAAGATCCTGAGTGCTGACTGAAAAAGTACACGCAACCTGAAAGTTGAGAGTTCAGTTTTATTCCGTGGAAATTTTTAGAACTAAAGTCCAGGAGGCAGTATCTCAAGTAACCCTGAGAGAACTTCTCTGAGGAGGTGAGGAGAGGACCAGGTTACACAGAGGTTTTGCAACAAAGGGCAGGTAGTCTGAACATCAAAACGTTATTGCTTTGTTGAGCCTGTGTGCTGCAACCTCTGAAGCCCACATACCCTAGAGCCCAGCTCTGCAGTGAGAAGCCCGTGCTCCACAGCAAAAAGAAGCCCCTACTCACCACAGCTAGACAAAGCATGCCCAAAGTAACAAAGACTCAGCGCAACCAAAAATAAGTAAATAAATTTTTTTTTAAAGATGATTGTTAACTAAAGAAAACCAGGTATCTCAAATCAAGCAATTTAGCACTTTTCTGTGTATGGGAAGATGCAAGTCTGGGCTTACTGAAGTCAATTCTCTGATTGCACCTCGGGTCTCTGGGGCCAGGATCCTGCGTCTTTCGCGTTCTGGGCTTCCTCTCCTCAAGGCTCACCACAGGGAGTGGCTGCAGCTGATGGCTGCTAGATCACAAGTGTTCTTCTCCTTGCTGAGCTCTCTAAGGGCTCACCAGCTCACAGTGGACAGTTGCAGTCGCTGATGACGGTGACATCCTTGTTTACAGATGTGGCAGGAAATATTCCACTTCTTGTGCAGCTGGGACCTGGTGCAGCCCAGTAAATAGATGGATGAAAGTGTATGGTTTTTAAAATTTTCATTTAGAACTTGACTGGGGAAGCTTGTCAAAGATTTCAGAAAGGTTTTAAAACACTTGGTCAGGTGGAATCACAGGTTACTGTGAAACAGTACTTACTCAGTTAACCAGAGTGACAATAGAAGATTTTAAAGGCAAAATACAGAAAGTTATGTGTATGTGTGCGCACGCTCAGTTGTGCCTGACTCTTGCGAACCAAGGAACTGTAGCCCACCAGGCTCCTCTGTCCATGGGACTCCCCAGGCAAGAATACTGGAGTGGGTTGCCATTTCCTTTTCCAGGGTATTGTCCCAACCCAGGGATCGAACCCCTGTCTCCTGCATTGGCAGGTGGATTCTTTATCACTGAGCCACTGCGGAAGCCCTGACAGAAAGTTAACAGACCACTTGAAAGGAAATTTTTTCTGTTATCAAAAAGCA
Organism: Nanger dama; assembly: GCA_917880005.1. Taxonomy (NCBI): domain Eukaryota; kingdom Metazoa; phylum Chordata; class Mammalia; order Artiodactyla; family Bovidae; genus Nanger; species Nanger dama. The sequence goes on from CAKJTW010000029.1 coordinate 6,156,918, forward strand.
GATCAATATGTCAAAAAAATTTCCTCTTAGCAAAGAAAGAAAATAAATTTCTAGTTTTGCACCACCTTATCTTTAATATTAAGATTTATTTTCATAATTTATTCTACTCTTGGATAATCCTGACCCCACATAGAATTCCTTTATAAAGATTCCTTTTTTTCTCACAAACCTTTTATATCCTTATTTGTCTGTCCCTTTCCTCCCCATTTAGAAATAATCAGATTTAAGACAAAAATCACTTTCTTTTCCTTTAATGAAAGGCATTTCCATTCTTTATATTTTTCCTTTCCTCTGAAGATGCTTTCCTTATTTAATTAAATTGATTACACATAATAGAGTTCTTAAGCTTTAAAAACCTTCCTTTGTAGTGAAAATTAAGAACTAAGCAATTATGAATTCTTTTCACATTTGCTGCTGCTTCTGCTAAGTCGCTTCAGTCGTGTCCAACTCTGTGCGACCCCATAGACGGCAGCCCACCAAGCTCCCCCATCCCTGGGATTCTCTAGGCAAGAATACTGGAGTGGGTTGCCATTTCCTTCTCCAATGCATGAAAGTGAAAAGTCAATTAGCACTCTATAAATAGGCAAACCTACATATACTATTTGTGATTTCTAAAAATGTTTCATAGAAAATTTATCCATGCATCCCCATGAAAGTCCTGAATATCTTTAGTTTCTCTGTAAAAGGAAGCCTATGTTCAGAAATTAATATTTAATTATCTTTTTACTTGACAATCATCTATATATTTAATAAGTTTTTATCACTTAACTTAGCAAAACTTTAAAGTTTCAAGTTGCTGAGTTACCATTTTTAAGCAGACATACAGTTGACTGAAGAAAAAAGCAATCTAAAAGTTTCCAGTTAAATTTTATTTGGAGACCTTATTGAAGACCATAACCCAGGGGAAAACCTCTCCAATAGCTGAGAAACTGCTCCAAAGAAGTAAGGGAGGAGCCAGGATATATAAGAGTTTTTTGCTTGGCGGGGGAAAAGAACGGTAGTCAAACATCCCCAAATGACTGCTAATCACACAAACAGGCGCCTGGAGTTCATGGTTCTAGTTTGTCTGTCTATAGGAAGGTGCGGGAAACTGGGCTCACTGAAATTATCCCCTAGATACACCTCTTAACTACTGAGGGCCAGTATCCAAAGCAAATAATGCTTCTTGTTTTCCTCTATCCTGAATTCCCCTCAAGGTACACCATTTGGGGTGGGGGGATATGAGGGGGCTATGGGGGCTGATTTGACCCTTGTTAACTGCAATGGCAGGCGACATTCTTTACTTACTAGAATGGCAGGCGACATTCCCTGTGCACACCACCATAAAACAGAAAGAGTTCCCCTAAAAGCTCGTACCTCATTTATATTTATTTACTTGTTCCCAACAATTATGGTTAGATTATGCATGAAATCCTTCATGAGACATTAGACCAAGTTAGCCATCATCCCAAGCTATTCTTCTTGCTAATAAATTTCATAAGAGATAATATTTGATAACTTTTTAGTAAACCTAGGTTCAATAAAAGACATGTGTGTATTAATTAAACCAATAAACTTAAACTTTAATAGTGTATATTAATTTAATATTGAATATCTCCCAGATCATGTAAACTTGAAATTCATTTGGGTTACTGTAACATTTATAAATATTTAATTTATGAGGAATTACTTTTAAGTGCATTAAATAGAGCTCTTTAACAAATTGATTTTGATAATACCATCTGGAGGCAGAGACATATATCTATAATGTACATACAGAAAAACAGATACAACCAGAGATCTTACAACTTCATTTTAAAACTCAGTCAAGAAACTTGTACTACAATATAAAACTTACTAGTTTATAAAAAAAAGTGGAATAAGTTAAATTTACCCACTCATATGGCTAGGGATTTTTACTATTTGCAGAAAAGACTTTTGAGATTTGCATTCACAAGAGTCAGACAAGACAGTGACTGAACAATTCATCTTTGACAGAATCTGAAGGAGGCTGTGAATCAGATTGTGGGCGAGGGAGCCTTTCTAGCAGTTTGAATTTAAAAGGTCTCTTCTCCCTCCCCTTTAAAAATATTCTTTCTAACATTTTTTGAATTTATTCTTGGCTGTGTGGGGTCTTCGTTGCTACCCCGGCTTCTCTCTAGTTGTGGCAAGCGGGGGTACTTGCTGCAGCCGCTCCTCTTGTCTCAGGGCAGGGACTCCAGGCCCCAGGGCTGGGGTGCTGGGGCTCAGCTGCTCACGGCATGTGGAATCTTCCCGGATCAGGGATGGAGCCCTGTCTCCTGCACTGGCAGGCAGGTCCTTCAACACTGAGCCACTAGGGAAGTCCCAGACAAGCGAGTTTCTTCAATCAGTGCGTGTCACAGGGGCTGCTGTTCTACGGGACGGACTTGCCTCCACCACTCCTGCAGGTTTCTCGGTTGCCTGAGAGAGCTGTAAACCGGCCAGGAGGAATTCTGCCCCTGTCTTCACAACTGAAAGCTCACCTATGGTATGTTCACTTTTATTCCAACAAACTCTATGAAAGCAACCCTTTCAAGGAAAAGAACAGGACCATCTCCTACCTAATCACCCAGTCCAAACCTCGCCAGTGTCTTTCAACTGAGCAAAGTCTTCCCAGCATCCTTCGATTTAGAATTCAAGGTACTTCCTTCCTGAATTACCTTAAGTTCAGGGAAACTCTACTAGTGTGGAGTCTATACACCACATAATAAAAATCAGGATCAATCATCCAAGACAGAAATTTCATCTGGGCTCATTTAGGAGATGGACAGGGACAAGGGGCCTGGCTGGTACCAAGTGCTTGGATACTTGCCGAGTTTAGGCAAAGGAGAGCAGTCAGCTGTGGGACACTCTGTGGTCACCAAAGCTGTTGACTGGAAGGAAAACAATGTAGAAGCTGTGAGCTGAGTTTTATTCATGGACCTTACTGGGAACTATAGTCCAGGAAACAACATGTAAGTAACTCTGAGAGGACTGCTGCAAGGGATGCAGGGAAGGAGCCTATATGAATTTTTTGCCTCGGAAATACTTGCAGTTAAACATACATCTTGGTAAAAAAGATTACTGCTAATGACAAACACAAACAGAGAATCTCAAAAATTATTTTAGTGCTTTTCTATGCAAGAATCTAGCATCACTGAATTGCTTCCTCAAATATGCATTTAACTGCTTTGGGGCCATATATTCAAAACAAGAATACTTCATCCCATTCTTCGTCCTGAATTCCCCTCAGTGCACACTGTGGGCAGCTGCACTGAGTTGCAACTTAACCCCTTTTGGAACTGAGTAATGAGGAAGACTCTCTGTTCTTTTTGTTTACAGCTGCTGTGGCAAATTTCTCCCTCTCCTCCTCCCATCTTGGATACTCTCTTCTCACAGACATGTTACAGATCCATCAGCGTCCTAAATGGCATACCCTGGTTTCCGTCACTAGGCCATTTAGCATCCTTTGGGTCTCAGGTGTTGTTTCTGAGATGCTGCTTCTGTTGATTTGTAGAGACCAGCTCTGCTTCTACCATAATGAGAAAACTAAATCATAATGCTGACCCAGAGAGTCAACAGAACACTTGAAAATCAATAATTCTGAAATTGTCTTATACTGCAAACTGGACTTCTATGATTTTTTTCTACTTTTGACTAATGGCCTGGCAATCACATCAGAGAAGAGGGAAGGGCAGAAAAATGATGTTAAACAGAAGAAATTAATTCCTTGGCCAGCTGGGTTAAATACACATACTCTCTGTTGTGATGATGAATACATTTAAGCCGTTAAGTCCATAATCCCCTTTACACTCTGTATGACTTTTTGGAAATAAAGGAAGGACAGAGTGTTACCAAAGGATAATGTTAGGCTGTGGGAAAGCTTCTTTGCTTTGTAAAGAAAATCTGTTAAGTTATCTTTCCCAGACAAAGTTGATCCTTTTATTCAACAAACATTATGTACACTTACTGTTTCAAGTAATATTAATATTACTTGAAATATTAATATAAAGGTTAATTGGAACATAATGAGAAACTTTCCAATTTTAACATTCTGACCCCTCTCCAACCAGTTTACAAAATTTATTGCCAATATGTGTATATGTGTGTAATCTCCTAAATCACAGGACTAAATTTTCAGATATTGAGTTCAGAAAAATTCATACTTTTATACACATACATATATTTATTACACATATAATCTTGCTGTAAATTAAGATTTTTGCCTTCAGAATTCTAATACTTTCAATATTATACACGTATATGTGCTGATCTCAGTCTTGTCTAACTCTTTGTGATCCCATGGACGGTAACCCGCCAGGGTCCTTTGTCCATGGAATTTTCCAGGTAAGAATACTGGAGTGGGTTTCCATCTCCTCCTGCAGGGGATCTTCCCAACCCAGGGATTAAACTCAAGTCTCTTGCTTTGGCAGGCGAATTCTTTACCACTGAGCCAACTGGGAAAATTCCAATATTATACCTAATCCTAACCATTTTCCACACGACTGGAAAAGGTCAGTTTTCATTCCAATTCCAAAGAAAGGCAAAGCCAAAGAATGCTCAAACCAATGCACAATTGCACTCATCTCACACGCTAGTAAAGTCATGCTCAAAATTCTCCAAGCCAGGCTCCAACAATATGCGAACCATGAACTTCCAGATGTTCAAGCTGGTTTTAGAAAAGGCAGAGGAACCAGAGATCAAATTGCCAACATCCGCTGGATCGTCGAAAAAGGAAGACAGTTCCAGAAAAACATCTATTTCTGCTTTATTGACTATGCCAAAGACTTTGACTGTGTGGACCACAACAAACTGTGGAATATTCTTCAAGAAATGGGAATACCAGACCACCTGACCTGCCTCTTGAGAAACCTATATGCAGGTCAGGAAGCAACAGTTAGAACTGGACATGGAACAGACTGGTTCCAAATAGGAAAAGGAGTACATCAAGGCTGTATATTGTCACTCTGCTTATTTAACTTATATGCAGAGTACATCCTGAGAAATGCTGGGCTGGAAGAAGCACAAGCTGGAATCAAGACTGCTGGGAGAAATTTCAGTAACCTCAGATATGCAGACGACACCACACTTATGGCAGAAAGTGAAGAGGAACTCAAAGCCTCTTGATCAAAGTGAAAGAGGAGTGAAAAAGTTGGCTTAAAGCTCAACATTCAGAAAATTAAGATCATGTCATCAGGGCCCATCACTTCATGGCAAATAGACGGGGAAATGGTGGAAACAGTGGCAGACTTTATCTTTTGGGGCTCCAAAACCACTGCAGATGGTGATTGCAGCCATGAAATTAAAAGATGCTTACTCCTTGGAAGAAAAGCGATGACCAACCTAGATAGCATATTCAAAAGCAGAGACATTATTTTGCAAACAAAGGTCCATCTAGTCAAGGCTATGGTTTTTCCAGTGGTCACATATGGATGTGAGAGTTGGACTGTGAAGAAAGCTGAGCTTTTGAACTGTGTTGAGAGTCCCTTGGACTGCAAGGAGATCCAACCAGTCCATCCTAAAGGAGATCAGTCCTGAGTGTTCATTGGAAGAATTGATGTTGAAGCTAAAACACCAATATTTTGGCCATCTGATGTGAAGAGCTGACTCACATGAAAAGACCCTGATGCTGGGAAAGATTGAAGGCGGGAGGAGAAGGGGACGACAGAGGATGAGATGTTTGGATGGCATCACTGACTCAATGGACATGAGTTTCGATAAAATCTGGGAGTTGATGATGGACAGGAAGGCCTGCTGTGCTGCAGTCCATGGGGTTGCAAAGAGTGGGACACAAGTGAGCAACTGAACTGAACTGAATCCTAACCATAACCTGGAGGAATTATATAAAAATCTTGCTGCTGCTGCTAAATCGCTTCAGTTGTGTCCGACTCTGTGTGACTCCATAGATGGCAGCCCACCAGGCTCCTCTATCCCTGGGATTCTCCAGGCAAGAACACTGGAGTGGGCTGCCATTTCCTTCTTCAATGCATGAAAGTGAAAAGTGAAAGTGAAGTCGCTTAGTCGTGTCTGACTCTTCACATGACCCCATGGACTGCAGCCTACCAGGCTCCTCTGTCCATGGGATTTTCCAGGCAAGAGTATTAGAGTGGGTTGCCATTGCTTTCTCCCAAAAAAATCTTGAAAGACTTAAATGATAAATTTTTTTGCTGCAATATATAGTTATTGAAACTTTCTCCAAGGACAAAGTAAGAACTTGAAGAGCAAAGACAGCAGTTAAGAAACCCAGAATAGTGTTAAGCTAGTGGAGTGGTGGCTGTGAGGGCACAGGAGGGCCTAGAGGAGCCATCCCACGTTGAAGGTCAGGAAGGGCGGCGGTAAGGAGATACCCCTCTTCCAAAGTAAGGAGCAGCAGCTGTGCTTTGCTGGAGCAGCTGTGAAGAGATACCCCACGCCCAAGGTAAGAGAAAGCCAAGAAAGATGGTAGGTGTTGCAAGAGGGCATCAGAAGGCAGACACACTGAAGCCATACTCACAGAAAACTAGTCAATCTAATCACACTAGGACCACAGCCTTGTCTAACTCAGTGAAACCAAGCCATGCCTGCAGGGCAACCCAAGACGGGTGGGTCAGGATGGAGAGGTCTGACACAATGTGGTCCACTGGAGAAGGGAATGGCAAGCCACTTCAGTATTCTTGCCTTGAGAACCCCATGAACAGTATGAAAAGGCAATATGATAGGATACTGAAGGAGGAACTCCCCAGGTCAGTAGGTGCCCAATATGCTACTGGAGATCAGTGGAGAAATAACTCCAGAAAGAATGAAGGGATGGAGCCAAAGCAAAAACAATACCCAGCTGTGGATGCGACTGGTGATAGAAGCAAGGTCCAATGCTCTAAAGAGCAATATTGCATAGAAACCTAGAATGTCAGGTTCATGAATCAAGGCAAACTGGAAGTGGTCAAACAAGAGATGGCAAGAGTGAACGTCAACATTCTAGGAATCAGCGAACTAAAATGGACTGGAATGGGTGAATTTAACTCAGACGACCTTCATATCTACTACTGCGGGCAGGAATCCCTCAGAAGAAATGGAGTAGCCATCATGGTCAACAAAAAGAGTCTGAAACGCAGTACTTAGATGCAACTCTAAAAAAGATAGAATGATCTCTGTTCGTTTCCAAGGCAAACCATTCAATATCACGGTAATCCAAGTCTATGCCCCAACCAGTAATGCTGAGGAAGCCGAAGTTGAACGGTTCTATGAAGATCTATAAGACGTTTTAGAACTAATACACAAAAAAGATGTCCTTTTCATTATAGGGGACTGGAATGCAAAAGTAGGAAGTCAAGAAACACCTGGAGTAACAGGCAAATTTGGCCTTGGAATGCGGAATGAAGCAGGGCAAAGACTAATAGAGTTTTGCCAAGAAAATGCACTGGTCATAGCAAACACCCTCTTCCAACAACACAAGAGAAGACTCTACACATGGACATCACCAGATGGTCAACACCGAAATCAGACTAATTATATTCTTTGCAGCCAAAGATGGAGAAGCTCTATACAGTCAACAAAAACAAGACCAGCAGGTGACTGTGGCTCAGATTATGAACTCCTTATTGCCGAATTCAGACTTAAATTGAAGAAAGTAGTGAAAACCGTTAGACCATTCAGGTATGAACTAAATCAAATCCCTTATGATTATATAGTGGAAGTGAGAAACAGATTTAAGGGCCTAGATCTGATAGATAGAGTGCCTGATGAACTAGGGAATGAGGTCTGTGACATTGTACAGGAGACAGGGATCAAGACCAACCTCATGGAAAAGAAATGCAAAAACGCAAAATGGCTGTCTGGGAAGGCCTTACAAATAGCTGTGAAAAGAAGAGAGGTGAAAAGCAAAGGAGAAAAGGAAAGATATAAGCATCTGAATGCAGAGTTCCAAAGAATAGCAAGAAAAGATAAGAAAGCCTTCCTCAGCGATCAATGCAAAGAAATAGAGGAAAAGAACAGAGTGGGAATGACTAGAGATCTCTTCAAGAAAATTAGAGATACCAAGGGAACATTTCATGCAAAGATGGGCTCGACAAAGGACAGAAATGGTCTGCACCTAACAGAAACAGAAGATATTAAGAAGAGGTGGCAAGAATAAACAGAAGAACTGTACAAAAAGATCTTCACGACCTGGATAATCACGATGGTGTGATCACTCAGCTAGAGCCAGACATCCTGGAATGTGAAGTCAAGTGGGCCTTAGAAAGCATTACTACGAACAAAGTTAGTGGAGGTGATGGAATTCCATTAGAGCTGTTTCAAATCCTGAAAGATGATGCTGTGAAAGTGCTGCACTTAATATGCCAGCAAATTTGGAAAACTCAGCAGTGGCCACAGGACTGGAAAAGGTCAGTGTTCATTCCAATCCCAAAGAAAGGCAATGCCAAAGAATGCTCAAGCTACCGCACAATTGCACTCATCTCACATGCTAGTAAAGTAATGCTCAAAATTCTCCAAGTCAGGCTTCAGCAATACGTGAACCGTGAACTCCCTGATGTTCAAGCTGGTTTTAGAAAAGGCAGAGGAACCAGAGATCAAATTGCCAACATCCGCTGGATCCTGGAAAAAATCAAGAGAGTTCCAGAAAAACATCTATTTCTGCTTTATTGACTATGCCAAAGCCTTTGACTGTGAGGATCACAATAAACTGTGGATAATTCTGAGAGAGATGGGAATACCAGACCACCTGACCTGGTTCTTGAGAAATCTGTATGCAGGTCAGGAAGCAACAGTTAGAACTGGACATGGAACAACAGACTGGTTCCAAATAGGAAAAGGAGTACGTCAAGGCTGTATATTGTCACCCTGCTTATTTAACTTCTATGCAGAGTACATCATGAGAAATGCTGGACTGGAGAAGCACAAGCTGGAATCAAGATTGCCAGGAGAAATATCAATAACCTCAGATATGCAGACGACATCACACTTATGGCAGAAAGTGAAGAGGAACTAAAAAGCCTCTTGATCAAAGTGAAAGAGAAGAGTGAAAAAGTTGGCTTAAAGCTCAACATTGAGAAAACGAAGATCATGGCATCCGGTCCCATCACTTCATGTGAAATAGATGAGGAAACAGTGGAAACAGTGCCAGACTTTATTTTGGGGGGCTCCAAAATCACTTCAGATTGTGACTGCAGCCATGAAATTAAAAGACTCTTACTCCTTGGAAGGAAAGTTATGACCAACCTAGATACAATATTCAAAAGCACAGACATTACTTTGCCGACTAAGGTCCGTCTAGTCAAGGCTATAGTTTTTCCTGTGGTCATGTATGGATGTGAGAGTCGGACTGTGAAGGATGCTGAGCGCCGAAGAATTGGTGCTTTTGAACTGTGGTGTTGGAGAAGACTCTTGAGAGTCCCTTGCACTGCAAGGAGATCCAACCAGTGCATTCTGAGGGAGATCAGCCCTGGGATTTCTTTGGAAAGAATGATGCTAAAGCTGAAACTCCAGTACTTTGGCCACCTCATGCGAAGAGCTGACTCATTGGAAAAGACTCTCATGCTGGGAGGGATCGGGGGCAGGAGGAGGAGGGGATGACAGAGGATGAGATGGCTGGATGGCATTACTGACTTGATGGACATGAGTCTGAGTGAATTCCAGGAGCTGGTGATGGACAGGGAGGCCTGGCGTGCTGCAATTCATGGGTCGCAACGAGTCGGAGACAACTGAGCAACTGAACTGAACTGAAAAGCAAAGTGAGGAAGCAAGAATTTGGCAGATTTAATTTCTACAGAAGGCAGTCTCTGCTTCCCACCAAGACTCACAAAATAGAGAATTCCCTAAAAAGTGTTTGGATGATGGGCAACTAAATGGAATGACACACGTCCATCAAGATATATGGCTGTGATATAGTGGCATGTGAGAAATACACAGCATAACAAGCAGTGGAGAAAGAGATGAATTGCTTCTGGGTTGGAGTGATGCTGGATAATCACATTTGATTTTATGGAGATCTACAAAAATGGGCAGAATTTAGACTAAGAAAAACTTGGAAAGGAAAACAACTTTGTTGTTGGTACTGAAATGTAAAACATGACCATATATATAATAAACAGGGCTTTTAATTCAGAGGACCTAAATTAGTAGATATCAGTTCAGTTCAGTCACTCAGTCGTGTCCGACTCTGCGACCCCATGAATCGCAGCATGCCAGGCCTCCCTGTTCATTACCATCTCTTGGAGTTCACTCAGACTCACGTCCATCGAGTCAGTGATGCCATCCAGCCATACGTAACGAGAAACTATGAGGACTCAGTTATTTCTGCCCCACGAGGGACTCCTTCAGTCTTTGTTGAAAGACTCTCTCTTTGTTGAAAGACTCTCTCTTTGTTGAAGGAGCTCTCTCTTAGCTTGATGTAGTCTTTATGAGAGTGGGCCTAGACCCAGTAATAGAAAAACAACTCAGGGAAAAGTCAAGTAAATTCAGATAACAGAAAGCCTTGACTGTCCTGAGAAGCTTTTGGACTTTATTCTATTGCTTTTTCATAATACTGCAGAGCTTGTGGGATTTTAGTTCCTTGACCAGGGATCAATGCAATAGAATTGCATGATCCTGCAATGGAAGACTGGAGTCTTCACCATTGGACCACCAAGGAATTCCCTGGACTTTAAAGGCAAGAAAAAGCCACTGAATTTTTAAATTTTTTAAGCGTTTAACTGCACTGGATCTTCGCTGTGGCACGGGAGATGCTTCATCTCCCTTGCAGTATGCAGGATCTTTTAGTTGTGGGTGTGGGGTCTAGTTCCCCGACCAGGGACCGAACCCATGCCCTCTGCATTGGGAGTATGCAGTCTTACCTGCTGGACCATCAGGGAAGTCTGTCATGGAAACTTTTTGACCAACACACTATGGTATTTGCTTTTATTTTTGTATTAAAAATTACCATAGATTTAGTGGCTTTAAATGACATGCATTTATTGCCTTACAGTTTCCATGGGAATGGTGTTTAGGCACAGATGAGCTGGGTCCTCTGCTCATGATCTCACAGGACTGCTATTAAGGTGTCAGGCAGACTGCATTCTCATCTGAAGGCTTGACTAGGAAAGAATCTGATTCCAAGCCCACTCAGGCTCATCCATTTCCCTGTGGCTAGGGCTTCCCAGGTGGCACAGTGGTAAAGAATGCACCTGCCAATGCAGGAGACTCAGGAGATGTGGATTTGAGCCCTGGGTTGGGAAGATCCCCTGGAGGAGGAAATGGAAACCCACTCCAGTATTCTTGCCTGGAAAATTCCATGAACAGAGGAGACTGGCGGGTTGTAGTCCATGGGATTGCAAAGTCAGACACAACTGAGCGATTGAGCTCAGCACGCATATGGCTAAGAATCCCGTTCCTCAGGTCCTACAGAGAGTTCCCTGCCGCCTAGACTGTCTCCCAGCATGGCAACCTACCTCTTCAAAGTCAGTAAAGAGCCTCTCTCTACTGAGCACAAGAAGGATGGGGTCAGGTACCTGTAGATACAGATGATATAGATAGTAACCTATCTATACCGGAGAAGTCACAGTCCATCACCTTTGCCATACTCTATTTGTTTAGAAGCAAGCCACAGGTCTCATCTGCAGCCAAAGAGGGAGGATCGTACAGAGCGTGAGTCATGGGGCAGCCACTGTAGGGTGTTTCAGCCACAAACGTTAACGTAGCAGCAATACATCATGTGAACTGGACGGGAAAGAAAGACAGTCAAACAAGGAAGTTGTCGTTGTTGTTGATGTTTTAACCAAAAACACACAGTTGTCACTGGAATTATACATGGAACCCACGGGGTAAGGGTCAGGAACTTCAACATGCTACATTTTACTGCTTATAGATATCAAAACAAAAAACTCAAGTATCATTCTGTCTTTGGAATTTAGTAGCTATTCCCCTACAGCACATCAATACTTCCTGGACTTCCTAAGTTCCAGGTGCTTCAAAAAGCAAAAAGATTTGTTCCTCCAAATAAATGATTTTCGGGAGAGAGAGAGATGGCCAAGCGCTGCCCAGCGGTCTAGCACTGTCCTCAGCCCTACCACCATTTTTGGACTGTTTCACGCATGCTGTCCTTTCACTCCTCATCTAGTTGTAAACCTGTGGTTTGGTGTTCCCCACAGTGCCCAGCACTTTGCTAGTTCTCTCCTTTCCTTAATGGACCCATTGCCCTAAAGGCCACGCCGTGCTTGGGTCTTCACGTGGGCACTCAGAGCACTCACCCATCATCCTGCCACAGCTTAGTGGGTTAAGTGTTCTGTGCCTGGTTTTTGTGTGATTGTAAAACCCTTTAAGAGTTTCCCTTTGCACTTTCTCACATGACATTTAAGTCAACTGGGGAGACTTCTCTTTTTTCCCCCATCTCATGACTTCCACTGAATCTAGCCACTTCTTTCCAAGTAACTGGATGTCTTTTTCAAGAAACATCTCTATGCGCTCCTGACCCATGCCTTCTGAATTGGAAGGAGGGAAGGTGATGAGATTTGGGGGTGCTCAGGCTCCTCTCAAGTGAGGATTTCGGGGCCCCTAATTGAGCTCCAAGGGGAAGCCAGGATCTGAGGGGGAAAGCAGTTAATGCCACGTGGAGCTCTGTCACCAGCTGCAGCAACAGGGGCTGAGGTTCGTCCTGCCAGCCTCCCACTTCTGTTTCCTTTCGGGATTAGGGGCCCATCAGAGCCCAGGAAGGGTTGCTCCTCAAACCTGTGTGATTAAGAGGATCTGTGTGCTACAAATAGTGCCAGATCCCCTTTCCAGAAAAAATCCACCTCCCAGCCCCATGGAGAATGCTTTGCTCACTGCTTGTGCTATTAGCTTCTCCAGGCTCTCTTCAGCTTTCCGCCCGAGCTCACCTATCCCTGGGGCAACTCCTGGTGAATGCTTGAGCAAGCTGAAGTTAGTCAAGAACACACTCTTCTTGGGGAGACCCCGATCAATGACTAGCAAGAAGGGGTACCCCTCTTCTCACTGTACCATCTTCCTTTCCCTCTTCCTCCTCCTCCTGCTTCCACAACTTTTCTCTTCACTTGAATATTTTCTGATTAAAAAGTTGGAAAAAAGAAGTAAAGATTAAATAAAGTTTTGTGCTATTTTAATTTATTTCCTTGGCTGTACCACAAGACATGTGGGATCTTCATTCCCTGACCAGAGATCAAACCGTCTGGGGTTGGAAGCACAAAGTTGTAACCACTAAAATCCCTAAATAAAGGTGCAATAGGAGATAAGAAACAGATACACCGAGCAATGCAACGTATATATCTGATTTTGATAGTAATTCAAATAAGTTATAAACTAGGAAAAAAAGGGAAATTTTAACCTTGGATGGATATTTGATGACAGTAAGGAAGAACTGTTAATGCTTTAGGTGTGACAATGGTGTTTTGGTTATAAGGTTTAAAGGAAGCCTTGTCTTCTAGACGTGCAGGCTGAAATATTTACAGGTAAAATTATATGATGCCTAGCATTGATCCTCCTACTTCCTTCTAATAGTCTGAATTTTGGTTAGAAATGTTGTTTTTAATCTTAAATAACCACTCACATATTGTATGAAAGCCGCTAACATACGTTTTGTTTTTATTGAATGTCTTCAGTGCTTGGTTCTCAGATGTCCTCACGGTATGCAGGTATTGCTACTCAAGAATGGACTAACTGATGAGGGCGCATATGTGTATGTGTTTGAGGACACGCCAGAGAAAAGGCTTTGAATACAGTGAAAACCTTAATTTCTTCTCTATTTGTATATTCTAGCCGGAAAATGCCTACTACACTACGACAGGAAGAATGACTCTCTTTATAAGTAACTAAGTCAAAACATAGTTATGTGTACTTCTGTTTAATTTTTCAGTTCCAATGAGTTACCAACCCCCAGCATACTCTCCTAAACATTAAAATGTGGATTTTTATTTCAGAGGCTGAGGTGATGAAAATATTTGTCTAAATATCTGGTTTTCTTAATAGCAACTCTAGAGAGCTTAATGACTTCTGAACCTCAGATATAAGTTCCACAAGAAAAACTACTTTGCATTTCTGGGAAACACCCAAAACTGACTCAGAATTGTCAGCAAGTTTCTCCATGATGTTCACGGAGGAGGAGATTTATGACAGTGACAGATCACTGAATGACATCCTGGGAAACTCTCTCCTCCAAGACAACGCCTTATCTCCAACACTAAAGAATCCAGTGAGACATGTTGTCTATCTGGTCAATAGAAGGATCTGCTGTCTAAGGGGAGATCACACCCCATAGACTGAAAAGATATTGCACCACCTAGGGACAACTATGGGAAATGTTTTGCTTTCAAATTCAACGGCTTCCAACCAGAAAGAGTTTAGAAATTATGAAGCAGGATTTCCTTTCTAGTTAATCATTATACTATATAAATTACATAATTTGTCCTCAAATTTTTAAAAATAAAGCAAAGTTTCTCACCTGAAATTATTTTTTTTAAAGTTACCCAGTCAATAAGCTTTGTTAAGCTCTCTACTGGTACAAGCTAACAATGAACTATTAGGCAAGAGTATGTAGAATATTGAGATGTGATTTTGATAAGCTAACCTAGATAGCATATTTAAAAGCAGAGACATTACTTTGCTGACTAAGGTCCGTCTAGTCAAGGCTATGGTTTTTCCAGTGATCATGTATGGATGTGAGAGTTGAATTGTGAAGAAAGCTGAGCGCTGAAGAATTGATGCTTTTGAACTGTGGTGTTGGAGAAGACTCTTGAGAGTCCCTTGGACTGCAAGGAGATCCAACCAGTCCATTCTGAAGGAGATCAGCCCTGGGATTTCTTTGGAGGGAATGATGCTGAAGCTGAAACTCCAGTACTTTGGCCACCTCATGCAAAGAGTTGACTCATTGGAAAAGACCCTGATGCTGGGAGGGACTGGGGGCAGGAGGAGAAAGGGACAACAGAGGATGAGATGGCTGGATGGCATCACGAACTCGATGGACGTGAGTCTGAGTAAACTCCAGGAGTTGGTGATGGATAGGGAGGCCTGGCGTGTTGCTATTCATGGGGTCGCAAAGAGTCGGACACGACTGAACGACTAAACTGAACTGAATGAGGATTTTATATAGTTTATCTGATTCATCAATAATTTTGTATCCCTGGATTTCTGCTAAGAAAAATTTATTTAAAGAAGTATACCTTAAAGCAATTTATGGGAATTTTTTTGTAGAATAAAAGTTCATCTTCATTAAATTCTTACCCCTGCTTTTTGAAAACTGGCTTCACAAAAGGATTAAATTTAAAGATAAATGAAGATCAGAGATCATATAGTTATTGCATAATGTCTGCCCAACAAACATTCAAATATGTATTAAACTGCAAAATTGTATCTATCTTTTATACCGGAATGCTTTGAAATGATTAGAATCAAATTGAAGATCACCTCAAAAATGGTGGATGGTGGACCAAAGAACTAAACATAAGAGCTAAAATGATAAAATTCTTAATGAGAATATAAGGAATGTTTATCATGCAGGATTTGCAAAGGTTTCTTATATATGCCACCAAAAGCACAGGTTACAAAATAAATAATAGGCAAATTAAAGTTTATCAAAATTAAAGACTGCTGTCATCAAAGAACACTATCAAGAGAGTGAAAACACAATCTATAAGATGGGAGAAAATATCTGCACATCATATATATGAGAGGGATTAATAGCCACAATATATATATATATATCCTACAATCCCCCCCAAATCAACTCAAAAATGAGCAAAGTAACTACATAGGTATTTCTCCCCCAAAGAAAACAGACAAATGACCACAAAGGCCATGAAAAGATGCTCGACGCCTTCAGTCTTTAGGGGAAACGCACATCAAAGCTACAATGAGATACCACTTCATAGTCATTAGGATGGCCGTCCACTGCCCAGGACCCACCCCACCCCCTCTCCCCGCCCTCCGCCCAAAAAAAAAAGGAAGAAAAGTGCCGGCAAGAATGTGGAAAAACTGGAACTCATCATTGCCGGTGGGAACGTAACATGGTGCCACTTGGTAATGCCTTAAGAAGTTTAACCCAGAACTACCACGCTGAATGCTCAGGTCCAACTCTCTGTGATTCCATGGACAGTAGTCTGCCAGGCTACTCTGTTCATGGAATTTTCCAGGCAAGAATACTGGAGTGGGTTGCTATGTCTTACTTCAGGGCATCTTCCCGATCTATGGATGGAACCCGCATCTCTTGCATCCCCTGCATTGGCAGGCAGGTTCTTTACCACCTTGCCACCTGGGAAGCCCAAGGATTACCATATGATCCAACAATTCACACCCAAGTAAACACCCAAAAGAGCAGCATCATAGAAAAGGAAAGCAGTGGATTTAGGGACTTGTAGTGCTTACTCAAATGATCAGTAAAGGGAAATCCCAGATGACAG
The DNA here is from genome assembly GCA_917880005.1 of Nanger dama. Lineage (NCBI taxonomy): Eukaryota > Metazoa > Chordata > Mammalia > Artiodactyla > Bovidae > Nanger > Nanger dama. Next base: position 6,173,255 of record CAKJTW010000029.1, read on the forward strand.
CCCTGTAGTGGGTAATATAAAGCAATCAATCTAGACTAAACATGTGGATAAAGACTCCAGGAAGGAGATAACCAAATTAAAAAGTGAGAGATAAAATACAATGCACTCTGGAACAACACAGTTTTGAACTGCAACAGCCCACTTACATGCAAAGTATTTCACTAAATCTGTACTATGATTGTCTGAATCCACAGATTCAGAGCTATGCATATGAAGGGCTGACTGTCAAGTTTTACTCAGATTTTCCATTGCAGGGAGGGTTGGCGCCCCTTACCCTGACAGTGCTCAAGGTTTAATTGTAGACTGTTCAGTATGCTGGGAAGTTAAAAAAATAAAACAACACTACAATAAAGGTAAATAGTGTGAGCATACAAGGCAATTAGAAATTATCAGGGAGGGAATTCCCTGATGCTCCAAGGGGTAGGACTAGGTGCTTTCACTGCCAGGACATGGGTTCAATCCCTGGTTGGGGAACTAAGATCCCACAAGCCATGTGGCATGGCCAAAAAGAGAATAAATACCAGGGAAAACAAAATGTGTAATAGAAAGTTCCAAATATCACCATATCATCAGTGCGCGCACACACACACAGATACTAACAGGCAACATCACAAAGCCTAACTGTAGGTTGGATCAGCTGTCTGCAGGAGGCTGACTCTGGTCACGGGCACTGCCAAATGCAGTTCTGAGGTGGGGACTCCCAGAAAGAAGAGCCTCTAATGGTGGCCTCTCCCATCACCATGTAAGGAAAGGATGGGGTAGTTTGTGAGGGGAAAGTCACTCAGTCGTGTCCATCGTGTCCGACTCTGTGACCCCATGGACTATACAGTCCATGGAATTCTCTGGGCCAGATTACTGGAGTGGGTAGCCTTTCCCTTCTCCAGGGGATCTGACCAACTCAGAGACTGAACCCAGGTTTCCTGAACTGCAGGTGGATTCTTTACGAGCCGAGCCACCAGGGAAGCCCAAGAATACTGGAGTGGGCAGCCTGTCCCTTCTCCAGCGACCTTCCCGACCCAGGAATCAAACCAGGGTCTCCTGCATAGTATGCAGCATATTTGACATTTTTGAATATGCTAATCTCAGGAATGGAAAGAGCAGAATAATCACAAGTCATTCTTGCAGAGGTTTTTGGGTCTGTAGGTTTTTCATGCAAATTTTAGGAAACGAGGTTTTCAGGGTGGCATATACAAATTTAGAAAAATAGGATCATCTTTTGGGAAAATTCCATCCACTAAAATCTTATATTACTTAATGAAATTAAGCTGCTGCCGCTAAGTCACTTCAGTTGTGACCGACTCTGTGTGACCCCATAGACGGCAGCCCACCGGCTCCCCCAACCTGGGGATTCTCCAGACAAGAACACTGGAGTGGGTTGCCATTTCCTTCTCCAATGCATGAAAGGGAAAAGTGAAAGTGAAGTCACTCAGTCGTGTCCAACTCTTAGTGACCCCATGGACTGCAGCCTACCAGGCTCCTCCATCCATGGGATTTTCCAGGCAAGAGTACTGGAGTGAGGTGCCATTGCCTTCTCCGATGAAATTAAGCATTATTAGTTAAATGACACCATAAGATCAATTAACTGTGAATGTTATTTCTTAGTTCTTACTAATCGGACATGGAAGAAACCTGGAACTTTTTATAGAATTCTTGTGTAGGATTTTTTTTCTCATTGTGCTCTTTCTTGTTTTATTATTTGTCTTATTACTCATAGATTATCTATAATTATTAAAGAAATTTAGAAAATATAGGTGAGAAAAAGTCACCCTTTAGAGCATCACTTTGTAAGTGCCTGCTAAATGTTTCCATGAACGCATATAAAGTCTGTTTCTGTATAATGTTGACTGTGACCTTCACAGGGCTAAGCAGTGCATAACTGTGTAACAGAATGAGTTCCATACCACTCTGAAAGGCAGTCTTGTCATCAGTAGAATAAGGACAACCATCACCTGGCCTGCATCTCCTGATTGTGTGAGGATCCCTTATAACAGAGTGTTTCTCCAAGGACAGGCTCAGTGGCTAGGAGTTCTACCAACAGGCAGTGATTCCAACTTCCAGCCCTGAAGGAACCAGGGGACACCATAGTTATGGGAACTCCAAAAGGACAATGGCATGAAGAGCCTCCGGCCAGGAGCTATGGCCTGCAGCAATAAAGCTGGATGGGAGCTGCGAGAACTAACAACTGGGCCTCCCTCTGTTTTATCCTTTAATCTCCAATGAGAAGCTCCAACAAGGAATCAACTGATCCAGTTCTTGTGGGTCACTTTCCTGGAACTAAGAGCAGGGCGAAAAGAACAGTTGAGAGTTGGCAGGGAGAAACAAAAACAAACAACAAAACGTGTTTATCGGATTTAACCTTTACAATCCCTTTTTTTATCTTGCCTCTTGGGAATCTGTAGATTTCTTAGGCCTTGTTTTCAAAAAATCTTCTCCGCCACTTAATATTTACAAAAACCGCCTTAGTTGAGAGTCTTTCTATTTGCTTCTTGGGCAAAACCAGGGTGACCCTTGGGAATAAAAGTAATTCCCCTGTTATGTACTGAATTGTGTGCCTCCAAACTCAGGTTGAAGCCCTGATCCCCAATGTGACCATATTTGGAGATAGGACTTTTAAGGAGGTAACAGGTTAAATGAGGTCATGAGGTGGGCCCTAATCCCACAGAGCTGGTGTCCGTATAAGAAGGAGAGGGGACGCCAGGAGTGTACATGCTTACGTATGTGTGCATGGGTGCACAAGCAGAAGCCACGTGAGGACACAGTGAGAAGGGATTCTCTACAAACCAAAGAGAGAGGCCTGAGGAGAAACCAAACCGGCTGACACCCTGATTGTGCATTTCCAGGCTTTATTTCCGAGCTGTGAGATAAATTTCTGTTAAGGCACCTAGTTTGTGGCATTTTGATATGGCAGCCCTAACATACTACTGTTTATGAAATCTTTTACCGAGCGCCTTATATTCTAGTTCCTTATGTACATTATCTACTATTAAACTTTCTCAGTCCTAGAAAGTAGGTATTCTTCAGTTCTCACAGACAAGAAAGCTGGAGTTCAGAGAGGTTAGCAGCTTGTCTATGGCCACAAAATAATAAGTAGTCGAGGATTATTATGGAAACTTTTGTCTCTTTGGGTCCAAAGCCATCACACTATTCTAGCAGCACACGAGACAGGAATACAGTTACTAAGGCTCTGCTCTGGCTGTGTTCAATTAGGAAAAATTATTTTCTGTTTCTGCAGCACACTTAGGCTTCTTTTCACATTTCTTGGACTTCAGTTATATGCCAGACTGATGACTCTCAATTCCGCAGCTTTAGCCCACTCCTTCCTCTCATGGATACCTCTCCAGGACAGCCTAATGGCATCTTAATTCAGTAAAAGAGAACCAGAAGAGACCTCCCTGGTGGTCCAATGGTTAAGAATTCACCTTGCAATTCGGGGAATGTGGGTTTGATCCCTGGTTGGGGAGTTACGATCCCACGTGCTGGAGCAACTAAGGCTTCGAGTCACAACTAGAGAGTCCCAAGTGCTGCAATAAAAGATCTTGCAGGATGTGATGAAGATCCCATGTGCTATAACTAAAAACTGAGGCAACTATATAAATATTTTTAAAAAGAGTCAGCAGCTTGAAATACTTGCAATATCCTAGACTCTTTCATCATTTTATCAAATTGGTTCAACTGGTCACTCAAATCTGCTGTTTTTATCAAGTACGCCCCTTTGACTGCAGCTGCCCCTGTAGCTCAGTTCCTGGATCACCTGCAGTAATCTAAACTGGTTTCACTGCCCTTCATCCTTCTTCCTTTTTTTTTTTTTTTTAACCTCTGGGCTTTTTCTAAAGACACCTGTAACCACAAAATTGTCCTGCAGTGACTACTCCATTACCTTCACATCAAAATACAAACTATTTAGCCAGTCATCATCTGACCTTCACCTTCCTCTTCAATTTAATCACCCCAGCTACAACCAAAGATAAACCACTTACCTGTCACCCAGCCTAACAGTCAGAAGTACATGCTAGCATTAGGAGCTTCCTTGGTGGCTCGGCAGTAAAGAATCCACCTACACTTTCCCACACTGGAGAAGGAAACGGCAGCCCACTCCAGGGTTCTTGCCTGGAGAATCCCAGGGACAGGGGAGGCGGTGGGCTGCCGTCTCTGGGGTCGCAGAGAGTCGGACACAACTGAAGCGACTTAGCAGCAGTAGCAGTAATCCACCTACAATGCAGGAGCCACAGGAGACGTGGGTTCAGTCACTGGGTTGAGAAGATCCCCTGGAGGAGAGCATGGCAACCCACTCCAGCATCATTGCCTGGAGGATCCCATGGACAGAGGAGCCTGGTGGGCTACAGTGCATGGGGTCGCAAGAGTCGCACAGGACGGAAGCAACTTAGCCTGCACACAAGCTCTGGTGTTTGACTGCCTTCAGTTGAATGCTTTCTTGACTTCACACAAGCTGTGTAAACTTTGGAAAATTAAGGTTGCTGTGTGGATTAAATGAGCTAACATACTCAAAGAGCTTGTATGTTGTCTGGCACATACTTTGTTAACTCTTACCTACTATTATTAGCAGCAGCATTCTCTACTATGCATTTGCATGGAAGCTTTCTCAGGGCAGAGTACCCTGTTATCTGGCTATGCCCTTCTTTATAAAGATTCCGTTCCAGAGGCCACATCTAGTAGCAAACTTACCTTGCCCCTTTCCACTGTTTCCTTTGCAAGCTTCTTTGTTACTGTAACTGCGTCTATCACCAGGTTATGAGTTCCTAAAGTAGGGTGGTGAGCTGGAGAAGACTGGAGAGAACCCTGGACTGCAAGGAGATCAAACCAGTTAATCCAGATCAAACCATGTTACTCGCTCAGTCGAGTGGGACTCTTTACGACCCCATGGACTGTAGCCTGCCAGGCTCCTCTGTCCATGGGATTCTCCAGGCAAGAATACTGGAGTGGGTTCACATTTCCTTCTCCTGGGGATCTTCCCAACTCAGGAATCAAACCCGGGTCTGCCACACTGCAGGTAGATTCTTTACCATCTGAGCCACCAGGGAAGCCCATCCTAAAGCAGTGAGTGAAAGTCGCTCAGTTGTGTCCGCCTCTTTGCGACCCCATGGTCTGTAGCCTACCAGGCTCTCCTCTGTCCAGGAAATCAACCCTAAATATTCATTGGAAGGGCTGATGCTGAGGCTGAAGTTTCAAAACTCTGGTCACCTGATGCCAAGAGCTGACTCATTGGTCAAGACTCTAATGCTGGGAAAGACTGAGGGCAAAAGAAGCGCGTGGCAGAGGACGACATGGTTAGGCAGCATCACTGACTCGGTGGACATGAATTTGCGCAAACTCCGAGACAGCAGAGGACAAGCCTTGTAGGCTACACAGTCCACGGGGTCGCAAAGAATCAGAAAAGGACTTAGCAACCGAATAACAACTGAGGCACAAGTTCCATGTTCTCAGGCGCATCGTACCTTCTGGATGACTACCCAGAGAAAGCTCGTGTACCGAAAATGCGTTAACACATGTTCCTAAAGTCCGTGCAGGAGACGGTGAGGGACAGGGAGGCCTGGCGCGCTGCAGTCCATGGGGTCGCCACAAGGTCTTTTATCTAATGCGGCGGTTTGTCCCCAACGTGAGACAGAACTACACTCTTAGTATTTCCGGAGGGAACTTAAGACCTAAAGCAGCAGTCAAGAACCCCGGGGGTGGGGGGTGGGGGGTGGGGAGGAAAGGTTATTTTCTCACTTTCTCACCCCTCAGTGAAAACCCTAGAAACCTCTTCAGTGGAAAAAAAATAAATAAATAAAAACAAAAACACCCCCCCAGGTCTCAGCATCGCGAAGAAAAACGAGAACTTGAGGCGCAACGTGCGCCTGCGCAAGCGCCCGCTCGTCGTCCGCGCCTGCGCCGCTCCAGCCAATGAGGGCGTCCTCAGTCGAGAGTGGGGCCACAAGTCGCGCCTTAGGATTGGACAGCGGGAGCCCAAACGGAAGGAGCGGCAATAACGCCAGCGTGCGCAAGCGCAGGCGGCCGTGCCGCGCGGTGGCTGCCGGGTGCCGCGGGCCGGCCTGCCCCTGGCCTCTCCCCCTCCCCCCGGCCCCGCCCCCTCGGCCGCTCCGCTCCCTGGCGTGACTCGGCACGGAGAGAGCGCCGCGGGGAGAGGACGCCGCGGCCGCCGCCTCCTCAGTCCAGGCCTCGGCCTTCCCGCGACTCCCGCCGCCTCCTCCCCCGGGACCGCTCCTCCTTCAGGTCTGAAGCCGGCGGCTCGCGGCCGCCCTGCCCAGGCTCTCCGAGAATGGTGGGCGTAAAGCCGGTCGGGAGCGACCCAGATTTCCAGCCGGAGCTGAGCGGCGCGGGCTCCAGACTCGCCGTGGTCAAGTTCACCATGCGGGGGTGAGGCCGGGCCCGCGCCCGGGGCGGGGGTGGGGGGCGCCGCGGCCTCCCGCCTCCCTCTCCTCCCGGCCCCTCCCGCCTTGCCGTCTCCTTCCGCCCCCGGAAGTGTCCGGCCCCGGCCCCAGGCCGCTGCCCGGTGAGGCCTCGGCCCCTGGGACTGAAGCCCCTGCTCGTGGCCCCAGGGGGCGGCCCCGTCCCCCGGCCCGCGGTCCCCGCCCGCCCCTTCGAACGAGCTTTGCGCTCGCGGGCGGCCCGGCTCTTTTCCTTCTTGTCTCTGCGGCCGTCTTCCTGCAGCGGCCCCTGCTTTCGTCCGTCCCCTTCTTTCCCGGGGTCCAGCTGTCACTTGTATCTTAGGAACCCCCCCTCCCCCCAGATTTAACTTACCGAATGGTTTGTCTTCACCACCTGCAGGTCTGGAAAACGTGAAGGAAGATTTCAGCTATGCAACTAATCCGCCTTGTTCTTAGACCTGAGGCTCAGCTCAGCTAATGCATTTTAAATTAAGATGTTGGGTCAGGATACTTTTTTTACTTTTGCTAAGGGTTTTGTTAGTCGTTTGGTTAGTAATCTTAGGCCGCGTTGTGTAAGAAGTTGCGTTTGATCAGGGCAATTATAGTAGATATGTTTATACAGATACAGTTCAGGTAGACAGGTGTCCACACATCTGGCTTTGACCGAATAGACTCCATTTTTGACTTGGTGATTTAAGAGGAGAGGGAACTTGAAAGGTGTTATCTGGCTTTCGTAAATCTCGACATAATTCATGGGTTGCAGAGCCGGTGGATCTTCCGCGTTGGGGGTGTGGTGTGTTTCTGTGTGCGAGTGCCGCGTTGGAAGTGAATATTTAGAACCAAGGTTTCAGCGAGTTTGCGTTTTTACCGACCTCCCCATGCATATGTCACTGCCCACCCAAATTGAAGGATTAGAAGTGTCTACTTGACACCTTGACCATCCTGGTGGTTATTTACACTATAACTTGGAGAAATCTACTACCAGTATCACTGTTTACGTAACAGATTTTGTTGTCCAAGATCCCCTGGAGGAGGAAATGGCACCAGCTCCAGTGTCCTTGCCGGAGCAATCCCATGGACAGAGGAGCCTGGTAGGCTACCCATGGAGTAGCAAAGAGTCGGGCACGAATTAGCGACTCAACAGCAACAGACCACATAAACGTAAGGCGGTGTTTTGACTCTCAGAGCAAAAAGTGCTTCAAACCTTTTGAACATAATTCAATAAATGTTGAATATCTAAACGGTAGCATTAGGATTAGATTCATTTTAGGGGATGGAGGGAAGCAGATAGAGATGAAAACAAGTTAAGAGTTATTTGGGGACTAATATGGAATCGCAAAGGGGCAGTGCATTAGATTTTAAAGTGTGTCTTCCCAGTTTTGTTGGTTTTATAGTGACAGTATTCTTAATATGAGGAAATACCTGTACATTTCTTAAGTCCTAGGCCAAAGTTGGGAAAAAGAAGAGGTGATTTTTAACAACATCTCATTTTTAGTTCAGCTTTCTAATTCTAGTCATTGCGAAGGTTTATACTTCGGTGCCTTTATGATAAGCTCTCTTTTTCTCTTACAATAGCAGGAGAAATGACAGAATTATGCATAATTTATTTGATGTGAGAAAAGTTACTATCATCCCACTTTAGGCCAAGAACACAGTTTTCTCAAGCACCTATTTCTTCATTTCCTTTCCATTTCTATTTTAAGCCATATTCCTTATTCTCAATTTCCATGTTTTATCCATCCTATTATTTTTACTATGCAAATTGTTGCTCTTCTGTTTAAGAATTTTCGTGTCTCTCCAATATTATTTTTCATTTGTTTTTTAAATTGTTACATGTAACATAAATTTGCCACTTTAGCCTTTTTAAAATGTACAATTCAGTGGCATTAAGTACATCCACCATGTTGTACCACCATTACCCCTATCCCCTAGAAATTTTTTCCTCATCTCAGACTGAAACTGTGCACCCTTAAACAGAAATTCCCATACCTTCTCTCCAGTGCCCCCAGCCCCTGGTAACGTCTCTTCTACTTTCTGTCTCTATCAATTTGCCTATTCTTGATGACTCATTTAACTAGAAGTTTATATATGTCTTTCTGTTTATGGCTTATTTTAGCATGCTCTCAAGGTTCATCCGTGTTACAGCATGTGTCCTATTTCCTTCCTTTTTCTGTTGTGTGTATATAGCACGTACTGTTTATTCATCTGTGGATGAATGGTTGATGGACATTTGGATGGTTCCATCTTTGGGCTATTGTGAATAACACTGCTGTGAACATGAGTGTGCAGGGATCTCTGTTAGTCCCTGCTCGCAGTTCTTTTGGGTTATACCTATGAGCAGAATTGCTGAATTATAATGTAATTCTGTGTACAACTTGTTGAGAAACCACCAAAGTATTTTCCACAGTGGCTGCACAAGTTTTCATTTCCACCAGCCCCGCAGCAGAATTCCAATTTCTGTGTGTATCAACTTCTTAAAATATTTTAATAGCCATCTTAGATGGGTGTGAAGTGGTTTCTGGTGGTTTTGGTTTGCATTTCCTTGATAACTGATAATGTTGAGCATCTTTTCACAAGCTTATTGACTTGTCGTCTTTGGAGAAATGTCGTCTTTGGAGAAATGTCTGTTGGAGTCCTTTGCCCATTTTGAACTGAGTTATTTGTTTTTTGTTGTTGTTGTGGATTTGTGGGAGTTCTTTGTATATTGGAGATCTTAACCCTTTTTCAGAGGCATCATTTGCAGATATTTTCTCCCACTGGTTGCCTCATCAGTTTTTTGATAGTGTCCTTTGATGTACAAGCAGAGTTGGAAAATTGTGCTGAAATCCCGCTTATCTGTGGTGTTTTTCTTTAGTTGTTTGTGCTTTTGGTATCATATCCCAGAAGTCATTGCCAAATCCAGTATCATGGATATTCCTCCCTATGTTTTCATCAAAAAATTTTCTAGTTTTAGCTCTTACGGTTTAGGTGTGTGATCTATTTGTAATTAACTTTTGTATATGGTTTAAAGTAAGGGTCCAACTTCATTCTTTTCCGTGTGGCTCTCCAGCTTTCCCAACACCATTTATTGGAAAAACTGTCTTTAACCCACTGACTGGCACTCTAGTATTTTTTTAAGCAATTAAAATAATCATCACTTCTTAATACATTTAAGTTAGTCTGTATAAGGGACTTAAGCGCTTGTTGACTCCTACAATCCCCAAAATAATCTTTGGTATTATTTCCATTTTATAAACTAAAAGTTGAGTCACAAAGAGATCTATTTAAGATATCTTGTTTAAGGTCCTATTGTTGAATGCAGTGTTTGGATTGTAAAGTGCTGTCCTGTTCTTTCCAGCCTAAGCAGAAGGGTGATGCAAATTTACCTCTGTATTGCATGGAGCCTGATACTTTTCAGTAAATGCTGCCTTGAATAAGCGCTGCCTGCAAAACTTTCTGATGGAGGACAGTTCAGCTCACATTCTGATGTTCATTTACCTACCTGTAAAATGGGAATAACAACATGTAACCCAACCACACTGTTCAGAGGATGGAATTGTGTGTGTGGATTATATACTGTGATAACTTGTTTTTATAACTGGTATCTCCAAACTGTTACATCTTAAATATACCCAGATACACTTAGGTGATCATAAACAGTTGTTATCACTGATTAACGCCAAGTTTAAAAGGATGTACGTTTTCTTTCCCATAAAACTCAGCAATGAGTGATTTTTATCATGAATTAATGGGTGTACAACTTTTGTAGATATGTTTATCATATATTCAGTTTTTTCAAGCAGGTTTTACTTTGTAGGTAACACCTAAACCTTAGGTGTTACTGCTACTGTCTAAGAAGAATGTCTGAGAATAGCTTTCCTAGTGGCTCAGACGGTAAAGAATCTGCCTGCAGTGCAGGAGACCCAGGTTCGATCCCTGGGTTGGAAAGATCCCCTGGAGAAGGGAATGACAACCCACTCCAGTATTCTTGCCTGGAGAATCCCCATGGACAGAGGAGCCTGGTGGGCAGCAGTGCATGGGGCCGCAGAGAGTCGAACATGACGGGAGCGACTAACACAACAGCAGCAAAGAAGAATGTCTGTGTGTTAGGATCGTGAGATACCGTGATTGTGGTAGTTTGTCCCAATAATATGTTACATAATAGTACTACTAATGTGTTGTGAAATTGCTGTGGACTGAAGGTACTTTACCATAATACAGGCCCAAGAGTCCATATGGACCAAGCAGATGATATTAGAGAGTGATATAGGTGGCAGAAAGATAACTAGGGCTTCGTCAAGCCCTAGAGAATATATAGAGATTTTTTTTTTTTAATATTTTTATTGAAGTATGGCAGGCATGCAGAAAATGTACACAAACCATTTAGGTGCATAGTTTGATAAGTTGTCAAAATGGTTGCACCTGTTTAACCAATACCCAGTCAGGAATACCAGCATTGCACAATCCCTCACTACCCCCCCGCCCCCACCCCCACCCTCTTGTAGGCTCCTGTCACTCTTGAATTCTAACACTATAAAGATGGCGTCATGCAGTATATAATCTGTCTGGTTGCCTTTCAAGAATGCGTTAAGTAATTTTAATCTTGGCGGTTAACTTAGAAATAACAACCAAAACAAAGCAAAATGCACAGTGTGGGCCACTGTTCTGGAGGTTTTGGAATAGCGGTTGAGTTGGGTTTTGTGATCAGATTCCAGCACTGTACTTCATTGTTCCTGTCTTTAAAGTGAGGCATTGTGAAGCCTAAATGAACTTAAAGGTTTTGTAAATTACATAACACATGATACACACTTAGTGAACTGTAGCGACTCTGTGTCCCTAACAGGATTGGTTATGACCATGCTTGTCCACTAGTAAATATAAAACATCTAGAAACAGGCATGCCTCCGAGAAAGTAGACTTTTAAAATACATCTTCAGAAAGCATGTACATTTTCCACACCCATATACCAGCTGAGTGTATTTGTACACATTACCGCTTGATGTAGAGAACTGACTAGCAAGTGGGAAAGAATAGCAAGTTCTTGAAATAGAATCTGTTTGTATTATGACTAAATACAAATCTTACTTATTAAGAAGAACCCACTCCAGTGTTCTTGCCTGGAGAATCCCAGGGCGGGGGAGCCTGGTGGGCTGCCGTCTATGGGGTCGCACAGAGTCGGACCCGACTGAAGCGACTTAGCAGCAGCAGCAGTATGTTTTCAAAGAAAACTGATGTTGGATTGGCTTCAGGAGTTAACTGTTCTAGTTGTGGCCCTGCCACTAACTAAAGTGTCTGATCTTGATCAAGTCATTTAACTTTTCTGGCGTCTGGTGGGGGTGGTGGTTCAGTTGCTAAGTTGTGTCTGACTCTTTGCAGCCCCATGGACTGTAGCCCGCCAGGCTTCTCTGTCCATGGGATTCTCCAGGCAAGATTGCTGGAGTGGGTTGCCATTTCCTTCTCCTTTCTGGCATTTGCCTCTTATCAAATAATTGTGTGCTGTTAGGTCAATTTTAAACTTTCAGCTTTGTGAGTTTAGTTCTTACATACTGGATCTAACAGATAAGCTTTCCATCAAAGAGTTCAGAGGTGGAAAAATATCCCCCCCTCTTTTTTTTTTTTTTTAATCTCTGGACTAGATGGTCACTGGTCTCTTGCAAGTTCAAAGGTACTGAGGTTATCTACTATTTATGGGCTTCAAATTAAGGGCTTTGCAAAGTCAAAAAGTACAGTCCTGAAATTTAGGCATGTTTGGGGGCATAATGTTCTAGAGATAGGAAAAGTCCTTGAGGAATCTAGTCCCTTCCTGTTTTCCAGAGAAATGAAATGATTTGTTTGTGAGCTCAGCTAATTTTGGAAGTTTAAGTTTACTTTTAGATGATAGTGGTAAGCAAGGACCTTATTAAAACAGCAAGTAATTTCACTTGAGTGATTATAATGTGAAAGTATGCTGCTATAAATTTCTGTGCTTTTGTATTCTGTGACTTATTTTGATTTTTGACTAAAGACATCATATAAGACGTTGCAATTTATATGACGGCAAACTAAACAGGATCAAGATAAGGTTAAATTTTGAAAGGGAACATTTATTTTCAAGACAGTCATTATTTTGCAGTCTGTTTAGCTTCAGGTTAGCTCATACATGATTGATGAATGAAGTGATGATGTCCATACAAGGGCAGAGACTGTGTTGGTTAATATTCTAATATTTTTCTTAGGTAGGGAAGGGCAGGAATAGGAATAGAGCCTGTAACAGGAAGGAGAAAAGCCCTCAGCCACAGAGGCAGGCTCCCTTTCAGGATCTGTTTAAGACAGTCTAAATTAATAAAGTTAAACCTGGGCCTCAGCTCCTAGCCCTGGTTCCCCAGCAGGGCTCATTCTCATCTTGTGCTTCCTCCTGTCCCCTGCCTGGCTGGCCACTCTGCTGACTCCGAGCTTCCCTCGCAGCTGATTCTCACAGCACCTGTAATACGATTTTTGTTCAATATAAATGTCCCCTGAGGTAGCCTCTAGGTCTGAGGCTCCTGCCTAAAGTATTTCCTGAGTACCAGTTACTGTTTTTCGTAGGAATATGTTTACAATGTTGCATGGGTTTAAATGACTTACACCAATCTTATCCTTTCCATAAGCCTTCTTATTCTGAGTACATGCTTTTGCAGAAAGGCTTTTTCGGGAATGAGAAACTCTGATACTGTGTGTGTTCCAGGTGTGTTCTGTGACACAGCTTGATGCTTGTGCTTCTCCTGTGACCTCAGTTTACATGCAGCGAGCACGTGATCACCTGCTATCAGTTTATTCACTGTCGTAAAAGGAAAATAACTCGTATAAACCAAAGAATACAGGAGTATAGGTAGTTTTGAAAGTCTCCCTAAACTTTCTCTTCCTTTCCAATCCCATTTTTCAGAAGTAGTAGTTTATTGTGTGACACACCTAAGATGTAAGTATGTATTTGTATACATATATAACATGTAAATACGTATATAAAGGGGTGTGTTAAATGTGGTCATAGAGAACATTTTTTTGTGAGACTTAAGTTTTCTGTTTAACAGTACACATTATCCTTATCCCCTGGTGTGAATGTGTCATAATTTTTTTTTGGTGTTGTTGAAATATAGTTGATACACGGTATTATATAAGTTACAATGTACCATACAGTAATTCACAGTTTTTAAAGATCATACTCCATTTATAGGTATTACAAAATACTGGCTCTGTTTCCTTGTGTTGTACCATATATCGTAACTTATTTTATATATTATAATTTAAAAAATATTTTTCTATTGATTGCCATTTAGATTATTTCTGATTTTAAAAACTATTTCAGATGTTTCGTTGAACTTCCTTATACATATTGTTGTGAAATTGATTGTTAAGATAGGATTGACTTTTAGGAGTAAGATTGTTGAATCTTAAATTGTGGTCATTTAAAGTTGGCAGATAATGACCAAATGGCCCTTCAAAAAGGATCTACCAGTGTGTACTCCAATCCATATTGTACTCCAATCCATATTGTACTCCAATCCATAATGTTTAAGACTGATTAAAAGCCAGTAGTATTTTGCTAACCTGAAGATAGATTTCATCAACTGTAAATGTTTATTCCTTTAAAATTTAGTTTCAAGGCCTAAAATTGTTGGATCCAAAATTTATTTTCAGAAGCATCAAGTTTAGTATTTAAGAAATTAATAGTTATTTTTTTGTTGCTGTGAGTCTTAAAGATGGCAAAAGATGACAATGCTGATTAAAATACTAAGAATGGAAAGAGAATCACAGCTTGAGTTTGAACATTTCTGAATTTGAACATCTTGTGCTCTAGAATCTGCTTTTCCTTGTGTTCCTGTCTGATAAAGCTGAGATTTTTAATTTTAATTTTTTGGAACTTTCATTGAAATATACATAGTACACAAGGATAAATGTACAGTTCAGAGAATTTTCACAAACTGAATACACAAGCATGTTTATTTAGCTTCTGGACAAATGGAACATTACTGACCTCGCGAAATCTCTCTCATGCCCTTATCTTATCACTAACAAAAGTGACTTGTTTTGATTTCTAATACCACTGATTCATTTTACCTGTATTTGAACTATACATAAGTAGAATAATAGACTATACTTATTTTCTCGGTGTTGTTTGTGAGGTTCATTTATGTTGTGGCACGAGGTTTTGCATCAGTCGTTTTCATTGTTTTATAGTATTCCAGTGCGTGATTAACTACAGCTAGTTCACTCGTTCCCTTGAGAGGAACTTGGGTGGTATCCAGTTTTGGGCCATTAGAAATGTTACATCTACCAATGTTTTTTCATAGGCCCTAAGGCAAACATATGCAGATATTCTGTTTTGTATACCCTGGACATGGTCATTGGTAGGCATAAATCTTACTTTAACAGGTAACTTCAATTTCCTTCCTTTCCCCGTAAAGTGGTTATCCCCATCTGCACTGTCACTAACGGGCCATTTGCTCCAAGTTCTGACAGTACTTCCTTCTTTATTGTTTTAGCTATTTTAGTGGGAGTAGTTTTAATTTGCACATCCCTTGTTTCCTTAGTGACTGAGGAAATCTTTTTCTGTTTACTGACTGCTTGGATAACCTCGTTTGTCCTATTCAAGAGAACCCTTTTTTCTTTTGGATTACAGTCTTCTTATTGATTTGTAGGTGCTTTTATACATGTTAGACGTATAAGTCATATGTTTGATATGTTTTACACATTTTTTTTACCAGTCTGTGGTTTGTCTTTTCACCCTTTAAATGTTATCTTGTTGAATAAAAGGTCTTATGCGTAATATTTTCCAGCTTATCAAGTATATCCAAATATCAGTTCTTCCCTTTTCTCTTTAGTGCTTTCAGTATTTTAAGAAATAAATTTTTGCTTACTCAAGGTTTTCAAAGTATTCTCTGTATTTTTTTTTACCCTAAAACCATTGTTTTACCTTTCACATTTGGATCTATAATCCATCTGGAATTGATTTTTATGTACATTGTGAGTTAGGAGTCATTTTTACCCCCAGGTGGATATCCATTTTGACTCAGTAATGTTTATTGAAAAGACTATTCTTTCTCCACTGTACTACGGTGTCAGCTTTTTCAAAAGTTAGATTACTGTGTGTGGGATGGGTCTACTTTTGAACCTTTTTTAAAGTTGGTGAGTTTGTTTATCCTTTATACTCTTATAAAGCTACTTGGTAATTTTTAATATCTGGTAATGGAATTCCTTCAGCTTTGAACCCCAGACTGCCTGGGCTATCCTTGATATTTACCTATAAATTTTAGAATTTAAAGTTAATTTCTCCAAAAAAACCTGTTAGATTTTTACATTGACTTTAAATATAAAATTGAGGAAACTTGACATCTTGACAGGATTGAGTTTTCCAATTCATAAGTGTAGTATATTCCTATATTTATTTAGCCCTTTAATTTCTTTCAGTGAGAAGAAAGCTGGAAGATAACACTATTAGACTTAAAGACTGAATATAAATCTGTAGTCATTAAGGTAGTGTGATACTATTATAAGCATTTATCTAAATAATACAGTGGAAAGAGAAAGTCTAAAGACAAGATGATCAGAACTTTTAATTTTATGTTTTAATTGATGAAATCTTTAGAGTGTAAATTAGTATAATCTTTGGTGTGATCTTACAAAGTATCTCTTACTTTTTCACAGGTGTGGACCGTGTTTAAGGATTGCCCCAGCATTCAGTTCTATGAGTAATAAGTATCCACAGGCAGTTTTCTTGGAAGTAGATGTACATCAATGTCAGGTAAGACAAGAGGGCCCTTTTAAAATTTTTTGAAAATTTACAAATTGGCTTGAAATTCACATTAATATCATCCTTTATTTATCTCTTTATGTACTAAGTACTTGTTTGTTTGGAAGTAGGATGATACCTATCTTGCAGTGGTAAATGCAAGTGTTGTTATGGCTATATTAGTTAAGAAAAGTAGTCTGATATTAATTGCTTCTGGGTTTGTTTATATTAATTTTTTTTGATATAAAACTAGTAGTGTGTTGTTAAACCTGGTAGGTCACTTGGCTGTTCTATTTTACATTTCTTTATTTTTTTGCAAATCTGGAATTATATCTTATACTATTGATACATTGGTTGGTAAAAAGCCATAGGAGAGAATTCTTGGTTAGAGTTTGATTTGAATTGATTATTTTATGACCTTAGCTCCAAAGCTGCATACTCAACAGAAAGTTTAAAGCATTGATTGCTGCTGATTGAGCCACAGTTAGGTAGATTGCCCTGGTTACTTAGTTGGCATGGCTGTATGACAGTTTTACATTTGCATATGTGTAAGTATGGAAGAGTGGTTATGCCAAAAGTGTTTTGAAGGCTTCTTGCAACACAGAAGACTACACAAGTGTAATCTGGACTGAGGAACAGCTCTGTAGTTTGTGTTTTTTTTCCATTGAAGCTTTTGCCTTTGATACATTTATGGGTTGAAAAACAAAAATCTTAGACTATTAAATCGGTAAGGAGTTCGGGGATTTGGTGCAAACTCTGTGTTACCTGTTCGGTGTTTAGTACTCTGGTCACATGCTGCTGGGCAGTAGCTCTGGCCTTAGATCAGTGTTCTGTGTCTCCAATCTGGAAGTGCTGTCTTCTGAAGCTGTGTCGTCCTATATGGTAACCACATGTAGTTAGTTGAAATGAGCACTTGAAATATGGCAAGTACAAATTGAGTTGTTCTGTGAGTGTAAAATGCATATAGGATTTTGAAGGCTTAGTATGAACAAAAAAAAATGTAAACTATATCATTAACTTTTATATCAACTGTATGTTAAAGTGCATATTTGGATTTACAAAACAGGTTGCTAAAATGAATTTCACTTGTTTCTCTTTACTTTTTTATTGGTGGATTCTAGAAAATTTTAAATTATAAGTATAGCTCACATTTGTATATTTCTTTTGAATGGCCCTGTCAGTCCCCCCCACCATGAGGGTTAGAGAAGACATCTCTGTAAACTGTATGCTTTTTTTTTTTTTTAAATAGTCATACCTCTTCCTGGCATTAGAATATGCAAGAGGACATATTTATTTTACTTGTTTTCTTTACACTTCTCATGAAGAGCTTAAACCATGAATCAGTGGTTAACTAATTTTCATTTGGTGGCTGGTCTTATAATATCATGGAGTTGGAGCAGAATTTGAAAAGATACCAGTGGCAGTGCTTTTGATGGAAGACCAGAAGTCATTTCTGTAAGAGCAGAACTAGACTAGTGTGTGCTTAGGAGAGAAGTATCTGGTTTTGTGAAGTGCAGTTTCTATACTGGAAACTGATTGTTCTACTGAATGAACGAATGAAGCCTTCAACACTGAAACATACAAGTATGGGGCTATTCTTTGTTATGAACATATGGGTAACGTAGTCGTGACCTTTAAGAATAGGCCTGCTCTTCTTAAAATAATAGTTAGGAGTAAGTCATTTTACATGTTTTTAGTTTGTGTTTGTGATGTTTAACTTCCATACAGATGCAAAGTGAATATTCTGGGTAGTTTAAGATTAGCTTTAATTTGTAATGCTATCTAACTTGACAATTCTAGGGAACAGCTGCCACCAACAATATATCAGCAACACCTACATTTCTGTTTTTTCGAAACAAAGTGAGAATTGATCAGTATCAAGGAGCCGATGCTGTGGGACTAGAGGAAAAAATCAAGCAGCACTTAGAGAACGACCCTGGGAGCAACGAGGACACCGACATTCCGAAAGGCTATGTATGTGGTCTCAGAGGTGAAATGGTGTCACTTGCGACTGTTATTACTTGGTTGAAATGAAATTTACTCTTTTCATGTTTTATCTTTTGCTAGTTAAGAATACTTTTCAGTAAGAACTTTAAAAATGAATTCAGTAGCTGACTGAATTTTGTCTGTGTAATATGGATTATAACCTTACATGTATGTGTGCTAAGTCACTTCAGTCGTGTCCAACTTTTTGTGACCCTGTGGACCGTAGCCCACCAGGCTCCTCTGTCCTTGGGATTCTCCAGGCAAGAGTACTGGAGTGAGTTCCCATTCCCTTCTCCAGGGGAATCTTCCTGACCCAGGGATCGAACCCACGTCTCTTGGATCTCTTGGCATTAATAGGCAGGTTCTCTACTACCAGCGCCACCTGGGAAGCCCATTATACCCTTAAGTCCTCATCATAAACTTTTCCCAAAATTTTTCTGCTAATTTTTTTCAAAATTTTTTCTGTCTTTTTGTTTAATACTCATTTATTTGAATGCACCAGGTTTCAGTTGCAGCTGACAGGATCTTTAGTTGTGGCAAGTGGGATCTAGTTCCCTGACCAGGAAATGAACCTGGGCCCTCTACACTGGGAGCATGGAGTCTTAGCCCCTGGGCCACCAGGGAAGTCCCTCTTGTAATTTTATTTACCACCTGATTTTAATCTTTCTGAACTATTTTAATTGCCACTTTTAAACATTCGATATTTACTGTTTTTTTTCCCCCAAAGTGAAAAAAATATGCATTGGAAAATTTTTTCACTTTTTGACAAATATGTAAAATGACACATACATTTTAATGTATGATGATTAACATACTGAGCTTCCTTTCTACCAGTTTTTAAAGTTTTCTCTTTTAAATGTACCCCCTATTTTCTGGCACTCTTATTTTAAAACCCTAGTTATTGATTTTATTTTGGAACCAAATGTGACTTTAGTGTTGGAAATGTTTTAAAAATTTTAAGAATCATTTTAAATAATAGCTTGATGACTTAAGAATTCCAAAGTTTCTGAAACTTTGGAATTATATATATTCATGTGTAATATGAACAGTTATAATTTGTATCTGTCATATGAGAGCTATTTGAGAAGGAAAGTAAAATTCAAAAGTAGCTACTTCATGGTGACTGAGTTGTTTATGCAAATTGGTAAATCCTGCATACCAAAAGATATATATATATATATATTTTAATTTTGCTTGTTATAAAGTAAATGTATTGGCAGATTAAAAATGAATTTTTAAAAGCTAAGTGTTACCTCAAATTAAAACACCAATACAGTATGCTGACACATATATATGGAATTTAGAAAGATAGTAATGATGACCCTCTATGTGAGACAACAAAAGAGACACAGAGGTATAGAACGGACTTTTGGACTCTGAGGGAGAGGGAGAGGGAGAGGGTGGGATGATTTGGGAGAATGGCATTGAAACATGTATGCTATCATGTAAGAAACGAAGTGCCAGTCTATGTTCAATACAGGATACAGGATGCTTGGGGCTGGTGCACGGGATGATCCAGGGAGATGATATGGGGTGCGAGGTGGGAGAGGGCTTTGGCATTGGGAGATCGTGTACACCTGTGGCTGATTCATGTCAGTGTATGGCAAAACAAATACAGTACTGTAATGTAGAATAAAGTATTAAAAAAATAAATAAAGCTAGGAAAAAATAAAATAAAATAAAAAAATAAAGCTACTATATGAAAGCATGTGCACCAAGAGCATTAAAACAGAGCTGTCACGGGGCTGCCGGTCTTTCTGGAAGGCTCCTAAATTCATGTTGAATAAGGAGACTTTGCAGCCAGGTAAATAGGAGCAGTTCTTTCTATATGTGTGAGTGGCAGGGTTGTGTCCTCAAAAAGCGCCTTTAACATAGTAGCGGCATTAATTACTTTAAGGAATTCTAATAACCAATATTTATTTAAACTAGAACTGTGATATAATAATTTGAAATGGTAATGTTCAGTTAGAAAGTATGAGCATGTATAAGTCAGGGTTGTGACACCATTTGGAAAATTTTAGAAGTCATTTGACTTGTAAACTGTTGTGTTTACCTCTTTGTATTTTTTCCTGTATTACTAAGGATTTTTGCCTGAAGAAGTCTTAAATGTCACAACAGTCTGGCTGCTTAACTGTAGGAATACTCTATTGTTTACATCAGCTAAGTGTGATATCAGGGTTAGGGTTTTGGTTGGAAATAGCAGGAAAAAATAAAGTTTTAAGAAGTAAATTAAATTTAGTTTTCATCCAGATGTTATGAATACACTGAAAAACTGTAAAAAATAGTTTCATTTTTTTTCTATCAGGTGTCAATCAAGACTGCAAAAGTTTTGAACTGTAGATCTTGCAGGGTTATTCAGTGTTTAATGGTAGTGTGTTCTCAGAACATCATTGTTTTTACAACATAAATGGAAACTGAATGAAAACCTGTATCTTAAAGTAGATTTAAATAGAAGCATTGCAAAAATATAGTCACAATTTTAAAATAATATTGGGTTTCTTAGACTGAAGACTTTGTGTCATTAGGTTTTAACACTGAAAGGCTATATAACTACTGATTTCACACATCTACAGTTTTGTAACTCCTGATTTGACTGGAGCCAGAGTTAAAGAAATAGGTATCTCTTCTAGGGAGAGTTGAAATATTGCAAAAGATGTAGAACATGATACTCAAAAGGTTAAGAATCAAAAAGATTCTTTTAAGAAGGTAGTTGCTCTGCTGCTAAGTTGCTTCAGTCGTGTCCGACTCTGTGCAGCCCCATAGACGGCAGCCCACCAGGCTCCTCCGTTCCTGGCATTCTGCAGGCAAGAACACTGGAGTGGGTTGCCGTTTCCTTCTCCAAGAAGGCAGTATTTTTGTAAAAATAATAACTTTTGGTTTTTAATGTGTTTACTGAATTGGAAAAATGTTCAACGTTTCTATTTTTCTCTTTCCCATATTTGCTAAGTGTACCTTGTGTGGCTTCAAATAGCATGAGGGGGCTAGCTGTATCAAGTCTCCTTTTCAGAAGTTTGCATGCTGGGCACTCTGGAATCAAACTCCTATTTGCATGTTTTTGTTAAGTCTTAAGGCTCATTAGTATATTTCAGTGTTCCAACATCCTAACTGTAGGTTTTAGTCGACAAATTTGTCACATTCATCAAACTAGATAAAACATTGAATGCCCCTAATTTACATAGTAGGTAGGACAGATATTTCTTTAACCAAAAACTTGAATAATGAAGAGCTTTTTGTAACTCCTGTCTGTCTCCTGTTGGATTCCATCCCTTCTTCCCCTAAAATAATATGTGAAATATATTCAAATAAAAAAGTTGACTGTAGTACTACAAACATGCATACCATTCACTTATGCTCATCAGTTGTGAATATTTTGCTGTTTTTGTCCTATCTCAATATTTATGTATCTGCTTTTGTTTTTTGCGGCATCATTTACAAAATAAGTTATAAACATCATGATTCATGTGTAAATATTTCAGCACGTAGCTTCTAAGAATAAGGACATTCTCTGATATAGCCATGATGCCATTATCACTTCTAAGAAATTTAACATTGATACACTTATCCCTAATGTACAGCTTATATTAAAATTACCTTAATTGTCTCCGAAATGTACTTTGTAGCTTTTTTTCCCCAGTTCAGTTTAGTTCAGTCAGTCATGTCCAACTCTGCGACCCCATGAATTGCAGCACACCAGGCCTCCCTGTCCATCACCAACTCCCGGAGTTCACCCAAACTCACGTCCGTCGAGTCAGTGATGCCATCCAGCCATCTCATCCTCTATCGTTCCTTCTCCTCCTGCCTCCAGTCCCTCCCAGCATCAGGGTCTTTTCCAATGAGTCAACTCTTGCATGAGGTGGCCAAAGTACTGGAGTTTCAGCCTCAGCATCAGTCCTTCCAATGAACACCCAGGACTGATGTCCTTTAGAATGGACTGGTTGGATCTCCTTGCAGCCCAAGGGACTCTCAAGAGTCTTCTGCAACACCACAGCTCAAAAGCATCAGTTCTTCGGTGCTTAGCTTTCTTCACAGTCCAACTCTCATATCCATACATGCCCACTGGAAAAACCATAGCCTTGACTAGATGGACCTTTGTTGGCAAAGTAATGTCTACTTTTTAATATGCTATCTAGGTTGGTCATAACTTTGCTTCCAAGGAGTAAGCATCTTTTAATTTCATGATTGCAGTCACCATCTGTGGTGATTTTGGAAGGGTCGTGCATTGCTTTTAATTTGTCAGTTTCTTTAGTGTTCTTTAGTCTATTTTTTCTTTCATGACTGCTTTTTTGAAAAGCTTAAAATGGCACCAGTCTACTACAATAGCTGCTAGACACATGTGGCATTTTTTATGTGACTAGGGCAACTGAAAAATTGAATTTTCAATTTCATCTACTTTTAATTAATTTTAAATTGACACATGTGGCTAATGGCTGTCTCATTGTACAGTGCAGGTCCGGACCATCTGTCTTATGCACTGTCCCACAATCTGGATTTATGAGATTGTTTTCTCATGATTCCTTCCTCATTATTGGCAAAGTTGATTGCATAAGTAGTAATATTTATTTCTAATAGCATGTTTCCAGAATATGTCAATTTGCAATTATGTCAAATATATAATATTATGCCAGTTTGTCCCAGTGTTGAATAACATAGCATTTTAATGCAACTGTTCAGCTATGCTACTTATTTTGTGTGTCCCAAGATAAATTAAAAAGCAATTTAAAATAATTTAACTATTTAGTTTATTTTCATCATTAAGGTATTGGAAGTATGACTGCAATGTTGCCTTCAAGCTTGGGGTCTTGATCCTACATATAGTATGGAAGAGGCATCATGGTAGGATGGTAGACATTTAAATGTTTGTAAGATTTTGTCACATTTTCAAGACAGATGTTTATGGAGTTCAGAATAATTCTGTAAAAGTAGAACTTGGCTCTGTAATGCTCCTTTTCTTTCTACCTCTCTTTTTGAATTGGTTACAGTATGTTACCCTGAGTAATATATTTAACATCTAATGCAGTATAACATTTAATATAATAGAGTATTTTGGCTTTGAAAGCATTTAGGCTAGTCTGTGAATAATTAAGGGTCTATTCTAATGAATTTTTACCATATTGATAATTATTTGACCTGTAAAAATTTTTTCTTGAGTCTTTCAGAACTGTATACACATTTGTTAGTATATATGTTAGTACTAGTAATGAAGACTGATAGAACATGGAACTGGTAATTTATAATACTTGGTAAACTTTAAAGCAGTTCTTGTTTAGTCAAAGAAATGGATACTTTTCTAGAAAAATAGTTTATCAAAATCAACTCCACTAGAAGCAGAACTCCTAAATAGATCAGTTACCACTGAGGAAATAGAGAAATTAGTAAAAGAGCTCTTCCATAAATACCAGGATGACTTCACAGGGAAATTCTAGCAAATCTCTATAAAGATCAGGTAGTCTAGTGTTACTGCAACTACTTAAGACCATATCAAAAGAGAAAACTTCCAAATTTATTTTTGAATGACATTGATCCCAGAATCTGACAGAGTTTGTACCAAAAAAGTTACCAACCAGTTCCAGTTAGGAATATTGGTGTAAAAATCTTAAATAAAATATTAGTAAACAAGATCCAGCAATCTAGAGGAGAAAAGTCATGATTTACTGTGCAGGAAAAGCATTTAAGAGCTTTCTGTCTGTTTATATTTGGCTGCACGGGGTCTTTGCTGCTGCGCGGGCTTGTCTGCCTGCACTGGGCAGGGGCTACCCCAGTTGTGCTGCGTGGGCTTCTCACTGTGCTGGCTTCTCACTGTGCTGGCTTCTCTCTTGAGGTCCTTTAATGGACGGGAACCTGGTGGCTGGAGTCGACGATAAGAAAGTAAGAGAGAGAGAGGCTGATATTCCTTGGTTTACACAGAAAACCAACCAAGTCCTTGACACAGGGCTTGCGTCGCTCACGAAGGCACCGTGCGCCCTCTCGAGAGGGTCTTAGAAGCTCAGGCAGGAGAGTGAGCACGACGGGTTTTTTCCTGTTCAGAGAATTAGCTGGAGAGAGAGAGAAAGACAGACAGACACGGGGACCCAAGCTCTGATGGAGCAAAGGTGTTGTATTCAGCATAGTGTAGGTATATTCAGCAAAGATAAAGATCAAAAGTCCAGACTTACAAATTATCAAGGAAACATAAGGCAGTCCACATCAAAGAGAGAGGGTTGTAAATAATCACTTTTACCATATGGTTCATAAAAAGGAAGAGGGTCATAAATAGTTACTTATCACCTCATGGAAAAACTGAGGAAGGAAATGCATGCATTCCTCAGCCCCGGGAGCAGTTTGCCACCCCTCTTAATTCCTGAGTATTCAGGAATTAATAAGGCACAGAGGATTCAAGACAGATCCAAAACAGCACAAGGAAGCCTCCTGTTAAATGCTTCCTGACGCTTCTCTTGTTGCCACCTTGTCGCACGGACTCCAGAGTCCGTCTTCAGTGGTCTTCAGTAGTTGTGGCTCGTGGGTTCAGCGGTTGCCACCTCAGGCTCTAGAGCACGGGCTCAGTAGTGGCAGACAGGCCTAGCTGCTCTGCAGCATATGGGATCTTCCCAGGTCAAGAATCGGACCTTTGTCTTCTGCATTGGCAGGTGAGTTCTTTACCACTGAGCCACCAGGGAAGCCCCGGAAAAAATATGTGACAGAATGCAATATCCATTTATTCCTAAAGTGAAAGTGAAGTCGCTCAGTCATGTCCGACTCTTTGCAACCCCATGGACACCAGGCTCCTCCGCCCATGGGATTTTCTAGGCAAGAGTATTGGAGTGGGTTGCCATTTCCTTCTCCAGGGAACTTCCCGACCCAGGGATCGAACCCAGGTCTCCCACATTGTAGACAGACGCTTTACCATCTGAGCCACCAGAGAAGTAAGCACTGAATGAAATTTTAATGGGAAAGCACTGGAGACATCCCACTGAATTCAGAAAGAGGGCAGGGATGCCCACCATCACTGCAGCTCTGTGGCGTTTTGTTGGAAGTGTTAGCCAGCACATGACAGGAAAATGTTAAAGGACGCCACAGGGAAGCAGTTAGCAAAATCCAAATAGAAGTAATCGGTAGGCCAAATGACTGGATTGAAAGAGATTTAAGAGACATTAATCAAATACAGTTGTTTATACTTTTCTTGGGTTCTTCTTCTGAGTCTAAACTGATTCATCTGTAAAATATTTGAGACAGTTGAAATTTGAACACTGGCATTGATGATGCTGAAACATTATCAGTGTTAGAGTCATGGTAATGATGCTGAGGAATCTTTTTTTAAAAATGCTATATGAAATGCTTATGGACACACTGAAATTATCATGAACAACATGGGGAAAATGTCTAGAATTTACATGAAAATAATTGGGAAAAAGGTTGGAACTGGTTGCAGAGTACAGGTGAAACCGGAGTGGCCGTGAGTTGATGATTGTTGTATCCAGGAGGTGGGCACCTGAGGATCACTGTGTTAGTCCATTTATGTACGTTTGGAATTTTCCATAATATATTTTTAAGTAGTTATTTGCTGTTCATCTTTTTTAAACCATTTATTTTATTTCTTTGGCGTGTGCTGGGGTCTTAGTTGCAGCATGTGGGCTCTGGTTCCCCTGATTAAGGGGTGGAGCCCCTACACCGGGAGCTTGGAGTCTTAGCCACTGGACCACCAGGAAAGTCCCTGGTTCATCTTTAATCTAACTCTTCATGGACACAGGTTTAAAGAGTGCATTATCACTAGAAGAGGGAGGTAGGCTTTCTTTAGCTATTTTGTAGATATTTATTTTCATTTACAAAATTTCCACTGCCAAACAGTTAATAAAAAAAAGTGTAAGTTAGCATTTAATAATCTTTGTGTTAAAGACTTGGTTTTAGGTGCTTATTAAGTGGGCTAAGCCTCAATTTGTCTTTAATTATTAGTGGTAGATATCAGAAGTTTAGACAAGAGAGTTATAAAAGTTTTAGTAACTTTTAAATGAGATAGCAATTTTTAACTTAAGGGAGAGTTACTCCAATACAAAATAAAAAGCTTAAAAGAATCACAAGGATGTATTGTACAGCACAGGGGATAAAGTCAATATAGTACATACAGGTTATTAAAAAGGTAGGTGGAATATAACCATTAAGAATTGTTAACCACAAGTGTTGTACACTGAAAACATAATTTTATAGAGTTTAAAAGAGAATTACATATTTACATTTCTTACTAAGATTATTATACCAACTTCAAATGCTTTGCCTAAAGTTTTGGTTTAAATTTTCAGATGGATTTAATGCCTTTTATTAACAAAGCTGGCTGTGAATGTCTTAATGAAAGTGATGAGCATGGATTTGACAACTGTTTACGAAAAGACATGACCTTCTTGGAATCTGATTGTGATGAACAGGTAACTGAATGCTCAGGGCTTGTGGAGATTGTCAGTGTTTGTGTCCAGACACGTGTCCATCTCATGGTCTCATGTCTCTCCTTCCCAGATGATCACTTTTTTCTTCCTTTTCATAACTTCACATCTGTCCTCTGACCCTGTCAACTCACTCACTTTTTTTGTTTGCTTATGCCAGCTACACTGCAGAATATCACAGAACTCTTGGATTGTCCAGAAACCTGGGTTGAGCCTTCACTATTCTTAAGTCCTTTCGTTCATTCTTGAGCTGCCTTCATATTTTCCACCCACCTAAGTGGGACTTAATTGGATGAGCACTCCTTTCCTGCTTAGTCCTCACTCCCAGTGTAAGCCTGTTGTGTCTCCCTGTATTTTCCTGCAGCGTCATCACGGAGGAAGTGGGGTGGTGTGGTTCTGCCTTGATCACGCCATCTGTCTTCATCTTGCCTGATATTTAAAATTTTATTGTCTTAAAAATATTTTTCTTATTACTATACCATTGCCTCTGCTTTTTCCCTATTCCAGTATATCTTTTATATGTTCACAGAAGTTCTTTCTCTAAAATAATAAATCATATTTATATTTTGGTTTCTTAAAAGAGTCAAGTGATTCTTCAGTGGCTTCAGGAAGAGGATGTCATGTGCTCACTGAGTTTATCTACTTCTAGCTTTCTGCTCTCATATCCTCTTCACCCATGGTTCAGGCCCCTAAGTGGGTCATGTTTATTTCCTGACACCCAAATACAGGTCAAGTATTAAAAGTACTTACATAGCTAAAGAGAGTAGTCTAAGTATTTTCTTAAGCAAATAGACCACAGTGATTTGAAATCTAAATATCATCTTCCTTTGCTCCAACCGGAACTATCTATTTTATTGCTTGAAAATACCGTTCATATTGTGCACCTTGTAAATGGTGCCCTAAGCATAGTGTGGTGATGTGTATCAGAAGGGCTGGCTACAGCTTCCTGAAGTCTTCCTGCTGAGGAAACTTTCCTCCCAGGGTGGACACATAGGTACCTTCATCAGACAGAGTTTTGGCCGGAAAGAAGATTGAGTGAATGAATCAGAGAGAGGCATCTCAGCAGTTTTGTATTTCAGTTCCCTTGGGTGGCTTTCCAGATTCAGTGAGTCAGATTCATTTCGGATGGAAGTTTCGAGGTTACTAATAGAGCCGTGAGTCCTCTTCTCCTGAGTTTTGAATCAAATAGAGTCCATTTAAGACCTAGTCTCTCCACATAACTAACCTGTGTGCATTGCCTCTAAATTGCCAAGTGACATGGGTAGATGCATCCGCAGATAAACTGTTCCAGAAAATACTAAGCTTAATGTGTTAAAATACATAGTTTAAGTTTTAATTTGGGGGTTTTGTTTAATTTTGGGGGAGGAGGAACAGATTGTTGCCAGTTTTTAGTTTGAGGCCTTAGGTTCTTAACATATAATTTTAATTAATTCTGTTAAGTTTTGTTGTTATTCCTTTATAAAAATAATAGATTATTGTATTTCTCAAATGTCAAACTAATCAAGTTACTTTCAGCTTACTGATATTCTGTATTAGTTTTGTTAGGTGAATTAAATTTTTTCTGCTTCTTAATTTTAATTCTCCTTAGCTGTTGTGTTACTTATTTAAGATGTTAAACAGCCCTTTAAAAATGAGACAATTATTTTTTCACAGCTTCTTATTACTGTGGCATTCAATCAGCCTGTTAAGCTTTATTCAATGAAATTTCAAGGGCCAGATAATGGTGAGTAATGGGCAGCTTTTCTATAACTTTCTGCTCTATAGACCTGCTGGCATATATTTAAAACTTTCCTTTGTTTTAAATTGATGTATAGTTGATGTACAGCAGTGTGTAAGTTTCAGGTGTAAATCACAACATAGTGATTTACAGTTTTTAAGGATTGTACTCCATTACAGTTATTCTAAAATATTGGCTGCATTCCCTGTGTGCATCCTGGTAGCTTATTTACTTTATGCATAGTTGTTTGTACCTCTTTAATTCCTTACCCCTGTCTTGCTTGACCCCTTCCACTCTTCCCTCCTAGTAAATAGTTTGTTTTCTTTATTTCTGAGTCTCTTTTTTCTTAGATTCACTAGTTTTATTTTTTAGATTCCACATAGTAAGTGATACCATGCAGTATTTGTCTTTTTCTGTCTGACTTTTTCCCCTTAGCATAATGTCCTCCAAGTCCACCCATGTTGCTGCAGACGGCAAAATTTCATTCGTTTTTATGGTTGAGTAGCATTTCACTGCATATGTATGTATATACTCTATCTTCTTTATCCATTCTACTACTGTCCCTTAGGTTAAAACTTGTTATTAAATGGAGGTAGAGAGCTCTTGTTCTGGGAAAGAGTGGAATTGTCCTTGGAACAAAGCAGTGACATATAATGTAAGATTATTGGGCCAAAAGTAATTTAAAAACTTTTTTTACCGTTTTCATCTGAAAACAAGGGAGCCCTTTCTTCTAACTAAGAGTTCTAGGTTTGAGGTAGCTGTTTTTCAGGGTGGGGACTGGGGGAGACTTATTTCACATTCTTCCTATTACAGGCGATAAAACTAATTATAGTTGCATTTTCTTTATACATATTATGATGCTGTAAACATGAGTGTGCAAATTTAGCATTTCTCATTTTGTTCAATAGAGTTGTCCTTACCCCACCCCCCTTTTTCTGTTTCTTCTTCTTCTTCTTCCTTTTTTTTTTTTTTTTTTTGCTGCTGGGAGTGGACATGGGAGGGGGCCTGAGGTGGGGAGAGGGGGCTAGGATTTGTTGTTGCTTTCTTAGTTGACTGGGAGAAACAGTGCCCTGTTGATCAGATAGCATTCCCTTAAGTCATTTACTATTCTAAGTTTCCATGGGTTAATGGTTTTTTCACTAATTGTTAATTTATTTGAAAATACAAAGTATTTGTAAAAGCAAATGCCATAGAAATGAGTATGTAAGCAATGTAGCTATG
This sequence comes from Nanger dama, assembly GCA_917880005.1. Taxonomy (NCBI): domain Eukaryota; kingdom Metazoa; phylum Chordata; class Mammalia; order Artiodactyla; family Bovidae; genus Nanger; species Nanger dama. The sequence continues at coordinate 6,202,697 of CAKJTW010000029.1, forward strand.
CTAAGATCGCGCAGTCAGTCACAGGATACTGGTCTGAGCCTAGAGAGACTGAGACATTCTGCAGAGTGGTTTCAGCACTGAGCACAGCCTAATCCCTGAGACGAAATTTGGCAGTTTGTGTAGTTAATTTCCTCTGGCTAAATATTGTCACTGATAATGCTTCTCCCTAAATAACAAAAGGCGCCAGCTGATGGCAACTGCAAGACTGAGCTCAGTGTTGCTTTTATGAAACTTCTCATCATCCTGCACGTGCTGTCAGGCTGCACTGCCGCCTTGCCAGTACCTCCTCCCTGGGAGCTGCACATTCCCCATTGCCTGTCTCTTACAGTTGAGGGCAGGAACTCTGTGTCTATGTATGCGTGCGCATGTGTGTTTTAATCTAGTATTCCTAGTATTTAGTGTAGTTTTAGCAGGCCAAGAATATACCACTAAATGTCTATTGAGAGAGGAGGAGTATGGCTGTGAAAATACTCAGACATTCTTACAGTTTCTACAGATAGAGGTAGGTATGTGCATATGTGGGCACATCTGTTTGTATAGAGTGAACGTAATGATAAAGAGGACAAAGTATTATATGTTTGATGTTAGCATTTAATTTTATTTCTATAGGTCAGGGTCCTAAATACGTAAAAATTTTTATCAATCTACCGCGATCTATGGATTTTGAAGAGGCAGAAAGAAGTGAGCCAACTCAAGCCCTGGAGCTAACAGAGGATGATATTAAAGAAGATGGTATTGTCCCTCTTCGTTATGTTAAGTTTCAGAACGTTAACAGTGTGACTGTAAGTAGTGTTTCATTCAGATGCATGCGACGGGCTGTGGGTGACAGTTCATGCTGTCTTCAGTGTCCTAGCCGATTCAAGTTATCCTTAAAAATGGTTAATTGTCCATTTGGTTTGAAATGCAGAAAAATGTCTAATGAGCTAATTAAATTTTCTTCTTTTTAATTCATCTATGTGCCCTAAAAAGGAAGGTGGATTTTTTTAATTTGTAGGTTTGTCAAATACATAAATATATGGCATGTATATGCCAACTTTTGCTAAAAGTTTATTCTAGAACATTTATTCTTAAACCAGATACTCATTCTTCCTTCGTACCAGGTAATGAGTGAGGATACGTTTCTGAAATCAGTTTAATTTTGAATCGTGTAGTGGCCATGGTCTCAGTAAAAATTGACTTTTTGAAAGCATAATTTTGTGTTATCTTAATTCACATTACAAAATGAGCAGCTTTTTAGCAGTTGCTAATTGCTTTTTTTAATTCTAGTATTAAACCCAGCACATGCTTCTAAACCACCTGCCAACCAGAGCCCATTCCTCAGAGCTGGGGTTTAGAAGAGCTAGAGTAGAAGGCCGAGAAAAGGCACTGGAGCCAGCAGGGTCACCGGGGAACAGGCTTGCCAAAGGAGCGTAATTTCTTTGTGTCAGTAGATTCCAGTGTTTGTAAATTAGGAGAATGCTGTAGCTGTGTTCATTTGGGGACATTTTCAGTGGAATTTCACAGACTAGTCTTAGTGGTAAGGTAAAGGATTATATTGAGTTTTGAGTAGAAGTACTTTACCCAGGTGAAATTAAAGAAAATGGTTATATCAAACTGGAACACTGGTTATGAAATATTTTCCTGACTTTATTCATTTGTAACATATTTGCAAATATTTTGTTACATATCTGTAACACATTTGTAGCATTCAGTTAATAACACCTGTTGCTTTATGTAGTGATGGGAGGAAGGCATTTGTTTATTGGAAAAAGCCCTTTAAACCCAGAGATCGTAAGGTAATCTCTTCTGTCTTTGAGAATCATTGAACATAGTTACTTTGTGATAGGTTCACAGTCTTTACTGTGTCCTATTAAATCATACTTTTAAACTCATCATTTTAGTCAGTGACTTAAGTTCAGACACAAAGCACACCTGTCACTTTTTTTTGATGATTAAGTTGAAATCAAAATGACAGTTTTGATCAGAAAGTCTAATCAAAATAAGTATATGAATTTTTAAAAGCAATAAATATAAACTGTTGTGCTTAGATTTAAAAAGCTTTGCAAATAAATAGAGAACTACTTTAATAGTCTATTTATCATAGACTTGAAGTTTTTAATTGGTGAGCTCAATTCGAGATGAACCTGTGGTTGCCTAAAAAACAACAAAACTGATTTTCATCTGAAAATGGAAAAGAACGTTGCCCAAATCAAGAGAGGCGATATTCTTAAGTGGACAGCATCTAGAGTATTATTTTTAAAAGTGGAGCCAATTTAAATAATCCAGTGTATTGAAAAAGAACCTGTGAGTAAAGCGTCGGTCTCCTAACATGCTGAGGGAAAGTTTTAAATAGAAAGTATAAAAGAAGCAAGCTTAATCGAACATGTAAGGCACCGTATGGGCTTCCCAGGCGGCTCAGTGGGTAGAGAATCTGCCTGCACTGCAGGAAGCGCAAGTTTGATCCTAGGTTGGAAAGGTCTCCTGGAGAACGACATGGCAGCCCACTCCTGTATTCTTGTCTGGAGACTCCATGGACAGAGGAGCCTGGTGGACTGCAGTCTACAGGGTTGCAGAGAGTTGGACATGATTGAAGCTACTGAACACAGAGACGAGCTTAAAAAAACATGTGAAGTGCAGGGTAGTTTTAGGAACTGATTTCCAGCACGCTCTTTTTTCTTTTAACATTTTAAGGAATAGAATGAATGATGGAATATCAGAAAGAATGTAACTGCCAAGATTTTCCTCAGTAAAAATTATAATTTTAGTAAAATTTCAGTAACATTCTGCCTATTGTAATCTTGAGTTTCATACTCTTTCAGTATTCCCTGTAAATAATTTAATTTTGACCCTGCAACATTATCATGCCAAATCATGCAGAGCTTACGTATGTAAATATCCTGGACAAGGTGAGAACAGCCGAGCAGACAGCAGAGTTAATGATGCTATAGGAATCCTAGTGTAACTGTAATTTGGATTAATCCTTATAAAGAATGGAAGGTATTTTTATTAATAACCTAAGAAAATCGATTAAATGTTTGAGCATGTTTATCAAAAAACGTGTAATCATTAATGGTAAAATTCTTTGTGTGTATAGATATTTGTTCAGTCCAATCAAGGTGAAGAAGAAACAACAAGAATTTCATATTTTACTTTTATCGGGACTCCAGTCCAGGCAACAAATATGAATGACTTCAAACGAGTAAGTTTGTTTAAATGATATCTAGGAGAAATAAAAATAGTAATCTTAAAGAAATAATTTTAAAATTATCAAAATCATATTATATCATGAAATCTTATAAGGATAAATAGAACAATAGGATCTTCTAATCACATTTTTAGATTTCTTACTAAGAGAAATCTCTAATAAAGATAAGTCTCATTGACACAGTGTCTATTAATGAATGGCATCCAAATAAGAAGGTATAAATTATTGTTTTGTTGCAGAAGGTAGTTAGGGATAGTGAAAAATTGGAGTACATTAAGTCATTATTTGTGACTTTTTAAGAACTTTGCTTCCTTATATTAAGATTTTGCTTCTCATTGTTTCTGATGGAAACGTACTTAAAATGACAAAGATTTTAATCAAGAAGAATGGATTCCTTTGCTTCACTGAGATGCTTTCAAACCATGTCTTTGTGCTGAAGAACACGTTTCAGCAAATGACTCTTGAGTGAACAGACATATGTGTTCAGTGGCTTTTTTGGTTTGGATTTTGTTTTTGAGGACATACTCCTCTAAGGTTTGCATAAGAATTTATGTTACCATGGGGCCTTTAGAAATGAGAGCATTGTACTTCTAACTGGTAACGATTCCTGAAGATGACTTAAAATAACCGCAGAGCATGATGTGCCGTCAAGAGCTTTATCAGTGCAGAACCCAGTTGCTGTGCTCGGATTAAATGTGCAGCAGCACCGGAGATGTAGGTATTGCAGGATTTCCGATGGCTGCATCTGGCAGGTGGCCTGAAACTTGGGGTGATTATTAAGAGAGGAAGCGTTTCCCCAGGGCTGCCAGTGTGGAGGAAGAGGCACCTGGTTTACCAGTGTAGACCCCTGTTTGGGGAATTAAGCCATGAAACGCCCAGAAAACTCATTTCTTTTTGATGAGGTTTAATTTTAATTCAGTTGCAGGAAAATAATTTTATAACAGTGGATGAACTTAAGAAACTGGACACTGACAATAGATATTTTAACATCATTTTCCAACTACTGTCTTCCTGTCTCACAGCGTAGTTAACTTTTGGGAGCTGTAGGAACAGTTTTGTTCTTAGATCTGTCGTATGGGATGTTTGACATACGCATAATGGCAGGTCAGAAGAAGCAGAGATTAAACATCTACGTTTTTATGATACGGAGTGTGCTGCACTGGGAAACCGTGTGAGCAACGAAGACGTTCTGGCTGCCTGCTCTGCTCTTGCTTGTTAGAGTCAGATGCCGTTGGATTTGGCTTTAGCTGTACCTTGCGTAGTTGGCTTCTAGTGCAGTTCTTTCTTAAGATCTGTTTCTCTAAATCCCGTTATTTCCTCTGGTTTCCTGCCTCTAACCTCCGCTTATGCTACTTGATTTCCGTGTTGCCTCCAGGTAGCCCCCTGCTCTTACTTGCCTTTTACCAGCCTGCCATCCAGTTACAGTTTTCTAGTGTGCATTAATAATTGCCCATCTCAGGATGTGTCCACCTCTTTGTCTTTAACATCCCCTCTCCTATCCCTAGCTCTTCCCTGGTGGCTCAGTGGTAAAGAATCCACCTGCCAGTGCAAGAGATGCGGGATCAAACCCCAGTTCAGGAAGATCCTCTGGAGAAGGAAACGGCAACCCACTCCAGTATTCTTGCCTGGGAAACCCCATGGACAGAGGAGCCTGGTAGCTACAGTCCATGAGGTCACAGAAGAGTCGGACACGGTGTAGCAACTGAACAACAGTTCACACCTCTTCCAGCCTGTTCTCTCTCTCTTTGACTCCCAACTTCCAGCCTGCTCTCTCTCCTTTGACTGTCTTTGGGATAGTCGGGGTATTTTCCTTTTCTTCTTTGAGAGCATATGTGTGTGTTCTATAATACTATATGTTGAGGTACTTTTTTCCTTATTAAAAATGACTGTAGAACAGTAGTTCTCGAAACTTCATGGTCCCAGGATGTCTTTACACTGTTAAAGACTGTTGTGGGCCAGTATTTATCTAATACTTATCATTTTAGAAGTTAAAATTGGGACATTTAAACAATATTTGTTTATTTACAAATAATAAAATTATTGTGTTAGCACAAGTGATTTTTAAGTTAAAATACTTATTTTCCAAAACAAAAACCAGTTTTTTGAGAAGAACATTGTTTTACATTTTGACAAATTATTGTATACAGTCTGTCTTAGTAGAATCCTCTCATTCTCACATTTGCTTCTGCATTCAATCAGTTTTGCTATCGTAAGTCATGTAGCCTCTGGAAAACTTCATTGTATACTGTGAGACAATGAGAGTTAAAGAGGTAGATAACAATTTATTTAGCATTATTATGAAAGCACTTTTGACCTTGAAGACTCCCTGAATGGATTTCAAGGTCACCCAGCTTGGATCACACTGAGAACTGCTGCAAAAATTATGTAACAGTGCAGTGGACTTCCTTCTTGGTGTTCTGGACTTCTTAATCCTTTGCTCTTATAAATTTTAATTGTTTGAATGATTTTCTCATGTATATTAATGTTACATTTTCTTCCAGTAGTTTCTGAATGAGATTGCACTGCTTTTGTCCTTCATTGTCCTGTAGTGTTATTTCTCAAAAGTAAGCTAATATTTTAGTAGTTTTCATATTGTGCTAAGCCAGCATCTTTAGTGTAGGAAAGCTGCAGTTAAAAAGCTACCTTATGTTTAACTGAAATTAGCCTTATTGAGAGTCACTTATTAAAAGCCGTCAGTGAGCTTGGATTCTAGTGAAGGAAATAATAGATCTGCACTCTGATCCTTGTGGTCCCTGTGGTACTGTGTCATGTGTAGTCATCATCTCTGATAGTAACAAGTTTATATTGTTAAAGGGTAATGCCCTAACGTTTGGAATGCTAATCAATATGAACCAAAGCTTAGTTCAAGGCAACAGTGGGCACTCTAGGTAGAATGGAAAACAGGAACCCTGGGCATGGAACTGAGATGGTGCAAGTCCTTCATTCAAGGACAAGTCAAGTGGGGCACTTTCTCTTTACTTACATAGTCAGTTTGACTTTTAAAGGCATTGCACACAGTAATTAGAATTTAAAATTTCAATATAGATTTGGCATGTGTTTTATCAGCACAGAGAGGAGAGTTCCAGCACCTCTTTGTGTAGTGAAGAGAATTGTATAAAATGATTTTAATGAATGGTAGATTTATGTAGCATTTTCAGTTTCTGTTTTATGTTGCATGAGTTGTTCCTAGTTAATTTTAGTTCTCAGAATGTCATTGATATTCTCCTTAGGTTATTAAGATGACAGAAGCTAAGGTAATGCTGTTGAATCTTGGTTGTGGGTAGAAGTCTTAGACCACCTCGCATACTCTTACAGTTTTATAAGGTCACACTTGTCAGATTTGGGAGACTAGAACATACCTTCCATCTTTCTGTTTTTGGCTCATAGGAGGCATTGTGCCCAGATTATAATACATACTTAGGTTATCTGTTGTTGTAGTAAATGTATTCTTTATGTTGCAGCATGAAGAAAGCTTGCCATTTTAATTGGAAGTAGATGTTTTCTTCGCAAAAATATGCTCTTCACATGGTTTGCTTTATTTTAATACAAAAGTAATATAAGTGTTCAAAACTGAGCAAACGTGAAGGGGCTTCTGCTTCTTAGGGAATGAGGTGCATGTGAAAAGCAGAGCAGGTTTTCTATCACGGTAATAAAAATAGACTTCTTAACTGGCCATTCACCGTATCAGCTATTTTTGTAACATTTTTGTCTGTTTATTTTTCAGCTTTTTTAATCCAACTCAAATGAACTAAATACAGAAGATTTTTAAAAATGAAGTAACATAAAGATTGACCTATCTCACTCTCCTCCCCCTCCTTGCTTCTCTGCTCATCTAGCACCTGTCTGCTCTCACCCTTCTCACGTTCTCGCCATTGCTGGGGCAAGAGTTCTACAGCTTCTGTCATCTGGATCAACCCCCTTGTTACCTAGATTGCCTCAACCACCTCTGTCTTCAAATCTCATTCTAGTCAATGTTTCTCAGTTGGCCTTTTGTTTCAGGTTTTGTTCTGATCTTGGACTAGGTGCTTTAGTTTCATCACCATACCAAGTTGCTTGCCCATCTTTTTGTTTGTTTTTACTTTCTCCTGTCTCATTTAATTTTGTACTACATTTTGAGAAATAATACTGCAGTGAAACTTACATTGTCATAAATATTCTTAGATTTAAATAATTAAATAATGTTTTAATTTGATCTAAAGTTTATATTTTTTAGAAACATAGAATCATTTTGGAAATCAAATATGAGCAGTTTCACCAAGTTCTTTTATATTAGAGCTAGTGTAATATATTAGGCTGAAATTGAGAGATAGGGGTTTTCTCATTGGAACTGTAGCCCTAGAATCTTTTTGCTGATTAATTATGGGGCTGTCCTCTGCTTTGCCAACTCGAGTGAGTTCAAGGCCAGTTGAAAGACTTACGGACTAAAAGTTAGGCTGAGTTAAAATATTAACATAGACAATCAATGGACTCTTTATTGAATAAATATTTTTGATACCTAATTTTGATGAACCAAAACTTTTGTTTGTCAGAGGTGTAATAACAAGACTTAAAAGTGAATAAAAGAGCTTTACTGTTGGGGTGAGAAACTCCTTGTTGGAATGCTGAATTTCTTCTTTTTTCCAGAGAATACACATTGGCAAGTTGAGAGTTATCAGCCTGTGAAACAGTATGCAGATTCGTGTCTTCTGCTGTATCACATCTGCTAAAATGTTAATTTTTAGTATTAATTGTTTTTGTTTTCTTTTGCTTAATCTAATAGCTCTGTGTTTGTGTGTTCCCAAGTGATATAATGATCAACAATGCTTTCAGTGTTTATCTGCTTAAATTCATTTGCGGTACAAACAGAGCCACCTCCCCCTTCTTTCTTAGGGAGACCCCCACCCCCCACCCCACCCCCGGCTCTTAAAACCTGAACTTCTTACTCTCATCTACATACTCTTTTATGAGACTGTCTTCTGTATCTTTTTGGCTTTTTGGACTTTGTAACACGTGGTTTCCTTGGATTAAAGAGGAGTTATTTTAAAGCAATAAAAGTATTTTTCCTCAAGATGGGGAAAACAGCATTTCTTGTAAAATGTGATCAGGAATTCAGTAGAATGGGTTTTTATCATCTTTTCCCATGAATCTGGGATTCCCAGAATCCCAAATTCTGTTTTAGACCACATTTGTACTGAAGATCTTTGTGAGTTTTGCTTGATTCAGACACTGCCTTTGGACCAGAGTCAATTTAGAATATGAAAGTTGTATTTACAAATGTACATAGAAATTTTGTTATATGTAAATATATGTTCAGTCGCTTGCAAGTAGATTTCCTTAGAGGCATTTCTGCCATGAGAATATTATGAACTTTAGGTTTAAAGTAAATTGTTTGATTAGAATGTAGTTTTAGAACCTTCCCATAGAGGCTTTGTTTTCTAGAACTGTTGTTAGAAATCAGATTTATTCATTACAGTTTCATGCTGCCTCATTTATAGCAACATAGGTCATTTTTTAAACCTTCCCATAGAAAATTTTTCTAATGATTGACTGAAGCTAGATTTATTCTTTATATTTTAGTAGTATATTTTAGTAACCAGGATTTTTTAAAAATAGAAACTAGGCAAAATTAGTAATTTTTAATCTGTTTTCATTGCATGTCTACATATTGATAGAAAAGTCTAGAAACCTGTCATCTTGGGCATGAAGACATAAGCTTAGCATACTCTATTAATTCTACATTATTTTGTGATCGACATTTGATATCTAATTGCCTAAAAATAGTATGCCAAATACGTTTCACTTATGTAGCATCATCTTTTTATTAACTTCTCTAAACTGTCAACCTTGTTTTGAAAAGTTGCATTACTTTTTCTTAAAACAGTGTGAAATACCAAAAATAGCCTGCATGTATTTTAGTTTTAATTTCTAGAGGCTGGGAGGGGAGGGAGGGTCACAGTTTGCTTCAACAATGAAGATACACTGCATGCCAAAGAAATGCAAATACAAAAATTAATACAGGTTTTAAAAATGATAACAGTAGTAGCATTTTGAAAATAACTCATATTTTTAAAACAATAAGAGGTATATATAAAGTTATTTTTGTTCTTCCTAGGTAGTTGGCAAAAAGGGAGAAAGCCACTAAAGGTACAAAAGACACTGGAAGACCATATTGCAATCAGATCTACAGCTCCTGGGTAATTGCTTGATTCTCGCCAGAGACTTTCAATATTTCATTCATTTCCATTACCAGTAAATCATTGCTTTTGTTCAGATGGTATCACTAGTGTTTCTATTGTAACCTTAATACATGCAATTGTAAATAAAAGTAACTACTTTTGCCAAGCTTAATTTTTGTTGTTCTAAATAAGTATTTTCTCCTTCCATTTATGTGAAAATTGGACACCTTCTGATTTTAGCAGAGACTTCAGTGTCTGCTAGTGTATTGATCAAAAGCCCGTTTCCCTCTTCAGAGGAGCAGACCTGCTTTAGGAACTGAGGAGTGTATGTGCGCTCACGTGCTCGCAGCACGTGATTCTGACGAGTGGACTTGGAAAGGCTAACTGTGTTCAGACTCATAGGCGGGTTAAACAGCAGTTGGGCATCTGGGCTATAGAAAACACCCAAATTATGAACTCCCAGAAATAAATAAGTTTAATGAGACGTAAGTGTTCCCACCTAAGACTGTCAGTGGGACCACAGATTTGATACCCTTTTGGATAAACTTAAAACTTAAGTCATCTTTATCAACATAGGTTGAAAGGTATGTTGAAAATATATGTTGAAATCCAACAGTAGTAAAAAATAAAGTACTGTGAATTCATGAAGCAGCAGGAATTGATATCTTTTAATGAAGTATTTATTATTTCAACTACCAAATGATGCAGTGTAAATATACAGAGAACTTGGTTTAAGGTTAAAAATGAATTGGCCACGTGTATGTTTAAAAGGTCTTTCACAAAAGGCTGGCAAGACCATCTGTTCCATATGACTTAAAAATCTTAAACTGTAATCTAGAAAGGATTGATTAATTTTTAATTTTTCTATTTTTAAAACTAAAATTTGATTTAAAAATTCAGTGTTTCAAAAGAGTATATAAGACTTAATTGTGATTCAGTTAATAGTAAATTTGAGGGCCTGTTTGTCTAGGACTATGATCAAGATACTGATTTGCCTTTGAGACACCAATGTATTTATATATGTTTTCTGAAAAGAAAAAAAAATTATGTCCAAGTGTGGTAATCACTTTCTGAAACCCTAGTGTCACTAAGTAATGTTTCGCTTCTTTGTATGGAAGCACATGAGCTGGTCTGTGGGGATGTCTACATAGCTTATGTACTTCCTGATTATGTTGCCTTGGATCAAATGGAAACAGGCAAGAAGTAAATAAAAGTTTATAAAACACTCCTTAACAGAGACCATCTCAGATTAATCATGTTTGGAATTAAGGGCGAGATTGATATCAGAAGTTTTGTTTTACATTTTGTACATTTAACAAAACCTCTTCGGGTAATATAAAAGTGCCTCACCTTAATTTTTGCTGACCTCATTTTGTTTATACTTATCAATTTGAAAGTCCAGTGAAAATAACTTCATATTTGTAAAGGATTGGACATCAGATTTATATTGTTTTATGTGAATTTTCTATAACTCGGTTGCATAATACAAACATTTCATAATTATTCAAATTGTAAACAGGGAGAAGCGAATGTTTATAGGTAACCTAACATGTTTCACTACAGGAAGTTTTACAAACATGCTTAGTTGACATCATTTAAATTACCAATCTGAAATGCTGATGTTTCTCCTAAAGCTGTGTATGTATACACTCACACATACGTACAAACATTTGTATATGTAACACTGAATTTTTCAAATGAATAGGAAGAGCATTTTAAAAATGTAACCCTAGTTATTGTAACTGAAACCGTCCATAGATAGTATTTTCTAGAAAACAAACAATAGGTTTATTATTTGTCAGACACCAAAAAACAAAACCACAACTCACAAAACTGTTCTCTTGATTTTACTTACGTTTTACACCAGGATGCATTATCTGGTGTGAAACAATAATGAAATAGCCTATCCATAATAGAAACAAAAATATTTCAGCACAGAGTCTTTGTCACCCTGAGGCTGGGGGGCAGGAACAACAGGCTGCCATACTCTTGGGCCCGTGGCAGACATTTATGGTCCATTTTGACCAGATTTTCCCCTAGGCTTGCATTGTGTTCTAGAAATTGCTTAATCTGTGAGTTGGAAACTGTCAGCTATCTTTGTCTCAAGGCTGGAGGCTGTATCAGTTCAGTTCAGTTGCTCAGCCGTGTCCGACTCTTTGCGACCCCATGAATCGCAGCACGCCAGGCCTCCCTGTCCATCACCATCTCCAGGAGTTCACTCAGACTCAACGTTCATCGAGTCAGTGATCCATCCAGCCATCTCATCCTCTGTCGTCCCCTTCTCCTCCTGCCCCCAATCCCTCCCAGCATCAGAGTCTTTTCCAATGAGTCAACTCTTCGCATGAGGTGGCCAAAGTACTGGAGTTTCAGCTTTAACATCATTCCTTCCAAAGAACACCCAGGACTCATCTCCTTCAGAATGGACTGGTTGGATCTCCTTGCAGTCCAAGGGACTCTCAAGAGTCCTCCAACACCACAGTTCAAAGGCATCAATTCTTCGGTGCTCAGCCTTCTTCACAGTCCACCTCACATCCATACATGACCACAGGAAAAACCATAGCCTTGACTAGATGGACCTTCGTTGGCAAAGTAATGTCTCTGCTTTTGAATATACTATCTAGGTTGGTCATACTACATACTAAAGGAAAATGAGGAATACTGTGTTCACTTAGCTCTAACACCTCATTTTTAGAAGTGAAAGTGTACTTTAGAAAGTTTGCCAAAAACACATTGTATTTTGTAATATTCATATAGTAGGTAAGTGATTTTAATGTATAAATATTTTATTCCTTCACTAAAGCCTATTGCCTGTGGCAGAATATTGATCTTATCTTAAGCATCTTTTCACTTCAGGTTTTTAAGATTGATTTTTTAAAATATATTTTTAAAAATTTTATTGGCATATAGTTGATCTATAATATGTTAGTTTTAGATGTATAGCAAAGGTGTATAATATGTTAGTTTTAAGTGTATATGCAAATACCATTTTTAGATTTCTTTTTAATGTGGACCATTTTTTCAGTCGATTGAATTTTTACAGTATTGCTTCCGTTTTATGTTGGTTTTTTGCCCGAGAGGCATGTGGGATCCTAGCTGCCTGCCAGAGATCAGGGATTGAACCCACATCTGCTGCACTGGAGGGTCAGGTCTTCAACACTAGACTTCCCGAGGAAGTCCACTTTTTAAGATTCTTTTCACATAGGCCTCTACAGAGTACTGAGTTACCTGTGCTGTATAATAGGTCATTAGTTACCTATATACAGTAGAGTATGTGTGTCAAGCTCAGTCTCCCAATTTACCCCTTTCCCCTTTCCCCCTGGTAAACGTTAACTTTCTTTTTTGCATTGTTTTATTTTTAGATCAGTACTTTTAAAAAATATGCCTTACCTCCGTAAGATTAAGTGGGCAGTGATTTTACAGGCTAATAAGATACTTTTAAACTCCGGTCCATACTGCATTAAGAACTGGAGAAGGTGGAACTAGCCCCATAAGATCGCTGTAGAATTTGTATATTCTAAAATTATACACAGCTTGGAGTAATATTAAAATCCTGATTATTACTTTAAACCTGCCAGAGTATTTCTCTGAGGAAGTTTATTTACGGATTTTATAAATTAAACAGGCCAGATTTATTTGTGAAACATGATTTACTGCTTATACTGGGATGTGCGTTTGAAATACACATTGTGCTACTCAGGAGCGGGGTCCTTAAAGTTTGATTCTCTGCTCCACCTACTTGTAAGCTGTGACATGTTGAACAAGTAGTTTAGGAGCGTTAAGTTTCGTCTTGAGTAAAAATGGGTCGAGACATAACTTTTTAGGCTTGTTGTGAAGATGAAATGTGTGTTACTTTGATCTGGAACAAGGATAAGGCGTCTTCCCTGCCCTGTCCCTCCATCCTCCTGCCACAGCTTTGGGGCACTGGTTTTTGCTAAGCAGGGTCCTTACTGTCTCTTTGTCTCTGACCTGGCGTTCACCACGTGTCCTCCACATGGCTGCTAGTTTGCTTGTGGATTTCTTCCCGTGGGCCCTCCCTCCCCAGCCTTCCCTATCCCCCGAGCCCCATCCTTTTCCCCTCGCGGGGTGCACCTTTCTAGCAGTTACCAGAACGTGCTCTGATAACTACTGTCTTCCTCTGACCTGACTTGGTCTCCTGTCCAGTTGCTGCTTATCTACAAGGCTCAGTGCAAGAAAAGCGGAAAGAGGTTGGCACTGTGACTCTGTATGCCTCCTTTGCTGCCGTAGCACCCTGCGGTCACTTCCCCTGGTCCAGAGCAGGAAAAGTTAATTATCAGTCTTACTCACCAGGCTTATGAGCAGTAGTGCAAGGACTTGTTCCTAGTGCCAAGCTAAAGTTACTTTGATCTCTATCATCAGTAAACATACTGAACAAATTCTGAGGTTCCAAGGGGAGATGCTTGAGGTACATCTGAGAGAATGTAGGAATTTAACACTTTAACAAGGTAAGGAAGAGAATTTAGCAGAAGCAAGGAACTGTGGTGCTGGACAAAGTCCCTTGGACAGCAAGAAGATCAAACCAGTCAATCTTAAGGGAAATCAACCCTGAATACTCGTTGGAAGGACTGATGGTGAGGCTGAAGCTCCAGTATTTTGGTCACCTGATGCGAAGAGCTGACTCGGGAAGCTCTCGGATGCTGGGAAAGATTGAGGGCAAAAGGAGAAGAGGACATCACCAATGCAGTGGGCATGAACTTGGGCAAATTTGAGATGGTGAGGGACAGGGAGGCCTGCTGTGCTGTAGTCCATGGGGTCGCAAAGAGACACGACTGGGCGATGGAACAGCAAGGAAGAAGCACATGCTGTGTGCATAAAAGGGCTGAGAATTAAATAAGATTTCTTAGATGAGGGAGGAGATGAAGCTAGAAGAGCAAGAAGAAACCATTGCCTTGTGAAAGGAATCAGGCTGTCTTGAGTTTATGGGAGGAGGGAGGGAAGAAGCAGAGAGAAGAGTCCACGGTGACTTGAATACATGTGGTAGGAATACTGGTTCTTAGTAAAAGCAGCAAGTTGGCAAGGGAAGAAATATAGCTTGGGGTACAACACTGCCTTGAGCAATGAGGTATCTGAGATGCTTTTTTTTTTTTTTTTTTTAATTTAATGTGGAAATGTCTATTAAGTACATAGGGTGTGTAATCGAACCCAGGCCACTCAAAACCCAATAGAGGCCAGGAGGGTGGAATGGAAATTTGTTTGGGACGCCAGCAACCAGGGGTGGTGGGGGGAATGCCTGTCCAAAGGCCAGCTCCCCTGCCACTGACAGTGGGCACGAGATTTTCTAGGCTGAAGGTGGGGCTGCCGGCAAAAACAATACTCAGCTCTGACAGCCATCCTGAAGTTGCTCACTGGTGATCTGACTGGCATCGTCTGGATTAACGACAGTTAATCTTCAGTTCCAGCGTCTCTTTGTCTCCATTTCTTGAGGCCAGCTCTCAAATTGTGGCAGCTTATATCATGCCTACAGCCTGGTCATCGTGGAATTAATTTCTCCATTTGGTGGGAATTTCAGTATCTGTAAGACAGCTCCCAGGACATGGCTCAGAACAGTGTGTATAGCCCTTGAAGGAACCAAACGTCTTTGATCATGCTTATGGACTAAATTTTTATTATTGATCTCCATCGACTGTTTTCTTTTTTTTCTGCATTTTTCTCACTTCTCTGATTAAACTTGCTCTTTGGTTAAAGTTTTTCCACAGACAAAAGGTCGACTGAGGACGTGGGGCAAGGACCGTAGGATCCCGCTCCTTTTCAACAGAAATGTGGTCTTAGATCTTAGGGCTAGCTAGAGTTAGTGAACTGGGACTGACTGAGACGCTGAAGTTGGAATAGGTGTATGAATGGGAGTGTCTAGGGAAAATAGAAACGGGGAGAAGGAAACTACGCAGCAAATCCTAGGAAATACTAAAAAATATAGAATTAGGGAAAGAGGAGTCTGAAAGCAGATTTAAGCAGGATGGAAAAACAAGGGAGTTAAAATGGTTTTAAATTTAAGAGGGGTAGTCATTATTAAAAGTAGAAATAGTGAAATTGGTGAGGATATCCAATTGTCAATCCAGTAAGTTGTGATAACAACCTTTGTAGTGCTTAATTATTAGAACCATTAATTACATTAATAATCTTTTGGTTGAAGGTAGCATTAGCAGACAGCTGGATTCTGAAATGCTTCCGGCAAAGGAATCATGCGCTTTCATGGTCTACCACTGAACACAGTTTTACATGACAATTAGTAAGGCGTGGAGATTGATGGCAACATTCCATAAGAGGAATATAAAGCACGGCTTTGAAGATGCCATTAAAGGCTTTAGTCTTTCCTTATAATCAGGTGCTTTTTCTCCTGTATTTTGATTGTAATTATAAATTCTGTCCCATCTGTCATTCTAGCACATTCTTTCATGACTGCTTTTATTCTCTTGAAAGTTTTTAATTTCACAAAGATGATTCCTCTGTCAGAGTCTCGGATGGGTCATTCCTTAGTGCTAAGATTTCTAATATTGCGGGGTAGTACTGGATGTGCAAAGGGTCGAAGCCTGCTGTTCTGCATTTTCCAGGCGTTGATGCAGACAGAGCTCCTTCACTGGGTCCCTGTGATTTCCTGTGACCAAGCACTTTCAAATAGTTGGGGCAGTTTTACTTCCCTGACCACACAAATCTCTCTGAGGAGTGAGTGAGCACAGTGACAGCAGTAGGAGTGAGGAAGCAGCCTTTACTGCAGGTGACTTTCAAGTCGGAAAGGGGTTATTTAACTCAAAAGGGCAACTGGCAGACGGCCTGGTAAGTGCGTGCGGGTGGGTGCTCAGCCATGTCCAACTCTTTGAGACCCATGGACTGTAGCCCACCAGGCCACTCTGTGCCTGGGAGTCTCCAGGCAGGGATACTGGAGTGGGCTGCTATGCCCTCCTCCAGGAGGTCTTCCCGACCCAGGGATCCAATCTGTGACTTGCGTTTCCTGAACTGGCAAGCCGGTTCTTCACCGCTAGCGCCGCCTGGGAAGCCCATTTTTCATAGTGCTCCTTACGCACTTGTTACCAGAACTCTTCAGTCCATCCATGCCATTTCAGGAATTAGCTGTTTTTACAGACATATAATTTGATATCCTTTGTTGAAATTAAGGAACTGTACAAGCCTGCTTTTGGACAGTATTCTGTTCTGTAGATCTGTCTACTGCTATGTATAACAGTCTTGTGTGTGTGGGTTTGTTTTGTTTTGCTTATTTATTGAATTTATTTTTTGAAACTTTAAACTTTTCATTTTGTATTGGGGGATAGCTGATTAACAATGTTGTGATAGTTTCAGGTGAACAGCCAAGGGACTCAGCCATAGATATACATGTGTGGTGAGTTTTTAATTTCTAGCTTTGATGTCATATTACTGGATAAATTTAGAGCTGCTGTATCATCCTAATATCCTTCTAAACTGAACCCTTATATTTAGGGAGTGAATTTAGTTTCTAATTATGCTTTTTGCTTTCAAGTTAAGTTGGTGTGTTTTTAATGTAGTATATTAGCTATCTTTCGGCTAGTGTAAATTTACTTCTGTTTCAAGCCTTCCTCCCCCTCCCCCAACCCCAAGGACCATGTCCTTGCAGCTCCTGCCTAGGTCTGGGGCTGGTTTCTGATTGTTCTTACCTTTGACACGCTCGAGTTTCACATCTGCTTCCACCGGAGGATGCAGGAATGCAGCTCAGTCACGGCTTTTCCCCCAGGATGGGCAAATTCCCCTGGGGCACACTGGCCTTGCTGATTTGACCTAATCTTTTTGACACTTTCAAGAATTTGTTAAAATTTTGTCTAGCATTTTTAGTTGTCAGCAGTGGGTGGCTCAACTTAACTACCTAGGGGGTCATTATCGGAAGTGGAAGTTTCAGATAAAGGCAGTTTTTTATAAACTGAGATTGTTTCGTCCATGGTAAAAAACAGTTTGGAATCTGAAGTCAGGTCCCTTTACACTAGCTATATTTTAACCATCCTTAAGTGAGTAAAAATTTATGTTCGTGAAAAATAAGGTTTCAAAATACTACCAGAAAATGGAAATATTCAAGTGGGAAAGATGCATGTACTTAGTGATGGAATGGATTCAGATAGGAGAAACTTTTAAAGATACTTAAAACACACAACAGCTTTATAAGATATAATTCGTGTACCATCCAATTCACTCATTTAACTTGTACACTTCCATGGCTTTTGGTATAGTCACAAAAGTGCAGCCATCATTATAGTCAATTTTAGGACATATTCATCACCTCAAAAAGAAACTCCATTCCCTTTAGTGATCAACATCCCATCCCTTCGTTACAGTGACTCCTCATAACTACTAATTTACTTTCTGCCTTTATATTAGATGGGTTTCTCTGTGCTGGGCATTTCCTGTAAGTGGAAGCAGGTCATATGTGGCTTTGTGGCTGGCTTCTCTGACTTAGCATCTTTTCAAGCTGCATCTATACGTGTCAGTACATACTCTTTTTCTGTAGCTGAATAATACTCTATGGCTGTACCACATTCATTTATGCATTCATTACTGATGGATATTTGGGAGGCTTCCATGTTTGCCTGTTGTAAATAACACTGCTATACATATCTCTGTACAAGTTTTTGTAAAAGTATATGTGTAGACGGAGAAGGCGATGGCACCCCACTCTAGTACTCTCACCTGGAAAATCCCATGGATGGAGGAGCCTGGTGGGCTGCAGTCCATGGAGTCGCAGAGAGTCAGACACGACTGAATGACTTCACTTTCACTTTTCACGTTCATGCATTGGAGAAGGAAATGGCAACCCACCCCAGTGTTCTTGCCTGGAGAATCCCAGGGACGGAGGAGCCTGATGGGCTGCTGTCTGTGGGGTCACATAGAGTCGGACACAACTGAAGCGACTTAGCAGCAGCAGCAGGATATGCATAGACATACATTTTCATTTCTCTTGGGTGTATACCTTGGAATGGAGTTACTGGTTCATATGGTAATTCTATGCTTGACCAGGCTCTTTTCCTCAGTGGCTACATCATGTTACATCCCAGGCAACAGTAAGAGGGCCCTTGGTTCCCCGTCAGTGCTCAGTCACTCAGTCGTGTCTGGCTGTTTGTGACCCATGGGCTGTAGCCTTCCAGGCCCCTCTGTCCATGAAATTCTCCAGGCAAGAATACTGGAGCGGGTTGCCATGCCGTCTTCCAAGGGATCTTCCCAACCCAGGAATCGAACCTGCGTCTCCCATGTTCTTTACCACTAGTGCCACCTGGAAAAGCCCTGGTTTTCCACACCCTCACCAAAACTTGCTATTATAAGACTTTTTGATTGTAGTTATCCTAGTAGGTGTGCAGTGATACCTCATGGTGGTTTTGATGTGCGTTTCTCTGATGAGTCACGATGTCTAGCCTCTCTTCATGTGCTTATTAGCCAGTTTGTTGGCAGAATGTCTTTAGCATGCTGCTGCTGCTGCTGCTAAGTCGCTTCAGTTGTGTCCGACTCTGTGTGACCCCATAGACGGCAGCCCACCAGGCCCCCCCCCGTCCCTGGGATTCTCCAGGCAAGAACACTGGAATGGGTTGCCATTTCCTTCTCCAATGCATGAAAGTGAAAAGTCAAAGTGAAGTCGCTCAGTCGTATGTGACTCTTAGCGACTCCATGGACTGCAGCCCACCAGGCTCCTCCGTCCATGGGACCTGCCGACCTGATGACCCGGGCACCAGACGTGTCCATTGCGGACTCAAGCCACAAGCCCCCACCTTCTCCGAATCACCTCTCACCAACACCCCGACATATGGACAACATCGGAGCGCCCACCCAGAGCCTCTGGACCAGCTGACTGGTGGAGGGCTTCGCCTTTGCATTGAAAATACATTATATTTAATTGAAATACATTATATTAAATATGCATTTTTAAACTCCACAGAACCCAGAATGAACCAATGAAGCCTCTTTGCTTTAGAGGTTTGGATATAGCTGTTCTCCATCACTTTCCTGTTTACCGGAATTAAGAAGTGAGCAGACTCAGCTAGAATTTTGCCTTTATTACCAGGGAAGGCGATGTAGATCCATTATGCAAGGGGCCGATGGGCAGGGAGCCTCGGCCCTGGCTCTGTGCTCACGTCCATGCCATCCGCCAGCCTGCGGAGCTGGCACGGCGCGTCCCTGTGCCCGGCAGGCCGGTGCTGAGTGGGGATTAGGATGCCAGCATCTGATGCTCCCGGTGGCTTCCTGCTCCCCCTTGGAGTCCTGACAAGAAATGACCTTGTTCAATCCTGCTGAGCTTCCTAGATTTACTGGGCTTATAGCAACACATGGGAAGGAGATTATGTTTATTTTTAAAACATAAAAAAAAAAAAAATGCAGCCTTCCCAAGGCTTTGGTGGTGTGTGTGCGCAACACAAATGCACACACACATGCAATGTACGTATAATCGCTTCTAATTAACTTCAGCTCTTCCTGCAAAACTAAGTGTGAAGCCTTAAAGAGTTGTCAGCTTCTCTGCCTGTGAAATTTATCTACTTCTAATTGTGAATAACAATACATCCAAGGTTAGCTATAAATGACTCTGATTTCACAGGAACCCCAAATCTAAAAACCATGCTTGAAGATGAATACATTTATGCAAAACATTTTTGTAGTATGCTTCCAGATCAAAATCGAGTTATTTATGCTTATCCAAAACCCCCTCCTTTGAATAGATAGATGCGTAACTGAATTACTTTGCTGTACACCTGAAATGAACACAACATTGTTAATCAAGTATACCCCAATATAAAATAAAAATCACACACACACAGAGCACCTTTTATAAAAGGATTTTTTTCTAAATCTGTGAAAAAATGAATTTCCTTGATTTCAAAGTAAGCCCACGTAGGAAAGGTATAAAGCAGTGAAGATGCATAAAGTAGAGACGAGTTGATCATTTAGTTGATGGGAAATGAATCTAGTTTACAATTTTACAAAACAAAATATTCAAAGAACAAATGTTAAATAGTAAGATTAAGACTGTTCCCACCTTCTGAGTAGCTGTAAGCTCTTCCCAGGCTTCACCACTAGATGTCATGAAGAGCCCAGTGAATTATAAGCCATCTTCCCGAGTCCTGTGGGTTACAGAACCATTTAAAGTTTTTTGTGATTTTGTAGTTAATTTGGACAGGAAGTAATTTCCTCAGGGCCGGGGCTGTGTCAAAATACTCATTGTGGGTTAATTTTAAGATATTGGAAGCTATTAGAAAATGTGATCAGTTATCCAATCTGGAAAAATGATCCTCTTAAAGCATGGGGAATATCTCCAGGGAGAATGTCATATGCCACGTGGAACCGAAGAGCTGTACTAAAATCTCCTCTGCAGTAAGCTTAGCTTGGGCCCCTCCAGCCTTCCATTCCTTTCCTTTCCTTTTCTTGGCCATGCCGTGCAGCTTGGGATCTCAGTTCCCTGACTGGGGTTCCCCAGGCCCACAGCAGTGAAAGTGCTGAGTCCTCACCACTGGACCACCAGGGGAGTTTCCAGCCTTCCTTTTCTTTTGAAGGGATGGCTTGTCAGATCTGCCCTCACCAAGACGTCATAGGATTTTCCTTAACACTGGGCCAGTGAAAGAAAGAATAAAGGGGAGGGCCTTGATGATCAAGGGAGGATGTTTGAAGTTAGACTTTGAGATCCACTAATCAAAGCCATTGTGGGGACCTCCCTGGTGTTCCGGTAGCTAAAACGCCACACTCCCAAAACGGGGGGCCTGAATTCAGTCCCTGCAGCCCACATGCTGCGACTAAGAGCTCTCAAGCCACAGCCAAAGATCCGCGTTAAAACCCAGTGCAGCCACGTAACTGAAAACAAAGCAAGGGGGAAGATCAGATTTTACGGGCGAGCTTTAGGGACAGAGAATTTGACTTAATATTAGGAAGGACTTCCTGAAAATAAAATAAGCGCAGCACCTTATGGAGCAGTGGGATCCTCATCACTGGAAAGAGTTAAGAATCAAGAGAGGCCGTCAGGGGGCCAGAATCTCTATTTGAGATGAAAAATTAGACTAAGTGAACTTCAAGAGTGTCTGACCCACAGTTCTACACCCAGCCCTTCAACACCGAGGCAGCAGAAAAAGAGTTGGGAATGTGTGCTTAGGTAAATCCAAACAAATGCTTGTGTTTGCTTAACCCAAGGAAAATACGGTTCTTGCAGCCCCGAAAGGGAATTACGATAGATGTGCTGGTTTGTGGGGCTCTCCCTGGGAAATACAGGTAAGAGAGGACCCTTGTACATTTTTTAAAAAATACTTATTTGCTTGGCTGTGCTGGGTCTTAGCTGCGGCAGGCATACTCTTGGTCATGGCATGTGGGATCTAGTCCCCTGAGTGGGACTGAGCCCAGGCCTCCACTATTGGGAGTGAGGAATCTCAGCCACAGGGCCAGCAGAGAGGCTCCAGAAGGCAGCCCTGCGCTTTCGTGCGTCCAGGCTCTGGCTCCTCAGTCTTCACCGTGCCAGAGGCATTGTGTCTACTTACTTCTCCTCTTCTAACCAAACACTGACCACAACTCAGTTTTCAAATAGTAAATCTGGGAGCAACTCAAGTGATGATCTTCCGATGTGTTGTGTTTTACTAGGGAACGATGCCTTCCGGCTCAGCTAAAGGAATGAGAGTCAGTCCGGGACTGGAAGATCTCCACTGGCCTGTAGGGGAGGAAATGAGCCCTTGTTTGACCTCTGAGCAGTTGCCTTTCCTGCCAACAGGATGAGTTAAGCCCCAGAGCACGGCTGACCCTTGAAGTAGCTCACATGAGCTCCAGCGATTGATAAAAAACAAAACAAAGTATTTCCACATATTCTTGGCTCTTAAAAAAAAAAAAAAAAAAAAGAACTACAGCTGAGATATAACTTAAGCCCACCCAAGACCTTGAGGTATTGTGTTTGACCCTAGTATATAAATCAGGAGCATGACTTGTCTATCCTAACACATTCAAGAAATCAGGTTTTTATAACATCTTTCTAAACTCAGAGTTTGATAAAACATCATATGATTAGATTGTCAGATGGATTTAAAATTTCCTTCTTATGCCAAGAGTAAAAATGATTTACACATGTTTGTAGTTTCTAGGTATACAGAAGTGTTCGGTGCTGGAGTGTTTACCTGGATTCTCTTTTTTGGCCAAGCCACATGGCCTGTGGGATCTTAGTTCCTTGACCAGGGATCGAACGTGTACCCTCTGCACTGGAAGGGTGGAGGGTTATCTACTGGGTTGCCAGGGCAGTCTTTTACTTGGTTCTTGACCAGGAGTTAAATGACATCCTTTCTCCTTCATTCCCCATGAACAATGGCCACTCACAGTATCACAGATGCTTAAAGCTGGGGTGCACCACGAGGATCATTTAACCCCATCTCTTAACCCCACAGATGAGGAAAGCAAGGCTCCGGTGACTTGTTCTGACCACCAACACCCTGTTGCCTCACCATTCCATCTCCTTCCCGGAGAGTGTGCATTGGAAGTGCACGGAAACATGTGCCCTGACCCACGCCCACACCTTCATCTGCCTCTCTCAGGAACCAAGAGCAGAGAAGCCTGGGTGGGAGTGGAAGCAGGATCTCTAGCCCTCCTCCATCTCAATGGTTTACTATTTTCCCCACCAAGGAATGAAGGCATGAACTGCCCACCCCTTGCAGGCTCCATGCTTTAAAACATCAGGTCTACAAATCAAGGGCTTCCCAGGCGGTGCTAGCGGTAAAGAACTCGCCTGCCTAGGCAGGAGATATGAGACACAGTTTCGGTCAGGAAGCTCCCCTGGAGGAGGGAAAGGCTGCCCACTCCAGTCTTCTTGCCTGGACTAATCTATGGACAGAGAAGCCTTGAAGGCTACACAGTCCATGGGGTCACAAAAGAGTCAGACATGACTTAGCAAGTCTGCAACTTAGCATGCACAAAACAAACCCCGTTTGTTAAGTATTCATTGATTTTCCTACTTAAAAAAAAAAAAAAAAAAAAAAACAACCTTCAAGACAGGCATTGCTATCAACCCAACTTTCCGATCAGCACAGAAAGCCTCGGGGCCACAAGCTCAGCTCACTGCAAAGAGGCTTGGTGTTTAGCCTAAGCCACCTTCCCAGTGACTTCCCTTAGGAGTATTGACAGGCAGGAACCAGGAGAGGACTGCCAAAGACCTGCAAGCTCAGGTTGGCAATACCGGCCCAAAGGATGCTCACAAGATTCCTTGACCTTGACCTCATTAACACCTCTGTCTGAGTTAGCCATGCTTCATCCTGGAACAGGTGGGAGGTGAGGGAGTGACCCAACTGTCATCATCCCGCCTCAGGATACAGCAGGGGCTCCTCCCAGATGCCCTGTTCCCACCCTGCTCATCCCCCTGGAGCCTGCGCTCCATGGAGCAGCTGCTAATTCGTGAACCCTCCACTAATCCAACCTCTGCAGTGGCTCTGCTGCATTTTATTGCAGCAAAAGCAACGTCTTTACAGTGATTCAGGGGTGCCCCCCACCCCTGCCCCAATCTGGCTTTTGCTCCTGCTTACTCCTCTGACCCTATCTCTGGGTCCTTGCTTCTTCAGCTTGCTGGGCTGAGTCACCCTGACCAACCTGCTGTCTCTCAGTCCTTTCAGGAGCATTTGTGCGTGCTGCCTGGAACTCTTCTCCTGGATGAATCAGAGCCCAGCGCCTGCCTGTCCTCGGCTTTCACTTGGACACCACCCTCCCGCTGTCTTCTCTCCGGCCACCCCCTCTCCCACACAGACTGGCCAGCACCAGCCTCCTGCTCCCCACCCCTCCTTCCCCGCTTCATTTTTCGCTTTCTCAATATCTAAAACCCCTATTTCTCTTGACCACTGCTGTGTTTGGCATCTGGAAAAATGCTCAGCAATGGCTAGTTCTCAGTAGGTATTTGTTGAGGGAAAGCATGAATGGATGCAAGGCATCCCCCTAGGTTCTGTACAACAGCAGGCTAGCAGGCTAGGATCTTAAGGGTTTCCAGGTAAAAGAATGAAATACTTCAACAAGCTCTAGAGGCAGCCTTTCAGGGCGAATCACACACAGCTGTGGATGAGAACTAGGCTGTCTTCCCGGCTTGGCTGGAGTCTTGCTGTGTGACTTTTGGCAAGTTGTGTGACCTCTCTATGCCTTCCTGTTCCTCCTCTGTGGACAAAATAACCAGTACTGGCCTTACCTCTCTCACAAGGTTTTGTAAGAGTCAAATGAGATGGGCCGACAAGCTCTTTGATAACTTAGACTTCCCATTCCAGTGTGAGAGGGATTTTCTTCTTTCAAGGCTTAAATCTACGGTCCAAAGAGAAAGAGTGAAGGGAGGCTCTGATTCTGGTGCCAAGGAGTAAAGGATGGGGCGTGGAATGCTCGGTGTGTAAAGTCTCAAAGAGGAACAACTTGGAAGAGAGTGCTAACGGCACCTTTTTTTTTTAACGGCCTTTTTTTTTTTTTTAAATTGTATTTGTTATTCTCACTTTCACTATGTTTATTGTGGGCAGGTTAGGGGGTGTATTCCTTAAAATGCTTAAAATGCTTTTCCTGAGCCAAAAGGACTTCAGCTCCCTGGCCTTTAAAAAAATTAAATAAGTATTTTAAAATGATTATTTATTTGGCTGTGCCGGTCTTAGTTATAGAACTTGGGGTCTTCAATCACTGTCTCAGCGGGAGAACTCTTAGCTGTGGCATGCGGGGTCTGGTTTCCTGACCAGGACTCAAACTCAGGCCCCTGCATGGAGCACGGAGTCTTAGGCACTGGGCCACTGCGGAAGTCCCCTTTGGTATTTGCATTTGTGTTAATTTTGTCTCTTTATGTGGCTTTGAATTTCCCACCTATATCCCACCTATATCTAACATAGTTTGGGGCAGGCCGTAGGTCTTCAACTGTCTGGTTAAATGGGCTCAATTTCTGTTGTTAATATTCAGGACACTGGAATCTTAAATCCGTTCAATCCCCTGTCCCGAATTCCTCCAAAAGGAAATGAATACTAGCTTAGAGAAATCAGCAAGAAAGAGAAGGTTTCATTTCAGGATTTTCACAAGAGTGAGTTGATGGTGGCAATCTTGACTCTTATTTGAACACCTAAATAGACTCAGGAAACTTAAACATTTTAACTCCAAACACACTGACATGTCAATTCATCTTTGTACACTTTCCAGTTTAGACAAGGGAAGTTATTTATTTTCTATACTGTGAATAACGTATATAAAAAAGGAGTTGATCAAAATTTTCACCCAACTGTACAATTCTGGGATAGTTGTGGCTTAAAGTATCTAAAAGGCACTTGAGCCCTGGAAAAGAAATCAACTTTCAGGGGACTGATATATTTTCTTTCCTACTACTGGACTGTATTGGGAAACCACCATAACTAGTCTAAATTACTGCCTCACCTAAAGGCCTTTAAACTGACTAAGAAAATAATTGCCCACAGCTTGGCACTGAGTAGCCTGAAACTACAGCAGCTGTAGCAAGAAAAAAGGGGGGGAAAAGATGTAATGAAGATATTTATATTTATTCAAAAGTCTAGATGTATATCTAAAGAGAAGTCAAAGCCAAGCGCGCCTTTCAAGTTCCTTAGGGAGCTCTCGGCTGAAGGGAGAGGAGCAGGAAGGAGCTATGTTTTTCTAAGTCTCAAACACCTATGGGGTGCTTTCCAACTCCATGAAAGACAGAAAATTAATTTTGATGTATTTTATACCAAAAGATCTATAAATATTGAAAAGGAATCTCACACTTCTTCATTTTTTTCACTGAACACAATGGAAGCAAAACGTTCTTCATTTTTCTATAGGTGGTGAGGGAAGGAGGAAGCCTGTATATTTATTCTCTCTCTCAATAAAAATCTCCTTATAAAAAGGACCTTGAGAGATATCACTGAAACTCAGATTGAAGACCAGTTGGATTCTGGTAGCTGTTTTCTCTACTCAGGCTTGTGTTACATAAGCTGACTCACATATTTTCTATGTGGTCATAGGTTCCAATTGGTATAAATTTATAAAAGTCCAGCCTTTTGATTGTCAGTGTTGCACCATGCCTCCACAGAACATCTGTGATGTCTTAAAGAGCATTAAAATCACTTAGCAAGCTAAGCGGGATAGAAGGGGGGAAAGCAAGAGACATTTCCTATCGACTCTAATTAAAGAATTTTTGCAAATCATTGCCTGCACCTTGGGTTGTTCACTGTGCCGTCCGCACAGGCTTTTAATTTGCTTTCAAGTGCAGTTCAAGGTGTGGATATTGATCCCTAAACCCCTGATGGTTGATCCCTGGGCACCAAGCTACATCTCTTTGTGTACCATTGTGACAGCTGAGGTCAATCAGAGTGCTGGCTAACAATCCTCATGTCTAAACATCCTGCAAAGCTGTCCTTGATAAAGTGCCCCCAGCTCACAAGTCTCCTTTCCTGGATGGCCTGGATCAGAAAGAATTGCAAAGCAAGGCCATTCAGCCACCATCTCCGTCTACCTATCTACCCACCATCTCCGTCTACCTATCTACCCACCTCCTCTTGGGTCACTTTACCTTCTCAGGTTGGGGCACTAGTCCTTTCTGTTAAGAGCTCAATTTATTTGATTCCGAGCCTCATGAGCAGTTCTTGACGGAACTGCACAGTGACCCGGAATCCTCAGAACAGGCAGCGCTACTCAAAGCAACAACCAGCAGCGCCATCCTGGAATTTCAACCAGCAGCGCCATCGTGGAATTTGTTAAATACGCTGGTTCTTGGACCCCACCCCCACCTGCTGGATCAGGAACTCTGGGGATGGGGCCGGTCCTCTGCGGCTTAACAAGGTGTCCAGGTGACGCTGATAGACTCGCAAGTTTAGGAACCAATGATATACACGATCATTTCAGCAACTATAGAACTTTCACTCCACACCATTCAAATCTCCCTCCTCTTGTTACACACCTGAACTTTGCTCCAACTAACAGCCTCGCTATCGTTTAAGGTTTTGGATCTTCCAAAAGGTGCGCAAATGCTTACGGGCACTTTAAGCTGTCATCAGTTATTTATATCTTAGCATGAACAGCTTCATAATTTTCTGGTTTTTCTAGCGAAACAGACTCGCTGACCCTCAGGTGGGGAGGGAATCTCTTCAACTTTTGCGAGGAAAATAGTGCCACTTAGAGGGAGCGGGCCACCTCCTTCCAGTTATCATTTTACGCCAGGGAAGTTTTAGGACTTGTTCATCTGAGACAATTGGCAAAGGAGTGTCAATAGGCTAAAAGTCCTGGGCAAAGAGCCAAAGTATTGACGGATCCAACACGTTAAAGAAGGAAGAGTCTGGTTAGAGTTGAAAAAGTGAAGATCAGTCAGTGTATTCCCAAAATATGAACAGCAAGAAAGGGATCTTAAACTGGGAAACACAATGGGACAAACAGAATGGGGAAGTGCTGTGTGTCCAGAAATTTACTAAGGACCCTTCGAAGGCTTTACTCTTCCATGGGAAGAAAAAAGAAAGAGGTCGTGATCAAATTTCATCCAATGTCGCTATGGCTTGCCCCTGCTCCAGAGACCCAGGGGAATTTATGTTTTTCTCAGTGGATCTCAGATCTTGTTGTGAGGCTGAGCAACTGTCTTAGAAGGGGATGGCTTTCCTGGTGGGCTGAGCGTGGAAATCAGAGACAGGGAACCTGGCTTTCTTAATCCTAACTCCACCTCCGTTCAGCCAAGGCCTGGGGCTAGACGCTTAACTACTCTTTGGCCATTTCTTCCCGGTAAACCAGAAATAAAAACATTCACCTGCCCCTCAGGGGGACTCTGGGGGCCTGACTGGCAGATGACAGGGCTGCCCTTTATGTTTTCAATGAGCCACATAAAAGCTGCAAGGCTGGTTGGGGTACTCTTTTGTCTGGTTGCTTGCAGAGCAACCTTTAACGACGCTTTAGAAAATCAATTCCGTTTGTAAGCTCTATCAAGTAATCACATGGAACTCTTGAAGCCTTAACTTCTGAAACTGAAGTTGCACAACAGGAAATTGCCAAATGTGGATATTATAGGAATTTGAGCAGGCCGAAGGCAGCCTTGCATTGGATAACGATGGTATTGAGGAATGTGCAGCTGTTTGCATGGGAGTGAGTCGTCCGGTCCTTGGAGAGCACGAAGGCAGGCGTGGCCTCTGACTATTGTAATCTACAAGATTATCCCATTAATCATATTTGTCTCCGGGAGTACCTTGGTTCTGACTTGAAGTGTTGTTTTCCCTTGATGCATCACATGCGAGAATGCCTCTAATTGAAAACATTCCGGGGACAAATTTCAAAATGTTCTTAAATACAAGATGAGTTTTAGCTGCCAAGAAAAGACAAGTTAACTGCATGCATCAAAACCCGGTCCGAGGACAATTTTTGGTTTCTCTCTTTATTTTATTATTATTTTTTTAACCTGTAAAGTATGATCGTTTGTTACGATCTGGAACACTCCGGTCTTTTCCTTAGGTAGCTCTGTTACCTTAACCAAACAAAATGGGTAAGCCTTCCAGGACTGCTGGCCAGCGGGGAGCAAACTGTCTCTCGTTTCCACCCAGAATTCAGCAAGACCTGGGAGATGCAGATTAGTCTGGGGACAAAATTAAAAGCACATTTTGCAAATGAGATTCAGATGCGCAAGGATGGGATGCTCGATTTTTATTAATGACATAATATTGGAGACATTAGCCCAGTTGTAGCAATGTTCCAGTCCCAGGCAGCTTCCTCTGCAGCAGCTGGTGTGACTTTTCATGCTGTTTCTGGAGCTTTCCCTACTGAGAAGCTGTACACATTTTAGGGTATGTGTGTTTCATCTCAGTAGCTGTGTAAGAATACTGTAGTATACTGATCCCAGGAATAAAAAAAATATGCGGCATGTGTTTGCATGTGTCTCTGTAGTCAACGTCGGAACTATATTTGTTCTCCTCCCCGCCGCCTCCCACCAACCTTTGTCTCTCACACTCATGATACACACCATTCACACAATAGATTTTCATACAGATCAGAGCTAAAAGACCAAGTGCTGGGACTTCCCTGGCAGTCCAGTGGCTAAGACTCCGTCCTCCCAGTGCAGGGGGCATGGGTTAATCCCTGGTTAGGGAACTAATGGAAAAGAAAGACCAAATGCTGACAGCAGTGGAGAGCAAATCATAAACTGATTTGTTAGCTCACACTTAAACTTCAAGCAAAGGAGATAACTTTTTGTTTAACAAGCTCTGCATTGATTACAGACCAATAGTGACCTCTAATGTATAAAAACACATTAGCAGTGAGGAAGGATATTTGATTTCTTGAGTCATTTACAACCGGGCAGCCTAACCCAGCTGGTACTTGCAAACTTGAACTATATTAGGATAAAGCATAGAGAGGAATGTAAGTACACTGTTTTTGAAACGGAACTATAAAAACAAATGTAGAGCGTTACTTCATGACTTTGTTAACTGTCTTTCTTGTTGTCAACATCACCTAATAGTCAAGCCTCAGCCGAAATACCTGTATGTACAGTATTAATTCTACTACTACATGCGATACACTTTTAATCAAGTATTCATTCAATAAATTTTTACTGAATGTCAGTGGTATGTCAAGCATGAGGGGTACAGCTCTCACTGAGGATCAAACAAATACTACATTTCCTTTCAGTACCATTCCCTACATTTTCTCTATTTCTATCCCCCAATTCCTAAGGATTTGAAAAAAATATAATTGCTCTCTTTTTTAAAGCTTTAAAAAATATTTGTTTGACAGTGCTGAGTCTTACTTGTGGCATGTGAAATCTTAGCTGCAGCCTATAGGATCCAGTTCCCTGACCAGGGATCGAACATGGGCCTCTGCCTTGGGAGTGTGGAGTCTTAGCCACTGAACCACCAGTTCAGTTTAGCTCAGTTGCTCAGTCGTGTCAGACTCTTTGCGACCCCATGGACTGCAGCACAGCAGGCTTCCCTGTCTATCACTAACTCCTAGAGCTTGCTCAAACTCATGTCCATCGAGTTGGTGATGCCATCCAACCATCTCACCCTCTGTCATCCTCTTCTCCTTCCTTGAATCTTTCCCAGCATCAAGGTCTTTCCCAGCGAGTCAGTTCTTTTTATCAGGTGGCCGAAGTATTGGAGTTTCAGCTTCAACATCAATCCTTCCAATGAATATTCAGGAATGATTTCCTTTAGGATGGACTGGTTGGATCTCCTTGCAGTCCAAGGGACTCTCAAGAGTCTACTCCAGCACCGCTGTCTAGGTTGGCCTTACCTTTTCTTCTAAGGAGCAAGCATCTTTTAATTTCATGACTGCAGTCACCATCTGCAGTGATTTTGGAGCCCATAAAAATAGTCTCTCACTGTTTCCATTGTTTCCCCATCTATTTGCTATGAAGTGATGGGACCGGATGCCATGATCTTCGTTTTCTGAATGTTGAGCTTTAAGCCAACTTTCTCACTGTCCTCTTTCACTTTCATCAAGAGGCTCTTTAGTTCTTCTTCACTTTCTGCCATAAGGACGGTGTCATCTGGACCACTAAGCAAGTCCCTATAATTGCTCTCATAATTGAATATGTGTGTATATAACATGCCTCTTTTGCTTTAGATAGCAAGGCCTCCTAAAACTTCTTCCTTTGAAATAGATCGCTAGGGCACGTGCCCTCCAGCTCTGCTGAGTTGTGCATTCCGCGTGGACTACACCCAGAGCTGGTTCCAGGCCAGACTGCCGCCTACCTGCCATGTGATCTTTGCCACTTCAGGCTCTCAAAGCCTCTGGCTTTTCAGTCTGCAAGAAAGCAAGAGCCACATGTGCCTCGTAAACTGTAAAGTGCTGTAAGGAGTTATGAGTGAAAGTGAAGTGAAAGTCACTCAGTCGTGTCTGACTCTTTGTGACCCCAAGAACAGTAGCCCGCCAGGTTCCTGTGTCCATGGGATTTCCCAGGCAAGAAAGCTGGAGTGGGTTTCCTCCCTCCGGGGGATCTTCTCCACCCAGGGACTGTGTGCCCTGCTCACTCACGTCCGCTTCCTGGGGCTGCGGTGTGAAATAGGACGGTGGCACTGGCCCCACGGGAGCGGAGGGACTGACTGCGGGGAGTGGGGGGCACACAGGGCTGCCTGGGCGCCAGGGGCAGAGGTAAGCACAGGGCGGCGTCATGGGGACGGAGCCTTTCCAGCTGGCATCCAGTGAGGTCACACTGGCTTCTGCCAACTTGCTCTGCTTCTGTAAGGCCCATGGGGTGGGCAGAAGCCCTGGGCTCACTCTCTGGCCTCACCTGTGCGACTCAGCTCCTTTGCTTTCAGGAGAAGGGAGAGGGCAGTGGAACCGTGAAGGGACAGGTTGGGGTGTCCCCTGGGCCCCCCCGGTGGAATTCCCTTTCAGCGACACTATCCCCAGCTACCTCTTCTCTGCCCAAATATGCAAGGGGTCGGTGGTGTGCGAAAAGTCCCAAAGAGGTGGGCAAAAATGGGTGGACTGGCCAATTCTAGTCACTGTTCAGTCTCAGCTTAGCAGTCACCTTGTTCTGGAAGCCTTCCGTGAGTCCCTAGGTCTCCCCAGACCATGGGGGCGCTTAGGACATGTCACTGTAGCACCAGCTTACCCCGCTCACCTCTACCCCACACTAGATGTCGGCTCCAGGGGAGAAAGCGCCAGCGGGTCTTATGGAACCCAGGATCCTGCCCCTCACTCCTGTATGAGTGACCCCAGACAGAGAGAAGTCCACAGTGGACAGAAAGCAGGAGAAGCACACAGGGAAAGGCCTTCCTTCTCCTTCTAGGGGTCCCTTCCTTGGAAAAGGACTCTCTTCCAGGGGAACTGACATGCTTGGAGATGATTCCTTTTTCTGGCATGACTGTTGGTGCAGCCGCAGCAGCGGCGGCCTGGTGCAGGGTGTGCACGGCAGGAAGTGGAGGGTGGGAGCTTCCAAGCATTGAGGAGAGCGGCAGGTGGTCTGGGGGATGGGAGCTGAGAGTCCGCATGAGTTCCTCCCAGAGCACGAGGGTTAAGATATGCTCCTCGCCAGCCCATCCAGGGACCCCAAGAGGAGGCCCAGGCAAGCACACTGGGAGAAATGGTGTGAGAGGACCCTCTTTGCTGCAGGGAACTAGGTCTCGTGATCCAACCTGCAAACATATAGTTGTATGTAGCGTGCATGTGCACTAAATCGCTTCAGCCGTGTCTGACTCCTTGGGACCCTGTAGACTAACCCGCTAGGCTCCTCTGTCCATGGAATTCTCCAGGCAAGAATACTGGAGTGGGTTGCCACTTTCTTCCAAAGGGGATCTTTCCAACCCAGGGATCGAACCCAAGCCTCCTGCGTCTCCTTGCACTGGCAGGCGGATTCTTTACCACTGGACTCTTTTATTGATGTATAGTTGATTCATAGTGTTGTGTTAGATTCAGATGTACAGCAAAGGGATTCAGTTATATACATATTCATTATTTTCCCTTATAGCTTGCTGCAAGAGATTGAGTATAGTTCCCTGTGCTATACAATAGGTCCTTGTTTATGCTATATACACTAGTGCGTATCTGTTATCTCCTAATTTATCCCTTCCCTCTTTCTCTTTTGGTAACCTCAAGTTTATTTTCTATGTCTCTGAGTCTCTTTCTGTTTTGTAAATAAATTCATTAGTATCATTTTTTAGATTCCACGTATAAGCCATAGCACATGATATTTATCTTTCTCTGTTCACTTGGATGATATGTCTTATTATTATTATTATTATTTTTTGGCCACACTTCATGGCATGCAGGATCTTAATTCCCCAACCAGGGATCAAACCTGGGCCCCCTTCAATGGAAGCGTGGTGTCTTAACCACTGGATCACCGGGGAAGTCTCTCAGATGCACTTCTGATTCACAAACATTATTAACCGTCAATATGTTTTCAAGTACCTGCCATAATGGGGAGCTGATTTATAGGCTGCCTTTAAGAGGTGGCATTAAATCAACACACGTCCAGAGAACTCCACTGATGGGGAGGTTGTGAATGGAACTGATGACTCAGTGACCATTTTGAAGAACAGGGTCTGGGCTGACAGTGTTGAGTGTAGCTTAGGTACCTAAACTCTTCGACCACCTGCAATCTGTATATATTTAGAACTTTCAACTTCTCCCCCCCTTAAATATTTTCTCACAACTGCTAACGAGAAGTGACCCTGAACAATGTGGTTTTTAATTTCTTTCTTTTCCTCTCTGCCATGCTGAGAAGGAGTCTGCTGGTCAAAGCAGGTGGGGAAGGGACAGAGGCAAAGAGACACCCTCAGACTGGAGTCTCAGCCTTGGCGTGACCCCTGAATCTAGTTCCTTCTGTCTCCTGGCTGCCCCATCACGCGGCCTCCTTTGCAGCTTTCTGTATTCTAGTCACTGCCCCAGGCAAGTACAGACCTCCCGTGCCTTTCAAGTGGATCCAGAAGCTATTTTTGAACATTTTCTATGTTTAGCCAGTTCACCAAAGCACAAAGTATGAAATACAAGATGTGAGATTTGCTTACACTTAAGCACTGAGGGGTTGTATATCACATATATTTAATATCATCTCTATTTAATAAATGAGGGAAAACCCATATACTCACATGGAGTATATGAGTACTTGTCTCAGTGGACCCTCACTTCTGCTTGCACACACACACACTGTGCTTTGTGTGAGTCATCTTAGCAAGCATGCCAGCCACCTCACCAGCATCCTATTCCAGAACTCAATTACCCCTCCACACATTTCATGCCAGTGAGCTGTGGCCAGGGAAGCCTTCCACCATGCCCTGCCACGGACCACGGTTCCTGCGATGGGGCTACTGGAGGTGCGGACGAGGAAAGGAGCAGGTGGCTGTCAACAAACAACCCCGGATCTTCCAATTTATCCCAAGTTCACGGATGGGTAACTTGAACTCCAGGGACTGCCCAAGGTCACGGAGCCAACTGTTAGAGGCTGAAAGGTCCCCGTACTTCTGACTTCGAATTCCTGGCCGGCTCCTTCCTTGTCTGAAAATAAAACACGTTCGTACCATATCTTGATGCCTTTCCTTTCTGTCTTGACGGATGCTGCCTATCATCTGCCTGTCGCAGTGGGACAGAAACTGAATATACCTGCACTGCTCAGTCACTCCTAATGCACCTTAGCATCTTATATTGCCTTGAATTTATGCTTTTTCATACTGTGACTGTTGTCCTTCTATGTACAAGTCTCTGCTTCAACTAGCTGGCGGTGTTACTTACGGGTTGTGGGCAATCAGGGCTTTGATTATCTTCTCCTGGAATCATATTTTGTGATGTTATTCTTATTTGTTATTAGACTTCCATGGCTCAGTTGGAAAAGAATCTGCCTGCCAAGGCAGGAGATGTAAGAGACCTGGGTTTGATCTCCGGGTTGGGAAGATCCTGTGGAGAAGGAAATAGCAACCCACTCCAGTATTCTTGCCTGGGAAATCCCTTGAACAGAGGAGCCTGTCAGGCTACAGCCAATGGGGCTGCAACAGCGTCAGACATGACTTAGCAGTTAGACAACGACACACACAACAAGTGCTCATGAGATCACACTCTTTATATTGGAGAATCCAGTGGTTGTGAGAATGGGATTTGGAGGCATGTAAGATCTATATTAGAATTTTGCTTTTTCCAGACTACTTGAGACACTTCGTGCAAATTAACTAATCATTCTGTAAGTTTAGGATAATAACCTTTTGATGGTTATTCAAATATAACATAAGATAATGTATAAGAAGTTCATACAGTATCTGACACATTTTTTTATTCTCCTTTTTTAATTTTTAAAATTTATTTTTCCTGATACATGTCAATAAGCTTTATTATGAATGTTAATAAGCTGACAGTTGGATGGCATAACTGACTTGATGGACAGGAGTTTGAACAAGCTCAGGAAGTTGGTGATGGATGGACAGGGAAGCCTGGCCTGCGGTCCATGGGGCTGCAAAGAGTTGGACATGACTGAACGACTGAACTGAAGGCGTTGCTGAGCTGCGGTAGGTACTGTGCTAAGCTCCTGAGGACAAGAAGAAAAACATGGTCCTTCCACTAAGTCACATGAGGCGACATACATGTAGACTATCAGTTATAAGCAGTGGGACCCCTGCTATGCTAGCGGGGCACGGGGGGATTCACAGAGCAGAGTCCTGTTTAATTTTCTCACGTCAAATCACGCCTGGTCTCTGCTTCCTCTGTTTTAAATATGCTGGACAGCTGTACCTGCCATATAACTCAGGGAGCTCAGCTCCGTGCCCCGTGGTGACACAGAGGGGTGGGATGCGGGGACCAAGGCTCAAGAGGGAGGGGACGTATGGATACCTACAGCTGATTCATGTGGGTGCGGCAGAAACTAACACAGTACTGTAAAGCAATTATTCTCTAAATCAAACAACAAACTGAGATCAAAAGCATGGGGAAAGGAGATGTTTAGTGTCTCAAGTTTTCCATTAAAAATCCACCTCTGGGGGAAAAAAGAAAAAAATTCACAGGAGATTGTGAAGCATGATTTTAATTATTTGTGAGTCTAGGCTACGAATCTAACCCTTCCCTCCTCTCAGATGCTAGTCACCTGTAACTAGGTTTACTTGGAGGAGCTGAGAAACGTCTGCTGGGTTGGTTCATTAATCTATTATATAACATTCATTGAGCCCATGGGGACTGAGCTGAAGAGAGGGCATAACGCGACTCAACCCCAGTGCCCAGGTCTTGTCCTCAAGGGGCTTCTCTGTAAATGGGGGAGGCAGACAGGCAAGCCACGCTCAGTGGATCACCAGAGGTTTGAAGCCAGGGCGGAGGAGGTGATTGATTCTGCTGGGGCAGAGAGCAGCCACAGAGGGTCGGGGAGGCAGCACCTTGCGGGGTGAGTGAGTAATCACTGCCAATTAGAGTCAGAAAATCTTTTTCTTCTTCAGAGAGAAGCGTTGCAGGTAACAGCCTACAGGCAGAGGCATGAAGTGATTAAGGCAGACAAATACATTATCACATTTCATTTTGAGGGACTTAAAAGATGGAGCTGTTCTCAGGGGCAGGGTTTCATCCCAGATGACATCAGACGCCTTCCAGAGGTCTCCAGTGCAGTGGGCAAGACTCATCCTTCCAAACAGAAAGGAAATTAATGAGGGGAGAAGGGGTATGAGACATGCTTTGGGAACATTCTCTTCATGCTTACTTAAAACTGAAAGTATAAACGTATTCAATTATATAAGTAACTGAACAACATGCATAAATTTATTATAATAGAAAAAAAAAAAACAAACCCTGTAATCTTACCTTCCTAGAAAGAGCTACTGTTGGTATTCCAACAATCAATCTTCCAGATTTTATAAGGTACAAAAAGAAATGAATAGGAAATAAAATCATATCTATTACTTAGTACACTCTTTTCACTCAACACTGTAGTGTGACTATTTTACTCTATCATAAGTAGTTTATTTTAAAAATATTTTAATGTATATGTTTACAAAGCAAAATAACAGGCTTCCCAGGTGGCTCAGTGGTGAAGAACTGCCTGCCAACGCAGGAGACACAGGAGACTCAGGAGACTGGGATTCGATCCCTGGTTCGGGAAGATTCCCTGGAGGAAGAAATGGCAATCCACTCCAGTATTCTGGCCTGGAAAGTTCCATGGACAGAGGAGCCTGGTGGTCTATAGTCCTTTCGGTTGCAAAGAGTAGGTCACGACTAAGCAACTGAGTGCTCATGCATGCCACAAGGCAAAATGATTGTTATAACCTCAAGGATGAAGAAGGAACAGTAAAAGACAAATGCTACAAACCAGTAAGTATAACTTACAGATAACACTTGGAGCGTTTACTACAATAGACAAATCTATTTTAAAAACAAAACAAAACCCCCAAATAGAGGAAACAACTGAAAGATAAGGACAGACCCTTATTCTATAATTGGGAGAAGGCAATGGCACCCCACTCCAGTACTCTTGCCTGGAAAATCCCATGGACAGAGGAGCCTGGTGGGCTGCAGTCCATGAGGTCACTAAGAGTCAGACACGACTGAAAGACTTCACTTTCACTTAATTACTACTCTATAAAAGTAATGAGAATTTTCATACAAGATAGTCACTTCCTGGGCATGAACTGATATGGAAGATGCATGTCTCTGTGTGAGAGACAATCAAGATGGACCTTCTTGTAGGATTTATTGGACCTTTTCTTGGTATCAAGGACTATGATCCACACTTTACGTCTGTTTGCCATGACCCTATTAGATACTGTCAGTCATTGTTTGTACTATATATATTGATATGTATATTCAAGTCTCTTGAAATAGAGACTTGAAAAGGTTATATAGCTTGACCAAGGTCACATAGTGCAAGGCAGAGTTGGAGGCTGAATTTGTACAGCTTGACTCCAGAATCCATAATGGGCCCTGTGCTGCACCCTTCTGGACCTGAAGGAAAGAGGGGGACAGGCACTGGTGATGGTGGAGTGGGGGTGGGAGGGGTGGGCAGGGCACAGAGCCCAGTGTGTGCCCAGTCACTTCGGTTGTGCCCGAGTCTTTGGGCGCAACTACGGGCTGTAGCTCGCCAGGCTCCTTTGTCCATGGGGATTCTCCAAGCAAGAATACTGGGTTGGGTGGCCATGCCCTCCTCCAGGGATCTTCCCAACTCAAGGACTGAACTCTCATGTCTCCTGCATTGGCAGGTGAGATCTTTATCACTAGCACTACCTGGGAACAGATGTAAATAAAAAACTGGCAGAAATAGGGCCATGAGGTCATGAAGAGTCAGGCAGGACTGAGCAACTAAGCACCGCACAGCCCAGCAAAGAAGGGAATCAGTTTTGCTGCGTTATTATATAATATTCTCTGCATTTGTTTATAACTTGCTTACTTTTCAAATGGGTTTGAAGGAATTTAGATCTGATATCTTCATCTCTTAGCATTTTTCTTATGGCCAAAGTTTTAATGTCACTAGGGGCTTTCCAGGTGGCGTTAGTGGTAAAGAACCTGCCTGCCAACATAGGAGACGTAAAAAGACGCAGGTTTGATTCTTGGGCCAGGAAAATCCCCTGAAGGAGGGCATGGCAACCCCCTCCAGTATTCTTGCCTAGAGAACCCCATGGACAGAGGGGCCTGGCAGGCTATGGTCCATAGGGTTGTAAAGAGTTGGACACAACTGAAGTGAATTGGCACAGATGTCACTAATGTTTATAACCTGGCTCACTGACAAGTTGCCTCCCAGTACATTTGACTTTTAAAAAAATTATGTGACAATATTTAAGGCTAATTATTTGAGGATCTGTTTCATTACTCGTCCGTAGGAACACTAAAGAATAATTATCTGTGTAGTTGGCTAAGTCACGTTGGACTCTTTGTGACAATGACCCCATGGGCTGTAGCCTGCCAGGCTCCCCTGTCCAGGCGATTCTCCAGGCAAGAATACTGGAGCGGGTTGCCATTTCCTCCTCCAGGGGGTCATCCTGACCCAGGGATCGAACCCGTGTCTCCTGCACTGGCAGGCAGGTTCTTCATCAGTGAGCCGCTAGTGAAGCCCCTAAATCTGTGAGTTGTTTCAATAGCTCATAACTATATTTAAATATCACACATCTTTCCTTTATGCTAAAACTTCTGAGATAGGAATCTTAATTGAGAAAATGAGTTGTAATGAGAAAAGAAACAGAGTAAACAGAGTAAATAAAACAAAAAATAGAAAATATATCATCTGCTTGAATATCAGTTGGATTTAGCATGAAAATATATGAACCAAAAATATGGCTCTGTCTTGAACATAGTTGTATTATTCTCATAAGCAGATATACCATGAGCCTATATTTGAACTTTGTTTTTATATTCTTGCATCTAAAGACTGCCCTTGCCATCTTCAGCTGTTAAATTAATAACAAATTTAAAAACAGTGGAAGAGCACTGGGAATGCTTCGTAAGGTTGTGTTCTTTGCCCTTAGGCCATTCTTCTGAGTTAGAGTAGAGGAAGTGAAATCCTGATTTTAAAGCTGAGCACAGGGGCTTGCCTGGCGGCTTGGTAATGAGGAGTCAGCCTGCCAATGCAGGAGACACAGGTTTGATCCCTGGTCCAGGAAGACCCCATATGCTTTGGAACATCCAAGTCCGTGTGCCACAACTATTGAGCCCGTGTTCCAGTGCCCGGGAGCCGCAGCTCCTGAAGCCCGTGGGCCCCAGAGCCCATGCCCTGTTACAGGAGAAGCCGCTGCGATGACACGCCTTCGCAGGACGACGAGGAGGCGCCTCCGTTCACCGCAGCTAGAGAAAACCCGACGCAGGAACGAAGACTCCGCACAACCAAGGCAAAGCCGAGTGAAGCGGAGAGGCTTCCCAGGCAGACTTGCAGAGCCTCCCCTGAACCAGGTCCAGTGACCCCCGAGCCAGTGCTCTTTCTGAAAATGCATTCTCCTCCATTTGCTCCTTCTACTCCACTTAGAGGGCTCCCAGACAGGGAGAAGGAGTTGAACAGCCAGAGCACACCACTCAAGCCAGAATTTCTGGAAACACTGCGAATGTTTTACAGGAGCAGGATCATGGAGAACCATCCACCGTGAGGTCAGGAGGCCAGCTCTCGCCTCCGTGTGGTCACTAAGTGGCTGAGTGACTCCAGGCGGTTAATTATTTCTTGACTGTAGGAATAACTAGCTTTCAGGTAGTAATAAACGAACTCTGTGAGTATGAGAGAAGAATAAGTGCTTTTTTTTAAAGGGAGAATTTCTTGTCTTGGTGGTGAATTTCCCCCATTGGTACAAAAGCTTTTGGGCTTGCTGGTTGCTTTTCTGGAGGTCTGTGTGCATGTTCTTCTTTGGGCTCATCAACCACTCAGTTCAGCCAGGTCACCTGTCTGGGTATCAGCTTCTCGGTCTGGAAACTGAGCTGAGTGAGATTATCCAGGCATGTGGCCATAACTCCTTCATCTTCTCTTTCTGTCTTTGTTTATCTGATACCATCTTTTCCTGAGGGTATAGGAACAAAAACCAATGCTGGTCAATTCGGCTGTTCCTAGGAGTTATGAATTTTTTGTTTGTTTTCGTTTGTGTGAGAGGAGGTTGCAGGGGACAGATAAGGTGAGGTGGATGGGGACTCTTATTTGTTCAGCCTCCTTCTGTTCCTAATTACCAGGGATTGCAGCAAGGTTGGCTGGATATTCCAAACGATTTATGACATTTTTAAAGAAAGCAAGGAGAAAACAAATTTGGGAAAATCTTTCTCACTTCTTGAGGATTCGTTTTGCTGGATGTGTGGTCGTTTTGTTTTTAGTTCAGAGTTTTAGGGGAAAAGCAAACCCCCAATCACAATTATATTACATCATATCACACCACAGGGCACACCTGTAAATTTTGCAGCTCCCTTCTACCCAAAGAGGATCACTGTCAGACTTCCAACAACGAGGAGTCTGATGAAAGTCATGGAGTGCATGATTAAAAACTAGCATCTGAGATGAATAATAGGGAACGAAGGCATTTTGTCATAATTTAATTTTTATTCATTTCTAGAGAAAAAAAGTTGTTCAACATAACATAAGCTGGGCCCACTCAAATGGGGGCATGCATATGTTACCCGTTCTGCCAGGCTCACAACCAATTGGAGTGTTAGCTATTTATAAATGCAAGGTTGACTGAAACCATCCCGCCACCACGCAGAGCTCCCTCCTTAATAGAAGAAGATCCACTGGTAGGTGTGGGGAGCAAATGTTTAACAAGCGTTTTCCGGCCCTGAAATATGGAGGAGGAGAGGAAACGTATGGCAGTAGCAACTGAGGCCACTGACTGCGGGACGAGAAGACTCGGGGGAGAAGGCCAGGGGAGGGAATCAGTGTGTCCACATGGGGGCCTTCACCGAATGGGAAACCGGGGTGGAGGGCGGGGAAGGCAGGAAACACACGTGAGGAGGAGAGAGAGGGAAAAGCAGGTGGCTGTTTTTGATGCTAGGTGGACTTGCTTCCAGTGGGACCTAGAGGTGCTTGTTTGGGAAGGGACGATCGCGCCACCCGGCAGGCAAGCTGTTTTCAGCGTGTTGCTCTATTGCTGGGAAGAGGGAAGACAAAGAGATAAACTCCTTTTCTTTGGCACAAAAGTGTTTAAATTGGGGAACTTGCAGTTACTGAGGGGTGGGAGATGGAAAGAATGTATATCAGTTGGGTCGCACTGAGTTGCAACTCCAAGAAAAAAAAATCAACCTTAAGGACAGTGTGGGTTCCTTTCTAGAAACGTCAGGGACAGTCTGGCTACAGGGCTAAGGGTACCCAGGGCCTCAGTAATACATGTGGATCATTCCATCTCTCCATTCTGTTCTCCTCCAGGTTCATTCTAGAACTGCACACGATTCAATAGTCACCTCCACCTGCAGGCCAGGGTCAACCTAGATTTCTGCCTGTGGGTAAATAGCTTACTTTCCTCTAAGAGCTGAACAGCGAGAAATTTTGGCCTAACCTTTCCTTGATCTAGGTCCCAAGACTGCCCTAGAGTTGGGGGTGGAGTCAGACCCAGTCACGTGTTAGGACCGAGAGCAGGCCTGCGAGTGGACGCTGGGTGCCAGAGGACAGAGCCTCCAGTGTGCGGGGTAAAGGTAGGAGGTGCTTTGTTCACCTGCTCTCATAGGAACCGCCTATAGTTCCTGCGAGAAAGTCGTCATTGCTGCTGTTTCGTGAGTAGACTGCAGCTCAGGTTCAGTCAGCACTTGACATAGCAGTGAGGGGGAGCTGGGCTTTGAACCTGTCCCCGCGGCTCTCCTAGCATTCTTCATGTAAGTTTCAAAACCAGTTCCTACTGGTCATCTAGCTAACGTCTCTCAGCTATTCGACATTTCCAGCAACCCACCTCTTCCCCTTCCCCAGCTTTGTTTGAAACAACTGTAGGGAGGCGGGTCCAGGGCGACCCTGAGGCATCTGTAGGAGGGGCAGAATACCACCTTTGCTGGCATCAGCGCCCCTTACGTTTACCTCTATAAGAACAAGAAGGCCCGAGCGTCCGTCTGGGACCTACAGACTACCAGCGTCGCGGGGTAAAGCGGAGCAGCCCGATTCTTTCCCTCCCCGCTTACAGTAGATCATCGTCACCTCACACCTGCTTCTGCCTGGCACCCTGAGTCACAGAGAGTCTGACAGGACTGAAAGCGACTGAGCACACAGGCGTACAGACTTAAGGAATTACTACTACCTCATGTTGCTAACCTGAGAGACGAGCCTTTTTTGCATGACCCCTTGTGCTTAATTTTAAGTCAATTTCCTTTGAAAAAGATTTTCCTTACTTTGTAGAAAGACCAACCGGATGGGCAGACTGCTGAAACCTGGTGAGACAAAGCTGTGTCTGTGAGAGGTGAGGCTGAAAGACAGGAGGAGAGTTGGGCGAGAAGGAAGGCAGGTAAAGGCAAGGGATTTTGACAGCAGTATTTTTCTTAGGACTCGAATATTTGGGGGCCAGTGTCTTATTATGATACAAATTCAAAACACAATACAAAGCTAAAGTACACAAAAACATTCATCCTGCAAAGCATATCTTTCAATTCAGTTTAGTCGCTCAGTCGTGTCTGACTCTTTACGACCCCATGAATCGCAGCACACCAGGCCTCCCTGTCCATCACCATCTCCCAGAGTTCACTCAGACTCACGTCCATTGAGTCCATGATGCCATCCAGCCATCTCATCCTCTGTCATCCCCTTTTCCTGCCTCTAACCCCTCCCGGTATCAGAGTCTTTTCCAATGAGTCAACTCTTCGCATGAGGTGGCCAAAGTACTGGAGTTTCATCTTTAGCATCATTCCTTCCAAAGAAATCCCAGGGTTGATCTCCTTCAGAATGGACTGGTTGGATCTCCTTGCAGTCCAAGGGACTCTCAAGAGTCTTCTTCAACACCACAGTTCAAAAGCATCAGTTCTTCAGTGCTCAGCCTTCTTCACAGTCCAACTCTCACATCCATACATGACCACTGGAAAAACCATAGCCTTGACTAGACGGACCTTAGTCGGCAAAGTAATGTCTCTGCTTTTGAATATGCTATCTAGGTTGGTCTCTCAGTGTGCACTAAATTATCAGTTTCTTGTGTATCTTGGTAAAGATGTCCTTACACAAAGATGTAAGTATATCTTCATTTTCCTCCTGAAAGTATGTGTTTATGCATTCTGTAAACACATCCTTGCACATTGCTCCTTTTTTCTTTTAACAGTGTAATTGGGATCATTCCATTATAGAGAGCTAACTTGTCTTTTT
This sequence comes from Nanger dama, assembly GCA_917880005.1. Taxonomy (NCBI): domain Eukaryota; kingdom Metazoa; phylum Chordata; class Mammalia; order Artiodactyla; family Bovidae; genus Nanger; species Nanger dama. Next base: position 6,246,102 of record CAKJTW010000029.1, read on the forward strand.
CTTCCTTTTAATGTTCTATGGATTTACCAGTTTATTTAAATTATTATGGAATGGTTTCAAAGATGTTATTTAAAGACATTCTTTGAATATATTATTTAGAGTTCTCATGGATAGCTTCTTAAGTGGCTTCTAATCTCTTTGCTGTATTAAACAAAGTTGCAGTGAATATCTTCTTAAGTACCTAATTTTACACGACAGCGGATGAGATGGCTGGATGGCATCACCGACTCAATGGACATGAGTTTGAGTGAACTCTGGGAGTTGGTGATAGACAGGGAGGCCTGGTGTGCTGCAGTTCATGGGGTTGTGGAGAGTCGGACACGACTGAGCAACTGAATGGAACTGAACTGAGTGTATTTTTAGTTTCAACTTCTATAAGTGGAATTATTAAGTCAAAGGGTATGTGAATAGAAACTTTTGTAGGTATTATATATATCTATAAATAGATATTTGCCAAATTTTCATCATGGAAGTTGGGTCAGTTTACACTCCTACTCTTTAAAAAAAAATCTTTAAAACTATTTTTTAAACTGTGGTAAAATAAAATAACCACTTCTAAGTGTACACATCAGTAGTGTTAAGTATATTCACATTGTTGTACAACCAATCTCCAGAACTTCTTTATCTTGCAAAACAGAAACTCTGTGCCCATTAGGAGTTTGAGCCCTACATATACACACTATATATAAAATAGGTAATCAACAGGGATCTGTTCTATAGCAAAGGGAAATTCACTCAATATTCTGTAATAACATAGAGGGAAAGAATCTGAAAAAGAATAGATACATGTATAAAGAAAGAAAAATAGCGCTAAGTTGTGCCCGACTCTTGTGACACTTTGGACTGTAGCCCACCAGGCTCCTCAGTCCTTGGGATTTTCCAAGCGAGAATACTGGAGTGAGTTGCCATTTCCTTCTCTAGGGGATCTTCCTGACCCAGGAATTGAACCCAGGTCTGCACGATTGCAGGCAGATTCTTTACCAACTGATCTAGCAGGGAGCATGTATATGTATAACTAAATCATGTTGCTGAATGCCCCAAACTAACACAACACTGTAAATCAATCACCCTCCAAAACATTTTTTAATAAAAAATTTTGGGGGCTCTGCTGGGCAGCACTTGAGATCTTAGTTCCCTGACCAGGGATTGAACCCGTGCCCCCTGCAGTGGAGGCTCAGAGTATTAACCACTGGAATGCCAGGGAAGTCCCTGAAATAATTTTTTTTTTTTTAAAGGGGAAAAAAAACCCTCTGAAACTCTGTGCCCAGTTAGCAAAAACTCTTCATTCCCCCAACCTCAACCCCTTAACAGCTACTGTTCAGCTTTCCATTTCTACGAATTTGACTATTCTGGATATCTCATAGATGGGAAAATATACAGTATTTGCCTTTTTTGTGACTCACTTCACTTAGGGTAATGATGTCAACCTTCACCCATGTTGTAACATGTATCAGAATTTACCTCCTTTTCAAGGGCTGAATAATATTCTGTTTTGTGTACAGAACACACTTTGTCTACTCAGTTATCTGTCCGTGCACAGAGTGGCTTGCCTCTCTTGTCTATTGTGGATAATGATGCTATTAATGGATGTGAAGGCTCTCTTTGAGATCCTGCTTTATGTTCTTTTGGATATATACCCAGAAGTGGAATTGCTAGAGCATATGGTAATCCTATTCTTAATTTTTTGAAGCACTACCATACTATTTTCTATTGTAGTCACACCATTTTGCCTTCCTAACAACAGTGTACTCCTACTGTTATGAGTGAGCATGCCTGCTCTCTGACACTTTTGCCAAGTGTATGATTAAACACTTAACTTCACTTGCCATTAATCTCTCTCTCCCCTTCTTTTGTTTTCTCTCTGTATTTCTCTTTTTACAAATGTGTTTGAGTACCTTTTCATCTGTTAAAAGTCTTATATATTTATTTTACCACCAACTGTGACAATATCCTTTGCCCAGCTTCCTCTTGAACTGTTAGCCTTTATATTTGGAAAGACTTTTTCTATTAAATAAGCTGGAATCAAGATTGCCTGGAGAAATATCAATAACCTCAGATATGCAGATAACACCACCCTTATGGCAGAAAGTGAAGAGGAACTAAAAGCCTCTTGATGAAAGTGAAAGAGAAGAGCGAAAAAGTTGGCTTAAAACTCAACATTCAGAAAACGAAGATCATGGCATCCGGTCCCATCACTTCATGGGAAATAGATGGGGAAACAGTGGAAACAGTGTCAGACTTTATTTTGAGGGGCTCCCAAATCACTGCAGATGGTGACTGCAGCCATGAAATTACAAGACGCTTACTCCTTGGAAGAAAAGTTATGACCAACCTAGATAGCATATTCAAAAGCAGAGATATTACTTTGCCAACTAAGGTCTGTCTAGTCAAGGCTATGGTTTTCCAGTGGTCATGTATGGATGTGAGAGTTCGACTGTGATGAAGGCTGAGCACCGAAGAATTGATGCTTTTGAACTGTGGTGTTGGAGAAGACTCTTGAGAGTCCCTTGGACTGCAAGGAGATCCAACCAGCCATTCTGAAGTAGATCAACCCTGGGATTTCTTTGGAAGGACTGATGTTGAAGCTGAAACTCCAGTACTTTGGCCATCTCATGTGAAGAGTTGACTCATTGGAAAAGACTGATGCTGTGAGGGATTGGGGGCAGGAGGAGAAGGGGATGACAGAGGATGAGATGGCTGGATGGCATCATGGACTCAATAGACGTGAGTCTGAGTGAACTCTGGGAGATGGTGATGGACAGGGAGGGCTGGCGTGCTGTGATTTATGTGGGTCGCAAAGAGTCGGACACGACTGAGCAACTGAACTGAACTGAAGATATTTTTTGTTATTTGTTTTCCAGTTTGTTACTGTCTTTGATTTTGATTTCTCTTCAGTTCAGTTCAGTTCAGTCGCTCAGTCGTGTCTGACTCTTTGCGATCCCATGAATCGCAGCACGCCAGGCCTCCCTGTCCATCACCATTACCCGGAGTTCACTCAGACTCATGTCCATCAAGTCCGTGATGCTATCCAGCCATCTCATCCTCTATCATCCTCTTCTCCTGCCAAAAATCCTTCCTGGCATCAGAGTCTTTTCCAGTGAGTCAGCTCTTCGCATGAGGTGGCCAAAGTACTGGAGTTTCAGTTTTAGCATCATTCCTTCCAAAGAAATCCCAGGGCTGATCTCCTTCAGAATGGACTGGTTGGATCTCCTTGCAGCCCAAGGGACTCTCAAGAGTCTTCTTCAACACCACAGTTCAAAAGCATCAGTTCTTTGGCGCTCAGCCTTCTTCACAGTCCAACTCTCACATCCATACATGACCACAGGAAAAACCATAGCCTTGACTAGACGGACCTTAGTTGGCAAAGTAATGTCTCTGCTTCTGAATATACTATCTAGGTTGGTCATAACTTTTCTTCCAAGGAGTAAGGGTCTTGTAATTTCATGGCTGCAGTCACCATCTGCAGTGATTTTGGAGCCCCCAAAAATAAAGTCTGACGCTGTTTCCACTGTTTCCCCATCTATTTCCCATTAAGTAATGGGACTGGATGCCATGATCTTCGTTTTCTGAATAATGAGCTTTAAACCAACTTTTTCGCTTTCCTCTTTCACTTTCATCAAGAGGATTTGTAGTTCCTCTTCACTTTCTGCCATAAGGGTGGTGTCATCTGCATATCTGAGGTGATTGATATTTCTCCCGGCAATCTTGATTCCAGCTTGTGTTTCTTCCAGTCCAGTGTTTCTCATGATGTACTCTGCATAGAAGTTAAATAAGCAGGGTGACAATATACAGCCTTGACACACTCCTTTTCCTATTTGGAACCAGTCTGTTGTTCCATGTCCAGTTCTAACTGTTGTTTCCTGACCTGCATACAGATTTCTCAAGAGGCAGCTTAGATGGTCTGGTATTCCCATCTCTTTCAGAATTTTCCACAGTTTATTGTGATCCACACAGTCAAAGGCTTTGGCATAGTCAATAAAGCAGAAATAGATGTTTTTCTGGAACTCTCTTGCTTTTTCCAGGATCCAGCGGATGTTGGCAATTTGATCTCTGGTTCCTCTGACTTTTCTAAAACCAGCTTGAACATCAGGGAGTTCATGGTTCACGTATTGCTGAAACCTGGCTTGGAGAATTTTGAGCATTACTTTACTTGCATGTGAGATGAGTGCAATTGTGCAGTAGTTTGAGCATTCTTTGGCATTGCCTTTCTTTGGGACTGCAATGCAAACTGACCTTTTCCAGTCCTGTGACCACTGCTGAATTTTCCAAATTTGCTGGCATATTGAGTGCAGCACTTTCACAGCATCATCTTTCAGGATTTTAAACAGCTCCACTGGAATTCCATCACCTCCACTAACTTTGTTCATAGTGATGCTTCTTAGGCCCACTTGACTTCACATTCCAGGATGTCTGGCTCTAGATTAGTGATCGCATCATCATGATTATCTGGGTCGTGAAGATCTTTTTGTACAGTTCTTCTGTGTATTCTTGCCACCTCTTCTTAATATCTTCTGCTTCTGTTATGTCCAGACCATTTCTGTCCTTTGTCGAGCCAATCTTTGCATGAAATGTTCCCTTGGTATCTCTAATTTTCTTGAAGAGATCTCTAGTCATTCCCATTCTGTTGTTTTCATCTATTTCTTTGCATTGATCCCTGAAGAAGGCTTTCTTATCTCTTCTTGCTATTTTTTTGGAACTCTGCGTTCAGATGCTTATTTCTTTCCTTTTCTCCTTTGCTTTTCGCCTCTCTTCTTTTCACAGCTATTTGTAAGGCCTCCGCAGACAGCCATTTTGCTTTTTTGCATTTCTTTTCCATGGAGATGGTCTTGATCCCTGTTACCTGTACAATATCACGAACCTCATTCCATAGTTCATCAGGCACTCTTATCTATCAGATCTAAGCCCTTAAATCTATTTCTCACTTCCACTGTATGCTTTAATTCATAGCAAACCTGAAAACTTGTTCTACTAAGAAGGAAGAAGAGCAGAGATTTTGATCCATGGAGGTTGTAGTGACAGCAGGGATCAAAGCGAGGGATCTGCAGAGAATGATGAGAGTTTTGCAGATAACTGTTGGGCCATTTGCATGGCATCTTGTTAGGTAAGCACCTGGGGATGTCATGCTTTCCCCCACCATTCTGTAGTGTGTGTGTGTGTGCTGAGCCACTCAGTTATGGCTGGCTCTTGTGTTCCCATGGACTGTAGCACACCAGGCTCCTCTTGTCTGTGGAAATTTTCAGGCAAGAATACTGGAGTGGTTTGCCAGTTCCTTCTCTAAGGGATCTTCCTGACCCAGGGATCGAAATCACCTATCTTGCGTCTCCTGATTTGGCAGGCAGATTCTCTACCACTAGCATCACCTGGGAAATCACAAATTATTTTGTTAATTGTGTGATTGGTACTTTGATACCTGTCTATCTTGATAGACTCCTGCTTTCAGAAGGGCAGGGAGCCTGCCTGTGTCACTTGCTAACGTGATCTTCAGCAGAATATCTGTCTCGAGAAGGATACAGTCAATGACTAAATTTCTGAGGTCTCCAAACATATCCCCCTCACCCCCACCACTCCCACTCCCCCACTCCCCAGCAATCTGTGCATCATTTAAGGAAGAAAGCTGCATCTTGGTTTTCCTTCTTCTAAGCATTGCAAAGGTAAGTATTCATTCTATGCTTTTGGAAAAAATGAATTCAGAGTGTGAATATGACAACAGTCTACCAATAGCAACTGATCCAGTCCACAGACTTGAGAGGTAAATACTTCATTCATCCAAAGTGACTAAGCTCTTGGAAACTCAAAAAATTGACGAAAATCTCAAAGTCTTACACAAGAGTAACTGGAAATCCTTTCATTAATCCTGCGTGGACATCAGGATGTTGACTTTATTTTTTCCTTGGCAAAGGAAAGGAAAACTTGGACATTCCTATCGCTGTCTGACTTCTTGAAGAGGTCTTAGGTTAAGAAGATCAGCTTGGAAACACTGCTGTTTTCCACTTGAATTAAAGTGAATTATAGTTTAGGTTAAAGATAAAAACAAATAAAAATAGCATTTATTCATGTTAATTAAGAGCAGTTATTTTATTTAGGAAAAAATGTTTTCCCTTGTCAATGAGATAATCTTAAGGTTCCTAGCTAGCTATGTTGCTTAAAGATTCTAATAGGCAACCAGATAGATTCCTGTTTTTAAAAAGACACACATTTCGTGAAGTAGAGAATGCAGGTTGCTACTTCATTTCTTCTGAAGACAAAAGGAAAACAAAATTTTTTTCAAGGTTAAAGAACTTATTCTTAATTTTTAAGGCTGTGTGTCATCTTACCATAGTGAGTTGACAAAAATGCTCAGTTTGCAAGGAATTAAAAGATCAGCAAGAGTGTAGTTCCAGAGCTGTCCAATTATGTGATGTCTCTAAAGGGAGAAGGGGTGTTTTGAAGGGCAAGATTGAAAAAAAAGCAATCACTGAACTAAAACCTTCTAAAGGCCCCAAGTCAGGAGGCCACCAAAATAGAGCCATTGAGAAAGAAATTCATTTGAGACTGAATCGCAGAGTAGCTTTTGCTTGGAAAACGTCAAAAACGCTGATGTAAACATGCCCTAATTAGTGTCAAATCAACCTTCTAGAAAATATATAACTGAGTTATATTGTACTTTTAAAATAATTTGGAATCTTTATCATATATTCTACCCAATGGATAAAAAACTTACATTAAAATACCCCAGAGTTGTATTATTTTGCATACAGTTGCCTCTAATATTATTTTATATTCCACTCTCAACTGGGCATGATTTTGTACCCACGTTTTGCTTATAGCTACATGGTCTGGCCCTCATATTCTTTTAGGAGATACATAGTTTATAGAACTTTTAAGAATTTTTATTTAAGGAAAGGAGTTTTATGACTTTCAAATTCAGGCAGTAACTGCTGACAGGACAAGGGGAAGTGGAAGTTGCCTATGCATTTAAGAGAATCCTGTAAGTGGTTTAACATACAGATAAGATGTGCTTCGAATGAGCTCATCCATCGTTTGAATAAAAGCTGCTGGGAAGGTGGTGCTGAAGCAGTTTGTGGTCTCTGATGCAAATAGGGTTGACATTCCCTTTGCTTATTGCATTGTTCAAGCTTCCTTTCAAAGCTGGTACCCCCAGACCTCGGCGGCTCTGCGGAGCGCTGGTCCCCAGCCCTGTCTGCACGTTAGAATTCCCAGGGTGGAGGAGAAGGAGGGGACTTGGAATTCCAGACACTCAGGACTTATCCCAAATTAACTGCTTCAAAGAGGTCTGGATATTGGTATTTTTGTCAAAGCTCCCCAAGTGATTATAGGTGTAGTCGGGGTCCAAAACTACTGGTCAAAAGAATATATTAACAATTCCATCATCTCTGTCCTTTGATTTCTGTAATTAGCTCTGTTTAGGTCACCAGGAAGTAAAAAGTTTATCTTGATTCCCTACATAGAAAATCTGTCAAGGGATCTCAGCCACTAAATTGAAAATGAAATAGTCTGAAATACAGAATGTGTTTAGAAGTATTTATTCCTTTAACAAAGATGTATTAAGCATGTCCTGTATGCTCTGCTTTAAGTATTATGAATGATTGAAAAATGAATGAGACACCACCTCCCTGTTTGTGTTTTGTTAAGTACGACCAGAAAAATAAAACTCGTCAAATGAATCACAATTGTCGTTGTTCCGTCACTAAGTCGTTTCCGACTCTTTGTGACCCCCGTGGACTGCAGCACTCCCGGGGTTCCCTGTCCTCCAAGAATATACGGCAAAATGTGCTTTGATTCAGGAGGGACCGAGAGGAGGGATGCAAGCGGAGTTTAGCAAGACGTCTACTAGGGAAGGTTTGGGAAAGAAAGGGAGATCTGAGCTACTCCGGCCTGCACAACCTGAGGGGTGGGAGCTGGCTGGGCAGAGGAGAGGAAGGAGTGTAAACGGAGGGAGCCTTGTGAAGAACGGCGACCGGGGGAGCTTGGAGGGAGTGTCTGGGGATCAAGTGGCTAGTGTGGCTCCGGCTTAGGTCGTATGGAGCAAAGGACTGAAGAGTCCAATAATAATGCAGGTCTTGAATTTCAGTCCAAGAGTCCTCCATTTTGTGTTAGTCATGAAAAAAGGAGCCCCCGGGAGAGACACTTTCCCTTTGGAAAATTTGGGAGCAGAGTGAATGTAAAAATGCAGGATTGAAAAATGTCCTATCCCGATAGAAGCCCGGAGAGGTAAAGATGTCTAAACCCATCCCTGTCTGGCCGCGGGTTCCTTCGAATTGTTCATTCTCCCAGCGTGGCCTCTGCGAAGGCCGGGTAAGTGCTCTGTTTTCCCCCTGCCACATTCAATAACGGTTAAAGACTTACTTATCTTTTTATGAGCCCAACAGTCCTAGTTTTCTGTTGCTCAAACACAAAGACATCGTCTGTCTCCGGCAGACATTCAGCTGTCGACTAGGACAGAGGACAGCGGCGGGAGGGTGGAGGTGCGCGGCGCGCAGGCTCGGGGCGGGCGCCCTGCAGACGCGGAGCGGCGCGCGGCCGCCTGCGCGCGGAACGCGGTCAAGCCCGGGCGTGAGCCGGCCGCGCCCGGCCCGGTCCGCGCGGAGTACCTGCCGGAAACATCAAAAGCGCCAGTAGGAGCTAGTGCACGCACGGGAACCGGACTCTTGTGCTCTTTGCTCTTCTGTATTTTTAAGACACACTTTCCTTGGTATCTTACAGTATCATCATGAACTATTACAAAGACAAGTATAGAATTTTAACCTTATGATTTATCAAAGTCTCAGCTTTAGACCAAGGTGCATCACCTGTTTTTTGAAGGAATAAAACAAATACAGTCTGTACCTACAAAAATCTGTGCTGTTTATGGCTTTACATTTTGACACAGTGTTTCAATGTATGTGTATTATTTGACAACTTTTTTAACATTAAAAATTTTAATTGAAGTATAGTAGATTTGCAGTGTTTTAGGTGTACAGCAAAGTGACTCAGTTATATACATATATATATTTATTTATAATCATTTTCAAATTCTTTTCCATTATAGTTTATTACGAGATGTTGAATATAGTTCCCTGTGCTATATAGTAGGACGTTGTTGTTTATCTACTTTATTATATATATATAGTATTATTTGTTAATCCCAAATTCCTAATTTATTCCTCCCTCCCCTTTGGTAACCATAAGTTTGTTTTCTATGTCTGTGAGTCTGTATCATTTTTTAAAAACAATATTCCACGTATAAGTGATATCATATGATATTTCTCTTTGTCTAGGCAATTTCCTTTTTCTTTAACTCAGCATTCTCATATGAGACTTACTCATCTTGATTGCCTTCAATGGATGTTGTGTATCCTGTTCTATGAAGATACCACATCCATGCAAGCTCATAGGTATGTGGGTGGCTTCCAAATGACCACTTGACAACTGACGCTGCAGTGAACATTCCCATGCAGATGGGAGAGTTTCTCTGTCATTTGTCTAGAAGAGGGATTCTTGGGTTATTGGGGGTGAGAGATTCCAACTTCATGTGTCCAATTTGCTCTAAAAATAAAACAAATGGACAAACGTAAAACAGAAACGGGTCATGGATTTGGAGAGCCAATGCATAGTTGTCAGAGGCCTCGAGGAAGATGGGGAGGTGAGTGGGATGGGAATTAAGAGGATTAATGAACTTCCAGTTACAAAATAAATGAATCACAGGTATGAAGTGTACAGTGTGGGGACTCAAGTCAATAATAATGGAATGCTGTAAGATGACACGGGGTTTGAGAGTCATCATGGGGATCCTTTTAATGTATAGAAATACCAGGTCACTGTTTTATATCAGGAACTATGGTGATTGCAGCCCTGAAATTAAAAGTCACTTACTCCTTGGAAGAAAAGTTATGACCAACCTAGATAGTATATTCAAAAGCAGAGTCATTACTTTGCCAACTAAGGTCCGTCTAGTCAAGGCTATGGTTTTTCCTGTGGTCATGTATGGATGTGAGAGTTGGACTGTGAAGAAGGCTGAGCACTGAAGAATTGATGCTTTTGAACTGTGGTGTTGGAGAAGACTCTTGAGAATCCCTTGGACTGCAAGGAGATCCAACCAGTCCATTCTGAAGGAGATCAGCCCTGGGATTTCTTTGGAAGGAATGATGCTAAAGCTGAAACTCCAGTACTTTGGCCACCTCATGAGAAGAGTTGACTCATTGGAAAAGACTCTGATGCTGGGAGGGATTGGGGGCAGGAGGAGAAGGGATGACAGAGGATGAGATGGCTGGATGGCATCACGGACTCGATGGATGTGAGTCTGAGTGAACTCCAGGAGATGGTGATGGACAAGGAGGCCTGGCGTGCTGCAATTCATGGGGTCGCGAAGAGTCGGACACGACTGAGCGAGTTAACTGAACTGAACACGGTGTTATTGGTCAATTATATTTAAAAAACAAACTCATAGAAAAAGAGATTGGCATTGTGGTTACCAGAGGTGAGGGGTGGGGAAGTGGAAGTGGATAAAGACAATCAAAAGGTACAACCTTTCAGTTATAAATAAGTACTAGGACCTGGAGAATCCCAGGGATGGGGGCTGCCGTCTATGGGGTTGCACAGAGTCGGACACGACTGAAGCGACTTAGCAGCAGCAGCAGAGGTGTAGTGTTCAACATGATAGACATAATTAACAGTGCTGTATGTTTTATATGAAAGTTGTTAAGGATACATTCTGAGTTCTCATTAAAAGGAGAACCTGTTTTCTTCTTTTTAAATTGTGTGTCTGTATGAGATGATGGACATCCATTAGCCTTACTGTGATGATCACTTCATGGTGTATGTAAGTCAACTCGTCATGCTGTACCCAAAACACAGTGCTGTGGTGTTGGTTACATCTCAGTAATACCGGAAGGAAAGAAAAAGAACAGCAGAGTTGTTTTTTTTTTTTTTTACATAAGTGAGTATTACGTACATCCTTAATTTGTAAAATATACAAATATGATTTTTAAAAAATTTTGACCACACAGCATGGCATGTGGGACTCTGTTCCTCCACCAGGTATCAAACCCATGTCCCCTGCATTAGAAGGCGGAGTGTTAACCACTGGACCACTGGGGAAGTCCCATAAATATAGTTATTGGTATATATTTTTCTTAGACATTTGAAATATTGCCCTACAACAAAGGGAGTCAATGGGAATAATGAGGTGGCTTTGGGACCCAAGTTCTCAGAAACCAATAGCACTTGGGCTAAATGTGGCTGCCCAGCCTGTTCCCCTGAAAGACTCTGTCCCTTCCTACTGCCGCCCCCCCACCTTGCTCTTAATATTTAGCCTTATTGTTATTAGAACAGCATTCCAGCCCTCCCTCCACACCCATTAGAAAAATGGAGGCAGACAGTTAGCCATCAGCTGTTCTCTTTACCAAACTAGTGTTGTCTAATCCACAGACCTGGGAGAAGACCCAGTTCAGGAGGGAGGGAGACTTTCTGCAGCAGCAGAAAGAGGGGCATGGGCTTTCCTGCCTAGGGGTCTTGTTGCACATCCTGTCTTGGACACTGTAGCCATGGGACATCTCATGTGGGTCCCCTCTTTGAGCCTCAGTTTCCTCATCTGTAATAAAGGGAATGTAAACGCCTGCTTTATGGGTTCTTATGAGGATGGAATGAATGAAAATGTGTGTTTACCCAGCACAGTGCTTTGCATATGGCTCATTAAATATTTATTTTGCTTCCCCTTGGGAGAGCAACTGTAGGGCTCAAAGGATATAATAGAGATGGAAGTACTTTGTAGTTCGGGAAGAGTCATCACTGTGCCAGTTGGAATCCTGATGTGGTGTGACATCGACTCATTCCTGACCTGATGGATACTTATTTTCTTTGAGTAGATGGGTACTTATTTTTTCCTGGGTGAGAGAAAGAGGATAAGAACATACAGAGGGGAACATAGGTGTGCTGGATTCTTGTGAAAAGCCGATGGCCAGAAAGAGATTTGAATATGTTTCTGCAAGGCTATCCTGGCTCTTTTCAGTTGCCAGATGACCCATTTTTGAAGGGTTTTGAAGTATAATGGGATGCTGAAGAGTTCACGCCCTTAAACACTATGGTAATTTGCAATCAGAATCTGGTTATTTACATTATTTCGCAGGTCATCACATATACTGTTTGGCCATTGACATATACAGTTTTATCAAATTAACCTAGAGTATAGCAAGAACTCTGTTTTATGAATTTGCACAGTAAAAAAAAAAAATCTTTGTATTGGGAATTGTGTTTAAATCTGCAAAAAGTATAGCTGTTGAGATATAAAGAACAGATGGGTCTAAAAGTGGTGGTTTTCCTTGAGCAATCGTGAATTAGCATCGGAGATATTGAAGGTGGCGTAAGCTAATGCTGCCCTTTGCCAAGAGGGACAGCTGTGTCCTTCTGAGCCTTACATATCCACCTGGGGTCCTCCTCTGCTGTGGGCTGGGCTCAAATAGTTCATCTTTGCCTCTCCCTTTGCTAATTCTCCCAGTAATCTACCTTCTGGAGTTTGGTTAGGCTTCATTATAGAGCCTCATGCTCCCAAACTGTGAAGTCATTCTTTTCTTTAGAGGCTCTTTCAAGACAGAAGATTTAATGCTTTATACATTTTCTAAGTTTTCTCCGCAGTTATGCAGGTTCCTCTGGGCAGCCTTCTGAAAAGCTTCTTCCCCTTCTCTTGTCTTTCTGTTAATTAGTTGGCCCTCAGCTAGCTCCCATCTTTGGTATATGATGTGTCGACAGGAATGAGCTAGTGGAATAGAGTTGCCTTGAGCGATGGAGATGAAGACATAGAAAGCAGACTTATGGACAAGGGCAGGGTGTGGGGAGAAAGGAGCGGTTAAGAAGAATGGAGAGAGCAGCATGGAGACATACACACTGCTATGTGTGAAATAGACAGCCCGTGGGAATTTGCTGCATGACTCAGGGAGCTCAAACTGGGGCTCTGTGACAACCTAGAGGGGGTGGGAAAGGGTGGGAGGGAGGTTCAAGAAGGAGGGAACATATGTACACCTATGGCTAATTCATGTTGATGTATGGCAGAAATCAAATCAATACTGTAATATAATTATCCTTCAATTAAAAATAAATACATTAAAAAATAGTTGCCTTAAATGGTTACCTGTTCCTTTGTGTGGCTTTGTAGGTTTCCCATTTTTTAATTATAAAACTTTCCTGGGAGCTGACCACCTTACCAACTAGTATCTTAACCAGTTGCTGGTGGTAGTGGACCAGCTTGGTCTTGGGAGAACAAGCTTCTGGAGTGAAGTATATTGGGGTGGGTATTCTTTTTGAAAAATATTTATTTATTTTTAAATTTTATTTTGGCTACACTGGGTCTTTGCCTGCTGCTCGCAGGATCTTGGGTTGCAGCATGAGAACTCTTAGTTATGGCATTTGGGATCTAGTTCCCCGATCAGGGGTTGAACCTGGAACCCCTGCGTTGGGAGTACAGGGAAGCCCCAGAATGGGTCTTCTTTAAGAAAAAGAGTAATGATTCGGGTGGCAGAAAGATTCCAAAACCTCTGCTTCATAGTTTTTCCTAGGGTTACAGACTGAATCGAGGGGAAGGCTTCATGAAATACTTTGCTTTGTTTTCTGAGTATGAAAAAAAGTAAAAGTGTTAGTCACTCACTTATGTCCAATTCTTTGAGACCCCCTGGACTGTAGCCTGCCAGGCTCCACCGTCCATGGGATTCTGCAGGCAAAAATACTGCAATGGGTGGCCATTGCCTTCTCCAAGGGATCTTCCTGACCCAGGAACTGAACCCAGATTTCTCTCATTGCAAGCAGATTCTTAACTAAGTATAGGAAAGATCAAATGGGATCAATTCAACGCGGTGTGAAAACTCAGTGATTCTGCTTTAGGGAGACAGCACAGCCCCATGACATAGCCCCCTGCTCCCTCTCTGGGCCCGAGTGCACTCACGAGCTTCAGGTTCATCTTAGAGGCCAGAGACTTGCGCTTCCCGTGATTGTTGGTAGATGATCAGGTGACCCTCCCTCTCCAAATCCTGCGTGTACTGCAAGGTGTGATCAAAGCCCCAGCCTCTCCAACACTGCTTCTCTGACTATTCCAATCCACATGGTGTGTTCTAACTCAGAATTCTCACTGCGAGTCACCTGTACGGCCTTCCTGCACTTAATCATCCACCGCGTGCGTTGTTACTCTTTCTGCCGTTGGATTCTGAAGGCTGCCTTGTAACTAGGCTTTCCGCTCTGCTGCTACTGCCGCGAGTCGTTTCTAGCTCCCTCTGTTCCTTTGTGTCTTACACTCATGGAGAAAGTCCTAGTGCTGGAGGGACCTGCCATTTTCCTGTGCCTTGTATGCCAGTGGGAAGAAAAAGAGTGTTTCTGGCTCCTTCGGTATGGCTGTATTCACAGGAACATCACAAATAACCCAGGGAAGGATCTTTCAAGTAGTAAAGCTGCTTGGTTGCTAGGAGCCAAAAATGGATGTGTGTGTGTGTGTGTGTGTGTGTGTGTGAGAGAGTCACTCAGTCGTGTCTGACTCTTTGTGACCCCATAGACTGTAACCCACCAGGCTCCTCTGTCCATGGAATTCTCCAGGAAAGGATACTGGAGAGGATTACCACTCCTTTCTCCAGGGGTCTTCCCAACCCAGGGATCAAACCTGGGTCAACCTGCATTGCAAGAGGATTCTTTACCAGCTGAGCCACAAGGGAAGCCCTAAAAAGGATGAATGCTAACCAAATATTCATACACATATATGATGTATAACATGTTATGTTAAAAAAAGCTCCACCTACTGTGTACCAAGATTTCTTTCATGTATTGGAATACTGCAGGGAAGTAAAAAGAAATGTCGTTGTTCTAACAGTTTTTAGACTTTATTATTTAAGATATGCATTAAAAAATTGAGCTCCAATATTCCCTATGAACTGGAAATAATACTATTTACCAAGGAAGGCTTTTAAGATTAGATAGGATGATATGTGTAGTCATATACTGCCTGATACGAGTTAGCACTTAACAAAGGTCAGCTGCCCTCTCCCACTATGAGCTTCTGACTTATTTACTGGGAAAATTATTCCCCACAATCCTCTAGTGCCACTCTCTGCTCATGGCAACTTTAAAGGCAATCTCTAAAAACAATTCCCCATTACTTCTTTTTCTATCTATCTGAATGACTCAAAGTCTTTTTTTTTTTTGCAACAAAACATAGTGACAGCCTGCTTCTGTTTTCTTTTAGTCTTAATATATGCCTTCCTTAACATACGAATCAACAACTAAGAGTTCGGCTCATTTTTATTTTATTTTGTTTCTTCTCAATGATTTTGAGATTCTGAATGGGTTAAGATGAACTTGGCTTGGGGCTTGGGGGCTGCTTCTGTCTCACTGTTTCTCATAATTGGCAGCGCCAGGGGGACCCTGAAGAACAAGGGCTGGGGCCACTATCGACTGACTGAGGCTGTGGCCGTCATTACCATCAGCAAAGTCCTGGGTAAGGACGAGTCTGTGGTCTCAACTGAGTAACTAGCGGTAAACCAAGAATTGATCCTGTTGTTAAGGTCAAGTTTCTCCGAAGGGCAGATGGAAAGTGCGCAGTTGAGTGTCGCCTCTGGGCACAAACACCGCTTCCCTCCTGCCCAAACTGTAGGCGTTCCTTCCGTGGTCCCTTATTATCTTGACTCATTTTTGACATGTACCCACGGTGGAGTTGGGGCCCTGCTGCTGTTGTCGTGGTGAGTAACCGTCACAATCATGTCACATGAAGGAGATGAGTCATTTTTTAATCATAGTCTGCATGGATACTGCCACCCAGCCTCCAGCCCATGGGGTGAGGCACGGGGGGCCGCACCGCGGATGCCCAGGAAGGAAGGGGGCTGTGACTTCTCTCCCCAGGGAAGTCACTTCTGGGCGGCCACCTGGTCACAGAAGTTAGTTCCCCAAAGCTGCGAGGATCGTTTCATGGAGCCCAGGGTACAAATAACTGGCCCATCGGCTACAACCTGGACTGATCTTGCTCCCTCCTGTCCTGCTCTGAGATGTGGCTGTGCTGGGTATGGTGTGAGAATGCCTCCTCTTCTTTTTTTCTTTTTAATATTCCCATTGCACAAGTACATAAAAGCTCCATACATTCTATAACATGACATCTCTCTGATGCTTAACTCTTTACATATGATCCCATTAAGGGAGGGAGGGTGGGTCTCGCTGTCAACAAAGAGGACCCACACAGCGATGAAGAAGTTAGAAAACAGGCTGGCTTTCTGGGTGTTCCTGTGAAAGCCCATCTTCTTCTGGATTTATGGCTCTCATTTTCTTCATTTGTCTCCTTCTCTCTCTCCCTTCGCAGATAATTAGTCTACATGCCTCAGCTGTTGGTGCATCAGTAAATATTTGCTGAATGAATAAATGGAAAGTACCATTGCTGATGTGTATCCAGCTTCAGGAGGGGACCAGAGGACCGGAAAGAAATGGCTGTAACTGACCTTTACTGAGGTGGTATCCTGAGATAGGAGAGCTTGCTCACTCCTTGGGTGAGGAGCTCTGGAAGAGAAAGAAAAGAGAATGATGAAGACGCTTGGTTTTCTCCCATCTGGGATAATGAGCCTCTTTTATAAAAGAAAGTATTTAGGAAATGGAGAGATAGGTTACTTGCTATGCAGACAACAGAAATGTGTCTTAGAGCCAGACGTAGTCTCCTGGCTTAGCGTGGTGATAACTAAAGGGGTGATGTAGATGGATGAGGCACAGAGAGGTACTAGATGATTCAGTGTTGGGAGCCAGCCACCTGAAATCCTGCGGGGTTCTTGAGGTAGCTCGCTGTTCTAGAGACTTAATTACCGCTGTAACTCATGACACATAATTGCGTGTCAGCGAGGCTAGTTTCCCTGCTGAACTGCAACCTGGAGGAAGTAAATGATGCTGCTCCCTGTTCCACCTGCAAACTGACCCACTAGCTTTCTGATGCACATCTTATTATCCCTTTCTCATCATTCTTAGACACAGCAGCAGTGACGCAATTGCTTGTAGAATGCACATAAAACCTGTAGAATCAGAGAATCTTAAATTTGTAGACTATATTTAGCTGATGAAAAGAAGCCATCAAATTCCAGGGAATTGGGGTTTTAAAATACATGAAATTGGATTTTAATGTAGGAACTTGAAATCTTTTATTTTTCTATAAATAGATACTCCCTCCCCACACCCCACCCCTATTTCACCACGTCAGATTCAAATCTCACTTCAGTGCAAAGGAATTGTGAATAGAAAATTGACAGTTTCTTTAAGAATTGAAAGTTGAAGATAGGATCCAAAACCGTGAAGAAAAATCTGGAGGAATTTTATTACAGAATCATGTAATTGTTTTACTGAACAGAGCATAAGTAGTCCTCAAATTTTTACATCTGTTTTTCCAAAGAGTCAGCCTTCATTACCCTGTAGTCATTAATTTAAATTTAAAACCAGAGAAAGCACACGATTATCAAACTCTTGAATCTAAGGCCAGATGTTCAGAAAATTATTTTTAATGTCAGAGTTTCTCACCTTTTCTTGAAGGTATTTCTTTTGGTTTCCCACGAACCTACAAGCTTCTAAGAGGACCCAAGCAAAGGAAAGGCCTGTAGTTTATATTTATAGCCCTTGATGAACTGAATACATTTACAAGCTGCATTTTGAAATCATACTGATCTAATGTGGAGCAATCAAAATTCCAAAATCATCTAATCAAGAATGACATCAGAAGCAAACAATCTCTAGATGGAGTAGGTATAATTCCCTCTGTACATCTTCAATTTAAAGCAGATGTTCTAATTCTGTGGATTAAGTCAAGAAGTGTTGAGCTAAGTTGTCCAGAAGACAGTTATTTAGGAAAGGTGAACTAATTTGGTTTTCTCAAATAAACAGAGGTACCTCCAGCCTTCGTTACCTAGCTTGTTAATGAGGAGAGAATCAAGTGGCCAAGCAAAGCACAGAGACCACCGGCAAGGAAGAGGTTGCTTTGAAAGGACAGCCTCGGGGTGATCCAAGTCCTGAAGTGCAAATACCTTTCTGTGGGAGATTCTTTTCCTCTTCTTGTTGAGATTCTTTTCCTATTCTTGTCTCTCAGCCCTTTCCTGTGGAACTGAAGACAAAAAAGAACAGCAAGTTTTTGCAGCTTTTCCACTCCAAAGAGTAACTATTTTGGTTCATTGATCAAGCAAGACATATGGATTCAGAAATACAAGATCTGTATGTTTTAGCATCTCATCATCTGGTACCTCGATCAAGTAGACCTCCAGTGGCAGGAGGGTGGCTGTGGAACGTACTGCTACGGCCTCAGTCACGGTCACGCTTGGGACCTGGCGCCTGATCTGGAAACAGAGTTGTTGGTTCCAAAGGTCTGTTGGTAACAGCTTATGCAGTGTTGTCAGAAGTGGCGCTCATTCTTTACTGTTTTCTTATTGCTTTTATAATAAATATTTACAGATTTATTGCATACTTATTTTCCAAATGGATAGACATTTTTAGAAATGACATTTCTGAGAGTGCAGAAGCTCTCTGGCGCATACACAGTGTATCATACCATGTGCTTTCTGACAAGAGCATCATCGGAACTGTCTCTGTGGTTTATCTGATGAAACTCCCTTGCAATACGCTATATCAAGTTTATGGCCCCATTCTTCTCTTCTATGCTTTTATTTTTACATCTGACATAGGGAAAATGGCAAGATTTTCTTTATTCCCTAGCAAAATAATCTGTGAAAGCGGCAGGAACTTCTCTCTTCTCGCAAAGGGGTGAGAGACCCTGCGCTCCGCAGCGAGCCTCCTCCATTAGAGACTCTGTTTCGAGTCTCATTGTCAGCCTGGTCCCTGCTCTGAAGGACTGGGATGGATGAAAGGAGAACGCCGTATAGGAACCTAGGTGTCTTCCTGTTTAAAGTATGAATTTTTTTCACTGTGCGTTCACCTGAGACAAAGGGTGTCACAGCCGGAGTCCTCTGGACCATTTTGGTGCTCAGGTGTCATGTGAAGTGGTATATTGCCCGTTTTTGGGGCAAACTATAAAAAGGTTCCACTACCCACAGAAAAAGAGGCTCCTTGACATTTTAGAAGAATAGGAAAACAGAGTGGAATAGGGCAACATCTTATTTTACTGTTAGTTGTCCTGGTTTTGAAAGAATCAGGTGTTCTGGAGGTGAGGTGTTTTGAAATTTTCAACCAAAGTTTCAGGATTTCAAGGAATATCTACTGAAATATCCACAAAAAGCAAAGCAAGGAATAACGTTGTGGGCTGTTTGTTAACTCTCGACTTTATTTGAGGATATGTAAAAGGACTTACCTTGCTTATGATGATTTTTACTGATCTATTTTGGCTCCCTAGAGAAATCCCAATAGCAGGTAAGCTATGCCTCTAGAGGAAAAAGAAAATAAAAGAAAGATTTTGTGTCTTCTTAAATTGAACTGTAGTGTGGATGATTCAAGGAGAGAGATTTTGATTAACTACAAGAAAAACTTTCAAACCATAGAAGCTTTTAACAAGGAAATAGCCATTTTGGAAAGATAGTATGCTCCCTGTTAATTCATATATTCAGGTGGGGGCTGGCTGATAACACAGCAAGATCAGTTGAGAAGGGATTTCTGCACTGTATTATCTGATGTCTCAGGTCTCAATTGCATCCATTGCAAGCATTCCAAGAGTCCGTGTCTTATCAATTTACATATGTAAAATTTCATTAAACTCAGATTTCACTAATTCGTAATTTGGAATAATTGGGCTGAAGGCTTTCATTACATAGCACATATTTTTTTTCTTTTTAAAGAGAGTGTAAGATTAGAGGAAGATTACAAAAACATTTAAAATAGGCTGCTGTGTTGAGATGCTCTTAGAAGCATTAATTTATTTAGAAAAATGATATCCTCATTACAAACTATTAAATATTTATCTCTATTAGATAATACTTTTCGTTCTAAACCTGAAAGTAATAAAAGTTTATTTCTTTGAATGTGCTTTACTCAGACTTTTTCCCTTCCAAAATAAGTCTGAATTTATCAGTTTTCTTGGTAGTTCAGACAGTAAAGACTCTCTCTGCAATGCGAGATGACCAGGGTCCAATCCCTGGGAGAGGAAGATCCCCTGGAGGAGGAAATGGCAACCCACTCCAGTATTCTTGCCTGGAGAATCCCATGGACAGAGGTGTCTGGTGGGCTAAAGTAGATGGGGTTGCAGAGAGCTGGCATGACTAGCAACTAACTCTTTCTTTCTTAATGAGACTTTACACACTTTAAGTTCAGTTCAGTTCAGTTCAGTCGCTCAGTCCTGTCCCACTCTCTGCGACCCCATGAATCACAGCACACCAGGCCTCCCTGTCCATCACCATCTCCCGGAGTTCACTCAGACTCACGTCCATCGAGTTCGTGATGCCATCCAGCCATCTCATCCTCGGTCGTCCCCTTCTCCTGCCCCCAATCCCTCCCAGCATCAGAGTCTTTCCAGTGAGTCAACTCTTCTCATGAGGTGGCCAAAGTACTGGAGTTTCAGCTTTAGCATCATTCCTTCCAAAGAAATCCCAGGGCTGGTCTCCTTCAGAATGGACTGGTTGGATCTCCTTGCAGTCCAAGGGACTCTCAAGAGTCTTCTCCAACACCATAGTTCAAAAGCATCAATTCTTTGGCTCTCAGCCTTCTTCACAGTCCAACTCTCACATCCATACATGACCACAGGAAAAACCATAGCCTTGACTAGACGGACCTTAGTCGGCAAAGTAATGACTCTGCTTTTGAATATGCTATCTAGGTTGGTCATAACTTTCCTTCTAAGGAGTAAGCGTCTTCTAATTTCATGGCTGCAGTCACCATCTGCAGTGATTTTGGAGCCCCCCAAAATAAAGTCTGACACTGTTTCCACTGTTTCCCCATCTATTTCCCATGAAATGATGGGACCAGATGCCATGATCTTTGTTTTCTGAATGTTGAGCTTTAAGCCAACTTTTTCACTCTTCTCTTTCACTTTCATCAAGAGGCTTTTAGTTCCTCTTCACTTTCTTCCACAAGGGTGTGTCATCTGCATATCTGAAGTTATTGATATCTCTCCTGGCAATCTTGATTCCAGCTTGTGTTTCTTCCAGTCCAGTGTTTCTCATGATGTACTCTGCATAAAAGTTAAATAAGCAGGGTGACAATATACAGCCTTGAAGTACTCCTTTTCCTATTTGGAACCAGTCTGTTGTTCCATGTCCAGTTCTACCTGTTGCTTCCTGACCTGCATACAGATTTCTCAAGAGGCAGGTTAGGTGGTCTGGTATTCCCATCTCTTTCAGAATTTTCCACAGTTTATTGTGACCCACACAGTCAAAGGCTTTCTTAATGAGATTTTATGTATATTCATCTACATATTAAAGGATATTTTTTAAAGGTAAAACTATGACTAATATAAAGTGAGCACATATCAAAGATTTTTATTGAACTCATTAATTAATGAGAGAACCAGAAAGTGTTATAACTAATTGAAAATAGACTCCAAAGGCCAGGCATATTTATCGGTCATTAGAAGTACCCAAGTTGATTTGTTTAAATAGATGCACAAGTGAGTTCTTCCACCGTGGGAGATGAATATCAACAACCTTCCCTGGACAGAATTTTGCATTTCTGTGGATAGGGATTAGGTGCATTCCTACTAGCTATCTACAAATTAATTTCTGTCTCTTCCAAATCAGTAGCCTAATCAAAAACAATGAAAGCGAACACCTGCATAGATGAACTAGTCAGGAAAAGCAACAAATTTCAAAGCCTGTCCCCAATTTTTTCTTGCACACACACACACACTTGTGCACATGCGCGCACACACATTCTATCAAGCCCTTTCACCAGGAAATTAGAGAGATGCCATGTTAGAAATAGTATCCCTCCATATTGAACCAACTGCTTCTAGGTTCAAGAATCAAGTGACTTTCAGAAAATCAGTTTATCTCACTCTCTATTCCCAGTGCTAATAATTTGAGGAATATTATGTCAAGAAGCCCGAGTTTTTGACAAGTAAGATGGCTTTGGGGAGAATGTGCTCAAGTGGGTGTGTTCAGGCAGAGCTAAAGTCCTTCGGCAGTGATATGGTGTACTTTTTTTTTTTTTAACATTTTTTAAGATAAAAACGGGGAAAGGTGTCATCATGAAAAATGATGTCACTTTCAGATAAAATATATGAAAACTATTTGGGGAAAAAACCCATCTAGGTCATACAATATCTAAATGGCAGCTGTCTTGTCAAGGGGATCAATTTAGGAGACTGAGTGGTTAGTTGTCTTAAGGACTTGAGTGTATTTTAAAAATTACCCTCAAAGATGTGGCAGAGCTGAGCTTTCCCTTAGACCTGTGCTCACAGAGAAAAGTGGGATGATTTGGAAATCCCTCTACCCTGTGAATTCCTGGGAATGACAAACCATAAAGAATAACATTGCTCAGTATATTATGAGATAAGATCTATTTCCATCCTTCCATATGAGTCTCTTAGAGAAGAAATTAATACAACATTGTCAATAAACTCTATTTCAATTTTAAAAAGAAACTTTTAATACTCTTCGACAATTCCATTGTTTACCTGCCTCTGCAAACTCTAGACCTCTTTATTTTCTTTGAGATACTCACTACTAATGAACATTCTCTTTATTATAATAGGCTGAATACAATCATCTCCTTAATTTGTCTGGTGTATTTTGCAAAAGTTAGGATTATATTTTTGGTCATGTAATGGTAAATTTGGATTCTGGAAATGATAAAAATCATAGAGATACAAATATGTTTAAGAGGAGAGTGGTCAAGCTGGACAATACCATTTTGGGTCAAAAGCCCAGGATTGAAGTATAAATGATTTTCCAGTGTGGCAAGCTATATATTTTCAAACACAATCCAAGTAATAGCAGCAATACTAGAAAAAGTTACAGTGTCTTGGGCAAACATATTGACACTATTAATTGTTTTTTGAAACCACTAGTTATTAATATAATTCTGATACATTAAAGCAACCAGGAATAGAAATGATACGGACCTAACAGAAGCAGAAGATATTAAGAAGAGGTGGTAAGAATAAACAGAAGAACTGTACAAAAAAGACCCAGATAATCACGATAGTGTGATCACTCACCTAGAGCCAGACATCCTGGAATGCGCAGTCAAGTGGGCCTTAGGAAGCATCACTATGAACAAAGCTAGTGGAGGTGATGTAATTCCAATTAAGCTATTTCAAATCTTAAAAGATGATGCTGTGAAAGTGCTGCACTCAATATACCAGGAAATCTGGAAAACTCGGCAGGGGCCACAAGACTGGAAAAGGTCAGTTTTCATTCCAATCCCAAAGAAAGGCAATGCCAAAGAATGCTCAAACTACCACACAGTTGCACTCATCTCATGCTAGCAAAGTAATGCTGAATATTTTCCAAGCCAGGCTTCAACAGTACATGAACCATGAGCTTGCAGATGTTCAAGCTGGATTTAGAAAAGGCAGAGGAACCAGAGGGTCAAATTGCCAACATCCGTTGAATCACTGAAAAAGCAAGCAAGTTCCAGAAAAACATCTATTTCTGCTTTATTGACTATGCCAAAGCCTTTGACTGTGTGGATCACAACAAACTCTGGAAAATTCTTAAAGAGATGGGAATACCAGACCTCCTGACATGCCTTTTGAGAAATCTGTATGCAGGTCAGGAAACAACAGTTAGAAATGGACATGTAACAACAGACTGGTTCCAAATCAGGAAAGGAGTACTTCAAGGCTGTATATTGTCACCCTGCTTATTTAATATATGCAGAGTACATCATGCAAAATGCCAGGCTGGAAGAAGCACAAGCTGGAATTAAGATTGCCGGGAGAAATATCGATAACCTCAGATATGCAAATGACACCACCCTTATGGCAGAAAGTGAAGAGGAGCTAACAAGCCTCTTGATGAAAGTGAAAGAGGAGAATGAAAAAGTTGGCTTAAAACTCAACATTCAGAAAACTAAGATCATGGCATTCGGTCCCATTACTTCATGGCAAATAGATGGGGAAACAATGGAAACAATGAGAGACTTTATTTTTTGAGGCTTGAAAATCACTGCAGATGGTAACTGCAGCCATTAAATTAAAAGATGCTTGCTCCTTGGAAGAAAAGCTATGATTAACCTAGACAGCATATTAAAATGCAGAGACATTATTTTACCAACAAATGTCCATCTAGTCAAATCTATGGTTTTTCTAGTGTATGGATGTGAGAGTTGGACTGTAAAGCTGAGTGCCGAAGAATTGATGCTTTTGAACTGTGGTGTTGGAGAAGACTCTTGAGAGTCCCTTGGACTGTAGGGAGATCCAACCAGTGCGTTCTGAAGGAGATCAGTCTGAATATTCATTGGAAGGACTGATTCTGAAGCTGAAACTGCAGTACTTTGGTCACCTGATGTGAAGAACCGACTCATTTGAAAAGACCCTGATGATGGGAAAGTTTGAAGGTGGGAGGAGAAGGGGACAACAGAGGATGAGATGGTTGGATGGCAACCATCCAAGGAACCCATCATCATTTCATTTCCAACTCCTAACCTCTTGTTCACCAACGCGATGGACATGAGTTTGAGTAGGCTCCAGGAGTTGGTGATGGACAGGGAAGCCTGGCATGAGGCATTCCATGGGGTTGCAAAGAGTTGGACATGACTGAGTGACTGAACTGAAAGCAACCAGATATTTACCTCTTTGTGCCTCAATTCCCTCATCTACAAAACTAAGGTGTTGGGCTAGATGACTAATATTATTTACCTTTTCAATACTGTGAGCTCTTTCGTCATTCTTGGATTCAACTTTTTCAATACAATGGGATCACTCAGGTTCAGTAAACTGTGAAAAAAATTGAAGGGTTGGTCTTTCTTCTCTGTTATTCATGTCTGATCTGAAGTCTTGAATGAACCCTATTCTATCATTGTACTTTCCAGCAGTTTCTATGGGGAAATAAGTTTTTATTCACTTAAACAATCTAATTCCATCAGTGAGGAAGGAAACTGCTTAAAAACAAAAGAGAGATATTTTGATGAGTTTTTTAAAATGTCTACTTAAAACTTTTTTCTTAATTGGAGTATAGTTCTTTTACAATGTTGTGTTAGTTTCTGCTGTACAGCAGAGTGAATCAGCAATATTATACATGCATCCCCTCGCTTTTGGATTTCCTTCCCATTTAGGTCATCAGAGAGCTCTGAGTAGAGAGACTTCCCTGTGCTGTACAGTAGGGTCTCATTAGTTATCCATATTTATACACAGATGCATTTGACTTAAGTTGTAAAGTCCTAATAGTAAACCTATTTTATAGCATTTAGTATATGCTAGACGCTGTTCTAAGTGGTTTCAATCATTAATGCATTTAATCCTTCTACCCTAGCCAGTA
Source organism: Nanger dama (assembly GCA_917880005.1). Taxonomy (NCBI): domain Eukaryota; kingdom Metazoa; phylum Chordata; class Mammalia; order Artiodactyla; family Bovidae; genus Nanger; species Nanger dama. The sequence continues at coordinate 6,271,424 of CAKJTW010000029.1, forward strand.
GCACTGCGGCTGTTATCATTTTCCTATTGGAGACATGGAGACACAGAAGCTAGAATAGTTTGTCCAAGGTCACAGAGTTATTTAATATAAAAGAGAGAGCCAGGGTGTGGAGCCCTCTCATCCTAGGCGGAGTTTATGCTCTTAACCACCATGCTGTGTTGCTTCAGCGGAGTAGAGGTAGCCTTTCATGGACGCTGACAGCCCTGTCATTCTACAAAAGGAGAAGAATCTTTCATGCAGCTATGCAAACTCCACACTTGAAGGAGAATAAACAGGAAGTCTCAGTGTAGAGGCCTTTAGATGACTGAAATGCCTGTCCCAAGGTCATCAAATGAGTTGGCCATGAAGCCAAGGAAACCACCATCATTTCGTTTCCAACTCCTAACCTCTTGTTCACTGCTGGCATATTCTTGCAGTCAACATCGTGGAGAAAAATGAATCTCTTTTAAGAGTTTCTTTCTTAGAGCTTGTCATGCTATAGAATTCTTTAATGTTTGGAGCTCACGATAACATGTGGCCTTTGCTAGAACTCCTGTGGTTTGACATCAGCCTCTCCTCAAGATTATGGCAGCTTTTGTTTTCCTAAAAGCTGGCCGCTCTCAAAATTTAGGCTTGAGAGAATAGAAGTGTCTTTGGTTTGGCTCCAACAAAGCAGTCAAGTGTAACTAATACTGTGTTATTAGCATGGGGTGAAATTTCCAACTTTCCATGTCTTGACGAAACATAGACAATAAAAATTGCGCGGTGACTTTTTCTAACCTTTCTAACCTGTATTTTACTCCCCAAGACCATGATCCACTTTGCATTCTCAGACAATAAGCCAAGGAGCTTGAAAGTATGCCACTCATGGAGAAGGATGGCTCCCCCTAAACAGCCACATTTGGCAAATTGAAGTCTCAAGAAGTCTTAAAAATTTCCAGGTACTGAAATGTTCTCCTTAATGACAGATTGAAATAGTTGTCAAGGCTCCGATGAAGTGAGAGTCCTTCATTAAGAGGTTCTGAAAAAAATCTAAGGAGCTGAGCTGGTCAAGTCCCCAAGTGTGCTAAGAAAACATTTCCTGCACCCCCGTGGATATTTAATTAATCTAATTGTTTTGAGATGTTCTATTTAAAAATACAGTAGGAATAAAACAATACAATATATTAAAATCACAGTGGTCTTAGTCAAGGCCCATTAACATTCCAAGTATAGAAATCTATACACATATCTTTATTGGGGTTCGTCTAGCATTTCTTTCCTTTAGGCATTTTGGAAGGCTTAGAATATGGTGAATGACTTTGAAATGCACTTTCTAGCTGTTGGGAATTAAGTGGTCGGGACAGTGTGATTTTTTTGCATTACATAAGAAAAAAGAATGCAGTTGACTGCTGCTTCAAATTCACTCTTTGGTGGAAAAAGAGAGCTATGGGAAGATTCAGAGCCAGTTCACAATCTAATAATGAAGTCAACTTGGAAATGATCTCTTCCTTGGGTTCTTTCTTTTTCTTTTAACTATTTATGCGTTTATGCATGCTGCATGGAAACTTCTAGTTCTGGCTTACAGGCTCCAGTTCCCTGACCAGGGATGGAACCCGGGCTCCCTGTATTGGGCTTGTGGAGCCTTAGCCTCTGGAAGGGAAGCTCTTCCTGGGTTCTTTGGGACTCTTCTTCCCTCCCATATCCCAGCCTGGTGTTCAGTCCAGGCTGCTTTCTTCCCCTGAAATTGTGATAAGGTTCTGACATCAGCTGCCTTTTCCTAAGTGTAGAATTTTTTTTTTTTGCCAGAGAGGAAAACATGTATTGGGGTATGAGGAATACTGTCTTCTGAGAAGGTGGTAAGGCTGGTTCTTGGTGGGGAGGTAGGGTGTAGACTAAAAAAGTTAAACAGTATTAAAAGTTGGGAAACACAAATCGCTAGTTCAGCCAACTCGAGACTTTGAGAAAAATATTTAAACCCACTGAATGCCATTAAAAAAAAATCACTTGGAAATGGGGGCATTGGCTTGTTATTAATTCTTTTAGCCTCCGGACTCATTATTCAAAGGAAAACATTTACATATGTTTAATAAGAGCGAGGGGCCTCCCAGGCGGCGCTAGTGGTAAAGACCCTGCCTGCCAATGAATGAGGCATAAGAGAGACAGGTTCCATCCTTGGGTCAGGAAGATCCCCCTGGAGGAGGGCATGGCAATCCATTTCAGTGTTCTTGCCTGGAGAACCCCATGGACAGAGGAACCTGGCAGGCTACAGGCCAGAGTCACAAAAAGTCAGACATGATGGAAGTGACTTAGCAGCAGCAGCAGCAGCAATAAAAGAGAATCAAAGATAGAATCGCTCAGTATGAATGGAGCAAGTCTGAGCTCTATTCATCCCCTGGGCTTTCCCTGCAAGGATGCCCTTACTTGGCCTCATTTAGCCCCAGGAAGGTACCAAGGAACATGATTTGATAACTGGGCCAGATGCACATTGAGGATGTTATAAAGTTCTTCCCAGCGGAGGATACAAATTCAAAGTGACGATGCTTCCTTACACATGTAGAGATGTGGTCTGTTACACACACACACACAAATGTAAAGAATATTAAATAATTAGAGGACAATTATGAGATATACTGTGAATTACTCACCAAAGAGAATTCTCTTAGCTTTACCTTTTCCCCAGTGAGACTTTTTGTGATCATGCATTTAGAATAGTGAGTCTTAACCTTTTTGGTATCTGACCCATTTGAGAAACTGGTGAAAAATGCACGTAACAATTACAACATTTTGAAAGTGATTTCAAAGTCTTCCAGATGTCCAAAGTCCAACCACTGGTTGTGGAGCAAGAATTCCACCTCAGAGTTCTCCCACAAATGTAGTTGCTAAGCTTAGATTCACCCAAAGGCATTCATGGTTGACCCTACCAGACGCACTTGCATTTTTATTCAGGACCTCTGAAGATGATATAACTCAAAGGTATGACTCTGATGCTGGGAATTTGGAGACCCATTGGCTGGCCATTAAGGGGTTCTTTTTAGCAGTCTTAGGAAAAATAGATAATATTTTTTCTAAGAACACAAGCATTATTATTTTACTGACTTTCAAATGCCAGGAAGATCCTTGTTTTAAATGTGGCATCCTTATTGCAGGAAAAGGAGTCTGTATTTAGTACCTTCTGCTCTTCTGTGGTAGAATTGTCTCCAAAGATGGCAGCTGAAAGCTCCCACCTATGAACATGCATGCTGCTCCTCCACCAATAGGTGAAATCTATGTCCTCTCCCTTCTGATCCCATCTGACTTTGACTTGGTTGACCAACGGACTGTGGCAAGAGTGACACTGGATCAGTTATGGGCCTTACTTTTAAGAAGTCTGTCAGCTTCCACCTTGGCTCCAGTCCCTCTCCATGCTCTTGCTGCTAATGAAAGAAGCTTGCACTCAGCTAGTTGATGAGAAGTCACAGGACAGAGGTTCTGGGAGAGGAGAGGCTGTCTTGGATGATCTAGCTTCAGCTCAGCTTCCAGCTTCCGCTGAGCTTCCAGCTTCGGCTGAGCTCCCAGCTGGATGGCCCCACATGGGTCCTCTAGCACTACATGTTTAGGAGCAGAAGAACTGCCCAGCTGGGCTCAGCCTGCCTACAGACTTCTGAGAAATAATGAATTGCTGCTTTAAGCTGTTAGGCTTGTTATATAACAATAAATTACTGAAACTTTATTCCTCAGGCATTTATAGGCAAAATCTTAGGTTTCCCACATGCAACTCAAAATCCTGAAGTTATTTCCGAATTTTGAGCTATTTCATCACTACTTCTTGTTTAATATAGTTTATTGCTTCCACGCTGAGTTCTCAGAATCACACAGAAAACACATATATCACCACCAGTTGACCATTGAGAACCGTCTGTGTCTGAGCATTCACTTGAGGACTGCCTGACCTTTCTGAAGAGATTCTAGGACTGGAAAGATCAAGTCCATGTGACTTACAGCTTTATGGTAATTACGTAAATCATTAATTCATTGCCTTTCCCTTACTTCAGATAACATAGTACATGTCCCCACCCCCATCCCCACCACCACGATAAGTGATCCACAGTGAAAAGCACAAATGGCTTCACTGTCAGGAGATAGTCTAGTTTGCACACTTAAAAGTTTCCAATCATGTATTGGTTATTTTGTTTTCTAAATGATTCTGTTTGCAGCACGTCACCACAGTGACCGTGAAATGGCTGAGTGAAAAACAAAGCAAAGTAAAACAATGGGAGCAATAACTCAGCTTGGGCACTGCCCGCCTACAAGGCTGTGCTAGCAGCCAGAGATTGTTCTTTTTGTTTTCTTCTCGTTTGGCCTGGTTCTGTCCACCTGTGATTAGGCTAAAGGCCTCGTGCTGACGGCTAGAGGCAGCAATAAAATCATCCATGAGTAGCTTTTCCTCGTGGGTATGGTGTGATTTATGTGTGTGTAGCTCGAACTAACCTCCTCCATCCCGACCCACCCATCAAGTTATATAAGTTTTTCAGAGCAAAGAACACAGAAGAATATGTGTTGGGGCAGAGTGTAGAGCAATTGTAGCACAAAATGATCATCATTTATTGATTTTACCTGAAAATAAAGTTGCTGTTGGTGTGTGTTTATGTTTATGTATTATATACGTGTGTGTGTGTGTGGTATACTTGTGTAAGAAACATAAAGCTGTAGTTTTACACAAGCAAGTTTTGGGTAAGACAGAAAGAGGAAGGAGTCGTTTATTGAAGGGAGAAGGGAGACAGACGCAGGGTGAAAAAGCACAGTGTTGGTGTTGGCCGCTCGGTCACATCCCGCTTTCTGCAACCCCGTGGACTGGAGTCTGCTAAGCTCTTCTGTCCATGGAGTTCTCCAGACAAGAATACTGGAGTGGGTTGTCATTCCCTTCTCCAGGGGATCTTCCTGACCCAAGGATCGGACCCGAGTCTCCTGAACTGCCCGTGGATTCTTTACTGTGAGCCACCAGATGTAGGGTAGGCAGTTGGAAAGATATGTGTCCTCATCCACCCTGTGGGTCAAAGCCCCATTGTAGGAAGGTGCTCTGGACAGCTAGCGGCAGGTCATGTGTAAGTAAACAACAACCGCAAGCAAATGAACAAAAGTCCAAAATGGTTTTACCTAAGGGATTTTGTAAGGTTGAAAGGATTTATTTAAGAACAAAATAGTTTTCTTTTTAGTTGGCCCATATATGACTGACTTTTGGATTGTGTAACTGTGAGGTAGGGAGATTCAAGTGCAAGAAAGAGGAACCATTAGCTGAGTGGGATGGATTGAGCTGGAGCAGAGGCAAGGCCAGTTTGGGGAGAGAGGAAAAAGGAGACCAGGGGTGGCAGGCTTTGGGCTGAGGGAGAAGCACAGGAAAAGAACACATCAGAAGAAAGACACATAACAGACGAGGAAGAGCCAGAGCTGGAGAAAAAGCAAACAGCGAACGAGACGCCCATGAGAATGTGGGTGAGCATCTCAAGGAACAGTGGGATCTGCAGGACTGTGGCTTTCCTCCTTCTATGGTGAGACTGTTTAGTGTCTCATAAAGAAACATGGGTGTGGACCGACAGGCAGGAAAAGCCAGGAAGCCAGGGTCATGAGATTTCTGCTTGTGGGGGTTACAAGCCAGTTCTAAGTGAGACTCTATACCTTAATGTTGGTTAGTCATTTAATAATTCATGTCGTTGGGCCCCAGGGACAAGGATGAGAGGGTATACATGGCCCCTAGACAAACCAAATTTATAACCAGAGAATGGTGCTTTAGTAATTTTATCTCTGCACGCCCAGAGAGCACATTGCTGCCTTAATGTTTGTGTCATCCTTCCATTAGATCCTTGGTAGAATACTCTTAGTTTTCTTTCTCTGATCCAGAGCTTTTTAGTAGGTTGATGAAGACATGGACAGGGTAGTAGCCCCTTTTGTCATTAAAACTAATTAATTTGTTGTTTTCTACACATACGCGTGTGCACACACATACGTGTTTCTTAATCTATTATAATACGGAGACTTAAAAGCATTTTGTTTGGATCACTATAATCTTCAAATTAGTTTAAAAGGTATTTTCTTCTGTGTCTTTACATAGATTAAATTTTTATTGTAACAGGAGTTTTGTTTTGTTTTGAGCCATGCTGTGCAGCGTATGGGATCTTAGTTCCCTAACCAGAGATCAAACTCAAATATATATATATATATATATATATATATTTACTTTAATGCATACATATATATGTATATACTTACTTTTAACTTTTTGTTGGAATATAGTTGATTTACAATGTTGAGTTAGTTTCTGCTGTATAGCAAAGAGAGTCACTTATGCATATCCGTGTATCTACTCTTTTTTTAGATTTTATTTCCACATAAGTCATTACGGAGTTCTCAGTAGAGTTCTCTGTGCTACACAGTAGTTTCTTACTAGTTATCTATTTTTTATATAGTAATGTGTATATGCTACATATATTCTTAAAATTCTTTTTATTATAGTTATTGGAAGAGATTGAATGTGGCTCTCTCTGCTACACAGTAGATTCTTGTTTATCTATTTTGTCTCTAGTTGTGTGTATCTGTTAATCCCAAATTGCCAATTTATCCCTCTCCCCTCTTTCTCCTTTGATAGTCATGAGTGTGTTTTCTATGTCTGTGAGTAGGAGTTATTTCATTGAACTTTTTATTTGGAGAGCCTTATAGATTCCTGTGCAGTTGTAAGAAATAGCGCAGGGAGATTGCATACACCTCTTGCCCAGTTTCCCCCCACTGGTACCGTCTGGTAACACTGGAAATGCATGACCCAGGATGCTGACGCTGACTCATTGAAGACACACAGCATTTCCACCACACAAGTCTCCCTCCTGATACCCCTTGATAGCCAAGTCTTCCCTCTCTCACAGCATGGGTATACCACCGTTTGGTTAACCAACCACAGTTTGCACAGTTCGGACATCTGGTTGTTTCTAGGTTTGGGTTATTATTAATAAAACTGCTATAAACATCCGTGTACAGGTTTTTCGTGTGAACATAAGTTTTCATTTCTCTGGGAGAAATGCCTAAGAGTATAATTGCTGGGTTGTATAGTAGTTGCTAGTCTAGTTTTTAGAGAGACTGCCAAACCGTTTTCCAAAGTTCTAAACTGTTTCCATTTTACATTCCCACTAGCAATGTATGAGCGATCCAGTTTCCTCATATTCTTGCCAGGATTTGGTGGTGTCACTCTTTTATTTTAGACATTCTGATAAGTGTATAATAGTATCTCGCTGTGGATTTAATTTGCGTTTGCGTGATGGCTAATGATGTTAAACATCTTTTCTTGTGCTTATTTATTTGTGTCTGTATTTATTTAAACACCTGGGAGGAAAAGTATTTAGTTGTTCTTTAATGTCTATCTCATATAGACTTTGTTCTCATGTTGCTAGCTTTCAGAGAAGAAACTCAGTAGAGATTTGCACACCCTGGACAAGGGAAAGAAGCAGAGATGTTATTTGGACCTGGATGTTATTCCTTGCTCAAAGGAGGAAAAAAAATTCTGTTTCATGTAAATGTCAGTGTAACACAGTATAACAATAATACAGATTATTGTTTTATACCCCCTGGTAGGCCCAGTTCTTTTGCCTCATATGATGTCAGGAGTTTTGTAGCCATCTTAAAGACGTTGTTATCTTTGGCAGAAGCGTGGTGGCTTGGCTTAGGAAGCAAGCGGTAACAATGATATCAGTTTCTTTTAATTTTTTTTTCTTCCCCTGGAACACGATGTTACCTAGAATACATGAGAATCTGGCAGAGGCCTGTATTTTCTTCCCCTGTATTCCTTTCACACCATCTGTTTGGGTGTGCTAGAATCCACTGGAATGTCTTTACAAGGTGTCAAAACTCTGGGAACTCCACTGTCTTTGGCAGCAGAGAGAGGAGGGATGAAGTGATCATGGGAGTGGAAAGCGTACGTGGGGGAGTGTCTGTCACAGTCACAAAAGGGACGAGTGGCGGCATGCTGGAGGCCAAGGTTAGCGTTTCTTCTCTCAGGATCTTGTTCTGATCCACGTTTCAGGAATGGATGCCGTGCAAGCGCCCTTGATCTTCAACAAACAGGATGTCATGTGATTCTGCAAACTGCTTCAGAACCATTCATGCTTCTGTCTAGAATGTTCTCGGAGGGAAACAAACAAACAAACAAAAAACAGTACAGGGTGGAGATTCCTAAGAAATCCCCGACTTCGCACAAGTTCATTTTGTGATGGGTTTAGAAATCCAGTTAATCTTTAAGTCATTTCCAAGGCAGAACTGTAATTTTGTCTATTAAAAATATAGAAAAACAAAACAAGACAAAACCACTCCCTCTGTCCCTCAAAATGTGTTTATAAACGGCATCATGTGAAAATCCAACTTGGAAAGAATTCGAGTTTGACTTTAAACTGTTTGTTCACAAGCTCATGGAATAACGTGGTTCTTGGATTCATTAACTTTTATTTATAAACTTAAGGATGGTTTGGAACAGGAAGCATAACATTTACTAAAAGAACATTGAAATGTATTTGTTTTTAATTAAAAAATACTAAGAAATGAAGTCTGCAGAACACAAAATCTTAATATTGCAGTAGGATTTTCCCTCATTAAAAATATATATCAAACCATTGTCTGATTGAAACTAAACACAGTTAAACATATATAGATATAAATTATATAATTTACATTTATTATCCTTAATCCAGGTACACATGCAAACACATTTGTATATATAAATTATGTATGAAATACTCATAGCTAAAATTTATGTGGCTATATTTGAAACTGTGACATCAGAGATAGGCTTAAAACATGTTTAATTACATTACCAGCCTGTATAATCAGAGTTAGAACTACTGATAGATTTTGCTGACAAGAATTATGGAAAGTAGCAGCTAATTCAGGATTGTTCTATTACAGATATTACAGGGGAAGCAAGTCTGGGAAGTGCATTTAGACTCCCATATCACTCACTTTCTGTGGGAATTTTGTTATTAAAGGAAGCAACATCCTGAAACAGTTTAGGCAGGTAAATGATAGAATAAAATAGTCATTGTTTTGGATAAATTCCTATGACTTTCTTCTTATATTCACTTAGCTCAAATCCATTGTAGGCTTTTAAAAATGAAAGAATGTACAGTGTGAAATGTGTAATATGTAAATACTAGTATGTAAATACGCAATACATGCAGTTTGTTGTCTTTCAAAGGAAACTTGTGAAAATATGGGATTATACAACTGATACAGGAAAGTGATCAAAGATATTTAACACTGAGTGAAAGATAAGCCTTTTGCCCTAAAACACCACAAGGCCCTGTGACCAGTGCTTTTAAGACCCTAAAATAACCATGCTCCCCTTTCCTCTGAGGAATGCATTGAAAGGATGGGAGGCTACTAAACATAGGTGCCTTAAGTGTTCTTTGAAATAGTTTGTTTTACTTATAAGTTGGAACTATCTTCTGATGAAAATGGGTGGGGACTTTTCAGCAATCATAGCAAAAAGTGATCTTCTTTAACTAGAAGTCTTTATGACTCCTTTGAAGCAAACAACGTTGCTGAAATATACTTTGTGGGTTTCATGATCTTGCTTTAAAAAAAAATGAGTAGGCATAGTGTCTGGCTCTAGATTAGTGATAACATCATCATGATTATCTAGGTCATGAAGATCTTTTTGTACAGTTCTTCCGTGTATTCTTGCCACCTCTTCTTAATATCTTCTGCTTCTGTCAGGTCCATACCATTTCTGTCCTTTATCAAGCCCATCTTTGCATGAAATGTTCCCTTGGTATCTCTAATTTTCTTGAAGAGATCTCTAGTCTTTCCCATTCTGTTGTTTTCCTCTATTTCTTTTCATTGATTGCTGAAGAAGGCTTTCTTATCTCTTCATGCTATTCTTTGGAACTCTGCATTCAGATGCCTATATCTTTCCTTTTCTCCTTTGCTTCTCCACCTCTCTTCTTTTCACAGCTATTTGAAAGGCCTCCCCAGACAGCTATTTTGCTTTTTTGCATTTCTTTTCCATGGGGATGGTCTTGATCCCTGTCTCCTGTACAGTGTCACAAACTTCATTCCATACTTCATCAGGCACTCTACCTATCAGATCTAGGCCCTTAAATCTATTTCTCATTTCCACTGTATAATCATAAGGGATTTGATTTAGGTCATACCTGAATGGTCTAGTGGTTTTCCCTACTTTCTTCAATTTAAGTCTGAATTTGGTAATAAGCATCACTACGAACAAAGTTAGTGGAGGTGATGGAATTTCAGTTGAGCTGTTTCAAATCCTGAAAGATGATGCTGTGAAAGTGCTGCACTCAATATGCCAGCAAATTTGGAAAACTCAGCAGTGGCCACAGGACTTGAAAAATTCTGTTTTCATCCCAATTCCAAAGAAAAGCAATGCCAAAGAATGTTCAAACTACCGCACAATTGCACTCATCTCACATGCTAGTAAAATAATGTTCAAAATTCTCCAAGCCACCTTCAGCAATACGTGAACCATGAACTTCCTGATATTCAATCTGGTTTTAGAAAAGGCAGAGGAACCAGAGATCAAATTGCCAACATCCCCTGGATCATGGAAAAAAGCAAGAGAGTTCCAGAAAAGCATCTACTTCTGCTTTATTGACTATGCCAAAACTTTTGACTGTGTGGATCACAATAAACTGTGGAAAATTCTGAAAGAGATGGGAATACCAGACCACCTGACCTGCCTCTTGAGAAATCTGTATGCAGGTCAGGAAGCAACAGTTAGAACTGGACATGGAACAGCAGACTGGCTCCAAATAGGAAAAGGAGTACATCAAGGCTGTATATTGTCACCCTGCATATTTAATTTCTATGCAGAGTTCATCATGAGAAACGCTGGACTGGAAGAAACACAAGCTGGAATCAAGATTGCCGGGAGAAATATCAATCACCTCAGATATGCAGATGATACCACCCTTATGGCAGAAAGTGAAGAGGAACTAAAATGCCTCTTGATGAAAGTGAATGAGGAAAGCGAAAAAGTTGGCTTAAAGCTCAACATTAAGAAAACGAAGATCATGGCATCCGGTCCCATCACTTCATGGGAAACAGATGGGGAAACAGTGTTAGACTTTATTTTGGGGGCTCCAAAATCACTGCAGATGGTGACTGCAGCCATGAAATTACAAGACGCTTATTCCTTGGAGGAAAAGTTATGACCAACCTAGATAGCATATTCAAAAGCAGAGACATTACCTTGCTGACTAAGGTCCATCTAGTCAAGGCTATGGTTTTTCCTGTAGTCATGTATGGATGTGAGAGTTGGACTGTGAAGAAGGCTGAGAGCTGAAGAATTGCTGCTTTTGAACTGTGGTGTTGGAGAAGACTCTTGAGAGTCCCTTGGACTGCAAGGAGATCCAACCAGTCCATTCTGAAGGAGATCAGCCCTGGGATTTCTTTGGAAGAAATGATGCTGAAGCTGAAACTCCAGTACTCTGGCCACCTCATGAGAAGAGTTGACTCATTGGAAAAGACTCTGATGCTGGGAGGGATTGGGGGCAGGAGGAGAAGGGGACGACAGAGGATGAGATGACTGGATGGCATCACTGACTCGATGGATGTGAGTCTGAGTGAACTCTGGGAGATGGTGATGGACAGGGAGGCCTGGCATGCTGTGATTCATGGGGTCGCAAAGAGTCGGACATAACTGAGTGACTGAACTGAACAGAAGTGAGGCATAGTGTTTGCAATGATATTTAGTAAATTAACCTCTTTACCACCAACTAAAATGTCAGGTTGTCAGCTTTTAAAAGCATTCCATTGTTGGTAATCTGCGTGGCAGACGTTTAGAAAGGTGCCGATTCATTCACACCCATTTGGATCTTCAAAATTCTTGCCTTATAGGCAATGAGCACAGCTCTTCTATCATAATGGAGTTTGGATACTTCAGAATGTATCCTGAATAAGCCAGAATATGGAGAAACCTGGTAGTTGATCCCTCTTGACTCTCTGTAGTTCAGACCTTGGAAAGACTTGCATCAGAAAACTTGTGGAGGTTGTGGACACACCACACAAGATCAGCCCATTTTTTAAAAAAAATTATTTTGTTGAAGTATAGTTGGTTGACAATGTTGTGTTAATTTCTACTGTAAAGCAGTGACTCAGTTATACATATGTGTGTGTGTATATATATATATATATATTCTTTTCATTTTCTTTTCCATTGTGCTGTGTCACAGGATGTGCTACACAATAGGACTCTGCTGTTTATCCATTCTATATGTAAGGTCCGCGTCTGCTAAGCCCACACTCCTAATTCACCACTCCCTCCACCCTTGGCAATCACAAGTCTGTTCTCTATGTCTCTGAGTCTGTTTCTATCTCACAGATAAGGTCATTTGTGTCATCCTTTAGATTCCACCTGTAAGTGATCTTGTAGAGTATTTATCTTTCTCTAACTTCACTTAGTGTGATAATCTGTAGGTCCCTCCATGTTGCTGCAAATGGCATAATTTCTTTCACTTTTCTTTTTATAGATTAGTCCATTTTAAAGTTAATTAGGCTTTTACCCTGGCTCAGGGTATTTCTCTGATCCTGGCCAATTAACCAGCCAGCCAGATTATTTAAAAGAGCAAGTGGATTTTGGTGCCTGGGTTCCCTCTGTTTCTTTTCAGGGTTTAGGCTGGGTTTAGGTTTGCCATGGGAAGTTTTAGTTGGGAATATAATCTGGCTTTGGGTTACTCTCAAGATGAATCCCAAACACTTGAAAAGCAGTACTGGAAAATGAAGAAAGCAGTTGAGTTCAGGATCCCTGGTGGTGTGAAACATGGCACTCTGCTGAAAGCCCAGTGGATTAAAGGCAGCCTCTTTGTAAAATGTGAGACTGCAGTGTGGTTCCCCTTCCCCTCTTTCATAATCACTGGGGTCTATTTTGTAAATGGTTAGTCAAAGCTAGATAATGTCATCAAATATATTAACATACTGTAAACAGAAAGATCAGGTGGACAGAATGAGACAGAACAGATGGCCAGAGTTCACTTCCAAGCAGAGCAACTCCAAGGGCTGTGAGAGGCGCCCAGGGAAGACTTCTGAGGCTGCCCCAGGCTGAACACAGCTCACTCATTCATTCTACCGTTTATGGAGGGAATTACACTCTCAGTCTGTGACAGACTTTTGTCTAGGCTCTAGGAATTCATGAAGAACAGCAGCCACAACAAAAGGAGACAAAAATCCTTGCCCCGTGGAGGTTTTCCCTCTAAAATCCAAGTACATTATTATAGCATTTAACAATCAGAAAAAAGACCATAAATCACTGAAACATCTAATAATCAGGAAATTAATTAGAAAAACTGCTGTTAGAAATAGAGAAGCATTTCATTGAGATATTGTGGGGAAAATACTGTTTAATCTATAAAAAGAAAAAGACAGATTTAAAGGCAAAGTTTGGCTTTCTGCTTTTAAAAAGGAAGTGGCTTAGAAATAGATGGGTGTTGCAGGTAAGACACTAGTAAAAATAACTGAAAAATCTACTTCAGTAACCTTACCACCAACCTCTTAACTAGGTTAAAATATCCAGTTTGGGGGAGGAAACATCTAGAATCAAACATTCTCTTCAGTGTGACTGCCGCCAAGTCGCTTCAGTCGTGTCCGACTCTGTGCGACCCCATGGACTGCAGCCCACCAGGCTCCCCGTCCCTGGGATTCTCCAGGCAAGAACACTGGAGTGGGTTGCCATTTCCTTCTCCAATGCATGAAAGTGAAAAGTGAAAGTGAAGTCGCTCAGTCGTGTCCAACTTCTAGCGACCCCATGGACTGCAGCCCGCCAGGCTCCTCTGTCCATGGGATTTGCCAGACAAGAGGACTGGAGTGAGTTGCCATTGCCTTCTCCGTCAGTGTGACTACCAGTTTTATTTCTGAGACACATGTGAGCTATTCAAAGCTATTTGTAGCTATTGAATATTTAAATAAATAGGGTATTGATTACTCAAGCAATTATTTTAAGTGGAAAGGAGAGCAAAAGAAATCAGAAACAAGTTTATAAATAGAGTAGAGACATTATTTGAACTTTATACTTTTCTGTCTTCTAGTATTTGTTTCTTTATTTTAAATTAAAGCACTAGATTAGCAGGAAAAACTATTTACCTCTGATATTAGCTGAACACATAAGGTAGATAAAGTAAGGTAGGGAGTTGAAAATAGTCAGCTTTGCATTATGTAAAAAAACAATGTGTGTGCTTGAACCAATTTTACTCCAGTAAAGGGACAGATTCTGCTCACTTTGGCTCCTTTCCCACCACTAACCTCACTGGTTTCTCAGAAAGTCTTATTAGTTCAGAGTTCTGCATAAAATAATAGACAGGATGGACTTGATGAGTTTATGGTTTCTCTCACTGGAGAACTGCTGCAGATGACAGCTTGTTTTTCTTGGGTAGACTACAGATCAACTTTCTCTTTCCTTGATGAATTTGAAGTCATTCCACAGATGAATAAATGAACGAGTGAGTCAATATCTGAAGAACGAATATGGACAGAGACTTGCTCAGTGTTCTTGCAAATGTTCCAGTTGGTTCTTGTCCAGCCAACTTGCATTCATTCGTAGCCACTGAGCTTCTCACAAAGATAAGATGGAGTCCTGCCATCTGTTGCCACAGTCTGAGGTGGGGGCCAGCTGAAAAATCGTAAGTGGGACAAAGAGAAGGTCTGAGGAATGTGTAGGCATCTGTGGAGCTCAATAGAACGGCATCAAGTGCCTGGATGAAGATGAGAGGGTGGGTGGTTAGAAAGGCTTTGGGAGAAGCTCCCATTGAAGCCGTTTAGAGATAATGAGCAGTTTTCTGGGACCCAAGACAGACAGAGGGAGCAAGTCATGAGGAGATGAAGAGGCAGGAGAGGTTCAGGAGAAAACCACAAACATCCCTGGTGCTTTCATTCACGTGGATCCGAATTTCCATCTCATATCGATTGGGCCTCATTCTTACTCTGCCTGAAGAATTTTCTTTAGCATCTATATAGTGCAAGCATTGTTGATCATTCACTACATTGTAACCAACTCTTTTGTGACCCCATGGCCTGTAGCTGACCAGGCTCCTCTGTCCATGAGATTCTCCAGGCAAGAATCCTGCCAACTGGAGTGAGTTGTCATTTTCCTTCTCCAGGGGATCTTCCCAACCCAGGGACTGAACCCCTGTCTCCTGCATTTCTGGTGGATTCTTTACCCCTGAGCCACCAGAGAAGCCCATAATGCAGGCATATTTGTAATAAATTCATTCAGCTTTAGTCCATGTGAAAGAGTCTTATTTCACCTTTACTGCTGAAATATATTTGGGAAGTATTGACTTCTTTTCTTTCAGTGCTTTAAATGTGTCTCTCTATTGCCTTCTGGCTTGTGCAGATGTTCACAGGGGAATTCTTGTTTGTGTTCCTGTGTATGGAATGTATTTAACGTGTCCTTTTTATTTGGCCGATTTTAGCATTTTCCTTTTAGCCCTGCTTTTCTGTTATTTTTGTCTTTTTGATGAGCCTTGGAGTGGTGTTCTCTGTGTTCATCCTCCTTGAGCTTCTCAGGTCTGTTTGTTGAGTATGTCAGATCTCTGAGTCTATAGTTTTCATCAAAATTAGAAAAAATGTTGGCCATTGTTTCTTCAGATATTTTTTGTCACTTCCTCTTTCTTCCCGGAACTCCAAGTATATTGGACTTGTGATATTTTCTCACAGGTCAACAAGACTCTTTTCTTTTTCTTTTTTTTGGCCTTTTTTTTCCTCTCCATGCTTCATTTTGGATGGTTTCTCTGGCTTTGTTTTCAGTTCACTGGTATTTCCTTAGTGCTTCCCAATCTATGCATTAAAGCTGTTCTGATATGGTAGTTTTGTATATTCCATTTAATTTTTTTCATATCTTCCATTCCTCTCCTCATTATGTTCACATTTTCTTATACCTTCTTGAACAATTCAGAGCACATTTATAATGCCTATTTTAATGTGTTAATTTCTTAATTATGCCATCTCTGACATTTCTAGGCTGACTTTTCAAGAAGCAAGTTTCTATTGATTGACTTTTCTCCTGGGCATGCATCATGTTTTTCTGTTTCTTTGCATGCCTGGTGCTTTTTGCCTGGCTGATGGACATTGTGAGTTTTACTTTTTTGTCTTCTTGTTTTCCTTGTATTTCCTTAAATCTGCTGAACTTTGTTCTGGCATGCAGTTAAATTATTTGGCATCTATTTGATTCTTTCAAGGATTGTTCTGAAGATCTGTGAGGTCAGTCCAAATCTGCCTGTAGTCTGGGGTTAATTTAGTTCCATTACTAAGGAAAAACTCTTCTGAGAACTCCATGTATTACTCAGTCTTTCTGTTCTAGTTTATGGAATTATTCAACCTGCTGCTTTCCAGCGCTGTTTGCACTGACATTGGGCAGTTTCCTCTCCAGCGCAGACAGCCAAGAAGATGATACTACAGATTCTGGAGCTCGCTCTCGTTCTCCCCCTTGGTTTCCAACACTGTCTTCTCTGGTACTCTGCCCTGTATATTCTACAAGTCTTGGTCTTCCTGAACGTCAATATTTGTCTATTCCTTTCCAGTAAGACTGCTGGCCTTCAACTGGCTTCCTCCTTCCTGTGTAACAGCTTGGAAACTGACCCCAGGTGATAAGCTGGAGCAATTATAGGGCTGACTTACTTTGTTTCCCTTCATGCATTGCCTGCAATTCAATGTCTGAAAACAACTGTCACATATATATGCATCTGTGTGTGTGTGTGTGTGTGTGTGTAGTGGTTTTCTAAGTTTTCTAAAGCAGGAGAATAAATCCAGACTTTGTTATTCCATGTGGTTGAAAACACTGTGTTTCTTAACAATTTTTATATGGAAAAATTTCAAAAATACATATAAATATAATAATATAACAGAACCATATATACCCATCATCTACTGTCAAGTTATCCACTCACGCTCAAGCTTTTTCATGATATACCTTCTTGCTTTGCCTGAGGGAGATGATTGGAATTTATTTGATGCAACTCCCATATATTTTATAATTTCATTTACAAATGTTTCCGTATGAATTTCGAGAAGATAAGAGCTTTTTAAAAGTGCATAACCACACTGGCACGATCATAGTCACAAAAACTAATATGAGTAACAATGTTTAATCCTATCAACTACTTCCAGTTCAGTTCAGTCGCTCAGTCGTGTCCAACTCTGTGACCCCATGAATCATGGCACGCCAGGCCTCCTTGTTCATCACCATCTCTTGGAGTTCACTCAGACTCACATCCATTGAGTCTGTGATGCCATCCAGCCATCTCATCCTCTGTCGTCCCGTTCTCCTCCTGCCCACAATCCCTCCCAGCATCAGAGTCTTTTCCAATGAGTCAACTCTTCGCATGAGGTGGCCAAAGTACTGGAGTTTCAGCTTTAGCATCATTCCTTCCAAAGAAATCCCAGGGCTGATCTCCTTCCAGAATGGACTGGTTGAATCTCCCTTGCAGTCCAAGGGACTCTCAAGAGTCTTCTCCAACACCATAGTTCAAAAGCATCAATTCTTTGGCACTCAGCCTTCTTCACAGTCCAACTCTCACATCCATACATGACCACAGGAAAAACCATAGCCTTGACTAGATGGACCTTAGTCAGCAAAGTAATGACTCTGCTTTTGAATATGCTATCTAGGTTGGTCATAACTTTTCTTCCAAGGAGTAAAGCGTCTTGTAATTTCATGGCTGCAGTCACCATCTGCAGTGATTTTGGAGTCCCCAAAAATAAAGTCTGACACTGTTTCCACTGTTTCCCCATCTATTTCCCATGAAGTGATGGGACCGGACGCCATGATCTTCGTTTTCTGAATGTTGAGCTTTAAGCCAACTTTTTCACTCTCCTCTTTCACTTTCATCAAGAGGCTTTTTAGTTCCTCTTCACTTTCTGCCATAAGGGTGGTGTCATCTGCATATCTGAGGTGATTGATATTTCTCCCGGCAATCTTGATTCCAGCTTGTGTTTCTTCCAGTCCAGCATTTCTCATGATGAACTCTGCATAGAAGTTAAATATGCAGGGTGACAATATACAGCCTTGACATACTCCTTTTCCTATTTGGAACCAGTTTGTTGTTCCATGTCCAGTTCTAACTGTTGCTACTTGACCTGCATAGAGATTTCTCAAGAGGCAGGTCAGATGGTCTGGTATTCCCATCTCTTTCAGAATTATCCACAGTTTATTGTGGTCCACACAGTCACAGACTATGCTTTGGCATAGTCAATAAAGCAGAAATAGATGTTTTTCTGAAACTCTCTTGCTTTTACCATGATCCAGCGGATGTTGGCAATTTGATCTCTGGTTCCTCTGCCTTTTCTAAAACCAGATTGAACATCAGGAAGTTCACAGTTCACGCATTGCTGAAGCCTGGCTTGGAGAATTTTGAGCATTACTTTACTAGCAGGTGATATGAGTGCAATTGTGCAGTAGTCTGAGCATTGTTTGGCATTGCCTTTCTTTGGGATTGGAATGAAAACTGACCTTTTCTATTCCTGTGGCCACTGCTGTGTTTTCCAAATTTGCTGGCATATTGAGTGCAGCACTTTCACAGCATCATCTTTCAGGATTTGAAACAGCTCAACTGGAATTCCATCACCTCCACTAGCTTTGTTTGTAGTGATGCTTTCTAAGGCCCACTTGATTTCACATTGCAAGATGTCTGGCTCTCGATTAGTGATCACATCATCATGATTATCTGGGTCATGAAGATCTTTTTTGTACAGTTCTTCTGTGTGTTCTTGCCACCTCTTCTTAATATCTTCTGCTTCTGTTAGGTCCAGATCATTTCTGTCCTTTATCGATCCCATCTTTGCATGAAATATTCCCTTGGTATCTCTGATTTTCTTGAAGAGATCTCTAGTCTTTCCCATTCTGTTGTTTTCCTCTATTTCTTTGCATTGATTGCTGAAGAAGGCTTTCTTATCTCTTCTTGCTACTCTTTGGAACTCTGCATTCAGATGTTTATATCTTTCCTTTTCTCCTTGGCTTTTCACCTCTCTTCTTTACACAGCTATTTGTAAGGCCTCTGCATACAGCCATTTTGCTTTTTGCATTTCTTTTCCATGGGGATGGTCTTGATCCCTATCTCCTGTACAATGTCAAGAACCTCATTCCATACTCCATCAGGCACTCTATCTATCAGATCTAGGTCCTTAAATCAATTTCTCACTTCCACTGTATAATCATAAGGGATTTGATTTAGGTCATACCTGAATGGTCTAGTGGTTTTCCCTACTTCCTTCAATTTAAGTCTGAATTTGGTAATAAGGAGTTCATGATCTGAGCCACAGTTAGCTCCTGGTCTTGTTTTTGTTGACTGTATAGAGCTTCTCCATCTTTGGCTGCAAAGAATATAATTAGTCTGCTTTCGGTGTTGACCATCTGGTGATGTCCATGTGTAGTCTTCTCTTGTGTTGTTGGAAGAGGGTGTTTGCTATGACCAGTGCATTTTCTTGGCAAAATTCTATTAGTCTTTGCCCTGCTTCATTCTGCATTCCAAGGCCAAATTTGCCTGTTACTCCAGGTGTTTCTTGACTTCCTACTTTAACATTCCAGTCCCCTATAATGAAAAAGACATCTTTTTTGGGTGTTAGTTCTAAAAGATCTTGTAAGTGTTCATCAAACCGTTCAACTTCAGCTTCTTTAGCATTACTGGTTGGGGCATAGACTTGGATAACTGTGATATTGAATGGTTTGCCTTGGAAACGAGCAGAGATCATTCTGTCATTTTTGAGATTGCATCCAAGTACTGCATTTCAGACTCTTTTGTTGACCATGATGGCTACTCCATTTCTTCTGAGGGATTCCTGCCTGCAGTAGTAGATATAATGGTCATCTGAGTTAAATTCACCCATTCCAGTCCATTTTAGTTCGCTGATTCCTAGAATGTTGACGTTCACCCTTGCCATCTCTTGTTTGACCACTTCCAATTTGCCTTGATTCATGAACCTGACATTCCAGGTTCCTATGCCATATTGCTCTTTACAGCATTGGATCTTGCTTCTATCACCTGTCACATGCAGAACTCGGTACTGTTTTTGCTTTGGCTCCATCCCTTCATTCTTTCTGCAGTTATTTCTCCACTGATCTCCAGTAGTGTGTTGGGCACCTAGTGACCTGGGGAGTTCCTCTTTTGGTATCCTATCATTTTGCCTTTTTATACTGTTCATGGGGTTCTCAAGGCAAGAACACTGAAGTGGCTTGCCATTCCCTTCTCCAGTGGACCACATTCTGTCAGCCCTCTCCACCATGACCCACCCATCTTGGGTTGCCCCGCAGGCATGGCTTGGTTTCATTGAGTTAGACAAGGCTGTGGTCCTAGTGTGATTAGACTGACTAGTTTTCTGTGAGTTTGGTTTCAGTGTGTCTGCCCTCTGATGCCCTCTTGCAACACCTACCATCTTACTTGGGTTTCTCTTAACTTGGGCGTGGGGTATCTCTTCACAGCTGCTCCAGCAAAGCACAGCCACTGCTCCTTACCTTGGAAGAGGGATATCTCCTCACTGCTGCCGTTCCTGACCTTCAATGTGGGATAGCTCCTTGAGGCCCTCCTGCGCCCACGCAGCCATCGCTCCTTGGGTGGCTCCTCCCAGCTGCCGCCCTGGCCTCAGGCTCCTGGTGGCTCCTCCTGCTGCCGCCCCTGGCCTCGGATGCAGGGTGTCTCCTCCCGGCCACTGCCCTGACCTCGGATGCTGGGTAGCTCCTCTTGGTCGCCGCCCCGACCTCAGACACAGGGTAGCTCCTCCCGGGTGCCACTGAGCTGGGACGCTGGGTAGCTCTGCTCTGCTGTTCCTGTGCCATCGCAGCAGCCTGGCACTCTAGGCTGAGGCCCCTGACCTCAGACGTGGGGTAGCTCCTCTCGGCCTTAGGAGACATAAAATTCCATGCCATCAGTCAGGGCAGGGGGGTTGCTTGAGTAAAATATTCCCAATGAATGACATCCTGGGGTCTGATCTGAACTTGAATTCCCCTCTTTACTTGTAAACCCCTCTCTGCTCAAATTTACTTTCTATCAGCAATGCCCACAGCGCCTGCTCTTCCTGTCAACAACTGTCGCTCCACCTCTTTACTCGGTACTTCCCGACCCTTCTCAAGCACTGTCTCGTCTTCTTGTCTTCTCTGAGGCCCAGGTGCTGGCGTCTGTCTGGCTGATCAGTGTCTTCAAAAATGGAGACGCAGACACAGAAATCAGACTTATGGATTCAGGCGGAGGGCGGGGGGAGGAAGCAGAGGGAGAGACGACTGGAGAGAGTAGATGGAGATATACGCACTACCATATGTAAAATCGATAGCCAGTGGATATTTGCTGCATAACTCAGGGAACTCAAAGCTGGCCTCTGTAACAACAGAAGGGTGGGAGGAGGTTCATGGGGAGGGGACATATGTACACCAATTCATGTTGATGTATGGCACAAAAAAAGCCAATATTGCAAAGCAATCATCCTTTAATTAAAAAGAAATTAATTAAACCAATACAGTATTGTAAAGTAAAATAAAGTAAAATTTTAAAAAATTAATTAAAAATTAAAAAATAAAGGGAGATTCTTAAAGTCCATCCCAGTGATGATATGATATGAAAAGAAAGTTAAAGACAGCTTTAGAAACAAAATATAATCCTCTCTCTATATCGTGATTCTAAACAAAGACTGTAGCATCAGCTTTGAGAAGCTGTGACATAATTGCTGGGATTTGCCTGTAATCATGATATTTATTTTAAAATTTCAAATTGCTCAAAGGAGGTCATGACACACTTAGGTTTACTGACAATGGTTATGGGTTAAACAATTTGAGCATCCCTGATTAAAATCAAGCAAGTTTCCCCTTTTCTAATATAATGACCAAGACTGGATTTATAAGAGGGATTTCAGGGGAACAGAAATGACTCCATCTCCTCCTGAAGCTACTCTTCACTCTTAAATTTCTGCATTTGCTCTCGGATGCTTGAAGTTTCATGCATTTGGGAAAAAGACCAGAGTTTTTAAAAGTGATTTTAAAAAAGAAGCCTTATTGAAATATAATCTACATACCACACAACTCACCCATTTAATGTAAAGTGTACAGGGACTTTCAAGTGGCCCGGTGGCTAGGGCAATTTGATGATTTTCAGTGTATTCACAGATGTTACCAGACACATTTAGAACATCTTCATCACCCGCAAAGAAACCCCATGTCTGTTAGTATTCACTCCCTATTTCCCTCCAACCTCGCCCACCACCACTAATCTGCTTTCTGTAGATTTTCCTATTCTGGACATTTCAGATAAGTGGAATCATACAACACGGGATCTTTTGTGACTGCAAAGAGAAGTGATTTGAGGTGATTTAAATTCATATTAAGGAAGGAAAGATGGCTTTCTGTCTCTTATAAAGAGGTTTCTGATAGGGAAAGGAACAGACCCTTTTGGTACTGGGTAGCTGATGAGAAGAAGCAAAGCAGAGTGATGAAGAGGGGTGGTCCTCACTTCACAGCTTTGGCTGGGGGCAGGCCCTGGCGCTCAGCACTGTCAAGGCGTCAAGATGATAATTCAGATGACGGCGTTAAGAGGATCTGCTCACGTGGCCCCACCCATAGATGGAGCTTACTCTCTGTCACATTCATAAATACTGGAATTGAGACTTATAATTAGACCTCATTTGACTGACAGCTTACCTTGATTTCTCACCACGCTGGTTACAGGACCGAAGGCCTCTTTCCTCCGCTGTGGCTTATAAGGCAAAGCCAGAGAACCGTGCTGCACAGGCTATCTGCCCGATCGGGCCAGGTAATGGGGCACCGGGCTGTCATTCTCATCATGAGGAAGTAGGCCCTTTGGTGCCATTTTCCTCCAGTAATCAGTCTCTCTGTGCTCTTTAGACTCTGTGTCATGTTGTGAAGGCAACATGTTTGACAGCATTCCTGCAGAGGAACTATCTTCTATGATGGGTAAGCAAATATCCTCTCTCATTAAAAACATCAGAGAGATTTCATCTGAAACTTCTGAACAGCCAGGGGGGAGAAAACTTCTAATGACAACAAAAAGCCCGATTATGCCAAAATCCATGTGAGAGTGACTAACTTATGGTACAGATTGAAAGTAGCCTTGTAGACTTTCCTCCGGCCCATGGGCTACAAGTCTATTTTTCTTTTAGGGATGAAGTCTTCTGAGACAATTGCTTTCTTCACAAAATGGTGTTATTGGGCTGAAGTAGGTATGTGGGTGTCCCAAGTGGTATGGATCAAATTAAAACACCTTCCTAAGCCAGGAGTTATGTAAGCCTGGTCATTCCCCAGTGTTCATTTCTCTTCTTTATTTTTCTATGTATGTGCCTGCTTTTTCCGTAGATATCTCAAGTCCTTTGCAAAATGCAACAGTGAAAAAACTAACTTTCTTCTCTTTGGTGGATGAAATAAAATCTTCATATTCTCCTTCTAGAAGATAGATGATATTCGAAAGAAAACCCAATTCTGACAATTTCGGGGCAAGAAAGCTTAGAGCTCCTTTTGTTATAAATGAAGTTATAGTTGGGTCAAGACTGGTCTGTGATGGGGATATGAATGACCAGAATCCTCCAACTGATGGGATAATAAAATGATAGAAGTGCTTTGGAATCCTGTTGGGCAGTATCCTAAAATGTTGAATGTGTATATACCCTATGATCTGGAAATTTCATACACACACACAAATTCAAGAGAAACAAATACATATCAACAAAAGACATGTCTAAGAATATTCTAGTAGCTTTCTAACAAGATAACAAAAACATGAAAACAAACCAAATATCCACTGGAGAATGGATGAATAGATTGTGGTTTTTATATAAAGAAATAATGCATAGCAATCAGAACAGACTACAGATACACACAGCAACACAAATGAATCTGGCATTATTTTGAGCAAAAATAATTCAAGCCAGTGAATTCCTACTGGATGGCTCACTCGAGGCGATCCCAAATAGGCAAAAGTAATTAAAAATGAGAGAAGTCAGAGTGGTGTTTATCTTGCGGGGAGAGCAGTACTGACTGGAAAGGGGTATGTGGGAAACTGCTGGGGGTCGGAATTATTCTAGATCTTGATTTGTGTGGTGGTCAAGCAGGTATGCGTGCATGCACGCTCTGTTGCTAGGTCATATGTGACTCTCTGCAACCCCATGGATTGTAGCCCACGAGGCTCCTCTGTCCATGGGATTTCCCAGGCAAGAATTCTAGAGTGGGTTGCCTTTTCCTTCTGCAGGGGATCTTCTCAACCCAGGGTCTCCTGCATCACAGGTGGATTCTTCATCCCTGAGCCACCTGGGAAGCCTGCAAGCAGGTGTGTATGCATATGCAAAAATGAATCAATTTATATCCTTAAGATGAGTGTCCTTTACTATAAATATACCTACAGAGCCTCAGTATAAAAGTATAAGTTGCAAAGATTGGGCTGTAAGATCCGAGAGCTGGCTCCCTGGTGAGGTTGCTGTACTGGGCTTGGTTCTTCGGCCCATGCCCTACAGCCATGATGGGTGACTGCTGCCTCTTCCCTTCCTTTCAGGTTGTTAGGAGTTTAAGTTACAGAAGATGAAAGGGAAAGATACAAACCTAATCCAATCCACCCTCCAAAGATTGTATTCGGAGTTATGTTGGATGTTCACTGCATTAGGAGATAGAGTAAGTCTACAGAAAAATAGAGTTGCTGTCATTTTGCTCTGTAGGTTTTCTGAAAGGACAATTTGAATTGGACACATTTGAATATTGATCAACTCTCTCTACTTTCTTTGCATTTCAAGATATACGGAGGATGAGTTCCGTAGATCTGTTGGACTTCTAGGTAAGGGCCTTCAGGGTAAAGCTGAACACTGGGTGAGGTAGCAGAGCAAGGGAGAACTGCGCGTGCCATCTGTGTTGACATGATAGAAGAATCTGGAAAAGAGGAGGGTCAGGAACCGCACCTTGTTCATGAGCCATCCGTGTAAGGGAAGGGAGGCTCCAGGACATCCCTGGAAGCAGCCTGCCCTCCCTCGCAGGCACCCGGATTCCTGATACTCGTCTCTAATGGTTCCGTTCCAGGGTTTTCCTCCTCTCTCTTTCTCTGTTTTCTCTCTTTAGAGAGCTCATTAGTTTGAATGATGTCTCTTTTTTGCGAACATCTTCCATATCCACACCTCCCACTCTGCCTTCCTCTCTGAACTCCAGCTTTTGACCGCATCCTCTCATTTAGTCTGCACATTGCCAGGTACTGGGTCAGAGATGTGAGATGTTTGCAGGTGAAAGGGGGCTTTTTCATGGAAAGTAAAGGTTCACGATGCAACGGAAGGAGATGGCCCACAGAAGAACTGGGAGGGGCTTTGGGAAGCTGAAAGAGAAGAATGATCAATATGGAGACGTTAGGAAATAAACATGAACCTGACTCCATTCTCTTTCACTGAGCTCTGCCCAAAGCAAGGCTAGTACTTAGTTAGCACTTGCTGTTTGCCTGGCACTATGCTATGTAGTTATATGTACCATCTCATTTAATCCTCATAGTAACCCTAAGAGGAACGTGTTTTTATTAGTAGTCTAAGATTTTAGATGGGGAAACTGAAGTCTGGAACAGTTAAGGAAGTGATCCGAGGTCTCAGGCTAAGAAGAGATGCTGGATACAGGGTACGAGTTCAGTTTGCTTGACTTCAGAGTCCATAACCGCTAGGCTGCAGTGCCTCTTTATGCACAGGTGTGTACACACACACACACACACACACACACACACATACACACACACACACACACACAGAGCCCTGCCTCCTTGGCACTTCCTGAGGTCCTCTGTAGCCCCACTACCTACATGGACCATTCTTACCTACACGGTCTCTGGATACATTTTTCCTGCTTGGTTTTACAGCTAGGAAACCCATTCCAGAGAGAAGACCACTCAGGGTCAGGCAGGTGGAAATGGAAATGTGTCCCTGTGTGTCTTAACTGCAGGATAAAGAAATAGGTCAAAGGTGGGAAAGGAAGCCATGAGGGTGGAGCCTGGGTTGCCGTGAGTTCAAGAGTGAGGAGTTGAGATTTTGCTTGACTTGAAGTGTGGAGCCACCAAACAGGCTTTTGATGGGGGCTGAGTTTTAGGGAGGTGAACCTGAGAGCTGGTGTGGGGTGGATGGGAGTGGACGAGGGTACAGGTGAGAGGCAACAGTCCAGGTGGGGCATCAGACCTAGAAGGATGAGCATGAGATTAGAGGGAGAGAGAAGGGGACCTACAAGTGTGTTTATCCAGCTTCCAAGAGGGCTACTGGAGAAGAACTTCTTGTGTGTTTAGTCAAACCTAGGTTGCCCAGTTGAGCTTCCAAAGGCCCTTTGCAAACTGAGGGCAACCCTCTCTACCCATCTTTTTCTTACTACATCCCAACCTTTGTCCTCCACTATGGATGGGCTGGTCTTGCTCTTCCAGGCACAGGCTATGATCTATGCTGTAGTTTCAGTTCCGTCCATCACTCTGAAGGTCCTCTGCTTTCTCCATCTATCCAAGACACATTCGGGAGCTTCCCTGGCAGTCCAGCGGTTAAGACTCTGCCTCCACTGCGGGGGCATGGGATCAGTCTCTGACCTGGGAAGTAAGAGCCTGCATGCCTCAAGGTGAGGCCAAAAAAAAAAAAAAAGTTAAACCCCATGACGTGGAAACAAACAACCCAAGTGCTCATCGACCCATTGACTGACGATTGGCTTAAGAAGGTGTGCCATGTATGTGTGTGCACATATATATATACATACTATATATATAGATGTGTTGTTCAGTCGCTCAGCCGTGTCTGACTCTTTGTTACCCAATGGACTACAGCATGCCAGGTTTCCCTGTCCTTCACCATTTCCCAGAGCTTGCTCAAACTTATGTCCATTGAGTTGGTGATGCCATCCAATCATCTCATCCTCTGTCGTCCCCTTCTCCTCCTACCCTCAATCTTTCCCAGCACCAGGGTTTTTTTTTCAGTGAGTTGGCTCTTTGCATATAGGTGCTAGTGGTAAAAAAAAACCTGCCTGCCAATGCAGGAGACATAAGAGACACAGGTTTGATCCCTGGGTCGGGAAGATCCCCCTGGAGGGCATGGTAACCCACTCTAGCATTCTTGCCTGGAAAATGCTATGGACAAAGGATCCTTGTGGCCCACAGTCCATAAGGTCACACAGAGTCGGACACACCTGAACAACTTAGCACACGCACGCACGCACACATCTATTCATGATGGCCACTTGGGCTGTTTGTATATATACACATATGGATTGCTTGTAAATACATTCAATGGAATATTACTCATCCATAAAAGATGAAATAATGCCATTTGCAACATGGATGGACCTAGAGATTATTATACTAAGTGAAGTAAGTCAAAGACGACTATCATGTAATATCACTTATACGTGAGATCTAAAATATGATACAAATGAATTTATTTACAGAATGAAAGCAGACTCACAGATATAGAAAACAAACTAATGGTTACCAAATGGAAAAGGGGGCGGCAGTGGGATGAATTAGGAATTCAGTGTTAATGGCTATACATAAAATAAGCAACAAAGTCCTAATGTATAGCCCAGGGAACTATGTTCAAGATATTGTAATAACCTATAATGGAAGAGAATCTGAATAAATATATGTATGTGCATATATACATGGATAACCGCCTCACTTGGCTGCTCAAGTGAAACACTGTAAGTTAACTATACTTCAATTTAAAAATATGGCTAAAAGAAGCAGCCATTAGATGGTCCTTGGTCGTTCATCATCCACACTTCCTGGCAGGGAGGAACAGATGCCGCGTGCAGATCACGCTGTCGAGCAGGTCGTGGGACGATTGGGCTTGATGGATGTCAGCCCCTCACGGCTGCTCCAGGCAGACAACTGGCCATGACAGGCACGGGCAAGTCTCTTAACGTAGCCTCGTCAATCTAGACATCGCGGACTTTCCAGGAGTTTAGCCACCTCTGAGGAAATGCTTTCAGGGGTGATGCTGTGTTTGGGAAAATTTGGGGAGTGATTTTTTTTATGGGTAAAAATGAATGCCACTGTTCTGGAAGCACCGCAACATTATTTATCTATCAGCTTGATGAAACTTCATGGGCAAGCATTTTCTCTTCTTCTTGAAGATGAAGAGCCATTTGTTTGATGAAGACACTGGGTTACAGCCTCTGCTCTGTCTGTGGTGACTCAGAGGGAGACAGTCTGTGTGGGAAGCGGAGAATACTCCACAGTCTTCCTGGAAGAGCCTGGGACCCCCATCACAGAGCTCCTCTGAAATTCAAGAGCTCAGCATTGGTGTGGTCATTGGAGAAGAAAGCGGTTTCCTTTTCTACGTAATCTGAAGAGTGCTTCAGGCCCTCTGTGTCCCCACTCTCTAGCCGACTTGGCTGACAAGGTATTTACTCTTCCCTGCCTTTGGAGCTCTGACCTTTTGGGTTAAGACGTCACAACTTCAGGAGCCCCCTCCTTTATAATGAGGCTCACTTGGGGAGCCTGTGGGGGTGCATGTGTGTGTAATATAATAATACGTGAGCTATTGTGCATGACTATTACTTACTAATCCTAAAGAGAAATCATGAAAATGGAGTTCTATCCAATGACACTGAAACCCTGTGTTATCTACAAAATGGGCTCATGCTAGAACAAAGGCCATTCTAACATGGAGGGGCCTGAAGCAATGTGAGAGTGAGACCCACCCCTGGGAGAGAAGGGAAGGTCTGTCTGTGTGAAGGAGAGCTCGCTTGAGAAGGATGACCTCCCACCATGACATTTTCTGTGGAGACTTGAAATATAGTGACCCGAGAAAATAGAGGGAATTAAAAAGCACTGTTGTGTCTGAAACAGTGCTCCCCGTGGGAGATTGGACATCTGTTCATACGATTACACACTCACTTTGGGTCTGTGCAGGGGCGTATATTGCAGTGTGTAGGCGTGATAACCTTGTTTATTAAGGGTGTGATAACTACCTCAGTTGTGTGCCTGGTAAATATGCCTTAGTGAATAGTGAAAGTCACTCAGTTGTGTGCAACTCTTTGCATTTCCACGGAATTCTCCAGGTCAAAATACAGGAGTTGGTAGCCTGTCCCTTCTCCAGAGGATCTTCCCAACCCAGGGACTGAACCCAGGTCTCACACATTACAGGCGGATTTTTTACCAACTGAGCTATCAGGCAAAAGCCCCAAATATGCCTTAAATGAACATAACTGAATTTGTGTTTTAGTTCAGACTGAAAAGACACTGCAACGCTCCCCAGGAGGCTCCCAGTGCCCAGCTCCTTCTGGGTGTGCTGGCTTCTCATCCACACCTCTTCCCTCCTCCTGGGTAGCCCATCTGAGGACCCAGCCTGCCCCCTCGCTCCCCCAGTGCTCCAGGGTCCAGCTGAGCTCATCAGGTGGGATCTGAAGTCATCATTGGGAGAGATTTGCCTCAGCTCTTCTGCTCTTGGGCTGATGAATGGATCTTCTTAAGACTAAATGGGGGGAAGGGCTGTGTTTCCAGTTTTGACTGTTGAGTCTCCCTTTCTTCCGCAGGGCTAAATGCCTTTTCTAAGCTTTCTTTACCTTTTCCATTTTCTATTTCCATTTCCCCCACTCCCTATTCCGGGGAAGAGTTTTGTCTCCAGAATCCATGCTAGGACCAGAACTCTGCTAACTTTTCCGTGGTGGTTTGGTCTCTAAGTCATGTTCAACTCTTTGTGACCCCATGGACTATAGCTCACCAGGCTCCTCTGTCTGTGGGATTTCCCAGACAAATATACTGGCAGGGGGTTTCTGTTTCCTCCTCCAGGGGATCTTCCTGACTCAGGGATCTACTGTTCACAGAGTAAGATCTGTCTTTTGACTGCTGGCTCAGTGTCAGTCTACCAGCGTCTTCTGTTGCTCGCTTTCTTATATACACTTGGCTAGTCTGTAACTTGTTCGCAGGCCATGCCTCTGATGTGAGTCAGACTTTTGGAACAGAGCATGGGAATTTGCTTTACTTACAAGCACACACACTGGGACTCAACAGGTGAGGACCAGTGGCTCACAGGGTTGAGTGGGCATCAGGGCCACCTGGATAGGGACTGTTACAACACAGGCTTCTGAGGCCCATCCCCCAGAAGCCCCCAGAACGTCTGACTCAGAGCTGGGGCAGTGCCTCTGAAGCTGCATTTCTAGCAGGCTCACAAGTGATGCTGATTCTGATTCAGGGCTCATTCCTTGAGAACCACTGGTTTAGATTATAATTTGTCTTTACACTGTCAGCCTGATGGAAGTTTCTCTCAATAGCTATAGCTGGGCTTTCCCAGCCCTGCCTTACCCTGGAGGTAGGACCACATGCTCCTTGCAGTGCAGACCTTGTGTACCTGTTATATCCCAAGATACAGAATATTAGGTTCCATGTGTTTCACTTGTGACTGGATCCTAGGCTTCAGAAGAAAAACATCGATGCTGTAGATTCTAGGACCTGGAGGGTTAGCCAGAGTGGCTATGGGAACAAATTTT
This sequence comes from Nanger dama, assembly GCA_917880005.1. Lineage (NCBI taxonomy): Eukaryota > Metazoa > Chordata > Mammalia > Artiodactyla > Bovidae > Nanger > Nanger dama. Next base: position 6,301,806 of record CAKJTW010000029.1, read on the forward strand.
TAAAAATTAATTAAAAATTTTAGCTGTATGGGCTCTTCGATTCCTTGCACAGGCTTCTCTAATGGGGGTGTGGGCTTAGTTGTCCTGGGGCTTGTGGGATCTTAGTTCCCCAGACCAGGGATCAAACCTGTGTTCCCTACACTGGAAGGCAGATTCTTAACCACTGGACTCCCATCTGGAGCTCTTTTTTTTTTTCCCCTAACTTTAAAGCCAGTGTCCAGATTCTGATGTCTCCACGTAGGTGGAGGGGGAAGTGAAGGATCTTTGGTTTCAGGAAGGAGGCTCAAGCTCAAAACCAGGCTGCTGGAAGAGCGTGGAACCAGGAGCTTTATTTCTGCTGCCTGAGAGAGGCGTTCCTTCCTAGGACACAGCCCTGTGCATGGACAGGCAAGTCCAGTTTCCAGGTGATCCATATGGTGTAGGTTTCTGGTTTCTGCAAAATGACATGTTTTCATCCAGTTGGGGGTCCCAGCCCTGGTGAAAGCTTGTCGGGGGCATCGCTGTTCACTTCCTACCTCACTTGATCCAGTGGAGCTGTTTGGATTAAGCACGCTTGATGCTTGCTCTCATGGGGGTAAAGTATTTTTATCGGGGTGCAGGGGATTTTTAAAGTTATTTTTAATTGTGGTAAAATACATATAAAATTTACTGTCTTAGAATTATTTTAAATGATATGCCTCAGTGGTATTAAGTACATTCACACTTTTGTGCAACCATCCCCAGTATCCATCTCTAGAACTCTTTGCATTTTGCACAGGTGAAATTTCATACCTATTACACAATAAGTCGCCATTCCCTCCTTCCCCAGCTCCTGGCAACCATGATTCTCCTGACAATTCCAGGTACCTAACATATGTGGATTCACACAATATTTGTGTTTTTGTGAGTGACATTTCTCTTTGCCTAACATCCTCTAAGTTCATCCTTACTCTAGCATATGTTGGAATTTCCTTGCAAGACCGAATAATATAGCATTGTATGTATATTCCACATTTTATTTACCCGTTCATCTGTTGATCGATGTTTGGGTTGCTCCCACCTTTGGCTACTGTGAAAAATGCATGAATTTGTCCAAATACCTGTTTGAGACACTGCTTTCAATCCTTTTGGGTATATAGCTAGAAATGGAACTGCTAGATCATTTAGTTTTTTTAATTTTTTGGAGCAAACTGTTTTTTTTTTTTTTGAGCAAATATCATACTGTTTTCCATAGTGACTGTATCATCTTATATTCCCATCAACAGTACACAGAGGAACTTATTCCAGAAGATTCCAATAGAGGACTTTGTTATGAGGCTGTTTCTTTGGGCTGACTTGTCTTTGTTGGACTTCCGGTACAGTCCCTTATCCAGGAGAAGGCTGGGGGCTGAGATGGGTTCATCTTGGCAGCGAACAGATGACATACTTAAGGGGTAGTTGAGGAGAGTTGAATAAAGGGATAATCCAACATAAGCAACAATAAAATTAAGGAAACCAATGAAAGATGAAGAATCCAGGGCTCAGCAATGAGGGGAAAAAGGCTCGAGCCTCTAGAGTGGGGGCATAAATACTTTTCTTTTATAAATGTAACGTTTCTGAGATAGTCATATATCACATAATGTAAGAAAACAGCAGTAATTGCCATAATCCTGGTGCCCAGGTATCTCCTGAGGATATTAGGAAAAAAGTCATTAAGACACTTAAGCTAGAGAATTCAGAGAACTCTTTTCTCAAAGGTAAACATTAAAAAAATTTCTTGTGTATCCTTGTAGAAAAACGTGCAGCTATGTCTCTCTCTGTGAACATGCAACAGATGTATATATATTTTTATGGTAAAAGGATCAAACTATACAGACTTGTCCATATCCATCCCCTGCAACTAAATAGTATTTCTGGGAGATTCCTCTATCCCACAATAACTACTTCATTCTTTTAAAGTCCTCACAGTATCCATTGAATAGATGGTATCATAACTGAGGTCTCATTAGCTTCTTAAATGGTGTTTTAGGAGCACCTTTGAATGAGGAATGGAATCAGTGACATCAATGGGAAAAGTCCAGGTGGCAGGTGAAGAATGAGCAAAACACGCAAAAAGGAAGAAGTGGAAGCAACCTAAAGAAGTCCCAAAGAAGACCCCAAGAAGTAACCTGACATACTTGAGAGGGCACTTGGCTTTCACTTCTGAGTGTACATATGTTGAATTTTGTGGGGAAAAAAAAGATTATAAAAGTGCCAGGAGGGATTTGACCTAGGTTCAGAAGGACCAGAGGGAGAGGGAATCTTGGTAGCAGCCGCTAATGTTTACCAGACTCGAGAAGCATGTAGGGAGAACAGGCCTTCTGCACAACAGCTACTGTTTGTCAAGTCAAGAAGCGAGCAAAACTCATGGGGGCATCTTCTCGGTGGGAGTGGAGAGGGAGGTTCTGCAAATGGAGAGCTCAGGAGTGAGCGCGGCTGCGGAGACCGCCACTGCTGCGAGTGTGGCGCGAGAGGCTTGGCACCGATGGTGGCCTTAAGGGAAGGAGTAAGAGATAGGGTTTGTGGCCAAGGGAGAGACAACTTAATTTGGGGTTAGTCTAGGGAGTTCAGGTTAATACCAGTGTGTGCGTAGATGTGCACACACGCATGCCAGTGTTTTCATGTATTTATCTATCAATTTATATGAAATTAAAAAATTGAAGCATAGTCGATTTACAATGTTGTTCTCATTTCAGGTGTACAGCAAAGTGATTCAGTCACATATATATGTATATATACATATTCTTTTCCAGGGTATTTTGGAAGGTTATTCCCCTTAGTCTATATCCCCTTAGAGGTTATTCCAAGATACTGACCAGAGCTTGCTGTGCTGTACAGTAGGTCCTTGTTGATCATATATAGTAATATAAATATGGGAATCCCAAGCTTCTAATTTATCCTCCTCCCACACATTTTGTTTTTAAAGAAAAGCAGGGGAGGGAATGGTCACAGAGCAAGTTAAAAATGCCTCCTCCTAGAAGTGAACACTCTATGGCTACATAGGAGAGTATGTTTCCTGATTTTGCCCACCCAGTGTTCTGTAAAGTAACTTTTTATATCCTTCACTCACATGAAGGACCCTGAGAGTCTGGGGCATTGACAACACTGGAACTCAAGCCTGTTTGCCTTCCAAGCCCAGGTTTTGCCCTCAGTGCCAGATTATCATGAAGTCTTTGAATATATTGTGGCAACCTATTAAAAGGGCTCTCTTGATGGCTCAGTGGTAAAGAATCTGCCAGCAATGCAGGAGATCCAGGTTTGCTCCTGGGTAGGGAAGATCCCCTGGAGGAGGGCATGGCAACCCACTCCAGTATTCTTGCCTGGGGAATCCCATGGACAGAGGCGCCTGGAGGGCTGCAGTCCACAGGGTCAGACATGCCTGAGGTGACTAAGCAGCAGCTGCATTAAATGGGGCAGGGGTCTGCTAAGTGGCTAGAATATTACATGGGGACCAGGCTGGACATCTAAAGGGAAATGAAGAAAATCTTGATTACTCATCTTTGGTGTGTGTTTCTGGAAGACAGCCCACTGACTCCGAGTTGAAGAGGCATCGGGGATACTAAGCACATGGAGGGAGCCATGACTGAGAAGCAGACGGAGAGCTAGATTTGGGGTGCGGTGAAGATTGGCTTGGAGAGCGCTCTGCTCTGTGTGGTAAGGACACCGCTTGGAAGATCTCTCAGTGATCAGAGGTGGGTGTGGTTGAGGCATCGAAATGGGTCAGGGAGCCAGATTTGAAAAACAGAAGAACAAAAGTATTGGCCAAAACATGTTTAGGTAAAGGGAGCTTCTGGGTGAAAAGAGGGAAGGAAGAGGAGCCTCTCAGGGGACCTGACAGGGTTTGGAGGCAGGATGTTGAGAATCCAGAAATAACATATCAAGAAAAGCCAGTGGGGTTTTAAGTGCAGGGCAGAAGGGGCCTGGCAGCAGGGTGAGGGTCAGCGAGCAAAGCCCTGTAACTGAGAGAGGCTCGAGCTGGTTGGATCCACCGTAAATGGGAACCATCCTCCTTTCTGTTTGAGCGCTGCTCAGATTCCCACTGCAACGCCCATCCACACCTCCCCACATATGGAGGCTCTAGACAGGAATGGAGGGCCTAAAATGTTTGAAGTTATACAAAATCACTTCCATGTGGAAACGTAGCAGAATACATTATTTAAACTTAATAAGAGACATCAGAGGGGGATGCTGACAACTGTTTTCGGGTCTATGACAGTTTATGAAATAAAGCTTGCAGACGGAGCTGGCTGTGTCCATCAGGGGACGCCAGAGAGAGAGGGCCAAACCTCATCTCATGCTGAACCTGATCATGCGGAAGGAGGCCACTCTCAACGATGGCGTTTCGACCTGAAGGGAAACGGTGGAAACTCATTCTACGGAGAATATGGTTGCACTTCAAACAAGAAATATTTTCAGCTCACTTGGGCTCTATAGGAAAGTTTTAATAAAATCTCTCTTTTTGACTTCTTTAGAGTTTGGCCAGGTTGTGAAGGTGCAAACCTATTCAGCTATATTTAGAAAAAAGGTACTTGGAGTCAGCAGTTCTGCTGATTGAGAACTGATAATTATCAGAAATCCCAAAGGGGAGTCTGTTCATGCAGGGTCTCTCTGCAAATTCATATGAATATTAATTTTTGTGTGTGTAACAATTAGGACAAAGCTTGCTATTCTGAACCAAACTTGCAGAGCCCCCAAGTTTACTTTCAACTCATGTGGGTTATTTCTCTCTCATGGTGGCCACTTTCTGGAAGATCTATTTTGCAGGAATGAAATAATCATGAATATCAGTCAACCCTTTAAGGAAGAGCATGTGTCTATGTTAAAATAAGATATTTACATTCTGTTATTTATATCTTTCACATTTTTATAATTAAAAAATTAAGTTTATTATTTATTCCATTGTAAAAGTACTGCCTGCTCCATGGGCTTCCCTGGTGGCTCAGACAGTAAAGAATCTGCCTGCAATGTAGGAGACCCAGGTTCGAGCCCTGGGTTGGGAAGATACCCTAGAAGAAGCAATGGCTATCCACTCCAGTATTCTTGCCTGGAAAATTTTATGGACAGAAGAGATCTATCCATGATGACTGAGGTCAAGATAATGAGTACTTTTGAGGGCATCAGTGACTGAGAAGGGGGATGAGGAACTTCTTGCTGGGAGATGGAATAGATCTGGTTAAGGGCCCCTTGTATGTACACAAATGTAAATATCCATGACGTTGTGTACTGGAGATTTGTGTACATTATTTAAGTGAGCTCATTAAACATAAGCAATGCTGCTCGTTATAAGATAGTTTTAAAATACATAAAGGCAGAAAGAAAAAAATCATTTATTGCTCATAGAAAACCATTGCTGACCTAGTGGACTATTTCAGTATTTTTTGCTTTTTAAAATTGAAGTATAGTTGATTTACAATGTTTCTGGTGTATAGCAGAGTGGTTCAATTATACATATATGTGTATATGTATTCTTTTTCAGATTCTTTTCCATTATGGGTTATTACAAGATATTAATAGAGTTCCCTGTGCACTACAGTAAGCTCTTGCTGTTTATGTATTTTATATATAGTAGTGCATATCTGCTCATCCCAAATTCCTAACTTATCCCTCTCCCTTCTTTCCCTTTTGGTAACAATAAGTTTGTTTTCTATGACCTTGAGTCAGTTTTGTTTTATTAATAAATTCCTCTTTTTATGAATAAATTTATTTTATAAGATCCCACATATTAGTGGTATCTTCTATTTGTCTTTGTCTGGTTCACTTCAGTTAATACGATAATCTTTATGTCCATCCAAATTGCTGCAAATGACATTATTTCATTCTTTTTTCAGCTGAGTAATGAGTGTTTTTTCAATGCATAGTCTTTACAAATTGAGATTATAATCCATATACAATTTATATACCTTTATTTCACATTTTTAACATAAATATTTTCCAAGGAACTCTACAAACCCTTGAAAAGTGTAATTTCCCCCAGAGATACCAAAGTAGAATTGGAGATACTCAGATATAGGGTAAACAGTGATGCCAATCTATAGAACATAGCACAGCCTACATAAGACAGGTGTAGATTTGGGTGAAGGTTCAGGAAGATAATGATAAGCTTAGATTGGTGAGTGGAAATTAATCCTGGAAGGTCTAGATTCTGGAAGAACAGACCAACAATTCAAAAGACTTGAAGCTTTCTAAGAGATGCTTGCAGTGTAACTAGATCTGGAACATAATGCGCTGAGACAGACATGCGGGTCTTTACATCAGAACTTCCTCACTGTTGTGTCACGAGTGGGTTACCGTGGGTTGAGATGTTTATTTCCTAGTCCTTCTGGGTATCTGGGTGAGGCCTGAGTGGCTGGAGTCCCTGAGCCACAAGCAGATTTCTCTTTCTACTCAAGTAACAATCTGTGTTTGCCGAAAGGTGAAAGTGGTGGAGAAGCCCAGTCCACGTGCCAAGCTGTCTCACGTATCAAACCCCTGCTTGCGGCAGGAGCTTGAACAAATACACTGAGTCAGCCTCTACTCCAAATAAATGATGTAAGTTCTGTGGTTTCTGCTAGAAATGTGTGGATCTCCAGGTGGGTAATAATAGCACAGTACAAATTCCTTTTTCATCTTGATCTGTTCTGACAAGAACCTTTTTATGGGGATGATGCGTTTATAACCTAAAAGTCAGAGAGATGAACGGTTAGTCCAACATCACATAATTAAGGGGTAATAGAGTGGGGAGTTCAAACATAGACTTTCCTGTTTGTGTTCTTTCTATTGATACTAATGGGCTTTAGTCCCTTTCCCTGCTTTTCCAAACTGAATTTTGCAGGACTATAATATATGAAGGAGATAAACATGGTGCTGCTGTGGTTGAAAGGAAATGGGGGTATCTTTCAGAATTTTCTTAGCACAACTTTCTTGGCATCTCTGAGTCTGTGGCTCCCCAGAACTCAAGGGACCAGTTTGAAAATGCTACATTCCATCCTATTGTTTCATCAGGGTTATGTGTGGCAGTCCTTGATAACTGGAAAACAAAAGCTAGTTTTTATATCATTAGTTTTTCACTTTTGAGTTTTTAATTTTGGTTCTTCTCTTGGTCAGTTGATCAATTGTAGTTTGTCTTTCTTAGTGGGAAGATAGGGATTATATTTTCCTGAGTTTGTACATATCTGTTACCTTCTTTAGTAATTCCTATTATACAAAAACAATAATTTGGTTGGGTATAAAAATTCGTGTTCACTGACTTTCAACCTCACAACTCTCTAGATGCTGCTCCATGGCTGTTTTGCACTGAGTGTTGGTGTATGGCATGGGTTGCCATTCCCTCCTCCAGGAAATCTTCCTGACCCAGGGACTGAACCTGTGTCTCTTGCATCTCCTGCATTGGCAGACACATTCTTTACCATTGGAGCCACCTGGGAAGCATTACAAACAAATAATTTTAATTTTTATAGCTAATTATTTTCAGCTCAGATTTTTATAGGATTTTCTTCATCCTGATAATTAAAAACATACAACTATAGTTGTATAGTCTAAATATGGTTGTTTATTCATGACTTTGCTTGTAACAGTGACACCCTTCAATATTTCTCTTTTCTCAGGTTCAAGAAATTTTCTATAATTCTGCATTCATTTATTTCTTCAGTTTCAAGAGGCTTAATTAAAAGACTTTATTCAAGGATCTTTTGCTCTGAAAAACTGAGACTAAAAGTCAAACTCAATATTTTTCTCATAGATTTCATCTTTGTAATATTTCCTCTCCTATATCCCAGAGAATGTATCAGTTATGTCCTCCACACTATTCACTCACTTTTTTGTAGTTTTAAATCTGGTCTTTACTAGTTTCAGTGCATATTTCTATTTTGATATTGCATTTTTTCTTGTAGTTACCTGTATTTGATTTTATCTTGTTTTAATTTCTTGTCATTTCAGTTTGAGTTTCTTTCCCTTTCTTTCTTCCTTCCTCTCTCAATCTCCTTCCTTTCCCTCCTTCCTTCCTTTATTTCTTCTCTCATGACTTTTTTTTTGTTCTTATTACATGACCCCATCTTTAAGCGTATTCTTGACAGTAAAATCCATTAAGTTTCTGTGATACTCATTTGTAAATATTCTACTATCTCTGTCTATTCAGACATCAGAACAAATTGTAGAGTATTGGGGGAAAAAAATTGGGTTAAAAAGAGCAGAAGATGGGTCTTTGTTAGGTAGAATTAGGTAAACAGAATAGAGAACTATGATACAGCCACAAGGAAGTATTTAGTGCATATTGAATACATAGAAGATGCTTAATAAATGGTAGCTATTAGTATTCTTGATCTTTCATATTATTTTTCACATGCAATCTTGTTTGGCAACTTACTGTTCCTGATTTATAAATGTGGCTTAGAGAGGATAATTTATTTTCCCTTTTTCATGATGCTAGTTGACATTAGGGTTAACTCTCCTATCTTTCAGTAATGTAAAGAGATCCTCTGAGTCCTACAAATTGTCTGGAGATGATGTAGTTTAATACCCTCATTTTCCAGATAAAGAAACAAGCCTAGAGAGAAAGAGGATTATTAAAGTTTTATAGCTAATTACGAGTAGCATCCAGACCAGAACTCACTGCCCCATAAACAAAATTTTCTTTCCCGTTTGCAGGAAATGATCATATACCATGTGTCTCTACTATTCCTGCCCCAGATGCCATTGCCCCGTGCTGGGCTGGCGCAGCTTCTGTCTGCACAGCCTCCCTGCCTTTGGGGGGCCCTCCTCTCCTCTTCTGTGTGGCTCTGGTGAGACTGAGTCCTAGTAGCTGCCCATCTGGCTGCACATACACCATATGTAAGGTAGCTTGCAATAAAACTTTTTTCCCTTTGTTTGCAATGATTTAAATGAATGGGAAAAGGGTGGAATTAGTAATATTTTAAATTATGATAATTATGTGTATAGAGTGAAGAAGTGAAGTGTGTCTTTACTAGACAGTGTTGGATGAACAGAGCTGTGAAATGTAAAATAGCAAGAATGGCATCTGGCTCTGTATCTGCCTGTCTCCACTCCCTAAGTGGTTTCCACCCAGGTCAGCAAAGGTGAGGGCAACAGCGCATATACCATAGACTATAAACTCGAACCACCGCACAACTGCACGCATCTCACACGCTAGCAAAGGAATGCTCAAAATTCTCCAGGCCAGGCTTCAGCAATACGTGAACCGTGAACTCCCTGATGTTCAAGAAGGTTTTAGAAAAGGTAGAGGAACCAGAGATCAAATTGCCAACATCCGCTGGATCCTGGAAAAAGCAAGAGAGTTCCAGAAAAACATCTATTTCTGCTTTCTTGACTATGCCAAAGCCTTTGACTGTGGGGATCACAATAAACTGTGGAAAATTCTGAAAGAGATGGGAATACCAGACCACCTGACCTGCCTCTTAAGAAACCTATACGCAGGTCAGGAAGCAACAGTTAGAACTGGACATGGAACAACAAACTGGTTCCAAATAGGAAAAGGAGTACGTCAAGGCTGTATATTGTCACCCTGCTTATTTAAATTAGGTGCAGAGTACATCATGAGAAACACTGGGCTAGAAGAAGCAGAAGCTGGAATCAAGATTGCTGGGAGAAATATCAATAACCTCAGATATGGAGATGACACCACCCTTATGGCAGAAAGTGAAGAAGAGCTAAAAAGCCTCTTGATGAAAGTGAAAGAGGAGAGTGAAAAAGTTGGCTTAAAGCTCAACATTCAGAAAACGAAGATCATGGCACCTGGTCCCATCACTTCATGGCAAATAGATGGGGAAACAGTGAAAACAGTGTCAGACTTTATTTTGGGGGCTCCAAAATCACTGCGGATGGTGACTGCAGCCATGAAATTACAAGACGCTTATTCCTTGGAAGAAAAGTTATGACCAACCTAGATAGTATATTCAAAAGCAGAGACATTACTTTGCCAACTAAGGTCCATCTAGTCAATGCTATGGTTTTTCCTGTGGTCATGTGTGGATGTGAAGTTGGACTGTGAAGAAGGCTGAGAGCCAAAGAATTGATGCTTTTGAACTGTGGTGTTGGAGAAGACTCTTGAGAGTCCCTTGGACTGCAAGGAGATCCAACCAGTCCATCCTAAAGGAGATCAGTCCTGAGTGTTCTTTGGAAGGCATGATGCTAAAGCTAAAACTCCAGTACTCTGGCCACCTCATATGAAGAGTTGACTCATTGGAAAGACTCTGATGCTGGGAGGGATTGGGGGCAGGAGGAGAAGGGGATGACAGAGGATGAGATGACTGGATGGCATCACCGACTCGATGGACAAGAGTTTGAGTGAACTCCGGGGAGTTGGTGATGGACAGGGAGGCGTGCTGCAATTCATGGGGTGGCAAAAAGTAGGACACAATTGAGCAACTGAAATGAACTGAACTGATAAGGTGGTGAGGTTGTGGCTGGGAGCTGTGAGGGTTCTAATCAAATGCCCTTTCTTCTTTTACATTCTTCCTTAACTTATATTGCGCTTATACTGTGCGTGCTAAGTTGTTTCAGTCTTGTCTGTGTCCGGCTCTTTGCCACCCCATGGACTGTAGCCCACCAGGTTCCTCTGTCCATGGGATTCTTCAGGCAAAAATATTGGAGCAGGTTGCCATGCCCTCCTTTAGCAGATTTTTCCGACCTAGGGGTCGAACCTGCATCTCTTGTGTCTCCTGCATTGGCAGGTGGATTCTTTACCACTAGCGCCACCTGGGAAGCACCATGCTTATATTATAAGCATCCATATTTGGATAGCAGCACTGGCTAGGGTAGAAGGATTAAATGTATTGATGATTAAAACACTTAGAACAGTATCTTGCATACACAAAGTGCTATAAAATAGGCTTTTCTATAAACCTGAAAAAAAGTGAAAGTTGCTCAGTCGTGTTTGACTCTTTGCCACCCTATGGACTATACAATCCATGGCATTCTCCAGGCCAGAATAATGGAGTAGGTAGCCTTTCCCTGCTCCAGGGGATCTTTCAACCCAGGGACTGAACCCAGGGGAGCCCATATAGCTGGAAGTGACACACTGTTGAGAAGATTAGGGGGCTCAGACTGGAACTCAGGAATCCCGAGGTGGGCTACATTCTCATTACCCTCTGAAGAAAGTCATCTTAGGGGTGGGTTGGCTGGCAGCGAAATCACTTCCCAGGGGACAGAGAGCTTTCATGGCATGCCCTTTTGTGAGTAAAAATTATGCTTTGGGAGCTGTGGTGGAAGTTTAGTCACTTGGACGCCTGGGGACAAAGGCTACAAGTGCATGTGACATATTCTGTGATCACCCCTGGAGATGATGGCCTGCAGGAGGTGGAAAGGAGGGGAAATTATCAGTCTCCTCCTGCACGGCACCGCTGCCCTCCTGCTGGGGAATGGGCGTCCTCAGAGGACAAGAAGTCCCAAATAAAGCTTCATCCCTGACTCAGAGCTCGCCGGGCCCTTGCTATGATGGCTTAATTTGCCTGCTCGAGTGTTGGTGCCCTCCTCTCTGTGCCCCTTAATAGATGGACTCTGAAGCCCCTGAAAAGTCCACTCTAGGGCAGTAAAAATACTCTGTATGATATCATAATGGTGGATATATGGTGTTACGTGTGCGTGTGTGAGTGTGTTAGCCGCTCGGTTATATCCAACTCTTTACAACCCCATGGACTGTAGCCCACCAGGTTCTTCTGTCCATGGAATTTTCAAGCTAAAATACTGGAGTAGGTAGCGACTCCCTTCTTCAGGGGATCTTCCTGACCCAGGGATCAAACCCAGGTCTCCTGCATTGCAGGCAGGTTCTTTACCGTCTGAGCTACCAGGGAAGACCACCTGTTGTTATACATTTGTCTAGACCGACAGAATGTACAAGACTGAGGATGAACCTAAGATAAACCGTGGACTCTGGGTGACAATTGCTGAGTCAATGTCGGTTCATCAGTTGTAACGAAGGCACCGCGTATTGTGGGATGTAGATCATGGGGGAGGCTACGCACGTGTCGGGGCAGCAGGTACAGGAAATCCTTGTGCTTTTCTCTTCATTTTGTTGCTGGCCCAACTGCTCTGAAGAAACAAAATTTTTAAAAAGTCCATTCAACCTGGCTAAGAAATCCATGCAGGGTGCTTCTCCCTGGCTACCCTCTCCCCTCCCTGTTCTTCCTGTACTTTGCCAAACACATCAGGTGCTATGGGCTGAGCTGTGTCACCTCCACCCCCCAAATTCATATGTTGGGGTCATAATCCCCCAGTACTTCTGAATGTGACTCTGTTTGGACATGGAGTCTGCAAAGAACTGATTAAGTTAAAATGAGATTGAACTTCCCTCGTGGTCCAGTGGTTAAGAATTTGCGATTCCAATCCAGGGGCAGGAGTTCGATTCCTGGTCAGGAAATAAGATCCCGACATACCATGTGGCACAACCAGAAAAGAAAAAGAAAAGGTAAAATGAGGTCATTAGGACGGGCTCAAAACCCAGTGGTAAAGAATCCACCTACCAAGACAGGAGGTGCAAGAGACACGGGTTCCATCCCTGGGTCAGGAATATCCCCTGGAGAAGGAAATGGGAGCCCACTCCAGTATTCTTGCCTGGAGAATCCCATGGACGAGAGAAGCCTGGCGGGCTGCAGTTCATGGGGTCCCAAAGAGTGAGACACGACTGGATGACTGAGCACACACAATCTAACAGACCTGATGTTCTTATAAGAAAGGAAAATGAGGATGCAGACACGCGCCAGTACGGAGGACACGCGCAAGACCTTGTGAGGCCCGGGGGGAAGGTTCCCATCTCCAAGCTAAGGAAAGAGGCCTCAGGAGAAACCAGCCCTGAGGATGCCTTGATTTGGGGTTTTCAGGCTTTATAACTGTGAAGTGTATTTCTGTGGCCTGAAGCCACCCCACCCGTAGAATCTTGTTATGGCAGCCTTGGCAGTTTAATCCACAGCGTTTCCTGTCTCATCCTATCCATGCTCACCCGGGCCCTGGGGCAGCGGGCCCCCTCCCAGGGCAGCCTGAACGGGGGACACCGAGACCCCAAGGCTGACTGTCAGCTCTGCAGCTTCTCACTTGGATCCTATACATTTCCAAGTGCTAGGAGACCAAGTTCTTATTATTTTTTTCACATTAGAAACATCAAGCTGATCAAAGAAATAAACACTTTTAATGAAACATATGTGGGACACTTAGAAGGAGAAGATTTACAACGTGTCCGCTGTGAAACCAGAAGGCTTATGGAAAGTGTGAAGAAGGAGGAGAAAGATAACGGGCTAGGCCGCCAGGAGACATGGCCTACATACTAAACAGAAGGGAAACCACTCCCGGCCATACACTCACAATTCATTTCCGTATCTAACATAAATCACAGTGTGCACACGGGACACGTTCATCTCCCGGCTTTCAGCCGTGTCCACGCCCATCACCGTCATGTACGCTTTGATCTTGGGGAAGGAAATGAAACTCAGACATGGAGATATAAAATTGTCAGAATTGCTTCAAAACCCATACCCTCAAAATCCCATTTTCCTCATTGAGAGATGAATCTTGAGAGCTAAGAATGATGTGAAGATATTGGACAGTTTTTTAAAAGTGGACAATGTCCTGATGCTCTTTGCAACGCTGGGGAGTGTGTGCTCATTCATGACTGGCTCATTTGAAACCCCTTGGACTGGAACCCGTCAGGCTCCTCTGTGCGTGGGATCTTTCAGGCAAGAATCCTGAAGAGGGTTGCCGTTTCCTCCTCAGGGGATCTTCCCAACCCAGAGGTCAAACCTACTCTCATACGTCCGTAGATGGATTCTTTACCACTGTGCCACCTAGGGAGTCCTTGCAGCATTGGATCTTAGGGGAAAATCCTGGCTAAAGATGGGATGGTGCTGACGCAAGGATGATGAAAAATCCCACTTTGGATTGTTTGTGCGTCATAGACATTGCTCTTGGGATGATTCTGTATTGCATATAGCATGAAAGCTGGTTTTCTACATTTTGACTGGTTATTAAGTGAATATTAATTATATTTCCATAGAAGCCTGCAAAAATCTGTGTACATTTTCCAAGGTAATTTTGGGGGAGGATAAAAGTGTATTTGCTATGGTATATAAATATGACCAGTACATGAATCCCCTCATACCACTTGTGACATTTTTAAGGCTCCCTCGGCATATCTTAACATCAACGTGGAAATAGCTACAAATATGTTTTCTGTGTTCTCAAACATTTAGATCTTCCTTCTCTGTTGTCTAGCCAAGTCTTAAACTAGACTCTGGGTTGTTAAGGATGGATGAAGTCAGGAAACGGAGTGCAGCTCTGATTCACCTCTGCCAGGCTCCCTCCTCCTGCTTTCTCTCTCTTTCCCGGGAGGGCCCCAGAAGAGTCCCCGAAAGAGGGGGCTCTGACCTTAACCAGAAGAAGCCTTTCTACTCTTTCTTCCTAAAGGATGATGGTCACCAGATTGTGGGGTCTAGAGTGTGCAGGCAGGGATGAGGTGGTATGTGTTAGTGTATATATGCATGTGTGCATGCTTGTGTGTGTGTGTGTGTGTGTATGTGTGTGTGTGCACGTGTGTCTGTATGTGTATGTGTGTGCATATGTGTGTACCAGGTGTGTGTATATGCATGTGTATGTGTGTTTGTATGTCTGTAAGTACGTGTATGTACTGTTACTATTTGGAAGTCTGAAATTTTATTCTGTTTCTTTGAAAAATATTTTTAACTTCTCCTAAGTTCTCTCCACTGAAAGGATCATTCAGAACCTTTTTATGTCCTACCCCACTGTGCTTGGTTTTGTGACTTTAACTCCTAACTGCTTCTCAAGTAGCTTCTGGGTTACCATTTAGGGAGACCACGCCAGCATCAAGAACACGATGTACCAGACAATGAAGGAGATGATTTATTGGGGCTTTTGCAATAGAGAGAAGTTTATTAATGAGGAATGTCTCAGAGGGAAAAAAAAGGAGGCTGTGTGGGGTTTTATTGAGGCCGGTAAACAAGGAAGTCATTCGTGAGTCTCTTGGGAGCCATTCAGAAGGATACAGACTTGTCTTATCTGGACTATGGGAGAGAAAGGGGTTTGTTGCCGTTAGCTGTTTCCAGAAACATGAAAATATAGTGGAGTTTCACAACCATGGCCATTTTCCTGGAGTACAGGACTCAGGTCAAGTTCAACATTGGCCCCAGCAGTGTGGTGAGTTGAGTTGACTCAACCTCTTTAGATTATTTACCTTTCATTTGTTACTGGGTCTTAGTTTTAGTCACAAATCTTATTAGGTGTGTAACTAAAATTTAACTAAGATCTGAGTCCTCCCTTTCCACTGATGCTGGGACTGAAATGGCAGTTTACTTCCATGTTACCTTAGGCACTTTAAGATACTGGTCACCTGAGTATTTAAACTTTTTTTCAATCAGAGCTAGCGCTTCCCTTCTTTCTCTTTTCTCCCTCAGTCTTGATTAGAGCTCCGGGGGTTAGGTTCCCCCTCCGGCACCAGCGGGAGGCATTTGGTCCCCACCTCTCTGCCCTCTTGGCTGAAGGACCTTACGGGCCCTTCTCTCTGTCCTTGTAGGTCCCTCTGTGTTCTTGTTCCCCTGCATTGTAAGATCTCTGCAGGTTCACCAACATTCCACTCTCCTCTTGGGGGCAGCAAGGGGAGAATCCAGATTTTGTAGGGAGAGAGTTAGTTAATTTTTGGAGCTCCCTTTAAGAAACAATATGATTTTTCACTTAGTGGGGTTAAGTGTATTGTGTGCACGCATGCGTGTTCGGTTGTGTCCGACTCTTTGTGATCCGTGGATTGTATGTGGCCTGCCAGGCTCTACTGCCCATACACCTTTCCCAGCAAGAATAGCCATTGCCTCCTTTGGGGGTCTTCTCACCCGGGGATTGAGCCCGCATCTCCTGCACTGGCAGGTGGATTCTTTACCACGGTGCCACGTGGGAAGGATTACTGAGTATATTTCCTGGCTGGGAAGAGCCTCCATTTTGACTGGGCATCAGTGCAAGCTGAAGGCCCTCCTTGTAATTTCACCCTTCTTGTGACTAGAAGAACTTTCCACAGGCTGGTGCCTGGCTCCATACATTGGAAACCCTTTCTCTCCATGACTTTCTGGTTCTTGGTGCTGTAGGACGTATTCATATTAGATAGCATCTTCTGGCCCTGCGACTTTGTGCCATGGCTCTGGGTGTTGGCACAGGGGACTCTAGGAGGCTTTTTGGTATCCATTGGTATACCTGGATGGCTAGCCAAACAACTATACACAGAAGTGCCTGGGAGCATCTTCTGGCCCTGCGACTTTGTGCCATGACTCTGGGTGTTGGCATAGGGGACTCTAGGAGACTTTTTGGTATCCATTGGTATACCTGGATGGCTAGCCAAACAACTGTACACAGAAGTGCCTGGGAGCATCTTCTGGCCCTGCGACTTTGTGCCATGACTCTGGGTGTTGGCACAGGGGACTCTAGGAGGCTTTTTGGTATCCATTGGTATCCCTGGATGGCTAGCCAAGCAACTGTACACAGAATGCCTGGGAGCCATATGAGTACATCTGACTAAACTCAAACATAAGTGTATTCTCGCCGCTGTATTTAAAACGGATGATCAACAAGGAGTGCGCTATGGCACTCAGAGCTCTGCTCAGTGTTATGGGACAGCCCAGAGTGGAGGCGGCGCGGTGGAATAAAGACGTGCATATGTCTGGCTGAGTTCCCTTCGCTGTTCACCTGAAACTATCACAACATTGTCAATCAGCTGCACCCCAAGGCACAATAGAAAGTTTAAAAACATAGGTCCTTCAGAAACACTACTCTAAGTCTAAGCAAATGATCTTACCCTCTGCCCTAAAGAAACTGCATGGAGTGAAACTGGGAAAAAAACCCTCAAAATATAAGTATATCCTCATCTCAGCTTCCTCTGAGCTGCAGCCCAAATACACTGATGGTTACCCCGACATCGTCTGACATGGGAGGGAAGTTAGAATGGAAAGAGACAATGGGCTTAATTCATTGTGGTTCAAGTTTTTTACTGTTGCAAATTTTACAAAATATGGGACTAGGTGAATACACCTTTCCTGGGACTTTATAAGGGGGCAGGTAAACGAGGACCTTGAAGCTTAGCCCTAAAGCTGAAGCATCCTAAGCTTCATGAGAAATCCTTTTCTACGGGCCCAGGAAATTCAGATGCCTTTCTTGCCTCTCCAGCGCCATGGAAGACTCAGGCGTTTCCAGGTCCTCTCTGCAAACATAACCTACCACCATTTCTCCTTGTCTGTTGCAAAGCTAAGGTGGAGCGTGGGTCTTCTCCCTGAGACTGCTCACTGGTTACCCAAGCACCAACCTCTTGCTGGGAGGACATCCCCTCCCTAAACCTATTTGGGGTTCTAGACTTCAGTTTCTAGAACTTCTTCCCTACCCCAGGGCTTGGTCCAGAAGGAAGAGGCATACCGTGTAAATCCAGCAGCATTTGAACCCTTCTTGGGCTCTGTCTCACGTACTCGTCTTCCTTCTGGCTGATCGACATCCATTTCTTTTTGAACCAGAGGACTGTGGTCACATCCTCAGGCATTCTCCTCTCATCCCTGGTTTAAGGATCGTCCCTACACCCTGAGTTCCTCAGACGATTAACTTTTTGGAGATCAAAGCTCTTTTTCTTCTTTAGAAAGTCTCGCTCTTACAATAAAGAGACTCAATTTTTAAGAGGCTTGTTTCCTTTTTAAAATTTTAAACACCTATTTATGTCCTTGACTGATATTTTTGTGTTTGGCTGATTCACTGAATGCTGCTGATTCAAGGAGTGGAGGACTGTGGGGCAATGAGAGAATTTCGGGAAAAGAAAGCTCAGGTATTAGCTTCCTATTTTATCCTGCCACATTCATTTTAGGGCTTCAGGATTTTCAATACTTGGTCAACAATTTTCTTAAGAAAACTTACTAATTGCAATTATGAGTTCTTATCAGATTATGGCATTGGTGACTAATTTTCAAAATACTATATATGCTATTCTTCTATTTATTCATATATTAAAGAATGAGCTAGTGATTACATACTATATTGCTATTCTGCTGAGAATGCAGGTATGAAAAGACAGGTATGACTTCCACCCTCATTTATCTTACCATCTGATTGATGAACGTGCAACAAATATAATTATATAATTTATATAATATTTGATTACAGCATACAAAGAGAAATACAAGATGCCATGAGAGAGATTAGCAGAGATTTAACTTACATAATTTCAAAAAAATAGTTTTGGAATTGTAGTTCTTGGTACTTGACTTTTATGGAATAATTCTTTGTTGAATGACCATGTTTTAAATTTTATACTGGGATATTAGTGATTTACAATGTTGTGTAAGTTTCAGGTATACAGCAAAGCAATTTAGCTCTACATATACATGTATCTTGGAATAGGGAATGGTCGTCCACTCCAGTATTTTTGCCTGGAAAACTCCATGGACAGAGGAGCCTGGCAGGCCACAGTCCATAGGGCTACAGAGAGTCTATCATGACTGAGTGACTAAGCACACACATACAAGTATCTATTCTTTTTCATATTTTTTCTTAAACATTTTTTTTAATGTGGACCATTTAAAAAATCTTTATTAAATTTGTTACAAGTTTGTTTCTGTTTTCTGTTTTGTGCTTTTGGTTGTGAGGCATGTGGGATCTTAGCTCTCCGACCAGGGATCAAAACCGTGGCCCCTGCACTGGAAGAAGTCTCAACTACTGGACAGCCAGGGAAATCCCCCTTATTCAGATTTTTTTCCCATGTGTGTTATCACAGAAAATGAGTGGAGTTCCTTGTGCTATAGAATAGGTCCTTGTTGATTATCTATTTTATATATAGTAGTGAATATGTTAATCCCAAACTCCTAATTGATTCCTCTCCTGACTATTGAGTGATCATTTAGATAAGTGGATGACAGAAGGAAATGGAGTCCTTCATTCTTCCCTTTGTACCCAGACACTGGGACAAGCTTCCTGAACTTTTTTTCTGTGTTTTCTCCTTAAAAGACAGATGTTTTTCTTAACCTAAACACCTAGTTGATCTGGAACATGGGTAGGAGGATAAGGCATTGAGCCCAGTTTTACGAGATAAAATGTCAAAGTTAAAGCCCAGATGAGTCTTTAAGCTTCCAGACCAACTTTGTAAGTGATGTTTTAATTCCTGATATTCTCAACTTGCTTATCTGGTGGCTCAGTCAGTAAAGAACCCACCTGCAATACAGAAGTTGTGATTTTGATTCCTGGATTGGGAAGATCCCCTGGAAAAAGAAATGGCTACCCACTCCAGTATTCTTGCCTGGGGAAATCCTATGGACAGAGGAGCCTGGGAGGGCTCTTCAATCGCCACCACCAACCTCAACTTACTCTATAAAGCTTATTTGACAGAAGAGGGAAGGGGAACACAGAGAAGGATTCTGTCCTAGTAGCCTCATCCAACCACCCCAGGCTCTCTCCTCCCTCCCTGACATGGAGTCACAGTCTGTCTATGTCTGTATCCTGCTTAGACACCACAATCAATTTGTGACTCATTTTTGAGTATTTTTCCTGCCATGTACCCAGTTACTGAGACCATCAGATGGCCCTTCAAGGAGTTTACTATCAGAAAACAAGATTACCATGTAAATAATTAAGATAGAATATGAAGAGTATTTCACAGAACAAGGTGCTATGGAAAAACAGAATAATAATTTCCAGTAGGTGGGAGAGCTCGTAGTAAGGTTATATAGTTGTGGCATCAACACGACAGCCACAAGCTAAATGTGGCAATTTAAAGTAAAGTTAGTTAAAATCAAATGGAATTAGTTGCACCAGTCAAAGTTAGGTCCTCAACAGCCACTTGTGGCTACTGACCACCATCTTGGACAGTATTGATGTGTAGCATTTCCGTGATCACAGAAGGTCCTCCTGAGCAGTGGTGGTTTAGAGCTACTATGATGATGATGCGTTAAGTGCCGGGGATCAAGGTGATTTCCAGAGATGACAGAACAATATCTGATTCTGGAAAGGAGTCATCTTTGACCATCTGAGCATTAGTCAGAAGATAAAAATCTACACTGGTTAGTTAACTGCTCTGAACTTGGAAGGACAGTTCTAGGGACAGGAACACAGACCTCTGAGAAAGGGATGCAGCTCAGCAGGTCCTGGTACCTCTGAGAGCCGGGAGCCGGGGGAGCTCCGTGGGGCTGGGACCCACACCTTTAGTAGGAGAGGGGAGTTCTTGATGGCTGGCTTGTTCTGTTGTCTCCAAGCGGGCACGATAAGGCTGATTCTTGGAGTTTGCAAAACTGGAATTACAGCAGGTACTGGAATAAATGGCCATTGTAGAGGTGGGAAGTGTGGCTGGGGTCATGTTCACAGAAAGCGGAAAGAAACCGGCAGAAAACAGGAGGTGGATACACAGGAGTAAAGCCTGATTCCCTTTTCCTGCCTTCCAGTCTTCCTCTAGCATCCTTCTGCCAAAGCCTAGCAGGGACCCAACTGGCCAAGGAAAATGTCTTGCAAAATCCCAGCCCCAACATTGGGAAGCAAAATATGAGGCTGGGGGTGAGGGGCCTGTTGTATAATGAAGAATTTGACTGGCCTTGTTCTCTGGTTCTTGGGAGGAAGATTCTAAATTCTTGGAATTTCCCAAGTCCTAAGAGTACCTTGGTTACTCATAAGCCCCCTGGGTCACACCTGTAGTTATGTTATCAAGATGATTCAGTTGTGGACTGCTCACCAAGAAGACCAAGCACATGATTAATGGGTTAAGACCTTGAGACAGCCTAACCTCCAGCCTCCAGGGAGAAGCGGCGAGGCCGAATGCTGAATCCAGTCTTGGGGCTGATGATTTCATCAGCCAGGTCTACAGACATAAACCCCAGTGAAAGCTGGACCCCAGAGCTCCAAGGACCTTTCTGGCTGTGAACACATCAGGAGGGGAGATGGGTTGATTCCACAGGGGAAGCGCACAGGAGCTCTGTGTCTTGGACCCACTCAGACCTCCCCTGAGTATCTGTTTGGCTGGTCCTGGTCTGTATCCTCCGTGGTAGGAGGAGTGTTAGTTGCTCTGTCGTGTCTGACTCTTTGTGACCCCATGGACTGTAGCCCTCCAGGCTCCTCTGCCCATGGAATTCTCCAGGCAAGAATACTGGAGTGGGTAGCCATTCCCTTCTCTAGGGGATCTTCCTGAGCCATGACTGAACCTGCCTCTTCTGTGTTGCAGGCAGATTCTTCACCATCTGAGCCACCAGGAAAGCCCGTATCCTCTATAATAAAACTGCAATTTTATGTAAAGTGCTTTCCTGAGTTCTGAGAACCATTCAAGCAAATTGTCAAACCTAAGTAGGTTTGTGGGATGCTCTGAACTCGTAGCCCGTTGGTAGGAAGTGCAGGTGGCCTGGACACCCCCAAACAGGTGACTGGGAGATGGACTTGAGGCTCTGAAGCAATTGTTTAACAAATTAGCCCAATTTGGCCAAACTGCTGATTCCTCCAAAGAGGCAGTGCTTGATTATTTTTTCTTGTAGAGCAAACTACCCCAACACTTCCACTCATGGGTTTTGTGAGTCAGAAGCTCAGGAAGACTCTTCTCTGCTCCATCACGCCTGGGGTCACAGCTGGGGTGGCAATCCAAAACCATCAAGGAAAAAACTTGTCTTCATGCTGAAACTGGAAGTGCATCTTTTCAGATTTTCCAATTATGAAATTCTGGGTAAATTCTTCCAAGTTGAACTTTTTTCCTTCTCAGGTTGCCCCCTAATTCTCTGGTGCTCTTTGCATGAGTTAGTTAGTGGGAACTTTGGTCAAGCCAGCTCTTCACGTCAGCGGTGATAGGTGGGTGGTGGTACCAGCCAGCCAGGATCAAGGGCTTATCATCTTTAAGCTGACCACTTGGCATTTAGGATACTGATTGCATTTTTGTTACAATCCTCTCCCAAATTATAGCTTCCCTGGTGGCTCAGACAGTGAAGAATCGGCTGGCAATGCAGGAGACCTGGGTTCGATCCTAGGGTTGGAAAGATCCCCTGGAGGAGGGCATGGCAACCCACTCCAGTATTCTTGCTTGGAGAATCCCATGGACAGAGGTGCCTGACAGGTTCCAGTCCATGTGTTTTCAGAGAGTCTAACATGACTGAGTGACTAAGCACCCAAATTATAACAGCCCTATCTCTACAAGCTTCCCAGGTGTCGCCAGTGCTAAAGAACCCATCCGCCAATGCAGGAGACACACAAGAGACACAGGTTTGATCCCTGGGTCGGGAAGATCCCCTGTCCCCCTGGAGGAGGACATGGCATCTTACTCTGTTATTCTTGCCTGGAGAACCTCATCAGCAGAGGAGTCTGGTGGGTTATGGTCCATGGGGTCCCAAAGAGTTGGACACAACTGAAGCAACTTAGCACTCATGCATCTCTATAAACTAAGGCCAAGATGCAGAAGCTGTGTGCTTGAGAATGTACGTCACAGTGATGGAGGAATTTGGAGCCAGGTCACTCAAGTTTGCATTCCAGTTTAACCACTTACTAGCTTTGCAATCTTGGATTATATATATATATATATATACATATATCTATATATATATATGTATATAAAAATCTCCTGGTGCCTCAGTTTTTCCATCTGTAAAATGGAGTCATGACTTCAGTTGTCAGCTGACTTTGTTACTAATGAGCGTGACTTTGGTTATTTCAGTTTTGTTCTGTGGACCAGAGGCCTGTGAACTCCCTTCCAGTTCTACATTTCTTGAGGTGACAGTGATGATAAACAGTGAAAGCAATCATGCGTTAGGAGTCATTTGGTATTTTTCACTCTGCCCGGCCATCCCTGCCCGCAGCCGTCGCTTGGTGCTCCAAGTCCTAACCGGTACCATCCAGGCGGAGAGTGCTGTCGGTTGTGGCAACTTCTGATGCAGCAGCATGAGCTTAAGCTCTGGAGCAAGACTGAAGTGGAATTCCAGTTCCACCATCTGTGGGCTTCCCTGGGGGGCTCAGACAATAAAGATTCTGCCTGTGATGCAGGAGACCCAGGTTCAATCCCTGGGTAGGGAAGATCCACTGGAGAAGGAAATGGCAGCCCACTCCAGCATTCTTGCCTGGAGAATCCCATGGATTCTCCTCCATGGAGGAGCCTGGCGGGCTACAGTTCATGTGGTCCCAAAGGGTTGGACACGACTGAGCGACTAACACTTTCATTTTTCTACCATCTGTCTGGCTAGTGAGGCCATTTAACCTTTTTAACTCTCTATTTTCCTCATATAGCATAACCTTGTGTTATTCCAGATGCTTTTGACTACAAATGGCCTTCCTTGGTGGCTCAGATGGTAAAGCGTCCGCCTGCAGTGCGGGAGACCCGGGTTCAGTCCCCGGGTTGGGAAGATCCCCTGGAGGAGGAAATGGCAACCTACTCCAGTACTCTTGCCTGGAAAATCTCATGGACAGAGAAGCCTGGTAGACTACAGTCCATGGGGTTGCAAAGAGCCGGACACGACTGAGCGACTTCATTTTCACTTTTTGACTACAGATAAATGAAACCACTGGACCGTGGATGGCTTGGAGAGTATTCATTTCTTTGTTGGGAAGTGGCCATTACTGGCCATTCTGCAGTGGCCGATAAAGTGTCTGTTTATTGTCAAGTGGTCTGCGCTTGACAAGCAGCCCTGACTCGGGGGTTCTCGAGTGGTTCATGAAACCAGGTTGGCTTTTCTGGGCTTCCTCCTCATGATCACACGACGCTGGCTATAAAATGGTATCAGCAGATGGGGACACTGGAGTGGACCTCTTATTGTTTGTTTCTTTGGTAGGGAGGAAAATCTTTCCAAAAGATAGGAGCCAACGTGTCCCCAGTCTCCACTGACCAGGGTTTGGCCTCCCGTTCCCGCCTCAGCTGCAGGGAATTCTGGGAAAGCTGCACAGGGCCTCTCCAGCCCCTGCAAGCCCCGCCCACAGGGCAGGGAAGGGTGTCTTCTGAGCCAGCAACCAATGGGGTTTGTGACGAATATCTAGCTCCGGGCATTACAAGGATCAGATGGATTTATTTATTAACTTAAGTTGATATTTAAGCTCATCAAATGCTTATATCATAGTTATTGCCTGTCGGGCACTGTTTAATATCAACCGATTTCTTCCTCATAACTCTGTGGGAGAGATGCCATCATGACGCCCATTTTACAGATGAGGAAACTGAGGCACTGAGAGGTGAGTGTAATTGGCTAAAGGCTGAAAGCTTGGACAGGGGAAGGCAGGATCCGAACCCGGCTCTGTAGCCTGTGTTCACAGCTCCTGTGCCGCATGGTGTTCCAGAATGTGTGTTGGAGTGCTGTATGGAGCAGTCTGCCTGGGGATGCTGCTTACCTGTCCTTCTTCTGGTTCTGTGACAAGAGCTAGTGGATGCCAGGGGGCAAGGGAACAGTGAAGCAGATTATCCCCCTCCAAACGCCCTGCTTTCTCTCCCCATTCCAGTTTCTTCCATTCACTTTTCCTCCTCTCCTAGATTTGTATGTACCAGTTTCAGAAGAACCTGTGAAGTCTATTACAGATTTCTCTTCTTTACTTATTTAAGATTTATGAAAAGGGTAGTTTTTGTTTTTGTTTTTGTTTTCCTCCTGGTGTTTGAAAGCTTGGCCCAATGGAGAATAAATGTTTTCTGTTTCTAAGGATGAATAGAAATGGGTTGGCGGATTGACCCATGAAGCCTTATGGGGAGTTGTCGTTGGGTGTCCTCTTTTCCTGTAAAGAGGAGCTCAGGGTATGGTGAGAACTTTATAGAGGCCTTGTCTTATGGTGTAGTGGTGTGTGTGTGTGTGTGTGTGTGTGCGTTAGTTGCTCACTTGACTCAGACTCAGCTGACTCGACTCAGACTCCGTTGCTCAGACTCTTTGTGACCTCACTGACTGTAGCCTGCCAGGCTCCTCTGCCCATGAAATTTTCCAGGCAAAAACACTGGAGTGGGTAGCTATTCCCTTCTCCAGGGGGTCTTCCTGACCCAAGGACTGAATCACGGTGTCTCCCTCATTGAGGGCAGGTTCTTTACCGTCTAAGCCACCAAAAGATGAGATCCCTTTAAAGCAGAGCATTCAGAGTACATTGTTCATTAACCAGATTGCGATGGTATTGGAGAAGGTCGGAGCTTGTCATGGCCTCTGCTGCTGTGTTCACGCAATGACAGAGAGGTTGTTTTGGAGAAACCCCTTTCTAAGGTCTTGGAGGAAGTGAGCCACGCATTGGGAACACAAATCAGTGACTCAAGAAGGAACAGGAAAGGCCTATCACAAGTTTCCTAGCCTGAGACCCAGAAAGCATAAAAACAAGGTCACGTGTCCCACTATGAAGAAAGGAGTCTCAGAAAAGAGAGGAAAAAACAGCCAAATATAACTCCACATAAAGATGATCAGAAAAACATCCTCGCTCGTTTGACAACCAACCAAGAATAACATATGAGTTCATCGAGCTCCAAAAGAGGAGAAAAGATAGAGGCATTAGCCAGCTAATTTAAAAATCAAGAAGTGCATTTGTCATCTTCATGCAGAGGAATGTTCGGGAACAGATCCATGTAGAGTAGCGCTCGCCCCTAAAGTGGGGCTTCCTGTAGGGACGCAGCAGCTGCATCTTTGATGACTCCTTGGATATTAGCAAAACACTCGCTAAATATAGATGACTGTCAACAAGTCATAAATAAAGGACCGGGAGTGGGAAACTCCGCACAAAAGGTGAGTGGGCAAGAACAAAGACATCCTTCTCTGCCAAGGTAATTATCACGTGCAGCAGCGAAGCCTGACTCACTGAGTCATTTAGAAGTTCAAGTGCCAAATAGGAATAAAAGTCCTGTAGAGGACTGTCACAGAGCAGGGCAGTGGAGGCAAACTGCTACCTCGGATCTGTTTCCATGGAGTGGAAAGCGAGCGTGACGGTGGCAGGAACTCAGGCTATCACAGTGGCCAGGTGGCAAGGAGTTACTCAGCTGCCAGCCTGGTGTCTTAGCTACATCAGTTCTTTCCCTGTTTGTTTCCTTTCCTGTAAGGGGAACTGTCAGAATCTCTACCCTGATTTCCCTCAGGGATGTGGGGTACCAGCTACCCAGACCTTGAGTGTGAACAAGCTGGCCTACATCAGTGTGGCCTAGGCTAGGTCAGGTCAACAGCACTTCCTCAAAATAAGTCGGAAACGTGCTGATCGATTTCTGCTCTTCCTTTCTGCCCAGGTTCAATCCACTGAAACTCTGAGCAGTCTCTACTTGCTAAGTGCCCTGTGTTCATGGTGTGGGCCTTGCCCCTCCCTGTAACACATCAAACCAAATAAGCATGGCCTTGCCCGCCCCCCACCCCCGCCACCACCAATTTGGCCGTCTGATGTGAAGAGCTGACTCACTGGAAAAGACCCTGATGCTGGGAAAGATTGAAGGCAGGGGGAGAAGGGGGACGACAGAGGATGAGATGGCTGGATGGCATCACTGATTTAATGGACGTGAGTTTGAGCAAGCTCTGGGAAGTAGTGAAGGACAGGGAAACCTGGTGTGCTGCAGTTCCTGGGGTCACAGGAGTCACACACAACTGAGAGATGGAACAACAACCCTGCTTCTAGTAAGTCAAGCAGATGGACAGCTGCCACAGCTTCTGCCCCAGTCTAACTGATTCCTGCTGGACACAGAAAGCATCCCATCCTGAAGTCCCAAAGACTGCTGCCCAGCCCCACACCAACTGGTTCCCAAAGTGCAACTTATCAAGTAGCTCTTGAACACTCAAGGGATCTGTAGAAATGAATAGCTCTTTAAGAAACCCTGTATAAGAAATACATCCTCACGTGATTTTGTAAGTCTGCTATCTAACGTGATACGTCAGCCTCCAAGTTGCTGAAATAAAACAGTTAAGCCAGGGTAGGGTTAGCTAGTGCGGGGGGAGTCTCCCCACCCTCCGCCCCGTAGATTTATTTATTTGTTTGCTCCATGGAGATTTTACAAGTCATGGTGATTCATGAAGAGATGCTGGTTTATTCAAATAAATTCCGTTATGGGCATCAGAGCACTTGTTCAAGACCATCTGGGCCACGTGACCAGAGATTTAATCAAGAGGATCTTCTCACCTCTCACACTGTGGATGGCAAGACAACCCCTTACTCATTATTTTCTGAGTTCAAGCTCAGTCAAAGTTGCCTGATTCTGCCTTGATTCTGGCAACCAAGCACCCAGTAGCTTTTCTTGTGCTGATGTTTGTGAAATGATTGGCATGTGTTGAACGAACATAAATTGAGGGGCTGAAGAACTTTGGATTCTTTTTTGTTCGAGTTGGATTATAGTCCATCAACTTACAGTGAGGCTGAGAGAATGCAGGTAGAGGCAAGAGAGATACAAAGCAGTGGCTGTTAATTCTCTGTCTTTAAATTAAGAAATGGGAACACTCAGCAGTGAAGCACTGGCCCTCAGAGCTTCAGAGTGGCTGGCGTGCTCTCGGTCTCATTGTCCCGCTGTCTGTAGATGTGGGTCCTGGAGCGGATGCTCAGCTTCACTTTCGGGTGTGGTTCCTCGAGTTTGCATAGAAATGTCTTGACTGAACATTTTCTTCTAGACAGAATCAAAAACTTTATTTCCAGCCCTTGGCAAGATATAATTTACATGGTATCTGGATAAGTACTGAAGAATGGCTTTTGAAAAATTAGATTTGTTTTGCACAATTCTCAAGTCAAATATCTAAGAGAAGGTCCAGTGTGAGGTAGTGACTGGCTGAACGTTTCTGAGCTATGCTTGGAGCTTTCTGATGTCAGGGTCCTTGCAGAGCATTCTCAGTGATCGAGGTTTAATGCAGTTCTGTGTGTGTGTGTGTGTGTGTGTGTGTGTGTGTGTGTGTTGCGTGTGTTGAGCACACAGACAGTGAAGCAAACATTTACCGGTGTTTTGGTGCAAATGGAACCATCTTTTCCTTCCTGGTTTATCTTCAGCTTTCCCACCTACAAGAATGATACTCAAGTGTGGGCTTTTTAATACCTAGGGAGGGTGGTCGCATTTGATCTCTCTGTGTTCTGGGACCTTTGACTGCACCCCCACCCCTAATTGCTGGGAATTCTCAGTGAAACATGATGTTGTACGCCAGAGAATCCAAGGAATCATCATCCTAAAGACAGTCCATTATTTTGTGTTCTAAGAAAGAAAAAAAGCACGAATGCTATCAAACTACATCGTGTTCTAGTTTGCAAGTGCAGCTTGATTTCAGCAATGATACGATAACAACAAAAACTGCGTGGAAGATTCGAGGAAATACATAATCATTTTGGGGGGCCACATAAGGAAATTTGGGATCTAACAAGCATAAACTAAATGAATACATACAAAGGAAAGATCCTCTCTCAGCTAAAACTATCTTTGTTTCCACAAAGTTCTCAACCCAGAGTTCAGGACGAGATTCTTTGTCGAGTCTTTCTTCAAATGTCCCCCACCAAAGGAGTTATTAAAATGGGGCTGCTGGATAAGGTCAAGAAACCGCCAAAAGCTTTCTGTGTTTTTTCAGCCTGTTGCTGTTGTTCAGCACTCTCGCCTGTAAAATCCATGGACAGAGGAGCCTGGTGGGCTGCAGTCCACGGGGTTGCTAAGAGTCGGACACAACTGAGCGACTTCACTTTCACTTTTACTTTCATGCGTTGGAGAAGGAAATGGCAACCCACTCCAGTGTTCTTGCCTGGAGAAGCCCAGGGGTGGGGGAAGCCTGGTGGGCTGCCGTCTCTGGGGTCGCACAGAGTCGGACACGACTGAAGCCACTTAGCAGCAGCAGCAGCAGCTGTTGTTCATTCACCAAGTCGTGTCTGACTCTTCATGACCCCGTGGACTGCAGCCCACGAGGCTTCCCTGTCCTACACCACCTTCCGGAGTTTGCCCAAGTTCATGCCTGTAATCGGCGATGACATCCAACCATCTCATCCTCGGTCGTCCCCTTCTCCTCCTGCCCCCAATCCCTCCCAGCATCAGAGTCTTTTCCAATGAGTCAACTCTTCGCAGGAGGTGGCCAAAGTGCTGGAGTTGCAGCTTGAGCATCATTCCTTCCAAAGAAATCCCAGGGCTGATCTCCTTCAGAATGGACTGGTTGGATCTCCTTGCAGTCCAAGGGACTCTCAAGAGTCTTCTCCAACACCACAGTTCAAAAACATCAATTCTTCAGCGCTCAGCCTTCTTCACAGTCCAACTCTCACATCCATACATGACCACAGGAAAAACCATAGCCTTGACTAGATGGACCTTAGTCGGCAAAGTAATGTCTCTGCTTTTGAATATGTTATCTAGGTTGGTCATAACTTTTCTTCCAAGGAGTAAGCGTCTTGTAATTTCATGGCTGCAGTCTCCATCTGCAGTGATTCTGGAGCCCCCTAAAATAAAATCTGACACTGTTTCCACTGTTTCCCCATCTATTTCCCATGAAGTGATGGGACCGGACGCCATGATCTTTCTTTTCTGAATGTTGAGCTTTAGGCCAACTTTTTCACTCTCCACTTTCACTTTCATCAAGAGGCTTTTAGTTCCTCTTCACTTTCTGCCATAAGGGTGGTGTCATCTGCATATCTGAGGTTACTGATATTTCTCCTGGCAATCTTGATTCCAGCTTGTGTTTCTTCCAGTCCAGCATTTCTCATGATGTACTCTGCATAGAAGTTAAATAATAGGGTGACAATATACAGTCTTGACGTACTCCTTTTCCTATTTGGAACCAGTCTCAGGGATATGCAAATCAAAACCATAGTGAGCTATCATCTCACACCTGTCAGAATGGCTCTCATCAAAAATAACCAAATAACAAATGTTGGCGAGGATGTGGAGGAAAGGGAACCTTTGTTCACCGTCGGTGGCAATGTGAATTGGTGCAGCTACTATGGATAACAGTACGGAGGTTTCTGAAAAAGTTAAAAATAGAACTACCATAACACCCAGTAATTCTACTCCTGGGTATATATCTGGAAAAAAAAGAAAAACACTATTTTAAAAGATATATGCACCCCAGCATTATAGCAGCATTATTTACAATTGCCAAGATGTGGAATCAACGTAAGTGTCCATAAGCAGATAAGAAGATATGGTATTCATATATATATATATATATATATATATAATACCACTCAGTCATAAAAAAGAGTAAAATTTTGCTATTTGCCACACATGGATAGACTTGGAGGGCATTATACTAAATGAAATGTCAGACAAGGAGAGATACTATTTCATCTCACTTATATGTGGAATCTAAAAAAATACAACCAACTGTTGAATATAGCAAAAAGAAGCAGACTCACAGATATAGAGAATAAACCAGTAGTTTTACCAGTGGGGAGGGGGAGCGGGAAGGAGCAGTACAGGGTAGGGGCATAAGAGTTACAAACTATTAGGTATGAAATAAGCTACAAGGATGTACTGTACAATGCAAGGAATATAGCCAATATTTTATAACTATAAATGGAGTATAACCTTTAAAAATTGTGACTCATCATACTGTACGCCCCTAACTTATATAATATTGTACACAGACTGTACTTCAGCTAAAAGAAGTTGCACTGATGGCTGTACTAAGAGTTAAGAGAATAATGACGAAGCGAACCCAGTAAGAAGGAAAATAGTGCCGATGTTTTGAAGCCTTGCATGTGACATCTCCAAATTGCATTACCTGTAAAATTCAGGATGGTTTTCCTGATGTACAGGTATTCCTAAACAATATATTATTTCATTTTGCCTGCTTTGGAAATTTAGGTAAATAAAATCATATTGTATGTATTTTTCTAAAACTTGCTTTTTGTTGCTCAACAATGCACACTCTAGATTCAATCACGTTCATATGGAGATACATTGCGCTCTATTCTGTGACTAGGTCATCATTCATTCATGCCTTCTCCTCTTTATAGATGTCTGGGTTGTTTTGCTTTGAAGAGCAATGCTGCTTTGCATATTCTTGTCCATGTGGCCTGGTAAACATGTGCACGAGTCTCTCTTGGCTGTACATCTGTGGGTGAAGTGGCTGGGTTCTGGGGTTGGCCAGTGTGTCGTTTTACTGTGTGATGGCATGCTGTATTCCAAGGGAAAGATAAAGTGGGGAGTTGTTTCTGCTAACAATGTATGGGGTGTTCACTAATCCATCTTTATTCCACATCTTACTATTACTTGATATTCTTAGACTCAAAAATTTTTGCCCACCAGATAGGAGTGAATGGTATCTCATTGTGATTTTATTATTCATTTCCCTGATTATTAAGGAACAGTTTCCCATACATAATGGGCATTCATCTTGCCTCATCTATGAAATGTCTCTCTGTCTTTTTTGACTATGGACTTTTTGTGCCTTTTGGGTGGTTTGTCTTTTCTTGTTGATGTAGAAGCTATTTCCTGGATATTAAGAGTTTGTTAACTGTACGTATTGAAGATCTCTTCTTTCCATCTGTATCTTATCTTTTACTGTTAATGATGTCTGCTGAAGAATGGGTGTTAACGTGGTTGAACCAATCACAATTTATTTTTATAGTTTGTTCTTTTTGTGACTTGCTCTGAAGAATCTATGCTACTCCATTTTGTTAACAGAAAACCTCCATTTTGTAAGGTTCTGGGAAAAGAGCCTTTGGAAATCCAAGAGCCTTTGGAAATCCCCTGACCTCACCCCACCGCCCACGAGCCAATTGGACCCCAGACCAAAATCTCCTGACTTAACACTTAGGAACTTGTGGTCTACCTAGACAATAGGGGCCAATCAAGAACCAACACACAACCCTTCAAGAGAAAGTGACCAATCAGACGTTCCCCTACCTGGAAATCCTTTTTTCCATGTATACTCCCTATATAAGCAATGTAACCCAAAACCCGGGGCTCCTCCCTATAGTTGCTGCGTCGGTATCCTTGGGAGCCCCAGCTCGAGCTTGGTAATAAAATCTCTCTTGCTTTTGCACTGGATATCGGCTCTCTGGTGGTCATTGGGAGATGTCACGACTTGGGCATAACAGCTCCAGAGTCCTTCCCATCGTGAGGTCACAAAAATGTTTTTCTTTTCCCTAAAAAGTGTGAATATGTTCTTCCTAAGTCATTGATCTGTCTGAAATTGATTTTAGTGAATGGCATGAGGAGTAGATCTAGTTTCTCTCTTGTTTTTCTGTATTCTATATTACTAACCTGTGGGTGCAGCACTATTTACTGAAAAATCCCCCTTTACCTCTTATTGGTGATGTCGCCTCTTCCTTGTATATGTGGGTCATTTTGTGCATCTTTGTTCTGTCCCACAGACTGTCTGTCTCTGCATCGACATCACTGTCTATTTTTCTTTGAGTTTATAGTCATTCTTGTCTGGTAGGGCACCATATAGTTTTCAGATCCAGTAGGAATCTGAATTGGCCAGAACTAAGCTGATAGATAAATAGAAGACTTCCTTTAAATTCAAACATCTCAAAAATGTCAGTTCTAAAATGTCCTGGCATTGAATATTGCAAGAAAATCAAAGGATAAAAAGTCTTTTCTTCAATAGCCCTATTTGAGGCAAATGTACAATTTTTTGCAAATACACAGCAGAAAGCTAGGATATAGTTTGCTGAAGACTAGTGGTGATTATCTATTTTTATCTTAACAGAGGTGTGAAGATAGATTTGGGTTCTCTCCTTACAGGAACCAGAAATCAAGTGGCTGAAACGTAAAGTGTTGATAACATACACACTTGTACTTTTAGGAACTTCTACTCACAAGGACATTCATTCATGTCATCCTTCTAGTCACTCAAGTTTTAAAAGACCCACTTGGGTGAGAAAGTCCTGCCTTTACAAAGAATTCACCCAATTTGATCCTATTTAATTTTAATGAAAAAAAAATCGAATGGAATAGATAATAAAGTTCTCACAAAGATGCCTTCTTTAGAGTTATCTAAAGTTTATCAGCAAAATAACTTTGACTAAGTTAAATGGCGATGTGTCACACACCCAAAACGTGTGAAGCAATTTGAAAAAATATTTTAAATATGCCATGGATTTGTAAATTAATGCAGGGCTCACTGTGCTTGAATTTCCATTTCTAAACTGCTTCATTTGCATGCAAAGAGTGGGCAATTTTTGTGTGTGTGAAAATTTAGCCTTAAGAAATGAAAATCAAAAACTCAGCAACTTGAAAAGAGCTGTTAGGCATAGAAATTGTTTAATCGGTTTCCAGCAGGGCCAATGGTGTTGGCATTTTGAAATACCAGATTGGATTGGCATCCTAGGAAAAAAAATCCTCAGCTCAGAAAAAGTCGCCTAAAAAAGCCACCATCTACAAAGTGGGGAAAGAAGATGGCCGAGATAGGACAAATGCCAATGAAAAGAGTTCTGCGATCGAGAGAGAGCTTGAAGTGTGAAATGAACAAATGTTACATGTGAGAAATTTCCGTCAGTGCCACCCCAATCATCTATTCTGGCAAATACAATGCTTGATCAGAAAGTCAGGTGTTTCTGTCTCAGGAATAGTTCCCTGTGGGTGTTGTAAGAGGACCCAGCAATGCGGGTTCATCTTGCAGTCCATGTTCATACTTTAGAGGATATCATAAAAGATAATGATCCCTTCTGCAACAAGGTTGAGATCCCAACTTAGATTTTCCTTCCTGGGTTTTTAAAATGCAACTTTAAAATAAGATTTCATTTAAACATTTTGTGAGGCTTTTGTGGCTCAGACCTTAAAAGCTAGAACAGAATACCATATTTTATTAGAGAATGCATGTTTGTTTACAGTATCACAAATGAAAGGTACAAAGTGCGATCTATCTGGATATAATGAAGGGTTTCCCTGGTAGATATGATGATGATGATGATGATAGTAACAAAAGCCTTGTAATACATACTGGTTTCAGTTTTTTTTTTTTTTAATACACATTTATTATACCTGCTGTGTGTCAGGTCCCATCTTAGGTGCTGAGGATGCAAAAATGAGTAAGAAATACCCTTTGGGCCTTCAAGAAGCTCAGTCTTTGCAGTGAATCTCTACTGGCCTTAAAAAAATTAATTGTCTAATCTAGTTATCTAGTTTTCTCCCAACGGAGCTGCTGATTACACAAGATCCATGTCACAAGGAAGGTGATCAGCACCTTCCCTGTTTTTCCCCTCCTTCCTTGTTTTTCGTTTAAGCCGGTGGAAGAGTAGCCAGCACAAGGAATGTGATGCTCCTGCCATTTAGCATTTGCACTGAAGGCTTCGCACTTGATGATTCTTCTCTCAGCATGGGAGCTGAGAAAACAATTCTGGTTTCCCTTCCCAGGACTGGGGATGGAATTCTTGGGTAAGAATAAGAATAAGACCATAATGTCTTCACACTGAGATCACTTCTGTTTGTGTTGTTGTTGAAAAAGAACAAACTTCATGGCCCAACACTGTCAGACACGAGTCCTAAGTTCTCCACGTGATGCTTGGCGTGCGTCAATGTTTGTTGATTGAACAAGTGACAATGCAGGGATGACAGGCCCAGAGCCAGAGCATCTCAGAAAAGGTTTCTATGTGATAACGGACTGTAGCATAGTTTCAAAATAAGAGGATCAAGCAGCAAATGTTAATATAATGCCTACTATGAATGTGGTGGCTCAGACCGTAAAGAATCTGCCGGCAGGGCAGGAGATCCAAGTTTAATCTCTGGGTCGGGAAGATCCCCTGGAGAAGGGAATGACTACCCATTCCAGTATTCTTGCCTGGAGAATTCCATAGACCAAGGAGCTTGGCAGGCTATGGTTCCTGGGGTTGCAAAGACTCGGACACAACTGAGTGACTAACACTATGAATGCATTAAAAACTAATTCCAGAGTATGCCTATAGGGAAACGAAGGAACTGCAGGTTTAGGGAGGAAAACACTGCAAGACCCTCCTGTAGGTTCTCAGGCGTTGCCCACCTCCCCTTCTTTTGTAAATCTTTCTGTGGGCAAGATCTGTAGACTGAGGTATATGTGGTATACATGACTTGGTCTGAACTTGAAAAGCTAAGACTTGGATTCTGTTTGAAATTCTAACTTACTATTGTGTACTGAATAATCTTGTGACTTACTAACCCATGGTGCATATAATGAATTTTTAAAATACAGCTATACATATGTGGAGTTCTCCAGGCCAGAATATTGGAGTGAGTAGCTGTTCCCTTCTCCAGGGATATCCCCAACTGAGGGATTAAACCCAGGTCTCCCACATTGCAGGCAGATTCTTTACCAGCTGAGCCATCAGGGAAGCCCAAGAATACTGGAGTGGGTAGCCTATCCCTTCTCCAGCGGATCTCCCTGACTCAGGAATTGAACTGGGGTCTCCTGCATTGCAGGCGGATTCTTTACCAACTGAGCCCAGGAAGCTTAGCAGAGGGTGGTGTAAGGAAAGGAATTCTCCCCGTTACTTCTCACTTTCCAGACTGCTATCACGCAACTGTCCTACATAATCACAGGGGCAGGGAAATGGGATTGCCACCAGCTATTGGCTCAGCCATTATTTACTTCCTGGTATTAGGAACAGGCTCACCTTTCCTGAGATCTAGAGATACTTGCTGGCTCCCTGAACTCATGGTCAGAGAGCTGAGGTCAGGAAAGAAGGTCATGGGCAGTGCCTGTGCAGCCTGTCGGGATGTGCTGGTGTTTGGCATCAAAGAGTTGAGAGAAGCAGTTATGAGACAGACTAAAGAGTGTGTGGCTTATGGGTCACCGACGCGGGACGGAAGACCAAATTCGGAATTTGCTGCTTACCAGCCATATGACCTCAGGCAAATGAAGTAGTGCTTAACTGCTTCTCATTTGAATTATCTGCAGTAATGCTAACCTCAAAGCACAGCCAGGAGAATTAAACGAGATACTGTGGACAGGGACTCAGCTGGCCTGTGTTAAAGGATGGAGAAGCAGCGCCTCCTTTGCTCTCCCGCTCCTTAAGAAGCAGAGGGTCTTCTGCGGTTCGATGTTGATGGGGAAGAGCCCTGTTTCGAGAGGCACAAGCCACGCTTGTCATCCACTTGCTTGTGACTTAAGTTCCCATTTCCTCTGGTGTAATATGGGAATTAGAACTGAGTGGTCTTCAGTCTCGATTAGCTTCAGCATCTCGATGTCACAGTGGACTTTCCTGCAATGAACAGCTGGTAACGTGGGTCCCCGGGATTTCCAAGGGCCGTTGTCATCACGCTGTTTGCAGAGACTGGAGGCTTATTGTGTTTTCACCAGTGACACTGTTTGCTGCTGTCCGTGTGAAGGTGAAATATAATTGTGGAGCTCCTGCTCTTCCCGTGATCCTTATGCTTTATTTTTTAAAAACCCTGGAATAAGTTATATGCTGCCTCGTCGCTAAATGGCCAGTGACCTCACCCAAAAGTGGCTTCCTGTGTCTGAAATCCCAGGAGGGTATCTGTCTCACTGTCTGTCCATCTCGATTTTACATTCGGACTCGATTTTCTTTTCAAAGGATATTCAGAAATGTTCTTCGTTAACTTTGTACTTATTTAATTTCAATCAAAATAAGGCAAATGCATAATGAGCATTTTAACAACAAATAAATTAGAACTTGAGATCGCTATAACAATATACACTGTGAGAGGAAGAATTGAAGGATCTAAAAATAAAGACAAAACCATAAACACACTCTCCTTTCTCTCTGAAAATCAAAAACACACCACTGGCTTTAGGACAAAGGAGGGATAATGAAAGGAATCGAAAGCTTTTCTTCCCACCTAATAGTGGGAAGGTAGCTGTGTGGAGTTGGATGAAGAACACTTGCATCCAAAACAATAAACTTGCCCTAAAGAGGCTTGATTATTAGTTCCACTTTAAAAAAGCAGCCACAACAAGGATAAATGTAAAACTGATGTTAGGAGATTTTTAAAAGCTGCAACCTCTGAAAAACGAAGTAGTCATTTGCAAAATCCTGTTCCAATCAACAGAATTGTTTCCTTCAGAAAAGTAGTCAGACGCTCCCCATCCTCTGTCCCAGCACAGCCTGGAAATTGTTCTTTCTTCCTGTGGGACACGGAGATGTTCAAACGCTTCATCAAGACCGTCATGCCCTAAAAAATTCTGAGTGTCATTGTGGAATAATCAACCTCAGATTGAATGTTACAAATTTTCCAAGCCATGTTGCAATTAAGGGAAGTTGGGGGCCGGTGGTGGAGGAGTCTGGGATGAACAAGGGGAACCCCTTGTGTTGGGAGTCGTCGGAAGGGCGTGGCCCCCCGGCTCACAGCAGCCCTTGGCGTTGGCTTTGGCTTTGGGGCTCCAGGACTCACACACTTAGATTTTGGGTACAACTTAGGATGGGGCCCAAGGACTAAGCTGCGTTGAGAGTTTCTCTAAATTGCTTCATGGTGGTATATCCTGAGGCTTGCGTGTCTAAGAAACAAACACACAAACAGAAAGAAGCAAAATAATTCCATGGAGTGAAACGAACCCTGCTCTGCAAAACATTCTTTTATGCTAAACACTTCACAGGGTTCTCTCCTGAGACACCTAAAATATTTTAAAATTTGAAAGTATATATAGCTGTGTATGGGTGTGTGTTTGCACACACATTTGCACATTTGAGTTTCACCTCTTTGATTTTGGGGGTGAGTCTGATAATAACTTTCATCCTGTAATAAATTCCATGACTTAACCCCTTTCCTGTGCTTGCTTCTCCCTACTCCTACCCATTGGACTCTGGCCCCTGGCCCCTATGTTGGAGGAGTTTTAGAAAATGATTGTGCTACATTAAGATACATGGATGGACATGTGGGTGTATTAAAAGAGTCCCCATAGCCTGCAGTGAAGTGGAGTTGGGTTCAAAAGTAGAAGCAAATTAGTCGTGAAAACATGTTCCCATGGTAGAAAATATTCTAGGGACCTAGATGCAGGCCAAGAAGACTGGGGAAACAGGCGGGGCATATGGGCTCAAGCTCATTAAATAGAAATGGTTCTGGGGAAGAAAACAGCAAGTGGGGTGGAGAGGCTCAGGCGCTGTACGTCCACCGGGCTTTGCAGTGGGCTCGGAGCACTTGGAACCCCATCACAGAATCTCAGAGCTGGGAGGGAGATGGGCAGATCACCAGATCCAACCCCTTTATGTTGCAGATGAGGAAACCAAGGTGGGGCTCCCCACCCCGAGGCAATGGGGACCTGCTTCTTCCAGATCTGGTCTTTCGATCCTTTGTTGAAATTTCGCTAGAAAATGGGATAAGAAAGGAACTATAGGAAACTGGATGGGACAAGTAACCGAAAAAGTGACCAGGGAATGTGCGCCCACACAAGGGTATGGTATAAAGCAAGACTTTTCCAGAGCTGGCAGCGCATGAGAGCAAGGCTCGCATCTCACTAATGTAATCAGAATGAATGTGGGTGAGGCTCTGACACTGATCCTTATAAAGGTCCCAGATGATTCCCATGTGCAGCCACAGTTGGCATAAAAGACTTGGATTTGAATCCTGCTATTATTAGCTGTGTGACTTGAGACATGTACAATAGTTACTTGACATCTCCGGGCTTCGTTTTGCTTGTGTGTGAAATGGAGCCAATTAATACCTACTTTCTAAGGTTGCTGCAAGATTAGATATACTGTATGTTTCAGAGGAGTAGATATTTGTCATTAAGAATTTGTTTCCTTTTATAAAAGCCTGAATTTCAGTGATTATAATTAGAGACTGTTATTATTTTGTAAACTATTATTGAAGTTTTTCTCCTCTAGTCCATTTCTGACTCCCTGAACTCTTTCTCAACAATTCTCACCGAAACTTTGAGAATGGTTTTCAGTTTTCAAAATAAGGTGATAGGGCAGAGTATGTAGTTACTGAGAAAGTCATACTTAACTTTTGATGAGGCTGCCGCTTCTGAGATTCTGGTAGGCTGCCTGGAGGAGGTGAGTCTCGTGACTGGTATAAGAGGGCAGCTAAAAGCTTTCCAGAAAGAAACCACATGGCAGTTGATACACCAATAAACTTTAAATGGATCAAGTTTCATACTGAGAAAACCATTGCCTTTTCAACTTCCTTTAAGAGCTTCTTGTGAATGGTATTTTACTTGCTAACATCACTAAACGGACGCGATCTCACAGCCTTCTTAGAATTTACCATTGTTTTACCTTAATTCTGCTTCTGTTTGGCTTTTATTTATGGCATGTGATACAGGTTTTCCATTTATAATGAATGGAAATGGAATCTAGGCAAGGAAGAAATACGACAAATTGAAAATTCTTTAGTGAACAAGGTAGGAGTCATAAGCAGATAGTGGAAGATTCCTGGATTCCTGGGTTTTGGCTCACCTCTGAGAGCTCCAGCTAGAAAAAGAATACACTTTTTCTGGGCTGCAGTTACCTCCCCCAAATAAAAGTGTTAGATTTGACAGTATCGAAGATTGCTTTCAATTTGAGCATATCTGATATGCAAATTCATCACAATTTGGCCCTTTAAAGATAGTCTCAGTAGCCAAAGATATTTTTAAAAACCCCATTAAAACAGAAAATGGAATGGAAAATAAATTTCAATTTCATATCCCCATAGAAGAACTTGTGAGTTTCTGGTTCTTAATAAAGCCATTCTTTACTAGGAGCCCCGTTTTTCTAGCAGAGCTTTCTTCTCTTGCTGATGGCCCCTATTCATTACTTTTAAAGACTGTTGTGATTTGGGTGATTACCTACATTCAAGGGTAACGCCCAAGCCAGGTGCATCCTTTTGTGAATTTCCCAGGCAATTAGATCTGTGGATTATTGCTGGGTTAGCGTATTTCCCCCTTTTTGGCGTTCTTGGGAAATTTGAAATGCAGGACAGATTCTCCCAGCGCAGAGTGGTAGTAAAATATTAATTGGTATAAAAGAGCATTAATTTGGCAGTTGGGATGTAACAGCAGCATCCGTGCTCCTTTTCCCGTTGCCACCAGACTCCTAACCACGTGAGTACCGGTTCATAGCACACAGGTGCTGCTGGGTAGAGCTTGTGTCCTGGGGCCTGAGGGACGTGCAGGGAAACCTGTAGGTTTTCACAGCGTTGTTCTCCTAGGCTGCCTGCTGGGAGGGGCCAGGACTAGGGCAGGTGAGCCAGGCACCCAGGATGCAGGATTCAAAGAAAAACTCCCAGGTTCCAGAAAGTGCTTCCTCAGAGTCCTAGCCCTCTGAGAAATGCTGATTGATGACTCATGATTCAAGAGCTGCTGCTGGGTGGTGGGGAACCCGTTTCTCACGACTAGTTGCCGCCCTCCTCCCCTCCCCCACGCTTTGCCTTCACCACTTGGCTGCAGGGTCAGCCTCAGAGAAGCCTCCTTCCTCCACTAATTCAAAGTTGCCCGGGCAACTCCTGCACTAAGTTTGTTTTATGTGGTTCTTCAGCTCTTGTTCCCTGGGATGAGAATGTCAATGAACTCTGGAACAGGGGTTGTAAAGACTCAAGTCCACCCAGTGTTTTTTCAGGACGTCTCATGTCCCAAAGGTGGTTCTAGATCCCTGCTGCTGCTGCTGCTGCTGCTGCTGCTAAGTCGCTTCAGTCATGTCCGACTCTGTGAGACCCCATAGACAGCCGGCCTAGTGCATTATTTTATCTAAGCCTTTCTGTATTATTATGCCCATCTCAACAAAGGGCCACAGGAGCCCCTGGTGGCTCAGATGGTAAAGACTCTGCCTGCAGTGCAGGAGACCCGAGTTCAGTCCCTGGGTTGGGAAGATCCGCTGAAGAAGGAAATGGCAACCCACTCCGGTATTCTTGCCTGGAGAATCCCATGGACGGAGGAGCCTGGTGGGCTACGGTCCGTGAGGTCACAAAGAGTTGGACACGACCGAGCAACTTCACTGTCACCGTCAACAAAGGGGCACCTGAAGCTTGGTCACCTAGCTTGTTTTCGGGTGGTAATGGGCTTCTGAAACTAGTGATTCTGCATGAGGCCATTCTGTAGAAATTTTTTCCCCCAAGTTTTCCAATAGAGTAGAAATGTTGGGAAAATTTCCCAGGAAGTCAGTGTTTAGGATGAATGTGAAGTGCCCTTGATTAGGGTTGGGAAGTTGTAGCTGACAAGACACCATAAACCTTTTGGCTGGAAGTTAGAAGAATAAGGAAGAGCCTGGAGATGGATACTCTGCTGAGAGTTGACTTTTGGGGCAGGGATCCGTGGATCATACAACTTTAGGAAGAGCCATAAAGGAAACAGGGTCTCTGGGTCTGGAGTGATAGGTGGATTC
Source organism: Nanger dama (assembly GCA_917880005.1). NCBI lineage: Eukaryota > Metazoa > Chordata > Mammalia > Artiodactyla > Bovidae > Nanger > Nanger dama. The sequence goes on from CAKJTW010000029.1 coordinate 6,342,816, forward strand.
AGGAATCTTATTCAATGACCTCTCCTAGCCGCAGCAGGTTCAGATGGTAAAGAATCACCTGCAATGCAGGAGATTGTGGTTTCCATCTCTGGGTTAGGAAGATCCCTGGAGAAAGGAATGGCAACCCACTCCAGTATTTTTGCCTGGAGAATCCCCATGTACAGAGGTGTCTGGCAGGCTACAGTCTATGGGGTCATAAAAAGTCAGACACAACTTAATGACTCAACAACAATAACAACAACCCATTTGCTCCTGAGAATAATGACAAGTATCATTTGTAGAATCCTTGAGAACTTATAAAGAGCTTCAATGGGTGTTATAGATTTTATCTGAGCCTGGAGTATGGGGACAATGAGGCCCCAAATCCTCCAGGATTAGCTTGTGTATGTCCCTGTCCCCTTTCCAAAGTGGGGTGGCGGAAATCGTGACTGCCCCTGGGGGCTGGTGTCTGCCTCCCAGCAGTCATGGCTGTGGATCTGGAGAATATGGGAGACTTTCTATTTTCTCCTCTCTTAGAGTTTCGTAAAAATTTTTTTTTGGTCATAAGCATGACTACATTTGTAATTAGGAAAAAGAGTTATTTAAAAAAAAAAAAAATCGGGCAAAGCAAGCTTCTGAAATTCACTGCAGTGAACAAGACTTGCCTGCCCTTGAGCTGGACTGTGGGTTGGCCAGCTACTTTGGTCAAGCTTCCTGAATCAAAAAGCCATTGCAGTTTTGAATAGGGGCCATTGAGGTCATCTTGTCAACCCCCTTCACGCACCAGTCAGTGTGCAAAGAACACAACCAGCCAGAAGCAGTGTCCTACTTCTTCAAAATAGATACTTGGAAAGCTTTGATGCCAGCACAGTGAAGCCAAAGATATCAATCCTTGGAGATGAAGTTGTGATGGAATCCGAATGTGCTACTTTCTCTTTTAAATAGTTTTTTTTTTTAATTAAATAATATGAGATCCTTAAAGGAAATGTGGTAAATAAAAAGGAAAAGTATTCTATCCATGAGAGATGATTTCAAAATTTCTTTTCCCCAATCTTTCCCAATGGAATTTGGTGGGTATTATTATTGTTATTATTTTGCATAATGGTATTTATATTTATTTGATTTCAGAATTTTCTTTTCCAGAATTATTTCTTAAATTTGAATAATTAAGAGTAATAACTCCTTACAAAAAAATTTTTTAAAGCTTTATCAAGAGTGAAAAAAAAGCAAAAGTCTGTCTCCCACAAACTCCAACAGCTCCTGCAGTTTCCATAGTGGGAGTAGGTGTGGTTCCCTCGGGTGATATCACACCAAACAGGCCATCTGTGTTTTTTTAAATTATTATTATTTTTAATTGGAGGATAATTGCTTTACAATGTTGTGTTGGTTTTTGCCATACATCAACGTGAATCAGCCATAGGTATGCACATGGCCCCTCCCTCTTGAACCTCCTTCCCATCTCCCATCCATCCCGTCCCTCTAGGTTGCCACAGAGCACCAAGCTGAGCTCCCCGTGCTACACAGCCACTTCCCACTAACTCTCCGTTTTACGTACAGTAATGCACATATTTCAGCACTACTCTCTCAATTCGTCCTTCCCTCACCTGCTCCTGCTGTGTCCATAAGTCTGTTCCCTATGTCTGAATCTCTCCTCCTGCCCTGCCGATAGGTTCATCAGTATCACTTTTCTCGATTCCATGTATGTGCATTAATATACGATAGTTCTTTCTCTCTTTCTGCTTTCTTCGTCGGTGCTTTTGTGATATGGTTCCCTCTGTGTTGTGTTCCTAATTTTCATTCTAATTTTAAAAGAAGGGCAACTGGATGGTACATCACCAGACCCCTTGCTTCTCCAAGACTGTTTCTGTTCCATTATTCAGAAAAAGAGTTGGCACGGTATAATAGTCTTGATTGACAACTTTGTCTTCAAAATGTCACTGCTTTGTGTTTTTTAACATTAAAAATATATCCTAGTTCCCGACCACTCCCCATTGTCCATCTCGGTGATTTCTCGGAACATTATGAGCTGTTGATCATCATATTCATACTACTTTTTTTCTTTGGAGGAAAATTTCCTTAACTATGGCTTTGGATATTGTTTTTATTTCCATTTGAACATTGTGTTTCTTCTTTCAAAGCTTGATCTTTATTATATATATCTTAATATTTTCTCCTCTCATTTAAGTTTTTGCCTGGATTCTAGGAGAACTACTGAAATTTGCTCTCTATACTACTGATCGATTTTCTGCAGTGTTGATTACAGTCTTTACTGCCTCCAATGTAGTTTGTTGGTTTTGGCTGTGCCACACAGCATCTTAGTTCCCTGACCAGGGGTCAAAGCCATGCCTCCAGCAGTATAAGCACGGAGTCCTGGGCCACCAGCAAATTTTTGCTGAAGTCTTATCTTTCTGAGCCGTATCACTTTTAATCTCATTTGGTGGAATTTTTTTCACCTTAATTATTCATCTCTTTCTGAGTTTCTCTTTTTTTGACCCATGGAGGCCAGTTTGTTCTCTATTTAAATGATAAGTCTAGACTATCTTCACCAATTCCATTTTTCATAAAAATTTTTTTGGGAGTCTGCTCACCCTTTGAATTTTTATAATGATTTTTCCCTATTTTTATTCACTTTCTGTCTTGCTCCTCATTTTTTAATGTTTCTTTTCTTGGTTTGTCATCCGATAGAAAGGGTGTCTCACTTACTCTTGGCTTTGCTCTCTGGTGCTAGTCACATCTTTTTCTTGGAGGCTGAGTTACGTTTTATTTTCAGGTGACTCTTCAGGACTGAGAAGGGAGTTTCTTTCCAGGCTTCCTAGCTCCACTGTTCGGAAAAGATGAATGCACAGAAGTGAAAATTCCCAGCATGGCCCAGTGCTAGAACTCTCCATGTCTTTTTCATCTGGAGGGACGATACTTCCTGTGGTCCTAAATGCAACTCTCTTTTTCTCTGTATTTCTTGAAAAATATCTTATAAGGGCTATAATGCAATCCAGTAATTACCTCCTTGAGAGTCTCCTAATCTGAGCTCATATCCCAGTTCAGCTGCTGGTCTGCTTGGTGAGTTCTTTCACATCTTTGAGCTTCCCTGCCTTAAAATGAAAGCAGTGATATTGTTATCATTATTATTGTGGAGAGCGCTGTAAGGTTTAAATAAGATAATGCTTACTGAGCCCTTAGCACACAGCACAGTGAGTTTTTAAAATGGCCTTCTGTTGTCATTATTAATATTGCTATTCTGCCTTTGAACAGAGATATAAAGAAAGGTCTTGATTGAGGTAGAGGGCGTGAAACAGTACGTTGACAACTTCAGCTTTCCCCATCCCCCGTGGTGGAAAGACAGATGTTTAATTTTGTGATTGGCACAAGTGTTTAATTTCTAAACCTCAGTGGACAATGGAGAAATATTTCCAATCAGGCACAAAAATGGTGAGTCACAAAATGAATTTCCAGTCTGGTTTGTTCCGCTTCTAAATTGAAGAACTTCCTCCAAGATTCTGATAAGAGTTTGGAAATGACTGTTTTCTTATTGCTGTGATGTTTTATCTTCTGGTCTTCATGGGTGTTTTAGTGGGAGGGTTAATGGTGTTGTGTTCAGAAGTGTTATCCAGTTATAATTTTAAACTGGAAGTCTCCAGGTTTATTTCTCAGCTAGTTTTCAAACACAAATTACCACATTTAGCCGGTTAGATACATGAAAACAAAATATGTTACATAGGTGGTTTCTTTCCTTCCTTAGAGCTGCTACTAGCAGTTCTGTCTTTATCCAGATTTCATTTTTTAAATGTGTTCTAAACCAGGGATGATGGAACCTTCTCTTTTGCTTCATTAGCATGTTGATATTCTATCATTCTCCTATCATACCATAATGGAATGACATGCTTTGCATTCTTATAGACGTTCTTAACCACTTATTTGTCTTTCCCACAGCACTTTTTCAAGATCAAGCACAGAGATGAATTCAATGCCCTTGGCGCTGAGATTCGAATATATTTGAAAAGGATGCTTGAATGCCACTGTATGATACAACACTCCTGCTGAAACCATTGTTATTCTAAACAACAACAAAAAAAACTTAGGATGTGGATTATCTCTCTATGTTGTAGAAAGATAGATATATTTTTAGTTGCAATGTTTTTGAGATAACCTCAATCCAGTTCACCAGAGTTCATATTCAAAGCTGCTATATTTTCCTGTTGACAGAGGATGCTATGAGAAGCTTATTTGGAAGTGATGGGAAGAATAGTGTCCCATGGGGCAGGGGTGGTAGTGTCCAGCCCGAGTTTTGCCCAGGCTGTGTCCAATTATCCACTAATAAATTTAGCACTGACATGGCTTTTAATTGTAAAATGTTTTCAGTTCTCTGAAAAACTATCCTCAGACGTAGGTTCTGACCATTATCACCCCATTGTTCACGGAGTCCAGTATAATGCCATATGTCCCAAGGGTTTTTGGTTTCTTTAGTCAATTCATTTCCACTAATACTGACTGAGGTGACATTTGGTCGCTTGCCCCATGACAAATAGTGAGGTTAGAATGCCTCTTTCTGTGGTTGGGACATCGGGACATTGGACATGATGTCTTCCTTTTGAGCAGAAGAAATACAAGGAAACAAACCAATTAGCCTTTCCAGTGAGTGCTGAGGATGCCAGGGACATGTGGTTAAGTTACATAATGATGAGAAAGTCAAAAGATGTACCATCCTAAGGCTGGAGAAATGGGGTCACTGCTTTGGGGATTTGGCCTGATTTTCAGGTGCGTGTCATTCAGGGGGCTGAGGAGGTTCTAGTAGCTCTGGTATATGTTTCCGACGGTAAATAAGCCAGCAGAAAGTTAGGCACTGTCTTGAACTAGAGATACTCAACACAGCCAGAGATGTTTTCGAGCAATGCTGTCCTGAGAAGCGCTAGCACATTCTGCTCTCTTGTCTCCTCAGTCTGACCTGAGCCCATTAATTACAGGACTTCCTTCTCACGAGGTCCATGGTGCAAATCACAGCCCACTCGAGTTTATGGGACATGACCCTGCCCAAGCCATTCTGGACAGACCCACCTGATATGTTTTAAAAGTCTAAGAAGGCTTTGTCTGCTGCAGGCACTGGCCCCATCTCAAGGATTCATCTTTAAAAATTTTCTTTTCAATTTTGTATTGGAGCTTCCCTGGTGGCTCAGCAGTAAAGAATCCACCTACCGAAGCGTGAGACCCAGGTTCAATCCCTGGATGGGGAAGATCCCCTGGAGAAGGAAATGGCAGCCCACTCCAGTATTCTTGCCTGGAGAATCCCATGGCCAGAGGAACCTGGTGGGCTACGGTCCATGGGGTCACAGAGAGTCAGACTTGACTAAGAACGGACGCATAGTTAATTTACAACGTTGTGTTAATTTCAGGCGTACAGCAAAGTGGTTTAATTGGACGTATACATGGGATTCATCTCAAGAACTGGAAAGGCTTAGAGGGGAACACCTTAAAGTGGGCGACATCTTTGGATATGTACCACCAAGAGGACAACATCCGCAGCTGCGGTTTCTCAAGTGTAGCTGTGGCCACCGGTAAGTTTCAGGCTTACCACTGGGAATAAAATGAACCTTCTGATGACTCTTTGGTATATGGAAATGAACGGCTTAAAATAGACTCCAGAGTATTATACTTCTTTCCTGGCACCAAAGTTCTAATACTTTGCTTACTGCTCAAAAATGACAGGTGTTTGATATAATATTTCTGATAATATCATTGATTCTCCAAGCCACAAGGGAAGCAGGGCTGGGTACAACATTTTTATGTTGGAGAAAGAGATACCTAAAATTCACTACAGTAGTTGATCGTAATACTTTCCACATATTTTCTGGAGACTTGGAACTTTGGGAGCTGGACTATCCATACAAAAGCTACTTGGAGCTTGGAGCAAATCTTGTGAATTTCAGTGTCCTCTAAGTGAAATGCAGGTAAAATGCAGTGAAATCTTGGCGTGACCTGGCTTCCTTACTCATTTCTAAATGGAATCTTTTTGGTCAAGGTTATTGAAGATCTGCTAGTTGAAAATTCAATGGAAAAATAAATTCAGTTTTCATCCCACTTAATACCATTAAATATGCCAAATGCTGGCATTTGTAATATTCATTCATTTTTAAATGAGCACACCCCCCACCCCACCATGGTAAGTACTTGCGATATAAGAGTGGACAAGGCAGACTCAGTGTCTGCTCTCATGGACCTTATATGCTCTCTTGGTTGAGTTGGAAGTTAAGTAATAAAAGTATAGGATCAATTATCCAATAGGTATTTGATATAAATTGCAAGGCAGACATGTAGGATGCTGAGGTCATTTAGGAGGAGGATTAGATTTCATCACAGGGGTCAGAGGATTGGGGTTAAGAGCTGAAAGGTGCTCTTTTCTTCAGCTACCCTATATACATGGGCATTCCCCAAGCTTCAGGGGTTTGGGCCTAGTCTTTCTGGGCCATCCCTCCTACTTTTATGGGTTAAACAAACACCTACAGAGCTTTAGGTTTGGCCTCTCCCTGTGAGTTTCGAACTTGGAATTTCTGTGTATTGCATATCATATTTGTATGTATCTCATTAGCTCACTAAAATGCCCTTTGTTCTATGCTGTATAGCAGATGAACCCCAAATTTAGTGACTTAAAAAATGACAATGTTCATTTTGCTTAAAAATCGGCAATTTGTATAGGACTCAGGTGGGTTGATTTGTCTCTGGGGCAGCTCAAAAGTTAGGAGATAAAACCATCTCTCTGGGAGTTGAGCCATGACTGGGAAACTACCTTACAATTTGGTGACTGGGTACCCAGGGTGCGCATATCTATAGAGGAAAAGAGAACCAGAAAGAGAGCCAAGATGGAGACACACCATATTGTTCGCTATGACTTGGCCTCCTAAGTCACACAGTATCACATTCCCCATATTCTGTCCATGGAGGCAGTGACAGAGTTTTACTTAGGGGTGAGAGAGAAACTTCACCACTCAGTGGAAGGAATGTCAATCATACTATGAGAAGAGCATGTGGTATGTATGTATTTTCTGATATTTTTTGTTGGCATATAGTTGATGTACAATATTGTATATTACAGGTGTACAATATAGGGAGTCACAATTTTTAAATTATGCTTCATTTATAGATCTTCCAACCCAGAGATCCAAGCCAGGTCTCCCACATGGCAGGCAGATTCTTTACCAGCAGAGCTACCAGGGAAGTCATAATTATTATAAAATATTGGCTATATTCCCCACATTGTACAATATATGCATCGATTTTTCTATTTCTGCATCCATCTTTGGAAAACACAATCTGCAGTGCATTCTTAGAAAGTCACCTAAACATGGTGTCCATGTGCAGAGGATGGCCAACCAATCATTAGGATTTTTGCACACATTCTGAGATGCTGAGCATGTATGCAGAGGTAGGTAGGGAAAATTGCAAAAGAAATAGATGTGGCCCCTGGCTTAAGAAAGTATCCAATTTAAATAAAAGGTAAGAAACACAATCATTATCCTTTTCACCACAAAATAAAGAAGCAGGAGGAAAATAAGAAATCACATTTATGGTAGTATAAATGCTTTATCAGTCACAAATTTTATAGAGATTGCCCAATTATACCTTCATGAAAATTTTGTGAGAGGTATGTTAATATATGTATCATATTCCTAACATTTAGAGTTTTAGGGAACTTTAGATTGGAGAAAATAGAATCGGGAATGGGTAATATAGAAAGATTTTATCAGAGATGTTTATTTAGTAGGATCTCCAAGAAATAAGAAATGACTTAAAGTAGAGGCATTTGTAAGACCTTTAGAGGGAAATAAGTGACATGAGTGGAAATTAGAATTGAGGCAAATAGTTCAGTTTTAGGGAGAAGCAGGGAGATGAAAAATGTAGTTTGGTCTGAGCAGAAAATACGGACCCCGGTGAGTAAAGTGGGAAGGCATTTAAACAGCAGCCCAGACTCCTCATGAGGGTTCCTCATGAACTCCTGAGGGGGGTGGCCATCTTCATGGGCTCACTCGGGAGGCCCATGGTGTGTCCACAGTGGCAACTGAGGGAGTGAGGGCCTTTACTGGTGGAGACAGGGCAGGTTGAAATGGGGGCTCAGAATCCTTGGGGTTCAGTCTTGCTGAGGAGTTCGGGGGGACACACAGAGAAGGGGGTGGGGTGTTATCTGCCCTCAGCCTTTCATCATTGGTGAGAATTGCTCCTGAGGCATTAACTCTCCATATTCATAATCTGCCTCGCTGCTGTGACCAGAATAAAGCCCTAAGGTAAAACCGAGGAGCAGACCTCAACGTGCGCAGAAGTGAACGCCGCTCAGTGGCCTTGCGAAGCATCACCGTGTCTGCCGCAGCCAAGATGGGAAGAAGCGCAGCCTCCCTGGTGGCCCACGGGTTATGACTTGGCCTTCCAACGCAGGGGGCTCGGCCTTGACTTCTGACTGGGGAGCTAACATCCCACCAAAATGTAAAACAGAAACAGTATTATAACGAATTCAATAAAAACCTTAAATACAGTCCACATTAAAAAAATCTTAAAATATAAACTGAAGGGGAAAAAAGGTGGAAAGAATAAAAGAAAGAAAAGAATCCTCCCCCCACCAAAAAAAAAAAAAACATGCCAGGGGCTTATACGGCTCCCTGCCCGCTGTTTCCTTCCAGAATGTACGCGTACTTTTGACTTTTTCTATTCAGGCCTCTCCCTCCAGCCTCTCAAGGTGCCTCCCTGTTACTTCTCCTTGAAGTAACAGGGCATGAGCATGTTTACAACATCTCCCAATTTAGTCTCATTTGCAAATTTAATTAACAGGCTATTTACCCCTCTTCCGGACCATTAATGGAGATATTAAATAAAACCGGATCAAACATCAATCCCCAGCAGCAGCCTTCCTCTTGCCCCCTGCACAGCCCCTTCCCGCTCCCATTTGCTCACAACTCAGTGACCACTTCCTGCCACTCTGACCATCAGGGTCTTCAAGCCAAGTCTCGGTCCTTGTCACAAGTCATAACAAAGATAATCTGCGTGAATTTATCAGAGCCCATTTAATGAGGCGCTGTGTTAAATGTGCCACTCTAATCACTCAGCATTCGTAGCATTTCCTTCGCCCAACTCATTTTTCAGTTCTTCAGCAAATAGTTTCCCGAGGCAAGCATTCAAACAAATTTTAATAAATCTGGTATGGTATGGTAGGGGTTTATTGGGAGGGGGGAACACCAATTATTTCTTCAAATGTCACTTGCTCCGTAACCACATTTCTGTGTGAAAACATCCAGCTGTACTTTGTAGGCAAAGTTCAGGACACTCAGGCCAGTATGCAAGTCCTGATCATCCCTGACTGAGTCTGCATCTCCACTTGTCTCTGTCATGCTGTGAGCCCCTTCGAAGCCCCCGATCATGGCGATAACCTCCTTCCCCTACAGTAGAATCTAGGGGCTTCCCTGGTGGCTCAGGCAGTAAAGAATCCACCTGCTAAGCAGGAGGTCCAGGTTCCATCCCTGCGTCGGGAAGGTCCCCTGCAGAAGGAAATGGCAAGCCACTCCAGTACCCTTGCCTAGAAAACCCCATGGACAGAGGAGCCTGCTGGGTTACAGTCCATGGGGTCGCAGGAGCTGGACACAACTGAGCGATTAAACCACAACCAACCTAGAGTATCCAGTAAATGTTAATAGCTTCACTTTGCCATAGAGAAGAATGAATCACTCTGGTTTTCATTCATCCCACACTCCTTTTTTTTCCCACAATAAATGGAACAAAGCACTTATGGAAATGATAGGTTGTTAAGCCATGCCAGTGCCCATAATTTATGAAATTATAGAATTTTGGAGCTGGAAAGGACTTTAGAAGTCATCTTCACCCGGGGTTCATGGCCATCCTGAAATTGGGTACACTTGTCTGTACTGGTGTCTGAGTCCGCCTTTCTGTGTTTTCCATCTTCCAGCCTCTGTTGAGCATGCTGGCTGCTGCTTCCAACATAACCCATTCCACTGGTAGGTAGAGGGAACTCTTAGAAAAAAATTTTAAAAATTCTCAATTGAAGTTAATCTTTCTGTAACTTTCTCTCATTTGTCCTTCTCTGGTCTCCTGGAACTACTAGGGAGCTATGTAATCTCTTTTCCACAGAACACAAGTCTTAGGCAACCCATCTGTCCTCCCAAGAGACCCCTTGCCTGAACACTCTTAGTTCTTGCAATAGGTATTCATAGGATGTGGTTTCCATCACTCCACTAACCCAGCTGACCTCTCCCAGACACCCTGCAGTTTTCCAAAATCCTTCTTAGTGAGTCAGTCACTGGGAACTCTTAGGTAAGGTGTACGCTAATCTGTAAATGTGTAGTTGATTTTTAAAGACTTCAAAAAATCAAGCAAGCAATCAGCATGAGTATACTTCTTAAATGCTTCATATAAACACTTAAGTGTAAAGTATAAGGCAAGACAAGATCTGGGGAGATCTGGGGATATATCAACCTGTACAAGTTTAAGAGAGGGGAAGCAAATTTACTAAATCCTTATTCTTGAAGCTCTCCTTAAGAAGGAAATGTGGCTTTAAAGAGTGTGCAGCGACATCTGAAGCAATGGTTTTCCAGTGTGGGGAACATCGTGGACACCTTAGAATAAGTCAGGTCAGTGGAATCCAGCGCCACTGGGAGTCACTATGCACCACTGCCATGCATTCAGGAGAGATGAGTAATCAGTTTCACCTAAAATGTTCTTATGAAGCGATAAAAATTGTTAATTTAATAAAATCTCAGCTCTTGAGTGTACTTTTTAACCATTTTGTATGATTCGAGGAGAAGGCCAAATATAACACTCCTGTTTGTAATGAAAGTACAACTTTTCATCTTCGGGGAAAAGTTCACATGAAGATCGAGCTATGAACTGATCCAGTGGCTTTTTCATGAGACACTTGTTTTTACTTGAATGACTGGCATAAAAGCTAGAGTTATTCAGATTTGTGTATTTGGCAGACACTTTCTCAAAAATGAGAAAAGTGAAACTGTCACTTCAAGGAAAACAACTGACAGTATTTCTTGCCGATGATAAAAATTTGAGTTTTCAAGTGAAAATTAGAATTTTGGAAAACTTCTATCCACCACCATGAACTTGACAGCTTTACAATACTTTAAGACTTTTGTGATGAGATTGCTGGTGATATTAACAATGCAATTTTTGGATATTGTATAATTAAATGTGTCAGCATTTGGAAGATCTACATGACTTGGAGAACCAATAATTTCCAAATGACTAATCCTAATAACAAAAATTCATGCATGGATACTCAATTCACTTAATATGCTTGATGGACCAATTGATCTTAATTGAGCAGATTACAAATATTTGACTGGTGTGGTTTCACATTCCATATTGCAGTTGACTTTTAAGAAACTACTCATGTTGAGTGTCATGTCATATCAAAGAAGAAAATCCATCATTATCTGAAAAGATTATAAAAATACTTCTCCATTTTGTAACTATAAATCTGTGTGAGGCTGGATACTCTTAATTTATCTCAATTTATCTCAGCAAATTGAATGCAGAAGCAGATAATGATAATCCACTATCTTTCATTAAACCAAATATTGACGAGATTTTCAAAAATGTAAAGAAAAAAGTCACTTTAGTTTAGTCATGGAAAATGTAATATTTTCATAAAGATATGTTAACATGTAAAAGGATTATAATTGTTATTTTTAAATGCATTGATAAGGGAATTCCCTGGTGGTCCAGTGGTTAGGATTGAGTGCTTTCACTGCTGAGGCCTGGGTTCAATCCTTGGTCAGGAACTGAGTTCCCGCAAGCCACATCATGTGGCAAAATTTAAAGAAAAACACACACATTAATAAATATTTAAATTTTTTCAGTTTTAACTTCTAATATATTAGTATTAATAGATGTAGTCCATGTAAACAGAAACTCACTGGCATCCTAAATAATTTTTTAAAATATCAAGGGGTTTTTAGATGCAAAAGTGTAAGTACTGTTGAACAAAACAAGAGGGAATGATGAATGGCCAGCTGAAGAGGAGAAGGTAGTAAATAAATTGGAAATGATGGGGTCAAAAGTGCAGGTAACAGAGAGGGCCAGAACATGAGGTAAAAGAAAGGATTAGAATAGTGATTGGTCTGCAAAGAGCGCTTAGGGAGGACAGAAAGAATTTAGGACAAAGTCCAGAAAGAGATCAAAGGATTGAAAAACAGAATCTGTGATGAGGCAGAAGAACTTGTATCAAAGAGCTTCAAAAATGAGACAATATTAATATAACTGTTAAATTGCTTGTGCTTCTGTGCTAATAGTTGGATGGATTTAAACAGCAGTGTGGGCATCTGAGGCTTAGAGATGAAATACAATTATGTCAGTGAAGTTTATTTTGGGGCCACTTAGATATCTATTTAGCAATAATAATAAAGTTATCATTTATGGGGTATAATCTATGTGCCAGGAAATGTTCTAGGTACTTTATTGTTTGATTTTATAACCTTTTTGTACTGTGTCTTTAACTTTTTCCTTGGAATTCTACCCCAGGTTTATTGAAGTGTAATTGACAAATAAAATTGTAATATATTTAAAGTGCACAGCATAATAACTTTTGTGTTTTTTAGCATGATAGTTTTTTAAAGTTTTTTAACATTGTATTTTTACTATTCATCCATGCAACTTATTGTTATTATTTATGTGTTTGGCTGCACTGTATTTAGTTGCAGCATGCAGGATGTAGTTCCCTGACCAGGGATAGAACCTGGCCCCCTGCACTGGGAGCATGGATTCTTAACCACTGGACCACCAGGGAAGTCCCAACAACATGATAATTTGATATAGGTATACACTGTGAAATGACTACCACAAGTTAATTAATATCTTCATCACCTCATGTAGTTACCTTTTTATTGGTGAGAATATTTAAAATCTCCTCTCAGCAAATTTTAAGTATCCAATATAGCATTATTAACTCTACATTAGATTCTCAGAACTTTATTCATCTTATAACTGAAAGTTTGTACCTTTTAATCAACATCTCCCCATTTCCTCTACCTTCTAACTCCTGGAAACCACCTCTTCCTCTGTTTATATAAGTTTGACTTTTTTTTTCAAATTTTACATGTAAGTTATACTACACAATATTTGTCTTTCTCTCTCTGGCTTATTTCACTTAGCATAATGCCCTCCAGCTTCATCCAAGTTGGCAAATGGCAAGAGTTCCTTCTATTCTGTGGCTGAGTAACATTCACATACAAAAATGAATTCGAAGTCTGTGAAAGTCTTAAGTGTAAGACATGAAACCATAAACCTTAAAAGGAATTTACTTTTGCATTAATACTATGGCATAAATTTCAACAAGTTTTATCTGAGTGGCATTTAGTCAAGATCAGACGTGATCCTAGACTGATGTGGACAATTTTCCTAAAGAAACTTCTCTTTCTTTGGTTTTAAGTATTCTTCTCTACCTGAAGGTGACATTGTTTTTGCGCCTCATTCAAATGATGCAATCCATGTGAAGCATCAGAGACAATCTTTTTGTGTAATATTTTGCTTGGGTACTAAGCTAATGTCCAGCACTTGAACTTATGTCTGCTGATTTATCCTAAGAGAGCTCTTCTCCAAGCTCTCAGTCCCGCTTTCCTTGACTTGTCTGAAGAAGCCTTAGAGGAACTTCTCTGTCTAAAGGATGTCTTTTATTGACAGCTTTATAATTCACTTTTTCTGACTGTTACAGATTTGATACTTGGAATCAGGTCCCATCACCTCATGGCAATGAAATGGGAAGTGGAAACAGTGATAGGTTTTATTTTGGGGCTCCAAGATCACTGTGGATGGTGACTGCAGCCATGAAATTAAAAGATGCTAGCTCCTTGGAAGGAAAGCCATGACAAGCCAAGACAGTGTATTAAAAAGCAGAGACATCACTTTGCCGACAAAAGTCTGTCTAGTCAGAGCTATGGTTTTTCCAGTAATCATGTACAGACGCAAGAAGTGGACCATAAAGAAGGCTGAGTGCCAAAGAATTGATGCTGTGGTGCTGGAGAAGACTCCTGAGAGTCCCTTAGACTCCAAGGAGATCCAAGCAGTCAATCCTTAAAGGAAATCAACACTGAATATTCATTGGAAGGACTGATGCTGAAGCTGAAACTGAAACTCCAGTACTTTGGCTACTTGATGCAAAGAGTTGACTCACAGGGAAAGAACCAGATGCTGGAAAAGACTGAGGGCTGGAGGAGAAAGGGGTGACAGAGGATGAGATGGTTGGATGGCATCATCAACACGATGGACATGCGTTTGAGCATCTCCAAGAGATAGTGAAGCCTGACATACTGTAGTCCATGGGGTTGCAAAGAGTGAGACATGACTTAATGGTTGAATAACAACAACTTCTACCCCTAAATTAGGGGCATATTTCCTTCCTATTTTTCCTTTCCAGTAAAGCATATGTAAGTTTTATAAATTTTAATAGTTTTTCTTTATGGAACATAGAACTATAAAATTCCTGATTTCTTCTTCCCCTTCTGCCCCCACCCTGACCATTTCTTCAGATTTTCATTTCTTCCATTCTTATCTTGTCAAAGTAGTGTAAATAAGCTACCTTGGCAGAGGATTAAATTCCTCTTACTCTCAGCCAAACACTGAGAACAGACCTGTAGCCTGGGTGATCAGTGGTCTAAGGGGCTAGACTGGGTATACCTGGGAGCTCTTAGAGTGCTTAAACCTCTCAGCAAAAATGCCCAAACCACTGCCATTTCTCTTCTCTTCCTCCCTTTCCTGCCTTCCTCCTCCCTCCCTTCCTTCCTTCTTTGTTTTATACCATGTATTTAGTATTTCCCAAAGTTTGTCCCTTTTAATTCTTATAATCATCTTATGTATCTCAACTTTTCACCAGAGAAACTAACTCACAGAGAAGTTAACTAACTCCCAATGTTCAAAAAGAACCAGAGGCAGAACTGAGATTTGAACTTAGAAATGTCTGACTCCAAAGCCTGCATTCTCCATTTTTCTCTGGAATATTTAAAATTTAGGATCAAATCTTGACTTCTGGAATATTTAGGCAAAGCTAGACAAATCCCATGGCCGGAGGAGCCTGGTAGGCTGCAGTCCACGGGGTCGCTAAGAGTTGGGCACAACTGAATGACTTCCTTTCACTTTTCACCTTCATGCATTGGAGAAGGAAATGGCAACCCACTCCAGTATTCTTGCATGGAGAATCCCAGGGACGGGGGAGCCTGATGGGCTGCCGTCTATGGGGTCACACAGAATCGGACACGACTGAAGTGACTTAGCAGCAGAAGCAGCAGACAAAATTTCAGCTCTGAATTCTTGTGCTATGAATTTGAAATTACATGTAAGAAAATAAGTGCCCATTAAAAATTATGGATAGAAATATTAAGCAGAATCATCCACAAGTTCTTTTCTTATAGTATTTCTGGTTGCTTTTAGATGTCCTAGTGAATACCAATGGCACCCCACTCCAGTACTCTTGCCTGGAAAATCCCATGGATGGAGGAGCCCGGAAGGCTGCAGTCCATGGGGTCGCTAAGAGTCGGACACGACTGAGCGACTTCACTTTCACGGTTCACTTTCATGCATTGGAGAAGGAAATGGCAACCCACTCCAGTGTTCTTGCCTGGAGATTCCCAGGGCCGGGGGAGCCTGGTGTATATGGGGTCACACAGAGTCGGACACGGAAGTGACTTAGCAGCAGCAGCAGCAGCAAATACCAGAAACATGTCAAGTAGTCATGGATACAGCCCTGGAGGTCTTCCTTCAGTGGACTCACCTTGAAAAGAGGAGGTTGCAACTGAACAAATCAAATTCCTCCTCTGCTTTCAGCCTTCCATAAAATGATACATTTTGTTTTTCCTTCCCAAATGATACATTTTGTTTTTCCTGGTCCTGATATATTTTTCCAAAATGTATCAACAAAATGATACATTTTGTTTTTCCTGATAGACTTTCCTGAGTCTATCATCTCCTCACCAACATCTCTACTTAGCTACTCCTATGGACTACAACTGAAATTATGTCCACATGCTTCCATGGAAGAACCAACTTCTTGATTTCTATTTGATGTTAATGAAGATTTTCTAATTCATTTACTTTAACTGTTATCTTGGATTATAAGCAATAATCAAGCAGAAAATCCTCATTTTCCAAAGCACAAATATAGTAAAGAACTTGTACCAAGTTGACAAAAACAAGTAAAAGAAGAAGAGGAAAAAAAAACCCACAAAAACAACTCAAAACCCACATACCCAAATCTTCTTTAAGACACACATGGAATCTCTTAAATTACATTTGTATCAAATTAACTTGGGTGGTCTGAGCGTCATCAAGCATGCAGAAAGGGTTCCCATAAAAAAGCTAATTTAAGAAAGTCGTTAGGGCATTGACAATAGAAGCAACCTGTTCCCTTGCTGTCAATGTGTTTTCTTTTAGAGAAACTTGCTCTTTCCTGCCCATGCTGAAAATATCTACAGCTCTCCAAGAGCTTAGCCTTAACATCTCCATGGGTGGCTCCAAATGGCTGCCATTTTTACCATGTGTGGAGTGATAGCTTCTCTTTATGCTTTTTCAAATGGCATAATGACTACAACACTGTCGGGTAGACTCATGTGTACATTCAAGTTGAGAAGCACTCAAAGCTATCAACTTCTTTTTGTAGTCAAATAGTATATCAGCAGTTCAGTTGTTCATTAAAAAGTGAGTAATGTCTAGAGAATTTTGTTTATTGCATTGCTCTCTCTGGTGTCTAAGGGATGGCACTGAGTTAAGAAGATAATAGACAGCAGAGGTAGGTTGTGAATAGGGCTTCCGTTGGAGGGAGGTGAGGGCAGAGGGCAGGGATAGGTAAGGGTTGCTGGAGGGCATGTTCTATAGGACAATCACAATTCAGTGGGGGGCGGGGAGGAGCCCAGTGTTTTGCTTCCAGAAAGGCTGATGATGCTGATCTCAGATAGAAGTCACATGAAGGCTTGTTAAAACAAATCTCACAGGATGTCGTTTGCCTCTTCTTAGGACACACTTCAAAGACCTTGGAAATTGGGTTGGTCTGTACACAAAAGAACAGATGCTTGATTCCATCTAGTCCATTTCTGAATTGTCCATCTGGGTAGAGTGCTGAACTTTGTCCCATTTTATATAGAATGACTATGTATCAAATACCTATGACGGTAAATATTTAATGGTGAATATTGTGCCAGGTGCTGGAAAGCTCATCAACCTGCATCTCTAGAGTGTTGACTATGACTGTGTGCTACTGCAAAAATCTAAAACAAGGAAAGGGAAAGCCATCCTGACTCCCTGGCTGCTCTCAGAATGACATTTCATGGGGACCTTGTTTCTCTGCAGTCCTCCACCAGGAAAATCCAGTTCCGGTAGGTGCATTGTAGTTATTGGGGGGCACTATTTAATATGCAAACCCTGCCCCACCTCTGACTCTGCATGCTGGGACAAGGCCTGGGGATCTGCATACGTGATAAGTGGTCCTTGTGGCTGGCGCAGGTGCTTCATGGCCACAGCGGGAAAACTGAAAGCATTTTAGAAACAAGTTCCCAAAGCTTGATGAGCTTACAGGTCCCTTCCGTTTGTCTTCCTGGGGCCATACTGTATAGCACACAAAATAGTTACATTGTAGGCCCAAGAACTGAATTCTCTTCTTTGTTTTGCCTCATGCACTTAACCCTTCCAAACTCAAGTGTTTTCATGTGCAAAGTGGGAAAATAATACCCCATTTGCTTATTTCAACGAAGTGTTATGACAGCACTTTGAAAACTCTAAGGTGCTATACAAATATCAGACATTAGCATTCATTGTTGTTTTTCCTGCTTATCACAAGCACTGTCAGCTTCACAGATGCACTGTTAATAGCCCGCTTTCAAATTGTGTTGACATTTTAGGTGATTCTTAATGGACTTTGGTGTATTTTATTTGGGGGTTCTGCACTGCTGTGTCTGGCTGGCTCTGGAAGTAGCAAGATAAGGGAAGAAAAGACCCAAGGGAGAGAAACTAGAAGCAGCTGAATTCAGTGAGGAATTCAGGGAACCGTTCTATTAGGAGTCAAGGCCAAGGTCAGCAGTCAAGGCAGAGATGGAGTCAGCTTTATGAGGTACATAGATCAGAGCCTTGTCAACAGATCTAGAACTGGGGTTTGGGAGTCTGAAGGAAGGAATGCAACTCTTAAGCTTCTGGGAGGCTGGGCCTTCTTATACACACGTTCTGGTTCCAGCCTGTGATGGGCTGTGCCGGCCTCCAGGGAGAGTGGGGGCCAGGCAAAGGAAACAAAGGTGATTTCTGGCAGCATGTCTGTTTGTAAAGGGACTACTTTTCCCTCTTTCACATAAATTTAGCCTGTTTGGAAAGAAATCACTAACAGGCTGATTATAGAAATGCCATTTGATTGTTTCTAAAATACGACAAATCAGGCTAAAGAAATGTATAAGTAGTGATGATCAAGAGATTATCAGAGGATAAAAATGATCAAACTTGAAGGGACTATGAACTTCTAAAATGCTGTAGGATATTTGAAAAGAGTTTGTTCTTAAGTATTTTAAAATTTCCCTATATTTTTTATACATGAGGAGAAAAGGTTAATATCAGCAGGAATTACTAAGGGAAATTTCAGGACAGTCTTCCTCCAATTTTGGGGAAATTCAGAAATAGGTGAATTACTATTGCTCCTTGAAAGAGCCTCTGTTCTGGAATAGCAACAGTTAGATTTAAGGCAGGGGCAGAGGGAGGCTGTAAAACATCAGAATTTTTGTGGTCAAGAGAATATGTTATAAATAAACTATTTTATAATATTGTATATCTTCCTTAAAGAAGCAGAAAACCAACCTGATGTTGGATTCTCGCATGCCACGTGCTTGACTAATGACAGATGTTTCCATCCCTTTAAAAGGCTCCAAAGAAGACATCAGTTCAGTTCAGTTCAGTTCAGTCACTCAGTCGTGTCCAACTCTTTGTGACCCCATGAATCGCAGCACTCCAGGCCTCCCCTGTCCATCACCAACTCCCAGAGTTCACTCAAACTCATGTCCATCGAGTCAGTGATGCCATCCAGCCATCTCATCTTCTGTCATCCCCTTCTCCTGCCCCCAATCCCTCCCAGCATCAGAGTCTTTTCCAACGAGTCAACTCTTAGCATGAGGTGGCCAAAGTATTTGAGTTTCAGCTTCAGCATCAGTCCTTCCAAAGAAATCCCAGGGCTGATCTCCTTCAGAATGGACTGGTTAGATCTCCTTGCAATTATTAGAGAAATGCAAGTCAGAACTACAATGAGATATCACATCACACTAGTCAGAATAGCCATCATCAGAGAACCTACAAACAATCAGTGCTGGAGAGGATGTGGAGAAAAGGGAACCCTCCTACATTCCTGATGGGAATGTAAATTGGTACAGCCACTACAGAGAAGAGTATAGGGTTCCTTAAAAAACTAAAAGCAGAGTTACCATATGATCCAACAATCTCAATACTGGGCACATATCCAGTGAAAACCATAATTCAAAAAGGTACACACACCAACGTTCACTGCAGCACTATTTACAATAGCCAGAACATGGAAGCAACTTAAATGTCCACCAATAGATGAATGGATAAAGAAGATGTGAAACATATATAAATGGAACATTACTCAGCCATAGAAAAGAATGCAATACTGCCATTTATAACAACATGGATGGACCTGGAGATTGGAGACCTGGACCTGGAGATCATACTGAGTGAAGTAAATCCGACAGAGAAAGACAAATATTATATACTATATGTTGCTTATATATGGAATGTAAAACAAAATGGTACAAATGAACTTATTTACAAAATGGAAATAGAGTTACAGATGTAGAAAACAAACTTATGGCTACTGGTCAGAAGGAGTGGGAAGGATAAATTGGGAGACTGGGATTGACATATACACATGACTGCATCAAATAGAGGGGGCTTTCCTGGTGGCTCAGATGGTAGAGAGACTGCCTGCATTGCAGGGGGCCCAGGTTCAATCCCTGGGTCAGGAAGATCCCTGGAGGAGAAATGGCAACCTGTTCCAATATTCTTGCCTGAAGAATCCCATGGACAGAGGAGCCTGGTGGCTCCAGGCCATGGGATCCCAAAGAGTTGTACACAACTGAGTGACTGACACACACAGATAAAGTAGATAAATAATAAGGACCTACTGTATAGCACAGGGAATTCCATGCAATACCCTGTAATGACCTATGGGAAAAGAACCTGAAAAAGGGTGGATATATGCATGTGCATAACTGATTCACTTTGCTGTGCACCCAAGACTAATGCAACATGGCAAATCAACCGTCCTCCAATAAATGTTTTTTTAAAAAGTCCCAACTGGAGTCATCAATGCCGTGGAGGAAGGGTTTCCAGAGGGGGCTTCACCTGAGGTAGTACTCCACAGGCTTTCAATCTGGTCTGAAAGATCAAATGGTAAAGAACAGGAGAGAAGCCTGCCAGCCAGGCAGTCCGGACCCAATATCCCTGCATTCAAGGAGAGAACTAAAGCCGCATGTCCAATGCTGTGTGGGCAAATGGCCAGAGAAACGGAGGTCAACCGAGAAGCTCCCGAAGCCCCAGCTCTCTGCTCCTGACTGGGGGTCCTGTGCCCTGCGGTCAGTGGTGGTGAGAAGGGAGGTGCCTGGGGACACTTTCTTTGGCCACCGCTAATGTCCAAGCCACTGCATGTGGAGTTGAATAAGTATGGCTGAAGTAGGCACAATGCTCCTCCTTCCAGACAAGCCCCATAGACGCCTCTTTCTGCAGGGTTCCCACCTGGAAGACCCCCACTCCCACGGGCACTGGGCACCTCTGACTTTGCTTTTCAGTCACTAAGTCATGTCCGACTCTTTGCCACCCCAGGGACTGCAGCACACCAGGCTTTCCTGTCCTGCACTATCTCCTGAGTTTGCTCAAACGCATGTCCATTGAATTGGTGATGCCATCCAACCATCTCATCCTCTGTGACCCCCTTCTTCTCCTGCCTTCAATCTTTCCAGCATCAGGGTCTTTTCCAAAGAGTCGGCTCTTCACATCAGGTGGCCAAATGTTGGCGCTTCAGCTTCAACATCAGTCCTCCAATGAATATTCAGGGTTAATTTCCCTTAGGTTTGATCTCCTTGCTGTCCAAGGGACTACCAAGAGTCTTCCTCAGCACCACAGTTTAAAAACATCAATTCTTCAGCTGGTTCCCCACAAAACAGCAGGAAGAACAGGAGGCAAAACTGAGAAAGAAGTGCAGGCCATTCCTGCCAGTCACTCTCTCTCACCCCAAACACAGTGTTTCCTCCTGCCCTTCTTCAAAGGAGTCCCCTTTCCTCCCTTCTCCCAAATCATCATTTTTCTGCCTTCAGATCAGAGCAGTTTCCAGGGTCAAGGCCATAAAGAATTCCCAGAAAAGCACCAGTGACAACGAACAGGTGAATCTGGCCTTCCTCCCAAACTTGCTGTTAGAAACCAGATACTTGGGCAAATGCATCTCCGCAGGCAGTATTTCAGCCATGGCAGCTGCGGGTGTGTGTGTGTGTGTGTGTGTGTGTGTGTGTGTGTGTGTGTGTGTGTGTGTGTGTGTGTGTGTGTGTTTATGTTCGGGGAGAGGGTTCGGGTAGGCAGAAGAAGAGTTTGTAGTTACAGGAGAGTTCTCATGGAGCTGTTGTGTGAGGCTTGCATTTTGTTGTCGTTGTAACTCTGCATTACTTATCTAAGCATTTAATTCATTTTTGTGTGTTGTGTGTGTTCATTCCATGGTGCCTCCTAGATATATATCACTTTTGCCTCCTCTGGATGTAACTGAAGCAGGGGCTGTAGGATGCTGCAGGATCGCTGGTTTTGCATGAAAGGCTCTGCCATTTCAGTGAAATAGTCTTGTCAGTCAGTCATTCGTTTGAGATTCCTTTGTGGTGTAAACTAAGGACGCAGAGCCCAAGAAAGCAGTGGTTCTCTCTACAAACTGCTGAGTCCCTAGCATAACCTTATGTATAAAGAAGAGCTCAGCTAGCTAAGTATGTATCTTTTTTTGATGATGAAAATAGTTTTTGAAGTAACCATGTAAAATATTTCAGGTGAAAGAGATCAGTTTTTTTTTTTTTTTGGAATGTTTGTATGACCTAACTTGTTTGTAAGAGAAATAGCTCAGAGTTCCTTATCTGTTGGGAAGTCAATCTGTTATGGTACTCAAAACATATGTTTCTATTTATTTCATTACATTTGCTTACTTGGAACACTGAGTGAAATCTCTAGGATTTAGAAGTGATTATAGAGCTGTATGGTAACAAACTTTATGATTTTAGCTTTTTTTTTTCCCCTCTCATGTAAAGAAAGTAAGTTTTTCAAAGTATCAGAGGGTTCCTAAACAGAGTTTATCCTTTGCTCACCCATTCATTCTTTGGTAAAGAGAATTGAGTCCATGGAATCCTTGTGTTAGAGTCTTCCATGGGATAGGGGAAGACTGATAAATCCCAGTTTAGCCCACCCAAGTGTGAATATTTAATATAGTGGTGTTTGAGTTCAGAATTCAAACAAACAAAAAGAATGCGACAACCAAAAATGTGTGCAAAATGCTCGTAATTTTTGTCTACAATTTAAAGGGGAGGTATATTTTATGTATTAAGTATTAATACAGTTTATTTAAGTTTTTATGCACTACTTTTTCATTATTTTTTATGATTTTCTGAGACTTGCGATGTTCTAAGGGACAGAAAATATCTTTATGTGTTGAAATGTTTTGGTTAATTCCCTTCTTTTGAACACTTTCATTCAAGTGAATATTCAAATGTTAAATAAAGAAAGGGATAGAGAATCTATAGACCAGAGAGTTAAAGGGCTAGGAAAAGAGAGAAAGATGCCATTCCAGAATTCAACAGTCTAAACTCCAGTCAAATAAATTAATATTAAAGTGGAATGAAGTGAAAACTAGATTGCTTACACTACACTCATCTGGTCAAATTCCTCCCAGAATTCCTGTTCCCATGAATATTTAGCTTTTTTCCTGAACCCAGGAAACAATCTGATTTTTACTTTGAGAAAACATACCATATATGTCCTGAAAAACACAAATGCAAATTCAATGATCCCCCACCCCCCTGCCAATATTGAACCCACCTATATTGAATCTCTCTATATAGCAATCAAATTGGAAATCCAAGTCTATTACATGCACATGTAATATTTCTGGAGTATATCAAATTCCATCCGATATCAAATTTTTTCTTTGGGTTCCTAGAAATTTAATATAAGCAAGTTTCACTCTATTTGAAAAGGACATGATGCAATATAATGTGTTTTTCAATGAATAGAATTCTTGGTAATTCAATTTATGTTCAGAACTTCTTAAAGGCAGCTGACTTCCTAGAGGCCTCACACCAGAGTTCCATTCTGAGAACCTCACTTAGGTAACATTCCTTTTGATGTGAAAAACTGAGAAGGCAAATCAGAAGGAAGTTTGGTGACTCACACACAGTGATTTAAACAATAACCAAGGCACAGCCCAGTCAGGTAGAGGAGGGTGATGTACTTGAGAGACCAGGAAAGGTATAGTTTCAGGCTTATAATGTATGACCATCTCCTGGTCTGGGACCTTCTCATCCATGGGAGCTTTATATCCTTACATGGGTCCCCATAGAGCAAGCGAGTAAGCATCTTGCCTCACTTGTGGTTCAGATGGTAAAGAATCTGCCTGCAATGCAGGAGACCCAGGTTCGATACCTGGGTTGGGAAGATCCCGTGGAGAAAGAAATGGCAACCCACTCCAGTATTCTTGCCTGGAGAATCCCACGGACAGAGGAGTCTGGCGGGCTACAGTCCATAGGGTTGAAAAGAGTCGGACATGACTGAGCAACTAACACACAGCAAGCATCTAGGAAGATTTGGCTCAATTAATAAGTTGTCTAGTGACGGGGCCATGGTCCTCGGCTCAGTGGAAAGCTTAAAAGTCATCACCTCCTTCTGCTTTCATGGGGCTAATTTCTATATCCATCTATACATGAAATTTAAAGTTTCCTTCAATAATTCAAAATTGTTAGTTTCTAATGCTTTGCACTTTCTTCCAATGTTTCTTTTAAATTTTTTATATAACAAATTCTGATTCTAGTTAGTTCTCAATTTTGTACACAAATCTATATATCATGTCACTGATTATGGTTATTGTTAAATAAAATATACTGTTAAATCCTATGTTCAGCATCCCCTGTGTACTAAACCAGGCCAGTTAAAAACGGTATGCATTCATTATAGAAATTCCATTTAAAATCTTCGAAAGCCTACATTAAGAATACTTTCTCATATTGCTCTGTCAATCTTTTTTGCACCTGTTAGCATGTTTAGAAAATAGCTTTTTATAATTCACTCGTCTTGTTGCAAATGGAAAAGGATTCACAAAAAGTAATTCTGATTATTCAAATTGTTTTGTAAAACATAAAATTAAGAACATATCCTATAATAAGCACTAATAAACTTAGCAACTAGGTATAAATAAAATATAGGTTATTAAAGTATTCTAATATGATGGGGAAGAGTTATAGGCTCATATAATTATCCTTGCTGAATGTAAACAGTTGCCTAGATCATTTTAACTATTTTCAGTGCTTGAAATCTTGAAGTTTTCTTAGAGATATCAGTCGGATTGTTACAGCTTCTGCCATTACAGTTCTTGTTTCTTAACTCCCCAGCGTGTAATAAACCCACGAACTCCATTAACCATAATTGATATGCATGTAAGGATATAAGGGCCTTTCCTTGGGCTTCTCGCTGCCTCAAACAAGAAACCAAAATGAATATGACACCGAGTCCCATACAAGTAATCAGTTACGCCATTTTTCATTTGAAAAGAAGTCCTCTACAATAATGGAAATGCAGAGAGAGGTTATTACAATAATAAATGAGTTGGCAGGGTGATTTATGCTTGAAACAAATGTACCTTCTGATGGAATCCTCTTTAATTCCCTATAAATCCTGGGTTTAGTGGACAAGTTCTGACTCTGGAACTCCATCAGTTCAATGCCCACAGTACTTTGAATTCACTCGGTTCTTTTCTTGTGGACCAAACAGCTGTTTTCAGTCGTCTTCCCAGCAGGTATCTGTCTGGGGGTCAGTAATGCTTCCCATGGTTGTACAGCACAAGAAATGGGTGTGTAACTGCATTAACTCTGCTTCATCTCTTTGGATACACTTATATCACTGGTATTGGAGCCACTTAATAATAATCCCCCATAAGCTGGCTGACTTCTTTAGCAGCCACACTGCCTTGTATTAGTGCAGTGGTTTAAACTCTTCAAAATGCTTTCAGACACTTCCTCCTTAGATTTATCTTTGAGAGTGTCTAAGTGTGTTTATCCCAAGCTGGTGTTCGGAGTGAGAAGATCCTTTCTGAGTCTACCTCAAAATAGAACCAGGTGTGAATATCTCAAGGATCTGGATTAAATTCTGAAGAGAACGTAGAACCTAGAAATGGCACTCGCAGAGTCATGGACCCTAGAGCTGTTGTAGGCCTTATATGTGGGATCATGCCACGGGTGGGCATTGAAAAGAGCTCAGAGAAACACCCTGCCCTACAGGGAATAATATGACCCTTGCCTATGCGTCTTTGTCACGTTTTGCCTCCTCTTAGAACATGGTGCTTCAAAACCCAAACACCTTCTTCCAAGTTTAGCTCAAACAGTCTACCCAGATCCTTCTCCAAGAAGAATTTCACTCAGTGTCCTTACACATTCTGAGATGTTGCATATCCTTCAAAGAGCCCTTCTGTTTAGTCATCACAACACCTCCCCAGAGTTTCAAAATACTCAACACTATAAATTTCATGACACTAACCTTTCAAGAACATCCCCACTACTTTTTTTTTTTCTTAGACATTCCCAAAGGAGGCAGGGACTGTGACAAGTTTTTAGTCTCATGTCTCACAAAACATCTACCACAGTGTCTTCACATAGTAGATGCTTAATAAGCTTGTCTTGAGTTAAATGACACTTAATTTAATGACATGAACAATGGTTGAAGGGATGACTTTATGGAAACTAAAACAATGGTCGTGGTTAGGACAATCACATTATAAAGTATTGTTGGCTAACTTGTTGACTGCACTCACTCATTTGATGGATATTTACTGAGCATCACTCTGGGCCAAATGTTGTTCTAGCCACTGGAGATACAGTGGTGAAAAGACAAGATTCCTGCTCTCATTTTAGTGGGAAAAGAATAAACAAGGAGACAAATAAACATGGTAATATCAGAGACTAATGCATTCTACAAAGAGAATGGAACAGGGAATGTCTGGGTATGAAGTAGAGGGGAACCTTTTTGAGAAGATGACACTGAGGCTGAGAGCTGACTCATGAGATGAAGTCATAACATGGCAACAGGCAGGACAAGTTTTCTGGAAGGCATAAGGAAGACCCATGGGACTGGAGTGAAGTGATCTAGGGAGAAAAGTGAGGAAGGTAAAATGGTTGGAATATTTACGGTGTGTGCTACAGCCTGAAGCTGACTGGAGCAGGGCATGGGAGAGACGTGCTCATCGAGTCGTGGCCAACTCTCTGCAACTCCACGGACTAGAGCCCCCAGGCTCCTCTGTCCATGGGATTCTCCAGGCCAGAAGACTGGAGGGGTTGCCACCCCCTTCTCCAGGGGGACAGAGAGGCAGGCGGTAATGATGGTGTCACTTTCGGATGTGGGAAACGGATAGTGAGGGTGAGACCCTCCTTTCCCTCCCTTCTTCCTCTCCCTCCCTTTCTTCCTTTCTTCTTTCCAGAGTGGGAAATCCCAGGCACTGTGGGTGCTCTTTTGGAGACCCCTCATTAGACTGAAGCAGAGCAATGGTGCAGGGGAAAGAAGGTTCCATTCCAGAAGGCAAGTCACGAGATGGTGGGAACACAGGGGCCTGCCTTCTGGAGTGGAGACATGGAGACGGGGCAGGGGTGTGGCAGAACGGGCGGGAGCCGGTGTGCACTCTGCAGTGGGCTCTCCTGTCTCCTGATGCGATGTGAGGGAGCTCTGGTTGGCTTGCTTTTATTTTCTCAAAGGAGTAGGGGACAGGGCAGTCAGCTGAGAGTGGGAAGGGGGGAGGAGGTGTGGGCAGTTTTAGAAAAGAAAAAGTGTGAAGCTATCTCTCTGGAGAGTTGAGGGGCAAAGCTCCCAGGGAGATACAGTGAGTGTCTGGAATGGTGCACACGTGCATCGGCCATTGAATGTGGTTCATTTTGAGGGTAACATGTTTAAACGGAGGTGCTAAGAGAGCCTTGTAAATGGAGCAGGAGTGAAGGAAGGTCTGGGTCGTGCTCCAAATGAGGCCGAGGAACTGGGCTTCAAGAATGCTTGACTCAAAGAAGAAATATTTAGAAAAAAAGGTATAGGGGTTAAGGGCAGAGGCTGTGGAGTCTAGCAGATTTGGGTTTGAATCTTGACTCTTTCATTATTAGCTGTGTGACCTTGGAAAGGGTATCTGCCCTCTCTGAGCCTCAGTCCTTTCCTGTGTGAACAACATAAATAAACCTCCTGCATCGGGGTGTTGTATCAAGGATCCAAATGGCATCCACTCTTCATTGTGTTTGTGTGGGGGGGATTTTTCCTCTTTAACTAACCAAAGAACTATCAGGTGGCAGAGACATCAGACTTGTTCTAGGTAGCACTAGAACACAGACCTAGAGCATGAGAAATTATAAAGGATACAGAAAAAACAACTGTTTTCATAGCTGGACCTCTTCTAACTAGGAATGGGTCTTCCTGTGAGGGAGTGGGCTACGCACCATTAGAGGTGTTCATGCCTTGGTGGTGTGACTGCCTTGGAAGAATTTTGTAGGGACTATTCTTGCCTTGGTAAGAAGATTGGATTAAGATGTTACACTTTTATAGCAAATGGATTGATAGGCATGGGCGTATTCTGTGTGTATACATGTAGAATGTCTCACTGTAAACAATTTGTACCACAAGTTTGGTATTTGTGTGTGCAGCCACTTGGGTTATTGTAAAGCCTGAGAAATCAATCGTATTTTATTTTTGCACACATTGTTTTATTGCATGTGTTGGATCACATTAAGAATTTTGTTAATTAGATATTATTACTCTCTTTTATAGACTGGGAATGAAAGTGAAAAGAGATGAGGTTATTTTCCCACGAACTTACAGGAAAATAGTGTAAGTTTTAATACTCAGTCCTATAGCTTGCCCAATAATCCTCCCACCAATTCCTTCAAATTGAGGGTCTTAGTGTTTGTAGTCTGTTAAGTATTATTCAGTCTTCTCTTTATTAAACATGAAAAAGGGATAACTTATCCTTAACATTGTTTTGAATTTAATCATTCATTTTTGTAATGCCCAATTATTTAAACTAATTTATCTCATCAGCTCATCTATGTTAATGAGCAATCTTAGACTCAGTTTGTAGAGTATGATTGTAATTTGCTAGTCTTGTAGTGTTTCTATAAAACATCAGTCAGTCATATCCAACTCTCTGCGACCCCATGGACTGTAGCCCACCAGGCTCCTCTGTCTGTGGGATTCTCCAGGCAAGAACACTGGATTGGGTTGCCATTTTCTCCTCCGGGGGATCTTCCCATCCCAAGGATTGAACCTGTGCCTGCTGCATCTCCTGCCCTACAAATGGATTCTTTACCACTGAGCCATGTGGGAAGCCCACCCCTCCCCACCATAAAACAGCACCAAGGTGCAAAATGTTATTACATCTAAATTTTATGATGAACAGGGGAAATGGCTGGAGACATTCATGGGAGATACTATATGCAAACTTTAAAAATGCATTTCATATTATTAATAGAAAGGGTTCAGCTAACAGAGTCAC
Organism: Nanger dama; assembly: GCA_917880005.1. Taxonomy (NCBI): domain Eukaryota; kingdom Metazoa; phylum Chordata; class Mammalia; order Artiodactyla; family Bovidae; genus Nanger; species Nanger dama. Next base: position 6,371,569 of record CAKJTW010000029.1, read on the forward strand.
ATAAATCCAAATGAGTTAGAGTTTTTGTTGAGAGAAAGACTAGTTCTTATAAGACTTTCTCCATAATTGAAGGCTTTACCAATTATGCTCAAATATTGTGTGAGAGGAAAAGATTTTTCCATCACTATTTCTGGTTACATGGAGAAAATATTTCACTCTGGTGAGAATCAGAGTAGCATTCAGGTTTTTTTATTTTTTAAAATATTCAATGCAGGCTGGCTAATGCTTCCTTTTAAATTGGAGAGGAAATATTACAAAGCTCACTTTCTTAGAGATGGAAAATAATACCATTCTTCAGGGGAAAAATGAATACATTGTTAAGCAGATCAACTTCTGAGTTTTCTGGAAAATTATATAATCTAAAGAAAATAGCTGAAGCCTCAGCAGCATTTGCTAGAAACTGGAAAGCAGTCAAAGGTGGTTGAATGGGGGAAATTAGAGGAAACGGAGGAGAAAGCCATGTAGTGGATATAATTCAGTTTTGGTGGATTAGATGTGACGGTAACCAGATCTTTTATTCAGTAATCAGCCTGATACTAAATATCTGCAGAGTATAATGACTTACAGAAGAACTCTGTTTTTTTGTTTTTTTTTTCCTTTTCTTTTTTTCCTCTCCCAGTAGTAACAGGAGGTAGAAATAAGGAAATGTTCTTTGCTGTTGGGAACAAGAGTGAAATTTAACCCAGTAATGTAAAAAAAAAACCTGGCATATTTGATTATTGGCATATTTCCAAAATAGAAGGACTTACAGCATTAAAACAGCTAAAGGTTGACTCACACATACACAGTCAATCACTCTAGCATCCATAAACGATTTCAGAAGGGATTTAAAACGAGTGCTGTATGCGTTTCCTAGGGCCGCTGTAACAAAGCGTTACATGCTGGGCGGTTTAGGACAACAGAAATGCATTGTCTCACAGTTCTGGGGGTCTGAAGTCTGAAGCAAAGGTGCTGGCAGGGCCCTGCTTCCTCTGAGGGTCCCAGGGAAGGCTCTGTCCCCTGCCGCTCTCCTAGCTTCTGGAAGCCTCGGCTGTCCTTTGTTGTATAGAGGCAGCTCTCCAGTCTCGTGGCTGTCTTCTCCTCGAGTGTCTTCACTTCACTTTTCTCTCTGTGTGTATCTGCCTCAGCACACATTTCCCCCTTTTATAAGAGCACTGGTCATATCATGATTTCATCGGAACTTTGTCATATCCATAAAGATCATATTTCCAGATCACATCACATGCTGAGGTGCTGAGGTGCCATCAACTGAATTTTTGTAGCTCCTTTTAAAAATTCGTATGTCAAAACCTAATCCCCTTTGTGATAGTATTTGGAGGTGGGGGGTCTTGGGAGGTGATTAGGTCATGAAGGTGGAACCCTCAAAAATGGGATTAGTGTCCTTATGGAGGGGTTTCCCAGGTGGCTCAGTCATAAAGAATCTTCCTGCCAAGGCAGAAAATGCAAGAGATGGGGGTTTGACCCCAGGATCAGGAAGATCCCCTGGGAGAGGAAATGGCAACCTGTTCCAATATTCTTGCCTGAAAAATCCCAAAGACAGAGGAGCCTGGCAGGCTACAGTCCATGGGTTAGCAGAGTCCGACACAGCTGAGCATGCACACTCTTATGGAAGAGAATTCAGAGTCTTCCCGTCTCCAGAGGACCCAGCGAGAATACATCTATGAGCCAAGCAGAAGGCTCTCACCAGACACCACTTCTGCCAGCACCTTGACCTTGGACTTCTCAGCCTCTGACACTGTAAGAAATAAATTTCTGTTGTTTATATAAGTCATCTGGTCTATGGTATTTTGTTAAAGAAGCCCAAACAGACTAAGACACGGGGGTTAGTCAGCATAGTTTTGGATCACACTATTCAACCCACAAGTGCCTTAATATCTTTTTCCTTTCTTGAGAATTGACCAGGTGTGGAGAAGCTACGATCCATTCCAGTTCTCAGGACGGCGTCTGAAATGATACCATATACGGTGCTTTTTAGTGTTATTATTGGGGTTTGGCACAAAGTACATGCCCATTATATACTTTTGACCGACTGTGTGGACAAGTAACGTGGCCATTTTTCGAAGAGCCTTTTCAGCTTTATCTCATGTGGGCATCATTCAGGTGTGAAAGCCGGATTTGTGAGCTAAAGCCAGAAACAGCCTCCTTCAGGGTCATGTCACCTCTGAACTGTGTACCAAAGGGCACAGCAAAGCAGGGGAGGCTCGAGGTGGACAAGACTGTCTTATTAGTGAATTTATACAGGATTTAGAATCTTTGAGCCCAGTGCTCTGGGGGAGTTGGGATGAGCTAATGATCCATCTACTGGTTTATGTTTCTCTGCCCAGGTTCCCAAGTTTTCCCACTTTTAGTATTTTCTGGTCTCTGAGATGAACATCACGTGTGCCTGACCCACTGTCTACCCAGGTGAGCCTGCCTATCTCCCCTGCCCACCCACTTCTCTGTCCATCCTAATTCCGCCTACCACCAAGCCCTATCCTCATTCATTTCCACAGTAGGAATTCCTCCTCTTATGATTTTGCAGTTCTGGTAAAGAATCTTTCAAGACATCCATATGTTCCACCTCCTGATAAACTTGTTTTCTTATTGCATAACCCCTGGACATTTTGGGCGTTATTTATGATATCTCCCCAACCAGATTTTGAGCTTCTGGTGGCCGGGGACAGTGTCTTTCTCTAGTTCCATAAAGACTGAGTCACAGTGGGTACTCAGTGTAACTGACCAATGAAATTGCAAAAGGCTACTTACTTCCAAATAGGAATTTTCTTTGTGATTAGCTTCACTAATACATGTGTTCATTTAAATGGAAATGTGGTCTTCAAATAAAAAGTCACTTGAGAATCTCATTTCATATTACTTCTGTTAATCATATCAAATGAATTCTTAGAACATTCTGTCAACCCAGGAAGAGGGCATGTCTACCTCCCTGATTTTTATAAAGGACAATCTTGTGGGTTGTGATTCCTTGTCAAGATCCTGTGATACTTATAAGTACAAAAAAAAAAAAAAAGCCATAGCATACTGGATGTGGTTGGATGTCTTGTGGGAACCAGTGAAAGGGCTGGTTTCATATCAAGATTGCTTTAGGACTAGAACAGAACAGTGCAAGCGGACAAGTGACCCGCCAGCATCTAGATGAGACACCCCATAAAGCTGTCGAGATGGTAAAGATAGTAGTGTATATAAAGCTCTAGGCTGCATCAATAGTACTGATCGTCATCGTGGAGGAAGTGCCATTTACTGACTGTGTGTATACCTGTATGCATACATCTACACGGTGGAATTGGACACCATTGAAATAGATTTTTAAATTTCCTTAAGTGTGCCCATCTGGAGACTCACTGAACAGGTAATGTTGGCTTGATGGTCTTTAGGAAATTGAAAAAATAGAATCTTTTGGTAGCATATAAGTTGACCTGGTACGTAGAGGGCTGAACCTAAATGCCAAAATGAAGAATAAATTCTAATTCTTTGATTATAAAAGCCTTCTTCCTGAGCACAGCACCTTGCCATCTGTCTTTTTAATCTCTGCAGGGAAAACCTTAGCCTGATTCCAAACTCTCTCTCTCCATAATGGGAAATCTCTCTGTGTTTGATGAACCTAAGTGAAAAATGCAGTCTCATATCCATGTATTTATTAAATCTCTGGTTTCATAAAGGCCTCACTCCGAAGTAATGTTCAAAATAAATTGCTTCCATGATTGTATTGTTAGAATGCACATGTATGATTTCTTCTCCCTGCATTCTAAGATGACAGTGTATCTTGAGGAACGTTAATGATGCAAATTCAAACTACCTGGGCAATCAGCAACAGACAGATCAGAAAATTGTAGTGATTGGCCTAGAGACTCTTTGGGTCCTTCTTAGTGCCAGGAGAGCTCAGAGGCCTCCTCAAGGAGATTTGGCTTATCACTTTTTTCCTCCTGTATGGAGACTTTAAGTCAGAAGAAAATGATTTTTGTTCAGGGCACAGCAGTTCTTCCCTGTGCTTGAGGGGTTCACCCAAGTGCTTCTGCAAGATGTTAAATCTGCTATCACAGCCAACAAACTGCCTGTGGATCTCACAGATATACCACATCCCTGACACTCTTCTCTTTTCCAGGAGTACACAGGGAGTGTGGCTCTCTGGTTGCTCAGTTTCAATTCAGTCTGGTGCTTTAGAAGCTGTTCCAACCTCCTGAATGGGTCTGAACACCAGCGGGGTTCAGGGGGTACTCTCAGGGCGTCCTCAGTGCCCTGGGGCTATTAGCATTCAAGTAGTCAGGCATACTCTTTCCTATGTGACCATTATTTCCCCATTGATTGGCAGGCACTAAAATCATTTAATTCTCCTGACATTCGTATGGGGGAAGACTATCATTCCCTTTACAGATGGGGAAACCGGGGTTTAGCAAGACTGAGACACTCACCAGTGTCTACATAGTTAGCAAGGTTGAGATTTGGACCCAGGAAGGTTGACGCCAAAGCTTAGAGGCTTGGCTATCCCTCCACGTCTCAGAGCATTGGTCCCCAACCTTTTTTGGCATGAGGGACAGTTTCGTGGAAGACAATTTTCTACAGACCAGGGTGGGGGAGATGGTTTTGGGATGATTCAAGCACATTACATTTATTGTGCACTTTATTTCTAGTATCATTACATCGGCTCCACCTCAGGTCATCAGGCACTGGATCCAGGAGGCTGCGGCCCCCTGTCTTAGAGGCGGTGGATGGAGTGCTCACGAATCCTGCTGCCTGGGACCAAGGGCCTGTTCTGCCACTTTGTCTTCATGGGATTTGGGGGCAGGTGCCTACACCTCACGGAGCTGGCTCTACCTTTTTGTGAAACGAAGCAAACAGAAGCCTGCTATACAGGGCTGCTGGGAGAATCAAGTGAATAATGCATGAATGTGATCGACATATAATGTGCCCCATAAATGTTAGCTCATCTCTTTGTAACTATACAGCGTAGTTACACGGCTGTCTGTTTCTGACTCTCTAAGTTTCAGGTCTACTGTTTCTTCCATCCATAAGGGAGAGTCACTAAAGTGCCTATGTGAAGAGAATTTGAGGGTGCTAGCTTCTTAAATACAGTAATGTGTTGACTCCTTGTGCTCATTGGTTTTTAAGGTCTGTAATGAAGAGATGTCATATTCTTGCCTGTAGAGGGCTTTGGCAAAGCTTAATTCCAGGGAAGGTAACTCCAATCCTTCTAACGCTCAGTGGAGGGACACTTGGGACTAGGGACTCAGAGTCCTGGTCTGAGGGCAGGGAGACCTCACTTCCAGGACCAATCACGTCCAACTGAGCTGGATATTGCCATAGCTGGTGCGCAGGGTTCTTGTTTGTGAACCGGGAGGACAGACGTAGGTGCTTCCCAGAGCTGTTTCAGCTCCCGATGAATGTGAAATGAGTCGGCGTCCTTCCTAAATGCCTTTTTCATTATTTGGTTTTAACTGGGGCTGTGTGCTTGGATTTTGGAAGAAGAGTGGAAGAGGGGAGAAATCCGTAAGAAAGGAGCCCAGTAATGAGAATGCACGTGCATGTGGGAGGCAGTGGGTGGGTTTAGGTCCAGCAGACAGGAGGAAAAATGAGGGACAGGAAAACCAAAAGAAAAAGATCAGAGAGAAGTTGTAAAACAAACAAAGTCTTGGAAAGAAATGTCTCCACTGTATTTGATCAAGACCAGTGTGATTTAATGCTATTCTTGAACTTGACAGGTGAGACCTCCTATATGACTCATTAGAACTAAGAGGATATGGTGTTGCACTTGCTTTAACTAAAAAAAAATTGCATGTAAGAGATGAGAAGGGGAACTCTTCAGGTGACCCAATAGTCTTAAAAAAAAAAATCGGTGCAAATGTATTAGATGACTCTAAGAAGAGGGACTGAGAGTGGCATCAGGAATGATGCTATTAAGATCTATGTTTAATAAAACACGATCAACTGGGACTTGCCTGGTGGTCCAGTGGTTAAGGCTCTGTGCTTCCAACATAGCACATGGGTTTGAACACAGGTATGGGCTTGAACCCTGGTCAGGGAGCTAGGATCCCACATGTCTTGTGGCAAAAAAAAAAAAAAAGGAATAAAACTAAAAAAAAACATGATAAAAACTTCAGAAACAGACTACAGAAATTATTATATAATAAAGGTGCTATTTCAAATCAAGAGGAAATGATGCTTTCAGTAACTGACGTTGGAACAACAGACTAAGTTATTAAAATTGCTAAAAATTAAAAATAAATTATTTTTAACTGAAGGATACTTGCTTTACAATATTGTGTTGGTTTCTGCCATACATCAACATGAATCAGCCACAGGTATACATATGTCCCCTCCCTGTTGAATCCCCCCCACCCCTGTGCTCCCCCAGTTCCCACCACATCCCACTCATCCTGGTTGTCTCAGAGCCTGCTCTGAGTTCCCTGAGCCATACAGCAAACTCCCACTGGCTGTCTATTCTGCATATAGTAGGGTATATGTTTCTTCTCTACTCTCCCCATTCATCCCACCCTTTCTTTCCCCTATTTAAATTAAATTCTCTTGAAAAGTTTGCATTTCTAGTTCATGTGTTTTTTAACCTAAATGAAATACTAGTTAGGTTAAAGATTTTCAGTATAAAAATGAAACTGTGAAATAACTAGAAAAAAGTTTAAGATAATATTTTTGTAATATTGAGGTAGAAAAGGCCTTTCTATACCTGATACCCAGGATATAAATCATAAAAAGAAAAGGTTGATAAACTAGACCACATAATGTTAAAATAAAACAAAGAAAAATTAAAGTATGAGAAACAGAATCTTAAATGATCAAAAATATCTCCAATAATTGATATATGGAAGCAACCTAAGTATCCATCAACAGATGAATGGGTAAGAAAAATGTGGGACATATATACAATGGAATACTTCTCAGCCATAAAAGAGTGAAATTTTACCATTTGCAACAGCATGGATAGACCTAGGGGGCATTATGCTCAGTGAAATAAGTTAGACAAAGGAAGACAGAACACTGTATGCTATCACTCATGTGGAATCTTAAAAAATTAAGCAAATGAGTATAACAAAACAGACAGACACACAGATACAGAGGATAAGCTAGTGGGCACCAACGGAGAAGGAGGGGGTGGGGCAAGACGGGTAGGAGATTAAGTGATACAAACTTCTATGTGTAAAATACTTAAGCTGTGAGGATATATTGCACATATTACCAATATTCTATAATAACTTTAAATGGAGTATAATCGATAAAAATTTTGAATCACTATATTCTACGCATGAACTTAATAAAATATTGTAAATCAACTATACATAAATTTAAAATACCATTTACAAACAAAAATGACAAGGTAAAGTATACGAAGCATGCATGTAAAAAGGATCTTTCAATTTTTTAAATTATATTGAAGTCTGTCACATCAGAAAAAGAAAAAAGATGAAAGCCCCAATAAAAAAAAATGAGGGAAAGGATATAACTGAGAAATCCACACAAAAATTTGCACTAAAATTCTAAAAATGAATAAACAAATATGTAGTAAAATTTTGAGATTTCATATTGTGCAAGATGGAAAAAAATCAGTCCCTTATTGGTGAAGGTGTCAGAAAATAAACAATCTCTTCTTTCGATTGGGGAAGGTAAATTGTGCAGTCATTCACAAGGATAATCAGGCAAAGGAACTCTTTCATCTACTCATTTAAAGGACAGTTTTTTCCTATGAACATTATAAATGTATGAAACAAAACCCATTATTTTAATTGCAGAAAATACAAGCTCAAATAACCATCAAAAAGAATATACTTAAAATATCATACTGTGTCTGTACAATGAAATACCACGCAGTCTTTGCACTGCTTAGGTAGATCTACCTTTGATCAAATGGAAAGATTTCCACAAAGTAAAAATACAAAAAGAAACAGCTTGCATAGACAGTGTGAGTTCATCTTTATATTAAGGCCCGTAAGTGTTCAATAAAGTGGCTTGAAGAATAAAATAAAATGAGGGGGACTTCCTGGTGGCCCAGCAGTGAAGAATCCACCTTTCGACTGCAGGGAGCACAGGTTCAGTTCCTGACTGGAAAACTAAAATCCTGCAAGCTGCACAGTGCAGCTAAGAAAAAAATTGAAAAGTAATAGAAATAAAAACAAATAATGAGTGAATCACAAAAAAGACGAAATGTTAAACACAAAGAGAAAATGTTAGGTGATGTACACCAAAATATTAAAAATCAGGTCTATGTGATAGATTTCATTGATAATTTTTGTCATTTTCTGAAATTATTTGTAATGAGATTAAATTACTGTTTAAAAATTCATTTTATTGAAGTATAGTTGATTTACAAAGTTGTGTTCATTTCTGCTGTACAGCTAAGTGAGTTAGTTATACATTATATATATACATGTATATATATTTGTATTCTTTCCATTCAGTTTAATACAGAATATTGAATAGAGTTCTCTGTGCTATACAAGCAGGGCCTTGTTGTTTATCCATTTTATATATAATAGTTGGCATCTGCTAACCCCAAACTCCTAAATCTTCCTTTCCTCATATCCCTTCCCCTGGGCAACCACAGATATGCATTACTTTTTAAATAAACCTTTAAAGATACCCCAATTGAAATATAAATATGTGAGAACATTTGTGAAGAAAATGATATCTATTGTAATCACATCTTTGCATATTTTGATGAGTTATGGAAAAATAGGGAAGAAAGGGTCCAGATTCTGGACTTCTGGCCAGCTCAGGTGCATCTGAAAGTGCCCAGGCAGAGCTGCAGGTGTCAAGGTGGGAGGGGGTGGCGGGTAGCAGCATGGTGTGTCGGGGCCACTGGCAGTGGCTGCTGCAAGGTCTAAGCTCGCGTGAAAAGGACGTAATTCACACTTGAGATGGCTTTCAAGTTGATTTACTTCTGGACCAGCAAACAAGCAGTCCAGAGGACACGGCAAGATCAGGACTCGAGTAGGAGAAGGCAGGATGCTTCTGTTCCCCACTGCCCCCAACACTCTGCCCCTCTGGGGGCCCTGGGCATGAACTTGGAATCCAACAGTCTCTGCAGCCCTTAGAGTGTGCTCAGAGCTTCAGGCTCCACATTCAAGCATCAGACCAAGGGGTGGGCTCTGTCAGCCCTCAGGTTTCATGTTATGATTTCGTATTCTAACTCTTGGACTTGCACGGCAACCCACTCCAGTCTTCTTGCCTGGAGAATCCCATGGACTGAGGAGCCTGGCAGGCTACAGTCCATAGGGTCACAAAGAGTTGGACATGAGTGAATCGACTGAGCACGCACACACGCACAGCATTTCTGAGACCTAAGAGACAGGATGACATGGTTAGATCACATTTTCAACATCAACCTCAATAAATATAATAAAAACAGTGATGAGTTTTTCTTATTGTCTCCTCGTTCCATTGTTTCATTGATGTTTCTATTTGTATTGGCAAAGCAAACTTTGGTATAATTCCAAAGCAAAATTTAATAAACACTATTTCAGGATGCAAATAAATGTAACCAAGGATGCAGTTTTCTGATAGTTTGGTTTGAAGTAAGGGCAAAATTAGACCATCTAGAGTAATTGATAGAATATATCCTCTTCGGGCAATACAGTATGAATATTATTTTTTACAATCAAACTTCTGTTGTATACTCTTTGGATGGCAAGGAGTTCAAGGAACAACTATGCAATAAGTTTTTGTTTGTGCGTAGCTGGCTAAGAACAGATTAATATGTTTTGGCAATCAATCAACCAAGCCAAAAGATAGAGCTGACATTCACATAAGAAGTGTTACTTGAACTTCCCTGGGTCAGGAAGATCCCCTGTAAGAGGAAATGGCAACCAGCCCGTTTTCTAGCCTGGAAAATCCCATGGTCAGAGGAGACTGGCAGGCTATCATCCATAGGGTCACAATGAGTGAGGCCCGTCTGAGTGCATACACACACACACAAGGATATATACTTAATAGATGGTTGCTGCTATCTCTTTACAGAGAGATTTCCATACTGTTACACTGCTAACATTTAAAGAATTTCTGTATTTAGGGTCAATAGATTTAGATATATTTCATCCTTCTAATTGCAAGGTTTCTTTGTGTGTGTGTTTTGAGCGTTGTTTCAGGATGTCATTCAAAAGAAAAGTGCCTTGTAACAAAAAAAAGTTTATGGCCTGTGCATTTTGATATCTCTTTAAAACGTGTGCAGTGAATTGGCTTCACAGCCTGGCATTTTCAGGGAAGGTGTGAGCAAGTAGCTTCATTATTGATAAATATTTTAAAACACGTGGTATTTACCCAGAAGGTCCCAAAGGCTCAATGTGCCTCCTGCAGAAATGGCATGTAATAAAAAACTCCAGAATGAAATTTCAGAGGAAAAAAGGATACTGCACTTAAACAAAAATTCAATAAAAGAAATGTTAGAAAATCCCCAAAGCATTTCAACCAAGTTATGGATTAATTGCTTGGCACGTTTCCTTTTTAATTCCAAGCTGCCTTTTTGTTAGCTGAGTAAACAAAGCATCTAGTATAAGTCAACTTCAGCCAACGATGACAGCCCATTAGCATCATGACTGATAATAATGACAATCTCCAAAGGCTTTGACAAGGTCCATACATGAGCGGTATTTGACCAGTAGGGACTGGATTGAGAGGCAAAGCAAAAAAGACTCTTCTTTCCAGTTAAAAAATAATAGTGAAATAAATACAGAACAAGAGTGCCAGTTTTCTGGATGTGTGCAGGCTTCCACAGAGTAGATCCAGGGTCCCTTCTGGAGGGGGTTCGGGTACAGCTTGCAATTCCTCCTGTGGGGTCGAGGGAAGTGAGGAGCAATTCTTACATCCTAAATCCAGCAGTCTTTACAAGGCTGTTGTGATACTGGAGGGTTTTAGGGCTCGAAAGCAATTGATTGCTGCATCACAAAATTGGTAGTTAGTACACTTGTTCACGCCTCAAGGAAAATGTTTTCATTAGAGATCTTTTTTTTTTACATAATGTAGATCCTATCTCCTTCTCTCCTCCCTGAATTCTCTGTGAGTTCCTAAAGAACAAGGGCTCTGCCTAGCGTATTGTTTGCAGAAGGTGTATAGTGAATATTAAATAACGTTCAGTTACAGACAAGAGGCATTCAGATTAGGTTTGTTTAAAACAAACAAACAAACAAACAAAAAAACCCAGCAACTACAGAGCACCTCGTTCCTCCAGGGGAAAAAAAAGGATCACCTAAATGAATTGAAACTTAACATTTGGGCTCTGATCTTCAGCAGTGCTCTGTCACAGGCATTACTATTCATGCTACATTCTGGATTTTCCAAGATAAAATGATGAGATTTACGTAAGGGAGAAGGCTCCTAGTGCGTCAGGAAACCACGAGAGGAGTGGTGTGAGATGAATCACAAACGAATAGGCCACCAACCCAGAGTCTCTGTGACCTTCAAAGTCTTGACATCGTACTCATCTATTTTAAAACGAAAATTTGCCCAGATAAATGTACAGAGAAACCTGGCTTCTGCCTACGTTTCATGATGGTGATTGCTGCTTGCTTCTGTGAATACTTAAAACTGGTGGCGAATTTGAACTCTTTTTCATTCCCTCCAGGTGCTGTGTTTCTACTGAAATACGGAGTTTATATACACCACTACCGTTGTGATTAAAGCCAAAAAAAAAAAAAAGAAAACAGTGTCTGAATAAATAAATAGCTGGCATTTTCAAGTTGAAAGAGACAGTAGAAAGGAATTCATTTAATGGTTTAATTTGGCAAATAAGGAAACTGAGTCCCAAAGGGACTTAATCTGATTCAAGGTCATCCAGTTTGCACAAGAACTGATATGCTCAGTGGCTCAGGCATGTCTGACTCTTTGCAATCCCATGACTCCTCTGTCCATGGCCCACTAGGCTCCTCTGTCCATGGAATTTTCCAGGTAAGTATACGGGAATGGGTTACCATTTCCTACTCCGGGTGATGTTCCCAACCCAGGGATCAAACCCAAGTCTCTAGTGTCTCCTGCATTGGCAAGCAGATTCTTTACCACTACTGCCAGCTGGGAACCTCAGTAAGGCAGAAAAAGTGGAAAAACACCAACCCACCCTTTGGAAAACACTATTTATATATAGGAGGATTATGGTCAGTATTTTAAAGCTGTATCGACCTAAGGTTTAGGTGCAGGATTAGCCTCTGGTTACTGCTAGAAAAACCTTGTTGAAGACATTTATCGATACAGTTGTATTTTCTGAACTTAGAGACACTTCAGTGCTTTTTCTTGTTGAGTAACTATTGTAGACAAGGCTTTTACTGGGTGCTATGAGGATATGAAACAATGCAAACATCGCTGCTTCATTCCCAAGAAATTATAAGTTCTTAAATTAATTAAACAAGAAGTCATTAGACTGAGGTGGCCCAAACACAAAACAGTCTATGTAAACACCAAAATCTAAGCCTGTAAATGCCTTGCAGTCATGAAATTGAAACCTAAGGATGACCAATCGCAAACAGCCAGTGAGATTCTAAGCTATAGTCAAGCAATAATTCCCTTTTTTTCTTTCTGCACTTTCTCTACATAAGTATTTCTCAGCTTCTGTTGGCAGAGAACTCCTAACTACTTCTGGTTTGGCATTGCCTGATTTGAGTCCATTTTAAACTCTCACAATTAAAGAATGCCTCAGTTTATCTTTTAACAAAGTTCAGCACAAGAGGTAACAAAGTGACTCAGTTACCTAACCCAAATCAGAACATGATTGCCGCCTCCATAATGACATAAAGTACTAGAGGAAGTTTGAAAGAAGAATAAATAGCTTCGATGGAAATTAGAGAAAAAGATTCTAAGATGTGGTCTTTGGCTAGCATTGAATAAGGACTTGACAGATTATGTTGGAAAAAATCCTTCCACGAGGAGGGTATAGAGCAAAGGTATAGAAAAAATGGATGCATTTGAAGAAAATAAAAGAAAGTATTAGTAGCTCAGTTGTGTCTGATTCTTTGCAACCCCATGGAGACTGCCAGGCTCCTCTGTCCATAGGGTTCTCCAGGCAAGAATACTGGAGTGGGTAGCCTTTCCCTTCTCCAGGGGATCTTCCCAACCCAGGGATCAAACCCAGGTCTCCCACGTTGCAGGCAGATTCTTTACCAGCTAGCCACAAGGGGAAGCCCATATAGATATATAAAACTTATATATAAATATATATATATAACATATATAAAAAGATATATATATATATATATATAAGTAGTTTTACCTCCCAATAATCCCACCATAAATTGAAAATATCATAAGTTGAAAATGCATTTATTCCTCCTAACCTTCATCCCTGGTGGCTCAGAGGTTAAAGCGCCTGCCTTCGATGCGGGAGACCAGGGTTCGATCCTTGGGTTGGGAAGATCCCCTGGAGAAGGAAATGGCAATCCACTCCAGTATTCTTGCCTGGAGAATCCCATGGACAGAGAAGCCTAGTAGGTTACAGGTCATGGGGTCACAAAGAGTTGGACACGACTGAGCAACTTCGCCTCACCTCATCTCAACCTTCATCATAGCTTAGCCTGGCCATACTTACACATAGTCAGAACACTTCCATTAGCCCACAGTTGGGCAAAATCATCCAACACAAAGTCTAGCTGATAATCCAGTGTTGAATACCTCCTAATTTATTGAAGTTGTATGGAAAGGGAAAAACAGAATGGTTGAACGGGTCTAGAATGATTGTAAATATGTCTGTTGTTTATCTGTGTGAACTCGAGGCTGACTGGGAGCTGGGGCTTATTGCCCTGCCCAGCATCATGAGAGGATCACCTCACATATCACCCTGGAAACGATAAAAAAAAGTCAAAAAGTCAAAAAAAGTGAAAGTACAACTTCTGCTGAATCTGTATCGTTTTTGCACCATTGTAAAAAAAATTTTTTTTGTCCAAACTTCCTAATGCAGGGACTATCTGTAATTAATTTAGGACTGTGTTGGCCCATCGGAGAAGGCAATGGCACCCCACTCCAGTGCTCTTGCCTGGAAAATCCCACGGATGGAGGAGCCTGGCAGGCTGCAGTCCATGGGGTCGCTGAGTCGGACACGACTGACCGACTTCACTTTCACTTTTCACTTTCCTGCATTGGAGAAGGAATGGCAGCCCACTCCAGTGTTCTTGCCTGGAGAATCCCAGGGCCGGGGGAGCCTGGGGGCTGCTGTCTCTGGGGTCTCACAGAGTTGGACACGACTGAAGCCACCCAGCAGCAGCAGCTGTGCTGGCCCGCACAGTAGCCACCAGCGGCCGGTGAATGAGCGTGGGACCTGTGGCTTGTCCAGACAAAGACATGCTTTGACCAATGAAAGTGGCTTTCGGAGTCTTACTGAAGCAAGAAGGACACGAGTATCTCAGCAATGTTTATATTGATCACCTGTTGAAGTTAGACTATTTTGGACATGCAGAGTTAGATAAAATACATTGCTAAAAATCACTATTACCTATTTCTTTTTACCTTTTTCAGTGTGGGTATTAGAAAATTTAAAATGATACATTAGACTTGTGTTCTATTTCTGCTGGATGGTACTGGGTTAAAATGACTCTAATGTGCTTTTTAAGGGCATGGTAGGTCATGTGTGGTTAAATACTTTCCTGAAAGATTGTCCTGAGCTAAAGCAAATTTGCTATTAAAGGCAAGACCATTGTCCTTAAATAAACATCAATAATTTAGACAGGAGCGAGGCTGGCAGTCAGCGTTGCCTGATGGATGGAGAAGGAGTTTGCTAAGCAAGTGAACACTGGCCACTAACTCGACCACAGGCTTGAGCCTGTTTAAGAGTAATAATGCAACAATCATCTGGGAGCATCCTTGCATTTAAACAACTAATTGGAAATTATGTGTCATACAAATGTATATTTATTGTCAGGGGACTTTGCTTAGTAATAATTTATTACAGCTGAAAATAATATAATTAGTAGCTAACCCCTTCAAAATTTTATAATTCACAGTTTAAAAAGGCTCATTCCAGACCGCCAATAAATCTAAATTAAAGAGGCTTGAGTTTATTTCCCATGGCTTAATCCATCGGCGTTTCTTTATTCATAAAGCTGAGTACTATTGTTATAAAATGAGACCAAATAAATAGACAAAATGTCTCACAACGAAGACTTGCTAGGCAATACAAATCTGAAAACACCATGACACAATTCAGGCTTAAGGAAAGGCCATGTTGCAGCCTGGATGGGAGGGGAGTTTGGGGGAGAATGGATACAGTTATACGTATGGCTGGGTCCCTTCACTGTTCACCTGAAACTATCACAACTTTGTTCATTAATGGGCTATGCTGCTGCTGCTGCTGCTGCTGCTGCTAAGTCACTTCAGTCGTGTCCGACTCTGTGCGACCCCAGAGACGGCAGCCCACCAGGCTCCCCTGTCTCTGGGATTCTCCAGGCAAGAACACTGGAGTGGGTTGCCATTTCCTTCTCCAATGCATGAAAGTGCAAAGTGAAAGTGAAGTCGCTCAGTCGTGTCCGGACTCTTCGTGACCCCATGGACTGCAGCCCACCAGGCTCCTCCGTCCATGGGATTTTCCAGGCAAGAGTACTGGAGTGGGGGTGCCATTGCCTTCTCTACCTCAATACAGAAGAAAATTTATTAAAAAGAAATTGCCATGTAGGCTCATTACAAGCAGAGGGAATCAGAATCTGAGACTGGGGTACAAGTTAATAATTATTATTATTCTAATTTTGGTTGTGGGCAATTTGTTTTAGCCATAAGTGCGATACATTTCATAAAACAGTCAGGGATGCATGTCAGTGAGAACACTCACTCTGGTGATGGCAAGACAGAAAACCCACTCCACCAGTTTTAAAGTCAAGGACTCCATGCACTGACTTCAGCAGAGGAAGCGGCAGAGATGGTCTCAAATATGACCCACAAATTTGTAGAAACAGCCTGTTAAACGCTAAAATTTCCAGGGCTCTCTCTCTCTCTCTCTCTTTTTTTTTTTTTAAAAAAAGATGCAATACTCACATTTGAAAAACCACCTGTACTTCCCACCTTTCCTTGGGGGTCTGGCAAAAATTCTTGATTGAGCTATACCAAGACAAACAGTCCCCCCTGTTGCAATAAAAAAAGGGTGCAGAAACAGGCACAAATGTTTTCATGTGGGAACCTTCCGTCCCTGCAGCGATTCATTCCACTGCTTGTTCTGACCCTCCCCACTCCCATTACCCATCATAGTTCCACAGAAGAATGTCAGAATTATTTACTCAAGACCCAAACAGGACCTCCCTCAAATTCATTTTCAAAACCGAGCATCTTTAATTGAATCACAGTTGTTTTTATCTAAGCATAGAAAATAAAACCAGAGAATTTCCTAAGCTGCCATGTACAGAAGCTGCAGGAAATTGATTACAGAGAGGGCACAGAGGCTGCTGTTGTATTCACTTTCTTGCAGGAACGTCTGATTGTTTTAGGATTTCAGTATGGTAAACGCATTCCTTTGGTGAATACAATTTTAGTGCATAGAATAGGGTTTGTGATGGGCTCTTCACTTATAAAAGAAGACATTTCGTAATGCAATAGTCTTAACATGTAAACCTCAGATGTATTTCCAGGCACAAGGGGTTAGGAACTCAAAAACAAGTAATTATCAATAGCATGTGTCTACAATGGAAGAAGCATCAGCTGGAACAAGTTATATTTATGACATTGGCAAGAAGGATACATTAATTGACTGCAGAAAGGAGCCAACATAATATTTACTTTGGATTTTCAAAAGGATGTGAAGAAGATCCTATCAACTCAAATGCACTTAGCTTTATTTTGTAAGGGAAAGCTCAAGAGGACACTAACCAGACGAGAATGGACTGGGGTGTACCTGAAGCCTTGTGATTCCACTGGAGTCATCCAGAAGGAATCCGCTAAGTGGACAGTCTCACAACGATAGCATAAGATAACATTTCTGGGTCTTTAAGAGAGCTGTGGTTTTCAAGGAGATAGTTACTAAGATGCTTCTGGGGTGGAACTTTCTCTAATGTTGGATGTGGCCCTGCTTTTTCTCAGATGAGCTTCTGCTCATGTTAGGCTTTTTTAGGGAATAAATCCCTTCTAGTCCTAATTCTGCTTACCCAAGCTCCACCTATATTTTAAGCCCACATTCAAACTCACATCTTCTAAAAAATTCCAAATTTGACTCCCAGCATGTGCCTTGCTCCTTGAAAGGAAAGTTATGACCAACCTAGACAGCATATTAAAAAGCAGAGACATTACTTTGCCAACAAAGTTCTGTCTAGTCAAAGCTATGGTTTTTTCAGTAGTCATGTTGGATGTGAGAGTTAGACTATAAAGAAAGCTGAGTGCCGAAGAACTGATGCTTTTGAACTGTGGTGTTGGAGAAGACTCTTGAGAGTCCCTTGGACTGCAAGGAGATCCAACCAGTCCATTCTAAAGGAGATCAGTCCTGCGTATTCATTGGAAGGCCTGATGTTGAAGCTGAAAGTCCAATACTTTGGCCACCTGATGTGAAGAACTGACTCATTGGAAAAGACCCTGATGCTGGGAAAGATTGAGGGCAGGAGGAGAAGGGGATGACAGAGGATGAGATGGTTGGATGGCATCACTGACTCAATGGACATGAGTTTGAGTAAACTCCAGGAGTTGGTGATGGACAGGGAGGCCTGGTGTGCTGTAGTCCATGGGGTCGCAGAGAGTCAGACATGACTGAGTGACTGAACTGAACTGATGCACCTTGTTGCGGGTCATCTTTCCTTTCCATAAGTGCCACAGCCACGGTGCTCTCTAGGACTATTTTTCTTCATTATATTTATATATTGGATTTATGTCCTTCATTAGGGTATAAAGGTCAGGCTTATGTCTTATTTAATTTTTGTTATTCTGCTTTCTTCTTTTCCTCCTGCCCCAAAGCGCCAAGCAGAAGTCTTACACATAGAAAGACAGAGTTGCTCAGTTGTGTCTGACTCTTTGCATCCCCACGGACCATAGCCTGCCAGGCTCCTCTGTCCATGGGATTCTCCAGGCTAGAATACTGGAGTGGATTGCCATTTCCTTCTCCAGGGGATCTTCTCAACCCAGGGATGGAACCTGGATCTCCCACAATGAAGGCAGATGCTTTACCATCTGAACCACCAGGGAAGCCCAATAGAAGGTGCTCAATAAATTATTTTTTGGAAGAATCAATGAAATGCAGTGCTAAACTTACTGTGGAGGGAAGAACAGATCAAGGATCTTGCTTTCAGTTAATTTGAATCTATGAGTCAGCTATAAAGCGTCCTTGACACTGCAGCTGCCAATCTCGAATGACATACTCAGACTGCCCTTTGAATCTCTGACACTCCCTGCTGAAATTCTGGATGTCCTCTGCTAAAGTGCTAAATGGATTGAAGAAAACTACCTAAGATGAAGGAAAAAATAGTTTTGAGAATTTGCAGATACCTTTTGAACTAATTGGGTGTAACACACAAAAAAATGGAGAATTAATTTATGGCCAGAAAAATTTTAAAATCTATAGAAACAAATATTATTTTAAGGTATATAATATTTCCATTCATCAATTCTACCTAAAAAAAAAAACTGAAAAAAACTTATGAGAGGAAGAGAGGAAAAGACCCCGCGTTTACAATCTGAATCTTATTCTCTAGTTATCTTTCTTTTATATATAATGTCAAGCAACAAGGAATATATAGGAAAATACTTGGAAATTTCCACCTAAAACAATTTTTAAAAATAGAATTAGCCCTTATTTTAAAAATTTTTATTTCTTACTTTCCGGCGATGCTGGATCTCCACTGCTGCATGCAGGCTTTCTCTAGCTGCTGTGCACGGGCTTTTAAATACAATGGCTTTTCTCATTGCAGAGCATAGACTCCAAGGGCCCGTGGGCATTGCAACTGTGGGGCATGGGCTTAGTAGTCCCGCAGCATGTGGCATCCCCCAGACCAGGAATCGAACCCATGTCCCCGAATTGCAGGGCAGATTCCTAACCACCAGGGAAGTCCTAAACCAATTTCCATTTGGTGTATCTAGCAAGGAGCCAAAAATGATTAAAGAAATCCTTGAGTTATCTTGATGATTTTCTTAGTTTCACATTAATGATTAGAATAAGAAACCTTACGATCTAATCATTCTTCAAGAAGAAACTGGCATATCAGTTTCCAGCGGAAGGATGTAGAACAGACCATGGTTTTAGGACACGTGGCTCCTGGCCCAGGTTACGAAGCTCAGCAAATATCACGGTGGAGGAGAGATCTTGTTTATTACAAGGTTCTCCTAGCTATACTTTGCAGTTCCTTTTTGCATTGAGTGTCCAATATCTTTAGTCATCCTCTGAGGTATCAGCTCGCTTGTCTTCTTCTCCTCTGCCACATCTTCTGAGGAGCTCTTCAGCTGGCCTTCTGTTTGTTATTTCTGGCACTTCCCCCTAACATCGTGTGCTTCTCTGAGGATAAACTTTGTCTAAAGCAGGTTAGCCAAAGTGACAATGTTGGTTTTTCTCACCTGGAGGATGGTCCTCACTATCTCAGTGGTGGGAGAAGGTCTGTCCTTTGTGGTTAGGGCTCTCCTGGGGCTGGACTGTGCTCCGTGGTCGTGGCCAGGCCCCTGTCATTTCTGGCGGGGGAGTGCAGTTCTTCCTTTTCTCGGGCGGTGGTCTCCCTGGTTATTCTAGCCCCTGAATCAGAGCGCCTCGCAGGGCCCAGCACGCTGCTGTTCTCACGTGCATTTCTGTAATATGACCAGCCCCTGTTTTCTGTTATCTGACAGACTTTCATCTGTCGGATGACAATGTTGGATAATAATGTTTCATCATTATTTTCTCTAGAAAATTCCAATCCATGATTATGGTGAAGAAACTCTTGCTCAGGAAGAATGACTATTTCCGTTGATTTCAGTTTGTCAAAGGAGGCGGTATGTGCAAGGAGGGTAAATGTCTGATCTCAGTCGACTAACGCCCGGTGTTAGAAAGGTCAGCTTTACAGGGTCTCGTCTCAGATGGACTGATTAGTAAGCTTTGCTCCATTACTATTTTTTCAAGCATTTTCTTTGCCTCTGTATTCTTCATCATAATATACACAAACAATGTTTTATACTTCATAAGGGTGTTGCAAAGATTAAGTGAGTAAATACTTTTATAGTTCTTGAAGCAAGTATATGGTAAGCTCTCAATAAATGTTCTATGGTATTATTATAATATTATGATTCATTCAGTGTTTTAACAAATAACTACTTAACATTACCACGAGCCAGGCTCTGTGCCGGGTGTTGGTCATTCACAATGGACCGATGAATTCTTATTGTGAAGAATGCTGTAAAAATGTGTAGAGGGTTGTCAGTCCAGATCGAGCCTAGTCCAGGGGATTTAGGTAAGAAGTGGCACTGTTAGCTCAGATCAAGGAATCCAAAGATTATCCTTATTTCTAAAAGATCCACTTTATTTATTTTCAGTGCTGTGTAATATTCCACAGGATAATCAGACCATGATTTCTTCATCCACTGCCATGACAAATGATGTTAAAATGAACATCCTTCTATATATATATTCTTGTGCTCTCTGCAGTGTTCTGTAGGCAGACACAGTGAATTAGAATTTCTGGGTCAAACCATAAAGTCTTTAGTGTTAAACGATACTGCTAAACCAAATGGCTTTGTAATAAGCTTTGTAAATATGCCATTAACTTATGTCCACTAAATAAACAAAATGTATAATAGATGGTAGTGTGCAATTTGGATTTTGCCTTCACTCCCCAAACGTTTATGAAACATTAAACTGGACCAGGTAGTCTATTAAGGAATGAGTTGTGTTCATCTATCCTTGGATTCTTCTTTCAATGGTACTTTCTGAAAACACTTTGGATAGGGCCTGGCATAGAGCATTCAAAGCTGGCTATTTCTCCTTGTCCCTCCTCATCTTATTTCTCTGATGAAGGTGATTGTTCTCTCTTGTAATTCAAAATATTTGTTGTCATATGACTTGTTTAGTGTTTATTACTTACCATTTTGCCCTTGCATTATTATTATCTTTTTACGCTCGGAACCAAGGTAACTACTGGTGGGCTTCCTTGGGCTGTCGTTGCAAGAATGAGCTGGCAGGTGTTTGATAGCACAGTTTTATCTTTTCTTTCTTTTTTAATTGTGGTAGAAAATCACATAATGTGAAGTCTACCTTCCTAAATTAAAAAAAAATCATTTTATTTATTGATTTCGGCTTTGCCGGGTCTTGGTTGCTGAGCATGGGCTTTCTCTAGTTGCTGAAAGTGGGGGCCCCTCTCTAGCTGTGGGGCTCAGGCATCTTCCTGCAGTGGCTTCACGTGTTGTGGAGCACAGGCTCTGAGCATGCGGGCTTCAGTAGTGGTGGTGCATGGGCTCAATAGTCGTGGTTCCCCGGCTCAGTGGTAGGCTGAGTGGTTGTGGCACACAGGGTTAGGCAGCATGTGGGATCCTCCCGGACCAGGGATCGAACCCATGTCTCCTGCATTGGTAGGCGATTCCTTACTACCGAGCCACCAGTGAGGCCCCTACCCTCTCAGATTTTTAATGTGTTCAGTACAGTATTGGGAACTACATGCCTATCGTGTAGCGGTAGATCTTTCTCATCTTGTATGAGGGAGCCTCTATACTTACTGAACAGCACCTCTCCTTGTCCCTCTCCCATTAGGCCCTAGTGATTATCATTCTGGTTTTCTGCTTCTATGAGTCTGAAGATCTTAGATACTTCATGAAAATGGAATCATGCAGTATTTGCTTTCTGACTGCTTATGTCACTGAGCATAATGCCCTGTTTTCTTAGGTAGAGGTTACAGTGAGGCAAAATCCTTGTGATTCTGTAGCATATACCCACCTTGTGGCTAGTCCTATGGGGCCTGAGTGGAGGATAGCTGTATTAAGATTCTATTTCTTTCTTTTTTAAAAAATTTATTTATTTATTTATCCAGGTTTTAGTTGGATGCAGCATGCAGAATTTTCCATCTTCATTGTGGCATGCTGGATCTTTAGCTGTAGCCCCTGGGATCTAGTTCCTGACCAGGCAGGGAACGTGGGCATTGGGAACTCAGAATCTTAGCCACTAGACTACCAGGGAAGTCGCAAGGGTCTATTTCTATGATAGAGACCTCTTACACATCCTCTTCTGAGCCTCTTAAAATCCAAATAAGTAGGTCCAATGATCAATTTTTTTAAATTTATTGAAGTATAATTGATTTCTAACGTTGTGTTAGTTTTAAGTGTATAGCAAAGTGAATTAGTTATACATATACATATATCCCGGAGAAGGCGATGGCACCCCTACTCCAGTCCTCTTGCCTGGAAAATCCTGTGGACAGAGGAGCCTGGTGGGCTGCAGTCCATGGGGTCGTGAAGAGTCAGACACAACTGAGCGACTTCATTTTCACTTTTCACTTTCATGCATTAGAGAAGGAAATGGCAACCCACTCCAGTGTGCTTGCCTGGAGAATCCAGGGATAGGGGAGCCTGGTGGGCTGCCGTCTCTGGGGTCACACCCGAGTCGGACACGACTGAAGTGACTTAGCAGCAGCATACATATATCCACCCTTTTGTGAAGATTCTTTCCCCGTACAGGCCATTACAGAGTATTGAGTAGAGTTCCCTGAGCTACACAGCAGATTCTTATTAGTTATCTATTTTAAGTATAGTAGTGTGTATATGTCAATCCCAGGCTCCCAATTTATCTCTCCCTCACTTGTCTTCTGGTGATGGTAAGTCTGTTTTTGGTTTTTTTTTTTTTTTTTACATTTGTGACTCTACTTCTGTTTTGTAAATAAATTCATTTGTACCCTTTTAAAATTTTTATTTAATTGTTGTACTATTTTATTTTAGCTTCTACCTATAAGAAATATCATACGATATTTGTCTTTCTGGGATTGATGTCTGACTGACATTGATCGAGAAACCAGAAAGGCTGGGCTGCGTCATCACTGACCACATGGTCAGGACTGGAGGTGTAGAGATTTTGGTCCATGTCTCTCTCCATCCAAAGGTCATGTTTGAAAACAATGTCCTCAAGTTTCTTTTCTGTGGAGGTCAAATTCCTCCAGATTCGAGCTGTGAGATCAAAATACGGCAGACACAGCATGATTTTGAAATTTGTGTGTCTCTAGATCTGCCTTTGAAAGTCCATGTGTTAGTGTCCAAATGGACTCTTTTCCAGTTTCCATGGACTCATGTGACCCACCTCCAGTGACCCAGCCCAGACGCCCCCTTCTGTTTCATCCAGTCCACATCAGAATTGAGCGAGAGCCCTTACTTGCTTTGGCAAATGGTGCTGATATTGATGGTTGGTTTCACATGTGTCCTAAAGACAAATCTTTGCTTTGTGAGATCATAAGTAGTGGGGGCGGTGGGGTCGGGTCTTAAGTCAGGGCTCTTCTGATCATGGGTGGGAGAAAACAGCCTCTGCAGGGGACCACTCCTCACCCTCCTGCCAGTCCCCCAGCCTTCTCCCCACTTTTCCTGGCATTTCCCTAAGCATCAGGCTCTCCAGCCTTTGGGAAAATGGACTAGCCTTCTCGCTACTGTCCTCGAAACAGACGAAGGGAAATTGCTTGGTCCCTTGTACATAAGCAATAACAAACATGGAGGTTCATTACACTTCCCTTTTTATTTCTTCAAGATTTCTTCCATTAAGCATTCTGTTCTCCCGTCAAAATCTGAAGTGTGCTCCAGCAGCCCTTGTGTAGCCAAATATACGATGGGTCCATTCATTTAGCATATTGTCGTTTTCAGACGTTATGTCTTGTCAAAGAAAGACACTCACAGAAATAAAACAAAAGAACAGAAGTCTCCAAATGAATGGGCTTGCTTCATGGAGGAGAAAGTTGAAGTATTAAAATCGCTCATCAGATGTTCTGAAAAATCATTTCAGCTGCTCGGAAAAAAAAAGAAACAAAATTTTATTTTGAAGGATGTGTTCCAAGAACTTCCCCTTTGATTTTTTTTTTTTTAAAGCCATCTGTCATGTTTGTTTCATTCCAGCCTTGAAGTAAATAGATTTAGAGCGTCTACGGCGGCCATTGAAACCTTCCGCAGAAGAACAGAAAACAGCCTGCTCCGTCAGTGCCCTTCTGGTATACTTTAATCAAAAGGCTTTGAAATTGGAAAAAAAATCCATAGACATTTTGCTTGAGTTGGAATATGGTGTGCAGAACACAGGATGTTATTATGACCTACCACTGAATGTCGCCAAACTTTCGCTTTACTCTGGGGGCAAGGGGAGACTAATGCAGAATGACTTTTTATAGGCACTAGGGTATTTCTTCTCCCCTTTTCTTCTTTGGTGGAGCCCTCTGAACATGAGGCTTCATTTTCCAGATAGAGGTGAGCCCTGGGAGTGCAGTTCTTCATTTAGAATAAAGAAGCCTGACTTTTCAGTTCAGCGTGTCTGCTTAACCTCAGGATGTAATTTTCACTTGCTTACTGATTTCACCACAAAGCTTGCTGTACCCCAGAAGAATCCCCAAGGTGTTTAGACATTTCTCCTGTCTTTTCTTTTGAACCTGATGCTTTTGTCCCCTCAAGGCCACATGGAAAGAAGACCCATGAACTGGGCGAAGCTCCTTCCCTTAAGACTGAATAATTGTTCCCTGTAAAAGGAGGCTTTCACAGATCAATAACGGCCTCGAAGCAGGGAAGAAAACAAGCATGTGAGAAACTCATTATAATATAAAAATATTCTAAATAAATAAATGGCAAGTACTAACATGCTCAAAATAAGAGTGTGGAAGTGACTGACAAAGTGTGAGCTTGTAAACTCAGATACAAGGCTGTGCAAAAGCTCCGTGATGATTAAAAATGACGGTGCTTATAGACGAGTTCAGTGATAATTTGTTTAAAATAGATGGGCCAACTCTCCCGCTTATATGTGTGGATAGAAGGAAAATTAGCATACGTTGTAGGCTGTGAAAGTAGCCTGATTAATAGTTTAAAACATCAAGGACTCATTAAAATGTAAACAGAACTTAAGAAACAATGAGACGGCCCTGAAATGTTTACTGAAAGAGTATCATATTTGGGATTAGCCTCAAGTAGCCCAGCCTGTGTGTGGTGGGGAGCGGCTGGTGAGGATGCAGAGAAAACACGATGGCTTAAGCGCCAGTAGGCTTTGGAACTGGGCGAAATTTCCAGAAGGAAGTAAAAGGATGAGAGGGCAAAACAATGTGACATATTGAAGCGTTTTGGAATATTGGAGTGCTTTATCCAAGCTTGAGGTAGAAAAGCACAGACTCTAGATGTAGCTTATTTTGACAAGTTTTCCTTAAATACTGATCAGTGACAAGACAGAAGTGGGATGACCCCTGATGATCTTTTGTCTTACTCCAGTCGGCAGAGCTCAGAAAGAAAAGAGAAAGCTGCTTTGTTAACTTCATTTCATTTAAATAAATGATAAATTGATTTTTAAAATTAATTTAAAATGCTATCTTATAATTCAGATATTTGCATCACTTGTTTTCTCCCCTAGTAGAGGGTAAGTTATTTAAATTGCTGACTTTGCTTCTTGGATAACTTTATACCTGTTATAGGATCTAGCAGACAGCTTGGTCTGTATTTAGCACTTAATACATTTTTGGGTATTGGGTGAGTGTGCTTAGTCACTCAGTCGTGTCTGACTCTTTGCGATCCCATGGACTGCAGCCTGCCAGGCTCCTCTGTCGATGGGGATTCTCCAGGCAAGAGTACTGGAGTGGGTTGCCTTGCCCTCTTCCAGGGGATCTTCCCAACCCAGGGATTGAACCCAGGTCTCCTGCATTGAAGGTGGATTCCTTCCTTACCATTTGAGCCACCGGGGAAGCCCACTGGGTGAATAATAACTTTAAACATGCATATCTGATCAAACATTTTAGACTCCCAATTGTATGTTTTATTCACAGTAAATGTGCTCCTAACCACATTGAAAGGTGGAACATATCATTGTTCTTATTGGTACCTAAGAAGAGAATAATGGAAAGTATTCCTTTTTTCCTGCCCTCACTCTGCACCTTTCTATTGAATCTTGGAATGCACTGTGCTCAGCTTACATCTGCAAATACATATATTATTTAGAGCTGTTTGACAGAGCGCATTCTCATTTTCAAGCTAAACTGAGGGGAATGGCTTATGTCAGTGACAGATCCCCCGAGAGTTGGTTTTTCCAAAACAGAATTTTGTGAAGGCTTCAGATTTTTCAAAGTGCTTTCAATTCGGTGATGTTGTTGGAAAAATATTTGCTTCCAAATCAGTGTGCAGTGTAAAACAGAAGGGCTCAGGCCTCGCTGCTTTGCATGAGCAAGAATGAGAAGTATTATTACCGTCTTTGATTCAAACAGTAATTCCTGCTGCTGGGGAGCTGAGCCGCTCTGGAAAGAAGCAGGAGCCTGTTGGTAGTGTTGATATTCCACAGCACTTGAAAACACCGTACCTGTGTCTTAGTAGTGGGCAGACTGATAGTTCAAATTGTGATTTATAACACGTTGGTGAATATCTTGAAACTTAGATCAGGTCTGATGTCAGATGAGAAGAGAGAAATTAGAATGTTTGGTTATGATTCTGTTGCGATTACAGTAGAAGAGACCCTCATCCCACATCTGGCCCAAGTATTACTGTTTTTCCACGACCTCAGAGGCTCGTCAGTATTTTTGAAGCCTTTGGTGCTTGGCGCCAAACTGAAGACAACAATCTGTTTATTTATTTTCTGAGAGGGAATGTTCTGGAAGGACCAGATGGGAAGAACTCTTATGGGCAGTCTTCAAATGACTCTCAGAACAAAGTTTAAAATGAGGTATTTTCACTTGAAATGTGACCGTCCTTCCACCCTGAGTGTCTCTGAAAAAAGAACCTGATTCCGCAGTCCCAGATGAGGGAGCCCCTAGGGCAGAGTTACAAGGAGGCGATCAGACAAAGCAGGACCACCGCCTGCATTGCTCTTGGGCAGAGTCGGCCTGGGGGTTCTTTCTGTCAATGCAAGGCTATATTTACACCACCTTAGCAATAAAATGCCAACACAAGAGAGAAATAACTCACGGAGTTTCACTTAAGCTGTATTTTCAAATGACCTCATAGACTCTTTAGTTTCTACCTGAAATAACTGCAGACCTGAGTACTTTCAGCAACTCAGGGAAATGTGACTTGTGAATCTAATTCTTCAAACTGAATCACGATCTTTTGGTCTGAAAAATTCGTCTCAAAAAATAGAAGTTCTGGGGACTTCCCTGGCAGTCCAGTGGTCAGGACGTTGCCTTCTACAGCTGTTTGCAAGCCAGAAAGAAGGCTCTTACCAGACACCAAAGAATCAGGATCTCACTTGCAACCATATCTGCCAACACCTTGATTTTGGACTCCTCAGCCTCCAAAACTATGAGAAATAAATATTTATTTGTTTATTTATTATTAAAGGACTTCACCATCCACTGCGGGGAGTGTAGGTTCGGTTCCTGGTTGAGAGTTAAAATCCCACATGCCTCGCAGCCAAAAAAAAAGCAAAACATAGAACAGAAGCAATATTGTAGTACATTCAATAAAGTCTATAAAAATGGTCCACATCAAAAGATCTTTAAAAGAAATAATAAATGTACAGGACTGGGTGGTAAAAGAAACTGTCCTGGTCTCCTCTGAGAGGGGATGAGCCTTCTGTCTCCCTCCTTCCCCAGTCTCTCCTTTCTAGACCCCACGACGTCTCCCTCGCACTCCCTTTAACTGCTCACAGTCTCGCCACTTGTTTTTTCTCTTTGCTCCCTCCTTCCCTTCCTCTCGCCCTTCCTCACTCCCCTTCTCACACATAAGCACATTCTTTTTCTTCTTACCAAAATCTGCTTCCTGTTAAGGGTCTGAGAAAATTTCATACAGACAAAATGAGACGCTTCTTTGAAACACATATTCTTGTGTCATTTGAAAAGAAATCAAAAGTTAAAGGGAAGAAGAAAAGAAACCTCAGACACCGAGGCTTCAGAAATAGTAGGTGAGAGCAGTGTATTGTGGAAGAGAAGAACCGTCTATGAGCCACTGTCTACCTATGAGACCTCTGGGTATTCAACTGCCATCTTCCACATCTCTAACCTGGGAGATGCTTGTGAACAGCTCAGGAGAGAGGGCAAGCCAGAAAGAAAGCAAAAATAAAAATAAAAATAAATAAATAAATAAAAACCTTCGGGAGAAAATGCCCTCAAATGCCTAGAAAGTCCTCATGCTTATGTGTTAATTTTTATTGTTTAAATGAAAGAAACTTATGACTAGATGACAAAGAAGCAAAGAACAGATTGGTTCCAAATAGCTCAACAGGCCTTCAAAATTTGCTCTGTGTTTGGCTAATCCCTCTGGGGACAAAAATGCCTGTGCTCACTTGCTAAGTGACATCGTCTCATTGTGAGGCCATAGACTGTATGCCGCCAGGCTGCTCTGGATTCAGAATCCATAGGATTCTCCAGGCAAGAACACTGGAGTGGGTTGCCATTTCCTCTTCCAGGGCATTTTCCTGAACCAGGGATTGAACCTGAGTCTCTTGCATTGGCAGGAGATTCTTTACCACTGAGCTACCTGGGAAGCCCACATTTTTACCCCCATTGACAAATGCACCTCGGGGTCTGATTAACACATCTGCCCAGCCTGTAATTTGGAAGATAAAATTATAGTGCCAAGAGCACATTTGCCATTCTCCAAAATACGGATAAAAACCCAGAGTTCCCTCCCCAGCAGGCTGGGGTGTGGCAGCTCCTGATCTGGCAGCCAGCTCCATCCCTTTGATCTGGTCTATGAATCCAGACCAGCCCCTTAACCAACCTGGAACAGGTCACGCTGTTCAATGAGAGCCATGCTCATGCTTGGGAAAGATGTTGAAGTCATTTTCAGAGAAAAATTCCCAGGATTCAGGAACTGAAAAAAGGGGGAGACAAGTGGTTGCCATAGCAACTTTACCATCTACCCAGAGCACTGTAGGGTGGCTTCTCTCCACCTTTCACAGGGAAATTCCCAGACCTCGGCTTTAAATTGGGCAAGACCCCAAACTGAGGATTCTGTGGAGAAGGAGAAGGGGAAAAAGAATAGAATAAGGCAAGCACATCATCCGCTAAGAATGAAGGGGGCAAAAGAGTTCTAGAATGTGAAGATACCCATCTGAAATTACCACAAGACTGTAAACCAACTATGCTTCAATACAACTTGTAAAAACAATATGACAGGTAGGAACTTTTAGAAGTTTAAGAGTTTCAATACCTGACTCATTTGACCCAAGGCAGAAGTGTGTCAGGAGCAATTCACCGTGGTCCTGAGCATCCTCCGACTCTGAGAATTTCAGAAATAGCAAAAATGATGCCCGGGGCAAACCAAAGACGGAGGAAGGTATTGGTCGGGGAGGAGGAGAAAGGAGAAGAGGGGAGGAGGGCTTGGTCCCCCGCTGGTCCGCTTTTGGCAACAAGCTCTGCCCTAAGATAATGAAGCTTCTTCAAAGGATTAGGTGTGAACGAGTGTTCCAGAGATTTCCCCAGACTTGTTTTGCAGGTCAAGAGCAATCCTTAAAAATTCTGGGGTTTCTCTTCTTTGAATGCGTTTCTGTCCATTCCAGGAATAATGTTTAGCCTGGGGGCTTGTGATATGTAGACTTTTCAATTAAAAAATATTTCTGTTGTTACTCCTCCTTGCATTTACCTTAAGACACATACATCCAGCCACTAGCACTGTCTATTAACGTCTACCTTAGACTTGCCAATATGTTTTCTGGAAAGGAATAGCATAGGGTCGTTAATGGGCTTGCAGGTTACCAGGAGAAATCAACCTCACGTATAGGGATCAACTGATAAAGACTTCAGGACTTGTGTCTTTACACTAGGTAGGAAAAGAGAAGTGTAGATCCTCTTTCCAAGAATTCTGAGAAGGATAAATCTCAAACTCATCTTGTTATAGAAGAGTTTATAACTGAAAAAGATAAAAAAGACTGTGTAATTGAAAGTTACAAGTCTTAATATGTCTGTTCTACTTTCATCTTGATGAACCCTATTTTGTTGCAGATTATCTGTGGAACCCCCAGACCCATTGTAGTCTTCGCTCCAATCTCAGCCTCCCCCATGACATGGGGTGATATTTTTCAGGCAAAACTGTAGAAACGGTATGAAATAGGTGAGAGCATAAAACAGAATGGTACATTAAATCTCTTACTTAAATCAGGGGTGGAAATTACTGCGAGCATCAATTATTCTAGAAGGCAGGATGTTCTATAGTAAAGAAAATAGTCTTTGTTTACAATAGCCAAGACATGGGTGCAACCTAAATGTCCATCAACAGAGGAATGGATAAATAAGATGTAGTACATACATCGGGGAAGGAGGTGGCACCCCACTCCAGTGTTCTTGCCTGGAGAATCCCAGGGATGGGGGAGCCTGGTGGGCTGCCGTCTATGGGGTCGCACAGAGTCGGACACGACTGAAGCCACTTAGCAGCAGCAGCAGTGCATATATACAACGGAATATTGCTCAGCCATTGAAAAGAATTAGATAATGCCATATGCAGCAGCATGGATGGACCTAGATATTGTCATGCTGAGTGAAGTTAAGTCAGACAGAGAGGGAGAAAGATAATTTGACATCCCTTATATGTGGAATCTAAAAAGAAATAACACAAATGAAATTACAAAACAGAAACAGACTCATAGAGAATGAACTTACAGTTACCTGGGTTGGTGGAGAGGCTGGGGAGAAGGGATGGTTAAGGACTTTGGGATGGATATGTATACACTGCCATAATTAAAATGGATAGCCACCAAGGACCTACTGTATAGCACATGGAACTGTGCCTGACGTTATGTGGCAGCCTGGATGGGAGGCGTGTTTGGGGGAGAATGGATCATGTATACGTAGAGCTGAGTCCCTTCGCTGTTTACCTGAAACTATTAATAACACAACGCTGTTAATTGGCTAAACTCCAATACACACAAAAAGTTTTTTAAAAAGAGTTTGATCAACCACATTTCTACCCACAAGTTTTTCAACATGAGCTTTTGCTGGTGGTCCTGGGAAGTAAGGACCCCTCAAAGGAAGTAAAGGAGTCTGTGAGCTCTTGTTAATAAGTTGAAAAGCCTATAGGATATTATATACCAGAACTGAGATTGCATTGAAATTATATCCAATACCTTCAGCGTGGTGACCTTGCCATGTGATCCAAAGTTCTTATTGACTGCTTTTTGTGTTCATAATAAATAAAGGGAGATCCAACCAGTCGATTCTGAAGGAGATCAACCCTGGCCCTGGGATTTCTTTGGAAGGAATGATGCTGAAGCTGAAACTCCAGTACTTTGGCCACCTGATGCGAAGAGCTGACTCATTGGAAAAGACTCTGATGCTGGGAGGGATTGGGGGCAGGAGGAGAAGGGGATGACAGAGGATGAGATGGCTGGATGGCATTGCTGACTCGATGGATGTGAGTCTGAGTGAACTCCGGGAGGTGGTGATAGACAGGGAGGCCTGGTGTGCTGCGATTCATGGGGTTGCAAAGAGTTGGACACGACTGAGCAGAACTGAACTGAACTGAATAAATAAAATCTTGAAAAGCAAGTTAATTTTTTGCAATAACTTTTTGAAGACTGAAACTTTTTAAACACAGGGTCCATAGAAGAAAACATAACTTAAAAAAGGAAATGTTAGTTTCTGTGAGTACTCAAAAGGTCACTGATTATTAAGATTTTTGGCTGAATAGTGAGTACTCCAGCGTTTAAAGTTCTTTGATTCTTATATCAAAATATAAACATGAATATCAGATTAGATTTTCTAATTAAATAATTAAGATGGCTATCCAGTGACATTTGGAAGACAACTCAACCAACCAGCAGATCTTGGCAAACTAGCATGATTTCATAGTATGTAAATTTTAATTAAGCATGCAAATTTGTGATAACATTATCTAAAATAATAATTTTGCACCCAGAAATGAAAATAGCCTGATTTTCAAAAAAATAAAAAGCCCTAATAAATGATTCTCTAATTTCAGAGCTGGGGGAGATGAGGGCTTTACAATCCCTGTGATGCCATTGCCACCTGGCAGCCTTGCTTGAACTTGTCTACAGAACTATTTACCCTTCTTTGTCTCTATGTGCGTGCGCATGCTAAGTAGCTTCAGTCGTGTCCAACTCTTTGTGACCCTATGGACTGTGACCCACCAGGCTCCTCTGTCTATGGGATTCTCCAGGCAAGAAGACTGGCTCGGGTTGCCATGCCCTCCTCCAGAAAATCTTCCCAGCCCAGGGACTGAACCTGTGACTGCTGCATTGCAGGCAGATTCTTTACCACTGAGCCACAGGGGAAGCCCTCTTTGTCTCTACCTCGGGTTTTTGTTTTTTTTTTTTTCCTGCTTGGGAAACTCTATGAGTGATTCCAGTGACAATTCTATTTTTCCAACATTCAGCACTTTTGTAGGTTAAAATCTCTTGCCTAGAACATGTCTGACTCATTGCTAGTGTGTGATAAATACTTGTAAATGAATGACTAAATTTTCTTTTTTTCTTTACATCTTATAGGAGTATCAACTGAGCATTCACCGAATGCTGGTGTTTTTAATGCTTTTGTCAAAGAAAAAAAAACACTGAAAAATAATGCTTGCATTGAATTTAGATGTGATGCTGTTTTTACTCTATCTATTATTAATTTTGATTGTGTGTGTATATGTGTGACAGAAAGAAAGGAGAAGGAGAGAGAGAAAAAGAGGGAGGGGTGGAGGGAGGCAGTATTTTAAAGTAAAAAGAAGCCACAAATGTAGATTTTTGTACCTTCTTCCATTTACACCTATTCTTATGAAAACTCAGTCTTGACAGCTGTGAGTGTTGAGTCTGTGAAGGCTTCAGCCACACATTCTTTTCATAAAATGTATTTGTCTGGCATATAAAGTTGTTTAGATGAGTCTAACTCTACCCAAGAGAGGATGTTTGGACCAGATGTTCACTCCTCTGCTGAACTTAAGGCAGCCACCCCGCCCTTCCTGTACCTTTGAACTGGTGTGGACTTTTGAGCAAATTGCTGACTTGCACCCCCACTTCATGTTTAGGGGCTTTGGTGGTCTTCTGTCATCTGCTTCTTTCTTGCTATTGTTACCTAAGATGAAGCCATGTTAGCAAAGTAGAATTGTCAACTCTGCAGCTTCTAGAGTTCAAATTATGCTTTTTAAGTGTTTAGAGTAGATAAAGGAGAGGTCAGGTTTAAATGAAAAGCTCTTTTTAGGCACCGCTGTGTTCTCTGATGATACTGAAACAATACTTAGTACTCTTTAAAACTAAGTACTGAAACATGCATAGGAGCTATTTGGACAAGCATCATTATTTAGGATAGCAAAGCCGAGCATGGATCTCTCTTTTCGGCCTAAATAGAGATTCGATTAGCTGTGTTTCTCAGTAGCGTCTATTTTTCTCTGAGGAGGTGAGTACAATCCATCTGTCATTTTCCTCCCTGTGTTCTGCTCGCCCTGCCTTAGGGTCAGACTGCAGACTTTTGAGATGACGTTCAAGTTGGGCATTTGAGTCCCATGGAGATGGGAGTCCCATGGAGAGGCTCGTTAACCACCATTTTTGAGGGTGGATTTTGGAAATGTCTTCCTGGATATTGCCATAGATGATCAAAACCATTGATCCTAATTAGACCTAACACTAGACTACTCACACATGAGGGCAGTTCTATTCATTGGTTATAGAACAGTTTGAGATCTATTCTGTTAGGCTGTTCTATCTTACTAAGATGATGCATCTTTGCAATGTGATAATGCTCTTTGTAAATTTTCCCGGTACTTTATTTAGAAGTTTAAATATTTGTTTAGTAAACTATGAAGCTTGAAAGTATCCTGTAAAATAAGGGTATGTGTAGCTCAGATTTTTTCTTAATTTGACTGTCTTCACTTCAAGAACTCAAGCAATATGTACTGGCAAATTATTTAGCAAACTGTAAGGCCATGTATGTATTTAAGCAGAACTTAGATTGTAATAGTAAACACTCTTTAATATCACAGCCACATTTAAATTTTTGCAATGGGTAAAGGGGTCAATTTCAATAATCCTCAATTTAAGTAATTGGTTAGACCTTTTCTATACTTGACCACTTAGACTGTGTTTCATGCTGACTTTGTTGGCGTCAGTCTGTTTGGATGATCATCAATTTTGTAGAGCTTAACCTTTTGGGATAAAAACTCTTTTCTTTCTCCCCTGCATAGTTAAATGGGAAAATCTGCCAGGACTGATGAACAACCCATCAGCTTTACATGGTGAGCCACAAAAAGACTATAGAGAAGATTAGAAACATCTACAGTGTTTGTTACAGGGACATTATCCATAACGCATGTAATCCTATCCAAACCTTCCTAGAATATTTTCACAGTGCACCAGAATTTTTAGGATATTTTCTATTTTCAACCCATGATCCCGTGTAATACATAGTCTTGGCATTTCTTATCACTGCCAACCATGCATTTCTCATTTAAAAAATGTTTGTTCCAAATTTCAATACTGTGTATCCTTTTGCCTGAGACCAAATGCCTATCACACATTCTCATCATTTTAATTAAACACGGGCCAATCCAGGGCAAATGTTTGATTTTGACTCAAAAGGTGCATGCAAATCACAAATGCTATACGATTCAGAATGGAAATACGTCCCATGGCCTTCTTTCAGCATGTGGAATGCAACAGTCTGCCAGATTTGTGATTTTACATCGTCAGAGAAGAGACCTGCTGATTCAAAAATAGAAAAATAGACCCATGTCCACCTAGTAAGTAAACACTATACATCTGTAATGCTACAATCATCAGTCTAAAGCAACAGAAACTGGGTTTAGAAGAAGGCCGTCCTCATTTTTAACTCAGCATCAAGAGGACTAATGGCAAACTGGCCACACATGGGAAAATCACTGGGCCCTGGAAAATCATACATGAATCAGTCAGCAGAGCTTCTGAGTTCTTGGAGACTTCTAACTCTCTCCTTCCGCATGGCATTGAGCAGGGAAATTATTCCTTTTCTTGGCCTATCAAATGGAGGAAACACTAAGGAACCATTGCCTGTTACACATTTTTCACAGCTTGTCTGGTCTATTAGAACCTTCAAAAAGCAGTTCTGTAACTGCTGAGTTCATTTTCATGAAGCAAGATTTTATGTAAACAGGGATAAGTAGAAACTCAACAAAGAAAAACCCATTAATAAAGAACGTCATCAAAACAAGCTCCTTAAAAGTCCCTGTTTGGTATGTTTGATGCCAAAGTGAGTTATGGCTGCAATGACACACGCAGTCTTTTTTGTGGGAAAATGTTTCTGTACAAATGAATTGTACTCACTCACAGGAACGTCCTGCAATTCAAGATGTTTACAAGCAAAGTGCACCAGCTTCTTCCACTGAATATTAACAGCCCCAGCCTCTTCCGTCACTCTTGGGCTATAGAGATACTAAGCAAAGGGTGGTCAAAAATTAAGAAATGTAGAATCCACTCCCTGCTCACAGCTATTGGGTGAAATAAGGGAGACAGACATTGGAACACAAAGCTCTGTCTGTAGCATGAAAGTGTTTCTATGGACAATAATTGGGTGAGGAGAGGATGGATGCCTAGTCTTCTCCTTGGGACAGGGAGAGAAAAAGTGAGAAGAGACTCTTGGAAGATTTTTCTAGAGGAGATGATGCTAAGCTAGATCTGGAGGGGTCAACAGTCAGGAGAAGGAGGAAGAACATTTTAAGTAGAAGTTATACAGACATAACTCACAGCATACTTGGGAAAACAGAAAACGCATGCAGTATGACACGCTTTCAGAAGTCTGCAGTTTGACTTTCATACCTCCTCACTGTTCACTTCCTGCAAAATAACTCCTAAATCAAACTCCTTTCTGGATTCCCACTCTGCAGTCTTTCTGGTTTTTCTGCACTCCTCTCAGAATATAGTCCCCAGAACTGAGCCCTGTTCCAGGTGTGACTAAGCAGCCAAAGCTCAGGCACGCATCATTTTCTGGGTCTGAAGCTTATAATCACAGAATCCAAGAGCGTGTGACCCACTTACCCACACCTGCTTTCTCCAAATATAATTCTGATGTTTTAAGGGAAGTAAACCTGGAGCAAACCATGCCATTTTCATCCCGTTTGATTCAGAACACCAAGGAGTTGTGCTTGTCTCCTCAGTATCTCCTGTTATGCAATCTAGCCTGAGGGTAAGTGTGCATCGCTTGCTTCATTCATAAGGCACTGTTTTGTCTTCCTGGGTCGAAGCAGACAGTTTACTCTGGTGTGAATTTCTGTGAGATATTTGGATGAATAGGTGGTCCTGGGGCCCACGGAAGATCATCTGCTGATCTTAGGGAACTTGGAGGGAGCCTCGCAGAACATAGTACTTTTGTTTTATATAATGAGAAATTGATATTAAATCCTCATGGTATAAAATAATTACAAGATAGCACCTAGCATTTGCCTCAATAATATTTAGTGTCTAAAGGACTGACTGTCTCCTCTGGAAGTTGCTCTTGGCAGTAGATGCTTTCAAATTCTTCTCAAAACTCAGCAGGGTGATGAGTAGGGTCCTATATCAACACATTTTGTTATTATTCACTATTGTTTCTTATTTACTTTTATTTCTCTATGAAGCTTGCAACCCAGTAGGTAGTTCTGTGCATAAAAACCCCCACACACTTAAACACACATGTGCACATCACACACACACACACACACATATGCACGACATAGAGAAGGGCCTGTTTATCCATCGGAGTAACTGCTTCTCCATTGAATAATAACTTTTTTATTGGGGTATAGTGAAGCGAATCAGCTATCTGTACACAGGCATCCCTCATCTCGGACCTTCCTCCCGTTCTTCCCCCGCTCCCCCCCACCCCTCTAGGGCACCACGGAGCGCTGAGCTGAGCTCCTGTGCTGAGAAGCAGCCTCCCACGAGCTATCTATCTGACACGAGTGGTGTATTTATGTCAACCCCAGTCTCCGAATTCATCCAGCCACCTTCCCCCACTGTGTGTCCACA
Organism: Nanger dama; assembly: GCA_917880005.1. Taxonomy (NCBI): domain Eukaryota; kingdom Metazoa; phylum Chordata; class Mammalia; order Artiodactyla; family Bovidae; genus Nanger; species Nanger dama. Next base: position 6,408,446 of record CAKJTW010000029.1, read on the forward strand.
CATCTGTTTTCTATGTCTCTATCCCTGCCCTGCAAATAGATTCATCTATATCATTTTTCTAGATTCCACATATGTATGTTAATATGTGATGTTTGTTTTTCTCTTTCTGACTTACTTTACTCCGTGTGACAGACTCTAGGTCCATTCATGCCTCTATAAATGACCCAATTTCATTCCTTTTAGTGGCTGAGTAATGCTCCACTGTGTATATGTACCATTCTTACATGTCAATGGACATTTAAAGTGTCTTAAGAGAGGATATGTCCTCTTATTTTATTTTTTTTGCAGATCTCAGGGCAGAGTCTGGGGAGGGAAGAATTTCTTGCAAGAGCCTCTGAAGTGACGTCCCAGTGGACCTTCTTGGTTTTGTCTGAAGTGACTAAATTCTCAAGCAGCAGATATAGTGTCATTGACATGAAGCCACGGAAACACACTTTAGAGTTCACTGCAATGGAGAAGGATAAATAGATGACTAACTGTGATCAAGGGCACAGGACGTGTACAGTCCCTTCCAATGCTGAATTTGCATAGCTATTTAAAATGATCAACAGTGTATCCATTTCCTGGTCTGTCAGGACTTACCAAAGAAGCAGGAAGACTGGGCACATCCTGACTGACCTGCAAGTTGGAATCGGATGGGGGGCCCATAGGAGAGGGTACATTTTGGCTGATTTGTTCCACTGCTCTCTTATCCTACCATGCCACACTTTCCCTTACCAGCACGGTTACCACAAATCTGTTTGTGCCTCTGTCTTTATTTCTCATCAGCATTTGGTAAATCTTTTAGTAGCTGTATTGCCTTACAGAGCAATGAGTTATCTGGTCAGCTAGTAGCTCTTGCTATACTCTTCTCTACTTCTTTTCATTCTAATAAGTGGATTACATGCTCAGTTGCTCAGTCATGTCCAACTCTTTGTGACCCCATGGACTGTACTTACCAGGCTTCGCTGTCCATGAGGTTTCCCAAGCAAAAATACTGGAGTGAGCCGCCATTTCTTTCTCCAGGGCATCTTTCCAACCCAGGGATCGAATCCGAGTCTCCTATCTCCTGCACTGGCAGAAGATTCTTTACCACTGAGCCACCTGGGAAGCCCAATAAGTGGATTGAAAGTGAAACTGAAAGTTGCTCAGTCATGTCTGACTATTTGCTACCCCATGGACTGTACAGTCCATGGAATTCTCCAGGCCAGAATACTGGAGTCCACTCTCCCAGGGGATCTTCCCAACCAAGGGATCGAATCCAGGTCTCCTGCATTGCAGGAGGATTCTTTACCAACTGAGCTATCAGGGAAGCCATTAGACTGATCTAAATAAAGTTAAATTGAAGTTGCTGTCAGCTAGCCTTGAGCCAGTCTACCTTTTCCTTCTCCTGCTGCAAGCTTGGTGGGCCATATGGAACCAGAGCCTTGTCTGTTCTTAGCCCATTGCTTAGACCTTGTATTTCCTGTAGAACAGTGATTTCTCTCTTTCTCTCTCTCTCTCTCTTTTTTTTTTTTTTTTAATGGGGAGGAGGCAAGTGGAGGGATGACCAAAGAGAAGAGATTTATTAAGGGGAAAGAAATGAAAGATGCAAGCCTTTCTCTGATCCACTGCAGGCAAATCTTTTTCCATGGCAGACACCAAGAGCATTGCCACAAAGTGATAATACACACTCCCTTCACCCTATCTGCGCACCTCAGGAATGCATGTTTTTTTTTTTTTTTTTATGTAGTTGGAGAGTTAAGAACCAAAGCTAAGGAGGGGATATTTGTCGGTTATAATCTGGCTGGTGTCGAGTTATCCCAAACCCACTGTGTTTTGCTTTCACCTTGTTTCAGCCAGGGCTTCCCTCTGCTCTTTTTATTTGTTTTGGCGGGCGCCTGGTCTTCACTGCCATGCTTTCTCAGTTGCAGTGAGCGGGGGCTCTTCTTTGTTGGGGTGTGCGCACTTGTCACTGGGGCGGCTTCTCTCGTCGCAGGGCATGGGCTCTAGGGTGTGTGGGCGTCAGTGGTTGGCACACAGGCTTAGTTGCCCGGAGGCATGTGGGATCTTCCCGGCCCACGGATCGAACCCATGTCTCCTGCACTGGCAGGCAGATTCTTAACCACTGACCGCCAAGGAAGTCCACGCTGCTTTTGAGAGTCTCAGAAATGCCTGGCTATAACCACTTTCTTTCTGGTATACTCGAGATTCTCTTGTGCTCTCTGGACACACATTTTCTCCAGCCTGGCTTGTGTAAGAAGACAATGTTCCACCCTGCTACACTATGGACTTTCCCCTGACTCTCGCGGAAGATGCTGGATTAATTTAAGAAGGAACTGCTTGAGCCTCTTTCCTCCTGAGCTTCCTATTACATTGCTACAGTCTTTGCTAGATGTTCACTGGGTGCCTTGCCCCCATTTTCCCATTCTCATCCTAATTTACAAGAAGTGGGGATCTGGGGATGAAGTTTCTAACTCTCTAGCAAAGAAAAGCCCTAAATTCACTAAGGCAGTGATATAAACAAATGACAAGTGGAGACTTTCATGAGCCACAACCAACCACAGCTGCATTAAGCCAATGACCCAAGAGGTCTGGTATTTTGTTATCATATAGGATACAGCCCAATATCAACACTCTGAAGGAAAAACATGTGTGAGAGAAGCAACCCAGTTTCTGCCAAACATTGGGATAAAGGCTAAACAAGCAGCTGGTGATTTAAGACAGAGATAGAGAAAACATAAGGTCAGTGATTTCTGGCTACGTCTCCCTTTGCAATAGACAGAGTGAACCCAGGAAAATTCCCCATCACCCAGAACTCCACACCTCATCCATTTGACTAGAGAGCTATGTATTTCACAATCAAATGAGAATAAAAATTCTGGTTGGAGGCATGGAGTTTAGTTTTGGGGTCCTCATTCTCATCTGCTGGTTCAGTTTAATTAAAAAAATATTTGTTGAGCATTTTTTTTATCAGAGACCAGACTATGTATTATGAGGGATGTAAAGATGTTAAATTTCTGCTTTCAAGGAACACGTATCCTGGGGAAACTAGAGATAGACACATTGGATTGTGAAGGTGGGCTGTGTTAAGGGCTCTTTGATAAAGACAGAGTGCTATGGATCCAGACAAGAAAACCACAGCAGAGCAGTGGAGCAGACAGTTGAATTGGGCCTTGAACACTGAACAGAATTCAATCCAGTGGAAATTGGGAGAAGTGTGGCAGAAGGGTGTGAAAGGATACTTGAGACGGAATTAATGGTTTGTTAAATGATATCGGACCATAAAATTACACAGTGTATTTAAGAAATAGTGACTATTCTGATATAGTTTGTATATCTATCTTGGGAGGCAGATTATAAATACAGGTTAGATCTGGGTGGTGAAGAGCCTTGAATGGCATGCCAGTGAGTTTGACTCTCCAGGTAACTGAGAAGTTCATCCATTCAATGAATGTTATTGAGCACATACCTTATAAAGGTTGATGTTGTTGTCACAGTGGTGGAGATGAGTTTCCTTCCATGGGACTTCTATTCTAGCGGTGAACTAACCTGTTAAAACTGGAGAAGGAAATGGCAACCCAGTCCAGTAGTCTTGCCTGCAGAACCCCATGGACAGAGGAGCCTGGAGGGCTACAGTCCATAGGAATCGCAACGAATCGGACACGACCGAAGCGACCGAGCACCCACACATGCAAGCTATTAAAAACCACGCAAATCAAGATTTAAAAAAAGTTTCTTGATGTGGACCATTTTTAAAATTTATTTATTTTGAGTTGAAGGATAATTGCTTTACAGTATTGGTTTGGCTTCTGCTGTATGTCATCATGAATCAGCCATGGATATACATATGTCCCTTCCCTTGTGAACCTCCTTGTCACCTCCCACCCTTCTAAGTTGTTACAAAGCCCAGGTTTGAGTTCCTCGAGTCAAAGTCTTTATTGAATTTGTCACAATATTGTTTCTGTTTTTTTGGCCGTGAGGCATGTGGGATCTTCACTCCTGACCAAGGACTGAACCCACAGTCTCACAAGGTGAAGTCTTAACCATTGGACCACAAGGGAGGTCCCCAAGAATATGATTTTAAAGAGAGAAAATTGTCTGGAAGGAAATAAAGCAGGTGACGTGAGAGAGACAGAATGGGGGAGGTCAAGGACAGCCTCTCCAAGGTCATGATGTTTGTGCTGAGACCTAACTGATGCAATAACCTCAGTCAGTCATACGAAGATAAAGCACAGGAGAGGGTTCCATGCGGAGAAGCAGGAAAGAAGAAAATCCGGGAGAGGAATGTGCTTGGCATGTTTGAGGAACAGAAGGTCGGGAGCTGTAGATGATAGTAAAGGGATGGTGGTATGAGGTGTGGTATAGCGGGAGGCAGAGTCTGTTCATGGAGGGCCCTTGGGGGCCATGGTAGAGGCTGGGCTCTATGCTGAATATAACAGGGTGTCCATGCAAGGTTGACAGGGGACTTCCATGTGCTGGTTTATGCTTTGCCCTGCAGTGAATTGATTGCAGGAATCAAGAGTGGAAGTGAAGAGAAATCCATGGAGGGCTTCCTGAATTTCAGGTGGGATATGATGGTGGCTTAGCCCAAGATGGCACTGGTGAGAGGGAGAGAAAGTGACCAGCTTGGCATACATTTTATGGTTAGTGTCAACAGGACTTGGTGTTGAGTCGAAACAAAGATGGCCCTGGGGGTTTTGGTTTGAGCAAACATTTGTGTCATTTGCTGAGATGGAAAAGATTGGAGAAGAAATTGGGCTGAGGGGTAAATCAAGCGTATTTTTGGATAAATTACTGAGTTGCTTATCAATCATCCACATAGTGATGTCAAGTGGATGGTTATCATCTGAGTTATTTTTCTGGTATCAGGGCAAGGGCCATGGCTGGGAATAATAAATTCAGGCATGCTCTTAACCTCGTGGAGTAAATAATGTGGATTGATTTCCTTTCTGTTGGCAAAGCTAGTGTGTTTTTTAAGTGGGGTTACTAATGATAGCAATATATCATTATATTATATACAGGTTGATATCTCTGTGAAAAGACTGCTTAATCATCAGACCAAGCTTCCACACTTAAAAACGCTGTTACTTTAGTAAGAAAAACACTAATAACGATGAGCATATTGACTAATTTGTAAATTTTTCAAGACTATGTGTATTGCCAATGTCTGCATTTACTATTATGGATTTACTTTATTATAATGAGATACAGGAAGGTCTGGGGGCATTTTTTTGAACAGTAAAATATTGGACATTGAAGAGAATCTTGTTGCTTACGAAATATTTTGAGCTCTTTAGAAAAAGAAAGACTATAAATATGTAAACCTAATAACATTTTGAAAATTCAAAACTGAAGCTTTTTTAAAATGGTTTCTGAATTCTTGGACCACTGGATTCATGGAGAGAAATGATTAAGGAATAATGCACTCAAGATGCCTTAGGAGAGAAGTCAATATCACATAGAGGTTCTTCAAAGCTAGGGCTACCAAAAGGAATGCTTCATCCAGATTAAATAATAGTTACATTAAGCATAATAAACGTTCTCAACAGAATTTTATTAGATTTTCCATCTCTATATGAAATCTTTCAAAGGATTCTTTATTCAGCTGAGATGGTCTCTTGCATGGTGTGCAAATGAGGATAAAATAAAGCCCAAGAATGTGGTCAGGGAGAGAGAGATGGAAGAAGCAGACCGAGAAATATTGAACCAAACAGTAATGCATGAGCTACAGGACATCTGGCGAGCATGAACGCCCTTGCGCTACACTAGCAGCCATTGCAAACCATTCGGAAGGATCAAAAAAATCGCAGCCCAGGTGCAGCAGTTTATATTTTGAAAATGAAATAAATCTCGTGGATACTATGGATGAGGAGCTTGCAAAATCTTATTAGAAAAATAAATCTGTTTTGAGTTAGAAGAGTGAAGAAGTCTTCACAAATTATTGGAGAAGAAGTGTTGCAAAACTCAGTGCATTCATGTTTATTCAATAATCACACACATGTTCCATTAAGAAATGCAGAAAAGAGTGCAATAAATATTGACTTTCACAGCAAAGTGTAGAAGTATATGTGCGAAGCATAATGAATCCTTTTCGTGACAGTTTGGGAAAAATAGAAACTTTGAGCCATTTACACAGGTTGAAAAATAAGAAAACTGTCCTCTTTAGTAGCCGAGGGAAAACCGTATCAAGTTGGTATTATAGATTATTCATTTGGCTTGATTCTCTTTGTGCACGAAAACCAGTTTGTGTTTGGATGTTTCTTGATCATAGGGAATTATGGGGCAATACCTGGGCTTGGAGTCCTTTTAGTTTGGGAGGGGCCAAAATCATGGGTAAATTCCCCCACCAAAGCTTTTGATTTTCCTAAAGCTCCCTAAATAGAGAAAGGACCCAAACTCATTTTTGCTTGTCTTCAAATGTTTGGTGGAAATCGCTCTGTGTTCTGAATACCACATGCCACCCCCGGCAATATTTCTATGCAAGAAAAATTATGTTAAAATGAACTTAAGAGAAGTTTCAGTGGAAGAGAAGTAACAAAAGACTATTTGGGCAATGCTTATGCTCTGCAAATCAGACAAGATCTTGGCACGGTCTTTTGAGAGGGAAAATGGCCCAACTAAGAAATGTGCTTCAAAGATTAAAATGTTCATGGCCTTCAATTCCATGGGCCCCTAGGAAAATGATCAGAGATATATGTATATAACAGCTTTCATGCAAAGATATTCAGCAGCATTATTTATAACAGTAAAAACTTGGAATGGTCTTAAATTTCAATGGGAGAATGATTTAATAAAATACATTACAATTCATGATGGACTATTGTGAAACCCTTAGAAACCATTTTTAAAGAATATTTATTTACCTGCAAAACTATTCATGGATGCATTGTTAAATGCAAAAGCCAAAACGTTATGTACAACACATATGGTTAAGCTTCTGCTACGTTATATGTGTTTATATGTAAGCTGCATGAAAAAAAGACTAGAAGGAAATATTTAAAGAATGCTAACTGCGTACTTCTGGGTGGTAGAATTATGTGTAATTTAAATATTCCTTATCTTTGTGCTTTTGTGTGTTTTCAAGTTTTATATTCAGATAAATGCTTTTACACTCAGAAAGGAACAACTTAGTGTTATTGAGGAGAAAGGTAACTAAAAGTTTAAAGGCAGAGTTCTGCCTCAGTGATTAGGAGAAGGCAGAGTCTCAGGTCTGGTATATTTTCCTGAATCAGTGAGTGAAATTGATCCTGTTGTCCTTTCATCTCTACCTGGGCAGGAATAGAGTGGAGTTTTTGAATGGGCAGGATCCGGGTCAACAGTTCAAAAATGTGAAACGCTGGTTGGACCTGAAAGAACACCAATTAGCTCAATGGGAAGGTGCGAGTCTCTGAAAGCACCCAATCTGCTGTGTGATTCCTGGTGGGACAACTGGATGGGCGGGCTCCATCTCCAGAAACTCACTTAGCCCCCAACCACCTGCAGTGCAGAGTTTCTACCAGTCCCCTACTGATTTCTCAGGAGTTCCCAGGGTTATCGTCAGCTTGGTGGGGCATAGCGCAGTAAGAGAAATGGGCCCTAGGTTTCACAGCTCCAAGTGCAAATGCAGACTCAATCACTTGCCCTCAACATTTTAAGATCATATAATGATGCTGGGTGAATTGCTCTGAGATCCACAGGCAAGTTTGCAATTCCATTACCGGTCTTTAATCGGGTATTTCTATTCACTCATGTAAGAACCATTGAAAACCATTGATCCTGAACTTTACATAGACATCAGCAAGTGAGTCTGGGAAAGTTTAGGTGCCAAGATCTTCACAAACTAAAAGGACAAACAACTGAAATAGCATCAGGCAGATAAAGCCAATACAAATCAATACTAATATGAGGATCAAGGAAAGTTATTAAGGAAATAAATCTGGCAAGAACAAATGCTGTATGAGAACAAATTGAAATGAATAAAAAATACCCACTACTGATTTGGACTAACATTTTACCTCTCCCCTTATTAAGAACAGATATATAAGAGTTGATTTCTATCATCAAGGACACTGGCTTCCCAGTTTGAACACTTTTAACCAATATTCTATGGAGCAATGGGAAGATTTTAGCTATTTAGCAATAATTGTTAAGAGGAATTCTTTTAATGCTTCTTTCTCTGTGTCACAGTAACTTTTATGTGTGGGTGGTTTGTGCTATGGGTTTCGCTGGCTCCACCCTGTTCATTGAATGCTAAAGTCAGTCACTGTGGTTCCAAGTGGGTCTCTCCTATGAGAGAAAGGTAGTAAATTCTATGAAGAGTTTCTACTGTTTTTATGCACAACTGTTGATTATCAAGAATTTTTCTACTGTTTTTATGTACAATGGTTGATCACTGAAAATTTTTCGCTAGTGCTATGTACCTTTGTTTGTCAATTGATATTATAGCAATAAAGCTACTTTTGTAGAGATTTTTCTAGACATCCATCCAACTTTCCTATGCCAGTGTTGGAAAAACTTTCAGATGCCTTACAAAAAAATATATATATATATATAAATAACAAGTAATGAATAACACAGGACAAAGGTAAAATAGTAAGAAAGGTTAAATAAAGCCAAGAATTAGTTTACTAAGTCATGGTCCTCTGCATTATCTAGAAGTAGGCCAAGTTTCTAGTTGCCGATGCAGACAGAGAGAGTCAGAGCCATCAAATATTGTTCCATGAAGCCCTTGGTTTCCTAGGCGTCACAAAAAGCAGGTACAACAGGTGAGGCCAGGCCAAGAGAAAAGTTCCTTCTGCCCTCTTGCTCAGTCAGAAGAGTTCTAAGTTTATCTGTTTTAAATGGTGTGGATTCTGGGTATGATTTAAGATTAAGAAAGCATCTTCACTAAAAGACATGCTCAATAGCCACACAATTCACAGTGGCCATAAGAGTAAAGCCAAGCAAAGTACAAGTAATGCATATCCATCCTTGGTCCTAAGGCTGGAGACATGTCTCCTATGACCTCACAGATAAGATGCTGGTGAAGTGAACAACATACTCAACAACAGCATGGAAGAGAATTGTGGACACTAAATGTATTTTCCTAACTCAAGGTATAAGAATTCCATTCACTTCTTTATTTATTTAACAATATTTATCAAACACTTATTATATGAATTCCATATAGTCTGAGTATGGGGGTAAGTTTTTTAAGATATATTCTTTTTAATATTCTGCTCATGAAAAAGTACACAACATTATAGATAATACAACTAGAACAATCAGTTTCAGACCATAAGAGCTTTGTAACTGGGGGACAGAGTGAATTTCGCCACAGTTGTCATAGGATCTTCTTGGAATGAGGGCCAGTCTGACATTCTTAAAGAATGTCCAGAGTTTTGCATGCCTAAGAGAGAAGGCACGCAGATATGTTGGTGTGTTGCATGGACAGGTCACTAGAGAGGGAAGAAAATAAAAAGCATTAAGAAAAGTACTGAGGACTTCCCTTGTGGCCCAGTGGTAAAGACCTCAGCTTCCGATGCAGGAGGCAAGGATTCAATCCCGGTTGGGGAAACTAGGATCCCACATGCTCCGAGGTGTGGCCAAAAAGAAAAAGTTCTGAGCATGAGTGCTTGATTGGAAAGAGAGAAGAAGGAAAGAGGAGTGTTTACAACTGAGGTGGAAAAACCCAGAGGTTTTCTGACCTTCTGCAGTGGATGATACTGATACTTGCCAATGGGATGTATTGTTTCCCTCACGGCATAGACGACGCGTGTGTGTTAGTTGCTTAGTCATGTCCGACTCTTTGCAACCCCATAGACTGTAGACCACTAGGCCCCTCCATCCATGGGATTCTCCAGGCAAGAACATTGGAGTGGGTTGCCATTTCCTTCTCCAAAAGGAACTATAGAAAGAAGGAAAGTGAAGTCGCTTAGTTGTGTCCTACTCTTAGTGACCCCATGGACTGTAGCCTACCAGCCTCCTCCATCCATGGAATTTTCCAGGCAAGAGTACTGGAGTGGGTTGCCATTTCCTTCTCTGGGCATAGACAATGCACATTGTTGTCTAGAGAAGGAAAGGAGATGTCCTGGAGGGATGTGGACGGTAAGAAAAGGAAGGCAGACAGCAGCTTTTGTGATTGAGGCTCTACTTACCACATAACCTTGTTCCCTCATTAGCTTTCAACAAAAAATCCAGCATTAGTTCACAGTTTGGAAGGTGCATGATTTTAAGCAGCCACTCTTTTCGAGGAGATGTGCTGTTTCCAAAAATACGGATTTGGACTCTAATATCAACTCTATGGCCTTGGGTAAGTAACTTGCCTTTTCTGAATCTATTTCCTCATTTTCAAAATGGAGAAAATAACAGGTAATCTCCCTATTTATGGAGCTCCCTTTCACTTTTACCATTCATGCTCTGGAGAAGTAACCCCACTCCAGTGTTCTTGCCTGGAGAATCCCAGGGACGGGGGAGCTTGGTGGGCTGCCGTCTATAGGGTTGCACAGAGTCAGACACGACTGAAGCGACTTAGCAGCAGCAGCAGCAGTGAGGATTAAACCAGGGTTACATTTGTGAAAGCTGCTGTGATTGACAGAGCTTTAGAACATGCCTGGGAGGATCCAAAGGAGACGAACACAAATGGCTGCATTTGAGGAGAAGAAGCTGGAGGCGGGCAGGGACGGGAGGGAAGAAGGCAGAAAAAGAGAAAGGGAGTAAGGAGACTTTTTACTTTTCACTGAGTAACCTATGGAACATCTTGCATCTTTGCACTGAGATTGTCATCACCTATTCAAAATAAATGATGAATAATTAAGAATAGACTTTAATTATGAGGAAAATGAAAATTACATAATTAAAAGTTATTAAAAGTTACACAGCTAAGCTATTATCTAGATCAATCATCAACAACTTATGGCCCTTGGAAGTCATCTGTTTTTATAAATAAAGTTTTATTGGAACATATCACTCAGTGGTATCTGACTCTTTGCAACCCCACGGACTATACAGTCCATGGAATTCTCCAGGCCACAATACTGGACTGGATAGCCGTTTCCTTCTCCAGGGGATCTTCTCAACCCAGGGATCAAACCTAGGTCTCCTGCATTGCAGGTGGATTCTTTACCAGCTGAGCTACCAGAGAAGCCCAAGAATACTGGAATGGGTAGCCTATGCCTTCTCCAGTGGATCTTCCTGACCCAGGAATCACAACAGGGTCTCCTGCTTTGTAGGCGGATTCTTTACCAGCTGAGCTACCAGGGGAGCCCTTTCACTGGAACACAGCCACACCCATTCATTGTCTGTGACTGCTTTGGGGCCAGTACAGGGTTATTATGGCAGAGCTGAATAGTTGCAAAAGAGAGTGAACGGCTCCAGAAACATTATTTGCTATGTGGTCCTTCACAGGAAAAGTCTGCTGACTCCTAGTCTGGGTGTTATATAAGGCTTTGTGGTGTGATAGACCTCTTGTTCCCCCATTTTAAAAGGTTATCTTTTAATGTGAGCTTTCTTTTGCTCTTTCTCTCCAGCTGAAAAGAGTCTGTAACTAATAGCTCATTCTATATTCTCAGCACATGCCACTATGTCTTCCACATGGTGATTTGATTTACTATTCATTCTAAGGTACTTGGGGACATTAATATAATTAATTTTGCCATGTTGAGTATATATAATCAAAACTTCCTATTAAAATTCTATATAGTTATCATCCATTTTTGCTATAGTTTATTATTCTGTTTATGGATCAGAAATCTAGGCTTATAGTCAGAAGGTATTGCTTATTGTTTTGATAACTTACTACTCCCTATGTGACATTAATCAAACCTGTGCCAAAGTTTCCATATCTGGAAACAGGGAACAATAATACTTATTGGCGCCTATTCCACAGGAGTATTCTGAAGGCTCCAGAGTAGAAATACTTTGTCATTTAAGCATTCTTGGTGGCTGGCAATTTATTCTCAAAATGACACTGGCAAAGTGAGCTTTCTTAATTGGTTATCGAAGTGAAAATATGTGGCCACCAAACTGTTCTTCAATCAATTAGGAAGAAAAGGTTTACTATGAGTAAACATAGTTATTTACATTTATTGAATGCTTACTATGTGTAGGGCAGCGTTTGCAGGGTAGTTGGCTTTTATGGTGTCTTAGTTTGGTCATGTTGCCAAAACAAAATACCATAACCCGGGTGGCTTGAACAATAGAAGATGTATTTTCTCATAGTTCTTAGGCTGGAAGTTCAAGATCAGGGTGACAGCATGATCAGGTTCTTCTGAGATGCTCTTTCTCAGTTGCAGACACAGACATCCTCATTGTGTGGTCACGTGGCAGAAGGAGAGAGGGAGAGATGCAGAGAGAGAGACAGCAAGCTCCCAGCGCTCTGGTGCCTCTTCTTGTTGTTCAGTTGCTCAGTTGTGTCCAACTCTGCGACCCCATGGACTGCCGCACGCCAGATTTCCCTGTCCTTCACCGTCTCCCAGAGTTTGCTCAAATTCATGTCCATTGAGTCAGTGATGTCATCCAACCAGCTCATCCTCTGTCATCCCCTTTTCTTCCTGCCGTGCATCTTTCCCAGCAGCAGGGTCTTTCCCAATGAGTCAGCTCTTTTCATCAGGTGGCCAAATTATTGGAGCTTCAGCTTTATGATCAGTCCTTCCAATGAATATTCAGGATCGATTTCCTTTAGGATTGACTGGTCTGACCTCCTTTCTGTCCAAGGGACTCTCAAAAGTCTTCTTCAGCTCCAAAGTTCAAAAGCATCAATTCTTTGGCACTCAGCCTTCTTTATGGTCCAACATCTCACATGGTGTCTTTTCTTATAAGGGAACTAATCCCATGACAAGGGTCCCCACTATCATAACTTTATCTCAGCCTAAGCTCCCAAAGGCTCCATCTCCAAACACCATCACACTGGGAGTTAGGGCTCCAATATGTGAATCTGGGGGAACACAGTCCATAGTGTAGGGCATCCTGGCATTACCAAGGGTGTGGGCTTTAGCAACACTGTTCTTCCTTTGCACCCTGTCTGTTGCTATGACCCACACTCCAGCCCCATCCACACATGATGCTTGCACGTGCCCCTGTTTCTGGGTGGGAGGCCCGTTCGTGGAGCTGAGCTGCTCACACTTCACCAGAATACTATGGGCCTCCAATAATATGGGATGTGTTATAGCCTGCAAGTGCCTTCAGTAGGAAGCTCTTGTTCTTCACACACAACAGTTTAATGTTTGATCTTGTTAGCACTGAAAAGGTGACAATTTGATGGGGTACTATAATCAGAATGTGGAAAATCAAGGGACACCATGTTTTGTTGTACGATTGTTGCCAAAATTTAATTAGAATATGCACCATTTAATCACGATATGGAAGGAGCCAAATGGTGGGCAGGGGGCCAAGGGAGAGTATTTCTTTCACAGAGGTAATTCCCAGGTCTTAAAGTGATGTTACTGGACATTTTCCAAAGTCTTGTGGATTTCACTTATTTCCTCTTCCTTCAGATGACGAAGATCCTGGACAAAACTGTTGCCACCAACATTTTAATCTCTTTTTTTCCTCTTACCTACAAATTAGAAATGATGATATTTCCTGCTGATATGCCTCTTGGGGATTGGGGGAAAGGTAGTATTTGTCATCATCATCCTCACTGAAACCATAATCAACTTCAACCAGTAGTGGAATGCCTATGACTATGGCTATCAGGATACAACATGCAGAGTCATCGAGAAAATGGTCATCCTACCCTCCCCACTTTTTCCTTCCCTCCTTCCCTCTCCTTTTAAAATCACTAGGAAATTACTCTGTTCTCAGTGTTTTGGCCAACAGCCATTTTGTAGGAGGTACAACACTTTATTTTCAGAGATGCCTGACCCACTGTAAGTGCTTTATAAATGGTAGGTGAATGGAGTACCTATATCGTTTTTCCTCTCAAATTCCATTTTAGAATCTGTTAGTTGTCATTACAGTCAGGCCAATTTGTTAAAAACATACAACTAATTACATTTCCAGGGTCACTCTACATGGAAGATCAGAATATCAAATACAATGCTTATTATTTATTTATACAAAAGGGAAAAACACAAATTCTCTTCATTGCACATTTAATAATAAAAAGGAACATAATCATTACTAGCAGAAGAGAGTTTTTCTTTTTTGTGTTTTAAGTTTTGCTTAGTTTCAAATCCGCCTCAGTGCTGTGAAAAGAACTAACTGCTAAAAAGATTCTGAAGTGGAAAATAAAGGAGGAAGGGACTGGAGAGGAGACTCAGAGGGCTTTTTTTTCTTGTTAATTTTTTTTTTAAACGATCAATGCAATGGATCACATTGCATGCCATGCAGGATCTTAGTTCCCTGACCAGGGATCAAACCTGCACCCCCTGAAGGGGAAGCATGGCGTCTCAGCCACTGGAATGCCAGGGAAGTCCTCAGAGGTTTGTTTATTTGTTTGTTTTTAATGAGTCCTTTGAGAAGCTGAAAGTAGAAAGCTGTCCACAGATACTGAGGGTCTTTTCCTCTCTAAGCAGGAGTGGCTGGCATGTGGGAAGGAGATGCTTGCTGCTTCTCTGACCTAGTGGCCTTCAGACTGCTATGCGTTTGTCTGTTTGTTCACTCCGCCTCTCAACCATCCTTGGCTGCACCCCCATGGGTCAGGCCCCATAAGCTTGTCTTCCCTGCCCCCGCCCACCCACTCACAGCTCAGGGTGGGCTGCCCTAGACTCTCTTTGCTCAGTCAGTGGGCCTTGTGATCCTTTTCTCTAGTGTCTTTGATTAAAAACAGTGAAAGCTTCCTTGTCTCCTAAAAGGTAACAGACCTGGAGTACAACCTTGTCTAATCATCTCGTCAACCTAAAAGGGTATTCTCTCCAATGCAGACCTTCGCCTATTTCTTTTCTGGATTCCTCTGAATTCTGTTCTTTGCCCACACTTCCCAACAGGGGGCCTTTGCTCAGGCTGCGCGGCTCTCTCGACACTCTGTCCCTCGGTGGAGATGACCAGGGTGGCATCTATGCCCGTTAGTCCGATCTGACAGACCCAGCCCCGATCTCCTGCTCAGATGCTCTGCCTGCCCACAGCGCATCATCTCTTTTGGGACGTCAGCTCATAAGGCAGGCGTTTGGTCCGTTTTATTTAGTTATGTCTCCCTGGCTCCTTCTTTCCCTTCCTCACTCCCTCCTTCTTCCATTCTTTCATTTTTAACCCATCTCAGCCTTTGCCCTCCTCATCGCAGCCAAACTGACCTACTTAGGGTCACAATGAGCTGCGCATTGTCAAGTCCTTGGCCTCACAGCTTCCTTGTTAGAACCTCTCGTGATCCCCTGGATCTTTTCTTCACAGTGCTAGGATCTGTACCGTGTGTCATCAATTGCTTGATGTTCCCGTCCTCATTAGTTTACTCCTCCGTGAAGTCAGGACTGGATCTGCTTTGCTCACCAGTGTGGGACAAATAGTAGGCAATTAACAAATATTCACTGGATAAATAAATGACTTCATCTAACTTTTAACTGAATATCTTTTTATTTAACTATTCATTTATTCTTGCTATATGGTCCATACTGGGAACATCAATCACAGTTTTTTCTTTAATTAAAAAAAAATTAAAAAAATTTTTTTGCTGTGGATCATTCTTAAAGTCTTTATTGACTTTGTTAGGATATTGCTTCTGTTTTATAGTTTGGGTTGTTTTTGTTTTTGTTTTTTTGGCTGTTTGAGGCATGTGGGATGTTGGCTCTATGACCACAGCTCAAACCCACACCTCCTGCATTGGAAGGTGAAGTCTTGACGATTGGACTGCCAGAGAAGTCCCAGACCCAGTTTTCAAAAGCCATCGCACTCTTTGTTTGGCACCTCTACTCAAGAAAACTCCAATGGCCTCCTTTCACTGAGGAAGTCACTATGCTGCATTGCTGCTCCTGCTCTGTGAGGCGCTTTGGCCTTGAGCACCAGCTTTGAGAGCTTTGCTGCAGCTGCCAGGATGTACTGTTGTACAAGGGAAATCTCACCTGGACCCCGAACTGGTCTTAACATATAGAACCACTGACCCACGCGCAAGTTGTTCTCATTCTCTTGGCCATTGAGCTGACTTCAGGGCTCGTATGAAGTAGTCATCTTGGCTCAGTGCCCATCTTCGTCACTTCCAGGTTTGAAATCAGCTGCCCTCTGAAACTTTGCCTTGTTTGATAACCAGGCTCTCACAGTCGTCACTGCACAGGCCACTCTGTGGTAGTCATACAGCTTAGCTTGTCCCATGTCTTCGGCACAAGTGCCTGCTGGGGTAGGGACCACATGGCTGACTCGCCATGACTTCGGACACACTGCCTGTTCTCATCAGAACCTAGAGGTTCGTGCTCATCTCTGCACCTCTGTCCTCTTAACGCCCTCTCTATCCCAACAGCGTCTTCCTCTCTCTTGTCTGCCCTTCGGAGCCCTCCTGGTTCTGGTCTCTTCTCAAGCCAGCTTGCAGGTCCTCCCGGCTGCCCTTGGTCTGTGCTGGCCTGCGCCTCGCATCTGGACTTGCGCTGCCTGTCAGTGTCACGTGTGCGTGTTTGTGCGTTAATCAGGGATAGAACCTGGTCTTCTGCATTTCAGGCAGATTCTCCACCATCTGAGCCACCAGGGAAGCCCCTCAGTGTCTCTTAATTGTCTCCCCATGTGTGTGCTCACAAACTAGATGTCGAGCTAAGATCGTAACAAGTCATGTGTGAAGAGATAGACACCCCTTCTTCACCTCCCTACACTTGTTGGAGATGAACATTTGTGGGTAACTTGCTTTGATGAATATTCTTGGAGAGCAGGATGAACCTTCAGAACCTAGACGCCATGTGTGGGTTTGGAAAAGCTGTATTAAAAGAACCTGTAATGGAAGATGAAGGCAGAATTGACTGACTTTGGCAAGAGGTGGGGAGAAGAAGGGAGAAAGTCTTGAGGAGAAGGATCTTTGAAGCAGAGAAATGACAAGAAAGAAATTTCTTTGTGAAAGAGCATTCATTTCTTTATACACAATTTATAATCAAGACTGTGAAAAGAAAAAGATTTCACAATACCTGGTGTGATGACTTTCTGGGGGAGGTCTGAATGATACCCAAATATAAGGTATCTCTAAAAAGAGTTATCCTAATGGAACACAGTGCCATCCTCCCCTATGTATGGGAGGCACCCAGTCAAATGGCGGTAAAATGGGGCCCTGAAGTAAATTCCATCTTGATGTACTAGCTAAGATTTTTAAACATGAGCTCCCATCAAAATAATGGATTCGTGGTTTTTGAAAAGTTCACTGTTAAAAGAATTCTCTGGCAGTCCTGTGGTTTGGACTCTGCGCTTCCACTGCAGGAAGGAAGGGCTCATTTCTGGTAGGGGGAACTAAGAGCCCACAGGCTGCCCATGGGGAAAAAATGGTTATTGAAAAAGTTCACTGTTAAAATGGAAATATAATAATGATGAAGGCTGAAATAATGCTCCATTGTGCCAAAAATATAAATATCTTTTACCCTATTACCACCAACAAAAAATTTATTTTTAGTACGTATAACCTGATGAAAATTGTTCATTTTTACTAAACTGATTTAATGGTTGCAGTTGTATTTAGCTGAAAAATTGATGTGATTTTATAAGAGCTATAAAGCAGTAAAGAGTTAATTCTTTTAAAAAAAAATGAGTACAACAAACCTGTTCAGCTCATACACAACAATTTCACACACACACATTCACACTGCCAGAGATCTTATTTTATCATTTGCTTTATAATTAAAATCTCTTTGATCCTGAGCTGTTATTATATTCTTTAGCTTGAACCGCTAATAACCTTAACTAATCACCTATACTGAATTCATCTTATCATTTTTGGAGGCCTATATAAGCTCAGGCACCTAGAAATTTAATTACAGAACTCAGTCCTTCTCTGTTATTTTCAGAGACAGTCCTCTGAAATCAAGCCAGTCCTTGGCAACCCTTCACTGGAAACTCCTTTGACACCCGTCAAGTCATTCTTTTCATTAAGGCCTTAATAAGTCACCAGAATCAAAGAATTAATGAAAAATAAACATAATTTTGGAGACCAGAGTCAGAATGAGCCCTACATGAAAGAGTGTTTGATATGCCACAAATGGGAAAGAGACAAGGACTGATTAAGGAAATACAGAGAGATTAGTAAACCCTAAGGGATATTAGATGGGGTGGTAGCGGCCTCCGCCTTTGGAATCTCTGTTTCCACTGGAAGTTTTGGAATTTGGGAGATCTGTGTAAACCTGAAGGTTATCTTCTAGACTACCTGAGACATTTTGGCTATACTAAATTTTGAAACTTGAAAAAAATGTTGCAAAGTTTTGAAAGACTGTCTCCTTGAGATGGTTAGAGTCTGAGTTATTGCTGAAACGATATTGTGTTGGAGAGGATTCTTGAGAGTCTCTTGGACTGCAAGGAGATCCAACCAGTCAGTCCTAAAGGAAATCAGTCCTGAATATTCATTGGAAGGATTGATGCTGAAGCTGAAACTCCAGTACTTTGGCCACCTGATGTGAAGAACTGACTCATTGGGAAAGACCCTGATGCTGGGAAAGATTGAAGGCAGGAGGAAAAGGGAATGACAGAGGATGAGATGGTTGGATGGCATCACAGATATGATGGATACGAGTTTGAGTAAGCTCCGGGAGTTGGTGATGGATGGGAAGCCTGCCATGCTGCGGTTCATGGGGTCGCAAAGAGTCGGACACAACTGAATGACTGAACTGAACTGAAATGATGTGGATCATGGAATGTTCCAGAACAGTTGGAATGTAGCTTGACGTTGCTAAAATGTCTCTCCTACAGAGAACCTGCTCAGCTCATAGTATTGAATAAAGGTACCCAAAGAGCTTTAGCACTCCATGTGCGCCCTTCGCGTCCATAGGTGCTTGGAAAGAGTCTTGAGGGAGCTCAACCTGGCCTCTGGGTAGCTTAGGACAGGAGCGAGGTGAGTCCCAGTCTTAGCTTGAGAGTGGGGATTGCACAGAAAAGCAATCTGTAATTACACAGTCTGCAAATGTCTTTTGGTTAGGAAGTCTCTCAGAGAACACACAAATGTGTGTGTGTAAGTGGGCACCGAACAGCTGGCCACTCCATTGCAACTGGACCTCACACCGCCCACACACACTCTGCAGTCACTCTGTCTTCTCTCATTGCTCCCATACTTCCATTTTGCAACCAGTTTATATCTCAGAGCTGGAACAGTTTTCTTGACTCTCATCCTGAAGTGACTAAATTGCAAATAATAAGCTGCTGAAGGCCTTTCAAATGTGAGCCCAAATAACTGGGCATAATCCAGGCTTCCCCGGTGGCTCAGTTGTAAAGAGTCTGCCTGCATTGCAGGAGACCACCTACAAAGCTGGAGATCCAGGTTCAGTCCCTAGGTCAGAAAGATCTCCAGGAGAAGGAAATAGCAACTCACTCCAGTACTCCTGCCTGGGAGATCCCACAGACAGAGGAATCTGGTGGGCTATGATCCAAAGGACCACAGAGAGTTAGACATGACTGAGCAACTAAATCACCACCGCCCAGATGACTGAATGGTAAGAAAAGTATGTGCTCATAGACTGCTAGAGCTGAAAGAGAGCACATATAGTCCAATGCTATCATTTTTGCAGATGAAGAAATCAAGTTGAACATCAAAGGAGTAAGTAGCTCAAGGTCTCACACTACAAGTTTTTGGACCAGATATGTGTAGAACACAAGTCCCCTGGCTTTGCTCACTAACCTTGCCTGGGCTTCTCAGGTGGCTCAGACAGTAAAGAGTCTGCCTGCAATGCAGGAGACCCAGGTTTGATCCGTGGGTGGGGAAGGTCCTCTGGAGAAAATACTGGATCCCCCACTCCAGTATTCTTGCATGGAGAATTCCATGGACAGAGGACCCTGGTGGGCTACAGTCCATGGGGTCACAAAGAATTGGAAATGACTGACTAACACTTTCACTTTTTCTTGCTATGTTTAAGACTCATTTTCACAAGTGCTTAGGGGAAAAGCTTCAGATTTCAACTTATGAAACAGCTTAAGTCTGGAATCAGGTCCTGTGATGAAAAGAAAAAGATCTTTCTTTTCTTTTTCAAGATCTGAGAAAATGTATTAAATAGGAACTACTGAATATCTATTTTCAGTTGTAATTACTTGTCAGGATGAAAAATACTGCTTTGTTTCTTTAGAGTCATTGTTAGAGATCATGTGAATAAGCTCTACAAGCTGATGATCTTCCTGCATCTACATCTTGTATTTAAACGAAATAATCAGGCTTGGTAAATATCACTGTCTTTTCTAATGAATGCATGGATTTTTATGTAGGTTCAGAAATA
This sequence comes from Nanger dama, assembly GCA_917880005.1. Classification (NCBI taxonomy): domain Eukaryota; kingdom Metazoa; phylum Chordata; class Mammalia; order Artiodactyla; family Bovidae; genus Nanger; species Nanger dama. The sequence continues at coordinate 6,428,671 of CAKJTW010000029.1, forward strand.
TTTATCCTTTATAGTATAAGTGAAAATCCACCCTTAATTCATGAAAGAATTAGTCCAAAAGTAGGCAGAGAAAACAGAGAGGACAAAGGTCAGACTGGAAAAATAAATTACAAGAAAATAGAGTCAAACCTAACCATTTCAATTGTTTTGTGCTCAGTCATGTCCGACTCTTTGGGATCCTGTGGACTGTAACCCACCAGGCTTCTCTGTCCACGGAATTCTCCAGGCAAGATCACTGGAGTGGGTTGCCATTCCTTTCTCCAAGGGATCTTCCCGACCCAGGGATTGAACTTGTGTCTCTTGCATCTCTTGCAGTGCAGGCGGTTCTTTACAGCTGAGCCACCAGGGAAGTCCAACCATTTTAAAGTTAAAAGGCCCAAACGATGCAGATAAAAGGCAGACATTATCAGACTGAATTTAAAACAAACACCGAAATATATAGTGTCTGTGTCTGTGTTGTATATGATAGTCACTCAGTAGTGTCCAACTCTTTGTGACCCCATGGACTGTAGCCCACTAAGCTCCTCTGTCCATGGAATTCTCCAGGCAAGAATACTGGACTGGGTTGCCACTCCCTTTTCCAGGGGATCTTCCAGACCCAGGGATCGAACGCAGGTCTCCTGCACTGCAGGCAGATTCTTTACTGTCTGAGCCACCAGGGAAGCCTGGTTTTAACATTAGCACTAAAAATGCTAACACTAATTAAAAGAAAGTTGAGATGGTTGTGTGAATATCAAACAAAGTAGACATCATAGTAAAGAATATTATCAGGTATAAAATGGTTGGGCTTCCCTGGTGGCTCAGAGGTAAAAGAATTTGCCTGCCAATGAAAGAGGTTCAATCCCTGGGTCAGAAAGATCCCTGGAGAAGGAAATGGCACCCACCTCAGTATTCTTGCTTGGGAAATCCCATGGACAGAGGAGCCTGGGGAGTTACAGTCCATGGAGTCTCAAGGAGCCGGACACGACTTAGCACCTACACACCACTACCACCATAAAAGGAATATTTCATAAAGGAGTCAGTTCTTAGGGAGAGCATAATGATTCTCAACATCATTCTCCTAATAACAGAACTTCAAAATGCATGAAGTAAAAACCTGTAGTATTTCAAGGAGAAATAGACAAATTCACAATTATAGTCAGAGACTTTTAATACTGTTCTGTCCAAAACAGACGGAACAAGCAAACCGAGAGTCAGTAAGGATACAGAAAACTTGAACTCTTGTTCCACTAACATGACTTAATTGACACTTAGAGAACACTCCACCCCAGAACGTCAGAATACAATTCTCCTCAAGTGCATGCAGAACATGTCTCATATTCTGAGCTATAAAACAAATTTTAAAAGTTGTTTGAGTGTGTTCTCTGACCATGATGGAATTAAATTAGAAATCAATAACAGAAAGATCTCTGGAAAAACCCCAGACTTTTTGAAACCACAGAATGCACCCTGCCTGTCTCTTGGTCTAGTGGGAAGTATTAGGTCATATTGTTCTTCTACTTGAGATGTTAATAGATAAAACAGTAAAGACTTCAGGACGATTTAGACCCAGTCTTACTTATCCAGGCACAGTGGAAGGAACAATTTGATCCCCAGTGGTCTCTAGAATCCAAGATCTTTACACACATACAATAAAACCACATCAGCTCTTAGAGAGGAAAAAGCTGATTTAAATTTCTAAAATGTTTTGCTGTGTAATATTTAAAGACAAATGTAATTTTATTGCCTTCAAACCAAATATATGCTTCTTCAGCCAAATGTTTCAGGTAGCATGCTTTGAGGGTTTATTTTTTACAACATATGTAAAATATGAATATAAAAACATTTTAATGGTTCATAACTAATATGTTGTCCATAAGTTTGCTTTGGAGACTAGATGAGAATGTTTATAGATAAATGGATGCTTCTAATTTGGACATATATTTTATGTATAGGTAATTTGTTCTCTTATTAATAAATACAAGAAAGAAATATAGGTAAATACTTCACTTTTCAAAAATGGCCATAATAATATTTCTGATGCAATTTTTTCCCACACCTTCTTTTAAAATTATTGTGTTCATTTTTGCTGTGCTGGGTCTCTGTGGCTGTGCAGGCCACGCTCTGCAGTGGGCAGGCCTCACTGCGATGGCCTCTTCTGATGCCAAGCACGGGCTCCATGGTGCACAGGCTTCAGTATTTGGGGGCACGTGGACTCAGTGGTTGCAGCTCCCTGGCCCTAGAGCACAGGCTCAATAGTTGTGGCGCACAGACTTAGTAGCTCTGTGGCTTGTGGAATCTTCTGGATCAGGGATCACACCCGTGTCTCCTGCACTGGCAGGCAGACTCTTTACCACTGAGCCAGCAGGGAAGCCCTTCCCTAGACCTTTGACGTTCCTCCCAGGAAGAGACAGAGTCCGATTCCCCTTCTGTGAAAGTGACTGGCTTTAGCAACTGGCTTCTGATGAACAGAAATAAGGCTGTGAGACTTCCAAGGCTGGGTCCCAAAAGCTTCCACTTGGTTTTCTGTCTCTTAAGATGTGTGCCCTTAGAACCCAGTGCCCATGCTAGGACCTCACGGAGGTGCCCACCTAGAGGGTGGCCTAAGGAACTGAGGCCCCTAACTCTCAGCATCGACCCCCAAACATGTGAGTGATGGAGCTTTCTGGTGACTGGCCATTAGTCTCAAGCCTTCCAGCAGAAGACCCAGACATCATGGACCAAGGACAAATCGTTCCCACCCTCTTCTGTCTAATAGCTGATCCTCAGGATCTGGGGCTTAACGAGCGATTCTTTGCTGTGGCTCTTGTTCAGTCACCAAGTCGTGTCTGACTCCTTGCGACCCCATGGGCTGCAGCACGCCAGGTTCCCTGTCCTTCACTGTCTCCCAGAGTTTGCTCAAACTCATGTCCATTGAGTCAGTTTTTTAAAATGCCACTAAATTTTAGGGTAACATATTCAGTTCAGTTCAGCTCAGTTCAGTTCAGTCTCTTGGTTGTGGCCGACTCTTTGCAACCCCATGAATCGCAGCACACCAGGCCTCCCTGTCCGTCACCAACTCCCGGATTTCACTCAGACTCACATCCATCGAGTCCGTGATGCCATCCAGCCATCTCATCCTCGGTCGTCCCTTCTCTTCCTGCCCCCAATCTCTCCCAGCATTAGAGTCTTTTCCAGTGAGTCAACTCTTTGCACGAGGTGCCCAAAGTACTGGAGTTTCAGCTTTAGCATCATTCCTTCCAAAGAAATCCCAGGGTTGATCTCCTTCAGAATGGACTGGTTGGATCTCCTTGCAGTCCAAGGGACTCTCAAGAGTCTTCTCCAACACCACAGTTCAAAAGCATCAATTCTTCATAGCTCAGCCTTCATCTCAGTCCAACTCTCACATCCATACATATTACGTAACCACAATTATTGGAAGAACAGTGCCACCTTATTTACTTATCAGTTTGTCTAATAAGCTCATTTTATTTCATGTTCTCCATGAATACTTGCATATTTTGAATCTGTATTCTATTTTTTCCTCGCTAAATGATTTTTTAAAATTGGAGACAAATTGCTTTACAATGTTGTGTTGGTTTCTGCTATACAACAACACGAATCAGCCATAAATATACATATATCCCCTCCCTCTTGAGCCTCCCTCCCACCTCCCACCCCATCCCTCCAATCTAGGTGGTCACAGAGTGCAAAGCTAGGCTCCCTATATTATATAGCAACTTCCCACTAGCTATCTGTTTTACACATGGTAATGTATATATGTCAGTGTGAATCTGTATTCTTAAACTATTTGTGATCCCACGGGCTATAGCCCACCAGGCGCCTATGTCCATGGGATTTTCTAGGCAAGAATGCTGGAGTGGGTTGACATTTCCTTCTCCAGGAGATCTTCCCGACCCAGGGTTTGAACCCAGGTCACAAGCAGGCGGATTCTTTACTACTGAGACATATGGGAAGCCTGGTGTCTATATGTCAATGTGGATCTGTATATATAAAGTTTAGTACACACTGTTTCTATGTGAAAGGTCTATATACAGTAACTGTATGTGTGGTTATACTTATATAATTTGATATATTTCTGATTAGCTCATTAAATAGAGAAATATTACACAAGGACATCAGAAAAAAAAAAAAACCCTAATCTCTCATAGACCAGTGTATGAATAAATCACAAATCTGAAGAATAAGACCAGATCCATTATGGAATTTTGCCATCACAGTCCTGGAGCCCATGGGACTGACATTATATCCCAGTTCTACTGCTTGGCAACGGTGTGTACAAGAATGAGATCTACAGCACGTCTGAGCCTTAATTTCCTCATCTGTCTTCTGGGGATTATACCAGTACCAATCTTTAAGGACTGCTCTAAGGAATAAATAATGTAATGCACCTGGTAGGCGCTCAAGAAATGTTAGCTACTAGAGCCATGTGTATGAAATCCATCCTTTTAAATACATGCCTTGTCATAGTACCTTGATTTCCAAATCTGGACAATTTCCCCCAGTGACCCACTGCTGGGCAGAGCTTGTAAAACTGACTTTTACAGGAATTCGCTATGGTTGTTAATTGGGGCAACTTCCCAGAGACAGTCTGATGACTGCTGTTGCCCCTTTGAGCACCCCTGGAGTGTGTAAACTGTCCCCATAGGACCCCAAGCTAATGCCCACCAAGCCAGGTAGGTTGGCTTGTGTTTTAGTGAATTTCAGCTCGGTCCAGAGATTCCCTGCTCTTGGCTTGTCTCGCAGAGAGAGACACGGAAACAATTTTGCAGAATGATAATTTCCCGCAGTCTTTTTGCGAAGTTCCACTGTTTGTTTTGGAAAACAGCGAGGGTAAAATAAAACCCAAAGATTTGCTTTTCTCTTCCGACAGTCTGGCTGGGTCGACTCAGTGGCACCCGCTTTGGGGACATGCCCCGTCTCTTTCCCCTCAGCCTTTCCAGGGAGAACAGTCTTGTGTGATTTTAATGTGATCATGTCTTTACCATGTGGTCTATCAGCTGTCACTGTCAGTGTGTTCGAGAGTGTCTAGAAGGGGTTTTAATTGGCAAGATCTTTAGCAAAATTTGCAAATTAGTGATCCACCGGCTGATGTTATGACAATGTCTAAACACTATCAATGCCATTTAAAAATGATCTTTCATCGATGCAACATTCATCTTAATTAGCCAGAAAATGCTGGTCCCAAAGGAAGCTGCCTTCAGTTTTGTGGATTCAACATGGGGTTATGGGAGAGCTTGCTGAACTTGATTTATTTGGAAAAAGATGGTGATATATTGAAATTGTTTATATTTTACTCAACTTATGAGGTGCTGGTCAGTATCCCAAATGTTTGGAACATAGACAAAGAGATTCAGGAGGGAAAATACCCTTCTTTTTGATGGAGTGTCATGGTGTAAGGCTGAGCCAGAGAGTCCTGACAACTGTATTTTAATCCCGGATCAGCCAGAATTTGTTTTCATGGCCTGGGAAAGACCAATAACAGTTGCATGTAACTGAGGATTTATTCTAAACCAGGTACTCTACATCCATTTTTGCCATTGCTGTTGTTCCTTGCAATGTTGATATGAGGTGAAAACCACTGGCATCTTCATTTTAGAGTTAAGGAAACAAACTGAGGTCCTGGGAGTGGAATTATCTTTTTAAAATAAACTGTTTGTTTTATATCGTAGTACAGTGGATTAACAATGTTGTGATAGTTTCAGGTGCCCAGCAAAGCAACTTAGCCATACATATATATGTATCCATCCTCCCCCAAACTGGGAGTGGAATTATCTGGCTGCGGGTCAAGGCCACGAAACTGGTCGTGGTAGAGACTCAGGTCTCTGTCCTAAAGACGGAGCTCTACAAACCTATGAGTTAACCTGTCACAGAGAAGTTTCTTCAGATTCGTCTGCATTTTGGGCTAAATGATCTTTTGCTAATAGTTCAAATACGGTAGGATTATAGTTGAGAAAGAGGATGGTTCTTTGTCGCTTCTGGATTTCTGGGTTGTTCTGGTTCTACTGTGACTGATATTCTCAAGATAGCTGGTGGGTCCTTGTAATATCTTGGGATGGGGCCAAATTAATGCTCTAGTGCTGATTATTTTAAGTGGATTAGCAACCTGGTGAGGACCACTTGTCTCCAGGTGAGTGCTGACTATACATGACAGCTCTTCTCACTACCTTGTAGACATGAATCACACCAGCCGGAAAGGCCACCCTTTTTTTTCATTGCAGTGGTATCAGCAGGCTCCTGGCTGTGCTTAGCATCCTTTGGGTGTCCTCTCAGCTTTTATTGAGGCTACCTGATTAACATCCTTCATAGTATATCAGCTTCGTTGTTGTTTTAGTTACTCAGCTGGTTCCACCTCTTCAAGACTGCAGAGACTGTAGCCCACCAGGCTCCTCTGTCTGTGGAGTGGGTTGCCATTTCCGTCTCCAGGGGTCTTCCCCACCCAGGAATAGAACCCAAGTCTCCTGCATTGGCAGGAGTGTTCTTTACTACTGAGCCCCCTGGGAAGCCCCAGTTATCAGCTTAGGGGTCATTGAATTTACATCTGAACAAATTCTTAGTTCTACCCAATGGCACACAAACACATCAGAGGATATTTTTTTGCTATGCAATTCTGCCTCAAAGCATGAAATTCAGTATCAGCTCACCCCAGGCTGCAGGGTGGAGATGCTGGACGGCTGTTAAAATGACCCTTTGCTTGGCCTTTTCTCTTATAAAGAAAATTGATGACCTGTCGCTCTGAACTTCCGTTCGTGGGCTTCACAGGCACCCTGACAATTCTCTCCCACAAGGGTCACTACCCCAAGCTGCCTCTTTGACGACACTGCTCTTGGCAGTAGCCTGAAAATGTCATTAAAGTGGGTTGTTGCGATCACTTGGCATTTTACTCAGCATAGCTGTTATTCAGAGACAACTCTGGGAGATGGATTGCCAGAACTCGGGACTTCAAGTCACTTTAGGGTTCAGAACCTGAGTTGAAGTTTCTATAGTCTCCAGGCTTCATTTGTAAAATAATAATGCCTGTTTTTCAAAGGTCCTGGCTGATTCCATGAAACTATGACAGTGGAAAAGCCTGGTGAGATATGGATGTTTGCTGTTCATCACTATCACAGCAAGGAGACTGAGGATTCCTTCATGTATAATTTACCAAGATTTTAAAACTAGATTTTAAAAAATTTTAGGATTCCAGGGGATTTTCCTGTACCTTGAGGGACCTCAGGTTTCCGGGTCTCTGATGTGACTCGGGGAAATATGAGATTCAACCATTCAAGCAAACCCACTATTTTCTGATGAAGGCATAATTCAATACATCTCTACCTTCCATCTCCCACAAGCCCCACTGTCAGAGGAGAATTATTTTGTGTTTTTGTTGTAGTTACTACTGCTGTGTAACCAATCACCCCAATTTTCTGGTGTCAAGCACCAGTCATTTTATTATGCTTATAGATTCTGGGGGTCAGGGATTTGGAGAGACACATGGGGATGGCTTATTTCCTGTTCCTTGATGTCTGGGGCATGGGCAGGGTAGATATGAACGGGTGGGGGTGTCCTCCCTTGGGGTGCTTAGTCCTGTGGTGGATATCTCATGTCAGTGTATCCAATCAGAGGGGGTCTAGGTGTCCTGCCTGTGCGCTGATTACCAGGAGTCTAGGGAAATGAGTTTTCTGGTAGGATTAGCTTCTGAAGGCTGCTGTAACAAATTGCCGAAAACTTGCTTGCTTTCATGGCTCACAGTCAGGAGGCTAGAAGTCCCAAATCAAGGTGTTGACAGAGCCATGTTCCCTCTGAAGCCTCTAGGAAAGAATTCTTCCCTATGTCATCTTCCTCTCTGGTGGTTCCTGGCAACACTTGGCTTCCCGGCCTGTGGTCATGCTCAGTCACTCTTTTGGGTCTGACTCTTGGTGGCCCCATGGACTGGAGCCCTCCAGGCTCCTCTGTCCATGGGATTTACCAGGCAAGAATACTGGTATGGGTTGCCATTTCCTCCTTCAGGGGATCTTCCCGATCCAGGGATCGAACCCACATCTCCTGCACTGGCAGGCGGATTCTTTACCACTGAACTATATGGGAAGCTGACTTATGTCTGCGTAACTCCAATTTCCACCTCCAGATTTGCATGGCCTCTCCCCTGACGTCTGTATATCTGTGTCCAAATCCCTCCCTTTCCTTTTAAGAATTGTAGTTCAGGAGAGTTTGTAGATTTAGGGCCTGTTTTAAATCCAAGATGATTTCATTTTGACATCTTTGGCTGACTAAAGCTGCCAAAAGCAACTAAGCTCAGGTTCTGAGGCTCTGGGTGAACATAGATTTTAGGGGGACACCATTAAACCCGCTAGTTTCTGCCTTGGGAAGTCCTAAAGTTTCCCCAAACAAGCAAAATGCTGGATAGCCACAAAGCATCATAAATATCCAGCACAAGTGCTTTGAAGTTGGACAAAACAAGGGAAGAGGGGTGATGCAGGACCTGGGTGGTAGCCAGTCTCCTTGAGAATCTGTGGTCAAGGGAGGCTCCCCTCCAGAAGTAACATGTGATTATAGAATTTAGAATTCAGTGAAGTGAGTGATGGGAAAGGTTTGGGGGAAGAGCTGTCCAGGTGGACAGAAGCACAAATATAAGGATGCTGGGGAAGGGACGAAGTGGTCGGTTTTCGGGGAATAGCCAGGAAGCCAGTGTGGCTGGAATGAGCATGAGGGGGATTGGAGGAGACAGGCCTGGGGAGCGGGGATGAGGGTCAGGCTGCTTAGAGGCCTTGAGAAGGCTCTGAGGCTTCGTTCTAAGGGCAAGGAAATGCCAATGGAAGTTTTTGGTCACACGGGAAGGCTATTTTTAAAAATCATTTGTTAAAAATAATTTAATAACAATTATTTATTTAAAATAATATAATTTCTTAATAATAATTTAAATAATATTAAAAATAATTGGAGTGATTCAGTTGTACATACATATATTTTCTTTTTCTGATCTTTTTTCTTTATCAGTGGAAAAGTATAACCATTATAACCTATCTTACAGGTTATTATAACATATTGAATATAATTCTCTGTGCTATACAGTAAGTCCTTGTTGTTTATCTATTTTATATATAGTAGTATGTATCTGTTAATCCTAAATTTTCAGTTCATCCTCCTTTCCCTTTGGCAACTATAAGTTTGTTTTCTGTGTCTGTAAAGTCTGTTTCTCTCTGTATATTAGTTCATTTGTATAATTTTTTTAATGTTCTGCAAGTAAGTGATATCATATGGTATTTGTCTTTCTCTGACTTACTTTCTCTGTCTGATTTACTTCCCTTGGTATAATAATCTTAGGGTCTATCCATGTTGCTGACAACATTTCATTCCTTTTATGGCTAGGTGAGTTGGTGATGGACAGGAAGGCCTGGTGTGCTGTGCTTCATGGGTTCGCAAAGAGTCGGACACGACTGAGTGACTGAACTGAACTGAATATATATATATATATATATACACATATATATATACATACATACAATTTTTATCCATTCATCTGTCAATGGGCATTTAGGTTGAAACTTTCATTTTGAAAAATCACTTGGGCTTCTGTGTGGAGACAGACACAGTAGTGGAAATAGTGGGATCAGGTTGATGAGCTGGAGGACATGCAAGTTATTGAGATGAGAGAGGGTGGTGCCCTGGACAAGGGTAGTAGAAGTGGACGCAGCAAGATTAGGAATGGAGTGTGTTCTGAAGGCAGAGCAGATGGATTGACAGTGGGGTGTGAGAGAAAGGAAGGAAGGAATAAAAAATGAGCCCAAAGTTTTGGCCAGAGCACGTATGTAAATGATAGGCTTACTTCCTGAGATGGGGAAGGCCAAGGAAGGCATCGTGGAATTTGGGGGTATAGAGGGGAACTAGGAGCTCAAGTTCTGATGCATTCAGTTTGGGAGCTCCATTAAACATCAAGAGGATGGGCAGGCTGTTGAATTTGCAGTCTGGAGCTTAGGTGGGGTGGGATTTAGAACTGGGAGCCACTGATGTATCAGTGGTATGTGAAAACACGGGGCTAAGTGGAGTCACCCAGAGTACGGACAAGAAGGAAGCCAGGGGAGGACCAGAATCCAAGGCCTTCCAGCATGTGGAAGTCAGCAAGAAGCCTTGAGAGTCTAAGGCATGGGCACCCCTGCTGGTAGTATCTAGAGCCCCCTACTTCATTACTGCTCATATTGACAAGATTCCCTTTCCGCGTCCTGGCAGTTTCAGTCTCTTGGTTTTGAGCTTAGCTCTATGGCCAAAAATTCTTTGCAATTTACTCCTATCTGGACGTTTTGGAGCAGGGAAGCAGGTTCCTCTAAGTCCTATCTGCTCTGTTCTTGTTCTTGACTTGTGGATTTGCTCTGCGTACCTGGAGACAAATGAGGCGCGGATGGCTGAATGGGCCTGTCTCCTCTGATTCACAGTTTCGTCCTTCCTTCTGCACCCCGGGTCTGCTCAGGACAGATGGCTCGAGCAGCCACTGCAGCTGCACCAGCACTTGCTTTCCCAGACCCAGCTGTCTGGGGGCTCACCTGGGCACACCTGTTACCCTTTCTTTTGAAAAGCTGGCCATTGATTTCTGACTTCAAAACTTCACATCTCATAGGGGAGACCTTTAAGGTATTTATCTGCCCCCAAGTGCCCACGTTCCAATTGGCCTAAGTCGGGCTGGATTTTCTCTCTCGCATTTGGATGATTTGCGGTTTGGTGACAAGAGCACGTTTGGGAAGCAGGGCTGGGGATCTGGATGCCTGATTCCGCTCCCCACTCACCCTGCTCCCACCATCTGATCCAGTTTATGGAGTTGAAACTAGACCTAAAGAAAACTGTGATGGATGTGGCCTGTGGAGCAGGTGAGGATCGGTCAGGAAGAAAGGAGGAGTGGAGCCTGGGGAAAACGCACGCCCAAATGTGACCCACAGCACGTTGAATGTTGCAAAGCCTTCATCAGATTCCAGCTGGCCATTTATGGGAAACCTTGTCCATTTTCCCGTCGTGGCACAGAGGACCATTTGTCTTGGCCAGACAAACATACACACGTGCACACACCCCCACTCCAAATCACAGTGTTATCTCCCACCAGGTCTCGGCTGAGACTGACTTCTTATTAAGCACCTCCGGTTTAGGATGAAAGAGTATACAAGAACAGGAACCGCCTTTTTTTCCCCCAAACATGAAAGAATTTTGTGTCTATAGAATATGTACCGGCTTGCATTCCACATAAACATCTACCACAACACAATTTCCTCCAGCTCAGAGCTGAGCTGCAATAGAGGCTTGAAATTGAATGAGCAGTGCCTAAAGTTTTATTCCATGACCCAGTGGCATCTCATCCCAGCTCAGTCTTACTCTCTGTCTAAAACAACCTCGACTTTTCTCAAGATTCTCTCAGAAGCAGCACGCTCTGGCAGCTAACTGCCTAATTCCCCTGGTTTTGTTATCAGAGCTCTTTCAGTCCATCTCTTATTCTCCAGCAGGAAGGCTTTCTCCATAAACTGCCATTCCCCCCCTTTTAATCTGCCTGTTCCTTCCGTTCCGCGTTTGAGATGTGAAGGTCCGTCATATCTGGACAGCCATAACCTCCTCTCTGTTCCCATCCTCCCCTCCCCACCCTTTCCGTGAACACAGCAGCACCATATTTCTTTGTCCGCCTTGTGGATTAACGACTGTCAGCTCTTGGCAGTGGACGTGAGCGATCCCCTGACGAGAGGAAATCCAGGCTTGGCTGGAGACCCAGTTGTGACTGGAGATTTATAGTCATTGCCCCCAGGAGACTCCTCAAGAGGCCGAAAGAGTTACTCCCTTTAGCAGGCACCCCAAACCCCTGTGACTCAGTATCGGTGCCCTTGGCTGTATACTGTTGAGTTGCTCAGTCATGTCCAACTCTTTGCGACCCCATGGACTGCAGCATGCCAGGCTTCCCTGTCCATCACCAACTCCCAGATTTTGATCGAAGTCTTGCCCACTGAGTCAGTAATGCCATCCAACCATCTCATTCTCTGCTGTCTCCTTCTCCTCCTACCTTTAATCTTTCCCAGCATCAAGGTCTTTTCCAATGAGTCAGTTCTTCAGATCATGTGGCCAAAGTATTGGAGATTCAGCTTCAGCATCAGTCCTCCCAATGAATATTCAGGGTTGATTTCCTTTAGGATGGACTGGTTGGATCTCCTTGGGTGTATATTACCCACCACCGGCTCTGCAGGGCCACCAGCGTGGGGGTCCTCCTGGGGGTGCTCCTCTGGCTCCCCTCGATTCTTCTCTTGCACTGTTTATTGCTCACAGGTGTGGGTGTCATCTCTTTCCCTGGATCCTCCATCAGGGCTGGGACTGACTGGCCCACTGCTGCATTCTGTAGTCTAGCCCCAGCTCTTGAACATCCAAGCTCTCAGCTCGTCTTTGCTAAGTTCATTCAGTCATTTGGTTACTCATCTGTGAAAATCTATTGCCTGCTCTGCCAGATTTTGTTCTAGGTACTGAATAAATGAGCAGAAGAGCAGAAGTGAGTGGAGGCTGCCGTTCCCCCCAGGCTGCTGCCCCTCTGCGGTTCTCTTGCAGTTTATTTTCTTTACTTCTCTTGGTTAATTAACAAGCTAATGGACTGTTGCCGAGTACCGCAGTGGTGAGCGCTGAGCACTGGCTTTGCCAGGAGTCCAGTGGCTCTTCTCCCCACAGCCCCCCCCTCCGTCTCCATTTCTGTGTCTGTCTTGCTCATCCCTATTCTATTCTTGTTCCTATCTGGCATGTCTGGTGACTTGGCAGGGTAGGAAGGAAAGAGACAGAAACCAAATTACATAGACACCATGGGATGGTCTTTGAGAGAACTTGACAGGGACTCCACGGCGGGAAGGGCAGAGGTCTGAAGGGAACGAGGCAATCTCTCTGAGCTCCATAACACTTGTGATCCACCAGTTCAGCTAAGGGATCTTTTTTTGCAGAGTATGATGGGCTGAAGGCTTGAGTTCCTCCTAATTTCGCATATTGACACCTAAACTCACTGTGAAGGTATAAGGAGATGGGGCTTTGGGAGGTGGTCAGGTCATGAGCGTGGGGCCTTCAGGAACGGATCAGTGGCCTCGCACATACAGAAGAGACCTGAAGAACTCTCATGCCCCTGCCATCACATGAGGACACAGAGAACCAGAAAGCAGGTTGTCGTCAGACACTGACTGTGCTCTACCTTCATTTTGGGCTTCTGGCTTCCAGGATAGTGAGGAATAAATTTCTGTTGTTGATTCACCACTCAGCCCTGTGGTATTCCCTTATGGCAACCTGAATGGTCTCAGACACACGGCAATACTTGGGGTGGGGTGGACATTTCCCTTCATCCTCAAGTAGCTTCTAAGACACTTCTCAGTGGCCAGCTGTTCCTGGATCACAAGGACAAGAGCATCCATGTGTGGGATGCGGCCCCAGAGTGGAGGAAGAAGCAGTCTGACTCCTCAGGAGGCTTGAGATCGTTCCTGGGGTCATCCAGAAACATCTCAGATAGTAGGAAGAGCACATCAAGGTCACAGGGCCATGGGCTCTGGAGCCACACTGGCAGGGGTGAGTGGGGTAGTGGAAATCTTTGTTAGTGTGACCTCCACACACTCCAGAGCTGAATGGATACTGAGAACACTTGTTCCTGGCCTTTCAGATCGATTCCATTTATGAAAGACCTCACCTCCACAGCCAGGACCAGAGGGGAACCACACACAGGCCAGCATCTCTGGCCTTGGCCCTTTCACTCCCTAACTTGCCCATTTCAACCTGCCTCTCTCTTCCTTTCATCCTTCCTGGCTCCCTGACTCTCTTCTCTGATTCTCAGTTCTTCCTGCATTTGGTTGCCCATTTGGGAAGGTTAAAAGTGTTAATCATTCAGTCATCTCCAACTCTTTGCAATCCCATGGACCATAGCCCACCAGGCTCTTCTGTCCATGGAATTCTCTAGGCAAGAATACGGGAGGTGGTAGCCGTTCCCTTCTCCAGGGGATCTTCCTGACTTAAGGATTGAACCCAGGTCTCCTGCATTGCGGGTAGATTCTTTACTATCTGACCCACCAGGGAAGCATTAATTTATTACTATTGAGAGTCCACCACTGTGGGGGTTCTGTTTCCCACATCTGGATCCACACAGCCTGGGGCAGGTGAGAAGCCCTCCTGGGCCACATCTGGGTGCCTGGGGACTTCCCTGTGCCCTGTCCTAGAGGGTGCAAAGTAGTCGCTCCTTCTTTCAATCACTTGCAAAGGACTTTCACCACTGAAAAGAGCAATTGAGTCCACTTGGGCATCTCAGTTCGAGTAGCTGATTTGCCTTAATAAATTATTTCTCTTGGGTGAATTTGCCACTTAAAGGCAAAAAGACAATATGAGTAAACCATCTTATAAATCTCTACAATGACCATTCTTGGCAGAAATGACAGATAGGTGAGGAAAACATTTTTTCAGTTGAGAAAGAGTGTATAGAGGATGCTTATAATCAATATTAACATGTGTATGAGTCTCTGGGAATCGTGTTAAAAGTGGAGATTCTTGGGAGCTGTACAGCACTTCTGTGATTGCTCTATGATGACCGAGAGGGGTGGGAGGTGGGAGGGAGGGCCAAGAGCGAGCGGGTATATGTACTCATGTAGCTGATTCATGTGGGTCTACAGCAGAAACTAACACAGCATTGTTAAGCAATTATACTCCAAATTTAAAAAAATTAAAACAAGGGAAAAATAAAAATAAAAAATAATAAAAGTAGAGATTCTGATTCAGAGGATCTGGAGTAGAAACTGACATGCCACGTTTCTAACCCACTCCCAGGCGACGGCACAGGGGCCAGGCCTTAAATCATTCATGACACGCGGGCAAAGTTCTTTCTCTGCACCCGTGATGTCTTCTCCTAATCCAGGGAGTGAAATTCCCTAGCCGAAATGTTGAATGAGCCTATTAGGCTGGCTATTTGAAAAAGGAAGAGACGTTTCTTATAACTGAAAAGGAAATCATTCCAAACTGGAGTTCAGTTACATAAACAAAGTTTTGTGAATGATGTTCTTGTTTGCCTGCAACTGGCATTAATACTGTTTTAAAATGCTGCAGAGATGGCATGGGAAGTTGCTGCGTGTGCGTGTGATGCAGGGGGTAGACATCATTATGACTGAAAATACACTGTGCGGAAACCATGCCTTTAATCAGAGAAGCTTAACCATAAGCTAGATCTCGAAGGTGGAAGGTGCTTATGAGAACTGACAGAAGTAGAAAAAAAGTCATTTGCAGAATCAGAGTGGGGGCCTCCGCTCCCTCACCTTCCCCTTCCTTTTTTTCTGTCTGGCTGTGTGGTCATGGTGGTGTTTGCCATCTCCCAGAGAGCCCAGCTGGCTGCCCAGCTTCCATCAAACGGCCCCACTGGGTCCCCTTTTAGGGCAGCAGTGGGAAGGAAGTGTAAGGAGTTTGGTTTCATTTTGTTTCTCTTGAATCTGTTGCCCAGGGCGTCCTCTGGGTGATGCTAGAAGATAAGTTCTTGTTATGATCAGAGCTCTGTGACTGTCCCCTGCTGTCCCCGGCCCAGTCCAGGTGCAGGCCCAGGGCACCGAGCTAGGTCCAGTGTGGGATGCGGAAGGTGAAGAGAGCTGGTTCCCCACCACTGCGGGCTTTAGAAAGGAGCTGGGAAGGGAAAAGCCATAGCTTTGAGATCACTGACCACATCCAGCAGGAAATCGTGAGTTCCAAGTGAGTGATACACATGATGAGGATGTGGACTGAGAGGGACACGGGAAATTTGAATGAGGTCATCAGAAAAGCTCCATCAAGAAGGTAGCAACTGATGTTATCTTGGAAGGGAAGGGAGAATTAAGTAGTGCCTGAGACGTCTGAGATAGTACAGCCTCTGAGAACAGCCTCTTCCCAAATCCTGTCTGGGAATGGCTTGGGGAGGAGAATAAAGCGATGTGTTGGTTTATTTTGCTGCTAGAGGAAGCCAGTGGCCCTAGCTGAGGCCGCACTGAATGCCATTAGCCAAAATCAGGCTTGGAATGCACAGCACACCTTGCCAGAAGGATTCTGTTACTTGCTCAGCACGACTCAGAATCAGGTGCAGAAAGGAATACAGTTAAGCTCTATCTTTACTTTCTTAAAAGCATGCTTTCTGGGGAGACTCTCTAATGGGGCAGCCCAAATTATTCTCTGTACTTCAAGAACCCCTTTAGCACCTGATTTTCAGCTTGACAAGCTGTCATTTATATTTTGAACCCCAAGCATTCAAGTTTTGAGCCATCGGTAGATACAGAATAATAATGGCAGGGCTGGAAAAACTCCATGATGATCTTGAAAAAAGAAAAAAAGGCTAGAGCTATTTTTTAATTTTATTTTAAACTTTAGTCTTCACATTTCAAAGTTTTATCAAACTGCTTCCCCCTCCCATAATTTGAACCATTGTTTTCCAAGGGAAATTTAATAATAAGAGCCACCATGTGCTTCTGCTTAATTTTGGAAGCTTGTGTTATGCAGTCAAAGATTCTCATTTGAAAATAATTCCTGTCCTTATTCTAAAACTGCCAGGGGAATAAAATTTGAAAAACATGTTGCAGCTCTCAAGTTTATGTTTTGCCTAAAGCCAAGCAGCTCTGGAAGATCAAAGTTTGGAGAGAAGATCTGAAGTTAGAACCACTGCCTTTGCAAGATTCTCACAAACCGAGAGCCGGGCCCAGCAGCTGCCTGGCCAGGTCCTTGGCAATTAGCTCTGGGGCGGGTAGAGGCCCCTGAGCTTCCTCAGGCAGGGCCAGGCCAGAGCGCCTGCAGCCTGGAAGCAAATCCCCAGAGAGATGGGCTGGGCGGTATTTTTAGTCCGCTGGTGCTGCCCAGTGTAGGCTTCTTGCATTCCACAGTTTGCTTACGAGAGGTGCGGGCAGGAGTCCTGCCTGTGCTTGTTGTCCGCCGGGTCTGCCCTGAGTGGGGGCCATTTGTCAGCCTGACAAATCCATCTATTCAAGTTTCAAGATGGGCAAACTGGGGCATGTTTGCTCTTCTCAAGCTGCCTCTTGTTCTCTCTCTAAAAATGAATAGAGGCATATGTTTGTGTATACGTTTATGTGAGCATGTGTGTGCATGTACGATTCTATATACTATCTATTTTATACGGTGGTGGTGGTGATGGTTTAGTCACTAAGTCAGTCTGACTCTTAAGACCCCATGGACTGTAGCCCACCTGGCTCCTTTGTCCATGGGATTCTCCAGGCAAGAATACTGAAGTGGGTTGGTATTTCTTTCTCCAGAGGATCTTCCCAACCCAGAGATCAAACCCATATCTCCTGCACTGAAGGATATATATATATGCGTGTGTGTGTTTACATATTATGTTTCTTAAGCCCTAAAGCCTCATTCCTCTCTCCTTATCAAATCTATAACTTGGCTTTTCTAAGTCTCTGTAGAATTGAGTGTAGAATGTGATTTCTTAAAGCACCAGAACAGCATTGAGGCAAACAGGAGAACTTCCAAGACCATCCACACCTCTCCCTTCACCTCCTCTGGGAAGTTCTATTTGCTGGTGGCGAGCCTGGCTCAAGGGTTCAATTGGTGGTGGGAGGGGGTTCAGGATTGGGAACTCATGTACACCCGTGGCGGATTCATGTCAATATATGGCAAAACCAATACAGTATTGTACAGTTAAAAAAATAATAATAATAAAGAGCAAAAATAAAATTAAAAAAACCAAAACACGTTATGATTCAGAAATCGTAGGCATGTAAGGTGTGTGAATCAGACATAAAGGTGGCTCCTTAACGACAAGGTTACCAGCCTCGCACCACTGCAAATGAACTCGGCCTGCAAATGCTCCTTGGGACGGGCAGAAGCAGAAGCTGAACTCTGGACCGCTGGCAAAGGGTGATGGGAAGCCCAGCGCCTTCCTCCGTGGATGGGTTCTGGGGAATCACGCTGAGGGCAAGCGTTCCAGAGAACGTTCTCCAATGCGCCACCGGTACCATTGAGGTTTCCGGTCGACAGCGGTTCCCCCGGCATCTGTTCTAGGAGAAGCAGGCAAAGCAGCTGCTTGTTTTCAGTCTGATTAGGCTCCCCCAGCACTTCTCAATTTCAGAGAGACGTTTTTTTTTTTTTCTTCCCCCACAGAGCCTGGGTTTTCCAGTGCTTTGCGGTCCTTGATACACTTTCTGCCATTGATGATAGGAGAAACAGGTGAACTGCTAAGTTTCACTCAAGCTGTCCACTGACTATCTTTACCCTCAGCAAGCTGAATCAGCTCCCTGATTCCTTCCTAGAACAGAGGCGATCAGCTCCTTTTGAACAAGAGGTGATAAGTGATGCTTTCTCCTTTGCCATAGACCCTCACCCAATTCACCCAGAAAGTTCTGTGCAGTGGACTCAGGAAAAATAGATTCCCTTTCTCGTAACTGAGTCCTGAGTTTCGCAAGTCTCCCATTGGAAGCAGCCCAGTTAGCTATCACTTCTCTCTGTGGTGCTGGAAACCGGGGCTAGATTCCGTGTTTGGATGAGAATGACAATTACTTTGATCCCTTTGTGCCTCTTCAAATTTCAGCCCTTTATGCTATTTGAGGTAGACCTCTTAGAGTTGAAGGTGGAAGGGTTAAGAATTTGGGGGCTGTTAAGATGGAATAAATCTATTTTGCCAGCAAGAAGGCACGAAATTGGAGGCAGTGGGGGAAACCAGGGTTATGAAGTGAATTGTGTCCACGCCAGGTTCAAAAGTCCCAACCCACAGCACCTCAGAACGTGACTGTAACTGGAGATAGGGTCTTTAAGGAGGTGTAGTAGGGTAGTGCTGGTCGCTCAGCTCTTTGCAACCCCATGGACTGTAGCCCACCAGGTTTCTTTGCCCATGAAGTTCTCCAGACAAGAATACTGGAGTGGGTTTCCATTTACTTCTCCAGGGGAATCTTCCTGATCCAGGGATTGAATCCGGGTCTCTGGCATTGCGGGCAGATTCTTTCCCATTTGAGCCACCACGGAAACCCAACTTAAAATGAGATCATTAGAGTGGGTCCTAGTCCAGTACGACCAATGTCTTTATAAGAGGGGAAATTTGGATACAAAATGCACACAGGAGGAAGGCAAGGTGTGCAGGCGCAGGGAGAAGGTGGCTGTCCACAAGCCAGGAAGAGGCTCAGAGGAGACCAGTCTCGCCGGCACCTTGCCCTTGACCCCAAGCCTCCAGACAGTGATACGATACATATCTGTTGTTGAAGCTGCCTGGGCTGCGGTATTTTGTGATAGCTGCCTTAGCCAACCACGCTGGATTTAGGTATGATCCGAGGGCACGCTGGAGAGAGCTATTAGACACACCTGCTCTCTAAACTGCTCCTGAATGGGCGTTCCTAGAATGACAGGGAATAAACAGCCCATTTTGTTGGCCATATTTTATAAACCTACCTCTTTGGGGGATTCAGAAAGAAAGAGGGAAGGGGACTGATGTACCCTGAGGACATGACATTGTGCAGCTTTTATTGTGGGGAAAAAAGCACGACACCAGCAAACTGGCAATTTCTCACAATACCAGGTGCGTTACAGATTGGTGTGTGGGCTTTTGTGAATTGGTTGCATATAAATGAGGAACATTTAAATAAAAAGGAGATCTAGAAACTTTCGCTAGTTTGGGGCTTTTATTTATAGCTACTTATGCGCAGGGTTTATTTCCCTTACCCTGTTTTGTGTTTTGTGTCATGACAATCAAGCAGGCTTTGGAACGAAGTGCTCTCGACTTCAGTGTTCATACAGGGGGCCTCAAGCCCTCCCCTCACTTGAAAAATGAAGATGCTGAGAAACCTGGCCCTGAGTATGGATTAGTGGGAGGAGAACAGACTACCAGAAGCCTGTGCTTAGCCCCAGACAGCACAGGAGCCTCAGGGTGGCATTGGCACGTTCCTTCCAGAGTCAAGGTGCTTGTCCTTAGCTCTGAACAAAGGGCTGGCCTAGAGCAAAGTTCAAGTCAAGTCTCCCTCTGTGTCTGGGAATTCAGAAGGCCAAGAACGAGTGGCAGTCGTGGCTTCTGGAGTCTTGGGAGCAGAGCCCCTACCGGTCCTGACCTCCCCGTTTAGTCAGGTGACATCGTCCTTCCCTAAACCAGGCTCGGGGCCCTCCAGCCTGGTGCCGTCTCCCCACCCTCTCCCTTTTGGGTCCCACTGTTTCTTCTTTGCCTTCTCTGCTCAGACGTTTGCTGTTCCGTGTCATCGTTTTAGCTCTGGGAGTTATTCCCAGGGAGATGATTTGATCCTGCAGCCTGGTTTGGGAGTCTTTTCCTCACCCATTTTTGGAGGACCTCATGCAGAGGATGTCCGACCATCTTGCATTTACACACTTCCTCTTCTGAGACTGGATTGGTGATTCTCACGGAAGAGCCCCCAGACAGTGTAAAGGAGGTCATGTCTGCAGCACAGGGAGCCCAGAGGAGGCACCCCGATGTTAGGGTTCTTCCCCTTTGGCAAAGCTTTGCCAATTCTTTGCTCTAAGTGTTAGTACTCAGTTTAGTTCAGTTCAGCCGCTCAGTCGTGTCTGACTTTTGTGACCCCATGGACCACAGCACGCCAGGTCTCCTTGTCCATCACCAACTCCTGGAGTTTACTCAGACTCATGTCCACTGAGTCGGAGATGCCATCCAACCATCTCATCCTCTGTTGTCCCCTTCTCCTCCCTTCTTCAATCTTTCCCAGCATCAGGATCTTTTCCAATGAGTCAGTTCTTTGCATCAGGTGGCCAAAGTATTGGAGTTTCACCATCAGTCCTTTCAATGAACACTCAGGACTGATCTCCTTTAGGATGGACTGGTTGGATATCTTTGCAGTCCAGAGGACTCTCAAGAGTCTTCTCCAACACCATGGTTCAAAAGCATCAGTTCTTCGGCACTCAGCCTTCTTCACAGTCCAAGTCTCACATCCATACATGACCACAGGAAAAACCATAGCCTTGACTAGACAGACCTTTGTAGGCAAAGTAATGTCTCTGCTTTTTCATATGCTGTCTAGGTTGGTCATAACTTCCTTCTGAGGAGTACTCAGTAGGTGCAGTCTTATGATGCCAATTGCCCATCTTAGCTCCATGACTAGATGGTCAGCTCCAACTTAGGCTCATGTCAGATTTGATTCAGTTTAGACTCATTTGAAATTCTTATTTTGCACAACCCATGGTAGTCCCTCAAGAATTATTGTTGATTGATTGATTATTGGCTCGTGATTGTCCCTAAAGGGCTGTACCTTCGATGACTTCCTGGTTCTCGGTTCTCTCTTAGGATTTGGCCAGTATCAACATCCATTCTCAGTGTTGATTCAAATCTGCCTCTCCTCTGAGCTTCCCAAGCACCTCTCTCTGCCACATGAAAATTTTAGACTCACTTCTAAAATGTTCACACATGTTAATGGAGTATTTACTTATTTTCAAATAGATGTGACGGTGTTTTAGCATGCATCTGAAATCAGAAACTGAGTGTTAATTGTAGACAAAGTCAGCCCATATCAAAACAGCCCTTTGTTAATGTTTAGGAAGAAAACTGGAGTCCACAGTGTGGCAGAGTGAAGCCGCACTGATGGTCCCAGAAATGCAAGGATTTTCTAGGAAGTATATATCCAAACAGGCTTCCCAGGTGGCTCAGTGGTGAAAAATCTGCCTGCCAGTACAGGCGATGTGGTTTTGGTCCTTGGGTTGGGATGATCCTCTGGAGGAGGAAATGTAAACCCACTCCAGTATTCCTGCTTGGAAAACCCCATGGACAGAGGAACCTGGTGGGATATGGTCCATATGGTCACAAAAGAGTCAGACACAATTTAGCAACTGAAGACACATGCCTACATCCAAACAAAGAGACTCATAAGGACACAGTTAAATTTGTATCTTTCCAAAGGGTTGGAGGAAATGGGCCCACAAGAAGCGGTGCTCTCCAGTGGAAATTCACAGAACACCTGGGTTTGGGGAGGACTCTGTGGGACATGAGTGCTCAGTGAAAGTGCTCTTATTTCCTGGAGCCCATATTCGGAGAAGAGTGGCCAGACCCATGAGCAGATTTGGGCCCCTGCTCCTTGACTTAAGGCTGAGGGAACTGGGGATGGTTAGCATAGGGAAGAGAAAATTCTGGGTTGCAAGGTTGCGGTCTTAAAATATCTGAGGGATTGTCTTGTGAAAGAGGAAATGTCTTTGTTCAAGGAGGCACCCACTAGCAAAACTACAACCTGGGGTAAAAGGGGCAGGAAGAAAGATTTTTATCCCCACCCCAGGCAGACCTTTCTAACAGTGAACTCTGAATGTGCTGAAGCAGAGATGGAGCCAGTGGACAGGATGGATGTGGAGTAGGAGTTGGAGGTCAGAAGGCCACCTAAGCCCCTTCCCATCCTGGACTTCATGATTCTTTACATCTGTGTCCACAGTTTTAAAGAATGGACTGAGTTCTTAAACACAGCTCAAAAAATCACAGTGGCAGGACTGTGAGATGTTGGAAATAAAAGCATTATAAGCTGGTTCCTCATTAGTTCCCAGTCTTGAAGAATGTCCGAGAGTCAATCTGTAGAACCTCAGAGTTCTCTACATGGAAGACTGAGGGCTGAGAGGAGTTATAAAGACTCAACAGAATAGCAAGGGGAGGTCTCTGCAGATACCCCTGTCGGAGAACAGCAGATAATCCTCTGAGGAAGGAGGCCCCAAAGTGACAGTTTTGGCTTGAGGGAATCCGGTAACTTTCTCTGTTGCTCCTGTGATATGGGGGCAAAGTGAAATTTACACTTCTTATGGTCTGGGGAATGTCAGCACTTCAACTGATTGGATGAAATTTACCCACATTGTGGAGGGCAGTTTACTCAAAGTCTGCTGATTTAAATATAAATCGCATGTACAAACACCCTCACAGAAACATCAAGAACAATGTCTGCCCAAATATCTGAGCACCATGGCCCAGTCAAGTTGACACATAAAATGAACCATCACACACTGTTAGCTCCAGGGCGTGCTGAAACGGTGGCTGGACAGATTTGGTCTGGGATTATCATCTGCCAAGCTCTGGCTTTCATTTTCACCTGAGATGGGAATAGGATCATTTTTGTTTTTCATTTTCAAAGATTTTATTTTATGTAGTCCGTTTTTTAAGTTTTTATTGAATTTGTTACAATATTGCTTCAGTTTTTTCGGCACAAGGCATGTGGGATCTTAACTTCCCGATCGGGAATCAAACCCACACACCTTGCTTTAGGAGACTGCCAGGGAAGTCCCAGGGTCATTTTTCTTAAGAGTGGATATTAAACAAAACCACGGTTGGCAAACCAGAAACAAAGATGATGCACAGACAACCAGCTGTGCTAGGCCAGTTCTACCCCTTCAACATAGATTTTGAGACAATGAATATAGAAGCTTTGAAACCTTTAGAATGTTGCAGTGGAATGTAAGGCGGGAATCCCGATCCAGCACTTTACCCCCAACTTTTCTCTTTTATAAGTGACTTGAGTGACTCAGTGATTCTGTTTGTTAGCATGTGTTTGTCCTTATTCATCAGCCAACTCCTTGGAAAAGACCCCGATGCTGGGAAAGATGGAGGGCCGGAAGAGAAGGAGGCGACACCAACTCGATGGACATGAGTTTGAGCAGACTCCGGGAGACAGCAGGAGACAGGGGAAGCCTGGCGTGTTGCAGTCCATGGGGTTGTGAAGAGTCAGACACAACTGAGCAACTGAACAACGCTCATGCGGGGAGCACCTGCCGTCCTGTTCTCCAGGCATAAGAAAAGGCCACCTGTGACTAATTATCGAGAGGATGAGATGGGCTGGGAAGCCTGAAGTGATGTACATTTTTGCTGTAGGTGATAAGCACGCTCGTGGATCCGAGCGGATGGCGTCCCCTGAGAGGAAGCGTACAAGACGAGGCACGCTGAACTTTGGTGGAGGCGCATGGGCTCTCTCCCAACAGAGAAGGCTGGGGAGAACTGGAGCTGTGTGCAAGCATGTGCCTTGCACACCCAGAGGGTGTGAAAAGGTTTAGGACTCACATCATAAGCCTCTGGGAAGAGCAGAGCCAGGCACTCCAGATGACTCCCTAAGGCATCAGGAACGGTCGGGGCTGGAGTGAGAGCTCCCAGGCATGGAGGCTGGTAGGGTTTGAGTCTCCCGCTAGTGCCAAAGGACAGGGTACTCAAACCTTCAGATCAGCTCATCCAATGTAGGGCACCGCTGGGGTGGCAAGGGGGAGGCAAGAGGGAGGCTCGAGCCTGCCAGCTTTCAAATGCAAAGTGGACTCAGATTCTTCTTATGTATACCCTCTCTCCTTGGGACAAAACTGATTATTCTCAGACGTTTGAGGTGATGGCCAGGGATGAGGGAGACGGCACTCCTCCCATCCCCACCCCTTCAGCCTGCGCAGAAAATATCAGCAAGGTGCGAGACGGAGATTGGCTAGTATGGAGGGCTTTGCTGGTGGGCCAGTGGTTATGAATTCGCCTGCCAATGCAGAAGACATGAGTTCCACCCCTGGTCTGGGAAGACCCCACGTGCTGCAGGATAACTAAGCCCACATGCCCCAGCTACGGAGCTTGTGGTTCTAAGGGTCAGGAGCCGCAGCCACCGAAGCCTGTGTGCTCCAGAGCCCATCCTCTGCAATAAGGAGGCGCCCCTGCGCGCTGCCACTAGAGAAAGCCCACAAGCAGCAACGAAGACCCAGCACAGCCAAAGAGAGGAGTAAGAAGTTAAAGTTAAAAAATAAAATAAGAGTAAGGAGGCACGTGGTGCAGTTACCATAACCTGGTTGGGTAAGAGAGGACTCGAGGGCACGTTTGAGCCAGAATCCCTGAAACCAATGGGGATGTTAAGACCTGCTCCAGCTCTGGGGTCCTAGCACGTGCCGCGCACTCTCCCGTGGGTGCCTCCATCAATGTGAGGACAGTGTTTTCTAGAGACAGCGTCCACGTGGCACACTTGAAAGGGGGCATATTAAGAACCGATGTGCTGAAGTTTTGTTTCCACACATCCAGAAATGAAAAGTGCCACCGCTCTTCGCAGTCCTCCAGAGGATGAAAAAAAAAAGGAAAGAAAGATATACTGAGCTCTAAATGTATTGCCAGCTAAGTACACTTGGGGATAGAAGTGAACAGGAAAGAAAGGAGGCAGAGTTATTGAGGCAACAACTCAGATTCACTTGCATTTGATATAGACCACACTTTAAAAATAGATGGGCGGTTAAAGGCTGCAGTAATTTATGGAACGATCTGCTGGCTTCCAGGAAAGTTGACGCGTCTGGACTGAATCGAGAGAATCAGTGTAAATCTCCGTCCATGCCTAATTTTAGAGACGTCTGGTCCTTGAAGGAGTCTTGTCACAGGCAGATGGGGTGGGAGACAGCGTTTGAGGAGGGAAAGCTTGAGGTGCCAAATGAAGCTCAGAAGGTTAAACCCATTTTTGTGGCCGATAAATCCTGAGCAACAGTGAACCGGGTCGTGGGCAGAGTTGCATACAGCAAGCCGACTTCCCTGCTGAGACTGCAGGAGTCTTGAAGGATCCCAAGGAAATTATTTAATTCCTCTAGGTCTGGGGTGTCGTGTGCATACATGCGTGTTAAGTTGCTTCAGTCGTGTCTGACTCTTTATAACGCCATGAACTGGAGCCCTTCAGGCTTCTCTGTCCATGGTATTCTCCAGGCAAGAATACTGGAGTAGGTTGCCATGCCCTCCTTCGGAGGATCTTCCTGACCCAGGGATCAAACCCATGTCTCTTGCATCTCCTGCATTGGCAGGCAGGTTATTTATCACTAGTGCCACCTGCAAAGCCCTGGGGTTTTGTACTATCTCTTAAAAAATTTGAGCTTACTCTCCTTTAAAGCCATCCCAAACAGGATAGTATGGTGACCGTGGGTTCTCTAGGGTTTGGCTTCCTTATGTCTTCAATATGGAAATGCCTCCCTCTGTGTCGTGGACTTCAAAGCCCTAGTTAGGTCATTAGGGATCATTGAGAAGCTTTCCTTATTATTAGCTGGGGAAAATGATCCTCCCCTGCCCGCTTCCCGCATTCTTCTGTTTTCATATATACTCTGCTATATTGTCATTTGCTTATGTCTCTGCTATGGGCTTCCCTGATGGCTCAGTTGGTAAAGAATCTGGCTCTAATGTAGGAGACCCAGGTTCGATCCCTGGGTTGGTAAGATCCTCAGGAGAAGGGCCTGGCAACCCACTGTAGTTGGGAGGAGCCTGGCAGGGAGGCTGGCAGGCTATACTCCATAGGGTTGCAAGAGTCGGATACGATTTAGTGATGAAACCACAACCACCACTCCTTCTACAAGTTGCAGACAAGAAAATCTGTCTTATTCATCCCTGTAGTGCCTCCTGTATCACAGCCCTTGGCACTGGGAAGAGTTCAGTTGTGATAGAATGTGAGCTGAACTGAAAGGATTAGGCTGGTGCTGTTAATGGTAAATTATTCTCTGGACCAACTGTAATTTTAAATTCAACTCACAGAGGCCAGACTGAAGAAGGGCGTGGCCTAATTACTGGCATGGCCTTTATGCTCCTCAGAACATTGGTTTGCATGTGCTTATTATTACATTTCTGATTGCTACTATTATTATATTATTCTGAAGGAAGGGAAAATGGGAGCAAAGAGACTTTCTGAAATAAATGAATAACTGCTTATTTAAGAAGACATATTGTCAGGAAATGAAGCCGTGAGAATCATGTTATAATACTTTTTCTTTGCTGTTACTGCTTAATTGATTATTTAAAAATTTTATTAGAGTATAGTTACTTTACAGTGTTGCGTTAGTTCCCACTGCACAGCAAAGTGAGTCAGCCACACGTGTGTGTGCTCAGATGTTCAGTCTTGTCTGACTCTTTGTGGCCCTACGGACTATAGGCAGGCTCCTCTGTCCATGGGATTCTCAAGGCAAGAATACTGGAGTGGGTTGCATGCCCTCCTCCAGGGGATCTTCCCGACCCAGGAATCAAACCCACATCTCCGGCACTGGTAGGCAGATTCTTTACCAGCAGCACTACCTGGGGAACCTCATACATATACATGTATCTTACCCTGCAGGGGTATTTCCTTCCCACTTAGGTCACCACAGAGTGCTGGGTAGAGTTCCCTGCGCTATGCAGTCGGTTCTCATTAGTTATTATTTTATACGTAGAGTCAACAGTGTGTATATGTCAATCCTAATACCCCAGTTCATCTCACCCGCTCTTTCCCTCATGGTATCCGTACATTTGCTCTCTACGTCTGTGTCTATTTCTGCTTTACAAATAAGATCATCTGTACAGTTTAGATAACACTCCTAAGATGCTCACAGACGCTTCTCAGAGCATGCTTCCTGCAAACACATCTCCACCAGAATGCTCGCTGTGAAGGATTTCTAGTACACCGAGACACTAAGGAGTGCCATTGGATCTTTTATTTTTATTCATCTTTAAGCTTTTGAAAACATTTCATTGTAGAAAATTTCAAGTTTTATATGAAAATAGACTAGTGTCATGAACTGCCGTATGCCCATTTCACTCATGCTCAGTGATTATCACTCTGTCAGTCTTAACTATACTCACCCCTCCCCTGAATGGATTATTTGTTTAACAAATCCCTAACACTACATGCTTTCATCTATAAATCATTTTAGTAAATGACGCTAAAATAGCAGAACTCAAAAAAGACCAATAATACCATTATTGATCTGAAAAATTAAAAACACCTTTATTATCATCAATTTTCTGTCAGTTATCAGATTTCTCCAGTCATCTATAATCTTTTTTTTTTTTTACATTTTTTTGGTTAGTATCAAAGTCCATCTAATTCATTAAATAGTTGATGTCTTTTGACTTTTGAAAATATGTTATATTCCATCTCCATATCATTTTTGCCCCTTGTAATTTATTTGTTGAAGGATTTTCCACTATCTGGATTTTGCTGATCATATTTCCAAGGTATCATTTCCTTGTATTCTGTGTTTTGAAAGTAGTGGTGAGATCTCGAGGCTTTACTGGATCCAGGTTTAATTATTTGGCAAGAATATTTCATAAGCAGTGGAATTTCTTCCATCAGTACTCACAGAATGTCTAAGTTTTGTGATGTGAACAGCCAGTGATAATTATTGACTAGATCCATTAATTCACTAGGAAAAGCAATATTCTAACTTCATTTTGTTTTGTTAATTAATCATCCGAAGTATCAATAGGATGTTTAGCAGCATCCCTGGACTCAACTCCTAGATGCCAGTAGCATCTTCTTGGTTGAGACTATTAAAAAATATGTGTAGATATTGTCAAATATCCCCCATGGGGCAAAATCCTGATTGAGAATTATTTGTTTATACATATTTGAACACATAAATATGCTTAGTTTATAGATACATTTCCTCCTCCTATTTCTTAGAATCACAGCAGAAAATTACACTCAATTTCTCTTTTTACTCAACGGAATATATCCTGGGTTACGCGTAAGTATTATATAGAGACAGCTCCCCCTTCATTTTCATGGCTGCGTACTGCTCCACTATGCCATTCCTTTCTATATTCTTAGTGCTCTTCCAGTTCTTCTACTCAGGTGGCACAGAATGGACTTATAACCATTTAGGTTAACACACTGAGAAAGTTTTAGGTGATGAAGTGCTGAGAAAAGTAGACAGCAAACTTCATAAAACAGAATAATTTATCATCAATATTTTGTTATGCTCCAAAGTAAGCTTCACTCTGTTCTTTCATATCGATGACTTTCTAAAAATTTCTTTTTCTATTCTTAAAACATAAAGTTTTCCAAATATAAGAAAAGTACATTTTTGGCATTTAAAAAATTATTGTCATTGTTTTATCATTCCTGAACCTGGATCTAGGTATGTGCTTGTTTGCCAATTTGTGGATGTTAGATTTGGACAATTTTAAGCTGCCCAGAGCTTTATCAGTTTTTACAGTACATTTTACTACTTACTTTTTATTTTCAGAATTTTGGGGACTTATCTCACTGTGCCAAGGAGAGTGCTCTGTCCACCACAGAGGCCCCTAATCCTTGTCACCAGGAGAATAAAGGGATTATTCTAATGTACCCAGCAGGATTAAACCGAGGAACTTGGAATTCCCAATTGTTGCTATAAAATAGCAACTAAAAGTGTGGATTTCCTCTGCAGATCAGCAGGCAAAAAATGCTACAGGATATGAGGTGGGGTCAGGAACTCCTTGATGCAGAAACAGTTCTCAGAGTGAGGATTCTGAGGCTGGCCCAACCCGAGCCCCCAGCCAGGTCAGAGGAAATGAAGCCTCAGCTTCCACCAGGGACGTACAGAAGAGCCCTGAGCTTCAGAGGGATGGTGGGCGGACCCTCGTACTGTTTCATAGAAGCCTTGGAGCACAGCAACCTACTCTCACTGACAAATGAGAAGACCAGGCTCAAATTAATTATTTTGGCATTATTATCATCCAGACCAATTCAGTACATTTATTTAAAGCTGAATATTAAAATCTACTTATTTCCTAGCTCATAAGCTGTCCCTGCCCCATGTGCCCCCCTCATCTCAGTTACATTATAGGAGCTGAAACTTCAGGAAATTCTTCATTTCCATATGAATATCGCATTCTGTGGTTTGAAAAAGTACAAAAACTCTAAAATGCACCCCATTCTGATGTGGCACCCAGGGGAAGGAATTAGAGAAGGTCTTGTGAAGGAGGGAAGGCTTGTGTGTGTGCGTGCTGAGTTGGCAGAAAGAAGAGCACACAATAAAGAATGTGATCTTTCTTGTTTTTATAAGGAAATATTTGGTAAGAATGAGGCATGCAGTCTGCTAACTCAGAAGTTTAGGATGCCATTTTCCCAATGGTCCCCAAATCATTTCATCTGAACCTTTTCCCATTCAGCTAAATTTCCTGATCAACTAAACTCACCTCTCCGAACAATTTATTTTTACAGAATTGCAATTTTTAGCATCTGTTTTTAAAATTCTCCTTTGTCTACAAATAATGGGTCAGTGATAGCATGTTCAAGAGCAAAATCTAAAATGTAATATAACTTTGTATCATGGAAACGTGGGAGAGATTTCTTTGGGCCAGTTAAAATACCATCTTGAACAAATATTTTCTCTTCTGCAATTTTTTTCTCTCTTATTTCTCTGTTTCAAGGCTCAAGATGCACATATCTGCTTACCACTGGTTTTTGCTCATCTTTAATCATACAAACAGCATCTCGTATCCTTCCACCTCCTTACTGCCCCCCACCCGCCTTCATTAGAAGGTTCCCTCTGTTCTCATTTCCTCTTTCACTTCACTGTGAGCAGCTGGGCTAAGTGCTTACAGCAAATTAGCTGTAAAATAAAGCAGCTTCTCTCCCTGTTTTTCTTTTTCTTTTCCAAGGTGCTGTGGGAGAAGAGGTGCTTAGAGAAATTATCCTACAATAAGCAAGTGTGGACGAGGTTAGGATAAGCAGAAGAAATCAGCTTGTGAGAAAATTCACCCCCCCTTGACGACCCTGGTGTGGTCTCTTTCCCTCTGGGGGTCCCTTCTGCATCAGACTGGATGCTCTCTCTCTTGAGTTCTTTAGCAGAGGCATTTTCCCCTCGCTTCTTGGTTTTCACAGACATTCACCAAATGAAGTCCCTGTTGAAATGTGTGTTCTTTAAAATATTGACACCCAACTGCAGTCTTCATGCTGTTGGCCTCACTTTTTGTGTACATTTAAAAATGCAACCGCAATTGTCGCAGTCATCCATCAGTTTAAAAGGAAGGCAACCACCAAAATTATGTATGGTCTGGAAAATTAATTCTAAAGGTAAGGAAAGAGGAAGGAATAAGCTGGAGGCATGTGTGGAAGTTGTTTCATCCTTGTTTGACTCTGTGTGAGCCCAGTAGACGGTAGCCCACCAGGCTCCTTTGACTATGGGATTCTCCAGGCAAGAATACTGGAGTGGGCTATCATGCCCTCCTCCAGGGGATCTTCCCCTGATCCCTGGATCGAGCCCGTGTCTTTTAAGTTTCCTGCACTGGCAGGCAGGTTCTTTACCATTAGCACCACCTGGCAAGCGGGAGGCATATTTAAAGCCTTAGTGAACACTCACAGGTATTTGAGCTCCTACGTTAGTATTGAAAGATCACAAACAGGAACACACTTTGTGAAGTCAGTAGAGCCTCCGCGCTTGGTCTGAAGCATGTTGACAAGGTGACGCTAGCTATCATCACTTGGCTTCTCTCCTGGTGATGCTGAAATCTAGTATATTGTCACCTCTCCATCTGATCCCACTTAACACACATGAGCTCACGATGAGTGAGTGGAAAGAACACTTCCATGCTGGTATGAGGAACACTTCCTTGCTGGATCCTCCAACATTATACTCAGTGGTTGTCAAAATTTTTGTCTATAAAGCAGGAAAATATCCTCTGTTACAGAGAAAACATTATGTGGCACTGATATACGCAAAGCGCAAGTGGAGCATTTGAGTACCTTGAATCTATTTTGTAATTTACACACTTGCACCACTATGCTCTTAAGCTTTCTTTATTTTAAAGAGAATTCGGAAATTGGTTGAACAAAAACTTGAAACTGTGGGATTAGGAATGCCATGTGATCTCATTTCCCAATTCTGCCCTCTTTACTTACAAATTTTTGTTTTGGTTTTAGAGTATGGCAGAGAAGGCAATGGCACCCCACTCCAGTACTCTTGCCTGGAAAATCCCATGGATGGAGGAGCCTGGTGGGCTGCAGTCCATGGGGTCGCTAAGAGTCGGGCACGACTGAGCGACTTCACTTTCACTTTTCACTTTCATGCAATGGAGAAGGAAATGGCAACCCACCCCAGTGTTCTTGCCTGGAGAATCCCAGGGACGGGGGAGTCTAGTGGGCTGCTGTCTGTGGGGTTGCACAGAGTCGGACATGACTGAAGCGACTTCGCAGCAGCAGCAGCATAGAGTATGGAGATGATTTTGATTCAGACATGTAAGTAGAGGGATATGGTTAGATTTTTCTTTTTTATTAAATTTACTTTGTAACCTCAGAATATCCTCTGCTTCCTCAGAGATAGCTACAGGAGCAAGATTCTCAAATTGCCATAGAAACTAGTTAATCTGATAGTCCAGGTTATGGTTTATGGTCTCAAATTTGTTCATATCCCTTGAGTGTTTTAAATTACTGTTTGAGTGATTAAACATATTTAAAATTGCAGTTCAAATGAAATGTTTGCAGAATCTCTGAAGCGCCGTGGCAAACGCTATGAGTAAAGAATGTGGTTTCCAGAGAGATAACTGGTAGCTTTGGTAGCTTCCTGGAAATGAAGTCACCAAAATGGGTGAGACAGGATGGCTCATGGGCTCCCCATTAAGAACCATAGACAGTCTGGATGGGGGTGGTCCATCTTCTATTTGGGGATTGTTGGAACAACTTCTCTGCCCCAATTTTTGTGAATGGAAAAATTTCTCTAGTTGCTGCTATGCAAGCTAAGGATGCTGGAGACAAGTGCTTGGAAGGTCTTCCTGGGTCTAAGGATCCTGGGCTGCATGGTGCAATGGGGTAATAATTAGCACCTGTGGCTGCTTAAATTTAAATTCTCATCCACAATTAAAATTACATAAAATTAAAAATTTGTTTCTGCAGTCTCACTAGCCATATTTCAAGCCCTCAGTAGCCACTTGTGCCTACGAGATGCTGTACTGAATGTCTGTATCATCACAAAAGGTTCTACTGGACAAGGCTGTTCTAGAATGAGAGCCCCTCATGGGGATTTGTGGCTGCTCTGAGGTTGCTCTTGCATGCCACTCATAATCCAACATAGGATCATCTTTGTAGTCAACACAGACACCCCCTGCAGTATACTGGAGCTATGTACATGAAAGATAAGATGAGAGGAGACACTGGCAACCTTTGCTCTAGTCCTCATTCCTAGTGGTCCACGATAGAAGGAGAGAGTAAACTGAGGCTTGTATCGGGGAGTTCCCTTAAAGGATTATGAAGGGTAAGGACAGTGATGAAGAGAAAGCATTCTGGCTCCAGGCTGCAGTTTCTGAATCCAATCAGCCACTTACAAGCTCTGTCATCTTGGGGAAGTTAAGCTCTCTGTGACTCAGTTTCCCCTCTCAGGATAGTAATGGTATTAACCTCATTGGAGTATTAAGAGAATTAAGTGAGGCACTTCACAGTGCCTAATTCCTGGTGATCCTTTGATCTATTTTGCTGTGTTCACTTGCTAAGTCGTGTCTGACTCTGCGACCTCACAGACTATATAGCGCGCCAGGCCTCCCTGTCCCTCACTATCTCCTGGAGTCTGCGCAAGTTCATGTCCAATTTGATATATATTAGCTATTTTTATTATTGTCAAAAGATGCTCAAAATAGGAACTCTATTATGGAAGTCATTCTTTGAATAACAGGTTCAAAAACATGAAACATGAGAAAACCTATTTTTAAAACTTCCATATTTCAAATTTTGTTTCTGTATGGATGTGGAAGAATGAGGAATGATGGGAATAACTGAGACATATATGGCATTTATAAATCCAGCTTTTAGAGCTAGACTCTCTGGGTTCAAACCCCAATCTGTCATTTATTAGCTGTGAGACTCTGACAAAATAATTTTTCTGTGCCTCTGTTGCCTCAACTTCATAATGGGGATAAAAATGAAGTACTGATTTCACTGGGTCCTTGTGGGCATTAAATACGTTAGCATGATTCAATGCTTGGCAGAGTGCCTGCCAGAGAGTACCACCAAGGCTAGCTTATATTTTTATCTCAGAAACTTCTCTCTCTCTCTCTTTTTTTTTTCCTTCAGTGGGCAGACATGAGGGAGAAGATATTGGGGCAGAAGTGAAAAGTTTTCTGATCTACTTTTGGCCGGATGAGGCTGCTGCTAGTTCATGAGACAAAGCATGGTGGGCCACTAATGGTTTTCCTAAGTCCAGTTCCAATAGCCTTGTAATTAGTAGGAATCCATACTTAGTAGAATTAGAATTCTGACCACAGGTTATCCGCTGAGCTTAGTTTTGGGTTTTGTGGTGCGTTTTCCTTTTATTATATGATTATGTGTCTTTTAGTGGGAGATCGGGAGGAACAGTGTTAGGTAACAACGCAGAGGCCATTTTAAACTGGAGTGACGTGGAGCGTCTTTATCTGCTGAGCTGGCAAATTGCTCATATCCTGCCGTATCTGGAGTCACAGAGGAGTAGCAGTGGGAGGCGGAGAGTGGCCTAAGCGCAGCCCTTATCTGTGTGGCGTGGGAGGAAAGGGAGTCCGCCCTTCAGTCTGGGCTTGTGTGGCGTTGACTGTCTGGCCACGTGGACAGTGGGGTGCAGACGTTAACACACGTTCACGTGGGCTCTGGCGTTGCACTGTGATTCCACTGAGGACAAAGGGAGCTCTTCTTTGACTGATTTAGGAAGTCTTCAGGAGAGTGTCTGCATGTAGGAAGGGCCCTATGAGGTAGGTACGATGATCGCATCCAGTTTCTAGATGAGGAAGCTGAGGTTATGTCAATTTGGCTAAAGTGAAAGTGTTAGTCACTCAGTGATATTTGACTCTTTTCGACCCCACAGACTGTAGCCCACCAGGCTCCTCTGTCCATGGAATTCTCCAGGCAAGAATAATAGAGTTGGCTGCCATGCCCAGGGATGGATTTTCCTGACCCAGGGGTTGGACCCAGGTCACCTTCGTGGCAAGCAATTCTTTACCATCTGAGCCGCCTGGGAAGCCCAGTTTGCCTAAGGTCACACATTTAGTAGAAGGCAGAGCCTGGGCCCAACTCTAGGCAGCTTTGTTCAAGATCTCCCATTCTTAGCTACTTGACAATTGCCGTGCTTGAGACTCATTTGGGATTCTGCCATGGGCTTCCCTGAGACCACAGCACTCATCCCGAAATGGAAAACAGATCATCAGAGTTGCTTCTGTTCCCATTAAACAAAGTTTATCAGAAAATGCTTTCACTGCCACCATGGAGAGTGTCATCTTTTAAACTGGAAACACCGATTGTCTCTCTCTCCCCAGGGGCAACTGATGTTCCTTAGGAGGAGGAACCCACTCCAGTACTTTGCCTGGAGAATCCCTTGGACAGAGGAGCCTGGTGGGCTACAGTCCGTGGGGTCGCAGAGTCAGTCGGACACAACTGAGAGACTGACACACACACAGAGCAGTGTAAGGTGGTGCTAGCGGTAAAGAATCTGCCTGCCGGTGCAGGAGGTGTAAGAGATGCAGGTTCGATGCTTGGGTCAGGAAGATCCCCTGGAGGAGGGGCACAGCCACGCACTCCAGTATTCTTGCCTGGAGAATCCCATGGACAGAGAAGCCTGGAGGGCTACAGTCTGTAGGATCACAAAGAGTCAGACATAACTGAAGTGACTTAGAGGACGCACACAGCAGAACAAGAGGTGAATATGCCTTGAGCCCCTCCATCAAGATTCATGAGCTACATGATAACCACACAGATATGCACACAGATACATAAATATGCTTTAATGTATCTGTGGACTTCTTCCTTCTTTAGGTACCATTACTATCTTGAACTCCTTGAATCAATTTCTTGACTTGGTAGAGTCACATGTGTGGAATTTAGCTGGGACTTGGCCATGCTCTGCTGCACGTATGAAGTGCACTGGATCACCACGAGATGCTCCTGTAGGTGAAATATCAGCCCAGCTCCTGTAGATGAAATATCAGCCCAGGTCCAAAGGGTCCATCCACAGAGACGTCTGCTCCTGAGGCCCCATGAGTAATCTCCTGGCCATGCCATGAGTGGGAGAAGCATTTGCTCAGCACCTAGACACTGACTGCTGTGCAGGCAGAACCAGACCTCTGGGGGAGAGAGAGCATCGCAGCGACACGGGGGCTGCAGGCGGCCAGAGGCAGCGTTCTAGCAAACGGCGTTTCCTCTCTCCCCCTCTCCTTCCCTAATAGGAGTGGATCCATGCTGTGATAGGTGAGATAGCACACAGGCAGATTGTCCACCAGATGGTACAATCTTCTATTTAAGAAATATTTGAAAGGGCAACAAAATACAGCAGAAACCATCCGACAGTCCACATGGCTAATGCAAAATTAGCCAAAATGATGGCGGCGGCGGCAGTGGGGGCGCTGTGAGGTGAGATGCAGGCCAGGCAAAGAGGAGACAGACCCCGTCCGGGGGGGGTGCTGTCTGTGGAGTCCGAGGTGTTTCTCCACCATTGCCTTGTGGGGCTTTGGCGTGCCTCTCTGAACCCAGATGCGTGGCCTGGGTTTGCGAATTGCCGAGGGCAAGGGTGATGGGCACAACCGTGGTGATCCAGGCTGGCCTGCGTCTGGATGAGTCGGGGTCATCTCTCATTTCTCTCTTGGGGTGCAGGGGAAATTTGAGGGTCATTACTAGTCTGTGGCTCTCTTCTCATTTCTGTATCTCTGTCAAAGGGCCTTTTGTTTTTAAAAATATCTTGATTTATTTGTTTGGCTATGGTGGGTCTTTCTTGCGACACACGGGATCTTCAGTCATGGCAAGCAAACTCTTGGCTGTGGCACACGGGATCTGCAGGGGTCTTCCACGTGGCATGAAAATGGTTAGCTGAAGTTTGCAAGTTCTATTTACCCAACCAGGGCTTGAACCCAGGGCCTCCCACCTTGGGAGCGCAGAGTCAGCCACTGGACCACGAAGGAAGGCCCCAGTGGCTCTTCCTAATATTCCATTGCAGCACTATTGCTACAAAACTCTACACATCGCAGTGAACATGGCTGTGGCTATGGTTAATTGACCTTTTTTTTGTTCAAAACGCTAAGCTAAACACTCTCCCTAAAAACAGTTAAAACACATTGAGTGGTCATTATACATCAAGCCCTGGTTGGAATGCTGCTGCTGCTGCTGCTAAGTCACTTCAGTTGTGTCCGACTGTGTGATCCCATAGACGGCAGCCCACCAGGCCCCTCCCTCCCTGGGATTCTCCAGGCAAGAACAATGGAGTGGGTTGCCATTTCCTTCTCCAGGTTGGAATGAGTTCCATATATTGTCCCATTTAACCCCTACAACAAATGAGATAAGTATTATCTCATGTGTAAAATTAAAATAATTTTACACACGGAAAAAGGAGGCCCGGAGATCTTAAATAATGTCCCCAAGGCTACGTGGTTACCAAGAGGAGGAATTCATCTATTCCAGAGTCAACGCTTTTAAATGAAGGCTCTATTGCCTCTAATATGTACATTTTCTTCTCTCATCCTGCGACCGTGCTAGGCAGATGCTGTCATCATTTCTAAAATAGAGAGCATTAAAGGAATTCTCTGGGATCACAGGCCCGAGTCAGGTCTGTCTGCTTTTTCCCCTAGTTTTACTGAGAAATAGTTGACGTAAATTGCTGTGTAAGTTTAAAGTGTATATAGCATGATGATGTGATTGACATATACTGTGAAATGATTGCTATAATAGACTTCATTAACATCCATTATCTCAGAGAGTTACATGAAAAGAAAAGAAAAAAAAATTCTCCTTGTGATGAGACTCTCAGATCTACTCTCTTAACGACTTTCCTGTACACTTTGCAGCAGAATTAGCTACAGTGATCATGCTGTACGTCCTCAGGACTTATCTATCTTATGCTTGGAAATGTGTTCCTTTGACCAGCTTGCTCCCATTCTTCCTCCTCCTTATCCCTTGTCTCTGGTAATCTGATCTCCCTTTTGTGAGTTTGTTTTTTTCAGGTTCCATATGTGAGACCATACAGTATTCCTCTTTCTCGGTCAAGTTTGACTCCGCAGCTGGGGACTCTCTCTCTTCCAGCAGCTTCTCTAACTCCCCCTCTTTCTCTGAACTGGCTTCCTCGGCATCCATGCGTGAAACTTCTGTGACATATTGACATCGTATTTTGCTACTTTTGAAATCTTATTTCTTCCTCTTTCAGGATATCCCCCTTCCTTTCTTTTCCATCTCTGTTGCTACAAGATAGTCCAGACTAATTTTCTTAGCCTTCACAGTAGTATTAAAAGGTTTTCCATTGGTTGCTGGTTTTGCACATTCTAGGAATCAACGAACTAAAATGGACTGGAATGGGTGAATTTAACTCAGATGACCATTATATCTACTACTGCAGGCAGGAATCCCTCAGAAGAAATGGAGTAGCCATCATGGTCAACAAAAGAGTCTGAAATGCAGTACTTAGATGCAATCTCAAAAATGACAGAATGATCTCTGTTCGTCTCCAAGGCAAACCATTCAATATCACAGTTATCCAAGTCTATGCCCCAACCAGTAATGCTGAAGAAGCTGAAGTTGAACGGTTTTATGAAGACCTAGAAGATCTTTTAGAACTAACACCCAAAAAAGATGTCCTTTTCATTATAGGGGACTGGAATGCAAAAGTAGGAAGTCAAGAAACACCTGGAGTAACAGGCAAATTTGGCTTTAGAGTACTGAATGAAGCAGGGCAAAGGCTAATAGAGTTTTGCCAAGAAAATGCACTGCTCATAGCAAACACCCTCTTCCAACAACACAAGAGAAGACTCTACACATGGACATCACCAGATGGTCAACACCAAAATCAGATTGATTATATTCTATGCAGCCAAAGATGGAGAAGCTCTATACAGTCAATAAAAACAAGACCAGGAGCTGACTGTGGCTCAGATCATGAACTCCTTATTGCCAAATTCAGACTTAAATTGAAGAAAGTAGGGGAAACCGCTAGACCATTCAGGTATGACCTAAATCAAATCCCTTACGATTATACAGTGGAAGTGATAAATAGATTTCAGGGCCTAGATCTGATAGATAGAGTGCCTGATGAACTATGGAATGAGGTTCGTGACACTGTGTAGGAGACAGGGATCAAGACCATCCCCATGGAAAAGAAATGCAAAAAGCAAAATGGCTGTCCGGGGAGGCCTTTCAAATAGCTGTGAAAAGAAGAGAGGTGAAAAGCAAAGGAGAAAAAGAAAAATAAAGTATCTGAATGCAGAGTTCCAAAGAATAGCAAGAGGAGATAAGAAAGCCTTCTTCAGCGATCAATGCAAAGAAATAGAGGAAAACAACAGAATGGGAAAGACTAGAGATCTCTTCAAGAAAATTAGAGATACCAAGGGAACATTTCATGCAAAGATTGGCTCAATAAAGGACAGAAATGGTCTGGACCTAACAGAAGCAGAAGATATTAAGAAGAAGTGGCAAGACTACACAGAAGAACTGTACAAAAAAGATCTTCACGATCCAGATAATCATGATGGTGTGATCATTAATCTAGAGCCAGACATCTTGGAATGTGAAGTCAAGTGGGCCTTAGAAAGCATCACTCTGAACAAAGCTCGTGGAGGTGATGGAATTCCAGTGGAGCTGTTTCAAATCCTGAAAGATGATGCTGTGAAAGTGCTGCACTCAATATGCCAGTAAATTTGGAAAACTCAGCAGTGGTCACAGGACTGGAAAAAGTCAGTTTTCATTCCAATTCCAAAGAAAGGCAATGCCAAAGAATGCTCAAGCTACTGCACAATTGCACTCATCTCACATGCTAGTAAAGTAATGCTCAAAATTCTCCAAGCTGGGCTTCAGCAATACGTGAACCGTGAACTCCCTGATGTTCAAGCTGGTTTTAGAAAAGGCAGAGGAACCAGAGATCAAATTGCCAACATCCGCTGGATCCTGGAAAAAGCAAGAGAGTTCCAGAAAAACATCTATTTCTGCTTTATTGACTATGCCAAAGCCTTTGACTGTGTGGATCACAAGAAACTGTGGAAAATTCTGAAAGAGATGGGAATACCAGACCACCTAACCTGCTTCTTGAGAAATCTGTCTGCAGTTCAGGAAGCAACAGTTAGAACTGGACATGGAACAACAGACTGGTTCCAAATAGGAAAAGGAGTACGTCAAGGCTGTATATTGTCACCCTGCTTACTTAACTTCTATGCAGAGTACATCATGAGAAATGCTGGACTGGAAGAAACACAAGCTGGAATCAAGATTGCCGGGAGAAATATCAATCACCTCAGATATGCAGATGACACCACCCTTATGGCAGAAAGTGAAGAAGAGCTAAAAAGCCTCTTGATGAAAGTGAAAGAGCAGAGCGAAAAATTTGGCCTAAAGCTCAACATTCAGAAAACGAAGATCATGGCCATCAGGTCCCATCACTTCATGGGAAATAGATGGGCAAACAATGGAAACAGTGTCAGACTTTATTTTTGGGGCTCCAAAATCACTGCAGATGGTGACTGCAGCCATGAAATTAAAAGACACTTACTCCTTGGAAGAAAAGTTATGACCAACCTAGATAGTATGTTGAAAAGCAAAGACATTACTTTGCCGACTAAGATCCATCTAGTCAAGGCTATGGTTTTTTCCAGTGGTCATGTATGGATGTGAGAGTTGGGCTGTGAAGAAGGCTGAGTGCCGAAGAATTGATGCTTTTGAACTGTGGTGTTGGAGAAGAATCTAGAGAGTCCCTTGGACTTCAAGGAGATCCAACCAGTCCATTCTGAAAGAGATCAGCCCTGGGATATCTTTGGAAGGACTGATGCTGAAGCTGAAACTCCAGTACTTTGGCCACCTCATGCGAAGAGTTGACTCATTGGTAAAGACTCTGATGCTGGGAGGATTGGGGCAGGAGGAGAAGGGGACGACAGAGATGAGATGGTGGATGGCATCACGGACTTGACGGACGTGAGTCTGAGTGAACTCCGGGAGATGGTGATGGACAGGGAGGCCTGGTGTGCTGCGATTCATGGGGTCGCAGAGTCGGACACGACTGAGCGACTGAACTGAACTGAATGGTGTTGCTCCACATTGTGCCTTGACTTCTAGACATGAGCCCCAGAGACACACTCTGTCATCTTGTATTCAAGAGGTAGGTGAACGACCGGATGGTTTTCTCCACTAACTAGTTCCTAAAACTACAAAGAAGAGGTCTCTGTGTGTCTATGTGTGCGGATACATTCACCACAACCTAGAACTATAAAACTTTGGGCATGTTTTACTTTCGAAAGTCTAAATCCATTTAAATGTCAATGTGGTTGCAGGAACGACATTATGAGTAGAGACGGTCATCATTTTTGTCAAGGACTCCCAGGAGAGAGTTGTTGACTTGGAGGGGCAGACCATCTTTTCATTGAACCCTTCCTTTTGACCATCACAGAGGGGATGTTGAGAGTTTCGATGTTCAATCCTTGGAATGCAGAAAGGCATCATTATTCACTGATGATGTCTTCCTTGGAATTACAACAGACGATGAAACAGAAATGGGGTTGACTAACCCACTGCCCTTGTATCACAAGAGCAGAAAGGAATAAAAACTAAACAGGCTCCTGTGTTTGCTGTTCCCCTGAGGGCTCGGTCTCCTCTCAAGCCTGCTCCTCTTTCTGTTTTGCTCTCTGGAGGGTTCCAGTAGCAAGCATCTCTGTGTTAATTAACTCGGCGTGTGGCTCAGAAAGTCCTGACAGCGAATAGCTAATGTTTTGGATGTGCACACAGTTTAAGGATTAGCTCCATTCCAAAGGACAGCTTCACTCTGCCACCTTCGGTGACCCAAGGCCAACCTCAGGTTCAGGGCCATCTTCCTTCTGCCACCATGGTGCACATGGGCCTCCTCTCCTCATTCTCAGCTCTTAGGTTTTATGTCAGAGTAGACCAATTTAAGCCTTTTGATTCAACCTAAGTAAAATCAGGAAGACAGGAAGACACATCTTGCAACTGCCAATAAAAAGCAACACCCCCCTCCACCACCTGCTCCTCAATGCATTGGGTTATCTGTACCAGTGCTAGTTTCTTCCACCATGAGCATTTCACACAATATATTAAAACCATATATAATATATAAAATATACTGACAGTGCAGTTTTACATATGAAATAGCCCCACAGCCAAATTCCTTAAGATATGTGTGTGGTAAGAAACCAGCATGGTATGGAACGCCTTTGGCTTGCTTTCTGGTATTTTTAACTACTGTGTCGTGCATAGTTTGCAAAATGGCAGCCCACAGGCCTCTTCTGGCCTCTTGACATGCTTTATTTGGCTTTGTCTACTGCTCTTAAAAAATTATAACTCAAAATGATTTTTTTAAAAATTTGAATTTCTGGGTTTTCTTGCTCTAAATTTGTGCTGTCTCAAGGCAATTTCCTTTTCTTTTCTTTTTTTGGCTGCGTATGCAGCATGCAAAATCTTAGCTCCCTGACTAGGGATCGAACCTGTGCCCCAGCAGTGGAAGCACTCTCATGGCCATAATTGGTAGGAGATCAGTACCACTGTCCCTGCAGGCAATGGAGAATGTGTAACATGGCAC
Organism: Nanger dama; assembly: GCA_917880005.1. Taxonomy (NCBI): domain Eukaryota; kingdom Metazoa; phylum Chordata; class Mammalia; order Artiodactyla; family Bovidae; genus Nanger; species Nanger dama. Next base: position 6,470,743 of record CAKJTW010000029.1, read on the forward strand.
CAAATTCAACTCAAGTGCACAAAGTTTGAAATTTCAATTCTTGAACCCCAAAGTTTGCTTTCTTGTTCCACCAACCTTGCTTGCTCAATCTCCCATTTATTGCCTTATCGTTTCTTGTCAGTTTTGCTCAAGGAAGGTAGTGAAAATAGGACAAGCTAGGTGGAGTTGGGCACGGTCCTTCTTAAACTCACTTTTTATGTTGCTTTTACAAAGTGGACTTTTCATGAACATTGACCAAATGCCCAGAAATCACCTGGTGAGCTCCTTCGAGAAGAAAAAAAATCAAAACAAACAAACAAATATAAAATATGTGGAAAGGCTGACAAATTTAGCCATTTGGCATGGAATTTAAAAATGGATATAGCAAGATTTTTAATGTACTCTTTCAAATGTCATGACAGCTGTCCAAATTTGTAATTTTAAAATATATTTTATGTTATCACATACATTTGCTATACACTCTATCAAATATATGACTAATATGTAAAAACAAATATGTTTGCCACCCGGCTGACTCATGCTCCTTGTTGGAGACTCTTTGATGGATCAACAAAAGCCCCTGTGGCTCATAAAGGAGCCTCTATGCTAGCATTTTTTTTTTTAATTCCTCCAGGGATCATGTTCGGGGATTGGCTTTCATTTCCCCTCGGGATGGAAAGCACATATCACATATCCCCATAGCATTACCAGGCCCAAGTAAAGAGGATGTTTCTTATCTTAGAAACCTAGGGATAGGCCTCCGTGGTGGCTCAGTGAAAAAGAATTCACCCGCTGATGCAGGAGACAGGGCTCTATCCCTGGTCCAGGAGGATCCCACATGCCCAGGAGCAACCAAGCCCATTCGCCTCAGCTGCTGAGCCAGTGCCGGAGCCTGGGAGCCCGAGCCCGTTCACCTCAGCTGCTGAACCGGTGTCGGAGCCTGGGAGCCTCGACTACTGAAGCCCACGGGCCCTAGAGGCTGCACGCCACGGCGAGAGAAGCCGCCGCAGTGAGAAGCCCGTGCACCGCAGCTAGAGAGCAGCCTGGCTCCCCGCAGCCAGAGAAAAGCCCACGCAGCAACAAAGACCCAGTACAGCCCAAATCAACAAAATAGTTTTCAGTTTAAAAAGATTATTTTAAAAAGACCAGAGGATGCTCCTTTATTTCACTGTAAAATCCACCCTCCCCCAAGTTTTATTGAGATATAATTGTCTCATAACATTGTGAAAGTTTAAGGTGTACAGATGATGGGATATACATATACTTTGCAAAGTGATTACTGCATGAAGGGTAGTTAGCACATCCATCACCTTACACGGTGTGTGTGTAGAATAAGTTTTCAAATCTACTCTCTTAGCAACTTTCAAGTACACAATACAGTATTTAAAAAATATAAATTTATTTATTTGGCTGCATCAGGCCTTAGCTGCAGAGCATGGTCTCTTCACTGTGGCGAGCCGGCTTCTCTCTAGTTGTGGCACGGGCTTAGATGCCTAGTGGCATGTGGGATTTGAGTTCCCCGACTGGGGATGGAACTCAAGTTCCCTGCATCACAGGGTGGATTCTCAACTGCTGGACCACCAGTGAAGTCCCTACAATCCAGTGTTGTTAACTGTAGTCATGATGGTGTAATTAGACACCCCCAAACTTATCCATTGCATGGTTCCTTCTAAGAACTGTGCAACGGTGAGGATCAGTTCCAGACCTTTCTCCTGGACTCACTGATGGCTGTCTCCTCTCTGTGTCTTCATGTGGTCTTCCCTCTGTGTGTGTGTGTCCAAATTTCCTCTTAATCACTGCAGATGGTGATTGAAGACATGAAATTAAAAGACACTTACTCCGTGGAAGGAAAGTTATGACCAACCTAGATAGCATATTCAAAAGCAGAGACATTACTTTGCCAACAAAGGTCCATCTAGTCAAGGCTATGGTTTTTCCAGTGGTCATGTATGGATGTGAGAGTTGGACTGTGAAGAAAGCTGAGCACTGAAGAATTGATGCTTTTGAACTGTGGTATTGGAGAAGACTCTTGACAGTCCTTTGGACTGCAAGGAGATCCAACCAGGTTCATTCTAAAAGAGATCAGCCCTGGGATTTCTTTGGAAGGAATGATGCTAAAGCTGAAACTCCAGTTCTTTGGCCACCTCATGTGAAGAGTTGACTCACTGGAAAAGACTCTGATGCTGGGAGGGATTGGGGGCAGGAGGAGAAGGGGACGACAGAGGATGAGATGGCTGGATGGCATCACCGACTCGATGGACAAGAGTTTGAGTGAACTCCGGGAGTTGGTGATGGACAGGGAGGCCTGGCGTGCTGCTACTCATGGGGTCGCAAAGAGTCGGACACGACTGAGCGACTGAACTGAACTGAACTGATAAGGACACTAGTCATATTGGGTTGTATGTGTGTGTTAGTTGCTCAGTTATTTCCAACTCTTTGCCGTACCCCACCAGCCTCCTCCATCCTTGAGATTTTAACAGCAAGAATACTGGAGTGGGTAGCCCTTCCCTTCTCCAGGGGATCTTCCCAATCCAGGGATCAAACCCTGGTCTCCTGAGTTGTAGGCAGATTCTTTACTGTCTGAGCCACCCGTTCAGTTCAGTCGCTCAGTCATGTCTGACTCTTTGCAACCCCACAAGTCACAGCACGCCAGGCCTCCCTGTCCATCACCATCTCCTGAAGTTCACCCAAACTCACGTCCATCAAGTCCATGATGCCATCCAGCCATCTCATCCTCTGTCGTCCCCTTCTCCTCCTGCCTCCAATCCCTCCCAGCATCAGAGTCTTTTCCAATGAGTCAACTCTTCACATGAGGTGGCCAAAGTACTGGAGTTTCAGCTTTAGCATCATTCCTTCCAAAGAACACCCAGGGCTGATCTCCTTTAGAATGGACTGGTTGGATCTCCTTGCAGTCCAAGGCATATTGGATTAGGGCCCATCTAATGACCTTATTGGACTTCCCAGGTGGCACTAGTGGTAAAGAACCTTCCTGCCAATGTGGGAGATGTTAGAGGCGTGAGTCAGTCACTGGGTTGGGAAGATTCCCTGGAGGAGGGCACAGCAATCCACTTCAGCATTCTGGCATGGAGGCTTCCATGGACAGAGGGGCCTGGCAGGCTACAGTCCATAGGGTGGCAAAGAGTCAGACACGACTGAAGTGACTTGGCAACATAATGACCTTATCTGACCTTAGTCACCTGTCTGAAGGCCTTATCTTCAAATATGCTGACACTCTGAGGTGCTGGGAGTTAGGACATTCATATGGATTTCTTGAGGGAGGGGGCTTGGAACACAATTCAGCCCATGACAAGAGCTTAAGACTCTTGTTTCTACACTATAAGTTAGAATACTTCTATTCTGATCACTGGTCCTGCTGCTTCTACAAGCGAAAGCGTCTCTCTTTCACTGTCACCAATCCCCTCCTCCCACCCTTTGTTCATTTATTCCTAAACTGTGCTGGCCTAGATTATTTCGGGAAACGAGTGAGGTGATGACAAACGGAGGTTGACTCTGAGACACAGAATTCTAGGAACAGGGCATGGAATGGAGAGGCAGATGAAAGGGTCCGGATTTCAGATGCACCATGTGAAACGTGGAGGCTCAGCTGGTGGCCAGGAGTGGGAAACAAAAGCTCTCCATGGCATTTCTGGTAGGGTGACATGCCCTGAAATGTGGGTGGACAGAGAAGGAAGAGCCGGTCAGGATAAACCAGAGGAAGAAGTTCTGGAAAGTTCAGCATAAATGTAACATAAAGGCTGGAATTTGAAGCATGCAACTCTTCCTGTGTAAGGACAAAGGGCAAAAGAATGAATGAGGAGGGAGAAAGCTGGGAGTCCGTGTGGATTTGTGAGAACTGGGCTGTAAGGGGGTGGGTGGAGGGCACCTTGCTGAAAGGCTTAGACCGGGGGATCTGGAGCCAGGGCGAGGCCTGAAGCTGCCCGGCTTTGGGGAGAGGCCTCTGCCGCCTTCTCCCTCCATGCTCTGAGGTGGAGGCGTCTTCTGCATTCCGCCCTTTCCGAAGACCTCCTCTTCCCTTGGTCTTTTCTCCCATCATCTTCCCTGCTTCGCTCTTCCGGTGTCTCAGCTGACACAGGGAGAAATGGGAGTAGAGAGACATTTTCCTCTCTCTCGGGAGCTCATGAATTTTATTATGAAACTCCCAGAGGCTGAAATGCTTCCAGATGTAAAGGAATAAATGACGGGCACTGAAGTTTATGTTCGTCCAAAAAGACGCTTACTCCTTGGAAGGAAAGTTATGACCAACCTAGATAGCGTATTCAAAAGCAGAAACATTACTTTGCCGACTAAGGTCCGTCTAGTCAAGGCTATGGTTTTTCCTGTGCTCATGTCTGGATGTGAGAGTTGGACTGTGAAGAAGGCTGAGCGCCGAAGAATTGATGCTTTTGAACTGTGGTGTTGGGAAGACTCTTGAGAGTCCCTTGGACTGCAAGGAGATCCAACCAGTCCATTCTGAAAGAGATCAGCCCTGGGATTTCTTTGGAAGGAATGATGCTGAAGCTGAAACTCCAGTACTTTGGCCACCTCATGTGAAGAGTTGACTCATTGGAAAAGGCTCTGATGCTGGGAGGGATTGGGTGTAGGTGGAGAAGGGGACGACAGAGGATGAGATGGCTAGATGGCATCACTGACTTGATGGACGTGAGTCTGAGTGAACTCTGGGAGTTGGTGAGGGACAGGGAGGCCTAGTGTGCTGTGATTCATGGGGTTGCAAAGAGTCGGACACGACTGAGCGACTGAACTAAACTGAACTGACGGATTCCTTCCCAGCATCCTCTTACATCGCATCACTGATCAAACCATTTCAAGGTCATTGAGGTGGGAGGTTGATTCTGGACTCTCCTCTCCAGCAACATTTCTCAAACTCAAAATATACGTGCTGATCACCGTGCCTGTGGGCTGCCTCGCTTCAGCTGTGTCTGGCTCTTTGAGATCCTATGGATTGTAACCCAGCAGGCTCCTCTGTCCAAGGGCATCTCCAGGCAAGCATACTGGGATGGGTGGCCAATCCCTTCTCCAGAGGATCTCCTCCACCCAAGGACTGAACACGCGTTCCTTATGTCGTCTGCACTGGCAGGTGGATTCTTTACCACTAGCTCCACCTGGGAAGCCCACTAATCACTGGGATCTAGTTTAAGTGTATATTCCCAGGCAGGAAGCCTGGCATGAGTCCAGGCTGATCCATGGACCACATTTCAAGTAGCAAGAGCCTGTAGCATCATGGTGCCCAGGAAAGCTCCATCTGTCTTTCAGGGCTCAAGTGGGATTCCCAGGTTAAGAAGTAAAGATACTCCTCTTGGCTCCTGCCATCACCTTAACTTTCTCTAGCTCCTGGATTCATTAGTAAGGGTTAGAGAGAAAAGAAAAATAACAATAGCATTCTTAATTGGATCCCTGAAAGAGATACTGCATTTCCACTGATTAAGGCAATTAAAGGTGCAGACGCTGCTGCTCAAAAGCTGACATCTTCAGGTGTCTCATAACAAAAATTAATACCACTGCTAGCTCTGCCACCTAGTCATGCTGTAAAGTAAATTAATTACTGCAACCAAACTAATAATAACAGTGCAGGCAGAGTTGTAGCAATCTTGTGGCTCACCATTGGAGGCTGGGCAGGGGCTTTGGCCTCTCTGCTACCCATGAGCGCAACCCAGCAATTGCTGACTGTAACATTTCTATTGTATGGTTTATGCTAAATATGCATATCTTAATTGCATTAGTCAAAATAATTAGCTAATATATTTTTGCATAATGACGAGGTAAGCAAATATCACCATAGCTCAGTGGTTTTTGCATGAGTAAATTTGGAAAATTAATAGACTCCCAATTTCCTAATTATCTGTCTTTTATTCCATGCTCAAACAAAGAAATGCTACTGCACACTCCTGGGCATCGTGTAATTTAGTTTGCACCTTGAAAAATTTAAAGCACCTGTGTTTGTTTTCTCCTCCTTTGGCAGGAAAGTGATTTAAGGAAAAATCCAGATCCCACCTTCTATCAGCCTTAAATCAAAGCGTAAAGGAAGCCAGGGATCAATACACTGTAATTTCTATGTGCGAATGGGACCTTGGATGACAAGACATTTTTAGTGCATCAGAAAGGTACTATAAAGCCTAAATGATGGAAATTCTTCCCCATAGTGACAGCGCCACAGGTGCCCGAGTTCTGAATGGATTAGTGTTTCCTCCCACTGTCCTGTTTGCAGATGACTTCCCAGTTTGGCTTAGCTGTTTCCCGTTTCTTCGCAGCTATGTGGCAACGGTGATATTCTTGCTGCTGAACGTAATAGTTTTTACTGAGGATGGTGTGATTACTGGGAAGCAAGGCTCGCTGTTTGATTAAAAGGCCGGGTGGACCACAGCTGGGCTCCTTCAGGTTCCATCAAACCTCTCTGGGCTTATGAGGATGAACCCGACCCGTAGTTTGCGCTACCCTACAGCACATCCTGGTTGGACAGAGCCTGGCCTTTCCAGCTGAAGGGCTTGGCTCTTCTTCACTCTTTATGAGAACACTTATCCTTGAGCCGCTAATCTAATGCATAAAGAGGACAGAAATCTACCCAAGAAGACACTTGAGCAATAGGCTAGCAGCCTCTAAAGAACGTAAAACACTCTTGCCTATTTCTTCTGATGGCAGATCTCAGGCCAGCACTTAGAAGGAAGAGTGTTCCAGAGCCTAAAGCCTCCCACATCTGGATGAAACACTCACACCAAGCCCTAAACCACCAATCTAACTATAGCCGAGTCACTTAGGGAAGAGAGCAGCTGGGGGAGGACTTCTCTGAAGTTTCTGATGACTCTTTAGCTTTTTGGAGGCTTATGGGGAAAACAGTCTGAAGCCTGAGAAGCCAGGAGACCTTCACTGTTGACACTTTGCCTCTGAACAAGCTCTGATTGGATCAATTCCCGTGGCAGGTGCAGCATTTGTCAGGATTCCAGTCTTGAGACCACTTGGGCTGCCTGTCAGTGAACCTCATGTAGGTATCTGGAGTAGGAAGCAGCTGTGGGCTGCAACATCCTCGGGGATTGTATTCACCTCCACGCTCACATGCAAATCTCTAGGAACTATTCAGGGACTGTGTGTAGAATTTGTTTTAATTTGTATATGGGAGTGTAACAGGCTTTAATTACGATGAGGAAAGAGATGAGGACATGCTCATTGATGTGAAGGAGGCCACAAAAATGGAACACCCAATTTCCTAGGAGGATAGCTGGTACAGAGAATATGCTTGAAAGCTCAACTTGAAGTATAGACCTCCGCCAATGAGAAAGGAAAAGGTGTTCATTGCTGATCAGGCACAGCTGAACAAAGGAGGCAAAAGGAAAGAGAGAGCAAAGGATAAAGGCTTAGAATAAAAACCAACACAGGAAGAGAAACAAAGGTCATACGTCTCAAGTGGACATTCTGAGAAAGGCCACCCCCTCTCCCCACTACAATTATCAAGATAAAAATATAAAGAGAAAAATAATGAGAAGTTAGACTAGAGGATGGAAGGACATCACCAAAGTTGAAATTAAATTTGGTTTAAAGTTTAAGTTAAGTTAATTAAGTTTAAATTAAATTAAAATTTAAAGCCAGGGCAGAGGATGAGAAGGTTGGATGGCATCACCAAATCAACGGAAGTGAACTTGGCCAAACTCCAGGAGACAGTGCGGGACAGGGAGGCCTGGCATGCTGCAGCCCACGGAACTGCGCTGCAGTCCACGGAGTTGCAAAGAGTTGGACATGACTTAGCAACTGAACAAGAGATAAAGCTAATGAGGAAGAGAGGACAGAGGACCTGATGGATGAAGGAAGAGGCTGTCCTGTCCCCACGCCCCATGGATCAGCTTCTTGCTGCCTCTGATACGAGGAGAGGCCATGCCTGTGTCTGAGTTATGCAGAACCTTTTAACCAGATTAAAAGTCAAGAGCAAAAGAAATAGGACATACTTCCCGTCCTTTCCTTAACTCCCCAGAATCGTTAGGGGAGGCAACTAACCGCATAACAGTTAGACACCCCCAAGTGGCTCAGTGGTAAAGAATCCGCCTGCCAGTGCAGAGGAGGTAGGAAACACGGGTTCGGTCCCTGGGTCGGGAAGATCCCTTGGAGGAGGAAATGGCAACCCACTCCAGTATTCTTGCCAGGAAATCCCATGGACAGAGGAGCCTGGAGGGCTGCAGACCATGGGGTTGCAAAGAGTCAGACACACCTGAGCACGCATGCAAGCACAAACTGCCCCCAAACCCTCATAGGAATAAGAAAGGATCTCATAAGTGCTGGGAGTGGCTCAGAGAAGGAGGGGGTGTGGCAGACACGGCTGGAGAAGGAGCAGGAGCCAGGTTGCGTGTGACATTTTCTACACAATCGGAGGAGTTTGAATTGAATCCTGAAGATAGCTGACAACCAGTAAAGCATATGGTCAGCAAATCAATTGGAAGAAGCCATCAGAATTAGAAGATTTCCCAGGAGAGTAGCTAACCTTTACGCGGAAAATGTGGAAAGCATATTTTTTTGCCTTCAAAGAGATAATATTCTTGAGTTAAGTAGCTGAATTTTTTTAAAATCCCAAATAACAGAACAAAAATAGAGAAGCCACGTCTCTGGAGAAGCAGAACATGATTAATATACAGATTCCCTGTTACTCGAAGTGTGGTCCTCATGGACCCGCAGTATCAACATCACCTGAGATCTCGGTTAGAATGCAGAAGCTCAGGCCACAGGACTTGAATCAGAATATGAAAAATAACAAAATCTCCACGTGATCTCCCCAAAGTACGAACCACAAAGAGAACCTGCAAAAAAAAAAAAAAAATACTCAGCACAAAGCTGTTAGTGGAAAGCAAAGATTTTAGGAAGGAAGAGTAACATTTTGTTCAGTAGGGACTGGCTTTGTTATCTACACTGAGTCTGGTGCTTCGGTGCATTTTGAGAGATGCAGGACAGGTCTCCTGCAGAAACACGCAGCAGATAAAGGGAACAGCTGTCAGATCCTCCAGATATTCACTCAGTAGGAACTTAGAACCTTAGGAAAAGGGGAGAAGAACCTTGGGGTCCTTGAGAAACAGGACTTTTACTAAAATTTAGATAGGTTTCTTTCTTGCGCATCTGGGTTGGAGAAGTTCCTGCTCCCTGCATTAGTTGAACCGAGGGAGCTTCAGGAAAGGGAGGATGGTAGGAAAGAGGGGAGGAGGGATTCTTAAGTAAAGCTTCCTTGAGCCACACTCTGCTCAAGTGACTTTGCAAAAGTCCAAATCCTTAGACTCTTCCTCGATTAGCTACATCTAGAATCTCCATTAGAATTTTCCAGTGTCATCCAAACCATTCAAGAGTCCAAAACGCATGTGGCCTGATGGTTGCCAACCTCCTGTTCTAGCCCCACTCCCTGCTTTAACCCATCGCGGTGGTGCCATTTCGAACTGTTCAGTTCTCTCTCCCTGTTCACCTCTTTCCTCTCCACTTAGTGATGCTGTTTACCCTGCTCCCTCTTCTTGCAACAGCCCATATCCCCTCATCTTGAACAGCCTTTGGTAAATTCCTACTCAGGCTCTGAACTTCAGCTCACACCTCTCTTCTCCTCTATGCAGCATTAGGCACACAGCATTAGCTACTCCCCGGGTGCCTCATCCATTGCTCTATCTTAACCCTTATTCAGTTCAGTTCAGTTCAGTAGCTCAGTCGTGTCCGACTCCTTGCGACCCAGGCAAACTGCAGCACTCCAGGCCTCCCTGTCCATCACCGACTCCCGAAGTTTACCCAAACTCATGTCCATCGACTCAGTGATGCCATCCAGCAATCTCATTCTCTGTTGTCCCCTTCTCTTCCTGCCCCCAATCCCTCCCAGCATCAGAGTCTTTTCCAATGAGTCAGCTCTTCGCATGAGGTGGCCAAAGTATTGGAGTTTCAGCTTCAGCATCAGTCCTTTACCCAGGACTGATCTCCTTTAGGATGGACTGGTTGGATCTCCTTGTGGTCCAAGAGACTCTCAAGAGTCTCCTCCAACACCACAGTTCAAAAGCATCAATTCTTCGGGGCTCAGCTTTCTTCACAGTCTAACTCTCACATCCATACATGACCACAGGAAAAACCATAGCCTTGACTAGATGGACATTTGTTGGCAAAGTAATGTCTCTGCTTTTGAATATGCTGTCTAGGTTGGTCATAACTTTTCTTCCAAGGAGTCAGCGTCTTCTGATTTCATGGCTGCAGTCACCATCTGCAGTGATTTTGGAGCCCCCTCAAAATAAAATCTGACACTGTTTCCACTGTTTCCCCATCTATTTCCCATGAAGTGATGGGACCAGATGCCATGATCTTCGTTTTCTGAATGTTGAGCTTTAAGCCAACTTTTTCACTCTCCTCTTTCACTTTCATCAAGAGGCTCTTTAGCTCCTTTTCACTTTCTGCCATAAGGGTGGTGTCATCTGCATATCTGAGGTGATTGATATTTCTCCTGGCAATCTTGATTCCAGCTTGTGCTTCTTCCAGCCCAGCGTTTCTTATGATGTACTCTGCATAGAAGTTAAAAAAGCAGGGTGGCAATATACAGCCTTGGCGTGCTCCTTTTCCTATCTGGAACCAGTCTGTTGCCCCGTGTCCTGCTCTGACCGTCGCTCCTGGCCCGCATTCAGGTTTCCTTGCTGATTGATGGTCACCGAGTGTGCTTCCTGCTAGACTCTAGCTAGCTTCCTTGATTCAGTGGGCATATCTTATTCATGTATTTCCAATCCCTGTCATTAAACCTCGGACATAATAGATGCTTAATAAATATGAATTTAATGAAAACACATGAATACATGAGCATACGAATAGATGAATAAAGGATGAATGAAATCAGATTGTTGAGGGCCACAAGAGCCAGGCGAGGGTAATTGGAGTTTATTGTGCAGCTGTTGGCAGAACAATGCGGTAGTAGGGTGTGGGTGAGATGCTCTGATTTAACGTACATGTTAAAAAGCAAAATCTGGAAAAAAGAAAAACACGTGCATAGAGGGGAAAAAAAATCAGTGAGAAAAAAACAGCAACAAAAATCTGCACACTCATTTTGTAAGAAAAATGTCTCGTCTCTGCGTCTGGAGATCTGGGCAGCTCTAGGTTACAGGACTGACACGCCGTTGCATTTGCACATTCCTTGCTCCTGGTTGGGTTCTCAGTAACCTCAGTCAAAGGCAAGCAGCTCTAAGGCGTGGGGGGCCTCACAAGGTTATCTGCTCTGGCGTGTTCTGACGCTGGGTGGATGGGATCTTGGATGGCTTTGCCCTTCCTCTGTTGTTTCCAAGGTGATTCTGATGTGGGTTATCGGACACATGGACGCGGCCAGAGACGGTGCCATGTTTGGAGTGCCAACTCCAGCTGTGCGTGGGCCCCCATGCCAGCACCCGTGGGGCCCTTGGTCACAGAACAGGCCTTTCCTTTCGCGGGCACGTGGACAGAGCCTTTGAGTGACTTCTGCTTCTATTGCTGGTGGAGTTGCAGGGATCTTGGGACCGTGAACGCACTTAGCAGACTTGCGATCTCCTTGGTTCTATGTTGCAACTTGAATGTATTTATTACAGGGTGACTATTAGAGCATGGCATAAAGTTGGGGGTCTTTCAAGATCGATTCCAAACTTGGGGAAGCATGCTGTGAATTTGGCAAATGGGTTCTGTCTGGGGGAAACTTGGAAAGCTCTCAACACAGCATTCTTAATGTAGGGCCTGTTCCCATGGCAGCTTTTGACTGGCTGTGGGATTCTTAATTCAGGTCTCGGGTTTTTTTCGGAATTTTCTACTGGGCTGTTAAACAGCTGCTGTGTTTAACCACAGATGTGGGTGCATTTTATGGATGTGATTCCTGTGTGTATGTGTGTGTGTGCCAATAAACAAACATGTATATATTTAAAACCAATATTGACACAGTGTTAAGACTGAAATCTTTGCAGTCAAATCAGGAAATTCCAAAGTTACATTTCCTATAACAGTATCCTTTGGTCCCTTGCAGATCCTGTCTGTTGCACCACATTTATTTAACTCCAAAAATGTGTGAGGATTGACCGCTCCAGGCCCTAAACTCACTGAAGTCATTTTACAAATTCTTTGATTTTTGAGGGGTTTTGATTTTACATCTTACCTTCATGTTAGCAAATCAAACTTTGATTTGGAAAGGTGGGAGAGAAACAGAGGAATCAGGAAAGGTGTTTTCATCGATGAGTCGGAAAAGAAACACGTCTAGTTTTATCCTCTGGTTAAGAATCTTTATCCAAATGGAAGTTAAAACAGCAGAGGAAATGTTCCTTGTCTCAGGCTCAACACTCATTGTTTCAACCTTCTATACTCAAAAATAGGAAACCATTTCTCTTCAAAATTGGCTTCCATTCCCTTCCTTAATGAGGACTACAATCTTGCCAAATTTGAAGTTCACAGCTTCAGTCATTTTTGAATTGCAGAAGCACAGATAAAACATTTTGATATTTTTTTATGATGGAAAATATGCCATTTCCCCCATCTAGGTGTATGGTAATAATCTCTGATGTATCACATCAAAGTTTAGACTTGAGCGAGTTCTCTGGTGTCTAGGGTGCCGTAAGCAGCGGCGAGGGCGTTGGCTGTGCCCGCGTGTATCTAGTGGCTGCCGCCCGTTTGGTCCCCTTTCATGGCTGTTATCTGGTTGGGGTCATTTGGCAACAGGTGCTGATAAGTGGCAGACCAGACCTGGCAGTTACTCATCTGACTCTTCCCTGGGTGCCCTCCACATTCTCACTTTTGAATCTCACTGTTTATTCTGTTTCTGCTTTCTTTTTCCCTGCTTCCAAAATCTTCTGAGAGTTGCCAGAGAATAAGAGACAAATTGTGCAAATTAAATGTCAGGGAGTGGTGCATTAGTAAGTGAGCTTTTGCCATCCATGGTACAGCCGATTCCCCTCTCTTGAAGCCAAATACTTCTCCAAATTGGAGTAGGCTTGATGAATTTCTTTTTTTTTTTTTTTTTTAAGTTAAAGTATGACAGCTGCTTATTTTCATTTTTGTTCATCTGGTGAAACCAGAAGGGGCCCAGAGAAGTCATTACTGTCCACTGTGTGAGGGGCTCTAGGAAATGCGTTGAGGGTAAAATGCATGAACAGTATTGTTCACCATATGTAGACTCGAAACATCCTTATGTTCAGGGTCCGTGGGTAAGAGGGGGAGTGTGTTATAATTAACTGTATAGGACATATGGGGGACTAGAAAGTTTACTCCTTGGAGACTAGTTTAGTTATAAAATCAAACAAACAATGAAAACAGAGTCAATTAACAATGGCTCTATCACATGTTGTCATGGAATGCCTGCGGTTCCTGTGGAAGCCCCCTATAGTTGGGGGCCCCGGGCGTGTCCTAACCCTGCAACCCCTCTTTTCTGGACAAGGCAGGACAGGGTGTGTCAGAGGAAGCGAGCCAGGTCATAAGAGGGTGGATCGGTAGAGAAGGGCGAGGGGGAGAGAGTGAGGGAGATGGATCTATCTGCCGCGGCACGCCCTCTCTCCGTCTTCACCAAGAGCCGCTGGAAAGTCTACAGGTGACTTCTTCCCCCAGCGCCCCTGTTGCAGTGGCCAACTGAGGATGATCATCTGTCAACATACCGTTCTGCCCAACTGTAGGCCCACCGAGAACTGGATTAGCACGCCACGATCCGCTTCCTGTCACTCCATCTCTGGGGACCAGGTAGTCTCACTGACTGAATCTTTGACAAAAAAAGCCTGGTCTGACTGGGAGCTTGTGTTCTCAGGACAACAAATGTTTTAAACCTAATGAATCTGACCTTCCTCAAATCCAGACAAGCCTCTACGCTTCTGAGACATGCCCCAGTGCCAAGACAGAAGGCAGACAGAGCCAGACCCGGAGACTGCAGACGAGAAGAGGGTATGTGGAGTGTTTTAGCAAGACTGCCTTTCATCCACTTGGCTGCATCTGATGCCTTCCAGACACTTCTTGGAAAAATGCTCACAACCTTGAGGGCCTCATTTAATGTTAATAGGCCATTTGCAAAATGGAGACTTACCTTTGTGATGACTGTATTACAATCCATAGAAACTTTGGATCCCATCCACTTGTTGTTGCTAAGTCCTGTCTGACTCTTTGTGATCTCAGGCACGTCAGGCGTCCTTGACTTTCACTGTCTCCCAGAGGTTGCTCAAACTCTTGTCCTTGACTTTCACTGTCTCCCAGAGGTTGCTCAAACTCTTGTCCGTTGAGCTGGTGATGCCATCCAACCATCTCATCCTCTGTCAACACCTTTTCCTCCTGCCCTCAGTCTTTCCCAGCATCAGGGTCTTTTCTAATGAGTCAGCTCTCCACATCAAGAAACCAAAGTATTGGAGCTTCAGCTTCAGGGTGAGTCCTTCCAATAAATATTCAGGGTTGATTTTTTTTTAGGATTGACTGTTTTGATCTCTTTGCTGTCCAAGGGACTCTCAAGGGTCTTCTTTAGCACCACATTTCAAAAGCATCAGTTTTTCAGCACTCAGCCTTCTTTATGGTCTAACTTTCTAATCCATACATGATTACTGGAAAAACCACAGCTTTGATTATACAGACCTTTGTCAGTAAAGTGGTGTCCCTGCTATTTAATACTCTGTCTAGATTTGTCATGACTTTCCTTCTAAGGAGCAAGCATCTCTTAATTTCAAGGCTGCAGTCACCTGCACTCTCAGCGATTTTGGAGCCCAAGGGTGGGAAAAAAAATCTGTCACTGCTTCCATTATTTCCCCTTCTATTTTCCATGAGGTGATGGCATTGGATGCCATGATCTTAGTTTTTGGAATGTTGAGTTTAAGCCAGCTCTTTCACTCCCGCCAGTAGCTTGCTCAAAACCCTTCCATGGCTCCCTGTGGTCCTTAGGATAAAGTTAAAACTGTTAGCAGAGTGTAGAGTTTCTTTCTCTGGTCCTTTTGTGCTCTCATCCTCATCTTTCTTTACCCACCTCACACTCTAGACCGACTGCTGCTTTTAGTCCCCAGAGACTCTCGAAAGCCTTCCTTGCCCCTCCTCCTCCTCCTTTTCCGCATCTTCTGAATTTGGTTCAGTGTCGCTGCTCTGCTATTGTACAGTCTTGAGTAGTTTTTAACACTTCAGTTGTTCATATTTACCTTATTTCCTGTGTTTGCTTGGTTGTTTGCCTTTCTAACTACACAATAGCAGTGTCTGTGAGATTCGGGACCACCCTGTCTGTCTGGTTCCCCTGTGGCGCCCTGAATATAGCACAGTGCTTGGCGCATAGTGAGTACTTGATGAATATTTGTTAAGTGTATGAATGAATGATTTTTATTAGAGATAAGATTCAATCACCACTTATTAGTCTAAATCACAGCGACTCCAAAATCACTGCAGACAGTGACTGAGGCCATGATTTTTTTAATAGAATTAATTCTAAAAATGCATGTCCTTACTAATTTACCTTAACTTTGTTCTCTTTTGAACTCTCTTTCTTTTGGAAGTTTCAAAATGGTCTTTGGGTCCAAAGTGTTAAAGCTGTGACCTGAAAGATACGAAATAAAAATCCCTTGGAGGCTATAGAATGCTGTCTAAATTCTATAGTCCTAGGGCTGCTTTATAGGTCAGACCCTCTTATTAAAAAAAAAAAAAAAACAACCCTTGGAGCATTTGAATTCTTTATTTTATTTTTTAAAATTGATTATTAATTAGTCTGCGCTGGCTTTTTGTCGCTTTGTGAGGGTTTCTCTAGTTGTGGAGACTAGGGGCTATTCTCTAGTAGTGATGTGAAAGCTTTTCTTTTTACTTAAATTTATTTATTTTTAATTGGAAGATAATTGCTTTACAATATTATGCTGGTTTCTGCCATACATTTACATGAATCAGCCTTAGGTATAGGTATGTCTGCTCCCTCTTGAATATTTTAAATTGGTTCTAAAATGTACCAACTTCATGTGAAATTCTGTTGTCTCATGAATGCCTGCATGGCTCTGTTTAGATGGCCAGAGATTTGTGTCTCTAACAGAGATGGGCAGCCAGGGCACACGCTCTGAGATTCTGCATCTCAATCGACGTGTGAGGAAGTTGAGATACTCCACAGGCAGGGCCTAGCATCCTGAGGCTTATCCGAAGCTGTCCCTTGGAGAAGAAACAGGCAGGGACCCTGCCTATAGAAGGTTTTCTCTCGGCCAATACTGAGGCCTAAAACACTTCCCACTGGAGTGCTCTTGCGTGAGTGTGAAGTTGCTTCAGTAGTGTCCAATTCTTCGCGACCCCGTTGACTGTAGCCCGCCAGGCTCCTCTGTCCATAGCATTCTCCAGACAGGAACACTGGAGTGAGTTGCCGTGCCCTCATCCAAGGAATATTCCCTACCCAGGGACTGAACTCATGTCTTCTGTGGCTCCTGCACTGCAGGTGAATTCTTTAACTAGTGAGGCACCAGGGAAGACCAAGAGTCCTCTTAGAATTCATTATTTCATTATTGCCTTGAACAAATGCCTTATTTTAGAGGGGAAACACAGAAACACATTAATTCATTAAACCCATTCTTGTGGACTAGACTCAGTCTAGATCTTCCAGTTCAGTGGTCCCCAAACCTTTTGGTACCAGGGACCAGCTTTGTGGAAGACAATTTTTCCATGGGACAAGGGTGGGGGGATGGTTTGGGGATGATCAAGGGCATTACCTTTATCGTGAACTTAATTTCTAATCCAAGGCCCTGCTCATCTGACAGGGGGTACTAGTCATTGGCCTGGAGGTTGGGGACCCCCTGAGGCAAGCCACCTCTTAGAAGAGAGAGAACAGAACCCCAGAGAGCTGAAATTCCAACCGTAAACAGCCATTGGCAGGAATCAAGGGAGATGTGAAGCCTGCAGGGGATTGTGTGGAGACTAGCCGCTGGAAGGAGGGGTGCTGAGAGGTGCGGAGTCTGGGCAGCCATGGCTACTGTGTCTGTGTGTGTGCGCATGTGTGTGTGTGTGTGTGTGTGTGTGTGCAAGAGTGTGTATAAGACCTGGGATCCCAAAGCCTTTGCGTGAGGTGGCACTGGTAGCTTTCAGCTCTTGGATTTCCCCAGGAACATGTGCGCGTGAAGTCACTTCAGTCGCTTTTAGTCACGTTAGTGGCTGTGCGACCCCATGGACCACAGCCCATCAGGCTCCTTGTCCTTGGGATTCTCCAGGCAAGAATGCTGGAGTGAGTTGCCAGCTTCTTCTCCAGGGGATCTTCCCCACCCAGGCGCCAAACGTGCGGCTTTCGCATCTCCTGCACTGGCCGGCGGGTTCTTTATCATTAGTCCAGCCACATGCCCGTGGCCAACTCCGTGCGCCTCTGAGAAGGAGGTGGGAGGGGCAAGTCACATAGCTGTGCCTCAGCTTCTGTAGCTGCCTGGCTTGCTATTGAGTAGAAATCAGGCTGATAAAAACTCTTGAGATAGATTGTTAAGTATTACTCTGGTTCACTTCACATTCTTTGATATCTTTGCCCAAAAAATATCACATACGTTTCTGTCTGTATTTGTGGAGCACACATTCACTCAGTTTCAGTGGAACTGAGGCTAGTCATGTCCTTCTGATCCCTGGTGCGTGCGTGCCCTGTTGCTTAAGTGGACTGTAGTCACCTGGGTCCTCTGTCTGTGGGATTCTCCAGGCAAGAAAGCTGAAGTGGGTTGCCATGCCCTCCCTCCAGGGCATCTTCCTGACCCAGGGATCGAACCCGTGTCTCCTGTGTCTCCTACATTGCAGGCGGATTCTTTATTGCTGAGCCACTGGGGAAACCCTCTGATTCCTTTGGTTGCTTAGAAAAAAAAATCTGAGTTTCTTGGCCCACATTTGTCCAGTTCCTCCTTTCCTCATCCTGGTTTCGGTAGCATTTTCCTCCCTCTGATGGATGTATACAGTACAAAGTTTTTCCCAGGTGAAGAAAATCCAGGGGAAGAATTGGACAGAAAGCCTGGCTTGGGACCAGAGTGGATTTAACCCATATTTGAAGTCTCACTTTCAGTAACTGGTGAGGGTGATACTTCTGGAGTGTAGGAACCAGCTGGTATTAGTGAAAGTGTGAAGATCTGCTGATGGAGAATGGGGCAGGGAAGGTTTGTGGGTGTGTTTCGAAGTCTGTTGGATGCAACTGGTTTAATTTCCTTTGTTCATCTGCTTGAGTGTTTGCAGTGATTTGAGAGGACGGTTTGCTCCCCCCCTCCAACACTTTCAGTGAAGTGTGCTGATACTGCCACTCATGAGGCTGTCAGCAGGATACAATGCTGTGCATTCCGTTTACATCAGGAAACCCTCTGTTAGAGGACCACGCAAGATACCGCGTCTGGTCCTATGTAGAGCTCGTGCGTGAGAGAGACAGAGGTAGAGACAAAGAGAGCCAGAATCAGAGAGCAAGGGGCAGGCGGCAGAACCAGTGGGGGAAAAACGAGCAGAGATAAACAGAGTTACTAAGACAGGACAAAGACACACCGAGAGAGTCGCAAAGCCAGAGCCAGATGAAAACAGAGAGACCGAGGGAAGCATAGAGCAACTGAACAAGACACACAGAGAACTGCAGAGAATGAGAATGTGGAAAGGAAAGGAGAGAGAGAGAGAAGAGGGCGGAGAGGAGGAGGGTGGCAAGGGGAGAGATGGATGGGGGAGCGGGGGGCTGGAGGAGAGGGAGGGAAGAAGAGGAAAGGGGAGGGCGAGGGCAGGGAGGCAGAGGGTCTTCCACCAAGCCTCTGTCTTATATTTTTAAGCCGCCGCAATACTGGGGGGCCACTCATTTGTATGTCAGATTTTATCAGCAATCAGAACCCAGGGAGCATGGAGAGGGAAGAGGCTGCTGCCCGGATTCACTGACTCCTCAGTGCAGTTAGAAGCATTGAGGCAAGAAAGTGAGGGGAGAGTGGTTAAAAAAAAATACTTTAAGAAATTCCAGACAGTTTATGCACAAGTCTATCTTGTTTTTGGCAGCAATTTCTCAAAAGTGATCTGTGGAGTGAATTTCATGTCTTGAATCCAGATTTCCCAAAGCCATGTGGGTGGAGATGGTTCCCCTGGAAGATGCTTGGGTTCTCCTTGGAAGAACCTGTCTGTGTTCATCTTGTTGCCCATTGTTCCCTGCACATCGAAGTGCCCAAGTTAAGGGTGTGTGTTCTAGTCGGGGCAGTTTTGGTCTCGGTGTAGAGAGATCCACTCAAGTTAAAGGGAGCCAAGTATTGGGAGGTTGGGATTGATGTATATGCCCTGCCATGTGTAGCACAGATATCTAGTTGGAACCTGCTATACAGCACAGGAAACTCAGCTTGGTGTACTATGATGACCTAGAGGGTGGGATGGGGAATGGGAGAAGGGAGGTCCAAGAGGGAGGGGATATATGTACACAGGGAGCTGACTCACTTTGTTTTATGACGGAACCAACCCAGTATTGTAAAGCTATTCTGGCTCCATTTAACAAAAAGAGGGACCAAGAAATGAGAATGGCTTCCTAGGTGGCACAATGGTAAAGAATCCTCCGAATGCAAGAGACATGGCTTGACTCCTGGGTTGGGAAGGTGCCCTGGAGTCAGAAATGGCAACCTCCTCCAGTATTCTTGCCTGAAAAACTTCATGGATATGTAAGACCTCACGGCCTTTTCTCGGGAAGCGTCGCCACAAAGACCACAGTGACTCGAATTCGATGCAATCAGCAGGAGGATTTATTTAGCCAGCGCGCTGGGGTTCGAGCTCCCGTTTCCAGGAGTGAACCCCGAACACTCACCGAAAGGGATTTTTATGCAGAAAGATCAAAGACAACTGGGAATGAGATCGGAATGTAGGGAACAATGTGATAAGGGGGTCTTAGGATGAAGTGGAGACATTTGATTGGTGGGGATGATTTACAGGTAATTTAGTAGAGATAGTTGACTGACCACCCGGCGGTGCCTGGTACGGGGAAATGCATTTTTGAGGAAAGGTCAGTTACACAGTGGAAACTAAGTCACAAGTTATCAGTTAAGAATAGGGAGCAGTCAGGAGGCTCTGAGTCATCAAGATAAGGGGGGAAAGCTATGCGGCGCATTCTGCCTTCCAGGTTTAACTCTTAACCTAGGAGTTTTCCAGTGCCCTTTTCAGAAAGCACTAAATGAAGTTACATTTTTACAGAAAGACGAATACAATGATTTACAACAAAGAGAAATTCATTATCCCAAAAAGCCTTGTTTTGCTAACATCAAAACTACTATAATTCCTCAATCTAAAAGTTCTTCAGATAGAGCAGCCTGACAGGCTACAGTCCACAGGTTCGCAAAGTGTTGGACTTGACCGAGCACGCGCCACGCACTGTTGAGCTCTTGCCTTGAAGCAGGAGCAACGTTAAGTCCTTTAAATGTAATGTTTCATTGTGTCCTCACAGCAGCTCTATGGAGTAAATACATTTGACAGATGGGGAACCGAGATGCAGAGAAATAAACTGATTCTTCCTTGGTTCTCTATGGTTTCAACACAGGCAGCAAGGATGCACTTCATGTGATACAGATAAAAACAGCTCAACAGATTGATCATCTGTCTATCATCTTCTCATCGAGAAAACCTGATCGTTTTCTCTCTGAGGCAGTTGGAGTTCTAAAGAATAGATTCAGTGTCTGTTCGCTTCCCGGACTCTTCCCAGGGCTTTCATTGGGTTGTAGATATTAGCAAGACACCACCGTACCCTGCAGAAGGGAATGGCAACCCACTCCAGTAGTCTTGCCTGGAGAATTCCACGAGCAGAAGAATCTGGCAGACTACAGTCCATGGGGTCACAAAGAGTTGGACACAGCTGAGTGACTAACACTTTTGAAAGGGCGAGCTGCCTGAAACGTGGCCAGAAAGGGGGGCATCCGGTCAGCACCAGGGGCGGCTGATGACCAAACCGGAACCAGGGAACGGACCCGACCCCGGGGCCGGCCTTGGAGCCCCGATCCAATCGGGAAATGCCAGAAAGACCATGGGCAACCAACCCCTGCTGTGGTCCGCACCTGTTGCCTTACATGGGAAAAACTTGGCCTGTCTGCCAGCCCTCACTATAAAACCTTCCCGCACCCCTCCCCACCTCGCAGACTCCCTCGCTTCCCTCGCTTGCCTGTCCTTGGGAGTTCTGCCCGAGAGCAACCGCCCAATAAAGGCCTTTTTACTAACGGGTCCTAGAGGTGGCTTTTTCTTCCCGCGGCGTTTTCTTACATCTAAGCGTTTTCTTACAACTTTCACTTTTACCGTACAATCACCCTTGATGTTCTACAGAAAAACTCAAATATCTTGGAAGCTCAGTCCACCTGCCTGGTCCTTAAAATGGCTTAAAGTAAGGATTACTTCACCTCTGCACTGGCCAGTGGGGCTGGAGGTGGACCAACCCTGGGTTAAACTGTTGAAGGCATTGCATTTTAACCTTGGAAGCTGGAACTTGACTTCCAAGACAGCAAATGCCAAAATGTGCTTTTTTGAACGTCAGTTTTATGAGATGTTACCTAAAGGAAAGTCTTCAGGATTAGGAATGGTTAGGAAATACTGGGTTCATCATGTTTTGGAAGGTTTCTCTTCTGCAGAATTTCTTCTTAGAAACAATGTGTATCAGCATTTGGGTCATTCCAACAGGACTGTCTTTCTCCTCCCTTCTCATCTACCCAAATGCATGATTTCCTACTTTCCCCTGGATAGCTCATTTTGTACTCATCACATACTGCCTTGGTTTCGTTATTTAATATCTGATGAATCCCTGTTTACTTGCCCACCTAGATTGTGAATCTCCTGCATTCAGGGACCTAAACTTTCTTATAGTTTAAGTCTGACTCTGGGTTATTTAGATCATAAGTTCGAGTTTAAAAAAAGTTCATTTAGATCATGCAGGCGTGCATGTTGTCACTTTAGTCGTGTTCAGCTTTTTGCAACCCCATGAATTGTAGACCACCAAGCTCCTCTAGCCATGGGATTCTCCAGGCAAAATTCCTGGACTGAGTTGCCATTTCCTCCTCCAGGGGAATCTTCCCGACCCAGGGATCGAAACTGTCTCTTGTGTTTCCTGCATTGATAGGTGGGATCTTTATCGCTAGCACCACCTGGGAAGTCCTGAATCTGGATTACTTTCTACTAAACTCTGCCCCTGATTGAGAACGAGTCCTGAGATATTAATACACTGGTACTTCCAGCCTATGGGACAGTATGACTGGAAAACCCCTCAGGCAGAGAGACAATGAGGAGCCATCAGAAGGCTTTGGAACACAATGGGACCCCTGGAAAGAGGGGCAGGGCACGATTCACGTTTTCCAAGGGCGTTAATTAACTGACCTCCCTCATTCCTAGCAGTTAAAAGCACACACTCCTTCAGTCTTGTACCAGCACGCAAATGAGCAGTTTTCCTGTCTGGGCTAGCACATTTGCTTAGATTTCTCCCTGCTTCTGGAATCAACTGCTGCAAATCTCCCACTGCTTCAGTGGGAAACTGTTGAGTCAGCAAGATCACGATGTGACTTTTTATCAAAGGTCATTACCGATCATCTCATAAAGAACTGGTACTTCAGTCATGCCCTGATTTTTATCTGTTTTTTTAAAGGTAAATCTTTTTAGTTTCATTATTGTCATGCTCTGGCCTATCTGAAGAGGCAGATATTAAAATCAGCGACTTTGCCTCAGCCTCTTGTTATTGCCCGAAATTTCATTTGTCATTTTATCTCCTGTTCTGGAGAACATCATGGCTCCCCAGGTGGCGCCAGTGGTAAAGAACCCACCTGCCAATGGACTCAAGAGACACGGGTTCCATCCTTGGGTCAGGAAGATCCCCTGGAGAAGGGGATGGAGACCCACTCAGTATTCTTGCCTGGAGAATCCCATGGACAGAAGAGCCAGGCGGGCTGCAGCCCACGGGGTCGCCAAGAGTCAGACATTACTGAGGCCATTTAGCATGCAGCACAGAGATGAGAGCTGGCTAGCTGAAGCGCTGGACACATGAGCACAGGGATATACAGGCAAACATCTGCCAGGGATCGCCCCCAGCTCTCTGGCTGGCCTGGACTCCTCACCCTACCAGCAGGAGATGATGGCCTCCACCGGAGGGGTCATCACCACTCTCAGCATAACTCGCTCCTAGAAGGAGGGAGGCCCGCTTGGGTCTTTGCTCTGATTGCTTCCTGCCTGATGCCCTGGCCTCAGAGTTCCACCTCCTGAGACTTATAACCACGGGGGCTGCTGCTTCTGCTCCGGGTCACCTTGACTGGATCCTCTGCGTAGGAGTTCACCCCCTTCTACCCCAGCTCTGGACACATTTTGTGGCGGTTCTCTTATACCTCTTGGCACTTAGGAGTTTGCCTTCCTATCCAAATTGAGGATTTCTGGATGCCCCATATTTCCTTTTCTCATGCGCTCAGTATGGCGTCTGCCATTTTTAGATATTCGGTGAATATAATGAGTTTAACTGAATCGGAATTTGGAGGAAGAAAATCCTCCCTGGTCTTTTCCCTTTGTTGCAGGATTGGAATGTGTCATAGATGGATGTCCAGTGGCCTTTCTGGGACTGTCACAGCACCGCTGTGCCAGACACGGGTCAGCCAGGCCTGGAATTTACACTCAGGAGAGACTTTCATGTCCCAAGAAGTTTTTTGTTAAAAAAACAAAAAAAAACAAAAAAAAAAAAAGAAAGCAGAAACCGCCTGGTGTCTTAATTGCTACCCGTTAGTATTAAGTTGAACTATAGGAAATCACCATTGTTAAGGTCGCCAGTGGTGGTTCCCACCTAAGGGCCTAGCCTGGTTAGTAGACGTGTGGGCAGGTGAAGATGTGGAAATGGCATTTCCACAATTGTTGGAGACAGGCTGCTGTGGGTCTGTAGGAAGGGGCCCCAGAAAATAAAGTTAATTGGGGGAAGGTGAGGTGGCGTCACTCAGTCGTGTCCGACTCTTTGCGACCCCGTGGACTGTAACCAACTAGGCTTCTCCATCCATGGGATTCTCCAGGCAAGAATACTGGAGTGGATTGCCATTTCCTTCTCCAGAGGATCTTCCTGACCCAGGGATTGAACCCGGGCCTCCCGTATTGGAGGCAGACACTTTAACCTCTGAGCCACCAGGGAAGAGGGTAATAAAGACAAGATGGGTCTAGTGCAAAGTGAGTTTCTCCATACCCTATGAACCTTCTCAGGCCACTTCTGTCACAACGGGCCAGGACAACCAGAGGGCTGCTGCGTTAAGCTATGTGAGGTCCACCTTGCTTTCTTCCTGCTTCTTTTTCTTAGCGTGGGCAGCTCAAGGGTGTGTAGCCAAGAGAGAGAGTGGCTCTTCTTGAACAGACACCTGTAGCTGCAAATTCCTACTCAATGTAGGTAACCTTTGGCCCCAATTAAATGCTGGCCATCCACAAATATTCGCTGGTTGGCATCATAAGTCAAAACTAGAATCAGGTTAACACCACCAGTACGTACACTCTCTATTCACTCATGGGGGTACCTAAGTCCTTTTCAAGAGAAAAGATGCCAAAGTCTGTTGTCAGTTTGCAAAAATGTAAATGCAACCAAAACCACAGATGCAATTGCCCCAGTGAGTCAAAACCCAGCCGGCCAAGGCTTTAACCTAATCTGAATCAGCAGGATGCTTGGGGACCTTGACGTGACTGTTGGTTTAGGTGACTCTCAGATATTCAGATGTTATAAGGAGATCCCACTGAGTGAGAAAGGAGACATCAGCATTTATGTTCGGTACCAACAAAGGGTGCATCCATTTAATGAGGAGAGGTGGGCAAGGAAGATGTGGGAAACACCCTGGTATAGGGCGGGGGAGAAATAGCACTTCTGTGTATTTTGGGAAGGTGCCTCATCCCCAGATGGAGTCTATAGAGCCAGGATAATCTAGTATTTTCTCTGAGAACTTGATCTTTCAGGAGTCCATCACATGATTTTCATAGATTTATCTGTTCTCCCTGGAAGCAACATTGACAAGTGGAACTCTTCTATTTCACAGTAACCAAGAAACAGAAAAATGAGGTGTTAAGGGCCTTTAGGTAATTCATTAACAAGTAGATGTGTGTTACATTTAATGACATAGTATGGTAGAGAAGCAAAAAACAAACAAACAAAAATGGTTTCTAGATTCAGCTCTAATACTAACTAGTGGTGAGAACTCAGATCAAATCCTTAACTGCTGGGCCTTGAATTTCCATCTGTAAAATCATGACAAGGGGTTGGACGATTTTTCGTCCAGTTGAACTATTCTATCATTCGAGATTGTGTTGCTACCATTGTTTAACATGCTGTTGTGAAGGGAAGCAGGCATTCGTAAAGAAACTGGACAAGCAATAAGCAAATCGTTGCTCTTCTTGGTCTCCAGGTTTCCTTCTTTTGTCCCACCATTGCTCTTCGAAATGCGTGGAAGTCAATCAGCAGGAACGTAGGAGGTCTCATCCTTAAAAGCCACTTTTGTTTTTACTTTATGAAAACAGGGGCAGGAAAGAGAGAGGGGCAATATTTAGGCACCGGATAACAGAACAAAAGGCAAAGTCATTCAGCTGGAGGAAAGGAGCCAGAGTTGCCCGAGCTTCAGTAAAGACGTGGAGAAGAAAATATCCCGTAAGTAAGTTTTTCTCTCCCTTAGAACACCTAGGAGAGTGATAACTTTTCCTGTCTCTGTATTCCTCCCCTGCACTCTACAGGAATTGATTCAGAGAAAGGACTGCACCTCAAGTACATAATAAACATCTCCAGGAGAGGTGGGGAGCACGGGCAGAAGCAAGAAGGAGATGAAGGAAAATCAATTGCTCGGTGCTGACAACTTCTTCTTGTAATAACAGTATTCTGTCACATTGCATTAGCAGCACTTTGCAGTTGTGTGTGTTTTTGCTAACAGGCTGTAAAAGTGTAATCATATGAGCACTGAATGCATTGTATTAGTGGGAATGATTCGAGGGGATGTGTGCTTTATTATACCAGTATGGTGTATAATGTGCTGCTTACTGAAGTGAGACTTATCATTTTAGTGAAAGAATATTTATTATTTGTTTGTTGTGGTGCTGGTGCCTTCCAGGAAAGCTGCTTGTTTCTCTTGAGGTGGGGGAGAGAAGATTGTCTCCACTCATCCTTCTTGCCCCACTCTGTAGAGCCAAGCAGAGTGATCCTGAAATTGGGATTAAAAAAAAAAAGAGTCACTTGGAGTACCAAGTTCCCAAGCATCTGAGAAGGCAGTGACTCTGCTTGGATTTCCAAACAGCATTTGTAAAACCAACGGGATGGTTGCTGCAAAGCATTTTCTGCACAGAAAGTTGAAGGAATAAAAGGGAGGGAATTTCACACGTATGTGGGAGTGACTGTGGACTGTACAGATCCTTTGGGGAAGGGACGTTCAGAGAAAGAGGGCACGGAAGGAGGCAGGCAGGATCCTTGAGCCCGGATTTCTTGGCTTGAAAGAATTATGCTGGAGTTTAACGCTTTCCAGCCGGTGCTGGAGGGAACTATTGGCCTTTCTAGGAGGGATCTCCTGACTGCACCATGCAAATCGTCCAGCCACTCAATGGACATTGATTACACATTGAATGAGTGTGCACGTAGGTGTTTGCTCTTGCTTGACTGACCTCAACTAAAAGTGACACCTGGACCTGTCCTTGTAATTTGTCTGTATTTGTCACAGGACTGCTGTAACAGAGTACCATAAATTGATGACTTCAGCAACAGACATGTATTGTCTCCCAGGTCTGGAGGCTGGAAGTCCAAAATTAAGGCATTGGCAGGGTTGGTCCCTATCAATGGCTCTTCCGTGCCTCTCTCCCTAGCTGTGGAGGTCATTTGAAATCTCTGGACTGGCAGGCTTTTAGATGCATCACTCTGCCCTCTGCTCTGATGTTTGCGTGACGTGCGTGTTTCCCTGTTGTATTAGTGGGGATGCTTCTAGAGAGTATGTCTCTGTGATGCCAGTATGGTGCGTAATGTGTTGCTTCCCAAAGCAAGACCTTCTCATTTAGTGATGGGAACCTACGTGTGTGGCTGTATCCAAATTTCCCCTTTCCATAATGATATTGCTTCAGCATAAAAAGTCGTATTGGATTAGGGGCCCAGTGTGACCTTACCTTAACTACTAACATCTGCGACAACCCTATTTCCAAGCACGTTCGCGTTCTGAGGTGCTGGCGGTTAGGACTCCGACATACCAATGGTGAGGGTTGTATAACAACCTCAGTTGTAATTGAACAGTTGAACTCGTGACAGTACCCCACCTCTGAGAACTGTTTATAATGCACATTTTGAAAACTGGAATGAGTTTCCCATCTATATCCCGCAAAGTCCATCAGCCGACAGTAGTCTTCACCACCAGGATCTCCCGGACCCTGCCACTCACCATGTGGCGGGCACGTCATTTAGGTGCCCTGAATGCATTACTTTAGGAAACAGACTCACAGACCTAGGGGGGTGGGACGGGTGCGGGGTTTGGATCAGCATGAACACGCTGCTGCATTTAAAATGAGTAGCTAGCAAGGAGCTACTGCACGCCACGGGAACTCTGCTCTTTGTTACCTGCCTGCCTGGGTGGGAGGGGGTCTGTGGGAGAAAGAACACGTGTGTCTATGGCTGCGTCCCTTCGCTGTTCACCTGAAACTATCACAACATTGTTAATCAGCTATACTCCAGTCTCAAAGAAAAAGATAAGAAAAACAAAGTAAGTCTCTTGTAGACGCCATAAAAAATTCACCTGTTGAGTTAATAATCAGAATCGCTATGCTGCTGCTGCTGCTGCTGCTAAGTCACTTCAGTCGTGTCCAACTCTGCGCAACCCCAGAGACTGCAGCCCACCAGGCTCCCCGTCCCTGGGATTCTCCAGGCAAGAACACTGGAGTGGATTGCCATTTCCTTCTCCAGTGCAGGAAAATGAAAAGTGAAAGTGAAGTCGCTCAGTCGTGTCCGACTCCCAGTGACCCCACGGACTGCAGCCCACCAGGCTCCTCCGTCCATGGGATTTTCCAGGCAAGAGTACTGGAGTGGGGTGCCGTTGCCTTCTATGAGCTAGTTTCTATTCATATCCTCATTTTACAGATAAAGTGACTGAGGAATAGAGAGATTAAATAAATTATCCCAGGTGACACAGTGAATTTAGGTTTCAAACCTGGACTACTGGGCTTATATGAATTTCTGCATTTAACCACCGCTTTTTTAACCTCTCCTAATCAGACAGGATCTGGATATAATCCTTATATAAATATTCCCTCTCTTTACATAATATTTGTATCTAATTTTTTTCTGATAAGGCTTTACAATATAACAAAAGAACACTATAAAGCACTTTTAGACTTTAGGTCAGATGATGCAAGTGGGAATCATATTGATTGTGCGGGCCTCAGTTTGTACTTCCCAGGGGCCAGCAGACAGTGTCATCCTTTAAAGTAGATGTTTCACTCTGGGACTTGAGCACAGGCTGGAGACAGAGGGAGTGAAGACGGCCACGGGCAGGGATAGGGGTGGTGTTGGCTGGGACTCCAAGTTACACTTCCTCAAAGTCATGTGGTGACTTTGACCTGTATCTGGGCTCCTATCCAAGACTGAAGTGGATCCAATCTGGCAGGCAGAGAATGCCAGCAGGTGTCTGCAGGCAGGGTGGCATTTGCAGGCAGAATAATGGAGGATCTTGTTTCCTACAGTTAGCGACTTAGAGTAGGAGTCCAGCCAGTGGTGGAGCTGATGGACATAGCGTCCAGCTCCCAGCAGAGAGTCTGGCCAGGGTGACTGAGGGGAAATAACTTATATTGAGAACCTGTTGGACCTGCCAACAATCTCTGTGGTTGTTGTTGTTCAGTCATTAAGTCCTGTCTGACTCTTTGTGACCCGTGGACTGCAGCATGCCAGGCTTCCCTGTCCTTCACTGTCTCCTGGAGTCTGCTCAAACGCATGTCCACTAAGTCGGTAATGCCATCCAACCATCTCATTCTCTGTCTCCCCTCTTCTCCTCTTGCCCTCAGTCTTTCCCAGCATCAGTCTTTTCTAATACGTCAGCTCTTTGCATCAGGTGGCCAAAGTATTGGAGCTTCAGCTTCAGCATCACTGTGAAGATATATTATTATTCACATTTCAAAAAATAAGCCATAGACACTTCTTAATCTATCCTTGTCTTTGTTGATAGCAAAGGAGTGAGCTAGAATTTGGCCCTGTGCTGCCTAGAACAAAAGCCTGTCTCTTTCGCTGTACTATACGATCCAGCAGGTTTACATAGGAGGAATTACGAGGAGCTGAGGGTTCAGGCTGCTGATCAGGCTGCTGTGTTTAATGATGCGTGTGGCTGAGGGAAGAATCCATACAGCAAATGTGGACAAGGGACAGAGTCCCCAAACATGTGCATAGTCACTGATGCTCTGACCGCTTGGGTGTGTTTGCCAGGTAACCAGAGTAACGGATAAGTGACGCCTAAGTGGGAACCAAGTCAGTACTGCCGCAAAGGGAGGTTTCTTTTCTGAACTTGAAGGCGTTTACAAGCCCCTACTTTTGTTTCTATTACAACTTATTACAGACAGCCTTAGGTATTCATGTGAGTTTTGCATCCACAGTTTAAACTAACTGAATCTGAGTTCTTCAGGTCCTGAGGACGTAATAATTTTCTTTAAAGTAATTAAAAGTAGGCTAAACTTCTTTTCTAATGTGAAACATTTTTGGTTTTTATTGAATCTGTTACAATATTGCTTCCATTTTATGTTACTTTTTTTTGGTCATGAGGCATGTGGGATCTTAGCGCCCTGACCAGAGATTGAACTTCTGGACCACCAAGGAGATCCCTATAATTTTCTTTGATTCATGCTTTCAGTATTGCCTCATACTGAATTGTACTGAACTCCATGTATGTGTTCACACGGAATTATTATATATTTGCTACTTAAAGTTTCTCTTGATTTTGTGATTTTTTCCAGTACCATCTTTTTCTAACCAAATAGCAGGTGTTTTTTTGTGTGTGTGTGTATATCTACTTTATTGTATGACAGGTATTGATGAAAATTCAATTAAGTGATCGAGTTAAGAAGAAAAGAAAAGAGAATTTATTCAAGCCAAAGTGAGAATTATAACCCCAAAACAGACTCTCAGATGCTCTGAGGACTCTTCCACCTGTTAGAAGTTGAAGGCACAGTCATATACATTTTTGAGACAGAGGATCGTACATGAAAATGACATGCTGATACTTAACATAGAGTTCCCAAGGACTGCGGATAAGCATGTACAAAGTGAACAATGAGTCACCATGACCTTGTACAGAGCTGGGGAAGAACGCTATTCTCTTATGAAGTTACATTGTTGGGGTCAGAAGAAAGAAAACCAAATTGATCTTTATGGTGGATCAGGCATCCCAGTCTTTGAGGAGCCCTGGTTAGTGTGTGGTGTAAATGTGCTCTGCATAGCAGGGAAGGAGGAGGCCCAAACAAACAGAGAGAGAATTTTATTTTAAAGTTTTGATTAAAAAACTTTATTTTAAAAATATTTTTCACTGTGGTAAAAGTCACATAATATAAAAGACTCTTTTAACCATAGCTAACCGCACAGATCAGTGGCACATTGCTGTGTGACTCTCACTGTCATCCGTCTCCCGAATTTTTCACCTTCCTAAACAGAAACTCTGTCCCTATATGTTTAATTGTTCTTGTCCTGCCTTAAAATACAAATTTCATTTCTTCACAGGTTCTACGGGTGCACCAGAAACGCAAAAACAAGGTCTTGATCTCCCATGATTTATGCCTCCCCGCCCCAGAATTTATTTTTAAACTTTTTAGTGGACTGTAGCTGATTCACAACATTGTGTTAGTTTCAGGTGTTGAGCAAAGTGAATCAGTTACACCGATACATACCTGCTCTTTTTAAGATCCTTTCTCCGTATTGCTCATTACAGAGTATCGAATACAGTTCCCTGTGCTATTCAGTAGGTCCTCATGAGTTATGTATTTTATATATATGTCAGTCCCTGTCTTCTAATTTATCCCTTCCCTCCTCTTACTTGGTAACCATAAGTTTGTGTTCTACATCTGTGACTATGTTGTAAATGAGTTCATTTGTATCCTTTTTCTAGATTCTACATATAAGTAATATCCTGTGATATCTGTCTTTCTCTCCCATGACTTATGCTTTTACACAGAGTAGAAACGGTTGACATGTGAAATGTAAACATCAGTGGACTGCATGGTGGTTCTAGAGAGGTCTACAAAGGGGTAAGGAGTGGTGTGAACACCATGTGCTCCAGGAACTCAGGAGAGGGGGTCCTGTGGTGAGCTGGGCTCTTCTAGGAAGAGATCAACCTGGAAAAGAGAACAGAGAGAAGGCTAAACTTGAGTACGATGAAGATTTCATTCCCCATGCTCAGATTTTCCCTGGGAGATTGTGAACTGACCCTGAAATGGAGAAACACTTCAGGATGGTGATTTTTACCATCCCTTGAGCATTTTCTGAGTTTCTTTCCCCCTGCAGTAAAGTCCCTTGGAGGAACTAGAGGGTTTCATGGGTAAGGAGTCCGTTCTCATGTGGGTTCTCTTTGGGCTCTGTGGTGCCCCAGGGATTAACAGGAGATCTCTGCTCTGAGATCTCTACCCCACGAGTCTGTGAAGCCCGCGAGGCTCTCTCCAGTGCCAGGGCGGGGGCTGTTAGCAGAGCACGGGTAGAGGATGAGCTATGAGGTCAGGCAGGTCTGGCAAGGCCTCCACTTCATGACAAACTGACAGCGTCTAGAAATAACCTAATATTGTAATCAGCCTGTTTTGAAGCCATTATTTATGTTTCCCTATCACAGAAACAATGGTGCTTTAACGATCTACATAACATTTAATTATAATTCAGTTATCTGATGTAAGTAATTTCAGTACCTCTTAATATAACAAATCTCCAGCGTGGAATATCTGGCTAATAAGAGATGACAGGTGGTCGTTACTCTGTGAACCTCACCATCTTTCACTAGCGCTTGCTGTGGTAAGTTAAATAAACCATCCTTCAATGTGGGAAACTCCCTAGGTGGCCCTCCAGGGAAATGCAGGCACTGAGCTCCCTAGGACCAGACAAATGGTGACATCTTGGGCATAACGATGAGGCTGCTGGAGACAGCCGGGTGCTGTGTGTTATCTGAGGCTCTTGAGTCTTATTACCTCATTATTAAGGCCAGAAAGTTCAGGTTAGGACAGAGCCATAATGGGATTAAGGGCACAGATTTTGTGCTGTGCAGGTTTAGTCCTACTTACTTTGCTGACAAAGGTCCGTATAGTCAAATGTATTTTTGTTTTAGTAGTCACGTACAGATGAAGAGTAGGACCATAAAGAAGACTGAGCACTGAAGAATTGATGCTTTTGAGCTGTGGTGTTGGAGAAGACTCCTGAGAGTCCCTTGGGCTGCAAAGAGATCAAACCAGTCAATTGTAAAGGAAATCAACCCTGAATATTCATTGGAAGGACTGATGCTAAAGCTGAACTGATGTTCAATATATTGGCCACCTGATGTGAAGAGTCAACTCATTGGAAAAGACCCCGATGCTGGGCAAGATTGAGAGCAGGAGGAGAAGAGGACGACAGAAGAGGAGATGGTTGGATGGCATCATCGGCTCAGTGGCCATGAGTTTGAACAAACTCCGGGAGATGGTGGTGGACCGAGAAGCCTGGTGTGCTGCAGTGCATGAGGTCATGCTCAGATATGACTGAGCAACTGAACAACAGCAAGTTCTTGATCCTGAAGAGTCGTTTTTGAAAGTAGTAAATTGCTCAGAAGAAATAGACACTAACAGTTGGCCAACAAAAATCATGTTTTTAAAGAAGAGAAGTCGTATTATGGGAGAATGTCTTTCAAAAAAATTATCTGGGGATTTCTGGACAAAAGGATATGGATCAGCTCTTTAGGCAGGAGAAGCAATGTCTTCTGCTGATTTTCTCTGTGTGTAACCCTTGATCCCACATTCCCTTGTCTCCATTTGGGCATAAAATCCCTGGAGCCAGCTCTACTCAGCCACATCTTGGAAGTATGCAGCCTAGATTGGGACTGATAGGAAAAAAGATGAGGAAACTCAGGAGTGCCTCAAGTGACTGCATCCCAGGAAAATGCCCGTGGGCTCACTTGGCATCTTGGAGCCCTATCAAGGGAGCCATTTCAAGGAAAATCGGGGAGGATCTGGATGGCCTCAAAGCTTAATTACAACAGACAATACCACTCCAAGTTGGAAAGGCAATTAAAGTGGAAATAGGGTCTAATGATCAGAAAGCTGAATGTTAAGATCACTGGAGTCCTAGGTCCTAGCTCAGATGTCCATGCCATAGCAAGGCCATGATGAAAACCAATGGGATTGAAGAGTCTGCACATTAAGATACCATCCCTTTATATGACTGGATGGATCTATGATGCATCAGGTATGTTCGGGGAGAAACTTATTACTTTTTTACTTGTCATGTTTTCATCAACTCAGTGTTTTGCTGATGTTTTCTAGTTATTACTGCACACATTAATGTTCCTGCTGGCCCAGCCTGTGTTCCTGATGTTCTTGCTATTTTGAGCTCACACTGTTGATGGTTCTTAGAACGCCTACTTATCTTTTCTGAATGCCCCACCCTTGCCATCTTTCAAAGCACAGCACAAATAAGACTTTGACTCTTTGCCTGCATCACGTGGTTTGTACTTATCATAGAGGCCCTAAGTTAGGACACATTCTGTGTTCCTGTTACTTTTGTTCCAGCTTTTTTCCTGATTCATCTTTGCAACCCACACAGCTCCTTGCATCTTTTAAATGTTAAAGAAAGATTTTTGAATGAATAAGTGATTGTGGGGTAAAAACTCATTTGGATCTGTGAGAAGCTTGAACTTCAGACATTTATTTCAAATTATAGAGATCCTGTGAGTCTACTTAAGTGATGGCATTTGCCTAAGGCCTTAAAAATATTTATTCTCTGAAGTAGGTTAAATGTTCCCTTCCAGATTCCTTCCCTTCAGATTTGTTTCACTGACTCAGTGAGCATTTTCCTTACAGATACTAACTGTAAAACATTTTGCATCAGGTTTTCTCCAGATAATGACAAAATATCAGAGTGTGAATTGGTGAAGCTGTGACTTACTCGTCCAATATATGCTAAAGCCATTTAGATTTCTGCTCCAAAGTATATCTTAATAGAAGGGTTTTTCTCTATCTGCATTGCCACCACCCTGGTTTAACCCATTACTGAGTATCTTTTCCTTCATCTGCTCCAACACTTAATTGGCATCCCAATTATTCAACTATTCTGCCAATTACTCACTAGGCTTCAGCAACATTGTTTTTCAGTTCCTTTGAACTCTTAAACCAGACAAAATTATACAAAACAAAAATTAAATCAAAATAAATCTTTCCCTAAAACCTCCCAGAATTCTGATCACACTGTCCTCTTGTCCTTCACAACTCTTTACATACATATATATCGGGATTGTTTATTTCATGTCAGTTTCTCCTCTAGATTTTAAG
Source organism: Nanger dama (assembly GCA_917880005.1). Taxonomy (NCBI): domain Eukaryota; kingdom Metazoa; phylum Chordata; class Mammalia; order Artiodactyla; family Bovidae; genus Nanger; species Nanger dama. The sequence continues at coordinate 6,505,057 of CAKJTW010000029.1, forward strand.
TTTCATGAAGGGAGAGACTGTCTGCTTTGCTCAGCACAGTACAGGAAGATACTGCCTGCCTGGAGGTAGGATGCTCAATGAATTTTTGTTGATAGAATATGGATTCCGTCTATGAGTGTTAGTTTTTCCTCTCCTGGGAGAGACCTCAGAGTCTAATTCTCCTTCCTCATTACAACAGAGGACCAAAGTGTGCCTTTATTCACCGCCATACCTGGTCTAAGTTTGCAGCTCTGCGGGTTATTTACCTGACCTTTCTGGAGGACTTTCGGTCACTTTGCCATCTTCTAAAATTACTCTAGTTGGTGTTTTGCTCTTTAAAGCTGGTACCCAGAGATGAATGTGATTTTCCACCTATGGTCTGACTGGTATACTCCTGAGTGGGACTAGCGTCTTCTTCAGATGTCGTATCTCCATTACCACAGCCTAAGTCTGCATCGATTCCCATGCAAATTCATCAGCTTGCTGCTGATTCTTGAGTCCACGGTTAGGGAAACTCTTCAATTTCTTCATCCAGTATGTTTTTAGGATGCCTTGTTGGTGTTTTGGACCCACCTCTGTAACTTTGCATTTATTCTTATAAAGAATAATCATTTTATGCTGCTAATTCTTAATTTTCTCATCCATCAAAATCATTATCTTTCTTGGATTCATGTTATTTGCAAAGCCTATATATTCATTCACTTAATTTTTATTGAACACCTACTGTCCTCTAAACTATGTATTAAATATGGTTCTTCATAAGGTGTACATGGTGGCTACCTTCACAGGCACGCCGTCTGGTCACTGACAAGAAATTTGAATGCTTCAGTGAAAACATAATCTTATGGCAGTAGTTTGAAATCCCTTCCAGGTACCAATCAATTAATTAGGCAGAATTTTCCAGATATTTTGTCACCAATTAATAACCCAGCTAATGTATTATTGTTTGGCTCATTACCAGCAATCTGGATGTAAACTCTTTCCAGGCACCATTCCACGTACAGTTAGGTGCCCTGCACACCAGTGAGTTCCATCCTGAAAGTGCATTTGTACATCCAACTTGTTCATAAGTCCAACAAAGGTAGTTTACACACCCGACTAACATAACTGGCTATATAGTACTGTACTGTAATGGATTTATAATACTTTTCAGACAAAAAGTACATAAAATCGAACACATAAAAAAATAAAGAAAACATTTTTAAACTTACAGTTCAGTACCCTAAAAAGTACAGTCATACAGGGCAACAGCTGGCATACAGGGGCTGGCACACACATTTGCACCTTTGAAAGCTTGTAAACTGCAGTTTCTAATGTAGGGGACTCCCTGTACCACACTTCTGTGTGTCCTCATTACACTCACACTCTAGTCTATTTTCCTGGAGACCGTCTTAGTTTACTCATAAAGCGGTACTGCATGCCTCCCCACCACCATCAGACCTGTTCCATTTGCCTGGTATTTCTTTTCTTTGTTGTACTTACCACTCGCTGCCATGTCATGTAGTTTGCATACTTATTTTTTAAATCGTTAGTTTTCCCTCATTAGAACATAGTCTCTATGCAGGCAGGGACTTTTTCTGTTTTGTTCATTGCCATAACCCCATTGAGAAGATTGGAGAAGGAAACAGCAACCCACTCCAGTGTTCTTGCCTGGAGAATCCCAGGGACGGGGCAGCCTGGTGGGCTGCTATCTATGGGGTTGCAGAGTTGGACACAATTGAAGCGACTTAGCAGCAGCAGCAGCATTGAGAAGAATGGGATCTGACACACAATAGGCGCTGTCAGTAGCTGTTCAACGAAGTTGAAATAAATTAACAAAAATCTTTCCTCATGGTGTAGTGAGAGTCTCCTACATAGTCAGGGTTCTGGCAGGAAATAGAGGGTGGAGTTAAACTTGGTATTTGTGGGGAGTTTCATCAAGGAAATCTTTACAAAGGTTTGGGGAAGACAAGGAGGGGCACTGAAGTATTCCGGGGCTGGTAATAGAGTACAGTCTTGCCTCCCCAGGCCTGAAGGGAGGGGAGGGGCTGCCATGGAGACCCCAGAGAGGGCAGCTACAAGGAGAGGGCCCCCAACAGGAGCGATGACCCGGAGGAGAGGGAGGCAGCCACCACGCGTGCCTGGCAGGGACGGGACTGGGCCGCACGAACTCCATCCTCACTTTCTTCCCATCTCTGTCTCCTGCTGGGAGCTGCCACTGGCCAAACTCCCATTGCGGTCAGGCCAGGGAGCCCCATAACTCAGTCCTCAAGATTCAGCCTCCTAAGGCAAAGGGCAGGATGGGAAAAGGTGGAAAGACTAGCAGGAAATATCCAGAAGGTATCTTAGAGCAAAGCCATTTGGTTACAAAGTTGCCCAAAGGCCATGGGGAGATCTGGTTACAAGGAGTACAAGGGGAAGCTGCTAGGTGTGACCGGGAAAGAGAAAGGTTATGAGGGTGTTATGTAGATGTTGAGCAGTCTTGGGGGCAGAGAGGGGAGGGATCTTCCTATTTCAGGAAAGGAGAAGGTGAATATCTGAGAGTGGCATCCAGAGCTGGAGAGAGGTTTACTCACCACTGACTCGATGGACATGAGTCTGAGTGAACTCCGGGGAGTTGGTGGTGGACAGGGAGGCCTGTGCTGCGATTCATGGGGTCGCAAAGAGTTGGACACGACTGAGCGACTGAACTGAACTGAAAGCTTTGCATCAAGTGATTCAGGTGCGAATGCATTCTACCATGAAAATTCATCGGGCCTCTGTGATGCTGGAGAGAGCATGCTACCCCTGCAAGAGGAGGCCTTAGAAAGCCAACAAGCAGTAAGACCCTACACCCCAATATATTAGAAATAACAATGGAGAAGCTGGGAGGTATCAAGATGCAGAGAATTGTTTCTGGTACATGTCTAGCAATCGCTCTCTCCTCCATCTTTGGGGAGATTAAGATTGGTTTGGGGGGGATGAATCTGTACATTGCATGAATTTAGAAAAGTATGAGACACTGTTTTAGCCCTCTGATTCCTAGAAAGAGTGTGGCTTCTGAGAACCTCTCTTTGCATTAGTATTCAAACCGCTCTGAGAAGATTCCAAGATTGCGGGGGAATGACAGGAGAGTTCGGCATCCAGGAGTCTGGCTGTCGTTGACGGTTTTAAGCTGCGACTGTGGGTGCCAGCCTAGAACCCCGATCCTCTGCCTGCTGGGAGTGCCTTGCAGGATCATCACCCTCCCTGCAGCCCAGCCACCTGTCAGTTGGCATTCGCCAGTAAATTGGGGTCCGAGCGGTCTGCTTTCCTTCTGGGTGAAAGAAGAGGGCTGCAAAATGCCCTGGGAGCCACCTCTAGTGGCAGACACGCAAGCGAAACTGGCAGAGTGGAGACAAGCCGAGGACCCATGCACATGTGGGTGTGTGAGACAGAACAACCCCGGGCTGGGGCAAAGGCAGCTCCTCATTTCTGCTTGGTTGAGGAGTCGCTGTGCTTTCTGAACCCGGGGCAGAGTGGCAGGACTTGGTGCTCCGAAATGTCACCGTCAACCCCAGCATGGGGCGGGGAGGACTTGGCTGGAGCGGGGGAGTGCTTCTGTAGTGGAGAAGTGCACAGCAGCCATCGACAGTCTGCAGAAGCCACAGAGAGCTTATGCTCCATAAAAATGAGGAGAGGAGGGACAGGACTCTGAGGGAGGACAGAGCTTGTTTGAGGCATGGAGGCCATCACCAAGGCGGTGGCTGAGCAAGAAGAGAGCCGGGGAAGGCAGGACGCCATGGCAGGGGAAACAGCAGTGAGGTCTCCTAGGTGAGAGGAAGCTGAAAATCCAACGAGAAGGGCTCCTCACCCATGAGGTGAAGTTCAAACAGGGTAGCCTTGGTGGTCACGTGAATCTTCCAAGGTTCCCTCAAGACTTCCAGGTCAGCTGATGACTTCCATGTCAGAGTGACAGAAGCTGATGATTTCCATCCCAGATTTCAATCCTGAAATTTCAGACTTAAATACTTTTTTTCTGCATCTGGATGCCCAATGAGTGCCTGCTCAGTCTCCGTCATGTCCAACTCTACATGCAACCCCTGTACTGTAGACCACCAGGTCCCTCTGTCCATGGAATCTTCCAGGCAAGAATACTGGAGTGGGTTGCCCTTTTTTCCTCCATGGGATCTCACTGACCCAGGGATCAAACCTGCATCTCCTTCATGAAGTATTTTGCTTCAAATTTAGCATCATCCAAAATAGAAATAAACATCCTCTTCCCCACAAGCACCATTTTCTTTCATTTCTTTTTAATTGCATTACATTCCCTCAAGTTGGACAAACCAGACCCTGGACCACTGTTGCTGGCTTCCTTTCCCTATCTGTCCAATTTATCACTCCGTCCAGTGGACTCAAGTATTTTCTCTCATCTTCTTCAACACAGTTACCACATCTTCAGTTTAGATCTTCAGCATTTCTTATCTGAGTCATGGCATCCTCTTCCAAGAGCCCTATTCTCCATGAGTCCAATGTCTATGATGGAGTCAGAGTGATGTTTCTGGAATTTATAGCAGATCGCGTTGCTCAAAGCAATGTGCCTTCACTGCTTTAAGATAAACTTCAGCCTGCTCAGCACGGCCGATCAGCATAATGTAAAACATCACCTCCTCAACGAAGCTTCCCCTATCTCCAGGGTTGGCTAGACTCCCGCTACCTATACAGTCCCATACATTCCTGTGACAGAAACACATCTGACTCACAAGTGACGTTTTTTCTTCCATTGAACAGAGTTTAGGCTGATAAGTGACTGTCAATTCAGGAACTGCATTTCCCACCCCCTTGCATCCAGGTGGAGCAATACGGCTCATCCCCATAGCTGAAATGAGAGCTCGAGCGGTGTGTGTCACATTCAGGAGTGGTGGAGGGTCAGGTGCATTATCTTCCCGCTGTTTCTTTCCTCTCCCTGACTAGCTGGATAGCGAGAATTTAGAAAAAAAATACTTTGAGGAGGTCCTGGAGGGTAAATGAAGCCAGAAGAAAGGATCTGAATCCTTGAGTCACCTTTGGGAGGAGAGCTGCCCGTCTGCAGCTATAATTGTACGAAATAAACGCTTGCTGTGACAAGCCATTGAAATCTGAGGTTTGGTTGTTACATCAGCTAACTTAAGTTTCACTGACTAATGCATCTACTTCCATATCAGTTATGACAGAATCTTAGAGGTCCTGCTTTTTCGAATATCTGTCTTATCCCCTAGATTAAATTTTGAGAAAACAGGGGCAATGTCTTTCTTGCTGACAACCGTATTCATAATAAGCCACACAATCATCTCATCTTTAGGCAATAATAGCTCACATATGTAACTCTTACTATATTCCCTTCTTTTCTTAGCATCCAGATACTTCCAGAAGGAGTCAAATGAAGGTCATGATGCTATGGGTTGTGAAGGAAAAGCTGTATCACCAAGCGCTGCTTAACTGACTGAAGTCAGGCCGTTCATTTGATGGCTATTTATTGAGTGCCCTTTAGAGCTGTTATGAGCATGAAACATGATGCATGTGATATGCTTAGAAAATTCCAGAAGACTGCTCAATATGATCAAATATGATCAGTTATTCTAAGCACTTATTCTTAAAATGCAACTGTAGACTCAGTGGAGGCTGTGAAAGTGTATCCACACAACACTCATATGCCCACAGGATTTTGAAATTCTGAGACTTTCCAGCCTTGACTCTTGCCCTGGCCCATACGACTGACTGGTTTGGTTTATTTGAAGATATTAACAGGTCAGATGTGAAGCTCCAGAGAAGTAAATTCTGCTTGTTCCTCTCAAAAGGAAAATATGGCAATCAAATGAGACGGGGTCTATTAAAGTGGCTTGGCAACTGTAGAAGTGAAGTGAAGTGAAGTCACTTCAGTCGTGCCCGACTCTTTGTGACCCGTGGACTGTAGCCTGCCAGGCTCTGCTGTCCATGGGAATCTTCAGGCAAGAATATGGAGTGGGCTGCCATCTCCTTCTGCAGGGGATCTTTCTGGCCCAGGGATAACTGTAGGGCACTGCATAACACTGCTGGTGGATGCAGTCTCTGTCCCAGCTACGTGGCTTGAATGGAAGATGCTGTCATTGCTAGTAACTCTTCAGCTGGCCAGAATGCATGTTTCAAGGACTGCCTTGCCTTTCAAGCTTCGCCATTAATCGCTGTTTCCCAGTATCTGACGTTGCATGTAGAAATGAATGGTGAAGTCTTCCAGTCTGAATGCACCTGTTTTCCCTCCAGGTCAGGTTGTCTCCCATGACGCATAAGTACCTTCACCATCTTTCCTAAAGTCCTTTAATTGCATTCTTACAATATGTTTTCAAATTATGAAAAACACACAGTACATAATTCCCCTCTCCTCATCTGTCCCTGAAAAGAAAAGAGCTAAATTTATTACAAATGAAGGTTTTCTATTTAAACACCAAAGGCTTCTGTAATCAGATAAATCTGATTCTGGAAAGTCAAGTCCACGCTTGGTAATCCTGTATGCAGTGTCTTCAAATGGAGTGATCGGCAACCCCATACGTGAGAGCAAATCAGATTTGGCCTATGTTATTTAGAAAATTGAAGAAATAGGGGCTTGGAGCTTGGATTATTCAGATAATTACCTCTTCCCTGACATCACTTAATGCTCTCTAGATCTGAGCTTCAACTCTTCTGTGATTTTTTTCAGCTCTAAAACTTGAGCAAATTCATCCACTTAGATTTTTTTCTGTTTATTTGCTCTCAGCCCGAGAAATTGCATGCCAGCTTGCTGCTAGGAATACCTTTCCACAGCTGTTATAAATATCCCCACAAAAAAAAAAAATAGGGGAGGATTAAATCAGAGATTGCAATACCATTCCTCCCAGTGCCAAGGCGGTCCTGGAGGCTCAGATAATAATATCTCACATTTACCATTTAGATCTTGAGTCCACTGAGCTAGGAGTGTAGCCAACTTCTTAGACCTTTCACATGGCTCGTGGCATTTAAAGACTTGAATGACTAGTGATAACATCTATTATTAATCAAATTATTTTTCATGGGAAAGCATTGTGATTTTTTTTTAAAGCTTTATTCTGGGATCACACATGGGTGACTGGTAAATGTGTCTTATAACTGTCTAGCCTGTTTTTTTCATCTCCATTTTATAAGTCACTAGGTGCCTATGATTCTGCCCAGGGATTCCTGTTTTGCAGACTGAAGAAAAATTGTTCTGATTTGATGAGCAAGCAGGTAGAGTCGGACAGTCTGTGTGAGATTTTTGGATGCTGCTCTGAAAGTGGGTTTCTATGAGAGGCACGGGCTTCCCTTGTGGCTCAGCTGGTAAAGAATTCGCCTGCAATGCGAGAGACCTGGGTTCAGTCCCTGGGTTGGGAAGATCCCCTGAAGAAGGGAAAGGCTATCCACTCCACTATTCTGGCCTGGAGAATTCCATGGACTATATAGTCCAAGGAGTCACAAAGAGTAGGATACGACTGAGTGACTTTCATTCAGGGAGATATGTGAAGGAATCAACTAATTATTGAGGCTTCCCTAGTAGCTCAGATGGTAAAGTATCTGCCTGCCATGCAGGAGACCCAGGTTCAGTCCCTGGTCGGGAGGGTCTCTGTTCAGGAAGACCCCCTGGAGAAGGAAATGGCAGCCCCACTCCAGTCCTCTCGCCTGGAGAATCCCGTGGACAGAGGAGCCTGGTGGGCTGCAGTCCACGGGGTCAGGAAGAGCTGGACACGACTGGACGACTAACACGCAAGAGCAAGTGATGAGGATCATAAATGCAAGGATGTGAGCCAGTGTTCTGGAGGTGTGCGGGGCACACCTGAGAGACACTTAAGCAGCCTTTGTGTCCATCAAATGGGAGAGGATGGGCGCACGCGGGAGAGAACGTGACCCCTGCTAAAGAGGTGAAACAGCACAGAGGTGGAACAAGGAGAGCGGCTTGGTATCTGGCCCCTTTGCAGCTTTTGGCAGAGCCAGTCTTGCGTAGCAAGGACAGCAAAATTGACATGTTAACAAGCTCATTTGTGCTCAGATCAAGAACTGCATCTCAGCTCCACTGACCTCTAGACTTGAGTGATGTCTACCAAACACCACTGCCTGGTAGATCAGCATCAATGTATGATAGAGGAAATTAGCAGGTGTAATTCAGGGAAATTTCCAGGAAGCAGAGAATATTTGCCTAACCATACAAAGTAAAGGACTTCTCAGGTGGCGCTAGTGGTAAAGAATCTGCCTGCCAATGCAGGAGTCACAGGAGATGCGGGTTCAACCTCTGAGTCAGGAAGATCCCCTGGAGCAGGAAATGGAAACTCACTCCAGTATTCTTGCATGGAAAAATCCATTGACAGAGAAGCTTGGCAGGCTACAGTCCATGGGGCTGCAAAGAGCTGGACACAGCTGAGCGACTGAGCATGTGCACGCACACACACACAATAAATCAACTCTTCCATAACCAACTCATTGGTTTGTTCATTCATTCAACATGTATTTATTGAACATCTACCATATGCCAGTCTGGGAAATACCTCTGAACATGAACAATTCAAATCCCTGCCCTTGTGGAGGTTACACTATGATGGAGAAACATGAATAATAAAGAAGTAGGCAAATATGTCAATAAAATAATTTCACATGGAACATTACAAAGAAAATTAAAAAATAAAATAGGGAAATGGAGTGAAAGGGTTGGAGGTAGTAGATGAATGTAGTGGTAGAAGATGGAGAATAATTTAGGGATTTCCACAGAGTAGTAACCAGATGCTACCATCTAGAAAATGCCTCTAGGTTATAAAGGTCTAGTGAAAACGCGCCATTCAAAGTAAAACAGTAAGCTCAGGAGATAGACGGAGAAGGTGATGGCACCCCCACTCCAGCACTGTTGCCTGGAAAATCCCATGGACGGAGGAGCCTGGTGGGCTGCAGTCCATGGGGTCGCTAAGAGTTGGACACGACTGAGCGACTTCACTTTCACTTTTCACTTTCATGCATTGGAGAAGGAAATGGCAACCCACTCCAGTGTTCTTGCCTGGAGAATCCCAGGGACAGAGGAGCCTGGTGGGCTGCCGTCTCTGGGGTCGCACAGAGTCGGACACGACTGAAGCGACTTAGCAGCAGGAGATAGAAACATCAGATTTCTTTCCAAAATGTTAACTGCCACTTTTCTTCTGTTTTTAAAATTACTGCTTTTGAATAGTAGTGGTGAAAGTGGACACCCTTGTCTTGTTCCTGACTTTAGGGAAATGGTTTCAATTTTTCACTATTGAGGATAATGTTAGCTGTGGGTTTGTCATATATAGCTTTTATTATGTTGAGGTACGTTCCTTCTATTCCTGCTTTCTGGAGAGTTTTTATCATAAATGGATGTTGAGTTTTGTCAAAGGCTTTTTCTGCATCTATTGAGATAATCATATGATTTTTATTTTTCAGTTTGTTAATGTGATGAATTACATTGATTGATTTGCGGATATTGAAGAATCCTTGCATCCCTGGGATAAAGCCCACTTGGTCATGGTATATGACCTTTTTAATGTGTTTCTGGATTCTGATTGCTAGGATTTTGTTAAGGATTTTTACATCTATGTTCATCAGTGATATTGGCCTGTAGTTTTCTTTTTTGTAGTGTCTTTGTCAGGTTTTGGTATTAGGGTGATGGTGGCCTCATAGAATGAGTTTGGAAGTTTACCTTCCTCTGCAATTTTCTGGAATAGTTTCAGTAAGATAGGTGTTAGCTCTTCTCGAAATTTTTGGTAGAATTCAGCTGTGAAGCCGTCTGGACCTGGGCTTTTGTTTGCTGGAAGATTTCTGATTACAGTTTCAATTTCCATGATCCAGCAATCCCACTGCTGGGCATACACACCAAGGAAACCAGAATTGAAAGAGACACATGTACCCCAAGGTTCATTGCAGCACTGTTTATAATAGCCAGGACATGGAAGCAACCTAGATGTCCATCAGCAGATGAATGGATAAGAAAGCTGTGGTACATATACACAATGGAGTACTACTCAGCCCATAAAAAGAATAAATTCGACTCAGTTCTAATGAGATGGATGAAATTGGAGCTGATTATACAGAGTGAAGTGAGCCAGAAAGAAAAACATCAATACAGTAGACTGACACATATATATGGAATTTAGAAAGATAGTAATGATGACCCTCTATGTGAGACAACAAAAGAGACTCAGAGGTATAGAACGGACTTTTGGACTCTGAGGGAGAGGGAGAGGGTGGGATGATTTGGGAGAATGGCATTGAAACATGTATACTGTCTTGTAAGAATGAAGCGCCAGTCTATGTTCAATACAGGATACAGGATGCATGGGGCTGGTGCACAGGATGATTCAGGGAGATGATGTGGGGTGGGAGGTGGGAGGGGGCTTCGGCATTGGGAGATCGTGGACACCTGTGGTTGATTCATGTCAATGTATGGCAGAACAAATACAGTATTGTAATGTAGAATAAAGTATTAAAAATAAAAAAATAAAAATGATAAAAAATAAAAAAATAAAATTACTTTTGTTATATAAGTATCACATTTATTGAAAATATTTAGACCATATAGTAGACTGTGAAGAAGAAAAAAATCCCCATGAAAACACCATTAAAATGTTAACATTTATCTTCCATTTTATCAGTAGGCATATAAAGATCTGATTTTTACATAGTACTGATTCAAAACCAACTTTTCTAAGCTAGCAGTGGATCATAAACATCTTGACGTTACTTAATGCATAACTGCCTCATTGCTTATCCTAGCCGGGAGGTATTCCATCAAAGGAGTGTACCCAAATTTATGAAACCAAGTCCCTGTTTTTGAGCACGTGTTTTTAGTTTTTCTAGCTGTTTACTCTTATAACAGTGCTTGATGAATATCCTTGTATTTACATCTGTGCACATTTGTTTAGTAATTTCCTTAGGGGAAAATTCCTAACAGTGGGATTGCTAGGTCAGAAAGTCTGCAGTTTTATATATAGATTTTTAATTACCTTGCACAAATTTCTATGAGACAGACTTTATGAATTTACGTCAGCAGTTGACAAATATTCTTTCTACATTTGGCCAGTTCAGAATAACAAAAAAATGGCAGTAATAGATGAAAAGGGGTGAACGGTTAATTTTTCTTTATCTTATTGCTGATGAGATTAGTAATGTTTAAAGGGCTTTCCTGCCTTTTCACATTTCTTTCTTTTGACTCATGCCTCTTGCTAATTGTTAACATTGCTAAAAGCGTCCATGTTTTCCTTACTGACAGGCAAGGCCTCTTTATGTAGCCATTTTTTCAATTGCCTACTATGTGCCGGGTATGGTTGCAGGATCTAGGAATAGATTGATGAACAAAGAAATACTGATGTTGTTTTGTTAAACAATCTTCCCTAGTTTATTTTGCTCTTTACTTTTTGCCAGTAGAATTTTTTGGAGGTTAAAAGTGTTCTGATTTTCCTACATGATTTCTTCTCATAGTGTCATGTTAAAAAGCCACATGCAACTTCAAGGTCATAAAAATAGTCAGCTATTAATTGAATAATTTATCTTTTCCCCACAGATTTGAAATGCCATCTTTATCATATACTAAATTCTAAAATATACATTGAGCTGCTTTGGGATTTTCTACTTGATTTCACTGCTGTGTCTGTGTTGGCACCAGTGTCAAATTATTCTAAGTATTGTGGCTTTATAACACATTCAAATATCTGCTAAGGAAAATCCCAACTTATCACTCTTCATTTTCAAAATATTTTTACATGTTTATTCTACCAGAATTTTATCAAGCTCCAAAAAGAAATTCCACTGGATTTTCAGAAGGATTGAGTCACTATTTAAATAGATTAGTTTGCAGAGAACCTGCCCCATTAGGTATTCTTACTAAGGAATAAAAAGTCTCTGTCTTCAAGTCTGCTTATATGATCCTCAGTAAAACTTAATACTTTTCATTCAAGGGTTCCTGCATATTTTTGTCCAGTTCATTCCTAGACATTTTATGTGTTTGGTTACTACTGAATGTAAGATTACGGTATCATTATATTTTTTTCATTAATCGCAATTGGTCTGTAAGGAAAGTTGCTGATTTTACCTACTGATTCATTGCTAGCCTTCTTAATGATGTATCTTACTAGCTGCCACAATTACGAATACTTAATCACTGGTGGAGCCTGAGAACCAACCAGTCAGCCCAGATCCTGGGTGTGATTGGTTTGCGCAGCCTTCCTAAGGCGCAGCAGCTGAATACTAACCCAGATGTCAGTTCTAATCCTTTTCAGATAAATCTCCTTTCTCCAATACTTTTCATAGGTAAGCAACCATAACATCCATAATTCCTGGCCATTTTTCTTTCTCCTTTACCATATTTTGTTTTTGTGTTTAGTTGTATTAACTAGAACTTTCAGAATAATCTTAAACAGAAATAGTGATAATGGAAATCTTTGTACCAGTCTTGATATTATTAGAAAACTTTTTCAGGAGTAGATATTTCTGTAAATAATATTAAGGGAAATCTACTTTACTGATTTTTTTTAATAGGGATTGATGGTGAATTTCATTACATGCTCTAACTCTACCCTCTCCCAAGATGGTCACAAGGATTGTATCCTTTGTCCTATTAATGTGATATATTAATCCACTTCCAATCTGAACCATCATATTCATCAACTCTATTTGGTCATGATGAATAACTAACTTTTGTGCTTTTTACTTGAATTTTATTTATTGATGCTTTATTTTGTATGGTTGTAACTAATTGGCATAAATGTAAATGATTAAACAATTGTTTTTTCTTTCTTGTGTTTTAATAGGTTTTGGTAAAAAGATTGTTTCTCTTTTGTAAAATAAATTGATATGCATTTTGATAAGTGTGATTTGGTGCACAGTAAGTTTATACCTTTATTTACTTTGTAGTCTCAAATACAAATTTGAGATACAAATACAAAAATATTTTGTGTTTATTTATAAAAATAAAATGGCCCCCTTTGTCCCATTTAATATTTCACTTTGAACTATTTCCATGATGTTGATATTGCAACCTCTGACTTATGTTTTCCTTGTAATGCCTGATGTATCTTTATCTGACCTTTTGTTTTTAACATTTGTGAGTTCTTCTTTTATATGGCAAGGAGAAAGATTTTATTTTTGACACACTTTACTCTCTAAGAGATTTAACTCTTTTGAAAGATCTTTTTTTCATTTTGCAAAATATGCTATGTTAAGTTCAGTTACTAGACTGGTAGATACAATAGTTGCTGAGATTTTTCCAAGTGAATGGCTGCCTTGTAGAACAGGCATAAATAAAGCGGCAAGTTACATGAATTATGCTGGTGAGCCAATGCGATGAGGAAGGATGTGATACCCAGCTCTAGGCCAGTATGGCAAACCACCTTCAGTGTAGCAACACCAGAGGCCCCACCTCCTATCTTCACACCCTGTATGATCCTCTTCCCCACAGTGTGGCTGGACCAAGTGACGGTGTCTAATCAACAGCATAAGGCAAAGATGATGGGGTGTTACTCCTGAGATTTAGTTATATAGAAACTGGCTTCCATCTTGCATGCCCTTTCATGTTCTCTTGCTGACTTACTTTAAGAAGGCCAGCTTCCACGTCATGAGCTATGTTCTGCAGAAATCCATGTGATACAGCATCTGAAGAACTTTATCCCAACAGCAGCGACTTGAATGAGCTTGAAAACAGAAGCTCCCTAGACAAGGTTTCAGATGGGACCACACAATCAATCAGCATCTTGATTTCAGTCTGAGAGACTTTGGACCAGAGACACCCTGTTAAACTGTGCCCAAATGCCTGAGCCACTGAGACAGTGAGATAATACATGTTTTCTGTTTTAAGCTGCTGAGTTTTGGGATAATCTGTTATTCAGCAACAGATAACAAATGTTATATGTGACTAGATTTCTTGGACATTCATCACCCTTTTCTATTTGATTTATGTAGATAAGACATGAAGGTCCCCGAGTGTTATTGTTATAGAAAAATCAATCAACACTGACTAAATAAATAAAATGTGCAGAGCAGAGGTTAGGGTCTCTTGGTGATCTATCTATCTATATAAATGTAAAATATGTACATAGTCACATGGGTTGTCTCTGTTGTCCTATTAATGGGATAACATATGAATCCATTTCCAAGCTGAAAATAATTAGATGATCCTCTGGAGGAGGGTATGGCAACCCACTCCAGTGTTCTTGCCTGTAGAATCCCCATGGACAAAGGAGCCTGGCGGGCTATAGTCCATGGGGTTGCAAAGAGTTGGAAACAACTGAGTGACTAAATGTGTGCGTGCACACACACACACACACACACACACACAGAGTAGATTGTGAAGAAGTAAATAAAATTCTCACTAAAACCACCCTTAAAATTTTAATATTTATCTTCTAATTTTTCGGTAGACACATAAGGATATGATTTTTTACACAACACTGATTTGAAACCAGCTTTTATGAACCAGCAGCATCTCACGAACATCTCCTGATGTTAATTAATGCATAACTGCACTGTTGCTTACGGAATTATATCCTGAGAGCCACCGCTTAGGTGAGCTGGATTTATATGATGTCCTAATGGCGGCTCTGATGGTAAAGAATCTTCCTGCAATGCAGGAGCCCCAGGTTCAATCCTGGGTTGGTTTGGGACGATCCCCTGGAGAAGGGAATGGCAACCCGCTCCAATGTTCCTGTCTGGAGAATTCCATGGACAGAGGAGCCTGGCAGGCTACAGTCCATGGAGTCGCAAAGAGTTGGACATGACTGAGTGACTAACACTTTTTCACTTTTGACCTTTTATGAGCTGTTCAATAAGAGACAAAATATAATTTTATCAACTCAAGAATAATAGTGTGATACATGGAAATGTAAAGTGTTCATGGCAGAGATGAATATTAGGACTCGCGAGGGGCAGCCGCTGGCACCTAGTAGAGAGAAGGTCGTTCTGTTCAGGCCCCAGTGGTCTCTGTTGCCATGTGAATTCTCATTGCATTGTCTTGCATGACTTCAGTTTGTTTTATTTTCCTCTTTGCTTTATTTTATACAGAACTAAAACTTAACAAAGTTACAGCAAGACCAGCGTGTTTAAGAGTAAGAAGAATTTGCTACTGAAGATGAAAACATCAAATATAAAAATACCTAGAGCCGTTATTGTCCATAAATCTTATTTGGCTTACGTATCAGGGAAAAGTGTTTTGAATGATGATGTCTAAAAAGCATGAAAATGTCTTTCACCTGTAAACCCATAGGGGTAACAAAAATAGGGTTCAGAAGGAAAAGTTATTTATGGAAATGGAAGATTTACTCACAATGAGATGGGCGATTCATTTGAAAATGCATGTCAGTTAGCCTAATAAGCATTGCAAAGTCTTAACGTTGGAAGATGCAAAGCAAAGGCACAGTGATCTTTCTCAGAATACGGCGACTCACGGGTGGTCATGTAGAAACTTAAATGATTAAAAAAAAAAAAAAAATAGGTGGTGAGACTACCAGATACGAAAGCAACAGAAATGTATGTGAACGTAGTAATAAATATGTGAAGATTACATAGCATAGAAAGCCTCATAAGAATGAAACTAGGTTGACTTTGGACAAAACATATCAATAGACGTAGACATTTTCAAGAGTTAAAATCAGCTCCAGGATTGAACGCTGCTGAAGATGCACCTGGACAGTGGGAAACTGCAAAGAGAACTGTCATCTGTTTATCACGGAGAAGACCCAGTGTAATTTAAAGACCTTAGTTAGGCACACATATTTTCAGTGTACACCAGTTTCATGCTTTGCAAGGCCTTCTTGCAAAGGACAGTGATAATATTTGAGGAGCGTCTGTATAGTTGCAATTCTTTCCTTAGAGGCATTAATACTTGGCCATGAAGGACAGTGTTCAAATGAGGAGCTTAGAAGATTAGAGCCAAATTCACAGCATAGACGGGTCCATCTCTGTCAGCTGAGCTGTGAAGACCATCTTCCAGCCCTGGGGCTGAAGAATGAGGCAGGGAAAACAACCCAGGTTTAATATGTACTTTAAAAATTATTGCTTCAGCTTTTAAAAAATTGGAGTATAATTTCTTTACAATGTTGCTTTAGTTCCTCCTGTACAACGAAATGAATCCGCTATATGTATGCACATATCCTCTCCCTCCTGGGCCACCCCCACCCCCAATCCCATCCATCTAAGTCATCACAGACTACTGGGCTGAGCTTCCTGGGCTGTACAGGTTCCCACCAGCTATCTATTTTACACGTGGTAGTGTATATACAGGCTTCCCTGATGACTCAGATGGTAAAGAATCTGCCTGCAACGAGGGAGACCTGGGTTCAGTCCCTGGGTTGGGAGGATCCCCTGGAGAAGGGAAAGGCTACCCATTCCAGTATTCTTGCCTAGAGAATCCCGTGGACAGAGGAGCCTGGCAGGCTATGGGGTCACAAAGAGTCAGACAAGACTGAGTGACTAAGCATACACAGCATATATGTTAGTCCTAATCTCCCAGTTCATCCCACCCTCCCCTTCCCCTATGTCCACAGGTCCATTCTCTGTGTGTTTCTATTCCTGCCCTGGAAGTAGTTTCAACTGTACTATTTTTCTAGATTCCATGTGTATGCATTAATATGTGATATTTGTTTTTCTCTTTCTAACTCATTTCACTCGGTGTGACAGTCTCTAGGTCCAGCCACATCTCTATAAATGACCCAAGCTCAGCTTTATCAGATAGGAATTCTTATCCCCCTTTACAGCTGAGAAAATTGAGGCACTGAAAGGTAATCTGTCCAAAGCTATGTGGCAAGTGAATGATGGAGCTGAAAT
Organism: Nanger dama; assembly: GCA_917880005.1. Classification (NCBI taxonomy): domain Eukaryota; kingdom Metazoa; phylum Chordata; class Mammalia; order Artiodactyla; family Bovidae; genus Nanger; species Nanger dama. Next base: position 6,521,785 of record CAKJTW010000029.1, read on the forward strand.
TAGAATCCCACTGGTGTGAATTCAAAACCCATGTACTTAATCTTTCTGTCCTAGCCTTATCTCCACTCCTGTCCATATCCATCTCCCTGGTGGGGAGATTTAGTGGGTGTTCCTTGGTTGCGACAAAAAGTAAACTGTTCAGGATGGAACTGGAATCTTCTGTTGTTTAATGTGCTTTGATTCTGTCTTGCTAATAAGGTCACAGCCCTCTTGAAATCATTGTCCTTTGAATTTTTTCCCCTCTAGTATTCTCTGAAATATTTTAATGTGGATATTATGCATCTACTCAATCAATTATCTGGCTGCTCGATTACACATACCTTCAAGTGTTCTTTTTCATCATCACCTACTGAACATGCCATGCATTTATTTGTCCTGAAATTTACTACTGAGCTCGTTAGGTTATATTTACAAGACTATTTACAAGAACCTTGGGCTTCCCAGCTGGCACCAGTGGTAAAGAAACCATCTGCCAATGCAGGAAACGCAAGAGACTCAGGTTCGATCTCTGGGTTGAGAAGATCCCTGGAGTAGGAAAGGGCAACCTACTGCAGTATTCTTGCTTGGGAAATCCCATGGACAGAGGAGCCTGGGGGCTACAGTCCATGGGGTCAGAAAAGTGGGACAGGACTGAGCATGCAATGCACTTACAAGAACCTTAGAAGATTCAAAGGGTCACTGCCCTAACACAGGGAGCTATTTGTTGGAACATTGGTTCACTCTTTAGAAATCTGAGAGCACATCTTTGTAGCCCTGCCATGAGAACTGTATAGAACTTGGTATTATACACTGAAAATTTCTGGAATATTAAATAAAAATATAAATCACTGACTGTGTGAATGTTTAGAATCTCAAAACCTGGAAGGAATCTTTGTGTTTCTTCCAGTCTTAATTCTTGCACACAGGTGAGAAGAGAGGCAGGAAAGAGAGAGGAGAAGGAAATACAATATTTGCACCTAATGCTTGTTTAATAGCTGTTTATTGAAACGCATCAAGAATTTTTTTAAAAAAGTAGATTTTTCATATCAGTTCAGCTAACAATGATCAAGATCTTATGATGTGTTACATTCATATACCTGACATAGCACATTCACCCACTGCTTCTCAAATCTGCCTGCATGTTGGAATTCCCTGGAAAAATTTTTAAAAAATCTTATGCTTGGATCCCACCCCTAGAGGTTCTCATTTAATTATTCTGGGGTGTGACGTGGACAAAGCATTTTTTAAAACTCCCCAGCTGATTCTAACAGGTAACAAACTTTGAGAACTTCTATGGTACACCTTCTGCCCAGCAATTGTCAAATGTTTTCTGTGAAAGGCCAGAGAGTAAACATCTGAGCCTTTGCCCGCCCTAGGGTCTCTGCCACAACCACACCGTCCTTCATTGAAGCTCTCAAACAACCACAGACAATTTGTTGTCGTTGTTCAGTTGCTAAAGCGTTCTGACTCTTTGCGACCCTGTGGACCACAGCACGCCAGGCTCCTCTGTCCTCCGCTGTCTCCCAGAATTTGCTCATAATCATGTCCACTGAGTGGGTGATGCTATCTAACTATCTCATCCTCTGCCATAGACAGAATTTAAGTGGATAAGTGTAGCTGTGTTCCTATAAAACTATATTTATGGACACTGAAATTTGTGTCATAAAATTTTCATATATCGCAGAGTCAATTAAAAAAAAAAGTTTTCTCAACCATTAAAAAAATACAGAGATTGAGGCCATACAAAACCAAGCAGCTGGCTGAATTTGACCACGCTTTGCAGGCTCCGGCTTCAGCCCATTTAACTCCACAGAGGCACATGCAACTATGATTCTCATTAAAAAAAAAAAATTTATTTCATGTACTTGGCTGTGTCACATCCTAGTTGTGGCACATAGGCTCTTTATCACCTCATCCGGGGCCTTTCATTGCGGTACAGACTCTCCCGTTGTGGTGAGCGGGTTTAGTTACTGGTGGCATGTGGGATCCTGGTTCCCTGACCAGGCGTTGAACTTGAGTCCCCTGCATTGCAAGGCCAATTCTCAACTCCTGGGCCACCAAAGAAGTCTCTATCATTCTCATTTTCAGTAGCCAAGGGAAGAGAGACAAGATCTGAGGTCTGCTGGTGGTTGAGTCAGAATTTGACCATAATGTTAAGTTACTCTTAGGAAGTGTCACGGTTGACCCCTCAAATCATACTTTTTGGCTGTTTTTTGAGATTGTGCGTGCATGCTAAGCTGCTTCAGCCATGTCTGACTCTTTTGACTGTGGACTGTAGCTGGCCAGGCTCCTCTGCCCATGAAATTCTCCAGACAAGAATACTGGAGTGGGTTGCCATTTCCTTCTCTGGGGGTCTTCCCCCACCCAGGGATCGAACTCACAACTTTTGTCTCCTGCACTTACCACTAGAGCCTTATGAGGATAAGCAATGTGGGGGATGCTTTCCTTCCAACTCCCATCATTTAAAATATAAATTGCCAATGAACTTAAATTAAAATAATACCTGCTTCATTAAAAAAATTTTTTTAAACCATAGCTCAACCCTCAGCTTCCCACAATTCTGAGGAGACCTGGCCTTTAATGTGTTCAATGAGGGATTTACTCAATTTAATTGAAGTTACAGTTTTTCCTTGTTCATCATGTACGGCCAAATAAGCAAATAGTGTTAAAATATTATGGTCAATTATACATATAAATCTTGCAGAGTTAATGAACATATTCTTTAGATTGTGGAACAGACTGGACACTTATCTTACTCTTTAAGACAAAATACCGCATCTCTATAATGCATTGCTATGCTTTCTTCTAACTACACACTTTGCCTAGAATCCCATTTTCCATTAAATAATAATCATTGTAATTAATAGACTGGTTACTTTATCTCCCTCATCTGGTTACAGTAATTTATCAAAGGCATGTAAATGAAAGCTAGAAAAGTAGCAGACCATTCTTTTATAAGAAAGTAAAGAACATAAAATGTAATAATTCTCTAGGGAACATAATAAGATCTGTAACTTCTTATAATTCACTGAAGAAAATACATTAAGTGTTTACCATTGTTTGGGGGCACTTGAATTGGCTTAATGCCCACTTCTCATGCTGGTGATTATGGCTAAGTTGATGAGTGAACTTGAATGTTTTCTTCAAATCTTTGAAAGTACCCTGGGATGGCTCAGCAGGATTCCTTCCTAGTTCTGCCGTCCACCAGTCCTCAGTACTGACCAGCTGAGCATGCAATGCCCCCAGATGGTACTGAGGACAATTCGAGGTTGAGTGTTTTTAGAAGAGTTTTAAAAACCCTTACCATGCCCTAAAGCTGGAGAGAATTTGTTATCACCTCCAGTACCTGGTGGCTCAGATGGTAAAGTGTCTGTCTACAATGTGGGAGACCCGGGTTCGATCCCTGGGTTAGGAAGATCCCCTGGAGAAGGAAATGGCAATCCACTCCAGTACTATTGCCTGGAAAATCCCATGGACAGAGGAGCCTGGTGGGCTATAGTCCATGAGGTTGGAAAGAGTCAGACACGACTGAGCTATCCAGTCCCCGGGCCCCGACAGTTTATACAGACAAGAAAAAGGTGGGGAAGGAAGGGGACCAGCCAGGGATGTGACTGGACACTTGCTCAGTTTCTGCCACTCAGCTTCAGTGCGGCCAGTCCTCCTGACCCTTTGCTTCTTATTTTTATTTTCACTGGTGTATAGTTGATTAGCAACGTTAGGCCTGTGTCAGATGTACAGCAAATTGGTTCAGTTGTCCATGTACAGGAATCCATTGCTTTTCAAATTCTTCTCCCTTTTAGTTTATTACAAAATATTGGGCAGAGTTTCCTGTGCTATGCAGCAGGTCCTGGTTGGTTATCTATTTTATTAATAAATGTAGCCGTGTGCACATGTGAATTGCGAACTCCCAATCTACCCCTCCCCTGTCTCCTGCCTGACCACTTAATGCCAAGGCATTCTTCTCTGTGGTCATACCTGTCCTGCCTAATCCACAGGACTCTTCCAAGGCTGGCCCGAGAATATGTGTACTATTAAACAGCACTGACTGAGGCAAGATGGGGACACAGTTTTAGTGCACTGAGTAAATAAATTTTGAAGACAATCAAGGCTGTATTCAAATCTCAGCTATACTCCCTCTGAGCTGATCATGAAGAGTCACTAAATGTCTGAATGTCTTAATTCACTGTTGATTAGGTTAGGCTATGAAAAAGTTTGTGAGAATTAAATTGAAAATGCACCCCAAACCTCAGAATTGTCTCTAGAACTGGGCGACAATAAATTTCCCTGGAAGCTACCCAGTCTGCCGTACTTCATTATGGCAGCCCTAGCAAACCAATGACAAACTCACTCTTGCTGTTGGCAGAACCCAGTTTTTTGCAAGTGTAGGACCAAGGCCCCGTTTCCTTTGGGGTCACTAGCATCCCCCATCATGTAGCCGCCTCCGTCTTCAAGCCAGATATGGTGCAGAGTCTTCCTCATGCTTTGAGCCTCTGTTTTCCTTTGACATCTAGACTCAGATTTAAAAGGCTCACGTGATTTGATCAGATCCATTTAGTCTTCCTTTCTAGAAGTTAGCTGTTTTGTATAAAATAATCTAATCATGTCCATCATACTTAAGTCTCAGCGTATATGTGGAATCTAGAAAAAGGGTTCACATGAACCTATTTGCAGGTAAAAACACAGATGCAGACGTATGAACACAAGATGGGGAAGAGGGGTGGGAATGAATTGGGAAACTGGGCTTGACATCTTCACACTACCCTGTTTTAACAGATAGCTAGCGGGAACCTGCTGCATAAGGCAGGGAGCTCAGCTTGGTGCTCTGAAGTGACCTAGAGGGGTGGGGAGGCTGGGAGGGCGGTCCACGAGGGAGAGGATATATGTGTCCATGTGATAGATTCGCTTTGTTGTACAGCAGAAACTAGCACAACATTGTAAGGCAGAAAAGTGACAGTGTGAGTCTCTCAGTCCTGTCTGACTCTTTGTGACTCCATGGACTGTAGCCTGCCAGGCTCCTCTGTCCATGGGATATTTCCAGGCAAGAATGCTGGAGTGGGTTGCCATTTCCTTCTCCAGGGAATCTCCCCAATCCAGGGATTGAACTGGGGTCTCCTACACTGCAGACAGATTCTTTACCGTTGGAACCATCAGGGAAGCCACTGTAAGGCAATATACGCCAATTTTTAAAATTATGCGGGGTGTGTGCCTCCAGGGCGTGAGGCTCTCGGGGCCCCATCTGTGGCACTGGCCACAGCAGGGGCTCCGGGTCTGGGATTCGCTTCGCTCTCTTCTGTCCCAGGGCCCGTGCCTGCCCTTCCCTCTGCAGGACCCCTCTTCATCACTCCTCAGCCTCCCGTGGCCAACCTTGCTTCATACTTCTGATCATGTCTGTTTGCATGATTGCCTGAATATCTAGCATATTCTTCTAGAGAAAAAAGTAATTTTACACCTTTTTTTTTTTGAGTGGCTATTCGCTTCATTTCTATCCCATCCATACAGGAAACTCTTGAGAGCTGTGTGGGTTGTGTTGGTTTCCCATCTCATTGCCTCCTCCACTTCCAACACAGTGCCTCCTACAGGCAGTGAGTATCTGCCGAGTGAATGAATGGATGACGGAAGCTCCCTCCCTCTTCACTCTTTCATTGTCTGGCACAGGTTGAGGCTGTCAGAGACCCAACATAGGACGTGCAGGGACTAGCTCAGTTGGTAAAGAAGCCGCCTTCAACGCAGGAGACGTTCAATTGCTGGGTCGGGAAGATCTGCTGGAGAAGGGATAGGCTACCCACTCCAGTATACTTGGTCTTCCCTTGTGACTCAGCTGGTAAAGAATCCGCCTGCAATAGGGGAGACCTGGGTTCAATCCCTGGTTTGGGAAGATCCCCTGGAGAAGGGAAAGGCTACCCACTCCAGTATTCTGGCCTGGAGAATTCCATGGACTGTATAGTCCATGGGTCACAAAGTCCATGGGTCACAAAGAGTCGGACATGACTGAGCCACTTTCACTTCACTTATTTTCAGAGTAGGGGCTCCCTGAATGAAAATTTGATATGGACTAAATGCTCACCCCCCACCGGACCTGAATTATCAACATAATGCCTGAACATTTCACTTTAACTTTTAGAGTTAAGATGATGAATGTATAAAGCCTAGTACGTTTAAAAGCTACTCTTATTGTCCCTGCAACTTATCCTGAAACCACTCATGCCGCTTCCAATGGCCTTGAAGGCATGGCACGAAGGACAGACATTTTCAGTGAAAGCAGAGACTCAGGAAGCAGGCCTCCTAGAACCCTGACTGGGGTGGACATCACACTGCGGGTCTGGAGTGGCCGGGAAGGCATTTGGGTGACGTGGGTGTTCGGACGGAAAGAGAAGGTGCCACCGTCCCCAGGATTCCGCTGCCCTCTGGCTCTGTTTAAGTGCTGGATGCGCTGTAGAGGGCTTTTGCAGTCCATTAGTGGGTTAAACCACGATGAGATGACAGCTTGTGTTGACGTGCTTTTTCTCTCCACCGTGGCTACTTGGTGGCAGCAAGGGGGAGGGGGCAGAGGGCGATGATGATGATGGGGGAGAATGTTTCCTTTCTCTGAAGCATCAACATAGCTACCTCAACAGCCACTTACGTTAGGGTCCCAGGTTTTTCATTCAAAACAACAATAAAAAGACACCTTAATCCCATAGGGAAACCTATTCACATAGAGCAGCTTTAAGTCAAGCCTCTGGAGTCACCAAGCTGAAAAGAACCTGATTAATGACAGCCCCTGAGATAAGTGGCACTTTAACCAACCTTAACTGTTGATGTATGATGACATAATGTCCCCTCCAATTAATGACAAGGATATAAAACACCTGTATTTAGCAGAGCAGATGCTGCTTTTATGGTTAGATGCGCAGATGAAATTGACTTCTAAAGGACCATCTATAACTTACTTCTCTATTATTTGTTTCTATATTTGTTTCATTATGTATGTTATAGGTGGAGGAGGAAATTTAACCTCAAATTTCACACCTGTGCAGCAAAAGGATCTACACTATACTGTAATTTACCGAAAAACTGTGTCTCCCATGATTGAGCAGGTTGGCAATGGTGATCTGTCTCATTGACTGAGGGCCTTTCATACTGTATGAACCCCAAGGGGGGTTTTTAATAAAAGATGAGCAGTACCCTTAATGAATCAGCCAATCAATCAATCAATATACACAAGCCACCTGTTTAAATCTTCTGTAAGATAAACAAGGTATATGCAGTTTTAAAAATGAAAATGGTTATTGTGTACTAAATATATGCAAGATGCTGTATTAGGTATTTTAAGCTCACCAAGGACTTCTTTCTGAAGTTGTAATTTATCAAGGAAGCAAGGCATGTGTACAATGACCATAAATGCTAAATGTTAGGAAACTACCATGATATTATGATTTATAATAAGAAATGTATATTTGGTCTTTGTCACCATGTCTGATACAGAGCTCCTTAAACCCTTGGAGTTTCCTAAGTGATGGGAGTCATCAAGGTGTGTTTTGTTGTGTTAGGAGGTGACTTTGGAAAGCACTTGGGCTTACCTTGTGGCTCAGATGGTAAAGAATCCACCAGCAATGCAGAAAACCCAGGTTTAATCCCCCGAATCAGGAAGGTCCCCTGGAGAAGGGAATGGCAACCCACTCCAATATTCTAGTCTGGAGAATTCCAGGGACAGAGGAGCCTGGCAGGCTACAGTCCATGGGGTCGCAGAGGATACGACTATGTGATCAGAATTTTAGTGCCCACTCTCCCTTCCCCACTTCCCACATACACACCTCTGGCGGGGGGAGAAAGACTGGAGGTTGAATCAGTTGCCCACGGCTGACGATTTCATCCATCACTCGTGCCTATTCAATGAAGTCCCATAAAAACTCAGAAGGATGGGATTTGGAGAGCTTCTGGGTTGGCAAATGCCTGGGGATTCGGGGGAAGGGCCCGCCTGGAGAGGGCACGGATGAACAAGCCCTTTCCCCCTACCTTCCCTGGGCGTCTCTTCCATCTGGCTGTCTCTCAGTTACATCCTTTTATAATAAACCAATGATTTACCAATTAAAATGTTCCCCTCATTTCTGTGAGCTGTGCTGGCTAATTAATCTATCTAGGATGAGGCCATGGAGCCTTCCAATCCACAGCCAGTCAATGAGAGGCACAGGTAATTACCTGAACTTATAACTGGTGGCTGACATGGTGGTGGTAGGCGGCAAGTCTTGCGGGACTGAGCCCTTACCCTGTGGGATCTGATGCCATCTCCAGGTAGACAGTGTCAGAATCAAGCCAAACAGTAGGGTACCCAGCTGGTATTGGAGACTTGCTTGTTGGATTGGGGTTCGGGGGTGGAGGTGGGGAAATTCACATACCCACCCTTTGGAATTGGGTCCGGAAAGCTTATAGCTATGAGTTTAGCCATGGACTGGAGTTGGCTGGGGAAAGCCACATGGAAGAGGTAGGATTTGCGAAGGGGCTATATAAACAGATTGGGAAGAAGGTAGGCCAGACCAGGCGGGAGATTGCACTTTTGAAACCGAGGTAAAGGAATCCACAGGTGAAGCCAGGAGCTGGAGCTGACAAGAAAACTGCAGGGTACTAAGTGTACGCTGGACAAATTATAGGTCAAGATCAAAAAGACTGAGTCAAGATCATGAACAGTGTTAAGACCAATTTAATTTCTTTTACATGATGATTTCGGAACCCAAGGACAAGGTAAAAATGATAGGGACTCTTCTATTTTCAATTCCACGTTGAAGCAGTTTATGTTACTGTTATTTGCTTGAATACTGACCTTGGAGGTTGGGTCAGAGAACTGAGACTTAAAACAGGTGTTTAAAAGGCACTGTGTGGACTTCCCGGTGGTTCAGTGGTTAAGACTCTGTGTTCCCAAAGCAGGGGGCAGGGATTCAGTCCCAGGTTGGAGAAGATCCCTTATGCCACATGGCCGCAAAGGCCGATGTTGTGGGCTCAGACTGACCATCTTGTTGGCTAGAAGAGATAAGGTAAGAATCATGGTAAGAGTTACGTGCAGTTCTTCACAGGAGTCCCTTAACATGGAACTTTGTGGGTCATTGGTGTGACTGTCAAAACACAAGCGTTAATAGGACAAAAAACCAAAATGAGGCTGAATTTTGATTTGAGGAGCTAGAAGATTCATGGCACCCCTCTCCTTTCTTTCCAACTTCTTTCTACGACCCAAAGAGGAGTTTTCAAGGACATCTAAGTTGTCACTGCCAGGAGGCTTCAGCTCCCTTGCTATGCTGAGTTAGAGCCCTAGCTTTGGAAAGGACCCCGATGCTGGAAAAGATTGAAGGCAGAAGGAGAAGGGGGAAGCAAAGAAGGAGACGGTGAGACCGCATCACTGACTCAATGGACCTGAATTTGAGCAAACTCCAGGAGGTAGTGGCGGACAGAGGAGCCTGGTGTGTGACAGTCCTTGGGGCCACAGAGAGGCAGATGTGGCTTCGTGACAGGACAGCAGTAGCATGAATGGATGTGGACTCGTGCTGATCCCTCCAGGGTCCTGAGGCCGGCAAGGTCCCTGGGGTGCCTGTCCAGAGGATGAGGCCCAGCAGCATCCTCTGCTCAGCATCCCAAGGCCGTCACCAGGCTGTGGGCAGCTTCCTCCCCGCCTCCCTTGCTGGGACAGGTGGCCTTCACCAGTTCTGCTTTCACTGTGAGGGCAAACGTTCGGCATCTTTCACTTTCTCTCGTTCACCATTGAGAGCGGCAGGTGTAGCCATTCTCATGTCTCAGGATGGTCTCTGAGCAAGTGACAGGCAGAGCAGGCCACCTGGGTTGCTAATCTGAGGTCACACTTTTCTCGATGAATTTGGAGGTAGACTGTGACTCCAGTAAGAGCAGGGACTGTGTTCTTACCACCTGCGCCTGACACATAGAGGGCATTTAATACACATTCCTGGGATAAAAAAATTTGCCTTACTTTTCTTCTGTGCACATATTTTCCTTAAGGGCCCAGATGGTTGATTAAAGGGTACCATCCCATTTTCCAGCCTTTCATGCTTCTATCCATGAATATCTGTAAGAACAATAAAAAGGGGTAACCCTTTTGAATATACCCAACCATGGCCACGAACATTTTGCAGCTAGCTTTTCCTATATATATATATTTTTATTCTTGGAGGAGTTCTTTGTGGGGCGAATGAAGCCCCACCAAAGATGATCCTCAGTTTTCTAAGCCCCTAACCTGAGACTCCATTCCGAGGATGAATCCGCTGAGGCCACGTGGGAGTGTTTCTCATTTCATCTTTGTACCAGGATCAAGATTGTCATTCAGTCGTGTCTGACTCTTTGTGACCCCATGGACTAGGCTCAGATCACTCACTCAACATCTCAGGATTTTCCACCTCTTACTATCAACAGGTTACTTCTCTGCAAATTATAAACGTATTTATAAATCTTTACAGAATGTTTCTTACTCTTTGTGTTCTGTTTGTTGCCATTGACCTTCTCTCTCTCTCTCTCTCTTTTTTTTTTTTTAAATAGTCTGGCTGCTTTGGAGAAACACAAACATTTAGAGCATCTACCTCTTCTCTCTCAGAGCGCCCTTCCTTCCTGGGCAGCGCAGAGCTGAACTTGCATTTTCTAGCCTCTCAAGGATCTCTAACGGCCCTTCATGCTATCATCAGTCTCCAGCTATCTGTGCTGGTTTATCCTTGGTGATGTGCAGCCGTTGAATGGAATTCTCAGAATCCTTCTAACACCTGTGACCTAATTTTATGTTGAAATGATGCTGAAAGTCTTAGGATCAGGTACAGTTTTCTTGTCTGTTCTAGTCATTCTGTTTCTATGGAAGCCTTCAACCCACTGCATGCCTGAGACTGTCCTGAGAGCTGGGGTTATGAAATGATGATGTCATAGAAACAGAGGCCATGGTACAAGGTGCCTCTTGCAGGGCCCCTGGGGTCGCCTCACTGCTGGCATCCAGCTGCACATAACCTTGGTAACGATCTCCTGGGCCCTGTTTCCCCAAGTGCTGCCGGAGCGGAATGCATCTGCTTGTTCAGGCAAATACAGTCTGCAGACATTTCTGTTCACACAGTTAGGACAGCAGAAGATGGATGAAGGTACCAGTCAGTAGCAGAAATTTTATGAGAAATGGAATGTGCGTGGCATGGCCAACAGAAATGATGACCTCTTTGTCTGAAACCGTAAGCTTCTTTGTCCTTCTTTGTCAAGGATACGTTTTAGTTTTCAAAACGGGATTCTGCGATGAGCTTACTATTTCTGAGAAAAGGAGTATTTTCTTAACCAATAAGAGGTGCCATTTCACATGAACCAAACTTTTAGTTTGGTTGAGATGGAAGTGAGCTGCTCCGGATTTTGTCTGTTGTGTTGGGTCTGGATATTTATTTATCGACTTATTTATTTTTAATGGCAGAGATGTATAAGAGTTGTCTCTTCAGCAGAGAATAAACAAATACCCACTCTCAGACATTTGTGCTCATAACAGAATTTTTGGTCTGTGAATTGGGTCCTTGGAGATTAAAGACAGCTGGCGCCCACCACAGCAGCCGAGAAGGAGCGAGTTTCTGGGTAAGCATGTTGAGCGAAATCTAAGCAATGCTAACTGGTCACAGACACTAATTAAGGAGTCTGCCAGTAGCTGTGGGCTACTCCAAATGAAACATCGTCTTCGCTTCACTCTGTTGACATAGAGATATAAATAAGGCTCCAGAAAGATTGAGGAGTGTGGGCGCTGGAATCTTGTCTTCCTGGTGAATCTGCCAAAATCAGATAACGCCGAGGAGGAACTGGCTCAGAGCAACGAAGAGACATTGTTAAATGAGGGCTGGACTGTTTTTTCCTTAAGGAGACAAAATGTCATGGAATTCAAATCCCTCTAAGCTTCAAATTCTCCACCATCATAATTTTATATTATAATAATCAGGAGGAAACTTTGACCAAGAATTGTTTGCCATGTTTTTCGGATGACTGCTTGCTATAAAGGACCCCTGGGCCTCTTTGCCGGCTCGGTGGTAAAGAGTCTGCCTGCCAACGCAGGAGACTCAGGTTCAGTCCCTGGTAGGGGGAAGATCCCACGAGCCGTGGAGAAACTAAGCCCGTGCACCAGAGCTACTGAGCCCATGTCCTAGAGCCCAGGAGCCTCAGCTGCTGAGCGCACGTCTGCAGCTACCAGAGCCCAAATGCCTGGAGCCGCGCTCCGCAATGAGAGAAGCCAGCACACCGAGAAGTCCACGCGCCGCAGCTAGAGAGAAGCCCCCACTCGTTGCAACTGGAGAACAAGCCCACACAGCGACAAAGACCCACCACAATCAATAGGCAAGTAAATAAAATTGCAAAAAGGTCACTCAATAGCTGATTCACTTTGCTGTACTGTAGAAACTAACACAACACTCTGGAAGCAACTATGCTCCAGTGAAAATTAATTTAAAAACAATGAATAAATAAGTATTTTCTGTATATGCTTACATGCAAAGGATGCTTAAAAATCTCTACTAAGAGAAATCTCTGAAGATTACTTTATAAGCTGATAAAATAATTTAAGAATAATTTTTTTTTTTAAAGAGATTGCCCAATCTGCAAAACATTGCAGGCAAACTCTTTTCAGGAAGACTGGAGTTGTCCTTGAAGGCTGAGAAGAGAGCATGTCTCCTGGCCAGTTGGGTGAGGGCTTTTGACCTCTTTTTGACACATGTGATTGGGCTTGAGGACTTGATGGAGGCTGGTGGGCACAGGGAGAAGAACCAGCCCCAGTGGAGTGGAGGCAAAGGAAATGAATAAGCCATCCTCAGCTCTCAGGAGCTCTTCTTTCAGGAAGATGTTAATGCTGTCCTCTAAGAAAACTGGATCCACTAGGTGGAAAACTATTTTTAGGTTAAAAGGATGAGTAATGGGGATGATGTATATCTTTGCACCTGATAGCGTTTCTTCCTGTCATGGAATAAGAGCTTGGTTTTGCGTGTAGGTTAGACAGTCTCGGTCAGGGCCCTGTCTACTTGTCTCCTCCAGTGACAGAATTTTCCTTTGTTAAGGTCTTTATGCTTTGAAATTTTCTCTTTCAGATCCTGGCTTGACATTTTAGACCAAAGCTCAGTGTACTTTCTCCAAAACAAACAAAACAACAACAACCACAACAAGCTGACTAAATAAAGGTGAGATTCTGGTTACTGGATAAATTGCAAGATGGATTGTTTTATTCCTAACATGGGGTTTAGTATTAGAAAAAAACACACATGTAGAGAAAAATATACTCCATGTTAAGCAAAATCTCCATGTTAATGATGAGTAGAGTCTTATTTAGTTACATAGAGAGGTAAGAGTCTTTGAAATACAAAATAATAAAGTCTAAGTAAATTAAGCTGGTTATTCAAGAGTCAAGGTTTTATCAGTATTTTTGTGTGTGTGTGTCTGCACTGCACAGTTTGCAAGATCTTAGTTCCCCCAACCAGGGGTTGAACCTGTGCCTCCTGCAGTGGAAACACAGAGCCCTAACCTCTGGATCACCAGGAAATTCCCAAGTTTGTTTATTTTAATTGCAAGTAGCCAGCACTGACTTGTGTTAACATAAGCAAGGGGAAACAAAAAATATTTTGCAATATTATAGAGAGCTTACTGAGTCTTATAAAAGTGAAAATGGGATCATCATATCTGTGGAAAACTCCCCAACCACTCATGGCCTCAAGGAAAGACACAGACCGCGGAGTATGTTGATCTCTTTAGAGCTTCCAGGATGAACCAGCTTCAACCATTTTCCATGCTTGATTCATGATCACTACATTCAAATACAGAAAGTCTGACTGGCCGAGCTCGAATAGAGCCAGGAGAGGGTGTGACACCTTGACTGACAGAGCTACTGAATCTGGATACATTGGGTGTATCCCATGGAAACATTAGGACGCTTCTAGCAAGATAAAAGGAATGCTGGCAGGCAGAAATAACAGAGCGTCTGCTACCTACATACACACAGAGAGAAGCTCAAAGGGCGGGGAGAAGCACAGAGGCTCAGGTTCAGGGCAGTTAAAAATGCAGTCAGGTCATGAGCAAATCCAGCTAAATTGTGTAGAAGTTTCTTATTTAATTGCACAAAATCTATAGCTGGAAAGTCAGAAGCATCCATTTGGCCCTCAGTAATGGAAGAAAGGCAGGAGGTGAGGGGAAAACAGAGGAAGACAGGGAGGGAATGAGAATGAGTGAAGGTTTATGCTATGGTGAGGCCTGGCTCTAGTTAAATCCTGAAATAATAACCTTTTTTTTTTTTTTTAAATAAATGCTACAGTTCTTTTGACTAGCACAGTGACATGAACAAATGGGGCCACCTTAACAAACTATCACGGGGGGCTGGGGACATACAGATGTTGTCATGGTGTCACTAGGAGTCAGTCTTCATCCTTTCTTTATTCTGAGTCATGTGGCTGAGTTAATAACAGCAAGGACTTTAAGACAAAGAGGCTTGAAGTAAAAACTCACTTGCCTAAACTTGGGAAAGTTGCTTAATCTCTCAGTTTTCTCTTCTGTAAATTGGAGATTTTTGTATCTCCCCTGTAGAGTGCACATATGTCTCAGTTGCCTAGGAGACCTGGCAAGCCCTGGCCCCCATCACCACTCAGAGTCCACCTCCCTCCACTTTCTTCTTTCTTACTCAGAATCATCCACATTGGCCATGATGTTCTTCAAACAGACAAGACACAATCTGAATGGAGAGAGAGATGACCCAAGAAAAGAAACTGGTCAAGCTGGTTTGCCCTGGGTGATCCCAAGAGATGAACTAACTTGCCAGAGCCTGTGTGTCCTGAAGCCTGAGGGTGATGCTTCTTCGGGAAGTTTTTATAGATGCTTGTGCTGAGTTCCTATAGATTTTGAACAAAGGGCCACAAACTCTGTGACGTAAAGGGTGCTTCCTGGATGGCACCAGTGGTAAAGAAAGAACCTGCCTGCCCACGCAGGAGACGTGGGAGGTATGGGTTTGATCCCTGGGTCAGGAAGATCCCCTAGAAGCAACTTAGCATTCATGCTTGAGCTGAGGGATAAAAGAATACAAATGTATTACCTAACAGTTCCATATGTTAGAACTCTGCCTGGACTAAAATCAAGGTTTCAGCCGGGCTGTGTTCCTTTCTGGAGGTTCTAGGCGGGAATTTATTTTCTGGACTTTTTGTTTCTAGAGGCCACTGCACTCATGGGCCAATGGCCCCTCTTTCCTTGTCAGATCCATGAATGTTGGGACAAATTCTCACACTGCCATCTCTTTGGTTCTCTCTTTGCTGCCTCCCTTTTGTAATTTTGAAAGTGAAACTGAAAGTCGCTCAGTTGTGTCCAACTCTGCGACCCCCTGGACTATAGAGTCCATGGAATTCTCCAGGCCAGAATACTGGAGTGGGTAGCCTTTCCCTTCTCCAGGGGATCTTCCCAACCCAGGGATCAAACCCAGGTCTCCTGTATTGCAGGTGGATTCTTTACCAACTGAGCTATGGATAAAGACCCTGAATGATTACATGGGCTCACCTGGATAATCCAGGGTAATCTCCATTTTTAACATCAGCTGATTAGCAGCCTTCATCCCATGTGCAATTTTAATTCCCCATTGCTATGTAAAGGAACCTAGTCACAGATTCTTGGGATTAGACATGGACTACCCTCAGGGGGCCATTATTCTGCCAATCATACTTCATGGGAAATAGATGAGGAAACAGTGGAAACAGTGTCAGACTTTATTTTGGGGGCTCCAAAATCACTGCAGATGGTGACTGCAGCCATGAAATTAAAAGACGCTTACTCCTTGGAAGAAAAGTTATGACCAATCTAGACAGTATACTCAAAAGCAGAGACATTACTTTGCTGACTAAGGTCCGTCTAGTCAAGGCTATGGTTTTTCCTGTGGTCATGTATGGATGTGAGAGTTGGACTGTGAAGAAGGCTGAGTGCCGAAGAATTGATGCTTTTGAACTGTGGTGTTGGATAAGACTCTTGAGAGTCCCTTGGACTGCAAGGAGATCCAACCAATCCATTCTGAAGGAGATCAGCCCTGGGATTTCTTTGGAAGGAATTATGCTAAAGCTGAAACTCCAGTACTCTGGCCACCTCATGTGAAGAGTTGACTCATTGGAAAAGACTCTGATGCTGGGAGGGTTTAGGGGCAGGAGGAGAAGGGGACGACAGAGGATGAGATGGCTGGATGGCATCACTGACTCGATGGACGTGAGTCTGGGTGAACTCCAGAAGTTGGTGATGGACAGGGAGGCCTGGCGTGCTGCGATTCATGGGGTTGCAAAGAGTCGGCCACGACTGAGTGTGAACTGAACTGAACTGAACCCTCAGGGGGCCATTATTCTGCCAATCATACAAATAATAATATCTAATTTTCACTTTATCTCAGATTCAATACACTCTTTAACATTCTTTCAAAAAGTTGTTTTTTTCTTTTATATTCCTTGTTGTGTTGACCCAAATCAGCGTTAGTTGCCTTTGCCTGTATCATCCTTCCCCCATGCCTGTAGCATGGGTCCCCCTCTTACTCTCCTTGGGTTTCTTTTTTAAAATTAATTTTTTGGTCTTTGTTACTGCGTGGACTGCTATCTAGCCACGGGGCACGAGCTTCTCATTGTGGTAGTGTCTCCTGTTGAGGAGCTCAGGCTCTGGAGTGTGTGGGATTCAGCTGTAGAACACAGGCTCAATAGTTGTGGCACAAGAGCCCAGTGGCTCTGTGGCATGTGAGATCCCCCTGGATCAGGGGTGGGACCTGTGTCTCCTGAAAAGGCAGTCAGATTCTTCACCACTGAGACACCAGGGAAGCCCCTTCCCTGTGTCTCTTAAAAGAATCTTCTCAGTGAGATCTGGGGACCCCATCCTTGCCACACTCCAGGATTCGGGAACCCCTTTCTTCTAGTCAATTATTTCCATAGCTGTTCCACTTCCTACCTCATCTATGGATTACCTGTTCATTATATTCTTTATATGTCTCCATCCACCAGAACAGAGTGTCTGGGACATAGCAGGCCCTTCACAAATGTATACTTAATGACTGAATGAAAGGGCTGTTGCTAGGATTAAATAAAATTAACCGAGATGATTTATACACAACAGGGAAGCAAACTGTACGCGCTCATGGGGTGGTGGCTCTTATTTTGAATCCCCCAGAGTCTTTGGCTTCTAGAATTCTCCACGATACATCCTTCAGCTCCAGTTTGAAGCTGTCACAGATGTTGCTAACCAGCCCCAAGAAACTTAACTTTGAGTGTCTCTTTGACTGGAAGACAAAGCTTGAATTCTTCGAAAGCCACAGACATCTTGGAACAAGGCACAGGAACCATGCTGGCCTGGGCTTTCTGGAGCTGTCTGGCATGGAGGGACAAATTGGGAATTTACTCACTGATGGTTCAGTTTGCTTCCCCTTTAGGATAACGGCCCTGTGCTCCTGAATGCAAGAGATCCCGTCGCCTCCTTGGGATTCCGGGTAACCACTCCAGCTGTCGCAAACCAGGGGGTGGCCACCGAAGGATGCGGTCCAGAACCCACCAAGTGAAAAACAGGCCGGAAGGAGGGGACAGCCGTGGGGTCACGGGGCTTTTGCTGATCAGCCTCGGAAGGACCGCTTCCCCAGCTCTGCCCCAGCTGTGGCGCTTTGACCCCCATCAGCCGGAGAAGGTCAAGGTTACACTCGAGGCAGCCGAGATGGCCGTGGTGGGTCATAGCAGCAGCTGCAGAGCCCAGGAGTAGAAGGAGACAGTAGCTGCCCTCGCTGGGTCTGTGGCGCCAGGGGCTCCCAGGGGCCAGGGTCCCCAGAAGGAACCAGGGCTAGGCGGCAGAGCTGTCAGTCATCCAGGAGAACGCCCTCGAGAGCAGCAGGAAGGCTCCCGTTGGTTCGTGTCCTCAGGGTTGTGCCGTCGCCACCAAAGGCAAGGATTCAACGCAGGCGGCTTCCTTTGCTGCTTGGCGCCAGAGGCGTCTCTCTGCTTCTGCGTGTTGAGGGCTGAGCCCTCCTCACAGCCAGCCAGGCCTCTGCTAGGTCCTCGGAACACACAGGGTGCCTTCCCATCCCTGCTTTCTCTCTCTGCCCCACTTGAAAAGCACCCCCTCGCCTCTGTTCCCATGTAAATTCCGCTCACCTTTCATGGCCCCACCAAGTTTCAGTTCCGCCCCCAACCACTTCTCCTGGTCTTTGCTCTCCTCTTCACCCCACTTGGTGAACTGAATGATCACGAATTACATTTGCACTCAGTTGCTCAGTCATATCTGACTCTTTGCAGCCTCATGGACTGTAGCCCACCAGGCTCCTCTGTCCCTGGAATTTCTCTGACAAGAATACTGGAAGGTGTTGCCAGTTCCTCCTCCAGGGGATCTTCCTGACCCAAGGATCGAACCTGCTTCTCTTGGGTCCACTGCACTGGCAGGTGGACTAGCTGCCACTGTGTCGCCTGGGAGGTCCCTATGCGGCACATTCACCTTAGCCTAAAGACCGGGAAGTGCTTCACATTATATGCTAATAATGAAAACCTCATGTTTTAAATGACCCATTTTCCCATTGACCAGCTGAATAACCTAGAGCAAGTCATTGACCTCTCAGAGGAGCCTCTGCACTCCTAATCCATAGGGATAACACCATAACTAAAAGTTTCTATGAGGATGGGAGGCGATGACCTGACGAAGCATCTCGTAGGTCACTTGGCACAGAGTTAATAGCGACGGAACCCGAGACTCTTGTCCTCTGGATGGTTCAGACGCTGAACTAGAGTCTCTGAGGTTCAGCGTTCTGCCGATCTGCCTTCCGAGCCACACAAGCCTCTTCCTTGGACGGCAGTGCAATAGAGGCACCCCGTCCTGGGTAGTGTTGCTGCTTTTAAAAGTTGTTCATTACAGGGGGCCTCTTCCCTAGCTAGAGGTGTCATGCCATTCACCCAGCTCTGTCCTTTGGTGAGTAGGTTCCAATACTTTGGCCACCTGATGTGAAGAACTGACTTCTTTGAAAAGACCTTGATCCTGGAAAAGATTGAAGGTGGGAGGAGAAGGGGATGATGTACGATGATATGGTTGGATGGCACCATGGACTCAATGGACATGAGGTTAAGTAAACTCTGGGAGTTGGTGTTGGACGGGGAGGCCTGGCGTGCTGCAGTCCATGGGGTCACAAAGAGTCGGACACGACTGAGTGACTGAACTGAATTGAACTCAATGGCTGATTCATGTTGAGGTTTTACAGAAAAACAACAAAATTCTATGAAGCAATTATCCTTCACTTAAAAATAAATAAACTAAAAAAACAAAACTAAACAAAAGAATGAAAGAATGCCACTTGCAGCAACACAGAAGAACCTAGAGACTGTCGTTCTGAGTGAAGCAAGTCAGACAGAGAAGGAGAAATACCCTATGATATCACTTATATTCAGAATCTAAAAATAAATGATGCTAATGAACTTCTTTACAAAACAGAAACAGACTCACAGACTTATAGAACGAACTTAGAGTTGCCAGAGGGAAACGTGGGGAGAAGGGATAGTTAGGGAGTTTGGATCGATGTGTACACGCTGCTATATTTGAAGTGGAAAACCAACAGGGTCCTACTGTGTAGCACAGGGAACTCTGTTCATTGTTATGTGGCAGCCAGGATGGGAGGGGAGTCTGGGGGAGAATGGATAGATGTATATGTGTGGTTGAGTCCCTTTGCTGTCCATCCACCTGAAACTATCATAGTATTGTTAATCGGTAATACTCCAATATTAAGTAAAAGTAAAACAATAAAGATAAAACGTTTTTCTTAGGTCTTATTCAGAATGACTAAACTGCAGTCTCCGGCACAGGGAGTGCGCAATGATCGACACAGCGCTGAACTCTCACATGGCCTCCCAGTTTACGTTTCCCACATTCCCTCAGTCCTTCTCAATCTAGCGTCAGAATGAGCTTTTCAAGATACAGCTTCTTTCATATTACTCCCCTGTTTAGAACCTGCTCCGGATTTCCCATCATTCTTTGGATAAAATTCAAATTCTATAAGGAATTCTCTTGTAAGAGGACCATATGGTATCCGCCCTGCAGAGTTCACAGACATCATCTTGAACGACTCTCTGCCTCACTCATCCTGTGCTAAGTCAATGGACCTTTCATTTCTTTGTGTGTGTGTGGTTTTTTTTTTTTTAAGATTTATTTATTTTGTTGCCAGGTCTTAGTTGCAGCATGCGGGATCTAGTTCCATGACCAGGGATTGAACCTGGGCCCCCTGCATTGGGGGCGTGGAGTCTTAGCCATTGGACCACCAGGGAAGTCTGCCAGACCTTTCTGCCCCTTGCCCATCCCACACATCCTCATCCTTCTACCTAAAGCCAGCCAGTCTCTTCATCCAGAATGTTTTCCCCTCCAGGTGTTCATGTCATTCAGGTCTCAGTTTAAGTAAAACCTCTTTAGAGACTGACAACCATTCATGTTGTCACATTTTATTTCTCACATTGTTATTTGTCTTATTATTCTATCCTTCCATTAGAAGAGATTGGTGACCTTTTCTAGCCAAATTGCTTGATTCATAATCATCTTCCACATCTAGGATGGGATGGAGCTTCTTTCTCATTGCAGGACCCCCGAGGCTGGGAAGACATTCAGGCTGTGTCTATATTGGGACTTGCAAACTGAAGTGCCTATGGGGCCCAGGTGGTCAGTGAGCAGAATGGGCAGGGAAGACAATGAATTGAAGGTCAAAGTTCCCCTTAAAGCAGCACCTGCCGCTCAGATCCTGCCTGCGGTGGGAACGGAGGTCCCACCGGGGTTGTCAGGGGTTGTCAGAAAATGATTTTTTTCCCCCAAAGAAATCAGGAGATGAGAATTTTAAAAATGAAAATCACTTGATTTTAAAAAGTTAGCAACAAATAAGCTTAAACAAAATTAAAATCCCACTCTGCAGAACAAGTAAAATGTGACTCCAGACCAGAGACGTATACCCTTCAGTCTAGACAAGCCAGTTTGTTTGTAAAATTTTCGGTTCATAAATTTAGTGAGTGTTTCTTTCAAAAAATCATTCATCAGATTCAATCAAGCATCTACATAATAACTGAGAATTAAGTAATTCAAAAGAAACCATTTGACTTGTCTTGGGCTTTAAAAATATCTTTCCTAAAATGTCATGGAAAGATCAACAAATGAAACAACACGTCCAGTGATTTCAAAACCTAAACACAGCTTCTAAATGAGCAAAGGTGTAACTGAGATGGGATTCATGAGTAAATATGTATGTTTTCCCTCAGGCTTATGTACAAGCCTACAACATTTTATGATACGCAAATAATTTCTCATTGCTTTGCTTTTTGCAATTTTCTGGCTTGAGAGACGTGAAAAGAATATTATATCCTGCAATATAAAATTTTTAAAGATTTTTCTGTATTATTTACTATATAAAATGTGAGTCTTCAGAATAATAGACATCTGAAAAATTAACTGCTATAATTATTTCTAATAGTAATACAGAATTATTTTAAATGATAATAACACTTAGCCGTGGGCACCAAAGACTTAGTTGGAAAGATTATGTTAAAAATGTTTATAAGTCTGGCTTCACCTTGTGTTTTCGTATTTTTCTTATGCTCTTGAAGCTGAAAGATCTAATTTAGTGAAGGAGCAGTGCAGACAGGACGAGAAATGCCCCCAAATTTACACTTTTCATTAGCTGCCAATTTAACTTTGGCTCTAAGAGCTCATGGGAGAAGCAGTCTTTAGTTGTCGCGTGTTGTTTAAGTTACATAAGCTCTTACATGGGTTCCATTTTTAGCTGCATTAATAAGAGGGATTGGTCATCATTATATCGGCTTTGTGGACACAAATCACACCCAGGGTCAAACCTTTGGGGGAAACAAGGTGATTAGTTCTATTAATCCTTGGCCTCTGAAGTCCTGCCTCTCACATTGAGATGCAAATTCGAGCACCCAGAGATGAACCGCTTCTAGCTTTGTTGACTTTGCTATTGTGAGTTCATATTTAGAACTTTATTTGGGCTACATCGAAAGCTGCCGTGACCATATGCCTTGGAAAACAAGAAAACACGCTCTTGATGTGCTGATGAGCAAAACAGATTATTGCAAAATGGCATGGTTCAAAATGCAAGGATTTACACACCGCGGTGATCAGGCTCGAGTCTGCTCTGACTGCCTCTGCCCTTCGCAGGCGCGTTGAGCAGAGAGCAGAGCCCACAGAAGCCGGAGGATGGTCCTCCCTCCCCATCCAGGCAGCACGGAGCTCTTGGGGGTGGAGAGGCTGCTGTTCCCTGTGTGTGCTTCACCAGGACTTTCACCCAGCAGCCAGATTTGGGGTGGATTTACAGGCCCTTTTAAAAACACTAACTTATTTATATGCTGCAATAGGTCTTAGCTGTGGCCTGTGCCATCTTCGTTGCCTCATCTGGGATCTTTCGTCGTGGCCCACGGACTCTCCAGTTGTGGCCCGCGGGCTTAGTTCCCCAGCTAGGGATGGAACCGACGGCCCTTGCATTGCCAAGTGGATTCTTAACCTCTGGACGCCCAGGGAGGTCCCTACAGGCTTCTTTCAAGGCAGCTGGTGCAGTAGGTGAGAGACCAGAACTGTTAGGTCTGATGAAAGAGAGGGATCTTTGATTGCTTAGATGAAGCTTTTCCAGGTTCATCTCTTTTAGGCTACCAACTCAGCTGAATTTCATCTAGAAAAACCAAGCCTCCTGGGCCCCCAGGTCACCTGGTGCCACGTGTTTTGTGTGGGCTCTTCTCTGTGGAAAGGGGCATGCAGGAGGGTGCTTTGGAGGAGGGAGAGTGGTGACAGAAGGAAGCCTTGGCCCTTTTTAACTCAAAGCATTCTTAACTAGCAGGAGGGTCTTCTTCTGCACACGGTGAATGCATGCCTTAATCGCAGCTTTCATGCAAAATAAAAGCATGGTGTAGTAGGAGCACTCACTGGAGTCAGGAATATTAATAAACACTACAGTCAACAATGAGATGCCTCATTGTGAGCTGTTCACTTCACGTATTGAGGACAGCAGCTCTTGGGCCTTTTTCTATTTCTCAGCTGCAGCCTCACAAGTCAGTCCTTTAAAGTTGGCCCTGATTAATAACAGAGCTGAAGTGAGACTAAGCTGGGACACGTGTGTGTCTAAGCTTGTGAATATTGAAGAAATGGAGAATCCCAAGATTTGCTTTTAGGGCAGAAGGTGGTAGTTGAGAATGTTTAAAGCACACTCTTACTATGTTAGCTGGTCGAGTTTCTTAACCTTCATAAGCTTTGGTTTCCTTCCCTGTAATATAGGAACAATCATATTGACTTTGAGGTTCTGTGATGAATAAGTGAGACAATATATTAAAAGGGCTTTCCACTTGCCTGGCATATAGTAGGCACTCAGGAAATGGTAGCTGTTATCCTGAAGTTTGGTCATTAGGGAGAAGGCGTTCCAGTTAATATGCGTGCCATTTTCCCAGCATTCACTTCAGCCTGCTGGTAGATTGCATTATTTTATGTCTTCTCTCCCTCATGTTTTGCTTGTTTTATATGCAACATACAGGATCTTAGATCTCTGACCAGAGATCAACCCATGTTCCCAGGAGTGGAAGCTTGGAGCCCTAACCACTGGACAACCAGGGAATTCCTATTTCTCACCCACCTTATCAATATCCATTTTATTTATCTTAGTGGTTGGGTGGGGCAGTACTACTTTATTGATAGTTCACTTTTCTTATTTTAAAATCCATCAGCAGGACTGGGTTTCCAATCGTAGACAAATGAGAGCCTTGCCCACAACACATTCCCACTAAGTTTCCTCATTTTAATAAGGCCATTTCCCAGGTTTTCCTCCCAATTTCAAGGGAAAGTAAGGAAGAAGTGCCTGTTAAAGAAGCAGTCTTGAGATGGATGGTCTAAATAGAGTTCCTCTGTTCATATGCTGATTGTTTAATTTTAGCCAGATCTCTTGAGTGCCTAGCAAAGAAATATACTAAGCCAAATGAACTGAGCAGTGATTTGAAGTATTGACCACTTTTATTTAGGGTGTAAATCTGTTCCAGTTATACACACGATGTTGTTCCCATTTTTGTGTCCTGATTGATAGACATGTTAGATTCTTCAGAAGAATATCCCTGCATTGATAATTCATTTATTCATCCAGTAAATATTCGCAATAAGCATTTACTAAATGTGGAGTGGTTTTAGACACTGTGATAGATTTTAGATGCAGCAGGGGATGTTATGATGTTTACAAGATGTGTGGTTTATGTACTGTAGAAACCAATATATAAGTGCATAAGTTTATATGTGGGAAGAAGTGCTAAAGGCTGTTAGAGAATCAATCAATGTTCCAGGGAAAACTACTTGCTTGAGATGGAGATTTGAAAGGGCTTCCTAGATGTGGTACCTGATGGAGGTCTTGAATGAGGAAGTGGATTTGGAAATCCAGAGATGAGCTCTATGGCAATGGAGGCCAAGAGAGCAGGGTCACTGAGTACCTGAGCCAGGCACGTGCAGGGCTGGGTGGGAGACTCAGGTCCTTGCCCTGCTTTACTTCCTGTTTCTGTGATGTCCTTTCTTTGCCTGTACAAAAATGTTTTTAAAATCAGAAAAGCAATAAGGAAAACAGAAACTTACAATGCAAAACACGTTCATATCTATCAAGCAAAGAGCAGTACTTCTGAAGTTTTCCCAAATGAATGGCCTGACAGTCTATATTGCAACAACTCGGTACTGCATTGAGCTAAAAACACTCAGCTAAGGTGATTGACAGTTCCTCTCCTGAGGGATGGATGAATGGCATCCATCTTCTCCAACAGGTATCTGCATTCTTAAGTCTAGTGGATATTAGAGGCTTTCCTTGAAGAGACAGCCAAACTTCAAAACCGTGAAACGAACCACACGGACACGTGGGAAAACGGTACCTTGTCTATTCCAAAGCACTAAAATTGATCTATCCAATGATGCTTGATGTTATTTCCTTGCACGATATTTCCTGTGTAAGTCCTAGCTCCCCTGGTAGATAAGCATCCTCGAGATAAAGAACACTCTCCCTCATTCAGTCAGTGACTTGGAATATGGTATTGATTAGAATCAGTACTCGTCAATACCTGTTTATGGATGATTTTTAAAAGAGAGCTGTGGCCATGCTTCATTTTTTTGTGTGTGATATCCTGTGTTTGCTTGCTTCATCCTAGAATGGTAGATGCCTTACTGGAATGAGTATCCAATGAATGTGAGCTGACTCAGGCTAAATCCTGTTTTAACCTCAAGTCTTGGCTGCTCTAGGTAAAGAAAAATCTCTCTTTTTATTTTTTGTGAACCCCCTCCAGAAATACAAAGCTATCACCAGAAAAGATTAAACAGTTTGATCAAATGCATGGCACTTGTTGAAGTTAGCAAATATTGTGCATAAACCAATTAGCCCACTTGGTATGACCAGGGCAGATGAGCCGTACCCAGAAGGTCAACTGATCTTATTAATTATCATTAATAATAATTAGTATTATTAACAGCACTTGATTCAAGGCTTAGTCTGGAAGAAGTTAGGTACAGTGATGCCTCACACGACTGAGGCTGGCCTTGGGAAGAAGAGTCGATTCCTCTTACATGGATGGGACCAGCATCTTCTGTTGGCAGATGACTCACACAGACCCTGGGCTTTAAAACTCTAAATGAAGGTTGGACTTGGTTAGGGCCAAGGGCTCGTGTGCCCAAAGTAATTGGGACATTCATCCAGTGATTCTCCAGGAAATCTTGGCCGACTCCCTCGGCTTCCCAGAGGCCATCTGCTGCTTTTCTCAGGGAACTTGGTGCCAGCAGCCTGTCCTGGGAGTGTTGGCAGCCAGCAAACTCCCCTTCAGTCTAAAGAATCTTGCATCAAGGGAAAATCCCAGCCGTGGGTGAAGTAGACTTCTTTTTTTCCTTTTGAATTTTGGGATCATTTTATCAAGCTACCCTAAAGGAAATTGTGTATGTCTTTTTTTGCCCTCGAAGGAAAAATTTCATTCAAAATAATCCTTCCCAAAGAAGTGGGCATTGGTTGGGTCCCATCCACTCAGTAGAGCTGGCAGGCATGGAGGGTCTTAAGACTGCCTGTGTACTCGGAGCCTGCCAGTTCTGTGACTCATGACATGGCAGAGGCTGAGTTGGCAGAGCAAGCCTGTCCCCACCAAATGTCTCCTGCCTGCACAATCGAAGCCGCTACCCACTTCTGAGGGAGGGAGGTCTCTGGAAGCACACGCAGTCTCTTCCCTGCTCAGTTACCTTTGTTTGCTTGCAGATGTTTATGCTTGTGGGTGTATAGGATGCATTTTAAGCAGCATATGCCGCATGTGAGTTTGATGAGAGAGCCTTCTTCTCATGCATGATTGTAGTGTTGTTTCACACTTGGAAAATTCTTCACTGAGCTTTCTCTTCAATGCTGGCTCTGATGTTGGAATATAAGCAAAGCTAAAGTTTGATCTGGATTCTAGGATACTTCTCTTGAATCCAACCACTTTTGGACACAAATGCTCTGATCACAGTAGAGTGACCCCTGAGCCTTCCTGCCCATTCTTAGCCTTGTACTTATGCTCAAGCTGTTCTAGCTTGGAATCCTCTGAAAGTGAAAGTGGGGGTCACTCAGTCATGTCTGACTCTTTGCGACCCCATGGACTATACAGTCCATGGAATTCTCCAGGCCAGAATACTAGATTAGTTAACCTTTCCCTTCTCCAGGGGATTTTCCCAAGCCAGGGATCAAACCCAGGTCTCCCGCATTGCTGGCATATTCTTCACCAGCTGAGCCACAAGGGAAGCCCAAGAATACTGGAGTGGGTAGGCTATCACTTCTCCAGCTGATCTTCCTGACCCAGGAATTGAACCAGGGTCTCCTGTATTGCAGTCAGATTCCTACCTCCCCTCAACAGATCTTTCCCTTCCCACCCTTAGAGGCCTCCCTGAAGTACCCGATTCCAGCTCTCTACAGTGCTTCCCCTTGTGGAGTCATTATCAAGTTCACAGGTCTGGGAGACTGCCGGTTGGGCCAGGCCATTCTTGTTATGGTTATCTTATTCCTGAGAATAAACGTGAGTCCAGAGTTCAGGATGTCCAGCCAATCAGAGGACAATTTGGGGTTCAATGTCTATATACATGGCCTGAGAAGAATGTTTAATGTTATTTTGCTCTCTGGCCACCCAGAGAGCAAAAGCAGCAAGAGTCTGACATGGGCAAAGGACTCTAGAAGAAGTATTCAGAAATCAGCCTCCATCCTTTCCAGGAGATTCTGAGGCCAGAGAAGTTGCATGGCCTTCTGAAGATTTCATAAGATGGAGCCAGGACCAGAGGCCAACAGTATGGGCATCCATACGGAATTTTCATTTATGTTTCATTCAGCTACACAGCATCAGGATACTTACAGAGTTTTTCACTCAACCAGCTTCAAAAATTAGCACTTTTAACAGATATTCCACATGTGGCTGATGCACAATAAATTTTGAAAATGGCTGATCTAGATTTTCTGGTGAATTCTCATTGTTGGGTCATATGGGTTAGACTGTTTAACTCAATGTTTTGTGTGGTATGTATATGAATATAGAGTAATTTTCATTTAAATACCAAGATCTGGGTGTTCAAATGGATGTTATCCTTTTCAAAATAGTTACTTTGAGAGAGTTTGCAACTATTCCACTGGTTCTTGTGGAATAAATCTTAAAAAATTACTCTCAGAGCCTGGGACACTTTTATCATCCAGGGATCCTTATCCTTTTTCCCCTCCATTGGGGATTATCCCCATTGAGGATTAGCCTAATTGGAGTGATTTATGTTCTTCCTAAAAACTGTAGGTTAGGTCTCAGATGGTAAAGAATCTCCCTGCGATGCAGGAGACCCAGATTCAATCCCTGGGTTAGGAAGATCCCCTGGAGAAGGGCAAGGCAACCCACTCCAGTATTCTTGCCTGGAAAATCCCTATGGACAGAGGAGCCTGGCGAGCTACAGTCCATGGGCTACAAAGAGTCAGACATGACTGAGCAACTAACACTTTCACTTTCAAAGACTGTCAACAAGATCTCATAGGTGTTGCTGTGTACTGCATAGTACATCTCAGAACATCATCGAGCCGGTCCACCAATAGTGACGCTAAGACAAGATGTCCAGAACTTTCCATAAAAGCTTTCTCTTTCATTCTTTTGCAGTTAGCAACTAATCACTGGGATGGCACAAGACACCTTGGGACTAGCATTTCCTCCTCACAATGTTTTATGCAGTGGTTTTGGTCACCCCATTGATGTGCCTTTTCTGAATCAGTGCTTTCATGGGTGGGGATTAGATTAAAAAATGATGATTTAAAACATTTCTACCATTCCTTTAAATTTAATTAGTTGTTATTCATTTGTAAAGAGAACCTTCAACATCAACTAGGAAAAAAATTAAAATTCCTCCTTTAAGGATGTTGAAATGACGAATTCTTCATGAGACGTATTCCAAGTGGACGAATCCATACACCTTTAACATGTTATTTTGAGTGGTGGTTCCAAGAAGCTGTTTCACTGGTGGTCTGCAGTCATGCATCTGCGCAGAACAATTATGTGCTTTGGTCAATGATCCGTGAATTTCAAATTCTAATTAAGTCTTGACACCTTGGGTTAAAGCGATGCAAAAGTTCCTTAAAGATTACTGAGTCCATAATACCTGGTTTTAAAAGAGCCTCATTATCTATTTAGTCAATTACTATTGAAGATGACCAAGTCAATTCTGTGCATTTTAAGAAGTTTCTGAACCCAATATTTATATAAGTGGCCAGGAATGGGCAGAATATCAAGTGACTCATATGCATTTTTAAATGTCCACAGTGTCCATGTTTAGAAAGTTAATTATGTGTTTATGTGCTATGGATGGGTTGGCAACTGATGGGCATTTGTGAAGTTCGTCATTTTAAATCTTCGCAGAGGATCACCAAGGCTTGTCATGAGCCACAGCGGTAAACCTGTGTGTCACCTAGCTTTGCAGACAGAGCGAGAGATGGGTCTCTCTTTTTGTTTTGACTAACATTTGGTGAATTTCTTATTGGGGCTTCCCTTTCTTCAAAGAGCTGAGATCTTAGAGGTGATTATAGAAGTCAACTGCATGCTACAGGAAGTGGTATGTTTTCAACTCTCTGGGGTTGCTATTTCCTACTCTGGGGGTCTTCCAAACCCAGGGATCGAACCCAAGTCTCCTGCATGTCCTGCGCTGGCAGGCAGGTCTTTCACCACTAGTGTCAGCTGGGAAGCCCTGGATGCAGCAGGAAACAGTGGAAACCCAGAGTCAAGGCTGGCAGTCTCTCCTCCAGTAAGGATGCTAGAGTTTGTAAGTAAGGCACATTCATGGGAATTAAAATGAGACTGTCAGTTCAGATGGGATTACTCAAAACAGATTTTCTCAGTTTTAGAATTCTCATCATTTATTGAAACTGGACTTCTTGGGAATTTATTATTTATTTAGTTTCAGATATCTCTATTGCCTTTCATCTAGAGGCATAATATTTTTAAGAAGGTTTAACATGGAAGATTTGTGAGTACTACAGGCTCTTTTTAAAAAATGGGATCAATTATCATTTGCTGCTAAAAATCCCTGAGTGAAATAAGAGAAAAAAATTATTTCTTGGGTGGATTATGTGCTCTGTAGTGTGCTGATATATTGATGATCAATGAATGAATGTATTGACAGATAAAGTTATTCATCAGAAGAAATCTCATCTTTAGAACACAACTGAAAGTTATTCTTTGCAGGAGAGTTGGTTGACTGTAGGGATATAGTAGAACCCCAAAACCATAGTTCCCTTCAGCAACAGTTCTTGCCACATAACTTTCATGCATAATGACTCAATCAAAATTAATTTAACATATTTGTTGAACTACATCAGTTACGATGGGCAGTGACTACAGAAACAGACAGCTCCAAAGTCACAGTGGCTTAACCCAGTAAGAGTTGATGGCTTGCCCACAATGCCAGGAACTGTTCTCAGTGTTTTACCTGTAAGGTCTTCTTTAATCTTTATAACAGTTTCTGAAGCACATGGCATGCTCATTACTCCCATTTTACAGTTAAGGAAGCTGAAGGGTGGAGGGATTAAGTAACTTGCCCAAGATTGCGCAGCATGACAGTGAAACTGGGAATTAAGCGCAACACTCTGACCCGACAGCCTTCTCTCTTGACCTCTGCACTCTTTTTTTTCTCCTGGTTTAGGCATGGGAGCCAGTGAGCTGCTCGATTCGGGTGAAAGAAACAGACTCTCCGAGGGAGTATGAGCAGTTCTGCAAGTAGGAAAAACACAGAACTGCACACAGGTAGGTTAGAAGCTTCTCTCTCTAGTTATCGGCTGTGACCTTGACACGGCCTGCCTGGTTTTAGTTTTATCATCTGGAAAATAAGAGTGAATAAAATCCATTCCAGCATATATGTGTGTGTGTGTGTGCGCGCGCACACGCGCGCAGTGCATGTTCCCACTCATGTGCATGCAAACACTTATGGATATGACAGAGATGGAGGAGGGAGGAGGGGAAGAGCACAAAAACCCCAGAAGGGCTGACGCTTAATAAAGTTTTATTCTTTCACAATGGTTTCCTTTCAAATTTCACGCAGAGCATCTTAATTGGCCTTTCCAGCTTTCAAATTATAGTTCTTAATACGTGTCCGTCTCTCCTCGCTTTCTGCTCATGTTCCCCGAAGCAAGTTCCGTAAATCATCGGGAGACCCGAATCAAGTCTGCTCCCTGAGAACATGTGCCGTCCCGCTTGCATCACTGGAGTCCTCAGGAGTGACGCTGGCGTGAAGAGTAAGCTTTGTCTTAGGGAACTTATGAAAATGATTCTTTCCTACTGTGAGGTAAGGACAGACTCTGTCTACAGGTGTTAAGATACTTGGCCATTTCAGTGAAAGAAAAAAGTCTCCAATGAGGAGTTGACGTCAGAAACTCCCTTCTGTTATTTCTGTCTCCCATGCCTGTTACCGAGATGGTGTTGACTTTTACAAGCCTGGTGTCTGAACCAGAGTCACAGGCAGGCAGGGGCCCCTTCATGCCCCTGTGTGTGAGCCCCACACCCCCCTCCGCCCGGGGTCCTCCTGACATGAGGTCTGGCTCCTCTTCCTCTGCTTCCTCCAGGACAAGCTGTAAGGATGCCGAGTGCCAGTGAGGTGGACGTGACTGTCTTAGGAGCTGAGCCTGTTTTTTCAGCCACACAATCTTCATTTATCAAGAGCCTTAGAATATAGGACAGAAATCAGGCTTAGATGCTACTCACTGGGTGAAGGTGTATACCCAGTGGAAGGCAGTGGGAGTTTCCCTTCCCCAGGGAAGTCTCCAGGCAGAGGGCAGACAGTTTGGGTCCTATCACTTTAGGAGGGAGGTTTTACTGGGGGGCATCTCCGGAGGCTCAGATGGTTAAGAATCTGCTTGCAATGCAGGAGACCTGGGTTCAATCCTGGGTCAGGAATATCCCCTGGAGAAGGGAATGGGTACCCACTCTGGTATTCTTGCCTGGAAAATTCCACTGACAGGGGAACCTGAAAGCTACAATCCAAATGGTCACAAAGAGTTGGACATGACTGAAGCGACTTAGCATGCATGCAGGCACGCAACAATACACTGGAGGTCTTTGAATTGTATGCAAAGTGTATAATCACTTCACATCTTACACCCCACACCCAAACCTAGATGAGTTGGACTAAATAACCTTGTCTTTTCCTGTCATAATGGACTCCTTGAGCAGTAACTCCAATGACAGTATTCTTTGCCAATAAACTGAAATGCTGAGATAGACTGGCACCAAGATAACATGTCTTAGAAACAGGTTTATTTTCTGCTTGGCTTGAAATGGAACTGGGAGAGAAGTCTGTGGAAAGGAGGGAAAATGGGTAGATGCCCCAGGGGGCCTATGAGTAATGGAAGAAGCAGGAACACTCCAGCCATTGTCTCAGTGACTAGTGTTTGTAGGGAGTAGCTGGAGGTATCAGTGGATTTCAAAAGTTGATGGGAGTCAGGTTTGGCTGACATGCCTAGAGATATGGGAGATCGCGTGGGGTTGCATGTTAGAATCCTCTTGAGGATGAACAAAGCTATCATCAGCTGGGTCCAGCTTCCATAGATACACAGTCTGTGCATGTACAACCCAAGCACGTGTATTTTTTAAAGTGCCTCATCATGCTGATGGCAGCCTGCACTGAGAGCCAGTATCGCAAGCAAAGAGAAGCCAGTAAATGTGGGATCAGGCTTGACATGTTTCATACTTTACGGTGAGTGTGCAAACGCAACGTCGCCCAGTGGTGTGGCCTGGGAGAATTGATGGAGCTTGTAGACGTTAGCGTGGACAATTTTTTAAATATATTTTACTTGCATATTTTTACGACTTGCAGGGAGGTGATAAGAGATGGCTCAGTCTTTGAGCTTATGAATTTATTTTAAGAAATTAAATACCATGTATTTATGCATACAAAGGCTCTTTATTATGAGTGGGTTTGTTTACTGAAAGGCCAGAGTCTCACAGCCATGGGATAGAAAAGTGCTCTAACCTGTTACACTGGCTGGCTCCTTCTCCTCTGATGTGTTTTTAGTACCACGCCTACACATCCATCCTCGTTTTCCTTTAGGAATTTGGTATTGTGCCATGTGTCCAGGAAAGGTTCAGTAAATGTTAATTAACTTTGATTTCCAAGGAGGAGAATTCTACAGAGAATGGTGTTCAGTTCCTTTTTTTTTTTCCTGCTGGAGGTAGAACAAGAAAAATTGCAGCAGTAGAAAGTGTCTGTCGAATCTAAAGTGTGTGTGTGTGTGTGTGTGTGTGTGTGTGCGCGCGCGCACAACCTGCTTGCATCAATAAGAGAGGGTTGGGCCGTAATTTGGGAGGTTAATGAAGGATCTCCTGGATCTTAGCATGCCTCTCCAACCATCAGTGGCTGCAATGGCGCCAGAGTGGATTTCTCAGTGTGCAGTGAAAGTGAAGTCGCTCAGTCATGTCCGACTCTTTGCGACCCCATGGACTATAGCCTACCAGGTTCCTCTGTCCATGGGATTTTTCAGGCAAGAATACTGAAGTGGGCTGCCATTTCCTGCTCCAGGGGATCTTCCCAACCCAGGGACTGAACCCAGGTCTCCCACTTTGTAGGCAGACGCTTTACCATCGGGGCCGCCAGGGCAGTCCTGGTGGAGTCCAGTGTTCAGTAGGTTGTATGTTACACCTCTCACCTTCTCTTCATGTCTTGACTTTTGAACAGGTAATTCAAACCTCTATTTCCTTAAATTAGATTCATCCATCTTCCTAACACAATCTGGCTTTGTTGCCAGAATTCCAAATTGTTTTCTTTCTTCCCCAGTTGTTTCTGACTTTGGAACATGATGTTGCAGCCTACTGCCACCCAAGCTAAAGCCTGAAAGTCACCCTAACCCACCCATTCCTCTCCTTCACCTTCCTCAGTGTCTTGGGGGCCTCAACCTGGGGCGTCTAACAGGTGCTCTCCTGCTTATGGGCATCTGCTGTTCAAGATTCTCCTTGCATTGCTTTGCTTCCAGCCTCTTCTTCCTACAATCTGGCCCCTGCTTCCTCTATGCATGACTCATTTTTTCTCAAGCACATGTAGGAAGAACTTCTTTGAAATATCTACATGCTTTCTAACTTCATCAACCTCTGTCTGTCCTTCCTTTGTTGGTCTTGTAGCAGTTAAGACCCCACATCAGAGATACAGGCTTTCCAAACTCCCATGTGGAAAAGCCCCTTATTAAAGATCAGGACATCCACAAACACCACAAAGCAAAACTTAAGACCTCAGACATCTGGAGGAGATGCAGGTGCTATGGATGGAAAACCCCAATGCCTTTCTTGGAGCGGAGGGCAATTGGAGATTCTCTCCCCAGTGGGTTTGTGATGAAATCCACTTGTGGTGTGAGGCTATAGTTCAATAGCTCAGATATTAAATTTCCATTTTATATAAAATAAAGATGTATATATAGGACTAGAGAATTGTTGATTTTAGACCACATGGCAATATAGATTTAAAGATTATCCTGGGAATTCCCTGGTGGTCCAGTGGTTAAGAATCTGCCTTGCAATGCAAGGGATGCAGATTCAATCTCTGGTTAAGGAGCTGAGATCCCACATGCCATGGGCAACTAAACACAACCAGGCAATGGTTCGTGCCTCTGAGCTCTAGAGCCTGTATGCTGCAGTTAAGACCTGATATAGCCAAAAAAGAAATAAGCACTAAAAAATAAATAAATAGAAATCATGCAATGGTCAGGGGCTTCCAAGGTGTCGCTAGTGGTGAAGAACCCGCCTGCCAAGGCAGGAGACATGAGACCTAGATTCGATCCCTGAGTCTGGAAGATGCCCTGGAGGAGGGCATGGTACCCCACTCGAGTATTCCTGCCTGGAGAATCCCATGGACAGAGGAGCCTGGTGGGCTACAGACCATAGGGTCACAAAGAGTTGGACGCAACTAAAGCAGCTTAGCACACACTATAATGAGTCCAGTGTGATCATACCACTTTTTTGTTTTTAACTTTAGATACCTTATTCTTCCTAGCCATCCTCCGGAAAGGTCAAGAGTTTTTTAGTTTGTTCCTAAGTTGCTTTCTTACACACGATCCATGTCCCATTTTGGAAGCAAAAAGATTTTCCTCTTAGGTTGTAGTTTCCCTGTGTGCCTTGGATATCAGGGTGCCTATAAAATCATCGTCCTTAGATTTTAATTTGAGGGGTTCTGCAGGGTGCTACAGTCCTGAGAGGGCAGAGCAGAGGTCATGGTTTGTGTCTTTATTTTCCCTTTTAGTTGGCATTTGTACATGAACAACAAATAGGAAGAAAATCTGGGTATTCAGTGCATATCTCCTGCCAACAGAACTGGGCAGCCATTTTATAAATCTGAAAATTACTGCTATCAGCCTTCAGTGTATTCCTTCATCTTGGTGGAAATAAAAAAAATCTGGTGAGAATCAATGTGTATATTTGTGTCCTGATTCATCCGTTAAACTAGGTTAGGACTTTGTACTCCTAGTTGCTTGAACATTTGCTAGGGAGTTAGTGGCCTTTAGGACTGAACATGAAGAATGGATGTTTTCAAATATCCATGACTCATGAGTGCAAAGAACTGCCTTTACATGTTCTGTGTGTTTTTTATCAATTGCTTAGAGGTATGTGACTACCTAAGGACTTCCTGGCGGCTCAGATGGTAAAGCGTCTGCCTACAATGCCGGAGAACCAGGTTCAATCCCTGGGTTGGGAAGATCCTCTGGAGAAGGAAATGGCAACCCATTCCTGTACTCTTGCCTGGGAAATCCCATGGACAGAGGAGCATGGTAGGCTACAGTCCATGGGGTCGTAAAGAGTCAGACATGACTAAATGACTTCATTTCACTTCATTTCATGTGACTACCTGAATGGCATAAAGCTTTCCTCAAGATCCCTCCTGCTTTTTCCATGAAAACCAGAGGAGTGGCAGTATCTGCAGGTGGCTTCTCAAGGATTGAAGTCAGAAATTCAGTCCCTTACGTGGAGGCAAATGAAGTTCTTTATGGGGTTACGAAAATTCTACTGAGGACAGGGTTATAGGTGGATATATCTTGAAACACACTCACATGCTTTATGCAGGAATGGGTTTCTCCAGTGCTGTTCAGCTCAGTTCAGTCGCTCAGTAGTGTCCGACTCTCTGTGACCCCATGAATCAGAGAACACCAGGCCTCCCTATCCATCACCAACTCCCAGAGTTCACTCAAATTCACATCCATTGAGTCGGTGATGCCATCCAGCCATCTCACCCTCTGCCGTCACCTTTTCCTCCTGCCCCCAATCCCTCCCAGCATCAGAGTCTTTCCTAATGAGTCAACTCTTTACATGAGGTGGCCAAAGTACTGGAGTTTCAGCTTTAGCATCAGTCCTTCCAAAAAACACCCAGGGCTTATCTTCAGAATGGACTGGTTGGATCTCCTTGCAGTCCAAGGGACTCTCAAGAGTCTTCTCCAACACCACAGTTCAAAAGCTTCAGTTCTTTGGCACTCAGCTTTCTTCACAGTCCAACTCTCACATCCATACATGACCACAGGAAAAACCATAGCCTTGACTAGACGGACCTTTGTTGGCAAAGTAATGTCTCTGCTTTTGAATATGCTATCTAGGTTGGTCATAACTTTTCTTCCAAGGAGTAAGTGTCTTTTAATTTCATGGCTGCAATCACCATCTGCAGTGATTTTGGAGCCCAGAAAAATAAAGTCTAACACTGTTTCTGCTGTTTCCCCATCTATTTTCCATGAAGTGATGGGACCAGTTGCCATGATCTTCGTTTTCTGAATGTTGAGCTTTAAGCCACCTTTTTCACTCTCCTCTTTCACTTTCATCAAGAGGCTTTTTAGTTCCTCTTCACTTTCTGCCATAAGGGTGGTGTCATCTGCATATAGCTGCGATGAAATTTCAAGCTAGACTCATTTGATCTCCAGCTACCCCCAGTCTCCTTTGAGTCAGGGTGTGAAGTTACTTTCTCTTCTATGGAGTCAAGGTCTGACTTCCTTGAGGCCTACAAATGTCCTAGACTTTTGAAGAAGGGGGCTGTTCCACATAGCGGGATTTGGCTGAATTGAGCAGTCTAAAGGCCTCAGCAAGTTCCATTGCTGTCCAAGTGCCGGCAGTTATTAAAGAGATGTCCTTGAGTGACAGCTGAAGCAGCCCTTCGGGGCAAGCAAAACTGGTGATGCCCACTCAGATGGAGACAATCAGGGAAGGCAGGATTAGCTTCCTCAAAGTTCCCTGGCTCTGGCCCCTGGAGGTACTCAGTCGGAGACTGGATTCTCTCTCCAGGTTACGTCCCACTTCTCCAAGTGGTCCTTCCAGTCCAGGGAGCCCCGCTGGTCCCCCTACACCCTACAAGTTTTGTAGAACGCCTATCTGGGTAACAGTGTTGTTTCTTCAACCTCTGTTCTATTCTCTTCTCAGTTTGTTTAGACAAACTTTTCAATTGCCCTATAGGAATATTAACACTTCTAGACTGGACCCAATTACCTTGTCCTTGCTATTTTAATCATCATCTCAGAAAGACTCTAGATTGATGAACCTGTGTTATATGGGACTAGTGAGTTATCGGTCTTAAGCCATCTGGGTGGTGGAGATAGTGATTCAGAGACTAAGCAGTAATTAGTAATTCTCTACTGTGTTCTCACACATTCTGCCAGCTCTATCCTGGCTTTGCCTTTTGATATGCAAACTCCCCCCCTCCCCTTCTCAAAACCTTGGTTCTTGAAAATTAAAAGCAGTGCCTTTCACTATTATTTTAGAAGTTGAAAGCTGAAATAGACTCTTTCATGTTGCTTTCTTACCACAAAAAAATCTTAATTCGCTCTGAAGCAGTGGGAACCTCTGATTGAGTTATTATTTCCATGCATGGGAATCTGTTCCAATTGCTCTCTGTCTTCCAACTCTTTCTAGCTTCTCATTGTCTATAAGGTAAAGTCTCAACTCCAAAGAGATTCAAAGGCATTGATGGTCTGCTTCACATTTCTTTCCAGGCTCATGTCCTGCCTTCTTCCAAGGCTCCCTTTGCTGCAGTCGTTTCACAAAGATGCCTCATTTTTTGACAGCGTCATCCCTTTGTTCATAGTTATTCTGGACTATGGTACATTTCTGCCTCTTCTTTGTTTGGTGAGGTCTTAGTCTTTAAGGCCCAAGTTCAATATTATTTCTCCTGTGAAATATTTTATGCATTCTTTATGTAGCCTTAATATCATCCTCCCTTGTCCTCTGAAAGCATACTGTTTATCACAGAAGCATAGCATTTATCACATTATATAATAATTTAGCTACATCCTTCCTCACTATACTGTCAACTTCTTGAGGCAAAGACTACATCTGATTAATCTTTGCATCTGTAATATCTACCACAGAGACTAGTATAGAATTGATTCTCAATAAATGTTTGTTGAGAATCCTTTACGTAAAAAATGTATTTGGATTATGCTAATTTGGAATTTATGAGTTAGCGTATTACTTCCGTTTATAAGCAAACAACTAATATACTAATTAAAATTAATCTCTCTATTCATTAAAGCAGGTCCCCAGTGGATTTTGCTAGATGGTATTTTGTTAACTTAGAGTTACTGCATGCATTTGGAATTTGTAAGCTTAATTTCTTTAAAAACTCCATCATTTACAAATTGGTTACTCTTCCCATTAGGACAAATGTAAGAGATTTTAAGATATCCTACCTGAAGGAATGCCATTTCCAGACCCGTACTCAGTTGTGAAGATCTCATGCAAACCAAATAACTCTTGTTCTGGCCACTGAACTGAGTTTCACTGGCTAAGCTTTCTGAAGGAGTGGGACAGACTTATGTCATCACATTCTACACAAATGTTTATGGCTCATCATTTAGTTAAGTCATAATCCTCTTGTGAAATGGATTACCAGTGTGTTCACTTGGGTACCCAGCCCATCCTAGGGGACTTCAAGTCAATACTATCTGAGAGGACTGACAAGTTGTCACTTGAGATTTGGATCTGCAGTGGGAAATCTTCCATTGCAAATATGGTCAGAATTTGGTTCAGTCAAAATGCCTTTTGGGTCGTGATTCTTCAGAAATGTTGCCCTCCAAGTAGCTGTTTATTTTCACCTAGTAATTCCTTTGAGAAACAGATGATAAAGGAATGGGGAGGGTATTTAATTCATGACTTAAGGAGATTCCCCTACTTCCTGAAGTCACATTATAGTAAAGACAACAGTGTAATCATATAGATTTACATCAGTCATGATCATCCTGGAAAGGGAATTACCTTCCCCCTCCAAATTTATGTGCACCGTGCCAACTAAAGCGTGCTCTTCATGGACAGCCAATGCCAAGAGATGGGAACAGATGTAATGGAATTATTCCAGCAGTGTTCTTTCCATACTTAAAAGTTATAGAGAAGAAAAAGTAATAGGACTTCAACCTCCGTTTTAGACTCAACAGGACTATTTTAATCGTACAAGTTATACAAGTATCTATGGTCTCTGCTAAACGTTTGTCATTCTCGGAAAGAGTAGGAAAGAAACTTGAGGTTCCTTATGAGTTCTGACTGCTGGGATAATTGACTTGATCTTCATGATTTCTAGATTCTAGGCCTTGGCAAGCTTGGACTCTGAAATCTGATAGTTAAGCCTTTCTTTATTTGATGTCAAAATTTCCAGACCCTTGGATGGCTTTGATCTTAGAAAATCAGGGAAATGCTGATCTATGTCTTGACTTCCTTATTTCCTAAAACTTTGGCTCACCTTGTCCCACCTTGACTCATGGTGGCTTATCTTGACTCACTTTGATATTTTGGCAAAGGCTGTGACAATAACCATCAGGGTATTGATTCAGAACCTGGGCTCCCTTCTGAGCTCAGTTCAGTTCAGTTCAGTTGCTCAGTCATGTCCAACTCTTTGTGACCCCATGAACTGCAGCACGCCAGGCCTCTCTGTCCATCACACCCAAACCCATGTCCATTGAGTTGGTGATGCCATCCAACCATCTCATCCTCTGTTGTCCCCCTTCTCCTCCTGCCCTCAATCTTTCCCAGCATCAGGGTCTTTTCAAATGAGTCAGTTCTTTGCATCAGGTGGCCAAAGTATTGGAGTTTCAGCTTCAATATCAGTCCTTCCAATGAACACCCAGGACTGACCTCCCTTAGGATGGACTGATAGAACCTGGGCTCCCTTTCTAACTTGTTCCCAAATCTGACCCATTCTTCAGTCTCCTCCTATCCTTTGGCACTTAAGCTTAATGTGATGCTTCGTAGGTTTTCGGCCTCTGGAACAGACACAGAAGTAATGGCACATAAATCATAACCAAGATGAGCAGAGGCCTTACTTAAGGTTGAGAAGTTCATTGCAAAGAATCATACGTCTAACTATAGAAGCACATTAAGGAACAGTAATGTCTCAAGAAGATATGATACTCACAGTCAGTTGGTGGTGGTGCTTTTGCGTGTGGAACTGTCTGGGAAATCTGACATTTTCTTTCAAAATCTTTATTTCACCCCATACTACTTTTAATTACACCATAGAAACACAACAAGAAGTAAACTCTTTAGATAAACTGAGTTTGCTTTCAACCATAAAACATTGCTAAATTTTAGGTATTTTTAATGGAAGCTTTTCCTTCATATATTGTACAAAACCCTGTCTTCCTAAAGAGGGTATGTTGAATGAAATTTAAGTTTTTTAAAGAGATTCAAGTTTATCATTTCACATGCCTGCTAATATAATTGTTACTTAGTTTTTATTGCTTTTACATCCCCTGAAAACCTTCACAGAGTCACTTCTGTTATTATGTAACAAACATCCCCAAACTGAGTGGCTTACAGCAATAATCATTTCATTATGTCTCATGACTTTGTGAGTTGACTGGGTTCAGCTGTGTGGTTCTTCTGCTCCATGTAATGTGGGTAGGGGTTGCAACCTGGGGTCTTGACTTGGCTGGACATTCAAGATAACTTCCTTTCAGGCTGGTGCTGGCTTTGTTGGGAACTCAGCTGGGGCTGGTTACTAGAGGGACTCTATTCTCCATGTGGTCTCTTCAGGCAGTTTGGGCTTCTTGCAGCATGTCCTCTGAGTTTCCAGAGAGCATCCCGAAATGTAAAAGTGAAAGCTGCAAATCACTTAAGATTCTGTTCCAAAGATACATAGCGTCACACCCATCACATCCTATTGGTCAAAGCAGGTCACAAGACCAATCCAAATTCAGTCAGGGGACTAGTTATTTAAAATATCAAGTCAGTTTTCTTCTTCTGATGGAGCTCTAATATTTGGAGGTATTACCCCAGTGTTTTAGCATGTGGTTAGACTTCTGGTTTATTCCAGTTTTAATCCCTGGTCTCTTGACTTGCTTTTCCTGGCTGAATATCACCTAGACGACAGATGTAGTCAGTGACCTTTGCCCTTCTTCTCCAGTGCATCTAGCTGACTACACATCAGGTCCTGCCCAGCTTCTTCCATGCTAAACGCCCAAACCATCCTTAGAAATATTCCTCTTTCCTTATCTCTTTCAGTACTGATTCCCCATTTGCTATGCCTCCTCTTGTTCACTGAAAAGTCTGGTTTCTCCCTCTGGGATCTATTTGACTTGGACCCAGGCATCAGTCTGAGCTGGCTCACTGCTACCTGAGTTCCATTAACGCGAGAGGCTGAAATTAGCTGCCTGGAGCCTGCGGCTGCCTCTGTAAGTGTGGTCACTATATCTGATTTGTTTCTAATCCAGCTTAATCCTGAAGATGATAAATGTACTGCTCTTTGAATTGTTGGCCAGGCCATATTTACTGTTTATTTAGCTGTGTGGACTCGGTCACAGTCCCTGGGTCCCCTCCCCAGGGCCCAGTTGGTCAGGCTGAGATGGCTGCATATGTTTATGCTCTTACCTCTATAGCAATATTCCCCTAGCACCTTACTTATGTTGACTCTGGCATGTCAGCTTGTAAAAACCAAAGACTCTTTGCAGTAAAATAATCTTGCAAAGGTCAGCCATATCTTTAACACTGGTCCTTTTTCACCAATTTTAGAATATCCACCCTCTTAAAAAACATTAGCATTCTATAGCACAGGCGTTTGGGTCATGTCCATTCATCTTATTTTATTCTCTTCCAAAAGAAACAGAACATGGGTTGGCATAAGTTGGATGTAGAATGTTTATGTAATGACATAGTTATTTTAAGATGCTTGACTAGGAAGCAGCTTGTTGCTGCTAAAACGCTTAAAAGAACACCCTAAACTGCCAGGACAATCTATTAACAAAATGTCACTTTAGCAGGCATGACGCTTATGTGTGCACCTTTAATTACTGAAGTCACGTCTATTAATAGATTTCTTTAACTTCATGTTCCGGACAGGTCCCAGTTCGAATGAGTGCATCCTTCCTATCTGAATGTCCCTAGTACCAGACTA
Organism: Nanger dama; assembly: GCA_917880005.1. Lineage (NCBI taxonomy): Eukaryota > Metazoa > Chordata > Mammalia > Artiodactyla > Bovidae > Nanger > Nanger dama. The sequence continues at coordinate 6,563,581 of CAKJTW010000029.1, forward strand.
GTGAAAGCAGAACAATATCCTACGGTCTGCTCAGGCAGCCAGTGAACGTTTGATGGCGCACAAACTGAGTGTCCCCGATGAGCATGTATTTTCTGCCGTAGTGATTCCAAATAGTAGCTAATGCATATTTATTGATTTGATTTGAATTCTAACCCAATTCCACGGTAACTTGTCTTGTAACTTATGACACTTTACACTAATAACAATCCAATATTTCAAGTATTTAGTGTGTGTCAGGCACTATTCTGAATCTTTTACATACGTTATCACATTTGACCCACAGGGCAACCTATGACCTATGTTAGGTATTATTATTATCCTCCCTTTACAGACAAGGAAACTGAGGCACAGGGGATTAAGGAATTACTGTGCAGCATTGACAGTGTCTCTTTCTCATAAGACGCGACTCAACAACAGCAGAAAACTCTGCAAGTCGCACAGGGGCCTCATTAGAGCGACTTTATTATTCTTGTCTAGCCTCTACAGAGAGGTAGGTTTGAAGACACAAGAATGAAAAGGACAGAGCCAGCAACATGATTGAAGTTTACAAACTCTTCTTATGAACTCTGTATGGGAGAGAGGTTCATAAACGAGTATGCACGTGTGAGGCGCATGCTCGTGCACACACACACACACACACACAGACACACACACACACACACTCTGTGCGGCTGTGCTGCGCTTAGTTTCTCAGTCGTGTCCAAGTCTTTGTGACCCCGAGGACTGTAACCCACCAGGCTCTTCTTGCACGGGGATTCTCCAGGCAAGTAGAATACTAGAGTGGGTTGCCATGCCCTCCTCCTGGGAATCTTCCCAACCCAGGGATCAAACCCAGGTCTCTCACATTGCAGGCGGATTCTTTACCATCTGAGCCACCAAGGAAGGCCCACAAATATTACAACACTTCAAAGTGGGGGGTAAGTATTAGGAATAGGCCCCAAAAAATCGTGCCCAAAATAGGAAAATCTTTAAAGATTTAAAAATATTCCCCTAAATACACAAGGCTTGCTCCAATTAATCACATGAAGAATTATAAGAGCTGGTGGTCAAATCTAACGAGTCTCATTTGAAAGGCTTTGAGAAACCAGCAGACGGTCTTCCCTGGTGGCTCAGAGGATAAAGCATCTGCCTGCAATGCAGGAGACCCGGGTTCAGTCCTGGGTTGGGAAGATCCCCTGGAGAAGGAAATGGCAACCCACTCCAGTATTCTTGCTTGGAGAATCCCATGGTGGGCTACAGTCCACGGGGTCCCAAACAGTCGGACACTACTGAACGACTTCACTTCACTTAAGCTGGCCAGTCTGTATCTATGTTCTCTTTAACTCTGACATTTTTGTGACTTTGTAACTATGAGGAAAAATGGGAAGGACAGTGTACATACCATCTTTGCCTGGGGGTGTGTTTACCCTATCTGTCTGAAGCATAATCTATGACTTTGGTGGCTTTAGAGAGCTCCAAATATTTCTTCCCCATGGGAAAAGATGAGAAAGTTATTCATCTTGGCTACCCTCTATTTCTACAAAGGACACCTGCCAACCTATCTTTATATGGAGACATTATCTTAACCTGTGTGTGGACTGTGTTTCAAGCAGCCTCCTTTGCTAACCTTGCTCCTTTCGCACTTGCGGGTCCTGGAGCTGCCCCCTGCCCCCCGCCCCGCCCCCCGCCCCCCCCCGCCCCCTTGCCATCGGGTTGGTCCCTCCTTCATTGTTTTTGTGCACAGTTGCCTTGTTGTCACAGTTCAGCAGGCCCTGGCTCCAGATCTCCTTTCAGTGCCACATGTGAGCGGATTATTTTGGCTTCAAAATTGTTCCCATAAATGCCACTTCCATGGCTGAGGAAAGCAAGAAATTTTGGAGAGTTAACTGTATCTTCTACATTCTCCTGTTCAAAGTTCTTGGTAGAAATTCAGTTGATCCGTTTCAACCGCCTCTGAGCAGAAGGAACAGAAGGCCAATATATCTGTGCTATTTGCTTTGGCAAAATTAGGTGTTAGTACTGTTGTTTAGCTTAAAAGTCCCCCAAAACATGAATGCCAAATTGTCAGGGCATAAAAGCCTTAGAGAATGATTACACTCAACCACCAATAAATCCTCATAAGTGCTCAAAATAATAAAGTAGATAATAATCTTGAATCTTTGCCTGGCCTTCCAAAGCAAAACTTCTCCAAGTCCTTTTCAAACACTGCCTTCAAATCTTTGACCCACCCTCTGGAGTCCCTCAGATTAAACAGAAATAAACAACCCAGGATAAAATCATACACCTTGGACTCCAAATGCTTTCTGCAAACAAGGCTTGATTCTACTGGATTTCGAGCAAGACAGCTATAATTCTTTAGTACTTTTAAAATAAGCAAACATGTTTCATGGAAGTAAAAGATCTGGAAGCACTGTCAGAAGTGTTGAAGTCTAGCCTAGTGAAAGCAGTTAGAGGTCAGCTGAAGGTTGGCTTGTCTTTCCTAGGACACAAATTTTTCTAGGCTGGGAGCCGCCCAAAGAGGAACACATAATTCCCTGTTTGCTGCTGGGACACAATGAACAACGTAAAGGCACGTGTCCTTATCAGCAGCTCTCGTGATACAGCTGGAAGGGGGGCGGGAAAGACTGTCATCGTGTTTCGTCACCTGTCTGAGGATGAAGGGTACCGCTCTGCCACAAGTGCGTGGCTTGGGCAGGAAGTTGAAGATGGATGGACATCATAACATGAGCGTGTGGTCAGCCTTCCCAGCACGGAAGCCTCATTCGTTTCTCTCCATTTGCCTAGGGCATTCATCAAGGCCTCGGAGGGAAAACTGCCACCACTGACCAAAAGTGCCCTCAGTGCTGGTGTTGCTTCCCTTTTGTTGGGTCATGTTCTGCGAGTCATGTTTTATTGTTTTAGCCGAGGCAGGGCCAGTGGTGACTACATGTGAGTTTTTCATTAGAGTTCTCATTGTCCTTCCCTTCCTGTTTTGATGAAGAAGTTGATTCAGAGGCTCATACCTGGCTTCTCTGTAGATGACTGACGCTCACTGATGTGTCTGTGGACCTTCATGGCACAGAGGAGCAGTGGGCAGCAAGGGTTACGCCTGGCCTCTTGCACCTGCCCCATGAAGTGACGCGTTCCTTTTCACCTCTGCCAGCACTCGCTGAGGTGGGAGTGAGTGTACTGAGCACGTCGTAAGGACAGGTGTGGGGCTCGCCCAGGTGCTAGGGCCCAGTCGCTCAGCTGTGTCCAATCTTTGCGACCCTATGGACTGAGCCCGCCAGGCTCCTCCTCTGTCCATGGGATTTTCCAGGCAAGAATACTGGAATGGGTTGCCATTTCCAACTCCAAGGGATCTTCCCCAGCCAGGGATCGAGCCTGTGTCTCTTGTGTCTCCTGCACAGGCGGATGGCAGGTGGATTCTTTACCACCAGTGCCACCTGGGAAGCCTAGGCTTACCCCGTCCATATGATAAAGTTGACAAGGTTGGTTTGTTTCTCCCATCCTCCTTTTGTGGAAGCTTTAGCTTCTGGGCCTGCATGGGTTTGCTAATAACAAAGGAAGTCTTAGAGAAAGCTCATCTCTTGTGTACGTAGGAAGAGAATTTTAAAAATTATAGTTCATTTCAGGTGTATTAGGCCCAAATTTCATTTCATTTTCGGGACTACTTAGTCCTTTTCATATGTACTCAGTCCAAATTTTAGTACAATTTCAGGAGTATTTGGTCTAATTTCAGGCATATTTAGTTCCATTTGTAGTCCATTTTTAGGAGTATTTGCATTTTTAAGGCAGCTATATAGAAAGGGCAATGATTATTACAAATGACCATTCAGTGATAACCAAATTTTAGGCATTACCAAGGGAAAAACATTTATTCAGGGTGTAACGTTAGATGGAGGACTGAAATTTTTTAAATTTTAACCAGCACGGCTCATAGGGCTGTAAAGTGTCCTCTGCCAGTTTTGTTTTCGAGTCACCTTCTTTATCTGCACTGCACAGCCATATGTATGCTCTGCTTAACAGACAAACTATCCCCCAAATCCCCATCAAAACCAAAAACAAGACACACTGGAAGCCAGTGATGGTACAAGGAAGCAGGAAGACAAGAAGTGAAACTACTGAGAGGAGATACTAAGATATATTAAGTGGCTACAGCATGAGGGTGATTTGTATTTATTTAGGAATGATCTGCATGCTTAACACCTGGAGCTGAAAGGATTCAATTAATAGTGAGGGACTTGTCAAATGATGAAAAACAAACAAACAAACAAACTTAATGTAGGCCTAGCTTCACTTTCCCAGTGAGGAAAGTGAAATTTAACAAAATTTATCTCTAAGGGCTTACCTTTCAGCTATTTGTTCCACTTATTTCATTAAAAAATTTCCAAGGGATGTGAAAAAGACACAATCTATTTCAAAAAGTGCAGTTTACACTCTCAAGGTGTCCCATATTAGCTAGCACTTTTGTAAAAAAAAAACAACAACAGACTAGTAGGAGAGGAGATATCAGCGAGAAAAGAGAGTGTGGGCAGAGATGCTAAGTGGGTCAGGTTACAATCAAATTAATTCACTGTCTTTGTGCTCTGTGTTAAATCAGAAACCCATGAAAGTTAGAATGCACAGAAATAACATTCAGTGTCATCCATTCAAAGGTTCCATAGTAAGAATCTGTTAAATGTTTCAAACTTAATATGTGGAATTTTTTGGAAAAGACTGAGCTTAAGATACATGCTTCTTTTGCTTTTTCTGATTATAAAATAGCACATGCATTTTATTAATAAAACAGTAATTAGAATATAAAAACAATAAAATGACAATAATACCAAGAAATAAGAACTACTGGTATTTTTTATTTATTTCCCTCTAAACATTCTCTTGTATATCATTTCAGTTCAGTTCAGTTCACTCGCTCAGTCATGTCCGACTCTGTGACCCCATGAATCGCAGCATGCCGGGCCTCCCTGTCTCTTGTATATACATGCACATAAACACACACACACACATATTTGTGTCACAAAATCAAACATTTTGTATTTGGTTTTGAAGTCTTTTTTGGCACTTATATAATTAAAATATCCCCACACCATTACATATATTCTTTGAACAATATTCCACTTAATGTTATTTCATTGCACATTGAGACAAGTCCTTAGTTTTTAATATTATTTTGCAAAAGCTATGACAAACATCCTAGTGCAACAATTGTTGTACATTTATTGCCTTATTGGGTTTTTTAAAAAAATATATTCTATGCAACAACGATTTTATATCCTTTTCTGATTTAGAGTGCATGCTTTTTTATTATGTTGTATTTGTCCTTTATGTTGTTGTTATTATTGTTTAGTCACTAAGCTGTGTTCACCTTTTGTGACCCCTTGGATTGTAGCCCACCAGACTCCTATGTCCGTGGGATTTCCCAGGCAAGAATACTGGAGTGGGTTGCCATTTCCTCCACCAATTGTTCTTTATACATTGATGATATTAATAGTTTGTTAGTATTTGTTTCAAATGTTTTCCCAATTTGTCATGCATCTTTTACATTTTGATGCTTTTACTGACATACATAAGTTGTGCCAAATTTATTGATTTTTCTTTTGTTGTTTCTTCCATGGCTTTTAAGTTTTGAAAGTCATCACTCCAAGATCAATAAAACATTCATCTAACTCTTGCTTACTCTTTTGAAAAAGACTATGGAGAAATGCAAAATAAAAACAGAGATGCTTTTCTTTCCTATCCCCTCCCTTCCATCAACCTGAATCCACAGTTGCACTTCCAATTTTTGATGATTTTTACTTTTTACATTTCATTACTTAGTATCAGCTGGAATTTATTTTGTTGTGTGGTCTGAGGTGAAAATCTAACTTGAGGATTTATTTTCTTCCAGATAATGAGCCAATTTTCCCAACACCATTGTTGAATAATTCATTCCTTCCTCCTTGGCTTGTGAAGGCCCATATTTTTGAGTTACAAAGACAGGAAATTCACAATGACATTATGCAACAGAAATAACCTGCCTTCAGTGCTTGAATACATGGCTAGCTAAGCACGTGGTTGCTGATACACCTACACTCTGTACAGAGGCAGACCATGTCGCTGTAGGGCAAGTGATTGGATTGTCCATTTTTAACAGAATGTTCTAATTTGTTGAAGCACACAAGTCTTTAATTTTTCAGTTCAGTTCAGTTCAATTCAACTGACTTAATTTCAACCAGTGTTTATTAAATGCTTATTATATGCATTCACTGTAGTATGTGAATTATGGTTGATGCAGTTTTGGATTTCAACCCAGCCTATGAGTAACATGTCTAATAACTCAGGCAAAAGCCAAATAAAATTCCCCAGACAATTCTGAAAGAAGAGGAGGAGCCTTTGCTGAAATCGTTTTACATGACAATCCCTAGGGTTTAACTGATGGGCTTTTACGGCTGTGGAGTGTGTCTTGTGTTCTCATCTCAAAAGCCGACAATGACAAACAGTCCAAGTCATTTGGATTATGCCACGGGAGCAGACAGAAAGCTCATAAGCACATGACTGAGCAAAATAAAGAAATAAAACAACACATGAAAGTCAAGGAGACACATTCCTGTCCCCATATAAAAACAGAGGAAGACATAGATGCCTGCTATTCTCGGATAACTACTCATAGTTCATCAAGTATAGAGGAGTGGGCAGAGGTAACGTTCTTATCACAGATGCCATATGAAAATCTAAAATAATCATGTCCACAAATATTCTATGTTACTTGTATTTCTGTTGCTTATCTTTTCTTTTCATCATGTTAATGCTCATCTTTTCATAGAGTAATATAAAAACAACCTGATGGGGATTGTGTCTTTTTTGCCGGGGGAGGGGTTCCTATCAGAGAAAACAAAATTATTAATATGATCCCAGTAGAGTATGACTGAAAAGTGCTGACAGGATGGAAAGGTGCCAAAGGTGTGTTTCTTCTGTTTGTAGTCACACTGCCATTTTTCTTTATGACTTCTGACATGCTGCCTGTCACATCAGGCACAGTACAGGAGACTGGGGAGTGTTATCTGAAAACTGCGTCCCTGCAGGGAGCTCCAGAGACCCTGCTAATTGCTCAGTATCGCTGCTTTTGCCTTCGCCTTCTTCCTCTTGGAATCTCCAGGGGGCCAGAGTTCCCACAATTCACATGATGATTTTTTTCAGCTTACTCAACAACATCACTGTTCTTAAATTTACTTATGAGTATTTTTTAACACAATGTATTTTCCCTTCCTAATATTCAGCATGGTTGTAAATTTACGTTTCAGTTCAGTATAGTTCAGTCCAGTGGCTCAGTCATGTCCGACTCTTTGCGACCCCATGAATCGCAGCACGCCAAGCCTCCTGTTCATCACCATCTCCTGGAGTTCACTCAGACTCACATTCATCGAGTCCAGTGATGCCATCCAGCCATCTCATCCTCTGTCGTCCCCTTCTCCTCCTGCCACCAATCCTTCCCAGCATCAGAGTCTTTTCCAATGAGTCACCTCTTCTCATGAGGTGGCCAAAGTACTGGAGTTTCAGCTTCAGCATCATTCCTTCCAAAGAAATCCCAGGGCTGATCTCCTTCAGAATGGACTGGTTGGATCTCCTTGCAGTCCAAGGGACTCTCAAGAGTCTTTTCCAACACCACAGTTCAAAAGCAGCAATTCTTCGGCGCTCAGCCTTCTTCACAGTCCAACTTTCACATCCATACATGACCACTGGAAAAACCATAGCCTTGACTAGATGGACCTTCGTCGGCAGTAATGTCTCTGCTTTTGAATATACTATCTAGGTTGGTCATAACTTTTCTTCCAAGGAGTAAAGCGTCTTTTAATTTCATGGCTGCAGTCACCATCTGCAGTGATTTTGGAGCCCCCAAAAATAAAGTCTGACACTGTTTCCACTGTTTCTCCATCTATTTCTCATGAAGTGATGGGACTGGATGCCATGATCTTTGTTTTCTGAATGTTGAGCTTTAAACCAACTTTTTTGCTTTCCTCTTTCACTTTCATCAAGAGACTCTTTAGTTGTTCTTCACTTTCTGCCATAAGGATGGTGTCATCTGCCTATCTGAGGTTATTGATATTTCTCCTGGCAATCTTGATTCCAGCTTGTGTTTCTTCTAGTCCAGCATTTCTCATGATGTACTCTGCATATAAGTTAAATAAACAGGGTGACAGTATACAGCCTTGACGTACTCCTTTTCCTATTTGGAACCAGTTTTTTGTTCCACATCCAGTTCTAACTGGTGCTTCCTGACCTGCATATAGATTTCTCAAAAGGCAGGTTAGGTAGTCTAGTATTCCCATCTCTTTCAGAATTTTCCACAGTTTATTGTGATCCACACAGTCAAAGGGTTATTCATGTGAATTTTTAATTGATTGTGAATTTGGTATGGAGAAATTAGTATATTCTGATGTTTAAAATGGTGCCCATAATAAAAACTCAGTATTTATTGACTGAATGTTGATGAACCATTTATAAGAAAGACATTTCCTGGAGATGGAGGGAGATACAGAGATGGGTGACATATTGTTTCTCTTCTACAGTAGAACTGGAAGCCATGACTGACACAAAATTAAGAAAGCAGGCAAGCCAATAATACAAGAGATGTCTTTCAAAAGCATATAAAGTATCCAATTAAAGGTACCACAGTCTGTCCTGGTGTCAGAGACAGTCTTTCATAAATGAAACACTCTTGCACATTTTTCAATCTCCTGTGTAGTTAACGGGACCAAGCCTGTACGGCTCACTCCCTTCCATGGAATGTGAATGGACTTTTGTGTGGATTTTCAGCAGGGAGGACAGTGTGTCTCTTGCATCTTGTTCTTCCTCTGCTGAGGCAAATTTAAAGCATGTGTATCCTTAATGGCAAGACTATAATATGAAGGCAAGCTAGATCCCCGAGTCCCCACTTGGGGGACTGCTACTCTGTAAAGTCACTCAATTCACCTCATCCTATGATAAGAACCAGAGATAAACCTTTATTTAAGTTTTCTTGCGTGACAGCTAAAGTGAAATATCCTAATAAAATATCATCTTCAGGAGGTTGGAAAGCCATGAAAGTCTTCTGAAAGTGATGGATAAAGGCTTGATTTTACACAGTGATTAAAAGCATCTAAAATTAAAGCAAAGAAAATGACATTATTTTGCAGATGTACAAGAATCCGTAATAAAATTCACGTGGAATCTGAAGGGACCTGACTAGCCAAAACGATCTTAAAAAAAAGAATAAAGTTGGATTTCTCACATTTTCTGATTTTAAAACTTATTTCAAATCTAGAATAATCAAAACAGTATGGTAGTGGCATAAAGACAGATATAGAGGTCAGTGGAATAAAACCAAGAGCCCACGTATAAAGAATCACATACATGTTCAAATGACTTTTGACAAGGGTGCCAAGATGATTCAGTGAGGAGAGACTTGTCCTTTCGACTAATGATGTTAGAAAAAGTAGATATCCACATGCAAAAGAATGAAGTCAGACTCTTACCTTGCATCATATGCGAAAAATGGATGTAAAATGGATCAAAGACCTGAAAGTTAAGAGCTAAAACCACGAAATTCTTAGAAGAAAAAGTATGGGGAGAGTGTTATGACATTGAATTTGGCAGTGATTTCTTAGATATGACACCAAGAGCACAGGCAAAAGGAAAACAATAAGTTGGACTTGTGGTCATGTATGGATGTGAGAGTTGGACTGTGAAGAAGGCTGAGAGCTGAAGAATTGCTGCTTTTGAACTGTGGTGTTGGAGAAGACTCTTGAGAGTCCCTTGGACTGCAAGGAGATCCAACCAGTCCATTCTGAAGGAGATCAGCCCTGGGATTTCTTTGGAAGGAATGATGCTGAAGCTGAAACTCCAGTACTTTGGCCACCTCATGAGAAGAGGTGACTCATTGGAAAAGACTCTGATGCTGGGAAGGATTGGTGGCAGGAGGAGAAGGGGACGACAGAGGATGAGATGGCTGGATGGCATCACTGACTCGATGAATGTGAGTCTGAGTGAACTCCAGGAGATGGTGATGAACAGGGAGGCCTGGCGTGCTGCGATTGATGGGGTCGCAAAGAGTCAGACATGACTGAGCGACTGAACTGAACTGAACTGAAAATTTTTAAACTTCTATATATCAAAGGAAATTTATCAACAGAGTAAAAGGACAACTTATAGATTAGGAGAATATACTTGAAAATCATATATCTGATTAGGCATTAATATTCAGGGTATATAAAGAATGTCTATGATTCAACAGTACAACATATAGATGCACACATAGCAACAACAAAAACATAACCCATTAAAAATGGGCAAAGGGTTTGACTAGACATTTCCCCATGAAGATGTACAAGTGCTCAATAGGTACATAAAAAGATGCACAATATCACAAAGCATTATGGAAATGCAAATCAAAACTACAGTGAGATAGCCCTTCACACTCATCAGGATGGCCACCGTATCCCGAAGAACGAAACCCAGAAAATAGTGTTGTCAAGAATATGGGGAAATTGTATCTTTTCTCCACTCTTTGTGGGAAAAGAGTGGTGAAAAAATGGTGCAGTTGCTCTGGGAAACCCTATGGAGATTGCTCAAAAAATTAAAAATATCACTACCATATGATCCAACAACTCCACTTCTGGGTATATACCCCAAAGAATTAAAGGGAGAGTCTCAAAGAGATATTTGTATATCTATGTTCATAGCAGTATTATCTATAATAGCCAATAGTTGGAGGCAGCGCAAATGTCCATTGATATATAAATGAATAAACATAATGAGATGTATCATACAGTGGAATACTATTTTGGCTTCAAAAGGAAGGAAATTCTGAGACAAGGTAAAACACAGATGAAACTTGGAGGATGTTATGCAAAGTGAACAAGCCAGTCACAAAAGAACAAACATTATATGATTCCATGTACATGAGGTATTTGGTCAAATTCAGAGGCAGAAAGAAGAATGGTGATTGCCATCATCAGGCATAGAAGAAAGGGTGGAGTAGTTGTTCAATGGGTATAGTGTTTCAGTTTTGCAAGATGAAAAGAGTTTTGAGATGTGTTATACAACGGCGTGAATGTACTTAACACTAGTGGATTATACACTTGACCTGGCTAAAGGTCAATTTTATGTGTTTCTTAACACAGTTAAAGTTTTTCAAAATTAAGGCAATAAATATAGATGGCAAATGAGCATATGAAAAGATGCTCCATATTAGATGTCAAAAGGGAAATGCAAACTGAAACAATAGTGAAATACTACTACACTCCTATTAGAATGGACCAAATCTGGAACACTGACAATCCCAAATGCTGGCAAGGATGCAGAGCAATAGGAACTCTCATTCATTGCTGATGGGAATGCAAATTTGTACAGCCACTTTGGAACACGTTTGGTGATTTCTTACAAAACTAAACATACTCTTACCATATGATCCAGCAGTCTCCCTCCTTGGTATTTTCCCAAAGGAACTGAAAACTTATGTCCACACAAAAATTTGCACAAGGATGTTTATTGCAGTTTTATTCATAATTGCCTAAACTTGGAAGCAACCAAGATGTACTTCAGTAGATGCGTGGATAAATAAACTATAATACATTCAGACAATGGAATATTATTCAGTGCTAAAAAGAAATGAGCTATCCAGCCATGAGAAGATATGGAGGAAACTTAAATGCATATTACTAAGTGGAAGAAGCTAATCTGAAAAAGCTGTAAGACCATGTGATCCCTACTATATGACATTCTGGGAAAAGCAAAACTCTGGAGCCATTAAAGTGATCAGTGAATGTCAAAGACTGGAGCAGGGACAAATGAGCAGGCTCAGGGGTTTTTAGGACAGTGAAATACTCTTCCAGTACTATAATGATGGATGGATGTCATTATATATTTGAAAGTGAAAAGTGAAGTCGCTTACTCATGTCCAACTCTTTGCAACCACATGGACTGTGGCTACTAGGCTCCTCCATCCATGGGATTTTTGGGCGAGGGTACTGGAGTGGGTTGCCATTTCCTTCTCCAGAGGATCTTCCAAACACAGGGATTGAACCCAGGTCTCCCACATTGCAAGCAGATTCTTTACCCTCTGGAGCCACTGGATATATGTCATTATACATTTGAGTAAACCCAGAAAATACAATGCCAAAAATGAACTCTAACATAAACTATGGTGATTACAATTTGACAACATAAGTTCATCAATTGTAAAAAAGAAAATGTATGGCAAAACCAATACAGTATTGTAAAGTAAAATTAAAAAAAGAAAATGTACCCTATAGTGATGCTTTTGAACTGTAGTACAGGAGAAGACTCTTGAGAGTCCCTTGGACTGCAAGGAGATCCAACCAGTCCATCCTAAAGGAGATCAGTCCTGGGTGTTCATTGAAAGGACTGATGTTGAAGCTGAAACGCCAATACTTGGGCCACCTGATGCAAAAAGCTGACTCATTTGAAAAGACTCTGATGTTGGGAAAGATTGAGGGCAAGAGGAGAAGGGGACGACAGAGGATGAGATGCTTGGATGGCATCACTGACTCAATGGACATGGGTTTGGGTGGACTCTGGCAGTTGGTGATGGACAGAGAGGCTTGGGGTGCTGTGGTTCATGGGGTCACAAAGAGTTGCACATGACTGAGCGACTGAACTGAACTGAACTGAACTGAACGCTATAGGGAATAATGAATAATGATAAAAGGAAGGCTGTGTACATTGGGATCGGGGTATATATGGGAATTCTCTGTACCTTCGTCTTAATTTTTGCTGTGAACTTAACACCCTTCTAAACAAATAAGACTCTGCATTTCCAATGCAGGGGTGTGGCTTCCATCCCTGGTTGGAGAACTAAGATTCCCACATGCACATGAAGTGGCCTAAAAAATTTTTTTTAAATAAAGTCTTTAAAAAGATTAAAGCAATGAGTCTTATTTCTTCCTCTGTTTCAGATATGAAATTAATTTTAGCAGAGAGAGGAAAAGAAATGTTTCTATTCCTAGGAACATCTCTTTGGATACATACTAGTAGCCCTATACAGCTGAATTTGGATACCTTCAGCCTGCTACATTATCGTTTGTCAGTCACCTTCAGTTACTGTCGCAGCAATGACAACAGCAAAGGCCTTAAGGCTTTAAGAAACTTACCTGAATTCTCCACTGTGCTCTGTGCTCTCACTGTGATAACGTCGCACCAGTGAGAACTAGAGGAGATCTGAGTTCTCACGATGGTGTCACTCCTAAGGCCACGTGTGCCTGGGCATTCCTGGACTCCAACTCCTCACTTCTAAGTAAAAGTGGCAAGTTCATTCTGGAGAAGGCAATGGCAACCCACTCCAGTACTCTTGCCTGGAAAAGTCCATGGATGGTGGAGCCTAGTAGGCTGTAGTCCATGGGGTCACTAAGAGTCAGACACGACTGAGCGACTTCACTTTCACTTTTCACTGTCATGCATTGGAGAAGGAATGGCAGCCCACTCCAGTGTTCTTGCCTGGAGAATCCCAGGGATGGGGGAGCCTGGTGGGCTGCCGTCTATGGTGGCACAGAGTCGGACAGGACTGAGCAGCTTAGCAGCAGCAGCAAGCTCATTCCTATTGCTCCGTTCCTTCACAGCATAACTTGCTCATTCCTACTGCCAAGGTAAGTATAAGCAGATACATTTTGCTGTATGTGGGGCATTGTTTTATTTTATTATTAGATTATCATTACTACTTGTTTTCTAAATTATCAGTATTCGAATGCTTTTAAATTTTGGAATAAATAAAATTCTACCAGTGAGGATCCAGTGAAAATCCAAAGAGACCAAGACAGGTATAAAAAGAGGGAAGTTAAAGGAGGGATTCACTATAAAGTAGCTGGGAGAGCTGAAAAAAGTCTCTGCTACTCTTATGGTGACAGAGTAAAGGAAAGAGATGGGGGTCCAGTTGGCCAACATGTGGGATGTGGAGCCATAGAGAATGTCTCCTAGGAATGGGGCGGCCATTGACATAACCTTAAGGGAAATCAATGAATGAGCAAGGGAGCCTGGGAAAGGCAACTTACAGAGACCAGCTCTCCAGAGAGCCAAACAGAGAAGGGATGCATGGTGGACCTAAGAGCCAGCAGACACAGGACCGGTGCAAACACAAAACCTCGAAAACGTGTCTTTGTGTCTCAAGGCTACAGCAAGGCAGCCATTTCCTATAGAGAAGTAGTTATCTGGGACAGTGAGTGGAGGTCATGAGAAGACTTTTTGGCAAATACTTAAGCTGTATGTGCTTTGCGCTCCAAACCTGTTCACACGGTGAGATCAACCGTGTGTTTTTGTCTTTTTGTTAGGTCTTGGAAATGCAGGAACTCCAAGAACTTCAGAACCACAAATTAATTAGGGTGGGAGGAAGGGACAACAGGGCAGCCCCCACAAGGAAATGGCCCTCCCGGTAGAAACATTTTATTTGGAACACAACTCGCAAGATTCAGAGCTGGAAACTGCTCAGTGTCCTTGGAGAATGAACACACCCTGGCAATCAGAGCCTTCCCTTCAGCCAGCAATAAACACTTTTCTTAGAAGACAGAAGCTGTAAGGCACATATTCCCATTCTGCATGGGTAAGTTTTTGGTGGGACATGATGAACCTCTTAAAAATTCAGAACAAGTTTTCTCAGCTTTCACAGCGTGATTCCAATCGCATGAACAGAGGAAAACACACCAACTCATCAAAGAGACACAAAAGCTTTTGAAGTTCACTGAAAACGTTGTGGCTGCTTTTGTCTGGGAATGAAAAAAAAAAGAAAGAATTGGACATTAGGCTCTTACCTCAGAGGAAACAAAGGAGAATAGAGTGAAAAACAATATTTAGAGGAAGGTGTGGAATTAGGCTACCCTTTATGATATTGCTGAGTGCGTGCTAAGTCACTTCAGTCATGTCCAACTCTTGGCGCCCCCATGGACTGTAGCCCACCAGGCTTCTCTGTCCATGGGATTCTCCAGGCAAGTCTTGGAGTGGGGTGCCACATCCTTCTCTAGGGGATCTTCATGACCCAGAGGTCGAATCCACGTCTTTTGTATCTCCTGCATTGGCAGGTGGAGTCTTCCCCACTGGAACCACCTGGAAAAGCCTATAATATTGGTGGAAACTGTTAAATCCGTATAAATCTTTCTACAGAGACTGTCCCATTTGAATCACGTGGGCAACTGTTAGTCCAGTGGGTCTTCTCTCTGGATGTCCTTGACCCCCAGTCCGTTAGAGACTTTAGTTTTTCTCTTTACAATTTTGCCTCTTGTTAATTTTAGAGTTTAGTGGGGAAAAGAAAATGTCTACGTTTCCCTCATGGTAAGATTTCTAAGGAATAATACCGACACTTCTGGTGATGCCCAGAAGTGTCTTTGTGTCTCAAGGCTACAGCGAGGCACCCATTTCCCCTATAGAGAGGTAGTTATCTGGGACAGTGAGTGGAGGTCATGAGAAGACTTTTTGGCAAATACTTAAGCTGTATGTACTTTGTGCTCCAAACCTGTTGACATGGTGAGATCAACCGTGTGTGTGCGCACGCGCGCACACAAGCACGCGTGTGTGTGTGTGTGCGTGTGTGTGTGTGTGCGTGTGTGTGTGTGTGTGTGTGTGTGTAGATAAGTGACAGCTAGAAAATAGAAATAGAGCTTGGGAATCTCTTCTAGATCTGTCACACTGTCGCCAGTCAGCTCCATTCAGGCTGCCTCATGCACTTAAAGTGATCAGCTGATTGAGTCTTAGATTGCATATAGCCTAGAAAAGCCACACAACCTCAGAATAAAGAGGTCAAATGAAGCCAGGGGCGCTGCAGCTTAACTTGATCTGTGGCAGCAAGGAAGCACCCAAAGACTTTCAGAGGTCTGGGGGCACTGGTCCCACCAGAAGGTAATATTTGGCACCCTGGGCCAACTCAGTATTTAATGATGTTAGTTAAGCAGAGAACTCATCTCTTAATAACAGGCTTCGTCCAAATGCTCTTTCTGTATTTAACTCTGCATGTCATGAACTTGCTAGATAGGAAGTTCTGAGTTGAATAATATTTAAAAGTTCCTTAGGGCTTTCCAGGTGAGTCAGTGGTAAAGAAGCCACCTGCCAATGCAGGAGACTCAGGAGACGTGAATTTGATCCCTCGGTCAGGAATGCCAACCCACTGCAGTTTTCGTGCCTGAAAAATCCCATGGGCAGAGGAGCCTGGTGGGCTATAGTCCACAGAGTTGCGAAGAGGCAGACAGGACTGAGTGATTGAGCATGCACACACAAGCTCCTTAATAGAAGCACCCCCTATGCTTTGACTTGTGTTCCAAGCAATAGAAGCTCTTTCTCTAGAAGTCTCGGTGGGAGCCAAGCTGAGCTGCCCGAGGTCTGAACACAGGCGATGCCCTGAGAGATGAGAACGGCGACTCCTCCGGCGAGCAGTTGTGAAGGAGAGGCTCACAGGTGCGGGGTGACCAGCCAGTGTGCCTTTCCTCATCTTTAGGGGGCGAAGTGGGAGCAACAGTTCTGTTGTCATTTGTCCTCTCTGAGCCCAGCACACTACTCTCGTAGGAGGATTCCTGACTACTTTTCCATCTTTAAGTTTGCCCGCAGTGCTCACTGTAACCCAATTTCCCTCTCAGGGAAATAGCAATACAACTCCCCAGGGAGACCCCAGTTTCCTGATTCCCTTTGAGAATCTTCCCGTTTCATCCTCCCCCAAATCTGCCAGAGACAATGAGGACTGGGAAGTTTTTCTTTTTGTAATTCTTTTTCTTTTCCATTCCCAGACAGGCAAAACCTTATCAGTTGGTTGGAATACTGCTGCAAAACCTTGTTTTGAACCGGTGCGTTCTGTCAGATTGATTGGAAGTTTCTGGCTGGAATGTTTAATTATCACTTAATTAAGACAGGCTTGCGTTCGTCTCTTTTTCTGCATGCCTTGAGATTTGCCGGTGGCAGGGTAAGTCTTGCTTGACTGACAGCTGTCAATGGCCCATATGGAAATGACAAATAGCGTGACAGGCTGAAGATAAAAGGTTTCACCCTCGACAAGTGACCTGTGCCTGTGTTCCTCTTGTCTAGTCTAGGTTTTCAAGGCAGATGCCTCGGCCATGGGGTGCACGGACTTGCCCAGGAGAAGGTTGTGTTCTGGTCAGTGCCTGCAGGGACCTGCCAGGTGATCCATCATAACTCAGATGCTGAGCTGTCTGGGTTGGATGGACCATGCCACTGAATGATCCATGCTCTACCCTGAACTGCTCAGGTGGCTGAAAACCACAGATCCTACTCAAAAGAGCTGAATCAATGCCCACTGCAGCTATTCTTGGTGTATTTGAAATTATATAGGTGGCTTTATACTTCCCAGGTGGCTCCACGGTAAAGAATGGCCTGCCAGTGCAGGAGATGTGGGAGACAAGGGTCCTATCCCTAGGCTGGGAAGATCCCCTGAAGAAGGAAATGGCAACCCACTCCAGGATTCTTGCCTGGAGAATCCCATGGACAGAGGAGCCTGGCAGGCTACACTCCATAGAGTCGCAGAGAGTTGGACATGACTGAGCGCAAACCCACAGGTGTCTTTATAAGACCAAGATGGAACATGTTGCAGGTAATAGTTCCGTAAACTTTTATTTTAAAAATCTGACATGTGAGGTCTAATGGTGTTTCTACAGCCCCTGAGAGGAACAGTTCCAATTTCTTTTTTTATTTCATTCATCTTGAACAGCACCCCAAATTGACTTGTTTTTTGGAAATATTAACTTTGCCACATTTCTCACTCACTCAGAGGCCCCCTATGTTCTGGGTGGAAGACAACCCATTGTTGACAGTAGCCGCATGGAGTTCTCTAGAATTTGAACCCTTTTGCTTTTACTTATGTATCTAGCTTTGATCTCAATGATACATTATTTCAGCTGTTCACTGGCCCATCGCTTTGGTGTTTAGGTATATGTATCCCATAAGACACAGCTTCCTGATCATCCAAACACATTTCCTCTGCTCTTAGGAATGAATTTCTGAGCTACTGAAGGGAAAGAAAATGTTGTGGTCAGATGCTTCATAACTTGAAAGAGGAACCCTGTGGTCGTGTCTGAAGAGTGTTTCCTTTTAGAGTCTTTGACAGGAAGTCCCACCATGGTGTAGAGGAGTGAACACAGCTGGAACCTGGGGGCTCTGTCTTTAATACCAGAGTAATCTTACTTAATCCCTCAGACACCTTCCTTTCCTCCTGCCTTCCTTTCCCTCTTCCTTCCTCTTTCTTAACACCTCCTTCTTTCCTGTGTCTTTCCTTTCCCTTTCACAAACATTGATTAATCATCTATATTATTTGTGTCTCCGGGGACACAAGAACAAATGCGACATGGGTCCTCTCCTCAAGGAGCTCGTGTGGTGGTCAGTAAGGAAACTGTTGACTCTGATGCTGGGCAATAGGACAGCGGCGGTTTCTGAACAGTAGTGCTGGAGACAAGACCCATGTGGGAGAAGCCAGCTCTACCCAGGAGAATTTTATAAGGCTCCAGAGAGAAGATGGTTTTGATCTAGGTCTAATTCATCTTCAGAGGGCACTGATCCATACAGGTAGACTAACGATGACTCAAGATCAGTTTTGGCCTTCCGGGTTATTTCCTTTCATAAGCAGCATCGTGTAAACGTACATCCTTTATTTGTGAAGTATAGGCATCATGAAGGCTTCCTGGTGGCTCAGACGGTAAAGAATCTGTCTGAAATGTGGTTTGATCCTTGGGTCAGGAAGATCCCCTGGAGAAGGGAGTGGCTACCCACTCCAGTCTTCTTGCCTGGAGAATCCCGTGGACAGAGGAGCCTGGCAGGCTACAGTCCATGGGCTTGCAAAGAGTCAGACACGACTGAGTGACTAACACACAGCTATCACTGAAACACCCCAGCTATGACTACATTCAGTCACTCGCTAGAGCCAGGCCCTCAGAGGAGCCCATCAATGTACACAGACTCCTCTAGAAATGCTGTCCAGTATGGTAGCACTTGGACCCATGCGGTTATTTAATTTTGAATCTAAGTTAATGAGAAACAATAGTGCTATTTAATTCTGTCATTGCACTAACCATATGCCAAGTGTTCAGTAGCCACATGTGGTTAGTGGCTACCATAACAGACACAGGCATGCAGAGCAACTCCATCCTTGCAGAAATCTCCAGTGCCCTGCTCTGGTCTAAGAGCCTTCCTCATTCTTTTAATCTTCTCCATCAGATTTAAACGTGTTGGCCAGGCTACACCATGAGTCACGTCCCTTCCTAGCCATATCCTTAGTAGCTGGCCTAGCTCCTTGACAGAGGGCAACAGG
This sequence comes from Nanger dama, assembly GCA_917880005.1. NCBI lineage: Eukaryota > Metazoa > Chordata > Mammalia > Artiodactyla > Bovidae > Nanger > Nanger dama. The sequence goes on from CAKJTW010000029.1 coordinate 6,582,803, forward strand.
AATGGAGAAAGGTGTCCTGAAGGCACCTTATCTCACGGTTTCATTATTGTGGCATCAGGCAGATCCATCCTATGGGAACTATTGTCAATAGTGATTATTTACTGTATGCGTCAGGCCCTTGGCTAATGTTTTGCGTGTATTATCTCATTTAACCCTCATAACAAACGTTCAAAGTGGGTATGATTAGTTCCACTGGATAGATGAGGAAACAAAAGCTTCTAAACATTAAGTAACTTGCCCAAGGCCACACGCCTAATAAGCGGCAGATCCCAACTCAACTCACTATGTCTAATTTCAAAGCTTCTGCACTTGTGGTTCTGAAACATTCAAGCTGCAACCAGGGGATATCAAAATTTCCTGGGGCGCCTTTAAACCAGCAGAAGCCTGGGGTTCATCACAGACTTGCAGATCAGCTTCTGGGTTTTCGAGTTCCTTTGAGTCCACTGGGTACACAGCATATAGTACAGGCAGCCTGAGCTTTTCCCTCCTCTCCAGAAAGACCATGCACTCGGTCTGTTCTTGAGTTCTTTGCTGTCCGTGCCACCTGGGAATGCCTAGACGCAGGTAGGGTTGTCTACTATTGCCTGAGCTGCTGGGATGAAGCTGAAAATGTGCCATTGAGGCACCTGCTTTGATTCTCGGGTCACACTCAGCAACAGGCACCCTCCTGCCCCTTGTTCTTTATGCCCACGTACTATTTGGCTGACGTGTCTTCCTTGGCCGTCACCAGGCTCTGAGCTCAGTCATCTTGGCACCAGCCTTCCCTGACCCTCTCCTTCCACATACTCCTTAATGTCTAGCACACTGTTCTTCAGAGAGGGAAAGTTCAAAACAATTCTGTGGGCATCCCTGGTGGTCCAGTGGCTAAGAATCTGCCTGTCAATGCAGGGGACACAGGTTCGAACCCTGTTCCGGGAAGATACCACAAAGCAACTAAGCCCATGTGCCACAACTGCTGAGCTGGTGCTCTAGGGTCTGCCTGCCACAGCAACTGAGTTTGCTTGCCCTAGAGCCCTGATCTGCAACAAGAGAAGCCTCCGCAATGAGAAGCCTGCACTGCAGCAAAGAGAAGCCTGCACTCGCTGCAACTAGAGAAAGCCAGTGCACAGCAGCAAAGAGCTGGCACAGACAGAAATGAATGAATGAATGAGTGAGTAACAAAATAAGTTACTGATGTTATAGAAGTTACAGAAGGACTGATGTTGAAGCTGAAACTCCAGTACTTTGGCCACCTCATGGGAAGAGCTGACTCATTTGAAAAGACCTGATGTTGGGAAAGATTGAAGGCAGGAGAAGAATGGGAAGACAGAGGATGAGATGGTTGGATAGCATCACCAACTCAATGGGCATGAGTTTGGGTAAACTCCAGGAGCTCGTAATGGACAGGGAGGGCTGGCATGCTGTGGTTCATGGGGTCGCAAAGAGTCAAGACACGACTGAGCTACTGAACTGAACTGAACAAAATAAGTAAGTTAAAAAAAAAAAGGCAAGAGAGTTCCAGAAAAACATCTATTTCTGCTTTATTGACTATGCCAAAGCCTTTGACTGTGGGGATCACAATAAACTGTGGACAATTCTGAAAGAGATGGGAATACCAGACCACCTGACCTGCCCCTTGAGAAATCTGTATGCAGGTCAGGAAGCAACAGTTAGAACTGGACGTGGAACAACAGACTGGTTCCAAACAGGAAAAGGAGTACGACAAAGCTGTTTATTGTCACCCTGCTTATTTAACTTATATGCATAGTACATCATGAGAAATGCTGGACTGGAAGAAACACAAGCTGGAATCAAGATTGTGGGGAGAAATATCAATCACCTCAGATATGCAGATGACACCACCCTTATGGCAGAAAGTGAAGAGGAGGTAAAAGCCTCTTGATGAAAGTGAAAGTGGAGAGTGAAAAAGTTGGCTTAAAGCTCAACATTCAGAAAACGAAGATCATGGCATCCGGTCCCATCACTTCATGGGAAATAGATGGGGAAACAGTGGAAACAGTGTCAGACTTTTTGGGGCTCCAAAATCACTGCAGATGGTGACTGCAGCCATGAAATTAGAAGACGCTTACTCCTTGGAAGAAAAAGTTACGACCAACCTAGACAGCATATTCAAATGCAGAGACATTACTTTGCCTATTAAGGTCCGTCTAGTCAAGGCTATTGTTTTTCCAGTGGTCATGTATGGATGTGAGAGCTGGACTGTGAAGAAGGCTGAGCGCTGAAGAATTGATGCTTTTGAACTGTGGTATTGGAGAAGACTCTTGAGAGTCCCTTGGACTGCAAGGAGATCCAACCAGTTCATTCTGAAGGAGATCAGCCCTGGGATTTCTTTGGAAGGCATGATGCTAAAGCTGAAACGCCAGTACTTTGGCCACCTCATGAGAAGAGTTGACTCACTGGAAAAGACTCTGATGCTGGGAGGGACTGGGGGCAGGAGGAGAAGGGGACGACCCAGGATGAGATGGCTGGATGGCATCATGGTCTCGATTGTATGTGAGTCTGAGTGAACTCCGAGAGATGGTAATGAACAGGGAGGCCTGGTATGCTGCGATTCATGGGGTCGCAGAGAGTTGGACAGGACTAAGCGACTGAACTGAACTGAAAATAAAATAAAACCCAATTCTGTTAGAGTAATGAGAGAGAGTGCTGTTAAAAACACATACAAGTAACCAATGAGTATGGGTTTCCTTTTTCCTTATTTGTAAATTTCAGTAATAGGACCAAAGTACCTCAAGGTTACAAAAAAGCATTTCATAACAAACAATGAAGATTTAAGTGTTGAGGACCACATTTATTATTTTCATGCATGTTACATTATACATAATACAATATTTCATTTTAACAAAATACTGCTGCTGATCTTTAGAGAAGTTCTTTTAAATGGAGTCAAGGAGGAAAAAGCTAAGCATCACTTTAGGTGGTGTTGATTCTAAGTAAGGGCAATAGAAGCTCAGAAAAGGGAAAGAGCAGTAAGATTGTTCAGTCAGGAAGAGTTCAAAAGGAAGAGAAAATCTGGCACCCAAGTGGTATAATTTAAAACCCATCAAATGGAAACAATAACTTCAGTAAATGTTTTGTTTTGTGATATACTCATTCAGAGGCCTTTACTACAATGTCACTTAAATTTTAATAATTTTTTCCTGTTACAATGTGAATTAACAGTGGCAGAGTTTGAGACTTTTCTCTTTTATCTTGTTTATACAATCAATTTATGTCACAAAATATGCTGTATCTCATTTCCACTTTAATCTGTATAAGTTAATTTAAGACCATATAGTCCAATGACTACAAATAAAATTGAAATTTCAAAATCTTCTGAGATTCAATATTAGAATGATGCTTTAGACTTCCTTTGTGCTTCATGTTCACACAATAGACAGTCCATTTCTACAAACTTATGTAATAAAATTTTTTTTCCTGCAGTTTGAGCTAGTGCTTGAAGAAGAAAGGGAATCAACATTTTAATTCAATGAATCCTACCCGGGCTTCTAATTTATCAAATGAAAAGGAAAATAGATAAATCAACTACTGTAGTTGGAAGCTCTGTCAAATGGCTCTCAGAAACTAAGATCAAGAAGGGAAAATAGGTATAGGGAAATAAACAATGAGATGAATAAAGCTTTGATTAGATATAGATGTAGATACCCACATGTACAAATCCCCTGGGGTCACATCCATGAATTCAACCAACCACGGCTCAAAAATATTTGAAAGAAAAAATTCCAGATAATTCTAGAAGTAAAACCTGATTTCACCTCACTCTGGCAACTATTTACACACAGCTACTTTGCATTTACAATATTTATTTAATGATGATTTAAAGTATATGGGAAGATATGTAGAGGTTATATGCAAATGGTACATAATTTTATATGAGAGACTTGAACATCCATGAGTTTTGGTATATGTATATACCAAATATATATGAGGGACACGTGCATATATATATATGTATGTATTCCCCCTCCCCCAGAAATTGAAGGAACACATTCTTTTTCTGAGTACACATGGAACATTTATAAAAACAGACTATGATTTAGGCCTCACAGGAAGTCTAAATGTAGGCTCAGTGACGTCAGCAGCATGGTGGTGTAAGATGTTCCTTCTTTTAATCCCTCTTTCCAGTCAACAAATTAGACATCCAAGCATGAGCAAAGCGCTTTGGTGTGCCTTGGATCTTAGGACCTTACTCCAAGGGACCCAAGAGGAATCTCGCCCACCAGTGCAGCTGGTAAGGAAGTCTAAGTTTAAAACAACATTGAGAGGAAAAATTATATATTTAAGTCAATAACGCTTGCCCAGGCTATCCCGTTTAAAAACTCAGTTCTGTGCACTGACAGTCCTGATCTCCATTACCCTACTTCACGTTTTTCTCCGCAGGTCTGCTGCCTCCTGACATACTGTGTAATTCACCTGTTTATTGTGTCTGTTGATTATGATGCGTCCTTCCCAGTTGGAGTGCAAGTTGCAGGAAGGCAGTGCTTTCTGTTTATTCCCTGAGGTGCCGCCAGCTTCTAAAACAGTGCCTGGCACACAGTGAGCACTCCATAACATTTATTGAATGAACGGATGAATGAGGAAAGATTTTTTTAAAAACAAAACTAAACAAAACATAAACCCCTCCAAACCCTGTAAAGAAAGGCGATTACATCAATATTAAGGATTTCTGTTCAACTGTTCAACATTTCAGTGAAAAGTTAACAGCCTGATGATAGGTTGAGAGAATATATTTATGATATCTCAATCAGACAAGAAACAAATATTTAGATTATATGGAGAGTCACTGAAAAGTAATCGTGATAAGCCAGGAACCCAAATGGCATCATGGACAGTCTGGAAAATGCAGCTAACACCCAAACCTAAATGGACAACGAATAGAAAGACGGATGATGCCAAGTACTGGGGAGACACAGGGGACCTTTATGCAGTGCTGATGGGATGGAGGCTGATCCAGCCGTTTAGGACAGCAAATGGCTAGTATTTGGTCAGAGTGTGAACACCAGTATGAGTTTCACCCCTAGCTCTTAATCCCAAAGAAATTCTCATGTAAGGGCCCATGTATGAGGATGTTCATTGAAACATTCTTTGTCATGCCAAGACAGAGAAGCTTCTGGTGACCACCAGAGAGGAGTTTGGAGAATGGGAATATAAAAAGCCGATAGAAGGAAGTAATAAATAAAGCAAGAGAAATGCCTTGTACAACGATTGTAAGCCATGAACTGTGAAGCATAATGAACTGAACCCTCTAAAACAAAGACCCAGCTGAAACTAAAATGGAATGAAAAAGTAACATAAAGTAAAAATAAAATCAAGTAGTGGTCCAGGGTAATTTCTAAGCTTCTTTACATTACTCAAAATTTAGTAACTGATTATCCTATTTTCATACAGAATTAACCTTAATTTTTTTATGGTTAAGCAATAGTTTTACTGGAATATAATCAACTATAATACCATAAAAATTCATCCTTTTGAAGTGCACAATTCAGTGATTCTTAGTATATTTACAGATACATTTTTAATAGATTGAAAATGTTTTACAAATTCATTTTGGTGTGAATAATGTATTCTCAATCAACACATACTTTGCATTTAAGTGATTTTGCTTTAAAGGCTGCTTTCAAGCATCATTTTTTTCTATAAAGCTTTCTCTACTTGCCCTAAGTGAAAGGATTTTCCTCATTTTTGAATCCCTGAGTAATACCCTCTTTCTAATAGCAATTATTATTGATAATGATAAAAATTATAGCTTTCATTGAGACCCTTACCTATGTTGCATTAGGGATGCTGTAGGATATAGAATAGGAATATCAATAACTTTGAATATTAACATACCAATGACAGAAGAATATCAGAACACTCTAAAGTGAAAGGCTAAATAACAAGTAAATCTCATAAAGAAGGGTATGAATTACCTTCTCGTGTGACTTTTAGAAAAATACAATAATATTTTCTTCATATACCATGATGTAAATAGTCACAATTTGTTGAGAGCAAAACATTTGTATTTCAGAATAGCACTCACAGTGTGATTCATGTTTGTATAAAGTCTACATGGGATCACAGAATATTTTTGTTCGCTCCATGTTTTTCTCAGTACCCACTGAAGAAAGATCTTTCTGTAAATCTGCCCAAAGGAAAAAAGATGGATATTTGATGATTTTTCAGGGCACCTTCTCAGGCTACATTTTCTGAGACAAAGGATTAGCAAGGAAGCTGAACGCCAAGGTTGCATTCATAATCACCCTTGTTGAACAGATGTCCGCAGTCTGTTGAGGCTAGGGAAGACCCGAGCCTGTGGTTTTTCTGCATGAGCTCTCCGGGGCAGGAGGAGAAGAGGACACGGTTTCCCGTGGGTGAAAAGAAAAGCAGAAGCAGAAGTCGGTTGGTGTGCTTGTCTCTGCTCCTCTGCCGGAAACTCTTTGCTTCCCAGGCCAACTCCTGTGGTGGGGGCCACGTTTCACTTTCGTATTCGTGCGCAGAGCTGCGTGGTCTTCTACACTGTTTAATGCTCCTAAAGCTCTTTCAAATTCAGTGTCTCATCTGATTCTCACAACCATCCTGTGAGATAAGTAGAACTTCGCTTTCACTGTACTGTGAGGTACCCAAGGTTCAGAGACTATAAGGCAGAGCCAGCACTCAGACTCTTTGCCAGCTCTGAGTGCAGTGCTCTGTCTTTGCGCCAAGAAGAGTATTACATTCCCCCTCCTCTTCATTTGCCCCATAAACCTCTCACCCTAGGTCATTACCACCACGATGTTCAAAATCAAGATTTTAACATTTATTTTAAAATTAAATATCACCTGATTCCCATACAGATTTATTTTAAAAGAGAGACAGGATAGCAGAAAATGTGATGAGAGAGAAAAAAATCTAAAAATTACATTTTGATAAAATATTCCTGAAATGAGAGCAGTTTCAAAATTGTGTATTGAAAGGGAACACTTCTGGAGATGTATTTCTAAGAACATCCACTTAGAAGATGAATGCTAGTAAAATTAGTTAGGGGACCTTGAATAAAAAGGGGGCAATCACTTGGATATCTAGGAAGCACCATCCCAACAACCAGAACAAAATAAATATGCTAAAAAATAACTTAGAAAAAGTCACATTTTTATTAGATTTTTTGATTATGATGGTTTATGGCAGGTGATAATAAAATACCTTATTTCCATTTAGAGACTAAAGGGAATAAAGGAGTCAATGATTTTATACCCAGATAAAACAATTTCCAACCATAACGGCTATGGACAAACTGTTATGAATATGCAAAAAAATTCAAGGAACACTCTTTCCATAAACATTTATTAAAGAGTTTATTTGGAAAGTCTTTAGGGCTTCCCTGATAGCTCAGTTGGTAAAGAATCTGCCTGTAACACAGGAGACCCCAGTTCAATTCCTGGGTCAGGAAGAGCTGCCGGAGAAGGGATAGGCGCCCCACTCCAGTGTTCTTGGGCTTCCTTTGTGGCTCAGCTGGTAAAGAATCTACCCACAATGCAGGAGACCTGGGTTCAATCCCTGGGCTGGAAAGATCCCCTGGAGGAGGGAAAGGCTACCCACTCCAGTATTTTGGCTTGGAGAATTCCATGGACTGTCTAGTCCATGGAATCACAAAGAGTTGGACACGACTGAGCAACTTTCACTTATTTGTAAAGTATTTATTTGTAAATGCTTCAGATAAAAGAAGTAGAAAGACATTGACCGCTCCACTCAAAAATCAGCCCTATGTTACATACAAAAACATACATAAAGTCAAGAGATTCAGAAAGATAAAGATAAAAAACAGACAAAAATATATTGAAGCAGGGGTTGCAATCTTATTTCCTGATGAGACAGAAATCAGATCAAAATGAAATAAAAGTGACAAATAAGTTTTAACATAAAAGCTAACATTGCAATGAAGATAGAACAGTTATTAATATGCACCCAATGACTCATTAATAGTTTTTGTACATCAAAACTTTAGGAGATTCAAGGAGAAATACTCACAAAGATTACACACACAAAGATTACAACTTCAAATGTAAACTCTGCAACAATCATTTTTATGAATACCAATGGAAAATATACACTGAATATTAGTAATCAGAATCCAAAGTACATTAAAACAATACTATATCATGACTAAATGAGAATGTTTGCAAAATGCTCAATATTTTTAAAAGATTGATTATTATAATCTACTCTTTTTAGTGTTAGAAAGAAAACTCATATGATCTCTGCACAGATGAATGAAAAATATTTGAAAAATTTAACACTTATACAATAAAACATACTCAATCATGTAGGAATGGGTGGCTACTTAAAGAGATGATAGATATAGCAGCTTCTTAATGATTAGAGAAACAACAAAGGTTTTTCTGCTAAATATTGGAAAGAGTAAAGGGTGCTCATTATGATCATTAGAGATATTAGTTGATATGTAATTATACAAAAAAGCTCTAAAGGCAAAAGAATTGATACACAAGGAGGAAATGCTATCTCTTTTTGTAGATGATATGATTACAAATCTGGAGAAACCAAGTCAATGGGAAAAGTACAGAAATGTTGTAAACATGTTATTAAAAAACCTTTAAAAGAAGAGCTTTTACAAATACTCCAAAAGAAGATATAAGGGAAGTCTTCATTTCAGACCCACTTTTTTCTTGAATAGGAAAATTCAGTATGATTCTGAAGAGAAATTTAATCTAATATTGGTAAAGATACCATACTTTTTTTCTTTCATCAAAACATTTTGGTTACTAAGTTTATTTGAAAGACACAGAAGCAAAACTAGCCATTGAAATGCTGAAAAAGCTGAACATTTCCTTAAACATTTAAAATTTTCAATGAATTTTGAAGGATGAAGAAAATAAGACAATTATCTTTCACCAGTAAAAATACTAGATAGAACATTTAGCTATTAATACACTTTTGTTTATCTCCAAGTTTTACTCATAGATGGAACTTTATTTATAATCAGATTTACGTTTCAAAATATCCTCTAATATTCAGGAAGACTTTGTTAAATAGATGAAGCTATGCTTTTTCTGTGACCCTCAAGTTTGAAGAGACTTCATGTATTTAAACTAGGCCTAAATGTATTTTTAAAACAAACACTGACACAAATCAAATACCTTGGCATTGTCTCTGTGGTATAAATCATGACGACGTGAGCTTTGCATAGAAAGTGAGCGCAATATTGACGAAATAACGTTCCTCTTGGAAAATCTGTGACATAAACTGTGAGGAAGGCAGGACAGAGAGTCAGAGCTCACTTTAATAATGTGGCTGGGTTTACCTAACATCAAACATCTAAATAAGTGCCCCAAAGTTCGATTTATCGTCCACATCTCTACTAACTAGAACTTGTACTTTTATCTGTTTGTATTAAGATGTTCACGACTATAGAAGTCTAAGAAGAAGACTTCTAATTTCAAGCAGTTCTGAAATGTGCATCTTGGTGTTTTCTTTTGACTTATTCAGTTATTCAATGCTTATTCAATCTACTTATTCGTCTAGTTACTTATTCAGTTGTCTTTGGCTGTGCAGGTCTTCCCTGCCGTCTTCCTGCGGTGCTGGCTTCTCGCCGCGGTGTCGACCTGTGCTGTGGAGCTCGGCTTTCAGGGCATGGGAGCTTCAGCTGCAGCACACAAGCTCGGCTCTTCTTCAGCATGTGGAGTCCTCCCAGACCAGGGGCCTGTGTCCCTTGTCCTTGCATTGGCCGGAGATTCATAAGCCACTGGACTACCAGGGGAGTCCCTCCCTTTAGGTTTTAAGTCCTTGTCTGAGTCCTCAAATTAATGTATAAACTAACAACCTGTTTCCCATGTGTCTGCCTTTCATACTGTTTCGTTGGTTAGCCATTGCTCTCTTTTCAAGTGGCAGGACTCATTGTTTCAGATTTGAATATTCTCTTATTCACTTTGATTTTAGCAGCTATTTTTCTGGGATTTTTGTTTGTTTTCCAGGACTTGTCTTTAATACTGGGCTTATGGGACCCAAAATTGTGAGCTCCAAAGACAAAATGAGGAAGGTTTTCTTGACTGTCTCCACCATGGGGCAAAGGTCAGATTCACCAAATCCACTTGAGACTTTCCCATTAAGCAAATGACAATTTGCAAGTAGGAAGAACTGTAGTTATAATAATTAGAGAAATAAATAACAAAATATTAACAATAATCACTCCTCGGTGGTTGCTATGGTAACTTTTCCCCCTTAATTTCATCCCAGGATTTATTTATTTTTAATTTTTGGCTGGGTGGCATGGAAGATCTTAGTTCCCCAACCGGGGATTGAACCCATAACCTCTGCAGTGGAAGCACAAAGTCTCAACCGCCATACTTAAAGTACTGAACAGCCAGGGAAGTCCAGGATTTATTTCACAGCTGGAAGTTTATACATTCTGACCACTTTTAGCCATTTCTCCTCTTCCCCCTTCTAAAAAAAATTATGTTTGTGTTTTCAAGTGTTCTAATATTTCTACAAATGCTACTTCATCAGAAAAAGTGAGTAAATGTCACTGGGTTTTTTTGAGGACAGTATAACAAACTTTCAGAAGTCAGAAAACACTTCTTTTCCCTCTAGTTCTCCCAGACCACTTGCTTTCCAAGCTACGTCTCTTACAGTATTTTTAAGTGTTGACAACACTTTCATTTAAATTATACCTAATTATTTCTTGTTAAAAACCTGCAAGTTACTCTTGGTTTCCTAGCAGGATCAGAGGGAGTGGAAGTATTCAAAATAAAGTATTCTCCGCATTCAAGATATTTATAATTCCACAGAGAAGACATAAATGAAATAATTACAGAATATTACACAGCAGGAAAAGTTGTGGACAGAAATACGTGGTAAATGCTGTACTTGCTTAAGCGTTCAGAGAGCGTGGTCCATGCTCTCTCCCAGCATGTTTTAGAACTTTCTTGGTGCTATAAATTGCCTAGGTTGCTTCTTAAATGTACAGATTCCTGGGCCTCCTCTCCAAACTGATTAATTCAGAATTTCTAGAGAAAAGGCCTGGGAATCTTTCCTGCCCAGATGATCTCTGTTATCACCGAAGTCTGGGAAAGCCTGAGCTGAAATGACTAGGGGAGATAATGGCAGCTGCTAGAACACAAAAGCTTTAAGGGCTGGGCAGAAATCAGGCAGGAAGGTCACAGGACAAGCGTTCTGGGAAAGCTTCTTGGAGGAAATGTGTCAGCAGACAAGGGGAAACACAGCCAAGAGAGTCCCTGGGTGGGTTGCAAAAGTGTCCAGTATAGACGTGCTTACCCCTCGGGCTTCCTGGTGGCTCAGATTGTAAAGAATCCACCTGGATTGCAAGAGACCTGGGTTTGGTCCCTGGGTCGGGAAGATGCCTTGGAAAGGGAATGGGGACCCAATCCCCTACTCTTGCCTGGAGAATCCCATGGACTGAGGAGGCTGGTGCCTTACAGCCCATGGGTTTCCAAAGAGGTGGACAGGACTCAGCAACTAATACTTTCTTTCATTTTTCACTTGCCCCTCCAAGTTCATTTTTTTCTGGGTAATGAAAGTAATGTAACCTTAGGTAAATCTCTCTTTCTGTCTCTCTCTTTCTCTTTTTCTCTCTAACTTGCTACTCCAGATTTTGAAATGAATCCTGGAGCCAGAAGAACATCGTGTAAAATTCATTGGCAGAGCCGTGAGAAGCTATCACATGCTTTTATCCATTCACATTAAATCCGAATCATCCATCCTCAAACAATTTTTCTCTGCCTTCCCTATAGGATTAATATAAATCACGAGAGATAATTTGCAAAGAAGGCTATTTAAAATTGTGGCCGAGCAGTTCATCCGTTACGATAATTCACTTTGGTGTAAAATTCAATTATTACTGACAAATAAAGGTTAGTAACTTAATCATTATAAAGAACAGACGTCTGGGTGAGGAACAAGTACATTAGGGGGATTCCCAAGTCTTTTCATCTCCAGCCTCCGCAGTGATTCCAGAGGATTTTCAAACCTTGTAAGAGCTTTAGAAAGACTCTCGTCCTTCTTATCCTGGGATAGAAGTCCTCCCAGCAGTTTATTTGAAAAGTAATAAATTTGTACATACATGCTGTATGTTTATAGCCTGTAGCAGTTTTTAATCCAGCCTAACTATTCTGAAAATTTGGTCTTCATTTTTCCCCTTCTGGCCTAGACCGAACAGAGAACTGAAGCCCGTTTGTCGAAGGCCTCGACATCTGCCGGTTTGTCAGTTCTGTTTAGTTAAAATGGATTCATATTTGTGAAGAAGGGGCCCTTTAGAGGAGCGTGCACTGCAGAAAATTAGTGCTGCTTTTACAAACATTAACTCCCCTGATTTCACATTAATTGTGATACGCTCTATGACTGGGGAAACCACTTCGCACAAGGATTTGGTGACTGGGGGATGTTTTCATAAAGCAAAATGAATTCCAAAAGGGGGCATGGGTGTGATGTAGGGAGCAGTCTGGGATGTTGTGCACTTGCAGCAAAGGAGGCAGCCCCCTCCCAAGCGGGTGTGTGTTTGCACGGCCAGCACTGAGTCCCTCTTCAGATGAGCAAGCAGAAATTCTACAAGAGCTGGACTTTGTCCTTCCTCTTATTATAGTTTCCGACTTTGAGCAGTTAGTATGCATTTAATCCGTTCAGATTTATATTGGAGTCCATAGCTCTATCCAGACCTGAAAGGAGTTGCTACTCGAGAGTCTTCACATCTCAGCATTTTTTTTTTTTTTGCACTAAGGAAGAAAGCTGGTCAACCAGTTTATAAAATGCTGACGGAAATACACAGTAATTTAGAGAGCCTCTACGCACAGTCTTCAAGATGAACTGCCCTTACAACCGCCCATCATTGTTTCAGCACATCCTTCGGAAATGGCTGGCCACATAGAGAACAGCTATGAAGGTATGGAGAGCAGTGAATTATTTGCAAGCGGCATAAAAATGGTGATAAACCTTTTTAAAACTTGTATCTGTAGAGCGGGCACTTCGGAAAGTAAATAGGTATAATAACACATCTTGGTATCTCCCCCCGCCCCCTGCCCTTACAGATATTTCTTTTCAAAGAGAAGAAAGCCTGACTAGGTAGCTGGCCTTTAAGCCTTCAATTAATTGAACAAAGATTTTTAAATTGTTCAATTGGTTTCATTAGGAAGTGTACAATGAAATAATAAAGTAAAACAAATGATATAAAGCACAGCCACTAATTAGCTCTACATGATTGATACAGCGTTGGACCAGGCATTTGATCTCAAACAAAATGCAGTTCCTTGTTAAGAGGATTTTTAATTGATGTGCAAAGAGGTATTAGATGATGTTGGAAAATAATTACTCCAAAGCTATTCATGCATTTGGCTGAACATAACAAATGAAGTTTGGGCACTGGATCTGGCGAAGTGGACACGTGCTAATTAATAACGAGAAGAACAAGCATCTTCCAGCCGTTTTTAACCCAGTATTTGCTAGGAGAGTGCTGAGCAATTATGTACCATAATGAGGTTGTCATATAAACAAGATTAACATGACTCAGATGTCAGATGAGATTTCAAATTCATGCAACCCATATGTATTTTCTGGGTGTTATAGACTGTAAAGCAGAACTAGCCAGTCAGAGTTGCTGCTCTAAGTTCAGGTATGATTAAGGAAACATCATAAGGAGATGGCGAATCTTTGCTAGTTTCCAATGGCCCAGTGAAGATGATCCTCTTAGAATAACTAAGCAGATTTGCCTGAATTCATGTCAAAGCACCCATACTTTTTTTTTTTAAAAAGAAAGAAAAAAAAAGAGAAAAGATTTTTTTCAAAGAAATGAATATTGACTAGGGTAAATATGCTCTTCATCTCTAAAAACTTGATGAGCATATGCACCGAGTTACACATAATTTGTTAAATCTGACAGGAATGTTAAATTAGCATTTGGTAGGTCTCGGCCAAATTCTTTGCTCAGAAAAAATGTGTGCATGTTGACATGAAACGAGAGGGACTTATGGGTGAATATCGGAAGGGGGAATTTGTCTGTCTTTGTTTTATACAAGACTGTTTTGCCTCGCCCACAAAATGGTAGAAGACAAAGCTAATGGGATGTATGTTCACAGTCGCAAATGTAGCATTGATTCAAGTATTGAGATAACTGAGATAAACAATTTAAAATTGCACTAAGGAAAACCCAAGTTTGGTATAGGTTAAGATATTGAATAACTGCTTGATAGCTCAACTTATGGTTGTGGACTGCAAATTCAGTTGGATGACTATTTAATTATCTGCCTTGAAATGAGTTCATTTCACTCAACACTTTTCCACAGATTCTTTAAGTACTGAAAATTTGATGTTTTCCCATTAAATGATATACATGTACTAAAGACTTTGGAATTTTTGCTAGACTAAAAACATACGTTTGTGTTGTGTGTATTTATGTGTAGATGTGTATATCTGCATGCATGTTGGGGACATGTGTGTGTATAGTGAGAGAGGCATGCAAGGGGGAAGACATTCTAAGCCACTGACAAGTTCTCAGTTTCTTCATGAAGATTTACTGTTCAGCCTAGTTCCTATGCATTTCTGTTTACCTGGAATTGTTATCTCTTTATATTAATAAATGTATGTGTGTGTGTGTGTGGGGGGGTGTATTTGTACCAGGTTTTATTTACAAAGGCTCTTCTTCTCAAAGAATAGGTTTAAAGGCACTCTCCACTGTGATTATTCTTTGTTAAAGTTACCTTTGATTATCTTGGTCATGAAAACTTATTTCTTTCCTACTCAATATTTTCTTTTTATTGTAGGATAGTTATTTTATAGGCTGCCCTGCTGGCTCAGGGGTAAAGAATCTGCCTGTAATGCAGGAGACGGGGGTTCGACCCTTGGGTCAGAAAGATCCCCTGGAGGAAGGCATGGCAACCCACTCCAGTATTCTTGTCTGGAGACAGAGGAGCTAATGTCTCATGGACAGAGGAGCCTGGAGGGCTACAGTCCATAAGGCTGCAGAGTCAGACACAGTCAAGTGACTTAGCAGGTGGGCAGGCAGGCGTAGTTAGTCTACAGTGTTGCGTTAGTTTCTGCCGTCCAGCTATACGTGTACATATAGCCCCTCCTTTTTGGATTTCCTTCCCATTTAGGCACCACAGAGCCCTAAGCACAGTCCCCCTGTGCCATGCAGTCGATTCTCATTAGTTATCTATTTTGCACATACTATCGATGGTGTATGGGCTTTCCAGGTGGCTCAGCAGTAAAGGATCCACCTGCCCATGCAGGAGACTTGGCTTTGATCCCTGGGTTGGGAAGATCCCCTAGAAAAGGAAGTGGCAGCCCACTCCAGTATGCTTGCCTGGGAAGCCCCATGGACAGAGGGGCCTGGTGCAGGCTACAGTCCACGGGCTCACAAAGAGCCGGACACGACTTAGCGGCTAAACCACAGCATCATATAGTGTATGGACATCAGTTCTAATCGCCCAATCCATCCCACCTCCCCCACTTGGTATTCCCATGTTTGTTCTTTACTTCTGTGTCTATATTTCTGTTTTTCAAATAAGATCCTCTATACCATTTTTCTAGATTCTACAAATATGGAATATCTGATTTTTGAAAGCTAATACAGCAGCGTTCTAACAGAAAACCTCAGAAAATGGAGTGATACTTATTGCAGCACACACCATGCCCTGATCATGTCTCCTATCAGCCCCGACTCCTGTCTGGGGGTTTACTGCACGGTTTCTGCAGCAGTACAGAGGCTAGAGGACAGAGGCACGGAGCCCAGGGGTTGTCAAGGCTCCATGGGGACAATAGAGCCTACAGGATAAGCAGGAGCACAGAGCACGTGAGCGCCCTTGAGAGGCTCCTGTCTTGTCTGAACGGGCTGAGAGGCAGATCACGTCCCTGTGGTCTGCAGGACTGGTAGGGTTTAGATAGGTGAACAGGAATGAGGAATGTGGAAGAATTCTGGCCGGGAAAAGTATGTTTCTTCCCCCAAATAAAAGAAGGAAGCATTTATTACGAAGATAATAATGATCAACTGCTTTTCTGTCCAGTTCTATAGAGACAGTAACAGAGGTGAAGGAGTGAAATGTGAAACCCAAGGAATAAGGTGGCCTCCAACCAAAGGACAGGTCTCCAGTTTTGATCTGTGAACTACTTAGAGATAGTTAAGGAGGGCTTGAGAAGATCCCCTCCTCTTGGAATAAGCACTGAATCATCTGAATAAATACTACAGAGCAGAAGAATCTCTGGAATCTAAGTGAAAGGTTGGCGGTTCAGTTGCTCAGTCATATCTGACCCTTTGTGACCCTATGGGCTGTAGCCCCGTCAGGCTCTTGGTCCATGGGATTTTCCAGGCAAGAATACTGGAGGGGGTTGCCATTTCTTTCTCCAAAGTGAAAGGTTGAGTCTATCTTAAATATGACTGTTGACTCTATCCTAGCAATCTCTGGAGGAAACGCTGACGGTATTTAAAGACTCTTCTGTATTTGAGATCTAAGTAATTACATGGATTATTATACTTTATAATGTTAAGTGACAGGAGATTTATGACAACATAATTACAAATTATGACCACATTAAATAAATGAATAGATGTAAGATCAGGAGGAAGTAAACCACAGTGCCAGCATTGGTTTTGTTAGAGTGGTAAGATTACGGGTCACTTAGCCCTTCTTTTCCAAATTGCCCATAAATTTTTAAATTATTTGTATAATGAACACATGAGTAAAAGAATTTACTGCATTAATCAGAGCACAAGTAAATAAAGCTTCTGGAAGAGCAACTGGGAATTCTCATTGTTCTGTGTAACTAGAAACGCCACGCTTACTGTTATGGTTCAACAACTTCTACAAATTCTTGAGAATTTCAAAGTGAATTGTCATCTTCACTTGTGAGAGTAGGTGATGTTTTTCACTAGAGTTGCTGCGTGAAAAGCGCACAGGTTGGTTCTATACCTCCACACAGATGCCATGCCCTTAAAAGCCAACCCATAACCTTTATAAGAGCTAGTCTTAGCAGCATTCAGCAAACGTGGCTTCCCAGGACAGGAGCAATTATCCTACAGTCATTGCCTTTGAGACAACGGAGAGCTTTTGCTCCCCATCATCTGTGAAAGGCAGCCTCAGATGAGATTTAAAAACAGCTCTGAAACATGCATGAAGATTTAAAGGAAACTATTTGCTGGTAGGTAGCTCTTTTTCACACAAGGATGATCACAAGGATAATTATCCTTCCTTTGGGCAAGAAACAGCATTCGAAAGATGAAGTTTCTTTCTTTGATCCACTTATCAGACTACTACATAATCACTGGCTTCCAGAGTGTGTAGGCCTGGACCACCAGCATCAGCACCACCTGGGAACTTGTAAGAAATGCAAAATCTCAGATGTAAGGGATCAGAAACCCTGGAAGGGACCAACTATTCATTTTTATAAGAACTCCGTGTGATTCTGGATTCTGTCTCCTAAAATTTAAAAACTGTTGACATAAGTGTAATGGCAAAGGGCACAGCTTTTGAATCAACTGCTTGGGTTTAAAGCCCTTCCTCTTGAGACTCTTAAGAGTCCCTGGGACAACAAGGAGATCAAACCAGTTCATCCTAAAGGAAATAAATCCTGAATATTCACTAGAAGGACTGATGCTGGAGCTCCAATACTTTGGCCACCTAATGCAAAGAGCTGACTCACTGGAAAAGACCCTGATGCTGGGAAAGATTAAAGGCAGGAGGAGAAAAGGACAACAGAGGATGAGATGATTGGATGGCGTCACTGACTCAATGGACATGAGTTTGAGCAAACTCCTAGAGACAGTGAAGGACAGGGAAGCCTGATGTGCTACAGTGCATGGGACCCACAAAAATCTTAGAAACTTAGCAATTGAGCAACAACAATCCTTTCTTAATTGGATAACCTTAGTGCCAGTGGGACGTCTGGGAGAAAGGCATGGAATTTCAAGAATATTCACAGGCAGCACCATCCTTATTGAACACAAGAAACACAAATAAGGAATTTGAATTATTATGAACTTTATTTCTTTCTAATGGGATCTATTTCTTTAATCAGTCTTAGACTTGCCTTTTGGAGCAGGAAATGGCAACCCACTCCAGTACTCTTGCCTGGAAAATCCCATGGACGGAGGAGCCTGGTAGGCTGCAGTCCATGGGGTCACACAGAGTCAGACATGCCTGAAGCAACTTAGCAGCAGCAGCAGAAGACTTGCCTTTTAGGGTGAGAGCTTTCTGTTATTTATTAAAAAATTTTTTTATAAAGAGTTGAGGTGTATATAGTTTTAAGGAAAAACTATGTCATGATTTTCCACATGTAACTATGTTCTAGCTACACAGGACCCCCAGAAAGAGAAAACTCCACAGGTAAAATAGTTCATAAAAGGTGGGAAAACAGAGGGAAACAAGATCTTACCTTGGAAGTCAATAGAATATAGAAGCCACCATCTGGGAATGGAATGAAACGGAAAGATTACCAGGGAGAGATCAGTGTCCTCCCAAAAATTCAGCAGATAACTGAGGAGCAAGGGTTTCAAACTAATTATTTTCTGACTCATCATCCCCAGCTTTTGCCTGGGCCGTGGTTGCAGGGCCAGCTACATATTTGCAGAACACAGTGTTTAAAATAAAAGGCTCTTTGTTCAAAAAGTAGACAAACTTTGCCATTAAAGGTATTAAAATACAAGTTCTTTTTTCCTTTCGTTTGTTCTTTTTTTTCCTTCAACTTGTTAAGGTGTTTTTAAATTAAACCTTGTTCTAAGTAAAGAAAAATCAAGTCTATATTATTAACGTAGATTTTCTTGTTCATCTTTACACTGTACAATGTCTGCCAAAAATACAAATATTAGAACATTGAACTCCCGTGTGAAATCGTTGCACGTACACATTTAGTTTTTCATGGCTTGTCTCTGGACGGTGCCTCCAATCGGGCAGAAAAGACAAAAGCAAGCCAGATTCAGGATTGTTGGAAGGAGGAGGGTCTCTCTAGGCCCAACACAGGCCTGTAGGAATGCTCACCCCCTCTGAACACTCTGGGGGTCTGCATGGACTCTCCAGGCACCTGGAGGATTCCTGGCAACTCAGGGAAACTAAGTCCATTCCTGCCTGACAGCTGTTGGTCCCGCCCTCCCTGCAGGGACCAGATTTATAAGCTGGGCCCCTGCCAGGATAGGAAGAAAAGCAAGGCATCTCCCCTCCCACAGACCTGCTGCCTCAGCCCAGCACAGACGACGCTCTCTCAGAGTGAATGGAGCCCTAAGTATCCGGATGGAGTGGCCCACAGACTGTGCTAGGACCCAGTGTTGCTTAACCTTGACCTTCCTACGTTCCCTGGCTGTGTGTACAGAGGTGGACTGGAGGCAGAAAAAATTTCACTTCGCAGGGGATGTGGACAGTGAGGAATTGGGGTGGGTGCCCCCAGAAGGTGGGGGCTGCATCCGGGCCAGGCCCTCGCCTTGCTTGTCCACTCCCCGTCCCCACCCACGACTTTCTTTGGGACTGCACCTAGGAAACGCCTTTTCAAAGAGGAAGCAAAGAATTTTAAGGCAGCAACTACAGAGGGTTAAATCACAAGCAAGGGGCCCTTCTGAACACTGATGGTTGCCCTCTAGGCTGGCTCTGAGTGATGGAAATGGTGAGCTCCCAGGCGGGATGGGTACCCAAGGTGCCATGGAGAGTGACTCCACCTGTGTTCTTTGTATTTGGAATCTATTCCTTATTTGTGAAGGATTAGAGACTTGTCAGATGAGTTTTTATTTCATTAAATGTGACCTGATAATTTGGTCAGGCTTCTGACTGAATTGATCTACTGCGTTGCTTCATCAGATC
Source organism: Nanger dama (assembly GCA_917880005.1). NCBI lineage: Eukaryota > Metazoa > Chordata > Mammalia > Artiodactyla > Bovidae > Nanger > Nanger dama. The sequence continues at coordinate 6,602,563 of CAKJTW010000029.1, forward strand.
AAGAGCATTGTTAGGAATCAAGGGTTCTAGTACTCAACCATAAAAGGAATGCATTGGAGTCAGTTCTCATGAGGTGGATGAACCTAGAACCCATTATACAGAGTGAAGTAAGTCAGAAAGATAAAAACAAATATCATATATTAATGCATATATATGGAATCTAGAAAAATGGTCCTGATGAACCTGTTTGCAAGTCAGGAATAGAGACAGAGACATAAAGAGACCTATGGACACAGCAGGGGAAGAAGAGAGAGGGACCACAGAGAGAGGAGCATTTACATATACATACTATCATGTATAAAAGTAGGTAGCTAATGGGCAATGCTGTATAGAGCAGGGAGCTCAGCCTGTGCTCTATGACAACCTAGGGGGATGGGATGGGGTGGGAGGTGGGAGGAAGGTTCCACAGCGAGGGGACGTGTGGTCCCGATGACTGATTCACTTGATGAATGGCAGAAACCAACACAATATTGTAAAGCCATTATCCTCTGATTGAAAACAAATTCAAAAAAAGAATCAAGGGCTCTAAAACATGGAGCTTGAAAAACATTAGTGCAGCTTCTCACTGACATGGAAAAACATACTAAGCTCGAAATTATAGAGGAAAACACACAAGCCTCACTGCTTTAAGAGAGTCCAGGGAGTTGGAAGATCACTGAAGTGGGTTGTGTGGCCACTGACTTTTACACTCCACCTTTATTTCTCATTGCTGACTCTCCTTAGAATTGATGAAATCGCCAATAACGTTTGTGTGTATGCGTGTCTGCAGGTGTGTAAGTGCTTGAAGTAGATTTATTACAAAGATGTCTTCAAGGGTCATACATGTGAATCTTGTTTTAAGCACTTCCGGCTGCCTTTGGAGAGCGCAGTTTTGTGTTTAAAGCCTTCCGCAGCACGTGGTCAGTGCCCACGTAATATTATTGAATGAAGTTCCAGAAAGCCATCCTATTGGCATGGTTCTGTCTATCAAGGCTCCCCAAAGACACACTGCGTGGATCCCAGAGTTGTGCTGATATTTCTGGCTTCGTGAGCAGACTTGGGCAAACATTTGGGTCATAATCCTTTTAATGAAGCAGCTAAAATCAGAGCCAGGTGCTTCCCTCAGCGAAGCAGACCCAGAGTCAGAAGCAAGATGTACAGAGATCAAAGCCCAAATAGTCACAGTGGATGATAAGTGGGGAGCAGGACCCTGAGCTTTGTCTTTTGATTTAAATTGTTGTAAAGCAGGCCTCCCCATTCACATCTTTTTTTTTTCTTTTCTTTTTCACAGGTGCTTCATCTGTGCAATCGAATTTCAGTGTTTCCATGTCAAGTCCAAACTTTTCAAATGCCTCACTGGTAACCCTTTACCTTTTGGTGTCAAGTTTTATTTCAAAGACTAGAAAAGTCAAACTGTTTTCCATGGGACTTTGGATAATAGAGAATAATTCAGTTTGCCAAATAATATACTTTTAATGGACTTTCTTCCTAGATAGACTCTTGCCTAACAACTAAGTATACTTTAAGTATTATTATACTTTTTGTGTAAAATTGATTCAGCACCTTTTGAAATATGCACATTTTAAATAAGAGGCTATATTGCATTAATGATTATCAGTGAAAATTTCATGGATGTTTAGCAATTTCTGGTCCTGTGGTCCTCTCTTGAAAAAAACTTCCAAGAAAAAAAAAAGAGAATTGTGGCTGTTTTTCTTCCTCAGTTCTCCACAAAACATCCAAACTATATGGTTATTTTACAAAGTTAAAAAACAATTTTTTTTTTAAAGATTTTTGGCTGTACTTTAGGATATGTGAGATCTTAATTCCCCAACCAGGGAGTGAACCTGAACCCCCTGCATTGGAAGCGTGGAGTGTTCCTTCAGTCTTTCCCAGCATCAAGGTTTTTTCCAGTGAGTCAGTTCTTCACATCAGGTGGTCAAAGTATTGGAGCTTCAGCCTCAGCGTCAGTCCTTCCAATGACTATTCAGGCCTGATTTCCTTTAGGATTCAGTGCTCTCTTACCTTTACCCTAATGTCTAACTATTCCCAAGAGAATCAGCTTTCTGGTTCTTGAGAACCAGCTCAAGAACCCACTTTGAGCCCTGAGGTAATACCTCCCTTTGGATTTCTCAAGCTATTCCAGTCCCTGGACCATGCCCCCTGGTTTTATTTTTCTTGGTGACCTCATCTTCCTATTAGAATATCTGTTAAGACAAAAGGTCAGATGAGAGCCCCAAGGGTTGAATTCCCCGCCAAGGAATCTTCTTCCTTTCTAGCCTCCTTCCTCCTTCCTCTTCAGTGAGTCACTTACTTCAAATAAATGGCTTCTTTGCTGAGTAAGGTTGCAGCAGTTTTCAAGGTGCTATACTTTCTTTAAAACAACAACAACAACACAACTAGATTCTTTCCTTTCCGGATGAATTTAGATTTATTGTGAGCCTAAAACAGTGCCAGATGTCCAATCTTTTGTCTGGAGAAAAGAGCTACTGCCCAAAGGATCAGCTCTTTTATTTTATTATTTAGTTGTTTTATTATTTAATTGGAGGAATATTGCTTTGCAGTGCTGTGTCGGTTTCTGCCTTACGACAATGCAGTTCAGCCAAAATTACTCATGTATCACCTCCCTCCCCTCCCTCCCCTCCCCCACCCCCGCTCCTCTCGGTCATCACAGAGCACCAGCCTGGGCTCCCTGTGTTATACGGCAGCTTCTAACCAGCCGTGTGCTTAACACATGGTAGTGTGCATATGTCGATGCTACTTTCTCCATTCATCCCACCGTCTCCTCCCCCACTGTGTCCACGAATCTGCTCTCTGTATCTGTGTCTCCACTCCTTCCCTACAAACAGGTTCATCAATACCATTTTTCTAGATTTCATATATATATATTAATATACAATATTTGCTTGTCTCTTTCTGACTTACTTCACTCTGTATGACAGGTTCTAGGTTCATCCACCTCCACAAGAACTGACTCAAATTTGTTTTTTATGTCTGAATAATATTCCATTGTAAATAAGTACAACTTCTTTACCCATTCATCTGTCAATGGACATCGAGGTTGCCTCAGTGTCCTAGCTGTTATAAGCAATGCTGCTGTAACATTGAGGTATGTGTGTTTTTTTCAGTTATGCTTTTCTCAGGGTATATACCCTGTAGTGGGACTGCTGAGTCATGTCAGAGTTTTATTCCTAGTTTTTAAGGACTCTCCATACTGTTTCCACAGTGGTCATATCAATTTACATTCCCACCAACTGAGCAAGATGGTTCCCTTTTCCCACATCCTCTCCAGCATGTGTTGTTTGTAGATTTTTTGATAAAGGCCATTCTGAGTTGTGTGAGGTGATACCTCATTGTAGTTTTGACTTGCAAACTCTCATTGTTTGCAAATGACATGATACTATACATTGAAACCCTAAAGACACCACCAGAAAATGGCTAGAGCTAACCAATAAATATAGTAAAGTGACAGGATATAAAATTAATACACAGAAATTCCTTGCATGCCTATACTCTAATAATGAAAAATCAGAAAGAGAAATTAAGGAAGCAATCCCATTCACCACTGTAACAAAAAGAATAAAATACCTAGGAATAAACCTACCTAAAAAGACCAAAAAAAAACCACCTCTATGTAGAAAACTATAAGACACTGATGAAAGAAATCAAAGTCAACACAAACAGATGGAGAGATATACTATGTTCTTGGATTGGAAGAATCAATATAGTGAAAACGACTCTAATACCCAAAGCAATCGACAAATTCAATTTAGTTCCTATCAAACCACCAGACTTCTAGGCTCTTAAGGTAAATCTTCCATGGGTATCTTTGCATCATTGTTTAAAGTATATTCTCCCTGTCTCTGAAACAGAAAGACTCACAGGCATAGACTTGTGACTATGCCAAAGCCTTTGACTGTGTGGATCACAATAAACTGTGGAAAATTCTGAAAGAGATGGGAATACCAGACCACCTGACCTGCCTCTTGAGAAACCTATATGCAAGTCAGGAAACAACAGTTAAAAATGGACATGGAACAACAGACTGGTTCCAAATAGGAAAAGGAGTATGTCAAGGCTGTATATTGTCACCCTGCTTATTTAACTTCTATGCAGAGTACATCCTGAGAAACGCTGGACTGGAAGAAACACAAGCTGGAATCAAGATTGCTGGGAGAAATATCAATCACCTCAGATATGCAGATGACACCACCCTTATGGCAGAAAGTGAAGAGGAGCTAAAGGGCCTCTTGATGAAGGTGAAAGTGGAGAGTGAAAAAGTTGGCTTAAAGCTCAACATTCAAAAACAAAGATCATGGCATGTGGTCCCATCACTTCATGGGAAATAGGTGGGGAAATAGTGGAAACAGTGTCAGACTTTAGTTGTTTGGGCTCCAAAATCACTGCAGATGGTGATTGCAGCCATGAAATCAAAAGACGCTTACTCCTTGGAAGAAAAGTTATGACCAACCTAGACAGCATATTCAAAAGCAGAGACATTACTTTGCTGACTAAGGTCCGTCTAGTCAAGGCTATGGTTTTTTCAGTAGTCATATACGGATGTGAGAGTTGGACTGTGAAGAAGGCTGAGCACCAAAGAATTGATGCTTTTGAACTGTGGTGTTGGAGAAGACTCTTGAGAGTCCCTTGGACTGCAAGGAGATCCAACCAGTCCATTCTGAAGCAGATCAGCCCTGGGATTTCTTTGGAAGGCATGATGCTAAAGCTGAAACTCCAGTACTTTGGCCACCTCATGCGAAGAGTTGACTCATTGGAAAAGGCTCTGATGCTGGGAGGGGTTGGGGGCAGGAGGAGAAGGGGACGACAGAGGATGAGATGGCTTGATGGCATCATGGACTCAATGAATGTTGAGTCTGAGTGCACTCCGGGAGATGGTGATGGACAGGGAGGCCTGGCATGCTGCGATTCATGGGGTCGCAAAGAGTCAGACACGACTGAGCGACTGAACTGAAGGGGGAGAGGAGCTTGGGGAGGGATGGATTTGGGGCCAGCAGATACACACTATTACATATAGAATGGATAAACAGCAAGGTTATACTGTATAGCACAGAAAACTATATTCAGTATCTCATAATAAACTATCATGGAAAAGAATATGAGAAAGAAATTTAGTGTAACTAAATCACTTGGCTGAACATCTGAAACTAATGCAACATTGTAAATCAACTATACTTCAGTAAAAGTATGTTTTACCTATTGCTTCTATTTCTCCTCTTACATCTGTGTGAAATACCCAGAGTAGATGATTATCTCAGATCAAAGGCACTGAAACTCAAGTTTTAAAAGTGAACGGAGAGCTAGGATTAGAACTCAGGTCTTCAGAGCCCATCCTACAGTGGACCACCAGGGAAGTCCTTCTGACTTTTACATTAAACCATGGTATCTGCAGATAGCCAGCCAGATTAAGACCAGACATCTCACTTTTTTTCTGCTAGCATCTTCGGTACCAACCAAAGCTGCAATGGCCAGGAAAAGCCAATTTTCTTCTTCTCCCTTTTCTTCTTTCCTCTTCCCTCTCTTCTTATTTCCTTGCATCCATGCTTTGTTCAAATGTTTATTGAGTAAAGTCATGTGCCAGGCATTGTGCAAGGGGCTGGGTAGACAGACAAAAGAATATCATGCAATAAACAGATAGACAAATATACAATGCCATGGGGAGTTAAGAGGGGTTAACCCATTCTGAATAAGTTGCATGTGTGCATGCTCAGTACTTGACTCTTTGAGACTCCATGGACTAATATAGCCCACCAGGCCCCTCTGTCCATGGGACTGTCCAGGCAAGAAAACTGGAGTGGGTTGCCATTTCCTCCTCCAGGGGATCTTCCCGACCCAGGAATCACCCGCACCTCCTGCACTGGCAGGCAGATTCTCTACCACTGTGCCACCTGGGAAGCTCCTTCTGAGTAAGTTACTTGGGTCTTATAGAGAAATCCTCCACCTAAAAAGTGGGATGGCCTTTAAAGAGATAGCAGCAGCATAGTTCAAGTTGTGGATGACTGGAAGGCATAATTGATCACTAATCCAGATTCTTTTGGTAGTAAATAAAAGAATGCCACTTAAACCATCTGGATAAAGAAGTAAAATTTGTCATAAGGAAATGATAGGAAGTGCATGAGTATTTAGCACCTCAAAAATACCTCTTACATTAGCCTTGAACTTCACCTTCAATGCTAGCACCTTAGCCTAAGTTTCTGTCTCTCTCACAGGATCTCTAAACAAGGTCTTTTCTTCAGCCTAAATCAAGTCACTCCTGTCATTTTCCCACATAACACACTGTGCTTTTCTCTCCTAGAATTTTTCACACCTTGTGATTGTATATATTTGCTTTGCCATCTTTCTTGTTTGACAATAAGCTCCATGAAGGTGTTCATGGGAAATCTATGGCTGTACACTCATTGGATGAGGAAAATTCTAAATTGCAACAATACCAAATGTCAAGAAAGATATGGAGCAACAGAAACTCATAGATGGCTGGTAGGAATATAAATTTGTACAACCTCTTTGGAAAGTAATGGATATTATAAAGTAAAAGTGAAAACACACATATACTGTGATCCTCTAATTATACTGTTAGGAACATATATTCCACAAAAGTATGTACTGATGGGCACCAGGTTACAGCTACAAGAAAGTTTATGAACATTACCCATAAAAGCCAAAAGTTGGAAACAACCCAAATGTCCATACATTTTTAGTACATTAACTATCTCTGTTATAAATCAGGCTTTCCCGGTGGCCCTAGTGGCAAAGAACCCGCTGGCCAATACAGGAGACATAAGAGATGGGTTCAGTCTCTGGGCTGGGAAGGACGTGGAGAAGGACGTGGCAACCCACTCCAGTATTCTTGCCTGGAGAATCCCATGGACAGAGGAGCCTGGCGGGCTACAGTCCATGGGGTCACAAAGAGTCAGACACAACTGAAGTGACTTAGCACACACATTCTTAAAATGGAATAATGTACAGCAATCAATATGAGTAAACCATAGCTTTACACAACAACAACAAAAAAAAAAAAAGAAAAGAAATCTATGGCATAGAATGAGTCACCAACGAGGTTTTTGTTTCATCAGTATTTCTCAGTACATGTATCCAGATATTTCTTTCCCATCTCAGTAGGGGTTGCTACATATTCTGTGGTGTTCAACTTTTTGTGGAGAAAAGATCAGATCATGAGTAACCTCATTGTTTGCTTAAATGTATTTATTAAAACTATAGATGTGGGGCCTGCCATATGGTCCACATGTATAATTATAAGACATGAAAATTAATTTGAGGCAAGCCAGTCAATTACTTGGCTAATTCAATCTCCTTTTCTGGATGTCTCTGGAATGTGTATCTTTGGGAAGCAAAGGCAGTTGTTGACTTCTGTGTCCCTTCACTTGTCAATCTGTTAAAAGCAGAGAAGAAATAAATCTCACCATCTCATGGTCATGATTTTGATTTTGACCACGTTCACTTCTGCACTGTATTTTCCTGCAGGCTGATTTGTCAGAGTCCTTTCTCTTGATATCTCCCTGACGGTCCTTTCATGGATTAGGATCTGCAATTGAATTGACAGGAAGCATAAAATTAATAAAAACCTTCTGGAAACCCCACCTCCCAAGACTCTCTGTAAGCAGATGTGGTATCTTCCTAGATAGAATGCTCTGGGGTATTGGGAAGAAGGAGTGTATGGAGGGCAGATGTTTAAGTGTTAACAATTGCATCACCTGGGAAGAGTTATAGAAGCTTGGTGAGCAGGGGACAATAATAAGATCTACTACAAAGGGTTACTGGGGGAATTAAATGAGTTTAAAAATGCAAGGTGCGTTTTTAACGTACTTAGAACAATGCCTGGTACATACTAAACATTCAGTAAAAAAATATTCTCCTCCTTTCTTTTTCTCTCTTTCTCTTCCTTCCTTCCACCATCCCTGCCCCCCGCCCCGACTTTCTGTCTTCCTGTTTTCTTTCTTTCCTGCTCCCTCTCTCCCTGCCTCTCTCTCTTCTTTTATTTCTTAATTATTAAATTCCACTAGTATCAAAAATCTCAGTTAAGTGAAAACAAGCAAATAAATTTTTTGGACTGTAGAAATATATATATAATATATGTTCAATATATGTAGAAATATATTTATTATATATATTCCATTATATATATTCTAAAATATATATAGTCAATCAGTATTTAATTTCCTTGAAAACGTATTGGTTTTGTTGCCCCAAAACCATTCTGACACAAGAATTTGCTTAAATGTACACGGGGAGGCACAGCTTTATTTGGTTTAGTTGTTACATGTTATAGAAGCAATTCATATTTCTTGTTCAAAATGATCACAGAATACATACAGTGGAATATTATTCAGCCTTAAAAAGGAAATTTTGACACATGCTGAATACCGATGAACCTTGAAGATCTTACGCTAAATGCAATGTCAGTTAGAACAGGAAAAATATTTTATAATTCCATTTATATGAGATTGCAGGAGAGGAAAATGATCTTTTCTCTCTATCCTTCAAAGTTCTCAGCCAGGAGCTAAGGCTGGCCATAGAAAAGCATACAAATTTATATAAATTTTGTGTGATCCAGGAGCCTTCATAAGGAAATGAGGACCCAAAGAAGTGGTTAAACATGAGTGTTTTTATGCTGAGTTTAAATAAGAGTGGAGAGTCATGGAAAAATTGGGTAGGACACTGTGAGAGGGATGAACTAAGTGCTGAAAAGGGGGGGAGGGAAGCAAAGCCTGTTTGTTGAGATTCCTTGAGGCTCCTCTGTCTTCTAAGATAATGAAGCTCCATTCCTCTGGGTGTGGGGAGGGGAACTCTCACATGAGGGTCTTATAACCCACTTCAGAGGATGGTCTATGCAACTCATATTCCTCCAGCTTGAAATAGTCAATATGCCAAGGCATCCAGTTTCGGAATAGCATGTCCATAACTCTGTCAAGGTACACAGAGGGGTAGAATTCATAGACACAGGGAGTAGAATGGTGCCTTCCAGGGACTGCAAGAAGAGCGAAATGGGGAGTTAGCATTTAATGGGTGCAGAGTTCCAGTTTGGGAAGATGAAAACAAGTCATGGAGACGATGGTGGTGACGGGGGCACAGCAATGTGAATGTCCTTAATGTCACTGAACTGTGTGTTTAAATGTGCCTTTGTTTCTTTCTCTGCTGAAGGAGTAATTCCTGTAATAGTTTGCGTTGTTGTCCTTGTATTGCTAAATTGTGTCCAACTCTTTTGTGACCCCATGGACGGTAAACTGCCAGGCTCCTCCGTCCATAGCATTTCTCAGGCAAGAATACTGGAATGGGTTGCCATTTCCTTCTCCAGGGGATCGTCCCGACCCAGGATTAAACCCACATCTTCTGTATTGACAATCAGATTCTTTACCCTTGAGGCACCAGGGAAGCCCCCAGTAGTTGACTTTAGATCATAGTTAGTATATCTCAGTGCTTTTAAAAATGGTTCTATATAGTCTATATTTTACATAAACCATCATGTCTTCAGCTATATGATTCTTGATCAGCATTTAGATTGCTTTCAATTTTCCATCCTTAGAAAATTCCACAGTGTACATCTTTGTACACAAAACTTTGAACAAATATGTCATATTTCTGGAGTATAGATCCTAGAAGTTGAATTGCTGAATCAAAAGCTCTAAACATTTCAAACTATAGAAGCTGATAAAAAAATTTCTTTAAAATGCTCTCCATTTGTATCAACAATATATATGAGTGAGTCCATATCTGACCCAACTGGATATTTTTAATCTTTAACATTTTTGTCTATCTAATGAATGAAAATAGTATAATTTTTCTTCTGATGATAAAGTCACAAATATGGATATTAGAGAAATAATTGTCTTTTCATATGCTTTTTGGAATGCAAAGTCTAGTAGGTCTTAGAAAGCATCACTACGAACAAAGCTAGTAGAGGTGTTGGAATTCCAGTTGAGCTTTTTCAAATCCTGAAAGATGATGCTATGAAAATGCTGAAATCAATATGTCAGCAAATCTGGAAAACTCAGCAGTGGCCACAGGACTGGAAAAGGTCAGTTTTCATTCCAATCTCAAAGGAAGTTAATGCCAAAAAATGTTCAAACTACCGCACAATTGCACTCATCTCACACGCTAGCAAAATAATGCTTAAAATTCTCCAAGCCAGGCTTCAACAGTAGGTGAACCATGAACTTCCAGATGTTCAAGCAGGTTTTAGAAAAAGCAGAGGAACCAGAGACCAAATTGCCAACATGTGTTGGATCATCAAAAAAAGCAAGAAAGTTCCAGAAAACCATCTACTTCTGCTTCATTGACTATGCCAAAGCCTTTGACTGTGTGGATCACAACAAACTGTGGAAAATTCTGAAAGAGATGGGAATACCAGACCTCCTGATCTGCCTGCTAAGAAATCTGTATGCAGGTCAGGAGGAACAGATAGAATGGGACATGAAACAACAGATTGCTTTCAAATAGGAAAAGGAGTACGTCAAGGCTATATATTGTTTATTTAACTTATAGACAGAGTACATCAGGAGAAACGTAGGGTTGGACAAAGCACAACCTGGAATCAAGATTGTTGGGAGGAATATCAATAGCCTCAGATATGCAGATGACACCACCCTTAGGGCAGAAAGTGAAGAAGAACTAAAGAGCCTCTTGATGAAAGTGAAAGAGGAGAATGAAAAGGTTGGCTTAAAACTCAACATCCAGAAAACTAAGATCATGGCATCTGGTCCCATCACTTCATGGCAAATAAATGGGGAAACAGTGGAAACGGTGGCTGACTTTATTTTGGGGGCCTGAAAATCACTGTAGATGGTGACTGCAGCCATGAAATTAAAAGATGCTTGTTCCTTGGAAAAAAGTTATGAGCAACCTAGATAGTATATTCAAAAGCAGAGACATTACTTTGGCAACAAAGGTCCGTCTAGTCAAAGTTGGTTTTTCCAGTGGTCATGTATGGATGTGAGAGTTGGACTGTGCAGAAGGCTGAGCGCCAAAGAATTGATGCTTTTGAACTGTGGTGTTGGAGAAGACTCTTGAGAGTTCCTTGGACTGCAAGGAGATCCAACCAGTCCATCCTAAAGGAAATCAGTCCTGAATATTCACTGGAAGGACTGATGCTGAAGCTGAAACTCCAATACTTTGGCCACCTGATGCGAACAGTCAACTCATTGGAAAAGACCCTGATGCTGGGAAAGATTGAAGGTGGGAGGAGAAGGGGATGACAGAGGATGAGATGGCTCAGTGGCATCACTGACTCGATGGACATGAGTTTGAGTAAGCTCCGGGAGTTGGTGATGGACTGAGAAGCCCAGCATGCTGCAGTCCACGGGTTCGCAGTCAGACACGACTGAGTGAAAACTATGTTTTCTTCCAGCTTGCTGCTTTTCTTTGCTTATGAAGTTTTCTGTCCAGAAATTTATACTGTGAGCACAACATTGTAAATTAACTATACTTCAATTCAAAAAAACTTATATTGCTTTACAGAGTCAAATCTGTCAGTGATCTGGGTATTGTGCTATTTTTAGGAATTCTTCACTAACTTTCATAGTGGAAATTTTCTTTTATAATTTATGTAATTTTGTAATGATATTTAAAATTTTAATTAGTTCGTATATTTGCACGTATATGTCCATATATCCATAGTGTGGGATAGTATCCAACAGTTGTGTCACTCCTTCAGTTTCTCTATTATGATGGCTCAAACTTGATCTTGCCATGTGCTCAGAAGAGTGCCACTCAGAATATTCTTCATTTTTGGATTTCTCTCCACTTAGGATCTTGTATCTGCATTTCCATCTTGAGTATCTATTTAACTAAGCACCTATTGAAATAAACTTCTGGGGTATGTTCATTTCTTCTCCTGCTACTTGAGGGTGTATTTGTGCTTTTTTGTGTTTGTTTTTATTTTTAGAAATGACTTGAGGGGGGCGTGGAGGGGGATTGAAGATGCTGCCTTATCCTAGGAGAGATCAGACGAACAAAGTGTTTCTAAAAACAGCCTTTGCGTTGGTGACTGCTTTGTGAAGAAATTTCATAACCAAAGGCCCGTTAACGGGACTGATTATTTAAGACAACTGTGGTTCCTGTGTAGATTTCTCGTGCAATGTGTGAACCACACTACTAATTTACTCTTTGACCAAATGCTCCTCCTCCATAATATGCTGTACTCCCCTAAAGCTTGAGGAAACAGCTTTAAGCTTCTCACTTCTTTAGTAAAGAACTTCTCAGTTGATTTCAAGTGAAATGCCAACAGTCTCACTTTTTTTTTTCAAACACACTTCACAGCCATGGCTGTATATCCACTTTAAAAGTGTATGTTTTGTGGGTGGGGGTGCGGTGTGCTTTGAGCAGTTGTCAGATGTTTTATTTTTGGAAAATTCTAAATAGCATTTTGGAAGATAATTAAGGGTTGCTCAAGTTTCTTTCAGAATTTAAAAAAGGTATATTCTGCCTCCTTTGTGCATTTTTGCACCCAATACTTCATTTGTCACCTCCTCCTCTATTTTATAAATCTTTTAATTAATGGTGTTTATTCTCCTCTCAGTCTGGTCTGAGTTGTGTTTTTATGATCATATTATTAGGAAGTGATAACATGTGTGGATTTTTTTTTCCCTGTATCTGGGCTTGCCAATCACTATGGAAACAAGCAAATATTTACATAGCCCAGATACTGATTAATACCTACTGGTTATTTTGACATTATAAAGTTACTGTTTGAATGTAAGGAATTTCTCCTGAATAGTAAAGTGGTCTGTTCTCATTTATTTGCATTTATAATTTGTCCATTAGAAATTAATACAGTAACAAAAATTCCATTAAATTATAGTCATTTCCAAAGGAGTCATTTTTGCCAGAAATGACTCAAAATCAAGCACTAGATTTTAAAAATGGTTGTTTTACATGTTAACAGGAACGATTTTTTGTAAAATAAAATTCACCTGAACGTTAGTGACACAGATATGTTGCTTAAGTAATACCAGTGCTACACTATGTACAAGCTGATGAATGTCAATGGAACTCTTCAAGGAGACATTTTATTAGGACCTCAAAGGAATATTGAGCTACAAATGTAAGCCCTGGCATTCAGCCTCTTGGGGGAACTTGGTAATTTCCTCTGAGAACAAAATTACCTCACCTTTCACTCATTCTTTCTCCACTTGGGTTGTCTTAACTAAAGGAGATCTTTATAAATTTAATTAATTTTTATTATTAATTTTTTTCTAGCTTAGCATCCAAAAACAAAAAAAAAGGTATAGTCTATACTGCAGAATGTTGGCTTTCAAACTCGAGTGGACCTCAGTAATACCCAGAGGGCTTGGTAAATAAAACATAAATTTCTGAGTTCCACTTCCCAGTCTCTGATTCAGTTGGTCTGGGTATAGCCACAGAAATTGTGTTTTGAGCAAATTCCTACATAACAATGTTGGTCCAGGCACCATTCTTCAAGAAACTATAGTCTAGAGTCTAATATTTTTTCTTTTTGTTTGCCAGCTTGGGAAGTGTTTATAGATATTGTGGAATGTTTTGAAACAATCTCTAAAATGATTCGGCAGCATATTTTGCAGTAGAGTTGGAACTTCATGAAATCCAAATAATATGGGCTTATTACTCCAGTGAAGCTGGGAAGCGGTACCCTAGAGGTCCAAGTTTCAGGATGAGTCAGGAGCCCAGTGCTAGTACAGCCATAATCTCTTATTAAAGTATTTCTCAGAAACAATGGAACTATCTCATTAATCAATTCAACTGAACTTTTAAACCATACAAATACTAATTCAATGGTGCAGTGGCTGGACAAATGGAGATTGACTCTGTGGATAATCGCCTATTCTTACATTTTTCATGAATATTGTTTTATATCCTTCAAAAAGACTGATTAGAGTTTACTGTAATACTCGTTTCTATGGAATTGAATGTGAATCTTAGCATCTCATCCTAGCCAGCAAAATCATTAGGATGGCAAATCTTTGAAAAACATCTTCTAGAGGAAAAAAAAGACTAAGATTTGACAAACTTCCTGGTGGTCCAGTAGTTTAGACCCCACGCTTTCAATGCAGGGGACACAGGTTTGATCTCTGGTCAGGGACCTAAGATCCCATTTGCCATGGTACAACTAAACCCACGCACTTTAATGAAGACTCGATGCAGCTGATAATAATATAAACAAATATTTTTAAAAGACTAAGATTTGGGATCAGAAGATTCTTGGACACATTCTTTATTTTTCTTTAGATCTAACTATCCTTGTCTATAAAGAGAAGCTAATATTCCATTTAATCTGCAAATACTTACTAGATGTTTCCTATGTGCTATGCTGTAGTGATGTTTAAGAATCAGGCATGTTTCTTACCTCTAGGGCATTCACAGAATTATTTTAATAAATAAATGAGAGCGTGGGCATGAATGGTTCAGGAAACTACAAAGGCCTAATGTAAGGTATTACTGCTCCTGGCATGGCAGCTGGCCCTGAACTTGGACCGAATGAGTCTAATCTATTCATGGAAAGAAGTAAGGCTGCGGGCAGCTCTGTGCTAAACGGCATCGTCCCCGGTGAAAAGTTGCTACCATTGATTTTGGCATCAAACTCATAGGTTGCAATTACAATAGGTATTTTTCCTCAAAATACTTTTGACCTCTGGAGAATTTAAATTATATTTTCATTTCAAGAAAATATTGATTTAGCTGCAAAGCAGAAAATCTAAAAAGAATGGTTGGAATATTTGCTCAGCGAACAGCATTCAGGTTTGTGATGTGAAAAATAAATGTAATGAAGTTTAACATAGAAAAAAACATTGAAGAAACCCACTTTTTAAAGTTTTTTTTTTTTAATATCAAATGCTTTGGAGTCTCGTAAGTATTTGGGTTTTGTTTCAGTTTGTTTTGCCTTGCTCTTTAATGAATAGCATTCTTTCAAAACTCTAGTTCACAACAGAAGGCAGATTTCTTCACCGCTAAAGAAGTTGGGCACTGCGGTTACCCATGAAGCCACTGGGTTTCAAATCTTATTGAATTTTGTTGCAGTAAAGCGATTTCATTCTCAAATTGGACATGTCATTTCTTCTTTATTAAATTTCCCAATTATTCTTTCACCTCAGGTTTTTATGTTGCCTCCTATTTATTTCTGGACTTGTTCACTCAAAAATGTGGGAAGGCACAGGGGTTTATATCAAGCCCCATGTACCCTGAAGCTCTCAGTTGTAACCCAGCATGAAAAGATCAAACTCAAAACCAAAATGACTCTTGGTGCACAGGTAAGGCTCTAAGGGAGAACTGAGAGAGAAATGTCATTCAGCGGTTAGGTCTTCATTTCAGTGGATTCTAGAAAGGGGATGAAGGAGAAGGCAATGGCACCCCACTCCAGCACTGTTGCCTGGAAAATCCCATGGACAGAGGAGCCTGGTGGGCTGCAGTCCATGGGGTCGCTAAGAGTTAGACATGACTGAGTGACTTCACTTTCACGCATTAGAGAAGGAAATGGCAACCCACTCCAGTGTTCTTGCCTGGAGAATCCCAGGGACAGGGGAGCCTGGTGGGCTGCCGTCTATGAGGTCACATAGAGTCAGACACGACTGAGGCGACTTAGCAGCAGCAGCAGCAGAAAGGGATGATGCAAACGTAGCATCACTCTACTAACATTTCTTGCAAGATGCCCGCTGTCTTCTTATGAAACTAAACTAACTTAAAGCCTAGAAAAGAAACTTGGTTGAACTATGTAGTTCAATGCGCTCCAGGTTTTGAAGTGGTTCAGTTATGTTTCCATATTTTTTTAAACAATGTTAATTTTCTTTAAGATTTAGCTTAAGTAGTTAAATGCTTATTCCTTTCTGTTGGAAAGTTATCTAGTCCTTTCTCCTTTGCCCCCACTGCTCATAACCAGTCTGACTGGAATCCTGCCATCATATCCAACACTTTCCTGAATTCGTGGATGATTTCCTGATATACAGTCAATTCTCAATATCACTAAAGAAGTCATCTCTGATTCTATTCCTCAAAACACTCCATTGAGTTCACAGTCCTTGCTGAGAACTTCAAGGCCAACTGTTGGTTATCCCACGTGACTTTGCCTCATTTCCCCACTGGTCCCTGCTCAGCTCTCTTTTGGTTTGCCTGGTTTGTTTCCTAGAATTGCTCTCGATGGGATAATTTTCATCCTACTCACGCTCTCTGTTTCCAATCAATCATTTTCAGCCTTCTAAATCCAGCACGTGAACCGCTTCTTCTGGAACACGTTTAGTAAGTGGGCAGGTATTCAGAGTCTTCTGTTGACGTGCAACGTATCGCTGCACAGAAATGCTCACATATGGAGTTTCATTACCCAGCTGCATGGAATCACCTGACATTGTATTTTCACTTCAATTTCCTTCCTCCCTTTCCCCCTTCTTTCTTCCTCCCCCTCCTCCCTCCCCCCTCCCTTCCGTCCAATCTTCTTTCTTTCCATTCTTCCTTCCTTCCTTCCTTCCTTTTTTTCTCCCTCCCTGCCTTCTCTCTTTCTATGTCTTTCTTTCATACTTACTCGCCTTTAACTTAAATCAACCCCCACTCTCAAGAGTCTTCTCCAACACCACAGTTCAAAAGCATCAATTCTTCAGCATTCAGCCTTCTTCACAGTCCAGCTCTCACATCCATACATGACCACAGGGAAAACCGTAGCCTTGACTAGACGGACCTTAGTTGGCAAAGTAATGTCTCTACTTTTCAATATGCTATCTATGTTGGTCATAACTTTCCTTCCAAGGGGTAAGTGTCTTTTAATTTCGTGGCTGCAGTCACCATCTGCAGTGATTTTGGAGCCCCCAAAATATAAAGTCTGACACTGTTTCCACTGTTTCCCCATCTATTTCCCATGAAGTGATGGGACCAGATGCCATAATCTTCGTTTTCTGAATGTTGAGCTTTAAGCCAACTTTTTCACTCTCCACTTTCACTTTCATCAAGAGGCTTTTTAGTTCCTCTTCACTTTCTGCCATAAGGGTGGTGTCATCTGCATATCTGAGGTGATTGAGATTTCTCCCAGCAATCTAGATTCCAGCATGTGCTTCTTCCAGCTCAGCGTTTCTCATGATGTACTCTGCGTATAAGTTAAATAAACAGGGTGACAGTATACAGCCTTGATGTACTCCTTTTCCTATTTGGAACCAGTCTGTTGTTCCATGTCCAGTTCTAACTGTCGCTTCCTGACTTGCATACAGGTTTCTCAAGAGGCAGGTCAGGTGGTCTGATATTCCCATCTCTTTCAGAATTTTCCACAGTTTATTGTGATCCACACAGTCAAAGGCTTTGGTGTAGTCAATAAAGCAGAAATAGATGTTTTTCTGGAACTCCTTTTTGATGATCCAGCGGATATTGGCAATTTGATCTCTGGTTCCTCTGCCTTTCCTAAAACTGGTGTTAACATCTGAAAGTTCACAGTTCATGTATTGCTAAAGCCTGTTTTGGAGAATTTTGAGCATCACTTTACTAGTGTGTGCTGCTGCTGCTGTTAAATCGCGTCAATCGTATCCAACTCTGTGCGATCCCATAGACGGCAGCCCAACAAGGCTCCTCTGTCCCTGGGATTCTCCAGGCAAGGATACTGGAGTGGGTTGCCATTTCCTTCTCCAACGCATGAAAGTGAAAAATGAAAGTGAAGTCGCTCAGTCGTGTCCGACTCCTAGCGACCCCATGGACTGCAGCCCATCAGACTCCTCCGTCCATGGGATTTTCCAGGCAAGAGCACTAGTGCATGAGAGGAGTGCAATTGTGAGGTAGTATGAGAATTGTCTGGTATTGCTTTTCTTTGGAATTGGAATGAAAACTGACCTTTTCCAGTCCTGTGGTCACTGCTGAGTTTTCCAAATTTGTTGGCATCATCTTTCAGGATTTGAAATAGCTCAACTGGAATTCCATCACCTCCACTAGCTTAGTTCATAGTGATGCTTTCTAAGGTCCACTTGACTTCACATTCCAAGATGTCTGGATCTAGATGAGTGATCACATCATCATGATTATCTTGGTCGTGAAGATCTTTTTGTAAAGTTCTTCTGTGTATTCTTGCCACCTCTTCTTAATATCTTCTGCTTCTGTTAGGTCCATACCATTTCTGTCCTTTATCGAGCCCATCTTTGCCTGAAATGTTCCCTTGGTATTTCTAATTTTCTTGAAGAGATCTCTAGTCTTTCCCATTCTCTTGTTTTCCTCTGTGTCTTTGCATTGATCAGTGAGGAAGGCTTTCTTATCTCGTTTTGCTAGTGTTTGGAACTCTGCATTCAGATGCTTATATCTTTCCTTTTCTCCTTTGCTTTTCACTTCTCTCCTTTTCACAGCTATTTATAAGGCCTCCCCAGACAGGCATTTTGCTTTTTTGCATTTCTTTTCCATGGGGATGGTCTTGATCCCTGTCTCCTGTACAATGTCGTGAACCTCCGTCCATAGTTCATCAGGCACTCGATCTATCAAATCTAGTCCCTTAAATCTATTTCTCACTTCCACTGTATAATCACAAGGGATTTGACTTAGGTCATATCTGAGTGGCCTAGTGGTTTTCCCTACTTTCTTCAATTTAATCTGAATTTGGCAATAAGGAAGGCTAAGCCTTTAGGATACAGAAATAAAAGATGCTGAGATTCCTTGGTTTAATGGTCAGATGAGTTGTACCGGTGGGCAGAAAGAGAAAGAAGAAATTAAATGCATAATTGCAATTCAAGATAAATGCCATCATAATGTAATTTCAGAAAAGTGACACTTTTCTTACTTTAAGTATGAAAAGTGAAAGTCTGAAGCGTTAGTTGCTCAGTCATGTCCAACTCTTTGGGACATCATGGACTGTAACCCGCCAGGCTCTTCTGTCCACAGAATTCTCTAGGCAAGAATACTGGAGTGGGTAGTCATTCCCTTCTCCAGGGTATCTTCCCAACCCAATGATCAAACCCGAGTCTCTTGCATTGCAGGCAGATTCTTTACCATCTGAGCCATCAGGAAGTCCAATTTCAAGTATAAAAATGATCAATATTTGAAAAACAGAAAACACATAAAAAGACAATGAAAGAAATTCTATATGAACTATATGAAAATGATGTTTTTGTAGGCCAAAATGAGAGGCTCTCAGCAATTTCATAGTGTTCAGCCTACTAAAATTCACAGTTTCAACTCAGGGTTAGCATCTGATAACATTTAGGAATACAGATCTCTCAAATGCTTCTGTGATATTATTGTATCTTCCTAGAAAATATATTCCCATTTAAAGTGCTTTGTTATTTTTAAGCAAAAATATACTCTAAATTTGCTCTGTAACCTTTTTTTTCACTAAAGAATACTATCACTTAATAAAATATAGGTCTACATAATTTTTAGTAAAGGAAATCAACCCTGAATATTTATTGGAAGGACTGATGCTGAAGCTGAAGCTCCAGAACTTTGGCCACCTGATGTGTAGAGCCAACTCATTAGAAAAGACCCCGATGCTGGGAAAGACTGAAGGCAAAAGAAGGGGGCGGCAGAGAAGGAGATGGTCAGAGAGCATCACTGACTCACTAGACATGAATTTGAGCAAACTCTGGGAGATAGCGCAGGACAAAGGAGCCTGGCAGGCTACAGTCCATGGGGTTGCAAAGGGTTGGACATGACTTATGGACTGAACAACAAATTTTTAGTGACTGAATATCATTGCACAGGATGAATGAGCCATAATGTATTACATCCACATTATTGAATGTTTATGCTATTTTCCAGTTTTCACTGTATGTGTTATAATGGCTACATCAAAATGCTGACATGAACGTGATGGCATCACTCTGAATTGTTCTTCCTAAATTACTGCTAAAAAGTCAACCAAAAATTTTTTAAAAATAAGTACTTGGGTAAAGAAAGATTTGACCACCAAATCCATATTTTGTCCCTGTGATTTCAGTATTATAGAGGATGTCTTAGAACATTTAACAAAACCTTTCTATCTTGTTCACTCACTTTCAAACTTTGTGATTTTTTTTTTAAATAGGGAAAGAGGCATAGACATGAAGGATGAGGCTCCTGAAGGCAGGTCCAGGGTGAATAACCACTCTAAGAAAAGGAGCCAGATAAATACCACTTCCCAGTAAATAAACAGCATCATGTTCCGCTAACAACTGCCCTGGTCCTTCCCCTGAGAAGAACGAGGTGCTTCCAATTGTTTGGCTCTCTTTCTGTGCCCATGTTATTGATTTGGAACATGACATGTTTGTACGATTGCAACTAAGTCACCAAATGGGAAATGTCTAAATCAAGCTGCAATTAATGTGTCATAAAGCGCTGGGTAATAAGCCACACATTAGCTCCAGGAATGACACATTTTAAGAACTCAAGCCCAGTGTTCTTTGCGGCTCTCAAGTCTAGAGCCGCAAAAGAAGTCCAAAAAGGAAAACAACAACAACAACAACAATCCTTGCTAGGTTATTGTGGGATGTGAGAGCCTCGCTGTTGTGGAAAGGCAGTGTGAATCCATATTATGCAGAAATCAATGGCAGCCCAATCTTTGCAGGCTGCACCAGGAGCCCTGTGACAAGGCCTCAGCCATTCTCCTAATCAAGCAGGTCGTGTGAAAGCAGAGTCCAGCTGAGCTTGATACATCCAGCTGGACTTTGTTTGCTACTTAATGGAGCAGGTCAGAGTGATAGCACCCCCAAAGAAACCAACCCGCCTCGGCCAGAGGAGCCCGCGGAAAGTGCGGGAACTCCAGCAGATCCATGCTAAATCACTTCTATAGGTCATCTGCAGAGAAAGAACTCAAAGAATAATAAAGGCGCATCATTCTGCGGTCGGTCTGTGTTTATGACTCTCCCCCTGGGGAAGGGAGCTGGGTGGGGAGGAAAAGCCTCGTGGCTGGAGAAACATTTTGTCTGTTTTATTCTGTGCATTATAAAGCTCTTGGCAGGGCACCGGGCACTGAACTGAACTCTCCTTTCCTGAAAGCCGCACGTTCCAGGGGTTTATAAGCCAGAGTGACAGTGATAAAAGGCCAATTCAGGGCTTGGGGACCATTTTTCCTAACAATGTCCTTTTGCCTCTTTGCCTCCTTAAACACCTGCCGCTGTACCCAGCCACCTTTAGCACAGCCTTCTGGGTAGTTCTGTCTCTGAGATGAGATGGTGAAGTTCAAAGTGAATGTCCCTCTTTACCGTCTTGTTGCTGCCAGTAGACACTGAAAGACTAGTGTCTTTGCCCTCAGCCTGGCCTGAAAAAAGCCAGCCTCAGAATACATACGGAACTCAGAAAGGTGAGCCAGGATTCCTCGAACGAGCATTGAGACCCTCTTCCCTTCTCGGAAGATCTTTTGGAGAAGGAGATGGCCACACACTCCAGGATTCCTCCCTGGTAAATTGCACAGACAGAGGGAGCCTGGTGGGCTATATAGTCCATGGGATTGTAGAGTCAGACATGATTGAGCAAGTCCATTCTCAATCAGAGTCCTTAAAAGTGTCTGAGCCACTAAAGCTCTTAGGATTAAAGTATGCTGTATAAAGAGGGCTGACAAATTGATACCTGAATTAGATAGAGGAGTGACAAGTTTTCTGAATACAGGTATGTCGAAGTGCCCCAGAAAGGGGAAATGAACACACTGTTGATGTGAACAGGAACCCAGCTTCACTCCTCCCCTCCCCAGGACCATCGGCGCTCACTTCGGGAGAGCTGGACATGGGCCTGGGCAAGGGTTTAGCCGCTGAAATTTGGGGAAGAGTCAGTGGGAAAAGCGTGGTGCCCTGATTACTTATTCTGGGAAACTTCGTATCTGAGAAGACTAGCAAACCGACTAAGGCAGGGCTGCCTGCCGAAATCCGGTGTGCAGAAAACATGAGTGCTCCCCGATTTCCTAGAGGGGCAGCAGCTCTCGGGAAGGAGCACGGGACAGCAGAGCACCCCCCTCGCGAGTCCGAAGGCGAGGGGACCCAGTCAAACCTGCAAACAGCTCTCCTGCTGTGAGCAGAGCAGTGCTCTGGGTGACCGCCGCTTAGACAGCAGGGAAAAGGAGTGGGAAATTTGAAATGTCCTCCTTTCCTTTGTGCCGAGTTGCTTCGGTTGTGTCTGACTCTGAGACCCTATGGCCTGTTGCCTGCCTGACTCCTCTGTCCATGGGATTCCCCAAACAAGAATACGACAGAGCGTTGCCATGCCCTTCTCCAGGGCATCTTCCTGACCCAGGGATCGAACCTGCATCTTCTGTGTCTCCTGCATTGCAGGCAGATTCCTTGCCCACAGAGTCACCTGGGAATCCCTTTCCTTTCCTCTCCTGTCCTAACAGATGGCGAACGATGAGAACGCTGAATCCATGGGTCCTGGCTGAGGAACGTGGACATCTTTGCGTATGAGGTACCATGATGGAGTGCAGGAGGCTGGTGCTGTAAGGCGGAGAGCTGGCTTCAAATTTGGCTCTGCCGATCTTGAGAAGAGCCCCCTAGTAAGTGTCCTCACTTCTCCAGGACTGGGTTTCCTCCTCAGTAGAGGGAAGGCCTGAGGCCCTGACTTTTAAAGCCCTGCCCGCCATCCAGTGATTCTTCTGGGTGCAGTTCCTCTTAGGACCAGAAAGATATCTTACAGCAGGGGCTTCTCCATGATGGGGCTTTCCTTATAGCTCAGTTGGTAAAGAGTCTGGGTACAAGGCAGGAAACCCTGGTCCAATTCCTGGGTTGGGAAGATCCCCTGGAGAAGGGAACAGCTCCCCCCCACTCCAGTATTCTGGCCTGGAGAATTCCATGGACTGTATAGTCCATGGGGTCACAAAGAGTCGGACATGACTGAGTGACTTTCACTTTCTCAATGCTAGAGTGCCCCTCCCTGGCAAACTATCTCCTACTTTCTGGCCCAGAGTCTTCCTCTCTGCTGAAGGACAGCACTCGGCAGCTACCTGCCTTGGGCCACCTTCTTCTGAATAAGTCCTGGCCATAAGTAAGTCCCGGCCTTTGGACTCCTATGTTAGAGACTCTGGCACGGTTGGTAAAGAATCTGCCTACCAATGCAGGAGACACAAGAGACATGGGTCCCATCCGTCAGTTGGGAAGATCCCCTGGAGAAGGAAATGGAAACCCACTCCAGTATTCTTACCCAGAAAATTCCACAGACAGAGGAGCCTGAGGGCTACAGTCCACGGGGTTGCAGAGCCATGGACTGATACGTGGGGTCAGTCACGACTGAGGACTCACACACATCTCCTGGTTGAGGCACAGCCTCATCACAACTGCATCCTTAATACTCCAGAGGGAAAATTCACTGTTCACAGCAAAGACCTAGACGTTGAAGATGCCAGGCTCGTTACTGGGACAGCAAAAGAGGGTCCATGGTTTTTGGCACAGTTCTTAATTTATAAGGAGGAAAGTAGAATTATTTTATCAGAAAGATTTAGAAATAGCACAAGCTGAAAAGGAAGAGTTGACTTGTGTCATAGGAAGAAGATTGGCCCTCCAAAGATGTCCACAGCCTCGTTCTGGAAATCTCTGAACGTTGTCTAACACAGCGAAGGGCTTCGGCAGATGTGATTAAGGACCTTGAGATAGGAAGATTTTTCTGGATTATTTGGGTGGGTCTGATACAATCATGGGGCTTCCCAGGTGGCTCAGTGGTAAAGAATCCGCTTGCCAAAACAGGAGACTTGGGTTTGATCCCTGGGTCAGGAAGATTCCCTGGAGGAGAAAATGGTAACCCACTCCAGTGTTCTTGCTTGGAAAAATCCCACCAACAAAGGAGCCTGGTGTGTTAGAGTTGGTTGCAAAGATTCAAGGGGTTGCAAAGTTGGGCTACAAAGATTCAAGGGATTGCAAAGATTCAAGGATTCTTAAAAGACGGACCCAAGAGGAGCTTGAGTCAGGTGACCAAGTAAGATAAAGAAAAGCAGAGGGGAAGAGATATGGCCACAAGCCAGGGAATATTGACAGCCCATGGAAATTTGAAGAATCAAGGAACAAATTCTCTTCTGCACAAACAGTCTTGCCTGTCTGATTTTAGCCTGTAAGATTAATTTCTTGCTTTAAATTAAAAGAAAAAAACAACAACATTGTATTGGCAGTATAGTTGATTTACAATGATGTGTTAGCTTCAGGTGTACAGCAAAGTGAATCAGTGATACGTATACATATATCCACTCTTTTTTAGATTCTTTTCCATATAAGTCATTGCTAAGTATTGAGTAGAACTCACACAGTAGCTCCTTATTAGTTATCTAAGGACTGTAAGGTAATAAATTTGCATTGTTTTAATTGAGCCACTAAATCTGTGGTACTTGGTTACAGCAGCAAAAGAAACTATGCAACTTACAAAATATAAGAAAGCTAAAATTTCAAAATGGACATTCCCTGAAGACCCTGGTTAACTTAGGTTTTATTTGAAAGCAAAGTTCTTCTAAGGAATTAATATTTTTCTAAATATGTCTTTCCTCAGCTAGACCTAAGAATTCATGATTCATGCTCCTTTCCTTCCAAATTCTTCCAAGTAAATAAACATATCCCGTGACGTCATGGTGGGCAGCTGCTGTCCATGGGGCAAGATGGCCCCAAATAGGGCCTATTTTTTTTTACCTTTCAGGGAAGTCAGTAGTTCCTGTCCTCAGTCTATCAGTAACCCAGGAGAAGCGGTCTCACAGGAAGTGTCTAAGACTTTAATCTTTAAATTGCAGGTTGGAAAATCTGGCCTCTTCAAACTCCCGGAATCCCCTGAGAAATACAAGGATGAAGCATTCTCAGTTCTCCATTAAGAGGAGAAATTGGGCAGGGATCAGTGCCAAACAAAGGGGACCACAACTCTCCAAGATCTGCTTTTTCTGCTTCCACCATTTTGAAAAAGTGAAAGTCTTAGTTACTCAGTCATGTCCAACTCTTTGGGACTCCACAGGCTCCTCCATCCATGTAATCCTCTGGCAAGAACATTGGGCTGGGTAACCGTTCCCTTTTCTGGGGGATCTTCCTGACCCAGGGATCAAACCAGGGTCTCCTGCATTGCAGGCTGATTCTTCACTGGCTGAGCCGCCAGGGGAGGCCCACCATGTTACCCCCAGGCTCTTCTTTCTAAGCTGTCTCTGACAACCCCTCCTTGACTGCTGGCTCCATCTCGGTGTGATTAAACTGAAAGTGTACTGCGTGATTTAGGGTTGAATGTCCAAGAACAATGCAAAGATTGATGCTAAAATAATGTAAGAGAAACAAATTTAAAAGCTATCCTTTCTTTAAACTTCGAAAAGGTCAGTATTCTTAACTGGAGAAGCAGGTGTTAGATAACAGTGGTTGCTGCAAATTCTCTGCAGATGTCAGCTTATAACTCCACCAGAGCAATTTTCAGCTAATATGGGCCTTGAAATGGAATACTTACTTCCTAAAGCCTTGTCGTTGGTTCTAAATTTGATGCTCTTTCACAAAGTTGCACACAGATTTCCACAATTGATCATCTGCATGGGCGAATTTTCCACTGGGAGGCTGGTTTTGGAATTTGCTACTTGTATATACTAGACAGTGACAATATAATTAATTTTAAAAGTTATATATAAAGCTGAGGAAAATTTTAAGATCTGAAAAGCTCTCAACAAGTCTTGTTAACTTACTTGGTATAGAAGTAAATTTTGTTAGTTTGTTTTTTTCTCCTCTTATTTCTCTTTTTTCCTTCTTTTTAAAAGTCCCTTGATGTTTCAGGTATTTGAACAGACTACCTGAAATGTGGTAGCTTAAGATAACAACCTTCCTTTGGACTCTGTGAATGGCTGGGACTCAGCTAGCTGGTTCTTCTGCTGGTCTCATGGAATGTCCCATATGGTTGCAGTCAAATGGCATCTGGGGTTGGGATTACCCAGAAAGCTCCAGTTGTTTCTGGGACATTGATGAGGGTGGCTTGAAGACTAGAATTTCTCTCTCTTTCTCTGTGACAACTTTGGGCTTCTTTACATGACCCCTGGATTCCAGCAGTGAGCTTTCTAAGAGGACAAGCCCTAATGAGCAAGCACTTACTTATTTCTCTCTCTCCCTTCCTTCTCTGTCTCTCTCTTTTGGATTTCACAGGCTTTTTAATCTTTTTATTGAAGTATAGTTGATTTATAATGTAGTGTTAGTTCCAGGAGTACGGCCAAGTGATTCCATTATACAAATGCGCATACACACAAATATATATATATACATACATACATACATATATATTCTTTTTGGATTCTTTTCCTTATAGGTTATTATAAAATATTGAGTATATTTCCCTGTGCTATACAATAGGTCCCTGTTGGCTATCTATTTTATATATAGTAGTATGCATATGTTAATCCGAAATTCCTAATTTATCCCTCCCCTTTGCCTTTCCCCTTTTGATGATCATAAATTTGTTTTCTATGTCTGTAGGTCTATTTCTGTTCTATACATGAGTTCATTTGTATGATTCTTTTAGATTCCACATTAAAGCAATCACATATGATATTTGTATTTTTCTGTCTGGTTTATTCACTCGGTATGATATTCATCTTTTATAGACATTGTGTTTGCTAATATCCTGTTGACCAAGCCAAGTGTCAGTGTGGGAGAGGATCAAACAGACACAACTGCTGGGCAGCGTGAGTCACTGGAGTCACAGTCTAATACACTTTGGATTCATGGTGCGATGCCAAAAGAAAACCCAAGCATGTATTTATAGTACTGGAAATAAGAATAGATTAAAACTTAGATCAGCCATGAAAACAGGTAAACTGAGCTAATGAATTCCTTATTTACTTGTAGCATTCCGTGTTTGGTTGTAACATTTTATAGATTATGATATTTTGATGCAGAAGGGAGCAGAAGGCAAGAGCCAGGTGCCCCAGGTTCATATCTAAGTGTCCACAAGATTCTCACTCAGTCATCAGAGCTACCTTTAAGGTCCAACTGGGTGACGATAATCAGAAGTTGTTAAAATCAAGAGTCCTGGCCAAGCGCATCCATGCTCCACTGCTTCCGTCCTCCTCCCATGAGAAAGAACTTGCTTCTTTGTGTCTTGACCATCCCCACCCACCCTTTACGTCAACACAGAACTTCTTGCACATCCTCTGTTCATCACTGTGGTGGATGCCTTTGGGCATGCATTGGCCCCCAGCTCTTTCCTAGGAATCAGCCAACTTCCTAACAATTTGCTCTAACGGTAGTACTTACTGCAGAGTCTAGCATATAGGATGTGCTCAATAAATAATCCCTCACTGAATAAATAAAAAGATAGGCATACTATCTCAGCATAGGTTTACTTTTCTCATTCCCTTTAAAAATCCATAAACTTACTTTGACAATTTTGCCTTTGGGGTTAAACTAGGATAAGACTTTTTCCATGATAGAACAAGGCAGAACTTTGGAAAATGGCCAACCACACAATTTTTACCCCCTCACAGGAAAACTTTCCCTTCATCATCAGTTAAACCTATCAAACATAATCAAGTAAAAAACTTATTAAAAAATAAAGAAGTCACCCAAATTCAGAATTTGAAGAAAACATGGTGATTTGGGCTCTGCTATTAACAACCTCCTATTTAAAGTCTTTGTAAGTGGTTACTGTACAAAGAAATTGCTCACCACCATGGTTTTTACCTGTGACTCTGAAACATGCTGATAAAATGCTCTCTCATTTCCCTCTCTTTTTTGGACCATTAGTGTTATTCTGCTATATTTGGAGCTGAGCTCAAACCAAATCAATAAAGTCATTTATTATAGAGAAAACAGATTTAAGAAACAACAGACTTGACTACTCAGATAAAACACAGCAAGCTCGAAGTATGAATGCAACGTTGAGTGAAGGATTTAATTTATATGCCGTACAGTAAAATCCAGTAAGCAGAAATGGAAGTTTTTATTGCTTGTCTATAAATGACTGTCCATAAATATAAAATTATTATTTATTAAAATAAATTTAGCTTTTTATTGTAAATAGTGCCATTGTAAATAACAACCTTTTATTATCTTCTACTCACAATACTGCCTTTTAAATTTTAATCACCTCTGTAAAGTAGCTGCCTCAGTTTGCCAAGATTTACGTAAAAATAAATATCCATTTATGAGTTCAATTTATGCTTTACAAATTACTCACCATGTAAAAAGCTTTTGTTTGTGAATAACACTAAAGGAGCAAGGGGGAAATCCCATGTCTTGAATACCATCTGGTATCAAGAATGACGAATCCTGGTCTGAGATATGAATGTCTGCACTACAGGGTGTCTTCTAAATGCCAGCGTTATTATCATTTCAGGTTGGGAAGGGCTGGGTGCTTTTATAGAAGGGGCTGCCTGTTTTCCCATGAAAGGGGACTCCAGGGATGGTAGGAAATCTTTGTTGCAAAATATCTCCCCTATACAGGGACCAAGGCATTTGGAATTTTTCTTTTTAACCTCATTTCCTTTTTTTTCCTTCTTCTTCTTTCCTCCTGGAAACAGAGAAAGCATGTAAATAGTCCTGGGAAAGGAGGCATCCAATTAAATCAACAGTAAAGCATTGATGAGATCTTTCCTCCCAAGTGGAAAATCTCAAGGCCATGGCAGCAGACAGAAGCTCAGAGAAAAAGGAAAGGCAAGCTCTAGAGAAACCATAATGAAGTTACAGGAGAGAGCCTGATGACAAGCCTTCCACATGGCTCTGCCCAGGCTGACCTTGCAAACTGGTGATCACTAGGAAGAGTGCTCTATTGAGGGGTGACAGCCAGGCAGAGGGATGTGACACGAAAGAGTCCATGGGAGGTGCTGGTCCTCAAATACTGGCACATTTCACTGATACACTAAGAGAAGGGCCTGAGACACTGAAGCCCTGAACTTTGATCTCAGAATAACTCTGATCAACTCCAGCTGCAGCATCCAGTCTCATAGTCATTCACAAGAAAGGGTACTGTTGGTGCTGGATTGACCTGAACTGTCCTCATCAATCACCATGAAAGAGCCCTCTTATGATTAGAGCACCAACTATGTGCCTTCCTCATAAACTGTAATTGTTAACCTTTATGAAATCACTATTAGGAATTACTGAGTTCTCAAAAGTTACATCAGCCATTATTTCTTCATTGGAACTTCCTTCCTTTTTAATCTTCGAAGATATCTATAACAATATAAAGATAGATACTATGTATTATCAGTTTAAGTCAGTCACTCAGTCATGTCCGACTCTTAGCAACCCCATGGACTGCAGCACACCAGGCGTCCCTGTCCATCACCAACTTCCAGAGCTTGCTCAAACTCATGTCCATTGCGTTGGTGATGCCATCCAACCATCTCATCCTCTGTCATCCCCTTCTCCTCCTGCCCTCAATCTTTCCCAGCATCAGGGTCTTTTCAAAGGAGTCAGTTTCTTGCATCAGGTGACCAAAGTATTGGAGCTTCGGCTTCAGGATCAATCATTCCAATGAACACCCAGGACTGATCTCCTTCAGAATGGACTGGTTGGCTCTCCTTGCAGCCCAAGGGACTCTCAAGAGTCTTCTCCAGCATCACAATTCAAAAGCATCAGTTCTTTAGTGCTCAGCTTTCTTTATGGTCCAACTCTACTGAATTACATTTTCTTTTAAGATTTTTTTGATGCAGACCATTTTTAAAGTCTTTGAATTTGTTTCAGTATTGCTTCTGATTTCTGTTTTGATTTTTTTGGCTGTGAGGCATGTGGGATCTTAGCCCCCTGACTAGAAATGGAACCTGCATCCCCTGCATTGGAAGGTGAAGTCTTAGCCACTGAACCGCCAGGGAAGTCCCAATACTGACTTATACTGTTGATTAAGGTAACTAATATCCTAATTTACACTAACATAAAATGGGTCTTTGTGGATGCCATTAAGGTAAGGGTCAAGACCATCCTGGCTTAGTATGGGCCCTACAGCCAATGAAAGCTGTGTGCTTTTCTGTTCTTCTAAATAAATACAGGAAATGGGTTCCATCCGTGGGTCGAAAAGATCCCCTGGAGCAGGCAATGGCAATCCACTCCATTCTTCTTGCCTGGAAAGTCCTATGGACAGAGGAGCCTGGTGGGCTACAGTCCCTGGGGTCACAAAGAATCTGACACAACTGAGCGACTGTCACTTTCACTTCATTTTCACTTGGTTGAGATCTGTGTTCCAACTGAGTTCCATCCAGTGAAATGAAGGAAAAATGCTGTGGCTCCTTCCTAGACCTGTTCCATACTAATCCTCTCCCCACAACACATACATCATTCTCCATGCTCTTCCAGTTTCTTTCCCTTTCTGGAAATGGGGATCACCTCCAGGGTGACCTTGCAAGCCACACGTTGCATTTGGCATCAGTCTAGGTCCTCGAACAATGATATGGAGGAGGACTGCTTGCCAACCTGTTCACCCGTTCAGTGCTATTATGTGATCAAGAAATCAACATCTAATGTGTTAAGCACTGAACTTTGGGCTAAAGTTTTTAAAGTAGCTAATTAAAAGACAGTTTCCTGTTTGGTGACACCAAGCTCCTCGATAAGGGCCTTCCTTTCTCAAACAACCGCCTCTATAAGTGGAAGAAAGCTAGCGCAATATTTTTTCTCTCTCTTGATCAAATGAGCCAGAAAGGTATGTATATGTACATACACATGTACATATTTGTGTGTTCATTTACCTTCCTTAAATAATAATAATAATTGGTACTAGTAATATTATATAAACATGTTTTTTGAAATGTCATTAATGAGTGCTTGTTCTGTGGAAGCTCTGTTCTAAATCCTTTACATGTGTTACATCATTTAATCCTTGAGTGGTTCTATTACAGCTAAATCATGTGTCCTGGGTGGAGTCAGAACACAAAGCCAGGGGCTAAGCTCTCACACAACCCAGAATCCATCCTCATATGCAAAGCTCAGGTCAGTTTCACATTTACATATTTATCCTTAGACTGCAGAGCCAAAGTCATCTTTTAAGAGAGGATTTCCTTGGCCAGTATACCCAATAAAACATCTTTCCATCAATTCATAAATCTCTTACCATGCTTTATTTTTCCCTTAGCATTTTAGAATAACCTAATAGACTATTTATTGGTTTATTTTATTACTATTACTTTCCTGGAAATAGAAAATATGATTCATTTAAACAAGAGATTTCTCTGTTTTCTGCCCCACTGTATCTATATGGGAGTCACAACAAATATATGTTGAATTAATAAATGAATTTCTTCTAATGGGCAGAGGTTAAAATATGTGTTTATGTGTGAGTGTGCTGTGTGTGCATGTGTGTATATGTGATATGTGCGTGTGTGCATTCTCTCTGACTTACCAAAGGCTATATGCATGGGAGGTTAGACTTTACTCTTTTCTCAGAAAGTCAATGTGTTTTTCTCTGTAGCCTTTGTGTCATCATAGTTTCAGGGAAAGAAGCAGAGGAAATGTATTTCTGGAGAGAGATGGGATGATGTAGAGGGGAAAAAGTCTACCTGTTAGTTCAAGATGATTGTAGGGAAGAGAAGGGAGAGAAAGATGCAGAAAAGAGATCAGAGACAGTCTTGCCAGATTCATGCTCCATGTTACCCTCAAACCTCAGTGGAAATCACAAAAAATCTGTAAGTATAGATAGTTTCCCTGTTTCTTAGGTAATATTCTGAGAGGAGACCATATCATACCACAATTTTCCTACCCGCTCTACACCAATCTATGAATCAAAATAAAATTGCTGCTATGACAATTAAGGAGGAGCAAGTTGAATCCCTGGTGGCCTTCCCTGGTCACTGTATTAGTAAAGAGTCTGCCTGCAATGCGGGAGACCTGGGTTCAATCCCTGGGTCAGGAAGATCCCCTGGAGAAGGAAATAAAACCCACTCCAGTATCCTTGCCTGGAGAATTCCATGAATAGAGGAGCCTGGTGGGCTACAGTCCGTGGGGTCACAGAGAGTCGGACATGACTGAGTGACTAACACAAGTTGAACCAGCCCCTTACCCTGGTTAGTTTCCCACTCAGTCACTCAGTCTTGTTTGACTCTTTGCGACCCTATGGACTGTAGCCTGCCAGGTTCCTCTGTCCATGGAATTCTACAGGCAAGAATACTGGAGTGGGTAGCTAAACCCTTCTCCAGGGGATCTTCCTGACCCAGAGGTCAAACTCACATGTCCTACATTGCAGGTGGATTCTTTACTGCTGAGCCACCAGGGAAACCCACTTAGTTTCCTATGCCTTCCAGAATATCTAGAAGTTCCAGCTTGCTCTATGGAGAAGCACAGAAGGAAGGTGGTGGTACTTCTGGCCGATGAGATTCCTGGGGATCACTGTAATCTGAATTACTGTAATGAGATTACTAGGGAAAACTGGCCTTGTTGCCTTGGCCTGCCAAGAAGGTTACAACCCAGGGTAAACATCAAATGAAAATCACTTCCAGATGTCAGAGTTAAATAGCACGGGCCTAGGTCACCTGAGCAGACCATCAAGTCCTTCCTGAGCCAAGAAGGAAAAGCCCCCAAATCTATCAGTTGCAGACTTCAGCAGTGACCCATAGAACAATTAAGGCATTACACAGAAGCCAGCTATGAGCCACATGCTAATCCATGACCCCTTTCTTTTGCTGGTACAAGGATATGGAGAGCTACCTTACACTTCCATCTACCCAGACATGATCTTCGAGACTTTTAACAATGATGTGGTCCAGGGAATGACACTGTCCATAAGGTGGGTGGATTCTTTCTTCCTTTCCCTGAGGTCATGTAGATATTTATCTCTATTGGTTTCATGTAATATAAACTTTACAGCTATTCCTTCAATCTCCTGTTATTTTAATATATCTGGAATTGAATTTTTGTGTACAGCGTGAGGTAGCGATCCAAAGTAATACTTTCCTCATTACTGACCCAAGAAACTTCCAAAAGTTCCTAGGTTTTTCATCATGCTAAGTTCCCTGTAACAGAGTGGGTTTGATGGGCTGTTAGTGACCATTTGTATGTGTGGATTATTTGTAAGTCAGGTGTTTATCAGTTGGATATTTTATGCTTCTCCCTCTCATTGTCCATTAATGTTCCATGTACCTTGTAACCTTCAAGTCCAAGTTTTATAGGTTGATAGACTTAGTCATTGGCTGGGGTCATAACACCAGAAGATGTATTTGTCCA
Source organism: Nanger dama (assembly GCA_917880005.1). Lineage (NCBI taxonomy): Eukaryota > Metazoa > Chordata > Mammalia > Artiodactyla > Bovidae > Nanger > Nanger dama. The sequence continues at coordinate 6,635,523 of CAKJTW010000029.1, forward strand.
GGTTCCTCAATGGAACTAAAATAAGAAATAATTATGGCTCAGCACATGACACGTTTGCCTTTCCATATCACTCTGATAGAAGGGAAGCCCAAGGCAGAGAAACTATGAATCAGCAAGGGAGAAAATGAAATCTCTAAAAGCCTAACAGTCTAGGAATTTCTTTGCAGCAAGGCCATACATTTTGTGAGTAAACAATAAGCATCGATTCAGCATCTATGAAATGAATTTTAAGTTTGCAAAGCTTTAAAAAATGGCAAAATCTCTAGTTCTCTGCAATAGGCAAACCAGAAATTCACTTAATTTGTTACTCATCGTTTTGGCCTATAAACTCAAATACTTATTAACGCTGTAAATATGCCTTTTTACTGGCTGTCTGACAGCTCCCATGCTTTCTGTGCTGTCTCCTTAAACATTTATGAGTGTTCATGAATATGCAAATATACAATCTAATGTCTGCAAATGGCTGCAAGTACAAATGCTATGTTAATATTTCATACAGTGATGGGAGCAAATCAACAATCATAAATTTTGAACAAATATGTTGCCTCATTAATAACTAATGAAGCAGTGCATAGAACTGAGGATCTGGCATTTAATTCTAGAAGTAATGTTTAAATAGAGCCTATCAGGCAAGGCTATGCTTCCAAAAATTTAACTAAGATCTGCTCCTTCCAGGTTGGGGAGGTCGTAGAGGTCGGGGGAGGGGCGTAGTTGAAAGGAGAAGATTCCACAATAGCTGTTTATAAACTGAAACTCTGTCACCTGGTAGGAATAAAACTGTTCCTAATGAATTGCCTTAAGTGGACAACCGCACTAGGAGTGTGCTTCATCTAGTGTTTCCACTTGCCTGAGGGCGGATGGAGACAGGTAATATCAGTGGAAAAGAGCTTAAACACTTGGTGCAGACAAAGAAAAGTAAACCTCAAAAGAATCTGATGAGTTAACCCCTTAGTTCCTCATAAGACTTGAAGAGGTGAAGTACCACCTTTAGTGGCAGGGCCTGTTCTGGGCTCATAGCTTTTGGCTCACGATCTCAGTCGTTCCATACCTGCCATACTGCTGCCTCTCTGGTGTACCAGTTTCTTCTGAAATGCAGTGTGTTGGTCAATCAAACATTAAAGTGAAAACTCACAAATACTACATGTGCAAGAGATTATATGAGAGATTTAGAATAGAATAAAATACCAATACAGATTCAAAAGTCCCTTGATATTTTGGGGAGCCAATATATTCCTTTACCGATTGGATTAAGATCCTTGCCTGGTGGCTCATCCGGTAAAGAATCCACTTGCAATGCAGGAGACTCAGGTTCGATCCCTGGGTTGGAAAGATTCCCTGGAGAAGGGAATTGCTATCCACGCCAGTATTCTTGTCTGGAAAATTCCATGGACAGAGGAGCCTGGCAGGCTACAGTCCATGGGGTAGCAAAGAGTTAGACACAACTGAGCTTCTAACTAAGGCAAGACCCTTTTGTCCCTGATAGTTTGAATACTCTCACTGGGCTCTTCCTTGGATGAAATAAAGATGCATAAAAATTGTTCAGCTTTCCTGAATTACCATAGAGAGTATCAGTGACTTTTTTTACAGGCCAATAGGAGTAAGATGTATGGTAGATGGATAAACTAGTATTGACCATATGATATATCCTAGAAGATTCCCTTCAAAAATAAATTCTTTATGTCAGCTTAATTATTTATCACTTGTATTATCTTCATGAAAATCATCACAGTACTTTAAAAAATTTTTTAGTCAGATCTTTATTTAACAAGTATAGCAGAAAAATTTTTACAGTCTTTTATTACATAAACCATAAAAGTACTTTTAACAGTAGTGGTACTCTGCCATTTTTAAAGTACTCTCATACATATTATCTCATTTCATCTTCACAAGTTGCCCCATAAATAGGTGTAATTATCCACATTTACAGATGAAAAAAAATCCATCTGAGATAAGTCATTTGCTATAGGAGAAAAAAATGACAAATATGATCGTTTGAATGTGTGAAACATGGAGTTCATTATTATATACAGCTTTACAAAATAGTTTCTTAAAATATTCTTGACTTTTAAAACCTGGGATCCATTTATGTACCTGGACCAATTTTCTTTCACCTTCTTTTACTCATATTCCACATTTGGTCAGCCTCATTCTCTTGATTACTCAGGTCCCTATCCATGTGGAAAATAAAGTATTTATGGGTTGGCAATAATGTCTTTGGTTTTGAATTTCATGCTCAGTGGTAATGATGTATAAAAACATCCCTCTGTAAGGCTCTTTGTGGTGATGAAATTCCTGTGTATCTTGACCAAGGTGGTGACTACGGGCATCTACGTGTAATAAAATGGCATAGAACTGAATACACACACACATTAGTGCATACAAATCCAGGGAAATTCAAATGAGATTGGTCAGTTGCATCCCTGCTAATCTCCTGCCTGTAGCATTCTACTCTAAGAGAAACTGAGAAAACGTACCCAGCATCTCTCTGTACTGTTTCCTACAATTGCACGTGACTCTGCAGTCATCTTATAAACTACAATGTATAAAACAACAATTAAAATACAATTAAGCTAAATAATTCTATGCTGTGCTTAGTCGCTCAGTCTTTTCAACCCCATGGACTGAAGTCCGCCAAGCTCCTCTGTCCATGGAGATCTCCAGGCAAGAATACTGGAGTGGATTGCCATGCCGTCCTCCAGGGTAAATAACTCTTGAAAGACCTTTCTGATTAGTTGACATAGAATTGTTTGCACCATTCTTCAGGACACTTTGGACCCAGAGGGGCATGAAAGATATTTGAATGTGACTTACCTTTTAACATCAAGCCATTAAAAGCTTGTGGGGTGGGATGGGTATAATGAAGAGGCCATTAGGTTTAGCAGCCTGGACTTGACCTAACTGCTTTTCTCTAGCAGTTTGATTTTGTGCAAGTCACTTTCTTCTCTGAACCAGTTTCCTCGTTTACGGGATACTCTAATTAGCTGAGGACAGCGTTCACTTCTAGTGTATAGTAAGATCTCACTGCCCCGTCTCTACCACTCTTTGAACTTGACCTTACTCACCATATTCATGGAAAGTATTTCTTTTACTTTTCTTTAAAATCATTTTTGAGTCACCTTTTTAAAAAAAGTAAATTTTGTATTATGCAAGCTTGAATTTTTAATGATTCCTTGGCAGCGATCAGCTTAAGTCAATCTGGTTTCCTCTACTCCTCCACCTACCTCCCTTTCCAGCACCATTTCCCATTCCTCCATCGTTTTTGAAACAAATCACCAACTTAATAGTCTTTCATCTGTAAATGTTTTAGAATGTGTTTTTGAAAGGAACAATCACAAAAACATAATCACGACACCATTATCACAGCTAAAGCATTAATAATTCCTTAATATCATCAAATGTTCGGCATTCAAAGTTCCCTGATGTCTCATGATTTTTTAAAATAGATTGCTCAAATCATTATCTAGATGGAGTCACAGCGGATATTTCTAGTACTTTTTCTGCATATCCAACAATGCTTCAGAATCTTTCTCAATGCAGCACTCCAAACCACTATCATTCCACAGATCAGAGGGGCCACAGAGGGGAATAGCATCCCATTTGTTTTCCCTGGACTAGAGCGTTCTCATAAATCCACGCAGATTAGTGGTTTTTAATTGATTAAATCATTACTGAGACTCTGATAAAAAGCTGGTGGTTTCATGTGCACAGAATGAGACTGAAATGATCACCTTCTGACTAAGAGATGCTCCCTGGACTCTAAGCTTGGGTTGTCTTATCTTTGTCTATTTGAAATGTCAGTATGTACCAAAAGAATTTGCCATGAAAATCAACATATTTAGTATCAGCATTCTTGTAACTCACTTTAATTAAACTTTGTTGTTGTTTTAGTCAAAAATAAAAAGCTGGTGGTTTATTTCTCCTAAGATTAATCATTAGCATATTTTCCAAAAAAATTTAAAAAGCTTAACAGAGGTATAAAATATATTTTAAATTTTAAATATATTTTATTTAAAAACTGTATTTTAAAAATAAAAGTCATAGTTTTGATCTAGGCTTCTATACATGTAGTTAAGACCAGGGAAGTTGGGGTCCAGCTCATCTGTATTTGAATTGAATTGTCATCACTTGTCTTATTTACTCTATTACTTTAGAATGTTATTCTAACATAATTTTTGGAAATCAGAATGATAGTACTAGAAATCCCCACTTGTCTGGAAGTCTGATTTCTGAAAACCTCAGTCTTTCCAAACATAGCCATCATCCTGAAAATGATGGTGGCAGAGGAAAGAACTTATAAGGAAGTTTTCTAGGTTAAAAATGGTGCAGCCCTTACTTTGAGAACTATCAGAGCTGTTAGTGAGAGATCCCACAGGAGAATTAGGAAAAAGCATCATGGGGCAAAAGGGCCTCTGACATCCTATGAGGGCATGGTAGTGCTGCAGAAAAGCAAGGAAAGGATGTTCTTAGGATGATCCAAGAAAGTATCAAAATGTATTCAAAGACCTCAAGAAAAGAAGAGAAGTGTGTATTGCTTTATAGAACTAGAGAGTAAGGTGCCAGGTACTCACAGAAGATGAAAGCACACAGATACACACTACTCATTTAGGGAAAAAAATGTTCAGAGAGCTTCAAAAGCCATTTTGCATTTGTTTTTACAGCCCTTTCTGGCACTATGCCTGTTGTAGGATCCACACTGGACAGAATCTGCTGTTCTTGTGGGGTCCAAAAGGTAAGGTTTGGGTCCCTGTTCTGGAGTGCTGAACTTTGTCCTCTAAGAGACCTGTCTGGGCTTCCCTGGTGGCTGGGTGGTGAAGATTCCGCCCACCAGGAGCAGAGAACAGGTTCAATCTCTGATCCGGGAAGATCGCACACCTCCTAGAGCAACCAAACCCGAGCACCCAAACTACTGAGCGGGTGCCCTGGAACCCAGGGACCGCAGCTACTGAGGCCCGTGCACCCTGGAGCCCACGCTCCACAAGAGGAAGAAAGAAAGAAAGTCACGTCTCAGTCGTCTCCGACTCTTTGCGACCCCGTGGACTGTAGCCTACCAGGCTCCTCCATTCATGGGATTCTCCAGGAAAGAATACTGGAGCGGGTTGCCATTTCCTTCTCCCCGGGAATCTTCCTGACCCACGGATCGAACCCGGGTCTCCAGCATAGGCAGACGCTTTACCCTCTGAGCCACCGGGGAACACAAGAGAAGCCGCCGCAACCAGAGCGTAGCCCCTGCTTGCCGCAGCTAGAGAAGAGCCTGCGCAGCCACGAAGCCTCAGCACGGCCAGCAATAATTCATTAAATTACATATAAAAAGAGTCCTGTCTACTTGCAGTGCGGTCAGGCAGCACCTCCTGTAGTTTTCCGTCTCCGAGATCTTCTAGACTAGAGTAGAAACGGAGTCATGCTTAACTCATCAGCAGAGCAAAGTTATGAAAGAAAGAAAAAAAACTATCAAGCCAGGAAAGGGCAAGAAATTATTCTGGAGCCAAGAACACGGCTTAGTCAGGTGGGCCAAAAACTGAGTCTGGGTAAGTGGGCTGACTAGGCTTCAGTGGAGTGGAACGCAGAGGAGACTGAGCTTAGGGAAGTTAAAATCAAACCCTCTCTTGGACCTGAAATTGCCCAGGAATCTTGAAAACAGATTGTGTTTGGAAGACAGGGTATCTAAGCCAAGAGCTGTCTGAACCAGCCCAGGCCAGGGAGCCAGCCAATCTGGACAGGATTATTTTTTTCCTCCCCTTTAATGATGCTTGGGACTCTGGACTGACATAAGGGCTGGTGGGTGGCAATGAGAGGCAGCGGATGGGAGAGCTTTGGGAATTTTTCCCGTCAGAATGAGAGAGAGAACCAACTGTAGCCACCAAAGGTGGTGAGTGAATCGAGAACAATGACATTTTCATAATGCATCAGACTGATCACTGACTGGGTGCTAGGGTGACCACTGGAAGCTGGGGTGGGGGATATTGTTCAGAATTACCAGAAACCTTTATGAGATCACTGGCTTGAGTACCACTGGGCTTCCCTAGTGGCTCAGATGGTGAGGAATCTGCCTGCAATGCAGGAGACCCAGGTTCAGTCCCTGGGTTGGGAAGATCCTCTGGAGAAGGGAATAGCAACCCACTCTAGCATTCTTGCCTGGAGAACCCCAAGACCGAGGAACTTGAGAGGCTACAGTCTAACAAAAGTCAGACACGACTGAGTGATAACACAACAGTTACTTTCCTCTGATGAATTCCCATTTTGAAATTGAAGAGTCCATGAACTCACCTCTCCTGTTCATTCTCAAAGTTTTCCCAGCCTTACCATTATGCCCAAAGCTTAAACTGCACACTCATTATGTCTTTCAGGAGAAGAGAGAATGAAACACAAGAATAAGGAAAAACCACCAAAAAGAGCATCTTTCTCTTTGATTTCTTCCTTCTGTTTCAAAGCTTCCACAATAGGTATCCAATTAATCTGTGCTAAATTGTTCTCGGAATTGCTCACATTTTCCCTGAGCTGTGAAGTATTGACTTGTTCTAGCCCTTGAAGTCTGAGAAAGTTTTGTATTCTTATAGCTAGGCTAGACCTTTGTGTATTTTAGAAGAGGTGTTGTTTCTTCTTTTTTTTTCCCCTTCATAAACTAAACAAACTAAAGTGGAAAAACCATCACACAAACTAATTAGAATAGAAAGCATGAAAATTATCCTTAAGTTAATGGCCAGGCAGCAGATAAGGAGGGATTTCCTATGGGGAAATAATCCAGAGGGCAGCTACTGTTATTTTATAAACCAGATGGTGCCTTGTGGGGCCAAGAATTTACTATGCAGTAGTTGAACTTCTACGAAGTCTATTAGTGACCTAAAAAAATTTTTTAAGTAGATGCAGCCTTCAGAGCTCTTATTTATGATTAGTTTAGAAGTGACCAAAAATGAAAGGATCCAGAACAAGGGAAGAATGTGTAAGCAAGATTCACCCACTCCCTGAACACGTCCCCTCCTGCTCTGCTAGGAATGACCTCTCCTCCTCACTGCTGAGCCAAACACTCTAAACCCCCCTCCTTCCTCCACGCTGCTTCTCTGACCACCTCGCACAGGATAGCAGAGCTTCTCCAAACGTGGAATCTGACCCTGATTGGAAAGTTGCATCCCTACTTCCTAGGCGCTTTCCCTGATGTGAGTTACTTCTGTTCCCTGAGCCTGTTGCCTCGTTTGTAAAATAGGCCTGCTAATGATACCCTCTTGAAAAGTCTTGAGAAATTCTTGAGAAATCTGTATTCAGGTCAAGAAGCAATAGTTAGAACGGGACATGGAACAACAGACTGCTTCCAAATAGGAAAAGGAGTACGTCAAGGCTGTATATTGTCAGCCTGCTTATTTAACTTCTATGCAGAGTAAATCATGAGAAACGCTGGACTGGAAGAAACACAAGCTGGAATCTAGATTGCTGGGAGAAATATTAATAACCTCAGATATGCAAATAACACCACCCTTATGGCAAAAAGTGAAGAAGAACAAAACAGCCTCTTGATGAAGGTGAAAGAGGAGAGTGGGAAAGTTGGCTTAAAGCTTAACATTCAGAAAACTAAGATCATAGCATCCGGTCCCATCACTTCATGGCAAATAGATGGGGAAACAGCGTTAGACTTTATTTTTTTGGGCTCCAATATCACTGCAGATGGTGACTGCAGTCATGAAATTAAAAAGACGCTTACTCCTTGGAAGAAAAGTTATGACCAACCTAGACAGCATATTAAAAAGCAGAGACATTACTTTGCCAACAAAGGTCTGTCTAGTCAAGGCTATGGTTTTTCCAGTAGTCATATATGGATGTGAGAGTTGGACTATAAAGAAAGCTGAGCACCCAAGAATTGATGCTCTTGAACTATGGTGTTAGAGAAGACTCTTGAGAGTCCCTTGGACTGCAAGGAGATCCAACTAGTCCATCCTAAAGGAGATAGTCATGAGTGTTCATTGGAAGGACTGATGTTGAAGCTGAAACTCCAATACTTTGGCCACCTGATGTGAAGAACTGACTCATTTGAAAAGACCCTGATACTGGGAAAGATTCAAGAGGGTAGAAGGGGAAGAGAGGATGAGATGGTTGGATGGCATCACCGACTCAATGGACATGAGTTCAAGTAAACTCCAGGGGTTGGTGATGGACAGGGAGGCCTGGTGTGCTGCAGTCCATGGGGTCACAAACAGTTGGACAGGACTGAGTGACTGAACTGAACTGAACTGAATGACACCCTCAATGGGTAATTATAAATGTTAAATTGGAACATAGTAAGTGATTAACTGTGTGCTCAGTCGATCAGTCATGTCCGAATCTTTGCAACCCCATGGACTGTAGCCTGCCAGGCTCCTCTGTCCATGGGATTTCCCAGGCAAGAATACTGGAGCAGGTTACCATTTCCTATTCCAGGGGATCTTCTCAACCCAGGATTTGAACCCACGTCTCCTCATTAGCAGGCAAATTCTTTACTAGTGAGCCACCTGGGAAGACCAATTAACTAATAGTTGTCGTTATTAGTTGTAACAATGATAACGGTCAGACAGATGATTTAGCACCTAATACAAACTCAAGGGTGATATTCTAAATATTTAACAAAATTCAGGCACCATCCCGTCAGAGCAGAGAGTTGCCCTGATCCCTGAGAGCATGGAGATCACTGCTGTGCTCCACATTAACTCTTTGATTGCTGGATTGTAAGGAAAGGGAGTGGGTGTCCTGAACGAGGGTTTGAAGGGAACTTAGTAGCAAGTGGTGAACTGAGGAATCTTACAGCACTAGTCATATACCACCCAAAGGAAAAGTACTGAAATATTTTAATTGCACATACCACTATAGTGGGGAAGATATTAACAATTAAACCTGCATAGAATGCCTGGTACTAGTAATAGCAGATTACTTATGTTATCTGCCTGTGGTTTGAGTTATCAAATAGATTACAAGCTCACAACTGAATGTTGAAATGAATGAAATTTTGTGCTTTTAAAATTGAAATATATATATTGAAATATATATATTACAATATCATGTAAGTTTCAAGTGTACAGCACAGCGATTCAGCTATATACATATATGCACAAATACACGTGGGCTTCTGCAGTGGCTCAGCGGTGAAGAATCTGCCTGGAATCCTGGAGTTGCAGGGGACACAGGTTCATCCCTGGGCTGAGAAGATCCCCTGGAGGAGGGCATGGCAACCTACTCCAGTATTCTTGCCTGGAGAATCCCATGGACAGAGGAGCCTGGCAGGCTGTTGTCCATAAGGTCTCACAGAGTGTCAAACATGACTGAAGCGACTTAGCACACACATGCCACACACACACATATTACTGAACTGATGTGTATATATATACACATATATGCTTTTTCAGATTATTTCCCCTCATATGTTGCTTTTTCGGATTATTTCTCCTCATATGTTATTACATAAAATTGAGTACAGTTCCCCGGGCTATACAGAAGGTTCCTGTTGGTAAGCCTTGTGATTTTGTCTCTCCAAATAAAAAAGACAACTCTCAGAAATGTTAAAGAAACATTTATAATTTGGTTGTTTCATAGAAGGTTCTACTACATATTATTTCTAGGTATCACTCATATCTTGATTACTTTTTAAAGGGTATTTATGGTGCTTTAACAAATAGGACATTGGATGCCTTTGTTAAGGGCAATAACACAAGATCCTAGTAATAAAATGTGGTGAACAAGTTGTGGTCTGTCTACAACAGAGCCCAGAGTTTTGCAACAGCCAAAGCAAAAGAGAAACTGATTTGTTGCACAAAGTCAATTATTAAAGAAAAGGAAGCAGAGAAGAAAAGCAATATGTCATTCCAAGAGGAAATCATTATCCTTAGTTATCAGAGTAACCCTGGGCTTCCCTGGCAGCCCAGGCGGTAAAGAATTCACCTGCAATGCCAGAGACCCAGGTCCAGTCCCTGGGTAGGGACGACCCCCTGGAGAAGGGAATGGCCACCCAGTCCAGTAACCTTGCCTGGGAAAGCCCATGGACAGAGGAGCTGTCGTGTGCTGCTGTCCGTGGGGTCACAAAGAGTTGGACACGACCAAACAAGTAAGCACACTGAGCTACACGATGGGCCTTGTTCCAAGAGCTGGCCTTGCTCTGCCTTTGAATCTTTGCTCCTGAGCCCCTGACCCTCACTGTGCATGGACCCCATGTCCCTGCTTCTCCAGAAACCTTGGTGCATCACTCCGCGGCCTCCCTTTCCCTGGAGTTTTGCAGTAGTCCCTCTGCCTGGAATTCTCTTTCTTCATTTCCAGCTTCATCAAATTCACCCCCTCTTTGACACCCGTCCCCATCAGGCACCCCCTGCGACCTCTCCCCTGCCACTCACAGCCTCGGCCACCTGTCTCCACTGCAGTCTCTGTAGCTCAGTGAGTAGTTGAGTGAATTTATCCTATCTGCCTTGGGCCTACAATCTCAAGCCTTTATGTTCCTGTCTGGTTTCAGGTTCAGATACCTGGATTCTTTCTCTCTGACTTTTAGATGGAAAACTCACCTAGAGTTGGCTGGCTCTTGATTTTGCTTCTCCCTATGGAGAAGGCAATGGCACCCCACTCCAGTACTCTTGCCTGGAAAATCCCATGGGTGGAGGAGCCTGGGGGCTGCAGTCCATGGGGTTGCAAAGAATTGGACACGACTGAGCGACTTCACCGTCACTTTTCACTTTCGTGCATTGCAGAAGGAAATGGCAACCCACTCCGGTGTTCTTGCCTGGAGAATCCTAGGGATGGTGGAGCCTGGTGGGCTGCCGTCTATGGGGTCGTACAGAGTCAGACACACGGAAATGACTTAGGATGCATACACAGAGAAGGTAGACTTTTGGATCTCTCTCTCTTTATTAATATTTATTATTAATTTACTTATTACTTATTTTTGGCTGTGCTTGGTCTTCACTATTGCCCACGGGCTTTCTCTAGCTGCGGCGAGCAGGGGCTACTCTCTAGTTGTGGTGCATGGGCTTTTCACTGCCGTGGTTTCTCTTGTTGCAGAACATGGGCTCCAAAGCTCAGGCACAGGAGTTGTTGCACATGGGCTTAGTTGCCCCATGGGTTTAGGTGCCCCATGGCATGTGGAAGAACCTGGACCAGGGATCAAACCTGTGTCTCCTGCATTAGTCTTAACCACTGGACCACTAGGAAAGCCCTCCATCTCTCTCCTTCATAACACATACTGCAGCTCCAGGAGGGCATCAGGTTATCTGTGTGCATCAGGGAGAGTCGCCCAGAGGGAAGAGTCACTGTAAAAACCTTGGGTTGCACAGTTTCATGTTCAATCCTTCAAGCAGGCAGGGCTCCGGGCCAGGGCACTAGCTAAGCAAGTGGAGTGTTGCAGGAGTACTGTTACATCTTTAAGTAAAGGCCCCACATCCCAGATTCCTGGGGCAACTCCTCTGCCAGGGCTCAAAATGGGAAGCTAGCCATACAAAGCCATCCCTGCTTCCTCCAGGAGAAATCGCTTTCTTTTGAGTTTAGCTGAAGTTCTGCCACTGCAGATAGTAACTGCAGATGAAACTGAAAGATGCTTGCTCCTTGGAAGAAAAGTCATGACAAACCTAGACAGCGTGTTAGAAAGCAGAGATGTTCCTTTGCCGACAAAGGTCCATATAGTCAGAGTTATGGTTTTTTTCAGTATTTGTGTATGGATGTGAGAGTTGGACCACAAAGAAGGCTGAGCACTGACGAACTGATGCTTTTGAACTGTGGTGCTAGAGAAAATTCTCGAGAGTTCCTTGGACTGCAAGGAGAGCAAACCACTCAACTTCCAGGGAAGTCCCTCCAAATTTATTTTAAATGAATCAACAAATGAATCTATGGCAGAAAGTAGAATGGATCTCCACCATTTTCTTGTTCACTCCATTTCACCACCAGTAGCAAACAGAACTGCAGTTATGTTTCAGGTCAGTTCAGTTCAGTTGCTCAGTCGTGTCCGACTCTTTGTGACCCCATGAATCGCAGCACGCCAGGCCTCCCTGTCCATCATCAACTCCCGGAGTTCACTCAGACTCACGTCCATCGAGTCAGTGATGCCATCCAGCCATCTCATCCTGGGTCGTCCCCTTCTCCTCCTGCTCCCTATCCCTCCCAGCATCAGAGTCTTTTCCAATGAGTCAACTCTTCGCATGAGGTGGCCAAAGTACTGGAGTTTCAGCTCTAGTACCATGACTTCCAAAGAAATCCCAGGGCTGATCTCCTTCAGAATGGACTGGTTGGATCTCCTTGCAGTCCAAGGGACTCTCAAGAGTCTTCTCCAACACCACAGTTCAAAAGCATCAATTCTTCTGCTCTCAGCCTTCTTCACAGTCCAACTCTCACATCCATACATGACCACAGGAAAAACCATAGCCTTGACTAGACGGACCTTAGTCGGCAAAGTAATGTCTCTGCTTTTGAATATGCTATCTAGGTTGGTCATAACTTTTCTTCCAAGGAGTAAGTGTCTTTTAATTTCATGGCTGCAGTCACCATCTGCAGTGATTTTGGAGCCGAAATAACTAAAGTCTGACTCTGTTTCCACTGTTTCCCCATCTATTTCCCATGAAGTGATGGGACCAGATACCATGATCTTCATTTTCTGAATGTTGAGCTTTAAGCCAACTTTTTCAAACTCCTCTTTCACTTTCATCAAGAGGCTTTTTAGTTCCTCTTCGCTTTCTGCCATAAGGGTGGTGTCATCTGCATATCTGAGGTTCTTGATATTTCTCCTGGCAATCTTGATTCCAGCTTGTGTTTCTTCCATCCAGTGTTTCTCATGATGTACTCTGCATAGAAGTTAAATAAGCAGGGTGACAATAAACAGCCTTGACATACTCCTTTTCCTATTTGGAACCAGTCTGTTGTTCCACGTCCAGTTCTAACTGTTGCTTCCTGACCTGCATACAGATTTCTCTCTATATAAATATATATGTATGGATTTTAAAGTATATATCAGTTCATTTCAGTTGCTCAGTTGTGTCCGACTCTTTGTGACCCCATGAATCACAGCACACCAGGCTTCCCTGTCCATCACCAACTCCCAGAGTTTACTCAAACTCATGTCCATCAAGTCGGTAATGCCATCCAGCCATCTCATCCTCTGTCCTCCCCCTTCTCCTCCTGGCCCCAATCCTTCCCAGCATCCGGGTCTTTTCCAATGAGTCAACTCTTTGCATGAGGTGGCCAAAGTATTAGAGTTTCAGCTTTAGCATCAGGTCTTCCAATGAACACCCAGGACCAATCTCCTTTAGGATGGACTGGTTGGATCTCCTTGCAGTCCAAGGGACTCTCAAGAGTCTTCTCCAACACCACAGTTCAAAAGCATCAATTCTTTGGTGCTCAGCCTTCTTCACAGTCCAACTCTCACATCCATACATGACCACAGGAAAAACCATAGCCTTGACTAGACAGACTTTTGTTGACAAAGTAATATCTCTACTTTTGAATATGCTATCTAAGTTGGTCACAACTTTCCTTCCAAGAGTAAACATCTTTTAATTTCATGGCTGCAATCACCATCTGCAGTGATTCTGGAGCCCCCAAAAATAAAGTCTGACACTGCTTCCACTTTTTCCCCATCTACTTCCCATGAAGTGATGGGACCAGATGCCATGATCTTAGTTTTCTGAATGTTGAGCTTTAAGCCAACTTTTTCGCTCTCCTCTTTCACTTTCATCAAGAGGCTTTTTAGTTCCTCTTCACTTTCTGCCATAAGGGTGGTGTCATCTGCATATCTGAGGTGATTGAGATTTCTCCCAGAAATCTTGATTCCAGCTTGTGTTTCTTCCAGTCCAGCGTTTCTCATGATGTACTCTGCACAGAAGTTAAATAATCAGGGTGACAATATACAGCCTTGATGTACTCTTTTTCCTGTTTGGAATCAGTCTGTTGTTCCATGCCCAGTTCTAACTGTTGTTTCCTGATCTGCATATAGGTTTCTCAAGAGGCAGGTCAGGTGGTCTGGTATTCCCATCTCTTTCAGAATTTTCCACAGTTTCTTGTGATCCGGTCATCCAATGTCACTTGAGTAGGACAGGTCTAGACAATTACAACTCACCAATTTCTTCATGAAGGTGACAGCTGATAAATAGTCTGCTGCCTGCTTCTATAACTGGTGAGCCTGGATTTTGACGTTGCTAGGTCAGCTAGAGAGGGATTTTGATGGTAACACTCTGTAGGCTCTAAAAGCAGAACAATCAAATCAGGAAGGTGTCAACTGGAAGAATTTATAGATGGTGGGCAGTGCCCGGTGGCTACTCATATTTATCGTTGCTAAATGAAGAGCAAATAGGAATTTGATTAAAAACATAAGATACAATAAATTAATTTTAAGGCAGAATGAGTCCAGGTTTCCCAGCATAGACAAGTGGGTGGATAGTGCCATTAATCCTAGATGATATAGAACAGTCATTAATAGTGAAATGAATACAACAAAATAAATGGAAAATTTAATCTTTATAACAAAGGAAAACCAAACAAGGCACATACAGTAAAAGCATGGAAGCATATCAATAAGGTCTTGATCTAAATCAGAAATAACTAGCATAACTGTGCCATGAGTAAATGACTGATCTGTTTTAATGCCACAGACACTTCTTTAGGCTAATGTGAAGAGGGCTCTTATTCTTCAGCAGAAGTCTTGCTGAGCCATGCGCAATGTTAATGATATTCCATGCAAAGCTGACCAGTCAGCCTGCCTCCAACAGTCAGCTGATACTACAAGGAAACCCCATTTGTAACTCTTAGTTCTTCTACCATCACCACAGGTTTCAATTTAGACCTAAAACCTTTTGGAATCCATTAATATCCTTTGACATTACCTTGTAAAATTGTTCGTTTGAAAGATACTATGTTAGGATTTTGTCAGGGAAAGCATCTATAACCTTAATCAATCAAAACCATAAGTCTGTAAGTATTGGGACTGGAAGAACCATAAATGTTCTTTGAACGTCTGGGTCTAGTCCTGAAGGACATTAATCTTTCTAAGCTGCAAAATAATTATTTTCAGTGCTATATATTTTAATACAGACCATTTGCTCTTTTGAAAATATTCTCTTTGGATTTCTCTCATGAAACCCTAAGCTCTATTACCATCCTTGCTCTGTATTTCAGTTCAGTTCAGTTCAGTCGCTCAGTCGTGTCCAACTCTTTGCGACCCCTTGAATTGCAGCACGCCAGGCCTCCCTGTCCATCACCAACTCCCAGAGTTCAATCAGACTCACGTCCACTGAGTCAGTGATGCCATCCAGACATCTCATCTGTCGTCCCCTTCTCCTCCCACCCCTAATCCCTCCCAGCATCAGAGTCTTTTCCATTGAGTCAACTCTTCACATGAGGTGGCCAAAGTATTGGAGTTTCAGCTTTAGCATCATTCCTTCCAAAGAAATCCCAGGGCTGATCTCCTTCAGAATGGACTGGTTGGATCTCCTTGCAGTCCAAGGGACTCTCAAGAGTCTTCTCCAACACCACAGTTCAAAAGCATCAATTCTTCTGCTCTCAGCCTTCTTCACAGCCCAACTCTCACATCCATACATGACTACTGGAAAAACCATAGCCTTGACTAGACAGACCTTAGTTGGCAAAGTAATGTCTCTGCTTTTGAATATGCTGTCTAGGTTGGTCATAACTTTTCTTCCAAGGAGTAAGCGTCTTTTAATTTCATGGCTGCAATCACCATCTGCAGTTATTTTGGAGCCCAAAAATAAAGTCTGACACTGTTTCCACTGTTTCCCCATCTATTTTCCATGAAGTGATGGGACCAGATGCCATGATCTTTGTTTTCTGAATGTTGAGCTTTAAGCCAACTTTTTCACTCTCCACTTTCACCTTCATCAAGAGGCTCTTTAGTTCTTCTTCACTTTCTGCCATAAGGGTGGTGTTGTCTGCATATCTGAGGTTATTGATATTTCTCCCAGCAATTTAGATTCCAGCTTGTGTTTCTTCCAGTCCAGCGTTTCTCATGATGTACTCTGCATAGAAGTTAAATAAGCAGGGTGACAATAGATAGCCTTGACATACTCCTTTTCCTATTTGGAACCAGTCTGTTCCATGTCCAATTCTAACTGTTGCTTCCTGACCTGCATATAGGTTTCTCAAGAGACAGGTCAGGTGGTCTAGTATTCCCATCTCTTGAAGAATTTTCCACAGTTTATTGTGATCCACATAGTCAAAGGCTTTGGCATAGTCAATAAAGCAGAAACAGATGTTTTTCTGGAACTCTCTTGCTTTTTCGATGATCCAGCAGATGTTGGCAATTTGATCTCTGGTTCCCCCGCCTTTTCTAAAACCAGCTCGAACATCTGGAAATTCACAGCTCTGTCTTTAGAAATCCTTAAAGAACAGAACTGACAAACAAGTTGAGGAAGCCCTACCACCTACAGTTTTACGTCAAGGAAAGTATAGCTAGAGAAATGGGAAAGATTTTCAATGGTGTGTTTCAGAAAAAGCCATCAAAGGGAAAAAAAAGGGTAAAGAGTGGAGAAAGCACAAAAGTACAAGAAATTGCCAACTAAAGCATGAATCCTGAAGAGGGGGGAAACCTATTCAAATGTTCCTTTTGAGGTTCATTACATCATAATATTAGGAGGGAAAAGGGTAACTTTGAAAGGAGTTTCATAAAGGGAGCTTTTAAAAAGGCTTGTAAATGCTGATGAAAGGAATTTGGAAGAAAGGCTTGGGTATCAAGTGTTTCTTCTAAAATAAGAGGAGGAAGTGTGTATAATTTGTCTTGCAAAGATCTTTATGGTAAAAAGTGTCCCCAGGGAACTTCATAAATCGAAAATGGATAAAATATGACTTGTTTGCCTTCACGCTTTTAAATGTGTAGATTTAAAGCAATGTTGGTTTTACACGAGAGAGTTGCCCCAGGCAATTCTTGTGACTGTGGCTCCATGGCAAATATTAAGTGGTAGATAAAAGCAATTATCAAGAAAATCGTGTGTCTTGTATTACTAGAACATACACCTTTAGGGCAAGGCTTTGTAGACGCAGAGCATGTAGTCATTGCCTTGTCCCAGGGTGGTTCAGAAGCAACCAAAAACTTCACCTGCCCCTAGATTTCTCCCTTACTTTGGAATTAAAATCCTTGGGGATCACTCTTTGTAACCAAAATATCAACATATATATTTAGAGAGATCCTGTTCGAATGTACATCTGCTACCCAGTAGGGAAATATGACAAGACAAATTTACCTGTTTTGCTTTAACTTCACCTAATAAAAACAATACCCTGGAAATTTGGGTGCACAATCCAGAGTCAAGTACCAGGATAGAGCCATTTTACAGAAGAAGGATATTTTAAAGTTACAGACCTGAGTGCTCTGCTCAGAGACGGAAAACCTTGGACCCTGTATCTCAGATGGGGCTTATCAGGGCACAGAGCTTTTGGGGTCCAGAGCCTAGTAAAATGGTGGTGTTAGGCACCTTCATAGTGACTCTGCCACCCCATGGACTATAGCCCACCAGGCTCCTCTGCCCATGGCAGAATACTGGAGTGGGTTGCCATATTTCCTTCTCCAGGGAGCTTCCTGACCCAGGGTTGAACCCAGGTCTCCTGAATTGCAGGCAGACTCTTTACTGTCTGAGCCACCAGGGAAGCCCTTAGAAAGCAGCGTGGGTAATAATACGAATATTGTCTTTTTAACAGCCTTCTCCAGGGCAGTCCCTGCAAGTTTTCTGGAAACTTATTTTTATCTCGTCACTATAAAACTACTTTTGAAGTAATTTGTCTTAGTCCTCACCCAAATGTGTCCACTGCTGAAGTATCAGAAAGACCTTGAGGTAGACCTAGTAAGCAGATGCCGCCTTGGATGGAGAAAATTTGATCCCTCTTTGGGATCTGATATTCAGGTGGAGCTAGGAAGGCAAGACATAAGCGGTTCACTTCCTCCATCACCCTCCCTCTCCTGGACACATAATCACACAAAAAGGAATAAAAAGGCCCAAACCTAAAGAGACAGTTAAGTAGTGGCCAGTGAGCCCAGTGGCCATGTTGGATCCATAGGGGAACAGTTCTATATGGGATGCCAGGCTGTGCTATAGCCAGGAACCCAAATTCCAAATTAGAAATGCTAAGAAACAAAACATGGGCTTTCCCACGTTGGTAACTTCAGCCTGGTCCCTAGGTCCATTTCCTCAAGAAATCAACGAACTGCTTTTTCTCCTTGGTTCTGCCTTGAAAAGTCTTACCATTTTTCTTTTTATTAGTGAAAAAACAACCAGTATTTGGGGGCTTCCTCCATGGCTTAGCAGGTAAAGAATCTGCCTGCCAATGAAGGAGACGCGGGAGATGCGGGTTCAAGCCCTGGGTTGGAAATATCCTGTAGAAGGGCGTGGCTGCCCACTCCAGCACTCTTTGCTGGGAAAACCCATGCACAGAGGAGCCTGGCAGGCTGCAGTCCATGGGGTCACCAAGAGTGAACATGACTGAGCAACTGAGCACACACACAGCCAGCATCTTCTTCCCAGAAGCCCCTGAGCACTGTGCTTGGGAAAGGGTGGTGTCACCTTCCAAAGACACATTTGGCAGGTGGGAAACCTGGGAACGTGTGTTCACCACTGACAAACCTCAGGATGGGACTATCCTGGCTGTGAACTTCACTGGTTCCCTAGTTTTCCGTGACTCTTGCTGCTGTCAGTGGTGAACAGGAGCAAGGATGAGAATTCAAGTTTTGTGACAAATCCTTAATTTAAACACTTAAACAGGAATGCAGTTGGGGTAGCCTGAACTTTGGCCTTCCTTTATTACTTTAGTGTGGTTTAGTAGAGATTTTTCTATACAATCACTGCAATGCAGACATCCTTGGTTTGCTTTGACATTTTCTCTTTGGGGATTGTCAACTCTGACATGGTTCCCTAGTAACCAGCCAAGTTCACTGGTAGCATGACGGTTACCTGGAGTAGATTCCCTGGAGGAAGAGGCCAGAATAATCATGAGGGACTGAGGTCAATCCTTCCTTGACTATGTCTTGATAGGGAAGCAATTTATCATATATTCTTTCATCAGTGTTGAAGTAGACACAAGTGCAAATATATCCCCAATTTACGTTGACATGTAACACTTTCTATTCTGCCTGACAGATTATTTAAAAACATACAGATCTAGGGTTTCATTTCAGATAGTTTGCCCCAAATAAAAACGTGTGTGTCTTTGGAGTGTCTGCTATGGGATGAAACCTGGTAGAAGCGAATCTCTTTTATCTGACTTTGTTGGAAGCTCCGTAATCCCGTTGTGAGAGTGCCTAACTCTTAGCAGAGATGCTAAGCAAGAAAGGAGAATGTGGGTTTTAATCTTATTTACTCCCTCCCTCCCTTTCTGTTGTTGAATTCTATTTGTATTGCAGAGATTGAGTTCTCAGTTCAAGTACATTCTTGCTAATAGAATAGATGTGGGTGAGAATTCTAAATCCCCGCACATATTCCTTGCAGTTAAAAACCAGCCTGGTTACTAAATGTTCTTTTTTTTTTTCTTTTCTTGTTGGCACTCCTTCAGAAAATGACACTTCACAGCAGGGTGACCTGTGCAGTGAAAGTCAGAGGAAGTGGGACCAGGTCAAGGGGAGAGCTCCCTTGAAGCTATTGGTTAGTTTTAAATTGACCAGAGCGGCAGCAAACAATTCCATCATTAATCTTAAGGGGCAAAAAATAGATGGTGACAAAGACCAGGAGTTGGTTTAAAAATACCAACACCTGTCAAAATGTCTGCCTTTTTTATCATTGAAGAGTGATGGTGTGAAGGAGGTATAAGAACCTTCTCCAATTTAGCAGAGCTGATCCATTTTTATTTTCTTAAAGGAAGCTTTTATCCTTGGTTTAACCCAATAGAATGACGTGATATCTAATATACATCGTTTTTACCCCCTGACACCATTTATCACATAACAAACTGGGCCTTCCTATCAGTCACTTCTAATTTTTTCCTCTGCAGCATTGCCATTGGCTTTTGGCACTTTCATTTAAGCATAATTTTTTAAAAAATAGTAAAATAAAAGATCACTTTTTTTCCCACCTTGATATAAAGATGAACCAGTCAATCATTCACGGAGTACCCTGCTCACATTTGATGGTACAATTTCAGAGGTAGATAATTTACTTTTGATGCTAATTAATTACAAGTAATCATAAAAACAAATTAAAACCACTATACTTATTGCAGGTTTTCTTGTGCTCCTGAAATAATGCATTTTTATGCATCTGTTTACTTGCTTTGTAAAAAAATGTAATAATCTATATTCATAGAAAAACAACTTTAGAGCTCTGCATCAAAGCTGTAAACTGTTATTGGTTATTTGGGTTTTTTTCCCCTAAGATATTAAAATGGAAGAATGAAAGTGAGCCATATCAAGTGAAAGAGATTAATGCATTTCAGGACTAACGTAAAAGCAGAAATTGAGGATTTTTTTTTAAATGTCTGTTTGTTGTTTGTTTATTTCTCTTTTAAGAGACAAAAGTATTATTTTGCTCCTGAAAATTAGTTGGGATATAGAGTACCAGCAGGCCTAAAAGCATATAAATCTCCAAGAGATTCTTCTACATTTTCCCTGCAGGGGAGGGGATGGTTGTTAATCTCTGGGTTCTGTTTTCACCAACAAAGAAGCCTTTTCACCCCATTGGAGAAATGTAGTGAAAAGAACCATAGTGTATCGGCTACAGAATCACTGTTTGTGCTCTGATTTCTCAAGCTGCTCCTCCTCCTTCTCCTACCGCCCTAAAAGCTCCCACAGAGGCAGCAGAAAGAAGTGGAACAGGGCGGCTTAGAAGTCAGGGGACCTGGGATTCTGGTGTGGACTCCTGCCATCTACCTCGTAGGATGCAACCCAAATGCAAAGAAATAACACAGTACTCGGGAGTGCTTCCCAAGGTACCCTAGCAGCCCTCCTCTTCCTCCTCCTCCTTCTCACCGTCATGACCATCACCACTGCCTGAGTAGCTCAACAGGTGGAGAATCTGCCAGCAATGCAGGAGACCTGGGTTTGATCCCTGGGTCAGGGAAGATCCCTTGGAGAAGGAAATGGCAACCCACTCCAAGTATTCTTGCCTAGAGAATCCCATGGACAGAGATTGCAAAGAGTCGGACACAACTGAGTGACTAACACACAGAGTGTTACAGATAAGTAACACTTATTATTGAGTGTTACAGATAAGTACCTTTAGCTGTAGCATCTCACTTAGTCAAACTCAACCCCTACCCCCGCCCACCTCTGCAAAGGCAGATACTATTTTCCTGGAACTTTGCAGGAGTCGGTCCTATCCCTCAAGAGTGAGCAATCTCAGGGAAGAGAATTTGAGGTCTTGGTATACAGGTTTCAGCCCCTACAGCTTCTTATGGAATTCCTTTACACAACATGCTTATGGTTTGTAAGGCACTGCACACCCATTAGGCTGGAGTCAGTGGGCAGAATTCCTTGTTCCATGGGGATGTGGAATATCCTTCAAAGATTTTCACTCTTTGTCAACTCAGCACCCATTCCCCGCTTCTCTTCTGCAAATACACTCTGAATCCTACCTTCTCATTATTTGGATATCTGCTCCCCTTGCGAGGTCCAGTTTACACTTGGAGATGTTATTAGGTGAAGCTGAGTCTTGTTGAGGAAGATTATTTCTTCTGACTATGGTAAGGTAGTTTAACCCAATAGCCACTTCCAGGGTAAACCCAGGGTGATTATAATTTCCATACACACACAGTACCCAGTCCCCACCCCAAACCAGATCCTATCTCAAGACACGTGTTATGTGTTAAGATTTGGAGTTAAGTCCTGTTTGACCCTGAAGAGGTGTCTGGAACATCGTCATTTGATTTGTAAACCTTGGGACTATCACAAAGCTCTTGGAAGTCAGCCAGCTTTGGGGGCTTTAATTTATATTATCTGTGTATTAGTTAACTGAAGTCTCAGTTGTTAATTTCAAGGCATTGTTTTTTAAAAAATTGTTATTTAGAATTTTAATTCATTTTCACAAAAATATATTTGGTTTATTGACATAAATAAATTTGCATTTATAAGTGTTTTCTTTGCCCTTTTTAGTCTCTGAAAATCCTAAAGAAGAACATATCAGGACATATATCATGACCCCTATTTCTAGACCTGTAGAAATACCACAAAGTCACAGATACTGGGAGACAATGTGGCCGAGTGCTTTGCAGGGAGGCACTCCTGGTCTTACCTGGCTGCCTCATACGCGTGACCTTAGGTAACTTCATCAGTACGGACTTGGGCTTCTTCCTATGGCCTGAGGGGAATGAAAGCCTACTGAAACTCCTTCGAAGTTTAAACGAGGTAACTTGAAAAGTGTGAGCAGAATGTCTGGTGCAGAATTGGCACATGATAAATGTTCTTTCCCTTTTCTTCCGCCCCCTGACTTTCAGAACATCGAGCAAAGAGAAGGAAGTATTCTCTGTTCCAACAAGTCCATCTTTGAATTAGTCCCCAGTATGCTTTTAGTCCAACCACAACCTGACTTCATCCGTCCTCTTTCTTGTTCCTCCACGCCCTGTGCTTTCCAAAGGGAAGAAGTAAGTCAGGCCCGAATGGTCCCCTCTACAGGAGGAGGCTCCACCAATGGTGGCCTTCAAGGCTCTACCAGATCCCACTCTTCTCCTCCATCGCAGGAGGAGGAGGATCCCACTCTCTTCCCCTCCGTCCTCTCTTCTTCACCTCTCATACACATCTTGCCTGGCTCCCGCACTTACAACCCACAAGTTCAGTGACCTCCTTTCTGTTTCTGGTGGAACCAAAAGGAATGGAGGAGCAGAGATTGGTAGGCTGGGTTTGCCCCTTCTCTTAAGATCTGTGTCACTAGCTTGGGCTTCTGGAGGCTTTCGTGTGAAGCAGGGCAGTGTTGATTTGACACGCAGATCACGTCTAGCTGGATTCAGCGTCCTGGCTTGACATCTTGGAGGCTCCTGCGTCACCGTCCTTGCAGTAGGAGGAGCGCTGGAAGACAGCTGGCGGCCACAGCGGTGGTCCGGTTGCATCTCATTTCAAGCCAGGAGTAGGAGTGCAAACGGGGAGAGTGCCTCGGGCTCCTTTCTCAAACAACATTCCACTCCTTCTAGATTTAATAATACCCTAAAGGTGCTGCACACAGGGCCTTATTCTCATAACCATCAAACATGGTGGGGGAATTTAATCAGCCAGGTTTCATTTACTGGCTGTTAATCCACTGAAGTAATAAATTTTAAGAATTCTCTGCCATTATTTTTTTTTAAATCACACAGAGTGACTAAATATTTCAATTGTCTCAATATCTGGAGAATGAATCTATGCCTAATGATTGACAAGAAAACCTCTTGGTCCCAGAGCAGAGAAGATGGCAGAATAATCCATGTAATTCCACTGCCTACATTCCCCACCATCAGTGTATGCATTCACACGCTTTAAACTAGAGAGTCGTGTCCTGGTTTGGAACCATTCTCACAGGGGACGACCAGTCAAGGGACAATTCTCACTGCACTGCAAGTAGCCGGCAAGAGACAGGAAATCACAGTTAACATGTGAACACATGTGCACTGGTTTCCCATTGGTGGGTGTTTTTCTTACATAACATCTCAACTAATATCTAAAGCATTTTGTGGTGGCCTGTATTACTATCCCAATTTCACTGATGAGAAAACTAAAGTTTGGAGAGGAGACTCAATGTTCCCAGTAGGAAGTTGTCAGAAGCTGAATGTGGTCTCCTTGGATTCCAAGCCCTGCATTTGAGCATGACACTAACCACATGCCTTCAGTCGTCAAAAGCTGATATAGCCAGGTGAGTGAACCAGATATTGAGGATTTTACTTAAAGTGGGAAGGGAGCAACTCCAATGTGCTTTCCAGTCTAACAGACACTCGGGGACTAGTACCATACAAAATTGTGATGTTTACATTTGGAGGATATTCTCCATTTTCAAAGCTAATTCACCTCCTACTTGGTTTTTGTTTGTTTGTTTGTTTCCTCCTTCTTTATCCCCATTTCAAGTACGGAGAAAAAGAAGCCTGAATGGGGGAAAGAAAAATAGACCCTCAGTCCTGAAAAACCCATCACTTCTATAACCCTCCAGGGCATTTTCCTGTTCTCGGCATCAAACTGCCTGATAGTCTTGCTCCAAGAATAAAGAGCACAAACCCTGTAAATGTTGAGTATCGGTACAATCCGAGCAACTTCATAAAGAGGAATCAAAATAAAGCCATAACCTGGTTTCATGGATGACAAGGCCTTGGCTAGTGACTTACACGTTTGTTAAACAGGTGAATGCCAGCACTTGTTTAAGGCTGTTTAGTGGCTCCAAAACAGCAAAAGAGCCTTCATGCCAGGCCTTCAAAAGAAGTGGAATCCTCAATTTTCACTCCAAATGGTGAGCAGGCTGTAGAGATAACAGTAAACAAGACAGCGAAGTAGGCTTAGGCCAAGTGGATAAAATCACAGTCTGACTATTCTGTCATCAGAGCATTCCCCACCACGGACTCAGGCTTGTTGGGAATCTTCTAGAAGGGAAAGAATAAAACAGACGGAGAAAGGAGAAAGAAGGAAAGAGGAAGCTTCTGGCCATAAGGACAGCCACAAACCTGAAAAACACACAAAAACCAGAACAGGTACCGCAAACCTCCCAAAGCAGAGGCCATTGTTCAGAAGTGGTGAAATGGCGACATTTGCTCACCCTGAGCTTGGAACTCAGGTGAACAAGAAAAGCTGACACATGAGACTGATGAAAATGAAGCCAGAGTAACAGATGCCAGGGTTTGGTTTTGTTTAGTTTTGGACAGGATGTGAGTAAAATTTCGACACCAAGGAGAATTTTGGGAGCTCTGGTCAGATGGCCAGGACCTTGGCAGAAAAACAGAGACAGGATCTGAGTTGAGGGCTTCTCTTTGGCATAAGGGCTTCCCAGGTAGCACTAGTGGTAAAGAATCCTCCTGCCAATGCAGGAGACATAAGAGACATGCATTTGATCTCTGGGTCAGGAAGATCCCAAGGAGGAGGTCACGGCAACCCACTCCAATATTCTTACCTGGAGAATCCCATGAACAGAGGAGCCTGAACAGCTAAAGTCCATGGGGTCACAAAGAGTAGGACAAGACTGAAGTGATTTAGCATGGACACACACACACACTTTGGCATAAGCACAGGGAGCCATGGCAACAGCAAAGCTTAGCAAGGAGACCATCAGATCCTAGAGTGGAAGTGAGTGGACTCATTGACACTTGTGTGTTCAGGTCATTCTTGGTGGTGATGATGGTTTAGTTATAGTACCTTTTCAGAAGAAGTGATCCAGGACTTCTTGGAAAGCTCCAACTACAGGATTGTTTTCCTGGTCTTACAGGATATCCCACTGCTATTGCTAAGTCATCTCACATGCTAGTAAAGTAATGCTCAAAAGTCTCCAAGCCAGGCTTCAGCAATACGTGAACCATGAACTCCCTGATGCTCAAGCTGGTTTTAGAAAAGGCAGAGGAACCAGAGATCAAATTGCCAACATCCGCTGGATCATGGAAAAAGTAAGAGAGTTCCAGAAAAACATCTATTTCTGCTTTATGGACTATGCCAAAGCCTTTGACTGTGGGGATCACAATAAACTGTGGAAAATTCTGAAAAAGATGGGAATACCAGACCACCTGACCTGCCTCTTGAGAAATCTGTATGCAGGTCAGGAAGCAACAGTTAGAACTGGACATGGAACAACAGACTGGTTCCAAATAGGAAAAGGAGTACATCAAGACTGTATATTGTCACCCTGCTTATTTAACTTCTATGCAGAGTACATCATGAGAAACAGTGGACTGGAAGAAACACGAGCTGGAATCAAGATTACCTGAGGAAATATCAATCACCTCAGATATGCAGATGACACCACCCTTATGGCAGAAAGTGAAGAGGAACTAAAAAGCCTCTTAATGAAAGTGAAAGAGGAGAATGAAAAAAATTGGCTTAAAGCTCAACATTCAGAAAACAAAGATCATGGCATCCGGTCCCGTCACTTCATGGCAAATAGATGGGGAAACGATGGAAACAGTGTCACACTTTATTTTTTGGGGCTCCAAAATCACTGCAGATGGTGACTGCAGCCATGAAATTAAAAGACGCTTACTCCTTGGAAGAAAAGTTATGACCAACCTAGATAGCATATTCAAAAGCAGAGACATTACTTTGCTGACTAAGGTCCGTCTAGTCAAGGCTATGGTTTTTCCTGTGGTCATGTATGGATGTGAGAGTTGGACTGTGAAGAAGGCTGAGCGCCAAAGAATTGATGCTTTTGAACTGTGGTGTTGGAGAAGACTCTTGAGAGTCCCTTGGACTGCAAGGAGATCCAACCAGTCCATTCTGAAGGAGATCAGCCCTAGGATTTCTTTGGAAGGTAGGATGCTAAAGCTGAAACTCCAGTACTTTGGCCACCTCATGCGAAGAGTTGACTCATTGGAAAAGACTCTGATGCTGGGAGGGATTGGGGGCAGGAGGAGAAGGGGACGACAGAGGATGAGATAGCTGAATGGCATCACGGACTCGATGGACGTGAGTCTGAGTGAACTCTGGGAGCTGGTGATGGACAGGGAGGCCTGGTGTGCTGTGATTCATGGGGTCGCAAAGAGTCGGACATGACTGAGTGACTGAACTGAACTGAACTGAACTGTTAAGTTGCTTCAGTCGTGTCTGACTCTGTGTGACCCCACAGACGGCAGCCCACCAGGCTCCCCATCCCTGGGGTTCTCCAAGCAAAAACACTGGAGTGGGCTGCCATTTCTTTCTCCAGTGTATGAAAGTGAAAAGTGAAAGTGAAGTCGCTCAGTTGTGTCCAACTCTTGCTGACCCCATGGACTGCAGCCTACCAGGCTTCTCCTTCCATGGGATTTTCCAGGCAAGAGTACTGGAGTGGGGTGCCATTGCCATCTCCAACAGGATATCCTAACATAACCCATTTTCTTAGCCTAAGTTATAAAACAGCAAAGTGAAAAGCTTTTTGACTAATTCATTCACTGTTTTTTTCTTTGGACAAGTAATTGTTGAATAAACACCTCATGACAGTATCTCCTGCTAGAGGCTGGGAATGCATGTGCAAGGATCAAATGGTCTCTGGCCTATGAGAGGGAGAGAGCCACGGATTCAGATAATTATTCAACATTGTGATAATGATAGAAGAAATAGTTAAGCACTAGGAAAGATCATAGGGGCAGGAAAAAGCCTCAAAGAACAGGACGTATTTTAGTAAATACTTGCTGGGCAATGCAGCTTTTTTTTTTTTTTTTTAATTAGTTTTTAATTGTGGTGAAAGGTAGTTACAATAAATTTCACAGATCACGAAGGGTTCAGCTAAACTTTTAAGTGCATACACCTGTATCACCATTCAGATGAAAATACGGATACTTCTCCAGCCAGGAGAGCTGCCTCCCTCTCTTGGTCCATACCCTCCCCCAGGGGTAACCACTCTTCTGACCTTCCCTTTAGATTAGTTTTGACTGACTTGAACTTCACAGAAATGGAATCACACAGTATATGTATTCTTTCTGTCTTTCTCTACTCATCGACTCAAGGAGAATCATCCAGATTATGCAAATATCTTTATACTAAAACGAGGTAGCAATGGAAGTCATTCCTGGGTTTTAGGATTTTCTTAAGGGGAATTAATTGGCTGAGAAAAGGGAAACAGATGGTGGAGTGGAAAAAAACCAAAAGTTTAGATTCATTGGGGGTGGGTTTCAGTTTTGAAGAGGCTACTTGCTAGCTGTGTATCTTGAGAATATCATTTTCTGAATTCCAGTTTTCTTCGCGGCAAAATGAGGATAACAACCACTGCTTACTTTATGGAGCTGTTAATACAATGTATGTGAAAATCACTATTAAATTTTGAAGTGTGACACAGATAGATTTTTAAAACTGTTTCTATTTGTTTATTCTTTGTGGACAAATTGAGGTTTGTGTGTGTTTACAAATGCCTAAAGATGTGCAAATGACAATTTCTCTACTATGCCCTTTACAAGTAGGCTCTTAATAATCGAGTTTTATTACTCAAATGCAATCCAATTAACATTCAACAATTGCCTTGTTAAACTTAAAATCTTATTCTAGTTGCATGTAATCTGAAGCTAAAACATGGGTTGGTGTTCTAAGTCCTGAGATCTGGTTGCCAAATCAAACAATACTCTGAATTTACCAGACTTGCTAACACCTGTAATAACGCACATTAAAAGGACCCTACCTCAAGCATCTATTTCCTTCTGTTACAAGCCTTGCATTGTAAAACAGCAAAGCCAAACATTCCACAGAAGGAAGGAAAGGTTTTAGATTTCTTCTTAGTTTTTACTCCCGCTCCCCGCTTTTCCAGTTTGTGACTACAAAGGGAAAATGCAGGGATGAACGTCTGTTGAAATAAGAAGTGATAGGAGATGGCTAGAATGGAAAAGTTTCCATTTGAGTCAAGTGAGAGAAAGTAAAACTCTGAGACTGACTTTTTAATTTCTTGAATTAATTGGTAAATACCTTACTTGCTCTTCAGCGAGATTATGGGTTCAAAATTAGAAAATGGATTCATTCAAATTCTTCACCAACTGTTGTAAATTTTCTTGCTGATGGGAAAGAGAGGGAATTCATTTTCTCAATGGCTACGTTGCCAGCCATCATCTGGAGCGTTCTGTCTATAAACATGAAACCAGAAACGTTGGCGGGAGAAGACATTAACCAATCCCCTACCAGGCTGTAAGTAATACCACATCCTCCACCTGGCACCATTAATAATCCTATTCAATGAACCCTTTATTATTAATATTACTGGTTTAAAAATGACCCCACACTTACAGGTGTAACTTAACGAGGCACATGTTGCGGCCAGATGTCCTCCAAGGCCGACTCCACCACCACAGTACACATCTTTGTGCACGTTTCATAAAAAGAAACCATCTGAAAGCATTCATTTCAAGAGCATATTCATCACGTCGCATGGTCAGTTCAGGACTGACGCGCTTCTACTTAAGTTTAAACAGATGGAAAAACCTGGAAATTATATTCAATATACCTTTTTTAAAGTAATTATCTGATTAAAACTGCCAAATGCATTTTCTTCTTTTCACTTCCTTCATGAAAATGTTGAGGAGTTGGCAGGGCCGTCAGCCTCGAGTTAGGAGGGATGTCTGCCATTCAACTGGCCTCCACCTGCTGCCTGTTAGAGACTGAGTTGTGTGATTATATTTCTTTTTCCTTCCCTGCATTTGCTCAAATGTAGAACAGATTTTTGACAAAACGCAAGGGCCAGTCAGCAGTTGACTGAAGTAAGAAGAGGAATAGCACCTAATTACAACAACGTTTAAACTCTCTGGAGGGGTCTTCCAGAAAAAAATAAGGTATCCCCAGGGCATAGAGCTTCTTTCTTATCGTTCAGTCACTAGGTGGTGTCCGACTCCTTGCGACGCAATGGACTGTAGCCCACCAGGCTCCTCTGTCCATGGGATTCTCCAGGCAAGGATGCTGGAGTGGGGTGCCATTTCCTTCTCCAGGGGATCTTCCCAGACGAGTGCTCTAACCCACATCTCCTGCACTGGCAGGTGGATTCTTTACAACTAAGCCACCTGGGAAGCCCAGAGCACTTCTTGGGTGCCCCTAGAGAGGAGACAGACCTGCTATCTGCTGACAGCTAACAGCACACACACCTTTGTGTCAATGAGCATTTGCAGGATACACATCTAGGGCATAGATTTGTTGAGTTTCTAACTCTCACTAACCTTTCTGCAGAAGATTCCAGGTGAGTGTAGATGGTGACTTAGATAGAATCACTGTTCGCTAAACTAGACAGAAATTTAGCAAGTTCTTGGTGGTGGCAGGGAAGCATCACATGGAGGAGAAGAAGAGTCTAAGAAAAAGTAAGAAGAAGGTCATGGTCACACAGGACTAGATGCCTGGGTTCCTTCTTTAGGCTAGAATAGGGATGCTCTGGGCAGGCTTTTAATTTGACGCCCCTTCAAACTGCTGTTCTCTAAATTTATTCAGAAAAGAAAAAGCATGAAGTTACATAAAGGGAAGAGCAGAGAGTCAAGAG
The DNA here is from genome assembly GCA_917880005.1 of Nanger dama. Classification (NCBI taxonomy): domain Eukaryota; kingdom Metazoa; phylum Chordata; class Mammalia; order Artiodactyla; family Bovidae; genus Nanger; species Nanger dama. The sequence continues at coordinate 6,665,498 of CAKJTW010000029.1, forward strand.
GTGAGGGGGTAGCATCAAACATCTTCATTCTCAAAGTCAGCTTTGGCTCCGAACATGTTTACCTCACTCAATACAATGAGAACCTCGATCTTAAGATGATCTGATCTTGTTTCAAGGTTATTTTAAAACCACCTGTTGAGCCTCAAGCATGTCTTACAGGGGAGGGGTGTGTCTTCTGCTTCTCCAAGCAGCTTGTCCAAGAATGCCTTCCCTCCATAGGTACAAGATGCCCCAGAAGAGTTTCAGAAATAAAACTAGTTCCATTGAACTGCTTTTACAGTGTCACTGGAATACTGCTGGAGATATTCTAGTTTTGGTAAAATAGCCCTAAAAATATTTTAATACGTTGGTATGGTGGTGTACCGTGTGATTCCTTGGGTGGTCCAGTCTCCAATCCAATCCAGCTTGATGAACTTGACATGTCTGGGCAGCCATGAGATGAGCTGAACTAATTAGTTCAACCACTCTCCAAGGCTTACCTCCCCTCCATTGCTCTGTGCTAATATTCCTCCAGGGAAAGGACGCTTTAATTCCTCTCTCCCTTTCATCTCATCTTAGTTAGAATATGTGTCTGTCTGTCTCTACCTCTGCTCACTCACCCTTTTCCATCTGCAAACCTCCTTTTCTACGGTTTGCTTTTTAGCATATGCATTCAAGGTTTACGTCCTACTACCTCAGTTTTCTGGAGAAACAACAATTTCTTGGTTCCAGCTCCAAAATTCCCGAGGAAGGACTTTGGTGGACTCTCTTCTGCCCATTTTCTCTCACTAAGGGGAAGAAATGGTTTGGATGCTAGCATCAAGACTCTCTGGTGTATGTGTGTGTGCTTAGTCACTCAGTTGTGTCTGAGTCTTTGTGACCCCATGGACTGTAGCCCGCCAGACTTCTCTGTCCATGGGATTCTCCAGGCAAGAATACTGGACTAGGTTGCCATGCCCTCCTCCAGGGGATCTTCCCAAGCCAGGGATCAAACCCAGGTCTCCCACACTGCAGGCAGATTCTTTACCGTCTGAACCACCAGGGAAGCCCAAGATTCCCCGGTAGTTTTAGCCAAATTTCAAGGAGCAGATCCATGGAACATCACTGGAGGATCATGAAGAAAAGAAGATAAAGACTAGATTTTGGAGGCTGGCTCTGAGTATGGCCTGAATACTTAATTATCCTGCTTTTAACAAAAGTGTTATTTCCAGAAGAATAATCTGCCTAAGTCAGAGGTATATTAGATTGATTCAAGCAAAGGTAGACCTGAGCCAGGGAGACACATTTAATGGATATTATTTACCTACAAGGATGTTCGTTATAGAATTATTTATAATGGTGAAAGATTAGAAGTGGAAATTTTCTAACAAAGGAGGGATTAGCTAAATAAATCATAATGATAAATTACAGCAGAGCTAAATGATGGACTACTACACACTCAACAAAAATTCTATTATGAAATATTATCTCGGAAGCATATTTCAAGGCTCACGCTCTCATATTATCTAGCTTCCTAGGAGACATACAGATATCATATAGCACATGCTGAAATCATTGAGTCCAGAAATAACTGAATTTCAAACAAGACTTTGCCAAACCAAAACCAACTTTTCTCATAAAGCCTGGTTAGATAAGACTACTAAATCTTAGATCCTTTTCCAGTAGAATTTATGGGGACATAATATGATTAGGTCATATGCAGGCTTCCCTGGTGGCTCAGATGGTAAAGAATCTGCCTGCAATTCAGGAGACCTGGGTTTGGTCCCCGGGTTGAGAAGATTCCCTGGAGGAGGGCATGGCAACCCACTCCAGTACTCTTGCCTGGAGAATCCCCACAGACAGAGGAGCCTAGCGGGCTACAGTCTATGGGGTCAAAAAGAGTCGAACACAACTGAGTGACTAAGCACAGCACAGCATATTTGGTCTATCTCTCTATCTAGTCAAAACAATAGTCCATTAACCTCTTGGAAGAGTCACATTTTTAATAAATAAAGCTGATCAAAAATTTAAAATTAAAAATTAATTTGTCATAGATCGCCCACAAAATGAAATACAACCTTTTTTTTTTTTTCTTCTGGAACTGAGTTGGGGAAAATAGATTGATCAGGAGATAGGTTAAAAATCAGGCTATCTTTGCCTGGGCCACCCTTATCAGTAGAAAAATATATTATTTGAGATGACACCAATATCAATTTGAACATTCTCTTGCAAGCACTAAGGATTTTTATGAAACAATAGCTATTTGAAGGAAGCCATGCTTTAAATCATTCTTTAAAGCCAGTCTTAAGAAACATGGGTAAAGCACAGCAAATGGGTAAAGAAAGTTCAAAGAAGGTTGTGGTAGACAATGGAACGGCTATTTGCTGACAGAGCTCTTAAAATGCCCAAGTCTGGAACCGTCACACACAGTCATATCCTCAGTATAATTACACACTTGGCCAAAACAGTAGCTTTGTGAGATACCTTCAAACAGAGTTCACAGAACTGGCTTACAAAGAGGCATCACTTTAATTGTGTTGCAAGGAAAAAACAGTGCTATGATCTCAAAAGGACAGAATCCTTGTAAAATTTATGTAGCTCTTTAATCCAATGAGCTTTGGTTTAAAGAGTTGGGGGATTTACATGTGTTAAGTGCTCCTACAAATCTACTTTACCCTTTCTTGGAAAAGGGCAACACAATAATAATAGTTAGATTTATGTGTAAGATGTCTGTAAAGTAGAGCTGCTCAAATCAGTAAATATTACACAGTAGACTAACTGCTTCTGCTTTTAATCTTTAAATATCTTCAACACAATGCTGTCTGCTGGGCAAGGGACACTGAGCCACACTCTTTCAACCTTTGGGGTCTGGTTCTATCTTATGAACAGAAGATGATAAAATCCCAACTCCAAATGGGCTTCCTGCCTACTGTTGTTTCCAGATTCTGCCCACCCTGCATAGAGATGTCAGAATATACTTTTTAAAATAACATTTTCAAAAAGAGTGCTTTTCTATTGAATTTTATATCCGATCTATTTTCATCTCTCTGTCCTTACAAGCCTCCAAGCACTTTTGCTTGCTTTTGTTTTTCCATTGGAATAAAAACTCATTTCTCATTTTTCTTCTGCAGGAAATTAATAAGCAAATATTCAAAGTATTCACATGCCCACTTGTTCATTACACACGCGCACGCACACACACATTCAGTATATAATCAAAGAAAACAATATGTGTATATACCTTCCTTTCATTAGAGCTGCTCCTGTGCCCGTGCCCTGCCCCAGCTAAAGGGCTGCCCCCCACCCCATTTTGTCATGGGATTTTACTTCTCTTTGGCCACAGTTGACGGGACTCGAGCTGGACACCTGACCCATGACCTGGGGCATTCAGAGTCTCTCCCTTAACAATTTAAACTAAGAGACAAGAGATTAGAGGTCATGGGGCTCCCTGGCCCATGAAAACTTGGTGCAGAGAAAGGCTGTCTGCTGAGCAAAGCAAGAGAATAGAGCAGATGGTAGATCATGTGGCCCCAGAGAGAAAAAAAAGAGAGACTGAGAAAGTAGTTACTTTCGCTCCTGATGCTTTCCAGGTCCCAGTTCAGTCTTCTGAAGACTGGCTGTACTTTCTGCACTGAAGTTCTACGTGAAATCCTTGCATCGTTATAACAAATCCCTCTGGTCTTAAATTAGGTGCAGTAGATTTCTGTTTCTTACACCCGAACCAGTACTAAGAATATGCATATGTATCCATGTGGATCACACATCTGTATTGATCACATACATACACATGTAGATATCATTTAGATTTATAAGACTTGACCCCTACTTTTGTATGACTCTTAATTAACAAAATAGGCAGTAAAAGAAAGATAAGGGCTCAGTGAGAGGAAACTGCTGAACTCCAAAGAATTTGAAGGAGTTCATTTGCCTATAGACTGGTTTGGTCAATGGAGGGAAAGACTTAGGAGAAAGGATAAAATTTTGGCCTCACACCATAATAGTCAAATAGGTAGGATTTACACAGGTGCCAAGGACAAGAGAGAGAAAGAAGTAAGAAAAAGGAGGGGTAGAAGACAAGGAAGGTGCTTTGGGGGAGATGGCAGCTGATTAAACAAACTTGCTTTGTAGAGGATTCAGAATGCAAGTTTCTGTGTACATGCTTTCAAAGTCCTTTCCTTCCAGAAAGGCCCAATATCTCTGAAGTGAAAGCTCTTTACCAGCTAAAATCTTTATCTCCTAATGCAGCATTTCAAACCGATTTAACCAATGTGTGTTATTACCCAAGTTGATTGACTTTTCCTTATATATACCAATATATTAATCAACTGTCAAAATAAGATCATAAAATCTATGAATTACAATAGTTATTTTTAATTTTGAAAGCCATGTTTATAAGTGATCAGACATTATCTCCAAGGAAAATAAGGCATACCTTTGGTTTCTTTTCCCTGGAAAGAAAGTGAAAGTCACTCAGTTGAGTCCCACTCTTTGCGACCCCATGGACTGTATAGTCCATGGGATTCTCCAGGCCAGAATACTGGAGTGGGTAGCCTTTCCCTTCTTCAGGGGATCTTCCCAACCCAGGGATTGAACCCAGGTCTCCCACATTGCAGGAGGATTCTTTACTAGCTGAGCCACAAGGGAAGCCCAAGAATACTGGAGTGGGTAGCCTATCCCTGCTCCAGTGGATATTCCTGACCCAGGAATCAAACCGGGATCTCCAGCATTGCAGGCAGATTCTTTATCAACTGAGCTATCAGGGAAGCCTGATCTTTTTCCTGGAGATAACTATAAATTCCTTACTGTCTTCAGCGGACCTTCAAGGTCATACAACCACACCCAGAGAACACAAGCACATCATAGAATTTTAGAGCAGTGAAGTGGCTTCATTTGAGAGGGGAAAGCAAAGACAAGCAAGCCTAGAGGCTGCAGCCAGTAAGATTCTGGGTTTTGTAGTCACCAGGACCTCTTCTCCTTTGAATCAGGTGACTGTGGGCAAGTGACCTCAGTGGCCTCAACCATGAATGGCAACAATCATAAAGAGTAATTGCCAAAAAGTACTGCTGTGAGGATTAAATGAGAGAGTGTGCGCAATCACTGTTGTTACCAGGTCAGGAGATTTCCCAGGCTCAAGCAGCTAGACACTGAAAGAACGAAGGCCTGGACTCGGGCCTCCTCCCCTTCAAACCAGAGCTCTTTGGATCACTCATCATACGAGGATAGTTAGAAGGTGCCTAAGAAGTGGCAAAGCAAATAAACGAATGTGAAGATGGAGTACCCAGAAACCATTGCAGACAAGTCAACTGGAAGGTATCCTTTACTTAATTTGAACTAAAAAGTGTGTTTTTTTTTTCATTGTATGATTTGGCAAAAAGGGGGAAACCTAGGTGTGTTACTTTTTTTTCTTTTTCCATGCATAAAACGAAAGATTGGGGCTATTTGGTACTTTGTTTAGAATGCAGAGAGGGCTTGAATCGACACAGCTCCGAAGGCCAGGTCTGGGGCCAAAGAACACAGAGGTGTCCACATTCAGGATGGTGGGGGAGAGCAGGAGCCGGGTCTGGCTCCCCAGGCGGGGTCCTCAGGGCAGAACCCAGTTCCTCCTCAGGAGCCATTCTTCCCTGTCTGGATCTTTGCCTTACGCTAGGGTCGAAATTTTGGAATATACTCATGCTTCATTCCGATCCAGGACAGAGTCAGGTCGGAGGCAGTTAGGACAGGACATCTCTGAGCATCCTGAATCTTAGGATTTCTAGGTAACATCAATGCGAGAGATTCTCAGCTAGCTTCTTTTAAAATGTTGCTATGCTGCCAATTAGTCTAGTCACTTTTTCTAGAAGTCATCAGAGATGTATGCTTCCTCCAAGTCTTATAGCATCTCTACTGCATTTTTACTTATCTCTGTTATATTCCAGAAAATTGTCTTTGCTCTATCTTCAGTTTATTAATTCTCTCTTCAGCAGTATTTAATTTGCTGTTTGATTCACTTGGTTTTTAATGTCAATGATTAAAACTTTAACTCTCAGAACTTTCATTTGGTTCTCTATCAACATTTTCTCCCTCCACTCATATCTTTTTGGGGGGTGGGTGCAGGGGAGAGGAAGGCAAGGCAGCAGGTATGGGTTTTTTCCTTCCTTTTTTTTTTTTTAAATCTCCAATCATTTAAATATATTTTTTATACTCTCTGTAAAATTTTTGTTACCTGATGCTCTTAGGGTTCTAGTCCCAGTGTTACTTAACCCTTTGGAACAGCCTCATATAGACCTGTTTATATCATTTTGAATTCCGAACATTTTCTCAGCAGGGATTTGTCCATGGCCTGACTAGTTTGTGTATCTTTCTGGAGAGGTTTTCAGTTTACTTCTGCTTGCTGCCCCAGAAGTATTACTAGTCTCTGTCTGCATTTTATGTTAATGCCTTAGCTTGTGTAAAACTTCAAGGTTAGTTCAACATCTCCACCAGTCACTCGCCTCAAGCGCTCTTGGATTTCCCTTCCCTGCATCATTTTAGCAGGGATTCCTCCCCCTTCTCTCCTCCCTCCTTTCCTTAGTTTTTTTTTTTTTTCCTGGTTGCACTGCGAAGCATGTGGGATCTTAGTTCCTCCACCAGAAACCAAACTCATGCCCCCTGCGTTGGAAGCACGGAGTCTTACCCACTGGACCACCTGGGAAGTCACCTTCCCTCCTTTTCCCCCCTTCTTTCCTAGCCTCCCTCCTTCCTTCTCTTATAGAGGGAGGTTTTTCAGGTTTTGCTCTTCTCTCTGTTGTCTGAAACAAACGTCCTGTGGGTGTGCCCAGTAACATTTAGGTAGGTATTTCTTAGTGTCCTTGGTTTAAAAAAGAACAAATCCTTCTGGCCCCTCTATGAGTGATCTCTCACTTCTCTCATACAATCCCCTGTGCCCCAGCCATCCTGCTCTCTGGAATTTTCCCTGAATATGGCCCCACGCTACCTTGCTTCAGAGATTTCTTCACACTGCTCCACCTGTACATCTGGTCTCACCTGCTTGTCATTACCTGCTACAGTTGTACCCTCCCTCCAAGTCCATTTCCAGTGTCTCCTTCTTAATGAAGGCACATGGACTCCATGAAGCAGGTGTAAACTCCCCTTCCCCTGCCATCTCCTAGTACTCCTCACCTTTATCGGAGCACTTAACATAGCTTATTCATGTATTTGCTTTGTGCTCCAACTAATTTCTGAAATTGCATGACAGTTGAAGAGTATTATACCTCTGTGTTCCGTATAGGACTGTGAATGCTGTTTGATGTTAGATGTTCAAAGAAAATAAGTGTTGTTTTCTTTTTTATTGAATCTATCTGAGTAAAAGGATAATGTAGCAGAGATTTTACTTATAGGAGACCGCAGGTTCTTTTGAAGTGTCTCTTTCATCTACTAGCTGTGTTTGAAATTCCCCATGCTACAATGAGAGATAAAGTTTACACCTGAAAACTCTTGAAGGGTAATAACCATGAACTGAAATACACCAAAGGTTAAAAAAAAAAGGGGAGGATTTTCCTTTGAGAAGGTGTAAGGGGGATGGAGTTGATGTACTCTCTATTCCTTTGTGATGCAGTTTGATGTGAGGGAGTTGGTACTGAGTAGAGGAAGCATCTTCAATAGTAAAATCAGGTGAAATAAAGACAGCTGAGCCCCTGGAAGACACATTTTTCTGCATTCCCAGTTTTGTTGTGGGTTGACCTTGAGTGGGATCTCCAAGGACACGATCTCTGTCTGTGGATGATGGCATCTCAGTAAACTCTTCATGAGCATCCGGGAGAGAAACGTTTTCCCATGGGCTGTCGGGCACGTGGGCTTCAGCATTTGCCGCACTCGGGCTTAGTAACTGTGGCTTATGGGCTTAGCTGCCCTGCGGCATGTGGGATCTTCCTGGCCCAGGGATTGAACCCATGTCCCCTGCACTAGCAGGCAGACTCTTAACTACTGGACCACCAGGGAAGTCCTGGGGAGAAAACTTTTTACTTTTTATTCCTCGATTTTTTTGGATGCCACATCCTATGGTTAAAATTCTACCATCACCAGTAACAGACTGATAAGGATTCTTTTGGACTTATTTCTCCACATATGATAGAAAAATAATACTCTAACAAAAACAGGAGTATGTTATATATATGCACTGGTGTATAATGTTTTTTTCTTTTAATGAACAAGAAAACATGGATATCATTCCTCATCAGGACACTTGAATGTAACCATTTAAACACAGTTCCATAGTAAGGTGATACGTGATTTATCTTAACAATCTGTAATTCATTCTGTCAACTGAATTTCAAGCTCGATGCTTTTAAACTTAACAGTCCATTTCTTCCTATCAAGGGTTTTACTCAAGAATAAAGGGGAATTCTTGCATCCCTGAGATAAATCCTGTTTGATCATGGTGTATGACCTTTTTAATGTGTTGTTAGATTCTGTTTGCTAGAATTTTGTTGCAGATTTTTGTGCTTATGTTCATCAGTGATATTACCCTGCAATTTTCTTTTCTTGTGGTATCATTGTCTGGTTTTGACATCAGGTTGATGGTGGCCTCATAGAATGAGTTTGTGAGTTTCCCTTCCTCTGCAATTTTCTGGAAGAGTTTGAGCAGGATAGGTGTTAGCTCTTCTCTAAACTTTTGGTAGAAATCACCTGTGAGGCCATCTGACCCTGGGCTTTTGTTGCTGGAAGATGTTCATTGGAGCACTGTTTACAACAGCTAGGAAACGGAAGCAACCTGGATGCCCATCGACGGATGAATGGATAAAGAAGTTGTGGTACATACATGCAGTGGAATAGTACTCAGCCATAAGAAAGAACGCATTTGAGTCAGTTCTAATGGGGTGGATGAACCTAGAGCCTATTATACAGAGTGAAGTGAGTCAGAAAGAGGCAAACAAATATTGCATATTAATGCATATACATGGAATCCTTACAGACAGTACTGATGAATCTATCTGCAGAGCAGCAATGGCAACACATAGAGACATACTCATGGACGTGCAGAGGACGAGGCGGTGGAGGCACTGAGGGCGCAGCGTGGGGACATCCACGTTCCCGAATGGACAGCAGCCGGCCAGCAGGAACCTGCTGTACGAACTCAAAACCAGTGCTCAGCGACAACCTAGAGGGGAGGGTAGACTGGGAGGCAGGAGGGAGGGTTCAGAGGGAGGGGGCGAGTGTGTACCCCTGGCTGAGTCACGCTGATGTCCGGCAGAAACCAACAAGACATTTTAATGCAGTTATCCTCCAATTAAAAACAAAATTAAACAAAAATAGTTTAATAAAAATAAAACCTCAATAATTCACATGCCACTAATACATAATCAGTGTTACAGCAATAGGAACTGATTGAGCTGAATTTTATCTTTGGAGACACTTTCCTAATAAACCAAGAGATTAACCAAAATAATTAAATAAAGGGGAAAGAACCCTTACCCTCGCCACCATGCACGCCCACACACACACACACACACACCAGTTTCTCTTGCAATTACAGGGGAGGTACCCTTGAGAGGGCATATAAGTCTACACTTAGGATTTTCCAGGCATATGTGCTGCCCATGGAGTTACCCCTACAGGTGGTTTCTGTCAGCACACGCTTTATTGTGAAAGAAACCTGCAAAAATCTCATCACCACTGCCTAGAAGTCATCTGACAGTGAGTGAGGCAGTATTACACAGTGACTGAAGTAAAACCAGCTGGGTTTAAACCCAGCTCCATCATCTACCAGTTGTGTAACATAGGAAAAAAATTAGCCTTCTGTGCCTTAGTTTTCTCATCTTTAAAATGGGGGTGACAATAGAACCTCTTTTACAAGATTGTTACAGGGACTGAATGCTTTAAAGCCTGTAAAGTGTGTGTAAGGTCCTGGCCTATGATGCATGCTTAATTAAATGTGAGTTAGACCTTGACGTGCACTGGCACCATGAAGCGTGAAGAGGCGGCTAAGCTGGCAGTCAGGGGCAGAGAGGTGGTGTGGCAGCTGGGCATGCTAGTGCTGACCCGAGGGGGTTTCCTGGCCCATGCATGTGCTCAGCTTCGTCCTCCCGGGACTGAAGTGCCAGCTCAGATCTCCCTTTCTGGGAAATTCACTGCATTTCTTCAGTCCGAGACAATGCTACAGTAGTGTAAAGTACGCGTATGTGGCTTCTACCCACAAGATAGGGCAAGATAATGCTTTGTCGGGGGGCGGGGGTGCTGTTGCACCTGGTAGGATGTTTAGCAGCATCCATGGCCTCTGCCCACTAGATGCCAGTAGCACCTCCTCAGCTGAAAGTGAAAAGTGAAAGTCGCTCAGTTGTGTCCAACTCTGTGACCCCATGGACTATACAGTCCATGGAATTCTCCAGGCCAGAATACTGGAGTGGGTTGCCATGTCCTCCTCCAGGGGATATTCCCAACCCAGGGACTGAACTCAGGTCTCCCACATTGCAGACAGATTTCTTTACCAGCTGAGCCACAAGGGAAGCCCAAGAATACTGGGGTGGGTAGCCTATCCCTTTTCCAGGGGACCTTCCCAACACAGGAATCGAACAGGGGTCTCCTGCATTGCAGGCGGATTCTTTACCAACTGAGCTATCAGAGAAGCCCAGCACCCCCTCAGCTGAAATAACCAAAATGTCTCTAGACATTGCCATCCATTCCTTGGAGGCCAAACTGATCCTGATTGAGAATCACTGGTGTAACCTCAGACTGAATATGGAGGTTGCATTATCCAGCCGTTTCTTGGATATACCAAGTCTGTCTTACTAGACTGTAAGAATCTGCAGGCAGGGAGAACCTTTTCATCCCAGCCACCCACACACCAGTGCAGTGCTGGAGACAAAGACCTCACTTAAATACTTACTGCCTAACTCAAAACAGGCAATCAAGCTAGTTGGTTAACATTTTAATTTCTGATTTGCACTCAGATTGACTTAAATAGAGGTGCCATCAAACTAATTATTTTTGCTAACTCTTCAAATGTCAATTACTTCAAAACACATCCTTCTCATACAATACGTAATGCAACTCAAGCTGGAGTTTTTTTGTCTTTCCTCCGATCACAATTCCGTACATACTTCACACAAAAGCTGAGATATCTAACGTTGGGTTTTAATTGCCATCTATTCATTTCCTTCCTTACAATGAACTGGAAATATCTCAGATGCACCGAGGACGTCTTTCTCGAGATCCCTTTGTCACTCACTGGTGTCACGACGTCTGAACTTGAAAAACACGAGCGATATTCAGCCAAAGAGGAGGCCTGAGGGACTGTGCTCTATGCCTCACACACCGCCTGGCAGCCAGGGATGCTCCCGGAGACGATCTGTTCTCACGAGAGGCTTTTATCCTGACGTTTATCGTATTCTGATGAACACAAATTTCATACTTCTCATTTTGCTATTTCACATTTTATTTTTTTGTCTTGCAAATGGAGGTGCACAAGTGACTATAAACACCAACATGTGTTTATATTCCCAATCCGCGGGAATTAACATGTATCGCTACGTTCATCCCTTACTGCAAACTGCAGCTTATTGTACTGAAGGCGTCAAATTGGGATTGAGAGACACATCTGTTGAGACTTTCTCCTGGATAGTACAAAACTTCACACCGCATGGACTTCTCTGGTAGTCCAGGGTTAAGAATCCACCTGCCAGTGCAGGAGACATGAGTTCAGCTCCTGGTCTGGGAAGATCCCCACGTGCCAGGGCAGCTAATCGTGTGCCACAGTTACTGAGCCTGTGTGCCTGGAGCCTGTACCCTGCACCAGGAGGGGCCCCCACAGTGAGAAAGCCGGGCCCTGCCACCAAGGGCGGCCCCCACTCGCCGCCACTAGAGAAAACCTGCTTGCAGCAAAGAAGACTCACCACAGCCCCAAACAGAATAAACACACACATAAAATTAGAACGATAACCAAAACCTCACACCACAGGTTGGGGAATTTAAAGGAATACAGGAGTAGGGTCCTGGATACAAAAGCATGTCCTACGGAGAGAACAGACGCGCTTTTGAGAGGCCCCCAGAGGGGTAGTTACAGCATGGTTTCACCATGGGATGGGGCTCTGGAAACAGCTTTGCAATCCCGGTGGGGAGGAGTGGTTCCAAGGACAGACTCACATGGCAGAGCTCTTGGGACTCAGGGTAATCAGAATGCATAATTAGAACTGCAGTAACTGGTTTGCCAAGGGACTGTGGCTGTAAGTTGTCCCCACGTTGATGGGGCTGCATCTTAACCCCCTGCAGGCACTGCCATGACAGGCAGGTAGTCAACAGGAGAGAATTTAATGGACTTGGCGTAAGCACAGAGGGACGTAGCTCTGTGGTCTAAACACAGCCTACTCGAGTCAAGATACCCACGACCTCCATTCTCCTCACAGGGACACATACATGCCACCAAAGCAATCAAGTAGAATTTTGTCCAGAGGATCCTGCTTTCTGGCTTGGGCTCCCATAGGTATTGGTGATACATGATCAGTGTTTCATGGCCAATCAAACCCCTTTCGAATGACCCATTTTGTTCTTTTAGATCAGTTATTCTTGTGCATTCATACTAAGTCACTTTAGTCATGTTCAACTCAGTGATCCTGTGGACTGAAGCCCACCAGGCTCCTCTGTCCATGGGATTCTCCAGGCAAGAGTACTGGAGTGGGTTGTCATGCCCTCCTTCAGGGGATCTTTCCGACCCAGGGATCAAACCCACATCTCTTATGTCTCCTGCATTGGCAGGCGGGTTCTTTACCACTAGCGCCAACAGGGAAGCCCCAAGTTATCCTTTATATAGTTTATTCTCTTCTGGTATCCCTTCTGGGAGACAATGTGAGTGAGCCATGAAACAACGGAGACCCAAGTCTTGACCAAACTCACACTGAGAAGTGGGAAAACAATCTTTAAAAATCACATCCATTCAGAGCCAATGTGAGCAGGTTAGGAGGTCTTCTATTTTTTGGAATGACTTAGAATACTTTTGCTTTGATTCTTCGGGTACAGATTATAGTTTAATCCTAGAAGAAAATCTTATTTCCCTCTCTCTTAAATCCTTATTTGGGGGTGAAGGTGGGAAGGGACCACACATTTTTTACTCCTGTGGACATTAGTAAATGTTTGAGGTGCACTGAAGTTTATAAAGTGCATCCCTAAGGGAGGTAGCAAGGCAAAATAGGGAAGAGTGTGGACTCCAGATTGGACTGCCTGGTTGTGAACCCTGGCTCTCTCTTGTCCCCGTTTGGGGAAAATTGCTCTTTTGTATCTTTGTTTCTTCACCTCTAAAGTGGGACTAACAAGTGAGGATCAAACGAGTTAATACACATAAAGGGCCCAAGGCCATGCCTGGCATAGAGCAAGCCTCTCAAAATGTTAGCCAGTATTGATTGACTGAAATATCTGAGAGTTTAGGGTAATTTTTTTATATAAATACAGAAATGCCATCATTAAAGTTTGTTATCAATATTTCATGTGCAAACCCATATTTTCTACCTCTCGAGCACGGAGGGAGGTATATAAAATTATACATTCTAAGAGTCCTTGGAGACCTGCCACCGGGGCCTCTTCAGCTCTTTCGTGTTGGAGGGTGTGCGCTTCAGATATGGGAGAGTCCTTAGGTCAGGGTGCTGGAAGCCAGCGTGGGTGGGAGAAAGAGAATAAAGGCCATGTCTCCCGGCTTCTGACTCCCCGTCAAACAACCGTCTTATTCCAGCCATGGCTAAATCTGCCAGAGTTCACGAGGAGTTCTGCCAGAGAACATCAGGATTTTAATAATTTCTTCCCTTTCTTCTTTATCTGACTTATGGTAAAATGGATAGATAGACATAGATGGGCAGAAAGAGAGACAGATAGACAAAACTAGCGTAAGCTTTTCTCATATGACTGTGCCCCCACAAGAGTGAGCTGCCCGTGAAAGTCACTGGTAGGAAGAACCAGGGGAGAGTTTGTCACTGGGAAGAAGAAGGAGACGGAGGAAAGCTAAGGGCAACGCTATGAGTCTGACTGTGTACATAAGTAGGGCATCATCACCTTGGGGTTAAGCATGCCTGTTCATGCCAATGCTTGGTGAAAGAAAATAACAATATAAATAGCTCATTACCGGCAGACTTGACATTGAAAATTTATTTGGTACCAGGATCTCAGGATCATTAAGAAGATGTCCTTTATTTAAAAATCTCAAAAACTTTCTGTAAGAAAACAGCAATCTGAAACACATCTCTTATCAGGAAGAACAGCAGCATCTGCCTAAGAACACATAGTAACCCTATATTCAGATTAGGACAGGAAGTTAAAAAAAAAAAAAACAACATCCAGTTGAAGCCATGGGAGGACACAGTAGACAGAATGTAATTACTTGGGTTGACTGCCAGCCAAAACCTCAGGCAACCACCCCCTGCTCTTATGAAAACTGCCTGGAGATTTTTAATGATGATGAGCAGTGAGGATCGCGGTTTTAAATCTTCTCTGAAATGCAGGGCGCCATCCTTCCCTCCAGCCACGCTAGGATGTGGGTTCTGGGTTGGCACCTAGGGGCTCTCGGAGAGGTGAACCCTAGCTCACGACTATGACTTCTGTCACCAAGCATTTGGTTTTGTCAGTGCTTTTGACCCTAACTAGTCTAACTGAATTTACGACAAGTTGGGCGATTTCAAAATGAGGATGCTGCTGCGTGGACTCTGAATTTGGAATTGGGGAAGGGGTGTCTTCACGTGAGTGTTTTTCTTACAAGGGTGTGATGATAGGAATTCTAGGTTGGAGAACCTAGACCTATAACCTCATGGAGGTTATAGTTCCATATCTAGATTCGAAGAAGCCCAGGAGGACCTCAGAAGGTAAAGAATCTGCCTGCAATTCAGGAGACCTGGGTTCAATCTCTGAGTGGGGAAGATACCCTGGGCAACACACTCCAGTCTTCTTGACTGGAGGGTTCATGAAGAGATAAGCCTGGTAGGCTACAGTCCATGGGGTCACAAAGATTTAGACATGACTGAGCGACTAGCACTTTCAGAAGCTCCAAGTGTGTGGGTAGATGCTACCAAATTCTATTGTGTCTCTCTCTCCCATGATCCCTGAAGGAGCCACTGGAAGGTAATAGAAAGATCAGAGACACAGCAGCCAGAACTGGTCTTGAATCTTAGCTGTGTCTCTTACTAGACATGGGATCTTGGGCAAGTCCCTTAACTGATCCAAACCTTGCACAAAGAAGGCAAAATGTGTGTATCGACTCTGATTTATAAAATTCCTTTAAGTTACAAAATACACTATACTCTGTTTGATTTTAAATACATGTACAAAATGTGCTATTGATGAGGCTCTTTCCTGTGCCTAAAACTGGGGTCCAGCAGCATCCAGGACTCCGGGCATGCAGAGTGTGTGTTCAGTCTGTCCTATGGCTAGTGGCTGCAGCTGCTTCCTGCAGAGCCTGTTATAAGCTCTATAAAAGGAGATAGTGTGGTTTCAGAAGCAGGTAATGAGCATACACAGAAGCCACATGGTTTTTTTTTCCTTTCCATTTGGATTTTGAGTTTGTGGGCTTTCTGCACAGGAGTTTGTGGGTACAATGCCAACTCTCACAGACAACAAGGATTTATTGTATTAATAATCTGCAAATTATGGATTGCAAAAACAAAGACATTTGGGGATTTCATTGAACTTCTACCAAGAGAGATGCCTCCACGCTGAGGTTTTCAAGTTTTTCACTGTGCCCGGTTGAAATTAATTACAAAATATACATCGCTTTGCATATTAATTATGAAAACATACTATGGAATATATTTAGGATAGAGTACAACAAGAAGTTGGCAATTTATGGATACTGGATACCAAACCAAATGGAACACCCAACTAAGACTATCTTCCAAAAGCAGGCTTAAAAATATATCTTTGCGATGCTATTGAAATCTTATCTCATTCATTCAAAACCACCAAAGACAAGCCCATTACAAATTTCCTTGATTTTGGATGGTTTGTGATACTGTGTTCTTGAACTATCACGGGAAATCAATCCCAAAATTAATTTTAAGAAAAATTTTGACTGATGACCATTCACACAATCAAACCACATTCTATAGATGTTTTATCCAATGTAGCTTTAAAAAAAAGTGTAGCTTTAAAAACAGAATCCACAATCACATAAGTTGTAAAAATGTGTGTGTTTTAACCGTTATTTTTTATTGCCAGTATGTATGGTAAGGAGTACACATACAGCTTCCTAAACTTATTTGACCAAGGAATCCAAGGCAAACAGAACAGAAACGATCAGAATTACGGTCCTTGTTTATTTCATCGGAGGCTTAGCCTGCTACTCACATTAGCTGTTTCTGGCTACAGCTGCATGATCCACCCACACTCTGTTCACTTCTGACCTGAGACAGTAGAAGGGGGAAAGAAAGGTTGGGAATATCTCCTCAGGCCAACTCTGTGAAGTCCATGCTGAGGATATTTCCAATAGGAAGTCCATTTTCATAAGATGGAATTTAGGACCTAGAGCCAACTTCTTCCAGCTTTTCTCACCATTATCACGCCTCAGCTACTGGATCGGTCAGTCTCAGCAGTTTGGTCCTGAGGCATTTCATCTCCTTCATAAGCAGAGAGAAAACGGGAAGAGAGAGTGGTCCAGCCCCAGGAGGGAGAGGGAAGAAGGACAGAACATCATCTGAGCGTCTGTTATGCGGTAGCACAGGGCTAAGCACTCTGCATTCATGGTGTCAGTCATAAGCTCCGTATTAGGGATGAATTTTAAAAGGTCAGAGGAGTTAAGGAACAGTGGAGGAAAAGAACCTTGAGGGAACTGGAGTATCTCTGTCTCGGGGAAGGAGCTATAACACCTCCTCTTCTGGACCAAAAATTCACCTGGGACTTTACCCATCGCTTCCAGCTAGGACATCGATTCCCCATCTTCATCCTCATTCCAGCCCCTCATCTCCATTTCTTTCTCTGCCTTTAAAAACACTCTTTTTACCATCAGTCCCTCACCAACTCTCTCTCCCTTTTGTTTTCATAAAATACTCTCATGGCCCCTCATTCTTCACCTGCCCTTTACACTCAACTCCCTGCCTTTGGCTCTATCATGCAACACTACCTACCCAGTAGGGTCACCAGTAACTTCCCAGCAGCCAGATCCTGTTGGCGAGATTTTCTCCTCTTAGTTGAAGGGTATGTGGTAACTTGCATTCTTGACACTTCCTCTTCTTTTGATTTATTACATTTTTTTCTCTTTACATTTCTCAAAACTCTTTAATTCCTTCTGAGCCTTCTTGCCTGGCTTATCTTTCTCTTCCTACTTTGTTTCATTATTATGCTTTAATTTTTAAAGTTTTTAAATTAATTTTTTGGTTATTATTTTTTTGACCACACCGCACAATGTGTGGGATCTTAGTTCCCCTATCAGGGCTTCCCAGGTAGTACTAGTTGTAAAGAACCCACCTGCCAAAGCCGGGGATGCAAAAGACTTGCATTCGATCCCTGGGTCAGGAAGACCCCTGGAGAAGGACACAGCAACCCGCTGCAATATCTTTGCCCGGAGAATCCCATGGACAGAGAAGCCTGGGCTTCCCACCGCAGTGGCTTCTCCTGTTGGGGAGCACAGGCTCTAGGCCTGTGGGCTCATTAGTTGTGCCGCTGGGGTTTAGCAGCCCCACGGCATGTGAAGTCCTGAACCAGGGATCGGACCCCTGTCCCCTCCATTGGCAGGAGGGTTCTCAAGCATTGGATCACCAGGGAAGTCCTGGCCTGTGCCTCGATTTATACTCTTTTCTTTCTGTGTGTGTGTGTAGTCTCTCAGTCATGTCCAGCTCTTTGCAACCCTATGAACTATAGCCGCCAGGCTCCTCTGTCCATAGAGATCCTCAAGGCAAAAACACTGGAGTGGGTTGTCATGCCCTCCTCCATGGGATCTTCCTGACCCAGGTATCATTGTAGGCAGATTCTTTATCGTCTGAGTCACCAGGAAGCCCTTTCTGCCTCTACTTGGTTTTTCTTGACAATGCCAATTAACACAGGAGTTTCATGAGCATTGGTCACTTTATCTACCTAGTATCTCTTTATCTTTTCTTTGGTATGAGCATCTCGTCTTTGGAGAAACTGTCCTTCCCACATTCTATGGGGTCTTCGGAGCTGTCAACCCAAATGACTGTGTTACTTTACGCCGTTCATAAAGGAAGGACCTGGCCTAAGCCAGGGCAATCTTTCTTCTAGGACTGTCACAGAACCAAGCTTCCAGACACTGACTCACAGCCAAGACTGTATGCCTTTCTAGAGTCACTTTCACCCTCTGCTTCCTGACACTTGACTGCTCTTTTTTACATGCAATTTTGGTTATTTATTTATTTATTTTCGGCGGTGCTGGGTCTTCATTGCTGGGCGGGCCTTTTCTCCAGTTAGGCAGGCGGGGCTACTCTTCACTGCAGTGAGCAGGCTTCTCATTCTGGTGGCTTCTCTTGTTGCAGAGCACAGGCTCAGTAGTTGTGGAATGGGCTTAGTTGCTCCAAGGCATGTGGGGTCTTCCTGGACCAGGGATCGAACCCATGTTTCCTGCATTGGCATGCAGAGTTTTTACTACTGAGCCACCAGGGAGGCCCTGCTTGACTAATCTTTATATTATGTGATTTCTTTTTTTGTAATTCTGTTGCTTGCAGGGAAAGAACCATAACAGGAATAGAGTTGCCCAGTTACATCAAAACCAAATGAGCCACTATCTTCTGAGTACATGAGAGTTGGAAGGGAATGATGCCAACCATAGTTCTGGTTTCAAAGAGATTACAATCCCAATGGGAAGAGAAAAAAAAACAAAATAATTCAGGAACAACTAAATGATAAATTGCAGGTAAGTGAGTATTAGGATAAATTGTATACAGTTTCTCTTTTTGTAAGTAAAAAGTCTATTGGCTTTTACTTGTAGTCCGTGTAGTAGAATGTCCATGTAGTAGAATTCCGACGGAAGATCAGAAAAGGATGGATAAAACAAATACAAGAGGAGCAGTCCAATGTGGTAAAAGTTCCATGTGGGAGGCAACATGTAAGCTGGCCGTAGAAGGGCAGCTGAGAGAAAGGGAAAGGGATTGGCTGAGAGGAAGAAGTTAGGAGGGAAAGGCACAGAGGCGGGAAAATGCACTGACGTTGACAGTCAATGCGGAACTCGGCTTGATTTCAGCAAGGGCCATGTTTGTGTGAGCTGCAGAGGATACAGTGGAGAGGACGCGTGAATAGCTGTGGGCAGAAAAATGGTCCCCCAAAGATGTCCACGTTCCAATCTCCAGAATCCACGAATGTGAAGATATATGGCAAAGGAGAATTCAAGTTGCACGTGGAACTAAGCTAATTAGCTGACCTTAAAGTAGGGACATATTCCTGGGTCATCTGGGTGGACCCATTGTAGTCACAAAGGTACTTGTAAGTAGAAAAGGGAGGCAGAAGAGAAGTTTGGAGTAATACAGTGTGAGAAGGACTCAATCCATGGTTGCTGGCTTTGAAGACGAAGAAATGGGGTTACGAGCTAAGGGATAAGAGCAACTTCAAGAAAACAAAATGAGCAAGGAAATGAATTATTCCCTGCAGCCTCTAAAGCATAGTATAGCTCTGTTAAAACCTTAATTTTAGTCCAGAGCAGCCTGTGTTGGATTTCTATCCTACACAACTGTAAGATCATTAACTGTGCTGTTTCAAACCATTAAACCTGTGAAAACTTTGTACTGAGCAATAGAAAGCTAATACAATGGCATTTAATTTTTATTTTTTTTTTTAGTTGATTTCATATTGTGTTTGTTTATTTAATTTTTGGCCACACCCTGTAGCATGTGGGAACTTAGTTCCTTGATCAGGGATCAAACCCACATCTTCTACTTGGAAGGTGAAGGAAGGCTTAACCATTGGAGCACCACAGAGGTCCCACAATGATATTTTAAACAACTGCTTAAGCAAAGGTACAGAGTCCAAACATCCAAAACGGATGCTCAGCCAACCAGAAGTCCATGTTGAACATTAGTTCAGGGTAAATGGGATGTAGCCACTTCAGAGAGGGCCTTGACCTTGATCTCATGGATAATACATAGCCTAATAAGATCTTGGGTAGCGATGAATCCTGGTGAGAACAGCAAGATCCGCACGGCAGTGGACTAGATGTTGAATTGGTGGACTCTCTAACACATCTCTGACCACACCTGGGGTAAAATTTTCATTTTAAAGCTGCCTGGTTTAAACACATCAGCATCTTTTAAAACTCTGTGTGGCTCACCTACGGGACCTGCCAGATCATTTTGTTGGAAGATTTGTGTTTAAATTATTAATGCAGGAGATGTGGTTGATGTTTATTGCTCATACTAGGCACAGTTCTTTGGCAGTCACTTTTCTCAGCAAGAGAATCAACTAAATGAAAAAAAAATTAAAAATTCATGACATTTAAAGGCTTCTTTTTTGTATAATAAGTTATAAATGAGGAGGAAGGATGCGCTATTTTCTCTTTCCCCAAAACATGAGATGCAGTAGCGACTAGAGCATCAACAAGAGACTATTTCTGAGTCTAGAAGCTAAACATTATGAGATTCCTTGAGGAAGTTTTGTGGCCAATTTTGAGGATTACCCTAACATAAAGGCCAATTTTCCCCAATTTCCCTTCTTTTCCCTCCATATCATTAGTAAAATAATGACTTTTTGTCCCAAATTGATTAACTTCATTTATACTATTTCAGTTCAGTCACTCAGTTGTGTCCAACTCTTTGCAACCCCATGAATCACAGCACACCAGGCCTCCCTATCCATCCCTAACTCCCAGAGTTCACTCAGACTCATGTCTATCTTGTTGGTGATGCCATCCAGCCATCTCATCCTCGGTCGTCCCCTTCTCCTCCTGCCCCCAATCCCTCCCAGCATCAGAGTCTTTTCCAATGAGTCAACTCTTCACATGAGGTGGCCAGAGTACTGGAGTTTCAGCTTTAGCATCATTCCTTCCAAAGAAATCCCAGGGCTGATCTCCTTCAGAATGGACTGGTTGGATCTCCTTGCAGTCCAAGGGACTCTCAAGAGTCTTCTCCAACACCACAGTTCAAAAGCATCAATTCTTCTGCTCTCAGCCTTCTTCACAGCCCAACTCTCACATCCATACATGATCACAGGAAAAACCATAGCCTTGACTAGACAGACCTTAGTTGGCAAAGTAATGTCTCTGCTTTTGAATATGCTGTCTAGGTTGGTCATAACTTTTCTTCCAAGGAGTAAGCGTCTTTTAATTTCATGGCTGCAGTCACCATCTACAGTGATTTTGGAGCCCAAACAACTAAAGTCTGACACTGTTTCCACTGTTTCCTCATCTATTTGCCATGAAGTGATGGGACCAGATGCCATGATCTTCGTTTTCTGAAAGTTGAGCTTTAAGCCAACTTTTTCCAAACTCCTCTTTCACTTTCATCAAGAGGCTTTTTAATTCCTTTTCACTTTCTGCCATAAGGGTGGTGTCATCTGCATATCTGAGGTGATTGATATTTCTCCCGACAATCTTGATTCCAGCTTGTGTTTCTTCCAGCCAAGCATCTCTCATGAGGTATTCTGCATAGAAGTTAAATAAGCAGGGTGACAATATACAGCCTTGAAGTGCTCCTTTTCCTATTTGGAACCAGTCTGTTGTTCCATGTCCAGTTCTAACTGTTGCTTCCTGACCTGCATACAGATTTCTCAAGAGGCAGGTCATACAGCTTATTGTGTGCCAAGTTCTGTCCTCTCCTTCAACATCTATTAGTTCACTTAATTCCTAGAACACTACCATGCAACAGCTATTAATTTAGATATGAAGAAACCAAAGCTCAGAGAGATTCTTTATATTTTGCCTAAAGTCTCACAACCAGGAAATAGCAGAGTTGAAATCCGAACCCAGGCATTCTGGTCCCCAAATCTGTGATTTTAACCATTTAATCTAGTTACTGATTGTCTTTCTCAGTTTTAATTTGAAGGTTTATCGAGGAAATGCTCAACTTCAAAATGGGTGCTAGAAAAAAAAAATGGGTGCCGGTTCGAATTCTCTTGGAAGTTGGTTACTTGCCACTTTCAATGCATTTTCTCCTAAAACTCTGCTATAAATTTGTGCATCTGCTCTAGCTCATTAAAGAAAAGCAAACAAGTATGTAAATAAAAATCAAATCCATAGTGGAAAAACATAATTTAATGATAAATAATAGAAGAGAAATACTACAGAGGGCACTACAAATAGGACCAGGAAGATGATTTAACATTTTCTAGGCCTCAGTTGCACTGTTTGTGAAAGGTTCTATTCCTAAGGTCTTAACCAGGAGAGAGTAAGAAAGTGAATGGAAACGGAAGGAGTGCTTCACATGCATGAATACACTTGGAACTTGATGACCTGGACTCTTAACTATGTTCTACTTGCCTTCAAAATGTATGAATTTCCTTTCCCTTGACAGAGGCCCATCACTAGCACTCTTCTTACCATTTTTGTCTTCAGAAAAGGAGAGGTGATGGAAGGAGGAGAAGGAGGAGAAAGAGAAATGGATAAAAAGAAATGGCGAAGTGGAGGGGGTGGACCGAGAGAAAGAGGAATTGTCTCCAGTGAGACAAGCAGCAGCACGAGGCGGAGGTGGTAGACGAAGAGGCTCGAAGGTGGGCGGAGCGAGAAGCAAGTGAGTAATTATTTAAAATCTAGAGTCCCGGTTATGTGCATTCACAACAATAGATTCAGCTCGACCCAACTTTATATTCGTCATCTTTGGTCTTAACACACTTAAAAATCATTTTGACAACATGCTAGCTTTCTGTCATTATATTATAAGATAGTCCTTTTTTTCTTTTATTATAAGCTATCTCCTCCCAGCTCAGACTGTGCATTTGTCTCTCTGGACCTAGCTGAGATATGATCCTAGTTATAGGACTGGGGACACTAACTGGTACTTGGGGCAAGCCTTAAGGAGAATGGACAATTTGTGGTGACACAGCTCAGCTGTCCCAAGTTAAGTTACTCCAGGGTCTTCAAGTCAAGGGAAGGTGGCTTTTCAGACCCACAAGAATGAGCTGTTTTCATTGGGAATGAAGGCTCAGAAGACTCAAGATTTAAGGTTTCGGGGGTTCCAGATTCTCAGCTTTAGCTCAATTGACCTGGAAGTCACCTCCTATGTTAAGGTCTCCCTTCTTCCCAGTCAATGTCCTGAATTTCACATAAGATTTCTGACGAAACTCTGTCAATTTTTCAGTCAACACAGCTAAATTCTGAGTCTGAGTTTCAGTGAGTTCAGTCTTGTGTTTTAAGTAGGGAATCATTGGAGTTCAGTCTTGTGTTTTAAGTAGGGAATCATTGGAGTTCAGTCTTGTGTTTTAAGTAGGGAATCATTGGGGGCTACCAAAAAAAAAAAAAAAAAAACCTCTTAAGCTTTCTCACTGTAATTGGAGCTGAGAGTTTAAAGCCCAGAAGTTGTCATTATCCTCCTATCATGCCCCCAATTCATTCAATTCATTCACTCCACCATCCTTGAAATTGTCATCAATTGTTACCACTATCACTTTGCTATCATGAAGGCCAAGTTCAGCAGGCATTTGGTCCCCAAAGTCACTGGCTTAGTCAGAACTTTATCACAGTGAGACACAATAACTTGAAAGGCTGCTGCTTGCCATGAAATACAAACATTTCACTCCCATCGATAGGTGCCAAAATTACACTGCAGGCCAGGCAGAGAACCAGATCAATCCTATTACCCCATCCTGGAGGCCCCCTGGTGCAAGTACTGTATAGTCAAGGTCCATGAGGAAAATCGAAATCACATTAAGTATTTCAACTGGGAAATCTAGTATGGAAATTCAGAGGGTAAAAGAACAAAAAGACAGCACTGCCAGAGAGCCAGCCATTCAGAGGAGGGGCCGTACGGAGGAAGGGGCACAGGTAGGCAGGGAGACTGCCTAAATACTGTGGTTCTTTGGGAGGGTGGTGATGGAGCTGGTCCTGAGAAATCTGAAAAGAGCTGGTGTTCGGTACGCCTGCCATGATTGGAACAATGCTGTTCAGACCAACACCTACTCAACATCTATCTCCTATTGGCTGAACCTAGCCAGAAACAGAGGGAAATGTACTTTGCAGAGTGTGACTCCAGTATCACAAAACAGATTACAGAAGGCTAGATCTAGAGGGAGAGATTATAACTTCATCACTGCACAGTGGGTAAGGAGTGAGAGAGGAGTCTAGAGTTCTGCGTTAGGGACATGTGTTGGCCAGACCATTCACATGGTGTCTATATTTATAGAGCTATGGCTGGCTATGAGTTAACATAATCAATCAACAGGTAGTAATTCTGAGCAAATAAACTGTTAAACCAATTTGGCTATATTTCCATGGCTAAAAGTCTTGGGTCTGAATGTCTAGGCAAGATTGAAATTAGACATTCTGGGTATTGTGATTATAAGAATGACTGCTCTCTTCATTTTAACACTATTTTGGAGATGTTGTAGGTGAATAGCCACACCGGTTTACAGCCACTGGTACCAAATGTTCTATTATAATATGAGATGGAAAAATACCATGCGATTATATTTTTCACTATGAATAACCAATAAGACACTAGACCTGTGAGCCATAGGACTAGGGCTTCTGGACCTTCACTCTGTGGCAAAGGCATATACATGTCCCCATATGGATTGGAACTTCCATATTCCAACCCACTTTGTCAGTATAAATCTGTTAATCTGTTGTGAAGTTATACTTCACTGTAGTGAAGTCCTAAACGTCATCATTCAATGAAACTTTGGATAAATAAAAGTATAAATAAATGACTGATTTAATGGATGAATATGTGATGGTTGCAGATTTCAGATGTGTATACTTGGAGTTAAAACGACCCAGATGGGTTGCCAACACTGATTGTATAGTTTGGTTGCTTATTTTTCTTCTCAAAGAAGCAGATTGTTGCAACTTAAAGGCCTGTTGGCATTTTCACCAAACTTTCTCAACCTATTTCTTTTCTGTGGGAAAGTTAAAGCAAACAACTACAAGTTAACCAAGCCTTATTGGGTACAAACAGTTATGAAGAAGTGAAATGGAATAGCAGTGGAAGGTGGTTTTGGACTTGTCTCATGATTTTCAACAACCAAGAACTGAATGATCCAAGGTGAAAAAATATCAATGATCTCTATAGAAAAAGACTGGCCAAGGATTTGGGACCAAAAAAAAAAACACCACAAAAAACAAAAAACCCACAAGACATTTAGAGCCCCTAGTGAATGACAGATTTTTATTGCAGTGACAGATTTTTATTTTCTTTGGCTCCAAAATTACTGCAGACTATGACTGCAGCCATCAGATTAAAAGGTGCTTGCTCCTTGGGAAAAAAAGCTATGACAAACCTAAAGAGCATATTAAAAAGCAAAGGACATTACTCTAAGAAAAGTCCATAGAGACAAAGCTATGGATTTTTCGTAGTCATGGATAGATGTGAGAGCTGGACCATAAAGAAGGCTGAGTGCCAAAGACTGAGGCTTTCAAATTGTGGTGCTGGAGAAGACTTTTGAGGGTCCCTTTGACTGCAAAGAGATCAAACCAGTCAACCCTGAAGGAAATCAACCCTGAATATTCATAGGAAGGAATGATGCTAAGCTGTTGAGAAACCTATATGCAGATCAGGAAGCAACAGTTAGAACTGGACATGGAACAACAGACTGGTTCCAAATAGGAAAAGGAGTACGTCAAGGCTGTACACTGTCATAGTGCTTATTTAACTTCTATGCAGAGTACATCATGAGAAACGCTGGGCTGGAAGAAGCACCAGCTAGAATCAAGACTGCCAGGAGAAATATCAATAACCTCAGATATGCAAATGACACCACCCTTATGGCAGAGAGTGAAGAGGAACTAAAAGCCTCTTGATGAAAGTGAAAGAGAAAAGCGAAAAAGTTGGCTTAAAGCTCAACATTCAGAAAACGAAGATCATGACATCTGGTCCCATCACTTCATGGCAAATAGATGGGGAAACAGTGGAAACAGTGGCAGACTTTAGTTGTTTGGGCTCCAAAATCACTGCAGATGGTGACTGCAGCCATGAAATTCAAAGATGCTTACTCCTTGGAAGGAAAGTTATGACCAACCTAGACAGCATATTCAAAAGCAGAGACATTACTTTGCCAACAAAGGTCCGTCTAGTCAAGGCTATGGTTTTTCCAGTGGTCATGTATGGATGTGAGAGTTAGACTGTGAAGAAAGCTGAGTGCCAAAGAATTGATGCTTTTGAACTGTGGTGTTGGAGAAGATTCTTGAGAATCCCTTGGACTGCAAGGAGATCCAACCAGTCCATCCTAAAGGAGATCAGTCCTGGGTGTTCTTTGGAAGGACTGATGCTAAAGCTGAAACTCCAGTATTTTTGCCACCTCATGTGAAGAGTTGACTCATTAGAAAAGACTGATGCTGGGAGGGATTGGGGGCAGGAGGAGAAGGGGACGACCGAGGATGAGATGGCTTGATGGCATCACCGACTCGATAGACATGAGTCTGAGTAAACTCCGGGAGTTGGTGATGGACAGGGAGGCCTGGTGTGCTGCATTTCATGGGGTCGCAAAGAGTCTGAGCGACTGAACTGAACTGAAGTCCCACTACTTCGGCCACCTGATACGAAGAGCCAACTCATTGGAAAAGACCCTGACGCTGGGAAAGGTTGAAGGCAAAAGGAGAAGGGGGTGGCAGAGGATGAGGTGGTTAGATAGCATCACTGACTTAATGGACATGAATTTGAGCAAACTCTGGGGGATAGTGATGGGCAGGGAAGCCTGGCATAGTGCTGTTCCATGGGGTCGCAAAGAGTTGGACACAGCCTAGCAAATGAACAACAACAACATGGTTCATAGGGGAAAGAAGAAAGTCCTGGAGGTCCCAGATAAAGAGATAACATAGCCTAAACCTATCTTACAAGTGGGTCCATGACAAACCCCGCCTCACAGCCCATTGCGGGGCAGGAGCATGGCCAGATGAAAGGAACAGGGCAGAGAAGTCACTGCCCCTGCTGGCATCCTGCAGACGCTCTGCTCCCTTCTGTGGCACAAACTGGGCAAAGCCTCCAACACTAATGGACACAAACTGAGGCCTCTGCCCTCTGTGGAAGCCTGTCACAGCAGCTTCCAGCCGCAGGCCCTGATAGTGACCACACACGTCACTGGGGCCAGGGTCCGGCCCCCAAGCACTGTGGTCAAAGTCCTGGGGAGGGACGCGGTCTGGGGCCATGGGTCCTGGGGAGGGACGCGGTCTGGGGCCGTGGGTGCTCGCTGGAGTTCTGCTTTGGTCTCGACCACAGCATCAGAGATGATGTGATGTACTAGGCTTGAACATGTTTTGAGTTACACTGTGTTGCATACACATGTAAAACAAATCTGGGAACTCACAAGTGTGTGACCAATTATTTTGCTCCTCTGCAAAGTGTTTATTAAATTTTGAAAAATGAGACGATACAAGGAGGCAAACAACAGAAGCAATCACAAACCCCAAACAGTTTTCAAATCTATAAACAATTTTTGAAAAACATTCAAGTAACTTTCCAACTGTGTTGCCAGTGCAGTGCGGAAAACAGATCTTTCTGAAGATTCGAGAAATTTTCAAGTATGTTCAAAATGACCCACACATGTCTGTTTGGCTGTTCTGACAAGCAACGAATCACGGAGAACCCTTGCTCTAGATATTCAAGACATTGAACAGCAAAGGCAGGCCTCTGCAGCTTAGCTTCTCTCAGTGACTATAAGTCTCTGGGGTCTGGAGCTCATCACAGACTGGGATTCAAGGCTCCATTCTGCCCCTATCACATGAGTGATACTGAAGCCACATTAAGCCTTACTTCATTATCTATAAAGAGAAGTACTTTGTCTATATGGGTGTTTTCAAACCATTAGTAATGACTCATTAGTGGCTATTTTTGGGGGTCATGACCAACATTTAAAAAAAAAAAAAAAAAAACATAATCAAACCAAAAGAAAATATCAGAGTACAGGGCAAGGCAGTAAAAGTATGTCTGATTTCATGCAATTTCTGCTTTAATATGTATGCATATTGGAAGTGTTCTGTTCCTCTACAATAGGCTTGTTAAATTTTAAAAATGAAACAATACAAAGAGGCAAACATCAGAAGCTACCACAAACAAACCCTAGTTTTTAGCAATTTTTGAAAAATGTCCAAATAATTCCCTGATTAGTAATATTTACATATATATTTTTGTCCTGGGTGATACAGTAAAATACATTTCTTCTTAGAGATTTTGGTCAAAAGGTTTGCAAACCACTCCTAAGTTTCCACTGGCTCTAACATTCTATGATTCTGGAAGATGGAAGGGGCACTCTCACTAAGCCCATAATGAGAATACGAAATGTAGCATTTTTAACACTTTTAGGCTTCCAGGCACCGTGTTAATTGCTTTCCATGCATCATTTTATTGAACACTCCCAGCAACTCTATGAGTTAGGTAATCATGATGCCGTTTTATAAGGACTAAGGAAATTAAGCAATCTTAGAGAGATTCGGAACATACAGTTGGCAAGAGAGTCAAGATCTGAAATTTGTAGGCTGACTTGCAAGTCCCTCTTCATTTTTTCACCATTTGCTGCCAAACGTGTGAGATTGTGAGCATCAGCTAGCAGCTCAGCCCGTGATACAGACGGACACACGTCTCTGCCTAGATTATGAGGCAGACCATGCCCCTTCCTCTTGACTAGGGAAGGTGCAATGTGCACCCCAGGGCCTGCTTGGCCTTGGAAGACAAGGGAATCAGTCACTCTCTTTGCATTTCACTTTACTCATCTGGAATCCAAACTCTTCTCCCTGTCTCCCAGAGTCCCCATGATAATAGAGAAGGCAAAAGCTCTAGATTTGATTTGTACGAAAGGAAAACATCAAGTCTCGCCTTTTTGTAAGTGTCCTCACAGAGTCTAGAAAGTGGAATGTGAGTCTACATACATTCTTTTCTACATGCAGAGAGAAGAAAACCTTAGGCCACCTGGAGGGTGTAAAAGGTGTAGAGACTTTCAGCAGAAGTACTTACAAATCCTGCAAGAAGCCTTCCTTCTCTCATAGTCCATACTCCCACAAATGCATAGATGCTGGCCTGGCCTTACCAGGATGCAGAACAGGCTTTCGTGTGTAGCCCTGACCAGGAGAATAACAAACGTTTTCCTCCTACAGTTATTGAGCCCTCTCAACCTGCATGAAATTTTACCATTAGAAAGTCATTCCTTTTGCTTTAAGGCATTATATCTACAGAAATTCCTGATGAAAAATGAAACCTTTCCATCACTCACACATAAGGTAATTAGTAGCCAAACTCACAATTAGGTCATCTTAAAATCTAACAAAATTTCAATGGTACACAAGCATTAAGTTCACCTAGAGGTAAGGGGAAAGATTGCTAGCAGAGGACACAATCTGGAGAGGCAGGCTTAGGTAGGAATCTAATGCCGTGTAAAATTCAAGAGTGTAGAGGGTCATAAAAGGCACTGAAGACAATTTGTGGCCACCTTCAAGTTTAGGCTTCCCTGATAGCTCAGTTGGTAAAGAATTTCATCTGTAACACAGGAGACCCTGGTTCTATTCCTGGGTCAGAAAGATCTGCTGGAGAAGGGATAGGCTACCCACTCTGGTGTTCTTGGGCTTCCTCGGTGGCTCAGCTGGTAAAGAATCCTCCTGCAATATGGGAGACCTGGGTTCAATCCCTGGGTTGGGAAGATCTCCTGGAAAAGGGAAAGGCTACTCATTCCAGTATATTCCATGGACTGTATAGTCCATGGAGTCATAAAGAGTGGGACACAACTGAGCAACTTTCACTTTAGTTTTGGAAGAAATTGCAATACTCCAGGAAAACCATAATCTTTCATCTGGTGCTTTCTAGTTTTACCTGTGTTAGCCCATTTAACACTCACAACATCCCACTGAAGCAGAGAAGGGAGGTGACTTGCTCGCTGTCACCCAGTTGTGAAACAGCAGTTCGCACAATTCCTGAGCCCTTCAAACTCACCATAATTCTCCCTGGGGGCCAGGGTTCACCCTCTGAGCCCACATCCACTCTCAGCAATCTTCCTCTGGGCAAAGGTGCCTCACGCCCCTTTTGACCTGTGTCAGGAAGCATGGAGATGGACCTAAGCAAAGAGGCTTCTGGCTTTAATCCTTATCAGTGAAATAAACCAGCGGGTGTGTATCTGTATGTGGTGCGCTTGCACACACACACACACACACACACGATCACACAAGAAGAATATCTGTCCTAGGTTCATAATTCAACCAGAAGTCATCAGTGATTAAAGCTTTTGGGCTTTGCTCCCATCTCGGGTTTCGCCTTGACTTTCAGTTCTCTGCTTCGTTCTCCTTCTCTCCCCGCCCACTTTTTAGTGGCCTTTGTTCTTCGTTCCTGAGCCATCTGGTTGCAAAGTATGGAAGGAGCACAGTGCAGCAGGCACATGAAAAACAGCACCAAAAAAAAAAAAGCAGGAGTGAAAACAAAAGACGTGAAGATCTTGAATTTTTATTTCCCTTTTCAGATTGAAATATCACAGCTCCCAGTTCAGATGCAAAAAGGGCAAGTGTGCACAGGGGTCTTTGGATAGGAGACTGACACGTGTAGAAGGAGGAAAGGATGACCTCAGGCCACCCCCGTGCGGCCAGGCTGGGCTAGGGCACGGCTGGATGAGTGGCACGAGTGGTCTCTAACCCTGGGACATGCGTGAGAGGAGGGGTCAGAGGAACCACACACACACACCTGCTTCCCACGGCCCGCACTCTGCTGCGCTCGCCCCCTGGAACCATGGAACTTATTTTTTTCTCGAAGCCGAGGCTTTGCATCGCTCCTCCTCTACAGCAAGCTTCTGAGTCTACGTCCATGTTCCCTACCGTGTGAATGCCTGCAGCCACTACCTCAAATATCATAAATCCTCTCTCTCTCCCCCTTTCTGTCTGCCTGTTTATCTACAATCTGTCTATTTAAATTCTTTTTAAACAAGAAGGGAATATCTTTATGCCTGTTTGTAGGAATATTCTACATCCATCTGTTATTTACATCATTCGTTTTCCTGAGGTGTCTCCAACAAATCCTGGCTGGATGCACTGTATGTGTTATTAATAAAACAGCTGTAAAAATATTAACTGTACGGCCTAATTGTCAGCCCTGATTAGGAGCCAAGTTTATCCCTGGACGGATGCGGAGACTCAGAATTTGGGCTTCAATCCAGATCTGACCCTCGCAGCTCACTTTACATTTGATTCTTTGACCATTTGAGCTGCTCTGGCTTCTTCTCTCCCTCCCCCGCAGGGATCTGTGCACATCCGGCCACTGATCTCCTGACTCCTTCAGGTGGCGCTGTTCCAGCTTCTGGAATGTTCTTCCCCACTCTGCTCCCTCCCCCGCCCTTGCCTCTCCCCGCCACCTCCCACCACCACCACTTTAGTTAAAGTTAGCAGCCCTATGCTATATAATCACCTTTCAGAGACTTAAAAGATGAGGAGAAATACTGGCAGCGTTGTTTTACCACATACACTGATAGGAACTCGCATTTGGGCAGTCTGCATTGGAAAGCATGTCTCTAAAACCACTGGACACTGGAGAGCTTGGACACTAGAGAGCCTCTATGGATCGGCCACAGAGGGATAGTTCATGAGTATCAGGAATTAGATCAATCTTTCAGACAACCTTTCTGGATACGTAAGATAAACGAAGAGTTGCTAACTCTGTCTAATATAACTCTGCCTGATAACATTTCCTGTCTAATAAAGTGTGCAAAAGAAATCAAATGAGGGCAGAAGTGAGCAAATGAAACCCTCGTGTTGCTGTCCCCTTCTTAGTCTAGCTGGATGAGCCCAGACGCTAATATCTAAGTGAGGCCAAGGTGTTTACTGGGAGGATAAAACCACTCAGAAAAAACTTTTTCTACCGGTGCCCAGAAAGCCTTGGCAATGTCTACCTACGTCATCTAGATCTCAGCCAATGGGAAAGCAATAGGAGAAGACACTTAGATAAACCAGTATGATGATTCACAGCATTACATATGAAATAGATAAATTATCTGCCAGTGTTTCACAGATCAAAGGATTAATGACAGTTAGCCCAGCAACACCTAAAACATTTGTGATTAATTGTCAGAAAGTTGGATAAGACTTGATGTTTCATATTGCCCTTCTATCAGGGATTTTCTTTATTTTTAAAAAGATTTTAACTTTTTATTTTATATTGGAGTATAGACAATGTTGTGATAGTTTCAGGTGGACAGCAAAGAGGCTCAGTCATATATATACAAGTATCTATTCTCCCACAAACTCCCCTACCATCCAGGATGCCACACAATACTGAGCAGAGTTCCATGTGCTATACAATAGGACCTTGTTGGTTATCCATTTTAAATATAGCCGTGTGTACATGTCCATCCCAAACTCCCTATCAGAGATTTTCTTTAGCATTTCAATATTCTACTTGTATGGAGTACTTTGGAAATTTTTACAGCACTGGCCTTTGATTTTACTTATTTTCCAGGAAGTTTCCAAGCTGGCTTTCTTGCCATCGAAGATTATTTCTTAAATTATCTCTCACCTCACAGGTTCCAGGCCACCCTTGCAAATGTTTTCAAAACGACAGCATGTGCTGGGGTCACCATCCTGCCTCCAATTCTCATGACCATTAGTGTTGACAATCTGGTGGAATGCTCATGGCTTGCTTAAATGGTACATTTTAAAATAATCATTTGTAAGGGGAAACCATATTTTTTGTCTCTAACAGAGGTGATGAAAATTTCAGAAAAGAAACCCAAAACTTCTCATTTCCATCTCTGAAAAGAATTTGTGGCAAGGTGGTAATGAAATCATCACATACGCTACTGGAGAGCCAACCTCCACAGAAAATTCAACACTCGACTGCCTTTGCTTTAAAAGTACACAGTTTTAAAGGCACAGTCCATTGTCTCCCAAAATGTCTGCATTGTAAAATGATTTTGTCTAACAGTTGGACTCAACTCAAATGGCTTTGTGAAGACAAGCTGTTTTTGGTTTTGGCCTTGAAAGGATTAGTAGCTGCTAGATGCTTCAGTGGACAGGACTACTTCCTTTTTATCTCCACTATTTACTGTAATGTGGTTGGTGTTGTCGTTCAGTCACTAAGTTGTCTCCAACTCTTTGTGACCCCACAGACTGTAGCCCAGCCTCTGTCCTCCACTGTCTCCCAGAGTTTGCTCAAATTCACGTCACTGAACTGGTGATGCTATGTAACCATCTCATCCTCTGTGGCCACTTGAGACCCATGGACTGTAGCCTGCCAGGATCCTCTGTCCGTGAGATTCTCCAGGCAGGAATACTGGAGTGGGTTGCCATTTCCTTCTCCAGATCAAAATGTTACCAGAGTTTAAATGTATGGCTGTTTCATAACCTCTGCGTATTTTATGAATGTCCCACAAACTAGATGTCCTTCCAGTGAAGCAAAAGGAAAACAGCTATCTCGGCCTTCATGAGAGCAACACTGTCTTACATGTGTATCTCCTCCAACTCCCAACAGACAACTGTGCACCAGTGGGGCTCAACATTCATTGACTAATGACAAGGTTCATAAGTTCTCTGCTTGGTATAGTAAAGAAGACTACATTTCATTCTTCTTTCAATTTCTGCCTTTCATTCTCAAGTGATAAAAAATTTTCAGCAATTATTTTGCTTAAATGTTAAAACAGAATTTATTGGGTAGTTTCTATGTGGTCAGCATTAAGCCAGGCACCAAGATAAATTTATAATAAACATAAGACATGCTTCTGCCAATAAATAATCATACAATTTGCTTGTGGAGCCAGGATATCCCATATGAGAAGCATTGTATAAGGTGGTGTAGAATGGTGTAACTTGACATAGGCAGATATTCAATATCAGGATATTCAGTACTAGGGAATAGTGTCATGGGATTAGTTACAAGACAAAACTTTATCTACAGACAAAGCAGGAAATGGGCCTTGAAGAAAGCAGAAAATGAAAAGAAATGTGTAGTTTAAGACTGAAATTTTGGTAGGCTCAGCATATGCATTATTGAGCTTTTGCCCTAAAGCTAAATCAATTTTTTTAACCAGATGGAAGCTGACTGGTGAGCTCCAAGTGTGGTGATAAGACAAGCTTTTCTTATAATCAACGTTTAGGATGTAAAAACGTAATCTGTACTCAACTGCCATGTCTGGCGTGTGTTAATAACTTAGTGAATATATTTAAGGCGGACAGAACCTCATGAGATCAATACTGTCCATTAAGTCTCGGCATTCTGAGAATTTTTTTTGATGGCTTCTGCAGATGGAGGGAAGAAATGGTCCTTGGGCTGTCTAATTACCAGAGAGAAGGCTACTGAAAGAAGATGTGGATCTAGCATCATTCTGGAAATCACAAGTGAAAAAACATTTTTTTAATATTTTAAAAAATTTAATTGATTTCTTTATTTTTGGCCATGCTGGGTTTTCATTGCCGCTCGGGGCTTTTCCCTCGTGGCAAGTAGGGGCTACTCTCAAGCTGAGATGCACAGCCCTCTCATTGCAGTGGCTTCTCTTGTCACGGAACACAGGCTCCAGGACACACTGGCTTCAGTACTTGTGGCTCACAGGCTCAGTAGCCGAGGCGCCTGGGTGCTAGACCACACGGGCTCAGTGCTTGTGGCACACAGGCTTAGTTGCTCCACGGCATGTGGGATCCTCCCAGTTCAGGGATCAAACCTGTGTCTCCTGCTCTGGCAGGCAGACTGACTACCACTGAGCCACCAGGGAAGTCCTCAAGTGAAAGAATTTCTTAAATGACAAACTCAGCAAGTATTTACTAGTTAAAATGAAACAATGATTTTCCACTACTTTCACCTGGCAGAGAAGTGGAATTATTCATCTCAGAGGAGATAGCACTTTAGTTGCAGAAGATATCCTGATGGGCCCCTTTTTATATAAATGATGCTCCCATTCTCTTAAAAGATAGGATTTAAAACAAAAACAAAAACAAAACAAAACACAGAGAGTTAAACTGCTCTACCTTAAAAATTAACTGCATTTAGGAATTGGTCACTGATGTCTTCTTGTTGGTTAGAGAGGGCTGAGGAACTTGGCAAGAAATTGGCAAGGAGCCCGAGAAAGAAAAGAAAGACAGCCACCTTGAAAGTCAAGGTGAAATGATGGCCCGGGGACTTGCAACAGTAGCGGTGATTAGTACGCAATTGTCAATTGCTTCCCATTCTGTGTTGACACCATCCTTTCCTACCTTGAAAGCTTTGGTAAAGATCGGTCACTATAAAGATCTACCCAGAGATGTGTTAGGACAGAATGGAAGAAGTGGGGGGCAATGCTTGGGCTGGACCAAAGCAGAGGAGAAAGAGGATGCTGGCCACTGGGGCTGAGAGAGTTAGTCTGGAGGCAGGCTGCACAGAGACAGACCCAGTAGAATGTAAACCTCTCCGTGGGTATCCTCAGAGGTTATCAGGGAGAGAGTGGAGGGCTTCCACTGATACCGGATGGAGGCTTGAGCCATTTGACTTGGACAGTAAAGGAGAGGGAACACTGAGGCCCTGACATCTGGGTTGCTTCTCATCATCTCAAATCACCTGGCTGAACAGAACAAGGATGATAAATTTATCCACCCTCCTCATCATCCAACCATTTAATAAGCACTAAAGGACCCGGTGCTAGCAACCCCTGGTGGCTCAGACGGTAAATAGTCTGCCTGCAGTGAGCCAGACCCAGGTTCTATCCCTGTGTTGGAAAGATCCCCTGGAGAAGGAAATGGCAACAACCCACTCTAGTATTCTTGCCTGGGAAATCCCATGGACAGAGGAGCCTCACAGGCTACAGTCTATGGGGTCGCAAAGAGTCAGACATGACTAAGTGACTTCACTTTCAAAGGACCTGGAGTTGGACACAACTTAGTGACTAAACCGCCACCACACAAGGACCTATTTTCCTGGCGGCTCAGTGATAAAGAATCCACCTGCCAATGCAGAAGACACGGACTCAGTCCCTGGGTTGGGAAGATACTCTGGAAGGAAGTGGCAAGCCACTCCCGTAATTTCTTGCCTGGAGAACCGCATAGACAGAGGAGCCTGGCGGGCACAGTCCAGGGGATCACAAAGAATCAGACGCAACTTAGTGAATAAACAACAGCAACAAGGATTTCAATACATTTCGTGTATGGAAAACTACATACTACAGGAGACAGTTTTCTTCTTCCAGATTTTAATGTTAAGAATTAATGACTATTCGAGGTTTTTTGTATTTCCATATAAATCTTGAGATTATTTGATCTAGTTCTGTGAAAAATACTGCTGGTAGCTTGATGGGCATACACACCGAGGAAACCAGAATTGAAAGAGACACATGTACCCCAATGTTCATTGCAGCACAGTTTATAATAGCCAGGACATGGAAGCAACCTAGATGCTCATCAGCAGATGAATGGATAAGAAAGCTGTGGTACATATACACAATGGAGTACTACTCAGCCCTTAAAAAGAATAAATTTGACTCAGTTCTAATGAGATGGATGAAATTGGAACCGATTATACAGAGTGAAGTAAGCCAGAAAGAAAAACACCAATACAGTATACTGACACATATATATGGAATTTAGAAGATAGTAATGATGACCCTCTATGTGAGACAACAAAAGAGGCACAGAGGTATAGACTCTGGGGGAGAGGGAAAGGGTGGGATGGTTTGGGAGAATGGCATTGAAACATGTATACTATCTTGTAAGAAACGAAGAGCCAGTCTATGTTCAATGCAGGATGCAGAATGCATGGGGCTGGTGCACAGGATGATTCAGGTAGATGGTGTGGGGTGGGAGGTGGGAGGGGGCTTCGGCATTGGGAGATTGTGTTCACCTGTGGCTGATTCATGTCAATGTATGGCAAAACAAATACAGTATTGTAATTAAAAAAATAAATAAATAAAAATTAAAAAAAAAAAAGAATTAATGAGCTCTTTTCCGGTTATCACGGCATGGGGAACTATGAGCAGCAAAGTCTCCCGCGACACCCTCTACGAGGCAGTGTGCAAAGTCCTACACGGGAACCAGCGCAAGCGCAGAAAGTTTTTGGAGACGGTGGAGCTTCAGATCAGCCTGAAGAACTATGACCCTCAGAAGGACAAACGTTTCTTGGGCACCGTCAGGCTTAAGTCCACTCCCCGCCCCAAGTTCTCCGTGTGTGTCTTGGGGGACCAGCAGCATTGTGATGAGGCCAAGGCTGTGGATATCCCCCACATGGACATCGAGGCACTGAAAAAACTCAACAAGAATAAGAAACTGGCCAAGAAGCTGGCCAAGAAATATGATGCCTTTTTGGCTTCAGAGTCTCTGATCAAGCAGATCCCCGAATCCTGGGCCCAGGCCTGAACAAGGCTGGCAAGTTCCCTTCCTTGCTGACCCACAATGAGAACATGGTGGCCAAAGTTGATGAAGTGAAGTCCACGATCAAGTTCCAGATGAAGAAGGTGCTGTGTCTGGCAGTGGCTGTTGGCCACGTGAAGATGACAGATGATGAGCTTGTGTACAACATCCACTTAGCTGTCAACTTCCTGGTATCATTGCTCAAGAAAAATTGGCAGAACGTCAGGGCCTTGTACATTAAGAGCACCATGGGCAAGCCCCAGCGTCTGTACTAAGGCACAGCTTAATAAACCATCAAAAAAAAAAAAAAGAATTAATGAATGCACAAAGTACATTAAAGTGGTATTAGCCAAGTATTTGAGACCTAGGATGGGTAGTGTGCAACACACACCACACTGTCTGTGTTTGCCAGAACGCAAAGGAGAGAGAGACAGCTGTTGGCTAGCATGGTTGTGAAAAGCTTCAAAGAGAAGGTTGAACTTTATATAGGCCTCGGTCAGTGACTTGAATTTGGATATGACTTAGAGGAGGGAGAATAATACTCATAGTCATTCTTCATAGTTTCATTTTACTTTATATGTCATAATACAAGTTCATGAATACTATCTGATTTATCATCATAACTACTCTGTGAAGTGATGTTAATCCCATGTCTCAGATGATGGTGAGTGTAGGTAAAAATATTTAGAAACATAAACTTGGACCATATGGGTGATTCAATAATCAGAGTAATTGTTATTATTAATTTCCTCTCAGATTCAGAAACATTCTTTGAATAGCCTATCATTTTAAAACAGTTTGTGATGAGTCCCATATTAAAGAAGAGGATACACAGCAAAGTTTAAACTCACAGAAGATATAAATTAGAAAGTGAAAGTGAAGTCGCTCAGTGTCCAACTCTTTGCGACCCCGTGGACTGTAGCCTACAGGTTCCTCCTTCCATAGGATTTACCAGGCAAGAATACTGGAGTGGGTTGCCATTTCCTTCTCCAGGAGATCTTCCCAACCCAGGGATTGAACCCAGGTCTCCCACATTGTAGGCAGACGCTTTACCATCTGAGCTACCGGGGAAGTCCTATAATATAAATTAGGGAAGATGGTTTATGAAATTATTCATTGAATATCCAATTGTCTATTTTATAGGAAGTGCTATAAATGTGTCACTTTTCCAGTATACAACATAGAAACTTACACTGTGAAGGTGCTATGTAGACCATCCTGTCCAAGGGCTCACATCTACAGTATAGAGGACTGGGGTCTCGCTGAATGCATCGATCACATGTTAGCTTGGCTTATTATTCTCCTAAAGTCATAAATAGCATCAAAGACATACAAACTATAGTCTACAATCTGCTTCTGTTTGGCTCCGGAGACCTTTTTCTCTTTTACAGAAGACCTTTGAAAACTTGGACTTCCACCTAAATGGACTTCCTTGGTGGTCCAGTAGCTAGGTCTCTGAGCTCCCCAGTGCAGGGATCCAGGTTCTATCCCTGGTCAGGGAACCAGATTCCATGTGCCAGAACTAAAGGTCTCATATGCTGAAATGAAGATCAAAGATCCCACATGCTGCAGCTAAGACCCAGCATACCCAAACAAATAAACACTAAAAAACTACAAGCTCAAACACGGAAACATTATACCAAGTCAAAATAAGCCATTCCTAACATTATGTTACTTATAGTAGGATGATTTATGATGCACAAAAAGTAATTAGTATAAACATTTCCTTTCCCTACTCTCATTTTGAGTATAAGAAGCCAGTGTTGTAAGGCCAAATGTCTCTGTTCTCACTCCCATTCCCATAGGAGAAGTGAACATTTCCCTCTCACTACTTCATACTCCCCATTCCACCCTCCTTAGGCCTTTGAGTAGCATCAGGTTGGGAAAAAGAAGACATAATTTTGAGAATTTTGAGATAAAGAGGTAGGAACGACTGGGTCCAGAGGAAACGCAGAGGATGCCAGAGACAGAGGTGCCAAGGAGCACCGGATTTATTGGCACCCTAGGGCCGTGAGGACACTCCCCGAGGGGCTGCTGTGGGATGCTGAGGTGGCACTTGTGCAGCCCTCAGCCTCCATCATCCCCTTCTCCTGCCGCCTTCAATCTTGCCCAGCATCAGGGTCTTTTCCAATGAGTCTGCTCTTTGCATGACGTGGCCAGAGTATTGGAGTTTCAGCTTTAGCATCAGTCCTTCCAATGAACACCCAGGACTGATCTCCTTTAGGATGGACTGGTTGGATCTCCTTGCAGTCCAAGGGACTCTCAAGAGTCTTCTCCAGCACCACAGTTCAAAAGCATCAGTTCTTCTGCGCTCATTCTTCTTTATGGTCTACCTCCTATGTCCACAAGTAACTACTGGATAAACCACAGCTTTGACTATAGGGACCTTTGTCAGCAGAGTGATATCTCTTCTTTTTAATGTGCTGTCTAGGTCTGTCATATTTCCAAATGTAGGCAATGTTGAAAAAGAAAGAAAAAATGCACATCACCCCATGCTTACAAGAATGTGTTTTTGCACCTGTATAAATGAAAACTGACAAGTTTATAAAATGACTGTGGCAAATGATTAGTGACAATTCACATACAAGGAAGGAGCCAAAAAAGTCAGCCATTTGCTACCCAGCCATCTTTAAGTCCTAGAGCATTTTAATTCGAATTTGGCATTTTGTGACAGTTTGGAAATTATGCTATCAAAGCGGTGACTGCAATTCTCAGGTAAGCACTGTGGGTGATTAGGCTTGAGTTCTAGCATGTAACCAAGGCTTCAACTGCAAATGATAACCAAAAGGTGATAAAGAAGCCTAAAACATACCTTCTAGAACAATGAAGATCTGGGGCTATTTCGCTCACTGATGTATCTTTGGTGCCCAGAACAGTGCTTGGCACAGCATGAATATTTCCTGAATTAGCTCTATTTTTATAAGGGATTTTGATATAAGCACAGCCAATGCTTACATTGCCTTTTTAAAATTAATTTATTTTTGGCTGTCTAGATCTTCATGGGCTTCCCTGGCAGCTCAGTTGGTAAAGAATCTGCCTGCAGTGCAGGAGACCTCAGTTCGATTCCCTGGGTCAGGAAAATCCCCTGAAGACGGGATGGGCTACCCACTCCAGTGCCCCTGGGCTCCCCTCCTGACTCAGATGGTAAAGAATCCCTCTGCAGTGCGGGGAGACCTGGGCTCGATCCCTGGGTTGGGAAGAGCCCCCGGAGGAGGGCATGGCAACCCATCCCAGTATTCTTGCCTGGAGAATCCCACGCACAGAGGAGCCTGGAGGGCTACAGCCCATGGGGTTGACAACTGTCGGACACGCTGAGGGACTTAGCGCAGTACAGCACAGGCCGTCGCTGCTGTGCGGGGCCTCCTCTAGCAGAGGCGGGCGGGGCGGTCTCCAGCGACGGCGCGCGGCTGCTCGAGCCGCGGCTTCCCGGTGGCAGAGTACAGGCTAGGCGTGCTGCCTTCACCGGGTGCTCTGGGTAAGGCTAGAGCACAGGCTCGGAAGTGTGTGCGGGCTTAGCTGCCCCGCGGCACGTGGAATCTTCCAGGACCAGGGACCAAACCCGTGTCCCCTGGATTGGCAGGCCGATTCTTAACCACTGGACCACGAGGGAAGTCCCAGTGCTTATACTTCTAAACGCACGGCCTCCTGTATCTGGGTCCTGTTCACTGTACCCGGGCTCTCTCACTCCCCAGCTCCGCCTGCCCCTGTCTCCAGCCAGCCCATGACTTCACCTGAGACAAAACCAGAGGAAGGAGCCTCAGGAGCGCCGTCACTGTGCAGAAGGGCTCTGCGTGCCCAGCCAGATCCATCCATTCCCAGTGGGCTTGGTTCTGACCACTTCCAGCGGCACGTCTGCAACTTTTGGATCATTGCCAAGCTGAAATGTGAGAAATGGTATCTCGGGGTATTATCATTTGCATTTCTCTTATTAGGAGCAAAGCTGCACATATTTTCATATGGTTAAGAGCCATTTGCCTTTCTTTTTTAGGGAACAGTCTGTTCATTTCCCTAGTCCATTTATCTACCAAGTTATAGGCTTTTTCTTCTCTATTTTTAGATGCTCTTTATATATTTGACATGTTAACCCTTTGTGATAAAAGTTGCAAATTTCTTCCCATGTGTTATTATTTTTACATTGCTTAGAGTTTTTTTTTTTAACTTGAAAAACTGGTTTTTTTTTTTTTTTACTACCGTAAAATTTAGCTAGATTTTTACTTAATGTTTCTGGACTTGGTTAAATAGTTGAGACACTTTCCTTCATCCCAGTTATTGGAGGAAAATACCCTTCTCTTCGAATATGTATAGCTTCATTCATTTCACATTTAGATCTCTGAGCCTTTGGAATTTATCCTGGTGTACAATGTGAGAAATGGATCCAATTTTATCTTTTTCCATATGGCTATCCACTTATCCCAACACCACTTATAATTTATAAGTCCATCTTTTGCCACCAATTTGAAATGCCATCTTTATTATGTATTAAATTTCCATATGCAATTAGGTCTATGTCTGGATTTTTCTAGTCATTGATCCATTCATGTGCCTATACAAATCTTTCATTATAGAGACTTTAGAACATATTTTTGTATCTAGACAAGCCAGTCTTTATTCTCATTTCTCTTCTTTAACAAGGATGTCTTGACTACTCCAGTTTATTTTTCCTCCTAAATGATATTTTGAAAATGACATCAATTGTTTAATTTTCAGTTAAATTTATAAGTTAACTAAGAAAGAATTGACTCCTGTCTATCCAGGAAACTGATATGTCTTTCCGTTTCTTCAAATCTCTTCTTTATCCTTAGAGGTATTTTTAGTTTTCCTTATGCAGTTTTTGCACAATTTTTTTAAAATGTATCTAAGTTGATCATTAGTACTATCTTAAATATATTTATCATGTATCTTCTAACTACTTTTAGTTTGCATTTGTGAAGACTGTTCATGTTGATTTCTTCCCTATCTGCTATTTTACTGAATCCTCTTATTTCCTGTGGCGCTTTTTCTGTTGAGTCTCTTGGACTTTCCAGTTATATACTCATGTCTTCAGCTACTAGAGATATTTTTTGCTCTTCCCTCTTATGTTTTATGTAATGGCAGATGTTATGCTATTTGGTTTTTGTTTTTTTTTACTAAACATCATATCATGAGTGCGATAGCATTAAGCGGTCTTAAAGGCCCATTTTAATGGTTGCACGTATTTTATTATATGGCTGTGCCATCATTTAGTTAGCTATTTTCAACTTGAAATCCAAGTTTCCTCATTTTTATTTTTGTAAATCATGTCACAATAAATATGTTTAGTTTGTATATGTGTGCACTCTCTGATTGTGTCCTTAGTGTAAATTCCTCCAAGTAGAATCAGTAGGTCACACAACCTGCCCCAGTTTTAAGGCTTTTTAAATGCATAATTGACAAGATGCCCTTTAGGAAAAGATAAACCAGTGTGCTGTCACATCAGCAAGTTTGTCTCCCTCCAATGTGCCCTCAGGAGTTTAAACTTATGGTAACTCACCAGGTAAACAATATCAATGGAGATTCAGCCTAGCTACAGATATAAAACGTTTTATTAGAGAAGAGTGTGAGGGGCAAGGACCAGTATCGTCTCACTCACATGGATGCAATGGCAATATTCTTTCTTGAGCACGTAACGATTTCTCTAGCTCGACATTGACATCTCTATGTGGTGGGCATCCAGGGGTGGTGGGCTCCTCCCGAGTCTTTCTGGATATGTTCGATTCTCTGGAAGACCTTGTAGAAGCCCCTTCTCACACTTCTTTCCGTAGGAGATCCGGCTCTCTCTTCTCAGTTCCTGCCACTGGATGACCTCACCCATTAGGCAAACTTCTTGATCAAATCAATACTAGCTAGTGTCTCCGGTGCCTGTCGCTCACTGGAAACTCGAAAATCCTTGGGGATACCAGTCGGGGCAGTAGAAGCTGCTTTGGTCACCTCATCTTGTGATTGTCGGTAGACATGAAAGCAGATCAGAAAGCCTGTCTGCTCTCAAAGCAGAGAGTTCCAGGCTCGGAACTAAACCCGTCTGTCTACCTGTTAGCACCTA
Source organism: Nanger dama (assembly GCA_917880005.1). NCBI lineage: Eukaryota > Metazoa > Chordata > Mammalia > Artiodactyla > Bovidae > Nanger > Nanger dama. The sequence continues at coordinate 6,708,781 of CAKJTW010000029.1, forward strand.
CAAGCTCTATGGGTGAAGCTCTCTGAATCTCTTCTGCAATCCAGGTTGAACAGAATCGTGGGAGGCAGAGCAACCTCCTTCCTTGCCCAAGGGAGAAATGGAGCAACTTCTGATGAGGGTCACTGCCACCCCACCCCTGCATGACCACTCCCAGCTTCACTTCCTGTTCCCTCCTGCCCTCTTCCTGCCCTCTGCTTACATAAGGGTGTGGTGGGGCTGGGGTCTGATTGCTCTTTGCCTTGTTAACACCAACTGTTTTTGGCTGGAGGCCTGGTGCTGATCCCAGGGCAAAAGTCAAAGCCCCACTCCATGTTCTGGTATGCTAATTTTTACTTGTACTTCCTTGCTTAGCAGTGAGATTGGACATGTTTCTTGTGTTTCTTAATAGTCTTATTTCTCTTTTTATGAATTGCCTGTTGGCGGCTTCTTTCTTATTCTTCTGCCTCTTTGCTTGGTCTGTTGAAGCTTTCTCCTTGGGAAGTAGTCTGACCAGAGTTCTCTAGCTTACATCACATCATAGCCCCACTGGTTCCGAATGTAACACAACTGCTTTCCAGTTGCAGTTTCTGCCTTTAGGGTGTCAGTATTAATATTCAAAACACAATGAGCTAAGAAAAAGGATACACAGATCCACTATTTGATATTCATCAACTGGTTTATAAATTTATGCTAAATATGCACAGTGGTATACCTATTTACATGTATGCATGAATACCTCTTATATAAAGTTATGACATGATGTTCAAAATCCGTTTTTGCTTGCCATTTAATTTTCCTATAACCTCTCGGTCATTCATTCAACCTAAGAACAGCCATCTTAATCAGCAAATCAATTTATAACCCTACCAGGTGGCAAAAGGCTTCTCCAAGCGACCTCTTGGGGATCCCTTCTGGCTATCTTCTGGAAAATAGGAGATTAAAAACATGTGTGTTCCCACAACGCTGCATTCTGAAGCTGTTTCATCTCTTCATCCTGCCCCCATGTAAGTTATGTAAGACTATTGAAATCAACAAAGAACAATTCATGCCTTGACTGGGATTACCGTTGTTGTTTTTAAGGGCAGACCTAAAACTGGAAAAGCAACTGAAAGGCAAGCAGTTCCTACATCCTGTCAAGCTCAGAGAAAACTCACTTCTGCACAGGATATAAGTCGATAAGAATTCTCAGTATTCCATGAGTCTGTTCACTCTCTAGGATGGAAATAAAATGGATTTAATTTAATATTCTAAAATCTCAAGCCATCAGAGCTGAAGCCTGGGAAGCTGTACCTGAAACGTGGGTTGCACTAGGCAAATGCCTCCAGAGGACTGGAAGAGTGAGTTGCCTGGCATCTGGATGTTACTATGGGGATTGCTATAGTAACAATTCTATTCACCCTTATTTATTAGGTTATTCTGTATTGGAACGGAAAGGTAAACCAAACATCCAAAGAAACAATGGTTTCAAAGAGATTTTTGCTGTTCCTGCAGCCCAGGCCAAATGCTTCGATGAAAGGAGAGGACAACATTGACAAATAATTTAATACAGTTGAAGGAATGAGATTCCTCCAGGTTTCCTCTGAGACTGGCAAAATAACAGCTAATCTATGTCATAACACAGTGTCGAATTTGAGAATTTGCCAGTCCTGATACAAAACACTCTGAGACAACAACGATGGTGCCCCCCACACTCCCACACGTACCCTCCGTCTCTTTTAGTGTCACCACATCAGAAAAGAGCTTTCCTTATTATTTTTTTGTGTGTGTGTGCCATAAAGAGAAGAGGGAAAATGAAGCTGATCAGAAAAATAGCCTCATCTTAAAGGACTTACAGGTTTTAAATGCAGCATCCTACCCACAGAGGACTAGGCAGGTCTAGTCTTCATCATAAATAAACCAGTTAGAATTGGGAGGAGAAGGGGGTGGGAGGAGGAGGGGAGGGGAGGAGACGGAAGAAGCCTCTTGAGTGATGGATTTGTTTGGCTCTGCTGGGTTGTTGTTGCTGCATGCGGTGGACTCTCTCTAGTTGTGAAGAGCAGGGGCTCCTCTCTAGTCCTGGCGCGAGGACTTCTCCCGTGGTGGCTCCTCTTCTTGCAGACCCCGGGCTCTAGAGCACAGGCTCAATAGTTGTGGCGCATGGGCTTAGTTGCTCCATGACATCTGGGATCTTCCCGGACCAGGGCTTGAACCAGTGTCCCCTGCACTGTGAGTTGGACTCTCAGCCACTGGGCCACCACAGAAGCCCTGGGAGTGGTCTCGAGGTAGAATTCTCTGCCCTCTCTCCCCTCCTCAGATCCTTTCTTCTTGGCCGACAGGGATCTCTGCCAGGGTGGGTGAATGACCCTAGAAAATGTGCGCAGACTCTTTTGAAAGCCAAAAGGGGGAACTGAGAGAAAGCATGTGTTCTGGGGTCTGTCCTACCATCATGGAAGACTGCAGTGAAAGTGTCTTGTGGGGTGAGGTTGTATAAAGGAGAGAAAAGGAAAACAGAGGAGAGAGGAAAGGCAACCTGGAAAACGTGTTCAAAGGAGAGAATGAATCCTGAGAAAAAAACTCAAGCAAGTAACTGCTCAGCTTGACCCCACATGCCCTCCTTCTAAGGGGGAGGGTCCACTGGTTTTATGCTTGTCATCATTATGATCCAATCAACCAGCTGACTGCTTTGGTGTAGTGAAGTCAAGGTTGGGAATACAGACAGTCACCAAAATAAAGATGGAGTCCAAGTTGGTCTCAAAATGGATTTCAGGAAACAGGAAGAGCAAGCAGTGCCCTGAGTCTTTCACCCAAGCTAATTCAGCTAATTCATGCATTCGCCCTCAAAGGTAGTTCTTATCATTTCCAAGTGGGAAAACTAACCCAGAGACCATAAATCACTGACCTACAACAAACATGCTGTAAAGAGAAGAACCAGGTTTCCAACAAGCAACTGATTCCAAGGTCTGCATTCTGATCCATGACCACGTACTCTTTCTCCAAGGAGCTCCTGAAAAACAGAGGAAGCAATTCCAAAGATGCTTTCCAATAACTTGGAGGAAGGACCGCAAGAAGGAGAACAGAGATGTGGATAATGATCATGTGGATGGACAGACCCAGACAGCCTCCCAGGGGCTGGAAAGCCAGCCAAGCAGAACAGGTTGAACCTCAGACAAGGAAAAACACCTTTAGGAAGCTCTAACATGTGATGAGATCTAAGCTTCCTTTCCCCTAACACCAAAGTAAATCCCCTGGGTTTGGCTTGTAAACCTTGTTTATAGGAACAGAACCAGACAGTATTCCCTTTCTTTCCTCCTTCACAGACTGGAAAAGTCAAGTTCTTATAGAAGGAAAGAATCAAGCATTTGGATTGTAAATGACCATCATCACAACAAGCATGAATAGTCTAGAAATCTCCTCCTGCAAGTTAGGAATAGAAGCACATTTAAAATCACACATGTAGGGATTCCTCTGGTGGCCCAGTGGTTAGGATTTTACCTTCCAAGCAGGGGATGGCGGGTTTGATCTCTGGTCAAGGGGTGCTAAGGTCCTACATGACTTGTGGCTGAAAGACCAAGGCATAGAACAGACGTAATGTTGTGCAATAGAGACTTTTAAAATGATCCACATTAAAAAGAAAAATCTCATGTGCAAATTCCTGGCACCTTCAGAGACAAACAGAAAAACATGTAAGACTCTCAGCTATCTAATATACCTGAGTAAGAAACATCTCCTGGCCTCATGTTTAGGAAGCACTCCATTATTTTATCTGAATCATTTGGGTATATTTGGTCTTTTAAAGTTTCAAGCTTTCTCCACCAATGACTTAAAGCCTAGGGTTTACAGTTCCCATGGCTAGGGGTCCTTAAGGGGGAGGGGATGGGAGGAACAAATGAACTTCCAAAAAATTCAAGTAAGGGCAGTGTGTGCGCGTGGATGTACCCGTGTGTGTATACACGTGGGCAGAGGCAGCTGCCGCTGAGGAAGGAATAGCCTCCCTCGACTATAATTAGGCATCCTCCAGGCTGGGCGTTCACTCACGAGGCACGTCGCCCTGGCTCTCAGAGCTCTACTAGTCACGCGGAGTCCTGCGTGCCTCCGATGCCCCAGCTCTCTTCCCCACGTGGCCGAGACCTGGGAAGCCCCAGTCATACAAAGTTGGAAGGGACTGATCTCCAAGGATGCGTTCACGTGGAAAAAAACGATCGCACTTGGGAAGGCTCGAGAAGCCGGATATCCAAATGCCTGGGGTGGAACATCCCCGGGAAAAGCAAAAGGCTAGGAGGAGGACGACGACCACAGAGAATTAAACTTGCTCCAGAGCCTTATGTTTTATAGCGTGCAAACACGACGCCAGCTCTACTTTGCCACCGCATAGTAAATACAAGATTACTAGGCAATTATATGTAAACATTACAGAGCCTCCGAAAAGAATGGCCATGTTCAGGGCAGTTTTTCAATCCCTTGATAACAGTATAGTTTAATGGGTAGAAACAACTATATCATTTATTCCTCTTGCCTAAAAGGCTGCCAACCATGTAAGTACATGATCAATAACAGGGATTTCCAGTGGGCGGGTGTGCAGTTGTCCCCAGAGTAGCAGCTTCATGAGAAGTAATAAGAGGTAAAATGAGAAGCGAAAAAAAAATAAAACCAAAAAAAAAAAGCATGGAGACGAAGTGCTTCAGCAGAACTAGGACCCCAAAGGCTTCTCAATGCATTTATTTTTATGGTGTACAAGGAACAACAGCAGAGCTAAATCTGGCACTTTTAAGGGATTTGTAAATCAGCTGTAAAATGTTAGCCTGGACTGGATTTTTCCATTCGAATCTGATGGAAACAGGGATAGGAGCTGTAGGGGGTTTGGGTACAGATGGAGAGAATGAGGACCCTGGAGATGAGAACATTTGTATTTTGATTTCTGTTCATTTTTCATGTTCCTGAGTATTATTGGGGGCAGGTCAGGACCCTCTGCAAGTGTTCATTTCACTGAAAAAGATATTCCCAGGGCAGCCATTATGTATCGTGAACAGCATATCTCAAATTAATTCAGTCATTGATTGCTCTTCTGAAAAATGACAGCAGAGCCACTGATGGGAGGTATGATCGCTTGGGTCTTTGGAACTGGCCAAGGAAGCAGAGGCCAGCAAGGGGACCTGCTCGCTGACCAGCACCATTTCCTCCTAGAGGGGCACACAGCCCCCGGGGGACCTTCAGTCTGCACTGACGCCCTACTTCATGAACGGATAGCCTTTCCCTTCTTGATAACTGCCAACCATCACTAGGCCTTCCTATGTTCCAGGCACTGTGCTGGCCATTTTACTCGTTAAATCTTCCTGATCATCCCAAAAGGCATGTAATATTCCAGATTATGACAAAGACAGATTTGACGTTTTGTGAAGTTACGTTATATGGTCAAGACAACAGTCCTTTAGTGGAAAGTCTGAGATTTATTGTTGTTGCTTCGTCATGGAGCTGCATTCACCTGTTTGCCACCTCGTGGACTGCCGCATGCCCGGTTTCCTCATCCTTCACCATCTCTCCGGTCCATTGAGTCAGTGATGTCATCCACCATCTGTCGCCCCCTCCTCCTCTTGCCCTTAATCTCTCCCAGCTTCACAGTTTCCACTCTTAACTATTACTGCTTCTCTTCTTATCCAGTCCAATGATGGATCCCATTTAGGTCAACAGAGGACAAGAGGGACCGTAACATACACAGAACCACCTGCGACCATCCTCGTGCGGTGTTTGTTATTTCACATTTGTGAGTTTACTTAAATGTTGGAAATAGCTTGGGGAGAATGCATTATCCCTACTGTATAGAAAAGGAAACTAAAGCTCAGAGAGGCTGAGTCTTGCATCTAGGAAATGGTTCTAAACTAGCTTCAGCTTGATTTCTGACCTCTCCTATTTTTTTAAAATACTTTTTAATATAGACCAATTTTAAAGTCCTTATCGAATTTGTTATAGTATTGCTTCAGTTTTAGGTTTTGGTTTTTCAGCTGTGAGGCATGTGGGATTTTAGCTCCCTGACCAGGGATCGAACTTGAACTCCCTGCAGTAGAAGGTGAAGTCTTAACCACTGGACCACCAGGGAGGTCCCTGACTGCTTCTGTCTCTGCTGTCACAGGCTGCCTCTTACATGCCAGCTCAGCCAACCAACCAAGGCTAATTTGCTGGAAGACAGATTTGCAATAAAGAAGATGGAAATTTGCCTTTTGACCTGTATTTAGGGATCTTAGTGTGATACCAGACATTTCACGGTGCTTAATGGAGAGGGTCAGTGGGCCTCTCCGTTCTGCGTCTGATCCACCCAATGGGCCCATGTCTGCACTGGTACTCATAAAGAGCTTCTTTGCTCTTAATATCCGCTCTGTCCTCCCAATGGTCCAAATTCTATTCGCATGTCAAGACTCAGTTCAAGTTGCCTTGCTCCATGAAGCTTCCCAGGGTTGCTCTTCCAGTGTTTCCCATATGAATCCCATCACTCCCCAGATCTCCTGAAGCACACAGATGAGCAGCCTATTGTCTGTTGCAATGCTCTGGTTTAAGACTCCCAACTCCTCCAAGGTTCCAGGATCTTTTGCATATCCTTTTAAGTATCCTATATAATTCCTGTGATGAGACTGACTCCCGCATGAATACCTGTTGAACTGGGCTTGAATGAGTTCGGCCTCCTCAGGGCCCTGAACATACAGGGTATGGAAAAAAATAAGAAGAAGAAAAATAAGCTGATTAATGGAGTAAGTTCAGAAGAGACTAATGGAGTTGCAAAGAATAAAATAGAGGTTTGGTGGGGGAAACAGGGTGAGAGAGGGTGCCTGGGAGACTTCCCAATATCTGGACAGAGGACTAATCTGCATTTTTAGCTCACTAGTTCTCCATCTGAGTGTACGTCAGAATCACCTGCAAGGCCTCCTAAAATGTATCACTGCCTATCATCTGCTTCACCAGCCTTTCTGATTCAGGAGGCCTGAGAATTTGCATCTCTAACAAATTACCAGGAGATGCTGGAGCTGCTGGTCTAAAGGCAAAAGTACTTGAGAACCACGGTGATTCTCCACCCAGAATGCACATTAGAATTTTCTCAACTGGGGTGGGGGTTAAATGTCAGTGGTCTTCCCCACAGCAGACCTGTGAAATCACAATTTCTGGGGAGGGGGCTGCTCTAGACAGCCATTCACAGAAACCCTCACACTCTCTGGGACTGTCTTTTTGCTCCACTGACTCATCTCTTAAAACTGACAGCCTTGAGATGTCCGTAGTCTTGCTCTTTGCTAGGGATGCATATGGCAATATCATATGCATACCGTGTAGTCATCCTGGTGGCTCAGATGGTAAAGAATCTACCTGCAATGCAGGAGACCTGGGTCTGACCCTTGGGTCGGGAAGATCCTCTGGAGAAGGGAATGGCAACCCACTCCAGTATTCTTGCCTGGAGAATTCCATGGACAGAGGAACCTGGCTGGCTGCAGTTCATGGGGTCACAAAGAGTCAAATGCAACTGAGTGACAGACACCTTCACTTTCATGTGGCCAACAAAAGGAGTTTGGTAGTTCTTTATTTTAAAAAAATGTGGTGGGTTGCGGTAAGGGGCAGGATAAGACTGCAAAAACATGATAGCCGGGAACCTATCCTTGAGATTGAGACAAGAGGTCACGTGAAAGGTAAGGCAGACTCCATAGGTGCTTATTGTGTTTCTTTTGAAAATGTCATTGTGGGCTCAAAATGTAGGATTGTGGTAATGCAGGGAAATTCAATACACAGTCTGTCATGTTTCCCAAACCAAGGATCATACAAGCAATGACACACGGTCACACAGCTCATACAAACGAGCAGAGCTGAACTGACAAAAGATTCATGGCAGACAGAAATCAAAAGGGCACGACCTTGTGTAGCACCGGACTAAATCATGGTTAAGTGTTAAGTTAGAGTCCCTTGGTGTGTTATTTATAAACCTTCCTGGGAAACCAGAAAAGCAAAAGTCACTGATATCTCAAATATTCATTAAGTACCTTTAAATACTTTTTTGGAGTATCTCTTATTCTTTGGCCACCTGATGTGAAGAGCCGACTCACTGGAAAAGACCCTGATGCTGGGAAAGATTGAAGGCAAGTGGAGAAGAGGGTGGCAGAGGATGAGACGGTTGCATAGCATCGTCAGCTCTGTGGACATGAATCTGAGCAGACTCCAGGAGATGATGGAGGACAGGGAAGCCTGCACACTGTGGTCCATGGGGTCGCCAAGAGTCAGACACGACTGAGCCACTGAACAACAATTCTTATTCTTATTTATTGAGTATCCCAGCATAGCACCAGGCCAAGTTCTTCCATGCTACACAAAGCAAGATGGTGGCCTTCCCTCCACAAGCCTCACACGACACCAAGTCTACATCTAACTCATGTCATTTCACTTATTGAAAGGGTATCTTCAACTTTCCCACCATTCAGGCCAAGGCATCATTTAGAGTCTAAATCAAAATGAATCTTCTCCAGAAGTCTTTCTTCCTGACATGCCTGGCCCTTACCCGATCGCTTTTTCCCCATATCTCCCTTAGTTTGGATATTAGGCTCACAATTACTGCTTTGACTTACTGAAGATTGTCCCCGGAATCTCTCCTATTTATATGTGTCCAGTTTACCAGATCTTCTATGTTTCTTCAATAGCACCTAACATAGTATACTACGGTTGCTCAATCCATGTCTGTTAATAGAGTAGGCTGCAACCTGGTAGGGTGTCCAGTCACTCTTCCTACTTGAATCACCTGGCATGAGCCAGTCAGAGAACCCTTTTATGCTCTGGGAAGTGTTTTGAGGTAGCTTTGTCCAGAAGCTCAATGAAGACCGGTCTTTGAATTCTGGAAATCTTTCTCCTCCATTGGATATGTCTCTTCAACTATGTCTATTCCTTTTTTCAGATTACTTCTCAGTCCATTCGCATCCATTTGTGAATGTATTCACTTGTTTGTTTAAGCTTCTTATTTTATGTTGGAGTATAGCTGGTTAACAATGCTATGACAGCTTCAGGTGGGCAGAGAAGGGACTCAGCCGTGCATGGACATGTGTTCAGACTCCCCTCCCATCCAGGCTGCCACATAACATTAAGCAGAATTTATTTAATGAGTGTGTTCATTTTTCTCAAATCATTAGGATATTTTTGTAAAGATCTGTGGCTTCATAAGTGAACATTGTCTTGGATACAGACGGTGAATAATTTCTACCTAATTGATATTCCTGCTTGGATATTTAACTTAAAATTACTTCCATAAAATCTGCAACATATTTCTTTTATTGGGTTCTAGACTGACTGCTTTTGGCTAGATTCACACCCTAAAATTCCAATGGGTATGAGCCAAAGCTGCATAGTTTTGTGGCTAATAATAACAATAATAATGAGCACATTTCAAAAGTGCTAATTACAAATTCAATTGGATTGTGTTCTCATTATAAATGCTACAGGTTTTCTGCCAGGTTGGTACTTCATGACAGTATGTTTTCAAACACCTGTTTACCTTTATTATCACCAGATATATTCAAAAAGAAAAACTTTTCAAAGTTGAGATGCATATTAAGTTTCATGTGTCTTTGTAAAATTTGGAATCTTTTACCCAGAGTCCTTTACTGTACACACTGAAGCAAAATGAGTAATTATCTATACCTTATGTAGATAAAGTACATGGAAATTTCTTCATTTATCCAATAGAAACCACCAAGATTTTACTTTTAGCAGGGGCAAGGATTTGTAGAAGAAAAAAATAGAATTTTATCCAGGTAATGATCTTGCAACAAACCAAACTTTACTAAATGTCAATTATCTTTAAATCTTGCTCTGTGTGTGGGGAAGTAACTCTGCAAAAGTGGATTAGACACAGCCCTTACATACAGTTTATTGTAGATTTCACTGGACACAAATGAGATAAGATGATGAAGTCGCAGAAAAGGAAGGCAAAACCAAGAAGGAAAGACTGAATATGGCCTTAAAATATCAAACAGAGGCATTAGGGCTAGGATAGGACGGCAGTTTTGCTTTCTAATTCAGGTCTGGTAACCCTAACTGTCAGGACCGGGGCCACAGAGCAGGAGGTAAATGTTGGGGGAGCAAGCAGAGCTTATCGTGCTGCTCCCTGCAGTCCCCAGTGCTCTCATGACCACCGGAACCTCTTCCCGACCCGCCCACCCCCCGCAGAAAAACTGTCTCCCATGAAACTGCCCCTGGTACCAAAAAGGCTGGGGGCTGCTGTTTTATGGCACTGTTTTCAGCCTATCACAACACTGAATCATCAATCAATCTTGATATTAAGGACGATGGGATAAATACATTATTCCTACCCTACTCCCCACCCCACCCCATGACTCAATCTAATCAAGAATCTATCTCTAACTACTGATTTACAGGGGATGGAGGAACATATTAAATGACAACAAAAAGATATAATCAGTCAAATGTAGCAATTCTTCAAGACAAAAGACTCAGTTCTCAATTTCTTATAATAAACACACCAAACAAAGGAGAGAAATAATCACACAACAAAAAGATGTAAGAGCATATTAACCAGATGCAGTCTCCGCAGAATCTTGTTTAGACTCTGAAATGAACAAAAACAGCAATAAAAAAACCGCATATTTGAGACAATCAGGAAAAACTGAACACAACTGATGATATGGAGGAATTGTGAGGTTTGGAGGGGGGGAATCTAATATTAATATTGTGGTTATGTTAAAAAAAAGTAAAGTTAGATCAGCTTACTGAAATAAGTCTAGGTGAAATGAAATATCAGCAAATAAATGGGAACAAATTAAAAATAAATAAACAATTTTAAAAGGGATGGCAAGGGGGTAGACCAAATCAGAACAGCAGATGCTGTCAGTTGAAACTAGGTGATGGATATGTGGGAGTCTATTAAAGTAGCCTTTCTATCTTTATGTTGAAAATTTCCAGAATAAAAAGTTCATATATATATATATGTATATATTCACACACACACACACACACATATATACACACATATATAACATGTATATACACAACATGTATATATATGTATATTTGTGTACATACATGTTATATATGTATCTATGTGTGTTTATACATGTTATATGTGTGTATACATGTTATATATGTGTTGTATATCAATATATATAAAACAGTGCAGCCAGTCCCCATTAAGGCCATGTTTCACTGACCAGCCCCGTGCCTGGCCTCTGTGCCCGGAGGAAAGGTCCATGGAGTGCCAACATCTACTTCACCTCTTGGGACTGTTGAGGGGCAGCACAGAACCAGGTAAGAACAAAGGGCACACAGAAGCAGTTCCTGGTCCTTAAGCCTTTAGCATGGCTCCTACAGGAATGTATCAGCCTGGGAACTCAGGGCCTCAACTCTGAACCCCATCTTGCTCCCTCTTAGTGTTCCAGTGTCCCCAAGAACTAATCAGGATCCCAACCTTCTGGAAGAGTTCCATGAGTTGTAGTGTCAATATCCAACGTGCACCGTATTTTCAGCAAACGTGAAAGATAAGGCCTTAATGTCCCCCAGCTTCCCAGTCTTTTGAGAACCGAATCCAGGAAGGAGAGACTGTCTACAAAGCAGAGAGACCGTGCCTGGCCTTCCAGGGCCCCTGGATCTGAATTTGAATCTGAGCTTTGTGTGATGTTCTCCTATAAAACAAGTTGTGTGAGGATTACACGAAATGACAAGTGGCCAGAATACAGTGGGCACACATCAATATTTTTTATTACTGTTTTGAAGTCTTCACTTGAATCTAAATTGGGATTCAGAAGAGATTGAACATGTATAGTGAAATGCTGAGTAAGATAATCCTTAGGGGAGACTGAAGGTCTCTAGGAAAATCATATGTTCTAAGGTAAGAATGAACAAAGCAATAGACTCTAGTTAAAAAAAAAAAAAGACGAAAAGTAAAATGTTTCATATTACAGGAAGAAATGATTTTAAGTTATTCAAGTCTATTTTAAAATCAATCTCATGGACTCTCTCTCTCTGGTCTTGGGTGAAGGGAGGCTGTAAATAAAACTAAAATAGCTCCTTTGATGCCTTCCTTGGTGGCTCAGATGGTAAAGAATCCACCTGCAATGTGGGAGACCTGGGTTCAGTCCCTGGCTTGAGAAGATCCCCTGGAGGAGGGCATGGCAACCCACTCCCATATTCTTGCCTGGAGAATCCCTGTGACAGAGGAGCCTGGAGGGCTACAGTCCATGGAGTGGCAAAGAGTCAGACACAACTGAGTGACTAAGGACACAGAGCAGCTGCTTTGCAAAAATCAGAAACAAGCAAACAACAGGACTGCACGGATACCCTGAAAACCAGGGTGTGATTTTCAGAACACTTATAAAACCAGAGAAGGCTGTCACTGAATCAGAACAGATGCTAGCTGTGAACAGCCACGAACCATGAGGAGCTCAAAGTCTTTACCACCTAAGGATACCTCGAAAGGTGCAAGGAAGACATCCCCTCCACTTGGCTAACAATCACGGGGACCCAGAGCACAGCAGATGCTCACTTCAGCGAGATCTCTCTGCCACCCGCTCAAAGGCCACTTCGCCGTCCTGCCGGCTGGGGCCATGGCACGCTTCCACTGCTGGCTGCGACTCCTCTTTGAGCAACTTGGGAGACACACCCTAGAACTAGCTCATACAATTTACTCCAAAGGAAGACCAAGATTTGGGCTTTAGGGTTAAGGATTTTTCAATTATTAAATTGCGGGGCCTCATAAAACTACATGATTTACATTGAATCCATGAAATAGCCACATTCTTAGATGGTGTCATTTATGAAGATGCTTAACTCTGCACTAGTCAAGCTGCTTTTAAAAGTAAACACAGAGGTGAATACTGAATTAAAAAATTCAACTGTTTGCATTCACTGACAATTTTAAATCATGATACTGGACAAGATTACCCCATCCATCAGTCAAAGAAAATTCTAGGAAGAGATAGACAAAAAGCTTTATGCTCCTAATATAATCTCATTTCTAATCCAGTGTTCTGAGACACTCGCACAGGGTGGCACTGAATTTAAGCTCCAAACAACTCAAATCAAAAAGAGCTACGCTCAGTCTGTCATCAGGAAGCAAGCTCTCCAAGGTATATTTTTATCCCTACCTCACCTAAAGTTATGACAACTCACCTGGTTGGTTTCTGCCATTTGAGTAGAGAGACATCAAAGTGACAGGAATCACTCTCTGTGTTCCGTGTGAGGTATAGTGGAGAAGAAAAACAGACCTGAGGGGACAGATTGCAAAGTGTCTCCAGATTGGCGAGATACAGCGTGTTATTTAGGCTTTTTCTTACGCAGGAATCTTCTGAAGTGGAAACCCCTCTGAAGTGGAAACCCCTGTGTATTCTATAGGCACTCATTTACTTATTTGTCTCATTGTTTATTAACATTACTGCTTTGATCTTGCCTCATCACTCTATCCTTGAGGTTCTTGGAACTTGTAGACTAAAATGCTATGTTCCTGATCACTGCCTGGAACCCTGAATTTCTGCACTGAGCACACTCTTCCCATTGCTCAACCAGATTAATACTGGGCTAACTTGCCTTTCTGGAGACCATATCCTTGGGCCATATTGATTTTCTACACCAGAAAATAGCAGAATCTAGTGCTTGGTTGGAGAAGGCAATGGCACCCCACTCCAGCACTCTTGCCTGGAAAGCCCCATGGATAGAGGAGCCTGGTGGGCTGCAGTCCATGGGGTCGCGAAGATTCGGACACAACTGAGCGACTTTTTTCATTTTCATGAATTGGAGAAGGAAATGGCAACCCACTCCAGTGTTCTTGCCTGGAGAATCCCAGAGACGACGGAGCCCGGTGGGCTGCCATCTACGGGGTCACACAGAGTCGGACATGACTGAAGCGACTTAGCAGCAGCAGTGCTTGGTTAATGAAACAGATTAGATAGATACAGATAGACAGAGGTGTGTGCTCTGCTGTGCTTCATCATTCAGTCGTGTCTGACTCTTTGCAACCCCATGAGCTGTAGCCCACCAGGCTCCTCTGTCCATGGGATTCTCCAGGCAAGAATACTGGAATGGGATGCCATGCCCTCCTCCATGGGCTCTTCCCAACCCAGGGGCTGAACCCAGGTCTCCCACATTGCAGGCAGATTCTTTACCCTCTGAGCCACCAAGAGAAGTCCAAGAGTTCTAGAGTGGGTAGCTGATCCCTTCTCCAGGGGATCTTCCTGACCCAGGAATCAAACTGGGGTTTTCTGCATTGCAGGCAGATTCTCTACCAGCTGAGCTACAAGGGAAGCCCAGATATGGGTACAGATATGAATATGTAACATCTATTCATGAAATATATATTATATTATAGATAAAGATATCCTGTCTTCCTTGTGCATGCATGCTCAGTCATGTTCTGCTCCGTGCATCCTATAGCCTGCCAGGCTCCTATGACCATGAGATTTTCCCAGGAAGAATATGGAGTGGGTTGCCGTTTCCTTCTCCAGGGGAGCGTCCCAATTCTTGGATCAAACCCAAGTCTCCTGTATTGCAGGCGGATTCTTTACCAGTGAGCCTCTAGGGAAGCCCATATGTACTATATACCTATATGGGGCCTGGGAAATGGCAACCCACTCCAGTATTCTTGCCTGGAGAATCCCATGGACAGAAGCCTGGCGGCTACAGACCATAGAGTCACAAAGAGTTGGACACGACTGAAGCACCTGAGCACACACACACACATTACCTATATGTATGTATATATTATATCTATATAATATCTCCACCTCTATGTGTATTATATAAAGAAAGAAATGTTACAGTGATCAAGGACCGTGTAATATCCACATATTATATACTGTCAGACCTAGCCATCTTGTTAATGTCTAGATGAAGTATATTTTTGCTGCTATTGCTGGTATCATTTTAGTGAGTTTAGTGAGTTTAGAATTGCACATGTATTTCAACTTTCTCCATCTTACTTTTGCTTCCTCCCCATATTTTACCTGATTCTTTTTTCTGCTGACTTCTAACTGCTTTTGGAATGATGGATTTTCCTCTATTCTCATGTTTTCTTCTACCGGTTTGTAAGTTTCTATTGTTTTAGCTATTCTTAAATGTTTGACATGGGTCCAGACCTAATAAGGCTCAAAGTTAAATCGATGTTTTTCTTCTGCTCTTAGATGGCAAGAGCCTCCAAATACTTTAACTCTGATTACCACCCTCCTACCATACACAGTATTTTGTCCAGTAATTTTTCTACCTGATTTTCATATCCTATCGAATTATCATAATTGTTATGGCTATTTTATATAATCATTTGTTGCCCACATCAACTCACATGTTTACCAGTTCCTTTGCTTACCATCTGCATCTCCTTTCTTTGGAGTTTAAATCTCTTTTTCCCCGAGCCTTATCCCTTATTCTGTGCTTCCAGCACGGGGCTGATAGTGGTAAGCACTCAGTTTTTAGCTGATCATCTCTTTCACTCTTATTCATGAGTGATAGTGAGGTTAGATACAAAATCTACAGGTTGGCACTTCGGTGCTTTGAAGACTGTGTCTTCCTCATTCTCCTGTTGTTTCTGAGACGGTTACAGTCAGTGTCAATGACGACAGACCTAGACGGCGAATTAAAAAGCAGAGACAATACTTTGCCAACAAAAGTCCGTCTAGTTGAAGCTATGGTTTTCCAGTAGTCATGTATGGATGTGAGAGTGGGACCATAAAGAAAGCTGAGCACCGAAAAATTGATGCTTTTGAGGTGTGGTGTTGGGGCAAAGATTCTTAATAGTCCCTTGGACTGCAAGGAGATCCAACCAGTCCATCCTAAAGGAAATCAGTCCTGAATATTCATTAGAAGGACTGATGCTGAAGCTGAAACTCCAATACTTTGGCCACCTGATGCGAAGAGCCAACTCATTAGAAAAGACCCTGATGCTGGGAAAGATTCAAGGCGGGAGGAGAAGGGGACAACAGAGGACAAGATGGTTGGATGGCATCACGAACTCAATGGGCGTGAGTCTGAGCAAGCTCCAGGCGATGGTGAAGGACTTGGGAGGCCTGGCGTGTCGCAGTCCGCAGGGTCACCAAGAGTCGGACGTGACTGAGCAAGTGAACAACTGCAACTCTGTAAGATTTTCTGTTGATTTTTGGCATTGTTATAAGCTGTGCCCAGGTATCACCTAACTGCACTCAGGCCTCCTAAACCTGAGATTTTGTATCTTTCATCAAACCTGAAGGATCCTAAGCCTCACCTCCTCACAGGCTCCCTCTGCCCCATTTTATCTCTTTATTTACTCCTTTCCCTTATTCCTTTTGGCACTCTCCTAAGAGCACTCTTCCTCTCCTTCAAAAACTATTTTTCTTGTCTTAATCACTCTGAGCTACAGTGTGGGGAAATCTTGACTGAACTGTTAGGATTCCGTGGTTAAACTATCTGGTATGCTTCCCACTTCACTATGTATATATATGTTTCAATTTTAGAAATTTAATTTCAAAGCTTCCCATTCCATATTTATAATGTTTTATGCGATTCTGATTTTTTTCCTTAATCACTTTAAACATATTTAGTCTTTCTCTAACAGTCTATGACTTGAAGTTCTCTGGGTTCTAACCCTTTTATTTTGTGTGTAGGTGGGCTATCATCCACTGGCGATTATTTCCTCCCTGCTTCATAACTGTGGGCTGGGCACTCATCTTCCAGGTCTGCGACCGCCCGCCCCGCCCAGGATAAGAGTGCTGTCGCGCTCAGGTCTTTAGTCCTTCTTGTCTGGGTTGAAGATTCTCTCACGCTCCTTACTTCTTTAAGGACTCAGCTGTCTACTTAGAAACATGTTTCTAAATATTTTGTCCACCTTTCTGGTGTATTTTTTTTAGCAAGAACTTCTTCGTATTATGTAATCCAAACTGTTGCAAGAAGCAGATGTTACATTTACAAGAATTAAAATGACAAGGACAAGAAGACACGATGTAGATGGGGTTTCCCCGGCGCTCCAGTGGTTGGGACTCTGGGCTTCCAGTGCAAAGAGCACCTGTTCGATCCCTTGTTGGGGGAACTAAGAGCCCACAAGCCACACGGCACAGCCAAAAATGAATAATAAATAATTTAAAACTTTTAGAAAAAGACATGATCTAGAAGGAAATTAACTAATGAACTAAGAAACTAGAATATATGCATTGTTTGCCCTTCCCAGAACTCTCTGTCTGGCTTACTTGTATTCATTCTTCAGCCTCCACTTAAACAGTTCTTCCTTAAGGAAATCAGCCAATTCTTGTTTCTATTCCCACTCTATTTTCTATAATCCTATCATAACTCCCATGGTGGCTTCCTGAATCATTTATCTCCTGAACATCAGGAAAGGAGACCAAGAATGAACAAGCGTAAAAATGTTTTCGTGAACAGTCCACACAAGTGAAGATAAACACTCTGGGGAGACATGAAGCCTGGTGAGGAGATGGAGGACAACAGCGTTATCTGAGCTCTAGTGACTTGACCGGAGATCTGAGCGAGATGGGGGAGCAGACAGAGCTGTGTCTGGGGGTTGAGCACAGCCCCCTGCAGTGATGCACGCACTGTGTTTGGGGAGAAGGTCATGGGAGGGGATGGGTGGGCGACGGGAAGACGGGAAACCAGGCAGCACAACACAGCAAGGACTTCGAGTCTCCGTACGGATGAGGTTTGCTGGCCCTGGAAGGTGTTTGAAAGATCTGGCTCTCATTTCAGAAGACTACCACTGATGACTATGTTGCCACCAGAGTAGAAATAGAGAGACCCAGTTAGGAAACTGAGGCAATTGTTTAGGCAGATAAAGGACGGTGGCTTGAGTCCATCAGTGACCTCAGGGGGTGGAGAGAAGTGATCGGATTCTGGACGCACTTTAAGAGCAGAGTGCAGCAGATTCACTGACTGCCTCACTCTAGCTTTGTATTTGTGGAGGGAGGGAGTGAAGCAACGGATAAGTGAACGAATGCCTTACCTCCAGGTCTTCACGGACACCATTTACATTTTTGAAATGGAAACTGTCTTGCTGTTGCGGTTCAAGTTGGCCTAAAAAAATTAATAAATAAAGTAAAATAAAATAAAGTGGGACCAAGTTAAATAGTGTTTACCACATTGTCTAAGTACTAGATCTCCTGCTTTCTGGCCCCGTGCTTGATTCATTTACTCACTCATTTATTCATTTATTTTACTTTTTTGGGTAGATTTTAGACCTATTATCCATCTTCTGTTAGAATTCAGAATCGCTCGTGACAGTTCCCTGACCAACACTCAAATAGGCCATCAGTAAATTCGCCTCTTTCATTCATTTGTCCAGAAATCCTTATTTACGTTTTTAAGAAAAATGTACTTGGCTAAACATTTTGGTTTTAGAATTGTTAGGTAGGTAGAATAGGGAAAAGGAGTCCAAAATGGCGGTGGCTAAAAGACAAGGAAAAAGACCACGAAAATAGAACAAAAGAAGGTCCGAGGACCGGAGTGAGGACCTCAGGTGAAACAAACAACACTCCTGGCTGGCCCAGTTTACATAGGACAGGCCCAGGAAGAGAGAAACATATGAATAGAGGAGCCAAGCTAGGTCTCTCTCTCTCCCACGCGCTGGGGCACTCTTCTCGTGTCTTTGGATTGACGTGTCTTTGATTTTCCTGCTATCTTCTAAATAAAATAGAGCTGTAACACTGAGCTGTAACACTGATTTGTCTAAGAGCTATAACACGGTCCATTTGAGACCTGAGAGCTATCACACGGTCTATCCAAGAACTGAGAGCTGCGACACTCCGAGGGGGGCTTGAATGTCCGTCTCTCCAAATCTTTGTTGTGACGAGACAAAGAACTGAGGAACACACACTTGCGTGACAGAATGAACACTGCACAGTTTTCTTTTTATTCTCAATTTGTTTCAGGACGATGTTCGTCTAAATAAACAGTGTAAAGTTCACTGTTCAATAAAATACACCAAGACACTTCTTCCAAACAACTGGTCTCTTGAAACAATACAGTGACTATTTAAATGTTACTGTGGACATATCCACCATAGCTTTTAACAGATTTCAACGAAATTTAAAAGTGACAGAGATAAATGTCTTAAATGAATCTGTAAATTCATTGATAATTTTCTAATCAATCCCACTCTTATTAAATTATCTTTTGAAAATTTAATTAAAATTTTAATTAATGCCATTTATGAACCACAATAATGTCTTCTAATTATGGGATCACACCAAGTGAAGTCTGCTGTTCCCAGAACGACCGGTTAAGATGTCCAGAATCACCAAGGATTCACTCTCTTTTCTCTACAATATACGTAACATAGAAAATTGCCTTTTCTCTACAATGTACGTAACATAGAAAATTGCCCTTGTGATTAGTACGGTTTGCGCTTGATATAGTACATTAGCAGAATCTCAAGGGCTGACAGTATAACAAGGGTATGGCTGCATAAGCCACGCCAGGCAAATCAGTGCCAAATGCATCTGGCTTTCATGATGGCAACCTCACAGAAGACACAAGGTGACTCAAGAATGTTGATTCAGAGGAAAACTTCACAGATCACAGCATGCTGGCTTGGAAGGAACTTGAAAGATTGTCTGCTTCCAGCCCTGCATCCATCCTAGACTTTCCTTGATTTGGAACGGCTACACTAATCTTCGAAACACATTTGGATTCCAGCTGTCTGCGGGGCTATGCACTGGGGTGAATCGAGAGATGGAGGAGCCACCTTACGGGTCTCGAAGTTTCCCACAGGTTGCTTATAATTTGCAGTTGGCCGCCCCCACCGAAGCCAGATAAGACCTCTAAGACTTTACCTGTTTGAGAAAAACACGTGAACAGCGGGGTGCAGCTTGTGCGCTGTGCCCAGGCTGCGCTGGAGAGGAAGGGCAAGGATGGCGAGGCCATCTCAAGCATACATTAATAGACCCCTTCTTGCGGGATCACGCAAGGGAAAGCAGAGGAGTTTTCTCTTCTGTCCTTAAGAGGAATGGAGTGGCCTCAGCCACAGCACGTTTTCCTCCCTGTGCAGAACATTCTACCCTTGCGGCACTATAAATGGAGTTCGGAAGCTTGTCTTCTCTCTGTCCCGCTACCCCAATCCATTTTACACGACAGTGCATCTTTTCATCCTTTCACAGGGTTACCTTCCCACCCAGAGAAACTGGGCCCTACACCAGGCTGTCACCCATGACAGTAATCACTGCGTCAGCCTTTGGTTAACGATCATGGGAGCTAACATTCATTCCACACTGATCAGAGCAGAGTATTACATCACTGAATGTCATGGTGCCCCATAAGGCAGGTGGCATGGATAGCTGCTTTCTTCAGATGAAGGCGTGGTGATTCAGAGGGGTTGAGACTCATCCCACTTCCTACCACCAATCAGCTCCGGAGCCAGAATTCAGACTGAGTGTCTGATTCCTACTCCAGTCATTTAACCCCCTAACGAAAGAATGTTTGATGGTCCCAGGACGGCAGGGCTTGCTATGCTGAGAGCACAGGCACCTGCCCGCACACCTGGCAGAAGGTCTTGGAATTCCAGACGCCCCTTAAAGCACACGCTTAAGTCAACAAGAGTGCTCTAGAGGAGTTGAGGTTATCTGGGAATCTGGCTGCCAGCGTTCAGTCTCTGATCTGCCCTGCTCCGTCCAGCAACACAGACCGGCTTTCTTGCCAGCAGCCAGCAGCACAGGGCAGCCAAGACTAACAAGTACAGGCTATGGGACCACATGAATAGCACCATTCTCTGCTGGCCAACACTGGCCCCCATTGTTTCAGGCGATGAATAGAGCTGTGTGGAAAAAAAAATTCACACACGAAGCAAAAGCAGCAAAATTTGTCTCTTTGTGATGGTTTCGAGACTGGGTGAAAAAGTCATTCTTCACCTGGTGCTGTTTTACATATTCTTTCACAAACAGAAAGCCCTTTCTGGCAAGGGAAGAACCCTTCTCCAAAAAAAAAAAAATTAGAAAGTTACAGGTCACGGTGCAGGTGAGAGCACCAGGAGTCGGCCCTGAAGCTGAACTGCGTTTATTCATGACAACACGAGGGAGCAGAGAGGGATGGGGCCTCGTGTGGATTTAGGGTCATTGGGCTGCTTTCCCACCACTGTCTTCATATATTCGAGATAGGCAGGTTTTGCCTGCATTTTCCCGGATGACAGAGGGCAAGTTAAGCACACAGCAGTAACTCCTGTAGAGTCCCAGGCTCTCATTTCAAGGTAAATATTAATAATTGCCAGACTCCTACTTCCCTTCCAGGGTTAGGCTCAGTCCCTCCCAGAATCATTTCTCTGGTTGCCTTGCTGGGCTTCAGCCATGACAACCAAGGGATCTATTCCTATCTCTGTCCTGTGGGTACCCAGAGATGAAATCAGAGCCCCACCAGCCACTCCCTTAATGTAACTTCCAACACGTGGTAAATGGATTACTCTCTTAAGATCAGGCACTAACATAGTTCTCTACAGGCTGGTGAATTGTAGGTGAATCGCCTTCTCAGCCTCAAACTATGTGTCAGATCGCCATGGCAAATGGATGTCCTGTGATCCAGTCATTCCTAATAGAGTGCTGAATATAGGATTGTTTTGTCCACCCTAGTGAAACAGTCTGGTACATTCAGTCTCCCCAAAATTGATTTCCCTATTTTTAAAAATAATTCTATATATCTATTTATTTTTGTCTGTGCGGGGTCTTTGTTGCTGCATAGCTCTTCTCTAACTGTGGCCAGCCAGGGTTACTCTCTAGCTGTGGTTCGGGTGTGTGGGCTTCTCATTGCGGTGGTTTCTCTTGTGGAACTCAGGCTCTTGGGCTTCAGTACTTGTACTCACTGGCTTCTGGAGCACAGGCTTATTAATAGTGCGGCACACAGGCTTAGTTGTGCGGAGGCATGTGGGATCTTCCCAGATCAGGGATCAAATCCTACATTGGTAGGTGGACTCTTTACCACTGAGCCACCGGGGAAGCCTGATATCCCTATTTTTGTAGGACTTTCAGAAGCAGCCTCATACAGTGACAAGAGCACACCTGGGCTTTAGATGCCAGCTGATTGAAATCCCAGCCTATAGAGGATGTGAAGTAGCTCTGAAGGGTGACTGTGCTGCACTGTCCTGGAAAGACCCCATTGGTACTTGATGTCCTGATGTAACTGTGACTATTACCTTCTTTTACCCTAAACAGTGTCCTGTTTATTTTTTTTTTAAGTCTCTATTGAATTTGTTACAATACTGCTTCTGTTTTATGCTTTGAATTTTTGGCAGCAAGGCATGTGGGATCTCAGTTCTCCAACCAGGGATCAAACCCACATCCCCTGCACTTTAAGGTGAAGGCTTAAAAACTGAACCACCGGGAAAGTTAAAAGACTATCCTGTTTAAGAGACAGATGCTAAAATCACCCCCAGATTATGCCACCTGAAGCAAACAACTGAAACTTCAGTCAGCCTTGCTTTCCTCTCTTATTGAGTCAGAACAATACCATCCACCTCCTAGGACTAGTGTTAGTGTTATCAAGAATATACGTGCATCTCCCCAACCATTGTCTGAGCCATAGCAGGGACTCAATAAAAGTGGCTATTGTAACTATTTCTTCCAGAGAAAGTGCTGGAGGCGGTGTTTCCAGGTGCTTGAGAAATCATTGCTGTTGTTCAGTTGCTAAGTTGTGTCTGACTCTTTGCAACTCCATGAACTGCAGTCCAACAGGCTCCTATTGCTCACCATCTCCCTGAGTTTGCTCAGTTTCAGATCCACTGGGTCAGTGATGCTATCTAACCATCTCATCCTCTGCTGCCCTCTTCTCCTTAAATCATGGACCACTGAAATAAAAATAAATTTTAAAAAATCGAGGGAATAGCATTGAGTCCCTAAGGTTTTATTCTGCTAAACAAAGACATTAGAGGAAAATATATGCCCCCAATTACAGGCATCTTTTCATGAAATACAAGTTATTTTAAAAGCTGAAAATGGAGGAAAGAAAACCTTAGGATAAAAGTCCATTTAATTGAAGGCACTTATAATATCTTTTTAAACTATTAATATCAGAATATGCCACTCCAAAATATGCCACTTTGGCATAAGATTATTTTGAGCTGAAGGCAACTGAGAATCAACAGATCCAGGAAAAATTCTCAGCCTTTCCCTTATCTGCCTGAAAAAAGGAATAAATTTCTTTGTGAGGAAGGTACCCCTACCCCAATCAACGACAGAAGAAAGATTCATTATTGAAGATGGGTAGCCAAGAGCAAGATGAGTTTTCATAAATAGATCTTACTAAAACAGGCCTTATGGGACTTCCCTGGTGGTCTAGTGATTAGAACTTCACTTTCCAGTGCAGGCGATATGGTTCAATCCCTGGTCAGGGAGCTGAGATCCCACATCACGACCACAAAACACAAAACAGGAGCCATATTGTAACCAATTAAATAAAGACTTTAAACATGAGGAAATGGCAACCCACTCCAGTATTCTTGCCTGGAAAATCCATGGACAGAGGAGTCTGGAGGGCTATAGTTCATGGGGTCACAAGAGTCAGACACGGCTTAGTGACTAAATCGACCTACCACATTAAAAAAAAAAAAAGTCTTAACAAAGCCAACCTTGCTGCTGTGCTGTGCTCAGGTACTCAGTCGTGCCTGACTCTTTGCCACCCCACGGAATGTAACCCTCCAGGCTCCTCTGTCCATGGGGATTCTCCAGGCCAGAATTCTGGAGTGGGTTGCCATGCCCTCCTCCAAGGGATCTTCCCAACTCAGAGATCGAACCCAGATCTCCCGTATTACAGGTGTATTCTTTACCATCTGAGCCACCAGGGAAGCCCAAGAATACTGGAGTGGGTAGCCAATCAGTTCTCCAGGGGATCTTCCCTTCCGTTTATTCTCCCAGGAATTTCCTAGTCACTACCCCACAGCTTATTGCCCCTAGAAGCCCAAACGTTACTTTAGTTAAGAAGGGATAAAAGCCCTTGGGTCTAACTGCTTTTTAAGTTTCGCTTCTTTTCTGTGAACTCTCATGCACATTAGTTTTAATAAAACCGTGTGCCTCTTCTCTTGTTAATCGGTCATTTGTTAGTTTCATTCATACGTCCCCACTCATTACATCTATGAGGATCAAGTTTTATCCCCTGACACTCCCTTCTTTCTTCAGGCAGCAGCCCCTGAATGTTCACAGACTCATCACGGTCCAGAGTCAAAAGTTGGGAAAACACTGGCCGAGGGGCCACATAACTCTGTCCTGCTCCCCATCCTGTCCGCCAACCTCTTTTCCTTCCTATCATCTCATTCCCACACTTCCCAAATATTATTTTCATCATTTGGCAACTTCATGATATTAAGCATTCTTCACTCTTTAAGCCCAGTGCTCAGCAGGCTATGGGTTCTTTCAAAATATGTGGCTGATTTCCAACTTCATGTCTTCTTAGGTAAAAATTTTAATTTTACCAGCTTAGTTAGACATGATTATTACTCCAATTCACCTGTGTGTTTTTCTGTAGGTTTTGGATATTATTGGAGATCCCAATCAATATAGCAAAAGTGTAGGTGATTCAATAAAGAAATTTAAAAAAAAAAAGCTTTGTATCATGCCTATAAAGAAGGTGGCTGCCATGCGTCATGGATTCACCTTCAGTGCTTTTGGCATCATCTGACTTAGTCTGGCTTTCAATCTGTACAGAATTCAGAAGCAAAATCTCATTTTTTCCCCTTCAGCTTTCTAAAACACTCACCTTTGATAAAAAGTTGGGGAAAACCTGTCCAAGTACATAGCTTTAAGAAAGAAATGAGAATATCTCCAAGAAGTCTCCCCACCTTCATTCATTTTTTTGCTCTGAATGCCAGTTAATACCTACAACAACTTTTCTTGCATTAACCTAACAATGCTTTTAAAGATTTAATATTACCCTCTTTTCCTTCAAATGATATTTGCATAAGCCATAATTAAGTTTTTGGAGCCTTATTAAAAAAAAAAAAACCTATTGAAAGAAATAAAGCAGTGAGGCAAACACTGTAAATTGGAGGAGCTAAT
This sequence comes from Nanger dama, assembly GCA_917880005.1. NCBI lineage: Eukaryota > Metazoa > Chordata > Mammalia > Artiodactyla > Bovidae > Nanger > Nanger dama. The sequence continues at coordinate 6,733,695 of CAKJTW010000029.1, forward strand.
CACACAAAAAATGATAATAGCTTCCAAACTGTAAAGTCAAAGTTTACTTATATTTCCTGAATATTATGACTATTAATATTTTAAGATCTATTTACACTAAGATATATCTTTGCTTTCTAATTTGCTCTTTTATTCAAAACGTTCTTTAACAGTGAAAATCTTGTAAGCCAATATCATAATCAAGCTATTGAACTTTTAAATTGAAGCCAGGTTCTTTTTAAGCACCTCATTTTCCAACATCAGGAGATGAAAAAGCACTTATTCTAAGATGCAAATTTTTAATTGTTTAGGAAAAAAGAAGCTTCTTTGGACCTGAAATACCAATATGAAATGCCCTTTAACAAATATGAATCTTTTGAAAAGATGCAAATTCATCACTATGACTTCAAGTCTACCATTAATTTTCTATTTAATACAAAATATTATATTTCATTGTATTACCATTTTGTACTTTGCTTTATCAAAGTCCTCAGCAACTTGACAAATTCTTTAAGGAATGGAAACGTGTAATTTGAGCTGTGTCTGAACCAGCACTCACTCATGTTGGTAACCACACAATTCCTGTCATAGGAGGTTGATAAGCAAATGACAAGAAGACTTTCACACAATTTCATTACATTTTTCATACAATTTCAGCAACATTTATTTTGCTCAGTCCTGTCACTGGAATGTGTTTTGCTGGGCTTCACAAATTCATTAGATGGTTTAAATCTGAAGGGCAGGAGGGGTGGGCAAGTGACCAGGATACCTACGTAAAACAATGAAAGAATGAAGGAAAGCCAGCGGCCGAGGCAAGATGGCCGCCCTTGGACTTGGTCCCATTCAAGTCCTCCTAATACAATATTTTCTTAGAAATTTGGGCCAAAAAAAAAAAAAAAAATCACATTAGCATTAACTTCTTTTGAAGGCGACAGTTGTTTTCAATATTTTGTACAATCAAATGATAAAATGACAGGACTTTAAATTAAACCATAGCATGCTACCAAACTAAGCTTTTTGTGCAGAGCTAGGCTGGAAATAGCCCTGGAGACATTTCTTCCTGTATTTTTTTTTTTTTTGTCACCTTAACAAATGTTTGTTTTCAATTTGTTTTTGACAGTGGAGTTAATAAACTCTTTTACCTAGTGAAGATTTATGAAAAGTGTTTCTCCCCACTTATCTCATTTCTAGAATGTGTCATTTGCATAATGGTAAGACAGGGGCATTTTCATTCTTGCCTTTCAAGCACTTCCATTCTAATTGTCACGGCAATAGTAAGTGCGCTTAACAACAATGGTCCATTGATCGAGCTCGGCTCCTACCTGCCCTGGAGCAACTGGGCAATTGTTAGCCACAGAAGCCACAAAACAGACAACGGAATCGACCATTAGTGGAAAAGTGCCGCCTATAATGGTTTCAGTAATAATTAATATGCAGGAGAGCTAGTCCTGTCACACACCATTTCAGACTAGAATTGCATCTGTCAGTCCAAATCCTGACTCCTTTCGGGGCATCTCGCACCGAATCGAGTTAGACAGCTAACTGAATTAAAACAAAAATCTACAGATGCATGAAAAATGCACAGGATGTGATGTCACACATGAATGACTCCTGTACAGGCCAAATGACAGATGTATTTCCGCGACTCCAGGCCAGGCTCCAGCTCAAACCACTCTTCATTTATCAATAATTGGGCCCTAATTTCATTTGGCAGTGGTGGAGCAGCGTGCTCAGCTTCCTCTCCAAGAGACGAACATTAATTAGACTTTTTTGGGGGGTAGGAAGGTAGGAGCCAATCTTCTGATTTTATTTTAAATAGTTAACCATAAGCAAGGTTTGAGCTTGTCCTTTCGAAGGGAAGGGTCTGTTTCACCTGCAGCTCATTATTAGCGATAATACCATGCAGTGGGAACTCTTCAGTTATTAATGTTCCAATTTGATAAAGATGAGAAACACAGAAGAAGCCAAGTGGAAAAAGAAATATGAGGCTGGACTGAGCTTATACATCAAGTCTCTTAAAGCACTTGCTAACTTTTCTTATATTTGCTGAGTTTTACTTTGATTTTTAGGTCTCTGTAAGAGAGAGATAGATTCACAAACATCTTAGATGGAAAAACATTATAACAGAAACTACAGAACAGTTCTTTTGTAAACAGAGGAAACTATTAGGATTATTTTTTCCAGTTATCATGTGAATTTTCAGATGAATTTTAATGTGCTTGCTTTTATTCTAGGTGAATTCATTGTTGCTGCTGCTGCTGCTAAGTTGCTTCAGTCGTGTCTGACTCTGTGCGAGCCCAGAGACAGCAGCCCACCAGGCTCCCCCGTCCCTGGGATTCTCCAGGCAAGAACACTGGAGTGGGTTGCCATTTCCTTCTCCAATGCATGAAAGTGAAAAGTGAAAGTAAAGTCGCTCAGTCGTGTCCGACTCTTAGCGACCCCATGGACTGCAGCCCACCAGGTTCCTCCGTCCATGGGATTTCCCAGGCAAGAGTACTGGAGTGGGTGACAGTGCCTTCTCTGGAATTCATTGTTAATCGTCAGTAAAATACCTGAAAGTTCCTAAAAGGATCAGTGCTCCCACTACCATTCAAGTAGGAAAAGCCCTCCTCCAAAGGGTTTCCAGTCATGTGTACAAGAGAACACACAAAGTCTCTCCAGTCTTGTATAAACCACCCCCAGAATCACCACAGGTACATGGAAATATCTGTATATTGACCCTTATCCCCATTCCCCACCCCCCAGCTTATAGCTACATTATGGAGATAAACATTCCTTCTCGCAATGCTCACAGAGTCCAGATATTTACTTGTTCAAAGCAATAGGTAAACTGGCATGGCAGATCGTGTGCTCCGGCTTTGCCCCGCGTGCACCTTTCTCTTTGAAGTTGTTGCTGCTGGTGGCTCATTGGGGTTTAGAATTGGCTCTGCTTTTCAGAGTCTCTTAACTCCCTGCCTCTCTCTCCAAACGCCACCCACAATAAGTGACAAACGGGTGTCCCGCTTCTCCCTCAACTTTGAAGCACAAGCTTCAGGTCAGCAGGACCCTTAGAGATCCACTCTTGAGATGATTCTCTTCCCTACCCCTCAGGCTTCAGGATCACATCTGTTATCCTTCACTAGCATAGGTGAGGTGGCGATGCTCTCCCAAGGGCTGACTGCTATGCCCAGATGATCTGTTGAAGTTGGCCGCCTGATCCAACATACAGCATAATTGAGGAGGACGAGGAACAGAGTCCGTTCCCATTTCACCCCGGTAACTATGCCAAATTCAACAGAGAGCTCTCCATATGGTCTAGCGCAAGTGAGGTAACATGGATATTATGCCATATTAAATGAAGTCTCATAGGTTTCAGTGGCTCATAGTAGCTCAGGAATCTTTCCTAGCAACTCATGGGAAACTGAGCAGCATGCCATAAATAGGAAAGCCATGAGTAATTTTTCAGCTCCACCAGGGCTGTGGGGAAGTGCCGCACTTGCACTATTCACTCTCAACACTGGCACACGCGGCGGCGTGGCTGCCGTCTTGGGAGCCGCTTCCCCTGCAGAACGCAGGGCCCCTGAAGGATCGGCACGTGGCTTAAATGTGCTATTCGCAGTTCCAGAGTCACGAGATTCTTAAAGACTGTTGATACTTGTACTTCTAGGAGATATTCAACAAGAAGTAGCGTATTCTGCTTCTTAAGTAGAATACTTCAGAAGAGTAGAAAAGTAGAGTATTCGTGGGGTATATTGTATTATTACCTAAAATATCCATTGACTCTCCCTCTGTGTGTCAGTCACTCAGTCGTGTCTGACTCTGTGCAACCCCACGGGCTGTAGCCCTCCAGGCTCCTTTGTCCATGGAATTCTCTAGGCAAGAATACTGGAGTGGGTTGCCATTTCCTTCTCCAGACTCTCCCTCTGGGTGGAGTCTAATGGATTCTACAATATTTCATTACCCCATTGACCCTAAACTTGACCACAGGACTTGACCAGTGAGATGGGACTGAATGTGTCACTTGTCCATTCTCAGCATGAGCTCTAAAAGCCATCATGTGATTCTGCCATGAGGTTAGAACACCCCAGAGAGGGGCTGCTCCATCAGCCTGGATCTCAGAGGGAAGACATGTGGAGCAGAGCCCCAGCCAGCCCATGAATGATAAGCATGTAACCTGAGCAGAGCCAAACTGTTGCTGCTGTCAGCCACAAAGATTTGGGGATAATTTATTACTGCAGAGTAATTTACCTTAAGATGGCTGATATAGATCATAACACATGTTTAAGATAATATGGACTATTTCATTCTAATTACTTTGACATTAACATTTAACACTGGCAACCCATGAACCTGAACAAATGATGATAAGAGAACTGACTGGTTTTCAATGATGTACACACTAGTCTCAGCCACCATCAACCCTTCTCTTCTATTTGCCCATGATTCTTTGGATTGACCTACAGCATGTGTCTACCATTACTTTTGCATGTAAGGCTGATGGTGTGTCCTTTTCTCCTGCCTGGGTGATCTTCTATTTATGTCTCCAGTACAGTGTCCTTCCCTCCTGGAACCCTTTAAAGAGAGAATTCAGAAGGCTAAAAAGTATTTCAAGATTTGTTGATCTAGACTAGAGTATGTTAGTGCTGGTGCATAGTGATAACACAGTCACATTGAGCTTGCAATCTGTCATGTGCAATAGGAATCAAATTAGTTGTCCCAAATCCCTCCTGGAAAATGCATGCCTGGGGATACTGTACTTGGGAAGAGGTTCCTAGAACTTAGTTTGAGGTCAAGGGCGGGGGAAGCCTTGGCTAGAAGTCTATACCAGGTAGGGTCGTGATCTCTTGGGATGAAGTCAAGGAACCAGCACCTAAGTGAATATACTGACCTGAGAGGTGGGGTTCAGGCATAATGAAGAACCTGGAAACCAGAGTTCAGAAGAAGGCTGGGACAGGGAGGGAGCTCTGCATGAGGGTCCTAGAGGCTCTGCTGAGCCCTGAGGCATCACGTAATGTGCTCTTGGGTGCCCTTGGGGATGGAGGTTTCTGTTAAGAACACAAACCTGTTAAGCCCTTAATCAGCCTACTGTGTTTATGTGTTGACATGACAAAACTGTTGTAGCCCTTGCACCAGGGTATGTGGTTGTGATCAACCTCCAGAAAGGTGAGCCTGGAAAGCAATAGCCCAGGCCTGTGAATATCCTTGACACTCTGTAAGGTGTCTGATCTGTGCCTCCAGGGTGCTCTCAGAGGCCTGGAACCACTCATCATGTCTTAGATCAGGGCCTTTCAACAGAAGAAATTAGGACAATTAAACTAGGTTTTTCCTAAAGTTCAGTTCAGTTGCTCAGTTGTGTCCACCTCTGTGACTCCATGAACTGCAGCACACCAGGCCTCCCTGTCCATCACCAACTCCCAGAGCTTACCCAAATTCAATTCCATTGAGTCGATGATGCCATTTAACCATCTCATCCTTTGTTGTCCCCTTCTCCTCCTGGCTTCAATCTTTCCCAACATCAGGGTCTTTTCAAATGAGTCAGCTCTTCACATCAGGTGGCCAAAATACTGCAGTTTTAGCTTCAACATCAGTCCTTCCAATGAACACACAATTGATTTGTGTGTGTATATAAATTTATGTAACTGATGGCTTTTGGTCTTTAAATTTACCTTTTTAAGGTAACAATGTTAATATTTGTTCATTTTTCTACTTTAATATCCTCATTTGGTAAAACCAAAAGTAGCAATTCCAAGTCAGCCTAACTTTTACTTTAATTTCACTGGCATGTGAAATCAAAATCTGGGAGCCACTGATCCACACTGCCACAAGGTTCCTGCTGGATTACGACCCCGGTCACAGAAGAGCTAAGAGACTTACTATAGACACAAATCTGGGGACACTGGGAGGACCTAGGAGATGGGAAAGATTCAATCCTTTCCCCTCTCCTGCCTCTAGACTCCCACAGCTAGGAAGACTCTGTACAAGGACAGAAACCCATTTTATCTAGGGCTTTCAAGGACTCTGAGAAAGCACGTATGTATATGCTTTCCCCTGGTGACTTTATAAATGATTTCACAGCTCTTTTAATGAGAAGATAGATTTATAGAGGGCACTGAATTCTTTGAAAAGCAAAAGTCTCGATTTTCAGGGCCACTTTACTTTTATCAAAAGTGTAGATCAGACTGCACAAGGTTGAAGGCTGTCTTTGGCGGTCTTCAGCCTCCCCATGTGCACCCCACGCCTCTGTAAACAACAGAAATGAAGAGTGTCGTTCATCATCCAGTTATATAAGGGTTAAGTTGCCACCCACTGCAGTCACTCACCAACAGTGAGCCCTGTGCTTTAAAGAAAGGGATCCCTAGAAAGTTAGAATTATGTCTCAGGAAGAATTGCAATGACCCCAGATTCTTGCATTTTCCTCTACCTAAAACGTCACTAAAATCATAAACTTGAGATATCTGTTCTTTGTGATAGTAGTAATCATTTCTCAAAATGTATGCTTGACTACATGCATTTCCTAGCCCCCCAAAAAAAAATTCATTTACAATATATACTGGCTTCTCTCCTACCTCTTTGGAACAGTTTCTCAGAATTGTCTCCTGTGCTATAGTCCCCAGTAAAAATCTGAATAACACTTAAACTCACAACTTTTACGTTGTGTGTTTTTAAGTTTAAATTGACACCCCTTTATGGGTAGGACTTATTCCCAGATTCCCAGTGACTGATATTGTCTACATCTCCTTAAGAATATCTGTGCTAGTTAGGATTCCTTGTTGCTGGTGTAGAGGGGGAAAATAATTTTTCCTCTACCTTTCTGAATTCTTAGCTGAGACCCCGTGACTGGAGACAGATCAACAAGAGAAAATAACAAACAAAATTCTATCAACATGTATATCACATGGGAGAGACCCAGGGGAAAATGAGTAACTTTTAGGGTGGCTTAGAATTCAGACTTGAATATCATCTTAATCGGGAAAAGGGAGCGAGGATGGATGCCTCTTAAGGGAGAGGAAACGATTTTTAGGGAAGATGAAAGAGCCCCCAGAAGAATAGATGGGTGGGAGGTGTGGCGGTTGTGAAAAGTCTCTTTGGGTGTGGGGCCTACTTCTGTCTCCAGGATCAGAGGCGCTCTTCCCTAGTTAAATAGACTCCCAAGTCAGTGAAATGCAGCTTGCTCAGTCATGTCTGACTCTTTGCAACCTCATGGTCTGTCTATGGGATTCTCTGGGCAAGAATTCTGGAGAAGGGTAGCCATTCCCTTCTCCAGAGGATCTTCCCAACTCAGGGATCAAACTGAGTCTCCTGTATTACAGGCAGATTCTTTACCATCCTGAGTCACCAGGCATGCCCAGATATAATCCCAGGGAGGGGATTATGACAATGGAGTTCCTTCTAGAGGATCTGGTCTTCAGGAAAATAAAGCAGATTAAAGGAAAGCCTCCCTTGCATTTGCTTTTTTCCAAGTGCCTACAGCTCAAAATAATCAATGTAGCAAAGTGGCATGTTTTGGAGTGGTATGTCCTTCACTAACAGCAATGACTGTGACTGCTTTCAATGAAAGGATTTTATTGAAAGGATAAGGTATTTTTTCAATAACTACCTTTAGGATAGTTTCTAAAAATCAAAAGCTATGGAGAGAAAACAGAAAGATACAAGTTGCTCAAAGGATCTAAGTGACAGGAAGTAAGTGACAATCTTTGCAGCATGCCAGGCTTGGGATGAATCAACTCCAATCACTTTTTAAAAAAATATTGTCATGCTTTCATATTTAAATTCCAAAGAGGGCCAAATATCGTGGCTACTGTCATGCGCCCATCCTTATCCTGAGGAGGGCAGGACACCCTAATTGACAGTTTCATCAGAATTGTAGGCAATGAGAGAGAGAAAGTCCCGAAAAAGACAGTGAGGGGCTGTGACCAGAAGGCAAAGGACGGATTTTGCATGGACAGAACAATAGCTGCCCACTGTAGTCCAATCAGTCCATCCTAAAGGAGATCAGTCCTGGGTGTTCATTGGAAGGACTGATGCTGAAGCTGAAACTCCAATATTTTGGCCACCTGATGCCAAGAGCTGACCCTTTGGAAAAGACTCTGATGCTGGGAGGGACTGGGGGCAGGAAGAGAAGGGGACGACCGAGGATGAGATGGCTGGATGGCATCACCAACTCGATGCACATGCGTTTAGGTAAACTAAGGAGTTGGTGATGGACAGGGAGGCCTGGCATGCTGCGATTCATGGGGTCACAAAGAGTCTGACACGACTGAGTGACTGAACTGAGCTGAACTGTAATCTCCAAACAGATCTTTCTGCTCTGCATTCCAGACTTAGGCCTCCAATGAATCGCCTCTCTACCCACCCCCCTCAATCAAACTGATCCTTAGCAAGACAGTATGTTGTCTAGAAATTCACACACAAAAAAAATCACTGGCCTGAGAGGTACTTGCTATTTCAGCAAAAACAACATCTTAACTTAAAAATCATTTCAGGGTTGCAAAAATAAACTCTGCCTAAGGGGAAGGTTAGTACATCATGAGAAACGCTGGGCTGGAAGAAGCACAAGCTGGAATGAAGACTGCCGGGAGAAATATCAATCACCTCAGATATGCAGATGACACCACCCTTATGGCAGAAAGTGAAGAGGAACTCAAAAGCCTCTTGATGAAAGTGAAAGAGGAGAGTGAAAAAGTTGGCTTAAAGCTCAACATTCAGAAAACAAAGATCATGGCATCTGGTCCCATCACTTCATGGGAAATAGATGGGGAAACAATGGAAACAGTGTCAGACTTTACTTGTTGGGGGGCTCCAAAATCACTGGAGATGGTGACTGCAGCCATGAAATTAAAAGACACTTACTCCTTGGAAGAAAAGTTATGACCAACCTAGATAGTATATTGAAAAGCAGAGACATTACTTTGCCAACAAAGGTCTGTCTAGTCAAGGCTATGGTTTTTCCTGTGATCATGTATGGATGTGAGAGTTGGACTGTGAAGAAAGCTGAGCACCGAAGAATTGATGCTTTTGAACTGTGGTGTTGGAGAAGACTCTTGAGAGTCCCTTGGACTGCAAGGAGATCCAACCAGTCCATTCTAAAGGAGATCAGCCCTGGGAATTCTTTGGAAGGACTGATGCTAAAGCTGAAACTCTAGTACTTTGGCCACCTCATGAGAAGAGTTGACTCATTGGAAAAGACTCTGATGCTGGGAGGGACTGGGGGCAGGAAGAGAAGGGGACGACAGAGGATGAGATGTGTGGATGGCATCACTGGCTCGATGGACGTGAGTCTGGGTGGGCTCCAGGAGTTGGTGGTGGACAGGGAGGCCTGGCGTGCTGCGATTCATGGGGTTGCAAAGAGTCAGACATGACTGCACAACTGAACTGAACTGAAGGGGGAAGGTGGAATTCCCTTGGGTTTTACCACGAGGGAATTTAATAAATCTGATCAGTGACCTTAGGGCAAAGTATTGAATGGTAATAAGAGACAAAATTCTGGCTTTTAATCATATTATCTCTCCCAAATCTTTCACCAAGCTGAGCATTTTAACCAGCCAAACAATTGTGGCTGAGGCTCATTAGGGCTCCCACTATAGAAGTCAGAGACACCAAAGGGAAAAAAAAGTGCATTTGGAAACTTTATAGGATATTTAACTGTGTAAGACAATATTCTAAATGATATATCTTGCATGAAAGCTAACATAACTTTTTATTTCTTATGATTGAACACTCCACAGATTATCTTATATCTTAGGATCAATATATACTACCAAAGCTGGTTCTAAATATAATACTTACAGATGATTTCTAAAAGAAACTTCCTTCTGGTACTGAAAGAGTGTATCCCATCTCATTTAATTTTTGATTATTTAAGAATATTTGGATTTCACATTATTTTATAACATTTTGTGCACTGCCACCAAAAAAAAAATCTTAATGAGTTTTTAGTGCCATGGGCCTTATAGTGTTTTGTATGTTTTTTGTACACATAGCCAATTTAATTTTCAGCATAGTAGGAAATAGGTTTTTTTTTTTTTTTCCACATTGCAAAAGAGGGAAAACAGCTTGTTAGAACTGGATGCATGACTTTTACAAAAGCGAGTAGGTGCCTTGTTTAAATGTATTTTAATGGAATATGGTAATAGATTAATTAGTTCTGAATTTTCTAGCAAATTATTTCATGCTCACCATTCCACGTGCAGTTCCCATGAGATTTAAACAGAAGTTAAAACTTGTCGTGATAACCTTTGCCTCTGTGCCCTTGATAATCATCTGCTCTCTTTTATATCGATTATCGTGCCAACCTGTCAGCTCTTGGATGCTTTATGCAAAAAGATGAACACACTGACACCCAGAAAGTAGGCAGGGAGGTGGAGGACAGGGGATATTAGCAGGAGCACTTCCCTTGTCTCCTAATAATCAATTGAATTCCTCGCAGAGTGCATGGTTTGAGCTTGGAATGAATCGTTTGCAGTCTGCTCAGAAATACGGAGTCGTATGGAAAAGCTGACAGACGTTGGATGAACACAAAGATTTCCAAGGCGTTCTGCCTTCAAAGTACAAAGGAACGGGAGAGAAAGAGGCCCTGGATCTTTCCAAAGTTGAAGGTGCACAGGCTTTCACCACCTTTCCTTCCCATCCCATGCCCTGAGCCACTAGAGTGTTTCAAAAAAGAGTACATTTACCCTAGACTGGAGAGGCAAGCCAACCTTAGTTCGGTTCTGCCTCTTTTATGACCTTACCCCATGGGAGGTGCTGGGCAAATGGCCCAAATTCTCTCAGTCTGAGTTTTCCTGCAGTGGAATTATGAGGATTAAATGAAATAATACATTAGAGCTTTTGGTCTATAGAAAGTGATCCTTTAGCAGCTTTAAAATTAGCTGTCATTTAATGATAGGGTATATGTCTCAGGCACTTTACATGTACTTATTCCATATATAGGGATTCCCAGGTGGCTCAGTGGTAAAAAAAAAAAAAAAATTCACCTGCCAATTCAGGAAATGCAGGCATTTGAGCCCTGGGTTGGGAAGATCCCCTGAAGGAGGAAATGGCACCCACTCCAATTTCCTTGCTCGGAAAATCCCATGGACAGAGGAGCCTGACGAGCTACAGTTCACAGGATCACAAAGAGTTCGACATGACTGAGCAACTGAACAACAGAAACAAATGCACTTCACTAACAAAACTTGAGGCTTCAAAATGCGAGTCGTGAAAGCAAGTCGGAGCCCCAGAAAATTAGACCAACCATCACAATTTCAGAAAGATTCTCCACTTACTACTCCCACCAGGAGTATTAATGTTATTTTCATATCTTATATATATATAATGCTTCTTAGTACCTCAGGAAGGCATACAAGAAGAGAGGCAGGATGGTACACTGGGAAACCTACTGGACTTTAACTCAAGAGATCTAAGGTCCAGTCCGTACTCTCCGTGACTTCTCAGGACCTTCATGTCCTTATTTGAAAAGTGCATCTGATCCTCTCTAAGGTGTCTTCCAGCTCTGAGACTGAAGGATCTGCATCAGCTGAGGGGTACAGTAACACAGATCACGTGCTTACTTTTCTAGTTGCACAGATAATAATGTGCCTAATTTTTAATCATCAGATAAAAATAAAGGCATGGCAACCATTCTCTTCCCTGCCCATGGGCAAGCACTTGATGGTCATTGCCTCTACAGCCTCTCCTGGGGTCCAGCACACAGCAGGTCTCCATCAAAGGTCACTGAGAGCCACTGCTGCTGCTACAGACGACAAAGATGATGATGACCGTGACCCTGATGACGATGATGGTGATGGACAACATCCCAGGAGGCCTAAGGAGAAGGTTTCTGGGGGCAGCTTCTTGCAAGTCACACTTTTCCCCTCTTCTTACTCTAAGTTTATTTTTGGCAGCTAACAGAGGTCCAGTTCAGTTCAGTTCAATTCCTCAGTCATGTCCAACTCTTTGCAACCTCATGGACTGCAGCACACCAGGCCTCCCTCTCCATCACCAACTCCAAGAGCTTGCTCAGACTCATGTCGATCGAGTTGGTGATGCCATCCAACCATCTCATCCTCTGTTGTCCCCTTCTCCTCCCGCCTTGAATCTTTCCCAACATCAGGGTCTTTTCAAATGAGTCAGCTCTTCACATCAGGTGGCCAAAGTATTGGAGTTTTAGCTTCAGCATCAGTCCTGCCAATGAATATTCAGGACTGATCTCCTTTAGGATGGACTGGTTTGATCTCCTTGCTGTTCAAGGGACTCAAGATTCTTCTCCAACACTAGAGTTCAAAAGCATCAGTTCTTCAGTGCTCAACTTTCTTTATGGTCCAACTCTCACGTCCATAAAATGACTACTGGAAAACCATAGCTTTGACTAGATGGACCTTTGTCAGTCAAGTAATGTCTCTGCTTTTTAATAAACTGTCTAGGTTGGTCATGGAGAAGGCAATGGCAACCCACTCTAGTACTCTTGCCTGGAGAATTCCAGGGACAGGAGCCTGGCGGGCTGCCATCTGTGGGGTCACACAGAGTCAGACACAACTGATGTGACTCAGCAGCAGCAGCAGGTTGGGCATAGCTTTCGTTCCAAGGAGCAAGTGTCTTTTAATTTCATGGCTGCAGTCACCATCTGCAGTGATTTTGGAGCCCAAGAAAATTAAGTCTGTCACTGTTTCCACTGTTTCCCCATCTAAGTGATGGGACCAGATGCCATGACCTTCGTTTTTTGAATGCTGAGTTTTAAGCCAGCTTTTTTACTTTCCTCTTTCATTTTCATCAAGAGGTGCTTTAGTTCCTCTTCACTTTGTGTGTGCGTGCACATGTATAACTGGACCACTTAACTGTACACTAGAAACTAATAATATAACACTGTAAATCAACTATACTTCAATTAAAACAAACAAACAAGAAACAGAGCATTGAAAACATTTCTTGGGATCCTTGGAAACACATGGATCAGGGGTTCTGGGCATCCTTTAGTGAAGGACTTAGGAAATTCAGTCTAATATAAATAATTTGAACATTAAAGGAAGTATGATCTCACCAGATACCTGAGGTAGGTAAGTAATACTTGGAATCAGTTATTTTCTAAGAATTTCATGTTAGGAAATATTATATTCGTTTGTATTCTTTGGAAACTAAGATTTAAACTATTCCTGTGTGTTTCTGGTTCCCCCAAATTGTCTCTCTTCACCTTAGAGACAGGATCTTCTCTTTCATGTGCCTCAGCCAGTGAGTAGCTAATGACCATCTTTTGAACATAAAATTGAAACAAGAAATCTCACCAAATTAAGATCAAGATGCCAATGTTCTAAGTCTCTTTTCATATTCAAATAAATCAGTGTAAGAACTAGGAAGATATCTCTCAACTCTCTTAAATCCCATTCGATTTGTTTCTTGTTTCCGTTTATCAATTCCAGAGAACATCTGTCCTGAGTTCATGAGTCTCGTCTAATTTCTGTTAAATTTCTAATTTCTGCTTTGCTTAGTTACCTATAGCAATGATTGTGAGCAGTTTCTGTGGTTCTGAACTAAACTATATTAGTAAAAATACCATGCTTTTTTGGATAATTGTCTCATAATTTACTGTGGAGCTAATTTTCAAAACTCTTATAGATATTAAGAAGACAACGGCATAATTTCTGACACTGCACTGTATTTTATTTGCAAGTCTCCATTCTTTCAGACCTTCTAAAAATAATAGTAATCCATCAACCAAATATTTAGTGAACAGGGCTAAGTCTGAAAAACCACGTTTCCTGAATATCCAGTCCTGGGGCAAACCACTACTTAATGTGATATATTCAGAGGCTTTCTTATACTAAATGCATAGGTTAGAAAATGCTCATTGGAATTGGTGGTGACAACAATATTGCCTGGGATACAAACTGTCTAATCTATTGCCCTATAGTCTCGAGCCCTCTATTCTGGTTAGAAAAAAAGTCCTCAGTTTTGCTGTTATCGGTTTCTAAGTGTTTACTAATGCAAAGAGCTTCCCTGATGGCTCAGTGGTGAGTAATCTGCCTGCAGTGCAGGAGACACAGGAGACACGGGTTCCATCCCTGGCTTGGGAAGATCCCCTGGAGGAGGAAATGACAACCCCTCCAGTATTCTTGCCTGAAAAATCCCATGAACAGAGGAACCTGGTGGGCTACAGTCCATGGGGTCGCGAAGAGTCAGACATGGCCGAATGACCAAGCACAGCAGCAGTATTGAGAGAATGCGCACTTCTTCCATAACTGTTAAGTAATAAGCTCAGAGAAGTTACATGTGCAAATTTTTCTTTATTCACAGGTTTTCTTCCCCATACCTACTTTTCTAAAGTGATTAAAATGAAAAGCATTTCAAGACCTTCTTTCATCCTTTAAAAGTGTTTAAAGAGGAGTCCATAGGCACTGTGATCTCCAAAGACAATCTCAATTAACTGTACTCCTTGAAAAAAGAAAAATGGAAGCAAACAGCAAATGTGATGGGCCATGATTTAAATGCTCCCAAACTCAGTGGTCTCTCCTCAGGGTAGCAACTAAATTTGAGATTGTTTTCTACTTACATTCTGTTGATGTTAACCGCACAGGAAAACTTCAACTTACAAACTAAAGGTCTTAGTCCTAAGCCCAAATATGTTATAACAAACGTTCCTTCAAGAAATAGTCTCTAAAAGAGGATTTTCCCCTCCAAGTGGGAAAAACAGGTTTTGTATCCAGACACATTCAAAGCTGATGGCTCTCAAACTGAAGTGGATAGATTTCAACTTAGAACCTGGAGTTGTTAACTTGATTTTGCTGTGTTTTTAAGAGAACTTTAGAAGAAACTCATATATAGAGTTTCTTTGACACACAATGTGGTTTAGAGAGAGTTTTGAATACTTTCGTGTAAATTAGTCAAACACTATATTTGAAGACATAGGATAAATCTTCAAAACATATACACAAGGTTTAATAATTGGTTTGAACAAAATTAAAAATGTTTGGAACAACATCTGTGGCAATTGTCTCCAAGTTCATCCTCCAGTTTCGAGAATTTAAAATCACATTTGAAATTTCATAAAAGTTCTTTAAATTGGTTCATAGTCCTGCCCAAAATCCTATCTTTCCTTTAGCACAGTTTTGGCCCTCCATCATCTCGAATAGAAATCCACTGAATAAATAATCAATCAGCCAAACTGGCCATAGAAACTGCTTTTTATAATGTGGGCTTCCAGGAAACTTACAGACTTCTGTATTCACATTTTAAACTGATAGACATCAGGGAGAGTGCTTAATAAGATCCTCTCAACTCTATTGCACATTATGTACAAAAAATTAATTAAAATTTTTTAAAAATTAATTAAAAATGAATCTTCTATCTGAAGAGTAAAAACTATAAAACTCCTATACAAGAACATAGAAGCAATCCTTTCTGACATTATAGTAAGTAATGATTTCTTTGATATGACACTGAAAGCATAGGTAACAAAAAGTAGATGAACTTTGTCAAAATTTTTAAAAACTTATCCCTCAAAGACACCATCAAGAAAGTCAAAAACAGCCCATGAAATGGGGGAAAACACTGACAGATCATGTGACTTCTAAGGGATGTGCGTTCAGAACAAAGAACTCTTGTGTGCTCTGTTGCATCAGACTGAATGCAGACTCACGGACTGTAGCCCACCAGGCTCCTCTTTCCATGGGATTTCCCAGGCAAGAATGCCGCAGCAGGTTGCCATTTTCTACTCAAAGTCATCTTCCCAACCCAGGAATTGAACCCACATATCCAGCATTGCAGGCAGATTCTTTACTATCTGAGCCATCACTCAACAACAAAAAGAAAATCTAATTTTAAAAGAGGGACAAGAATTGAAACAGACATTTTCTCTGAGGAAGATATATGAATGACCAAGAAGCATATGAAACGATGTATAATATCATTAGTCATGTGACTAGGGCATGCACACCAAAACCGCAAGAGGACCACTTCAGATCTACTAGAGTACCTAAAATTAAAAGGATGTTGAGAAACGGGCACACTCATACACGGCTGGTGGAAATGTAAAATCAGACAGCTACTTTGGAAAATAACCTGGCAGTTTCTTAAAACATTAAACATAGAGTTACCATGTGACCCAGCAATTCCATTCCTAAGTATGTACCCAAGAGAACTGAAAACCTATGTCCACACAAAATCCTGTACATAAATGTTCAGAGTAGCATTATAGATAATAGTTTGAAACTGGAAACACCCCAATGTTTATCAATTGATGAGTGGGTAAACAAAATATTGTTCATTCCTATAATGTAATATTAGTCAGAAATACGAAGGGAAAAGTACCAACACGTGTTACACGTGGATGAACTTTGGAAACACAATGCTAAGTGAAAGAAGCCTAGCACAAAAGGCTGCATATTGAATGATTCAATTCCATTTAGATGAAATACCCCGACTAGATGAATCATAGAAATAGAAAGTACATTAACAGGTTTCCAGGAGCTGGTGTTAGGGGATAATGGAGAGTGACTGCAAGCGGGGTGCTGAAGATGCTTTGAAATTAGATGTTGATGATAGCTGTACATTGCAATAAATACATTAAAAACTGCTATACTTTAAAAAGGTTGATTGTATTTTGATAAGTCATTTAAAAGAAATACCCTCTTGTAACAGATAGTTCATGAGCTGAGCCACAGTCAGCTCCTGGTCTTGTTTTTGTTGAATGTATAGAGCTTCTCCATCTTTGGCTGCATAGAATATAATCAATCTGATTTTGGTGTTGACCATCTGGTGATGTCCATGTGTAGAGTCTTCTCTTGTGTTGTTGGCAGAGGGTGTTTGCTATGACAAGTGCATTTTCTTGGCAAAACTCTATTAATCTTTGCCCTGATTCATCCTTCATTCCAAGGCCAAATTTGCCTGTTACTCCAGGTGTTTCTTGACTTCCTGCTTTTGCATTCCAGTCCCCTATAATGAAAAGGACATCTTTTTTTGGTATTAGTTCTAAAAGGTCTTGTAGGTCTTCATAAAACTGTTCACCTTCAGCTTCTTCAGCATTACTGGTTGGGGCATAGACTCGGATAACTGTGTTATTGAATGGTTTGCCTTGGAGATGAACAGAGATCATTCTGTCATTTTTGAGATTGCATCCAAGTACTGCATTTCGGACTCTTTTGTTGACCATGATGGCTACTCCATTTCTTCTGAGGGATTCCTGCCTGCAGTTGTAGATATAATGGCCATCTGAGTTAAATTCACCCATTTCATTCCATTTTAGTTCGCTGATTCCTAGAATGTCGACATTCACCCTTGCAATTCAGACTTAAATTGAAGAAAGTAGGGGAAACGTCTAGACCATTCAGGTATGACCTAAATCAAATCCTTTATGATTATACATGGAAGTGAGAAATAGATTTAAGGGCCTAGATCTGATAGACAGAATGCCTGATGAACTATGGAATGAAGTTTGTGACATTGTGCAGGAGACAGAGATCAAGACCATCCCCATGGAAAAGAAATGCAAAAAGCAAAATGGCTGTCTGGGGAGGCCTTACAAATAGCTGTGAAGAGAAGAGAGGTGAAAAGCAAAGAAGAAAAGGAAAGATATAGGCATCTGAATGCAGAGTTCCAAAGAATAGCAAGAAGAGTTAACCAAGCCTTCCTCAGCAATCAATGCAAAGAAATACAGGAAAACAGCAGATTGGGAAAGACTAGAGATCTCTTCAAGAAAATAAGAGATACCAAGGGAACATTTCATGCAAAGATGGGCTCAATAAAGGACAGAAATGGTCTGGACCTAACAGAAGCAGACGATATTAAGAAGAGGTGGCAAAAATACACAGAAGAACTGTACAAAAAGATCTTCACAACCCAGATAGTCATGATGGTGTGATCACTAATCTAGAGCCAGACAGCCTGGAATGTGAAGTCAAGTGGGTCTTAGAAAGCATCACTATGAACAAAGCTAGTGGAGGTGATGGAATTCCAGTGGAGCTGTTTCAAATCCTGAAAGATGATGCTGTGAAAGGGCTGCACTCAATATGCCAGCAAATTTGGAAAACTCAGCAGTGGCCACAGGACTGGAAAAGGTCAGTTTTCATTCCAATTCCAAAGAAAGGCAATGCCAAAGAATGCTCAAACTACCGCACAATTGCACTCATCTCACATACTAGTAGAGTAATGCTCAAAATTCTCCAAGCCAGGCTTCAGCAATACGTGAACTATGAACTCCCTGATGTTCAAGCTGGTTTTAGAAAAGGCAGAGGAACCAGAGATCAAATTGCCAACATCCACTGGATCATGGAAAAAGCAAGAGAGTTCCAGAATAACATCTATCTGATCTGTTGAAGATCAACTTCAATTTGATCTATTGAAGATCAACTTCAATTAGATTGCACTGGATATTGTTCACCCCCTCTCAGCGTTAGCTCCTTTGCATTATTTCACCATGCAGAATTACACAAGCAACCACTGAATTTGAAAAGGGAGACATCCATTAAATCAGAACAATGATTTAAATCATTTGGGTAAAAACTTTTAGTAAGTCTGTGTGTTTGTGTGTGTTAACTGCTCAGTTGTGTCTGACTCTTTGTGACCCCATGGACTGTAGCCCACCAAGCTCCTCTGTCCATGGAATTCTCCAGGCAAGAAGACTGGAGTGTTGCCATTCCCTTCTCCAGGGGATCTTCCTGACCCAGGAACAGAATCCGGGTCCCCTGTATTGTAGGCAGATTCTTGACCAGCTGAAGCACCAGAGAAGCCCTTAATAAGTACAGTCATTTTTAAATGAAAATAGTATTTGTATGTTAGAGATTAGTTTATACATTTTGTAAAATACTTCCGTGAAACTTTGAAGGAAACATAAAGAAACTGAATCTTCATAAAACCCATTATTCTAAGATTTTATAAAAGCTGCTATACTCCAACCATATGGAATTCACAGAAGTATCTGACTATGTGTGCTGAGTCAGTCATGTTCAACTCTTTGTGGCCCCATGGACTTTAGCCCGCCCAGTTCCTCTGTCCATGGGATTTTCCAGACAAGAATACTGGAGTGGTTGCTACTTCCTACTCAAGGGGTCTTCCCAACTCAGGGATCAAACCCCCACCTCTTGGGTCTCCTGCACTGTCAGGTGGATTCTTTACCACTAGTGCCACTTGGGGAGCCCAGTATCTGACCATGTGGCCTCTCTCATTAAGGAACCTAATATATAGTTCCAGAAGCAAGACTACAGCGTGTCAAACCGTTGAAGACTATGTAACTAGATGCTGAAATGACCAGTTTAATCCGTTTCCTTACAAATGATAGCCACTAAGAGGTAATGGAAGAAATCAAGTCCTTCATTTTCTACAGAAACATCAACCTTTGCATAAGCCCCCCAAAGGTGGAGTTAGTGAGTGTGAGTTTTGGCTCATCAAAGTCACAGGCACTCTTAGGTCATCTGGATGAGTCAGGAATGCAGATGTATAGTAAAATCGGTGGGCTATTAACGCACAACACTCCTGTCTTTTGACTGTAGCGCCTGTTGTTTGATCTAATGCTAATCTATAGAACAATTCCGAAAGAACCAAAGACGTTTTCCAAGGCTCAGCTATCCACCCCCAAATGGGAAGTACAGTTCAGAGAAGAACGTCTTAATGAGGGATCCTACATTTTTCCCAATTGCAACAAGTTAAATGCTCCCACTCCCTACTGCTGCTGCTGCTGCTGCTGCTAAGTCACTTCAGTCGTGTCCGACTCTGTGCGACCCCAGAGACGGCAGCCCACCAGGCTCCCCGGAAAGAACACTGGAGTGGGTTGCCATTTCCTTCTCCACCCTACTGATGACTGCTGCTCAGATGTTTCCTTCTGAGGTAACTCCCTGGAAGTGTGTATGCACAGCCAGTCTCCATGGCTAACACATACACATGCTTGGAACTGGGAAGCATACGGAACAGATCTGAGGTCATTAGAAGCTAAAAATACAGAACCCTCACACTTGCCCCAGAATACGCATTCTCTAGCAGAAGTGTCAGGGGGATCATAACAAAATGAACCAAACAGCCAGTCTACTCATTAGTATCTTGCGCTTTATGGATACCAAAAGAACAGATGATGACCTCGCACACTATACTTTTAGAAAGGAAGGGGCTTCATTCTATTTAGTTTTCTGTGTATCCCACAGGCATTTACCTAGTTCCTTCTGTGTGTCAGAATCCATGCTCGGCAGTGGGATGGAAAGATGAATAAGACAATCCTGGCCTCAGGAGGTTCACAGCTGAGCAATGAAGACAGACGTGGGAATAATAATTAGTCATAGCGTATTGTCATAAGGGCTTTAATAAAGATATGTGCAAGCAGTTATGAGAACAGTGCCTCACATCACTGTTGGTTAGGGATATCTTCCCAGAAGGGATAATGCACTGAAGCAATTTTGAAGGAGGATCTGGAGATAGCCAAGCAGAACCACGAGAGGAGCACATCCCAAGAAGAGACAACTATAGATAAATGTATAGAAGCATGTAGGCAAGAAGGGTACAGACAGGAACCAAAGGTTACCTGGGAGTAATAATGCAGATGAGACTGGGAAGACAGATGAGGGTCAGCCTGAAAACTGCCTTGACTTTGCCCAAAGAATTGACACTTTGCTTTGACATCAACAGAGTGCCATTCAAGGATTTTTAACGGAGAATGACATAATGGAGGGATTTTTCCCCTTTAGTATCACTTTGCTTTTAAAGTCTGTCCTTATGACTTGTAGGCTAGGTGAGGATTAAATAAAAGGTTCTGCTCACTTAGGGGAAAGGCAGGGAGAATAGCAATGATGTTGTAGGAAATGGAATGGAAATATCTGGAAATCTCTGGATATTTTCAAGAGAGAGGAGAACCAACTGGGCCATAGAAGTAAAGGGGAGAGAGGAAGGGATTAATTGTGCGAGTTTCCCTGATGAAGAGGGTGAATAAAGGAAAATACTTTGGGGAGAAAACGAATTGTGTTGTTGGTTTGAGAGCTACAAAAAGCAAATAATTCTGGACTTCAGAAAGATGTGTCTTTTGAAATATACATCATTTGAGCATATTCCAGATACTGAAATAAAAGAAGATGACCAAGGAATGTTGGGAATAGATAAGCCTAGGGAATAACAATGTGTATGAAGAAGACTCTTGAGAGTCCCTTGGACTGCAAGGAGTTCCAACCAGTCCATTCTGAAGGAGATCAGCCCTGGGTGTTCTTTGGAAGGAATGGTGCTAAAGCTGCAACTCCAGCACTCTGTCCACCTCATGCGAAGAGTTGACTCATTGGAAAAGACTCTGATGCTGGGAGGGATTGGGGGCAGGAGGAGAAGGGGATGACAGAGGATGAGATAGCTGAATGGCATCACTGACTTGATGGACGTGAGTTGGAGTGAGCTCCAGGAGTTGGTGATGGACAGGGAGGCCTGGCGTGCTGCGATTCATGGCGTCCCAAAGAGTCAGACACGACTGAGCAACTGAACTGAACTGAACTGAAGGAGAAGATAGAGAGAAGAGCCAGTGGAGGAGCCTGAAAGGGTGTGGTCAGAGTGTGAACAGGGGCAGGAGGCAGCATCCAACAGAAGCAAGAGCAAAGGGTGCCATCAAAACCAAGGGAATAGAGGGCCAAATAGTGCGGGTGAGAGTTACACTCTCTTGTAGGAAGTGGGAAACTCAGCCAGACCAGTAGGCAATTCAAGTAGATGGGAAGCTAAGGGAACGCTTTGGTCTGGTTTGTTGGTAGGTTTGTAATCTGAAGAGATGTTCATAGGTTTATAAACTGGGCACAAAGTTCAAAGGAAACAGGAGAGGTTGAAGACACTACGTAGATGAGAAGAAAAGGCACGCAAATTACACAGCCCTAAAGAGCAATATACAAATAAGTCAATAGAGAAAATAAGTCAGTAGAGTGGGTGCCGTATGATTAAATAGATTAAATAGTGGACTGTGATGGCTTGTAATGGCCAGACAAGTTTTCAGAAAGACATGAAACATAAACAACCCTCCTTAAGATGGACTGTGTTCCCTCTTCACAAGCTCCTTCTTCACTTCTATCTCCAAATGAAGCAGCTTTGGTGATAATCTGTTGCATCTTCCCTGGATTGCCCTTTCCTTCTTATTTATAATCATATTTATGGATCGACCTTTCCTTCTTATTTATAATCATATTTATATGATAATATATTACCTATGATGAAGGTTCATGGTAAGGAAGAAATGACTGAACGCAAATAGCAGGGGCATGAGTTAGTATTGAAAGCTTCATATATTGCCAGGCCTCCAATGAATGTCTCTTTTGAAAAGCAGTCAAGTTCACAGCAAGACCACCACCTACTCGACATTCTCCATGATGGATTGTACGTGCTGGGAAAATGTAGAGATGCTCTCCTCAAGGCTGTTTTAAGAACTGTTCTTATAACATGGTTCATCAGGTATTAAACTAGGTAGAATAAATATAAGAAATTTTTCTTCCTTGGAGCTTTTCTCCACCAGCT
This sequence comes from Nanger dama, assembly GCA_917880005.1. Taxonomy (NCBI): domain Eukaryota; kingdom Metazoa; phylum Chordata; class Mammalia; order Artiodactyla; family Bovidae; genus Nanger; species Nanger dama. The sequence goes on from CAKJTW010000029.1 coordinate 6,756,075, forward strand.
GTCAGTTTGCTGAAGAACATCATAAATCACCATGACAACTCTAGTGGCTGGTCTAGAGTTGGTCTGACAAAATGAAGAGTTAGAAATTTGTTTGTAATTCACAAAAGATTGTCTCATTTCTACTCCCTGTGGTAATTGTACTCAGATTTGCAAATGACATGTATATCCAAGAAGTGGGAAAGGAAGAGGGAGGTTGTGTCGGCGAGGATACACATCCTTTTCTGAATGGTGACAGGGCTAGGCAAGTTAATAGAATAGGAGGTGCTGACGTGATCAAAAACAATTCCCACTAAATAGTACTGATACTATTATTAGTAGTAATTGATATTACATTACATTTTGGATATTATAGCATAGAATATTTTTATACATCACAACTCAGAATCCTCATTTCAAATCCATTCTGCCCAGATTTGGACCACATCACAGCTATTGCTTCCTCGATCTGTGTGTAAAAAGGATGTTCTCTGACTGGCGCTGCCAGTGTGCGTGTTGCAGCCCTTCCTGTTTGCAAATACTAATAATAGCTCACTTGAGAACTTAAGATGTACCAGGCTCTGCTCTAAGCTCTTTACATTAAACCTATGTAGAAAGAACTATTATAATCTTCATATTAGAGATGAGAAACCGAAACACTGAGGGGGTGAATGAACTTTCCAAAAGTCACATACCTAGGAGGTGGTGGGAGTAATGGATGCCAGGCCCTGTGTCAAATGTCTTTACATGGATTATTTATTTAATTTTCACCATAATCCATGCATCTATGCTAAGTTGCATGTTCAGTCATGTTCAACTCTTTGCGACCGTATAGACTGTAGACCACCAGACTCTTCCGTCCATGGGATTCTCCAGGCAAGAATACTAGAGTGGATTGCCCTTTCCTCCTCCAGAAGATCTTCCCTATCCAAGGATGGAACCCGCATCTCTTATGTCTCCTGCACTGGCAAGCAGGTTCTTTAGCACTAGTGATACCTTGGAAGCCCATAATCCATACGAGCACCTTATTAGGCATTAACATTCTCCCTTTTTAAAAAAGATGCAAAAGACAAAGTTTAGAAATATGTAACAGGGACAGAATCAAGTCAGTTTAAAGCAATATTCTGTACCCATGGAACTAATAATGATAAATAGGTAGCTTATAGAGTATAATTAGGACACCAAAGGCATTTCCACATAATGAATGCCTTAGATGACTGAATTTTGCACAGTTAATTTCTCAATCACTTCTTTGAAATTTAATTTATTTTTGGAAGTGATCTTTCTGTAAAGTATAAGTAATTGCTTAATAGCTAACATGCTATATGGATTACTCTTGATGCATAAGACAGTATTACAAACTTCAGTTGAAATGCAGAAATACAAGGCCTTTAAAGACATCTCATCCTGGCTTTTTGCTGCTATATCCATGGCACTCTTCTCTTTATTATTCTTTCTACCTTTCATATGCAGACTGCTAGTTCCCATGGATAGAGAGCCTGGATACAGTCCATGTGACTGCAAGAGTTGGACACAACTTAGCAGCTAGAGAGAGAGAGAGAGACAGTTATTGTTTATGGGTTTCTTAGATGGCACAGTGGTAAAGAGTCCACCTGCCAATGCTGGAGATTCAAGAGACACAGGTTCGATCCTTGGGTCAAGAAGATCCCCTGCAGGAGGAAATGGAAACTTGCCCCAGAGGAGTCTGGTAGGCTACAGTCCATGGGATCGCAAATAGCTGGACAATGACAGAGCAACTAAGCACACACACAGTCACTGCTCACAGTCTGCTAAGGAGCTGAAAATCAAACATTTCAGAATTGTGATCACAGTGCAAATAGATCCCTAATAAATGTTGGAAATATACGTATATAGTGTACATAGAAATATTTCTAAAAGCTCAACAATTCACTCCTAGTAAAATTATAAACAAGATGTCCACAAAAGAGCAAATTTTAAAATACTGATATTGAAAGTAGAGAAAGAAAGGAAATCTTATTATCAGAAACTGTTCATCCATTTAACACATACATGTAGAGTGCCTCCAATGAGACAGCAATTCTTATGGTGGCAAATATAAAGTCAACACCTGAAAATGGTTTGGACTTCCTTATGAAAGACATAATATTCATATTGTAATGTAAAAATATTGAATGGAAAAATAACATTCAATGACACTGTCTCTGCAAAAGACACATAAAAGGAAAATACTTTGGAAACTTTGAAAATTCAAGGAAGGTTGGGATATTTCAAGCAAAGAAATATTGCTCCCCTTATTCAAGGAGAAATGGCAATATCAGGCAAAGCAGAGAAGTCACTGAATAGGGTTAATAGGGTAACTTTATATTGGTGGCAATTATAGTTTTCATAGCAGGTATAAGAGTTACAAAGCATTACACGGGACTTCCCTGGTGGTCCAGTGGTTAAGAATCTGCCTTCCAGTGCACCAGACGCATGTTTGATCCCTGGTCAGGGAACTAGGGTCCTGCAAGTCGTGGGGCGCCAAGTCCATACGTGGCAAATAGAGAGCCTGAGAGCTCTGGGCGCCTGCATGCCACACCTATAGAAGCCCGTGTGCCACAGAGAAGACACAGTGCAGCCAGAAAGAGAGAAAAGAAAGAAATGCAAACCGCTAAACATCAAACGGTACTGCACCAGGAAACACACGTGAGGCCCAACTGTCTTCTGCCTCCGCACCCCTTAGCACTGTTTGGACAAGCATCAAGAGGGAAACGTGCCCTGAGGCGAGGTCAGTGAGTATCACTGACCACAGGACTGGCAAAATCCAGGAGACCTGCAGCACCCATCTTCCCTTAAGTCAGGTTTCCTGACTATCTTGATCTCACTTTAAGCCATCAGTAAACAGAGAGTCCTGCCCTATTCCCAAATAAGCTGCATAAAAGAACAGTCTTCAGGAAATCAAATTACAAAGATATCTGCTCATCCGTCTAAGTACATTTCAGCAAGGTGACACAAAGATGCACCAAATACAATACACAGAAGACTTTACACCAGAGGAAACAGAGTTAATGAAACAGTCACTGCAGGATTTTAAGAAAATAAATATACATTCTCCTCAGAAGGACATTAAAAAGTATTACATCTATAAGAATAATTATCTGGATATATAAGAATTAAAAACTTGATTGTTAAAATTTAAACTCTGTCCATGGACAAAATAAAATGAGATGTGCTGATGAAGAATTAATTAGAAAGAAAACTGTTATAAAGATTTCTCTAAACATAGTACTGGAGGGGAAAAAATGAGAAAAAGAATAATTGAGACATTCATTAATATCTGCAGAAATTTTAATATTTATCTAATAAATCTATAAAGAGAAGATAGCAAGAATGGAAAGGCACATGACTAACCAAATAAAAATAGATAATTTTCCCCAGTTTAAGAAAGACATGAGTTCCTACATTCAAAATCTCTACCAAACGTTTAGCAGCATGAATTAAAAGCAAAGAAAACTTCCAAACCTAGTCACAATGTAGCGAATTCAGAAAAAAGAAGAAAAAGTTAAAAAGTTTCCCAAGAGAAAAAATCCCACAGATTATCCATAGCACAACAAAAATCTGATTTTCATTTGTAATAACAGATGCCAAAAGGAAGTGGGGGAAAGCTCTTTCAGAAAGACAGAATAAGGATATCTGAAAATCCATTGCACCATAAAGGCAATGAGAACACTGGGGGAATAAAACAGCCAAAATCAACATTTTTAGCAATCTGATTATTAACCAAATGATTGCAACATTAAGGAGCATTCATTTTAAATGGTTGAATCTCAGTAACAACACTGTATTAGTTTTGCTATTGCTGATGGAACAAATCACCTTGAACTTAGTGGGTTAAAACAACAAAAATTTGCTATTTTATTTTTGTAGGTTACAGGTATGACACAGGTCTCACTGACCTAAAATCTACGTGTCGACAGGGCTGCATTCCTTTCTGGAAGCTCCAGAGAGAACCTGTTTGTTTCTTTGTCTTTTCCAGCCCACATTCCTTGATTCATGGCCCCTATTCCATTTTCAAAACCAGCCACATTGCATCTCTCTGACCCTTCTTCCATAGTCCATCTCCCTCTGACACAGAAGAGAAAAGCTCTCTGCTTGTAAGGACTCACAATTAGATTGGGCCCAAGCTAGAAAACCAAGGGTAATTTCCCCATCTCAGGGCCCATAATCTTAATCAGAACTGCAAAGACCCTTGAGCCATGTGATATAAAAATATTCAGAGGATCCAGAGATTACAGCATGGGCATTCCACTTAGCACAAATCGAGTTTTGTGACGTTTGAACTTGCCCTACTCCCATCTCCTTCTCCCCCAGACCCATAGCAGCCTTGAAAATGACCAGCCTCACACCACTATGGGGCTTCCCTGGTGGCTCAGTGACAAGGGGATCTGCCTGCCAGTGCAGGAAACACAGGCTTGATCCCTGGGTTGGGAAGATCCCCTGGAGGAGGAAATGGCACCCCCTCCAGTGTCCTTGCCTGGCAAATCCCATGGACAGAGGAGACTGGCAGGCCACAGTCCATGGGGTCACAAAGAGTGGGACATGACTTAGCTATTGAACAGTAAGACACTGTCATAGCCACGAAAGCCAGCAGCTTAACGGTCACTGAAGAGGGGCAACACAGATTTGGAGCCCCTCCAAACTTATCCCCAGATAGCTGTCCCTGTTAGGGCCGTCTGGCAGCTCCCGGGAAAAATGCCATTCTCAAGGCTCGCCTTTATTTAACCTAATTCTGATCTTCCTCAGTGAGAACAACTCTACCCTCAGGGCATTTGTGAAAAACAAACCGTGCCTCAGAGAGCAAACAGCTGGGCTAAACAAGAGGCTAACTAAACAAATAAATGTGAAAGGAAAAAATGGGAAAGAAGATGCTTTTTCAGGACTTTGCAAAGTTCCAATGTATTCTTGAGATTCCAGAAAGCCACACCCACTTGCAAGGTCATGTGCATTCCCAAGAAAAAAATCTGAGAGGACTCTGATCTCTCCTCTGGGCTGTCCTGGAGGCTCTGCACAAAGAGGAAGTGAAGGCTAAGGCAGAGCTCCAAGTTGCCAGAGCCCTGAAGATGTGACCCCAAACACACACACACAAAGAGAGGGAGAGTAAGGCTGGGAGAGCTCTTGGTTGAAGATATGTAAGAAAATTTCCATCGAATCATAAGCTGACTGCTAAGCTCTCCAAGCAGAGCATTCACTGGCCATACAAAACAAAGAACACAGACTTTACAGAATTAGTTCAGGAAAGTCACAAACAGACAAATAAAGAGTAGATGCAACAACAACAGTGGACCCTCGGTGGGGAAGGAGTGAGTGTGCATATGTGTGTGTGTGTGTGTGTGTATGTGCAACTTTCAGAATGTCCACTTAAAAAAATAGCAAATGAAGCAACTGCCAAACAACTAATCTCAAAAATATACAAGCAACTCATGCAGCTCAACTCCAGAAAAATAAACGACCCAATCAAAAAATGGGCCAAAGAACTAAATAAGCATTTCTCCAAAGAAGATATATGGATGGCTAACAAACACATGAAAAGATGCTCAACATCACTCATTATCAGAGAAATGCAGATCAAGACCACAATGAGGTACCACTTCATACCAGTCAGAATGGCTGCGATCCAAAAGTCTACAAGCAATAAATGCTGGAGAGGATGTGGAGAAAAGGGAACCCTCTTACACTGTTGGTGGGAATGCAAACTAGTACAGCCATTATGGAGAAGAGTGTGGAGAGTCCTTAAAAACTGCAAATAGAACTGCCTTATGACCCAGCAATCCCACTGCTGAGCATACACACCAAGGAAACCAGAACTGAAAGAGACACATGTACCCCATTGTTCATTGTTCATTGCAGCACTGTTTATAATAGCCAGGAGATGGAAACAACCTAGATGCCCATCAGCAGATGAATGGATAAGAAAGCTGTGGTACATATACACAATGGAGTGTTACTCAGCCATTAAAAAGAATACATTTGAATCAGTTCTAATGAGATGGATGAAACTGGAGCCGATTATACAGAGTGAAGTAAGCCAGAAAGAAAAACACCAATACAGTATACTGACACATATATATGGAATTTAGAAAGATGGTAATGATGACCCTGTATGTGAGACAGCAAAAGAGACACAGATGTATAGAATGCACTTTTGGACTCCGAGGGAGAGGGAGAGGGTGGAATGATTTTGGAGAATGGCATTGAAACATGTATACTATCATGTAGGAAATGAAGCGCCAGTCTACGTTCAATACAGGATACAGGATGCTTGGGGCTGGTGCACGGGGAAGATCCAGAGAGATGATATGGGGTGGAAGATGGGAGGGGGATTCAGGATTGGGAGCTCGTATACACCCATGGCAGATTCATGTCAATGTATGGCAAAACCAATACGGTATTGTAAAGTAAAATAAAGTAAAAATAAAATAATTTAAAAGACCAAAAAAAAATAAATTATTTAAAAGTCCATTTCCAGTAAAGAAAAAAACTGCAAGAAACACACACACACAGTTTCATTCAGGGCAATGAGTCAACAGAAACTGTCCCTAAGGAACTGCAGATGTTGAACTTCCTAGGCCAATAGTTTGAATCAGGTATTATGAAAATGTTCAAAGAATTAGAGAAAACCATGGAGAAGAAGAAAGGCGGGAAAAAAGGAGAAAAGGAAAGATATAAGCAACTGAATGCAGAGTTCCAGAGAATAGCAAGAAGAGATAAGAAAGTCTTCTTCAGAGATCAATGCAAAGAAATAGAGGAAAAGAACAGAATGGAAAAGACTAGACTTCCAGAAAATTAGAGAAACCAAGGGAATATTTCATGAAAAGATAGGCTCGATAAAGGACAGAAATGGTCTGGACCTAACAGAAGCAGAAGATATTAAGAAGAGGTGGCAAGAATACTCAGAACTGTACAGAAAGGATCTTCATGACCCAGATAATCAGGATGGTATGATCACTAATCTAGAGCCAGAAATCCTGGAATGTGAAGTTAAGTGGGCCTTAGAAAGCATCACCTCAAACAAAGCTAGTGGAGGTGATGGAATTCCAGTGGAGCTGTTTCACATCCTGAAAGATGATGATGTGAAAGTGCTACATTCAATATGCCAGCTAATTTGGAAAACTCAGCAGTGGCCCCAGGACTGGAAAAGGTCAGTTTTCATTCCAATTCCAAAGAAAGGCAATGCCAAAGAATGCTCAAACTACCACACAATTGCATTCATCTCACATGCTAGTAAAGTAATGCTCAAAATTCTCCAAGCCAGGCTTCAGCAATACGTGAACCGTGAACTCCCTGATGTTCAAGAAAACACGGTTTTAGAAAAGGCAGAGGAACTAGAGATCAAATTGCCAACATCCACTGGATCATGGAAAAAAGCAAGAGAGTTCCAGAAAAACATCTATTTCTGCTTTATTGACTATGCCAAAGCCTTTGAATGTGTCAATCGCAAGAAACTGTGGACAATTCTTCAAGAGATGGGAATACCAGACCACCTAACCTGCCTCTTGAGAAATCTGTATGCAGGTCAGGAAGCAACAGTTAGAACTGGACATGGAACAACAGACTGGTTCCAAATAGGAAAAAAGAGTACGTCAAGGCTGTATATTGTCACCCTGCTTATTTAACTTCTATGCATAGTACATCATGAGAAACGCTGGACTGGAAGAAACACAAGCTGGAATCAAGATTGCCAGGAGAAATATCAGTCACCTCAGATATGCAGATGACACCACTCTTGTGGCAGAAAGTGAAGAGGAACTACAAAGCCTCTTGATGAAAGTGAAAGAAGGGAGTGAAAAAGTTGACTTAAAGCTCAACATTCAGAAAATGAAGATCATGGCATCTGGTCCCATCACTTCGTGGGAAATAGATGGGGAAACAATGGAAACAGTGTCAGACTGTATTTTGGGGGCTCCAGAATCACTGCAGATGGTGATTGCAGCCATGAAATTAAAAGATGCTTACTCCTTGGAAGAAAAGTTATGACCAACCTAGACAGCATATTCAAAAGCAGAGACATTATTTTGCCGACTAAGGTCCATCTAGTCAAGGCTATGGTTTTTCCTGTGTTCATGTATGGAGTGTGAGAGTGGGACTGAGAAGAAGACAGAGCACCGAAGAATTGATGCTTTTGAACTGTGGTGTTGGAGAAGACTCTTGAGAGTCCCTTGGACTGCAAGGAGATCCAACCAGTCCATTCTGAAGGAGATCAGCCCTGGGATTTCTTTGGAAGGAATGATGCTAAAGCTGAAACTCCAGTACTTTGGCCACCTCATGCGAAGAGTTGACTCACTGGAAAGACTCTGATGCTGGGAGGGACTGGGGGCAGGAGGAGAAGGGGATGACAGAGGATGAGATGGCTGGATGGCATCACGGACTCGATGGATGTGATTCTGTGTGAACTCCGAGAGTTGGTGGTGGACAGGGAGGCCTGGTTTGCTGCAATTCATGGGGTCACAAAGAGTTGGACACGACTGAGCGACTGAACTGAACTGAACTGATGTCCAAAGAAAAGAAACATATAAGAATGCTGCTGCTGCTGCTAAGTCACTTCAGTCATGTCTGACTCTGTGGGACCCCATAGGCGGCAGCCCCCCAGGCTCCGCCGTTCCTGGGATTCTCCAGGCAAGAACACTGGAGTGGGTTGCCATTTCCTTCTCCAATGCATGAAAGAGAAAAGTGAAAGTGAAGTCGCTCAGTCGTGTCCGACTCTCAGCGACCCCATGGACTGCAGCCTACCAGGCTCCTCCGTCCATGAATTTTCCAAGCAAGAGTACTGGAGTGGGGTGCCATTGCCTTCTCCCCATATAAGAATGATGTTTCAGCAAATAGAGGATATGATAATGAGGTAGAAACTGTTAAAAAGAACCAAACAGAAATTGTGGAGTTGAAAAGCACAATAACTGAAGTTTAAAAAAAAAAATTCACTAAATGGGCTTGACAGAAGACCTAAGCTGGCGGAAGAATGAACTGCCAAACTTAAGACAAGTCAAGTGAGACTATTTAGTCTAAGGAGCAGAAAGAAAAAAGAATAAAAATAAATGAACAGGTCTCAGAGATTTCTAAGATATCATCAAGCATTCCAACTTACATTGACCTTTGTCCCATCACGTGGAGTCCTGGACAGTCAAGACACATAGCCTGCCCTCCCCTTAGTAAGATGGCAATCACTTCCTTTTCTGAAGTGTGCCCATCCTCTCATAACTCATCACTGGGCACCCAAACCAAGTCTTCCCGTGAACCTGGCTCCTGGCCTGGTCAGAGGCTCGCTCTTCATTCTGAGCCTACCTTGACTTCGGTCTCAGGCATTTTGTTCAGCATCCTTTTTTTTTTCATAAGATTTTTCAGTTCCATTATTTATCTTGACTACTGAGATTTTTGATGTCTTAAATTTGATGTCTCCAAAACATATCCCAGATGGATTGAAAGGTTAAATGTAAAATATTCAAACACACATACAATGTATAATGACTATTTAGGCAAGGGTTGCTATCTCTAAATAAGATAACAAGATGAGATAATTATGGAAAATATTGGTATATGTAACTATATGAAAATACAAAATATCAATTATCTAATGACAAAAAATGATGCAGAAGTGCTAAAATAACCCATTAAACAGAGGGAGGAAAAAATGGCAAAGCTGGACAAATTCTTTCCTTGAAAATAAGCCAGTTTAGGATTTTATTCTATCAAATTTTAAAAAATTGAAAATAAATGGATAATAATTCCAATTTCTGTATTTATTTGCCCACTTGTGCTGCTTGTGGGATATCAGTTCCCTGATACGGGACCAAAGAGTGAAAGCACGGAGTCCTAACCACTGGGCAACCAGGGGATTACCAACAATTCCTATTTAAATAGATGCTAGCACAGGAAAAGGACACTAAAAGGAAAAGAAGGTAGGAAGAACCTCAAATTGAACATGTCTTTAAAATAAGTATATATGACATAATAATCTCCCAACAAATCTCATACACAAAGACACAAAGGATATTTGAATTATGATTTCTCCTCTTATAACTCAATATTGAGGGGGACAAGTTTGAGGGGGAAAGTTATGTTAGTCTCAGTAGATGCTCAAAAATGTCTTTGAAACAGTTTAAATACTCTTTTCCAGCGATAATTCTCGCTGAGCTAAGAATAGAAGAAAAATTCCTTAAAATGAATAAATACAGTGTGGTAACAGCTGTTAGTTTCCCCCAGTCTTTATTCTCTCCTTCTCCCATGGTGGGAGAATTTTTAGCTGGCATGAGGGCAAGACTCAAGCTGTGCATTTTATAGGGCACATCAACCATCTAGAATGGTGGCAGATAAACCACTATACCATTCTGTACTGCTTACATCTGGTTTAGCATGCATCACTAGTACTTTGAGTCTTTGTATTATGGCAGCTAAACCTACACGCTAAATAATACAGACAATTACCAGAAATCTAAAGCACACATCATGATGTTCTTTTTCAATGGTCCTCATTAAAGCTAGATGTTTGCTATATCTGCTACAAATTAATATGATACTAGCAAAATAGCCAATCCAATAAGAAAAAAAAAAACAGACGGGGAAGGAATGAAAGAAACAAAATTGTCATTATATTCAAGTGTATGATGGTCTATCAAAAATTTAGATTAACTGTAAAGCTGTTAAAAATCTCTCACCAAACTCAATGGAAGGTCCATTTGTTAAGTATCTATAGATGAGCGATAAGAAATTTTAAAATGCAATAGGAAAACAAGATGTAATTCATTATTGCAAAAGAACTTTAAAATATCTAGAAGTGAGTCTAACAAAAAATATGCAAGAGGTATACAAAGATAAATATAAAACTTTACTGAGGGGTCTTGAGGATGACCTGAGTGAATGAACACACTATGTTCCTTGATTAGAAGATACAGTATCATAAGGAGATCAGTTTTCCTCAGATAAACATAAAACTACAAAATAAGCCCAATCAAAATTCCCCAAAAATAGTTTTAAAGAAACTCTACAATCTGACTTGAGAGAGAAAATACAAAAGATTGCCTGTGAAATTAAAAAAAAAAAAAAAAAAACAGTTAAAAGAGACATTCCCTATAAGTTACCAGAATACTATGTATAGTAATTAATCTATTATTTTACAGCTTCAAATTATATTTATTTTATTATAATTAAATAATTACTTTATTTATGAATAGAGTAATTAATGAAATGGCACACTAACAGGAATGGACAAAGAGATTCTGGACAAAATACAGTTGAAGAATATGTGTGTTATACACACACACACACACACACACACACACACACACACACTCTTACAATTTTTAGCATATGGTAATGGAGACACTTCCTGAAGGACACAGACTATTCATTTATTGGAACTGGGACAACTAGATAGAAAGAAAAAACAAACTTAGATTTTTCTCTCACACCACATATAAAAGTCAGATTCTACATAGCTTGAAAGTTTAAACATTTTTAATCTATGAAATCATGAAATAGAAAATTGGAGGAAAATCAGAAGACAAAATAAAAATTATGACAGATTTTACCATATGAAAATGAATAACTTCTTTACAAGGAAAGACGGTAAAACAATATTAAAAGACAAGGGACAGATTAAGAGAAAATATCTCCACAGTATGTAACAGATGAAGCTTAATATATGCAATGTGTAAAGAGACAAATAAGCCTAACTTAAAATTAAGAAATTAATTTGAAGATTCAGTTCAAAGCAAAAGAAGTGCAAGTGGTCACATACATCAGAAAATCTGTTCCATTTCACTAGTAATTAGGAAAATACAAATTAAAACAACACTGAGATTATATTTTTCCCCAGATTGGCAAATATTTGAAATTTCCATAACATCTAGTGTGAGAAAACAGAATTTCTTATTCACTGTTAATAAGAGTGTAAATTGGTACAGCCTTATTCAAGGACAATTTGGCAGGAACTATCAAAATTATGAATACCTTTTCACCCACATTCTAGGAGATTACTCCAGAGAAATATGTGCAAATAAACACAAAGATATCTTCACAGATTGACTTTTGAATCACAGTAAAAATTTTAAATTGACCCAAGTAATGTTCCAAAGAGGAATTTTCTAGCAAGAGTTTTCCCCTTTCATCTCTCTCTTTCTCTCTCTTTTTTTTTAAATGAGAATAGAGTCTCACATACCTATGCATTTAAAAACAATACGCAGAGGCTTCTCTGGTGGCTTGGTGGTAAAGAAGCTGCCTGCCCAGGAGACACGGGCTTAATCCTTGGTCTGGGGGATCTGATTGAGCCCTTGTGTCACAAACACCGAGCCGGAGCTCTAGAGCCCGCAAGCCGCGATACTGAGCCCAGGTGCGGCGGCTCCTGAGGCCCCTGTGCCCAGAGCCTGTGCTCCGCAGCTAGAGAAGCCACCGCAAAGGCAGCCTGCGCCCCGCAGCTAGGAGCGGCCGCCCTCCCGCCTAGACAAGAGCCCTCCCAGCAACAGAGACACAGCACAGCCAAAATAAATGCATGAATTTTTTAAAAATAAAAACAACACAAGATGATGATGTTCATGAAAAAAAAAAGAATATGTGCTGTGACCCACCATGTGCTCTGAGGGTGAGACTGGTTCCCAGGAAATTAAGCCGGATGCAGTTAGAACTAAATGGCATCAGGAATTTCAGGAACTTAACAAAATTCTAAAGTTTACCTGGAATGAAACAGCAATAGCAATAAAGAAATTGGGGGAGATGGGGCGAGGGGTAGTAGCTTTATTTGGAAAGCCAGTACACTGAGAAAATGGTAGACGAACACCCCAAGGAGCTATCTTGCTAGGGTTTGGATGCCACTTTTATTTTGTATAACAAAGATTTTTAAAATTATTTTTATTGAAGGACAATTGCTTCACAGAATTTCGTTGTTTTCTGTCAAATCTCAACACAAATCAGCCATAGGTATACATATATTCCCTTCTTTTTGAAATTCCCTCCCATCTCCCTCCCCATCTCACCCCTCTAAGTTGATACAGAGGCCCTGCTTGAGTTTCCTGAGTCACAGAGCAAACTCCTGGTGGCTATCTATTTTAAATATGGCCATGTAAGTTTCCAGGTTACTCTCTCCATACATCTCACCCTCTCCTCCCCTCTTCCCATGGCCACACATCTATTCTCTATGTCTGTTTCTCCACTGCTGCCCTGGAAGTAAATTCTTCAGTACCATTTTTTTAGATTCCATATATATGCATTAGAATATGATATTTATCTTTCTCTTTCTGATTTACTGCTCTCTCTATAATAGGTTCTAGGTTCATCCACCTCATTAGAACTGACTAAAAGGTGTTCCACATTCTGTCAGACCTCTCCACCATGACCTGCCTGTCTTGGGTTGCCCCGCGGGCATGGCTTGGTTTCTTTGAGTTAGTCAAGGCTGTGGCCCTACTGTGATTAGACTGATTAGTTTCTGTGAGTATAGTTTCAGTGTGTCTGTCCTCTGATGCCTTCTTGCAACACCTACCATCTTACTTGGGTTTCTCTTACCTTGGGCTTGGGGTATCTCTTCACAGCTGCTCCAGCAAAGCACAGCCTCTTCTCCTTACCTTGGACGAGGGGTATCTCCTTACCACCACTCTTTTCTCCTTTTCCCAAAGAAAAGAAATGCAAAAAGCAAAATGGCTGTTTGGGGAGGCCTTACAAATAGCTGTGAAACGAAGATAGGCGAAAAGCAAAGGAGAAAAGGAAAGATATAAGCATCTGAATGCAGAGTTCCAGAGAATAGCAAGAAGAGATAAGAGAGCCTTCTTCAGCGATCAATGCAAAGAAATAGAGGAAAAGAACAGAATGGGAAAGACTAGAGATCTCTTCAATAAAATTAGAGATACCAAGGGAACATTTCATGCAAAGATCAGCTCGTAAAGGACAGAAATGGTATGGACCTAAAAGAAGCAGAAGATATTAAGAAGAGGTGGCAAGAATACACAGAAGAACTGTACAAAAAAGATCTTCACAACCCAGATAATCATGATGGTGTGATCACTAATCTAGAGCCAGACATCCTGGAATGTGAAGTCAAGTGGGCCTTAGAAAGCATCACTACAAACAAAGCTAGTGGAGGTGATGGAATTTCAGTTGAGCTGTTTCACATCCTGAAAGATGATGATGTGAAAGTGCTACATTCAATATGCCAGCAAATTTGGAAAACTCAGCAGTGGCCCCGGGACTGGAAAAGGTCAGTTTTCATTCCAATTCCAAAGAAAGGCAATGCCAAAGAATCCCCTCAAACTACCACATAGTTGCATTCATCTCACATGCTAGTAAAGTAATGCTCAAAATTCTCCAAGCCAGGCTTCAGCAATACGTGAACCATGAACTTCCTGATGTTCAAGCTGGTTTTAGAAAAGGCAGAGGAACCAGAGATCAAATTGCCAACATCCACTGGATCATGGAAAAAGCAAGAGAGTTCCAGAAAAACATCTATTTCTGCTTTATTGACTATGCCAAAGCCTTTGACTGTGTGGATCACAATAAACTGTGGACAATTCTTCAAGAGATGGGAATACCAGACCACCTAACCTGCCTCTTGAGAAATCTGTATGCAGGTCAGGAAGCAACAGTTAGAACTGGACATGGAACTGTCTCCAAATAGGAAAAGGAGTACGTCAAGGCTGTATATTGTCACCCTGCTTATTTAACTTCTATGCAGAGTACATCATGAGAAACGCTGGACTGGAAGAAACACAAGCTGGAATCAAGATTGCCAGGAGAAATATCACCACCTCAGATATGCAGATGACACCACCCTTATGGCAGAAAGAGAAGAGGAACTACAAAGCCTCTTGATGAAAGTGAAAGAGGAGAGTGAAAAAGCTGGCCTAAAGCTCAACATTCAGAAAATGAAGATCATGGCATCTGGTCCCATCACTTCGTGGGAAATAGATGGGGAAACAGTGTCAGACTTTATTTTGGGGGCTCCAGAATCACTGCAGATGGTGATTGCAGCCATGAAATTAAAAGATGCTTACTCCTTGGAAGAAAAGTTATGACCAACCTAGATAGTATATTCAAAAGCAGAGACATTATTTTGCCTACTAAGGTCCATCTAGTCAAGGCTATGGTTTTTCCTGTGGTCATGTATGGATGTGAGAGTTGGACTGTGAAGAGGGCTGAGTGCTGAAGAATTGATGCTTTTGAACTGTGGTGTTGGAGAAGACTCTTGAGAGTCCCTTGGACTGCGAGGAGATCCAATTAGTCCATTCTGAAAGAGATCAGCCCTAGGATTTCTTTGGAAGAAATGATGCTAAAGCTGAAACTCCAATACTTTGGCCCCCTATGTGAAGAGTTGACTCATTGGGAAAGATTCTGATGCTGGGAGGGTTTGGGGTCAGGAGGAGAAGGGGACGACAGAGGATGAGATGGCTGGATGGCATCGCTAACTCAATGGACGTGAATCTGAGTGAACTTCGAGAGTTGGTGATGGACAGGGAGGCCTGGTATGCTGCGATTCATGGCGTCCCAAAGAGTTGGACACGACTGAGCGACTGAACTGAACTGAACTGAAAAGGTGTTCCTTTTTCACAGCTGATAATATTCCATTGTGTATATGTACCACAACTTCTATATCCATTCATCTGTTGATGGACATCTAGGTGGCTTTCATGTTCTAGCTATTGTAAATAGTGCTGCAAAGAACAATGGGATACATGTGTCTTTTTCAATTTTTGTATAAGAAAGAATTTTTGACAAAGATAAGAACTTATCCCACTAGAGGCTGAAATTGTATCAATATAGGTAAGGTAGCTTGGAGCTTCCCAGGTGGCCCAAGTGGCAAAGAACTTGTCTGCCAATGTAAGAGACTCAGGTTCAATCCCTGGGTGAGAAAGACCCCCTGGAGGAGGGCATGGCAACCCACTCCAGCTTTCTTGCCTGGAGAATCCCATGGACAGAGGAGCCTAGATGGCTATAGTCCACGGGGTCACAAAGAGTTGGACACAACTGAACAACTAACAATTTCCCACATGTTCCATTGCACTGCCTTGAATGGAGCGGCTCATCGTCTTAACAAGATTTGGGGGCTTCCCTCGTGGCTCAGACAGTAAAGAATCTGCCTACAATGCAGAAGACCTGGGTTCAATCCCTGGGTAGCAAAGATCCCCTGGAGAAGGGAATGGCAACCCACTCCAGTACTTCTGCCTGGAGAACTCCATAGACAGAGGAGCCTGTGTGGGCTACATTCCTTGGGGTCTCAAAGAGTCAGACACAACTGAGCAACTAACACTGAAATAAAAGTACATAGCATTTAAAAGAAAAACTTACTAGCACAGTAGTGAAACAAAATAGAAATTGAATTTAAAAACTTAGAGCACCAGCTTCATAAGGACAATGGAAAGATCCAGTAGAGAAGGGATGTATTAACCTAACAAGTACTATTGAATTTGGTTAGACATTTGCAGAATGGGTTATGTGAAACATGGTTTATTTATATTGCCCACCATTCATTAAAAAAATTAAAAATAGATTAGAGATATGAAAAATGTCAAACCATAGAAAATCTAAAAGAAAATATAGATGAATATTTATAAAATTTCTAAAGGGTTAGAAGTTAAGCAGAAGAGAAAATTATCAGCAAAAAAATCAGTAATATGACTACTAAAATCATATTTCCATATCTCAAGGCATAATTAAAATGGACAGAAAGCAAAAAGTTGAAAAATTATTTGCAACAAATAAGTTGAGCAAAAGTTGGTGCATTTTATGTAAATAAAGAAAAAGAAAGAAAGAAAAGATAGCACTATGATTTGTGTCCAACTCTTGTGACCCCATGAACTGTAGCCCACCAGGCTCCTCTGTTCATGCCATTCTCCAGGCAAGAATACTGGAGTGGGTTGCCATTTCCTTCTCCAGGGGAACTTCCTGACTCAGGAATTGAACCCAGGTCTCCCTCACTGCAGGCAGATGCTTTACTGACTGAGCTATGTGGGAAGCCCTTTATGTAAATAAAGTATTCATATAAATTGATAACAGATCCTCAAAAATAAGCAAAAAGCTAAAAGAGATCATTTACAGAGTTGGATTAAAACAGGTGAAAAAAAGAAAAATAAATGAAAAGTAAATCAACACTTCGATTCTATTGTTGCCTATCTTATCAGATGAAAATTAATGTTATTTATTAAGGGCTTCCCTGGTGGTTCAGTCAGTAAAGAATCTGCCTGCAATATGGGAGACCTGGGTTTGATCCCTTGGTCAGGAAGATTACTGGAGAAAGGAATGGCTGCTCACTCCAGTATTTTTGCTTGGAGAATCCCATAGACAGAGGAGTCTGGCATGCTACAGTCTTTGGAGTCACAAAGAGTCAAATAGGACTGAGAGAATAACACACATATACCAATTAATTAAAGTACTACCCCATTACAGATAGCAGAGTGAAAATTTTAGAAATCAATTTGGCATTCTGCATCAGAAGTCTATATGAGTTTCCACAATGCAGGTTACTTCTGAGAGTCTTTCTTAAGAAAATAATTCTTAATATACATAAGAAAGCTGTAAGCACAATGATTTCATGGCAGCATTATTATGACAGCAAGAATTTGAGATCATATAGAAAAATTTGAAATAATCCAACAATAATTATTAATTAATTAATTAATAATCCAATAATTAATCCACTCAGTACAATATGCAGATATTAACAGTGACTTTAGTTTAGACTAAAATGATAAAATGCCTAACATAAAATATTATTTTAAAAAGCCAGAAAGACACTTCTACAGATGAGACACTCTCAAGTCTCTACAAAATGCAGAATTTAAAACATAAAGACTGAAAAGAAATACACCAAAGACTGACTTTCTATGAGTGATAAATTTTGGGTAATTCACCCCAAACATTTGAAATGTTTTCTACATTTTCCAACTCTCTAAAATAAATGTTTATAAAAACTAAAACTTTACGAAACTGTCTGGAACAATCTGATGGACATTCGACCACATAAGCTGCCTGAGCACAAGACTCTGGGGATGCTCATTAGAAAATGATGAGTTAATTAAAGTTGTGCGCTTCATCTCTGTGGCAAGGATTTCCTTTAATCCAACAGTGGTTTTCTCTCCATTTGCAGAGTGCGGTTTCTGGATGAAAACCTGAGAACAGACTGACCCTCCGGCCACAGCTATTCACGTCAGAGACGTGCATTTGCAGGTGCTTGCTGTTTGCTTTGCTTTGCCAAGTCAAAATAGCCAAGCTTCCCGCTGTGGTGAGAGTTTCCAACTTCAGATGGGGCAGGAGAAATTCTAAACTGTTTGCCCTTTGCACATGTACTGAAATATTACTGAAATTTACCGATTTTTCCCTGATGTTTTTTTTTCTGTGCTTTTATCACTACCCTGAAAATAAACACTGAGAAGGCTAGCATACCAAATGCGCTCTGGGGAACCTGGCAAAGGGATGTTTTCCTGAGTTGTACTGGTAGTGCTCCAGTGCTCCTGGCTTGACTTGAGAGCAAAGAGAGAGAAATATAAAGGCCATGTTTTTTTCCCCCAGGACTTTATTAGAGACTTGAATGGCTCAGTAGGACTTGTACCAAAGCTACCACACAGGAAGGAGGGACACTTTCACAGGGAGCAACAGGAAACCGGGAAAAGCTCGGGCGTGTTCCCACACCAATTTGTCCAGGGTCGAAGACTTTGGACACTTTGTTCTCTAGCTCAGCCTCCTCTCTTCCTAGTGGTGGAGCACTAGCTAGTGCTAGAGCTTAGTTGCTCAGTCATGTTCGACCCTTTGTGGCCCCGAGGACTGTAGCCTGCAAGGCTCCTCTGTCCGTGGGATTCTCCAGGCAAGAATACCAGAATGGGTAGCTCCATTCTCTTCTCCAGGGGATCTTCCTGACCCAGGCAGTGAACCCGGGTCTCCTGATTTGCAGCCAGATTCTTTACCAGCTGAGCCACCGGGGGGAAGCCCATTTGAATACTAGTTATTGCTAGTTAGGGCCACAAAGCTGAAAAGCACCATTGTCTATGGTAGTGGAGAGACAAATCCCTTCACAATCTCTTTCTGGGGTTTCCATACAGATCACAGAACACATTCCAGGACTACCTCTTGGTTGCACAACTTTCTCATGATGTCCGCACAATCATGCCCACCACAGCCATTCCCCCAGCAATGTGAGTGTTTTCACCCACAGAAAATCCAAAGAGTCTTGAACACAGAGGTAAGCAAGAGTATCTCTATCAGTTCAGTTCAGTCGCTCAGTCATGTCCAACTCTTTGCGACCCCATGAATTGCAGCACGCCAGGCCTCCCTGTCCATCACCAACTCCCAGAGTTCACTCAGACTCACATCCATCAAGTCAGTGATGCCATCCAGCAATCTCATCCTGGGTCGTCCCTTCTCCTCCTGCCCCCAAACCCTCCCAGCATCAGAGTCTTTTCCAGTGAGTCAACTCTTCACATGAGGTGGCCAAAGTACTGGAGTTTCAGCTTTAGCATCATTCCTTCCAAAGAAATCCCAGGGCTGATCTCCTTCAGAATGGACTGGTTGGATCTCCTTGCAGTCCAAGGGACTCTCAAGAGTCTTCTCCAACACCACAGTTCAAAAGCATCAATTCTTCAGCGCACTGTCTTCTTCACAGTCCAACTCTCATGACCAACAGTCCAACAACCAGACATGACCACAGGAAAAACCATAGCCTTGACTAGATGGACCTTTATTGGCAATGTAATGTCTCTGTTTTTGAATATACTATCTAGGTTGCTCATAACTTTTCTTTAAAGGAGTAAGCGTCTTTTAATTTCATGCCTGCAATCACCATCTACAGTGATTTCCCCAAATAAAGTCTGACACTGTTTCCACTGTTTCCCCATCTATTTCCCATGAAGTGATGGGACCGGATGCCATGATCTTCATTTTCTGAATGTTGAGCTTTAGGCCAACTTTTTCACTCTCCTCTTTCACTTTCATCAAGAGGCTTTTTAGTTCCCCTTCACTTTCTGCCATAAGGGTGGTGTCATCTGCATATCTGAGGTGGTTGATATTTCTCCTGGCAATCTTGATTCCAGCTTGTGTTTCTTCCAGTCCAGCGTTTCTCATGATGTACTATGCAAAGAAGTTAAATAAGCAGGGTGACAATATACAGCCTTGACATACTCTTTTCTTATTTGGAACCAGTCTGTTGTTCCATGTCCAGTTCTAACTGTTGCTTCCTGACCTGCATACAGATTTCTCAAGAGGCAGGTCAGGTAGTCTGGTATTCCCATCTCTTGAAGAATTGTCCACAGTTTATTGTGATCCACACAGTCAAAGGCTATGGCATAGTCAACAAAGCAGAAATAGATGTTTTTCTGGAACTCTCTTGCTTTTTTCATGATCCAGAGGATGTTGGCAATTTGATCTCTGGTTCCTCTGCCTTTTCTAAAACCAGCTTGAACATCAGGAAGTTCACGGTTCACATATTGCTGAAGCCTAGCTTGGAGAATTTTGAGCGTTACTTTACTAGCATATGAGATGAATGCAATTGTGTGGTAGTTTGAGGATTCTTTGGCATTGCCTTTCTTTGGAATTGGAATGAAAACTGACCTTTTCCAGTCCTGGGGCCACTGCTGAGTTTTCCAAATTTGCTGCCATATTGAATGTAGCACTTTCACAGCATCATCTTCCAGGATTTGAAACAGCTCCACTGGAATTCCATCACCTCCACTACCTTTGTTTGTAGTGATGCTTTTTTTTTTTAATTTCATTTTTTAAATTTTATTTTTACTTTATTCTACATTACAATACTGTATTCGTTTTGCCATACATTGACATGAATCAGCTACAGGTGTACACGATCTCCCAATGCTGAAGCCCCCTCCCACCTCCCACCCACTGTCATCTCTCTGGATCATCCTGTGCACCAGCTCCAAGAATCCTGTATCCTGTATTGAACATAGACTGGCGCTTTGTTTCTTACATGATAGTATACGTTTCAATGCCATTCTCCCAAACCATCCCACCCTCTCCCGCTCCCTCAGAGGCCAAAAGTCCGTTCTATACCTCTGTGTCTCTTTTGTTGTCCCACATAGAGGGTCATCATTACTATCTTTCTAAATTCCATATATATGTGTCAGCATACTGTATTGGTGTTTTTCTTTCTGGCTTACTTCACTCTGTATAATCGGCTCCAGTTTCATCCATCTCAGAACTGATTCAAATTTATTCTTTTTAAGGGCTGAGTAATACTCCATTTTGTATATGTACCACAGCTTTCTTATCCATTCATCTGCTGATGAGCATCTAGGTTGCTTCCATGTCCTGGCTATTATAAACAATGCTGCAATGACCATTGGGGTACATGTGTCTCTTTCAATTCTGGTTTCCTCGGTATGTATGCCCAGCAGTGGAATTGCTGGGTCAGAAGGCAGTTCTATTTGCAATTTTTTAAGGAATCTCCACACTGTTCTCCATAATGGCTGTACTAGCTTGCATTCCTACCAACAGTGTAAGAAGGTTCCCTTTTCTCCACATCCTCTCCAGCATTTATTGCTTGTAGACTTTTGATTGAAGCCATTCTGACTGGTATGAAATGGTACCTCATTGTGGTCTTGATTTGCATTTCTCTGATAATGAGTGATGTTGAGCATCTTTTCATGTGTTTGTTAGCCATCCATATGTCTTCTTTGGAGAAATGCTTATTTAGTTCTTTGGCCCATTTTTTGATTGGATCATTTATTTTTCTGGAGTTGAGCTGCATAAGTTGCTTGTATATCTTTGAGATTAGCTGTTTGTCAGTTTTTTCATTTGCTATTGTTTTCTCCCATTCAGAAGGCTGTCTTTTCACCTTGCTTATAGTTTCCTTTGTTGTGCAGAAGCTTTTAATTTTAATTAGATCCCATTTGTTTATTTTTGCTTTTATTTCCTGTATACTGGGAGGTGGATCATAGAGGATCCTGCTGTGATTTATATTGGAGAGTGTTTTGCCTATGTTCTCCTCCAGGAGTTTTATAGTTTCTGGTCTTACATTTAGATCTTTAATCCATTTTGAGTTTACTTTTGTGTATGGTGTTAGAAAGTGTTCTAGTTTCATTCTTTTACAAGTGGTTGACCAGTTTTCCCAGCACCACTTGTTAAAGAGACTGTCTTTACTCCATTGTATATTCTTGCCTCCTTTGTCGATGATAAGGTGTCCAAAGGTGTGTGGATTTATCTCTGGGCTTTCTATTTTGTTCCATTGATCTATATTTCTGTCTTTGTGCCAGTACCATACTGTCTTAATGACTGTGGCTTTGTAGTAGAGCCTGAAGTCAGGCAAGTTAATTCCTCCAGTCCCATTCTTCTTTCTCAAGATTGCTTTTGCTATTTGAGGTTTTTTGTACTTCCATACAAATCTTGAAATTATTTGTTCTAGTTATGTGAAAAATACTGCTGGTAGCTTGATAGGGATTGCACTGAATCTGTAGATTGCTTTGTGTAGTATACTCATTTTCACTATATTGACTCTTTCAATCCATGAACATGGTATATTTCTCCATTTATTAGTGTCCTCTTTGATTTTTTTCATCAATGTTTTATAGTTTTCAATATATAGGTCTTTAGTTTCTTTAGGTAGGTATATTCCTAAGTATTTTATTCTTTTCGTTGCAATGGTGAATGGAATTGTTTCCTTAACTTCTTTTTCTGCTTTCTCATTATTAGTGTATAGGAATATAAGGGATTTCTGAGTGTTTATTTTATATCCTGCAACTTTACTATATTCATTGATTAGCTCTAGTAGTTTTCTGGTGGAGTCTTTAGGATTTCCCATGTAGAGGATCATGTCATCTGCAAACAGTGAGAGTTTTGCTTCTTCTTTTCCAATTTGGATTCCTTTTATTTCTTTTTCTGCTCTGATTGCTGTGGCCAAAACTTCCAGAACTATATTGAATAGTAGTGGTGAAAGTGGACACCCTTGTCTTGTTCCTGACTTTAGGGGAAATGCTTTCAATTTTTCACCATTGAAAATAATGTTTGCTGTGGGTATATCATATATAGCTTTTATATGTTGAGGTATGTTCCTTCTATTCCTGCTTTCTAGAGAGTTTTTATCATAAATGGATGAGTAGCAATACTCATATCCGATAAAATAAACTTTAAAACAAAGACTGTGAAAAGGGACAAAATATATAAGACAAATTCTAACAAGCATGAAAGGGGAAATTAATAATAACACAATAATAGTGGGAGACTTTAATACCCCCTCACACCTATGGACAGATCAACTAAACAGAAAATTAACAGAGAAACACAAACTTTAAATTATACAATAGACCAGTTAGACCTAATTGATATCTATAGGACATTTCACCCCAAAACAATGAATTTCACCTTTTTCTCAAGTGCACACAGAACCTTTTCCAGGATAGATCACATCCTGGGCCATAAATCTAACCTTGATAAATTCAAAAAAATCGAAATCATTCCAAGCATCTTCTCTGACCATAATGCACTAAGGTTAGATCTCAATTACAGGAGAAAAACTATTAAAAATTCCAACATTTGGAAGCTGAACAACACCCTTCTGAATAACCAACAAATCACAGAAGAAATCAAAAAAGAAATCAAAATATGCATAGAAATGGATGAAAATGAAAACACAACTACACAAAACCTGTGGGACACTATAAAAGCAGTCCTAAGAGGAAAGTTCATAGCAATACAGGCATACCTCAAGAAACAAGAAAAAAGTCAAATAAATAACCTATCTCTATACCTAAAGCAACTAGAAAAGGAAGAAATAGAGAACTCCAGAGTTACTAGAAGGAAAGACATCTTAAAAATTAGGGCAGAAATAAGTGCAAAAGAAACAAAAGAGACCATAGCAAAAATCAACAAAGCAAAAAGCTGCTTCTTTGAAAGGATAAATAAAACTGACAAACCATTAGCCAGACTCATCAAGAAACAAGAGAAAAAAAAATCAAATCAATAAAATTAGAAATGAAAATGGAGAGATCACGACAGACAACACAGAAATACAAAGAATCATAAGAGACTACTATCAGCAATTATATGCCAATAAAATGGACAACGTGGAAGAAATGGACAAATTCTTAGAAAAGTAGAACTTTCCAAAACTGAACCAGGAAGAAATAGAAAATCTTAACAGACCCATCACAAGCATGGAAATTGAAAGTGTAATCAGAAATCTTCCAGCAAACAAAAGCCCAGGTCCGGACGGCTTCACAGCTGAATTCTACCAAAAATTTCGAGAAGAGCTAACACCTATCTTACTGAAACTATTCCAGAAAATTGCAGAAGAAGGTCAACTTCCAAACTCATTCTATGAGGCCGCCATCACCCTAATACCAAAACCTGACAAAGACGCCACAAAAAAGAAAACTACAGGCCAGTATCACTGATGAACATAGATGCAAAAATCCTTAACAAAATTCTAGCAATCAGAATCCAACAACACGTTAAAAAGATCATACACCATGACCAAGTGGGCTTTATCCCAGGGATGCAAGGTTTCTTCAATATCCGCAAATCAATCAATGTAATTCACCACAGTAACAAACTGAAAAATAAAAGTCATATGATTATCTCAATAGATGCAGAGAAAGCCTTTGACAAAATTCAACATTCATTTATGATTAAAAAAAAAAAACTCTCCAGAACGTAGTGATGCTTTCTAAGGCCCACTTGAGTTCACATTCCAGGATGTCTGGCTCTAGATGAGTGATCACACCATCATGATTATCTGGGTCGTGAAGATCTTTTGTACAGTTCTTATGTGTATTCTTGCCACCTCTTCTTAATATCTTCTGCTTCTGTTGGGTCCAGACCATTTCTGTCCTTTATCGAGCCCATCTTTGCATGA
The DNA here is from genome assembly GCA_917880005.1 of Nanger dama. Taxonomy (NCBI): domain Eukaryota; kingdom Metazoa; phylum Chordata; class Mammalia; order Artiodactyla; family Bovidae; genus Nanger; species Nanger dama. Next base: position 6,780,835 of record CAKJTW010000029.1, read on the forward strand.
AATGTTCCCTTGGTATCTCTAATTTTCTTGAAGAGATCTCTAGTCTTTCCCATTCTGTTGTTTTCCTATATTTCTTTGCATTGATCACTGAAGAAGGTTTCTTATCTCTTCTTGCTATTCTCTGGAACTCTGCATTCAGATGCTTATATCTTTCCTTTTTGCCTTTGCTTTTCACTTCTCTTCTTTTCACAGCTATTTGTAAGGCCTCCCCAAAGAGCCATTTTTCTTTTTGCATTTCTTTTCCATGGGGATGGTCTTGATCCCTGTCTCCTGTACAATGACACGAACCTCATTCCATAGTTCATCAGGCACTCTGTCTATCAGATCTAGGCCCTTAAATCTATTTCTCACTTCCACTGTATAATCATAAGGGATTTGATTTAGGTCATACCTGAATGGTTTAGCAGTTTTCCCTACTTTCTTCAATTTAAGTCTGAATTTGGCAATAAGGAGTTCATGATCTGAGCCACAGTCAGCTCCTGGTCTTGTTTTTGTTGACTGTACAGAGCTTCTCCATCTTTGACTGCAAAGAATATAATCAGTCTGATCTCAGTGTTGACCATCTGGTGATGTCCATGTGTAGAGTCTTCTCTTGTGTTGTTGGAAGAGGGTGTTTGCTATGACCAGTGCATTTTCTTGGCAAAACTCTATTAGTCTTTGCCCTGCTTCATTCCACATTCCAAGGCCAAATTTGCCTGTTACTCCAGGTGTTTCTTGACTACCTACTTTTGCATTCCAGTCCCCTAGAATGAAAAGGACATCTTTTTTTGGGTGTTAGTTCTAAAAGGTCTTCTAGATCTTCATAGAACCGTTCAACTTCAGCTTCTTAAGCATTACTGGTTGGGGCATAGACTTGGATAACTATGATATTGAATGGTTTGACTTGGAAACGAACAGAGATCATTCTGTCATTTTTGAGATTGCATCCAAGTACTGTATTTCGGACTCTTCTGTTGACCATGATGGCTACTCCATTTCTTCTGAGGGATTCCCGCCCTCAGTAGTAGATATAATGGTCATCTGAGTTAAATTCACCCCATTTTATTCCATTTTAGTTCACTGATTCCTAGAATGTCAACCTTTACTCTTGCTATCTCTTGTTTGACCACTTCCAATTTACCTTGATTCATGGGCCTGACATTCCAGGTTCCTATGCAATATTGTTCTTTACAGCATCGGACCTTGCTTCTATCACCAGTCACATCCACAGCTGGGTATTGTTTTTGCTTTGGCTCCATCTCTTCATTCTTTCTGGAGTTACTTCTCCACTGATCTCCAGTAGCATATTGGGCACCTACTGACCTGGGGAGTTCTTCTTTCAGTATCCTATCATTTTGCCTTTGCATAGTGTTCATGGGGTTCTCAATAGAATATCTCTATAGCATCCCAAAATAATCTGGGGGAAACAAATCCTCACTGAGTACATTCTGTGGCCTTGGGTTTTAGCTGTTTCTTAACAGCCTTCTGCTATTGCATTGGAGGCATGTATGGCCATTTTAAGAGTAGAAAGGGGCCAAGGGAACACCCCACCAACAATGAGTCTTAAGGACTCACCAAGGTGTTGAAGAGCTATCACCAGATACCTGGTCATAGAATTCCCCAAGCACATCAGACCCCATATATTACAATAAACTGGAAACAGTGGTCGAAATGAATTTGGGAACAGAGCAAGTAGAGGAAGATCAACAACTACAATACCCTAAAGAAGAAAAGAGAGTTGAGAACACCACTGAGGTTTCTTGAGATGCAATTAAACCCATAAGTTTGTCATTGAGGAGCCTCGCCATTCCTTTAATGCCTATCTTGGGCTTGAAAGCCTATCTCGGTAAAACAGATGAAATAGGAGGAGCCAGCTCTGGGCTGGATACTGGGGAATAGAAAACAAGTGGAAAGGATGAAAGATGAATGCAGGAACTTGCTTTCAATTAATTTGTAACCAAGTTATATGGTTCATAAATAATATTTAATCAATCATTTAACTATCATCTTTGTTGTTGTTTAGTTGCTAAGTCGTGTCTCACTCTTCTGCAGCTCCATGGATGGTAGCCTGCTAGGTACCTCTGTCCACAGGATTTCCCAGTCAAGAATACCACAGTGAGTTGCCATTTCCTTCTCCAACAGATCTTCTTGACCCAGGGATTAAACTCAGGTCTCCTGCTTGGCAGGCAGATACTTTACTACTGAGCCATGAGGGAAGTCCAACTATAGTTTAATTATTCAATTTATTTATTATGTGGTTCATAAATAAAGTTGGATATAGATCACGAGTGATGAGTGATTAAGAAATAAATGCTGATTGTGTAATGTACAAGATACGGTTCCCACATTGTTCCCACTGGTACACTTGAGATGATGATGACGAGTGATGGTGGTGATGATCATGGTGATAGATAACACCCCACTATTCACATACTGGGCTTCCCTGGCAGCTCAGGTGGTACGAATCCACCTGCAATGCAGCAGACCCCAGTTTGATTCCTGGGTCAGGAAGATCTGCTGGAGAAGGGATAGGCTACCCACTCCAGTATTCTTGGGCTTCCCCTAGTGGCTCAGCTGGTAAAGAATCTAGGAGACCTGGGTTGGATCCCTAGGTTGGGCAGATGCCCTGGAGAAGAGAATAGCTACCCACTCTAGTATTCTGGCCTGGAGAATTCCATGGACTGTATAGTCCATAGGGTCACAAAGAGTCAGACACAACTAAGCGACTTTCACTTCACATATTAGCCAACTTAATTATTGTTACTCTAAGAGGCCAGTTAGAACCTCCACTGTGCAGGCGAGGAAGCTGAACTGTAAGGAAGTTAAGTAACTTGCTCACACAGCCAGAATGTGACAGTTTCAGAGTTTGAACCCAGATGAACTGGCTTTAGAGATTATGTTCTTAACCTCAGTGCTCTGCTGTGTCATCAAGTAAAGGGGCTGGATGACCCAAGTCCCATGATCCAGGAGCTGCTGGGCTTCACTGTGTTCAGAGTCTGCAAGGTATACACACATTTTTATGATGTGAGTGATATTTTTCCTTTATTGAGAGATTATTAACATACCAAACAATTTACCCCTTGGAACCACAATTCAGTGGTTTTTAATACATTCACAAGTTGTGTGCACATCACTACATGACCATCTAATTCCAGAACATACTTACTACCCTAAAAAGAAACCCTGGACCCATTATCAGTCAACTCCCCATCTCCTCCAGCCCTAGGCAGCCCTAATCTAGAGACTTGCCAGTTCTGAATATGTCATATAAATGAAGTCATACAATAAACATATGGCCTTTTATATCCAGCTTGTTTCACTTGGCATAATAATGTTCTCAAGGTTCAATCATGTTGTAGCATGTATCAGTAATTTTTTTATTGCTTAATAAAAGTGTATTGTCTGGACATATCTAGTTTGTTTATCCATTCATCTCTTATGGCTGTTTGGGTTGTTTCCACTTTGGGGTTATGGTGAATAACGCTGCTATGACTATTTGACTATCCATGTACAGATTTTTGTGTGAACATATTTCCACTTTTCTTGAGTATGAACCTCGGAGTGGAATTGCTGGGTCATATGGTAACTCAGTCAGAAAGTTGAATGTTAGGATGGAGTTTAAGTCTACCAGCAGACATTGTGGGCTTCTCTGGTGGCTCAGATGGTAAAGAATCTGCCTGCAATTCAGGAGACCTGGTTTCGATCCCTGGGTCAGAAAGATCCCCTGGAGAAGGAAATGGCAACCCACTCTAGTATTCTTGTTTGGGAAATCACTTGGACAAAGGGGAGCCTGGCGGGCTGTAGTCCACGGGGCTGCAAAGAGTTGGACACGACTGAGTGACTAACATGTACACACAGCAACTCAATTAAAGTTTTATGAGCAAGTGATATTTTAAAAGGTAACTTTCAATATGTTCAGATTTGCCTTTTGCAAATAAACTATGCACAAACTTTGATACTTTAGAATTACTTTTTAAATGCTGAACACAGTGCTTGCAGTGCATTGTTGCAAAGAATAAAAGACCCATGGGAGACAGGAGCGTAGAGGAGAGGCACTCACATGATGCTTGCGGATTTCTCAGCAGAAGAGTAAGCATGGAGATCCAACAGAACTGAGCAAACCCAGCTGTCTGTTCTGCTCTTCATTTGGTGAGGAATACCAAAGAGGCTGAAAAATCTGAACTAACTTCGTGTTAGACAGCTCTGTTAAAAGGCACAGTGGATTCTGTACCCCTCTAAGGAGCTGTACTTCCCATCTTCTTACCTTGATTTAAATTAAAGAAAACAGAGGGCCAACGGAGTGTAGGAGCTTGGAGTTTTTCTACTGTGAAGAGTGATTTTTCCCACTGTTTGTGTTCAAAGTTGATTTCCTTTCTTTAGACTAACTGGAATATTTTCTTGTTGGAAATATTATAATAAAAAGAGGTAGTAGTAAAGCCTGTCTCCCCTTCTATAGATGATGTTCATCTATCCATCTAGAACAATCTTAAATGATTCTGTCAAGTGAACAGTCTGACCTGGAGGGGGACATGGGGGGACATGGCATCTGATGAACTCAAGTGTTGTCCAAGAGGACAATCACTGTCTCCATGCCTCTGTCCTCAATTTTTTTAAAAAATAAGGACAGTCTTTAGAGGATAAACTCATAAATCTCTCAGTGTATTTTGCGCCCCAGGATGAGAGGGGCTGAATTTACCTATTGCCAGATTATTACTTGTTTTCAGCAAACTCTGCTGCTAACAAAAATCTGTACCATGTGATTTGAGAGAAGAGTACATTCTTTCTGCAATATGTTTTTCTTATTAGCTGTCTGCCAGGGCTATTATAAGGAGAGAAAACGGAAAACTTCAATCTGTGACCATATGGCCAATGTATGTCCCTTTCTTTGGTTCCTGGGGAAACATTCTTTTTAAATTTCCAAACTGGGTGACTGATTAATTTTATTTTCTTGACCATCAGTGCCATAGTTGCTTAATTTGAAAAATTCTTATAAAGTATCTGCTTTTAAAATAGGAAACTTCATGGCATATTGGCTTTAAAGTCAGGGAGAATGGGATTTGAAACTTGATTGCTGTTCAATAGTTACGTGTTTACACACATATACACTTACACACATTTATATATCTTTGGGAAAGGTATTTGACCTCACTGAGTCTGGATTAAATGAAATGATGTAGATCAAATTCCCTTAAGGGTGCTTGCACATAGTAACAGCTCAATAAACAAGAGATTTTTATTTATTGATTTCTCACTCTGTGATAAAGGCTTTCTGGATAAAACAGTATGGACAAGTTGCTGAGGTAACAGGTGGGATCAGCCAATCAGCTTCCTTCATTCTCTGCTTTCTTTTTATTGCTTCTCTGGACATCATACTCTTGTGTCTATTCACTCACAGACACCGGTCTAAGTATCGTCAGGAACCCCCTGAATGTATCTGGTCTGCTTGTAACAGCTCTCCGGCTCCACAATTAGCGCCCCTAACATGCCCAGTGGTGATGAGCGTGGAAACACAGCTGTTGGAAGCCACCCTCACCCGGAGTCCCTTTGGTCTCTCCCTGCTGGCTCCAGGCATTCGCTGCTTCGGCTCTCTGGCCTCCTGCGGCCGGCTCCGGGCCCTTGGCGCTGGCTTGGTGCAGTAGAGTCCGCATCAGCTCATGGTGTGTAGCTGAGCCGCAGTCCCAGTTCATCTGATTGATTCGTTCCTGAGCACGGGCGAGCTCGACCAGCTCAGCAGCTCTTTATGACATCTGGCACAGACAGCAGATTCCTTCCAGCTCAGCTCGTGGAGCTGGGCTCTGTCCTGCCTTAAAACCAGCCCCAGCTCCTCAATTACCTTCTGCCCTTATTCATGCCCTGCCAAGTCCTCTTTGCTGGAATCTGGATGAGGCTGCTGCATATGCCAGGGCTGAGAATCACTGGTGAGCACTCATGGGCCTCCTCCATGTCAAGATGGCACCTGGAACTTGGCCGAAGGAAGCCTGGCTCAGACAGGGTTCATTGCAGGTAAGAGGAAGATATGATCACCTTGGGAAGAAATCTTCCTGTAAGTCTGATGTGTCTTGAAAAAGGGACAGAACTGCCCACTCTCTGATGTGGGCTGGCCTGGTGCTCGGATCCAAAGATCACAGGGTGTGGCTCTGAGGAAAGGTTATTCTCCACATGCCCAGAGAGCAAGCACACCCACCCTCACAGGACGGAGGCCACAGCTTTCTGGCCTTTGAGATCACCCCCCGCAGGAAGGGACAGTCTCTCTCTCTTTCAGACCTGAACTCAGAGAAGTCTTGCTACTTGGGAGAAGCCCCTCTTCCAGGGCAACTTGCCTCCCCTTCTCTATAGCAGAAGGACTTGCTACAAGGCAAACACAGGGGAAAAAGTGGACTGTGCCGCTGGAGAGGGAGGCGGAGGTGGTGGCGATATTTACCTCAGGCTTCAAATAAGTCCTGCAGAAGGCGCTGTTGAGTTTGCCCAGCTTTCTTTCTTTCCTCCTCTGTCTCTCTGTGGTTTTGCCACATGCTTGCCCAGGCATGTCATCCACAACAGCCTTAAAACTAGAAACATCTCTGGCATCACAGGAAGAGGGAGAGCTCCCTGAGCATACTCTCCAGAGAGCTGGTGGGGAGCAGGAAATGGAGTCAAAGGGCGCATCTGGAGCAGTCATTCCTCTTCCTGACACTTAGACCGTCTTCTCTCTCTCCTCTTCCCTTTGAAGACAGGAAGTGCACACGCTCCGAGATCCATTTCCTCACACTCCGAGGCGATGAGTGGTATCCTCATAGCAAGGGATCAACTTAATCATTAAAATAGGCATGCTTGTTCTAACATTCCAAACAATATTCAGCCCAAACAAGTTTGCAGACCCCTGAGCCATAATAGACTGTGAGATGAAGAAGGGGATGGGAAAGAATATTATCAAAAAAAAAAGTCACTGATTACCACACATTCTAGGAGTTCAGAATCTCTCAATAATTCATCTCCATTGAGTCCCCTACACAGAGCCATTCCGCTGAAAACCAAGTCGCAGTTCATCCCCCTGTCCAAGTTCTGCTTTAGAAATTAAGACACCGTGTATGGTGCTGTAGGTATTTCGGCCACGTCATCAGCAGAAGTCCTACCATATTCATCCGTGTTAGATGCAGAATGACCTCTTTATTATTATTGGATGGGACAACGATTGAAGACCACGAGCAGGAATGTTTCCTGGTCTCCTATTTAAGACTGATGGGGGTCCATGTTTGTTTTCCCTTTCATTTTTACTCAAGTGATTTTGGATCCAAATGGATGTCATGGATGGCTGTGAGGATGAGATGGAACTCCATATGGGAAGCTCAAGAGAAAGGCTGCGGTCGCTGTGGAAATTCAGGAAGTGGGGACCCAAAGACAACTATGAGCCAGCCCCTGTTCTTGAGACATTAGCAGTGTAGTAGACGATGTCAATAAACTAATAATTACAGCAGAGTGTGGCACACAGAGCTTGAGCAAGGCAGCGAACTGCTCATTCGAAGGGGAGGTCAATTCCTTCTCAAGATGATGGGGTCAGAGAAGACCCCCAGAGGAGGTAATCTTGTGAGGCAGAAGTAATTGTCACTTGCATTTAAAAGATGCAGCACCCATGGTCAGCAAGACAAAATGATTTCCTGAAGGTAACACATCTATTAACCCACGAAGAAGGTCTTCAGGCTCCTAGACTCGCTCTCTTTCCGTGACACCATAGCTGCTGTGGGTGCGGGATGGGGGTGATAGAGGGAGGGGGAGTTAAGAAGAGGTTCTCAGGGGTGGCGGGCTGCGAGTAGTCAGAGAAGGAGCAAATAGCTTTTCTGTCCTGATCATAGCAAGAGAAAGCTTAAGAGCCTCAACAGAGCAGTTTGCAAGCAAGCAGTAGGGATAGCCAGCTATATGACATGAATGCAAACACTAAGATTTCTTGTTCAAAATTTCTTGACAAAGGGGATAGAGTATCTAAAATTTTTTAAAAATCAGTAAATGTTAGGAATCATCAACATTATTATTACTATTATTATGCTTTTAAGATACCAGATTATGTCCTGAGAAAGGAAACACAGTATTCAAAGATGAGAGAGTAGAGGAAGATACAGACCTCATTGTGGAATCAAAGAAGATTCCGTTGCGGAAGCTCATCAGGAGAAAGCTGTAAGTGGGAAGGGGACCCTACACCAGTCTACCCATCCTGCCTCCTTCAAGAGGTACACATGGGCTGGAAGTATCAGAAGCATCTCTCCAAACTGCCCATCCTGCCTCGGCTTCCATCAACCAGACTTTCATCCAACAACAAGAGAATCCATCCATCAACAGGGACAAAAATGCAGTCTCTGGAGTGAGACTGCCTGAGTTCAGAGCCTGGCTCTGTCTCTTCGCAATGGTGTAACTTGGGAAATTTTCTTCATCATTCGGTACCTCCATTTTTCCCAGATAAAAACTGAGCATAATAATCATAGTAGTAACTTGCCTGATAAGGCAGATATAAGAGTTAAATCAAATAGCTTAATCAGTTAAATTAAACATGCAAGAAGCACCTCTGCAAATATCACTTTCATTGTATAAGCGCTGCCATTATTATAATTAGCATCATTATTAGTGTGAGCTAGGGAATAACCATGATCCCTGCTCACCATCTAGTAAAGGGAAAGACAGTGATGGAGATGAACGTAGCAGTGGCACAGCTGAAGGCAAGGGGCACTGCATTCTTGAAGAGGCAATGTCCAAGCTGACTTTCCAAGCAATTAGGAAAAGGTGTTCAAGAAAGAGAAAACTGGTCAAAAGAAGAAGATATGACATGACATGGCTTTTAGGCAGCTATACATTCAGAAACTAAGATCACGGCATCCGGTCCCATCACTTCATGGGGAAAAAAAAGGGAAACAGTGGAAACCGTGTCAGACTTTATTTTGGGGGCTCCAAAATCACTGCAGATGGTGACTGCAGCCATGAAATTTAAAGACGCTTACTCCTTGGAAGAAAAGTTATGAGCAACCTAGATAGTATATTCAAAAGCAGAGACATTACTTTGCCAACTAAGGTCTGTCTGGTCAAGGCTGTGGTTTTTCCTGTGGTCATGTATGGATGTGAGAGTTGGACTGTGAAGAAGGCTGAGCACTGAAGAACTGATGCTTTTGAACTGCGGTGTTGGAGAAGACTCTTGAGAGGCCCTTGGACTGCAAGGAGATCCAACCAGTCCATCCTAAAGGAGACCAGTCCTGGGTGTTCATTGGAAGGACTGATGTTGAAGCTGAAACTACAATACTTTGGCCACCTTATGCAAAGAGCTGACTCATTTGAAAAGACTCTGATGCTGGGAAAGATTGAGGGCAGGAGGAGAAGGGGACGACAGAGAGTGAGATGGTTGGATGGCATCATCAACTCGATGGACATGAGTTTAGGTGAACTCTGGGAGTTGGTGATGGACAGGGAGGCCTGGCGTGCTGTGGTTCATGGGGTTGCAAAGAGTTGGATACGACTGAACGACTGAACTGAACTGAACTTGTATTCAGGACGGTGGGAGAAAAGAATCGGAGAAAAATGAACAGGAGGACTACAGGGTGCCTTAAATACCAAGTGAGAATCAGATCACATGATCTGACTTCAGGAAGGGAGTGACATGTTAAGACCTGTATCTATCCAGGATAGCTAGAAAGAAGTATAGAAGGTGGGTTGCAAATGACCAGCAGCAGAGACCTGTTAGGAGACTATAGGAATTCAGAAGAAAGGATGAGTGAAGAAGATGAGGCGTTAGGGATGGAGTAAAAGTATCAAATGAAGCAAAAGTGACTTGGAAACTGATTAAATGGAGACTGGAAAGGGAAAGCAGTGGATAGGGAAGATGCCCAAGTCTTAGGTTGGGGCACCTAAGTGGGTCATTGTGCATTCACAGAGGTGAGATAAAAAGATCTGAAGGGGGGATGGGAGAGAATGTATTCAAAATGGAAATCTTGTTTTCAGCTCAGTTTACTTTAAGTTCAGTGAAAAATAGTAAAGAGGTACTATTTTAAATTTAGCCAATTTAATTTAGTAAAGGCTAAATATGCACTCCCTAAAAGTATGCATGTGTACACATACACACAGATACACACACATGGGGATGCTGCTGAGCTTGCACACAGCCTCAATTAAGATTCCAATGAAACTGACACATCAACACATTGCTGATAAGGGAAGAATTGGTGCAAACCTTTGAAAACTAATTGTACCATATGACTGAATCATTTTGGAAGGTTTTAGTTACGCTTAGTGGAAACCCCAACTCAATTGACTTAAACGTAAAAAGCTTTTGCACATCAAAAGAAACCATTAACAAAAGATAGAGGCAACCTACTGAATGGGAGAAGATATTTTCAAATGATACATCTGATAATCTGGGCTTCCCTGGTGGCTCAGACGGTAAACAATCTGCCTGCATTGAGGGAGACCTGGGTTCGATCCCTGGGTTTGGAAGATCCCCTGGAGGAGGGCATAGCAACCCACTCCAGTATTCTTGCCTGGAGAATCCCATGGACAGAGGAACCTGGTGGGCTATAGTCAACAAGGTTGCAAACAGTCAGACACAACTGAGCGACTAAGCACACACAGCTCATCTGATAAAGGTTTGCTGCTGTTGCTGCTGCTGCTAAGTCACTTCAGTCGTGTCCGACTCTGTGTGACCCCATAGACCCATAGACGGCAGCCCACCAATCTCCCCCGTCCCTGGGATTCTCCAGGCAAGAACACTGGAGTGGGTTGCCATTTCCTTCTCCAATGCAGGAAAATGAAAAGTGAAAGTGAAGTTGCTTAGTCGTGTCCAACTCTTCGAGACCCCATGGACTGCAGCCTACCAGGCTCCTCCGTCCATGGGATTTTCCAGGCAAGAGTACTGGAGTGGGGTGCCACTGCCTTCTCCATAAAGGTTTAATACCCCAAAATATACAAAGACCTCATATAATTCAATATCAAAATGTCAGACCTTTTTAAAAGTGGGCAGAGGACCTTAATAGATGATTTTCCAAGGAAGACAGTGATCACCAACAGGCACATGAAAAGATGCTCAACATGAATTCTCATCAGGGGTTTGCCCAGATCAAATCAAAACTATAATGATATACCACCTCACACCTGTCAGAATGGCTGTCATCAGAAAGACAAGAAGTAATCAGTGTTGGTGAGGATGTGGAGAAAAGAGAACCTTGTACACTGCTGGTAAGAGTCTCAACTGGTACAGCCACTGTGGAAAACAGTATGGAGGTTTCTCAAAAAATAAAAACAGAACCACCACCCTGTCCAGCATACCACTTGTGGGTACATACCTGAAGAAGACAAAAACAGTAGTTTGAAAAGATATATGCACCCCAATATTTATAGCAGCATTATTCTCTATTGATAATGATTCTAGGAACTATTAACTAGGTTGCTTCCTAGTATTCCTAGTTATGGAAGCAACCTAAGTGTCCATTGACAGATGCATGAATAAAGAAGATGTGATATTACTTAGCCATAAAAAAATGTAATTTTGCATTTTGAGATACATGAATGAACCTGATGAGTATTATGCTTAGTGAAAAAGGTCAGACGGAGAAAGACAAATACTGTAAGTTTTCACTTATATGTAGAATCTAAAAAATACAAAGAATGAACAAAAATATAATGAACTAGAGACAGATCCACAGATACAGAGAATCAGTGGTTTACCTGAGGGGAGATGGTGGTGGGAGAGGCAGAAACTACCAGGGGACTAAGGTAGGAACTACTAGGTATCAACTAAGCAATTTATAAGGATATAATATACAGCACAGGCAATATAGTCAATATTTATAATAACTTTGCATGGAGTATAATTTATAAAAAATATTTAATTACTATGTTATTCACCTCAAACTAATAAAATATTGCAAATCAACTCTACTTCAATTAAAAGTTGGAAAATGCTTTTCTCAAGCACATATAAGTTTGCTCTTATGCCAAACATATTTTTCTTTTAAAAATCCCTGTAATTTCACGTGACAAGAATTGCAGAAGGGAAGAAGTTTAAGGCTGGATTATTCAGTCACTCAAAGCGTAATGAAGATGAAAGTTCTTTCCGTCTTTCTGCTGTACCATTTGAGAGAGCAGAAAGAGTTCTGCTCCTTATAATTAGTTTTCCTTATTGTCACACGATGACTGCTATAGCTCCATGCATCACATCTTTACCCACCAATAACTAGGAATGTTGGAGGAGTGGGGGAGACAATGTCCCTTGCATCTGTTTTTAAAATTTAAGAAACTGTTTCTTGAAATCACCCCTGCAGACTTCCCTTCACCTATATTGAAAAAGCTGTGTAATATTTCCACATGTGTTGAATTTAAAAGTATCCTTATATTGGGGATATTTTTAGACAATATAAATCCCTTTATATTGGGGATTTCTACATGATCCTATCAAAAAAAAAAAGTGGTTGTTTTTTTGTTTCCTGACTTCTACTAAGCCTTGTAGATGTCTTCAGCACATTCGTTTTCCTCAATTTCTTTGGAAAAAGAGTCAGCTAATCCAGCTTTTTATGCTTGAGGACCAGAAGATGTCCATCTGGGAAAGGCCAGTGAACTTGAGTTAGTCTTTCCTGTTTCTGAGTCTCTTTGCACAACGGTCTTCCTCCTGTGCATGACCTTGTTGTCAACTGTCATCCTGAAATGTTTACAAATACAATGTGAAAAAAAAGGATGAGGTCACAGCCCAGGATAAACCTTAAGCCATGTCTTTAGGGCTGTTGCCATAGCAGAAATGTATCCAGGATTGAAAAACACTCTTGAGTCACAGAAGTCTTACATGGTCCAGAAGCTGCAGAGCACCTGGTGTGTGAAACTCACACATCGCAGCACGTGGGGACCAGGCTCAGTCAGAAATCCCTGAAAAGAGGGGAAGCTTCTTTGTTGAGTTACGACCCTACGTCCTCTGTCACTCATCTTGTCCTCAGGAAAGAAGGAGGGGAGGAGATAGATTTGGTAAACAGCCAAGGAGATGGCAAAAATGTAAAGCACATCACTCACAAATGTTCATTTTTTTAAATGGTGGGAAGTTAATGCCTAGGTGTAGGACAGATGGGGTTGTTGATATTCTTTCCGCAGTTGTGCAAACAGTTATGTAAAGACATCTAGAAGAGAGGCTGGCTGCTGGGGTGGTTTCAGGCGAGGGGGCCCAGCCCTTGGGGTTGGTGCCTTTCAGTCCCCTGCTTCACCCCCTGGGGTAAGTATATGCTGTGTGAAAAGTTTCACTGGCTCCAACGCGGTGGTCCTCACTTGCTTTTGAGTGATGGGAAACTTCCATAATCTGGTGAGAGAATGGAGCTTCTCCCCATGTAAGTGCCCATATTCACGTGAGCACACACTTCTGTACCTGCTTTTAAAGTCATGGGGAGGGCCCTGAAACTCATAAATTAGGGTGTCCATGGAACTGTAGGTTGAGACCCTTTCCCCTAGAAAAGGGGTTGAAGCTGAGACCTTCAGTGGAGGAAGAAGTGAATGAGCTGGTTGGGATCTGTTCTTGGCTCAAAGGGTAATTAAAGGAAACCCAAGGTTCCTCTCTGTGGTGTCCCTCCTTACCCCTCCCCCTCAAAACCCTAAACTCAACACTAGTTATTCTGCCATCCAACCATTCCAGCCACTGCCCAGAATGTGCTAAAATTCTTTTCTTATTCTATTGGGTTTAAAGTAAGTCTACACACTATTCATATGTCCAGATAGGTAGTATTCTCCCACCTTTCATTGATTCTAAGTCCCATATATTTGTACCACATCCCTGCAACTGGAACGCATCTTAATGTAGAAATAAACTAATTGAGAGATTTTAACATGTCTTTCTCAGTAAGACAAAGCAAGCAGACAAGATAATGAGGAAGTACAAGAAGATGTAAACAATAAGAGTAACACTTTTGGTCTAGTAGGCATATGTAAAAAGAAAAACAAGTGACTGCAGAATCTATGTTCTTTTGCATATACATCTAGTAGTCACTAAAATTTACCAAATGCTGGGTGAGAAAAACAAGTTCCAACAAATTTCTTAATACTGACAACAAACAAAGTATGTTCTCTGACCACAGTGGAATTAAGCTAGAAATCAAAACAAAACTAATAAATTGCCAAAAATTTAGAAATTAATCAATACAATGATGAACATTTCATGAATCAAAGAAGAATTTACACCCAAACAAGCCAATTTTGTTCAGTCTTGAAAGTTTCCCATCATCTGAATCCTCTCTACTCATCCAATTCTGTTCCCATCTCACTCCAACTCTATGTTGAGAATTTTTTTATTCACTAGCAACAAAATATATGGAATACTGTATTGCTCCTCTAGTCTAATACTAACCTTTATTAGGAAAATACAAGTGAAGTGAAAGTCACTCAGTTGTGTCTGACTCTTTGCGACCCCATGGACTATACAGTCCATGGAATTCTCCAGGCCAGAATACTGGAGTGGGTAGCTGTTCCCTTCTCCAGGGGATCTTCTCAACCCAGGGACTGAACCCAGGTCTCCTGCATTGCAGGCAGATTCTTTAACAGTTGAGCTACCAGGGAAGCCCAGGAAAATACAGTACCAATGCTTACTAGAAAAAATGCTATCTCTGTGCTTTAGGACAGCGGCAGAATTCCACTTTGGGACAGATGCCTCTGGGGGAACAGCTTAAAGAACTATTAGAAAAGGCTTCCCTGGTGGTCTAGTGGCTAAGAATCTGCCTGCCAATGCAGGGTGCGTGGGTTTGATCCCTGGTCCTGGTAGATCCCATAAGCTACGGAGCAATTAAGCCAGTGCATCACGACTATAGAGCCTGTGCTCTGGAGCCAGGGAACTGCAAAAACTGAGCCTTCGTTCACAACTACTGAAGCCTGTGTGCCCCAGAGCCCGTGCTCCACAATAAGAGAAGCCACCTCAATAAGAAAGCTGCTCACGGCAACTAGAGAAAGCCTGCACGCAGCATGCCGCCAAAAATTAAAAAATCTCAAAACAAGGAAGAGAACTCTTAGACAAAGCGGGACACAGTGTTTTGTCTGGAATGAAAGCAGTTGAGGCGGCTTTTATTGTGCATTTTGTGTCATGAAATAATAAGGATCTTCCCGCCTCCCCCTACTCCCCAGGAATGCTCTGAGAGATGAAAGTTTGGGGAGTTCTGCCAAAGAATGCTTAAACTACCACACAATTGTATTCATCTCACATGCTAGTAAAGTAATGCTCAAAATTCTCCAAGCCAGGCTTCAGCAATACGTGAACCGTGAAATCCCTGATGTTCAACCTGGTTTTAGAAAAGGCAGAGGAACCAGAGATCAAATTACCAATGTCTGCTGGATCATGGAAAAAGCAAGGGAGTTCCAGAAAAACATCTATTTCTGCTTTATTGACTATGCCAAAGCCTTTGACTGTGTGGATCACAATAAACTGTGAACAATTCTTCAAGAGATGGGAATACCAGACCACCTAACCTGCCTCTTGAGAAATCTGTATGCAGGTCAGCAACAGTTAGAACTGGACATGGAACAACAGACTGGTTCCAAATAGGAAAAGGAGTACATCAAGGCTGTATATTGTCACCCTGCTTATCTAACTTCTCTGCGGAGTACATCATGAGAAACGCTGGACTGGAAGAAACACAAGCTGGAATCAAGATTGCCAGGAGAAATATCAATCACCTCAGATATGCAGATGATACCACCTTTATCGCAGAAAGTGAAGAGGAACTACAAAGCCTCTTGATGAAAGTGAAAGAGGAAAGTGAAAAAGTTGGCCTAAAGCTCAACATTCAGAAAATGAAGATCATGGCATCTGGTCCCATCACTTCATGGGAAATAGATGGGGAAACAGTGGAAACAGTGTCAGACTTTATTTTGGGGGCTCCAGAATCACTGCAGATGGTGATTGCAGCCATGAAATTAAAAGACGCTTACTCCTTGGAAGAAAAGTTATGAGAAACCTAGATAGTATATTCAAAAATAGAGACATTACTTTGCCAACTAAGGTCCGTCTAGTCAAGGCTACGGTTTTTCCTATGGTCATGTATGGATGTGAGAGTTGGACTGTGAAGAAGACTGAGCACTGAAGAATTGATGCTTTTGAATTGTGGTGTTGGAGAAGACTCTTGAGAGTCCCTTGGACCACATGAGATCCAACCAGTCCATTGTGAAGGATATCAGCCCTGGGATTTCTTTGGAAGGAATGATGCTAAAGCTGCAACTCCAGTACTTGGCCACCTCCTGCGAAGAGTTGACTCATTGGAAAAGACTCTGATACTGGGAGGGATTGGGGGCAGGAGGAGAAGGGGATGACCGAGGATGAGATGGCTGGATGGCATCACGGACTCGATGAACATGAGTCTGAGTGAACTCCGGCAGATGGTGATAGACACTGAGGCCTGGTGTGCTGCGATTCATGGGGTCGCGAAGAGTCGGACATGACTGAGTGGCTGAACTGAACTCAACTGAAAGAGAAGACTTCAAAAGAAGAGGTGATAGAGGAGCTGAAAACAGAGGGAGGATGTCTGTGAAATCGCGGTGGCAGGTCAGACCAGAAGGTCTAAATGGTGACCTTCTCTGGGTTGGATACAAGGATGGCAATGAAGTGAGCTCCCCCTCAGGGCAGGGAGTAGACATGGGTTTCCTTGGCTGCAGAGGGGACGTGCAGAGAAAGACATGGGCACAGAGAAAGCAGGAGTGGGACAGACCTGAGACGGGCATCTTGTGATACCCTGGGGATGATCATGAGGCTGGAGGCTGGGGCTGGGAGTGGTTAGTACACAGGTGATAGCAGACAAAGGAAAGACAGAGAACAGGGATACGGAATTCAGGAAAGGAGAGTACCTCAAAGAAGGTCATTCCCTCCTCTTCTCTGAACAACTCTCAGTAGTATGGGGATATGAAAGCGAAATATGACCCAGAAACTGGGGGAGCTTAGAGGCAATGGAGCTACATTATTTGTAGCTATCTCAATTTAAAATTTTTACTTTTGCTTCATATATCAGTCCCATTTCTCCAAGTAGAATTTTTAGCTCCTTAAAAGAAGACCATGTGTTTCCACTTCTATCTAATCTATCTCCATTAATATCTGTCTACACAGAGAGACACACACATGTATATAAGTGTTATTTATATGCATGCATATTTGCGTAACTGTGTATATGTACACAGACACATATATAAACACACACTCATATCTATTATATCAACATATTTTTTAAAGGTCCCAGCCTCAATTCATCTTGCACATGGAAGGCCCTCTCCAATATATTGCTGAACAGCTTGGGAAAGAAAGACTCAGCAATCACTACTTTTGTGCATATTTTGCTTCAGATTACTTCTTTGGTGCTGGGAGGCAAATCTTCCCAATTTTTGTAGCCAGTCTTTGAAGTGTGATGATTTTTGAATGGAAATCGCCAGTCGCTATGATAATACTTCACAGCTTTTATTTCACGTGTAA
Organism: Nanger dama; assembly: GCA_917880005.1. Taxonomy (NCBI): domain Eukaryota; kingdom Metazoa; phylum Chordata; class Mammalia; order Artiodactyla; family Bovidae; genus Nanger; species Nanger dama. Next base: position 6,798,233 of record CAKJTW010000029.1, read on the forward strand.
TTTCTTTTTAAGCACATATATAGATTTCCTTTAAAATGTGGTATCTACGTAGCTTTTACACAGGTATGATATACTTCTTATTCTTTTTAATGCGATTTCTTTCTGGCAAGCAGATTGCAAGCTTTTCTGCTGGCATTTCCACAGAAATATTTAAGTTCACAATTGACATAATGTATATGCCAAATAAGAATCAGATGCTTCATCAAAACTGGCATTCATGCGAATATGTAGGTTACCCCGATAATCAGTGTGTCCCCTAACCTCTATTCAATGTCATCATAATTGTCAGTTTCCAAAGCAAACTGAAAAAATTCTTATATCAAAATACAGTAAGAAGTACTGTTTGCTAAATAAAATCAACTGTTATTTGCTTCCACAAACATTACGTAAAGACAAAAGAATGACTGCTATTTACTCCTAGAGTTCAGTGACAGGAGAGAAAGAAAGCACTCAGAGTGCCAGAGATGGGAACTCAAAGTATAAGAGGCTCTTGTATTGCTCTGATGAAGGGGCTTGAATAAGGCACTTTATTTTTCTGTGCCTCCATTTTAAGTTTTTGTCATAATAATAAGGCAGCTTTTTGATGTCTTCCAGGAAGCCCCTTGGTTACTAATGAACTTCTGGCAGTTACTTTCCAACTTAGTGTTTATTACACTTGAGTCCTGTTTACAGACCTTTAAAGAAAAAATGGTGGACCTCAGTGCTATCCTAAATGAGATATAATAACAATGTTCCGTAAGCATGTACTAAAATAAAACTTGCTGTAAATTTCCACAAAATAATAACAGATCATGTTTATTGGGAGCTTTTCACACACCAGCAACCATACCAAGTCCACCGTGTGCCTTAGCACATTTATCCTTGCGTTTTCAACATTAGTGACACTATATCACCAAAACCACATAGTCAATAAAATTCAGTTTGACAGTGTGAGTTTAAATGTGATAGATTACATTGTTTTGCTGAAACTAAACCTTTGATGTGGGGTTTGATCATGGTGGGGGTGGGAATGAAGCCTTTAGTTTTAATCTAAACCAGTTTTTGTGTTTTAACTTCAGTAATATTAATACAGAAAATGCCTATTTACATATAAGTACACTGGTGCTTGTAGTGTTAAGATTTTATTTGATAATGGAGGATAACAAAGCTTCACACTTAACCAGCGCTCCGATGATGAGCAATGCTCTAACATCAGCTGCAATAGTGTCACCTGATCACTCTATGAAGCTGACCTGTTCACCTGGAAACAGGGTAAGATGACAGCGTTATGAAACATCTGCATAAATGGGTACCTAACCCAATAATTAGGTTTCCCAGGTGGGAAGGCTTCCCAGGCTTCAGTGGTAAAGAATCCTCCTGCCAGTGTAGGAGACACAGGTTCAATTCCTGGGATAGGAAGATCACTTGCAGGAGGAAATGGCAACTCACTCAGGTATTCTTGCCTAGAAAATCCCACGCAAGAAGAGTTTGGCAGTCTACAGACCATGAGGCCACAGAAGAGTCCAACACAACTTAGTAACTAAACAACAACAACAATCCAGTTATTCCTGGAGTCGGAAGTGGAAAATTCCCCATCGTATGGTTATGACCCAGTGAAGATGGAATCCTGGTGTGGCTTGTTCAGTCTCTGAGTTCTCATGACAATATTATGGTAGATTTCACAACTCGGTTCTTGCATTAGTTTCTCCATTTGGACTTTAATGAAACCCACATTCATATGGTGAGTTGTCTAGCCTCCTGACTTTCACCCCCCAAAAAATGCATTTGTAAATATAAATGTAAACTTAAGTACTGGAATAACTAAATAAAATTCTAAATTTCTCAAAGAAATTGTGGGTGCTCAAGGTTTCTTAGTCTTCAGTTGAAGAAACATAGTGTGCCATTCACTTGGCATTCTAGCATATTCTGCCTGATGCAGTTATTTAACCTTTCACATATATTCCCACGTCTTATTTTACATGCGATTAATCCACAAAGCTTTTGAAAAATGCAAGAAGGCAATGGAAACCTTTTTAAAATATATCTATACTTATTTTACAATAATTTGGCTTAAGATAATGTCAGATTCTGAAGGTCCTGTGTTAAGGTATTTTTCAGGATACACTGGTGAAGATACAATCAGGATGCAAGGTGGTTTCCATATAGACCTGATTTTCCATGAAATCATGTTTTTGCTCTCAAGATATGTGCTTGTAATGGTTAGTTTTTTAGATACTTGTTTAGTGAAACCACAAATATAAAATGTTAATTTTCCCTGCGCCATCTTCTCTCTATTCAAGAAATTAAGCCTTTTTGTTCTCCTTACTCAAGATAAAAAGTGATAAATCAGAAAGCAAAAAAAAAAAAAAGAAAAAAAGGTACACATTCTGGCTTTGTGTTTTGAAAGCTGTGAGCGATAGTGAGGCATCAAGAAATACCTGGGAACAGCCGAACTGTATCTCAGCGGTTGCACAGTGTATACAACTCAACACAAGACACACACCCAAAACACATCTCTCTTGTAAAGGAAAACAAATTCCCCTTAGCAAAACCCTCCAGAAGATAGACGAGTACAGTGAGTATGAGAGAGCACTGTTTGGGTCACTTTGCACGGAGAACCCTGGAGAGGTGAAGACTAAGGCATGTGACCTCTGAGAGTCGAGGGACCAGCTCTCTGCTTTCTGAGTAGACCTCTGAGGAGGCAGCAAGTCATAAGAAGGGAATGGTTACATGGTGGATGGGACTCCAGGGCCATAGATTAATCCATTCTTGTCCAGTTCCTTGCTCCAGAGTGCTGTCATTACGGTATCTCCGAGTGTGGCAGAGAAGCAGGGCCAAGGTTAAGGGTGCAGGCAAGTAAGAAGGAGGATCCTACGCATAAAAGCAGTCTGTGTGAACACAGAGCTAGGGACCATGTAAAGTAAAAGGCTCCCACATTAAGAAACACTACTGAAGGTTAGAGGACTTGATCCCACACACACTGGTACTCTATTAAGTGCTGACAGCTTAGATAGAGAACCAGGACGCAGGAGACTTGAAATTGACACGGATTATTCTGTCACATAACACTGATATATTATGTTACATATATACCTGAAAAGTGAAAATGTTAGCCGCTCAGTTCAGTTCAGTTCAGTTCAGTCGCTCAGTCGTGTCCGACTCTTTGCGACCCCATGAATCGCAGCACGCCAGGCCTCCCTGTCCATCACCAACTCCTGGAGTTTACTCAGACTCACGTTCATCAAGTCAGTGATGCCATCCAGCCATCTCATCCTCAGTCGTCCCCTTCTCCTCCCGCCCCCAATCCCTCCCAGCATCAGAGTCTTTTCCAATGAGTCAACTCTTCGCAGGAGGTGGCCAAAGTACTGGAGTTACAGCTTTAGCATCATTCCTTCCAAAGAAATCCCAGGGCTGATCTCCTTCACAATGGACTGGTTGGATCTCATGTGGTCCAAGGGACTCTCAAGAGTCTTCTACAACACCACAGTTCAAAAGCATCAGTTCTTTGGTGCTCAGCTTTCTTCACAGTCCAACTCTCACATCCATACATGACCACAGGAAAAATCATAGCCTTGACTAGACAGAGCTTAGTTGGCAAAGTAATGTCTCTGTTTTTGAATATACTATCTAGGTTTCTCATAACTTTTCTTCCAAGGAGTAAGTGTCTTTTAATTTCATGGCTGCAATCACCATCTGCAGTGATTCTGGAGCCCAAAAATAAAGTCTGACACTGTTTCCACTTTTTCCCCATCTATTTCCCATGAAGTGATGGGACCAGATGCCATGATCTTCGTTTTCTGAATGCTGAGCTTTAAGCCAGCTGTTTCACTCTCCTCTTTCACTTTCATCAAGAGGCTTTTTAGTTCCTTTTCACTTTCTGCCATAAGGGTGGTGTCATCTGCCTATCTGAGGTGATTGATATTTCTCCTGGCAATCTTGATTCCAGCTTGTGTTTCTTCCAGCCCAGCATCTCTCATGATGTACTCTGCATAGAAGTTAAATAAGCAGGGTGACAATATGTACAGCCTTGATGTACTCCTTTTCCTATTTGGAACTAGCAACCCCATGGACTATAGCCCACCAGGATCCTCTGTCTACGGAATTCTCCAAGGAAGAATATGGGTTGCCATTCCCTTCTCCACGGGATCTTCCCAACCCAGGGGCTGAACCTGGCCTCCTGTATTGCAGGCAGATTCTTTATTATCTGAGCCGCCAGGAAGCCCACATATGTATGTAATATCTTATATATAACAGATGTCTTTTATTATAATAAAATATCTATTTTTATCCTTTGTAATACTCTTCACTCTAAAATCTATTTTATCTTTTCATAAGTAAAGTCTAGCTTTCTTTTGACAAGTCTTAGCATGATATATCATTTTCCATCCTTTATCCTATTATTTGTCTTTACATTCAAAATGCCTTCTTCTTAGGCAGCTATGGTTGGGTCATTTTTAACCCAGTTTTACAGTCTCTACATTCTAACTGACGCATTTGATCATTTAAGTTGAAGTGATCACTTGTGTGGTTTAGTTTGAATATATTACCTTATCATTTGTTTTCCGTTCATCCCATTTGTTTCTTTTCCCCTTTTCCTTTTTTTTATTTTTGACTTCTTGTGGATTAACAGTACTTTTTATGATTTCATTGCTATCTCTTTTTTGTTTTGTTATTTTAGTGGCTGCTTTACAGTTTATTGGATATATTTTTAACTTACCGAGTGACGTTACACAACTCCATGTATTTAAATGATGTTGTACCACTTCCCATATGGAACTAGAGTCTTACAATAGTATTCTGCAATTTTCCCCTCTCAAATTTTGCGCCACCATTGTCAAACATTTAGTTTAACACTGTCCACACTGAATTGTTACTTTTCTTTAGCCAGTTATGCTTTAAAGTAATTTAAATGTTAATTAAAATGTTATATTTTCACCAATATAGATTCCATTTCCAGTCCTCTTCATTTTTTGTTGAAATCCATATTTCCATCAGGTACCATTTTTCTTCTGTGTGAATGACTTTATTTACTGTTTCTTTTAGTGCAAGAATTCTTTCAGCTTTTATATGTTTAAAATGTCTTCCGTTTGACTTCGATTTTGAAAGACACTCTAACTGCGTATATAAATGCATATTGACAATTTTTTTCCTTTCATAAATTTAAAATGCACACTTCCTTACATTTTAACTTGCACTGTTTTAGATGAGAAATTTGATGCCATTCTTATTTTATTTCTAAGTATGGGACTTTTTTCTCCCCCTTTGTCAGCATTTAAGATTTTTCTCACTGTCACTGTTTTTGAACAATCTTAGTATAATGTGCCCTGAGGTGGTTTTTTCTACATTTCTTGTGCTTGAGGTTCACTGAGACTCTTAGATCTTTAAGATTACTGTCCTCATCAAATTTGGAAAAATATCACCTGTTATTTTTTTCAAATACTTTTGTCCCCCTTCATTTGGGAGACTCTATTTATACCTATATTAAGCTACTTAAAATTGTTCCATAGTTCATTGATGCTCTGTTAAATGTTTTTTAATTTTCTTTTCTGTTTTATTTAAATAACTTTTATCACTGTGCCTTCAAATTTGCAAATATTTTTCTGCAGTGTCTAATCCTGTGTATTTTTCACCTCAGACTTTGTAATATGTATGTCTGAATGATCATCTCACTAGTTAATTTTTTTCTACTTAACTTTATAAATGTATAGAGTACAGTGGTAATAACTATCTTTGTCATCTAATTCTTATATCATTTAAAATTTTTTTTCTCATTAGTCATTATAGTTTCCTCCTTATTTTCATGCCAAGTAATTTTTGATTGGATGCCAATCAAAATTTGGATACCAGATTAATTTTACTTTGAGGGCACTGAATATTTTTGCATTTCTATACATATTTCTCTTGAGTTTTACTCTGTAATATAGTTAAGTTACTTGCAAACTATGTCATCCTTTTCAGTCTTGCTTTTAAGGCTTGTTAGGCAAGACAAAGGCAGTGCTCATGCTGGGGCTGATTATCTTCCCTTTGTTGCTGTTCAGTTGCTCAGTCCTGTCCGACTCTTTGCAACCCCATGGACTGCAGCACACCAGGCTTCCCTGGCCTTCATCATCTCGCAGTCTGCTCAAACTCATGTCCATTGAGTCAGTGACGCCATCCAACCATCTCATCCTCTGTCGTCCCGTCTCCTCCTGCCTTCAATATTTCCCAGCATCAGGGTCTTTTCCAATGAGTTGGCTCTTCTCATCAGGTAGCCAAAGTACTGGATTTAGCTTCGGCATCAATCTTTCCAATGAATATTCATGGTTAATTTCCTTTAGGATTAACTGTTTTGAGCTCTTTGCTGTCCAAGGGACTTTCAAAGAGTCTCACCGGCACCATAGTTCTAAGATATCAATTCTTTAGCACTCAGCCTTTTTTATCATCCAGCTCTCACATCCATACAGGACTACTGGAAAAACCACAGCTTTGACTACACGGACCTTTGTAGGCAAAGTAATTGCTTTTTAATATGCTGCCTAGGAATGTCATTGCTTTTCTTCCCCCGTAGAGAGCCAAGATCTTTCTCCCTCTAATACCCTGGGAATCATGGAATTCTTCATTTGGCTGATGGAAACGGAATATTTTCAAGTCTGGGTGACTCTGAGGCAATTGTATCTCTAATCATTTCAGGTGAGTTTTGTCCCTTCTCTGAAAAGTTGCCTCAAGTACATGCCTGGTCAGCACTCAGCTAGCTGTTTGAGGGGCCCCTCGGGTAACTCTTTGGAGCTTCTTCCCTGTGCAGCTCTCCATTCTGTCAAACTCCCTGCTGTAGTATGATGCAGCTCTCCTGACCCCATCAATCTCTCAGCTCTGCCTCTTCACCCAAGGGATTCTTCTAGGTTCTGCTCAGGCTCCCTTGCCTGCACTGAAGGCTAGAAATCACCTCAAGGCGGTAAATCTGGGGGCAATTGCAGAGTGGCTTAATTGATTTGTTTTAAACTTATTTAGTAGCTTGTTCACCAGTGTCTTGAAAATCATCGTTCATTGTTCCACATACCTTGTTATTATTATTATTATAATTTTGGTTGTTTCAGGCAGGAAATGGAGAATAACAGAGTTCAGGTCATTAGCAGGTCTCTAAAATAATGACTTTGACATTCCAGTTCACTTTCGAGTCTCCAAGGTGAGCAACGGAATGGCAGTGTGTTATCCATATAACATTTTCTTTGTCTAACCAATAGAGGAAAATATAAAGTCATGGATGAGTTTCCATGGAATATCATGTGTCCAGGTGTACTGGAGTAAACGCTATAGATTCCAAACCCTCTAACTGATAAGAGAAATCAGGCAAATCATCATAGACTAAGTTTATCTTTATTCAGTTGATTCTGTCTTTATTAAAAAAGATAAGTAGACAGTGTAAAGGATGGCAACAAGAAAAGATTTAAAGTATTTAAAAGGAAAACTATCTTTAACTTAAGCAGATAATTATGAACAAAAAGCTTTGATCACTTTAATTGAACACCGTCTATTGATTTGGGTACATTACTTAGGCTATCTATCAAGTAGTTAAATGGGTGAGATCCTTAAAAGCCTACTTGAGTTATTCTGTCTCATCACTAGTTTTCTGCAAATTCTTTTAGTTATTGCGTCAAACACAGATGAGAACCCCTACATGGCAGATGGTCCCTTTCTCTTTTATACCTTAAAGTGACATTTTTTTCTGTTAAATATATTCACCAACTCAGCCTGCTTTTCTAAGTCTAAATTATATATTGATAAATGAGCAGTTTTTAAATAACTGAAATCTTTTGGTGTGAAAATAACAATACTCACGTTCAGCGAATGTAAGTTTTCAGAAAAGAAGGTCTGGAACTCCCCGGTGTTCCAGTTTTTAAGATACTATGCTTTCACTGTAGGGAGCACAGGTTTGATCCCTGTCTAAAGTACTCTTGCCTGGGAAAATCCCATGGGCGGAGGAGCCTGATAGGCTGCAGTCCGTGAGGTCGCTAAGAGGCGGGCACGACTAAACGACTTCCTTTTCACTTTTCACTTTCCTGCATTGGAGAAGGAAATGGCAACGCACTCCAGCGTTCTTGCCTGGAGAATCCCAGGGACAGAGGAATCTAGTGGGCTGCCGTCTATGGGGTTGCACAGAGTCGGACACGACTGAAGCGACTTAGCAGCAGCTAAGAGAACTGGGGCTTGTCAAGTGGCGCTGGTGGTGCAGAACCTGCTGCCAATGCAGGAGAGAGAAGAGGCTCAGGTTTGATCTGGGAAAATCCCCTGGAGGAGGGCAGGCAACCCACTCCAGTATTCTTGCCTGAAGGATCCCACAGACAGAGGAATTTGGCAGGCTACAGTCCATGGGGTCGCAGAGTCAAACACGACTAAAGCAACTTAGCACGCGCGCACACACACTAAGGGAACTAAGATCCGGCACGCTGCATGGCATGACGAAAAAAAAAAAAAAAAATCTTCTCTGACCCAGCAAGTAAGGTCCCCATTTGCCAAAATAGCATCCTCTGACTTGCATTTTAGTCTCTCAGCAGAAAGAAAAAAATTATAAACTGAGAAAACTTACCCTCAAATAAAGGTCTACCTATTTCTATCTATCTTTAAAAAGTCTACCTATCTTTCAAAAGACAAAGAGAGAGGTGGCTTTCAAAAACACTTCAGTTTGCTTTATTAAAAACTTAGGAGAAATTTTCATAAATCCTCCATACTTCTAAATACTGTATTTCTCTGCCTTTCAGGAATCCATGAGAATTTACGCTGCTTCCTGTTGGGAGTCTGGAGGAGACTGAAGCAGAGACTGGGATTAGAAAAGACTTCACCAGACATGAGGTACCAAACATGTGACTTGAATCATAAATTGCATTTCAGGGACGGTGCCAAAGTAGACAGTCAGAACACAAGTTGAGAGACAAGTAAGAAGAGGATGCATTTAGAAAAGACTCAGTAGGTGATTTTGCTAAAGCATCAGGTTCATGTGGAAGAATGACAGCCATTAATAACTAGAAAGGGAAGTCCGACTTCACTGTAAAAGGATTCAACACTAAATTGAAACACTTGATCGTAATTAGCAGTCAGTGGTAATTATTAGACATCTCTGAGTCAAGAAATGATATGAAACAATAAAGGGAAACTAGTTAATATTTTACTGTACTTCCTTCCTGTCTTTTTTTCTACACAGATTGAATATTCATTTTTGAACTTTCATAGTTGCAGTAATACCATATATTCTGAATTGTTCTATAACACAAATCTGTACTATTTTAAGGCTTCATAGCACTACAAATCAATAGACCCCAGTTTATTCAACCGTTCTTCTATTTTCAGACATTTCATTAGGTTTTTAAATTTTTTCATAAAAACAAGATAGGAAAAATATTGATTATTGTTAACGCAGGATAATGAGCGCATGCATTCATTGACCTATTTCAGGTCTGTATGTTAGAATTTTCCATCTTACTAAGTTGCAATGGTTTCACTCTAACAAATAATGTTATTATAAAAAATAAAATGATGTGGAAGGGATGTGCTTTAGGAGGATTACTCTATGAAGCAGTGTTCGGCTAGGCAGTAGGTAGAACAAGGAGAATAGGACCCTGAAGATCACACAAGAGCTGATGGCTCCCTAAGTCAACATGGCTTGTGACAGTTTGCCATGTGCTTTCACATGCAGTTTTGTTTAATCCTTACAATAAGCCTGTGATGTAAGCAGGAAGATACCCTATTTTAAAGATAAGAAAACCAAGGCTCAGTTCAGATCCTCTGATCTATGCCAGTGTTTTTTCACTCTCGCATGCTGCTTTTTCATGCCTTTAAATAGTGTTCAGCCTCAGAGAGTCTAGTTCTTTCCAGCGCTGCAGTTGGAGGCACCAGGCAGTTCAGCCTCTTCTTACACTAGCTGCTTTACATTTTCTTTTTTTCCTTCAGTTTTATTTATTTATTTTTGGCTGCGCTGGGTCTCCACTGCGGCAGGCAAGCTCTCTCTAGGGCACTGCAGGGGCTTTTGATTGGGGTGGCTTCTCTCACTGCCGAGCACTGCTCTAGAGCGTGTGCCCTCTAGGGTATGCAGGCGTGTGCCCTCTAGGGTATGCAGGCTGCAGTAGTCTGTGGAGTGTGGGCTTGGTTGCCCTGGGACATGTGGAATCTTCCCAGACTAGAGGTCGAACTCCTGTCCCCTGCATTGGCAGGAGGATTGTTAAACATTGAAGCACCAAAGAAGTCCCGCTTTTTTTATGCACTGGACTTTTATACAAGCTTTCCTTTGATAAAAGGGTTCTAGAGACCAAACAAATCAAAAAATTGCCAATCTGAAGAACTTTGCAATTGATTAACTATGAGGTGTGATGGAGAGAGGGAAGTCAAGACTTACCTTGTAAGACTGTTGCCTGGGCATTAGAAACAATGGAAGCAGTGGCAACAGGAGCAAGTAAGGACTGGCTTGGGGAGGCTAATAGGATCATGATGGTTTTGGATGAAGATACAGGCACTATTGAAGCATCCTGAAGGATAACAGACACCTAGTTTCTACTTAGAAAGATTTGACATTTTAACAAAAGATTCTCATAACTGATGCTCAACTGTTAAACTGAAATGAACAACTCAGTCAATAAGAACTTCAAAGAGAGGAACTAGCAATCAACTGAAGTGGTCAGAGAAGTCTTCATGGGAAGTCTGGAACTGAGCTCGACTGTACACTATATTTGGATGGTAGACAGAGGATTTTTGTAAGGAGAGTCAGGCACTTATGTAACTTGCCAATCTTGGGTGGCATTAATTCATAAAAGGTAATGCTTTATCATTCTGCAAATGTGTTAGGATGAACTCATTGTCTGCCATGATTAATACAGGAAATCGCGGAGTGAGATTGTTCCAGAGGGTTACCCATGGACCCAGAGGAATCACATGATGAAAGCTGGCTTTGAGATGGTATTGATGATGGCAGCCAAATCAGCACTCAGGTGCCAGTCACTGGCTCTTCCATCACGTCAACTGATGAGGCTGACTCTAGGTCAAGTCACACAGTAGGGTGTAAACACACAGCTTCAGGGATGTGTCTACAGTATCACTAAGAGGATTAGATAGGAATTAACCTTATCCAGGAAGAGGCAGCAAGGAAAGCAGCAGGTGCCACCAAGCAGAGGAGACATAACAGCAGAAGCTGAAAAAGTCATGAGGGTTCCCTGTCCGTTCTTACTTTCACGTGGCAAGTGAAAATGGCTTTGTCTGCAGGCTCTGTGTCTACTGGACCTGTCCAGGAATTCTTGTCAAGCCAGTTCTTTGTATAGGATTTTAAATGTCCTCCTGCTCTTAGGGCACCATGTAAATATTTGGAGAAAATAGCAAAAATACAAATATGCCCCACGAAACAAAACTTTGCCTCCTGAAAGCATTTCCACCTAGAGATTCAGCCTGAACAAAGAACCTTCAAACATTCCCTTTCCCATTGTTCTGAAAGACTGTGAAAGTTTTCTAAATGTAATTTTTATCACCTTTCTTTTTTTTTACCATTTATGAACATATGTGTTTTTTATGATATTCACAACATGCCTGTGTCACAAGATTCAAATTTAATTTCCTGCAATTACTGTACAATATGCATGGCAAAAAATGATATAAAAGTGACGGAAAATAATGAAGAGTTACTCCATTGCTGCTAAGTTACCTTTTGGAAATAAAACTCAAGCATCATCCAATGGGAGATTTTGATTGGCTGTTGCCAGCCCATGTTGTTTAGAGGCATTGGTAATAATCGTTAGAAGTTTTCAAATCTTCCGATAGTAACAGGATTCGGTTTATTGGGAAATTATCATCCTGTACATCCAGAGATTTAAGAGAGGTTGTAACTTCCTTCTAACTACTCAGGAAATGTGGAGGTTAAGGTGGTTAGCTGGTGGTTTATCAATGATGCTTTGCACCTTCTAATTTGGAGCCAAATGTGCTTGAACTAATTTAGTCATGTCATTACATATCTCATTTCTTACAGGCAGCAATAATGGACGTGTAGACAAAAGCTTATTTATATCAGAGGTGGAAGAGAAATTCCTTCCTCCTACGAATTCCATGGAGGCACTGAAGCACTGTGACTAAACTCTGAGTCTGGAGCCATCAGACCTGGTTTTAAATTCTTAGGACTTCCCAGGTGGTCCAGTGACTGAGTCCAAGCTCCCGATGCAGAGAGGGCCTCGAGTCATTTCCTGGTCAGGGAACCAGGTCCCACATGTCACAACTAAAAGTTTACATGCTGCAACTAAGACCCAAGGCAGCCAAACAAAAACAACAACAAAATTCTTACCTACTGCTTGGCAACTGTGACTCTGGAACAAGATTTTTCAACCACTCTCAGCCTCAATGTCCTCACTGCTAAAATGGACATTTGAAAAGTTTATACCTTTTTAATTTTGCTGGAGATCAGATCAGACAATGCATATAATATGCCTGGTGTAATAAAGTAAGCACTGCATATCTGTTAGGTATTGCCAGAAGAAATCTGATGCTGCCCACAACAAAGAGGACTGACCCGGGCTTTCTCCCATGTACAGAACAACAGCCACTGTGGATGGAGGTAGATGTTGGTATACGGTTATTTCTGTTGCATGAGTGGCACCTCCCACCTGTGTTTATTTGCTTAGTTCTAATTCAGGCATCCAAAAGAAGGACAAAATATGTTTTGTCTTACTAGGTGTAATTTTCATGAAATGTCATCCCTGAATTGGCTTAACTTCTCCCAAATGTTAATGAGTGGGAGAACATTCTCAAGTAAATAAGGAAAGAAAGAAAGGAAGGAGGGATGGAGAGAAGAGGGAGAGAGGGAAAGAGAATTGCAACAGATGACTGACCTTAAAGATAAATTCTTTAGTGAAGACAAAAAGATTAACCCACATGATCTCCTTCTAAACAAGGGGCGCTGACACCCATCGTGCTGGTATCTGATGGGCTATAGTTCTGCAAAACATGAGCTATGCTTCAGTGTTCTTACTCCATTAAAGCAGAGAAAAGACTTCATGAATGGGGTTGGGGCTCTCTGTTCCAACTATTTGGTTTCCTTAGCAAACTCACTGCCAGTAAGATACCCAGCTATAAAAATAAATAAATAAATAAAATGACAAAGTGGCAGATACTGAGGATTATTTAAGACACTGTCATGTTGCCTGCATTTCCTGGCTGCTCCCTGTCTCTTTACATTTCGCCTATTACTCTAGGTGTATCCAGTCTTCCGGCCCTTGGACCGGAGCTGACAGAAATGCATGCGTCTGGCATGAGTCAAGATTCCTTGGAAGTTTATGCTCAAGGAGAACAAAGGTAGGGGCAGGACCAGAGCTGACAGAAATGCATGTGTCTGGCATGAGTCAAGATTCCTTGGAAGTTTATGCTCAAGGAGAACAAAGGTGGGGCAGAATGGGTTCTCTGAAAGGGACTGAATGAGAACTGGACCAGTTCTGCGCGCTGGCTGCCTGAAGCCCCATGCTGAGGGTAAGTGTGACCTTGTTTCTAAGCTCCCTGGGAATAAGCACCCCTCAAATAAGACTGACATCTTCCATGGGCCCTGTTCAAGAGCCATGTGTTTATATCATCCTTGATCCAAATGTTAGGGGCTCACACTGGCTTACAGAGGCAGGTCGGTGTACAGAGGCAGCAGTCACAAACGCAGTAAGGAAATGTGGCCACAGAACCCTAGTTTTCATGGAAAGCTCACGCCCGTGGGTGGGCTGTGGGCATCAGCTAGTACCACATCTCTCTGCAGGAGACACAGCTGAATAGTGAGACAGGGGCTATTGAAACAACCGTGGTTGACCACCGATTCATACCATCGCTACCTTCTCCCCGACCAACACATCCCCTCCTTTCAGTAAATTGAACTAAAATCATTTTACTTCTTTTTTAAAAGTCATTTGTCATGGAAGCCCAGGTCACCTTGCTTAATCGGAATTTCAGAGACATGTTTACCACCCAGACATTTTTCATGTTTTGAATTTCATGAGCTTCCCATGGTTATTGAAACATTTTTAATGAAAACACAGCCATAATCATTTTGAAGTGATTGAACATGTGGACGTCTTGCCTAGCACGGAGTTCATTTTTAAATGTGAGTAATAAGCCAGTGGCATGGAAACAGCAGGTTTCCACCAAAAAGCCATCTTGAAATCACATTTTGCACAGACCCGTTTCACGTAAACAGAAGTCTCTCGTCACCAGAATTTCCACTTCACTTCACAACAATGAAACAATCCACTGGTATCTGCTTTAGTCCAAGGTTTTTCCGTGGGTAATGCCTCCAAGCTAGTTCCCTTCAATGAATTAAGGGTCCATGTATGGGGAAACATGAATAGCTCTGTTGTAACGTACATGTAAACATTCACAGAGCTGATTTATTGTGACCCCTGTTTTCTTTTGAATTAATACCAAATGTAAAAGAAAATGCTTTAAAATTAAATGTTTCATAACAGTTGCTCATTGAAAACAGTACTGGCAGATGTGAACCGAGGATTAAAATGTTGGTTCAACACCGTCAAAAGTGTAAGTCAGCAACCTCTTTGTGGGGGCAGAGGTTTCAGGTGTGAAAAACTTTCCTTAGGTTTCATTAATGCAAGCAGAAGTCCATGTCATTCTCTGTGCTCTGCGGAACACATTTGTTATATACTTTTTCAGTGCTGGTTCCCTTGATGTAAGAAAGGACAGTGACAGAATCGAATTATCCAGAAGAGGACACATGTAAGGAAAAGTGGAGTTTGGAACATGTGCTTTATGAGAAACAAAGGAAGTTGATATGATTTTTTTTTTTAAGAATCTAAGTTGCCCTCTTGGCATTATCAGAAGAATTTGAGAGAGGCAACCTGCTTCTGGTTGTTCCCTGTGAAAGTCACCCAGTCGTGTCCAACTCTCTGACCCCATGGACTATACAGTCCATGGAATTCTCTAGGTCAGAATACTGGAGTGGGTAGCCTTTCCCTTCTCCAGGGGATCTTCCCAACCCAGGGATTGAACCCAGGTCTCCCGCATTGCAAGCAGTCTTTACCAGCAGAGCCACCAGGGAAGCCCGAGAGCAGAATAAAGAATGATGTGGAGCTATCAGAAAAGCAAATGTGGGGACTTCTTGGTGGGCCAGAGGTTCAGACTCTGCACTTCCACTGCAGGGGCATGGGTTTGATCCCTGGCCTGGGAACTTAGATCTGGCATATCACGCAGCCAAACAAAAGGATGAAAAACAAAATTTCCCACAATATAAAATGGATATTTCTAAAGATCAAAGATTTGGTTTTCCTATGATAAGTCTTGTTCCAGCAAATGCTGGTCTCTGTAGTTCATCTGCTATAAAGGATGTATTCCTGCCCTGGGAGGAAGAGGTACTCCCTTTAAAGGATTCTCACATTTTCTAATTTCTTCCTTATTGCTCTTTGATTTGGTTTCATTCAGCTATGGAATATATATGTAGCTTATATTTTAACAATCAATGAACTGATCTACTTGAAAATTGTGTCAATCAAACCTTTTTATAGATGAAATCATATTATAAATATACTTAACTCACTATTTAGAGGAAAACCGAATGTAAATCTTTTGTTAAGCATCCTTTTGAGGTGCAAATAATTATTTCCAAAAGGAAACATTTTGATTTCCTTGAATTGGATTTTCTTACACAGAGACATCTGTATAACCCAGCAGTGTGGGATGCCCCACAAGTCATTAAATGGTAGAAAAATTCTGATTCTGTTGGTGTTGGGGATGAAACAGTGAGGCCCCACCCTCCTCCTCCTCTCATTGAATAAACATTTCATTAGAATGTTTCACACTGGAAATATTAACACCAAATTAATGAAATTCAGTGCCATCAGAGAGCTACAACATTAACTTTTTGTGCCCTGTGTGGGAGTTCAACGTCCTCTTTGCCTGAGTTTTATCCCAAGTCTCGTGTTAATTAACTATGGATCTACTTCACCTGCTTGAACTTGAATTTCCTCATCTGTAGAATGGTGGTAACAGCATTGTGAGCCGTTGGCCAGGAGGCTGGCATTCAATGACACGATCAGCGTACAGTGTGTAACTTTAGCGTGCCCCGGAGGAGCAGCTGTCCTTCTAATCAGAAACAGTTGACTATAGAATCCTTCATTTTTTTAAGATTTTTTTTTTATGTACACCATTTTTTAAAGTCTTTATTGAATTTGTTAGAATATTGCTTCTGTTTTATGTTTTGGTTTTTTGGCCATGAGGCATGAAAGATCTTGGCTCCCCGAAGAGGGATTGAACCCTCGCCCCACCACTGGACTGCCAGGAAATTCGCTAGAAGGAATCTTTAAAGAAATCTTAAATCCAGTGTCAGATACCAAAACATCACCTGGCCACACACTGTGGGGCAGTCATTCACCTCTCATTTCTCCAAAAAGATTAGGAATTAGAAGTATATCCCATCTAGAGAGATGAATGACAATAAGTTCTCTAAACTCATGTTTAGAGAAGACATTTAACAATATTAACTTCTACTCAGGCAGAAGTTAATATTTAAAGGGATTTACATAAATAAAATTTTATTACATAAAATAAAATTTACATAAGTAACATAAAACCTTTTGATAATTTATAAATTCTTATTTGGGGGTGGGAAATTTAGGATTTTGCTCAGTGGCAGAATCACATTTTGCATGTTCTTGGCACCACTTTTTAAAAAGTCTTTCTTTTTCTGCTAAAAGGTCTGCATGGTGTCAGTGTTGCTGTCTTGGTGAGGTTTCTAGTGAGGGACAGATAACAGTATTTTCACAAACATGAATATTTACCCTATCTGATTAATGCCTAACTGGTCTCTGGAATGTCCACAATCACAAATACATCCCAGAATATACAATTAGGTTCTGCAACCCAACATTTTGTATTTCCAACAATCCAACATCTAGAGTTATTCTCTCTGAATGATGCTTCTCTTTTGTCCTTTCTTGAATAGAACAAGTCTGCTCAGGAGAAGAAAAATAGCCATAACAACTTGCTGTGTGATCACCAGCCGGTCACTTCCTCTCTGGACCCCCATTTTGTATCTGTAAATGAGGAGGTTGGATAAGACCATGTGTTGTCAAACTACAGCCTGTGGGCAAATCCAGACTCCCGCTTGCTTCTATACAAGCTTAAAAAAAATTAGTTTTCATTTCAAGGTTATTGATAAATAATCAAAAGAAGAGTACGTTGTGACATGCAAAAACTGTAAGGAATTCAAACATCTGTGCCACAAATAAAATTTCACTGGGACACAGCCAGCCCTGTTCATTTATACATTGCCTATGGCTGCTCTTACGTCGGGCTTTGCTGGTGGCTCCAGTGGTAAGGGATCCACTTGCCAGGGCAGCAGACATAAGAGATGTGAGTCCAGTCTCTGGGTCAGGAGGGTCCCCTGGAGGAGGCATGGAAGCCCACTCCAGTATTCCTGCCTGGAAAACCCCGTGAACAGAGGAGCCTGATGGGCTACAGTCCATGGGGAAGCAAGAGTCGGACACGACTGAAGCGACTTAGTACACACACCCGCAGGCCTTCGTGCTAAAATGGCAGAGATGAGTAATTATAATGGACCTCAAAGGGCCTGCAAAGTCAGAATTCTCTACCATCTACCCCTCTGCAAAACAAGCTCATTGACCCCTGTACAATTACTAAGGCACTTGCCAACTCAAGTCACTCGTAACTTCTCACCACCTTAATCGTAACTCTTTCTTTCCTTGAGCTTTAGATGTTAAGAATTATAGAAATAGCATCTAAAGTGAAGAAATACCAGCAAAGTGATGCGGCCAAGCCAGGGATGTCATGCAGGCCTCATTTAATGCCCTCCACAGCTTTCTGCTTTCATCTCCACTGGGCCATCTTTCCATCTGAATCTCTGCTCCTCGCCTTTGACTTTTATTGCCTGGGCTCACCAAGCTCACTTCCTATATGCCTTTTGTACTGTACTGCAATGAAAGCCAACCCTTAGATTTCTATAAATGCGTCAGACAAGACAAGGGAATGTTATTTTACAAAGATACAGGCACTCCTGAGAGATACTTCAGGTTCATTTCTAGACCACTGCAGTGAAGGGAATATCATGATAAAGTCAATCACGCAAAAATGTTTGGCTTCCAGTGAATATAAAACTTACGCTTACACTATACTATGCAATAGCATTAGCCTAATAAATTAATCAATGTACGCATCTAATGAAACAATAATTTATTGCTAAAAATGCTAATGGTCATTTGAGTCTTCAGCCAGTCCTAGTACTAAAGTCAAAGGTCACGGATCAAAGATCACCACAATAAATACAATAACAGTGAGAAAGCTTGAAAATTTTGTGAGAATTACCAAAACACAAAGTGAGCAACTGCTGTTGGAAAAATGGCACTGATAGACTTGCTCGATGCAGAATCGCCACAAACCTTCAATCTGTCAAAAAACAAGCAAACAAACAAACAAAGCACAAGCAGTGTCTTCAGAGCACAATAATGCCTGCTAAATCGCTTCAGTCGTGTCCAACTCTTTTTGACCCCATAGACTGTAGCCTGCCAGGCTCCTCTATCCATGGGATTCTCTAGGCAAGAATACTGGAGTGGGTTGCCATTTCCTTCTCCAAGGGATCTTTAGACTTGCTCAATGCAAGATTGTAACAAACTTACAATTTGTTTTTGTTTTTGTTTTTAAAGCAATATCTTCAAAGCACAATAAAATGAAGCAAAACAAAACAAGGTATGGCTGCAATAAACAAAAATGTCAAAGGAATAGCAGTGGGATTAAAATCCTAATCTCCTACCCACAAAGGTCCATCTAGTCAAAAGCTATGGTTTTTCCAGTAGTCATCTATGGATGTAAGAGTTGGACCATAAATAAAGCTGAGTGCCGAAGAATTGATACTTTTGAACTGTGGTGTTGGAGAAGACTCTTGAGAGTCCCTTGGACTGCAAGGAGATCCAACCAGTCCATCCTAAAGGAGACCAGTCCTGGATGTTCATCGGAAGGACTGATGTTAAAGCTGAAACTCCAATACTTTGGCCACCTGATGGGAAGAGTTGACTCACTGGAAAAGACCCTGATGCTGGGAAAGATTGAAGGCAGGAGGAGAAGGGGATGACAGAGGATGAGACGGTTGGATGGCATCACTGACAAGATGGACATGAGTGTGAGTAAGCTCGGGGAGTTGGTGGCAGACAGGGAGGCCTGGTGTGCTGCAGTCCATGGGGTCTCAAAGAGTTGGACACAACTGAGTGACTGGACTGAACTGAACTGAACTGAACCGAACCTCATCTGAGGCCATTACCCGCCTCTTTTGTTCATGATCCCTTCCAGCAATTCAAATGATTATTTTTAATACTCACTGAGTATTCACTATTAAACAGCAAGAAAGTCTTAAATCTGGAAAACAGTCATTTTGGCCGTGACCATAGCCACAGCCGGACAACATGTCTCTTTTCCATCACTTTCAATCCCTTTCTAACTGCTTTATCTGGGGGACAGTTGCCATTAAAAAACAAGCATTCTCCTGTAGGTTGCATAATCAGCGATAAACTATTGCCTGGCATGCAGGATCAAGTTCCCTGACCAGGGATTGAACCTGGGCCCCCTATCATGGAGTCTAAACCACTAGACCACCAGGGAAATTCCCAAATACCTACTCTTAATCTGAGCTTAGAGAGCATCTCTGTCAGTGTGTCACATGGATCTTTCCCTATAAGAATTCTTTTAAGTGAGCAACCAGATTTTTGTTTCGGCTGATGTATGAGGGTCACAAACTTAAATCTCAATGAAACTCAGTTTTAGACCTTTCTCAGTAATGGGGAAAAAAAAAAAAGAGAGTATATATCATCTCCTCAAGGCCATGAGAGTACATTTGTAACAAGAATTTAGTAAGTCATTGATAAATTCAGCAAAAGCTTATCTGTGGCTTCTGGGTTCAAGATCATATGCCAAACACCATCGGATGCAGAGAACGGTCTACAATGTGAAGGGCAAGGTAATGAAGACAAGGAAGAAAATCACAAGATAATTGTAAGGGGCCCAGGGAAGAAATGCCTATGGGAGTTCAGGGGTACATTTTCTGGGATGAATACAGACTGCTTCTTGGAGAGGTGGCATATGACCTGGGCCTTGAAGGCTTGGGAACAGTTCACCAGGAAATAAGAAACAGGTGCTTTTGACCTGGGTGGAGACACAAGGACCCAGATAGAGACCCACTGAACTATGTTTCTGAAAATTCCTCCAGGGGATATTTTTTTTTCTCAGTTTATTACTAAAAAGAAAGAAGTCTATAGTTTTGAAGTCAGGATTTTTCTACAATGCTATGTCTCACTTCATATCTTTAAAGTTCAAGTGTCCTTTGAAGACACGGCTCTGAAGCTTTATAAACTAATCTGAGGACATTTGTACCTAATTTATCCAGAGATTGTAGGTCCTTGTACTGTACACATGGTCTGCATATTCTGGATTGCTAAAGCCATTTGGACGATTATTTTTATTGTTTTTACGATGGTGATAAAAAGGAAGTGTGTTGCATTTGCAAAGATTTTTAATACATTATTTATACCTAGACGATCTGGTTGCATGCTCCTAAATAATAAAAATGAATGGATTTATCTAAACTCCTGGCATAACACAGGAGTAACAGAAGCGTTTTCATCTGTCATTATGAGGACTGCTAGGGCAAAAGGATTAGGGGAAAAGATTTTGAAAATCAAGAGTTCTTGTTACTGCCTCTTACTGGACTAACAATTTAGACCTAATTGATCACGGCTTTAATTGTCCATAATTTCCATATACTGGGTTAGCCTTATGAGATGTTACTAATCAAATTAAAACTCATGCAAAGCAATCCCCAATTACAGAATGTTTTGTCTCTCTTTCAGGCTTGGGGAGTCAGGGGCAACATGGTGTTGATGTCGTTTCGGCTGTGACCATAACCACAGCCAGACAAGCAGAGGCGAATCACAGGCCTGCACAATTGAAATGGCTTTGAAAGACTCGTTTTCACAGAGCTGCCCTGCTTAGCAGCCTTCTGAGATTGAGTGTAACCAAAAGGGAGACTTTAAAATACTTATTTTAAGTTAAAAAACGATGATATAGTTGTGTTTCCAGTTCAGCTGGATGGTCTGCTGAATCCTTCACACAGGGTTTGTGGGCTGGCCTCATTCATCCCCAACAGAGAGTCAGTGGAATGTTATGGACTGAATGCTTGTTGCCCCTCAAGTTCATCTGTTGATGCACCCCCTCCCCCAGTGTAATGGTATTAAGAGGTGGGGGCCTTTGGAAGGTGCTGAGAAGTAGATGAGGTCATGAGGCTGGAACCCTCATAAATGGCATTGTGTGCTGTTGTTCAGTCACTGAGTCATGTCCCTATGGACTGCAGCCCACCAGGCTCCTCTGTCTATGGAATTTTCCAGGCAAGTGTACTGGAGTGGGTTGCCGTTCCTTCTCCGGGGGGTCTTCCCAACCCAGGGACTGAACCTGAGTCTCTGCATTGACAGGCAGACCCTTTACCACTGAACCACCAGGGGAGCCCATGAGTGGGATTAGCGCCCTTGTAAGAGCGCCAGGACAGCCTGCTTCTCTGCTCTCCGCCACGTGAGGACGCAAGGCGAAGACAGCCGCCTGCACTCCAGGAAGTGCGCCCTCGTCAGACACCGATCTGTTCTGCCCAGACCCCAGAACTGTGAGAGGTATGCCTTTGTCGCTTAAGCCGCCCAGTCTACGGTAATCTGTCACGGCTGACCAAGGCGGGGGAGCAACGACAGTCCTTGAGAACCCTAAGAGCACGTGCTTTGCTTCTGGTCAGTGTCGAATCACGAGATTTTTGTGTTAGGTTACAGACCAAGGGAAAGATGAGCTGGTTTTCAGGACTCTTTTTTTTTAATGTGGACCAATTTTAAAGTCTTTATTGAATTTGTTACAATATTGTTTCCTTTATGTTTCACGTTTTGGCCCAGAGGCTTATGGGATCCTAGCTCCCCAGTCAAGATTTAAACCAGCACCTTCTTCATTGGAAGACGAAGTCTGAACCACTGGACCACCAGGGAAGGCCCGGAATAATAAACCACCCTGCAGTCCATAAGAAAACACAGCAGCCTTTCCCACCCAAACTCACGGCCTAACCCATCCCCATAGCCTTTCTCGGCACTTGAAAACTGCTTGTCTATTCAAAGCACTTTCACCAACAAAGGGAGGGACACATTTTGAAAATCTATTCTGCGGTCGCTAAAGGCTGCTAAAAACGTCAGGAAAAGCTGCAGGCTTCTACCACGTATCCGCTGGCCTTCTGTTGGGACTGACAGCAATTCTCATACTATCCTTAATGGTTCTCCACGACGGAAATGTGAAAGCAGTCTCCACAAGCCTCCAAATTCATCAGCAACCTCTTAGTTTTCAGAGAGCCTTCCAGTAAACGAATTCAGAGTCCCTTTCAATGTCCCGCCTTCCAAGTTCACATTTCCTGTCTCTGTCACCATGGGAATAGCATCCTCCACAGATATTCCCAAGCACCCTACAATTCTAACTCTTTTTAAATTCTAACCTACTTTCTAACTAATTCTAACTCTAATTCTAGCCTACTTTCTACCTCTTCGCACGCAGTTTTGTCTATTTATGACTAAATTTCTTGGGGACAGAAACATCTTATTTACACAGTATCCCTAATATCTATCCCAGACCATTGTGTAGAGTAAGCATTTGATAAATATGTTGAAAACACTTGTAATTCCTGTGTGTTGGGCCCAGTTTAAGCAACTTCCTTTTTATCTGGCACCTAATTTGAATCGGAATTTAGCTCATGAGTGGACTTTGAAGCTCTAATTCCATGATACATTGGACAACATGTTTTTAGTTAATGTCTCATGTTGGAGTGGGAAGAAGATTCACACCAAACACTATGAACGTCAAATTCTTATTGCTGATTAGACATTTTTGGTCATCTCACCAAGTTTGGTTTTCTCAACCAATTTTTCATCTCCTACCGTCTTGCTTTCCCCACAGCCTCTAAAAAGAACCCCTTTTATTGTTTCTGCAGCTCAGCTCCTCCCAGATCTCACCTTCCTTAGCATATAGAATGTGTTGGGAAAAAGGAGGAGGAATTCAGAGGGGTTGAACTGATCACAAATAGTGGATGAATGAACAATACTATGCCAAAGCTACCTGCTGCTACTGCTGCTAAGTCACTTCAGTCGTGTCTGACTCTGTGCGACCCCACAGATGGCAGCCTACCAGGCTCCACCATCCCTGGGATTCTTCAGGCAAGAACACTGGAGTGGGTTGCCATTCCCTTCTCCAATGCATGAAAGTGAAAAGTGAAAGTGAAGTCGCTCGGTAAGTGTCCGACTCTTCGTGACCCCATGGACTACAGCCTACTAGGCTCTTCTGTCCATGGGATTTTCCAGGCAAAAGTACTGGCATGGGGGGGCCATCGCCTTACCTGGAGAACACATTGTTTACCTGTTCAAGCTACTTCATCCGTTTTTTTTTTTCCTTAGAACAAAAGTTCTAATTACAGCCTATTTGCCTTCTTATTGCATATTTTCTTGATCCCCTATAAATATCTTGAGAAATCTATCAATACTGCTTCAAGGTAGACCCTCCCAAAAACTTTACAGTAACTTCTTTAGAATTATTTAAAGTTACTGCCTTGAAGAAATAAATTCTAAGCTTGGGAATCAGTCTTTTACCAAAAGTCCTTAGTTCCTTAATGAACATGGAATTTTTAGGCAAGATGGTATTTTTAGGCCGCTCTGGGCATTCTGGTAGAATCTCTGGGCACATGATAATAATATCTACATCATTAGGTAACTAGGGGGACAAAATGAGATTTGACACTTTCTAGCATAGAGCAGGAGAAGGTAATGGCATCCCACTCCAATACTCTTGCCTAGAAACTCCCATGGACGGAGGAGCCTGGTGGGCTGTAGTCCATGGGGTCGCTGAGTCAGACACGACTGAGCGACTTCACTTTCACTTTTCACTTTCATGCATTGGAGAAGGAAATGGCAACCCACTCCAGTGTTCTTGCCTGGAGAATCCCAGGGATGGCAGAGGCCAATAGGCTGCCGTCTGTGGGGTCGCACAGAGTCGGACACGACTGAAGTGACTTAGCAGCAGCAGCAGCAGCATAGAGCAAATAAATATTAGCTTTTACTAATAATAACATTAATTCATGCTAATATTGACTAATGGTCATTGTAATCTTAAAGAGTTGTCTAAAGAATTTTGGCAAAAGGGCTTATAAAAATGGCCTTACTAACCATTAGCTTACTATGCCAGCAACTCAACTTAAAATCAGAGCAGTTTTAATACAATCATTAATACTCCTATATCCTGAGGCATCTTGACCAAGACCTTCTGAACACCCTTATTATGAAAGACTCAAATTCTCTGACAAGAAATCCAATTGCCATTTTTTTGTTAAGCAGCAAAATCTCATGGTTTCCTTTTTCTTTCTTCCTTTTGGTTATTTTATTGTAGGCTCAAAAGCAAGAACGATCATGTTGATGTTTGATAGAAATCAATACAGTAAAGTAATTATCCTTCCTTTAAAAATAAGTAAATAAAAAGCAAGCTGAGAGTCATAGAAGCAACTGATGCATCAGGGGCTAATCAAGCTGGCTAAGAACATGGGTGGCTTTTTTCAGGATACTTTGGAAGCAAAATTGGAGAGAATGTCAAAGAATTTGGGAGCTGATTTCAAGAGCAAGATGTTTGTGGTTAACTCTGCGAAGTTAAGGAAATCTAGCGTCAACAGAGATGGTCTGGGTCCACAGCAAAGAAGACACCAAGTGTAGGAGTAGAGATAGAATCCCACACTTTGACAGTGCATGATGGCATGGAAGCCAGAGAAAGACTGACCTTTAAAGGGCCATCTGGGGGACCTACTGACGGTCCAGCAGTTAAGACTCCATGCTTCCATGGCAAGGAGCATGAGTTTGATCCTTGGTTGGTGAACTAAGAGTCACATGCTGCAGAGTGGAGCTTAAATAAATAAATAAAATCAAGGACCATCTGAGAGATGCTACTTGGAAACCTAAGATCAGGGATCCTGAGCTTGAGTCATTTGTGGCTTAGTTCACTGGAAAACCTTGTAAGATGAGACTTCAAGGAAAGAAGGGCTTTAAAATCCTATAAACAAGTGTCCCTACACTTCTAGGAAATCAAATAGCTCTTACCAAACATGTGATGAATTAAGTACAAATGATTTGAAAACATATGGGTTAAATTTTCTTGAAAGTACATATGAGTTTTTTAAAGTTAACAGGAAAAAATTGCTTTATAAAAGACATTTTGGTTGTTTTTTTTTTTAACCTAGTCAAAGGAGGAAGATCTTTGTTTCCTCCCATGAACCTATTGATACACTAAACACTCTACTGATGATCAATTATTGTTCAGATTCTATGATTTTCCTTGAGAAAGAGAGGAGAGTGAAATTCTGTATTACGCATAAGGCAAGACTTAAGAGGTAACCAAACAGAGCACAGGAAGGTTTGGGCTTCCTTATATCCATCAAAGGACTGCAATAAAAATAAGTTCAGGACAAGTTTTGAACTAGCCTATATGTTATATGTTATCTTCTTTAGTCTTATTAAGAAGGACTGTAATGGGAAGAAAAACAAAATGTGTGATCAGAAGTCTTGGAACTCAGTTCTGGCTTTTCCACGAACAAGCTGTGTGATCTTGAGAAGATAACTGGCCATCTCGGAATCACAGTTTACTAATATCTACTTGAAAACACTGTTTTGAAGATAATTCCATGGCAGAGGGTCTATAAAGACACTAGGTGAGCTGTTAACATTTTTAAAGGTATTTTTTCCATGGATTTCATGGATTCCATGGATTTCACCTGTGCTGTGCTGTGCTAAGTCATTTTAGTCGTATCCAACTCTTTACAACCCTATGGACTGTAGCCCATCAGGCACCTCTGTCCATGGAATTCTCCGGGCAAGAATATGGGAGTGGGTTGCCATGCCCTCCTCCAGGGCATCTTCCTGACCCAGGGATCAAACCCACATCTCCTGCATCCCCAGCACTGGCAGGCAGGTTCTCTACCACTAGCACCACCTGGGAAGCCTTTCAGTAATACTTAGAAGGGTCTAAATATCTACCTAATTTCTAATACGTTGGTAATGTTTCTAAACTAACTGAAAGTCAAAGATAGTTTTCCTTTAGGTCATCAGACTAACAAGCTAATGATCTATAAAAACTTCACTAAATCATCCTTTGAGCTATTCTGCATTTTTCATCCCTAAGAACATTTTCCAAAATATATTCCTTGAATCAACATTTATACAAGATGATATGGTCTCAGAATGACACTGTGTAATTGGAAAGTTTGCAAAATACTGTATATTCTTATAAAAGTCAGATTGCTCTAGCATATCTAAGTCACTGAAGAAGAATGCTAAAAGGGAGAATCATGAAATCTTTTTTTTTTTTTTTTTTGAGATCTATATAGAGTTTTCTGAACCATGGTGTTGGAGAAGACTTTTGAGAGTCCCCTGGACAACAAGGAGATCAAACCAGTCAATCCTAAAGGAAATCAATGCTCTATATTTACTGGAAGGACTGATACTGAAGCTGAAGCTCAAATATTTTGGCCACCTGATGCAAAGAGCCAACTCACTGGAAAAGACCCTGATGCTGGGAAAGAGGGCAAGAGAAGGGGCTGGCAGAGGATGAGATGGTTAGATAGCATCACAGATTCAATGGACATGAGTTTAAGTAAACTCCCGGAGATAATGAAGAACAGGGAAGCCTGGCGTGCTGCTGTCCATGGGGTCACAAAGAATCAGACATGACTTAGCGACTGAACAACAAAAATACCATGGAAACATCTGGACAAATCCTTTAGGAAAAAAAAATTTTTTAATGTATAGATTGGGTTTGGTATATAAGAGTTTCTTTTTATTTTCCTTAAAACAATTTCTCCAAGCTTCAAGAAATGATCCAAGAAGAGAAATTTCCTATTCCAGGATTTAATGTGAAAATGTTGTTCCACAATCTATATCTTTAAGATTTTAGCATAAGGCTAACATATAACATGTACTGTATAAATATTAATATAAACATCAGTCTTCTTTTAACTTTCTCTTCTAAATACTTTTTTCTTTTCATTCATGCCTCATATAAAGTTGTTCTGTGCTCTAGACAATTCTAATTACCTTCTTTTCAGTCTATTTCAGCTGTTTATCTCTTCCTTGATGTAGACAGATCAGAAGAGCTCCTGAGACATTTCAGTTGGTGGATGGTCCACGTGTAGGATTTGTGATTTTGCTTCTGATGATGACTGCCACCTTGTAGACCTTCTGGGCATCAGCTCAGGAGATAAGATGATTTCCACATAGGACTCTAGTCTGTGCTCACAGCCACCTCATGTTTCTGTTTTATTGAAATATTGTATTAAAAAGGAGGCATATTGAGACACCAATATGTTGTGATTTAAGAACACCCCAAATTTCAGGGGTATTTTTGCTACATGTTGCCTGCGACAGCAATTTGAAGGAAACACTTTTTTAAAACTTCTATTTTACTGATCTGCCTTCTCAGAAGCCAGCTCCTTCCCCCTGCCTTCTGCCTTTTGCCCTTTCTCAAACTTTAAAGTTTGCC
Source organism: Nanger dama (assembly GCA_917880005.1). Classification (NCBI taxonomy): domain Eukaryota; kingdom Metazoa; phylum Chordata; class Mammalia; order Artiodactyla; family Bovidae; genus Nanger; species Nanger dama. The sequence continues at coordinate 6,825,776 of CAKJTW010000029.1, forward strand.
TGTTTAAAATTCTGCCTTTCTCAAACTTTCTCAAATTATTTCTTCCTTCATAATTTCTATTGTTATCCTAGCAATCTCTATTATGTTTCATTAGACATTATTCACAAAAGAGAATCCTCAAGAAAAGGAAAAAAAGTTTCCGTATTATATATGTTCTGAATTGATACATATTATATCTTTCTTAAGATTGCCAGGACACACTGGCACATTAAGTCTCTGTGAAGTCTTGTAAAAAAGAAAACCTGAGGAACAAGAATTCAGTTCAGTTCAGTTCAGTCGCTCAGTCGTGTCCAACTCTTTGTGACCCCATGAATCGCAGCACACCAGGCCTCCCTGTCCATCACCAACTCCCGGAGTTCACTCAGACTCATGTCCATCGAGTCAGTGATGCCACCCAGCCATCTCATCCTCTGTCATCCCCTTTCCTCTCCTGCCCCTAATCCCTCCCATCATCAGGGTCTTTTCAAATGACTCAACTCTTCGCATGAGGTGGCCAAAGAATTGGAGTTTCAGCTTCAGCATCAGTCCTTCCAAGGAACACCCAGGACGGATCTCCTTTCGGATGGACTAGTTGGATCTCCTTGCAGTCCAAGGGACTCTCAAAACTCTTCTCCAACACCACAGTTCAAAAGCATCAATTCTTCAGCACTCAGCCTTCTTCGCAGACCAACTCTCACATCCATACATGACCACTGGAAAAACTATAGCCTCGACTAGACAGACCTTTGTTGGCAAAGTAAAATCTCTGCTTTTCAATGTGCTGTCTAGGTTGGTCATAACTTTCCTTCCAAGGAGTAAGCGTCTTTTAATTTCATGGCTGCAATCACCATCCACAGTGATTTTGGAGCCCCCAAAATAAAATCTGACACTGTTTCCCCATCTATTTCCCATTAAGTGATGTGACCGGATGCCATGAATTTTTTCTGAATGTTGAGCTTTAAGCCAACTTTTTCACTCTCCTCTTTCACTTTCATCAAGAGGCTTTTTAGTTCCTCTTCACTTTCTGCCGTAAGGGTGGTGTCATCTGCATATCTGAGGTGATTGATATTTCTCCCGGCAATCTTGATTCCAGCTGGTGCTTCTTCCAGCCCAGTATTTCTCATGATGTGCTCTGCATATAAGTTAAATAAGCAGGGTGACGATATACGGCCTTGATGTACTCTTTTTCCTATTTGGAACCAGAAATGGTATGGACCTAACAGAAGCAGAAGATATTAAGAAGATGTGGCAAGAATACACAAAAGAACTATACAAAAAAGAGCTTCATGATCAAGATAATCACAATGGTGTGATCACTCACCTAGAGCCAGACATCCTGGAATGTGAAGTCAAGTGGGCCTTAGAAAACATCACTACAAACAAAGCTAGTGGAGGTGATGGAATTCCAGTTGAATTGTTTCAAATCCTGAAAGATGATGCTGTGAAAGTGCTGCACTCAATATGCCAGCAAATTTGGAAAACTCAGCAGTGGCCACAGGACTGGAAAAGGTCAGTTTTCATTCCAATCCCAAAGAAAGGCAATGCCAAGTAATGCTCAAACTACCGCACAGTTGCACGCATCTCACATGCTAGTAAACTCATGCTCAAAATTCTCCAAGCCAGGCTTTAGCAATATGTGATCCGTGAACTTCCAGATGTTCAAGCTGGTTTTAGAAAAGGCAGAGGAACTGGAGATCAAATTACTAACATCTGCTGGATCATCGAAAAAGCAAGAGAGTTCCAGAAAAACATCTATTTCTGCTTTCTTGACTATGCCAAAGCCTCTGACTGTGTGGATCACAATAAACTGTGGAAAATTCTTCAAGAGATGGGAATACCAGACCACCTGACCTGCCTCTTGAGAAACCTATGTGCAGGTCAGGAAGCAACAGTTAGAACTGGACATGGAACAACAAACTGGTTCCAAATAGGAGCAAGGATTAGTCTAGTGCTTTCAAAGGATTTGATCCCTGCCTCCTTTCAGAAGAACAGTTGAAAAGACTCATGTAAGCTTATGACCCCCTAACATACTGGGCAGTACCTTGCACTTGATAAACACCTAGAGAGAAATAAGTATTTCTGTCCAGTAAATGACAGGGTACAATTGAAGCAAGACATGGAAGAGTGGAACTCTGCTTTCCAGATGCTAAGTGGCAAAAAACAGAAAGCAGCCTTGTCGAATTTAAGCAAAGAGGCTTTTTTTGAAGAATAGTGACTAGCTTCCAGTAATTCCAGGATAAAAGTTCAGACACAGCACAGCCAGGAACACCCTAGGATGACAAGGATGCCTCTAAAGCTGTGATTGAGTGAATTTAAAAAAAAATCCGTGGCTTTCCTGGTGGCCCGCTGGCTAGGACGCCATGTTCCCTCTGCAGGAGGCTTGGGTTTGATCCCTGGTCGGGGAACTAGATCCCACATGGCACAACCATTAATAAAAGTCCTGCGTACTGCAGCTAATAAATGAATTAAAATGAATAAAATTAAAGTTTATTGTTATCATTCTCCTATTTGTTCTGTTTTGTTTTGCTTTGTTTTAATGGTAGCAGTATGGTGAATAGCAGAGAGACCTGGGGCCTGAATCCCAGTTCTTTCTAAGCCTCTTGACTTAGGAAAGTCAACCATCTTCTGTGAGTTGGATAAAAGAAAATGAGAAAACTCTGGAGGGCTCTTATGGGGTTGAAATAAGGAAATATATGCTGAACTCGTGGTACACAGCAGGTGATTCCTAAGTGGAGTGATGGTGGTTTAGTCACTAAGTTGTGTCTGACTCTCGCGACCCCATGGATACCTTCTCAGTAGAAGTGTGCTTCTAATTCAGAACGCACGCCTTTTATCACTCAGGGGCACTGAAGGGCAAAGGAAGAGGGCACAGGTTGGAAAGGCATGGGCTTTCCCTGGAATTGTGCACTCCTCACCCCATCTCCTGGCGGGTCACAGACAGGGCCTTGAAGCAGAGGTCTTCCTTATACCCAAACCCCGGGACTCTGACCATTTCCTTCCTTCTGGAGAGCCAGCTGAATGTTTGGAGCATTTTGACTTCAAAATTTAAAATGAAAAAAATGATTTATTGATTCTAATTAAATTTTTTTAATGTATAGCAGAAACTAGTTAACTTTAATTTAGGACTGGCATTTACATCCTGCCTAGGAAGTGGGAATCCGAGGTGGACAATTCATTTTCATTTGGGTGAAAAGCATCATTTAAATGTCAGAAAACTGCATATTTAACATTTGCAGTAATTAAGGGGCTTTAATTTAATAATAAATCTCTCTGTCTTTATCTATTTACACACTTTCCTCTGTCCTGGTCTGGCACTTTCCTTAGTGAATCAACTATCACTAATTGCTTCTTTTGAAGTGTAAATATGTTTTAATTCTTCTTACAGGCCAAGTAGCACGTTTCCTATTTAATTGGTAATTACCTTTTCCATGAATTACTTCCTTTGGGGGCTTTTCTCAGGGGAGCAAAGAATTCTGTTTACACTTTGTCACCGCAGAAATCAATCTCCCTCTTGTTCTGAGGGAGGCGGCTTTATGATGTCCCCCACAAACAGGGCTCCTCCTGGGTTTGTGTTTCAGCTCAGGGGACACCTTCTTCTGAGAGTCACATGCATTCCAGTCCCAAATGGGGACAGTACAGTGTCTCACAGGAATACTCTGTGGATGAAGACAGAAAGACTATAGACATACTCTGATTTTAATTGGCCTTACACTGCAGTATGCATGTTTAGTATTTTTTTAATCTTTCATTGATTATGGTTAAATTGCATTTAGGGGTGTGGCTGGGGGAGTACTGTCCTAAGGAAAACTACGCAAAGTGCTGGTTTCCAAAACCTACTCACTGGAGCTTTGATGAGGTTCATGGAGTCACAGGAAGGAATAAGAGGCCTCGGTGCCCTTTGCAAAGTAAATGTTAAATTACACATCTCAGATCAAGCATGAGACCATCATTTCTACTAAAAACAAATCAATAAAATATCAAGGCAGCTTGTACACATGATTTTCTAATCTACTGGAATATACACCAGAGGAGGAACAATGTGATTTAGCCTAATGTGAGCATCACCGTGTAGCCTATTAAATTCTTTTTGTTTTATTTCAATAATGCATTCACTTGACACAAAATTCAAGAGAAGCAGACAAATGTTCTGTGATTAATCTCTGGCTAAAATCCTTCAGTCATCCAGATCACCTCACCAGAGCTGACAGCTATTCCCTATTTTCTTCTGGACTCTTCTGGAGATAAGCTTTAGCATATAAATCTATATGATGCATATTCTCTGGTTATTTACAAATGGCAGCAAGCTATACACAATGGCACTTTTTTTTCAGTTGACAAGGTTTCTTAGCTATAGCATCACATATGGAACGGACTCACTGTCTTTTAGGGCTGCTTAGAATTCCACTGCAAGAATTTACCAGTATTTACTTTGTTGCTGCTATTGAGTCACTAAGTTGTGTCCAGCTCTTGGTGACCCCATAAACTGTGGCCCACAGGGATCCTCTGTCCATTCAACATTATAATGGAGCCCTAATCAGCAAAATGAGATTAAAAAAGAAGAAAGAAAGAAGAGGAAGCCAAATTGTAAAGGAAGAAGTAAGACTCTATTCACAGATGACACGAGCACTTCTGCAGAAATCCCCATAGAATCTATAAGAAAGCTGCTAGAAGCAGCACACGAATCGAGCAAAGTTACAGACTACAAGATACATGCAAAAAGTCAACTAAATCTCTATATATAAGCAATGAAAAAAAGCAAAAATTGAAAATAAAAAAATATCAGTTAAAGCAGCATCAAAAATCTTGAAATACTTAGAAGTAAAATGGACGAATAATGGGTAAGGCTTGCACGCCAAAACCATTAAACCATTTGAGAGGAGTATAAGAAAACTTGAATAATTCGAGAGAGATATCATAGCTATGGATCTGAAAATTCAATATGGTTATTATTCCAGTTCTTCCCAAGTTGACATATAAATGTAGAACAATCTAAATCAAATTCACAGCAGGATTTTTTGTAGAAATTGAAAAACTGTTTCTATAATCCAAACAGCAATACAAAAGACCTAGAATAGCCAAAACAGCTTCAAAGAGGAAAAACAAAGCAGAAGGACTCACACTACCTCATCTCGAGGCTTATTTATAGAGCTATTGTTTTCAAGAAAGGGTGAAATTGGCATACTTATACACAAGTAGATCAATGGAACACAAGAGTCCAAAAATAAATCCATACAGTTGTTGTCAATTAATTTTTCAAAGGTGCACAGACATTTCAATAGAGAAAAATCATTTGTCAACAAATGGTGCTGTAAGAACTGGCCATGTATGTGTATGAGATGTAAAACTGAACTCGCCTGTAGAAATAAATGTGAAACTTAAAATATTAAACTGCTAGAAGAAAACCTAGGAGAAATCCTTGAGACTTAAGTATAACTTTCTTAGACAAACACAAAATGCAAAAGTAAAAGCAAAAAATGATAAAATAATCAATTGAATCTCATCAAAATTAAGAATATCTGCTCTTTGAATGAGACTGTTAAGAGAATGAAAAGACAAAGCATTTACCAAACCAAGAGAAAATACTTGCAACTCTCATTTCTGATAACAGACTGTTTTCTAAAAGCAATAAAGAACCCTTGATTTTCAGCAATAAGAAAATAAACAAAGCAATTAACACATTAAAAGCCAACATTTTAGGAAGGTAAATTTAGAAGCTAGAAGAAGGTAAGCATGGTTGAGCTACAGAATGGAGGTTGAGAAATTAATTATAATGAATCCTTAGGTTGTTTTTTTTTTTTTTAAACTTCATTTTTAAACATTCCAATATATGTCCTTAAACAATAAGAACTCTGCAGGGGAAGGGAGTGACAGAGGATGAGATGGTTGGATGGCATCACCAGTTCAATGGACACGAGTTTGAGCAAACTGCAGGAGATAGTGAAGGACAGGGAAGTCTGGTGTGCTGCAGTCCATGGGGTCGCAGAGTTGAACACAAATAAGCGACTGAACAATAACAAATACCATTATCACATTTTAGAAACAATGCAATTTGACAATCCAAGAAAAATAGTTGCAATATATTATATATCTACCATGGGGCAGAAATTGTATTAAAGACATTGCTAAGATAGATATTAAAATGTCTGCTTCAAAGATAAGGGAACTGAGACTTAAAGACATTGAATGACATGTTCAAGATCATGCACCTCAAGAAGTTGCAGGACTTTGGATCAGACCCAAATCTGTCTATCCTTAATATCATGATCTTTCAACTATAGTATGCCATCTTTTACTAACTGAAAAAATAGTGAAAAAAAGATTTTAAAAAAATTCCAGATTGTATTAATATAGTCTAGCCTCCTATAATTAATTCAAACATGGTAGAAAACATCAAAAGTATGAATAAGATAGACATTTATTTCTCTGTCATTAAGCAGTAAAGAAATGAGTGGTCCAGGACCAGTAAGGCAGCTTTACTCCTGAGGTCATTCAGACACCTAAACTACTTCCGTCTTGTTCCTTTGGTCTCTCCATTGATTTCCAGATCCACATAAGCAAAGCTAGCTAATTATTACCCCTTTCTGCTCACAGCAAGAGAAAAGAGAGAAAAAGCTGATTCCTTTTTGGGAATAGTTTGTTGACTATCCTCCCAAAATCTTTCCTATGCTTTACACACACATGCACACACCTATTTCAGCCATTTACTTTTACTGGCATTTAATATATTTCTTCAAGTCTATATTACATATCCAGGAGAAGGCAATGGCACCCCACTCCAGTACTCTTGCCTGGAAAATCCCATGGGCAGAGGAGCCTGGTTAGGCTCCAGTCCATGGGGTTGCTAACAGTCGGACACGACTTCACTTTCACTTTTCACTTTCATGCTTTGGAGAAGGAAATGGCAACCCATCCAGTGTTCTTGCCTGGAGAATCCCAGGGATGGGGGAGCCTGATGGGCTGCCGTCTCACGGAGTCTCACAGAGTCAGGGATGACTGAAGCAAGTTCGCAGCAGCAGCATAATACTTTTCTATCTCATTTACAAATAACTGCATTGTTTCCACAAAATGGATGTACCATCATTGAAGCAAGCACTCTCTTCTGGGAGAACATGCAGACTGTTTCCAGGATGAGCTACTGTAACCAGACAAGGAATAAACAGACTTACATAAACACCTTTAATGTTCTAGGGCTTCCGTGGTGGCTCAGATGGTAAAGCGTCTGCCTACAATGTGGGAGACCTGGGTTAGATTCCTGGGTCAGGAAGATCCTCTGGAGAAGGAACTGGTAACCCACTCCAATACTCTTGCTTGGAAAATCCCATGGACAGAAGAGCATGGTAGGCTATAGCCCATGGGGTCACAAAGAGGTGGACACGACTAAGTGACTTCACTTTTTTAAATTAATTTAATCCAGAAGTTATACAACTCTCTTATACTAACATCCAGTGATTTCAATCTCTGGAATACACCTAGCCACCAAGAGGCTAAGATATGTCTTCTCTAGCTAGGTGTCTAAAGAAGTATACTGCTAAAAGGAAGATGAGGTAGAAACTGGAGGACAGCTAATGTCAGTTGACCGTACTTTCTCTAGCCATGTGTTCTGACACAACAGATCTGACTTCTACTGTGGAATGACGTTGGGAGATTTGTGGCTGTCAACTCAGTGGCCGTGTGAAAATGGCCAACCCAAATGGCAGCTCCATAGCTCCTGTACTCATAATTTGGTTCTCTCCTAGCCCATAGCCAGAAAATGGTGACACAGTGAGCCTGGAAATCTCAAGCTACAATTCTTTGTATACAGCCTGTGTTTGTATACATAACCGGCCATCCGATTTGAAAGTGAAAGTGAAGTCGCTCAGTCGTGTCCGACTCTTTGCGACCCCATGGACATAGCCTACCAGGCTTCTACATCCATGGGATTCTCCAGGCAAGAATACTGGAGTGGGTTACCACTTCCTTCTCCAGGGGATCTTCCTGACCCAGGGATCGACCCGGGTCTCCCGCATCGGGAGGCAGACGCTTTAACCTCTGAGCCACCAGGGAAGCCCATCCAATTTGAGGAAGGAAGTGAATATAACAGGATGGTTTTGGACTCCCATCGAGGAAGATACTGAGATTAAGAGTCAGACTTAAAACTTTTAACTAATAATTTAATAAAGGGTTAAAAAAATCAGACCAGCAGAGGCAGGCTGTGAAAGTGAAGAAATATCTTACTCTGAGCTAATCTCAACTGCTGTGGCCAACAATAATTCAAAATTATTTATTGATTATCCTTAATCCCCATTAAATTTTGAATTGTGAATAGAATAAAAGACCAAAGCTAGAGAAAAATCAAAATAAATTCAGAGCTACGCTTAAAAGCAATTCACCATTATTAGAGTTATTCAGAGCTTGTAATAGCTTTTTTTTTTGTTTTAAGGCCAAGTTGATCTTGATGATAACATGATGCTCTCCTTTCAAAATTCATTTACTTCCTGAACATCAGAATAATGTCTGAAACACAGAGGAAACCTTCAATTCTGAAAGACAGAAAACCCTAAATTTCCTCCTGGGTAGACATAAGACAAAAATTTGATCACAAGATGGAAGGAAGGTCCAACTTACCATACCAAAATAGTGAAATCATAGCCTCAAAGATATTTCAATAATACAAAGTAAAGAAGGACAGGATGGCCACACACTAAAATCCTGGTATTAATTTTATAATGCAGAAATTTTAATTATGGGGATGACTTATATTTACTGGGAAATAACTTCAAGAAAAGACCTCTGACTAAGGCCTGGGGTTTCTGGGCGTGCATTCAGAATCCCCTGAGAGTCAGGGTGTGGCTCACAACCCCAGCGCTGAGAGTCTCGTGGAGATGGGAGAAAGGGATGGGGCATGCCATTGAGTTTAAGAGTGTGGTTTTGCATCTATTCTCAGAGTTTATTAATTCCATCTTTGCTTTCTGCTCAAATAAAGCTTTTCTAAGACATGAGCAACATCTTTTAGAAATTTTAGTTAGGCAGAAATTTATTATTTCATTCATCTTCCAGGACAGTTTTATTATATGAGTCTACAACACATATGTGACAAGCCATGACATTGTACGTGATGCCGCTGGCAGAACTGAGTAGATTAGAAACGACTGTAGCTGCTGGCCGAGTAAACACAGAGCTGTGGGGTCCTATTTTCTGTCGTGGTTCTGAAGGACAGGCTGGCTGTCTCAATTACTTTTTCATGTATTAATAGCATTGTTCTATTTTTACATGTGGAGTAAAACATCCTTCTAGACTAGAGGCTACAAACTAGTGACGGACAGACAGGCAGATTCACAAAGTCATATTTTGATGGCCAGCGCAGTGTTTATCTTTTCAAAATTGAACTGGTTATTTAAACGGAAACTTGACACGCTCTTTATCATCCATTCCTTTGAATACTCCTCTTGTTTTGTTTTCTGCCTTGTAAGTTCTTATTTCTCCAGGATAGAAGACATATAATCCTTCCCCCAGGCTGCCTTGAAGCAATAGTACGGGTTCACTCGGTCAGATACACTGGAGTGAGGCTTCAGTTCGAACGTAAGCACCGCAAGGAGCCCGCTCTGATGAAGGCGACCGCAGCAGCAGCAGCCTTCTCGCATAGTGGTTGGCAACGCTGGTGTGAGTTTCAGCATCAATGCTTATTGGTAGCTACAGTAGTCTCTTTATTAGCCCAGTCTTGCAGGATATTTTGGGCACCATTCTTGGCTGCATAATCTCTTAAGACTGGTTGTCTTGGTGTGGTTTAGCTGCTATAACAAAGCATCACAGGCTGCGTGGCTTATAAACAACAGAAATTAATTTCTCACAGTTCTGGAGGCTGGAAGTTCGTGATCGGGGCACCAGCATGGTCAGGTTCCAGTGAAGATGCTCTTCCTGGCTGCAGACCTGTGTCTTCACATGTTGGAAGGGGCGAGGAGCTTTCCAATGGCCCCTTTTATAAAGGCAATATTCTCATCATGAGGACTGGCACTCAAGACCTTCTCACCTCCCAAAGGCCCCACCTCCTAACAACATCACCTTACGGGTTAAGGTTTCAACATATGAATTCTGGAGGGACACAGACATTCAGACCAAAGCAGTGATTCTCTGGTCTCCTGGAGCCCGTGAGCATATATATTATTTAATAAATCCCTTTGTTTCTTAAACTAGCTAGAGGGGTGTCTGTTATTTGCAACTGAACAGTCCAAATGACACATTTTCTAACCTTAAAAATCTAGAGAATTCACAAAAATATCAGAATTTCTGATTTATTTTTAAAAAGCAGTTCTGAATCCTAAGTTTATATTCTTATAGGCCAACATTCAACAGGATCACTCATACTAAGCTTTGATATTGTGATTTATAATAAGAAGTATATTTTTGGTCTTTGTCCCATTTCTAGCACTGAGTTTTTAAAAACCCTTGGAACTTCCTGAGAGATAAGAACAATAGGGACATCTTTTATGATATTTGGTCTTCAGTTCCTGAAGTCATAAAGACGTGAAAGTGAAACATCGTGTTTTTATCCAAGCAAGCTCCCTTCCACCACAGCTGGGTTTATGTTAATGACATGACTTCTGGAAAGTATCTGAATATGGGGACCAGTTGCCAGGGGAACCAGGTTGAAACTTTCAGTCCCTCTTCTGGTTTCCAGGGAGGTGAAAGGGGCTAGAGGTGGAATCAAACACCAGTGGCCAATGAGCTAGTCGAGTACATCCCTGTAATGAAGCCTTCATTAAAAAAAAAAAAAAACTAAGAGAAGGGGGTTAGGAGAGCTTCCAGGTTGTGGAACCAGAAAGCTTCCATGTGCCATGGTGCCAGGCCCCAAATCACAAGGACAGAAGCTCTTTTGTTCAGGACCGTGTCCTGGGTATCTCTTCAACTATCAACTTGTAACTTTCAGTATCCTTTATAATAAACTGGTAAACTAGGAAGTAAACTAGTTTCCTGAGTCCAGTAAACTGCTCTAACAAGTTAATCAAACACAAAGAGGAGGTTATGGGAATCTCCAGTTTATAGCCAAACTGGCAAAAGGCCAGGGAACAACCTGGACTTGTGATTGGCATTTGAAGTTGAGGGCAGTCTTGAGGTACAGAACCCTCAACCTGTGGACCCAGATGCTGTCTCTGGGCAGACGGTGCCAGGGTTGAGTGGACTAGCTGGACACCTGCCTAGCCTTGGAGAATCTCTTGGTGGAATGAGGAATCCCCCATGCCACGCCCGCCACCACACACATGCTGAAATGGGGAGGAGAAACCTTACAGGCGAATGTCCTGTACTTTACATCCCTCTCTACATACTTCAGTGTTTAACTCCTGTGCTCATTCCCCAGGGGTCCCATCATCGTCTCTAGTCATAACACCTTCTTTAGATCACATATTTATAGCACCCGATACCTTGACCAGTTCAAAATATAGTGTTTACCCATTTCTTTCTAATTAATATATGTACTTATAGCCTGGGTCAACAGATCATCTTTAAGAATTATGAGTTGGGACTTCCCTGTTGGGACTTTTCTGGTGATCTAGTGGCTAAGACTCCGTGCTCCCAATGCAGGGGGCCTGGGTTCGATCCTTGGTGGGGGAACTAGATCCCCACATGTGGCAATTAAAGGTCCCACATGCCACACCTAAGCCCTGACACAGCCAAATTTTTAAAAAATTGTGACTTGTTAGAGAGAACTAATGCTTTCCAACTGTGGTGCTGGAGAAGATGCTTGAGAGTCCCTTGGACTGCAAGGAGATCAAACCAGTCCATCCTAATGGAAATCAGTCCTGAATATTCATTGGAAGGACTGATGCTGAAGCTGAAGCTCCAATACTTTGGCCACCTGATGCAAAGAGCCGACTCATTGGAAAAGACCCTGATGATAGGAAAGATAGAGGACAGGAGGAGAAGGGAATGACAAAGGGTGAGATCACTGGATAGCATCACAGATTCAATGGACATGAATTTGAGCAAACTCTGGGAGATAGTGGAGGACAGAAGAGCCTGTCATGCTGCAGTCCATGGAGTCGAAAAGAGTCGGACACAACTTAGTGACTGAACAACAAGAGAAAAGATAAGGGAGAAACTAAAGAGGTCACCATGCACGTTGGTCACAATTCCCCAGAAGCTCAAGAACTTCGTTTGTGCATCTCAGAAGCCACTGATGAACAATTATTCATCCACTGATTCATCCATTTAGAAGATGTATTTGCTATCTAGACACAGTGCCTACGGTAAAGTTCTATAATGACCCAAATGTTCCTGAATTATTTGTCTTTTCTTGTCTATCATGAACACAATTTTTGAGGAATGATCAAAAATGAAAAGGAAAAGAAAGAAGAAAGAAGAAAAGGGGAGAAATGAAAAAAGTTAAATAAATAAAGAGAGAATGGAGGGGGGGCCTGGAGGGGGGGTGGGGAACATCCAAGTCTGCCGGTCAGTGTGAGGGTCTGAGGGTTACTGACTGTCTTCATGAAAGAAGGAGATGCTGGAAGTGGTTTCCTGAGCTAGTCTGACCCATGATTCTCTATCAAACTGCCACATTACTCCATCAGATACATCTAATTGTTAATTATGTAGATTGATTATGGAACCCAGCCACAGTAAACCAATTAGACCATATTTAACTGTCTCCTCATTAAAAATTGCCCTCCAGAATGTGTGGTGGCATTGATATGAAAAATCAATTGTTATGAAAATCTTAGTACCTGGAGTGGGAATAATGAATGGTTGAAAGGTGGCTATAAGTTAACTATAAATGGTGATACTTCACAAATCAGATCAATGGTAGGTGAAATTGATTTATTAATAATAGACACACTTATTGTCACCTTAAATCATTAATCATTAACCATAAATAAAGATATCACACATTTGCTTTGGAATTAGATGTTGGTCTCAAACATGGCATGATTTTGTTGTCATGAGTCAGGGACTTACTACTCTGAGTCTCAGTTTCCCCATCTGTAAAACAGAGACTATAACATTTATTGTGAAATTTTTAATAAGAAATAAAAGAGTAAATATACCAAGCTGGATGGATGTGAAAGGACACACCGTATAACTGCTTCTTCCTCCTGCCTCAACACACATACTATCCTCCTCAACTCACAGAAATATAGAAATTCTAAAGACCAACTGTATAGATAGTATTTAATAATAATCTATAAGAAAAAAGAATCTGAAAAGAATATATAGGTAGAAACATGTATAACTAAATCACTGTTCTACAGACTTGAAACTAACACATCATTGTAAATCAACTATACTCCAATTTTTAAAAAAGTAATATAGACATTCTGGCTAAGACCTTAGCAACAATAAAATTTGTTAGCATCATGAATACGTGTATTTAGTCTCATTCTTTCCAAAAATTCCATCAAAATAAAGGAATAAAATGCTATAAATCTTTAAAGTCCTATTGAACAGAAGAGTCAACAGAGAACAAAGTGTGTCAACTAATGTTAGGAAAGAGGAAGAAGGAGGCGGTCCTAAGACGGCGGAGGACTGGGACGGGGAGACCACTTTCTCCCCTACAAATTCATCAAAAGAACATTTGAGCGCCAAGCAAATTCCACAGAACAACTTCTGAATGCTGGCAGAGGACATCAGGCACCCGAAAGGCAACCCATTGTCTTCGAAAGGAGGCAGGACAAAATATAAAAGATAAAAAGAGAGACAAAAGAGGTAGGGATGGATATCCGTCCTGGGAAGGGAGTCTTTAAAAAGAGAGAAGTTTCCAAACACCAGGAAACACTCTCTCTGGCAGGTCTGTGGTGAGCCTTGGAATCTCAGAGGGCAAAATAACCAGGAGGAAAAATAAATAAACAATTAAAACCCACAGATTGGGTACCTAACAGCAACTTCCAGCGGAGCAGCAGCCCAGACGCCGCATCCTCCACTAGGAAGCTGGGGTGGGACAGGGAGGAGTGGGCTGCATTGCTTAGGGTAAGGACGGGGCCTGAGTGCCCTGAGGGCAATCTGAGGGCACTAGCTTGAGATAGCAACCCAGACTGTGAGATAGCTATCCTGGCATGCTCACAGAACAAAGGACTGAGCAGAGCTAGTCAGCTGTGGACTGGCCCATCTCCCGCTGGAGACAGGCAGGCAAGGGCAGCCAGAGCCAGAAGGGGGCAATCATGGCCCCAGAGAGGCATCATATACCAAACTGCAAGCAGACTTCTTTGCTAACCAAGACTTCTTTGCTAACCAAGACTTCTTGGGATTCTGGACAGTTGACATCTGCCAGGAGGTCGCAGCCAGAGATCAGCTTCCCAGAAGAGACACAGGGCACATCTGAGAAGGCGTGCCCATTGTACAGCCAGGAAACCAAGCAGCTGGGACCGGGGAGAGGATAAGTTGCAGCCTTCAACTGAGGGCAACTATGCACGCCAAGGACCTGGTCACCTGAGCTGCTCGGACCTGGGATGGGTGCAAAACGCAGGCCCAACCAAATCTGTGCCTTTGTGGAGTACCTGAGAACCTGAACCTGAGAGGCTTAGACCTGGGAAGTCCATGCAAACCAGGGCCCGCATCAGACAGTTCCCGGCAGAGCAACCTAGAGTCTGAGCATTGTAGACTGGGAAAGCACACACGCCATGAGCAAGTGCAAACCCAGTGTGGCTGAATCACTGTGAATACACACCAGTGATATTTGTTTGCAGTGTTCCTCCCTCCCCAAAGCACGACTGAACAAGCGAGCCTAAAAAGTGACCACCACCGCGCACCTTGTGTCAGGGTGGAAATTAGACACTGAAAAGATCAGCAAATAGAAGAGGCTAAAATAAGCAGAGGGAACCGCTTTGGAAGTGATAGGTGCAATAGATTAAAACCCTGTAGTTAGTACTCACTACATAGGAAGGGGCCTATAGACCATGAGAAGTACAAGCTGGACCAAGGAACTATCTGAAAATGAACTGACCCCACACTGTCTGCAATAGCTCCAGAGAAAGTCTTAGATATGTTTTTATTATTATCATTTTTAATTAAAAATTTTTTACTGTTATTTTAAAGTCCCTATTACCCCTTTAATTTTCATTTTTATAACCTACTATTATCTTGCAAAAAAAGAGAAAGAAAGACCCTATTTTTAAAGCTAACTTTGTATATATATTTTTATAATTTCTGTGACTTTGTGTTTTGTTTTTTGCTTTTGGTGTTTTTTGTTTTTGTTTTAATATTGTATTTTTGAGAATCTAACCTCTACTCAAGAATTTTAATCTTTGCTTTTTGGTATTTGGTACCTTTAAGTACCCAGTCTTCAGTACCCATTTTTACTTGGGAATGAGATCACTGGCCTGATTGCTCTCTTCCCCTTTTGACTCTCTTTCTTCTCCACCAGGTCGCCTCTATCTCCCCACTCCCCTTTTCTTCTCTACTCAACTCTGTGAATCTCTTTGTGTGTTCCAGGCTGTGAAAAACACTTAGGGAACTGATTATTGGCTGGATCTGTCTCTCTCCTTTGATTCCCCCTTTATGTCCTGGCCACCTCTGCCTCCTTACTCCCTCTTCTCTTCTCTGTGTAACTCCGTGAACATCTCTGAGGGATCCAGACTGTGGAGAGCAGATAGGGAAGTGATTACTGGCTAGACTGCTCTCTCCTCTTTTGATTCCCCTTCTTCTCCTCCTGCTCACCTCTATCTCCCTCCTCCTTGTTCTCTTCTCCATGTAACTCTGTGTACCTCTCTTGGTGTCCCTCACTGTAGAGAAACTTTTATCTTTAACCTAGATGTTTTATCATAGGTGCTGTATAGATGGAGAAGTCTCGAGGCTACTGTAAGAATAAAACTGAAAACCAGAGGCAGGAGGCTTAAGTCCAAATCCTGAGAACACCAAAGAACTCCTGAATCCAGGGAACATTAATCAATAGGAGCTCATCAAATGCCTCCATACCTACACTGAAACCAGGCACCACCCAAGGGCCAACAAGCTCCAGAGCAAGACATACCACGCAAATTCTCCAGCAACACAGGAACATAACCCTGAGACTCAATATACAGGCTAACCAAAGTCACACCAAACCCACTGACATCTCAAAACTTATTACTGGACACTTCATTGCACTCCAGAAAGAAGAAATCTAGCTCCACCTACCAGAACACTGACACAAGCTTCCCTAACCAAGAAACCTTGACAAGCCACCCATCCAACCCCACCCACAGCGAGGAACCTCCACAATAAAGAGGAACGACCAACTGCCAGAATACAGAAAGGCCACACACAGCAATATAAACAAGATGAAAAGGCAGAGAAATACCCAGCAGGTAAAGGAATAGGATAGATACCCACCAAACCAAAAAAAAAAAAAGAAGAGATAGGGAATCTACCTGATAAAGAATTCCAAATAATGATAATGAAAATGATCCAAAATCTTGAAAAAAATTGGAGTTACAGATAAATAGCCTGGAGACAATGATCGAGAAGATGCAAGAAAGGTTTAACAAGGACCTAGAAGAAATATAAAAGAGTCAATATATAATGAATAATGCAATAAATGATATCAAAACCACTCTAGAGGGAACCAACAGTAGAATGACAGAGGCAGAAGACAGGATAAGTGAGGTAGAAGATAGAATGGTAGAAATAAACGAAACAGAAAGGAAAAAGGAAAAAAGAAGTAAAAGAAATGAGGACAACCTCAGAGACTTCTGGGACAATGCAAAATGCCCTAACATTAGAATCAAAGGAGCCTCAGAAGAAGACAAAAAGAAAGACCATGAGAAAATACTTGAGGAGATAATAGTTGAAAACTTCCCTAAAATGGGAAAGGAAATAATCACCCAAGTCCAAGAAACCCAGAGAGTCCCAAACAGGATAAACCCAAGGCAAAACACCCCCAACACATATATTAATCGAATTAACAAAGATCAAACACAAAGAACAAATATTAAAAGCAGCAAGGGAAAAGCAACAAATAACACACAAGGGGATTCCCATAAGGATAACAGCTGACCTTTCAACAGAAACTCTTCAGGCCAGAAGGGAATGGCAGGACATACTTAAAGTGATGAAAGAAAATAACCTACAGCCCAGATTACTGTACCCAGCAAGGATCTCATTCAAATATGAAGGAGAAATCAAAAGCTTTACAGACAAACAAAAGCTGAGCAAATTCAGCACCACCAAACCAGCTCTCCAACAAATGCTAAAGGATGTTCTCTAGACAGGAAACACAGAAAGGGTGTATAAACTCAAACACAAAACAATAAAGTAAATGGCAACAGGATCATACTTATCAATTATCACCTTAAACATAAATGGGTTGAATGCCCCAGCCAAAAGACAACGACTGGATGAATGGATACAAAACGAGACCCCTATATATGTTGTCTACAAGAGATCCACCTTGAAACAAGGGACACATACAGACTGAAAGTGAAGGGCTGGAAAAAGATATTCCATGCAAATAGAGACCAAAAGAAAGCAGGAGTAGCAGTACTCATATCAGACAAAATAGATTTTAAAACAAAGGCTGTGAAAAGAGACAAAGATGGACACTACATAATGATCAAAGGATCAATCCAAGAAGAAGATATAACAATCATAAATATATATGCTCCCAACATAGGAGCACCACAGTATGTAAGATAAATGCTAACAAGTATGAAAGGGGAAATTAACAATAACACAATAATAGTGGGAGACTTTAATATCCCACTCACACCTATGGACAGATCAACTAAACAGAAAGTTAACAAGGAAACACAAACTTTAAATGATACAATAGACCAGTTAGTCCTAATTGATATCTATAGGACATTTCACCCCAAAACAATGATTTTCACCTTTTTTCTCAAGTGATCACGGAACCTTCTCCAGGATAGATCACATCCTGGGCCATAAATCTAGCCTTAGTAAATCCAAAAAAATTGAAATCATTCGAAGCATATTTTTTACCACAATTCAGTAAGATTAGATCTCAATTACAGGAGAAAAACTATTAAAAATTCCAGCATATGGAGGCTGAACTACATGCTGCTGAGTAACCAACAAATCACAGAAGAAATCAAAAAGAAATCAAAATATGCATAGAAATGAATGAAAATGAAAACACAACAACCCAAAATCTATGGGACACTGTAAAAGCAGTACCAAGGGAAAGGTTCATAGCAATACAGGCTTACCTCAAGAAACAAGAAAAAAGTCAAATAAATAACCTAACTCTACACCTAAAGCAACTAGAAAAGGAAGAAATAGAGAACCCCAGGGTTAGTAGAAGAAAAGAAATCTTAAAAATTAGGGCAGAAATAAATGCAAAAGAAACCAAAGAGACCATAGCAAAAATCAACAAAACCAAAAGCTGGTTTTTTGAGAAGATAAATAAAATTGACAAACCATTAGCCAGACTCAACAAGAAACAAAGGGAGAAAAATCAAATCAATAAAATTAGTAATGAAAATGGAGAGATCACAACAAACAAAACAGAAATACAAAGGATCATATGAGACTTTTATCAGCAACTATATGCAAATAAAATGGACAACGTGGAAGAAATGGACAAATTCTTAGAAAAGTACAACTTTCCAAAACTGAACCAGGAAGAAATAGAAAATCTTAACAGACCCATCACAAGCATGGAAATTGAAACTGTAATCAGAAATCTTCCAGCAAATGAAAGCCCAGGACCAGACGGCTTCACAGCTGAATTCTACCAAAAATTTAGAGAACTAACACCTATCCTACTCAAACTCTTCCAGAAAACTGCAGAGGAATGTAAACTTCCAAACTCATTCTATGAGGCCACCATCACCTTAATACCAAAACCTGACAAAGATGCCACAAAAAAGAAAACTACAGGCCAATATCACTGATGAACATAGATGCAAAAATCCTTAACAAAATTCTAGCAAACAGAATCCAACAACGTATTAAAAAGATCATACATCATGACCAAGTTGGCTTTATCCCAGGGATGCAAGGATTCTTCAGTATCCACAAATCAATCAATGTAATACACCATATTAACAAACTGACAAAATTCAACATCCATTTATGGTAAAAAAAAAAAAAAAAAAAACCTCCAGAAAGCAGTAATAGAAGGAATATTCTTCAACATAATAAAAACTATATATGACAAACCCTCAGCAAACATTATCCTCAATGGTGAAAAATTGAAAGCATTTCCCCTAAAGTCAGAAATAAGACAAGGTTGCCCACTCTCACCACGACTATTCAACATAGTTTTGGAAGTTTTGGTCACAGCAATCAAAGCAGAAAAAGAAATAAAAGGAATCCAGATTGGAAAAGAAAAAGTAAAACTCTCACTGTTTGCAGATGACATGATCCTCTACATAGAAAACCCTAAAGACTCCACCAGAAAGAAAATTACTAGAGTTAATCAATGAATATAGTAAAGCTGCAGAATATAAAATTAACACAGAGAAATCCCTTGCATCCCTATACACTAACAATGAGAAAACAGAAAGAGAAACTAAGGAAACAATTCTATTCACCATTGCAACGAAAAGAATAAAGTACTTAGGAATATATCTACCTAAAGAAACAAAGATCTATATATAGAAAACTATAAAACACTTGTGAAAGAAATCAAAGAGGACACAAATAGATAGAGAAATAGACCATGTTCATGGACTGGAAGAATCAATATAGTGAAAATGAGTATACTACCCAAAGCAATCTACAGATTCAATGCAATCCCTATCAAACTACCAACTGTATTTTTCAGAGAACTAAAACAAATAATTTCACAATTTGTATGGAAATACAAAAAACCTCGAATAGCCAAAGCAATCTTGAGAAAGACGAATGGAACTGGAGGAATCAACCTGCCTGACTTCAGGCTCTACTACAAAGCCATAGTCATCAAGACAGTATGGTACTGGCACAAAGACAGAAACATAGATCAATGGAACAAAATAGAAAGCCCAGAGATAAATCCACATATCTATGGACACCTTATCTTTGACAAAGGAGGCAAGAATATACAATGGAGAAAAGACAATTTCTTTAACAAGTGGTGCTGAGAAAACTGGTCAACCACTTGTAAAAGAATGAAACTAGAACACTTTCTAACACCATACACAAAAGTAAACTCAAAATGGATTAAAGATCTAAATGTAAGACCAGAAACTGTTAAACTCCTAGAGGAAAACAAGCAAAACACTCTCTGATATAAACCAGAGCAGGATCCTCTATGACCCACCTCCCAGAATATTGGAAATAAAAGCAAAAATAAACAAATGGGACCTAATTAAAATTAAAAGCTTCTGCACAACAAAAGAAACTATAAGCAAGGTGAAAAGGCAGCCTTCAGAATGGGAGAAAATAATAGCAAATGAAGCAATGGACAAAGAATTAATCTCAAAAATATACAAGAAACTCCTACAGCTCAATTCCAGAAAAATAAAAGACCCAATCAAAAAGTGGGCCAAAGAACTAAACAGACATTTCTCCAGAGAAGACATACAGATGGCTAACAAACACATGAAAAGATGCTCAACATCATTCATTATCAGAGAAATGCAAATCAAGACCACAATGAGGTACCATTTCACGCCAGTCAGAGTGGCTGCTGTCCAAAAGTCAACAAGCAATAAATGCTGGAGAGAGTGTGGGGAAAAGGGAACCCTCTTACACTGTTGGTTGGAATGCAAACTAGTACAGCCACTACAGAGAACAGGGTGGAGATTCCTTAAAAAATTGGAAATAGAACTGCCTTATGACCCAGCAATCCCACTGCTGGGCATACACACTGAGGAAACCAGAATCAAAAGAGACACCAATGTTCTTTTTTAAAGTGTACCCCAATGTTCATCGCAACACTGTTTATAATAACCAGGACATGGAAGCAACCTAGATGTCCATCAGCAGACTAATTGATAAGAAAGCTGTGGTACATATACACAATGGAATATTACTCAGCCATTAAAAAGAATACATTTGAATCAGTTCTAATGAGGTGAGGTGGATGAAATTGGAGCCTATTATACAGAGTGAAGTAAACCAGAAAGAAAAACACCAACACAGTATACTAACACATATATATGGAATTTAGAAAGAAGGTAATGATAACACTGTGTGTGAGACAGCAAAAGAGACACAGATGTACTGAATAGTCTTTTGGACTCTGGGGGAGAGGGTGAGGGTGGGATGATATGGGAGAATGGCATTGAAACATGTAAAATATATGTGAAACGAATCGCCAGTCCAAGTTTGAAGCATGATACAGGGTGCTCGGGGCTGGTGCACTGGGATGACCCAAAGGGATGGGATGTGGAGGGAGGTGGGTGGGTGGGGGTTCAGGATGGGGAACACATGTACACTCATGGCGAATTCAAGTCAATGTATGGCAAAACAATACTTTACAATATTGTGAAGTAAAATACATAAATTAATTAATTAAAAAAATAATGGGTTAAAGATCTAAATGTAAGACCAGAAACTATAAAACTCCTAGAGGAGAACATAGGCAAAACACTCTCCGACATAAATCACAGCAGGATCCTCTATGATCCAACTCCCAGTATACTGGAAATAAAAGCAAAGATAAACAAATGATATCTAATTAAAATTAAAAGCTTCTGCACAACAAAGGAAACTATAAGCAAGGTGAAAAGACAGCCTTCTGAATGGGAGAAAACAATAGCAAATGAAACAACTGACAAACAACTAATCTCAAAGATATATAAGCAACTTATGCAGCTCAACTCCAGAAAAATAAATGATCCAATAAAAAAAATGGGCCAAAGAACTAAATAGGCATTTCTCCAAAGAAGACATACGGATGGCTAACAAACACATGAAAAGATGTTCAACATCACTCATTATCAGAGAAATGCAAATCAAGACCACAATGAGGTACCATTTCACACCAGTCAGAATGGCTGCGATCCAAAAGTCTACAAGCAATAAATGCTGGAGAGGGTGTGGAGAAAAGGGAACCCTCTTACACTGCTGGTGGGAATGCAAACTAGTACAGCCATTATGGAAAACAGTGTGGAGATTCCTTAAAAATTGGAAATAGAACTGCCTTATGACCCAGCAATCCCACTGCTGGGCATACACACTGAGGAAACCAGAAGTGAAAGAGACACATGTACCCCAATGTTCATTGCAGCGCTGTTTATAATAGCCACGACATGGAAGCAACCTAGATGTCCATCAGCAGATGAATGGATAAGAAAGCTGTGGTTCATATACACTATGGAATACTACTCAGCCCTTAAAAAGAATAAATTTGACTCAGTTCTAATGAGATGGATGGAATTGGAACCGATTATACAGAGTGAAGTAAGTCAGAAAGAAAAACACCAATACAGTATACTGACACATATATATGGAATTTAGAAGACAGTAATGATGACCCTACATGTGAGACAACAAGAGACACAGAGGTATAGAGTGGACTTTTGGACTCTGAGGGAGAGGGAAAGGGTGGGATGGTATGGGAGAATGGCAATGAAACATGTATATTTTCCCGTAAGAAACGAAACACTAATCTATGTTCAATGTAGGATGCAGTATGCATGGGGCTGATGCACAGGATGATTCAAGTAGAGGATGGGGGGTGGGAGGTGGGAGGGGATTCGGCATTGGGAGATTGTGTTCACCTATGGCTGATTCGTGTCAATGTATGGCAAAACAAATACAGTATTGTAATTTTAAAAATAAATAAATTTAATTTAAAAAAAAATTAGGTAGAGACAAGAAAAGAGAAAGAAGATTGGATAGTGATAATTGTCTCAGCACAGAGAAGAAAATTATAGCATAAATGCAGGAGTGTGGTATCATGCAAAGCCAGCTCCTCTGTCAGGTAGAATTCTAGAAGGCATCAAGAAATAGAATCACCTGATTTGGTGAAATGTGGTGAAAGGAGAAAGAGGCAAGGGCTAAAAACAGGGGAACTGGCTGAAAACTTGCAGATCCAACACCCTCCCCACCTTCTCCTCCAGCATTAGGGGTGTATTCTTCTCTCTGGGGATGGTAACAAAGAACTAAAGTGGACGGCTTCAGACTTGGAATCCCAGGCCCAGCAGAGGCAAGTGAGTCACTGACTGAGCTGAATAGTTAGACTTCTACCCCGTACCTCCTTCACTTCTCCCAGAGCACTTCTGGGAGAGAGGGGCTATCAGTTCTCTTTCTAGACAAAGGAAAATGGGTATGGAAAGTAGGGGAGCTGTCAGGGGAAAAATGCGGTCAACAAATTGCTGTGTCTACAAGTTTGGACTTAAATACAAAACCATCGCCCCCTCGATTACTGTAGCCGCGACCGCTGCGGCGCGGGGCGATCTGAATGCCCGTCGGCAGATAAGTGGGTAAAGGAGAGGCGGCACATATATGCAAGGGAACGTTACTCAGCCACAAAAAAGAAAAATAATGCCATTTGCAGCAACACGGATGAACCTTAAGACTGTCATACTATAAGTGAAGTAAGTCAAACACAGAAAGACAAATAGCGCTTATCAGTGGAGCCTTAAAAAAAAAAAGGTGGGAGGGGGGTACAAATGAACTTATTTACAAAACAGAAATAGAATCACAATTGTAGGAAACAAACATGGTAACCAGGGGGTAAGTGGGGGCGGAATTAATTGGGAGATATGGACATACAGATACATACTATTACATATAAAAATACATAACCAATAAGGCCCTCCCGTATAGCACAGGGAACTCTGCACAGTACTCTGTAATGGCCTATATGGGGAAAAAAAACTTAAAAAGAGTGGGCACATGACTGTGTATAACTGACTCACTTTTGCTGTACAGCAGAAACTAACACAACATTGTGAATCAACTACACTCCAATAAAAATTTTGAAAAGTACAAAAACAAACAACCATCATGTTGTTTAAAAGAAATATTTCTGCAATAAACAACACAAAAATATATTTTATACAAGATATTTAACAAAAGTCAAAAGGAAGCTGCTCTAAAAATATTGATATTAGATAACATACATGTGGAAAAATCACCAAGAGAGGGGCACTATTAAAAATAGAAATGACGGTTAGCCAATGAGTTGATGATCACATTTCTGTTCATTTCAAACATTAGCCTAAAGAATTAAAGCAAAAACTGACAGAATTCTAAGCAGACCATGATATGGCCACAATTATAGTAGATATTTCAACACTAGTCTCGGAAACTGAGTTCTCAACCAGACAAAAAATTAGTAAGACTATAAGAATTTCGATAAGAATTAACAAGCTAGTAATGTTATAGATGTTTTATTTTCTTGCAGACTGCTACATGCCCATTGTCTAGAAGAGTGCTTGGCCCATAACAGATACTAAGTATTCCCTGAATGAATTATTGGATGAATATAGAGAAAACTTTACCCAACAAATAGAAAATACACATTTGTAAGTACTTGCATGCATGCCTGCTAAGTCACTTCAGTTGTATCTGACTCTTTGTGACCCTA
Source organism: Nanger dama (assembly GCA_917880005.1). Taxonomy (NCBI): domain Eukaryota; kingdom Metazoa; phylum Chordata; class Mammalia; order Artiodactyla; family Bovidae; genus Nanger; species Nanger dama. Next base: position 6,850,125 of record CAKJTW010000029.1, read on the forward strand.
TGGACCATAGCCTGCCCAGCTCCTCTGTCCATGGAATTCTCCAGGCAAGAATATTGGGTTGGGTTGCTGTACCCTCCTCCAGGGAATCTTTCCAACTTAGGGATCAAACCCACGTATCTTATGCCTCCTGCATTGACAGGCAGGTTCTTTACCACACTTGTATAAAAACTGACCAGATACTAGGCTATACAGAAAACCAAAAAAAAAAAAAAAAAAATGACGAATGATGGAGTTTGCATCCTATGACAAGGTGGTGTTCATAATGACTTTTTAGAAGAATGTAAATCATTCCTTTCTGATCATTTAAAAGAAGTTTGTATTTCCAGAGAGTAAAATATCGACATTATAGAAAGGAAATGTGTGAACATCTTAGTAGTTTCTGCTCTGCCAGAGTAGCTAGATTTGTAACTGGGCCCAAAGGAAGCACGTCACTTAACTCCAAGAAAGCTCCAGTGCTCTGTTTGATAATCTTTCTGAGTTGGCCAGTTTGTATCTTCAGCCCCTTCTAAGACTTATCTGTTGCTGTTTAGTCGCTCAGTCGGGTCTGACTCTTTGCAACCCCATGGACTATAGCCCACTAGGTTCCTCTGTCCGTGGAATTTTCCAGGCATGAATACTGGAGTGGGTTGCCATTTCCTTCTCCAAGGGATCTTTTCAACCCAGAGGTCAAGTCTATATCTACCTGCAACAGCAGGTGGATGCTTTACCACAAAGCCTCCAAGGAAGCCACGAGACTTATCTGCTTATCCATATAAAAGTCCAGTCCATCTTTCCTTTTTACCCTCCCCAAATCTGTCAACCAGAGAATGTAATGTGGCTTATTTTTAATAATAAAATCATCTCAATTCACCCTATAGTAGGTTAAAAAGACATTTCCAGTAAAGAAGATATGGTACATATATACCATGGAATATTCGTCATAAAAAAGAACAAAACTGGGTCATTTGTAGGGATGTGGATGAACCCAGAGTCTGTCACACAGAGTGAAGTAAGTCAGAAACAGAAAAATAAATATCGTATACTAATGAACATATATGGAATCTAGAAAAATGGTCCTGATGAACATATTTGCAAGAATACAGACAAGGCAAAGAGAATGGTCTTGCAGACACAGCGAGGTAGCAGAGGTTGGGATAAATTGAGAGATTAGCACAGACATGTGGACATGACCATGTGTAAAATAGACAACCAGTAGGAACCTGCAGGACAGCACACAGTTCAGCTTGGAAAGGAGGATCAAGAGGGGGCTATGTGTACACCCAGAGCTGATTCACCCTGTTGAACAGCAGAAACTAACACAACATTGTAAAGCACACATACTCCAATTTTAAAAGTAAATTTAACACTAGGAAAAAAAAAGACATCCGCAGAAAGTTTTCACCTTGAGCATATGGCAACATTACCAGGTATAGAGTGAAGCCCAAATAAAATACACCACAGGGTAGGAACTGTCAGCTGAAGGAGAGCTGATAAAGACACACAGGTATAAATGGTATACAAATTTAAAGAAGAAGGTAATTTCTGAAATGCCACTCAGTGTTTAAAGTTGGCCTCTCGGGGTTCACAGTTTCTTCAGAAGGTAAAGAAACATCCTCCCTTGATCTGGAATGGTCTTGGCATCTTCCCCTTGCTTCCCAAGCTTAAAGTCTCAGTTCAGTTCAGTTCAGTTGCTCAGTCGTGTCCAGCTCTTTGCGACCCCATGAATTGCATCACGCCAGGCCTCCCTGTCCATCACCAACTCCTGGAGTTCACTCAGACTCATGTGCATCGAGTTGGTGATGCCATCCAGCCTCTGTCATCCCCTTCTCCTCCTGCCCCCAATCCCTCCCAGCATCAAGGTCTTTTCCAATGAGTCAGCTCTTCGCATGAGGTGGCCAAAGTATTGGAGTTTCAGCTTCAGCATCAGTCCTTCCAATGAACACCCAGGGCTGATCTCCTTTAGGATGGACTGGTTGGACCTCCTTGCAGTCCAAGGGACTCTCAAGAGTCTTCTCCAACACCACAGTTCAAAAGCATCAACTCTTTGGTGCTCAGCCTTCTTCACAGTCCAACTCTCACATCCATACATGACCACTGGAAAAACCATAGCCTTGACTAGACAGACCTTTGTTGGCAAAGTAATATCTCTGCTTTTCAATATGCTGTCTAGGTTGGTCATAACTTTCCTTCCAAAGAGTAAGTGTCTCTAAAGCCTCAATATCAATTCAAACTGTCACAGTCCTCCAATTAACTCTGCTTCAAAATATACCGCAGTTCAATACTGTAAGACATTGTGTGGCTTATAAATGACTTAAGTTTTGCCCTCACTGATAACATTTTCCCAAAGTCAAACAGACTCTGCTTTTGTCTCTCTCCTTTTCTTGGTATAGCTGCACTTTATTTCAATACTTCTCTTGTAATTGAGCAATTCCATAAAATCAAATAAAATGATTTATAATGGAATGATTACTCCAGGGTAACATTTCAAGTGAAATTAAGATTGAAATCTAATTTAAAAGCTTTAATGTAAATGGGTCATTAGAGGAGGCTCTTCGGGGAATTTGCAATTAAACTAAAGTGACAAGGGTTTTGTAGGGGTGATAGACCTAAAGGTGTTAGAATACTGATACATGCTCATTTCGGATGCAGCTGGCCTTATCACGACGGCTCAACAAGATCAGAGTTGCCGAGTGAAGGCTGCAATCAGAGTCGAACAAAAACACTCCAACCCATTACAAGAATTTCTCATGAAAAGAAAAGTTTCAATTTATGGAAGGGATTTAATGAATTCATTATGTTTAATTGACATTAATTAATTGAATTAACTGTTGTTAACCATCACTATATTATTTTCATTTCAGTATCTTTCTTTTGCTAACTATAGAACTATTCATTTCACAATAACTAAGTTTTCTATTGATGCAATCTTTGATATATGATTTGTTACTATATTAACACAATCTCTACACACAATAATTGCTGGGAAAGATTGAGGGCAGGAGGAGAAGGGGACGAAAGAGGATGAGATGGTTGGATGGCATCACTGACTGACTCAATGGACATGAGTTTGGGTAAACTCCAGGTGTTGGTGATGGACAGAGAAGCCTGGCATGTTGCAGTTCATGGGGTTGCAAAGAGTCAGACTGAGCAACTGAACTGAACTGGGCTGACACACAATAATAGAATACTCTGCCTAGCTTCTTTGAATCCTGCCCATCTTCACTTTCAGAGGTTTCCTTTCTGCCTATGTGGGTCTTTGACAGTTAGTCATTTACTTTATTTTCTAAATTCCTTCTATTTTTGTTCTTAGATCGTCTATTTAATAAGGAAGCTTCCATGTGAATAGGTCCTAGTTCTCCAAAAAGAAACCATGCTGAATTATTTTTTCTACAGTTGGAATACTGCCATGCTCATAAGAAGGGTAAGAAATGTTTGATCTTATTAAGAATGTGCTGTGTGCTCAGTCACTCAGTCGTGTCCGACTCTTTGTGACCCCTTGGACTTAGCTCACCAGGCTCCTCTGTCCCTGAGGATTCTCCAGGCAAGAATACTGAAGTGGGTTGCCATGCCCTTGTCCAGGGGATCTTCCCAATCCAGGGATCAAACCCAGGTCTCCTGCATTGCAGGCAGATTCTTTACAATCTGAACCACAAGGGAAGCCCAAATATATAAGGAGTTAACTTTTATTGATTGTTTTAAATCAACAAAGCATTGTTAAGCCCTTAATGTAAATGATCTCATTTAATCTTTGCAATCATTCTAGATAGCAGAATATTGTCTCCATTTAAAAATCTATATATCAAAGTTTAGAAATGTTTCGGTAACTTGTTCAAGGTCACAGAGTTACTGAGTGGAAGACACAGAATTTAAAACCACAATTACATGTAACCAAAGCCCGTGATTGTATCTATTATGCTCAACAATTGAGGGAGAGGGAAAGGGTGGGATGGTTTGGGAGAATGGCAATGAAACATGTATATTTTCCTGTAAGAAACGAAGCGCCAATCTATGTTCAATGTAGGATGCAGGATGCATGGGGCTGATGCACAGGATGATTCAAGTAGAGGATGTGGGGTGGGAGGTGGGAGGGGGCTTCGGCATTGGGAGAATTGTGTTCCCCTATGGCCGATTCATGTCAATGTATGGCAAAACAAATACAGCATTGTAATTTAAAAAATAAATAAATTTAATAAAATAAATAAATAAATAAATAAAAATAAAAATTAAAAAAAAAAAGAAGAAGTTTGAGGTGAAACATGATCAACAGGAAAACCAAGGTTATGATAGTTTCTTCCTACAGTGTATATCCATACATCTGATTGATTTTGTACATTACCAGATATAATTGGCCTCAGTTTTTCAAAAGCTGGACTGATTCAGAAAGAATAAAAATAAAATTCCTGAGCCACCCAACAGATGTTTCCAAATGTTTAGATTTATTTTTATGAAGGTTTTCTACAAATCAATTTCAATTTATACACTTTATTTTTGTGGATGACAGAGATTTGAAAACTCTGTTGAGAGCAGTGGCTGAAGTTTTACTTATTGCTTTTGAAACTCTCCAATTTTATATATTGATATATGACAGCTTTTGCAGAAGAAGCAACACAAATGGTTCATAAACTACTCTTTTTTCTTGGTTAGCACCTAGAAGGCAAGGGTCCGGTGACTGGAGAGGTGTTCAGATCATGAACCATATAGCTCAATAGCAGAAAATCAAGAGATTGCAAAAACCTCTTCAAGGAAAGGCATTTGGAGAGAAAATGAACAGTCTGAGATGTATACTTTTTGTCATCCTCTATAAGATACACAATCTTTCCTTCAGATTATTAAAATAATTATGCCATTCATTTCAATGTTGTCATATTTGGCAACTTGCATAGATCTGACTGAATGAGCAGTGGGGGTGAGGGTAGATTAAGCTAGGTAATAGTTTCCAGAGAGAAGGAGAGAGCCAATTGCTAATAGATCATTAAGCACCTAGGTAGTTAGAAATATTGGCAACTCTTTTCAGCTTGTTCTGCCAGAACTTCACATGAAAAAGCAGATATTGTTGAACTATCTCCAATAATAGTCAGGTATCTGCCTGCCCTCTTAAGAATGAGCCTGGGTTGGCTTTTACGGTCAGAGAAATGCTGTCTGGTTATGAGTAGTCATAGTTTAATTCCATCTAGATCTGTCTTTTGGAGAATTATGTTTTATGTCGTGCAAGACACAGAGGAAATCTTCCGGGAAAGACGTCACATTTACAACCACAGCCTTCAAGTCACTTATACCCTGGCCCTCCACTCCAACCATCCTAATCTTCCAATGCTCCTTGCACACGCTCATCTTCTTCCTGCCTTGCCTGCCCCAAGGTCTTTGTATGTGCTGCCCCTTCTTCCCAGACTCCTCTTTTCTAAGCTCTTTTCACCCCTTGTAACTTCTCATCTTTTAAATTGAAGTTTCTATTCAAGTGTTACCTCCAGAGAAACTTCCCTGACCATTTTGGGTACAGACATACAAACACAAAATGGTTTGATACTTACAGAGAACTCTCTTTCCTTTTAAAAGTCAACCACTAATGAAAAAACAAGGAAAGATGGAGAAACTGTCACAGATTAGAAAAGGCTAGAAGACCAGATGAATGGATGCAGTATAGCCTTCTGTATCAGATCAGGGGGGCAAAAAGTAATATTAGGGAAAAGCCTAATGAAATCCAAATAAAGTCTCTAGTTTAGTTCACAGAATTGTATTGGGTTGGCCAAAAGTTCCAGAAGTTCCAAAAGTCCCAAAACAGCACATGGGAAAACTTGAGTGAACTTTTGGCCAAGCCAATACTAATGTTCATACCTTAGTTTTGTCAAAGGTACCATAGTTAAGATTTCAGCACTAAGAAAGAGCTGGGTAGAAAATATATAGGAATTCTCTATACTATCTTGGCAAGTTCCCTGTCAATCTAAAATTATTCCAAAATGAATAGTACAGTGAAAAAAATTAACTTCTACATTATGTCTATACGTCCCAGTAACTTTCCGTGTCGTGAAGCATGACAATCAGCTAGTTTTCCTGTTGCCTTGCTTTTCTTTCCTTTCGTTGCTCCTAGCGTGTTCAAAGCTGTTTTCCAAAGACTTCTGAAAGAGGGCTTGCGTCCCTGGTTCGTTCAGGTGAGGCCATGATGGATGGGAAGTGTCATGAGAAGGTACAACTGCTGATAATCCTGGGCACTGGGCTTCGTTCCTTTCTTTATTTCTGGGGTGTACTCCCCAGGATTTGCTGGCCACAGACATCAGAAGGTTTCCTCTCTCCTTCCCTCAGATGGCCTATATTAGCCAGGTGTTTTGACACACTCGGAGATTTATTAAAAACTGAGGGTGTCACATTCCTGGTGGCAAGTTACAAAACATTCTGTACGGCCAGATGTTCTAAACATAGAGACACATTTTCATTTGATATAAAAAGAAAGTAAGATTTGGTTACAACAGGTAACAGCAGTGAGCAAGGTGTTTTCTTAACCCTTTGGGGACACAAAGATGAATCAGACACTGCCCCCAGAGAATCCATTAGAGAACAAAATATGTCTTCAGAGGGCCAGCTTTTCGAAAGAGAAAGGCTATGTTTATGACACAAAAATCACAGAATGAATGGCCCCTTCCAACAATCTATATTTTAAGTAAAAGCTCTGCAACCCAGACTCTGCCACTTACTAGCTGAATAACATTGGGCAATTTCCTTAACCTGTATACTCTAGTTTGTTCATCTGTAAAATGGGAACAATAATGATACTTTCACATGTGGATTTAATGAGTTAATTTCTATAAAATCCCAAGAATAGTGTCTGGTACAGAGAAAGGTGTGTGCTCTGGTGGCTCAGACAGTAAAGAATCTGCTTGCAATGCAGGAGATCTGGGTTCAATCCCTGGGTCGAGAAGATCCCCTGGAGAAGGGAACGGCTATCCAACCCCATATTCTTGCCTGGAGAATTTCGTGCACAGAGGAGTCTGGCAGGTACAGTCCATGGGGTCGCAAAGAGTTGGACACCATTGAGCTACTAACTCTCACTTTCACCATTCCCCGAGAACAGTGTCTGATACACAAGAAAGACTCAATAAATGCTAGTTGCTACCATTGTTATTACAATAAATATGTAAATAGCAAAAAATGCTAACAGGATTAGAATTAGGTTGAAAAATTACCATCGATTACTGCTCTTCAATAACTCATCGTAAGCCATTCTTCTACATTATAGTTCATGGAACCTACCATTAAAGTAAGAGTATCATTTTATTTGCTGATTTGTGCAAAGCATAAGCAAAAGAGTAATGTACACATCTATTCTTTTCGAATAGAATACAATACCTTTCCCCTCACTTTGCCCAAAAGATGTTTCTCAAAGTAGAGGGCAAAATAATAATTCTGTCGTTTGAGAAAAACTCTCGTTAACTTACATTATTAGTTTCATACGTGACTGATCAGCCTTCTTGAGATACGAAATTCTGGTATTTCCTGTTTATTTAGTGTCCCTATCAGGTAGCTAATGATATATGTGATTTTATCAGGCATTTTTCCACTACCACTATCATTTCACTCTCCTAGATCAATGAAATGGCTCTGATGATTTGTAACAATCTTCAGGTACTGCAAGATAAAGCTTTTGCCATTTTAACTGGTAGGTTACTTCTGATAATGGTGAGGACAGACTGGAATGAGTTCATGATTTCATGAGACAGAATCCCTCAAAATCCCCGTGCTACTAGAGAGAGAACGAAACCGCCCCAGAAGTAAGGCCTGTCTGTCCTGCTCCTGCCTTACTTTCTGCCATCTTACCTCAAAGGTGGGTTTTAAGGAAAAACAAAGGAAGCGAAGAGAGAAATTTTGTGTTTTAAAAAAAATATTTACTTATGTATTTACTTCTTTAGCTGCCTCAGGCCTTAGTTGTGGGCACACAGGTTCCAGGGCACACGGGCCCAGTAGTTGCAATATTCAGGCTTAGTTGCCCCGTGGCATGTGGGATCTTACCTCCCTGACCGGGCATGGAACCCACATCGCCTGCACTAGAAGGCAGATTCTTACCCACTAGACCACTGGAGAAGTCCCCGGGGAGGGAAGCTCAGTGGGCTTTCTATATGGGTTTGTCAAACCTCAGAACTAGGAAAGCAGAGATTATGTCCCCAGAACACTGTCTTGTAAACATAAGCTTCTACTTTGCTTAATATGATTAGCTTTAGGGAAAGACTTCCACATTAGAGAAAAAAACATTCTCAAAGAAACAGCTGAAGCTGACCCTTGAACAATGCAGGTTTGAACTGCATGGGTCCATTTCCGTGTGTGTGAAGTTGCTTCAGTCGTGTCCGACCCTTTGTGACCCCCTGGCCTGTAGCCCGCCAGGCTCCTCTGTCCTTGGGAATTCTCCAGGCAAGAATACTAGAGTGGGTGGCCATGCCCTCTTCCAGGGGAATCTTTGCAACCCAGGGATCGAACCTGCACCTTTTGCATCTCCTGCACTGGCAGGTGGGTTCTTCACCACTAGAGCCACCTGGGTAGCTTTGGCCAAGGTCACTCAAATGTCATCTGTCAAACAGGTAACATTTCATGTATCAATGCACAGAAGACCCCTAGGTTCTATGATGACCTGATCTACCTAACTCATTCCAGCAGTTCTGAGAGGCCTCATGAGAGATGAGGACACCGAGGCTGAGGAGAGAGGGCCTTACTCAAGCTCACGGTAATTGCTAGAGTGGGAGATCAAACTGATACCTCATCTGACGCTAAATAATAAAATTAGCTACCCTGCTGAGCTCCTGCAAGGAGCCAGCACAGCACCCTCTGCGTATTAACGGATGTAATTTTGCAGCCATTGTTGGAGGCAGAACTCTCATCACGGCTTCCCAGGTGGCACTAGGGGTAAAGAACACGCCTGCCAGTGCAGGAGGTGTGGTTCACTCCCTGGCTCGGGAAGAAGTGCAGGGCAACCCACTTCAGTCCTGTTGCCTGGAGAATCCCATGGACAGCGGAACCTGGAGACTACAGCCCATGGGGTCCCAAAGAGTCAGACACAACTGAAGCGACTCAGCACACATGGGCGCAAGTGCTATCATTATCCGTGCTTCCCAGACGACAAAATCCATTCTGTTGATACATTTCTCATCGTGTAGCCCCCTCATTTATATGTGCATGTATGACATTTTCCTAACGTCTTTGTGACACATTTAAACACAAAATGCTAATATAAGCCATGCACATGTTTCCCAAAATGTTTTGAGTGGGTTATCCCTTTCACTCTAGCTTCCTATCAAATACCCTTTCTCCAGGCTCCTTTGTGGCGTATGGAGAAGGACAGAATTTATCCTCAACTGACAGAGCTCCTTTAGGTCTATATGCGTATGTGCTAAAATGCCGATCTCATTTACAAGACATCACCATCAGTGTAAAAACGGCTTGCGGAGTGGCTTCCCGGTGGTCCACTGGGGAGGAATCAGCCTGTCAATGGACAGGATATGAGTCTGAGCCCTGGCCCAGGAAGACCACACATGCCATGGGGCAACTATGCCTCATCAGCCTTAAAGACAGAGGCTGGAGTGTCTCAGAGCCTGTGCACCGCAACAGCAGAGCAGTCCCTGCTCACCGCAAACAGAGAGAGCCAGAGAGCCGCAGCAAAGACCCAGCGCGGCCAAAAATAAATGAATACAAATTTACAGATAAAAACAAACACTGACTGTGACTTCCTACCACCTCTACATTTTCCTCCTGAAGAACAAGATAACATTTCATTGTTTCAAAATCACCAAGAAGCCACAAATTTAATGAGAAATTAATGACCAGGAGAATGATTTCAGTCAAATTCTGAACCAAGTTGAACCTTCGGGTTTTTAAAATGTTCAATCAAATATCACCATCCTGGTGTGTGAGTTTATTTTTTCTTGGCATCATGTAACTTCCTGTTTCTAAGAAAAAGGATTAAAGTGTCCCATTTAAAAAAAAAAAGCTCCAAAAGCTTCTTGGACATCAAAGGGACCTTACACAACAACATTTTGATGAGTTAAGTGTAAAGGAATCAAAAACACATGGATTAAATTTCCCATAAAACCCACATGTGTTTAAAAATCAAGGGAAAACGTGCTTGGCCAAATGCGTTTGGGGTTTTGTCAAACCCCAAACATTTGAGGAATAGTGTGAGATGTTTAAGGAACACAAAACACAGCTGGATCAGCCTATATCATTCCAACAGTATGTGCCAGTGGGAGATGATAAGGAAGATAAACCCACAAAACTGTAGCTTGGGCCTAAAACCACATCCCTGATGATTGATAAGTAAGTTGTGGCTTTCAAATATCTATTTTTTCACTGCCTCTAAACTTAGAAAATTACAATTTATATAACCTGTTAGAAGTCGTTTAGTAAAGAACTCTCTACTTAAAAAAAAGGGGGGGCGGGAATCACCATTTTCAAACTTCTGATTTTCTAGCCTAACCAGATGGAATCTTTTCCACCCCTTTCAAACTTTAATCAAGTGGCCCCATGCTTTGTATTATCTTTGATTTAGCTGTGCTAGACTAAGCACATTATTAATTGATTCTCCTTTTATTTACAATACTATTGCTTGAAATATATACTAGGGTGTATAATTGAATTTGGGGTTTACTGTAATTAAAAAAGTCAAAAGAGCAATAAACATAAACATTGGTAAATAATTGCCTCTGAGAACCAGCATAAATCATCAAGATTAAATGATTTTATATCACATTTCAACTCCTTAATTTTAATTTATGATTGCCAACCTGCTTCAGTCATTGCTGCCTAGAATTTCTTGTCAGTGCTTTCCATCTTTAGAGGTGATGGCAAGAACTCCTGAAGACTCTCTTTTTCTGGGGGCTGAAATAATGGATCCATGTCTTTTCCTTCCTATCGTTTTCCTAGAGCATTCTACTTATTTTAAAAATTAGCCCAAATAATGGGGAGCACAATTTGATTGTGGATTTAAGTACTTTTTCAAATCTACTTTCCAATTTAATAGATAAGCTTTTTCATTTGGGGGAAGATCTAGTTTATAGATGTATAAATAAATAGAAACAGTGACAGATTTTATTTTCTTGGGCTCCAGAATCACTGTGGATGGTGACTGCAGCCATAGAATTAAAAGACACTTGCTCCTTGGAAGAAAAGCTATGACCAACCTAGGCAGCATATTTAAAAGCAGAGACATCACTGCCAACAAATGTCCATATAGTCAAAGTGATGGTTTTTCCAGTATTCATGTACAGATGAGAGAGCTGGACCACAAAGAAGGCTGATGCTTTTGAACTGTGGTGTTGGAGAAGACTCTTAAGAGTCCCTTGGACTGCAAGGAGATCTAACCAGTCAATCCTCAAGGAAATCAGGCCTGAATATTCATTGGAAGGACTGATGCTGAAGCTGAAGCTCCAATACTTTGGCTACCTGATGCAAAGAACTGACTCATTGGAAAAGACCTTGATGCTGGGAGGGACTGGGGGCAGGAAGACAAGAGGCCGACAGAGGATGAGATGGTAGGATAGGATGGCATCACCAGCTCGATGGACTTGAGTTTGAAGCAAGCATCGGGAGCTGGTGATGGACAAAGAGGCCTGGTGTGCTGCAGTCCATTGGGTCGCAAAGAGGTGGACACGACTTTGTGATGGAACAACAACAACAAATAAACAGATGTTCCTTCTTTGGCTAAGCAATACTGAATATAACATTTTGAGTGGAAAAAATAATCATTGAGAGCACTGACATGATTTCCAAGAGGGTACAAAAGCCCATAATCCCATGGTTTGTGCTTTCTTGACCTCCCCCACAAGTAGTTAATCAGCAATATTGCAAATTCCTCATTCTTCTTTTCAATACAGACAACACAGAGTACTCTGCAAGACTATAATGCAATGAGAATATAAATAAACACAAAGTATTTTTCCCAAATGAAAGCACACAGTTATGAGAACAAAGTGCATGTTTTTCTACTCTCAGTCTCAGTCACTGCAGCATGAATTAACAGTTCTACACACTTGAGTCCAAGTTCTGTTCTCCATGTGATAATGTACAGCAAGGTCACATCTCAAGAGCTAACCTTGTACATGAATAAAAACAGCAAAAGCAACCAGGAGAGAATTTATTGCTAATCATTCGCTTAGCCCATCATTTGCTAAGATCGGAGTCAGACATTTTAAGACATTAGCTTTAAAGCTCACAACAACAACCTGGACAGGGAGATTTCCACGGCTTCTGTTTTACCACTGAGGATGGTGAATCTCAAAAAGATTAAGTTGCTTGCCCATGAAAAAGCAGACAGACGTGTTTGGTCACAAAGCCCATACCCTCTCCTCAACTCTGTTGCCTCTTATATATTTAAGGCAAATAAAAGAAAACAGCGACTGTGTCTTAGGGGACTGAAGAGAGGGACCACAGGAGAGACAAGAGGAATATAATCCTGTCTTAAGAGGTTGGAAGCCTCTCACATCGATACGGTTTGTAGTTTCTGAAATCACAGATGCTGCTCTGCTGCCCACCCTAACGGCTATTCTATGTCCCAGCATGATACATCTTTCTCTCCAGACATGACTTGGATCAGTTTGCTGCATTTATACTCTTCTAAATTTCTTTTGCACATGCTCAGGGCATCATTTTGGAGAGCAGTCAATTGCTCAGGGAACTGATTCCATGATGCTTTCAAGGCTGTCACCTGTTTCTCATTATTTCTTTCCTGAGCTTAGCGAACAGACATGAGCGTTCTCTACGGTGGGAATGAAAAGTCTGTGGCCAGAAAAACAGAATCACACTCACCGTCATCGTGCTCTTCCTATTATACTCTTGTCTCCCTGGTCAGCATGATGTGTCCTGGAATGAAGAGAAAACCTGCTCAACAACAAGGACTTTTATTCTTTGCAGCCTTAGAGGCCTTTCCGTTAATGTCTAGGGTCAGGAACCAGGCTGATGGGTCACATGAGATTGCAGCACATGGTAAAAGAATTAGCAGGTCATCCTAGACCCGAGCAGGCACTGTCCCCTGAGTGAGGACCACAGAGAGTGTGCAGCAGGCCAACACCATGCAGAATGGTGCCAAAACCCAAAATCACTACATGAGACCAAATCAACAAAGTGAAAGCATGAAAGAGGAACAGCTCCTCCAAAAAGAGATGAGAAAAATGTGCTGTCTTGACAATCAGAGTAATTTAAATTAAGTTAAACTAAGATTGGAGGAAATGAGAAGAGATAGAAAAAACAGATACATTCAGCTATAAAATACCAAATACATGCATTTCAGGCAGTTTAAGAAAACTGGAAGCAAATATCTTGAAAAGCCTAACATGAGTAGTCAATAGATAGATGGACAAGTAAAGAGAATAGACAGTTTACAAAGAGAAGAAATATAAAGGAAAATATCCCTTTTCACTGGAAATAACTATATTTTTTCAAATGGTGTATTCTTCTGGTCAGTTAAATTCATACTTTTTAAAGTGTATCATTTCTACTGAAGATGAGAATCAAAGGAAATAAACACTTTCAAACATTGCTGATGGTACTCTGAATTAGCATAAATCTTTTACAAAGAAATATGGCAATACATATCAAAGTTCCCCAATATTTATATATTTTGGCTGCCTTAGAAACTGACTCTAAGGAAAAAAATCTTTAGTATACATTCAAAGATATTCATTACAGCATTATTTATGGTCAACATACAGAAATAAACCCCAAAATATCCTAAAAGGAAAAATGACAGATCCAGTCAATGAAATATGACAGCAAAAGTGATTTTGTGTATGTGTTTATTACATTTATTTTGGTTTTTTAGCTTTCTATTTTATATTGGAGTCTAACTGATTATCAGTGTTGTGGTGGTTTCAGGGACACAGCAGAGTGACTCAGCCATACACACACCTGTATCCATTCTGCAAAAGTGATTATTATGAAGACTAAACACTTTGGAAATGCTTTGCAATCATATTGATTGAGAAAGAGCAAGCAAAAATTCTATGATAATAAATACAAACAAACAAATTTTGTATAAGAAAAAGGAGACTGAAAAGAAATATACTAAAATAAGAGCAAGGTTTGTACAAGCATGGTGGGACTCTCGCTATTATATCTTTTTTCTTCATCTGCCACACCTTCCTCAGTGTGATTCCATCACTTTTGTTAATGCACTTTTTAAGGAGTACAGCTAATATTTTAAAATCACTATCTTTGTAAATAACTCACTGAAGGATCAGAGAAAAAAAACCCAAACGCTAACAAGACATACACAGCATTTATGTTTAAGGGAAAGATAACAGGAAGTCATCTAAATAGGTCCTATAATTTATAAAGAGATAAACCTCTTTTATCTGGAAGACAATGTATTGAATGTATTGAAACATCCAGAAAAGCTTGGTAAAGAGGAATACATGCCAAAATAATGAATTTCCTTCTAAAATACGTTGAAATGTACATAGATAAGGAAGTGAAGAACAGATTTCTATGAGGTAGCCTGGGCTACAGTCTTCCCTTCTTGCCATTTTAGGCCATATGGACTCAGTAAACAGTCTGTTTGACATTGTTGCAGAGTATCTTACCTGAGGCCAGAAGGCTCTATTAGACTTCTTGAATCCTACTCTGACTCTGTAATTCTACAGACTGTATTAAATAAAAAACAATTCAGTATTAAATAATAAGGAGGCTTCCCTGGTGACTCAGTGGTAAAGAACCGCCTGCCAATGCAGGAGATGTGGGTTCGATCCTTGGGTCAGGAAGATCCCCTGGAGAAGGAAATGGCAACTCCAGTATTCTTGCCTGGGATGTCCCATTCACAGAGAAGCCTGATGGGCTACAGCCCATGGGGTCACTCAAGAGTCGGACAAGACTTAGTGACTAAAACAACAAATTGGGGTGTCTCATGGTGTCATATTGGGTAGGTGGTACTGGAGGCCAGGTGGGGATCGGAGGGGAAAGAAGAGGACAAGTTCTTCCATTATCCTCAGAGGTACCTTCATCCCACACTTGGAGAGACCACATCAAGACAATATTCCATCTGGCTCCAGAAATGAGAAGTTAAAACATAGGTGTTTCCAATGTAGGTGGAGCAGACAGGAAACAAAATCAATTGTATAAAGGGCTTGCTTTTTTGCAGAGTGTGCCATAGATAAGGGCATCCCTGGTAGCACTAGAGGTAAGAGAAACTGCCTGCCAAGGCAGGAGACCTAAGAGCTGCCGGGTTGCTCCCTGGGTCAGGACGATCTCCTGGAGGAGGGCATGGCAGCCCACTCCAGTATTTTTGCCTGGAGAATCCCATGGACAGAGGAGCCTGGTGGGCTATAGTCCATGGGAACAGAGTCAGACACGACTGAAGGGACTTAGCATGCCCAGCACACCCATGGATGAAGGTCATTAAGAGTTTACGTATTGTCTGTGATATTCTGAAGAGTTAATAGTCTAGTTTGGAAGATAAACATAACTGCATAAAGGAAGAGGTAGTTAATTTCTAAACAAAAAATAAAAAGGAACAAAGGAGGCAAGAACTATTACAGAATAAAGCCCTTGGTTGGTGTAGCATTTGCTCCTGAAGTATACAGTCTAACATCTTTGCCCAAGGAATGTGTCACAGAAACTTACTGGGAATAGCAAGACATCAGAGTGGAGACGTTATTTGTCTCTCTGGTTATAGGCATTTGTTCGTGAAATATACACCAAACAATAAGACACTCTTCATGTTTTAAAGCACATTCTTATAAGCATCATGGTTCACCAGTTTTACATTCTTAGTGGTATTTTGTTAATTATATTGTTAGGATTCAACATGTTTTTAAGAAGTTGTATTTTACAGGAACTACCCTTGTGCTAGAGTCAATTTTTCTTTGGCTGATTATGGACCAAATCAAGGGACAAGAGAAGCCCTGAGATTCGATATAGTAAAGTACTCTGCAGTCCTCAAATTCACAAGAGGACTCATTAAACTCAGTTGTCCATCCTTGACTGAATTCCAAACAGTTTTGATGTTTGGGTGGGAGAGAGGCTGTGTAAAGATAACAGAAGATGGACTTACACACTGTTCCTCTATACCCTTGTCTACTTGTTTGCTTTCTTGCTCTTAAATTTCAAAATCCTACAGTAACTGAAAAGGGCTTATCTGTGTTCTGCTGAGAGGGGATTTAGGCAATAATGAAAGGAAATTGAGGTTCAGCTTGAAGAATGCCTGCCTGTGCTGGCATGGCAAGTATGTTGTTTTCTGGAAAATATATGCAACTCCCCTTCCCTGAAAATCCCTGTGTTTTGTTATGATGGTAAATATGCCACCTTTTCCTGTGGGCCTGCTGTTACTCTGCTTGGCATTTAGCAGAGAGGACAAAAGCCTACTTTCCTGCCAAGGATAAAGTCTCAAATTGATGAGACTTTGCAAATGAGAGCTCATGGCAGTCTTTGAGAAATATTGTTATTGTCCCTGGAAATAGAAGTAGACGTCTCCTCTTCATCCAGACTTTCAGAGCATCTATTGTCCCCAAATGACTCCACCAGCCTGGAATTTACAGAGTTTGAAGCCATTGATTTAAGGTGCTATATGTAGCTCATTCCTGCAGCTTTGGGTAAGGTGAAAGCAATATTTTCAACCAAACAATAATGTGCTCAAATTATTCCTTCTGTCTTCTTTAAAATACAAAAGATTGCTCTTCAGATAAGAAAAATTACTATAAAATACACTAATTGGTTCAACATGTACTAGAATAATACATCTACATGTAAGCTCTGCACTTACTTCTCCAGCAATCCAGTCTTAATTCAGAAAATATCATAAACAAATACGACACTCTGGCCAGAAGAGGACCTTAATTTCAACGATATCAACCATTATTTCCTGAAATCTAAGTGGCAGGAACTGACATTTACTGGGAACTCACTCTGGAAAAGAGATGATATCAAATCATTTGGTGACAGAAGATGAGATGGTTGGATGGCATCACTGACTCAATGGACATGAGTTTGAGCAAACCCTGGGAGATGGTGAAGGACAGGGAAGCCTGGCCTGCTGCAGTTCATGCAGTTACAAGGAGCTGGACACAACTTAGCGAGTGAAGGACAAATGTCTATTATCTCTGTTGATTATCAAGACCTACTTTTGAAATAATGTCATTATCCCTATTGCACAGATAAGGAAACTGAGGCAGAGAAAAATTAAGTAACCTTCCTAAGGTAATTCAGCTGATAAGTGAAAAATCCAGTAATGAATCTCAAATTTTACA
Organism: Nanger dama; assembly: GCA_917880005.1. Classification (NCBI taxonomy): domain Eukaryota; kingdom Metazoa; phylum Chordata; class Mammalia; order Artiodactyla; family Bovidae; genus Nanger; species Nanger dama. The sequence goes on from CAKJTW010000029.1 coordinate 6,867,311, forward strand.
CTATTTACTACATCATTGCTAGATAACTATTATGGAAGTGCTGGTGGCTTATAGAATCATTAATTCACCTCTCCTTTAAAAAAGTTATGCATCTATGAGCACAAAACTGAGAGTAGTCAAGAGATTAAAGAACAAAGAAAATAAATACAGAAGGAGCCTATAACGGTTCCTAAAAAATCAAAGGGCAGGATTAGCAGGTGTTACAATAGGATGTAATTAAGACATACCATGATAAGCACCAAATATTTCATCCTGAAACATTTAAGAGAATAATGTATCTAGATTAAGATCTTGATAAGAAAATTATTCATATGAGACAAGTTGTGCTGGAATTTCATTTTGAGGTCTTTTTAAAAAAATACAATTGTGTAAAAGTTCTGGGGTGATAGGTTTCATTGGGACAGAATTTTTCTGCCAATGAGTGAGTGTCTGATGTGAACATCCTGCTGTCTTAGAATGGTCACCACTGGAGGACAGAGAGCACACTTGATTGATTTTTGATGGAGAAATTGATACATTGATAAAGCAGTCTAGCTGATTTTGCAAAGCCCCTGATGGGATCTACCATGCTTGGAGAGAAACAGCTTTGACTTTGAGATGTGGTGACAAAAAGTAAGAACCTGCCGCACCGGAGGCTGAGCTCATTGTGGTTCCTGGTCAAAATGTTGGCGATGTCTCAGGCCTGGTGGCGTGTTCCAGTGCAGATGCCAGCTTCTCTTGGTTGTATTCTGTTGGCTTCTGCTGGCCCCAGTCCATGCCCAGCTACTGGCACAGCTCCTCCTCCTTGGTTACGTAGGGGGTTCTAACACTTGCAGATTACTCCTATCCCCAAGCCCCCCACCTTTCCCAGAATCTTCCTGTTTAAACTATTGTCTGGCCATAACAAGCTGGGCAAGATCCATGAAATCCCCACACACAATCCAAAAGCATTTTGTCACATTTCTCTGCCTAGATGGTACAATTCACAGCAAGGTGGGTTTGAGGGGAGAGGCAGAAGGGGGGGAGCATTCTTTACATTCTTTTCTCAAGCACCTTCTGGAGTTTTTTGCTTTTCTGTTTTGCTTCTCCGTTGTCACGACTGCTCAGAAATAAGAAAGCATCCCAAATATTTCGACTTACATTTTCTTACATGGAGACATGTCAACCATGCGTTCAATGACAGACGGTTGTGTGTGTGTGTTTAAATAACTTTGCCCCGTTCTCTAAATCACAGATAATCATGAGCAGAGTTGGTGGTTGCTTTTTTTTTTTCCAAATGGTTGCAAATCCCCAGCCCATGTGATAAAAGATGCTGACATTTATATTCTGGTGTGCAAGCTAATTCCTTCAGCCCAGCTGTGAGGCAGAGGCTCTGTGACCGGGGTGAGACTGCGGCAATGTGCAGTGTGTGCAGGGTCCCCTGAAAGGCTGATCTGTTACTGCACCTTGTGCAAATTACGGCAGCTCGACTGTTTCCATGGATGAGCAGAAGTGGCTGTTTTCTTGCTGCTGCATTCAATTTACTGACTGCCTCGAAAGGTTCAGAGCGGGCCCTAGGTTTGACTATTAACTATTTACATCCTGTCACTTTCTAGACTTCAATCATCCTTGACCCCTCTAGCTTATAGAGGAGAGATCAGTAAACATAACAGCGTGAAGTCCTTCCCTGGTAGCTCAGCTGCTAAAGAATCCACCTGCAATGCAGGAGACCCTGATTCACTTCCTGGGTCGGGAAGATCCACTGGAGAAGAGATAGGCTACCCACTCCAGTATTCTTGGGCTTCTCTGGTGGCTCAGTGGTAAAGAATCCACCTGAAACTTGGAGACCTGGGTTCGATCCCTGGGTTGGGAAGATCCCCTGGAGAAGGGAACAGCTACCCGCTCCAGTATTCTGACCTGGAGAATTCCACGGACTTACAGTCCATGGGTCATAAAGAGTCAGACACAACTGAGCAACTTTCATTTTCAGTTTTTCAAAGAGCATTTAGCTCCTGTCTCTGCAATGTGTTCATTAAGCAAATCTCTATGTCGCTTGAGGCCCCATAGATCAAGCCACTCGGTGTTCTAAAAAGTAACAGGATGCTAAGTTGCAAAGACTACTTACAAAGGAAATGGACCCCCACCTTCTTTATCACTCTTGGGATGCATACCAGCAATTAACCCTGTACTTTCTTATATTATCATGTAGTTATTATTTCTTGTACATTTTCCTATCTTCCCATATAGATTTTCAGGTCCTTTTGTGTGTGTGTGTGTGTGTGTGTATGTGTGTGTGTGTGTATGTGTGTGTATGTGTGTGTGTGTATGTGTGTGTGTATGTGTGTGTATGTGTGTATGTGTGTGTGTGAGTATGTGTGTGTGTGCATGTGTGTGTGTGTGTGTGTGTGTGTGTGTGTGTGTGTGAGTATGTGTGTGTGTGTGTGTGTGTGTGTGTGTGAGTCTGTGTGTGTGTGTGTTTCCTTCTCCAGAGGACAGGAAGCCATTTAAGATTTTTAGGGAAGAAAGATCTTTTTATTTATTTATTTGTATTATTTTTGGCCACACTGCAGGGCATATGGGATCTTAGTTCCCAGTAAGGGATTGAATCCATGCCCCCTGCATTGGAAGCTCAGAGTCTTAATCAGAGAAGTCCCAAGGTCTTTTCCAAAAATTCATTTTTTATATACAATCTTAAAAGGTTACACTCCATTTATAGTTATTACAAAATATTGGCTATATTCCATGTATTGCACTTTAGCCTTTAACCTATCTTACACCCAATAGTTTGCATGTCCCACTCCCCCATCCTTATGTTGGCTCCCCACCACTGCTAACCACTAGTTTGTTCTCTGTATATCTGTGAGTCTGCTTCTTTCTTGTATGTGGTGTGTGTGTGTGTGTGTGAATATATATATTCACAAAGCAGTACTACTCTGCCATGAAAAAGAATGGCAGCAATATGGATGGACTTGGAAGGCATTATGCTCAGTGAAAAAAGTCAGATAGATTTTCAGGTACTCGATTTGAAAAAGCAGTATCTCCTTCAAATCCTCTTCAGCTTCTAACCATATACCTGGTTTAAACACAACCCTTACTGCATGAAACATAGTGTAAGGCACACAGTAAATGCTCCAGATATGCTTTTTGCTACTGAAATTAAAAATTGAAATGACTGGGGAGAAAGCAGCAAGCTTTGACATGATTAGAGAGCAGCTGGGTCACTGGGGCAGAGTCCTCTTTTTCTTCCCACCCCTCCTAGCCTCTGGATTGCCGTGTGGAACTCTAGGGCTCTGCCCTGGCTCTGGGTACAGCTAAACAAGGCCCTCTGCAAACAGCTCTGCCCACCAAGCCCTCCAGCCCAATCTTTGTGACTTGCACCCTCTGGCACCTCGTTCTCCTGCTGCAACCGACTCTGCGTCCTGCCTGTGTCCTGCCTGGGCCTTTACTGCTTCCTGTTCTCATGTTCTACCTGAACATCCTTCTCCTCCTGACCCATAGTCAGGTGACTCCTCCTCGCGGAAGGCTTTTGTGACCTACTCCATCGAACTGATCACTCTTTTTGTACCCTCAGGTTATCTGTACATTCTTTAGCATTATTGAACTTATGTGTAAGATCATTCTCTCGCCTATCAGATATACGTCCTCAGCAAAGAGGGCTATGTCTTGTTTATCCTTGAGTGCTTGCATGCTAAGTTGCTTCAGTTGTGTCTGACTCTTCTGTGGCCCCATGGATGGTAGCCCACCAAGCTCCTCTGTCCATGGGATTTCCCAGGGAAGAATGCTGGGAAAATGTTGCCATTTTCTACTCCAGGGGTTCTTCCCAGCCCAGGGATCAAACCTGCATCTCTTGCACCTTCTGCACTGGCAGGCAGGTTCTTTAGCACTGCGCCACATGGGAAGCCCTAGTTTAAATGTGAGCAAGCACATAACTGGAAAACATGACTGGAGAATGTTACAAAGGCTCATCCTACTAGATGACTCAAACCAGATTTGCTCACACCAGAATCCCTCCCCCTCCCAAATCTGTAGCAATGGCACAGCACCACAATGGAAAAAGTGCTAGCTCTGTTCCGATTGGCAGTAACTCAGAAGTTTTAATAAGATGCTGACCCATTATTGAAGAGCTGATGCCTTTTTTAAAAATCAAAACAGTGGTGGAATAGGTCAAGAGACATAAAACAGAGAGGTTTGCATTGTCTCTGTTTGATTTTGGACAATTAATTTAACATCCCTCAATTTCTGGTTTCTCAGGCAATCAAGGAAGATATAATTCCATCCACCTTGTAAGGTTATCATGGAGAATTAAGTGCCAAAAAGTATGAATTCGTTGAATGCTAAGTCCCTTCCCTATCTTCGTCCTGAGTTTCCTTGCTATAGGTTTTGGGATACTGAGTGGAGATAATCCAACTGTTAAAGGGTTGGCTAAATGGATGGCCCGAGAAGCATATACTGTGATCACACTCTAATATCTCCTGTGGAAAAGAAGACTTGAGGAATTTAATGCCATGTCTGCAATAAACAACCTTTGTCAAAATTTAAGTTGCTTTCTATGCATTCCACACTAGAGAGAGGTTTAGCTTCAGTTGCCTTTTCATCTGCAAAAGCAATGCTGCATCAGTCAATCAGTTGCTGAAATGGTCTTAGCTAAGCCTGATGATTCTGATCAAACACAAGTCTGCAGAGATTAACTAGCACAGGAGTACATCATGTCAACTCATTGTACTTCCACAGACTTCCCCACAATGCTTCATCCCTCTATCAGCCAGCTGTCACTGAAAGCCTACCAGGTACTGAGGCCAGAGGGTACGAAGTGGCATCATCATTTCTCAGAGATGCATGATCTCGTTGGAAAGAAAAACACAGCGATTACAAGATAGCTCACAATGCCCAGCTATACATGAGGCACTCCAAATGAATGATAAAGACCACGTGTGCCCTGGGAGGTCAGAGACGAGCACAGCCCCACTGGGCAGCACTGCAAGCCCAGGCTGCACTGAGAATGGGAGGTTTACATGAAGCCAAATACAAGAGACTGCATAGAAAGAATAGCAGGGAGAGAGAGTGAGTTACTGAAAAGGCAGGCAGCATGCAAGCAGGCTCGCGTGGGGCAGCACACGATCTCACACAGACACGGTGAGAATGCAGGGCTCCTTGGGGCATGCATGACCCTCAGGCACAGTGAGAGACCCAGCGGCCAAGCCAGGAATCCCTGAATCCTTGAGCAACAGATCCCAGAGAGCAAGTGCTGGGGGAAATGGAATTTGCGATCCCAAGAACGACATGTACCAACTTTTCTGGGTGAAGCTGTATGTATCGCCCTTCGCACCCTGATTTCCACATACCTTAAATTTTGCTTTCAAAATGACAGCTCCAGCTATGAGCAGATCACAGCACTTGTAGACAAAACCTGTGTACTGGTCATCTGTAATTTCCTGTTGAGTTGAACTGGGAAGTAAGATAACTAAAACAGCCTTCTAGAACTTGTCTTGCTGAGCCCTATCAAAGACATTTCCATCAGCCATTATCATCTTACCCCATTTCCTAGAAATGCAGTTTCCTAGAAATGCCAAATACAGAAACCAAACAGTGGTCGAGATCATCAGTGGGAAGACCGGAAAAAAAAAAAAGGGAGTAAATGAAATTTTAATATAAATTTTTTTCTCATTCACAAATGTAGCCTGATGTGAACACAGTACCCAGAGATAGCAGGGACGCTATGAGTAGACTCATTCTGCATGTGACCTGAAGCTGGGAAAAGAGTACAGAGAATCTTCACCACTCATCTAGAACCTACCTTCAGAATCCTGGGCACGGAGGCTTTCTCAGTCTAAGCAGACAAATTGACTAAATGTTTACTCTTGAACTTCTTTGAACACTAACTTCTGCTTTTCAGTTTGTCGTGTCAATTTGTCTGAAATGGAAAACTGAATAGTTATTTCAAAAGTACAGATGGAGCCCCTTGTTTATAGTATAATTCTTTACACCAAATGGAACTGCAGGAGGTTCAAAATTTGTAAAGGTCTTCCAAAAATCCAAACACATTATTCATTTCAACAAATCTGACAATTTTTGAACTACAGAAATTTTTGAACAATTTTTTTAGTCCATTCGTGTTAACTGAGGTTAATTTGAAGATACTGCTACTTTCCAAAAAGAAGTAGTTGAATTCCAGAAGGCAATTTAAGCCAGAACATAATTCAGTCAGACTCTTCTATCTTGGGTGAACAAAGAAAATACCTGTACTAAGGACATTAAAATTTAAAAAAAAAATCTAGTTGAACTCATTTTACAGTTAGCAGATAAATGTTTTTACAAGGTGGTAGTGGGTTTTAATCCACTTGCATGAAAGATACAATGCAGACATTGGCTTTTCCCATTTCGTTAATTCTTACACTGTCGTAATTACCTTTGTTATAAGCATTTAGTTTTGTGCTTTAAAAAAATGATTTTTATTTTTTGGTGAGGTGGGAAGAGTGAAATTTCATGGAAAAATAAAATGATTTTAATTTATTTCAGTAAACAATGTTGACTAGAGAGATTACAGCCTAAACTAGCTGATGACAATCCACCATGGACAAGGTGTTCTCATTATAGGAAATCTTCAAAGCATATTTTTGGAGAAAGTGCTGGAAATGTACTTTTTTTTTTTTGGTTCTGGGGATTTGGGGCATATTTTTAAATTTTAATGCTAAAGTTGCTACCTATAAAGAAAGATGAACATAGACCAGGGAAAGCAAGGAGTTCTGCCAACTGTGGGACTTTTAGACTTATTTTTTCCCAATAGAGAAATACAAATTGCTGCTTGAAATAAAATTAGTATCTATCTTTGGATGCCCTCGATGAGACACTGTTCGATCTCTTTTAGAGGGGAGAGAGATCCAAACCTGAGTTTTCCCAATCACCTTTGCATTTTACTGCTGACGGACACAAAAATAAGAGCACTAAGCCCAGGAGAACAGGTTCCCAAAGGAAAAATAGATGATTTGCAAAGAGACTTTGATAATGAGGTGAACCTGCCACTTCAGTGCACCTTTCTGATGCCATCAAAGATCTTGTAGAGAGAAGAAAATCTAACCCTCTTTCTTCTTAAAAATGAATCTCCTTCAGAACAACAAAAGAGAAATTTGGAATTTCATGAGGATTACTCAGAATCCTCCAAAATAGTCTTAGCTTTGTCAAATCTGGATTTCAATGTCAGTAATTTAGGGCTAGCTTTATGAATACAATGTCTATCTCCAGCAGCTGAGCCATATTATTTCAGGACTTTTTTTTTATGCTGAAGTTGCCTATAAGTTCTACGCTTGATTTATGAAGCAAAACACTCTATTTACTGTACAATGCTATAGTGCTGACATGCGGGGTCAGTCCGTAATGCATTTGGAGTGGAGCGTGGGAACAGGGTTAAATGAGCAACATGCAATGGTTTATGAATGTCAAATGTGGCTTTTACAAAAGAAAGCAAGATTCGAAGGGCCCACATGAAAACTGGGACAAACAGTAGCGAGCTGTTTGAATGTATTTGTAAGCACAAAGATTATATTTGACTAGGCAACTTTGGACGGAAGAGCGGAAAAATGTAAAAATAAATAAAAATGAACATACAGACTTCCCAACAACCCTCAGGGTAGTAGGAAGACTTCTCCTGCTCATCTGTCTCTTCCACTGTAATAACTGCTTTCTATTTCAGGAAGTCAGAAGTACGGGAAATAAAAAGGGTTAATATGAATATTTTTAAATTGATCAGAATTGCCAAATATGGGCCATCCGTAACCTGAAAAGCCTTAGACTTATGCACTAATATAATACAGAGATAATTTCATCATATTCTGGATTTTAATTCTAAAATAAAAATGAAGCACTCAGGCAGCTTCTTTCTTACAGAATCAACATAAGAGATAAAGGGATGAAAGGGAGAGAGCGCCACTGATTTTCTCTCCCGTGAAGATTCCTTCTTCTTTTCTGAGAGGAGGGGAGCAATTTTCCAACTGTTACCAAATGGCCATGAAAACCATGTGGAGTCCAGGTGTGAAACTGTTGTTCAATCACTCAGTCATGTCCGACTCTTTGCAACCTCGTGGACTGCTGCACGCCAGGCTTCTCCATCCTTCACTATCTCCCAGAGTCTGCTCAAACTCATGTCCACTGAGCTGATGGTGCCATTCAACAATCTCATCCTCTGTCGTCCCCTTTTCCTCCTGCCTTCGTTGCTTCCCAGCATCAGGGTCTTTTCCAATGAGCTGACTCGTCACATCAGGTGGCCAAAGTACTAGAGATTCAGCTTCAGCATCTGTCCTTCCAATGAATATTCAGGTGTGAGATGGGAGAATATCAAACGGGAAAGAGCTCATCATATGATCTGCTGGTTCATGGATCTGTGAATTCCAACCCCCCACTCCCAGCCATTCAAATCCTTCTCAAACCCTGTATTTAAGTAGAGAGAGCAGAACTTGGGAATGAAACCCTCCAAGTCTGTATCACATGGAAACTGAAGGATGCTTTCTTCACATGATGAATGTCAGAGAGTGTACCAACAGGGTCAAACTTGATTTAGGACTATAATACTGGAAGATGCGAGTCCCAGATATTCAACAGCATGAACAGAAAAACAGGCAAGAACTTGGCCAGACCTGAGAAACAGCTGCAAAGTCATTGGGAAAAAGGAGAGAAAATGTGAATGAGAAAAACACCTTTGTAGAAACCAATCATTTTGGAGGCCAATTAATCTTGTTTTCATTCCAGATTAGGCTGCAACTACTGCTTAATGTCTATCAGAACTGGACACTGTTTTACAGTGGAAACAAAACGTACTCAAAAAAAAATCCAACTGATAGCTTTTCCAAAAACATTCACACAATTTTTTCCAGATTCTCCTCTGACATGAGTGGCAACTATGCCAGGGTTACCACGTGACTACATGGATGCTGCACCTGAAAGTGGAATGGCCATTTGCAAAACATGAACGCTGCCTTCAACAGGTTTGCTCTATGAAGAAAGTAATCAAAAGGATAATGCCCTAATGCAACTGAACACTGTAAATATATCTTGCAGGGAGATTATTCCTAGATATGAAGAGTGTGGCCCAAATGCTTCAGTGAAACTTAATTTCTTGCTAGCTAGGGAAAGAATGACAAATACCTTCTAATTTGATTAACTCAGGATGAGAGCTGGTGGATCTCCTGCCATCGTTGTAACTGATAAGATTCCAGCTTAACAGCTGCAGTCAGGGAATAGCACTGCCTTTATTTGGGACAACACTTTCACTATCACGTGAAACTGGTATCAGTCTAAGGCAAGAAGAAAAGTGCACGAGTCCGTGCCCCCAAGAGTCTTGGAAAGCCTCCACATCTTGACTTGAACTAAAGCATCTGATTTGGTAGAGTCTGCAGCACCAGTAGATGAGTTGTGGTTGTTCAGTGGCCAAGTCATATCTAATTATCTGCGGCCCCATGGACTGTAGCCCACCAGGCTCCTCCATCCATGGGATTTCCCAGGCAAGAGTAAGGGATGGGGCTACATTTCCTTCTCCAGGGGATCTTCCCTATCTGGAATGAAACCTGAGTCTCCTGCATTGGCCAGCAGATTCTTTACTGCTGAACCCTCAGGGAAGCCCCAAGAGATCAGTAGAGAGCCCAACATCAGTGAGGCTGATGCCAACCCAGCCTCCAGCACCGTTAAATAACTGTTCTTTCTGTTGAAACAAAGTAGGGAGCACAATGAGACTTTTGTAATATTAAAATGTGTGATTGCTGTTTCTCGCCCCTGCTCCCCACTGACATTCTGAGAAGCCATTTGATATTTTGCATCGAGTGAGACAGACTGAAGGAGCACAAGCCCACAGACGGGCACTGCCTGAAAGCAAAAGTCTCTCAGTCGAGTCCGAGTCTTTGCAACCTCGCCAATGCAGGAGTCATGGGCGATGTGGGTTCGATCCCCGGGTGGGGAAGATCTGCTGGAGAAAGAAATGGCAACCAGCTCCAGTATTCTTGCCTGGAAAACTCCACGGACAGAGGAGCCTGGTGGGCTGCAAGCCATGGAGTTGCAAAGAATCAGACACGATTGAGTGACACCCGTGCACATATGCAGTGCGTATATGTTAATCCTAAACTCCTAAATAATTTTTTGGGGGCCAGGAGAAATATCAATAACCTGAGATATGCAGATGACACCACCCTTATGGCAAAAGTGATTAAGAACTAAAGAGCCTCTTGATGAAAGTGAAAGAGAAGAGTGAAAAAGTTGGCTTAAAGCTCAACATTCAGAAAACGAAGATCATGTCATCTGGTCCCATCACTTCATAGCAAATAGATGGGGAAACAGTGGAAACAGTGTCAGACTTTATTTTGGGGGCTCCAAAATCACTGCAGATGGTGACTGCAGCCATGAAATTAAAAGATACTTACTCTTTGGAAGGCAAGTTATGACCAACCTAGACAGCATATTAAAAAGCAGAGACATTACTTTGTCAACAAAGATCCATATAGTCAAGGTTATAGTTTTTCCAGTAGTCATGTATGGATATGAGAGTTGGACTATAAAGAAAGCTAAGCACCAAAGAATTGATGCTTTTGAACTGTGGTGTTGGAGAAGACTCTTGAGAGTCCCCTGGACTGCAAGGAGATCCAACTAGTCCATCCTAAAGGAGATCAGTTCTGGGTGTTCATTGGAAGGACTAATGTTGAAGCTGAAACTCCAATACTTTGGCCATCTGATGCGAAGAGCTGACTCATTGGAAAAGACCGTGATGCTGGGAAAAATTGAGGGCAGGAGGAGAAGGGGAAGACAGAGGATAAGATGGTTGGATGCCATCACCAACTCAATGGACATGGGTTTGGGTGGCCTCCAGGAGTTGGTAATGGACAGGGAGGCCTGGTGTGCTGCAGTTCATGGGGTTGCAAAGACTCGGATGTGACTGAGCAGCTGAACTGAACTGAACTGACTCCTAATTTATCCTTCCCCCTAATGCTTCAGTTCAGTTCAGTTCAGTCACTCAGTGGTGTCCGACTCTCTGTGACCCCATGAATCACAGCACGCCAGGCTTCCCTGTCCATCATCATCTCCCGGAGTTCACTCAGACTCACATCCATCGAGTCAGTGATGCCATCCAGCCATCTCATCCTCGGTCGTCCCCTTCTCCTGCTGCCCCTAATCCCTCCCAGCATCAGAGTCTTTTCCAATGAGTCAGCTCTTCGCATGAGGTGGCCAAAGTACTGGAGTTTCAGCTTTAGCATCATTCCTTCCAAAGAACACCTAGGGTTGATCTCCTTCAGAATGGACTAGTTGGATCTCCTTGCAGTCCAAGGGACTCTCAAGAGTCTTCTCCAACACCACAGTTCAAAAGCATCAATTCTTCGGCACTCAGCCTTCTTCACAGTCCAACTCTCACATCCATACATGACCACAGGAAAAACCATAGCCTTGACTAGACGGACCTTAGTCAGCAAAGTAATGTCTCTGCTTTTGAAAATACTATCTAGGCTGCTCATAACTTTTCTTCCAAGGAGTAAGCGTCTTTTAATTTCATGGCTGCAATCACCATTTGCAGTGATTTTTGACCCCCAAAAATAAAGTCTGACACTGTTTCCACTGTTTCTCCATCTATTTCCCATAAAGTGATGGGACCACATGCCATGATCTTCATTTCCTGAATGTTGAGCTTTAAGCCAACTTTTTCACTCTCCTCTTTCACTTTCATCAAGAGGCTTTTTAGCTCCTCTTCACTTTCTGCCATAAGGGTGGTGTCATCTGCATATCTGAGGTGATTGATATTTCTCCCGGCAATCTTGATTCCAGCTTGTGTTTCTTCCAGTCCAGTATTTCTCATGACGTACTCTGCATAGAAATTACAACTGTTAAATTTTACTCATCTTTAAGACATATTTCACACATCATTTCCATCTGATAAAATTTCTCCTATTTATTAGATAGATGTAATATCCCTTCTTTATTAAATCTTCTTTTGGCAAATATTTTATGTTGTCCACTTCAATAGCTACCTGTTTACTTGTCTCATTGCACCAAGTTTAAACTCTTTGAGGGTAAGAATCTCTTACAGATTTCTGGTATTCCCTGTAGCACTCTGAATAGTGCCTTAGATGTAATAACAGACTCCAACTACTTGTTCCTTGGAAGAAAAGCTATGACCAATCTAGACAGCATATTAAAAAGCAGAGACATTACTTTGCCAACAAAGGTCCATCTAGTCAAAGCTCTGGATTTTCCAGTAGTCATGGATAGATGTGAGAGTTGGACTATACAGAAAGCTCAGTGCCAAAGAATTGATGCTTTTGAACTGTCGTGTTGGAGAAGACTCTTGAGAGTCTCTTGGATTGAAAGAAGATCCCACCAGTCAATCCTAAAGGAAATCAGACCTGAATATTTATTGGAAAGACTGATGCTGAAGCTCCAATACTTTGGCCCCTAATGCGAAGAACTGACTCATTAGAAAAGACCCTGATGCTGAAAGGTTGAGGGCAGGAGGAGAGGAGAGGACAGAAGATGAGATGGTTGGATGGCATCACCGACTTCATGGACATGAATTTGAGCAAGCTCCAAGAGTTGGTGATGAACAGGGAAGCCTGGCATGCTGCAGTCCATGAGGTGACAAAGAGTCAGACACGACTGAGTGACTGCACTGGACTCAACTTCATAAAATATACTCTGTCTTGAATAAGATGGAAATATAAAATTCAATAAGAAGGAAAAATAAAATTTTATGGATTTTTCATAAAAAAGAGGTAGATTTTGAAAGGCATTATGTTTCACAACAGCTGAGACATTCATAAAATATTCATTCAAAAAAAGAAAGTAGAAAATCTCACTTTAGGGGAAAGTCTTAATGAATGTATATCAGTCACACAACTGAACAACTGAACTGAACTGAACAAGTCTTTTCACAAATGAATATGAAAATGAACCAAATTACTTTAAAAGACTGGAGTCCTCAACAAGTAATAATTTATTCTGCTTATCAACCAAAGCATCTCAGCATGTTTAAGGTCAGTGGTTGCAAGTGGAGGCTCCCACTCTCATTCTGTTTCCTTTGAATAAGCTGATCTGCCCTTCCTTCACTTCTTTTATCCTCTAGAACTTAGAAAATATGAAACAGTCAAAGGGGCGTCCCTGGTGGCTCAGTGGTAAAGATCCTGCCTGCCAATGCAGGAGATGCAAGAGACAAGAGTTTGATCCCTGGATCAGGAAGATCCCCTGGAGTAGGAAGTGGAAACCACTCCAGCGTTCTTGCCTGGACCATTCCAGGAACAGAGAAACCTGGCAGTCCATAGGGTCACAAAGAGTTAGACACAACTGAAGCTACTTAGCATGCATGCACACAGAGAGAACAATATGACTCGCAAATATATCTACCACAGCACTTCAAATATTTGTAGGAACCACTGTCATAAGTAAAATAAGAATTTATTAATATTTTTTTAATGTATGAGTGCATGAATTTTAGAATTGTAGACTCTGAGAGTGGGATGGGACCCTGGAAATCCACTCATCCCACTCCATCCTTTTATAAACATGGAAGCTGAGTTGCATAGCTACTTAATGGAATGTGTTCTCTGGGAATGAATCTACTGCTTGGTGCTAGTTACAGTAGGGTTTATGTAGCTTTCATAGAACTGTGATGAAGTCCTGTGGGGATATGCGATCACCAAGTTGCTGTCTGTCTTCAGTGGTATTAACTCCTCCATCCTGGAGTCCAGCGAGTGGAGTCCAGCAAGAAGGGCCAAAGACCTCTGCCCTAGACCTGTTCTGCCCATCAACTAGATGAGTGAGCTTGGACAAGTCACTTGCCAACTCTAGGCTTCAGTGTGCTTACCAAGAAGAAGGAAGGGACTGGTCAAGATGATCTCTGAGTTCCCTTTTCTCACTAACATTCTATGTGCCTGTAAACTATTACAAGAACTTCCCTGGTCAAAGCTTACAGAAAATTGGCCCCTGGGGTTTTAGTAGAAGCCAGGATTACACAGTCAGCCAATGGCAGTCTTACAGTTAGAACCTAACTCTCTGGACTTCTTGCCTGTCTATCTACTTTGGTCCCCTATAGTATACGTAATTAAGTTTGCAGTGATTACCATCTGTCCCTAGGAAGTGTGGAATCACAGATCAACAAAACTGTGGAAAAAAAGTAGGAGACATTGATGAAGTCCACACTTGGTAACTTGAAGTCTTCTATTTTGGGAGATATGTCCAAATAGTGGCCACCATTGGTATTATTGTTGCTGTTCTTGTCGTTCTGGTCATTACTAATGACTTATATTTGATGGATGCCTCAGGGTTTATGAATCACATTGCATGTATGATCTTAAGTCTATAGCTATACTCTAAAATATTTAGAGAGGTTGCTTTTATCATCATTTTATAAGCATGATGATTGATGCTCTAAGACTGCACTCTCCAAAAAGTTAGCTCTTAGCCACATGTGGTTATTTAGATTTAAACAAATTAAAATAAAAATATAATTCTGTTTCTTGGTCTCATAGCCCCATTTCAAGTGCTTAACAGTCGTGTGTGGGTAGCAGCTACCACACTGGATATAACATATCTGGAGCATCTCCATCACTGCAGAATGTTCTATTGGAGAGCACAGCCCTAAGAGACAGCAACTCATCCATTCCACCTAGCTGGTACCTGGTAGAGCCTGAGCTTGGTCTTCTGACCTCAGATCACAGGTCCTCATCCCAGGGTTGCTTCTTCTCACCCCCTAACCTACAGATAGTTCCTTTGCCCTTTAATTAGCTGTGTTCACTAAAGAAATGCAAGCCACCTTTCAAATTTTCTTCAACGGATTCACAGTGAGGGAGCACCATTCTCATTTACAGAATGTACTGGGAACTCTGACTCAAGAGTTGAATCAAGCACACCCACTAGCAATCTAAAAATTAAGTGTTTATTGCTCAGTGCCTTCTAGACACCAAGGAATTTTTAACTTGTATCAGTGTCAGGGCCTCTACGTTTCAAACACCAGTTCTGCATCTTGAGTCCATTAAAAAGAGGCAAAAGCAAAACTGGAATTCCACCACTTGGAAACAATAGCCAGAGTGATTTTACTCATGTTTATCACCCATGTTTTCTTTAAAAAGAAACAAATATCAATAAATAGATGTATTAAAGGAGCAAGCTGAACATGATCATACTTTTGCCTGTACTGAATTTTACACAGTTATTAGACTTGCTACTATCCACTGGGGCATCTGTACACAAACAGTTCAAAACTGGGAGCATACATTGAAGCGCTACCAAAAGGGCAACACAGCTTAGGGAATTTTTTTGCAACCCATTTTGAAAAACCAAAGGTATACCCTAACACGGAAACAGCATGACATCTGGAAAATGTGAGTTCTGAGGCTCTGCGAGGTCTTGAGCAGACTCTTCTTTGACTGTTTCCTAATTGTGTGGCCTCTAGTGAATCCCTTAGACCCTGTGGGGCTCAGTTTTCTCAACTGGAAAATGGAATCAATATTAGCAACCTTACAGGGTTCCCTCGAGGACTGAAGATGACGCACACATGTAGTACTGAGCACAGTGACTGGTGACAGGACTTTCAAGGGGAAAAGACTCACACACCACATGGTACAGTCACTCCCATTATTGCTTTGGTTGAAAAAACTCCAGCCGTTAGTAACTGAAATTTGTTCACCTAAAAACTGCCAATCTAAATTGTTACCTAATTGCTAATCTCCATCCCATCTCACCTGAACTATATTTATTTATAATAAACCTCTCACTGAGTAGTTAACAAAACATTGGATCCAGAAAAGCTTGTTTTTAGATATCAATTACATACATGTATGTTTATATATTTTACCCTGGGGAGAAAATACAAATACTCATCTTGTACCTATGTTTTAGAAGAACAAGTTCTATAGTAACTTCTAAATTCATTATTAGCAAAGGTTGTATTTAAGATTCCTGTGTCTACTGCTTAATAACCCCCAAATTAGTCTCGATGGAATTAGCTGTAATTAAGGACATTGTGAAATATGGTGGGGCAAACAGAATTACACTGTATTACTTTATTAATAATATTCTTTAACTACACTGTAAATTGCTATTAGGCCTACATATTACTGCCTGGATATGGAAATAGTCTTTTGCTATGCTAATCTAACACAATTTTCTTTTAAATGTAAACAAATTATACTCTATTAATATGCTGTTCTACTTGCATAGTTAATTATTGTAACAGTAAGGAATAAAATTGTTCTGCTTTCTCTGTTTCTGATGGAAAAAGGGCTACATAAATAGTTTAATAGGGAACTAATTATGCAAAAAATTTAGATGCCTAAAATGTGTTTGTAATTACATTAAAATGGTTTTCTGTTCAAATATTGGAAAGCCTGCTAATTGGAGGCTAGCTGAAAATTTAAATATTGTGAATCAATGATTTTAATACAGTACATGTTTGGTTGTGTTTCTGTTCATATTTGTCTTGAAAATGAAGTGAATATTTAACAGTGTTTAATAAGAGGGGGTCCAAGTTTCATACCAATGAAGTTAGTCTTCTGAAGACTGGAATTTTAAACGTGCATTTTACAGAATTCTTTTTCAGGGGTATGGGCAACTTTTGGCTCAATAACAACAAAAGTGTCCTCCAATACTGCTTGGAGGACAAGCTGATATGAAAAGAAAATATGACGTATACCAACTAAATCAAAGAGTTCAGAAAATGTCCCACAACAGGCAAACCCGAGTCGATACCATTGTAAATTACTAAATTGTTTTAGATAAATAAACACATGTAGCACATTGCCTGCCTACTCTCCAAGGATTCCCAAGTGCATCACCTTATCCAGCTGTAATTAAGGAGTGTTAAAGACACGGAGCCTTGTTCTAAATGATTTTTTGTGGCAGCTGAGCTTTTATTTTGATGCGAGATGGAGGATCTAAATCTGAGAAAAATGCAATGCTAAAATAAGCCCACTCTTTTGGAGAGAATTTCAACAACCTGTCCTGAATTTTAAACTATTTTGGAAAAAAAGAAGGGCAAACTGTTCATTATAATTTTTACGACAATACAAATGAGAGTACTGCATATGCAACCAGGATTAATTGCACAGATAATTGGGAGCCCAGAAATAACTTTATAATTTAAAATTCTTGCTTACTTAACAGAGCTGTTGTGGGGATCAAGAGATAGAATGTACCTGAAAGCATGTTGAAGACTATAAAGCCCACAAGGAAGGTAGCAAGACAGTCACTGTGGTTATTAGTAATAATGAAGCAGATGAAATGCAATTTGCCCCATAATGTAATCCCCTCTGGAGAGCTCCTTCCATACAAAGTTCTCTAGCTAGCAAACTTCTCTAGCTGCCTTGTGGTACAAGGCGATGGTTAAGCCTGAGCTCTGGATGTAACAGATCAAAGCTGCAACCTCTGAATCTATCTTTTAGGGCACAAACGACTGATAGATTGCAGGATGATCTGTTTTCATCTCTAGTTCCAGGAACAGTCACAAACTGTCAATTGACTCATTTCTCGTAACACTGCCACATTCTTTGACCAAAAGGAACTGTTTTGCTGATTTTGAAAAAGAAGGAAAAAGTCTCCAACATTAGATTCAAATGTGAACCCTCTCAAGGACACTCACCAACCATTAGGCAAAGCCAACACCGTAGATGGTCAAGACTTTCTGCCCTCTTAGCAGTCCAGACCTACTACCCCTGTATGCTCTCTGCTTTACTCAGCCTAGGGGATCCCTTGTTGTTAACTCACATCTGATTTTTGTGACCCTATCAACTGCAGCATGCCAGGCTTCTCTGTCTCCCTAAGTTTGCTCAAACTCATGTACATTGCCATCCAACCATCTCATCCTCTGTCACCCCCTTCTACCCTTGCACTCAATCTTTCCCAGCATCAGGGTCTTTTCCAATGAGTTGACTCTTTGTGTCATTTGGACAAGGGATTGGAGCTTCAGCTTCAGCAGCAGTCCCTCCAAAGAATACTCATGGTTGTTCCTTTAGAATTGACTAGTTTGATCTTTTTGCAGTCCAAGGGACTCTCAAGAGTCTTCTCCAGCACTACAGCTTCTGAAAGCATCAGTTCTTCGGTGCTTAGCTTTCTTTATGGTCCAGCTCTCACATCCATACATGACTCCTTTCTGAGGTTCAGCCCCAGCAGAGTCCAGGGATATCCTCAGGATGGACGATGTCAGCGAATGAAAAAGATAGATAAAGAGATAAGGAAAGAGACACGGGGTGACCAAACTTCTTCGGTGAGCAAGGCCCATTTACTTTATTCTTCTCGGGGCTTTTATACCCTGAGTTATATATACAGCAAGGTAAAAATGCAGAGTCAACTCAACATTCCATCTGCTGCTGCTGCTAAGTCGCTTCAGTCGTGTCCAACTCTGTGAGACCCCATAGACGGCGGCCCACCAGGCTCCCCTGTCCCTGGGATTCTCCAGGCAAGAAAACTGGAGTGGGTTGTCATTTCCTTCTCCAACGCATGAAAGTGAAAATTGAAAAGGAAGTCGATCAGTCATGTCTGACTAGTAGTGACCCCATGGACTGCAGCCTACCAGGCTTCTCTGTCCATGGGATTTTCCAGGCAAGAGTACTGGAGTGGGGTGCCATTGCCTTTTCCAACATTCCATCAGTAGTAACTTTTATCGATATCAGGTTCCCTTCTGCAAGAGTCCCACTTTCTGCACATCATCCTCTGTTCCAGAGGCCTATTGACATTCCATGACCTCTTTTTGATAAAGGTTGGTCAGCCAGAACAATGATTTTCCCTTAAAGTGTTTCTTCTTAAAATTTTAGCCTGTGTCACCCTTAAAGTACAGAGTTACATTTTTATGGAGCAAAGATTCAGTGGGTTACAGCAAAGAAAGAACTTATTAACTCCAAGTCTAATGTTGCTAATGCTAAGGCTGCTACTTGTTATTTCTATATCTTAACTATAGGTACTCCCAGGAACACAGTGGATAAGGGATGTGAGAACTTAGCAGCAAGCATAGGCTCAACAATGTTGCAAGAGTCTGGATAAACCTGCCAAGTAAGGTAGAATGCTAACAGAGGGTCTGAAACACTCCTTTCATGCCCAGGAGATTTACTAACTAAAGCCCTAAGTTAACTCTTTTGGTCAGGGACAGCCCCCTGCTAATGTCAGAAGAGCTGGTGAAAGACATAAAATAGTAACACAGACAGATTCTGGTTCGAGGGTAGATGCTCGAGCAGGTCCAGGGGATCCATCAAGTCCTGAGGCCTTGCTCATCAGGACTCTTCTGCATGACCTTGTCATGGGTCGGATGGCCCAAGGATTCCCTTGAGTCCTGCATGAGCTTGTCATGGGTGGGATCTCCCGTGCTGGCTCCCAGCAACTCCTGGAAAAAACAAAGCTTTGACTATACAGACTTTTTTTTTTTAATTAAATTTATTTATTTTTTTAATTACAATACTGTATTTGTTTTGCCATACATTGGCAGAGTGATGTCTCTGCTTTTTAATACAATGTCTAGGATTGTCATGGCTTTTCTTCCAAGGAGCAAGCGTCTTTTAATTTCATATCTGCAGTCACCACCCACAGTGACTTTGGAGCCCAAGAATATGAAATCTAACAGTTTATTTTTCCCCATTCATTTGCCATGAAGTAATAGGGCTGGATGCCATCATTGTAGTTTTTTGAATGTTGGGTTTTAAGCCTGTTTTTTTCACTCTCCTCTTTCACCTTCATCAAGAGGCTCTTCATTCAGCTCCTCTTCACTTTCTGCCATAAGGGTGGTGTCATCTGCATATTTGAGGTAACTGATGTTTTTCCTGGCAATCTTGATTCCAGCTTGTGAGTCATCCAGCTCAACATTTCATATGATGTACTCTGTACATAAATAAGCAGGGTGACAATATACAGCCTTGACATACTCCTTTCCCAATTTTGAACCAGTCCATTGCTCCATGTCCAGTTCTAACTATTGCTTCCTGTCCCGCATACAGATTTCTCAGGAGGCAGGTAAGGTGATCTGGTATTCCCATCTCTATAAGAATATGCCACAGTTTGTTGTGATCCACACAGTGAAAGGTTTTAGTGTAGTCAATAAAGCAGAAGTAGTACTCTTGCCTGAAAAATCCCATGGATGGAGGAGCCTTGTAGGCTGCAGCCCATGGGGTCACTGAGTCGGACACAACTGAGAGACTTCACTTTCACTTTTCACTTACATGCATTGGAGAAGGAAATGACAACACACTCCAGTGTTCTTGCCTGGAGAATCCCAGGAACAGGGGATCCTGGTGGGCCGCCGTCTATGGGGTTTCACAGAGTCAGACACGACTGCAGCGACTTAGCAGCAGCAGCAGCAGCAGCAGCAGCAGCAGCAGCAGCAAACTTCTTTTAGAATTCCCTTGCTTTTCCTATGATCCAACGTATGTTGGCAATTTAATATCTGGTTCTTCTGCCTTTTCTAAGTCCAGCTTGTACATCTGGATTTTTGGTTCACATACTGTTGAAGTCTAGTTTGAAGGATTTTGAGCATAATCATGCTAGCATGTAAAATGAGTGCAACTGTACAATAATTTGACCATTCTTTGGCATTGCCTTTCTTTGAATTGGAATGAAGACTGATCTTTTCCAGTCCTGTGGCCACTGCTGAGTTTCCAAATTTGCTGGCATATGGAATGCAGCTCTTTAACAGCATCATTTTTTAGGATTTGAAATAGCTTAACTAGAATTCCATCTCCTCCACTAGTTTTGTTCGTAGTGATGCTTCCTTAAATCCACTTGACTTCGCATTCCAGGATATCTGGCTCTAGGTGAGTGACCACATCATGGTGGTTAGCTGGGTCATTAAGAGACTTCTTGTACAGTTCTGTGTATTCTTGCCATCTCTTCTTAATCTCTTCTGCTTCTGTTAGGTCCTTGCTGTTTTTGTCCTTCATTGTGCCCATCTTTTCATGAATGTTCCCTTCGTATCTCCATTTTCTTAAAGAGATCTCTAGTCTTCCCTATTCTATCGTGTCCCTCTATTTCTTTGCATTGCTCACTTAGGCCTTCTTATCTCTCCTTGCTGTTCTCTGGAACTCTGCATTCAGTTTGGTAAATCTCTCCCTTTCTCTCATTCCCCAAAATGCCACACCCCGGACCACATCCGGGCTGCTATGCCTGCCCTTCTCCATGCCCAGAATGCTCCCTCCTTCTCCCATTAGTCTTCCTCTCAGGCTGAGCTCAAGGTCTCTCTCTGCCTCGCCAAGCCTGCGTTGGGCACTCCACGCTCAGAGGCTGCTCCTTCTGCCAGTGCATGAGGTCTGTGCCATCCTTTTGGCATTTGGTTTGTTATTTCACTTTTTAGTCTTATACGTATTTTACTCTAAATGATAATCTGCCCTTCCAGTATTTTATCTATCTTTATGTTTCTAGTACAAAATTCAACCCACATCATAAAAGGGTCTGTAGAGATCCTTGATCCCACATGAAGTTAGAAGCACATGGCGCTCAAGGAAGTTGTAGAAACGTTCTTAAGTCAGGCTAGCAAGTTTACCGAACACACCCATTTAAATGGAAAAGACGAGCTGGAGAGTCCGAGCCTACTGGCGATTCTACTAGTCCACAGGCCAGACCACTGTAGGTGTCCGAGAAGGCTTCTTGGGTTATGACAGACAGGATAGTTCATAGCAAATATTTTGGTGAGGTGGTGCATTGCCTAATTCTATTCTGCCATTATCCACCTCTGTGTATACACAGTTCTAATACCAGAGCTAGGCCTGAAACACATTTTTGAAAATTCTCAATTCTATCTCACTTTTTTTTTTTTTTTTTTGCCACACTGGGCATGCAGGATCTTAGTTGCCCAATCAAGGATCAAGCCTGTGCCCCCTGCAGTGGAAATTCAGAATCCTAACCACTCGATCATTAGGGAATTCCCTCTCCTGTCTCTTTTCAAAATAGAAACTTTAAAGATGTATGTTCTCTATTTCCTATTCTTTTAGAGTATTTCTTCCGCCTCATGAAAGCCAGAGGACAATCACATGCTCTTCTGATAAGGAAGAGTAATCATAAACCTATTCCACCTCCCATGGGTAGTTTAGCCATCACTATCTACCCTTTTAAAAATGCCACCAGGACTTTTATACCAGTGGAAAGCTAGGTAATGGTTGATGCAATCATCAATTAATGTATTCTCTTTTTCCTTCCCACAATTATTAATGAGCAGTGAAATGCCAACATGGTGGAAACAGAAGGGAAAAGAAAGAACAGCAAATACACTGATCATTTAAAACTAAAGGAGCAGCTCATGAATAATGGAGAGCTACGTGCATACAGATTGCCAGAAGAAATCATTTCTACTTTTCCATGATATTGTTCTTAATCCTCTTCATTCAGAAAGGTTCCATTCCCCAAGCCAAGAGGGTATTTTTGCTCCATACAAATACTCATGAGAAATTTTTTTAATGGCTAAATTCTGGTAAGTGGAACAATCAACCTAAATAGAATTCTTTTTCTAAGTCAAAATTCTTATTACAGAGAGAAGATCACTGTCCATCTACAGTCTTTAATTGCTATCTGCTGTGTTCCTGATTGCAGAAACCTGGAAGAACCTTGTCTCGTGTGCTGTCACAGAGAGAACCCAAAGACATAACCAGTAGAAAGTAGGTCACAGGGAGACACTGAGCCTATTAAACTAAGTTTTTGCAGTTGAAATATATGGTGCTTTCTTGACCTTTGGCTGTTTTTGCCATTGGTTGTACTATTGTTGCTGTTCAGTCACTCAGTCGTGTCTGACTTTTTGTGACCCCATGACCTGCAACATGCCAGGGTTCCCTGTCCTTCACTATCTCCCAGAGTTTGCTTAAACTCACATCCAATGAGTCGATGATGCCATCCAATCATCTCATCCTCACCTCCTCCTGCCCTCAATCTTTTCCAGCATTAGGGACTTTTCCATCAAGTGGCCAAAGTATTGGAGCTTCAGCTTCAGTATCAGCCTTTCCAGTGAGTATTCAGGGTTCATTTCCTTTAGGATTGACTGGTTTGTTCTCCGTGCGGTCCAAGGGACTCTCAAGAGTCTTCTCCAGCACCACAATTCAAAAGCATCATTTCTTTGGTGCTCAGCCTTCTTTGTGGTCCAACAGTCTCATCTGTACATGACTACAGGAAACAATTGCTTTGACTATCTGGACCCTGGCTGGCAAAGTAATATCTCTGCTTTTTAATATGCTATCTTCATATTTGCTCTTAGAAAATTTATCACTTTGTGTTTTCTATGACAGCCTGTATTATCTTGATCAGGAGAATAAAAATTATTTTATGGACAACAGTAATTTCTTATACCAAACCTCTTTTTAACATGTGTCTTATGGCTTGGGTAGGTGTATGAAGGAAAAACTGACTGACTCACTTTGAGCATCCAAAGCCTGTGAAATGTAAACCAGTATAACCATTATAGAGAACAATATGGATGCTCCTTAAAAAACTAGATACAGAGGTACTATATGATCCAGCAATCACATTCCTGGGCATATATCTGGAGGAAACCATAATTCAAAAATATACATGCACCCCAATGTTCATTACAGAACTATCTGCAGTAGCCAGGATATACATGTGTGTGTTCATGCATGCTAAGTTGCTTCAGTCTTGTCCAACTCTTTGGGACCCTGTGGACTGTAGCCCACCAGGCTCCTCTGTCCATGGAATTCTTCAGGCAAGAATACTGGAGTGGGTTGTCATGCCCTCCTCCAGGGGATCTTCTTGACCCAGGGATTAAGCTCCGATTTTCTGCATTTGCAGGCAGGCTCTTTACCACTAGCACCACCTGGGAAGCCCACAGCCAAAATATGCAAGCAACGCCCATCGACAGAGGGATGCATAAAGAATATGTGTGCATATATACAGTGGAATATTACTCAGCCATCAAAAGAATGAAATAGAGTCATTTGCCTCAACATGGATGGACCTAAAGCTTATCATACTAAGTCAGTCAAAGACAAATATCATATGGTAACTCTTACATATGGAATCTAATAAAAATGATACAGATGAATTTCTTTATAAAACAGAAACAGAATCACAGATCTCTAAACCAAACTTATGGATACTAAAGGGGAAACACTGAGGGGAGTGATATATTAGCAGATTGGGATTAACATACACACGACTGTACATATTAGGTTGGTGCAAAAGTAATTGCGATTTTGCATTGTTGAACTTTGCTATTTGATACTGGAATATATTCTTAAATAAATGTGGCTATGTTATACACCATGTTAATGCCAGTGGATATTTGCTCTATGACTCAGAGAATCAAGTTGATGTTCTATCCAGGCACACTGAGACACCCAGATGTTGCATATTGCAAGGACTTGCTGTAAATACAGAAAGAGATGGAGAGACGCAACTCAAAAACAAAATCTGTACAAAGGCTTAAAATACAGTTGGTAGTATTTACTAGAAAAGTATAAAAAATTAATAATTACATGCTATTTAAAATACAATGCATGTTAAAGGGGGAAAAAAACCCAAATCATCTATGTCAGTTATCACCTTATATGCTTTCTGTAACTTTACATTTCTCTTCAATTATAAAGTAGGGACATTGAAAAAAACAGAGTTAATGCAAACATCTTTTTCAACTCTTCATTTTCACAAACCTGAAGGTAATCTAAAGGATTTGTCCTGTGGTTTCTTTATCCTAGAAAATCTAATAGGATCTTAATAATTAGGGGCAAAAACACCACAGTATGAGAAAGCAACAGCACCTATATGAGATGTCAGATGAAAGCTATGCTGAGTGACGTCTAACTGTGGCTGATATTCAGCAAAACAAGGCAGACACAAAAGAGTATCTATTGTACAATTTCATTTTCATAATATTTAAGAACAGACTGATTACATGGCATAGAAATCAAAATAATGGTTTTGTATAAATCCACAGGGCTCCCTGGTGGCTCAGCAGTAAAGAAACCACCAGCAATGCAGAAGACTGGGAAATCCCATGCACAGAGGAGCCTGGGAGGGCTATGGTCCATGGGGTCAAAAAGAGCTGCACATAGTTGACTAAACAACAACAAGCCAGGCTTCAGCAACACGTGAACCGTGAACTTCCAGATGTTCAAGCTGGTTTTAGAAAAGGCAGAGGAACCAGAGATCAAATTGCCAACATCTGCTGGATCTTGTAAAAAGCAAGAGAGTTCCAGAAAAACATCTATTTCTGCTTTATTGACTATGCCAAAGCATTTGACTGTGTGGATCACAATAAACTGTGGAAAATTCTGAAAGAGATGGGGATACCAGACCACCTGACCTGCCTCTTGAGAAACCTATATGCAGGTCAGGAAGCAACAGTTAGAACAGGACATGGAACAACAGACTGGTTCCAAATAGGAAAAGGAGTACGTCAAGGTTGTATATTGTCACCCTGCTTATTTAACTTCTTTGCAGCGTACATCATGAGAAATGCTGGGCTGGAAGAAGCTTAAGCTGGAATCAAGATTGCCAGGAGAAATATCAATAACCTTAAATACGCAGATGACACTACCCTTATGGCAGAAAGTGAAGAGAAACTAAAAAGCCTCTTGATGAAAGTGAAAGTGGAGAGTGAAAAAGTTGGCTTAAAGCTCAACATTCAGAAAACTAAGATCATGGCATCCGGTCCCATCACTTCCTGGGAAATAGATGGGGAAACAGTGTCAGACTTTATTTTGGGGGGCTTGAAGATCACTGCAGATGGTGACTGCAGCCATGAAATTAAAAGATGTTCACTCATTGGAAGAAAAGTTATGACCAACCTAGATAGCATATTGAAAAGCGGAGACATTACTTTGCCAACAAAGGTCTGTCTAGTCAAGGCTATAGTTTTTCCAGTGGTCATGTATGGATGTGAGAGTTGGACTGTGAAGAAAGCTGAGCACCAAAGAACTGATGCTTTTGAACTGTGGTTGGAGAATATCTTGAGAGTCCCTTGCACTGCAAGGAGATCCAACCAGTCCATTCTGAAGGAGATCAGCCCTGGGATTTCTTTGGAAGGAATGATGCTAAAGCTGAAACTCCAGTACTTTGGCCACCTGATGCGAAGAGCTGACTCACTGGGAAAGACTGTGATGCTGGGAAGGATTGGGGGCAGGAGGAGAAGGGGACGGCAGAGGGATGAGATGGCTGGATGGCATCACGGACTCGATGGACGTGAGTCTGAGTGAACTCCGGGAGTTGGTGATGGACAGGGAGGCCTGGCGTGCTGCGGTTCATGGGGTCGCAAAGAGTCAGACATGACTGAGCGACTGAAGTGAACTAAACTGAAGTGATACTATCTCAAAAAAGAATTTATTGAGTGAGACTTAAGAGAATGAGAGAGAGAGGAGAGAGAAGCTTATTTCTAGTGTGGTAAATGGTATGAGATGTGTTGCAAAGTTGTGATCAATTTTTAAGCTTAAAAGTAGCACACCCCAGGTGATCCAAATAAGTCTGACTGAGGGAGGCGAACCAGGTGAAAGCCTTGAGTTTTCACGAAAAGTAGCACATATGTTGCAGCTGAATATTTCTATCAACCCACTTCCTGTCTAGAGCATTTTGGAAGTTCAATAGCTTTTTTCCATTTTGTATTTTATCTGTCCCTTTCAGTTCAAGCTGACATTATTTCTACTGGTATGAAATTATTAAGAACTTTGTGGGTCTCCTGTATATGTCTTTCAATTAGACAGGAAGCTTTTCCACAGATCTATCCTAGATAATCTCATCTCTATTTTGGTTTCTGCTGAGCTGCCTGAGGTAATCTAAAAATCACATGTCTAATCTTTTCAGAGTCTTTTGTGCCCGAATACTCTGACCTTCGACCTTTCTGATTTCAGCAAAGGCTTTCCAGGCACACTTCAGTTTCACTGTTGCTGTTGTTTTTTCCCTAGTGCAGTTTCCTGACAGTGAATCTAATAATATTAGGGCTTTTTGCCATCTGGGTAGGCAGAACATTGCTCAAGTCATCAGGTCATGGTTGCTTTTTTATTGGTTTTCCCTCAATTTATCTCTTTCCTCTCACATTTTACTATCAGCAGCAAGAAGAAACCAGACTGAACCCTCAACACTTAGCTTGGAGATCTCAGCTAAGTATCTTGGTTGATTATTTACAAGTTCTGCTTTCCACATAACTGCAGGACACCTTTCTCCTAAGCTTCCTGCCACTCTTTAGCAAGACTTTCCTGCCTCCAGTTTTCAATAACATGCACCTTATTTCCTACCGCACCCTCACCAACAGTGTCTTTAAAGTCCATAATTCTACCAACAGTCTGTTCATGACAATTTACATGTTCTCTAAGGTGATATATGCTTTCTCTTACTATACTTCTCACTTTTTTTTTTTTGAGCCTTCAGTAGCAAGATCATTAATATCCATATTTCTACTAATGGTCTGTTCAAAAGGATTTAGACTTTTTTATCATGCATCTCAAAATTCATTCAACCTCTGCCCATTGCCTGATTCCAAAGCCACTTCCATATTTTAAGTATTTGATATGTCAGCACATCACTTTCAGGTAGGTACTACAATCTGTGTTAGCATCTGAGGCTGCTACCACAACATCTAACTTGGTTTTTCAAAAATATGGTATTAATAACGACACTAATATCCTACATGGTACAGAATCTCTTATGATAAACTTGAGAGCCATATGTGCCTGTCTTTCATTATTATTATGTCAATAGAATTATTTTATATTTCAGTATCCAAATTTCCAATTATCTTTCACCCAGGTTAGACACAGCAGAACTCACAAAGCTAAAAACTATGATTTAGGTTGATCTCTTAGTAATAATTCTTAGTAGTAATACTTTGTAAAATAATATACAAATACTGAAAACAGGTTACATACCCTAAGGGATTCCATGACAATTAAGAATAGGATTGTTTAAGACACCAATTTAAAAAAATTGAGGAAGACACAAATAAATGGAAAGATATCCTGTGTTGTAGATTAGAAGAATTAAGATTTTTAAACGTCCATATTACTCAAAGCCATGCACAGATTCAATGTAAACCCTGTCAAAATGCCAATGACATACTTTACAGAAATATAAAACATAATGCCGATATTCATATGAACAAAGGACTCGAATAGGAAAAGCAATCTGGAGAAAAAAGAACAAAACTGGAGGAATCACACTTCCTATTTGACATTATCAAATACTTAAAAAAGAAACCATCAGCAAAATGAAAAGGCAAGCTGTGGAATGGAAGAAAATATCTGCATACGATACTTTCGATAGTGTGTTAATATTCAGACTATGTAAGGAATACATACAACTCAATAGCAAAAAGAGCAAATAATCAAGAAAATGGGCAGAGAGCCCGAATGGACATTAAAAAAAAAAAAAAAAACAGTGAACAGGTACAGAAAAAAGTGTTCAAACCACTAATCCTCAGGGAAATGCAAATGAAGTACTACACTGAGCTATCACCTCGCAGCTGTGAGGATGGCTATTATCAAAAAGACAAGAAAAAACAGGTGTGGGTGAGGCTGTGGAGAAAAGGGAATCCTTGTGCACTCTTGGTAGGAATGTAAATTGTTACCGCCATTATGAAGGTTCTTAAAAACGTTGAAAAATAGAACTATCCTCTGACTGAGCAATCCCACTTCCAAGTGTTCACCTGACGGAAGTGAACTCACTCTCTTAAAGAGACACCCATACTTTCACATTAACTGCAGCTTCACAACAGCAATGACATGGAACCAAAGAAACAGCGTAAGTCTCCAGGCACAGACGATGAACAGATAAAGAAAATGCAAGGCAGATACATACATACAAATACACACGCACACGTACACACCGTGGAATACTATTCGGCCATCAAAAGAAGCAACTCCTACCATTTGCAACAACATAGATGAAACGAGGATATGATGCTAAGTGAACTAAGACAGGGAAAGACAGGCACTGTATGGTTTCATCTGTCTAAAAGACCGAGCTCACAGAAGCAGAGTAGACAGCTCATTGACAGGAGAAATAAGGAGATGCTGGTCCAAGGGTACGAATTTTCATTTATAAGATAAATAAGTTCTGAGGATCTAGTGGACAGCACTGTTACTATGGTTCGGTTCAGTTCAATTCAGTCGCTCAGTCGTGTCCGACTCTGCGACCCCATGAATCGCAGCACGCCAGGCCTCCCTGTCCATCACCAACTCTTGGAGTTCACTCAGACTCACGTCCATCGAGTCCGTGATGCCATCCAGCCATCTCATCCTCTGTCGTCCCCTTCTCCTCCTGCCCCCAATCCCTCCCAGCATCAGAGTCTTTTCCAATGAGTCAACTCTTCACATGAACTGGCCAAAGTACTGGAGTTTCAGCTTTAGCATCATTCCTTCCAAAGAAATCCCAGGGCTGATCTCCTTCAGAATGGACTGGTTGGATCTCCTTGCAGTCCAAGGGACTCTCAAGAGTCTTCTCCAACAAGTAACAATGCTTTATTGTATACTTGAAAGTTGCTAAGGGAATAAAGCTTGAATGTTCTCATCACAGAAAAGGTAACTATGTGAAGTGGTAGATGTATTAGCTAAGCTTATGGTGCAAATCATTTTGCAATATGTACATGTATCAACTCATCACCTGGTACACTTTCAACCTACACAGTGTTAGATGTCAATTTTATGTCAATAAAGCTGGTGGGAGTGGTGAAGGACAGAGTTGTTTGTATTTTTCTGCCAAGTCATGTCAGTTTGTCTGACAGATGCCCGTAGTCATGTCTACTTCGAACCATATTTATATTCAGAATATGAATGAGATTACAATCCATTCCTATATTCTCACTTAATTATATTTACCTAGAGACTGATGACAATAAACACCAAGACATCTTTAATTCATTTTTCCTTTCCAGGTAGCCAGCATGATTGCAGTAGAGTGAATTTTCACACTAAGAAACAGCCTCTATGCAGTTCAGTCATTGAAATACGGCAGTCGAGATGCTTCATGTATGCTAATTTTGAATATATTTAACCTATTTCCTAAATCATTTTCTGCATTTGTTATCTGTGTTGTTTCATTTGAATTATAAAATTCATGAGTGCTAGATTGCATTTTCTTTGTTTTGTTGGAACAGAAGTTAACTGTCACAGATGTAATGGGAGTTTAATTGTAATGATTAATATTAAGATCATCTTGATCATAACCTCCACATCACAAAAACTGCTTCAAGAGATCAATGCAGCAATTATTGATTAGGGCTGTTCTAACCTATGAAACGGGGCTTCCCTGGTGGCTCAGCGGTAAAGAATCCAGTGGCCAGTGCAGGAGATGTGGGTTCAATCCCTGGATCAGGAAGATCCTCTGAAGAAGGAAATGGCAACCCACTGCAGTATTCTTGCCTGGGAAATCCTATGGACAGAGGAACCTGCTGGGCTACAGTCAATGGGATCTCAAACAGTCAGACATGACTGAGTGACTAAACAACAGCAACCTATAAAACATTCAGAAAGAAAACTGTTGGGATTCTTCTCTTCCTTTCTTCCTTTGTTCTCTCCTTCCCTTCTTCCCTCTTTCCCTCCTACCCGCCTACCATTCTTTCTTCCTTTTCTTTTCCTTTTTTTTTCTTAATTGCTTAGAAGCATGACTATAAGCTCCAAAATAGTTAAAAGTAAGACCTTGTATAGCTAGCACTTGGTATCTAAAACTAAGAGTTAGAAGTTCATAACCAAAAAGAGCCTCTTGTGAAATGTTCTTTACCAGGGTTAGAATCTGCTGGGAGTTACAGTCTGCATGGAGAGACCATGAAGACACTTATCTGACATTCATTTCTTGTGAATTACTAATTAAAAGAATATCCCTCTAAATATTAGATGAGATAAATATTCACCACAGACACTACAGATTTGATGGAGAAAAGAGGAATAAAGAACCAAAGGGTGATTTTATATGGAGTAGGGTCCGTGTGTAAAGATTCTGTATGGAGCAGGGTCTTTGGTACAGAGTTTGTGAACACCTATCAGCAGTAAGGGACCAGCCTGAGGGCTCAGCTCATGAAAGAGGAACATGTAATGATCGAAAACTGAAGAAAAATAACAGGAAAATAACAAGAAAATGAGGACATCTTGGAATCTAAGATGTCATGGCTAAAACATTACACAGGGCACTAATTGCCTTTTCATTTCTTCACATACAAAGGATTTTAAAATACAAATGTAAACACTTAGACTTATTAGAAAATAGAATGATAAAAATGTTTCTGAAGTAACTGGGCAGTCTGAATGAAAAACCTTAAAAAATGCCTTTATTTTGATGTAGAAACGCAAATGCTAAATTTTTCTCCTGGGGAAATAATCAAACGAATATGCCAAAGATCTGTACATGGACCAAAACTAATGTTGCACCATTATTTATAATCTTGAAAATATTCAGTTCAGTTCAGTCATTCAGTTGTGTCCGACTCTTTGTGACCCCATGAATCACAGCACGTGAGGGCCCCCTGTCCATCATCAACTCCCAGAGTTCATTCAAACTCATGTCCATTGAGTCAGTGATGCCATCCAGCCATCTCATCCTCTGTCATCCCGTTTTCCTTCTGCCCCTAACCCCTCCCAGCATCAAAGTCTTTTCCAATGAGTCAACTCTTCGCATGAGGTGGCCAAAGTACTGGAGCTTCAGCTTTAGCATCATTCCTTCCAAAGAAATCCCAGGACCGATCTCCTTCAGAATGGACTGGTTGGATCTCCTTGCAGTCCAAGGGACTCTCAAGAGTCTTCTCCAACACCACAGTTCAAAAGCATCAGTTCTTTGGTGCTCAGCCTTCTTCACAGTCCAACTCTCACATCCATACATGACCACTGGAAAAACCATACCCTCGACTAGACGGACCTTAGTTGGCAAAGTAATGTCTCTGCTTTTCAATATACTGTCTATGTTGGTCATAACTTTTCTTCCAAGGAGTAAGCATCTTTTAATTTCATGGCTGCAGTCACCATCTGCAGTGATTTTGGGGCCCCCTAAAACATTAAGTGACCTAAACATTTGTTGACAGAGAATTAACTGAATAAATAAACACTAAACAGTGAAATCCTTATAACTGCTAAAAACGATTATAAAGTTCTTTATTTGTTGACCTGGAAAAATTTTCCCATGATAATTTGAGTCCAAAAAATTACATACAGCATATTCACAATGCTGTATGTAAACTATGGTTCCCTTTTTTGTTGTTGTTAAAATTTACATATGTATAGAAAACAAAATTCTCACCTGTGTGTGATTATCACTAAAGTGGGATTATGGCTAATTTTTATTTTGTTTTTTTGTATGCCTTTTCTCCATAAACAGGAAAATAAACAACAAGGTCAATATTAATCATTGGCATTAAATACATAAAAGTTCAGTTCAGTTCAATTCAGTTCAGTCACTCAGTCGTGTCCGACTCTTTGCAACCCCATGAATCGCAGCACGCCAGGCCTCCCTGTCCATCACCAACTCCCGGAGTTCACCCAGATTCACGTCCATCGAGTCCGTGATGCCATCCAGCCATCTCATCCTCTGTTGTCCCCTTCTCTTCCTGCCCCCAATCCCTCCCAGCATCAGAGTCTTTTCCAGTGAGTCAACTCTTCACATGAACTGGCCAAAGTACTGGAGTTTCAGCTTTAGCATCATTCCTTCCAAAGAAACCGCAGGGCTGATCTCCTTCAGAATGGACTGGTTGGATCTCCTTGCAGTCCAAGGGACTCTCAAGAATCTTCTCCAACACTACAGTTCAAAAGCATCAATTCTTCAGTGCTCAGCTTTCTTCACAGTCCAACTCTCACATCCATACATGACTATAGGAAAAACCATAGCCTTGACTAGACAGACCTTTGTTGGCAAAGTAATGTCTCTGCTTTTGAATATGCTGTCTAGGTTGGTCATAACTTTCCTTCCAAGGAATAAGTATCTTTTAATTTCATGGCTGCAATCACCATCTGCAGTGATTTTGAAGCCCTCCAAAATAAAGTCTGACACTGTTTCCACTGTTTCCCCATCTATTTCCCATGAAGTGATGGGAAGGAGGGGCTTAACTGCATGCCCTGAGCATGGCAGTTCCCAACTAACTTTGAATTGTTTGTTTGTCTCACTGATTGACTGACTGACTGATCGATTCAAGAGGTGTCACTAGTGGGAAGCAGGCCAAAAACCTGAAGAATTACAGAGAGAGACTGATGTGGTGAAATGCTAAAGTTAATTCGATTTTGGTGACAGCTGCAGAATGATTCCTATTTGTTTCCTTTAATTGCTAGGAGGGTATTTAAGTTGTCAGGCTCTAAGTGGCTGCCCTCAACATGCTTCAATTTATCTAGCACTTTCTTCTTACGTCTCATTGGAGACCTGTGATAATCCTATGACTCTAGGGACTCTCATTCCCTTTTTAGCTAAGGAAACTGAAGCAGAGAAGAGTGAATGACCCAGAAAGAGGCCTGCATACTACTTAGAGAAATGCTAACAGCTGTAACAAACAGAGACCAAAGTTTCAGCAACTTAATATAATAAATCTTACTTTTTAATTACCCTGAGGCCCCGAAAAGGTGTTCTGGCAGATGGGGAGTCCCTCATGAGGTGATTCAGAAGAAATCCAGCCTCCTTGAACCTGCCTCCGTTAGGGCTTCAAAGCTTCTGCAACCTGTAAGTGGATGGGGAAAGAGGAAGGAAAATAAGTATTCATGCTCATTTTACTTATTTAAAGGTACTGAGCTCTTTGGTTCCAAAATGATACACATAACTTGTACTGATATCTTCTGAGTTGAACAAGTGACATGAATCCCGCCAGGACACAAGATGATGGTGCTGAGAAATAATCCTTGCTTTTAATGCAATTAAAATCCTTGCTTTTTAATGCAATTAAAATCCTTGCTTTTTAATGCAATTCTATGTGACCTTGGAAGAAAAGCTACAACAAACCTAGACAGTGTATTAAAAAGCAAAGACATCGCTTTGTTGGCAAATAAAGGTCCGTATAGTCAAATCTATAGTTTTTCTACTGGTCATGTACAGATGTGAGAGCTGGACCATAAAGAAGGCTGAGTGCCAAAGAACTGATGCTTTCAAACTGTGGTCCTGGAGAAGACTCTTGAGAGTTCCTTGGAGAACAAGGAGATCAAATCAGTCCATCCTAAAGGAAATCAACCCTGAATATTCATTGGAAGATCTGATGCTGAAGCTGAAGCTCCAATACTTTGGCCACCTGATGCAAAGAGTCAACTTATTGGAAAAGACCTTGATGCTGGGAAAGATTGAGGGCAGGAGGAGAAGGGGGAGACAGAGGATGAGATGATTGGATGGCATCATCGATTCAATGGACATAAGTTTGAGCAAGCTCTGGGAGATGGTGAAGGACAGGGAAGCTTGGCGTGCTATAGTCCAACGGGGCACAAAGAGTTAGACAGACTGAACAACAACAAAATGCTACTAAAATCAAAGACAATGCTACAAAGCAATTACTAGAATCTCCAGGACTCAAAATAGATACATGACTAAATCCACTGTTTTCGCTACCACAACACGTTAACCCTGCTTCTGGAATTGGTTCAACCTGCCTCATGGCTTTCGAGTGAGTTAGAGCCTGAACCTAACATGGGACATACTGGAGAGAGAGGACCACCATCCATGGGAAGAATGCTTGAACAGACCATGAACAGGTCCAGACTTAAGCCCTGCCTCTGCTGTATCTGACTGCATAGGCCTGAATACATCTTGAACTTTCTATCTCTTTTTTTTTAAATCTTGGAGACACTGATGCAAACCTGTATTTCCAGATCTTTCCTACTTAAGCTTCTGGATTCTTCCATTAATTTTCCCTAAGATGCTCAAACATTCTGATAATGTTACTAGACTCTATGAGAGGACTTTAATAGCAAGGAGTAGCTAACAAAATCATACACCATTGACATATTTCATGCAACAGTTTTAAAAAGAAAAGAAACATTAGTAGCCTTGGAAGTCCTGGCTTGGGTAACTGCTCAATTTCTGTTAGGCTATTGAAAATATTGGGGTAAATTTGTCTATGCCTATTAACTCCCTCTCTGGGCCAGCTGGGAGCCACAGATCTCCATGGCTTTCCAAAGCCACAGATCATCTGACACAAACTCTTTTGTTTCTATAATCTTGACAAGAAAATTCCAGTCACACATGCCCCTCTCCATAAAGAGTGTATGCCTCAGATACTGCTGTTCTCCTTCTCCACTTGTCTGAATCCAGAAGTGTATATTGAGCTGAAAGTGGTTGGAGGTGATGGACAGGGATAGGATATTGAAAAGCTCACTCAGGAGGGAAAATAACAACTCTATCAGAAACCTTGTTGTCTGTCACAGTGTTTGAACTAGTTAACTAGTGAAAATAAAATGTTTTCTTCATCTGTCATAAATCCATAATCATTACTCCATCTTCAAAATCTCACACTCACCCCCTCTTCACTTTCTCCATGCAATATATCAGAGAGAAAAACAGGATCATTAACTAAAGGACTCCATGCATCCCTTCCCTCTACCAGCTCTGTCAAATCTTAACATTTTTGCAACATGTACTTCTGATTTTTAAGAGATAATGTATTATAATAAATAATCTTTAATGCTTAGATAATGTGTCTCTATTCCACGTTCCTATTTCCTTCCCCTGAGAGACTACTAAAATGAATTGACATAACCCCTAATCTAGTGTCTACCATTTTCATGCATAAATGTTCATAATAAAGTTTGTCTGTGCATGATGTCATACTTTACATAAATGCTATCATATTGTACATATTATCCTATATTTATTTTATTTGCTGTTTAAAATACCTTTGAAATTTAATTATTAAATATACATTCATTGTAACAGCTACAAAGCCTTCTTTTGCATAAATACACCAAATGTTAAAACCCATTTTCCATGTGGCAGATTGTGACATACCACATTAACATTCTGATACATGTTTTCTTGTATGAGTTTCTGTGATATACAAATGCTGAAATGGGTCAGATTCAACCATCTCTTCAACTTTGCTGTGCTGTGCTGGATTGCACTTAGTTGCTCAGTCATGTCTGATTCTTTGCAACCCCATGGACTGTAGCCCACCAGGCTCCTCTGTCCATGGGATTCTCCAGGCAAGAATACTGGAGTGGGTTGCCACGCTCTCCTCCAGGGGATCTTCCCAATCCAGGGATCGAACCCAGGTCTCCTGCATTGTGGCATATTCTTTACCACTGAGCCAAAAGGGAAGCCCAAGAATACTGGAGTGGGTAGCCTATCTCTTCTCCAGGGGATCTTCCCGGCCCAGGATTCGAACTGGGGTCTCCTGCATTGCAGGCAGATTCTTTACCAGCTGAGCTAGTGACAAATTTCTTTCAAAGGTGGCTTTGATACATTCTGAAAATTCTTATTACTTCACTTACTTGCTAAAATCATTTTTAATGATCCAACTGGTTTAAATTTTTATATCAACAGTCCCTGTGATCATGTAAACATGAATATATTGGCCATTTGGATACTTACTTTTGAATTGATTGTTTACTTCTTTTGCCTGTTTTTATATTAGATTTTCTCTCAATCATTTGTAAGAACTTGTACTTCCTGCCTGTAGTCTCCTGTTAGTTGTTGACTGTAAATATATTCTTCCAGGGTTTGGTTGTTTGGTTTTTGTTGTTGCTGTTGTTGTTTAACATTCCTTTGTGTGTTTTTTGTTTATAATAATCTGAAATTTTAGTACAGTGATAGTCATAAATCCTTTCCCTTATGATTGCTACTTTTTGCATTTTATTTAAAGAAGATATCTTCATCAATCAAGATATTTTATATTTTTTCTGAAAGTATTGTTTTTGCAGTAACATTTAGATGCTTAATATCCCTGGAATTTGGGAAACCAACTCTTTCAGCTTCACTTTTTGAGCTAAAACAGCGCATTCCACTACTCTATTATTTTTAAGAATTACACTAATTTTTCTTGACTTTATGTTTTAGTAATAGTTTTCAAATTATACAATAACTGTTTTTATTGAAATAGCATTAATTTCACAGTTTATCCATGGGAATAATTAATATCTTTACAATTTTAAAGTTTTTCATCCAAAATATCAGCTTACCTCTTTATTCTGACATTCATTCTTTTTACTTTAATAAGGCACTCCACAAAAATCTTGCTCATTTTTTATTAAATTAACTTCTATGCACTTTATTGTATCTTTTTACTACTTGAAACATCTTAATTATATTTTAACTTATTATTTCATTGAAGAGAAACAGTATCCAGTCTTTGTATATGGACATCTCTGAATCAGCGGTCTTTCTAAATTCTTCTATTAATTCTAATAACTGTTCTACAGAGATTCTCGACTTTTCCATATAGAGCCATTTTGTCTCTTTCTGAGTGCTGAGGTACTCAGTTGTGTTCCACTCTTTGCAAGCCTTTGAACGATAGCCCACCAGCTCTTCTGTCCAAGGAATTTCTTGGGTAACAATACTGGAGTGAGATGCTATTTTCCTCCTCCAGGGAGTCTTCCCACTCCAGGAATCAAATCCAAGTCTTCCGTGTCTCCCACATTGCAGGCAGAGTCTTTACCTGCTGACCATTGTATATGTTTGCTTTTGCTTTTCTTGTTGCACTGGTAAGGCTGCAGGTAAAATACTGAAGCGTATTAATAATAGGAATCCATTCTTGTCTTTTTCCTGACCAAAATGGATTCTCATTAATGATTCACAGATACCTGATGTTTTCTCAAAGATTCTTATATTTCTTTTTCAGGTTTGAAAATTTTACTTCTATTTCTAATTTACTGTGAGTTTTGTATTTTCTTCTTATTTTTTAACTATAAACAGAGTTTATAGTTTATAGTTTATTTTTAACTATAACAGAGTTTCACCACTTTTATCTGCCTCTATTAAGATTACTACACTCTTTTTAAAATTAAGATGTACAAGCTGGGTTTCAAAGAGGCAGAGGAACCAGAAACCAAACTGCTAACATTAGCTGGATCATGGAGAAAGCAACAGAGTTCCAGAAAAACATCTAATTCTACTTCCTTGACTAGGAGAAAGCCTTTGATTGTGTGGATCACAACAGACTGTGGAAAATTCTAAAAGAGTAAGAGTATCAGACCACCTGATTTGTCTCCTGAGAAACCTGTATCCAGGTTCAATAAGCAACAGTTAGAACCAGACATGGAACGACTGATGGGTTCAAAATTGGGAAAGGAGTACAAGAATGCTGTATAGTGTCACCCTGCTTATTTAACTTATGTGCAGAACACATCACATGAAATGCCAGGCTGGATGAATCCCATGCTGGAATCAAGATTGCTGGGAGAAATACCAACAACTTCAAACATGCAGATGATATCACTCTAATGTCAGAAAATTAAGAGAAACTAAAGAGCCTCTGGAAGAGGATGCTGGACTGGAAGAAGCGCAGCTGGAATCAAGATTGCCAGGAGAAATATCAGTCACCTCAGATATGCAGATGACCCTTATGGCAGAAAGTGAAGAGGAACTAAAAAGCCTCTTGATGAAAGTGAAAGAGGAGGGTGAAAAAGTTGGCTCAAAGCTCAACATTCAGAAAACTAAGATCATGGCATCTGGTCCCATCACTTCATGGCAAATAGATGGGGAAACAGTGTCAGACTTTATTTTGGGGGCTCCAAATCACTGCAGATGGTGACTGCAGCCATGAAATTAAAAGACGCTTACTCCTTGGAAAGTTATGAAGGAAAGTTATGGCCAACCTAGATAGTATATTAAAAAGCAGAGACGTTACTTTGCCAACAAAGGTCCATCTAGTCAAGGCTATGGTTTTTCCTGTGGTCATGTATGGATGTGAGAGTTGGACCTGAAGCAAGCTGAGCACCAATGAATTGATGTTTTTGAACCGTGGTGTTGGAGAAGATTCTTGAGAGTCCCTTGGACTGCAAGGAGACCCAACCAGGCCATTCTAAAGGAGATCAGCCCTGGGATTTCTTTGGAAGGAATGATGCTAAAGCTGAAACTCCAGTACTTTGGCCACCTCATGTGAAGAGTTGACTCATTGGAAAAGACTCTGATGCTGGGAGGGATTGGGGGCAGGAGGAGAAGGGGACGACAGAGGATGAGATGGTTGGATGGCATCACCAACTCGATGGACATGAGTTTGAGTGAACTCCGGGAGATGGTGATGGACAGGGAGGCCTGGCGTGCTGCGATTCATGGGGTTACAAAGAGTCTGACATGACTGAGGGACTGAACTGAACTGAAAGAGCCTCTTTATGAAGGTGAAAGATGAAAATGAAAAAGCTGGCTAGAAACTCAACATTACAAAAGTAAGATTGGGGCATCCAGCCCCATCATTCCATGACAAACAGAAGCAGAAAAAGTGGAAACATTGATAGGTTTATTTTCTTAGGCTCCAAAATCACTACAGATGTTGACTTTAGCCATGAAATTAAAATATACTTGCTCCTTGAAAGGAAAGCTATAACAAACCTAGACATTATATTAAAAAGCAGAGGCATTACTTTGTTGACACAAGTCCATATAGTCAAAGCTGTGGTTTTCCCAGTCCTGGAGAAGGGAATGGCAACCCACTTAAGTATTCTTGCCTGGAGAATCCCATGGATAGAGGAGCCTGGTGGGCTACAGTCCATGAGGCTGCAAAACATTGGAGAGCACTGATCAACTAAGCAGCATGGTTTTTGCAGTAGTCAAGTATAGATGTGAGAGCTGGTCCATAAAGAAAGCTGAGCACCAAAGAATTGATGCTTTCAAAACTGTGGTGCTGGAGAAAACTCTTGAGAGTTTCTTGGAATGTAAGGATGTCAAATCAGTCAATCCTAAAGGAAATCAACCCTGAATATTAATTGGAAGGACTAATGTTGAAGCTGAAGCTCCTATACATTGGCCACATGATGCAAAGTGCTGACTTATTGGAAAAGACCCTGATGCTGGGAAAGACTGAAGAAGGCAAAAGGAGAAGGGAGCAACAGAGGATGAGATGATTAGATAGCATCATGGAGTCAATGGACATGAATTTGGGCAAACTGTGGGAGATAGTGGAGGACAGAAAAGTCTGCTGTGCTACAGTCCATGGGGGTTGCAAAGAGTCAGACACGACTTAGGGACTGAACAACAACAAATTGCTGACATAAGATATTGTATTGGAGTTAGGTTTACAACAAATGATTTAACATCAAAAATATAGAAACAACTCATACAACTCAGTAGAAAAAAATGAATTTAATAGAAAAAAACAGGGCAGAGGACTAGGATAGACATTTTTCTCAAGAAGATACATACACAGATAATAGATAAATGAAAAAGGTGCTCAGTATCACTAATCAGCAGGCAAATGCAATTCACAGCACAAGTGAACTATCAGTCCACACCTGTTAGAATGGCTATTATCAAAAGTCAAGAAATAACAAGGGTTGGAGAGGCTATCGATAAAAGCGAACTCTTGTGTATTGTTGGTAGGAATGTAAATTGGTATAACCACAATGGAAAATAACACGGAGTTTAAAAAAGTTAAAAGTTGAACTGTCTTATGACCCAACAATTCCACTTCTGGAAATTTATTCAAAGATAACAAAACCACCAGTTTGAAAAGATATCTACATCCCCATGTCCATTGCAGTCTTATTTATAATAGCCAAAACATGGAAACAGCCTAAGTATCCATGGACAGATAAATGAATAACCATATTTTTCCTCTGTTCATCAGCTAATTTGAAATACATTAGTACATTTTCTAAAGTGAAATTATTCTTACATGCTTTCAGCAAACTCTACTTGTTCATGTTTTCTAAAATACACTAGAGAGATAATTTATTATCATTCTATTCAGGATGCATGTAATTAGGTAAGTAATATTAATCTATGTTTCTTTCTTTAACTCTCCTTTTAGAGTTTTTACCAAAGTTATAGTAATTTTGTCCTTCTCTATGCTCTGAAATAAAGAAAGACATGATACATGAGTCTCTTAAAAACTTTGGTCCTGAGACATGGCTTATTGTTTAGTAATATCATCTAAAGATACCAATTGTTCATTTCTAGATATTATCACATTTATTCTATTTTTATTTCAATAGCCCTACTTTTATTACTATGATCTCAGTTTTTTTTCTTATCTTTCTGTCTCTCTTTTAAGTCTGGCTGCCTTTGTTTCATTTTTTTTTTCTTTTTAATGAGTAAAATGTTTTTATGTATATCTTTAAGCATTCTAAACATTCTCATTTTGGTCTTTTTCTGACTATACCATTAGGTTCACTCCTATTCTGTTTCTTGATTTTATTGATTATTTTGTTTAGCATCAGCCTTCTCTTGTTTGTGATATTTGTCTGTAGCATTTTTCTCTTCTCTCTCTGTTTTCATCTCTTTTTCTCTCCTTTCCTGGGATCCCCCTTCCAGTCTGTACTTGTTAAGATGGACGCAGTCAACATCCAGTTTATGCAACAGTGAGTTTCTCTCCTGCTCCGTCTTGATCTGAGAGATACCACAAATCCAGTCATCAGTTGGGTTGGCTCAATTCCTTGTTTTGAGACGGTGTTTTTGTCTGCTAGTCTGCCTGGGCCCACTGAGTCCTATAAAGCTACGACTTCAGACAGTGAGTCAGCAGTAACTCTTTTTCAGCCTCATGGAGGAGGTGGTTGGCCTACCTCAGTCCCTGGCTTCCAGCTGTGGATTTGGCCTGGTCTGCCGTCTGTCTTGGTGCAGACCGCACAGCAGCTCCAAGCTGCCACTGTCTGCTCCCAGAGTTGGAAGCTGTCAGATCTACACCTTCACCCCTGCTCGCATTGTGTGTTTCTGTTTATTTGTGATCCATAGAGATGTTTACTCATTTTTGTACCTAGCTATGTCATTTTGGTTATCTGTTTTTTTAATTCCACCTGCAGCTGCCAAGTGTTTGAAATAAAGGATTTTCTTAAAGCATAATTTTACTTTGCAATTTTACCCCCAAATGGCTGTCCTTTTGTTTCTTAAATTCCTCTTGCATCTTCCTAAAGACGAGTGAGAATTATGCACTTCAGTGACCTTCATGTGATCATATTAAACGAACAAATGAATGAGTGAATAAATGAATAAGAAAGAAAGACGTTAAATAGCATGCATAATTAAATGAAAATGAAGACATACAAGCTAACTCACAGAGGCTTAAATGATTAGAACAATTAATAAATCCCATAATTGAAAGTTAATAGGTAGAGTAGGTTTGGGGAGAGCCCAGTCAGAACTGCAATTTTCTCCCTGTCATTCTCATAGCTCAGCCTCTCTTTGACCCAGTTGCAGAATACCTCCTAGCAGCAACTAAGACAACTTGCTTCTTCATTCACAAAAGAGAAAGAGAATGATTTCTCAAACTCTCTCAGTAGTGGAAATATAGACATAGATGTACTGATAAATCAGTGTATACATATTTATTGCCACGGGGACTAGGGAATATGAAAGAGACATGGAACAGAGCTGAGCTAGCTTGCAGCTTGCTGCCAACACCAACTGAGGCTAGCCTAGATCTACTAATCACCTCCAGAAGAAAGCTCATGCACACTGACAAGACCAAGTATCATATTAAACCACTGACTTTTAGGTGTTTTTTAATATAGCATTAATGAGGTAGTAGCTAATTGATACAGAGAGGAATGGAAAATGAAAGCAAGATGGTAGTACAAAAGGAAAAAAACAAATATTTTTAATTGCTCAAGATAACTCAGAAAATGGTTGACTACAGCCATGAAATTAAGATGCTTACTCCTTAGAAGAAAAGCTATGATCAACCTAGACAGCATATTCAAAAGCAGAGACATTACTTTGCCAACAAAGATCCATCTAGTCAAAGCTATGGTTTTTCCAACAGTCAAGTACGGATGTGAGAGCT
Source organism: Nanger dama (assembly GCA_917880005.1). Lineage (NCBI taxonomy): Eukaryota > Metazoa > Chordata > Mammalia > Artiodactyla > Bovidae > Nanger > Nanger dama. The sequence goes on from CAKJTW010000029.1 coordinate 6,910,002, forward strand.
GGACTATAAGGAAAACTGAGTGCAGAAGAACCGATGCTTTTGAACTGTGGTGTTGGAGAAGACTCTTGAGAGTCCCTTAGACTGCAAGGAGATCCAACCAGGCCATCCTAAAGGAAATCAGTCCTGGGTGTTCATTGGAAGGACTGATGTTGAAGCTGAAACTCCAGTACTTTGGCCACCTGATTCAAAGAACTGACTCATTTGAAAAGACCCTGATGCTGGGAAAGATTGAAGGTGGGAGGAGAAGGGGATGCCAGAAGATGAGATGGTTGGATGGCATCACTGACTCAATGGACATGAGTGTGAGCAAGCTTCAGGAGTTGATGATGGACAGGGAGGCCTGGCGTGCTGCACTCCATGGGGTCGCAAAGAGTCGGACATGACTGAGTGACTGAACGGAACTGAACTGCACTCAGAAAAGAGGGCCACATTGAAAGGTAAGTCCTCTGCCTCCAGATCTTTTAGTTCTCAAAGGCATGCTTTGATTCTATAACATAGAAACGTTGCAAGTGGGTCCATTATTTCAGTGCAGCACTATAGTTTCAATGAAGCCATATTATCACACATATCTTTATCACTCACCCCTTATAGTGAGTAATAATTAAGATATATATTAAGTAATCAATATATTAATATATAAGTAATAATTAAGATATATCAGTTATTAAATATAAAGAAATGGGCAATAACTAAAAACTATAAAACTTTTCTTCCTATATCTCAATGACATGTTATACAGCTGCTCTATCAACTATCTGACTCTTTGCAACCCCATGGACTGTAACCTACCAGGCTCCTCCGTCCATGGGATTCTCCAGGCAAGAATACTGGAGTGGATTGCCATTTCCTTCTCCAGGGGATCTTCCCGACCCAGGGATCGAACCCAGGTCTCCCACACTGGAGGCAGACGCTTTAACCTCTGAGCCACCAGGGAATATATTTTCTGTCAACTATGGTAGCTGCTAATCACACGCAAATATTTAAATTAAATCAAAATTTAAAATTCAGTTCCTCAGTCACACAAGCCACATTTCAAGTGCTCAGTAGTCACATGTTGCTAATGGCTACCATACTGAACAGCCCCCGTACAGGATGTTTCTATCATTACAGTACTGTTAACGGGAGTATACAAAGCAAGCAACATCTTCTTTTCAATTAAGTCTAGTTGACTCATTTATGGAGCTTCATGAATACTTTCAAAATGATGCACTTCACCAGGAATCCCTAGCTAAATAAGTCTCTCTTGAATTAAGACATGTGGGACCATACAATTCTGTCAGCAAAGCTGGCTGGATACGTTAAAGAAAATGTGTACAGGTAGTCATGGCCTCTGGCCTCCTGATTCAGCTGGAGCTTGCAGGATAAAAGAGCTTCTGTCTCCATCTGAAAGCATCTGGATGCATGCTCAGCAGTCATGCAGCTGTGCTTACCTCCAACTTACTGCCAAGCTCAGAAGGGAACAAAATAAATTAAAGGGATGGATCACAATGTTTACCAAGGATGAAAACTCCAAAACTATAATGGTAAGAAGAATGAGCTGGTGATTAAAAAAACTGAGCATTGAGAAAAGTACAAGTCTTAGTCCAGACTGGCCCCTGTCTAGAGACGTTACTTTCATTCTCTGGATTTTTTATTCTTATCTGTAAGGTAAACTGAGCATGATTTCATACTGCCAAATGCCAATGCAGAATTTCCAGGATTATCAGGTTAAAATAATCTTCCACCCTCACCTCCAAGGTCATCAGAGAGCTCTGCTTATCTCCAGCCAGCGGACAATGATCACTTGCTCTTTGTAGGAATCTGATAAGACATGAGCTAGAATATGTCCTTAAGGAATTATAAATGTCTACATATAGAGTAAGACCTTCTATGTGCTTGAGGCTCTTGCATCTTAAGAAGGAGCCACCCCATCCTACAATTTAGAATCTTAGCCTTAGTCACACACACACACACACACACACAGCCTGAAATTAAGTATTTAAAATATTATAGTTGTAATAACAACTCTTAAAGTGCATGAAATATAAAAATGAATAAATGCCTGGTGTGAGCTCTTTTACAATTTCTTTTCCAAATGAAAGACACCCCCTGTTTCTTTTCATTTGGTGACTTGGCTTACACTTTCATTTTTATAGTCCAGACAACCAGCAAAGTTAAACTCAAGCCTACTTTTGTTCTGTACAAAAGGAGCTTGTTTCAAAATAAAAGGTTAATAAAAAATAAATAAAGGCGTTTGTTTGACTTTTTCTGAAAGGCAGATTATTGCCATGGAGAATGAGGTCATCACTCACTCCATAGGTATTATTATATTCCACCTGAGTTTCCAAACTTAAATACAAGTACCAACAGTGAAGGCATTATTATTATACTTATCCATACAGAGATAATTCAACTGCAAACTGTCCCAGATTTCAAAAAAGGATTTAGAGGTTAAATATCAAGCTTTTTTTCTTATTTATCAATATATTAGGAAAACAATTGATATAGAGACAATTCACTTAAAACCGCCAACCATTCAATGCTTCAGCAATTAAATCCATTATTAAATTATGACTGCTAGTCAGAATTTTCTAAATTTATTTATTTATTCTAAGAATACAGTTCTCATTGAAATATATTATACATTCAAATATGCCTGCAATGCAGGAAATCCAAGTTCAATCCCTGGGTTGGGAAGATCCCCTGGAGAAGGAAATGACAACCCACTCCAGTATTCTTGCCTGGAGAATTCCATTGACAGAGGAGCCTGGAGAGCTACAGTGCATGGGTTCGCAAAGAGTTGGACACGACTGAGCTACTAACACTTTCACTTTCACACACCCAAAAGACGTGACTGAATTGCTCATGAGGCAGCCAAATACTGCCTGCAAAGCAAAGTGCAAAGGCACTATTGATGAAAGAGGTACAAATATCATGGAGACATGGTTCTTGCTTTGGGAAATATACATGTAATCTGGTAGGGCTGATAATGCAAGTTACTCGTTGTAGGTTTAGGCACAGGGAAATATAGGTGAATAACAAATGAAATGCAACCCATTCTGACCAGAAGGATCGGAGAAGGCTTAGCAGACGCTGGGGCACTGGAGCTGAGCCTAGAACAGTAGGAAGCATTTGACGGGCAAAAAGAGAGAAAGGATGCTCCGGTCCATAGGCGGGATGCATAATGGCATTTCAAGGTGAGGTGAAGGTTATCATGAGACTGAGCGTATGGCATGGGGTGGGAGGTGAGAGGAAATGGGTCAGGGGAGGCACCCTGAGAACAGATGACTGAGAGCAGCGAATGGCAGCTTAAGGGATCTGAACTGTGTGGGTGGACCATCAGAAGTTTGTCTGCGAGTCATCAAAGAGTTCTAAGCAGGGGACTGACATCCTCTTGTCTTTTGTATCAGAAGTTCAGTCTGACAGCCATGACATCCATGAAAGATGGATAAAGCTGGAATCAAAGAAGAATGTTGGAAATGTTTTCCTATCAAGGGATGGTGCAGGCTTCACACGGGGCAGGAAGGGCAGGAGGTGGACAAATATGACATTTCAGATCAATCGCATTGGAAAGCACAAGTTAGTGCTTTTAGATTTGATGAATAAAGGCCTGACCTAGAGCAAATCACATTTGTTTCCATTTTACTTTTTTGAAAATGTTATTTACTTTTGGATGGGCTAAGATTTCCTACAAATATAGTATTAACATAAATATTATATATTTATATTAACATATTTCTATGCATACCCTTATCTATTGCATGACCCTAATAGAAAGCATAAGAACAAATATAGTAGGTATTTATTCATTCATCTGTTTATGTGATCAAACCTTGACTAAACTCTTTAGTATATAGGACATGGAAAATGTATACATACATAATGATTGTAAAAACCAAATACTTTTAATTGAAGTATAGTTAACTTGGAATATCATATTAGCTTCAGTTGTACAACAGAGTGATTCAATATTTTATAACTTCTATTCCATTTAAAATTATTATAAAATATGGGTTATATTCCCTGTGCTGTACTTTATATCCTTGTATCTTGTTTATTTTATAATTAGTAGTTTGTACCTCTTAAACCCCTTTCTCTGTGTTGCCCTTACCCTTACCTTCTCCCCATTCATAACCATAAGCTTGGTCTCTGTATCTATGAGTCTATTTCCATTATGTTATACTCATTTGTTTTATCGTTTAGTTTCTACATATAAGTGAAAACATACAGTATTTGTCTTTCTCTGTCTGACTTAGTTCACTGAGTATAATATCCTCCAGGTCTACCCACATTGTTGCAAATGGCAAAATTTTTTTTCTTTTTTATGGCTGAGTAATTTTCCATTGTGCTTATGTATATACATATATATGAAAAAGTAAAAGCATTAGTTGGTCTGTAGTATCCAATTCTTTGCAACGCATGGACTGTAGCCTGCCAGGCAAGAATGCTGGAATGGATAGCCATTCCCTTCTCCAAGAGATCTTCCCGACCCAGGGGTCAAACCCTGGTCTCCTGCACTGCAGGTGAATTCTTCACCATCTGAGCCACCAGAGGAGCCCCACATGTGTATACACCTGTGTGTGTATCACATCTTTTCATCTTCTTTATCTATTCCTCTGTTGATGGACAAACCAAGTATTTTCAGTGTTCGTAGAGAAGAAATTACTTTAGAAAACATTTTTGGAGTTGGTGGTATTTGAATGGGGCCTGGGAGAATGAAAAAGGCTTGACTAAAGATGAAAGTGTAGTCGCTCAGTTGCGTCCAACTCTTTGAGACCCCATGGACTATAGCCTATCAGGCTCCTCCATCCATGGGATTTTCCAGGCAAGAGTGCTGGAGTGGATTGCCATTTCCTTCTCCAGGGGATCTTCCCGACCCAGGAATCGAACCCAGGTCTCTCACATTGCAGGCAGACGCTTTACTGTCTGAGCCCCCAGGAAAGCCCTTGAATACAGGTGGGTCATGGTGGGTTACGAAAAAGGGAAAAGTCCAAGTAGGTCCGATGTGTCTGAGAACTGGCTGGGAGTCGAGGTCAGCTGCAGAGTAGGGTTCATAAACAGAAACAGTGAAAGCTGTTGTGGAAAAGGTAAGCTGGGAACAGATTTTGGGAGCACCTTAAAAATGACGACTTTCTCTCGAATACAACCATCACTACTGAGGATTTTAATTAAGGATTTTGATTTTTAAAATACTTAAACATGTTAAGGTATCTTGACATATTTAAAATATTATTCAAACTAATCCCCAGTTCTCACATATTCTAGAATATTTGTCTTTATTTTGTTTTAAAGCTGTCATAAAATAGAAAGAAATTTTTCTCTCTCTAATTTGAGTAACTAATTAGCATACAGAGGATTAAAATGTTTGGGGTGCCATTAATCCTAGGTTCCATCTTTGCCATAGAAGCTTCATTATGCTGTTACGGTTAAAGGGCAACTGAAAATATATTACCAAGAAATTAACATTAGTCTCTAATGCTTCTGTGAAGTGGCCGAATTTTATTTAACAAAGCAAACTTTCCCAATTATCACTATTAATTTGTTTTCATTCATCCAGAACTTTTAAAATCTGTTTATTATTTTAAAAGAAATAAATAAAAATATCTGGTTTGGGAGCCAACCGCTAGACTTTCATAAATGATCCTGTTTAAAAATGGTTATGCCTGAGCAATAAATCCTGGGAAAATGATGCTTATATTTGTAATAGAAATGTCACTCGTATCTTAAATATAGCAGTGTGACCTGTCTCTATCACTGTGCAGCAAAGCCATATTTGTAATTGATTTTGACTTGCCCCTCCTTCAATGTGTGCTGAGTTTTGTAAAACTAGACAGGATTCTTAAAAATTTTAAATCTTAATTTTAGTCTAATTAGATTAATCTGCAAGTAACTTTTCTCCACTTAAAATTTTTCCATACCCATCTTTTTCTTCAAAGAGATGAATTTGTTCTTGGAATGTTTTAGTAGAAATGATGAACTTCAGTAGTTGTTAGAATAGCTCTTGGAACTCTTAGATCTTCCAGTTACACTCAGGTGATGAAAGGTAAAAATGAAGAATCTCTAAGTCAAAATTTTCATTTATAAAGAACCAAACTGATGGCTTCCCTGGTGGCTTAAACTGTAAAGAGTCTGCCTGCAAGGTGGGAGACCCAGTTTCAGTCCCCAGGTCGGGAAGATCCCCTGGAGAAGGAAATGGCAACCCACTCCAGTATTCTTGCCTGGAGCATCCCATGGTTAGAGGAGCCTGGCAGGCTACCATCCATGGGTCACAAAGAGTCGGACACAAGACAGTGACTGACACACACTCACACACCAACTTACGGTAAGGGCACACCAAAGGACACTCTAAAATTGCCACAAGAGCATATGTCCACATAATTTCTCAAAGTGATATGATGGTAACTGTGATCTTATGATATAGTAAGCAAGTAAGCAAGCCAAATAGATACATATATTTAATGATGTTAGCCTCCAGCATTCAAAATCCAGTTAATTATTTTGTCGCTGGAGACATATAGACACAGAAATACAGGCTGTCTGTGCAGAATACAAAAGCTGTATTTGGCCGTTTGGATTCCAAGTTTAAGAAATTAATTTATGAATGATTTCAGAGATTGTACCAGAATAAGAAAACAATAGACTTACATTTAACCCTTGAGCTGGCAGTCTATATGGTAGGAACACAGCCAGCCATAAAAAATAATAATCAGAGGCCCATGAACTGCTCTTTTAAAATGGTTACATTAAAACCCAGACACCTGTAGTTTTACTAGTTGCTAAAACGGCTTGTAGTCGCACATGCATGAAACAGATGTGTAACCAGAGCTGCACTAACTGGTTTCCATTAGACAAACACAGGTGAATGGTAGGCAGAAAGTGGAGTGGAAAACTGAAATTTGTATATGTTAAAACTGAACATTCAAGGTGGCATATAAACCTTCGAAGGCATTTTTCACTAAATATATATTGGCCTGTCTCTTGACTATTTTTAAATCATGGATATGGACATTTCCCAAAACAATCTGCTTCAATCTGGACAAGATAATAATGACAAATAAGATTCATCCCCGAAGATATGTTCTTCAAAATACTAGTCCTACTGAAATGATTGCTAACACTGCATAGGAAATTTTTCAACAAATGAATTTTTTATTCATTTCTGTTTTTTAAAAGATTATTTAGAGGTCTTATAAAAATCAGCATTATAAGACGTTTCCAGAAATTTAATCTCTCAAAAAAAAAAAAGAAAAGAAAAGAACCAGGGCCTCGATTTGCACATCCTGGAGTCTGATAGCTCTAAAGTTCACAGAGCGGTGCGTCAGTTCAACTGGGGCTGAGTCAGACAGTCAAGGATGCAGCGTGCTGAGGAAGCCATGCGAACCGTTGCACAAATACATTTTTGTCCATGTTTGGTTGGAGAAGCTGAGACTCAGCTGAACTTTAGGGGATTGTATTTTCATTCGAATGTTCCAAAATTCTGGTTTACAACAACATCTGGGATGTGGGGAGTGGCTCACTCACTTTGGAATTCCTTAGAAAGGGAAACTGAAAAGCGGATAGGAATAACACTCAGCAAGAGCTGTCTTTCCAGAAATCCTCATCACACCTGGGATGGAACCTCTGAGCCAATGTTTCCTTTCAGATGTCTTCGATAAAGAAGTGCAAACAGAATGAATGAGCTGGAGCAAACAGGCATCTCTGTGAAAATCTCTCTGAACTGAGAAGGAAAACAGGATATGTGTTCATGCTCCCATAACTCATCAGGAAAACGCATTCCAAGTCACTCTCAGGGGGATCTACTCCCCCAGAAGACCTTATCTTTCTACATATTTTTCTACTCTGTAAACATATTTTTTAAAAAAATCAGAAGTCTTTCTTGGAAGGGAAATGCAGCCTCTTGCAGAATATGAATGAAAGACATGGGGACCCGAAGATGCATATAGTATTTTAAAGGGCTAAATGGCTGTTCATTCTGCAGCCTGGCAGTTCTCTGGACGCAAATCATTCCTCAGAGACAAAAGCACCATTGATGGTAAGGAAGCCGAGGTGTAGAAAGCACCTGCTAAGTCTTCAGACTGAGATAAAGCCAGCAAACAGATGAAACAGGGCAAAGCTGTTTGGGTATTACAAAGCCCATTTGGGATATTCCATTATATCTGCTAAATATTCATCTATACCCTGATGACAACCATGCCCTCGTTCCAGGAGCCTGAAATGACTAGGTCTTTAACTTATTCTCAGAGCATAAACTGAGAGCTCCTTGAAGTGTATGCATTCTTTCAGATTCATGGTGTATCATTTACTCTGTGAGTGTTTCACAGTCAACTGGTGAGTCACAGAACCAAAACCATTTCACCTTCCAGTGTTTTAAGGTCACATATATGATCTGGTTCACAAGCCCATAGAGGGTAGAGTTCTCAAATCTGGCCATGCCTTGGAATGACCATTAAAGCTTTATTAAAATGCAGAAGCATGGGCTTCGACTCCAGATTTTCATTCAATTGGCTGGAGGTTCCAGCATCTGATGTGTGTGTATGTGCTCAGTTGTGTCTGACTCTTTGCAGCCCCATGGAGTGTTGCCCACCAGGCTCCTCTGTCCATGGAATTTTTCAGGCGAGAATAGCTGGAGTGAGTTGCCATCTCCTACTCCAGGGGAATCCTCAACCCAGGGATTGAACTTGCATCTCTTGTGTCTCCTGCATTGGCAGACAGATTCTTTACCCCTGTGCCACCTGGAAGCCCTGGTACATTTTCTAAAATGTAAATCTGCAGATAATTTTCAATATGTGACCAGGACTGAAAAAAACTGATAAGGTAAGTGTTTATCAAAAACTCTGCTCATGCACACTTGCAAAATATAACTTAGAGATCCATGAAAATACAGAAATCTTGAGCTCATTGCGGCTATGGAGGCCCTTACTGGCTTGTAAGTTACAAACACTCAGAATCAGAGACCAACCAAGAGGCAACACATTAGGCAGTTTAGGGTGGCTCTCTTCCTGTCCAGAGATAACACTGTGATAGCCAGAAGTCCCTGACACCACGATGGCAGCTGGTTCTTGGGAATGTTCCCGGGAAGGCTTTCCCTTGAATAGTCAGAAGGTGTATTTTGAATACCTTCAGCAGTAATTGAGAGATTGCACTCAACAGAGTCAATAAACATGGGTGCATCCAAAATTGACACAACTATTGCCAAAAATAGAACTGGATGAAGCTTCTTCTTCTTCCCAAATAATCACAAAATCCCAGGCCATCCAAATTAAAAATATTCCTTACCTTCTGTCAACTGATGTTCCTTTGAAGTCTGTAGCAAGGTATAAAAGAAACCCCAAGTGTCCTACTGACCTCAAGAGCAAAAGTTTAACTGATCTTCAGTGTTCTTCTTGGTTGAGGTGTAAGTTTCAAGTGTTTCATGGAGGATTTTGTTTTGCCTGTGGTACTAGTAACGATTTACCAAGCATTTGTCCCTCATTCTAAAGTTTTGAGAAAGAGACTTTTCGTAGTTCCTCTGTTGTAATGAAAGATGTCCAGGTTAGACACCAGGAACCAAAACTTCCATCCAATAGGGAAAACATACAGCCCATCTTTGGCGCTCAGGTCTGCAGAGGAAAACATCCACCTCATTGCCTGTTTTTCACCTTTTCATCAGATTCTCTGAAAACTGTGTAACTTCAGTAAAATCATTAAACCATGACTTTTTATATCTACATTAAAAAAGGATTAATGGATTAATAATTCTTGAAAGAAAAAGTACAGGACTTAGAAAACACCTTGAAAATCAAAGATCCAATGTTCTGCAACTCCAAATTACTTTTCCTTATCCTTTCCTTTTTTGGGGATAGGACAAAGCAGCTCCTCTCGTGTACTTTATTTTTTTGTATTAATACAGAATATTTACATCAAAGTCAGATTATGTCAAAATTTTTGCTTCCTTGAAAAAATTCTTAATTTCAAAACTAGAGTTTAGCAATATTTAATTGTTGCTAAAGTAAAGTTATAGATTGCTGCAGTCTCTCATCCAGGTCTTCTAATAATGATATTTACATAGTTTTATAGTATTGACTATCTCCTATGCCTTCCAGAGAACACAGTCATGTTGAAGCAGCTTTCTTCATTCAGTTCCTGTGGGGAAGACCATCTTTCCTGTAAATTCTATCAATGTAAGGAAAAGCAAAAGAAGAGAAGAATCTGCTCAATCACAGTTCCTCCACCTCTGTGAATTATTCTGTGGCCTCCCAACATGACCCATCCCATCCATAGCTGCTCTTCTGTTTTTGTTCCACCCTGAATCCATTTGAAAATGCCAATTTCCATAATAATTTAATGCAGCTGTTAAGATCTCCTCTTTCTTTTGATCATTGTTATTAATGATGTGCTACAGCGAAAGCATAGCGATCCTAGCTACTCTTCCTCCAGCAATCGTGGTGCATTCTTTTTCCAGACCCTGGCCCTCTTCCTCCTTCTGGCAGCCACAGCCGCCTTCAGCCCCTGACAACTTCAAGGGGGCTCATCTCCTCCAGGAAGGTATTAGTCCAGGACTTGGGAACTCTGTGGGCAGTTCTTCTGTCCTATCCACAGCCGGAAAAGAAATTGTTCTTCAGCATTCCCTGGAGAAGCAGCGTGGCCTTAATTGTAGTCTTCCGTTTGTTGTTGAATGGTTTATAGCAGAATCTTAATGCTTCTTTTTTGTCTTTTTGCCACTGTTATTCTCCTCGATGTTTTCAAATGGCTGCTCTGTAAGTGTGTTTTCCTTCCTCAAATCTAAATGTGTCAAAATCAATTGGTAAAACCCTTAAGGTTTTAGAAGGAAAAAAATTTTATTAACCATAGATAAAATATGATAAAGAGTCAGAGATAAAAATGCTTGTTTTTAGCAAGTCATAAGAAAAAAATCAACAGTGTTTGTGTATAATACCAGAAAATCATATTTTTACCCTGTGGCACAGCCTCCAATATGCCAGTCATCCTTACATTTTTCAAACAGGTGAAACGCTTTGAAATTCCTGATCACTTTTGTGATTTTAGTATTTCCACCAGCAGATAGATGTTCATTTGAGAGGGCTTTATTATCTATAAAGGTTTTCTTTTTCACTTCTTTAGACAAAATATCTATTCTTTAAACATATCAGTTCTTTAATAAGTCAATACAGAAAATATTTCATCCCTGGTAATAGGGATAAAACTCAAAAGTTAACAAACATGTTTACACAGTTTTCATTTGAAAGTCTTGTCTTGACTTTAGTAAATTATTTGATTTAGTGTGTACAAATGATCGTGGGGAAAGATTTATTATTTGGGAAGTCTTTTTCAATGAGCTGAAAGGCTGTATCCTCCACAGTGAATTCTGGTGAGGAATATACTAAAGAATTTCAGGCTCTGAAATAAGAAAGTTCTTGGAATTGTTTTTTCCGGTTACAGCCAGTCCAAAAATTGTGTCATGTTTGAATCGAAAAGCATTTAGATAAACGACATAAGGTAAACGTCTCTGCAGCAGCCAAAACATTATCTTCGTTCTTGATTTACGAAATATTAATGTCATTTTCGTGGCAGGAAACCTTTTTCGCTTTAAGCATCTCTTTTAAAAAGAATGTCAGAAATCAGAAATCGCTGACTGCATGGCTGAAGTGTTTTTAAAGGAGGATATCAGCCACGTCTTTGAACTTCTGTTTGTGTGATGTCAGCCCGGGACGCGGAGGTAGTAGGCTGGTGGTGACTGAAAATCTGAGCAGAAGGGCAGTGCTGGTCGCAGTTCTCTTTGGCCCTCTTTATTGGCAATGACACGAGCACCAAACGAGCTGCACGAAGATAAACAGGTCCACGAAAGAAGCTGGTGGCGAAGGAAAGGGAAGCAGCGCAGCTCCGATGGCCAGGCGGCTGATCACCGCAGGCAGACAGTGTGACAGCAGCCCGGAGCCCCGCAGCCTGAGAATCTCGTTCTTCTCCTTGTTTCCAGGTGACCGTTTCACCAGGTCTCGTTTCCTTGATACTGGAGATAGGTGAGGGTCAGAGGGCGGTTTAGATGATGTAGCAGCTGCTTTAACTTCCAAAATCCGTCTCATGGGAAATAAGGAAAGGAAACCAGTGGCTTATCTATGAGCACGCTTTGCCAAAGAATGACTTGCCCTATGAGTTGCTGGTATTTACTAGTGAATAAGGTGTTGAAAACTGCTTTCCACTAGGAGAGTGAAACCATGAATGAGATACTTTTGAAGTACCTTCTCATTCCTTAAAAAGAAATTGTCCCACTGCACATTCATGGACTCCTGCATCAAGGATACTTAGCTCTAAGAATAACAATCCAGAAGAATCCAAGCCCCCATTCAGTAGGATTGGCCAAAAAGTTTGTTTGGGTTTTATCATAAGATGGCACAGAAATATCTAAACGAGTTTTTTTGGCCAACCGAATAGAAATGCACGACCAGCTCCAAGTACAGCGTAGACCATGGCAAAACTCCAGGACTGTGATAAGAAGACTGATTCTGGGTCTGGCTATAGGCACCTTTATTCTGATACTGCCCTACCCTGCCATCCCACTCCGGAAGCTGATACAGCAATCATATTCCAAGCCTTGAACACATAATACACACCCAAGTGTCCGTCTGTGTACATAGGTGTGTATATAAATACACAGTGTATCTTAATAAGAGTGTTTGACTGTTATATGTTGTATTTCATTTAAACAATAATTCTCCAGCATAGAGTACTTCTTAGAGTTTGTTGACTGGCTAGCAGCAGATAATGGACTCTGTACTATTAATTCCAGGATGTTGTTAATCTCAATGACATGTCCTTCCCTGAGATTTTCACTACTATTATTTTTTTAAAAAGTAAAATGCAACCTCTTTCAACTCAAAGGGCACAGATTAATTTTATGGTGAGCATATTTCAGAGGGGACCCTTCCACTCTCTTGATGACTTTTTCCAATGAAATAGTGTGAACTCCCTCTCAGGAGATGAGTCAATTTGTAATTATTGTTATTACGTACTTTGCCTAAACTGCTATAAATCAACCTAGTCAGCAAGGCCTTACATGCAAAAGTTTCCCCTTCTCTATTTTCTTCCCAAGTTTCAAAACCAAAGGAATGGAACATGAATGGAAAAAAAATTTTCATGCTGTAATTTTTTTAATTGCTATACAGGCAGAACAGGTGCTGAAATGTGAAATCCTTTGGAGGAATTTTCTCCATATAACAAATCAGGGCTCACACTAACCTAATGTGAAGTTGGCTTTAATGTGGAATGTTGTACAAAAGCAGTGCCTATTGACATAAGATCCATAGATGACTGTCCCAAAAAGACCAAAAAAAAAAAAAAAAGTATACTGTCACTTTAAGAAAAAATAAACTAAAATATGAACTACCAAAAACCCTGCCATTTCCAGCCTGGGCTTGATTAATGATTTTTCTATCTAATAAAAGGTTCACAAACCATCTGTTTTTCTCCCTAATGCCTTGCCCAAAGGTTTTTCGTTCCTATTTCAGGCTCGGGGCCAAATGACATTCCACTCTCTTTTTTTTTCCCAGCCTTGTAAACAAACCCTTCTCTCTTTTTAATCTTCCAGTGCTGTTTCCTACCCATCGTTATGCATATTCATTGCGAGTAAACATTTTTAGTGTCTACACTTAATCTCTTCCACTGGCAATTACTGTTCTATGCTGTTTTGTAATGCAGAAGGGCCAACGCTTTCCGTTCTAATAACAGCTGGGCCGCAGATGGGGCCTGCAGTCATTCTAGAAAATAAAAATTTACAAGATGCCAGTGGAATTTATTTCAGTTTTATGGAGTCACAGGAGGAACCTTTCTGTTATCCGCCTTCAGTGAAATCTGTAGGCACAAGGCAAGCTTTTGACATTTAATCAAAGGGGGGTTCAGGTAGGGTCTGGAACAACGGAGGGAAGAAAGCAGGTGGATCGTATTAGGCAGTGCCATGGTTAATTTATTTAGAAGTGATTGGCTTAGATGTGTGCAGCCAATATTTGACATCATGTATATATCTTGTTTAGCATCATGCCTCTAAATTGTTACCACCGGAGAGACAGTGAACTGTCACTGTGGACCGAACCAGGTGCTTGGTCGGGTTGCTCCTTAAGAGGTGCTGATGGAGACAGAGCTGTACCTGCCAAAGACGGAGCATTCTGTGTGGTTTCTGAAAGTTGATTTCTCTTTACTTCGTAGCACCAGTCTCTCAACTCCTATAAGTGCTCCTTCGGCAGAATCCCATGATGTACAAATGGGCTTTTGAATACGGGTGGCAACTTTTAATGGAACTCTGTGGTTTAACTGGGAGTTTTCTGCTCTGTGACTTGAGGATGTGAAAGTGGCTTTATCTGAAAGACATAAAGGTCTGATGTACAGAGTTAGGCTGATGAGAGGCAGGATTTGAATTGTGCCTGGGATGTACCAACCAGGCAGCCCAAGTGGTTTAGAGCTAACTGCAGCCCTCGAGATGGAAAATAAATTGGCACACACACACACACACACACACACACACACTCCAAACCTGCAACCCAAGTCAAGCACAGGGCTTCTTTGGGGAATATTCATTATGGTTCTTGAGCCCAATCCGCTGGATCCTCCACTCTGTATCCCTTCCTGACCCTCAATCGTGTCCCCAAAAATGTGAAAAGGGAAGCCATCAAAGTGACCCAAGGATATCCCACCATTAATTAAATAAATGAACTTGGGCTTCCAGACTAGGTGAAACCTATGCCAAAGGTACTTATGCTTTTACATTTGGGGTCCTCTCTTGCCACACACCTTCAGCTGGTTGCCTAGCAACCAGGAGAGCCCCACTGAGCATGCTCACTGAAAAACCTAATTGCTATCACAATTTACTTTTGTTGTTTTTTTTTTTAAGTCCATTAACCAAAACAGGATGTTTTCCTTTTTGAAGGACAAGTAGAGTCTGCATGAATTTGAATGGCAATAGAGTATATTTCGATACCAAAACAATTCATTAAATGCCGATGCCAGACATGTATGCGAGTACACATAACAAACATAAAATTTGGAACAGATTGGCATTAAATAAAGTATAAATTCCTATTTATTCAGATTTTTATGGACTCATTTTTTTAATTCTCTTTATCTTTTTTGGTTGTAGCTTTTTTTTCCCCTAAGAAACTCCTTGAGTAAGGAGGTGTATATTTAAATTGTATGCCATATGATCAAATATATTAGGAAACTTCATTAAAAATTTAGACTGATTTATACATTAGACAGGATGCTTCTATTCCATGCTTTTCCTTCCTTCCTTCCTTCCTTTTCTTCTTCTTTTTTTTAAATCTCCTAATGGTTGCAAGTCTGAAGCTAAGATTTAACTCTGTTAATCTTTCCACAAAGGGCAAAAACTTATTTTGTGTACCTCAGAGAAAAAGGCAGTTTTTCCTAACTTCAAGACAAAAACACACTTTATGTTAGGTTAACGTAATCCATCCATTTATGGAAACCTTCCATAGTTGCCTGATTTTTCCTAATATCTAGATTTGTAGATAAAATATACTTAGAAGTTTAAGTAGCTATTGAACCAGTTTTATTACTAAATGGAATATCTTTTTAAATAAAAATTTATATATTATACATTTTCAAAATTCTCCCTAAATTTTTTCTATTAAATTTTCTAACTCAGTTTGAAAAATCAACTCAGTGGTTTTCACTTGATACCTTTTGTATAAATGACCATATATTCCCTTGAATCCAGCGATTCTAACAAGGGGACACATCTTTTAACTAATTCCATGACCCAGTCTCAGGCTCAGTTCCACATGTGGAAAGAAATGTGACCGATTTATTTGTACCAAATTGCTTTCATGCTGGGGGACACTCACAGGATAAAGCACCCCGCTCCCTGCTTCCCCTTCAGGAACTAACAGAGAGCAGCAAGCAAAGGAGATGAAATAAACTCATGAGATGGGACCTGGATGCTTCTAACTAAGCCTTGGCTTTAACACAGCTGGCATCTCCTCCGCCAGGGCCCCTGGTCCCCACCCCCTACCCCAGGCTTTTATACCCCAGGGATCATGGCATTCTGGGTAGAAAATGTTATGTGGATGGCGCTTCTGTGGTCACTGTCGAAAGAGTACAGAACTCGCATTTCACTGGTACTGTTTGTCTAGGGGTGTGTGTGGCGGGGTATGTGTGCATCTTCCCAAACAGTAGTCTTTGGTTCTGTGTAAGCCGGTGGTCTTACCATCCCCTTGGAGACAGCCAGCAGAGGGAGCACAGTGGAGCAGATGAGCAGTGTTCCCTGGCGCCCTCCCGTCAGAAGGGAGGCTGGAGGACACACTGTATAAGCAATGAATAGAACCAGAAGATCTCATCTCATCACGGTTCACCCTATTATGCATGGAAGCAGGTCAAGGAGTGGGGGCAATGAAAGCTAAGCAAGGCTAATTGGTGGCGTCGGGAGGCCTGGGGCCAGGGGCTGCACGTACGATGAGACCACTGGCGAGACAGCACTTGTTTCCTTTTTCTCACCAAGAAACAGTAACACAAAGAGTGAAATGCATCACAAGCATACGCACACATGCATACACAGTATGCGTGTGCGTGTTTAACTACACGGCTGGAAACACTTAGGTTCCGTTTATAGAGTTTTACGTATGTTCCTTAATATGTGAATATACAGATGCTCCTAAGGGATTGAACTGAACTGAACTGAAGGGAACTCTTTCTGCAATTTCATTCATGATAATAACTTTCTTCACTCTCTTCTCTCTCCTAGTCATCCGTTTCATTGGTCTCTCTCTCTCTCTCACACACACACACACACGGACTCTGCAACACTTTTAGTCCTTGATGCTTTGAAGTTACTAACATGTTCTGAAAGGAAAGTAATTTTTTTGTTTTACCACCCAGCCTCACAGGTGACTGGCCTAAAGGGAGTTTCTTCTCCTGCTTAATGTGGCTGGCTTACCGCAGCCTGAGCTTCTCAGAATTGAAATCACATATGGACATTTGGGAGGGATGAGAGCTTTTATGAACAGAAAGAATTGAAGCCATTGTTTCGTCTTCCTCCTCTCTCTCTCAAAGTGGGGTCAGAATTGATTGTTTCCTCTCACCTGTAGTCATTTTCTTATTTTAGTGCATTGATAATATCTAGACCCATGTTGTGTTCAAGTTTTCTCAACCTTAATCCCTAGAAATCCTGTAGAGTGTGTCAAATTAAAACTCCATTCCCGCATATAGTTCTTCACATTGCTGTGCAGCGAATTCAATACATTCCTTAGAATTTAAGGCTCTTAAACATTTTTGCTGAAGTGGATCGATTTTCTCCTTGCCCCCTGCTTTTGGCTTTCCTCTGCTTCTTCCTTCCCACGCTACTCTCCTGATTATATTTCAAATCCTTATACTCTACATCCCCCAAATTCTATTGGTTTCAATTTATGAACGATCTCTAGAACATGACCCCCTGGAGAAGGAAGTGGCAACCCACTCCAGTATTCTTGCCTGGGAAATCCCATGAACGGAGGAGCCTGGCGGGCTATAGTCCGTGGAGTCACAAAGAGTTGGACACGACTCAGCGACTAAAACAACAACAAGGACAACAGTAGCATGGCCATCCCCTCTTTTATACAAAACCTGATGTCTCGGCTTAGGATGCTGTAAAACTTGACACCAAGAAGGATGCGGAAATCCAAAGCCTAACCAAAAAAAGCTACTAGATGCTAATATACAGTATGCTTTTCTGTTGGTTATGAAAGGAAATTATTTCCTTTTCTTTGCAGATTCTACCCAAAATAGCACAGACAGCAAACAATGTGAAATGATCAAATTTCCACATGCATAGGTATGTTTCTGACTGCATGCAGGCAAAATTAAGTCCGAATTTCTTAATGCTTTGTTTTTGAAATCTCCAAAAACAGCAAGCAGCTTTTCTTACCAAAGTGCGTTTGAGTCAGTCCTGAGACTGTCTAGAACCCTTATTCATAGAAACCCCAAAATCTCTAAATAATTGGCAAACATTTCCTTTTACTAAAAAGGGAAATACGTATGCATGCCTACTGGTTTATGACAACTGACATTCCTTGTGGATATGGAAAGCATGTAATAAATATGGTTGTATAATCATCAAAGCCACAGTTCTAAGAATCTCCTACCGACATGATGGATAACATGGATTTTCAAAGATGTGGGTAAAAAACTGCATGTATTTTCTTTCTGTAGGAACAAACATCTACATGCAAATTTCACTAAAATAGAAAGAAGAGAGCTTAAACTCAGAGAGATGGAGTCAGATGGCTTCTTTTTTATTATTATTATGGTTTTGAACGCTACAGAATTGTTTACCAGATCAATTTGGGTTTTTCTTAGTAGGAAAAAACCCACAAAATATTTTAAATAATGCATACCTAACGTTTATTTTCTTATTAGTAATTGTTATGAAACCAGAATGCTTTGCCAGCCTATCTGACTGCACCTGTTACTAGACATTTCCAAGAGACTTACACACCAATTTTGCCTGAGTGCACTGGGTATATTTCCCGTTTGTGTGTGTGTGTGTGTTTTGATGTTCCAGTCAGGGCACAGGCAGTTTGCATTCAAACAAGAGGGCACATTTTATTCAAAGAGGGAAAGTGATGTCCTTGGAACTTCAACCTCCACAAAACATTTTTCAAAAGGACATGCTGATTGGAATGGGAAAAGAGCCAAAGAGAGGCAGCCAGAGAGAGAAGGGGGGCGGGGGTGGGGGAGAGAAGAAAGGAAAATGGATTAGATCAGCAAACCAAAACGATAGGCTCCCAAGAGACTTCTAAAAATTCTGTATGAAGTCATTACAGGCACACAGTATAATCTTGCGGAATAGACACACGCTCCGGAGTGCAAAAGAAAGTTTGCCCTCCAAGCTGAGTTTCTGCAGAATGAATTCTAAATATTCCCTGCAGTCTTCAGAGTTGCTCGGTCCCAAATTGCTCAAATGATGATGAGTTGAAGTTCCTCTGACTAATTTTGGCAGAAGTAACGTTTCTAGCGGGTTGATTTGGGCAACAAAACGCACCAGTGTCTTCGGACATCTGTACTATAGAGACACCCTTCCGCCACAAACCCAGCTCCCAGCACGCCCCTTGCAAAAATAGCACACTTCCGTTCATGCAGAACGGTGATTAGACTTTCCCAACACAACTCATACTTTTTAAAAGGCGCGTCAGAATTTTAAAGTGCATTAAAGAAAGGGCAT
Organism: Nanger dama; assembly: GCA_917880005.1. Classification (NCBI taxonomy): domain Eukaryota; kingdom Metazoa; phylum Chordata; class Mammalia; order Artiodactyla; family Bovidae; genus Nanger; species Nanger dama. The sequence continues at coordinate 6,929,158 of CAKJTW010000029.1, forward strand.
TGGCACATTAATGCAGCTCTGTTTGAAGAAAAGATGCTGTATAATTTCCGCTGAACCGGCACACACACCTTCCATAAAGAAAAGTTCTCCGAGAAAGAAAAAAAATACACACAGGCACACATTCTCGATGTGGAGAAGAGTGTCCTTGGGAATTAAATAACTTACATATATATAGAACTCAGCCCTTTTAAGGTGCTTTAACATACTTAAGGCGGAGCCAGGGTCCCCAGGGGGCTGCTGTTTTGCTAACTTATTTAAAATATTCTATTTTCTCCGCAGCTGTTGCCTACATGGTAGGACAACAGGAGATATGCTACTTCTTGATTTTTTTTTTTTTTTTGGAAAATAGATGTTACTTCCCCCTACATCTAAATATGCATTTATAAGAAACAAATGGTTTTCTGTACGAAGGGCTTTCAAAATGACCGAGATGCTGTCGACATGCAGGAGAGTGGCAGGAGCAGTGTGACAGGTGGATTTGTTTCCTCTTTGCTTTGGCTCCTGCCCGCTCATCTCTGGCAGAGGCACTGGTGGAGTTTATGCCACAGAAGATAAGGGTTTTGTGCACACAGAGTACCGGCGTGATGTGGGAGACACGGTATACAGCTCTATGCCATGAGCCACGTGTCTGCTAAAAGTAACACTGAAAATACAAAACGGGGTGGCAGGCAGACCCAGCCCCAAATCAGGCAGCTTTTCAAGGCTGGAAGAGACTTAATTGAATGGCTGCAAAACCATCCTGAGCAGCTGGAGAGACTTCGGTGGTTTTCACTCCGTGGTGGAGCGTATTTCCAAGTTTAAATTCGTCAGAAAAAAAGGAAAAAAGAGACTTAGAAGATAGGGAAAAAAATTCCTTTGGAAGTGGGGGGAGAATTGTGACAACCAAACACCTTAAGAGATTTTAGAGCCCGTTTGGATTGGAAAGAAGTATCTGCTTTGGTTCTACATCTTTTTCCTATTTCCTAAGCTGATGTCAGTTACACTTACTGTCAGTTTGGAACGCGGAGAAGACAAAACAAAAGAACCTCGCTGTGAGTAGCGTTAATAACAACATTGGCCTTCTGGATGGTGGATCTACTCCCAGCAGAAAGATCTGGTAGCTAAGCCTGCCCAGATGATTAAGCTGGAAGAGTTACTACAGTTCATAGTGTAAGTAATGGCTTTCACCTGTATGCTTTGAGCCGCAATCAATAATTTTGCCAAGAGAAACTCACGAAGTGCTCAACAGGACAGAAGTAAGCCTCCTTTCTAAATCTCAGGTGGCACCATCATGCCAGGCCGTTTATGCCAGATAATCTCACTGGCTTTTGCTCTTGAGAGCTGCACCTCTTCACTCTTCTCTTGTTTATCCCATTTCACTCGGCTACTATAACTGATCCAGATTTTCCACTAAACTCGCAAACTGCACCAAACTAGACCAACCAAGATAGGGTGAGAACAGATGAGGTCACTAGAAATATTTACCAGGCCACTAATAGTTTCCAGTCCCAGTTGTGTTGTTTTTTTTTTTAAATTTAATCAAAATTTTTTTCTAGTCAAAATTCAGGCATCAAAGACCAAAACTATTTAACCTCTCAGAGAACAGGTATCTCCCCTCACCACTGAGGCATTGAACAAAAACAACATGGAAGAGCTTTTCTTGTCATAAAACATGGCAATTTATAAATAAACAGAGGCTATGTAGTCCTCATGTGCTGACGTGATGTGCAGAATTTGGTAGTGAATTCACAACATCACGAAAGAAAGGACTGTATCTATTTTTCAGCATGTTCCAATGAAAAGGAGATGTATTTAAAAAATAAAATAAAACACTACTCAGATACTTACCACCAGAAAGAGATTCTTGGGAGCAAGTCCTTAGAGAGGTCAGAGACCAAGGCTCAGTTTTCCTTCCATGAGAAAATGAACTGCATTTATCTCAAGGGACAGATAACAGATTATAAAATCCTGGTAGAGCAGCTATAGCACAGCCTCAGCCTCCCACATGTGTATATGTTGCTGTGTAGGGGGAAATGAGATGTATAAGTCCCATTAATAATAGCAGCTGCATGCTTAATTTCACATGCACTGCACTGAAAAATTGCTTCTTACTATCTAAAATAAGATTCAGGAAGAGCCTGGGAAATCCGGAGCTCTTCCCACATACCTTTGAGGTCCCCATGTGAAAGGGAGCTGGTGACTCAGGTCATTTAGCGGGCAGATACTGAGAGCACCATTAATGACACCCTCAGGGCGGAATTGATGGGAACAACCCAAAGATCAAGACCCTTCCCCAAACAAAAGGAGAAAAGTATTATCCAAAAAGGATACAAATGAACTTATTTACCAAACATAAATAGACTCACAGAAAGGAATTTACTGCTACCAAAGGAGAAAGGAGGGAGTTAAATTTAAGAGTTTGGGATTAAGAGATATACTTTATTATACTATATTCAATATCTTGTGATCACCTATAATAGAAAAGATTCTGAAAAAGAATATATGCATATATATTCTGAGTCCATTTTTGCATCTGAAAATCAACTATACTTCAAGCTAAAGAAAAAAACCCTTGCACTTTTTTATACCCAAGCAAAGGGAAGCCTGTGGTTTTACAGAACTTTTTGACTGTGAAATACACAAGGCAGGAGGCTATCAATATGTTGGTTTCGAAAATGAACTCTTTCCTTGTGGCTTTCACAAGTACATATGATTTCCACATGGAACATATGATTAGTTAAGGACTGTTTAAGGTGATCTTGGCTGGATTAATCAGTTCAGTTCAGTTCAGTTCAGTCGCTCAGTGGTGTCTGACTCTTTGCGACCCCATGAATCGCAGCACACCAAGCCTCCCTCTCCATCACCAACTCCCGGAGTTCACCCAAACTCATGTGCATCAAGTCGGTGATGCCATCCAGCCATTTCATTCTCTGTCGTCCCCTTCTCCTCCTGCTCCCAATCCCTCCCAGCATCAGGGTCTTTAAATTCATAGAATTTTAGATCTGAAAGGTATTGTTGAGATAATTGTCCTACTTTTAGACTTTCTAAATCTAAATCTTGTGTTAACTAGCCCTAATACAACTTTTTAGTAGTCATTTAAATTTAATAATTAATTTACTGGTATATTTAGAGAGAATGGCAACCCACTCCAGTATTCTTGCCTGGAGAATTCGATGGACAGAGGAGCCTGGTGAGCTACAGTCCATGGGGGTAGCAAAGAGTCAGACATGACTGAGAGTCTAACACATTGAGATAAAATATGAACTGTTTTAATTTTATAAAAGCAAAACCTGTTTCTCCTTTAGAGTGACCAACTCATCTGGGAACTTTTGACCGGCAATATCTTGGTCTTAAGACTCCCAGGTGGCTCAGTGGTAAAGAATCTGCCTGCAACGCAGGAGACACAAGAAACATGGGTTCGACCCCTGGGTCGGGAAGATCCCCTTGAGTAGGAAATGACAACGCACTCCAGTATTCTTGTCTGGAAAATTTCATGAACAGAGAGGCTTGGCAGGCTACATTCCATGGAGTCACAAAGAGCTGGACACAACGGAGCAGAGCGGAGCAGCAGCAGAAGTCTTGGCCTTAGTAATGAAATCCTGGCTTCCGGGAAACCCCTCCATTCCAGGCAGACGGGGATGGCTGACCACCCTCTATCGCCCCCAAATCTTCCACTTCTATCAGTGGCACCAGCTTATCTCAGGACTCCAAATCTCAAAATTGGCCTCCTGTCCAAACTCATCCAAACACTCAGGAGTTTCCGTCTCATGTCTGAAGATGCTCTTTTCCCCACCTGCTTCTTCTCACTGCCCAGGGACAGATCAAGCCCACTTGATCTCCCCATCCTGAACCACCAGGAGCCCCTCCCTTTTCCCATCGGTCCCCTTTCTCATCCAGCCCCTGGTCCACCGGCAAACCTCTGGAAATGAAGTCACTGCGTGGAAAGTCTGTCACTCTGTGACTCAATTTGGTGACTCAGCCTGGCATTCAGCACCTCACCATACCTCTCTATTTTTCTAGCTTTTTGTAATATAGAAAAAAATAGAAAGCTACAAGGAGAAGATAGAAAAACTGGGTCCCAGCTCACCACTCTCCATCACTGGCCAATAAAAGCAAGCCACTTAAGCCCTCTTGGCTTCAGTCAGCCCAGCTGTGCAATACTGTCATCTTCTTAAAGGAGAAAGCTGGGCTAGGTGGTCTGCTCAAGTTCTGATTTAAAAAGCTGTGCATCTATGGCCCGCTGTACCCTGCTTTGTAGACTTGGTGGATAGTTGGGTAGCATCTCATTCTAGGAACAAGGCCTGAGTTTGCTCAGCATTTTTGTATGCAGTTCTGTCTGTCCTTAGACCTCCCCTCATCTGTCCAGGGACCCCTCCTGGTGATGACCTATCCATTGCACCCCCTTCCCCAGCCTCAGTTAAATCTGTTCGCCTTCTCAGAATTTCCATGGCTCAATGTTGTCATCTTTTGTGACACTGATTGGATGATTCTAGTCTGTATGGTTGCTGTTGCTCATGCACATGCCTCATTTTCTGTGTTCCTATAAGCTTCCCAGAGACAAAGGTTGCATCTCTCTTGTAAGAAGTCACCATGATGGGTCTTTCCCAGTGGTCCAGTGGCTAAGGTTCCATGCTCCCAATGCAGGGGGCCTGGGTTCAATTCCTGGTCAGGGAACTAGATCCCACATGCCACAACTAAGCATTCATATGGTGCAACTAAAGATTCCGCATGCCACAGCTAAGACCCAGAACAGCCATGTAAACAAACAAATAAGGTTTTAAAAAGAAAAGACACTATGGCTGGGTGGTTAAGAGTCGTTATGGGTTGAATTGTGTCTCCCGAAAGAGACTGTATTGAAGTCCTAACCCCGACACCTGCAATATGACCTTATTTGTCCATGGGGTCACTGCAGATATAATCAGTTACAATAAGGAAGAGGGTGGTGCTATGTGTTGGGTTCAGTTGATCAGTCATGTCTGACTCTTTGCAACCCTGCAGACTGTAGCCCACCAGGCTCATCTGTCCATGGGATTCTCCAGGCAAGAATACTGGAGTGCGTAGCCATCCCCTTCTCCAGGTGATCGTCCTGACCCAGGGACTGAACCCACGTCTCTTGTGTCTCTGGCACTGGCAGGCAGGTTCTCTACCCACTGAGCCACCCAGGAAGCACAAGAATAGGGTGGAGCCATAACCCAATATGGGCTCCCAGGCGCTAATGGTAAAGAGCGCAGCTGCCAATGAGGGGGAGGCAAGAGATGCAAGTTCAATTCCTGGGTTAGGAAAATCCCCTTGGGTAGGAAATGGCATCCCACTCCAATATTTTTGCCAGGAAAATCCCAAAGACAGAGGAACCTGGTGGGCTATAGTCCATGGGTTCACAAAGAGACACGACTGAGGAACTCTGCGCACACGCACGCATGATCCAATATAGCTAGTCTTCCTACAAGAAGATAGCCTGGTAAGACAGAAACACACAGGGAGGAGGAGAAGTGTAACGAAGAAGACAGAGACTGGAGTGTGGAGCAGCTGGGAGTGAAGAACGCCAAGGATTGCCAGAATTCACCAGGAGCTGAGAGAGGTAAGGAGGGTCCTGCTATCGGCTTCAGAGGGAGCATGTCTCTGCTGACACCTGACTTCTGGCCTCCAGAGCAGGGAGACCTTCAACTTCGTTTTGTTTTAAGCCACTCTATTTGTGGTTCTTTGTCATGGCAGCCTTGGAAACAATTAGAGAGTCAAAATGCATGGATTTAACACCTTGTTCTGCTACTTACTGGTTTCTGTGAGCTTCAGCAATTTACTTAAACCTCTGATGCCTCCATTTCCATCTATGATATGATCATAATCATAAAACCAATACCCTAGCATTATTGCAAGGAATTGAGGAATTCATTCAAGGAATTAATACATATAAAATTTACACCAGAATCTGACAATGCTGCTGCTGCTGTTGCTAAGTCACTTCAGTCGAGTCCAACTCTGTGCAACCCCATAGACTGCAGCCCACCAGGCTCCTCTGTCCCTGGGATTCTCTAGGCAAGAATACTGAAGTGGGTTGCCATTTCCTTCTCCGGCTCTGACAATAAATGTAGACTATTTTTTCACCTTTTCATTTTTTAATCCTTCAATGTTATGCATATAGTTGGTGTTCAATTGAATATAACTGGTTTTATTGAATGAAAGAAATATGTAAGTTTATTAAAGAAAATGTGAATCTATCCAAACATAGATATTTAGGTTACTCTTGATAACTTGATAAAATGATTCAACGTGACAAAATGCTTTGCCTATCATTCCCTTTAAGTGGAAGTACTAAGAGTATGGGTTTGAAGCCAGGTCCAAACACGAGATCTTCAGCTTCTCAGATGGTCATTTCGTGTAAGTTTACTTGGAATCTATGGTGTTTGGTTTTCTCAACTTTGCAATAGGGAAATCCTAGAGTTTTCATGAAGTTTAAGAGGATGCCTAAGAAACTTGGCTTTCATAAAAATCAGCTACTGCTATTATTACATTTTTATTTATCTTGAAGTACCTTTCTTTTTGTGTTTTTCTGAAGTTTTAAATCAGTATTATAAGTAACTTGCACATTTCAAAGGTGCAAGTAGAGCAGCATATAGAAGGAATCTAGCTGTAGTTGGCTGGGTCACAACTTCTTGATCTCTGCAACAGTGCTTTCATTTAGGGGCAAATTTGACAACCCCTTGCCCACAGGGGCCTTTTGGTTTTTAATGGTCATGATGGCATGTGGTGGGGTGGAGATGGACATTCACTACTGGTATCCAGTGGATAAGGCTGGTAGATTGCTGCCAGTCAACTGTAATACACAGAACAGGCCCCAGCAACAACTAATTATCTAGCCCAAAATATCAATATAGTGCTAAAATTGAGAAACTCAGCTCGAAAACAAAGTAGTTGGGCCAAGTGATGAGTCCAAGTGAACTTTTCCACTCCTTCTAGTCCAAAATTTCCTAAGTCTCTTATTTCCATAATGCATGATAAATGCCATGCTCTCGGGTTGTTCAATTAATTATTTTTATCACTTTCTATTTTTTTAAGCTACATTCCCTCCCCACCCCACCCCCAAACATCAAGAAAGTAATTATTTAAGATAATCTAAGCTCTCTTAGACTTTAACCCAATTCTCACTGCTGCACCTTCTGGATTGCTTGATTCAAATGTTTCAATAGAAGCTCTTGGTTCACTGTTTTAGTTAGGAAACAGGCTTAGGACGTGTGACAGGAATCCAAAATAACAGTGGCTTGAGCAAGATAAAAGATGATCTTTCTTTCACATTTATTTCTCTCCCCCATCCTTGTGACAAGGTGGTTCTGCTCTGGGAGATTGCCAAGACCAACAGTTGTCATATGGCTACAGAGTTGGGCCCCCAGGTTCCTTATTTCCTGCTGTGTGGCCATCATTAAGACTTTGCTCTCATCTGAGTCACTCCAAATGAAGCTTCACAGTGTCTATATTCCAGCCTACAGAATACGAGAAGGGGAGAATATGACTCAGAAGGTGTCCACCCAAGTTCCATTCGAACCCCAGACACCAAAACCTACATGGCCACACCTAGCTGTCAAGAAGAATTGAAAACATAGTCTTTATTTTCTATGTCCAGGCATTCAGCAAAACAACGAAAACAAAAGCAAACTGTTACTAGATAATGGAGATAGTACCTTCTGTTGCTGTCTCCAGGGTTAAAACATCAAAATGCAGCGATCATGTTCAAAGACAGCCATCTACTACCATAGTCCCGGTTCATATCAAAAAGTAGATAGGGGCCTCCTGGGTGGTCCAGGGGTTAAGAATCTGCCTTGCAATCCAGGGGACATCAGCTTGATCCCTGGTCTGGGAAGATGCCACATGCCGCAGAGCAAGGAAACCCAAGGGCCAAAACGCCTGAGTTCTTGTTCACAACTACGGAAGCGCATGCGCCATGGAGGCCGAGCTCTACAGCAAGCCACTGCAAAGAGAAGCCCCACCGCCAGCAGAGGAGGCCCGCGTGCAGCACCGAAGACCGAGCGCAGCCAGAAATAAAATAAATAACTAAACACCTTCTCAAAGTGGATAGGAATGAGACAAGGTATCAGGATGATGACTCTAGACAAAACCGTCTGATTTGCCCAATTCACAGGGGTTGAGCTTTGCTGGAGAATCAGGGCACGTGAAAAAGATGACTCCCATTCACTACGGGAAGATCAGATTGCACCCTCGTGGGCAGGTGCTGGGGAGAATCCATTAATGCACTGGCCAGGTTCTACCCTTACACGGACTTCTGTTGTTCTGGGATCCCGGCAGCTGACGCCTCTTATGGAAACAGAACCCTCGCCTCCTCTGGGACCGGCCACTTTCCTGCAAAGCATGGTTTCTTCTGCCTTAAGCACAGGTCTGCTTCCTTCACAGCGCGGGTATAGACGAGGCAGCACAACCGGGAGGATGTCTGTGTCTGATAGCGACATGGGAGACAGGGGGAGGAGCAGAGGGTTAAGAGTGTTGATGACGGAATGGTGCTTTTTAATTGAAGTGTGGTTGATTTGCAATATTGTGCTGTTTCAGGTTTACAACAAAATGATTCAGTTACAAGTTTTTTTTTTCAGATTATTTTCCATTATAGATTATTACAAGGCATTGAATATAAGTCCCTATGCTATCCAGTAAAGCCATGTCACTCATCTGTTTTATGTATAGCAGTGTGCACCTATTAATTCTATACTATTTTATCCCTCCCCTCTCTTTACCCTTTGCTAACCATAAGTTTACTTTCTATGTCTGTAAGTCAGCTACTGTTTTGTATATAAATTTATTTACATTATTCTTTAGATTCCACATATAAGTGATATTAAATAATATTTATCTTTTTCTGCCTCACTTTGCCTAGTATGGTATTCTCTAGGTCCATTGATGTAGTTTAATTCTTTTTTAGGCTGAGTAATATTCCACTGTGTGTGTGTGTGTGTGTGTGTGTGTGTATGCACACATATATATATTTATGTGTATATACACGTCTTCTTAAACCAGTTGTCTGCTGCTGGGCACTTGGTTGCTCCCAGGTCTTGGCTATTGTGAACAGTTCCGCTGCAAACACTGGGTGCATGTATCTTTTGAATTAGCATTTTCTCCAGATGTATGCCCAGGAGTGGGATTGCTGGATCATATAGCAACTTTATTTTTCATTTTTAAAAGGAACATCCATACTGTTTTCCAGAGTGGCCACATCAATTTACCTTCCCTCCAACAGTACGGGAGCATTCTGATAACATAATGGTGTTAATGACGGATCGGGGAATCAAGGTTTGGTATCAGTCACTGGAAAGGGCTCTGACTGGCCTTCCTGAGTCAAACCTCCTCCTCCGCTCCCCTCCCCCTGCCCTTGGACATCCAAACTGCAACCCCATCTGATTGTTCCTCCCCATCTCTCAGCTACTAACCCAGCTGAGCCTAATAACTAAGCATGAAGAGTGATGGAGGCCTGAGGTAGCCGGAAGCTGTCCTTGCCAAAATGTGGAGCAATACTACCCAAGAAAAATCCAGCACGGAAGAAATCACATTTCAGAGAGGGAAAGAGAGAGCCTGAGCCTTCAAAGGCATTGTTTGCACCCCAAAACCCAGAAAAGCTCAGGGATACCCAGTCCTCAAACTTCCCAGTAGAGCCAATAAATTCCCTTTTTGTCTCAAGATGGTTTAAATCTTATCTCTGTCACTTGCACCCAGAGCTTTCAGGTTATTCTCATCCTAATGGTGGCATCCAAATGGTGGAACCAACTGGTTCAAAACTGGGCAAGAAGTATGTCAAGGCTGTATATTGTCACTTTGCTTTTTTAACTTTTATGCAGAGTCCATCACAACAAATGCCATCACAAGCTGGAATCAAGATTACCGGGAGAAATATCAACAACCTCAGACAGGAAGATGATACCACCCTTATGGCAGAAAGCAAAGAGGAACTAAAGAACCTCTTGATGAGGGTGAAAGAGGAGAGTGAAAAAGCTGGCTTAAAGCTCAACATTCAAAACACTAAGATCATGGTAGACAGCCCCATCACTTCATGGCCAATAGATGAAGAAAAAGTGGAAACGGTGGTAGATTTAATTCTTAGGATCCAAAATCACTGCAGACGGTAACTGCAGCCACAAAATTTAAAGATGCTCCAAGGAAGAAAAGCTATGACAAACCTAGGTAGCATATTAAAAAGCAAAGACATTACACTTTGCTGGCAAACATCCGTCTAATCAAAGTTATGGTTTTTCCAGTAGTCATGTACGGATGTGCGAGTTGGACCATAAAGAAGGCTTAGCCTCAAAGAACTGATGCAGAACCAATGGAGAATTATTAAATGTCAACCAATTCTGCTTAAGGCCACTCCTCTCTTTTCCATTACTGAGCTAGAAAACAAACATTTCCAGGAAAAAATGATAGACTTTCTGTCCTTTTAGGAAGACTAAACATTCAGCTTTGCTTCATACATTGATAACAGATACTAATGCCAGCACAATAGATGCTGATAGCGGCATCCATCACGTCGTGGGCTAATCTGTTTTCAAATTCTTTGAAATTTCCATTTTTAAATGAAATGGGTTGAGATGGCTTTCCTTTTGTTTAAGAAAACTGATTAAATATCAGGAAAAAAAATATCTTTCTTGCAGCTAAGATGCATGAAAGGACCATGTCCACTGTATTTCTGGATGGCCTTGAATCAAAGGTGACTCCATCGAGGCAGAATTAATGCAGCTAAGGTTGTTCTGAATACCTCAATGAAGGCTTCCACTTTAGTGCCAAGGGCAGAATTCCACAGCCTTAGGCCTTGGCTTAAGAATGTCTTCTTTTCTGGGTAAGCCAAGACCAGCTTAGGTGCTTGAAGAAGAACCTGCTGAAAACAGACAGTTATGTTTCAGGTTTAGGGGCTGGACAACTCAAGGCCTTGTTCACACTTGAAAATGGATACAGTGCTGTCTTCAGCTGGTTTGAAAGGGCTTATCAGAGTCCCTGAGAGGAATTTTGGACCCAGTACAGATGCTAAATTTTGGGTCCATGAGCATGGAAGATTGAGCTGGCCTGTGGAAAATCATCAGAACGCTCTTGCCAATTTGAAATCACTCAAGGGCGGCGCCAGAACCTCTGGGCTGGCGGAAACGTCCCTGGCCGTTCCCTCCCGTTGGCTCTTCTAGAGTGGAGAGTGCCACGACAGTAATGTTCAGCTGTAAACCTGCAGGCAGCCTGCTGGGCCGGCCACAAGCTGGAGCCTACGTAAACAGTTTCCCTTTCCAAACCCACAAGCCATGCTCCACAGCAGTTGATGGCCCACCCCTCCAAGCTGGGACCTGGGGGTCTTCCGCAGAGTCTCCCTCCCCTTTTTCCTCTCTGTCCAATTTATCATCATACACAGCACCCCATCCGCCCACCCAGTAACACTCCTCACATCTGACCTCCCTCCCTCTCTCCTCTAACCATTTCGCAGCCATCTGCTGGGGCCGGGGAGACAGTTCTTTGCTGTACTGGCTGCCAGGGTGGGCTTGATGCATTGAGGGAATAAAGGCTACCCCTTTGCAGTCTGATTTGAAGGATGCACCAGCATTTGCAGGAAGCCAGTCTACTCTCATTGCTGCTCAGCCAGACCTGACATTTTTGCAAACACTACTACTAACGACTTGCATAAACACTTACTACAAGTCTGGTGTTATCTAAGAGGTGGGATGCAAATTCACTCACTTAATCCTTGCATGGCAAAATTAGAGGTGAGGTGTAAAGGGTCAAAATGATAGGAAGAGTTCTCTTGGCTGAAGTTCATACGAAAGTGTCTATGGCTAATGGCAAATGGGTTCTCAGGTGGCGCTAACAATAAAGAACCCACCCGCCAATGCAAGAGACATAAGAGATGAGGATACGACCCTTGGCCAGGAAGATCCCCAGCAGGAGGGCATGGCAACCCACTCCAGTATTCTTGCCTGGGAGAATCCCATGGACAGAGGAGCCTGGCGGGCTGCAGTCCATGGGGTCGCAAAGATAGATGTGACTTAGCACTCAGTCACACAGAAAGGGTCTAAATGATTGACAGAGGTTGCCCTGGCCGAACTTCACACTAAACGTTTTATGACTGATGGCAAGTGGGTTCCTGTTAGAACCTTTTCTGAAGGTGCAGAAAAGATGAACTGAGAAAGATGAAGATAAAGGTGTGTCAAAGGGAAGCTGTGTGGCCCCGTGGGGAAAAGAGGGCTGAGAAAGGGGAGACTTGGCACAGAAACAGTAGTCAACAGACAGCGTCACCTACCACGTTCCAGGCCTGCCCTCTCTCCCTTACTGGTTTGAGTAAGTTAAAAATACTATTTTTTTTGTTGGGGGGTTGGTTAGAATCCCCTCTCTCTTCTCATATTCCTGCAATGGCTTCCCACAAACCCTAGAAATAATTGACACTTTCACCAGCTTCCGGCAGCCTGGTGTGGATTTCTCTTTTCTCAAGTGTTCTTACCTTCCTGAACTTATTTTATTCATCTGCACTTATTTTCTTCATCCTTCCCTCTTGTCAACCTGTGCAACCCAGGAACCAGAGAGTGGTTTCAGGCAGCAAATCCTATGCCTGACGTAGAGTTCACCGAATGCAATATAAATATAATGTGCAAGGATAAAATGCATTACCTCTATATATAAGACAAATATTAACTTGATATTACACCACTGTCTTCAGGATGCTTTACAGGAATTAATTACATGATGTCTGCAAAGCAGTTTGAGAACCTCCGGGAAAGGTGCTATATAAATACAAGGTATGATTATTTTTAGGAGCTTCCACTGCTGACATTCAGCATAGCATGAAAGAATGAAAAATTATCTCCATGTTCCCCGTCGTGGTAACAACTTCAGCTTGAGGTTTAGAAAACCCATTTATAGAAACTGCTAAAATTAAAAAAAAAAAAAATTCCTTACATGAGCTCAACCATGGAGCTTCATCTAAGAGAGAAGAGATCTTTCTAGGCACAAACTGTTTTTAACTTTAAAGACAATGACTCTGTAGACCTAAGTCAGAAATTTAGAAATTTAAAATTTTTCACCGAGGTTCTCAGGCTTCCTGGCTCCAATCCAACTCCCGGCCTCCACGAAGAGACTCTGTGTTGGGATAAATGTCGACTTCACCATTCCTAAACCTCTCCAGGGAAGAGAGTTCTCAATCAACTTTAGCACCTGCTTCTCTTTGACAACCATGCTCTTGGGAAGTTCTTCCTGGTATCTTACTTAAAGTCTCGTCCTGGAAATGGATCAAGTTTCCTCCTACTTATCCTCAGGGAACCCAGAGCACAGCCAGTCAGTGATGTCTCTATGTCATTAATTTGTAGTCTTCCTATTATAATCCTTCATGTTTGCTGATAATTCTGTTGCCCTTTGCAGCTCCAGGAAGAAATGATTCGGCTCTCAGCATCATTTCCTCTAAAGGTCACTCTTCATTGCTAGTTCCTCCACATATATTCTTTTTATTTTTTAAGATTCTTTGAGGCAGACAATTTTTAAAGTCTTTATTGACTTTGTTACAATTTTGCTTCTGTTTTATGGTTTGGAGTTTTGGCCCTGAGGCATGTGGGGTCTTAGCTGCCCAACCAGAGACTGAACTCGGACCCCCTGCACTGGAAGGTGAAATTGTAACCACTGGACCACCGGGGAGGCTCATCCTCTGCCTGTGTTTTTATGAACCTTACTGATCTAATGGAATAAAAGCTCCGTGAAGGCAGGGACTTTTTTTCTGTCCCATTTCCTGTTAGATGCCCTTTGTGCAGACCAGTGCCTGGAACAGAGGACACTCTCATTAGTATCTACTGAGTAAATAAATCCAGTTGTTATGATGGTTAATTGAAGTACTGAGAGCTTAGCACTTAAGCACGGGATATGTGAGGCCTGGCTGGATATTGACATTACCTTGTTTCCAAGTCCCTGAACTATACCATTTACTTAGTGTCCTGACCCTGGGAATTGTGCGGCATCTCTTGACCCTTATACTTGGATCATGTTTAAGCTCCTACCATGTTTTAAAATTTTAAATAGTTTGCAAAAGTTTTGAAAGTGGAATCTTTTACTTAAAATACAGATTTCCGTCCTCTCCTGAAAGCTCAGAAGACCTGGCAATAAGAAGAGCCCTGCCTCACATGAGAAGAGTGGCCTGGGGCTCAGCATCAGCGTGCTCCTTAAGCGGGGCATTGCTCTCCCTCCCCACCAGCTCTGCTGCCTCACATGCTCCACTCACCTGAGCCTGCAGGTGGGTGAGGTGAGAGCGCGGGTGAGGATAAGACATCCAGATGGTCGCCTGAGAGGTCCATTTCTTGGCCAGATATGGTACCATTTAGGTGCTCATCTATTATCAGCTCATCTAATCCTCCCAGCACCTCTAGAGGATAAGCACCAGCATCATCACCATCACGTCACAGATAATTAAAGGACGCGCAGACATACACTGAAGTTCACACCAGTGCCCTGTAGGGAATCTTCCCTGTCTTTGAATTCCCTCTGCAGAGGTCAGCAAATTTGACTTAGGGGTCAAAGCTCCTTCCTGCCCTCCCCAGTGGTATTGAACATGGCCATGCCCACTCATTTCCAGGTTGTCTACTGCTGCTACTGCTGCTTTGGAACTACAGTCGTAGAACAGCGTAGCCGTGTGACAGACTGTGTAGCCTGTTAAGACTGAAATACTTATTAGCTGGCTCTTTACAGGAAAAGTTTGCCAACCCCTGGCCTGAGCCTTTGTACACTTGAATATTTGAAAGGGGCTTTAAGATGCCATCCACCATCTCCTCTTCCTAGAAAGGATGAAATGTGAACAATACCACACTGATCTTTATCCAGTGAATTCAGAAGCATACTGTCATCAGAAAACTTTCCCCTAGCATTCAGTGTGACCATGCTGCGATTCTAGTAATGCTATAAAAGACAAACTCAGAATAGATGCATGATTTAGCCTGAGGAATCAGATCTAAATTGGGACACAGAAAAAAAAAATGTATATATACATGCGTCACACATAGACTCACACAAACACATGCGGTATGTGTGTACACAGTACATGAATGCAAAAAGTAGACTGAATAAATCTAAAAGGGCGGGAAAAGATTGGCAGAGAAAGACCGGGATCAGGGAACTCCTTCTAAAGAATGTGATGCCTTTCAGCTCTGTGTGTGTGCGTGTGTGTGTGCGCACACGCACGTGTGCATGCGCATGAGCATGTATGTATAAGTAAATCTAACTTGATCTGTGGGATGATCTCCCTGGCGGCAGTAGTGTTAAAGAACCTGCTTTCCAGTGCAGGAGACTTAAGAGATGCAGGTTCGATCCCTGGGTCAGGAAGGAGGAGGGCATGGCAACCCACTCCAGTATTCTTTCCTGGAGAATCCCATGGACAGAGGAGCCTGGCCGGCTACTGCCTATGGGGTCTCAAAAGAGTCAGACATGACTGAAGCGACTCAGCACACATGCACGCACGTGTGCGATGGCAAATACCAGGTACACGCGCGTTGCCACAGACAACTCTATTTATCCTCTTGTCTACAACAGGATAGCTAATCCAATTACTGCCCTTTTGACAGCTGAGCCTTAATGTGGCTGCAGAATCCTACTTAACACAGTTCTCCAGACAGTCAGCTGCGTTCCACCCACTGAGCAGAGCTGGCACACTAAACAAAACCTTTAATACATCTTGAGAATAGAGCCTAGTTAGCAATGGGAAGCAAGACATCTCTTTCTCATCTCAATATTATTTTTAGAACCTAAGTCATTTAGACTATTTTTATCCCATGCTAGAGTGTGGGTAAAATGAGAACAAAATAGTTACTGGGTTCCTGATATGTTAAACATATTGAAAATTGTACAGTTTTTTTTTATGGTATAGTATTTAATGATCATCAAATTGAGAGAAATGAAACATCAGATGCTACCGAAGAAAGGCTATCCCAAAATAAATAAAAACTTAGGTGGACATTTCCCAGAATGAATACTTGTTATAGATTTGAACCATTATATTTTTTCTGATTCAAAAAAAAAGTAACTGCTTGGGTTCAAGAAAATGGTAAAGTCAGGCACTGGAGGAAGATGAGGTTATTGGTGAGGCTGAATGTAAACTCTCTAGAGTTCACTGAAGACACATTCATGAACACTTACCACTGGGAAGATACACAATGTCTATTGCTTTTGAAAATACAATGATGTATAAAGAGGCATGGTGGTCAAATCCTTTTTGTAATAAAGTGGTATGATGGTGTGAGTTTGGAATTGAGTTCATCTGCTGGCTAGACTGCAATACAGTGGATTAAACACACAAGAGTGTATTTTTGTTCTGTAACTAAAAGTCTGTGTCAACAGTTTTAATGTTGGCTCAGCTAATGGTTCAAAGTGTCAGGGTCAAAGGCCCTTTGATTTTCTTGACCTTTCCCTCATGATCCCAAAACAGCTGCTATAGCTCCAGCCAATACATTCAAATTCAGGCAAGATGAGACAGAAAGAGGAAATGAAAAATACATGACTATCACCCGAGTTAAGGAACTTTCCCAGAAGTTCTACCCAATGATTCCAACTTTTTTAATGGTTTCATCGTCTACAGGGATGTCTGGGAAACAGAGTGTCTTTGGCTTTTAAAAACTTTTTAAACTGGGATTGTATGCTGTCTAATAGCATTCTTTATTGAGAAGGAAGGGGAGAATGGATACTCAACAGTAATTAGCAATTGCAACCACTCGTGTAAATTAACTTAAAATACAATGCTAGTTGTTGCAGGAAATTGATCTTTCTTTCAAAGAACTCCACTCTAATAGGGGAAATAAGATATACACAGCTTAGAACAATAGAAACCAATTTATCATCTAGATAAACTGCAAACTATCCAAAGGCTACAAAACTGTGTCGCATACACATCAAACTGTCACCAGTGCTTTTTACTAGGTAAAGGGACAGCAGTTAATTTTTATTTCCTTCCGTATAATTTTGAGGGGTTTCCAAATGTCCCACAATGAATATTTGCTGAGGTAGTGAGAGGAGGCCCTCTAAAGGAGGGATGGCATGAATCTGTTTCACATCTATTATTTCATTTTATCATTTTAACTGTGGTGTTTAGAAAAATAGGGGGTATAATTAGACATAATGAACATTTTGATAATGAACCCATATGAACTCAAGGTTGTGGAAAAGAGGTTAAAGAGCTGAATGTCTAAACTGGGTACTGGGCTCAACTATAATGATAATTCTCTGCACCCCAAACATATAGAATCGTAGAGTGTCATGTGGGCTCTGAAAAGCAATGACAGTCTGGGCTGTCATTCATGCTTCTGAGTCCAGCTCATTTCCCATTTTCTAAAGAAAGTCATTAGTGGAAGAATGCCAGAAACAGATTAACAGCGAGATAAGGTGAGGATCCGGCACAAGGTACCACCTGAGCTTTGTCATTCCAAGACCCTGGGTGCCAGGTCCTACCAGGCCCCCTGACATCTGCCCTAAACAGTCTTCTTTATGGAATAGCTTCAAATACCACAGTCTGACCTGTCCAAATGGCTCATCTGTGTGCACTCACACAACTCTAAGTTACGGTGCTCTTGGGTTTACTGGAACTTTAAAAAATACATGGAGAGTAGCAAGAAGAGCATTGGGGACAAAGGTCCCTGGGAATCCTGCTCTCAAGTGCCTTAGCTTCTTCAAAGCATTGGGGGTTTGCCCAAGCAGTCAAGGAGAGCTACTTTTCTTAATTTTTTGGATATGAACCATTTTTAAAGTCTTTATTGAATATATTACAGTATCGTTTCTGTTTTGGTTTGGGGACTGCAAAGCCTGTGGGATCTTTGCTCCCTGACCGGGGATCAAACCCACACTTCCTGCACTGGAAGGCAGAGTCTTAACCCGGGATGGCCACGGAGGTCCTGAGAACTCCCTCTGGGTGGAGACGAAATGTCCCAAGAGATGAGCCATTTCCATTTCTCTTTCTGATGATGTTACCTTTGGTTTTCTGGTCCTCTTTTGGCAAGACAGTGTTCTTGCCCCACCCAGCTAGAGCTTCATCTTCTTGATTATTAAACAACAGAGCATCTAACGTGGGCTGCCCTCCTCCTCCTTTCCTACGAGCTCTGTCCTGCAGCTCATCATTATGGCTACTCACTGGGGGATCTGATACCTGAAGACCCTGATGCCCATTTCTGTCGGAAGTAGCCTCCCTATTTCAGCATCCATCCTCATTTGACCTACCTACACTGGTGCTATGCAGCTGAAAAAATAACAAAAATAAATAAAGGGCCAGCAATCTATATTATTAGTGAAAAAAAGGGAAAAGTTTAGAAGTCATCATGAAATGCCCTTAACGTAAGCACAGAATTTTAAAAGTGAATTTATATGGCAAAAGAACTAAAATATACCCCAAAACTAGAGCCTAATTATCCTTCATTTGCACAACGACAAGCCAGCCACTCAGACAAAATGTGGAAGGCTCAGTAAGCTGGCTATTCATACGCGTGACATGGAATATCCAGTGTTTTCCCAAGATTCAGTCCATAAGAATATTCACCATCTCCCAACTTCATTCTCTTAATTTCTTGCTCCAATGTTTGACCTCTCCTCTCCTGAATTCCCAATGCATGTTACATCTGAAGAAATATGTTAATAATGCCGATACACTGTCTCAAACACTTTTGTTTTCTTCATTAGCCTTACCTCCTCATAAATACGGCAAGCTCATGAAAACAGGATCTACCTCTGATTCCCTCACTACGAAAACTGTATTTTCATGTAACATGCCAAGAAAACAAAATTATAATTGCTTCCACTTAGCAAAAGAATGAAGCAAGGACTGAAATAATAATGTTACAGAAATTGAACCCTTCTCCATAAATCCATAGATGTGCTTAAATCCATCAGCTTTCAGAGGCATTTCAGGACTAAGAATCATCAGTAGTATCAAACGATGACAGAAACCGAGGATGCATGCATCCATGTTAAGTCATTTCAGTTGTGTCCGACTCTTTGAGACCCCACAGACTGTAGCCCACCAGGCTTCTCTGTCCATGGGATTCTCCAGGCAAGAATACTGGACTGGGTTGCCATGCCCTCCTCCAAGGGATTTTCCCAACCTGGGGATTTAATCCAGGTCTTTTGCATTTTAGGCAGATTCTTTACCATCTGAGCCACCAGGGAAGTTCAATTACTCTTGAGACGATACCTACTAGACACCCAAGTGGGGCATCCGTTGTTGAGTGGGTACATGAGCTTAGGAAAGGGTCTGCACTGGGGCTATAAGAGCCCAGCTCATTGTTGAGTTCAGTTCAGATAGTCAGTCGTGTCTGACTTCTTACAACCCCATGGACTCATGGACTGCAGCACACCAGGCTTCCCTGTCCATCACCAACTCCTGGAGCTTACTCAAACTCATGTCCATTGAGTCGATTAGCCATCCAACCATCTCATCCTCTGTTGTCCCCTTCTCCTTCCACCTTCAATCTTCCCCAGCATCAGGTTCTTTTCCAATGAGTCAGTTCTTTGTATCAGGTGGCCAAAGTATTGGAGTTTCAGCTTCAACATCAGTCCTTCCGATGAATATTCAGGACTGATTTCCTTTTGATTGATTGATTGGATCTCCTTGCAGTCCAAGGGACTCTCAAGAGTCTTCTCCAACACCACAGTTCAAAAGCATCAATTCTTCAGTGCTCAGCTTTCTTTACAGTCCAACTCTCACAGCTATACATGACTCCTGGAAAAACCATAGCTTTGACTAAGACTGCTGTCTAGGTTGGTCATAATTTTTCTTCCAAGGAACAAGCGTCTTTTCATTTCATTGCTGCAGTCACCATCTACCGTGATTTTGGAGCCCAAAAACATAAAGTCTGTCACTGTTTCCACTGTTTCCCCATCTATTTGCCATGAAGTGATGGGACCGGATGCCATGATCTTAGTTTTCTGAATGTTGAGTTTTAAACCAACTTTTCACTCTCTTCTTTCACTTCCATCAAGAGGCTCTTTAGTTCTTCACTTTCTGCCATAAGGGTGGTGTCATCTGCATATCTGAGGTGATTGATATTTCTTCCCGCAATCTTGATTCCAGCTGTGCTTCACCCAGTCCGGTGTTTCCCAAGATGTACTCTGCATATAAGTTAAATAAGCAGGGTGACAATATATAGCTTTAACATACTCCTTGCCCGATTTGGAAGCAGTCTGTTGTTCCATGTCCAGTTCTAACTGTTGCTTCCTGACCTGTACACAGATTTCTCAAGAGGCAGGTCAGGTGCTCTGGTATTCCCATCTCTTGAAGAGTTTTCACAGTCTGTTGTGATCCACACAGTCAGAGGCTTTGGCTTGTTGTTAGAGTTGCCAAATGGAGACCACCCTGTGCTTAGTTGCTCAGGTGTGTCCAACTGTTCACAACACCATGGACTAGACTAGCCCACCACGCGCCTCTGTCCATGGAGATTCTCCAGGCAAGAGCAGTGGAGTGGGTTGCCATGCCCTCCTCCAGGGAATCTTCCCAACCCAGGGATCGAACCCAGGTCTCCTTCATTGTAGGTGGATTCTTCACTGTCTGAGCCACCAGGGAAACCCTTACCTTACAAGTGTTTTACAAAAGATGTTTCTTTTCTTTCTTTGGTTCCCATTAATCTATGTTATCAGATAGACCATGTCGTTTAGATTTTTATAAATCTTTATTTGAATTTTCCGGAAAAGTTTGGGGTCATACCTGATGATCCTGAAGAAATGGTTTTAGAGATTATTCCTGAGACATAACCAGGAATAAAGAAGTGAGAGTATTACCATTAGCTACTAATATGATAGTCATCATCTGCGTAAAAAAAAGGGAGGGGGATAGTATCATTAGTTGGCTGAGCATTGGCAAAACTGACAAAGTAAAATATGACACACGTGAAAAATCCTAAATAATTACATTTAAAATTATCCAAGGAGGAAATTTTGCATTAGCTTTCCCTGGGCTTTTTCACATAGGCATCAAATAAGGTTAAGCTCTCTTGGAACTGAGTTTTATTTTGTAGAAATAACATCCTACCCAAATGCAGCATCCTTTCCAAGTTTTAATTATTACACTAATATGATGTGTCCCACAGTACACTTCGTCAGGAACTAACTCTCAAAGCATTAATGGCAAAGAAGAGGACAATGCTACAGAAAGAAGAAAGCCATGAGCCTGTTCACCATCGTCTGCTAAAGGCTGGCACCTGCAGACTGTGAGCTGCGAGCTGAGTCCAGCCTCCCCATTTTTGGAAATAAAGTTTTATTGGAAAACAACCATGCTCACTCACTTAGGTATTGTCTGTGGCTGTTCTCATGGTTTTAGTGAAAACTCAACAGTAGAAATAAGTACTTTGGAGAGAGATCAGTTGGCCTGCAAAAGTATAAACTATTTACTCTTTGATCCTTTAAAGAAAAGGTTTGCCAACCCGTGATATAATGTAAAGAGCTCAGAGGATGCAATGAATCTTAACTGTTTCCGCAAAGTAGATCAAAGTGGGGAAAACTTCACATGGGACTCGCTCTCCTTTATGTGCAGTAGATTGCTATGTGACTTTCTAAGGACAGGAAAAAGAGACTTTTATATGCTCCTTCCTTGTCCTTCTGCCCCAGGCAGCTACTCTCCTATTGAGCAACAGTCAGGAAGGGACTGTTATCCCTTCCATATCCACCAGAGACTGAAATTGGCAATGGAAGGAGAAGAGAGGTAATTGCCCTGCTTTCAATGGCTGGGTGTCTTGGGAGACCCACAGCTGTCACATGGAGCACGCACCCTCATCACTGAAGGGGGCAAGGAAAGAGAAGTCTTAGCAGAGAACCTCAAAGCTGCTCTGTACCATCGCTCCCATGGTATACCCACAGGGCTTTAGCCCTGAAAGCCAAAGGAAAGCATAACTGCTCGAACGCTCTGGTTAAACTATGTTCCAGGCTTATAAAATTCTATACAGGTTTTGAATGTTACTGTAGTGAAATGGTAATTAGAGGTAATGAGAAGCCTCCTGGGGAAACAGTAAAAATGACATTTTGTGAACCATCAGGTATTTCTACAACCCCAAATCCCTGCATTTATTAAAACAAAGGCAGTTAAGTCTAAACTCCACTTCCCAGCATGTCTCATCCCCAGTCCCTCCTGGGAAGAGGGCCAGGGTGATGGATGCCCCAGTGTGCCCTGGATGATGGACAGCAAACTGATTCGACTCACCACTCACCCAATTTGGAAAGATTTTCCCAAAGATCTCCCAGCTTTGATGATCCACTGAAATGTCCTGGAGAGGAAAATAATGGTACATCCCATTTTAAGGAATCCCCAAAGGTGTCCAGAGAGAGACCAGTGAGCCTGCCTTGCCAATTTCATTGTTCAAAGCACATCTTAAACTATACTGGGCACACTGAGCTTGCTTTCAGCTTTTCAGTAGCACTGTAGTGGATTTCCAGTCGTTACAGACTTGGGAGTTTTTGTGATCCCTGTAAAAATAGTCCATCATTGCCAATCATTTTCTTGTCATAAATATATCCTGCCGATTGGTTTAAAATGTAATATAGGGCTTCCCTGGTGGCTCAGTAGTTAAAAAAAAAAAAAAATCCACTTGCCAGTACAGGGAATGCACTGGCCCCTGATCGATCCCTGATCTGGGAAGATCCCACATGCTGCAGAGCAACTAAGTCCCTGTGCCACAGCTACTGAGCCTGTGCTCTGGAGCCCAGGAGCCACAACCACTGAGCCCACGCACCCTACGGGCCACGCTACACAACAGGAGAAGCCCCTGCACCGCAGCTAGACAGTAGCCCCCTCGGCCGCACCTAGAGAAAAGGCCATATAGCAATGAAGACCCAGCACAGCCAAAAATAAATAGATTATTTTTTAATCTGGTGTATATATGTGTGTGTGCGTGTGTGTGTGTGTGTATATATATATATATATACATATATATATGAATATTACTCAACAAGAAAAACATCTACTTCTGATTTATTGACTATGCCAAAGCCTTTGACTGTGTGGATCACAATAAACTGTGGAAAATTCTGAGAGAGATGGGAATACCAGACCACCTGACCTGCCTCTTGAGAAATCTGTATGCAGGTCAGGAAACAACAGTTAGAACAGGACATGGAACAACAGACTGGTTCCAAATAGGAAAAGGAGTACATCAAGGCTGTATATTGCCACCCTGCTTATTTAACTTCTATGAAGAGTACATCATGAGAAACGCTGGACTGGAAGAAACACAAGCTGGAATCAAGATTGCCGGGAGAAATATCAATCACCTCAGATATGCAGATGATACCACCCTTATGGCAGAAAGTGAAGAGGAACTAAAAAGCCTCTTGATGAAAGTGAAAGAGGAGAGTGAAAAAGTTGGCTTAAAGCTCAATATTCAGAAAATGAAGATCATGGCATCCAGTCCCATCACTTCATGGGAAATAGATGGGGAAACAGTGGAAACAATGTCAGACTTTATTTTTTCAGGCTCCAAAATTACTGCAGATGGTAACTGCAGCCATGAAATGAAAAGACGCTTGTTCCTTGGAAGAAAAATTATGACCAACCTAGATAGCATATTGAAAAGCAGAGACTTGCTTTGCCGACTAAGGTCCGTCTAGTCAAGGCTATGGTTTTTCCTGTGGTCATGTATGAATGTGAGAGTTGGACTGTGAAGAAGGCTGAGTGCCGAAGAATTGATGCTTTTGAGCTGTGGTGTTGGAGAAGACTCTTGAGAGTCCCTTGGACTGCAAGGAGATCCAACCAGTCCATTCTGAAGGAGATCAACCCTGGGATTTCTTTGGAAGAAATGATGCTAAAGCTGAAACTCCAGTACTTTGGCCACCTCATGCGAAGAGTTGACTCATTGGAAAAGACTGTGATGCTGGGAGGGATTGGGGGCAGGAGGAGAAGGGGACAACCAAGGATGAGATGGCTGGATGGCATCACTGACTCAATGGACATGAGTCTGAGTAATCTCCGGGAGTTGGTGATGGACAGGGAGGCCTGGCATGCTGCGATTCATGGGGTCGCAAAGAGTCGGACTCGGCTGAGCAACTGAACTGAACTGGTTACTCAGCCAGTCACAGAAAAATGGATGGACCCAGAGAATATTATACTTATCAAAGTAAGACAAAGACAAATACTATAACACTCATACATGGAATCAAAAATATAATATGAACAAATCTATCTTCAAAACAGAACTGCAGCCATAAAAAACAAGCTTATGGTTAAAAAAGAAGAGATGGGGCTGAGGGGCAAATTACAATGGGATTAACAGCTATAAACTAGTATACACAAGATAGACAAGCCAAAAGGGTTCAGTGTGGAACAGAGGGATTAGACTCATTATCTTCTAAGAATCTAATGTGGAATACAGTCAGGAAAATATGATCAGAATATAATCAGAATTTCCTGGTGGTCCAGTGGGTAGGACTTCCTTTCACTGCCAGGGCCCAGGTTCACTCCCTGGCTGGGAAACTAAAATCCTGCAAGCCACACAGCACAAAAAAGTGTTTAAAAGAAACCAAGTGTACAACGTTTTGACATAAGGATACACCCATGACATCACCTCTAATACCAAACAATGAAAACACCCATCACCTCCCCCAAATTTTTTTGTACTTTCTAAGAATCCATCCCTCCACCTGTTACTATAGATTGGCTCGAATTTTCTAGAATTTTACATAAACTGATTCTTGCAGGGTTATGGGATGAATCTTGTTTCTCCAAGTATTCTCACCCCTAGTACCTCAGAATGAGACCATATTCAAAAATCAAGTCCTTAAAGAGAGCATTAAATTAAAATGAGGTCATGAGGGCAGGCCCCAATCCTACATGATGGGTGTCTTCCTGAAAAGAGGGGATTTGGACACAGCCATAGAGAGAGGACACAGGGAGGAGAAGACGGCCATCTGCAAGGCAAGGAGAGGGGCTCGGAAGGAAACAACCCTGCTAACACCTAGAGATCAGCTTTCTAAACTCCACATCGGGCGGGAAAATAAATGTCTATGGTTTAAGTAACGCAGCCTGTGGTACCCACCCTAGGAAAGCAATATATACAGTATGTACTCTTGCTCCTGTGTTTTGGCGTCTTTCATTTAGTGTAACTATGGCATGGTAAATATCCATCTTCTTTTTCATAGCTGTATTTCATCAGACGGGCTTCCCTGGTGGCTCAGTGGTAAAGAGTCCATCTGTCAATGCAGGAGACCCGGGTTCAATCCCTGGGTCAGGAAGATCCCATGGAGAAGGAAATGGCAACTCACTCCAGTATTCTTGCCTGGAAAATCCCACGGGCAGAGGAGCCTGGTGGGCTATGGTCATGGGGTGGCAAAGAGTCTGAGCACACGTGTTCAACTATTTTAAATGGACTTTTTAGATCATGGTAAAGAGTTGGATTTTTATACTATTTGCAGAAGGGAACCATTGATAGATTTTGAGCAGTAGAGTAATATGGTAAGATTTCATGGTGAAGTTTCTTTCTAGATCACCTTCACAGCAGCAGTTCACAGAAGTGAGAGTGGGACAAGGGGTCAGTTAAGGAGGCTGGCACAAGGGCAGGTGAGTGCTAGGGAGAAGGTGGAGATGGCAGAGACAGGGCAGCTCAAGGTCCAGTTCCAAAGGAGTCGGGACCTGGGGACTAACGGACTCACCAGCTGGTGTGGGGTGAGAGAGAAAGAGGGGTTTGGATGGCCCTGTGGGTTTCTGGCTTGGGTAGTAATAAACAGTCTGATGGGAGTGGGTCATTCCCAATGAATTTAGGACACGGATTAATCACACTGGTGGTGCCAACTCCAAGATTTTGATTGAGTCAAAGCAGGGGCATGTGCAGAAGGAGGCTAAACATTGGTGAAATGAAGAGTTAAGTAACCTCATTTTTTTTTTTTTTTTTAGGCCTACCACTCTCTTCTCATCACTTGCCAATTTCATGAGTCACTGTCTTCCCACCAGCCTGGCTGAGCTAAAGGCTCCTCCTTGGAGTCAAGGTCTTCTCAGGCAAGGCTCTGTCCCTCTGGTTAATACTTTATATCAAAATTTTTTGTTTCCCACACTAAGCAGTGAGCATCTCAAGGTCAAGAACCCAGTGTTTTTTGTCTCCTCTCAATGTGTGGCAATGTCCCTGGCAATGGGCAGACACTCAGCTGACTATGTTGATGTAAATTAAAGAAGGACTTCCCTGGTGGTGCAGGGGTTAAAAATTGCCTGCCACTGCAGGGACAAGGGTTTGATGCCTGGTCTGGGAAGACTCCACATGCTGTGGGGCAGCTACAACCAGTGAGCCTGCCCACCACAACTAGAGAATCCTTGCACCACAGTGAAAGGTCCCATGTGATGCCCCGAAGATGCCATGTGCCACAACTAAGGCCTGATGCAGTCAAGTAGATAAATATTTTAAAAATCAATTTATTAATTAATGGATGGGCAGTAAGGGGTCAACACAATGAACAGTGACTAACCTTTAAAGACCCTGATGCTGGGAAGGATTGAGGCCAGGAGGAGAAGGGGATGACAGAGGATGAGATGGTTGGATGGCATCACCGACTCAATGGACATGGGTTTGGGTGGACTCTGGGAGTTGGTGATGGACAGTGAGGCCTGGCATGCTGCGGTTCATGGGGTCACAAAGAGTCGGACACGACTGAGCGACTGAACTGAACTGAGCCTTTTATAACTCATATTGTGTAGTTAGTGGAGACCCAGCCACCATCCCAGCTGCCCATGGTTGGGGGCAGTTTTGAGGAAACGGTGCAAAGTTGAAGAGCTGACAGACTGCTTCAGCATTCCTCCACCCCCAGGAGGAAATCAGAGGCCCACCATCCACCAGCTGCCTGCGGGTCTGAGTTGCAGTCCCGTTCTCTCCAGGATGGCACCCAGGGTGGACCGCTCCCCTGCCAGGAAGCAGCCCCGGGGTGGCCAGAGATGTGTCTGGGGCTTCCCAACCCCACCTGCAGCCCAGTCCTCCAGCCTTCTCATCTCTCAGCTCATCCTTGGTCTTTTCGCAGTTCATTCCGAGGCAGTGAGGAGCCACCATGGGCCCTGGCAGGCCCTGCAGCATTTCTGACTCCTGGGCCCGGCCTTCAGGCCTCACGCCCTGCTGTTCTCAGGGAGGTGGTCTGCTGGGGCGCTCACCAGTGTCTGCTGTTATGCTGGAGGCTGGCTTTTGTTCCAGACTGGTGGGCTGAGGAGACTAGACGCCACTAAATGACACAACACCAACAATCACTGGTAACATTTTCCAGTCCCCTTTCCCTCCCCCTTCTTTGCAGAGCTTCCAGAAAACTCCTTCCTCTTGCGTCCTCTTCCTATGCTCTCATCCATCCGTGAGATCTCAGGAGTTGTGTCTTACCTTTGGAACTGGAGAGCGTGGAGAGGTGTCTGCAAATTGGCCATGACCTCCCACGTTCTCACTTCTCTTCACAATCTCTCCTAATCTTCCAAAGACACTCCACTTCCTTCCAACCTTTCTGTCTGGATTTCCATCTCATGATTTAAAACAAATATTCTATCTCATTCACCCATGTCCCTTTCCTCCCCATAGACAAAGAGTAGATGGGCAGTAGGCTTAATAACCTCAAAAGGGGTTTTTCATTTCAGAATACACATTTTTCCTTGGAAGAGAAAGTCAAAAATTTACTGGCAAAATAACATGAATGATATGGACGCCTCATTTCCAGTAATTACGGTGCCACTATCCCTGTTCCCTAATTAAGGCAAAAACCAGTATTCTTTGGGGGCGCTAATTTCCTTCCTTTCTCATGTTGTCAAAAGAAGTCCAGCAACAGCTCCTTTTGAACCAAAAATTATTAAGCTTTAGTCTCAAGCCAAAAAAACATTTATTTTGGAAAGTTTGAATCAAATTTTCTGAGTTACTCATGAAAGAAAAGGTCATGAAAATACAATATTTCTGACTTTTTTTTTAACTTCCTCAGTTTTTGGAATTCCCTCCATTCAAAAATCATTTTTTTCAAATGAATCTGAATTTTTTATGCCCTCAGATTCTCATAACAAACTAGTCATAAGCTGTACTTGAAAGAATGACATTTAAAATGTTAAAGTACAAGAATAAACTCTCTGCTTAGGCACCAGTGAATTCCTAATACTAACTGGCCATCTTTTAGTTACACATACAATTGTCTGGGGATGCAGATAATATAGAGTGGGCGATTTCACAGTCATGTTTATTTTTGGAGTATCTTAACTTCTAGAAATTTATAATTCTTCAAAGAAATGATGGAGCCACGTTACAAAAATGAGCTCCATAATGCATTTCATCATTTTCTAAATATTCTGTGTTAGGAATAAATTAATGGACCTTATGTAAAAGCTGACTCAGAGATTGCTATAAAATCACCCTCTTGCTGTCTGTATTTCTGTCCCCTACACTATTGCACTGACTGCATGATGGAAATGAGCAGAAGAGACAAATTATGAACCAGACATGTGCTTTAGTAATCTAGCAGTATTTGTAATTCCACATTCCCTAAGGTTGCAGGAACTAATTAAGTGCTTTCGCTTAAAAGGCCACCTGGGGGCTGCGGGGTCCAGAAGTAAATTGTGAATAGAGCCATCAAATGACATGATTGGATTGTTCAATTCTATCAAAAAGAATTTAAAATATGCATCACTGAGGGTAATTCACCATGAGAAAGATCTACTTGGAGAAAATCAAAAATAGGTTTGTCTCTATATAAATCTTGATGTCTGGGTCACTCAGTTTGACTTTAAGAGCTGTCCCAGGCACTCAGGGAGACAGACGTGGCCCAGGTGAGAGCCTCTGAATCAGGATGGCTTGCTCCTAGTTCCAAAGCTGCATGAGGACAGCTGGGAGGCTGTGTGGGAGGCGGAAGCTCCATTGGGGAGAGGTACCTCCCACCCAGAGCACTTCCTCCCAAACTCCCAGCTCTGTGACCTCTGGCAACACACCAGTTTCCTCCTTCTAAAACGAGGCGGTTGAGGCAGTTGAAAGATGACTGAAGTAGAAACACAGTCTAGTTGAAAACCTCCGATTCTCCAAGCAGAGAATTAGGCTAAAAGACTAGCTGATGATGGACTGGCTTGGTTCTTCTTTTCTTTTTAAACATGTATTTCATTTGATTGAGGAGCCAGCGAGTTTAAAGAGTTTTGACTTTTTATTGAAGAAGTTTGATGGTTTCTACACTCCGAGAGAGTCTTTTTGCTTCAGAACCACCCCTTGAATAATTATTCTAAATGATTATTCTGATACAACCTGAAATCAGAACTGCTCTTGAATACATGTTAAGGCCAAGCTACTTCTTTAATAAGTTCTCCCTGGGACGCCCCTGCAATCCAGTGGTTAAGACTGTACTTCCAATGCAAGGGGCCTGGGCTGGATCCCTGGTTGGGGAACTAAGTTCCTGCACACCAGAGAGTGCAGCAAAAAATTTAAGAGCAAAACCAAACCAGTAAGTTCTCCCCAAATGATATAACCCGCAACGCACACCACTTATTGTCTGTAACGCTTCTTTGGCACATACATGCTGCCATATATTATCACTGCTCATTAACACGTGTGTCCCAGCTCCTCAGCTAAATCATAATTACCCAGAAGGCCAGAACCATTACGAAATAGATTGTTATTTGGAAGACACTTTAAAAGTATGATGGGGAAATTAAACTTTATATCCCACAACATCTTCACTGATGTTTCTAACCTATGCGCCAGTTTACTAATCCATTCTGGCATTGTTTATATGGACTGTGGCATTCTATATTTAACACCCTGTGATACCGCCACCTATAACAAGGGATATTTGAATGCAGAGCACTGACTGACTCTATGCTTCACTGAGTCCTCATTTTCAACAAGGAGTAAGCTAAAGTCCTCACCTTCTCCAAGAAAGCTGAGCACCAAAGAATTGATGCTTTTGAACTGTGGTGTTGGAGAAGGCTCTGCAAAGTCCCAAGGACTGCAAGGAGATCCAACCAGTCCATCCTAAAGGAAATCAGTCCTGAATATTCATTGGAAGGGCTGATGCTGAAGCTAAAACTCCAATACTTTGGCCACCTGATGTGAAAAACTGACTCACTGGAAATGACCCTGATGCTGGGAAAGATTGAAGGCAGGAGGAGAAGGGGATGACAGAGGATGAGATGGTTGGATGGCATCACTGACTCAATGGATACAAGTTTGAGTAAGCTCTGGGAGTTAGTGATGGACAGGGAGGCCTGGCGTGCTGCAATCCATGGGGTTGCAAAGAGTTGGACACAACTGAGCAACTGAACTGAACTCTCCGAGGGAAACGGTGAGTGGGCGAGTATTTTCCAGACCCAATCCCACAGGTCAAGCCAACCAAGAACCAGAATATTTCTGGAATCACTGGCTCCGTTCTAATGGACTGACCAGTCACAGAAAGCCAAAGTCAATCCCACCGATGTTTAAGTCAGAGCAGACTAGAGCCATGACGTGCAGCAAAGCATAGCAGGGCAGAGAGGCCCACGCCCAGAGCCACCCCAAATGCCCTGCATCTGCCTGGAGCTCGTGTAAATCTCACAGTCACAGCCTGACATTTCATAGGAATGCATAATTCCATCATGACAAGATGAATAAATGACCTAGAAGAGTTGCAAGCTCGGAAGACCAATGAGACTGGTCAGGTAACAAAAAACAAGAGAAACAGGCCCATCATAAGACAGGCAACAGGGGATGGTGGGGACTGGATCAGCCAGAAGACACGTGCCCCACCCAAAGGAAGCAGTTGGTTTTTGTTCCTGCCAGCTGACACCTTGCAGAAACTCAGGCCCAGTGCTGCCAGAGTCTTCTTTTTCCAAAGAACTAAAAAAAAAAGATCTTAATTTTAATGTGAATGCTCCAACTCTTACATGTTGGTAGCCAATAGGAATTTTTTGGAAGAGTGGGTAAATCAAATAAAACACAACTGGATACCAGATGTGGCTCAAGGGCCAACAGTCTGCAATGTCCAATTTATATAATTCAGCATAACTAAAAATAGCCTATGTTCCCCAATACATCAAATATTATTTTTAATCTGTTTTTACAAAAGAGCTCAATTTTTTTTCTGCCTCAACTAAACATTATTTCTGTTTTTCCTCATGTTGCCCTCCCAAGTCTAGTTCCAAGTTTTTAATTTGTGGGTTTTGATCCTCCGTTCTTGATTACATCCTCTTAGCAGTTGGAAGAGTGCTTCTTACTGTTTTATAACATAGTCTTCCACTTTCAACAATAACAAAAATATTTTTACTCTTTGGTTTTCCTGGGTTTAAGGTAAAAATAAAAATCCCTCTTCTTTTCCTGACAATGACCAGCAACATGATTGATGTCAAAAGAACCAAGGGGCTGGGGGAGGGATTAAACTAAGTTTATTTTGATGCTTAGTCTTTTTACAGAGAGAATATTCTAAAAAATGTAAACTCGTTCAAAAAAATACAGAAAGAATGTTGTTGTTGGTTCAACACCAGG
This sequence comes from Nanger dama, assembly GCA_917880005.1. Taxonomy (NCBI): domain Eukaryota; kingdom Metazoa; phylum Chordata; class Mammalia; order Artiodactyla; family Bovidae; genus Nanger; species Nanger dama. The sequence goes on from CAKJTW010000029.1 coordinate 6,960,519, forward strand.
CGCTTTTGGTGAAGCGATAAGATTTTTAAAAAGCAAAGCTTTTCACCAGGTGTATGACACCATTTCACATAGCCATTTGGGTTTAAATGGAATGAAACTGGGAAAAGAATGCATTTTGCATTTGTAATTCAGTTAAATAGCTGCAACACATGAATTGGTCTGCTGGTAGTTCCCCGTATGTTCTTTTAGTCATTTCAACATTTTCTCCACAACCACTAAAAATGATCACTTTTCTAGGAGGCATAACTTCTTATTCTTAAATCTAATAGTTAGGGTTTATTTTTTTATTTTTTTGGTATTTGGAGCAATAATTACTATTACCAAGGTAGTTATAAACACCATTCTGAAAATCAATGATCAAGTACTCATCATCATCAAATAATACTCATTATGCACCTGGGGGTATACTACTCTCCCATGATAGCACCCAAAATCTTACATACCATGCAAATTTTCATTTAAGAAAGAGAAAGGCAACTTTTTCTTTCTGAGATACACACTAAACTCTAGTAATGATGTTGTATCTTACTCAGATCACCAAGTCATGAAGGAAAAATGACTATTCCTGGGGAGACTCTCTTTTATCTTTTATTTCAGTCACTTATGGCTTTACATGAAAAGCTCAATTACTGATATTATGATAAGATGTCCAACTTATAATCTCATAAATGTCAACATTACTTCTGGCCCTTGGACCTACCTTCTCAGAACCTAAAAACAAAGAAAACAAAAATAAGTAACTCCAACGAAACAGCAAAGAGTCATTATATAGCTGATATTTGAGCTCCATGTTTTGGAACTCACATGAGTTCCAATCAATTCCATACGATTGGTCTTCCCAATCACAAAGTTGAACACCTTGAAGTTAAAGATTCGAATCTTCTCTTCCTTACTTCCCACATCCAACCAGTGGCCAAAAGTACCAACTCTACTTTCACAGTATTTGATGCATGTATATCTCCTGCCCTACTTCATTAACTTTTCACTCTACTAATCCAGAATTCCAGTTACCAGTTAAGAATGGAATCCATGAGTATAACGTCATTGGCTATGTCTGGATACAAATAGGAGCCTGAAGCCAGGTTCCAACCTCAAGTCATGACTAAGTGGTGGGGGAGTGGAGTCATTATCAAGGCATCTCCAGGCTGAGAGTCAGATAATGATCTGAAAACTCCTCAAGGCACTCTGGAGTGGCTGTCAGTCTTAAGGAATGTCTGAATGAGAAATTTCATTTTCACCAAGACCTGCCCTGGATGACCTCATCCTCTAAGAGAATCTAAACAGGCTGAGACCAACTTCTAGGGTATGACAGGGATAATTTTCATCTGAATTCACTGGGGGAAGGTTCTGGTAAATTGAAGAGAGTACCATGGGCAGGGGATTTTGCCCTGAACCCTATTTCAGACTACCTGTAGTGAAATCAACCTGTGGATTCAATATTTATGATGCCCAGAAGTTCCTGAAGCTCTTCCAAAGGGGTTGAAAGCTTGATGTAGAAGAGTGGAATGCCCAGGGACCAGCCATGATGAGATAGCAATAGACTTTGCAGTGGAGGCTGGGATAGACTACCCAATCAGAAACCAAAACCAAGATATGGCAGAGACACAGTGGATCTTGGTATCATTAAGACTCAAAGGATGACCAGCAAGCTGGGATTGTAGATGCCTAGCTAGGCTGAGGCACACTGAACTGTGGACTAAGTGAACCACTAATTCCATTCCTGGGGCTTCCCTGATAGCTCAGTTGGTAAAGAATACTCCTGCAATGCAGTAGACCCCAGTTTGATTCCTGGCTTGGGAAGATCTGCTGGAGAAGAGATAGGCTACCCACTCCAGCATTCTTGGGGTTCCCTTGTGGCTCAGCTGGTAAAGAATATGCCTGCAATGTGGGAGACCTGGGTTCAATCCCTGATTGGGAAGATCCCCTGGAGAAGGGAAAGGCTACCCACACAACTGAGCAACTTTCACTTTCAATTCCATTCCCAGCAGAGGGACAAACAGACATCATCCCAAAGACCAAGAAGAGCTGTAAGACTCCCACACCTCCCCCACCAATAAAGAGTGAACCAAACACTTTCTCCACTAGTATCCAATGCCATTTTGAAAAAGAGTCAGGATAGAGCAGAAATAATAATATGAATGTGAGGTAATACTTTCTGAGAACTTAACAAAGCCAGGTCCCACTCTAAGTACTTAAATTAATTCACTGAATTCTCCCAACAGCCTTTGAAAATTTTATTATATTGTATGTTATTATCTCACATTAGTAGAAACTGAGAAAGAGTAAATAATTTGCCTAAGGACACAGTTACTAAATGGCAGAAAAAAAGATTGCTTGGCTCTACAGCCCTCACACAGAGCCCGTACATCACCTCTACGGCAATGTTTCTCTTTAAGAAAGAAGAAATCTCTGCCCAGTGGAAACTTACAAGATGGTACAGGAAATAAACCATTCAAAAACTAATAACCAGGAAGTGGAGTGAACCTACTCTTCCACAGTGGACACAGCTGCCATTTTGAAGGAGAGAAGCATAGAAATAACACAGAGGTATAGAACGGACTTTTGGACTCTGAGGGAGAGAGAGAGGGTGGGATGATTTGGGAGAATGGCATTGAAACATGTATACTATCTTGTAAGAAACGAAGTGCCAGTCTGTGTTCAGTACAGGATACAGGATGCATGGGGCTGGTGCACAGGATGATTCAGGGAGATGGTATGGGGTGGGAGGTGGGAGGGGGCTTCGGCATTGGGAGATCGTGTTCACCTGTGGCTGATTCATGTCAATGTATGGCAAAACAAATACAGTATTGTAATGTAGAATAAAATATTAAAAAAAAGAAAAGAAAAAAAGAAAAAAAATAAAGCCATTGTATAAATGTGCAAAAAAAAAAGAAAATAATATACAAATTGTCTAATGTTCTCTTACACATATCTATGTATACACACATATATAGTTGCATAGCTGATAAATTTTTCTGAGTTACTAAATATAAAATTTTAAAGAAACATGTTAAAAAAAAAAAAGAAGCATAGAAATAATGGTGTTGATAGATATACTGACCCTTATCTACAGGCCAGGCATTGTTTTAAGCACTTTAGATGCATTAACTCATTTACTCCTCATTATAACACTTCGATATGGCTTCCCTGGTGGCACTGTTGTAAAGAATCTGCCTGTCAATACAGGAGACACGGGTTCAGTCCCTGAGTAGGGAAGACCCCCTGGAGAAGGAAACAGCAACCCACTCCAGTATTCTTGCCTGGGAAATCCCATGGACAGAGGAGCCTGGCGCGCTACAGTCCATGGGGTTGCAAAGAGTTGGGCACAACAAGTGACTCAACAACAACAACAACAACCCTTTGATACAGACCAGCCCAGAATGGAACTTCATGCTAGAAACATTCTATTTTCTCTTCTCCAATCCAGTAACCACTAACTATATGCTGTCTATTGAGCCTTTGAAATGTGGCTGGTACAACTGAAGAAATAAATTATTACCCTCATTTAACTTTAATTAAATTTAAATAATCATGCAGGGCCGGTGTGCGCTGAAGTGGATGGCACGGAAGCAGACATTTTCCCAGTGTGCACGTGAGGACACTGAGGCAGAGCAGCTGTGCAATGTGTCCAAGGTCACTGAGCTACTCAGTGGCAAGGCCATTGTTTGAACCCAGGCAGTATAGCTCTGGAGCACAGACTTTTAACTCTTAACACTTCCATGACAAATTCTCAACAATTATCCCAGAACACTGAGCACTGGATGAAATATTTTATCCCCCGCCCCCCCGACCTCTAAACAGTTGGGGCCGGATCTATAACTTGACAAAATACAGACATTAATTTTCTCTCTAGCGTTTCTCAAGTATGCTGTCTGTTCTCCAGTAAATATAGAATGTTGCAAACAGTGTGGCTGAGGCTGTCCTATTTGGCTTGGTTGCACCTGAACCCTTTGCATTCAGACAACTGCCCAATTATTGTCACCAGAAAGGGTCTAAACCAAGAAGGGCATGGCAAGCATGGGGGAGAGCCAAGTCCATTGCACCAAGGCTGCCAGGATGGCACCTCACAGGTGCAAGGACCCTGGGGTCAAGAGGAACGGATGAGGGTGAGGGGGTCATTGTCAGTAGTGACAGCAAGAGTGCTAGGAAATTGCAAATCAGAGCCGCAAGCCCAGGGAGAAACACGGATTCAGAGAGCTGAATCGGAAACATTTTCTGAAACCAGAGGCATAGCCTAAAATCGGCAAATGCTCAGAACAGATACACCAAAACCATAAACATACTAGTCTGCTCAGCCCCCGGTGGCATCTTGAGTGAGGTCAAGAGAAGCTGAGGGCGTCCCTGGTGGTCGCACAGGTAAGACTGCGCTTCCAGGGCAGGGTGCACGAGTCTGATCCCTGGTCAGGCAACTCAGATCCCACACGCTATGCAGCATGGCCAAGAAAGAAATAAAATTTAATTCAAAAGGAAACTTCACCTCTCCCTGGTTTAACATCATCTGTGATCCACTGGCAATAATATCCCTCCCCTCATTCTAAAGTTTTGAAAGACCTCATTTTTGTGTTTAAAGAGCTCTTAGCTGCCCATGAAGGAAGCACTGAAAGATACACCAAGAGCCACTTTTATTGGAATTAAGCACTCATACATTTTAGATGCTATAATTCATGCACAAAAAGAATGAAATGTGCCCAGTTTTCCTCTGAATTCAACTCCCTATGTATCACTCTGATTTCAGACTGAATCTGAGAGATCGGTTTCTATGGGTTCCATCTTGAAAAATGGTTTTTGCTGGAAGTTAAATCAGGGAATCTTTGTCTGAGGGAACAGTTGGGCTTGAAATAAATCTGCTTTCTCTTTGGAATAAAAGATCACATTCAATTTTTGAGAAAGGGAAAATCATCAGAGCCCCCTAGAAGCCAAGGACTTTTAAGCGCAAGTTTTATCAAAGCAAAAGCAAGTCTACTCACTGAAATGCCCCCGTAGGAAGAAAAGAGGGTTAAAGATTTATTATAAAGAACAAAAACCTGGGGGAAATTGTGTGCCAAGGGGGAGAATTTTGCAATTGAAAATGTGTGTGTGTGCGGGTGTGTGTGACATTTGTGAAATTTCACAAAATGTTTCCGCTTTGCCAGGCAATGTTCACAAAGCCAAACCTTGGAGCTCTGCACAGCACCTAGGCCAAAAGCAATCAGCAGCCCGAGCCCACACAACAGCACATTAGCAAATATGCCAGCTTCCTCACATCATGCAGTCAAAGAAATGAAAATCGCAATGCTGAATTGCACAACTCCCAGAACATGAGAAAAAACAAGACTGAAAAAATGAAATAATTTAAAGGGCAAGTGATTATTAACTGTAGTACAAGACGGAGAGGTAAGCTTCCACTCTTTCTGTATAACCCACAGGCCAACTGGGTTTCGAATTTGTTATTCATCTCATTACCATCATAAGGAAGTCAGGATTTGGTGTTTTAACCTACCTTCGTGGTCTTGGAGGTGTACTAACAGAAGCGCTGATTCATGCTGATGCGTGTTCTAGACCGGAGTCAGCAAATGTTCTCCATAAAGAGCCAGAATAAATATTTTAGACTTCGGGAGCCATGCAATCTTTGTTGCAAATACTCAACTCTGCCACCATATTATGAAAACAGGCACAGACAACACAGAAATCAATGACCATAGCTGTTGCAATAAATCTTTAGAGAAACAGATGGCCAACCTTAGTTTACCAACCTCTGTCCTAGGAAATCTGATAAGGGGAAGGGTAATTATTTAGACACTGGTGCTAAGTCGCTTCAGTGTCCGACTCTGTGCGACCCCATAGACAGCAGCCTATCAGGCTCCGCCGTCCCTGGGATTCTCCAGCCAAGAACACTGGAGTGGGTTGCCATGTCCTTCTCCAATGCAGGAAAGTGAAAAGTGAAAGTGAAGTCACTGAGTCGTGTCTAGAACAAAATAAAAGGTATTGGTAATTGGGAGAAGATATATTTATTTCTTCGAATTCTATGCAGTTCTAATCTAGTCCAGATTTATTTAATCAAATTCCAACTAACATTTTTATATAAGAACCAACACCAGAATATGGACTAGATAAGATTATAAATTTTCTAATAAATCTCTGCTTCTGTATCACTATCCAGTTTAAATGTGTCCCCTGCAAAGGAAATTATTTTAAGCAAATTCAGTGACTTGATTCCTCTTCTTTCCACAATCATGTATAGATCAGTGTTACCTTCTCTAAATTTCTGTAGCCTAATGTTTTGCCTAAAACGTAAGAGTAGATGGATGATTAAACAACTAACTGGACTGCTTTTCATTCTTTCACTCAAAAAATAATCGAAATTGGAATCTCAAAATGTAGCAGAAAAACATCTTCAAAGTTAGAAGGAAAAAAATTGGGGGTATTGATTCTTAAGCCCAATAACTCAATAAAGCCATTTGCAGATATTCCAGAAATCAGTACCACCCACAAAGCCTTTTTTAAAAAGTTACTCAAGAGTTTTGTGTCAGAAAAATTAAAAACAAACCCAAGGAAGAGAAAGACATTAACTTCAAGAAGTGATGATTAAGTTAAGGACCACACAAAAATTTCCAACTAGAGCAAAATAACTTTTCATAATGATGTTTTGAAGCTTAATTCAATTATTAAGAAATAATCCTTACAAAATAAAGGCAAGATTTAAAGACAAACATGAAAATGAAATGGTATTTTTATCAAATCAGAGGAGGAACTAAAGTAGAAAAGAGGTAAGAGGCCAAGCTTCACAGTTTTATCTTGTTTAAGGAAGAGGTGAGAGATGCTAACTCATGTTAGAAATTGACAAAAGGAAATACATTCAAACCTGTTATTAAGAAATAAGCATAAGCCCTAGATAACAGTGGTAGTATGTATAACTTTCAAGCCAGTAAACAAAAAAATAACAGTAAAGAAAATGAAATCACTCCAGGAAAAGGTAAAAAACTAATTTACATAAAAATAGGAAACCAACCAGGGATATCAGAGTGAGACCAAATGTTTCTATTTTCCTGGTAAATGGCAACAGATAAATTTCCCAATTCAAAGACAGAATTTCAGATTAGGTTTTTAAGCAAAATCCAGGTATATCTGTTTCCAAGAGATATGCCTAGAACAAAACGATTCAGAAAGATCAAATATAAAGTGATCAACAAAGATATAGTAGGCAAATACTAACAATATAAAGCAGAAGTAGTAACAATTTCGTTAGTCAAGGCAAGAAGCAGTAAATAAGACAAATGCAGTCCTCTCCACAAGGAAAAGCCAGTACATGTAACAGTCAACTATCAAACTACATTTTTTAAAAAGTCTGTCTGAATACAAAAAGCAATTGACAAATGTAATATCATAATGGAAAATTTAATACTTCTCAGAAATTGACAGGAAAAAAACACACCAAAAAAGAGAGAGAATTTGAATAGTACAATTAACATGATTGATTTAGTAAATATATGGAAAATTTTGTAATAAAAGAAGCAGAATAAACATCCTTTTCAAACACCATTTATAACACTGATGATATATTTGACCACAAAAATATTCTCAGAAGAGTTTTTAATAGCAGAAATCACGCAAACCATATCCCACAGCTATGATGCAACAAAGCTAAACATTAAAAACCAAAAAATGGTCAAATTAAGGTCTATCCACTAGAAATTTTTTAATGTTTTCTAATTAGTGTTGGATTAAAAAGAAATTCATGATCTATATTGTAGACAATTTATAAAGTAGTAAAACTGAGAGCACCACACATCAAAATGTAGGGATCCATAGAATCTTATGGAAAACAAGAAAGGACTGAAAACAAGTGAACCAAAGCACTCATACTAAAAGCTAAATAAAGAACAAATGAGCCTCCCCACATGCACAAAAAGGATAAAAACCAGATGTGAGTATATAAATAAAGATAGAGATATAAAATAGAAAAGAAAATAATTAGTTTACTTGGTCAATAAAGGCAAAGAAGTGTTACTTGAAGAGTAAGCAAGGCAAATATAATCAGGAAAAAGTGAAAATACAAACAGCAGTAGAAATAAGAGGTACTTAGCTACAGATATAGTGAATGTTAAAACCTTAGGAAAACACTTTATAAAATTTATGCACATATACTTGAAAATATAGATGAAATGGATAATTTTCTAAGACAGTGTGAATGCTCAAAATTGAGTCAAAAAAGGTTAAAAAAACTTGACTAAATCAATAACCATAAAATAAATTGAAAAGTTAGTCAAAGATTAATCCTTTTCCAGTTTTGTTATTGAAACTTTAAAAACTAGATAATTTCTATTATTTAATACTCACATGTGCTAAGTCACTTTAGTTGTGTTCAACTCTTTGTGATCCTATCGACTATAGCCCACCAGGTTCCTATGCCCAACAGATTCTCCAGGCAAGAATACTAGAGAGGATTGCCATGCCCATCTCTAGGGATGGATCATCCTGACCTGGGGAAAAAAATCCACACCTTTTGTCTCCTGTATTGGCAGGTGGGTTCTTTAACACTAGCACCACCTGGGAAGCTAAAAATGAAAGTATTAAAACATATCACAAGGTAACAAACTCCCAATATCAAAATTAAGAAAGAAAACTAGGCATCAGTTAACTCATGAATATAAACGAGAAAGTTCTATATAGCACATTGCTAAATTGAACCTAGCAAGGTATTAAAATAGAGATCGTGTACACCTGTGGCTGATTCATGTCAATGTATGGCAAAACCATTTTTTAAAAAATAAATAAAAATAAAAAATTATTATAAAAAAATAGAAAACAAAGTATACCTAGAAACATTTATCCCAGGAGCATGAGGATAATTCAAAATTAAGAAAATAAGAACATAATTAAGCATCTTAATAAATGAAAAATAAATACTGATTATCTCAATATATGCTAATACATGGGAGAAGGCAATGGCACCCCCACTCCAGTATTCTTGCCTGGAAAATCTCATGGATGGAAGAGCCTGGTAGGATGCAGTCCATGGGGTCGTGGAGTCGGGCACGACTGAGCGACTTCACTTTCACTTTTAACTTGCATGCATTGGAGAAGGAAATGGCAACCCACTCCAGTGTTCTTGCCTGGAGAATCCCAGGGACGGGGGAGCCTGGTGGGCTGCTGTTTATGGGGTCGCACAGAGTCAGACACAACTGAAGCGACTTAGCAGCATGCTAATACATTATATACTAAAGTCCAATATCTTTTTCCAAATGTAGAAAAACACTTCCTTAACTTATGAAGGTGATCAATCAGAAACCTATAACTATTATTATTATTGATAATAAATATTAGACACACTGGCATTCAAAAATAAAACAAAAATGTTTGCCATGACTACTGTCACAGAACGCAATGCACTGGGCACCAGAGGACAATAAGATATGAGCAACAGATGATACAAATAATGGAACTGAAAAGGCGAAATTCCATTACTTGCGGACAATATGATTATCTAACATACCAAAAAAAAAAAAAGAGAGAGAGAAGCAATGGAATAATATTCAAACAAGTAAGAGAGTTCAATTATCAGATAAAACAACCAAATTCAAAAATTATCCGTTCTCAACACTAACAAAAACCAATAAAAAAATGTAATGGAAAAAATTCCATTAAAAACCAACAGAACTAAGAAAGATAAAATTAAGAAGAACTCATACATGAAATAAAACTAATAAGAAATATGTAAGATGTGGATGCAAATTAAAAATTTTACTCAGAGCCACAAAATAATCTCACTAAAAAGAGAAACTACCATAATTGTGAATGGTAAAAACCAATATTGCAAAACTAAAACTCAGTTATTTTCAAATTAGTCTACACATTAATGCTCAAAATATCAATTGAGACAGTATTCCGAACTTCAATCTGAAGGGAAAGTGAGCAAGAAAAGGCATGATACTTTTGGAAAATAAATAAATTTTAATAACAAGATAAAAACTTACTTTAAAGCTATGGTAATCAAAACTGAGTGGCACTGGCATAAAGACAGACAGGCAGACCGATGGAATGGAATACAGAGCCCAGAAATAAACACTCACAGATATAGTCAAATGATTTTTATAAGGTGCCAAGACTGAACCCAGGTATCTTGCATTGCAGGCAGATTCTTTATTATCTGAAACACCACAGAAGCCCATGAGCATGGTGCTAAGTGAATAAGCCAGTCACTAAAGGACAAATATTGTATGATTTCATTTATATTAGTTCCTTAGAGTAGTAAGGTTTCCCTGGTGAGTCAGTGGCAGGGAATCCACTTGCAGTGCAGGAGACCCAGGTTCGATCCCTGAGTTGGGAAGACACCCTAGAGAAGGAAATGGCAACCCACTCCAGCATTCTTGCCTGGAGAATCCCATGGACAGAGGACTTTGGAGGGCTGCAGTCCATGGGGTCACAAAGAGCTGGACACGACCGAGTGACTAAACAACAGCACCAAGAGGAGTCAAATTATGTTATAGAGACAGAAAGCAGATCGGTAGCTGCCAGTGGCTGGGGGGATGGAGAAATCCGGGAGCTAGTGATTAATGAGGATAGAGTTTCAGTTGGGAAAGATGAGAAAGTTCTGGCAATGAACAGTGGTGATGGTTGCACAACAATGGGAATGTCTTAAGGCTACTGAACTTTACAATTAAACATGTAAACTGGTCAATTTTGGATTATGTGTATTTTGAAGCAATAGAAAAAAGAGCAACTTGTTTTACTAGATATCAAAATTTATTATAAAGGCTTAAGAGTTAGACAGTGTGGTAACACTCCGTGTGGTAACGGCAGAGGTGAAAATAACCAGTGTGATATAATTAAATGATCAGAAACAAACACTGGTATTATGGAAATAATGTATGTGATAAAGATCATATTTAAATCTATGGGAACATGATAGGTTATATAATAGTTTGTGCCACCTGGTTTTCCATTTGAAGACAATAGAATTAGGCCTTTATTTCACATCATACATAAAGTCTAGACTAAAGATATATAGATATATAGATATATATATGAGTATGTATGTGAGTATATATATATATACAAATATAACATAAGAAACTATAGTGACTATTTTATGATATTAGGATATCTTTGCACATATATGATGTTAGCATACTAGATCCTATTAAATAATTAAGATGATTACTAACAACTTTTACTGGCAAAATTCTGGGGAAATAAGCACTCATACCTCATTGATGTCACATTATTAAAACATCTAAAGAAATACAGCAGTAATTTTTAGATTAAAAAATGTATTACCTTTCTCTTAGCCATCCCATTTTGAATCCAACAGAAATAAGAATACTATTAAGTAAATAAGAGTACAGTTGGCTCTCTGTATCTTTGGATTTTACATTCAGGGATTCAACCAAACATGGACTGGAAATATAAAAACAAAAACAATTTCAGAAAATTCCAAAATGCAAAACATGAATTTGCCATTGGTGGCAAATATTTACACAGCATTTACATTGTATTAGATGTTATAAGTACTCTAGAGATGATTTAGAGTTCACTTTTCACTGTCCTGCACTGGAGAAGGAAATGGCAACCCACTCCAGTGTTCTTGCCTGGAGAATCCCAGGGACAGGGGAGCCTGGTGGGCTGCCGTCTCTGGGGTCGCACAGAGTCAGACACGACTGAAGTGACTCAGCAGAGATGATTTCAAGGAGACAGGAAAATGTGAGGAGGTTACATGCAAATACTAGGTAACATTTTATATAAGGACTTCAACGTTCACAGGTTTATCTGAGAAGATAATGGGTGCCAAGTGGTGAGTGTGCAAGTACTGAAGCTGTGTGTACACAGGTGTTCACTGTTGCACTGTTTGCCACGGCAAAAGTTAGAGACTATAGGAATGGTGATCAAAAGAGGGGAGGGAAGTTTGGGTGAATAATGGTGCAGTGATTCTACAGAATACTATGCAGCCAATTTTTAAAACTACAAGGTAAGCTCAAACAAGTCAAGTTCCAAAAGCAACTACCACATCTTTGTTAAATGAAAAAGAAAAAAATTCAGAGTAATGCATTACTTGGGGGCAGAGTGTAAAGCAAAATTCCACTCACAAATCTACAGTTTCTACAGCATCTACAGTTGATGTAATGTGACATCAGCAAAGTGGAGGCTTGATTGAAGAGCGGGGAGAAGTTGTTTTACTGTAGACACTTTCATATTATTAATATTTAAGTGCTACCATTTAGCTTATATTTTATACATTAAACAAGTGTTATAACAAGTTAGAAAAAAACAAGGGAGTGGGCAATGGAGATGCTCCGCAAATGACACAAACATCGTTCCTCGGTTCTGCCGCTTGGCGATTTCTGGGAGAAAGGGAAAAACAACGCGGAGCTCTGGAGTCCTTTCTGGAGTACTCCCTGGAGACTGGAGTGCTCCCCGAGTCTCCCCTTGCATAAGCATCTCTTCTGGTGCCTTGAAGAAGGATTCTCTTTCTTGTATGATGATGGGCTAGGACCTGGCATGTGAAGATAGTAGTCTTCAAATTAATCTCTCATTACCCTCTAACTTTCAGCCCTTAACCCTCTGTTTACCCCAGCGTCAATTTCCTCCCCCCAGAGCGTCTCAGCCTCAGCTCTGCTGACATTTAATGAGCGAATTCTTCATTGTGAGAGCTGTGCTGCGGGGCTCTGGGCGGTCTCCCTTGCCTCTTGCCACTAGATGCAGGAGCATCCTCTCCCAATATTATCACAAGCGAACCACACTGCCAAGTGTCCCCTGGGATCAGGGGAGCAAAACTACCCCAGTGGAGGCCACCAGGCTCAGTCAGCAGGACCAGGGATCTCAACCTGGTAAACTAGTGATTCTAGTTAACAGGCTTCCATTCAACCACCTAATGTGTGTGCTGCACCACTCACTCAGCCGTGTCTGGACTCTGGGTGACCCCACGGACTATAGCCCGCCAGGCTTCTCTGTCCATGGGATTTCCCAGGCAAGAGTATTGGAGTGCCATTTCCTCCTCCAGGGGATCTTCCCGACCCAGGGATCAAATCCACATCTCCTTCATCTCCTGTACTGGCAGGTCGATTCTTTACCACTGAGTCACCTGTGAAGTCCCAACTATCTAATCTGTTGAGTATTAAGATATGAAAGAGGCCCTGTACATACATCAAATCCCATAATGTGTAAAACAGAGAAGGCAATGGCAGCCCACTCCAGTCCTCTTGCCTGGAAAATCCCATGGACAGAGGAGCCTGGTGGGCTGCAGTCCATGGGGTCACTAAGAGTCGGACACTACTGAGAGACTTCACTTTCACACATTGGAGAAGGAAATGGCAACCCACTCCAGTGTTCTTGCCTGGAGAATCCCAGGGACGGGGGAGCCTGGTGGGCTGCCGTCTCTGGGGTCGCACAGAGTCAGACACGACTGAAGCGACGTAGCAGCAGCAGCAGCAGCAATGTTTAAAAATGTTCTGGATTCTCTTTTTCCATCATTTCACATATTATCTTTTTAAAATTTTTATTGTGACAGATTTTTTTGGCTCTGCCGTGTGGCATGTGGGGTCTTCTCTCCCCAAACAGGGATCAAACACATGCCCCCTGAGCATGGAGTCTTAATCACTGGAATTCCAGGGAAGTTCCTCCCGTCTTACCTTCAGAAATGAAACCTTCAAAAGAGGTAAACCGCATTATTTGTGTTAGAAGTGAGAGGAGAAATGCATCATCTCTTTGGATGTACCCAACCTGCTCCCACGGCACAAGAAGAACTTGCTGAAGGGAAAACTTTGGAATCTACTGCAGCTGAAAAAAGGAAATCTGCTCTGGCTAAGAAAGAAAACACATATAAAGGCCTGAAAACTCATAAGGTAATATTTATTACATGCATCGGCTTTGTAGATTGCTTCCTGTCCTGGGTCAAATCTTTAGGAAATCACAGAAGAATTTAGAAGATAAAGTCCAAGCTGTTGTGACTTACAACATATAACAAACAACACAGCAACAGTCACACACATTTTTTTAAAGCCCTTCTGAGTACCGGAGTTTTTAAAGAGTTGGGGGTTTTTGTTTTTGTTTTAATCACAAAGCAGAGTATGTCTTCTTCCCCAGACAGCAGTACGTGCTCCAGCTTCAGAATCCCGTCTAAAGATCTAGGACAAGTAGTTTATTTATTTCTTAAAACCAATGCCATGTATCCTGAAAAACAGTCAAGGGCTCTGAACTTTACAGGGCTACAAACCAAAGGTGGGGTGGTGCGGAGTGGATGAGGGTAACATTTTTCAGTGTTAGAAAATGGTGATAAGGTCACTCAGACTTACGGGAAGTCACAAGTTGTTTTTAAGCCCCAAATGGCAGCTGTTTTGGTTTTAAAGGTTTATTGAAAGTGGACATTATTTACACCATGTTCATACAAAAATACAAGCAGTGTTTCCCCAGCACCTGTGGCAGATGTTTAAGGGGAAAAATTGAGCTCACATAGCCTCAAGAATCATAAACATGCCAACCTTTCCCAAAATAATACCTCTCTTTATGGCAAGTCCAGCCTCCCATTTCATGCTAGGGCTCTTATCATGATTTGAACTTTGATGAACTGCCTTTTAACCCACCTTTTGGCTATGAAACTGTCAGGACTTATGAGCTAAATAGGTTCCATCCTGGTCAGCGCCCCAGTGGACATGCTCCAAAGAAAATCACAGTGTTGTCTTACAAAGCAGGGGCTCAGAAAGAGGGCTGTGAGCCTCTGCCCTGGTTCAGAACCCAAGTTTCTGGTTTCTGGGAGAAAACGTTACAAAGCAGAGCTGCAGGTGGCCCTGTCTGGGCAAATACCTTGCTTTCAGCGCAGAGTTCTCCAACATTAGCACATTCCTCAGGATTCTCACGATAGCATGCAGATTCTTGACATCTTGGGTTTTGTAATGTCAGTGACTCCATTCTGGTTCCTGGCCTGAAATGATGATTTACCTGCTGAATCCTTCTTTCCTCTCTCTTTTTTAAACATCATTTTCTTTTCATTTACTTAAAGGAATCTGGTCTTGGTCTGATTGACTGCGTTAGATGATTGCACTCTCGTGATTAGGAGTCAAGACTGGGAGAGGGAACTCTATGGATCTTGAAGGAACAAGGGGGTGCTTTGGAGGGTGGCTTGGCTGAGCTGAGGTGGTCTGCAGGTCAACACATGTGAAGGTCATTTCTTGAAGGCAGCAGAACAATGACATTCACAGCGTGAAAGCACCAAAGGGTCATCCTGTGGCCTACAGAACCTTTCTGGTATGGTACCATGTAACGTGCCTTCCATGATGTAGGAGCACCAAGATAGTCTCATGGTACCGATACATTCCTCTTCTAGGCTCTATTCTTTTCCAACATTTTTTTTTTTAACACAGACCATTTTTGAAGTCTTTATTGAATTTTTTACAATATTGCCTCTTCGTATATTTTTTGTTTTGATTGTTTTTGGGTGGCTGGGCCACAAGGCATGTGGAATCTTAGCTGCCCGACCACGGACTGAGCCCACACCCCTGCATTGGAAGGTGGGGGTTTTTTTCTATGTAATTTCATTTATTTGTTTGTTTGGCAGTGGTGGGTCTTCTCTAGTCGTGGCACATGGGTCTCTCGCCGTGGTGGCATCTCTTGTTGTGCAGCACGGCTCTAGGGTGCTTGGGCTCAGTAGTTATAGCACAAGAGCTTAGTTGCTCCACAGCACGTAGCTCCTCCAGGACCAGGGATCGAACCCATGTCTCCTGCAATGGCAGGGAGATTCTATACCACTGAGCCACCAGGGGAAGCCCCAGAAGGAGAAGTCTTAACTCCTAGACTGCGAGGAAGTCCCTTCTAGGCTCTATACTTCAGTAAAATCCCATTTCCTAGATTTTCCCCCTCAGAATTCTTTGTTCTCTACAGGCCCACATCCAGGTACAGAAACCATTAAAAGGGACACATTTTCTTCCACTGAAACCTGGGAGCTCCATGCTGGCCCTTTTGGGAAACGTCTGACTGCAATTCAGGAAACACTCACCTCGAACAAGAGGAGAGTGAAGTTGGAAAGGATTTTAGAATCAGCTGATGCCTAAGGACGATGGAGGCAGGAAGGGCCAACTTCACAAGCTAGTTGGTGTTGGAGCCAAGGTGGGAATTTCCCCTCGCCTGGCTCCCAGAGCGGTTGCTAACTGCATCCTATCTGGAGTATGCTCATGGAGGAAACACACGTTTCAGTCCACCTTTCTCCATCACAGACACGTGAAGGCAGGTAAGGAAGGGTTTATGCACTATTCTTACTAAAGTTTTAGTGCTCTTGATATAAACATCTTCCTAAACGATTGTTTCTCCTCTGATTTATCCCTTAGTGGAGGTTATCCCCTTCCTGCAGGCCTTGGGGGTAGTCTTCCCTCTGTGTGTTTGTGGTGGAGGGTGAAGTGGGGAGGAATGCCTGGCAGTGGCCCTCTCGGAAGCCTGCATGCTTGCTAAGTCACTGCAGCGGTGTCCCACTCTAGGCAGCCCTCAAACTCTACACTGCCAGGCTCCTCTGTCCACGGGATTCTCTAGGCGAGAAGACTGGGAGTGCCCCACTCCAGGGGATCTTCCCAACCCAGGGGTCGAACCAGTGTCTCTTACATCTCCTGCATCGGCAGGCAGGTTTTTTATCACAGACACCACCTGGGAAGCCCCTCTTGGAAGCCTATTCAACATAACTCATACTGGAAAGGAAAAACATCTGTGGACTCAAACTGCATGTAATGGATAGGTTCTCTCTAAACAATGTCTAAAGAAACATCAAAAACAAATCAAAGAAACGAAATAATCAAGCACCTCATTAGAGTTTGACAATCACTAAAAGAAAGAAAGCTGAGCACGGAAGAATTGATGCTTTTGAACTGTGGTGTTGGAGAAGACTCTTGAGAGTCCCTTGGACTGCAAGGAGATCTAACCAGTCCATCCTGAAGGAGATCAGCCCTGGGTGTTCATTGGAAGGACTGATGCTGAAGCTGAAACTCCAATACTTTGGCCACCTGATGCAAAGAACGGATTCACTGGGAAAGACCCTGATGTTGGAAAGATTGAAGGCGGGAGAAGAAGGGGACGACAGAGGATGAGATGATTGGATGGCATCACTGACTCGATGGACGTGAGTTTGAGCAAGCACCAGGAGATGGTGAAGGACAGGGGAAGCCTGGCGTGCTGCAGTCCATGGGGTCACAAAGAAATGGACACAACTGAGCGACTGAACTGACTAAATCACTACAATGGGAAAAAATATTTAGATTCCTAATAACTTAAGTGAAAGGAAAGTAGCCAGGAATTGTTCTCAAAGGAAACTGGTGGCTCAGAAGGCGGCCTTGGCAACTCTAAAGCTCTGTGAAGCCCTCAGGAACACTGAGGAGAATGGTCGCACTCTCCCTCCACATTTCTCCATTTCCCCTTGAAGGCTGCCCCCAGTCTTCTCTGGGACCGGATTTTGCCTTAATATTATTGCCAAGGGAAGAAGGGTAGAGCCCTTCATAGTCCCTAGAGATGGTCTTGGGCATCACAGTTGAAGTCAGTGATGAACAATGAATCCTTTGCCATGGCTGCTCACCAATGCAGAATATGCTAGAGATGAGGGAGCTTCGATCCCTAGGTCGGGAAGATCCCCTGGAGTAGGCAATGGCAACCCACTCCCAGGATTCTTGCCTGGGAAATCCTATGGACAGAGGAGCCCGGCGGGCTACAGTCCATGGGGTCTCAACAAGTCAGACTTGACTGAGCAACTGAGCACATCAGTTGCAATGATGCTCGGCAATGGCCCTAAGTCACCAGATTTTTAACTTTTCTGGTCTCACTTTAAACTTCTCACCTAATTATGCCTGGTTTGCTGGAAAGGAAGTCGGAGACAGAGACCTCTGCCACTGAAGAACAGGAACTGGTGGGCACCATCTGAGATCAGCCCTCCTCCTCTTCTTTTCCATCCTCTTTCTCAAAGAAGGGGGTAGCTGGTACCTCCAAAGGCCTCCGAGACTGTGTCCGCAAGAAGGCACACGATTCCCTCTGATCGATCACACACATTTTCATCAGCTGATCTGGATTTACTTTCCAGCTGGCCCCAGAGCTGAACTGCAAACCATCAGGAACTGCTACCTGGAAGAGGAAACAGTTGCATGGGCAGAAAGGCAGATCCACAGACCTCAAAGGCCAGAGAAAAATCGAGTCAAGTTATCCCCGTGACTTATGTACAGTATTCCTCGCTGCTAAATCTAAGCAAACATTCCACTTGCATCAAATCTACTCCAGGAGTTTTAACTGTTTATTGTAAAATCAAGTGCACAATAGTTCTTTCATAAAACATTTAGCTCTATCTTTAGCGCTAACAAATATCACACACATATGAATGCCTCCTTATTATAAATCTAAACATTCCGTGCATGAAACTTTAAGCTCTGTATTCCAGATCATTACGAACAAGATGTTTCCTCTTAGGCAATTTATTCTGGTGATGTGGAATCTTTGAATAAATAGTGACGCTAGTATTTTTAATAGCTGTTTCCCATCACATATTGCAAAGGAAACATTAACAAGGGCTGAATTCATAACTCAGCATTGTACATGTCCCAGATTTCACAACATTTATGGTGAACTATAAATTATTTTATATGCGAATGTTCTGCCACTTGGCTACATGTACTCCACCTTATCATTTTGAACAGAAATGATATCCTGTCTATGAAACATCCTCGAAAACTACAGGATATTCTAATAGAACCGCTTCAGAGGATGGGATGGCACATGTCTGTAATCATTTTACCAAGCTATTTTTTCCCCTTTGATAAAATGTGTTTCTGAGATAACAGTGACAATGAGGCTCTAGTAAATATTCATTTTCCCCCTTCTTCCCTTTCTAGTCCCTTTGATCTGCTTGGCTTCCAGTCTAGCAAGAACTCATTCTTGTTTCATGCTTTTTTCCAAATATTTTTTAATACTCTGAAGGAGTATTTGTCCTTCTGATTATCTTTTGTTGATAGTCTGATCTCAACAAAGTCTTCCAACAAAGGAGATCATTTAATTTTACCATTTTTCTTTCAACAGTGGAAATAAATTGTACTTTATAAAATCTCTTTACATTAGTTATGAAGTCCTGAACTGCGAACATAAATTTTCTTAAATTAATGCCTGTAGTGCACATTTACCCTCACAAAATATTGTTACTTTCCTATTTGAGGATATCAATACAGTAGAGATTATCAAGGCCCAATGAGTCTAAGCCAGGGAAAGCTTTTTATTTATTTTTTTGTATTTCTTTAATTAAATAAATTTATTTATTTATTTTAATTGGAGGTTAATCAGCCAGGGAAAGCTTTTTAAAATACACATGCTAAGTTTCTTGCCCCTAGATTCAGGCTTAACAGTGTGCGCGTGTGTGTGTGTGCGTGCCTGGCAAGTAGTGGGGTGGAGGTAGGGTGAAGATCAGGAATCTATTTTTTCTGCTCAAGAAAATATTTTTGAAAATCTAGTCTTGGAACTTCCCTGGTGGTCCAGTGGTTAAGGTGTCCATGCTTCCGCTACAGGGACTCGGGTTCCATCCCTGATCCGTGAACTAAAATTCCACATGGGGCACATCCAACCAAAAAATCCAGTCTTGAGGGATGCCTTTCTCAGCAAGTCACAAAAGTCAGAAATATAAGAGAAATGTATCATTTGGTGCCATAGAAATTAACAATTAATATGAACAAAGATATCAGCATCAAAGTCAAAACTAAAAATGATAATCTGGGGAGACTATCTGCAAAAGCCTTCACACACAACAGATAAAGAGCTCTTACAAATCAATAAGAAAGTAAATTTCCACCTGAACTTATTCACAAGAATTGTTCATGAAAACAGTAAAATAATACATAATCTCATTAGCAAAGACTGAGAAGTCTGATAGTTCCCATTTGCACAGTCTCTTTCAATGGAATGCATGTTGGTGCTACTATTTTGGAAGATAATTCCCAATATCTGCAATGGAGAGCATTTTTTCATGTAAATGGCACTACCAGACTAAATGATCCCCACATACATCTCTAACAAAATGAGCAATAAGAACTCTCAAAAAAAGTTTTTAAAAATGTATCAGCAGCAAACAGCCAAGGAAAAGAAATAAGGACTTCATACCATAACCTTCAAAATGTTGTGGCCAACAAAGTAAATAAAAGATGTTGACACTGCCTTCATCACTTATCACCATTCTTTCAAGGCCCAGAAGTGAAACAAGGGGAAAATGCTAGAGGACAAATATTTTTTTTAATCTCATGACTATTTCCTAGTTTAGAGAGAAACATATTGAGGAGGTGGGTAAGCAGACTGGGGAAACAATGAGAACAGAAACCCATGAACACAGAGGCTCCTCTGCTCCCTATGGAATTTCAGTAATGGAAAGATAGGCACCATCTCTAGGAAGTAAAAAGAACCGAGGTATTTGAATTTAATAAAAGACATTTAAAACTCCTTGTGGGGGCGGGGAACACAATGAAAGGAAGAAGAAAACTTAATAACAATATGAATCAATTCCAATAAGAGTGAAAGGGAAAAATATAACAAAACATACAAAATGAAGAGTAAAGGGAATGTACATAGTTGGGGAAAAAAACCTGAGAACCAAAAAGCAGCATTACAGATTTAATAGAAATGTTAGAAACAGCAAGAGAAAGTTCTACATGCCTGAAAGTCAAATTGCTAACAGTAAAAACTACAGACAAACTGAGCAAGAAACAAAGATTAGAGAGAAGACAGTAGACACGAAGGACCAAAAAATGAGTCAACATAAAATAATTATGTCAAATTAGACAATTTTTACCAATGAAGAAGAAAAGTATTGCAAAAGACAATGTAAGAAAAATTTCCCTGTAATGAAGGAAGAAGCAGATGTGCAGATCTCCACACACACCATATTCTAAGAAAATTTGACAGAAGAAAAATTACATCAAGACATGTTCAAAGTTTCAAATTTTAGTATGAAAAAAAAACAAACCCTCAGGTATGTACACAGCAAAAGCAAGTCATTTTCATGGTAAAAAGTAAAGGGGAAGTCAGACAATTTCCCCTGCAACTCTCTAGTCTATAAGACAGCAATGCCTAGAAAATTCTGAGGGAAAATGAAAAATGTAAGAATAATACACTTGGCCAATTTGTCCTGTGTTTATAAAAACAACTCAGTCATGTTCTCAAGCACTCAAACACCTAGAAAAATAGTAATTTGACTCCTTCTTCAAAAAGTAATAATGCCAATTAAATCCAGGTAATCAAGAAATAAATCAAAAAGAAAACTCAAAAATAGAAAAACCATGGTTTTAAGAATGAGTTCTGAACCCATTAAATATAAAAATATGACCAAAAGTGAGGTAACGATTATTATAGACTAGACTGTGAAGTTACAGAACTCAACAAAATTTTTTAAACAACAAATTGTGGAGCCAGGTGCCACTGAGGAAGCAAAGTGGAAGACCATGTTCAGAGTAGATTCCATCCTCAGTGTTTTTGAAATCTCCCGTTTTAACTTTAGGGAGAATTTTAAGAAACTAATCTCTCTCATGGTAATGAAACAATTATCTAATATTTAGAAATTCCTTCAGCTTTACCTCAGTTTTATTTTATTCTATTAGATGCAAATAAAAACACAGGCAACACATTTTTAAAGTTTGCACATATATCTCAGTCCTTTTCAATGAAATTTTATCTATCTAGCTTTCTACATAAACATTAATAATTATCTGTTATTCAACTAATGTAAAAACAGTAATTTCTAAAGGATTGTGAATTAGAATAACTTGTTTTCTTATTTTAATCTTGTTTATTTGAATTTTTATAAATCTGTGAACTTTTTTCAAAGAGTTATTATGTTTTAAAAATTCATTGTATAATATCCTAAAATCATTTTTTGAAAGAATTTGAACCAGTAATTTTATTTCTAGGAGTCCGTTTCATGTATCTTCTTGCCTTTGTAATCTTGCAGTATCATATATACAAGTATGCCCACTGGGCAAACTTAAATGTCCATCATTAGAAAACTGATTAAATAAATCATGGCATATCCACAAAGACATAGTATGCAATCACTAACAGTAACAGAACAGATCTAAATATGATGATATGGAAATATCTTCAAGATGTATGCCATTTTATAAAATTGGGGTGAACAGTGAGTACAGTATATTCCCATTTGAGATTTTTTAAAAAATGGTGCATAGCATACACATATGACTATATGCCATATGTGTATATATTTGTATAGGCACGGGAGATATGCACCAACACACTCACAGTCTGTTAATAGTGGTTGCATCAAAGAAAGGCTAGGAGACCAGAATGGGAGAATTATTTCTTTATCATGTTTCTTCTATATAATTTAATTATTTTTCATTACATTATTATTTTTTCCCTTGGGGAAAAAATAATTTTAAAAAGGAAACTTTTGGTGATGCTGCTGTTCAATTTCTTTATTTTGTGGAAGAAAAAGCCAAGATTAGGAATCAAGGGTTAAGTGACTTGACTGAATTCACATAACTACTTTGAAATTATAACTTATATTTTCTAGAGCTGAGTCCAGTAATTCCTAGGTGGTGCTTCACTCTTAAAGTTGTCACTAAAACAAGAGCAACCCTAAGTACCATCATAGCACACAATGTATAGCCTCTCAGTGGGATGCTTAGAGACTTAGTGATTCCAAAAGGAGCAACTTACAACTCAGCTAAGCAAAATTCCTTGGGGAAACCTGTGCCGTGTTTGATGAAACTAAATTGCTGGGAGTGGAAATGAATGTGATCTCAGTCTCCACTACTGTCACCCAGAACCTAACACGCTTGTGGGTGATGGTAAATGCACAGATGGTTTCCACCTACTTGAATTCTCAGTTGGCTTTTCATATCAATTTGTCACTGCCTTTCCCAATTAGGAAATCGGGAAAGGAATATGTCAAGGCTGTATATTGTTACCATAGTTATTTAACTTTTATGCAGAGTACATCTTGAGAAATGCCGGGCTGGATGAAGCACAAGCTGGAATCAAGATTGCCAGGAGAAATATCAATAACCTCAGACATGCAGATGACACCACCCTTGTGGCAGAAAGTGAAGAAGAACTAAAGAGTCTCTTGATAAAAGTGAAAGAGGAGAGTGAAAAAGTTGGCTTAAAGTTCAACATTCAAAACTAAGATCATGGCATCTGGTCCCACACTCCATGGCAAACAGATGGGGAAACAATGGAAACAGTGACACACTTTATTTTCTTGGGCTCCAAAACCACTGCGGATGGTGACTGCAGCCATGAAATTAAAAGACTCTTGCTCCTTGGAAGAAAAGTTTTGACCAACCTAGACAGCATATTAAAAAGCAGAGACATTACTTTGCCAACAAAGATCTGTCTAGTCAAAGCTATTTTTTTTCCAATAGTCATGTATGGATGTAAGAGTCAGACTATAAAGGAAGCTGAGCACTAAAGAATTAATGCTTTTGAACTGTGGTGTTGAGAGTCTCTTGGACTGCAAGGAGATCAAACCAGTCCATCCTAAAGGAAACCAGTCCTGAATATTCACTGGAAGGACTGATGCTGAAGCTGAAACTCCAATACTCTGGGCCACCTGATGTGAAGAGCTGGCTCATTGGAAAAGACCCTGATGCTGAGAAAGATTGAAGGTGGGAGGAGAAGGGATGACAGAGGATGAAATGGTTGGATAGCATCACTAACTCAATGGACAAGAGTTTGAGTAAACACCAGGAGTTGGTGATGGACAGGGAAGCCTGTCAGGCTGCAATCCATGGGGTCGCAAAGAGTAGGACACAACTGAGTAACTGAACTGACTGAATTGATCACTGTCTTTAAAAAAAAAAAAACAAGAGCCCACATAGAAATAATTTCACAATGAGATTTCAGAATGCTTCCCTTTGAAGTCCATCTTTACATGTCAGCAAATCTGGCGACATCATGAAACTCGAGCGTGGACCGTGTTCAAGTGTTGTGTGCTGAGAAGCATTTTAACACATGGACTTCACCCACACTACTAGATAAACCAATTTTTTTTAAGTTCATAATTTTCTAGATTCCTGTGAATTTCTTGCAAAATCTTTGCTTGAAAATAAACAACAGAGTATCATTAAAACCAATAACCAAAAAGGAGGGTTTTATTGAATTCTGGCTCTGCCTTTCCTAATTAAACAATCTTGGACATGTTGGTTTCTAGAGGGTATAAGAATAATAATTCCAGCTTCCCAAGATTGTACACAGAATCAAAGAGGGTAATATGTGTCAAGTGCCAAAAACAGACTGTGTCAAAAGGAGATGCAAATAAGTGTTAGTTTCTTTCCTCCTTCCCCAGACAAAAACAAGTTTAAAGGAATATGGACATGTATGCTTAAGGAAAAATTATGTATATTGAATCAAATTGGAAAGAAATCATCCTGGAATGGAAATGAATGCAAATTATGAATGTGGTCATTCAGCAGATTGAAATTAAATACACTTTATCAGTGCTATCAACAGAGAGAAGGAGAAAATGCATGGCTGCACTGCTCATGTACTTCTTGTTTTTATATTTGCTTCTTTGCTTATAATTATCAAATACTAATGAGTAAAAGTGATTTGGAGTTGTGTAATTAAAACGAAAAACAAGGTAATTTTAGGCAAAGTATGCAGAAAATGTTTTCCTAATGAGGTTGAGAGAAACAAGCATTTTCTAGAGAAAATTGAATCCTTTTAATTTGAGAAACAAAAATTAAAGGATCTCTATAGGCTATATGTATTGGAACTAATATTCTGATATTATTTTCTAACATGAAGCAGGTAACAGTCAGTGAGACCTTAGCATTTTTACATTCAAATTTTATATATAATTTCACACATATTGAACACTAGCTAAAATCATACACACATCACATTGTTAATATATGATGGTCCATGCTCACTCAGTAAACCAAAGTGTAAAAATGTGCATGTCTCAGAAAATAGAGTTCTTATAATTCTATTATATTGTTTCTAATTGTATATACAAAGCACTGTACTAAAGGGCTAAGGAAAGCCTTATTTGTGTAGAGCTGGCAATCTAGTGAGAAACACACGTGTCTAAAGGCATAAATGTGGACATATACAAAAGGAAGGAAGGAGCTTCCCTGGTGGCTCAGCTGGTAAAGAGTCCGTTTGCAATGTAGGAGACGCACGTTCAATCCACAGGCCAGGAAGATCCCCTGGAGAAGGAAACGGCAACTCGCTCCCATATTCTTGTCTGGGAAATCCCATGGACAGCAGAGCCTGGCAGGCTGCAGTCCATGGGGTCACAAAAGAGGTGGACACAACTTAGGATGCAAAAGGGGTGGAAACAAGAACAACATATAAAATCAGTGATGTGACACGTGAGGCATGACACCAAATGGTAATATGGAGATAACACAGACTATGCCCCGCAAGGCTTGTTTTCAATCTCATCTGAGTTGAAAGGTTAACACTAGACTTCGGTTCTGGAGTCCAAGAAGCTAACTGGAAGGGAAGAGGACTTTTCAATGACAAGATGTTAAGTCAGGCAGGAATATCTTTAGCAATACTTTTTTGCCACCAAGTCAAGGAAATTCACTTTCATCATTTGTTATAAGAAAGAAAATGGGGCAGTGGGGGAGGAAATCACAGTAAATAATACTTGATGTCCTCAGCACTAAGTCATAAAGAACTATGACAGAGGTGGACAAAGTCAAAAGTTTGATGAGAGGTATGAACAAATTACTCTCCGAATTCAGAGAAGGATGGGGATACTTTATCGAATGAGATCCAGCATGGCATCATGAAAGACATTCAGTTTTGTCTTGATCACAAAGATAGGAAGAATGTTACTACGTAGGGAAGAGAAAATCTAGTAGAAAAAGCTATATAAAGAGGTAAATGAGGGGAAGTAATGGCAGATGAACTCAAAAGAGAAGAGCATAAACTCGCTTCAACACCAACATAAAAAGAACTGTTTAATTACTCCGCTACCAAGTAAAGTCACTGAAGATTTTAAATGAGGTTTAAAAACCACAATTAGAAGAGTTCAAAGATCATTCTGGCAAAGGGAGTGACGGTGGGATTGGGGGATGGAGTCGAGAAGTAGGAAGACTAGGTAAAGATTTTCATGATTACTGAGGAACCAAGTACCTGTGGACTGAAGCAACAGGAAGGAGGTGGCTGGTGAGACGAATTGCGGTGATATGGCTTGGGAGGGAATACAAACACAGACGTGGAGGTAAGAGGAAAAAAAATCAGGCTGACACAGAACCTTCAGCTTCCAACCATAAGAAAGTGACAGGGTCCAGATTCATTGTCCTGCCGTAAACAGCCAGAGCAGTGAAGGAAATACGAGACAGCTGTCTGAAGACATCAGCTTAGCGGCAGCACAGGGCTGTGATCCTGGGCGGGTGGTGGGGTGGCGGGGGCGCGGGGGCGAGGGTGGGGGCAGGGGGAGAGAGAAAATAAAGTGAGTCTTTCAACTACCTGGAAAGTGTGAAAGTCGCTCAGTGAAAGTGTCTGACTCTTTGCGATCCCGTGGACTATACAGTTCATGGAATTCTCCAGGCCAGAATACCGGAATGGGTAGCCTTTCCCTTCTCCAGGGGATCTTCCCAACCCAGGGTTCGAACCCAGGTTTCCTGCCGTGCAGGCATATCCTTTACCAGCTGAGCCTCCAGGGAAATCCAAGAATACTGGAGTGGGTGTGAAGTCGCTCAGTCATGTCCGACTCTTTGCAACCCCGTGGGCTGTAGCCCACCAGGCTCCTCTGTCCATGGGATTCTCCAGGCAAGAATACTGGAGTGGGTTGCCATTTCCTTCTCCAGGGGAATCTTCCCAACCCAGGATTGAACCCAGGTCTCCCGCACTGCAGGCAGACGCTTTAACCTCTGAGCCACCAGTAATTTGTAAACTTGAAGTCCAGAGAGTGAAAGCTCAAGAAGAGCTTCGTAGCATTGCTGAGTTGGAGAGATAGAGTTCAGAGGCACAGATCAGCTGAAATTTTCAAGAGGATATCAGAGAAAAGAAAGCTACACAGAGAAAGGGCTCCAGAAACATGAATAGGTATCTTGAGTCTTTAACTGAGTGCTAACCATTTGTATATACAATAAAACGCCACAATTTGGGGAGGAACAACATGTGGAGAAATAAACAATTACCATGGAGTTGTAAGATTACAAAATTCCCTGTGCTCACAAAGGGCCAGGGCTAATTTTTCCCCTCATTGGTTACAGTGGAAACATGTCACTGAATATCAATAAAGACTCAAGAAGGGTGTCCCAGGTGGCACCAGTGGTAAGGAACCCGCCTGCTAATGCAGGAGATGCAAGAGACATGGGTTCAATCCCTGGGTCAGGAAGATTTCCTGAAGGAAGGCATGGCAACCCACCCCAGTACTCTTGCCTAGAAAAATCCCATGGACAGAAGAGCCTGAAGGCTACCGTCCATGGGGTCGCAAGAGTCAGACACAACTTAGCAACTAAACCACCACCACCCACAATGAAAAGGATAAATTTCTTGGGAAATATAAAGAACTACTTTTTCCTGATTTTAAAAATAATTTTAAAAATCTTTAAAGCAGAAACAACAAAAACTCATGATGGGGTTTAAAACAGTGATGAAATATTAAGTATGATAATAATAGCACAATGGATAAGTGATAGGGGACAGGAAAATATCCCTGCAAAATTGTTGCATGATATGATGAACCTAGCAGAGAATGAACTTGTGGACACAGTGCAGGAAGGTGAGGGACAAATTGAGACACCAGCACTGACACATATACACGCTCATGTGTAAAACAGTCAGTGGGAGGTTGCTAAGTAACACAGGGAGCCCAGTCTGGTGCTCTGTGAAGACCTGCAGGGGTGGGGTGGCAGGGAGTGGAGAGAGGCTCAGGAGGGTAAACATATATAACTATGACTGATTCCCGCTGCTGTAAGGCAGAAGCCAGCACAAAACTGTGAAGCAATTCTCCACCAATTAAAAAATACATAAATTTAAAAAATGTAAGGTTATATAAATATATTATATATAGTATAATATAATAATCGATTGATATTGTTATTAATAGGATAAAAATGAAAACATAGCTATTTCAGTAGATGCAGTTAAGTTTTTCACAAAATTCATGACAAATCCTTTCAAAAACTATAAATACAAAGGAAGTTCCTCGGGACTGGCCTGGTGGCCCAGTGGCTCCGACTCCATGCTGCCAAAGCAGAGGATCAGGTTTGATCCCTCGCTGGGGAACTAGATCCCACATGCTGCGACTAAAGAGTCTGCATGTGGCAACTAAAGTCCCTCATGTTGCAGCTAAGACTGGCACAATCAAATAAATACGTAAATACAAATAAATATTTTTTAAAAAAGAAAAGGAAAAAAAAAAGAAGCTCCTTGATCTGACGATAGACATCCACACCAAACCTAAAGCTAACATCATAATAGCATTAACAATGAAAGATTAAGGGCTGCCCTCACGTCTATTGTTAGAACCCAACTTGTGTGGGGTTTGACCACTGGGGGCACTGGCAAAAGACTGGACAACAGGAAAAGGGTAAGTTCAGGGCACTGTATCTTCCTGGTTTCCATCCTTCTAGAACACAGGTCTGCTCCATCTTCTACCCAAGACCACAGCTGCTAAATGGCAGCTCTTTCTGAGATAAAGTCACTTTCGTTGACTGGTGGCTGTTCCTTCTCTTTATACCCTTAGGACTAGGCTCTTCCATGTCCCTTCGCCCTCAGGTTTCATATAATACTGCCGATATTTCTGTAAACTCTTTTAATAAACTCAGGGCAATTTCCTAAGTGGAAGTGTGCCATCCAGCTCCCACCAAGCCCTTGAATGCCCCACGTCCTCACTTGATATCCACCACCACTGCCATATGAACAAACTCTTCTTTAGCAGAAAGTTTATATCACTGTCACTTGGATCTTATATTTCCATTTTATTTAATTTCTCACGGAATTGTATCTTAATGAAGATGCTTGAAAGTCTTTTACTGACCATTGACTCATACTTCTCTGCAACAAGAATACGTATTTCTGAATACATATTTCATATGAATACAAAAAGTTTAAGTTGTTCTCGCTTCATGAAAGAAAAATTGTTGTTGCTGTTCGGTTGCAACCCCATGGACTGCAGCTTGCCAGGCTTCCCTGTTCTTGAAAATCTCCTGGAGTTTGCACAAACTCATGTCCATTGAGCCGGTGATGCCATCCAACCATCTCATCCTGTGTTGTCCCCTTCTCCTCCTGCCTTCAGTCTTGCCCAGCATCAGGGCCTTTTCCAATGAGTCAGTTCTTCACATCAAGGGGCCAAAGTATTGGAGCTTCAGCTTCAGCTTCATCATCAGTCCTTCCAACTGAATATTCAGGATTGATTTCCTGTAGGATGGACTGGTTTGACCTCCTTGCTTTCCAAGGAAGTCTCAAGAGTCTTCAACACCACAGTCTGAAAACATCAATTCTTTGGCATCCAGTCTTCCTTATGGTCCAACTCTCATATTATTACCAAAATGTTTTCTGGATTGAATTATCATTACAGTTAGTAAGCCACAATCGCTCAAGTAACATATCTTACATTGTGATGTTGAAATTATTAAATGTAACAAATAAACTTCTTATTGGAAATGCATCTTTTAATGACAATAGAGTTTTTCTCCCCAATTAGCTTATATTCCATGGATGAATATAATTTATGGCTAGAATGATATTGGGTTCAGAGGACATCAAAATACAGAGTTCAGAGGAAAAAAATAAAAATGACTGGGGCCACAGGATGTTCAGAGCTCACAAAAGGTGCATTAATTCCTGTTGTTAATATTCTTAAGAGTGGCACTTGCCAGCCATTCCTGTAATAAGCACACGCCAAAAATAAATGAGCAGAAAAGAGTTTACCAGTGAGCACGATATTTGTGTTTATGTTTAACATAGAGGTTGACAATATATAATCATCTGGCAAAAGTTAATGGAAATATTTTTTTCCTGCAACTCTGAATAAACGGTCAAGAAATATAAACATTAACTTAGCTAAAATGCAACACTAACTTAATACTGGCTTCATTTCCAGAAAATTTAATACTGCTATTTTGGAAGTAAACATGAAACTTTCACCTCTTGGCAAATGTGGGAAACAGGCAGCTGGGACAGAGAGTGAGGGCCTGGTTTTAGTGGCTTCCACGGTGGCGCTAAGAGAATCGGCCGGCTGATGCCGGAGATGCAGGAGTCGCGGGCTCACCCCTGGGTGGGCGTGGCAGCCCACTCCAGTGTTCTTGTCTGTAGAGCCCCAGGGACAGAGGAGCCGAGTGCACTGCAGCCCACGGGGTCCCAAAGACTCAGAAACGACTGAAGCGACTTAGCACAGCAAGATCCCAACAATCTTTTTCTTTAAAGTGCTGGGGGATGGGGTGGTGTGGGGGGTCTTTATGCCCTGGAGCTGCATTCTT
Source organism: Nanger dama (assembly GCA_917880005.1). Taxonomy (NCBI): domain Eukaryota; kingdom Metazoa; phylum Chordata; class Mammalia; order Artiodactyla; family Bovidae; genus Nanger; species Nanger dama. Next base: position 6,990,887 of record CAKJTW010000029.1, read on the forward strand.
CAGTGAGGAAACTGATGAGTAAGAGGTAAGATTTTCTTTTACAAATGGAAGGAGGACTTAAGAATGGAGTGATATCCACGGAGAACCAGACCCGCTCTTAGAACAGTTGGCTTCAGAAAAGAATGGATACAGAAAGCTGGTGATCTGCAGGGCCCTTCCCACTCTGTAAGCCCCCATTCCCACGCCCCAGGCCCCCTGACAAACCTTTGCTGGCTCCCAGGAAGAGAGATTAAGTGTGACAAAACTAAGCACAGTATTGTCGGAGAAAGGAGAGAAAACGGTCACCCCTTGAACAAATCGTTCAGATTGACACAGTTCTACTTTGCCTCAGACATGACTTCTTTGTCAAAGCTGCTAACACCAAATAGCCAAAGAAGCAGGAGATACAGTTCAGAACATGAAACTGGATCTTTGTATATTCTAAGATCGAGTCTACACAAGAGCGAAGTGTCGGATGTTTTGTCTCCACGTTGCCAGACATATGGATTGAATGAAGATTCAACCAAAAGGACTTGATGCTTGTCTTGTTCCCTGTCTTGAGGTTGGCTGTGACCCCTCCTGGCTGGGAAAGCACCCTTTGATATTAGGAGCAGATCTGAGCATGAAATCTACAGTCTGCACAGAAGAAAAGAAAGCAAGCCTTGCTCACTCTTTCCATGAATATCCATTCTTCTTTCCTTTCCTTTCTTCGTCTAAGCCCTCTCAGAGCCTAAGGCACAGGCCACGTTGCTCCAAATTAATCCATCTGAAAAGGACAAGGAAGGTGGCCCCTGTGTCTGCCACCTGACATAGGTCTTCAGTTCCCACGTGGGCGCATCCTCTTTCCTGCTCACTCTCCCTCCTTGAGATGGCTGAGCCCCGCTCCAGATAATGTCTCGACCTCTGTGGTCTCTCCTCGAGTTAAAGGAAAGCAGACTCTATCTATGAGCAACAAAGCGACATAATGAGCTGCGTCTTGTTGAGGGCTCTCCAGGTCCCCTAAAATCTTTCTCAAATGTGATTGTTTATAAAATGTTTGATAAAAATAAATGATGCTTTCAATTTAAACAAAATTTCACACTGTTACTGGTTTTAATAACAGTTTTGACAGATGAGATTTTCATCATCTGTTTTTTCTTTGTGAAGCCTTCTTCAATAAACTAAAAATGCTTTAAACTAACAGATGTGACTATAAAGTAAGGCTTGAGTGTGAGACATCAGGAACTGAGGCTTGTCAAATGCTTCAACATAGAAATTTATTCCTCGAGCAAGCATCTCCTGGGTATCAGGAAAGTCACCAACCTAATGATTGCCAGCTAACGTGTGAAGCTTGTTCAGCAGCGAGATGCTGTCCTGAACTGGGAGCGCATCTTTGCCGGCTCCTCCCCTTTAGCAATTCCACTGCTCCAGCTTTCAGAAACCTATTGAAAAGTCAACCCAGGTTTGTTTGAGCTGATGTTGATCCTTGACAAACTGATGATTTGCAATTCTTTTTTCTATCAGCTCAAAAATTTGCATTTTCAATGATACTCTTTACGATAAATAAGTTATTTTCCCTACTTTAATATATATATATATATGCATATATTCAAATTTTTTTAACAGACTTGAAGACTGGAAATGAAGACTGCAGTACTCTGATTTCAAAAAGCTCACTATTTTTCTCCAAAATTTAAGTTTGAAGGGTTCCTCCCCATTATCTGTGATATCTCTATATATTTTAGTTATTCTGAGAGAGAGAAATACAACCTTATGAGGCAAATTGACAAATGAGTTTAACAACAAAGTCGTCCAAAAGCTTTGTTAAATTAAGGGGTGATATTACATAAAGAATACTTTTTTAAGCCTTGTCATATTTCAAATGAAATATCTTCTCACATCAGAGTCTACTATGTCAGAATTTATTAACATGATCTGGGGATTAACATAAGAGATGGAGAAATACTGATTTCCTTTTCCAACTCATCCACTAACATTATATATATATTCTATCAAGTCACTGAATCCACAGTTTTACACTTTCCCTTGAAGTGGGCACAGAGCTTTCAGCTTCTTCAATGAATCAGTCCGTGTCGCGTCTTGTCCCACTGAGCTTCCTTTAGTCCTCAGGTTGACATCTGCAAATGGCAGTATAGTAGGTCCAGGATCTGGGCTAGCCCCTGCAAAAGCAAGAACCCCTTCCTCCCTTCTGAAGCACATCCAAAGGAAGTTTTTCTGCCAAAGAGGTATTCACGAGCATCGTGGCAGTACGGGGCCTGTGGTAGAGCATGGCGAGAGGGGCTGTCTTGAGCCGACTTTGACCTGAATCTTGCTATAGACCTTGAAAAAGATATTACACAAAAGGGGGGTAGCTGCCAGGAGGAAGGGAGAAGAAGATCTGACCCAATGCCAAGAGCAGCCCCCAAAGGAGGGGGGGCCAGCCAGTCCAAAGTGTGTGCAAAGGCCGTGGCGAGATGAGGTATGGATGGGACAGCCATTGGAACCACGTGGTAATGGGCTAAAGGCCAGAGGAGAAAACGGGGTCTAGCTATGGCTGCTGGGGCAGAGGCAAGATCGAAGCTCAATGGGAGACTGGAAAAAACCAAGAAGAGCTTCAGAGCTCCCCTCCTTCCTAGAGTTTGGGGTTCCATTGAAGGGCCCAGGTAAGGACAGCCTCGGTGTAAAAGGAGGCAGTCAACCCAATGGCTTGGGCTGAGATGGCTCAGGAGAGAGTAGGAAGGGGTCAGAAATGCTATGTCTCATGTGTCAGCATTGACACAGCCACATGACCCCTAAATATACATTCAGGAGTTTGTTTCCCTTGCTAGGCTGGCAACTCCCTTTTTTATCAATCTTCGGTACCCACAAAGCATCTCTTTGAGGCCTTAATTTATGCCTCTGAATGAGTGAATGAATGAACCAAAGTGAAAAATTAGTGAATGAATAAATGTGAACTTGCTTGAAGGTGCATGCACGCGCGCATGTGTGTGTGTATGTTAGTCACTCAGTTGTATTAGATTCTTTGCTACCCCATGGACTGTAGCCTGCTAGGCTCCTCTGTCCATGGGATTTACCAGGAAAGAATACTGCAGTGGACTGCCATTCCCTTCTCCAGGGATCGTACCTGGGTCTCCTGTATAGCAGGCAGATTCTTTTACCAGTATCTGTGTGCTACGTCGCTTCAGTCATGTCCAACTCTTTGCGACACTATGGACTGTATCCTGCCAGGCTAAGAACACACAATTATACCTGGCATTTGGAACATGATCTTACAGCAAATTCTGTTCTCAGATGATAAACAGAATAATACGAGGATGACAGTAGCATGCTTTTCTAAATATGAATACAGAAAGACTTAAAATATGACCCCATGAGTTTATCTTTTATTGACTCTTAGACCATCTTGATGATTCTTAACTGTCAACGCTACTAGACAGGCATTATGACCAGAAATAGAACTATAAAGAAGATAAGTTTAGTGTTACCTATGGCTATTAAAGGAAAAAAAAAAATGTTAACCCCAACATATCAGAGGCTCACCATTTATCATCTCATCCCTTTTACCAGGCTCCAAAAGAACTTGGATTTACCTATAATCCTTCCTCTCCCAGTCACTCTCAGCTCTGTTTAAATAATCATCCTTGCCTCTTTAAGCATCTTCAAAGAGTTAGACAGGACTGAGCAACTACACACCAGTCTCCCCTCTCTTTTCTCTCTCTCTCTGGTTTCTTCTGATGTTTACTTCTAAACATTTTAACTCTTATTTTTTCATCAAACAGCCATTCAGTCATTTATTCATTCAACAAACATGAATCAAGCTCTGTGCCAAGAATGATTTCATGTATCAAGTATGCAGAGGTTAAAAAAAAAGAGATGCTCTTTGCCCTCAAGGATTTACCAGTAGAGCGGGGAAGACGAGTTCGTAAACACCTATAATGCAGGGCAGTGGGCTCTACATGCTGTTCGTTTTGTGGAAGATGTCCATCCAGTTCCAACTAACCCCACCGGGAAAGGAGGAGGAGGAGGCCCCTTTGCTTGTAACCGCCACACCTAGGCTTATAATCAATCAGATGAGGCCTGGAAAGAATGTAGAAGAACATGCCAACCAGCTCTGCACCAGCATGTTCCCCAAAGAAGCCCTCCCGGCTGGCAGTGAGGACCACTGGGTGCTGGGTGGACCGCCAGGACCCCCAGCGGAGGTGGGGGACAGAGAGCTGCTGCCCCGGTGAAGACCGGGGTTTCTTCACCTCCCGCTCTCCTTTCCTCTGGTACCTTCTGCCCCTGCCCTGCCCTGCCCTGCCCTGCCCTGCCCTTGGGAATCTAGAATCGAAGTTCTGAACTACATTAAGTCTCTGAAGACAGAAAAACTTGCTCAGCAAGTGTGCATCCAAATCTTTCTGACTTACACTAAGACCAGAGGATTTTCAGTATGTTCAGCCTTTGTTTTGGGTGATTCACTGTCTGGCTGTCTAATTCCGTGGGAGGGTAGGGGTGAGGACGAGGAGATGAAGGGCTGCAGAGAGCAGGAGCTGGGCGCGGCATGGAGGCGGCATCCTCAGAGAACAAGTGAAGAAATGTACTTACCTCAGGGACACAGAAACATCTTCAATGTGTTAAATATATTAATATATTAAAATACAATCCCTCTAGCTTTTTAACATAAACTGCCAAGTAACATATTGCATTAAATAAGGAGAGAGAGGAATTGGGGTTGGAAGACACGGAGGTTGCAACTTTGATCCAGTCTAGCGGGAGACAGTGCCCTGATCCTGCCAAAAGTCCCACTTCCATTTCTTCCCATAGTCCCTCTCCTGCTTTGCCTGCGTGGTCAGCACTCCCTCCTTACCCCTTCTTTTCTCAGTCCCTGCAACCCAGCTTCCATCTCCACTGTGGAGCTGAAACAAGGCTCTTGAAGATCACCATTCCTTTCTAGTCGGCAAATCCAAGGAGCCTTCGACAGTCCTCTTTCCTTTGTGTCTCTGAAGCTCTAATCAACGTGTCACGTGGGCACCAGTCCCACCCACCACAGTTGTTTACTCACTAACTGAGAAAATTCTCAGTTTTTTGGTTTGATCATGAAAACACTAGGTACTTAGAACGATCCATGACTTTTCAAGCTATGCTCTGGCCCCCTAGCCTATGCTCTGCCATTCTGGTGGGGGCACAGGGATGAGAAAGTTGCTTCCCTGTCTGAGGACCAATGGTCTGCAGAAAAAAATTCCTGGAGCCTGAAGACCTGTATTCTAATCTTGGATCTATTATCTGCTAGTCCACAAAGCCTGGGCAAATCACTCAGCAGCTTCATTTTTAAGAAAGAGGTGTTCATCGAGATGAATAGATGGAGCCTGTGTGGGCGGTGCTCAACATGCCTGACGCACCCCCGCACTGCACCAGGGCATCTGGACTAGGAGAAGCCCAACAGCCATCTCCAGGGTAAGCCACAGCAGCCAAGGACAGCCAACATACGGTATACCCGAGTGCCTTAGGGGCTGCGTGATGACGCTTCCCTTGGTACCACGAGGCACCCAAGGAAAGGCTGGTGATCGGAATAAAAGGAGAAGCTGGAAATGAAGAGGCAGGCCTGTGGGGGGCAGCAGCCTCCACGGAGACTCCAGTCTCCTGTTAGTCCACTGTGGTCCATGAGAGCAAGCTGGCAGCATGGACGGGCAGCTCCTATGGTCCCCGGGACTATACAGGTTCCAGGCTTGAGAAACCTCCACTGGCAGGACAGAGGCTTAGCTTTCAATCCTTGGGTAAACTCCTTCCACCACTGTAGAAATCAAAGCACAGTTTTCCCAGAATAACTGGGGGAAATTGTTCTCCTTAATTAAACAGACTCACTCCTCTGGCTCACACCAAGAAGGAAAAGGACTCCTTTTGAGCTGAACACAGCTGACTCACTTAAAGCTTTCACTGGGATCCATTTTTTCTATTAACCCATCAGTAAACATATGAGGAAATAATTTCACAAAAATCAAAAGCACTTGAAAGTGTAAGTCGCTCAGTTGTGTCCGACTCTTTGTGACCCCATGGACTATACAGTCCATGGAATTCTCCAGGCCAGAATACTGGAGTGGGTAGCCATTTCCATCTCCCGGGGGATCTTTCCAACTCAGTGATCAAACCCAGGTCTCCCACACTGCAGGTGGATTCTTTACCAGCTGAGCCACCAGGGAAGCCCAAGAATACTAGAATGGTAGCCTGTCCCTTCTCCAGGGGATCTTCCTGACCCAAGAATTGAACCGGGGTCTCCTGCATTGCAGACAGATTCTTTACCAGCTGAGCCACCAGGGAAGCCCACCAAAAACACTGAGATATTACTAATAAACAACAAAGGTCAACTCTTTCGCCTTCCATTGCATACAAATTGATTGTTGGGTTTTTTTGTTTCTTGACTACCACCTCTTTTTCATTTTACCTCCTGAGCTGTAACAACGAATATCCCACAGGTCTAACTCAGTGCTCAGAATTTTCCTGTCTGTACCCATCAGTGCAGTCCCCTCATGCTCAGAACTTGTGGTCTGACCTGCATAATGTGGGGCAGGGGAGGTTGGCATCCATGATGCTCGTCCTTATCACCCAATGGCACTCCAGTCTTTGTAGCCCAGGACATTCAGGACTCCATGACTTCACCTGAGTCGAGGCTCTCATTTAATTCAGCTCCGTAGGAGGAGGAAGGAAACTGAAAGGAGCATCAGGAAATGGTCTACCCTGAGCCAGGGTCTGTGCTGACGCTTATAGACGCTAATCCTCACCACAATCCATCTGGAAAGATGTCCTCATCCCTATTTTTCAAGTGACAGGACAAGGCACAGAACAATGACCTTACCAAAGATCCCTCAGCTAATCATGGACAACAACCTGTGTGGCCATCTTAAACCCTGTGATGTGACTGTGATGTGATGTGATCTCACTCTCTTACCCATAAAATTTTCCACCACCCTACTTCCCTTGAAAATTAAGCTTAAGATCCTTTCTTGGTTTTTCACTCAAAGAATTGGATCTATTTCTTTGCCTTAAATTCTAAGCTTACATTTATTTTAATAATCAAAAGAGTTTGGAAACTTGCTGATTGATGTCCGAGACTAATTTGCAGTTTTAGTGAAACTGTTTTGAGAGCTTACCTAGTTGTTAGCTATTATAGGTCCTAGCTGGCAAAAATAATATAGCATACCTCTGGTCATCAAAGAGGTTATCATCTTTTTCCTGATTCCAATCTCTCCAACAAGTAGTCTGCACCACTAAAATTTGATTTTCATACTAAATAAATGTTTTATTCACTGACTGTGTACCATGATGTGTGACCTAGACTTGAGCTAGCAAAGACAGCTAGCCACCTCTAACCTCAAGGAACCCACATTCAACTTGTTCCCTGGTATAAAACCATCGGTGGCTTCCTGATATAAACCTGCCTCAAACCCAGGGCTTACTCGGTGGCTCAGCAGTGAAGAATCTGCCTGGGATACAGAAGACACAGGAGATGCAGGTTCAATGCCTGGCTTGGGAAGATTCCCTGAAGGAAGGCATGCAACCCACTCCAGTATTCTTGCCTGGAGAATCCCATGGACAGAGGACCCTGGCAGGCTACAGTCCATGGGGTTGCAAAGAGTCGGACACGACTGAAGTAACTTAGCATGCACACACATACCTCAAACCCAACCTTCTCTGCACAGCACTTACTCCAATGCTCCATCATCTTTCTCTGCTCTAAGCTTACAGACTAGAAGCGCCATACTGTTTAGTTGGCCTAATGGTCTCTTATGTCTTCATTTTATCTTGGCAATGACACTATAATCTACTTAAGAGCAGGGATCACTGCTCACAATCATTCTTTTCGGTCACCCCCCGAGACAGGGGATTACTTCTTTGGCTTTAAATCCAAAGAGGCCTTTCATCTTGTGATGATTTAAAGGACTTTAAACGACTTGTTGATTGATTTCAAGGATTAAATCCAACACCAGAGAATTTTCCTCTTAGTTAAAAATTCCACTTAGCTCTTTAATACAAAAATCATCACTGAGATTAATGATAAAAATTGAGTTTTAAAAAAGATGTTTGAGTGGAAAGAGGAGAGAAAACATCTTTAGTCACACGGCATCTGAAGTTCAATCTCAGCTCTTCTTAATCATCAGCTATTTTGATTTTTCTTTCACCCAGTTGCATCTGCCATTTTACTAATCAGGCCAAGACTGTGTTTCCATTATCTTACCACTTTTGAGAAATGTAAGGCCAAACCCTTGTGTAACTCTCTTATAATAACTATATTCTATGGTCACATTACTTACCTTTTGAGTATGAAAAAAGGAAATGTCTCACTTTTGGCAAGGCTGTAGAGTAGGGAGGTAGTTTTTCCTGCCATGTGGCCAAACATGAATCAACAACCTGCCAGTAAATGGCGCCAACTGAGAAGACCCAGGACTGGACTCGTGCCTGTCCACTGGGGTAGGGAGGCAGCCAGTGATGAGCTGAGTGAACAGAAGCCCAATGTGTCCTGCAGAATACATGTCTGATGGGGAAGACAATGCATCCCACACTGGCAGGGAGAGACAGGATCTACTTTCTAACACATAGTCACAGATGAACTGAAGCAATAGATGGTCTAGGAACTGATGAAAGTAGAATTTCAGAGGGATCCGGCCAGTTGGTGGGCAGGACCTAGTCCCTGGGTTTAAAGACTTGGAAGCATAAGGCACACCTTTGGTCCTAAGTGGTCTGGAAAACCAGTGAGTCACCAGATCAACCCAAACTGACCCACGGGAACATGCTGAAAAAGTCCAATGAAACAAAACAAGGACTGCATGAAAAGTAATTTGGGGCTCCAATAATCCCTGGAAGATGAAGCAAAGCTGTCTTGTAGATAAGGCTAACAGGCCTTCAGAACACTAGAAATCCAGGCAGATATGGACTCCAGCTTTACTCTAAGTATTTCTAATTCACACTGAAACGATAACAGGGACTCATGAGTTAACTCAAGACCCCACTCCTACAAATATATTACATTCTAAGAGGAGCCTTCCAAAACCTCCAACAATGATGTTCAGGGTCGAGTGCCAAGGTTGGATGTCTAAGGCCCTTAGTCCACACTGGTTTCGCCTTCTCAGAGGATTCACCCAGTATGGAGACCTAAAGTTAGCTGCACTCAGTGGGTTTTCTTTGCACTGAGGAGGCTGGCAGAATAGATCAGTACAGGAGTCAGCAAATTACAGACACAGAAGAAATCTGGCCTACCACCTGCTTTTTCAAATAAAGCTTTATCGGAACAGAGCCACACAATTCATTTACATATCATCTAGAACTGCCTCTGCACTACAACAGCAGACTGTGATAGACAATGTATGCCCTGCAAAGCCTAAGAGCCACTAACCGGCCCTTTAAAGACAGTGGAGGGAAGGGTTGTACTACTCCAGTTCAGTCCCTACCCTCACTATTTACTAAGCAGGTGCTGTGGTCTAATGTTCCAGAATTCATATGTTGAAGCCTAACCACAATGTAATGGTATCAGGAGGTGAGCATCTTTGGAAGGGGACAGGTCATGAGGGTGGAGCCCTCAGTAATGAGATTAGTGCCCTTATAAAAGCAGCTGAGACAGTACCTTTCCTTGTAAATTCCACCATGTGAGGTTACAACTAGCAAACACTATTTGCAAACCAGAATGTGGGCTCTCATCAGACACAGAATCTGTCGGCGCCTTGATCTTGGACTTCCTGGCCTCCAGAACTGTGAGGAATAAATTTCTGTTGTTTACAAGCCGTCCAGTCTATGGTATTTTGTTACAGCAGTCCAAAGAGATTAAGTCAGCAGGAAACTTGGGGAAAATCACTTTTAACTCTGTATGCCTCAACTTTCCCCATCCTGTTTTTTTCAGTGATGCTTAGTGTTAGTCGCTCAGTCATGTCTGGACTCTTTGCAACCCCATGGACTGCAGCCCGCCAGGCTCCCTCTGAGCATGGGATTGTCCAGCAAGAATACTGGAGTGGGTAGCCACTTCCTTCTCCAGGGGATCTTCCCAACCCAGGGACTGAACCCAAGTCTCCTACGTTGCAGGCAGATTCTTTACCTTCTGAGCCACCAGAAGAGTGGTAATCATGTATCTTCCTTATATAGTAGCTATAAAATTCTAGTGTAATAATCAATGGAATAAGCCTAGTACAGTGTCTGGTTAGGTAATAAACACTCAGTAAATATTCTGCTGTCCATCAATAACAGAAGAACTGTATTCAAGTAAAATTTGTTTCTAGTACAGAGCTTATAAAGTCAAAGGGCACTCTTGATAAAGGTGGCAGTACAAACACCAGCCAAAACCAGCTCAATCTGGATAAGGCACTTGGTTTAGTATTATCAATATAAAAATTTTTAACAAGGTCACTAATCATTCTTTATTGCCGGGAATCTCTACAATATCTTGTAAATTGCTTTAAACGGGTACTTAAAGGTTTCTGTAGGACTCTGTCACATCCAGATAAGGGTCGTGAAGCAAAAATTTACATTTCATCAGTATTAACAATTTATTAAAACTCATGAAAATGTACATTATTGCACTTTTGGGTGATGTTTTATGTTACAATCTCTGGAATATACTTGGAAAAACTCATTCCACTGTTGCAGCTTAAATCTTTAAACATCTCGAATTCTCTCTTCAACTCAGAATGCCATTCATTAAATTTCTTCTTCTAAGGAACCATAAATGCGGTAATCTAGACCCTGATAAAGGCTTTAAAGTTGTCCCTCTGGGTACTCGAGGTGGAGAAAGATAGAACATTAGTGTCAAAGAAGCATATTATTTGATTCTCAATATAATTAATAAACTCTTTCTCTCCCCCACAGGAATCTGCTAAATCTCCAATCCTTACTTGTGTTGAAGCAAAAGATTTAGTTACCTACCTAATAGAAAAGCGGGAAAAAAAGATCTGAAAAAAGGCTTTAGGTATTTAGTAGTTTAAACCCTGCATAAATTGGAGATTTGAATAAAAATCAGTCCTGGTATTTTTCTATGAAAATGGTGAACAGAAGGAATATATGTGCTCAGAGGAATAGCGTTTTATGCCAAACATCAATCAACTCGGCTTTAGAAGCCCATTTATAATACTGTGGGAGTTCCGGACAGTGCCCTTGACACTGCGAGGACCAATCCATGGCATTAGATAGTGAACAATCAAAGTCCTTACAAATAATTAAAACTCTGTGTGAAAAAGGAGATGTTTTCCACAGCTTTTCCATGTATGCACGACATCATCGATATTCAAGAGTGTAAATATTGACTAGTTATTGCTGGTAGCCAGAAGGAGCAAAATCCCCCTTGAAATAATAATGTGGAGTGTGTGTATATAACATATACATATGTATGCACACACATATGCATAGAGATGTTAAATATATAGTCATATAGGGAGAGAAAATATAGATTTCACTTTATATGACAGTTGAATAGCTATACTTTAAACAACCCATGTTCACTGCCAGTACAGTTCTCGTGTGAGTGTGTGTGTGTGCTATGCAAAGAAGACGCAAAAATATTTCTGAAATGTTGTATCTGTGATTTTTTTTCCTTAACATAAAAATGAGAGATATTAGAAAGTGCACTTTTACCTTAAAAAAACTTCTCCATTGTTTAAATTGGGACCCAGAACTATGTGATTTTAGAACTTGCAAGGACAGAATTAATAATCTTGTCTAGTTTTCCTAATATTTTAATCCACCTTAAATCCTTTTGGGGTGGAGGCAAAGCATAACTAATACATAAATTAAAATCCTGGAAATGGCTCCTTAATTTGACAATTTTTCATGTAAGAGACATGGGATTTAAGAATTTTTTGAGATTAAAAAAAAATCCCTCAGGATTATTATTTCAATTTACTCATTGAACAGAGCACTCCTTAAATAAATCGGCACACTTGGATAGCGTGATGATACAGAAGAAACATAAGCCATTTCTCCTCCAGGAAGCTTCTGGTTCAGGGCCAGGGGTAACACACACATGGAGGTCTTGGAGATCAGGGAAGGAGCTATCCGTAAGAAGAGCTCATTTCGGGGTACAAACAGAAAGTGCAGAAAGAGTTAGGAGAGCAATCTGTGTAGGTGAGAACTGTCAGGAAAGAGGTGCACCTCACTGTGAAGTAGACAGTGGGAATTTCTCTTGAGGTCCAGTGGCTAAGACTCCATGCTCCCCAACTCACGGGGCCCCAGTTCAGTCCCTGGCTGGGAAACTAGATCCCCCAAGCCAAAACTAAGTGTTCACACACAGCATTCAAAGATACTGTGTCCTGCAACTGAGGCCCACACAGCCAAACAAGTAAACAAATACTTTTTAAAAACGTAGGCAACTGGATGGCTTGGAGGAGGGGAGGAGGAAAGCAGCCAGACCAGAGGAAGAGCCCAGCAAAGATGTAAAGGGGAGTGAGCCTGGTGCATCAGGAGAAATAAAAGCCAGAGAGGAGAATGCATTTAAGATCATGAAGAATTGATAGATCAGCGAAAGCCTGCCACCGTCTTCTGGGTGGGCTTCAGGGCTCCGTGATTAAGCTCAGAGTAAAGGAGACGCCCAGGAGCCGTCAGGACAGCTGGGGTCTTTGGGTGCATTTTCGGCTTGACAAGACCCTCACGCAGCCAGAATCACACACAGAAAACTAAATGCTCCCAAAGCTCGGCCTTGACTTATGAGGTCAATGAATCTTAATAATCTGTTTTCATGAACACTGAAGTTTGTCCCTCCTCATCTAACCAGTTCTCAGTAGGGATTATATTCCTACATCTTTTATACTCCCCATAAGCAGAAGTGTTAGTCACTCAGTCGTGTTTGATTCTTTGTGACCCCATGGACTACACAGCCCGCCAGGCTCCTCTGTCCATGGAATTCTCCAGGCAAGAATACCAAAGTAGGCAGCCATTCCCTTGTCCAGGGAATCTTCCCAACCCAGGGATCGAACCCAGGTCTCCCCACTGCAGGAAGATTCTTTACCATCTGAGCCACCAGGAAGCCCCACACTCCCCATAGTGTGGACCAAATGCAGGACTAACTAAATACATGTTGACAAATTGTTGAAGGCTGCTGTGATGAATTTATCCAGAAGACTGCACAGGACTGGCTCCACTGCCTTTACTGGAACCAGAGCCCTCGGAGGTCTCTGACTGCAGCTGCTTAAAAAGTTCTTAAACGTACAGGACATTACTGGGACCAGAGACATGGTCTAGAATTAAAGGACATATTGATCAAGATGGTTTGCACCAGAGCCCCATGATATCTTTGTGATATCTACTTGCACACGCCACAAGCACACACACACACACACACAAATTAGTGTGTGAAAATTATTCACCCAAAAAGAGAACAAGCCTGGACAAAAAAATAATCCAATTTGATTCCAAGAGCAATCCCGTCCACAGGGCAGCTGCCAGATTTCCACTTCAAGTTGTGCTTTGTCAACCTGTTCTCTGACAAGGCACGGATTCCTCTTCCAACTCTTGACAGAAATGACATTATCTAACAAAGGCAGGTCTACAGGAACAGTGAGACATAAAGTATCCGAGAGAATCCAAGCCTGGAGACCTTGATCTGAAATGTTGCGGGGCCACTTGAAATAACCCAGATAGATCATTGACTTTTCCTTCCGCTTGTGTAGACGGGGTGCTCCTGACAATTCCTTTCAATCCGCCTGAATACAGACGAGCACCAGGGGGAGCTCACACATCTTCCTTCTTTTCCTCCCCCTCTCACGGAAGGTCGCCCCGGCGTCCTAGGGAAAGGGTGGGTCGGAACAACATACACGAAATAATCCAGTCACGCAAACACACAGGTGATTTATCCTGCAAAAAATAGTCTAGATTCTTTCGGAGGGCTCTGCAGTACATTCCTCATATTGGCTCACCTAAAGTCAGCGTTCAGTTGTCTCAGCTGCCTTTGAGAGGTAGCCTCTTAAGAACTCTGCAATCAGAAAAGCATCCCCTAAGCTGCTCCTATGTCTCCCTTAAAAAAGAGAGAAAGAGGCAAAGAAGGTGGGGACGGCTGAGAGAAAGAGAGAGATTCTCTTCCTTGCAATCTGAAATGATTTTTTTAAGAACACTTCAATTTTAATCACAGTAGAGGGTAATGGAAGGGATTTGGGCCCTTGGTTTCCCACATTGATCAACGGGATTGATTTTTTTTTTTTTTTTTTTTTTTGTATTTTAAAGATGAGAACTAGTTGCCTTTCTCTCCCCCTCTCTCTCTTTCTCAGTCTCCCTCCCTCCAGGACTGAAAACGTGAAAGGAGGAGAAACTCAAAATACACAATTAACTATTCTATTATCAGTATGAGCAGAGAAAATCAATAGCACAAAGGATCTTACAGGACTAACCTGTAGTCCTTGCAGGACAGACCTGTCATCTCAGGTCTGACTCCCTGATTCTGTGTTCGTGACGCTGACACTGAGTGTGGAGAGCCCTAGTTGCCCCAACTGGTGAGAGGGAGAAAGAAAGACGCCCTGCTTCTTTACTCACCGCTTAAAAGAAAATGATATATTTCTAATCCTACGTTTCAAATCTACAGATCACAAAACCATTAGCGATCCCTGAAAGATCCTTCACGAGGCCATCTCACCAACCCTCTACTTGAAGGCAGGTGAGATAAAAATGATTTAAATTTTACTTTATAGATAAAGTATAGTTGAGATTGAGAGAGGAAAATGAAGAGCCTGGGGTCATGCGGTGGAATGATTTTTGTCAGTAAATTAAAAACCCACTCAGCATCCTCCTGTAAAACTGTAAGTAACATGTTTTTGTTTTTTAACATGCCAGGTCCAAACTTTGAACCATCCACAACCTTAAAGAGGAAAGAAAAGAAGAAATTATAGGGAATGCAGAAAAGTTTCAAACTGAGGCAGCTAACACCTGGGGGAAACGCTGCGGTAGATCAAAAATCCTATCAAATTGGAGATGTCTCGCGGGTGGGAGGCGGCGGAACCGCGCAGAAAGCGCGGGACCAGCGGAGGAGCCGGCGCCTGCTGAGTGCCCCCGGAGTTGCACCGCAGCGCGATCGGCGGACAAGGCCGGGCCAGGCAGCCGCACGAAGCGCCCGGGCGGAGGAACCGCGGGGCGAGGCCGGCGGCGGGAACCGGGCGGGGTGGCCGGCGGCCGCGAGGAGCGCGCTCCGAGCCCGACTTGCGCTAAGACCGCGTGGCGCTCGGCCGGCGCCCCGGGAGCGCGCGGGGCGCACGGGAGGGACGCACTCGCCGCGGCCCGCGGGGCTGCGGGCACCGTAGGCCGGGCGGGGTCAGGGGCGCCCGCCCCCGCGCCCACAGCGACCCCCACGGCCGGCGGAAGCCGCCCGGCCCCGCCGCCGAGCCGGTGCAGACCGCGCGGGGGATGGCGCAGACGCGGCCCGCCGAGGGAGGCTCGGCCGCGAGGTGCCGAGCCGAGGCTCTCCGTCGGTTTGGACGGAGGGCTGGCGACAGAGGGGGCGGGGCTTTAATCGCGACAGTCGCCCCGGGTGTCGTTGACTTTTTTTTTTTCTGTCCATCAGGGTCGAAACACTCGAGGTTTAACTGCCTGCGACTCACGTGTCGGTGCGGCAGCTTCCTGCGACTTCGGGAGCGGAAGGCCGAGCACCTGTGCGCCGCGCCTCTTGCGGGGACAGCTGCGCGCATCCCTCGGGCCCGCCGACCTGCCCGGAACGAAATCCGAGCCTCGGAATTCGAACGGCCACGAGCACCGCCCTTCTCAGATAAATCTAGGAGAGGATCGTTCCTCTCCACTCAGAGATTATTTAGGGAGATGTCCTGGGCGGGATAGGTAGGCATACGACAGCCCAAGGAAGATATGGGAAACGTTAAATTGTAGACACTTAAGCACCAACTGTCTGGAGCCCTGAAGGAAAGGGAGAAAGAAAGAAGAAAAAAAATGATGATCCATCTTCAGAAACTTCCAGAGCCCCTGGGACTTTCTAAATCAGTGGATGTACTAACCGGGGAGTGTGGGAAGATTTCTGAACACAATTCGTATTCCTTAAGCGCGGGAAGTGGGAGTTCCGTCTCTCTTCCAGCTGTAAAATCTTAGGTTCCTCATTCCTTGGTTTCGACCACCAGGAAGAGATTCCTTACCATCAAGTCAGCAAAAGCATTTCCATTAAATATTACTAGGTGGGAAATATCTCGTTCCCCTGGCTCACTGTATCATAACCACCATAAATATTTCTGTGATCCACGGTGTTTGATACTGGCCAGGCTTTCAGCGGAGCTGGGGCCAGGTGTTAAACGGCCCCACAGCACCTTGCCCTTGTGCAGAGAAGGGATTCCTACAGCTGCTGCTGACCCAGGATGGCTAGGAAGTTGGTTAGGAAAAGCATCTTTTTCTTTTTCTTCCTTTAAAGCTACCCTCTTGCCAAACATTCTTTCTTTGGCCACCAAAGGAAGGTCATTTAATTGATGACTTTGAGGGCCTCCTTTCTCTGCCACTCTGGGTTTTTTGGTTGTCGTTGCTTGGTAGGGAGGGTTTTGGGGGAGAGAAAGAGGGGCTTAAGTGAAAAGGGAGCTGAAAGAGATTTGTGTCTGGCTTTATCCAAACCCTGTTAGGTCTTGTATTTAACGTGATGTGGAATGGAGACGTTGCAATAAGTACACGATTGGAAAAGAAGGTCTCTTGGAAAAGAATTAAGGGATAGGAATTTAGTATCCTGGAGGAAAAAAAAAAAACCAGTTAAGAAAACCTTCAGGAGGACACAGTGACTGTTACACAGAGAAAATATCAAGATACAAAGGAAAGGGGGGAGTGGAATGAGGAAGTGAACCCTCCTGAGCCACCCATCTATCCAAAACTTCACTGGCATCATCTCATTTAATTCTTTCCACAACTTTAGGAGAAGGGTATGAGTTTTAATCCAATCCTCCTTTTCCAGAGGAGAAATCTGTAGCAGAGACCAAGGTAAATTGCCTGAGGGCCTATAGCTAGTGTGGAGCAGAATTACAGTTGAGTAAGGGGTAAGGAAGAATTTCTTGAGAATTAGTGTTTTCAAATCTGTATTAGTTACAGAGAGAAACGGGATGTTAATAACCTTCTGGGATGACCTTTAGATTCCAGGGGGAAATGATGTTAATTAAGCAAGACAAGCCCATGAATTTTCTTGTTTCCCCATTATATGGCTTCAGGGAAGGTGTGACAACTGGAGACAACTCAATGCTGCCCAAATCCATTGTAAAGTTCTTTTCAACTGATGGATCTATTAGCTATAATTAAGCATGTCCTTCTTCTTTAGGAAATTCCTGCTATTTGAGGAGCAAACTGTAAAGCATTAGACTCTTTCCAATTTAAGAACAATTGGGGTTTTAGTTGGAAACAGATAAACTATCTGTAAAATTGAATTTTAAAAGCTTGGGAAAGGGTCCTGAGAGTCCAGAGTCCTGGCCCCACCAACTGCGAACCAGCACGGCTCTTGAATCAACCTGAGCTGTATATGGATATGAGCTCCAGATAGCTGCGTGACCACAAGCAGTTTTCTTAACCCCTCTGGGCTTCAGCATCCTCCTCGGTAAAATAAGGCAAATAAAACTTTTCAAGGTTATCGTGAAGCTAAAATAAAATATTATGGGTGAAAACCTTTAACAGGATGCCTGGTGTAGAGTAGATGCTCAGAAGCGTTAGCGTAGCTTAGTGGGATTAAAGCATGTGAGAGCAGATTTTGAGAGGGGTGGGAACACACCAGACGTGGGGCTGGGGAAAGGAAGCGCCACCAGCTCAGCTCCTTGACAAATTTGCCTGGGGCTGGCTCTGGGGGAAAGACTTGGGTTGTCATTCCTGTGTGAATCTACTGAGACTCTGGGAAGGGGACAGATAACTAACTATAAAAGCAAGCCAGGGAGGTCTGAGAAGGTGGAGACCGATTATGGAAAACTTGGAGCGAGTTTTCTCCACATCATAAATCGTCTTGATCTTGAGATCAGACAATACTTTCAGAAACTGCAAGAAAGAAGGACTGAAACAAAATGGCACTGTGAAATTTTTACAGTAGTTAGTAATGATGGCATAAGACAGAAATGTCTGTGTTCTTACTTAAGCCGTGAGCAGCTAAGGACATTTTATTCTTCAATTTTTTAACAGAGATATTTTAACCATTTTTGTAAAAACTAATTACACACAGTTTTTGCCTAGTTATTACTTACTACTGCTCTGCCCAAAAAAGGGGAGGGGAGGTTATTACTTTGGTTTGAATAGAACTGTGAAATTTAAAAAATGTTACAAAACAATTCATCAATATGGTTTCCTCTGATATTTTCTGCCAGGTAAAATCTATAATTCTAGAGATTTTTCTTTTAAAATAATGATTTCTTTTCTGATTATGAAAGTAACACATGCTCATTGTAGACAGTATAAAATGAGAGAATACACTATAAAGAAGAAAATAAGGATTTATTCCCACCAATAAGAGGTAACCACTGTTGATAACTTGGTGTTTTCCTGCCAGTCTTGTTACCTTTTTTTTGTAACCTTAGCTTGAACTATTGTGTATAAAATTTTACATTCTGCTTTTTTCTACTTATTTTCCCCTATGTCACTAAAAATCATTTGTTACTTGATTTTGTTGTTGTTTTTTAATTATTATTTATTGAAATAGATTTACAATGTTGTGTTAGTTTCAGGTGTACAGCAAAGGGACCTTATACACATAATATTACATATGCACTTCTTTTCCAGATTGTCTCCTGTTCTAGGGGATTACAAAATATTAAGTACAGTTCCCTGTGTTATACAGTAGGTTCTTGTTGGTTATCTCTTTTATACAGAATAGTGTGTCTGTGTTAATCCCAAACTCCTAACTCACTTCACTTTTAATGACTGTTAATTTCGCATCCTACCAGTGTAACCTACCTCTCTTGCTGAATGTAGATTCTGGTTTCTGCTATTGTAAGTTATGCTAAAATGAAAATCTGTGTGCATAAATCTTTGAGTCGAAGACTATTTTGTAGGGTAGACTTCTATATTTAGAACTACTAGATCCATATATATAAATCTTTTTAAGGCTCTTAAAATATATGATCAAATTGATTTTTAGAAGCAGTTACAGAAATTTTCAGTCTCAGCAGCAACACCTGAGGAATGCTGCTTCCTGCAAATGTCCCTAGTAATGACTAGTCTCATTGCCCAAAAATCTTTTCTAATGTAATAAGTTAAAAAAAAAAAGGTTTTGTTGTTCTATTTTCATTCATTTGGGACTACTGTCATTAAAGAGCTTTTTCAGATTTCCCCAGCCATCTCCTCTTCTGTGAATTGCCTATTAATCTCCTTTACCCATTTTTCTATCAAGACCTTAATGCTTTTATAACCTATTTATATAAACCCTTTATATCAGTCCTTTATTGTTATTGTGGGGAACAGTTTCTTCCCCATTTTACTCTTTGCCTTTTAATTTTATGATTTTTGAGACATAAAAATTTAAATTTTTATTTAGATAAATATATCATGCATTTCTTGATGATCATTTCCTTTGTTTTCTATTGCTGTACAGAAAATCAGATCATTACCTATTTTCCTTTACTTCTATTTTTATATATTTTTAAAAATATTTAGTACTTTACTGCTTCTGTAATTTATTGTGCTGGGAGACGAATATATGATGTTTTCCCCTAATATTAGGCAGCTTTTCCAGTACCATCAGTTCAACATCCATCCCTTTCCCTTTGATTCACTGTGAGTCTGCGTCAAAGACCTCTTTTGATTAATACAGATACAGAGATGCTGGTCACAATAGAGTAGTAAACTGCCAGGACTCCAGGGACACCAACCAATGGGAACAGACACCAATTATCATGAGTATCAGGTCTGGCCAGTGAGTGTATCCCAGCGGAGGACTAGCCCTACAAATAAGACTTTCGAAACTCCTGCATGAACAACAACAGCAAAAAGTTTCCTTTCAAAGAAAGGTCTTGTTGAATTGATCTTCTTTAACTTTTCTCTTTTTAACTTTTTTATTATGGAAAATTTCAAACACACACAAAAGTGAAAGGAGTCGTGTAATCAAATCCCCATGAATCCATCTGTTAGTTTCAAGAATTATCAACACATGGCCAATCTGGTCTCATGTATTATCATTCTCTTACACCCTGTCCATTTTTTTTTAAATACAGGAAGTCCTTGTTGGTAATTTATTGTAAATAAAGTGGTGTGTACATGTCCATCCCAAGCTCCCGAAATATCCCTCCTCTCTTTGTTTAACAGGTTTAAGACTGTTGTGTGACTTTCATTTGGAATGCTTGTAGTTTAAACTAACCTAACCCCACTGTGTTCATTCAACACAGCCTCTACTATGACAGACACTATTTTAGAATGTCTCTCTCTACCATCTATTATCGTCGAAAAAATGCCCTGAAGTCAATGAAAGTCATCAGTAGTAGTATCAATTTCTTGTTGTTGTTGTTTTTAAACAGCAGATCTTTCTCCCTCCATCAAAATAACTGTCACTGTGTTTTGAGATATAGTCTTGGTCAGCTCACCCTCTTCTATGACACAAATCACATTTGCCAGTCATTCAGTTAGCTTATTTAGAAGGTTGACAAACTTGGGTCGTTCCTTTGCCCATCTGTTCCCACAGTTCACTCCTTAAAGAATTTGATATTTGCCACTTTTTGAAGTGGATTCACATTTCTTGTCTGGATTTTCTTTTTCATGATAACTCTAACGGAAGACTGTCCCAATTTTACATTCTACCTTGCCTTTTGCTTTAAAGTAATTTAAATAGCTTCCAGAGAAACTGATGCAGAAAGTGGATTTTTATCAGACTTTTTGTGCAGTTAGGGTTACTGAACTTTCTGAAATTAAGGGAGGAAACCAGATTTTGTGACTTCCCCCGTATACCATGTGCTCAGTCACTCAGTGGTGTCTCTTTGCATCCACGTGGACTGTAGCCCACCAGGCTCCTCTGTCCGTGGGGATTCTCCAGGCAAGAAAACCAGAGTGGGTTGCCATGTCCTCCTCCAGGCAATCTTCCCAACCAGGGGTTGAAACCAGGTCTTCTGCATTGCAGGCAGATTCTTCACCGTCTGAGCCACCGTCTGGTAAACTCCATTACTGCTAAGAATGAGACAGCAATTATTGGTCAATTGCTGCTACAGTGGGAGACTTGTTGATTCACTCGAGACAAGGAGGTGAGGGAATCATGATCCCGCTAGGCTCTGACATCTGGGAGGAGGTGCTCCCTGGGGGAGGACCAGAGGTCTGACTTAGGAGAGGCATCCAGAGCGTCACAGGGCAGAACACGTGGGGAGGAATTCACGGAGCAGTTAGGACCGCAGGGTCTGGCAAGTGAACGCCAGCCGTAACGCTACCAGCAGAGCAAGACTCTCCCAGAAAGAACGACAGGACTAGAATCAATCCTCAGCATGGGGCACGGGAGAGAAACAGAATCCCCGGAGTGTCTGAGAATAGACCCAAAATGAGTTAAAAAAAAAAAAAGTGATCCAGTAAACAAAGATTAACCAGACTGCGTCTTCTGCCACTAGATAAAATGGTGATTCAAGGTAAAAATGGTAACCCACTCCAGCATTCTTGCCTGGAGAATCTCATGGACTGTAGCCTGCAAGGCTCCTCTGTCCATGGGGTCGCTAGAGTCAGACACGACTTATCGACTAAAGCACCACCACCAGAGAAATAGACATTTGACACTTCTCACCATCCTGGTTGTGACAGAGATGCTAGGACAGGCCCTGGGCATGGGCATTTTTGTCGGCTGTAAATCTTCCTGTGTTCCATAGCGTGTCTCTAGGACTGGACTCCTGCCATACCCTGAGAGCAGGGAACCTGCTCTTGCCAGAGACTGAGCCCTTTCCCAATGCTTATTCCAAAAATAGCATGTCAGCTACAGTCACGGAGCAGTCACTTGCCTCTCTCTAATCATCCCCTTGAAAGTCTGAATGCCCCCTTCCCCAGACTGGATTCCTTTGGAGTTAAACGCTGGCCTTGATTCAACTTGAGTGTACCATTCTTCCTTCAACACTGTGGTTCAGGCTTCTAGCTACTTTCACTCTCAAAAGAGAAAGCTGCCAAGAAGGGGGTTAGAACCCTAATGTTAAAAATTGTTTTCATCCCCAGCAACAGTGGATTTGGGTTGATATACAGTATAATCAGCCCCTGGCACCTTTCTGAATGACTGGGCCCAGTAATTTGTACCAGCTTCCGACCCTTTTAACAACCTCGTGCCACTCAAACACACCATACCATCTCCACAGAATACAGTGCGACATCCGCGGTCCCACAGACGTCGGCTGTGGAAGGACTGTTATTTCGCTCTGTTCCACACAGTGTGACATGGCATTTTAGCCTTAAGCAGCTTTAGCATCGGGTTGACTTTGAGCTTGTGGTTCACTATGAACCCCAGGTCTTCCTCACAAGAATAATTGTAAAGTTTTATTTCCTGGACCTTGTACTTCTGTAAACTTTTCAATATTTACTCAATTATTTCAAAAACTATTATTTTGTTTCTGATCATAAGGCAATATATGCTTACTGTAGAAAAACTAGCAACAGAAAAACATAAAGAGACAAATAAAAATAAGTCATTATCCATCTGCCCAGAGACACCTTGTTCACATTTTGATATACTGAAGTTCCTTTCAGCATCTTCACTTGCATAAATCTTTTTAACATTTGCAAATATACTGCATATACTACGGGGTAGTCTGCTTTTTTACTTAACAATATATCACATTAGTACATGTTTTCCTAAAGAATTACTATATTTGTTTAGAATTTTAGGCCAAAAATTCCATTTCTAGGAAATTACCTAATAAGTAACTATTGTATAGCAAAGATTTAGCAACAAAGAAATTTACTGCAGTGTCATTTATAATAAGGAAAAATTGGAAAAACACAAAAATGTTAAAAAAAAATACTGAGTAAATATTCATCTATACCACAGAGCTGTTATTTTTAAAAGGATATTCTATAAAATAGGAAAGTTTTCTTAAGGATTTCTAAGAGGAAAAGCAAACTATACGGCTGTATGTATAGCATGATTTAATTTTTAAACAATATGAAATTCTATTTAAAAAGATTAGATGACACAACAGATACTACAACAGAAGTTATAAGGGTTGCATCTGGCTGACAGAATTATGGGTGATTTTAGTTTTGTTTAATTTTGAGGCTATTTTTCAAATGTCAGATGATGTGTATGTATCATACATATAATATTAAAAATAAATTTAACATAATATTTCACCAGTAAGGTATCATAATTTATTTAATTCCCTCAAGCTTGTTCATATAGGAAGTTTACAATTGAAAATGCCATATTGAATTACAAATACCACCTTCACCTCTGGAGATGAAGGAGGGCAAAGGCATGAGGAGGGGATGCAGAGAGAGTTTAACCTCTTTTTTTAACTTTTTATTTTGCATTGAGTATTGTCAATTCTAAATGAAATCAACCCTGAATAGTCACAGGAAGGACTGATGCTAAAGCTGAAATACTTTGACCGCCTGATGCAAAGAATCGACTCACTGGAAAAGACCCTGATGCTGGGAAAGACTGAGGGCAGGAGGAGAAGGGGGGCAATAAGAGATGAGATGACTGGATGGCATCCCTGACTCCGTGGACATGACTTTGAGCAAACTCTGGGAGCTAGTGAAGCCTCTGGTGCTGCAGTCCACGGGGCAGCAAAGAGTCGGACACAGCTTAGCCAGTAAACAGCGACAATACCCAATTAACAATGTTGGGATAGTTTCAGATGAACAGCAATGGGATTCAGCCATATAACCCCATTGATAGTGATTTATTTCTTCATCAGCAGATAAAGAATGGATGTTGGGTACATGGGTGTTCACTGCATTAATCTTTATGCTTCTGTATCTTTTAAATGCTTCACAATAAATTAAAAATAATACTACAGTAAGCAATTCATACATTCATATATATTTGATTCTTTCTTTGGAATGATTTGCTAAAAATAGAACTAGGTATAAATGAGAAAACATATTTAAGTTTTTTGATATATACTGCTTTATTGTCCTTCAGGAAGTCTGAAACAATTTATTTTCCCACTAGAAGCATACAAGTAATTGTTTCACCTTGCCCTTGTTAACAATGCCATCAGCGTTTTTAAAATCTTTGCAAAATTAGGTAAAAACAGGCTATATCTCCCTATTGTATTAGCTTGAATTCTTTCGATTGGCAGAGAGAAAAGCATTTTCACCTTAATTGGTCATTTGTCTTTCTTTTTACTATGTTGTCTTGCCCATTTTAATTTTGGCTAGGCATCTGATTATTAACCTTGATATAGTAAGAATATTTTTCCAAGCTGGTAATCTGCTTTTTATTTGTGTTTGCAGTATTTTGATGTTTGGAATTTTTACTTTTATAAAATATAAATCATATAAAATTTTCTTCTGTGATTTTTCTCCTTTACCTAAATATTTAGAGTGGCTCTATCTTCTACGAAGTCAAAGACACCTATCTACAATATTTTCTAGTTTATTGCTCCTTATGTTTTACTCTTTTTGGACTCTCTGTGCTATCCATGAGTGTGGTGCAAAGCTCTAACTAAATTTTTACCAAAATAACTGGATCAAAATATTCCAGTCCCCCATCCCATATTTAAAATAATGTGTATTTTCCTCATTGGTGTGAAATGCCCTTTTATCAGTTACTAACCACTAGAGACTATTTCTTGGCTTTTTGTTCCATACACTTTTCTGTCTCTCTTTGAAGACCTCACCCTGCTACTTTATTTATTCTACCTTTATAATGTATTTTGACATCTTATAGGCTAAGTCCCCTTCATAATCCTCCTTTTTCCAGTTTTCCTTGGTTAAATTTCAGATTTCAAATCTTTCACATGAAATTTCAAATCATTTTGTAAATTCCCAAAATAGTCTTTGACTTTTGTTTGAAGTGCATTAATTATAAATATGGGCTTCCCAGGTCGAGCAGTGGTAAACACAGGAGACACAGAGATGCAGGTTCAATCCTTGGGCCAGGAAGATCCATTAGAGAAGAAAAGAGCAACCCACTCCCATATTCTGGCCTGGAAAATTGCATGAACAGAGGAGCCTGGCGGGCTACAGGCGGTGGCAAACAGTGAAAACGACTGAACTCTCTGGCATGCAACTCTTTATATGAACTTGGAAATGATTGGAATCTGTATAATATTTACCCTTCCAGTTTAGAAATGTAACTCTCCATTTACTCCAGGTTCATAAATTGCTTTTCAGTTGTTTTATAATTTTCTTCATATATGTCCTATACAATAAAATTTACTTCTAGATATATGAAACTTTAATATATTATAAAACTCTTATTTCTAAAAGTATCAGAAAAATGCCTAAACACTGAGGTAGGGAAAAACATGTATTCATCTCATACCACTCATGAATGCAAAACTCAGATGGATTTAGCAATAAATGAAAAAAATAAATAAATGAAGAAGAAGGAAAGGATACTACAAGAAAATATATGAACAGGTATTTTAATCAGATTTTAGGGAAGACTTTTTATAACATGACACAAAGATTACAAATCACAGAGTAGAAAACTGGAATAAATTTTAAACATACAAATATTTTAAACTAAGAGAAAATACACTAAAAACTATAGTAACGGGTAAATAGCAAACTGAGACAATTATCTTTAATGTGTAAAGTATTTCTCCAAATCAGCAAGATAGGACAAAGCAGGACAAGAAAAAGCAACAAGGGAAAAAAATAGCCAAAAGGCATTTGAAAGGTAATTTTACTTATAAAGAAATACTGTTAAAACTACAATTAAAAACTATTTTTCTTCTATCATCTCATTATTAAAGGCTTTGTTTTTATAATCACCAGGATCGGGCAAACTTATGAAAAAACAGGCACTTCCGCACACTGCCAGGAGTTGTGAATTGACACTGCCTTCCAGTTGGACAAATGGTCAGATTTAACCAAATGAAATACAGTGTGTGACTGCATGTGGGTCTACCGATTACATTTTCAAGAATCATAAGTAGGAATTGTCCTCAGAGATGTACAAAGATCTGCACTACTCTCTGTAAACTTGCTGCAGCACTGCTTTTCATTTTGAAGAATGAAAACCAAGGGGAAAAAAAGCCTGAGTCAAGAGAGAAGACAAACTGGACTACGATATTAAATCATCTTTGCATTTTCAACAACTCCTATTCTGGTAAATATTCCTTTACTAAACTACTGGGTTAAATTTATTGGTATTTTATTTAGTCAACTTTCTCATCTGTACTTAAAACCGAGATTGGTTATCATTTTTAGACTCATTTTAATAGAAAATCAAGATGACATTCATTTTGGTGATTTCACTTTGCTAGTTTTTGTCCTATTTCAGCCTGTTAAGATGGCAAAGTTTATTGGGTGGGTGGGTGGATGGATGGGTGGGTGGTTGCTTGGTTGGTTTTGAAGGTAAGCTGAAGGTAAGACAGCACTGTGCTTAGCCAGCTTCTCTTTCAGCTAAATGACTAAGTTCAAGCCCGTGAGTTAAAAGTGAAAGTGTGTAGAAGCCTCTAGAATGACTTTCTCAAGGAAACTAAAGCAGCTGGGAAGTATACTCATTTTCCCTTTATTCGTCTTTCTTTCTCTTGCCTAAAACATGAATGTTGCGGTTGATGCTCTAGCAGTCATCTTGGGCCATGAAGCAACCTTGAGAATGGAAAGCAAAATGGTCCATGAATGTGTGCAAAGTCGCTTCAATCCTGTTCAGCTCTGTGCGACCGACCCTATGGACACAGAAAAATGGAAAGGAGCCCAAGTCCTCGATGACTTTGGAGACACGTGTCTTAATATTTCTTTCACAGGTGTTGCTGCTGCTGCTGCTGCTGCTGCTAAGTCACTTCAGTCGTGTCTGACTCTGTGCGACCCCATAGACGGCAGCCCACCAGGCTCCCCCATCCCTGGGATTCTCCAGGCAAGAACACTGGAGTGGGTTGCCATTTCCTTCTCCAATGCATGCAAGTGAAAAGTGAAAGTGAAGTCGCTCAGTTGTGTCCGACTCTTTGAGACCCCATGGACTGCAGTCCACCAGGCTCCCTCCGTCCATGGGATTTTCCAGGCAAGAGTACTGGAGTGGGGTGCCATTGCCTTCTCTGTTCACAGGTACAACGCTTCTGAACTTTTGTTTGGCTTTCTAAAATGTTAACTCTCTCTCACAGTTTTATGTCGTCTGGAAATTTGATAGGCCTATCTTCTGTGGCCCAATTTAATTTTTATTTCTCCAGGTTAATCCATTATATAATATCCTTTGGATATAATTATTTATTAATTCCACTGATTATATCATTACCCATCCAACATTTCTATATATTTTCCACCAAGATGGAAAGATAGTGTGCCAACTGTCTTGCTAAAAAGGAAAGGTAGCTTCTTGTTGTTGTTTAATCGCTAAGTCAAACCCGACTCTTGATGACCCCATGGACTGTAGCCCACCAGGCTCCCTCTCTCCGTGGGATTCCCCAGGCAAGAATACTGCAGTGGGTTGCCATTTCCTTCTCCAGGGGATCTTCCAGACCCAGGGAGTGAACCCGAGTCTCCCGCTTAGCAGGTGGATTTTTTACCCTTGAATCTCCTGGGAAGCCCATTAGTTAAATTCTCCCTGTCCACCCACAGTATAATAAGGAATTTGTCTGGTCATTGTCCTTGGTGCCTGGCAGAGAGCTTCTGAAGCCTTTGGAATTTCCTGAGCAACAGGAGTGTCCTTGTTATGCTAATGAGGGGAACTCAGCAGACCTCCAGATAGCTTTAGGATGAGGGCGGGTCACCAGAAAGACTGACCACACGACTGGCCTTTTCCATGCTTTCGGGTTTAAGAGGGAGACTCTTCTAACACATGTTATCCTCACATAATTTAAGAAGATAGCAGTATGTTACAAAGAGTAGGGATGATTTTATGGGCAGCAGAGTACGTTGTTATGTCACACACATTTATTTTTAGGAAGGACCAAGATTCCACTTAAAGTACAGCCTGCGGAGGAAAGGGTGGAGCACCCCACCTTCGCCCAAGGGTTCCTGGCTGTTGTGCGAGGGGAAGAGCTATTTCAGAACTCCTTGATGGTCTTGTCCTTTTGTTCCCCAAGTCCCACCAAGGACTTCTGTCAGACTGCCAAGGAAGAAAGACAGTAACCACAGATCTAAACGAGCTTTCTAGAAAGCTGGTGTTGGCAGAGGAGGTAACCGTTAGTTCTCAGTGCAAGCACTGAGACTGACATGGGAAGAGCAGAGAGCATCCCAGAGGGTAAGACCTTGTAGCTGACCCACGTCCCCCAACCACGACCACCACATCCCTCCACTGCTGAGCAGACTGCTGAAGACACAGAACCACCAGGCCAGTCCCCGGGGTCATGGAAAAGGAAAAAGCAAGTCCACATGGAAGCCGATGTGGCTCAAATGGTCAAGAACCTGCCTGCAATGCAGGAAGCCTGGATTTGACCCCTGCCTGGGTCAGGAGGATCCCCTGGAGAAGGGCGTGGCAGCCCACTCCAGTCTTCTTGCCTGGAGAATCCCAGACAGAGGAGCCTGGGAGGCTACAGTCCGTGGGGTTGCAGAGAGTCGGACAGCACTGAGCGACTAACACTTTTGCTTTCAGAGTTGTATCTGTAAGCACGGTGAACTCTCCTAAGAGCGGGGAGTTTGGCATTTTTGAAGGATCTCCAGAATTCCTCCAGTCACACAGGAGGACGAGCTGGGGACACAGTGAGACCCAGGGAGACGGGCTGCAGTTGTTGAGAGTATATAAAACAGCTGGGCTCCTCTCCGTGTGAGCTACTGTACAGAAGAATCCAGTCAATCCCATCTCAATCAGTCAATGGCGCCTACAGCAGCTCAAAGGAAATATTCTTTTTTTGACCATATAAAGGACCACAATTATTCAAAAGTTAATTCAAGGATTCACACACATACCAATAATTGATTAACTGGATGATCTCCCCCCCGCCTTTTTTTTTCTTTGCAAGTCTGAAATTTTCACACAAGATTGCAAGTTATTAAGTCAAACCTCTGTTGACATCCAGGAATTAATTGCAGGGCCCTCAGTGAAACATACTACCTAACGATGTGAACTTGAAGTCAAGCTGCAGTTTAACCTATAGACAGGAAATGGTTACAAATCAAAGCATTGATTGCTGGCAGCTATTAAGTCATCTCTCTCTCTCCTGAGAATTTCTTTAGACTATATCCTCCTAGCCCTGTCTAGGTGGTATTAGAATTATAATTCATTTTTTTTGTAAATTAGAGGATAATTGCTTTACAATATTGTGATGGTTTCTGCTATGAAAGTGAAAGTCGCTCAGTCATGTCCGACTCTTTGTGACCCCATGGACTATAGTCCGTGGAATTCTCCAGGCCAGAATAGTGGAGTGGGTAGCTGTTCCCTTCTCCAGGGAATCTTCCCAACTCAGGGATCGAACCCAGGTCTCCAGCATTACATCAACAGATACATATGTGTGCCCTCTCTTCTGAACCCCTCTCCCACCTCCAACTCCATCCCACCCCTCTCTCATCTCCTCACTCACGCCTTATTAAGGGAGCACGTTAAGGGCAGATTCCTGAACTGAATGTCCTTGTATCCTTTTTGAGGTGAGGAGTCCAAATTGTTTACAACCAACAGAATATAGCATATTTTGGTTCACTAGCCATATATCAGTGTTGGCTATGTTTATATGAGATCAATACATCTCTCAACACAGTCAGCAAAATAATTAGTCAAATCAGTTTATATGGGCCACATATCCAACTCAAATGATGTCGTTTCTTTCACTTATCCACTATTTCTATTGTGACTAGGCTTTTATTAAATTGGATTTTTAAAAACGCACATCAGACTTTTTCAGTGATAGTAAATCGGTTTGAAAGCTTTTATTGATAGCAATCACTATCCTATGCTTTTATTGATAGCGGTCATTATTCCATTTTCATAGAAGGGGAAAGATCGCTGCAGAATGGTGGCTTTATTGGGCTATTCACACAATAACTTTAACTTTATCTCTATATCATCCATCCAGTTAGACTTAGCCAGTCAAGGTCTCCCAAGCTACTTTTGTTTTGTTGTTTGTTTGTTTTATAAGACTTTTTTTTAATGTGGACCATTTTTAAAGTCTTTACTGAATTTGTTACTATACTGGTTCTGTTTTATGTTTTGTTTTTTGGGGGCCACAAGCCATGTGGGATCTTAATTCCCCAACCAGGGATCAGACCTATACCCCTGCACTGGAAGGCAAAGTCTTCACCACTGGACCACCAGGGAAGTCCCTCCAAGCTCTTTTTGACCTGGGCATTGTGGTCACCGGGATTTCACAGCTTGGTGTCTCTTCCCACCCTCCAAGACCTATTTCAAGTTCCACCTACATGAATCCCCTCTCCCCTACTCCAGGCTACACTAAGCTGTCCCTTCCCTGAATTCTTGATCAGTTCTCTAATTGTTCCATGCTATGAGTCCCTTGCACTGCAAGGAGATCCAACCAGTCCATTCTGAAGGAGATCAGCCCTGGGATTTCTTTGGAAGGAATGATGCTAAAGCTGAAACTCCAGTACTTTGGCCACCTCATGCGAAGAGTAGACTCATTGGAAAAGACTGTGATGATGGGAGGGATTGCGAGCAAGAGGAGAAGGGGACAACAGAGGATGAGATGGCTGGATGGCATCACTGACTGGATGGACGTGAGTCTGAGTGAACTCCAGGAGTTGGTGATGGACAGGGAGGCCTGGCGTGCTGCGATTCATGGGGTCGCAAAGAGTCGGACACGACTGAGCGACTGAACTGAACTGAACTGATGGCTGATGCTGGAGTAGAAAACGGCAACCCACTCCAGTATTCTTGCCTGGAAAATCCCACGGACAGAGGAGTCTGATGGGCTACAGTCCATAGGGCCGCCAAGAGTCGGACACAACTAAGCAGTCGGGCGTGAGCATGGCTGATGCTGTCTCCCCAGACGGATCATAAAACGTTCTGGTGCCAATCTGCTACACATCCTAGCAAAACAGCGGACATCCTTGGTGGTGGTGGTAGTTTAGTTGCTAAGCCGCGTCCCTCTTGTGACCCCATGGACTTGTAGCCAGACAGGCTTTTCTGTCCATGGGATTTTCCAGGCAAGAATACTGGAGTGGGTTGCCGGACTTCCTTTAGTGACCCCCGAATATCTGTCCATTGACTGGTTGGTTTACAAGCCACCAGTACACAGTCGATGCAGGAGAAGCCCGAAAAGCAGCAAGCAGACCTCAGAGCCGGTCAAATGCAAATCCAATCTAAACCTTTATGTTTCTTTAAAACTGAGCCCCCCAGGGGCTCTTCCTTGGTGGTCCAGTGGTTAAGAGAGGGGCTCCAGATCGCTCCCTGATTGGGAAACTAAAGATCCCGAATGCCATGGAGCAACTAAGCCTGCATACCACCAATGAGCCCTGCGCAGTAACTAGGCAGTCCACGAGCCGCAGTGAAGATACCGTTTGCCAACACCAAGACCCAACGCAGCCAAATACATTTTTTTTTTTTTAAATGAGCACCCCAGTGTCTGGCCCTGGAGCTAGGAGACGGTTCTGCCGAGCCTCAGAATTCAGGATGTGAGTGCTTTTTGGCTTTCCTGGGATGTAACTGGGAAGATGGATGACAGTGTGCCCTTACTATACTCCACAGCCTATTGATTTTATATGTCATCAATGTATATTGCATGTCTACACCATTACCGGCAGAGGCAGGAGGTGCGTGCGGCTACGCCATCGCTGCAGCCCGCCGTCCCATGCTGTGCCCTCTGGGAAGCCACTGATTCCTACACTTGGAGCTGGGACTATGCAACTTAATCAGACTGACAGGAAACAGGCAGCAATTACAGTGTGCGGCTGCGTCTGCTGGGTTCCGCCTCACTGAAGGCAGAGTTATCTCAGTTTTAATGTACATCCCTTTTTCATGTTTCATTTAACCTCTGCTGTATTATTAAACACATCAAAATATAATGACACTCGTTAAAGAAGAAAAAGAGGACGGTTGGGAGAGTTGGGCCTGGATCTCCTATATTTGTAACTTAATTGTATCATTTTTGCTTCTCTTCAGCATCTCCCCCTGGTGAATAACTAATTCAGGATATAGGTATTTAAATAGCGAGCTGGGAACTGGCTGTTTAAACACCTACATCAGCGCGGAGTTGAGTTACAGTGAAATGTCCCTCAATCATTTGTCTGTTTTTACTACTGAGTGTTTCTCTTTTCAAAAACATTCTTTCGCAATGTGTCAAAATAGCTAGTTTACCCATTACTGCCGCGCACATAAACTGCTTTTAAAGCAGCGCAATGAAATTCCCCAGGAATGTATTTGGAATATGACTCACGAGACCTTTAGAACTTAAACTAGCAGGTTGCTCGCGAGCTGGCCCACCCTAAAAACAGCCAGAGCCCCATCAACCGGCCAAGCTTGCTGACCTGAGATATAGGACCCATTAAACCATTCATTCATTTCTGAAAGACAAATGTGATAACACAACAGGCTGAGCTTATCTCCAAGGTTGTTGTTTTTTTCCTTTCCACTTTGATTCTTTGAGCTCCAATTTTATAACTGCATCTGAAGTATTGAATGCTTAGTAAATCTTCCTGAGAATTAAGTGTCCATCAGGGACTAATTGTGACCTCCTAATACAGACTTTTCCCTTGCACAAGTTTTCAGAGAAGTAACAGAGACAGGATATTGGACTTTCACTTAAGCTCTTAAAATATTATTTGACCAGGAAGAAACTGCAGATGTTTGAGGGTGGAGGTTGTTGGGGAAATGGAGAAAAATGGCAACAGTTAATGATATGCTTCTATATAAACAGAAGTTTAGGCCAAACCTCTAGTGCCTTTTTTTCCCCCTTAGTTCTTTTTTCTTTAAAGAATGAAAGAAATTGAAAGTGTTAGTCGTTCAGAGGTGTCCAGCTCTTTGCGACCCCATGGACTGTAGCCGGCCAGGCTCCTCTTGTCCGTGGAATTCTCCAGATAAGAACACTGGAGTGGGTTGGCACTCCCTTTTCCAGGGAATCTTCCCAACCCAGGTGTTGAACCCAGGTATCCCTCATTGCAGGCAGATCCGTTACCATGTGAGCCATAAAGAATAATCTAATGGAAATGTTACAGGCATGTCCATTCTCAATAACAAACAGGCTGCTGTGAACTAAGATGACCCGTGACACAAAGTGATACAAGAAAGAGTCTGTTTTCAATGAGCTAACAGTGTGACTGTAGAATTTAAAACAAATACAGAAAAAGATAAGCCAGAGCTCCAACAGGCTCCTATCAGTGTTGTTATGGAACTGACTGCAAGGCAACACTCATAAGGCTTAGGTCCACAGCTGTATGAGAACCAGAGAGAGCTGTGGCCACTGAGATCTGCTTTGAGATAAAAGCAACGTGCTGTCCAACCAGGCACACCTAAACAGGTCTCCTGAGCTTATAGCACCATTGTGCACGCCTGTGTGCTCAGCTGCTTCAGTTGTGTCCATCTCTCTGCAACGCCATGGCCTGTAGCCCACCAGGTGACACTGTCCATGGGAGCTCCCACTCCCAGAACACTGGAGTGGGTTGCTGTGCCCTCCTCCAGGAGATCTTCCTGACCCAGGGATCAAACTCCAAGCCTCTTACGTCTCCTGCCTTGGCAGGTGGGTTCTTTACCACTAGCGCCACCTGGGAAGCGCCTATCACCAGCGTCCATTCTAATTATTGTTCATTTTCCTGCCCCATGCTTGCAAATAGGTTAACTAATACTCCTGGATAAAAGAGTTTAATAAAAGCGACACTATTTAACTCCTCTTTACTTCTGTGCTCATTACAGAACCATGATCATCATTAAAAAGACAGAATTGATCTCATTAAGAGAGAAGAGCACCCAAGCTTGGAGCAATGATTGCAAGCGCCATGCTGACTGTACTCAGATCTCCAGGCCCAGGTGAATTCTCTCCCAGATGCCCACAGTACTTGCAAGTGTTATTGCAAAGCCAATGTAAGGCTTTGAAAAGCAGCCAAGAGGAGGAGAACAGATACCAAATCAATACAAGAAAATATGGTCCTGTCTTTCAAGAAAAAAAAAGGGGGTGCACAGGAGAGGGAGAAGAAAAAGGAAAATTTCAGGAAGTGTTGGACTGCTGAGTTCAAAGTGTATTGTCGTTAATATTTTCTAATGGGCTTGCCTGGTGGCTCAGGGGTAAAGAATCCGCCTGGCAACGCAAGGGATGTGTGTTCAATCCCTGGGTTGGGAAGATCCACTGGAGGAGGAAATGGCAACCCAACACTCCAGTCTTCTTGCCTGGGAAACCCCATGGACGGAGGAGGCTGGCAGGCTACAGACCACGGGGCCGCAAAAGAGTTGGACACCACTGAGCAACTAAACAGCAACCATACATTTATTAAAAGTTGATTTGAAGAGAATAATTTTAAAGGGCAGTAATTACTGGAGGCTAGGCTGGGTTCACTAGGAACACGTAAATCCAAGGATGAGATGCTAGCTTCACACCTGTTAGAATGGCCAAAATATGGAACACTAAAAATACCAAATTCTGGCAAAGGTGCAGACTGATAGGAGCTCTCACACAGTTGAGTGGGAGTGCAAAATGGTGCAGCCAACCTGGAAGACAGTCTGGCAGTTTCTCACAAAACTCCACATACTCTTCCTTTATGATCTAGTAACTGTGCTCCTTGGTATTGATCCACAGAAGCTGACAACTTATGTCCACATAAAAACCTGCCCATGAGTGTTGACAGCAGCTTTAGTCATCATTGCCAAAACTAGGAAGCCACCAAGATCTCCCAGAGTAGGTGAATGGGTAAATAATTCTGGAACATCCAGACAGGGGAATATTATTCAGCACTAAAAAGAAAGAAGCTAACAAGCCGTGAAAAGCCACAGAGGAACTTTAAGTGTGAAAGAAGCCTCTCTGAAAATGCCACACACGGTTTGCTTCTAACGCCACGGCATTCTGGAAAAGGCAAAACTATGGAGACGATAAAAAGATGAGTGGTTTCCAGACATGCAGGAAGGAGAGAGAGAAAAATAAGTAGAAATGAAGTGAAAGTCGCTCAGTCCTGTCCGACTCTTTGAGACCCCCGTGGACTGTACAGTCCATGCCAGACTTCTCCAGGTCAGAATACTGGAGTGGGTAGCCTTTTCCTTCTTCAGGGGATCTTCCTGACCCAGGGATCAAACCCAGGTCTCCCACATTGCAGGCAGATTCTTTACCAGCTGAGCCACAAGGGAAGCCCAAGAATACTGGAGTGGGTAGCCCTCCCTTCTCCAGCAGATCTTCCCAACCCGGGATTGAACCCAGGTCTTCTGCATTGCAGGCGGAGTCTTTACCAGCTGAGCCATCAGGGAAGTCCAAAATAAAGTAGAACACAGATGATTTTTTTCAGACAGTGAATCTACCCTGTATGATATGATAAAGGTAGAGACATGTCATTACACCTTTTTCCAAACCCATAGGATGTACAACAAGAGTGGATTCTAATGTAAACGATGGACTTGGGGTGGTTCTGACGTGACAATGTGGGTTCACTATCACAGATGTACCACTCAGGTAGGCATGTGGATAATGGGGGAGTCTGTGTGTGTAGGTAGGGGGCAGGGGAGGAGTTCCCATAACTCTGTACTTTCCTCTCAATTTTGCTGTGAACCTAAAACTGCTCTAAAAAGAAAGGAAAATGAAAGAAGGAAGGAGTGTATAATGAACATAGGGAAAGAAGAGAGGAAAAGAGTTAAAGGAGAGAGAGAGAGAAGGGCAAGAAGAGGGACTCTTCCCTCTGCCTTTCTTTGCACTCTGATTTTTCTGTTTTCCTCTGCTTAATTCTTACATTTAATTTGTAGATTTTCTATGCTGTGTGCATATGACGTGCCTATATGTTAGGTCTCTCTCCTCTGTAAGCTGCCCTCCCCTCCTGTTTATCCGCATGCACCTTAACCCAGATGCCCTCCCGCTATGATGTTCCAGGTTCATGCACTTTCTCTTCTCTTAGCTACACTGCATAAACGCACCCTCATGTTTATGTAAAAGATGAGACTCGTCATCTGTGTTCTCCTTATCTTGATCATCCATGGTTGGCAGAAATCTTTGCTTGAGAGCCAGTGTTTTCCTGCAGCAATATCCATTCTCTCTGACTTGTGCTTATTTCTCTTCTACACTCTCTCTACTCTGTGATTCCTGCCACATCTCTTACGTTTCGGTTTTCTTTTTAAGAAACAATAATTTTTCCTTCTCTCATTTATCCCTGACCCTGCCAAAAGTAATCTAAAAATATTATTTCCTGGCACATTACTTTTTTTTTCCCCATGGTATAAACAGGTTTATTTTTAAATAATTCATAGAGAAAACAATGTCCAGTTAAAATTCAGCTTAAATTTTTTCAGGGGGTAATGCATTCATATTGCTCAAAAATCTAAAGTTAAGAAAAAGTATAGGGACTTTGGGCTTCCCAGGTGGCGCAGTGGTGAAGAATCTGGCTGCCAACGCAGGAGACAAGAGACACAGGTTCAGTCCCTGGGTGGGGAAGATCCACTGCAATAGAAAATGACAACCCACGCCAGTAATCTTACTTGGAAAATCCCATAGACAGAGGAGCCTAGTGGGCTACAGTCTATGGAGTCGCAAGAGTCGGACACAACTTAGCAACTAAACCACCAATACCACCCCATGTGTTTATTTAGTCAATCCTCAGTCAGAGGATATTCAACTGTCTACATATTACTTTTTTGCATTTAACCTTTCTCCCACTTCCTCTTGCTCACATTTCTAATTCTGATCCAAATTTTGGCTTTTTTGACACAGTTCCAAAATAGGTCATTAAAAGCAGAAAGCCAATACAATTGCTATCCACACCACCAAACCTGATTTTTCTGTCTTTCCTTTTCCCCTTGGCCCTCTACCTTCCAATCTGTGGGATGAGTAGTCCTATTCTCATTCCTATCACCCTCTCCTCTCAGACCCCGCGATAATAGGCAATCCACCCTGTACCCAGATAACCCGCCATCCTGTGCTTGTTACAAATGGGAGGCAAAGTCAGTTCAGTTTGTCACAACCAGCATCACTTCAAATTTTAAAAAGGAGCATACAATATAAAACAACAGAAATGAAAAAGAAAGCATCAGAGTACGTCACAAGAGGTAGACACCGTCCCATACAATATAAAGGGACAGAAATGAAAAAGAAAGCATCAGAGTACGTCACAAGAGGTAGACACTGTCCCATGGAAGACTGTTTCAGTTACTTACATGCAGGTTGTGGGCTGTGCCTTAATTGTGCAAAAATATATTTCCTAATATAGATCACAGGCAAAACTGAAAACATTATCCAACGCTATACTCTTATCTTCAGAAAGTGAAGACGAACTCAAGAGCCTCTTGATGAAAGTGAAAGAGGAAAGTGAAAAAGTTGGCTTAAAACTCAACATTTAGAAAACTAAGATCATGGCATTTGGTCCCATCATTTCATGGCAAATAGATGGGGAAACAGTAGAAACAGTGGCAGGCTTTATTTTGGGGGGCTCCAAAATCACTGCAGGTGGTGACTGCAACCATGAGATTAAAAAGACACTTGCTCCTTGGAAGGAAAATTATGACCAACCTAGACAGCATATTAAAAAGCAGAGACATTACTTTGCCAACAAAGGTCCGTCTAGTCAAGGCTATAGTTTTTCCAGTAGTCATGTGTGGATGGGAGAATTGAACTATAAAGAAAGCTGAGCACCGAAGAATTGATGCTTTTGAACTGTGGTGTTGGAGAAGACTCTTGAGAGTCCCTTGGACTGCAAGGAGATCCAACCAGTCCATCCTAAAGGAAATCTGTTCTGAATATTCATTGGAAGGACTGATGCTGAAGCTGAAACTCCAATACTTTGGCTACCTAATGCGAAGAACTGACTCACTGGAAAATACCCTGATGCTGGGAAAGATTGAAGGCAGGAGGAGAAGGGGATGACGGAGGATGAGATGGTTGGATGGCACCACTGACGCAATGGACATGGGTTTGGCTAGGCCATGGGGTTGCAAAGAGTCGAACACAACTGAGCGACTGAACTGAACCAAACTGATGCTCTTGTCTGATCTAAGCCCATTCTTGTTGTTTTCCTTTCCTTCCCCCTTTTCAGCCCCAGTTGTCTCCATCTTGTTGCAGTCCCCACTGAGTTCACTGTCAATGCCCTCGTTCCCACATTCCTTGCTGCTGAGAAGGCTCAAGGGTTCTGCAGCAGCAGCCCAGCCTGGCATGCAGTAGATGCCCAGTAAGTGCTCGTGGACAGAGAGGAGGAAAATAAGTGAGTGGGTGGAGGCAGCAGCGGACTTACAGCCGAGCAGATAAAGCTTAAAACTTCAAGGTCTCTCACTTGTAGCAATTCCTCCCAAGGTCCTATAATCTACATTATATTTGCATCTTGGGTTACTTTTCTAAAAGAAGGTGCTCCCAAATTTCTGTAAGTTTCAGAAAACCTGGTCCTGCTGCCGAGTAGATGAACAAAACTTCTGCAATAAAGCAAAAGATTCCCAAGATCAGCCTATGCAAGAATATTTGAATCCATTGGACAAAGCAGCCACATCACCCTCAGAAGGGAGGATTTATAGCAAAGTAGATAAAACTTAAACTTCAAGGTCTCTCACTTTGTAGCAATTCCTTCTAAGGTCCTATAACCTAAGTGATATTCGTACTTTGTGTTATTTTTCTAAAAGAAGGTACTCCCAACTTTCTGTAAGCTTCAGGTCCCCTGAAAACCTGGTTCTGCTGCGGAGCAGATAAACAAAGTTCATGGAATCAAGCAAAAGATTCTCAAGTTCAATCTGTATGGGAATATGTGAGTCAGCTGGACAAAGCAGAGTGGCCAGATCACTCTCAGGAGGGAAGATTCTGGGCTCTGCATCTTTTCTATTTTGCGAGCAATGTGCTGGGGGTAGCGGGGGGAGTCCCCACCCTGCCTTGCGGGGGGTGGGAGGGCACTCTATTTGCTGTAAAGAAGGGACAGGACAGGACTCGTGAGCAGGGCGAGCTGAGAAGCTGGCGGGGTGCTACCAGTGCTCCTGAGTCCTCGTCTCTGTGCTTCCAGGACCCATTCGGTGTGAGGGTTTGAGAAATGTCTCCTCTGAACCAAAAAGTGGTAGCTGTGCCTGAGGATGAAGCAGAGGTCGCTGCCAAGAGGGAAAGCAGACCCCCAGCGAGGCCACAGCTGGTCCCCACTCCCTTCTGGAGAGACACCAGACATCTGACGTGATCAGCTTAGAATTCAGCTCGAAAGGCATTTGAGCTGGAGGGAAACTTTAGAGACTGTCCAGGCCACCCCCACTGTTTTACAGGTGAGAAGACCCAGGCCAGGACATTTAAGAAACTTGCTCAAGGTCTCACAGGTTTGGGAGTCCAAGACCAGCGAGACCGTATCTCCCCTGCCTGACTCACTATTATTTCCCCGACCTGAGGGCCTCAAAGTAGCCCCCAGACCAGTACCATCAATGTCCCCTGGGAAAGTGCTAGAAATGTACATTCTCCTCCCGCATCTCAGATGCCCTTCAGCAGAAACTTTAGGGGCGCAGCACAGGACTCATCCTGATGTTCTCTCCAGTTTAAGCATGACTGCATTGCACAAGCTTCCCACTCTTTAAAGAACGAGTTGCCTGATCAAGGAATTCTTGATACTGTAACTGAACAAACAGAGGTGATTTTTTTAGGTTAAGCAATTCTTTTAATATCATCCTTGTGTTAAAAATTCCCCACAAAACTAATTCCTTTGACACTGGGATTTCTACACTTAGGAAATAATTTCTTTAGTTAAAATATGTTACTCTAAAATTTTTCTGTTTAAAGTCATTAGTCAGGCAGTAAACAGTAAGAATCTATAACTTGAGAATCAATAAAATAAAATAACAACTCTTACTGAATTCTTAGTAAGAACCAGGCCAGGGGCTTCCCTGGTGGCCCAGTGGCTGAGATTCCACATTCCCAATGCAGGGGGCCTAGGATCCATCCTCGGTCCGGGAACTGGATCCTGCATTCCCCAACTAAGAGCTCACATACTGTAAGTAAAGATCTCTCATGCTGTAACTGAGACTCAACAAGGCCCCCTCAAAATAGACCCAGGCCACACACAATGGATATTATATATATCCATTGTGTTATATACATATATATAATAAATAAAATGTCAGCAGCAGGAATTTCCCACTTCAGAGAAATTGATTTTTCATGACAGTTCAACCTTTTATAAAGCCAACATCTAAAGGACAGATAAGGGTGTATGAAATGAGACAGGGTTAAGGATCACACAAAGGCTGATTTCAGATCCCAGCCCAGAGGGCTAAAAACCATGGGAAGTCCCCTAAGACAGAGTCTGGGCCACCAGGAAGCAAGAGGCGGGCTGAGGAAGTCAGTGGAAGATGCCCAGAGATCATCTGGGGCACAGAAACTGCAGGCGGAAGACAGCTGCTATGTATGGTTGTGTAGGTTGCACACTGCACAATTCCAGAGGACAGCAACCACGTAGACAAGAGGCACAGTGCTGATGCTGAGACAAAATTCCAGGCACCTCAACATTCCCAGCTGCCGGCTCTTCCCTCAGGACCGGGCCCTACAGTTGGAGGTGTTGATGGCACGGCAGGGCTCCAGTCACTGCTGTCTCACTCAGGGTGAGAGATCTGGAGAAAAACTGATGGTGTGAGGTTTGTTGATTTTCTACATTCTTCATAAAGAAAAAGGCTGAAAGCTGATACTCCCAACCTTTCTGTCCCTAAGCCTGGCCACTTGCACTCCTATGGAATGACTGAAAGCTTTCCTGCAGTCTCTGAAAAGATATAAGACCTGCTGAATCAACCAGCAAGAACCTGGATATCAAAGATCCAGTCTGGCAATTTCCATGACCTCAAGCCAAACACATCAGCTACCTTGGATGAGATGTGGGTACCATCAATTTGAAGCTCAGAATTACAGATTTATTATATTTTAGGTTTAGAAATAGCCTGTGAAATGCTGTTATTTCTTTATATGAGTGTCATCTTCCTCTATGTTAGAAGCATACTGCTACTGCTAAGTCACTTCAGTTGTGTCCGACTCTATGTGACCCCATAGACAGCAGCCCA
Source organism: Nanger dama (assembly GCA_917880005.1). Lineage (NCBI taxonomy): Eukaryota > Metazoa > Chordata > Mammalia > Artiodactyla > Bovidae > Nanger > Nanger dama. The sequence continues at coordinate 7,031,844 of CAKJTW010000029.1, forward strand.
CCAGACTCCCCCATCCCTGGGATTCTCCAGGAAAGAACACTAGAGTGGGTTGCCATTTCCTTCTCCAGTGCAAGAAAGTGAAAAGTGAAAGTGAAGTCGCTTAGTCGTGTCCAACTCTTCGCGACCCCATGGACTGCAGCCTACCAGGCTCCTCCATCCAGGGGATTTTCCAGGCAAGTGTACTGGAGTAGGGTGCCATTGCCTTCTCCGAGTTAGAAGCATAGGGGATTTCATTTGTTCAGACAGGCTCTGAAACATTCTGCAGACCTCAAGTCAGATGTTTGTGCTGAGGTCAGAGCTGGAAAAACATAGCTAGTTCTAGATTCAGAAGAAAAATGCAGTGCAGAGAAAGGGCCAAAAAGATGTATAAGGAACAAAAGGTGAAAAGTCAGGAAAAGAATCTGGGAAGAATAGATACCAAAGGAAGATGTGCTAAATTAGGAGATGCATGCGTGTGTGCTTAGTCAAGCCTGACTCTTTGTGACCCATGCAGACTAGAGCCCACCAGGCTCCTCTGCCCATGGGATTCTCCAGGCAAGAAGACTGGAGTGAGTTTCCATGTGCCCTCCTCCAGGAGATCTTCCTGACTCAGGAATCCAACCCATGTCTCCTGCATCTCATGAATTGCAGGCGGATCCTTTACTGATTAACCACCCGGGAAGCCCCTATAGAACCATACATTGAGTTATAATTTTCTTCAAAAATGTTTGCTACTTTTTTAATAGACTGGGGGCAATTCACAAGAAACGCTGGACTGGAAGAAACACAAGCTGGAATCAAGATTGCTGGGAGAAATATCAATCACCTCAGATATGCAGATGACACCACCCTTATGGCAGAAAGTGAAGAGGAACTAAAAAGCCTCTTGATGAAAGTGAAAGAGGAGAGTGAAAAAGTTGGCTTAAAACTCAACATTCAGAAAACGAAGATCATGACATCTGGTCCCATCACTCCATGGGAAATAGATGGAGAAACAGTGTAAACAGTGTCAGACTTTATTTTGGGGGCTCCAAAATCACTGCAGATGGTGATTGCAGCCATGAAATTAAAAGACACTTATTCCTTGGAAGAAAAGTTATGACCAACCTAGATAGCATATTGAAAAGCAGAGACATTACTTTGCCGACTAAGGTCCGTCTAGTCAAGGCTATGGTTTTTCCAGTAGTCATGTATGGGTGTGAGAGTTGGACTGTGAAGAAGGCTGAGTGCCGAAGAATTGATGCTTTTGAACTGTGGTGTGGGAGAAGACTCTTGAGAATCCCTTGGACTGCAAGGAGATCCAACCAGTCCATTCTGAAGGAGATCAACCCTGGGATTTCTTTGGAAGGAATGATGCTAAAGCTGAAACTCCAGTACTTTGGCCACCTCATGTGAAGAGTTGGATCATTGGAAAAGACTTTGATGCTTGGAGGGACTGGGGGCAGGAGGAGAAGGGGATGACGGAGGATGAGATGGGAGGCCTGGCGTGCTGTGATTCATGGGGTCGCAAAGAGTCGGACACGACTGAGCGACTGAACTGGGGGCAATTCATAGGGTAGACACCTAATCATTAACTCTTAACTCTTTGAAGGCTTCTTGGTGGCTCCGTGGTAAAGAATCCACCTGCAATGCAGAAGATGCAGGTTCCGCCTCTGGGTTGGGTCTATTCCCTGGAGGAGGGCATGGCAACCCACTCCAATCTTCTTGCTTGGAGAATCCCAGAGACAGAGGAGCCTGGCAGGTTACAGGCCACAGGGCTGCAAACAGCTGGACTTAGCAACTAAAGAACAACAAATTTGAGGTATTCAGGAGTCCAGTTATTTTACAAAGTAATGCGTGGCACATTGCCTTTTGTGCCTTTTAAAATTTACAGTTAAATAAATCTGCTTAAGGAAGTAGACATTTTGCATATATTTCAACCATTTGAGGAATGGCCTTTGTCTGAAATTTGTTAAGGTATCTGACAAATCTATGGTAAAATCACTTGGTAAAATTATTGCACTGAACTTTAACTCAATCCAAAATAAGCCAAATTAAACCTACAGCCTAAAGAACAAAATTGCACCAGGGACTTCCCTGGTGGTCCAGTGGCTAAGTCTGGGCTCTCAGTGAAGGGGACCCGATGCGATCCCCAGTTTGGGAACCAGATCCTGCATGCTGCAACTAAAGATGCTGCTGGCCTCAACTGAGTCCTGGTGCAGCCAAATAAATAAATAAAAATAAAACATTTTTTAAAAAATTCCACCAAATCCTGTGATTTTTTTTGAATTTTATAAAATGCAAAAAAAAAATTGGTCTCTAATAAGGAATAGTTGGGATACAATGACTTACTAAGAATATATAAGGAAATACAACTTGAAAGAAATTGAATCTGTTCAAAGGAATTGAAGCCCCTTTTACTATAAAGAGTCATATAATAGTATTTCAAATTTTGATACACATTAATGATTATAGAATTATTAATAAAGATTAAAAGTAAATTGCTTTAAAATCCAGAAAGTGTTAAACAATGTGTAAAACAAAAACAAACAAAAAACCCCAAACTTTAAAAAATAAAAATAAACTAAAAAGGCAATGGAGCATACTGTTTGAAAAGTTGACAAAAGAAACCTAAAATAAGGCAAAAGTGTTGGCAAAGTGAAAAATAAATATATTTTTAAAAGATCCTAAAGGAGTCAATGGATTTTCCAGGTGGCGCAGTAGTAAAGAATCCATCTGCCAACGCAGGAGACACAGGAGATGCAGGTTCAATGCCTGAATCAGGAAGATCCCCTGAGAAGGAAAGACTACTCACTCCAATATTCCTGCTTAGAAAATACCATGGGGTACAGTCCGAGTGACTGAGCATGTCTTCACACAAAGGAGTCCATGCTAACTGAATGACTATATATTTGAAATACAGAAATTTGGTTCCTAATAAATATATTTTATGAATACTAAATAATTCATAAGAAAATTAAACCACCCTATGTCTATTAGCAATCTACACTTAGAATATTCCTTGAACTACTGCTATGAAGACAGAATGAAAAATCAATCAACTGAAATGTAACAGAATCTGTCAAAACCATCTCATTCAATATGAACTGCTATAAATGAGTTAAAAGAAATATTTTTGCTAAATATCTTAAGTTCAGCAATTTGATCACTGAGCAAACTGATTTGGGGCATTCTGACCTAGAATCAAAAGAGACCCTTTCTAGTTCTAGTTCACTCTAACATTTCTTCAGCATTCTCTCCTGGTCATTGCAACCCTAATCCAAATTCTCTCATTCTTTTCCTCTTGACACAACCCTGTGGCCCCAAGAATTAAAGAGTTTGAATTTCATCCCCAAAACCAAAGGACAAAGGCTTGGACTTGGATTTGTGTTGATTAAAAAAATTTATATATAACCACTTCACATTCACTAAGGTGATAATAATCAAAAAGACACAATAACAGCTATAGAGGATGTAGAAAAATTGGAACACTCATTCATTGTTGGTGAGGAAGATAAAACGGTGCAACCACTTTGGAAAATAGACTGGGAGAGTCTCAAAATCTTAAACATAGAGTTGCCTATTGATTCAACATCTACACTCCCAACTATATACTAAAGAGAATAGAAAACATATATCCACACAAAACATCATACCTGAATGCTCATAGCACCATTGCTCACAAAAGCCTCAAACTGCAAACAACCCAAATGCCCAACTAATGAATGGATAAACCAAATATGGTAAACATGTATTATGGAAATGTTACTTTGCCATAAAAAGGAATGAGGTATTGATCCACAATAGAGTATAGAGAAAACTTGAAAACATTAAACTAAGTGAAAGAAGTTAGTCATGCTGTATGAGTCCCTTCATAAGAAATGTCCAGAGCTGACACATCCTGAGAGATAGGAGATAGACTGATGGCTGCCAGAGACTAGGGCTGGCAGAGTGAGGAGCAGCTGTAAATGGGCACAGAGTTTCGTTTAGAAAGTGTTCTCACATTAAATAGTGGTAATTGTTGTACAAGCCTGTGAATATATTAGAAACCATTGAGTCGGACACCTTAAAATGATTAACTTTTTGATATGTGAACTACAACTCAACAGTTCTGTGATACATATACACACACACACATATATATGTACATATGATTATTTCTTGCATATTTGAAAGGATCTTAGGGATTAAGATATATTTATATATATAATTTGATGGAAATGAAACTATAAGTCACCTTTTTTTCTAACATGGCACTTCATTTCATTTCAAAAATATGTCGTGGATATTTTCCCCTGTTGATGAATAGATATAGATATAGATTTAAAGATACATAAAATATTATATATGTGTGTAAAACATCAAATATAAATCATCATATATATATAACATCATTTAAAAGACTCTGATGCTGGGAGGGATTGGGGGTAGGAGGAGAAGGGGACGACAGAGGATGAGATGGCTGGATGGCATCACCGACTTGATGGATGTGAGTCTGAGTGAACTCTGGGGGTTGGTGATGGACAGGGAGGCCTGGAGTGCTGCAATTCATGGGGTCGCAGAGTTGGACACGACTGAGCGACTGAACTGAACTGAACTGAACTGAACTGAAAATACCTCTGCAGTATACTGTGGTGTGTAATCTTACCATGGTTACTTACACATTTAAATCATTCCCAGTGTTTTAGTACTGTAACAACACAGTAATGGATACACACGCACGCCTGTGAATATATACATAAATACATGCCCACATACATATTCTGTGTACATTTCATTGATTATCTGTTCAGGAAAGAATCTCCTAGATAAATTTCTACCAGTGAGATCTGTCACTATTTTTATTACACAAAAACACACCGTATTTGTTGTTTGATTTTTTTCTTTTCACCTTTTGACCCCCTTCACTCATTTCTTCCATCCCTCACTCCCTGCCTGCGGCAATTACTAATCTGTTCTCAGTATCTAGGAGCCTTTTTTCCTTTTTTTAGGTCCCACATGTAAGAGAGATTACATGGTTTTGTCTTTCTGACTTTTTTCACTTAGCACAATGCCCTTGAGGTCCATCCAGGTTGTAAATGTCAAGATTTCAGTCTTCTTATGGCTGAGAAATATTCCATTGTATGTTTATATGCCACGATCTCTGCATCTACCCATCCATCACTGGGCACTTCGGCTGCTTCCACATTGTTGCTATTGTAAGTAATGCGGCAATTAAAAATGGCAGTCCATGTATCTTTTCAAGTTGGTGCTTTCGTTTTCTTTGGATAAATATCAAACAGTGGGTGGTTCACGTGGTAGCTCTATTTTTAAATTTTTGAGGAACCTTTGTACTGTACTACAGTACTAAGACTTCTCCGAAGTGACTGTACCAATTCACACTCCCACTAACAGTGCACCAGGGTTTCCTTTTATTTGCATCCTTGCCAATACTTGCTGTTTCTTCTCTTTTTGATAACAGCCATATAACAGATGTAAGGTTATATCTTATTGTGGTTTCAATTTGCATTTCCCTGATGATTAGTGATGCTGAGCACCTTCTCGTGTGCCTGTCTTCTTTGATGTTTCCTTTGCTGTGTGGAGCTTTTTGGTTTGCTGTACAATGTTATCAACAATGTTAATCAACCACTTGTTGATTTTTGCTTCTGTTGCTTTTGCTTGTTAGTCTTTATTTCATTTATTTTTGCTTTCTCCTATTTTCTTTTATATTAACTTTGGGCTTTGTTCTTCTTTTTTAGTTTCTTGAGGTGTATAAAGTAAGGTTGTTTACTTGAGACTTTTCTTTCTTCCTTTTGAGGAAGGCATTCATTGCTATGAACTTCCCTCTTAGAACTGCCTTTGCTGCATCCCACAAGCTTTGGCATGTCATATTTTCATTTTTGTCTCAAGGTATTTTTTATTTCTCTTTAAAGCATTTAGTAGCACGTTGTTTACCTCTGAAATTTGTGTATTTTGCAATTTTGTTCAGATAATTAACTTCTAGTTTCATACCACTGTGGTCAGAAAAGAAGCTTGATATGATTTTAATCCTCTTAAATTTATTAAGAATTGTTTTGTGGCCTAATATATGATTTATCATGGAAAATGTTCCATGTGCACTTGAGAAGAATGTATGTTCTGCTGCTTTTGGATGCAATATTCTGTATTTATCTGTTTAGTCCATCTGGTCTAACATGTCACCTAAGGTTAATATTTCCTTAATGATTTTCTGTCTGAATGATTGCTCACCAGTCTTCTATTTTGAAGTTGTTCTTAGTCAGTTCTATAGTCAGCCATGCTAAGTTTGATTGTTTCTGGCGCACCCTCTCCAAGATTCAACTTCATTGGTGAAATGGAATGAGAATTGAATAAAACAATTCATTTGAAGGGTCTAGCACTGTGCCCAGCATACCCAAGGGCCTGAAAAATTTCTATTTCCTCTCTTTAGTCATCCTTCTGCCTCCTCCCCCAATCTTTTCAACCTGCATATAATAGATGTATAATAAATATCTGATGGTTGGCTAAGTTAAGTCTAGTCATATATAATTGTGCATAGTCCTGTAGGCTCAGTTAAGGAAACTAAGCATTTAATGTATTCACCGAGGTCCCTTCATCACCTACCATTCTGGAGCAATTGGTAACTGATGCACCAGAGGTAACATCAAGCTTTGTGTTGACAGACGCACCATCTGCGCGAGCAGTGCAAGACCTGAGCAGCAATGTCAGCACTCGACACCCAAGATGACAACTAGGAACAAGAAGAAGCAACTCCAGGGGAAAGGGTCCTTAAAAGCGGCGAGCAGCAGCATAAACAAGCAAGTGGCCGTAAAGGATCAGTCGCTCAATCACCACTGATAGCTCGCGCCGTCTGGGGGATATTATCTGTTGGATGCAGCTGTGAAGAGGTGAGCTCAAGGCCTGTTTTGAATTGCCAGGTCAGTCTCAGACCCTTTCTCTCTAGTCTAAAGAAAAACGATTTCACCTCCTTTTTGCTTTCAGCCCCATTAATAACAGCTCACCATTACTGAGCACTTACTATGTGCCAGACATGGTTTGATCTTAACGTTAGCTCTAAAAGGGAGGTAATGTTAAGTGTTCCAATGGTATATACGAGGGAACTGAGTCACAGGGAAGTTAAGGACCTTGCTCTAAGCTAGGTTTGAAATCAGGACAGCTTATTTGCAGGGCTCATATGCATAAACCCTCAGGCTTGTTGTCTCTCTCACTCTAGAAGGATGAGTAAAACTGAAGCCAGCGTATCACTGAATATTTGGAAGCATGGGCAGACACCTTGCTTTAAAGGCTGAACAATGTTATCCTTGTCATGTGTCAGGCGTAGAATAACTTCCTCAAATGCCAACTGAAAGCACATTCTCGATGCATTTCAGTCTGTTAGATGAAGTGACCTAACATTTTCATAATGCTAGCTTGAAAATTATGAGTCAGGGATTCATTATGACCATACATGGCTCATCTTGAGCTGGCAACTGCCCAGAACAGTTTTCTGTATTCTCACAAGGCTAGAAGCTAATGGAGCCAGCCCTCCTCCTACCAGGAGAACACAGAAGCTTCAAGACTAGGTACAACACCAGTGCACACCTGCATGTCATCAGCAAAGTCATTAAGTAAGCACACAAGAACAACCTGCCATCACGTCTGCTCATCGTCAGCAATGAAGAGGTATTGACAGGTTGAGACAGGCTGTCACTGGGGAAGCTGAGACCGAGTCAACAGCCAGCAGAACATCCCCTGATGGAACCCATTCTTGAGGTGCTACATCAAAACAAAACGTATGGAGGGTCCTAACACAGGCGCGGTTCTGCACCCGGCCTGCTCAGACACAAACTATGCGGATTCTGTACAAAGCAGGTAGAGTCTTGCATGGCTATACTGGCGAAGAAATGACTTCAAAACTGAGTTTGAACTTAGAATGGAAGTGACTCACAGACACAGAACTCAAACTTATGCTTACCAAACGGGAAGGGGGAAGGGAGGGATAAATTAGAGGAGTTCAGGATGAACAGATACACATTATTACACATAAAACAGATAAACAACAAAGACCTACTATATAGCACAGGGAACTATACTCAATATCCTGCACTAACCTATATTGGAAAAAGAAGATCCAAAAAGAATATATAGAGAGAGACTTTCCTGGTGGCTCAGTGGGAAAGAATCTCCCTGTAATGCAGGAGACAACGATTCGATCCCTGGGTCAGGAAGATGCCCTGGAGTAGGAAATGGCAACCCATTCCAGTACTCTTGCCTGCGAAATCCCATGGACAGAGGAACCTGTACATGAATCATTCTGCTGTACATCTGAAACTAACACAACACTGTAAATCAACTGGACTTCAATTTTACAAAAAGTATCTATTTTGTAAGGGATAACTGAATCTCAGCTCTGCAAGACAAATAGAAGACACTAAAAACCCATATCATACCCTTGCTGAAAGATCAGTCTATCTCTTTTCATTGAGAACATAAGAATGTGCAGCATTTTGGGAAGACGCCAAGTCTAACTCACAGGAAGATTGCATTAATTATGAGGGCATGTATTTAAAGAATTAATCCCAAATGAAACACCAACATTCTTCTTGACATCAGTGACTTGGTAGATCATAGAATGAGAAATATAAGTTCATAGCAACTGAGGATTCAAGTTGTGTGAAAGAAGTAAGGAAAAACAGAATTTATGTCAAAATCTGGGCAAAGTATGAGAAGAGAAAATAGATACAGAGAGAAAGAGAGACACACACAAGAAGAGGGAATGTGCATGTGTGTTTGTGTGTATACGTGTGTGCACACACGCATGCTCCATCTGTCTCTGAAATTTGTTCCATGTTTACTCAGAGTTCCAATTTGCTTGGGCAGATCCATAGTAGATGAGTCTGTTCCAGGTCTCATGGTTCCCTTCTCCATTGTTTGAGTTAGACTCCACCAGAGGTGGAGGAAAACTTTTAAACACAATTAAACTCTCAAGATGTATAGTGAATGAGACAGAGGCCTGGACCAGCCTCGCCTGAGACAATAGAATCAGAGGTGGATCAAAAATCTCCAGCTGCCTTAGAGTGGTTGCCACAGTGCCAAATGTGGCCCTGTTTTCAACAGCATCCCTGACAGGTGATGGATGAGTCAGCTGACCTCCAAACAGGTGGGAATATTCCAAGGAATATCAGCAAGAAGCTTGATGAGAGAGTCCCAGCAATTAAGTCCATGGGAAAGGCTTCACCCAAGTCATAAAAGACTCCACAGACACCTTTCCATTTGACAAGTCAAAAAAGGCAGGCCATACTTGAACTGGTAACCTCAAAGTCTTCTCCATAAGTTCATGAGATATTGTATTCTTATTAGAACTAAAATTTGACCTTTGCTTTTTCTCAAAAAATTGGGTGAATAGGTGTCTATTATAGTCAGTACAGATTGCTCTCACTTAACTCCATCACCATGATTCACAAAGCTGTTATTGACCATCATCTTTCAGAGAAGAAGAGGGATGACTTACGTTGATATGATCTGTTTGATGTCTGGAGAAAGGTTAGACCAAAGGATGAAGTTAACCCCTGAGGATGATTTCTGGAACCCTGTCCTGGCTCTCCGCCCTACTCTTCTCTTCCCCTCCTCACTCTTCCTTGCCCCTACCCACCTCCCTCCCTCCCTTCCTCGGTTACCCTCCTCCCCTCCACTTCCCTCTCTTCTTCCCTCTCTCCTTCCTTTTCTTCTCTTTCCCATCTTTCCCTCCTTTCCTCTCAATCACATTCAGTCATCTAGTCCTCCCCTTCCCAGCTCATTCTCCTTAAAATCTAACTACCTATCATGCTCCTGTGGGCACCACTTTGAGTCTCTGGTATCACTCAGGGCTCAAGTTATGACTGAGCATTTAACAGCTCCACATTTCCTCATGCAGAGAGATCCACCTACTCTGGGACCAGAAACTCATGCTTTCTGCAAGGCTGCTCATCTGAGACAGGGCAAAAGAAGGATAGGAGTGACCATTCTAGACTCTGACCTTATCCACATGGAAATGGTAAGAAAATACTGAAAAAGTGACAGGCCTAGCTGCTAAAGGTAAGAAGAATGTTTAATAAACACAAGCAGGCTATATCCTAGGGTCAGCGGTTTTGGTTTTTATTTTTCCTCCTGAAATGAGAAATCAATTTCCATCTCAAATTCCAAAAGCCACTTTTCTTGTCAAAAATAAAAACAATATCAGAATTCCATTTTTATCTCTACTGTAGCTAACAGAACACACTGCAGAGGGTGAAACACAGAGGCAGCTGGCCATGCCAACGAGAGAGAGCTCTGAGTAGAGAAACATAGATGTGATGGGGTTGTGGCATCATGAAATTAGAGGAATAAATAACTGATGTCAAGCTTGTAGCAGAACAGGTGTTAGAAGAAGCTGACTCTTAATGCTACTGATAAAGTTCAGTTCAGTTACTCAGTTGTGTCTGACTCTTTGCGACCCCATGGACTGCAGCATGCCAGGTCTCCCTATCTATCACCAACTCCTGGAGCTTACTCAAACTCATGTCCATTGAGTTGGTGATGCCATCTAACCATCTTATCCTCTGTCATCCCTTTCTCCTCCTGCCTTCAATCTTTCCCAGCATCAGGGTCTTTTCAAATGAGTCAGTTCTTTGCATCAAGTGGCCAACGTATTGGAGTGTCAGCTTCAGCATCAGTCCTTCCAATGAATGTTCAGGACTGATTTCCTTTAGGATGGACTGGTTGGATCTCCTTGCAGTCCAAGGGACTCTGAGCAACTAAACAACAAGAACAAGAACAACAACAACAAAAGAATCATCAACAACTACTAGGGAATCATCACTGTTCTGATCAGGGCTTGGATTTCTCTTGTTTTGCCTAACATTCTTCTACATGCTCCACTTTCTGTTGTCATGCATTGGTCCATGTTGGGATGCCACTCCCACCTATCCAATTCCTTATTACATCATATGACATGACCTTGCATCCTCTGCTCATTCCATTGCCCAGTGTGGATACAGTTACATACAGCTTTGCTTTCTCAGTTTAGTCCGGTTCACTTGCTCAGTCATGTCTAACTCTTTATAACCCCATGGACTGCAGCATGCCAGGCTTCCCTGTCCATCACCAACTCCTGGAGCTTACTCAAACTCATGTCTATTGAATTGGTGATGCCATCCAACCATCTCATTCTCTGTCATCCCCTTCTCCTCCCGCCTTCAATCTTTCCCAGAATCAGGGTCTTTTCCAAGGAGTCAGTTCTTCACATCAGGTGCCAAAGTACTGGAGTTTCAGCTTCAGCATCAGTCCTTCCAATGAATATTCAGGACCGATTTCCTTTATGATTGACTCCTTCCAGTCCAAGGGACTATCAAGAGTCCTCCAAAACCACAGTTCTGAAGCATCAATTCTTTGGCGTTCAGCTTTCTTTACAGTCCACCTCTCACATCCATACATGACTACTGGAGCTTTGACTAGACGGACCTTTGTCATCAAAATTATGTCTCTGCTTTTTAATATGCTCTCTAGATTGGTCATAGCTTTTCTTCCAAGGAGCAAGCAACTTTTAATTTCATGGCTGCAGTCACCATCTGCAGTGATTTTGGAGCCCCCAAAAATAAAATCTGTCACTGTTTCCCCGTCTGTTTGCCATGTACGATGGGACCAGATGCCACGATCTTAGTTTTCTGAATGCTGAGTTAGGAAGCCCCAAGTGCTGGAATTAGTCTCGGGCGCAGGCTTTACTGGGTCTGCTCTGACCCCTCTCTAACTGATCAAGAATTCTCTAACCCACTAGGCCAAAGGAAAGCGTTCACCAAGAAACCACCGACTCCTTCAAGACAATGCTCCAAGAGCTCCAGAATTGAACTCAAAAGGCCCTGATGGTACTTTTAGGTCTGTGTTGGCCTCTTCCATGAATCTGTCCTCCTGTAGGCAGAATATACAACTGGTATCTATGCCCACAGACCTGAACACAGGAAGTGGGAAGGCAGGGACGTGGAGGGAGCCTGGATGTGCAAACTGGAATGTCCACATGCGTGTGCGTAGGTCCCCTTTCTCTGGGGGTGGAGCCGAAGGTAGAAAGAGAGAAAGCAGACCACTTGAACTGACCTCCCCCAAGGATCTCTAAAGAAGCCAATTATTTCAAGCCTTCCAGATGTTATGAAGGCTCGCTGGTCAAGGGAGCAGTATGGAAGCTATTTTATATAACAGTTTGGCAACTCAGATTATAATTTCAACATATTTAGACACCTGGTATGTGAACCACCATGTGTGTTTTTGTGCCCATCTCTCCAAATGTTACAGGCCAGCTCATGTGTTCTCACTTCTACGTACAGCTCCTTGACCAATAAAGGGAGGATGGGGAATATGATTCTCTCTCTTTTCCTCTCTATGCTGGAGGAGGAACAGAATGAATATTGAATATTGGGTAGACAACCAGCTATCTATCCTAGTTTATAAGGGTGGCTGGAAAGAAAAATGTCTTTGCCTTATTCCCAAAATAATAACATGTGATGCACCCCTACCACACGTACGTACATGCTAAGTCGCTTCACTCGTGTCCAACTCTTTGCAATCCTCTGGACCATAGCTAGCCAGGCTCCTCTGTCCATGGGATTCTCCAGGCAAGAATCCTGGAGTGGGTTGCCATGTCCTCCTCCAGGGGATCTTCCCGACCCAGGGAGCAAACCTGCATCTCTTATGTCTCCTACACTGGCAGGCGAGTTCTCTACCACTAGTGCCACCCGGGAAGGAGCCTGAGACTGCTGCAGATGCAGGCAGATTCTTAACCATTGGGCCACTAGGGAAGTTCCTTCAGTTTGCATATTTACAGTTTATCATTAGGGGATCCCTACCACGGTGGTGGTGGTATTTAGTCACTAAGCTATGTCTGACTCTTGAGACCCCATGGACTGTAGCCAGCCAGGCTCCTCTATTCATGGGATTTTCCAGGCAAGAATACGGGAGTGGGTTGCCATTTCCTTCTCCAGGGGATCTTCCCAACCCAGGGACTGAACCCAGGTCTCCTGCATTGCAGGCAGATTCTTTATCCTCTGTTCAGTTCAGTCACTCAGTCATGTCTGACTCTTTGTGACCCCATGAACCACAGCACGCCAGGCCTCCCTGTCCATCACCAACTCCCAGAGTCCACCCAAACCCATGTCCATCGAGTTGATGATGCCATCCAACCATCTCATCCTCTGTCGTCCCATTCTCCTCCCGCCCTCAATCTTTCCCAGCATCAGGGTCTTTTCCAGTGAGTCAACTCTTCACATCAAGTGGCCAAAGTATTGGAGTTACAGCTTCAGCATCAGTCCTTCCAATGAATATTCAGGACTGATCTCCTTTAGGATGGACTGGTTGGATCTCCTCGAAGTCCAAGGGACTCTCACGAGTCTTCTCCAACACCACAGTTCAAAAGCATCAATTCTTCAGCGCTCAGCTTTCTTTATAGTCCAACTCTCACATCCATACATGACCACTGGAAAAACCATAGCCTTGACTAGACGGACCTTTGTTGACAAAGTAATGTCTCTGCTTTATAATATGCTATTTAGGTTGGTCATGAATTTCCTTCCAAGGAGTAAGCGTCTTTTAATTTCATGGCTGCAGTCACCATCTGCAGTGATTTTGGAGCCCCCAAAATAAAGTCTGACACTATTTCCACTGTTTCCCCATCTATCTGCCATGAAGTGATGAGATCGGATGCCATGATCTTCGTTTTCTGAATGTTGAGCTTTAAGCCAACCATTTCACTCTCCTCTTTCACTTTCTTCAAGAGGCTCTTTATTTCTTCTTCACTTTCTGCCATAAGGATGGTGTCATCTGCATATCTGAGGTGACTGATATTTCTTCTGGCAATCTTGATTCCAGCTTGTGCTTCTTCCAGCCCAGCATTTCTCATAATGTACTCTGCATATAAGTTAAATAAGCAGGGTGACAATATACAGCCTTGATGTACTCCTTTTCCTATTTGGAACCAGTCTGTTGTTCCATGTCTAGTTCTAACTGTTGCTTCCTGACCTGCATACAGGTTTCTCAAGAGGCAGGTCAGGTGGTCTGGTATGCTTATCTCTTTCAGAATTTTCCACAGTTTATTGTGATCCCCACAGTCAAAGGCTTTGGTATAGTCAATAAAGCAGAAATAGATGTTTTTCTGGAACTCTCTTGCTTTTTCGATGATGCATCAGATGTTGGCAATTTGATCTCTGGTTCCTCTGCCTTTTCTGAACCATAAGGAAATGGTAAATATAAACTTGTAGAGAGAATCCCCCTGGGAGGTGTGTGGGTGTGTAGAGATACAGGGCTGGAGCAGCCAAGCGATTAGCAGCGTTGTGGTCCCTGGAGGGGCAACCCAGGACATCCCAGTGGTCACAGCTCAGATGTTCTGGTAGCGGCCAACAAGAAGTCAAGAAAGGAACTCAGAAATTCAGGATGATGAAAGAAAACTGAAACTTAGGGAGGTGCATCGCAGGATGAGAGTGCAATCAAGCAGGCTGGATAATTTAATTGGGTAGTTACTTACATGTTAAACATTCTCATTTGCACTGGTAGGAGTTAGTCATGAGCAGAGTATTTTTAAATAAAGCCTGTAATAGATTCAAAAGGGAATATTTAATGTGGTTTTGGATAGTTAGCATGTAATAATTTTCTTTCTGCCTGGTAATCCCTGGGGTAATGGATGTTAACAAAAACAACCCCCAAAGATATATAATCTGCAAACATCAGTAATTGATGTTTGTGATCTGTGAACACAGTGTTAGGACAGACTGAAAAGAACACATCTTTAAAATAAAATGCTTCCAACGCTTGCAATTCTTTAATAGAAATGTTCTAAGTAAGAAAGACAATCCCTTTCCACTTACTTGGTAAGGAAAACTGAAATGCAAAGTGTCCATGAAAGTATGGATATTGGATAAGCAGAACAGCTGAGTGTCTAGAGTAAAGATGTGTTTCTTGCATGAATAACTTGGGAACAATCTGCTGAAGGAGTGATTTTGTATCAAGCTGAAACCCCAAACCAGCATCATTTTAATTTGCCAAGCACCTGTGAAGGAATACAGCTGCAAGGCCATGGGAAAACAATAGGAACTGTGGCAGTTCATTAATATAAACCAGCAACTAGATTTATTTGGAAAAGTCATTGATATAGAATTACCCTGGAGGATGCAATGACATTCCTGAAGCAGGCCAGCAAGCAGCTAACGAAGATTATAGATGTGTGCACATCATTTGAAACCGAACAGTAATTTGGTAACTATTACGATTTATTGTGTATGTCAAAGAGAATAACAAATGTGCAAAAAGCCGTGATTGCTTCAGGAAAGTTAGGTTTGCGTTGTATTTAGTTATTTGGCTTTTTCCATGCAAGGCTGTTTTTGTTCTGGAAAATCAAGAGAATGGTGTTGCCCCTGGAATGATTATTTGTGTGTACATAGGCATAGAAGGAAAATATCAAACTACATATTCTCGTCTAATGACTCTTGAGCCTTAATATAATGCTGATAAGAACCTAAAGGAGTTGTTTATTGCAATCAAGTCATCGCAGTCTTATGTGGATGGTGACTGCAAATATTTCAGGTATGGTAACTCATAAGTAATCCGGCTTGCATAAAATGAAAGATATCAACAGATCTGGGAGGCAGAGAAATGGATCTGCTAACCACTCACTTCTATTGCAAACAGTGAAATGTAACCCTAGAAAAGGGGAGGAAAGCAAGATTCTTCTTTCATATCCTGGAAGCATCTGGGAAAATCTCAGTATCTGGCACAAAGACAGTAAGTCCGTCCACTGAACTTGTTCCCAGCCCTGAAACAGGCAACGTTAGCCAATAATGTGGGAGCAAATGAAAAAAATGTCCCCACACCTCTAACGTTTCCTCTTTAAATGCAGAAGAAACTTCATAATCCTCCAGCTAATTTCCTTAGATGGTTTTCTTAATCCTTTCACCACCTGTAGTTAGCGTCCCGGTACTGCTGTAATCATTGCGAACTGATCGACTTGAACTACTGGTCATAAAGAGTTAAAGTTTATGGCAACCACTGAGGACTTAATGAGTGCGTAGTGATGACTAAGGATATCTCAACAAACCACCAACCACTGAGTCCCAGGACCGCTTTTATGAGCCCCCTGTAAAGATGGTCACGGTACACACTGGGGTTGGAAAGAGACATGGAACATGAACAGGGCACATGTATGTGTATCGTCTGCCACCGACAGGTAAGGAGCTTACAGACCAGCAGCATCTTGCTGGCCCTTTAAAGTACTGTCTTCAATCTTGAGATCCTAAAGCTTTTTTTTTTTTTTTTTTTTTTTAATCCTGAAAAAGAAAAGAAATGATCTCAAATCCAGGAAAGATCTGATTTAAAACAGAAAAACTTGGGGTTGAGGAGGGGAAACCCATTCAGAGACGATTTAAATGTATGAGGCTCATTTAAAATTTCAGGAATTGAAAATGGGTTAAATTATTTGTTCTATGTGGGTCTTCATTTTAGAATTACTTTCAAATCCTCTGATTCTAAAAAGATTCTCTGAGTGTTTGGAGTTGCAAAGTACATGATGTGATGGGAGAACGTCCAAGGGCTGGTTCTCATTTTGTGAAATTCTCTAATGAAACTGCTCAAAAATACAACCCCCCAAACTAACAGCAGCATTTGTTTGTTGTTGGTTGGTTGGCTTTCACATCATGAATGAAAAACCTTCTGAAAATAGGAAGCAATTACAAAATTGTCCAGGTTCCCTTGGAACAATAGTGCTGAAACACTCAAAACCAAGGCAAATAACTTAAAAAGTAAGTGTAAGATGCTGAATTTCCTAGAAGGCGCACATGGACTTTGGGCCTCAAAACAAGTCACGTGGCGCCCATGTGGATTGTAGCAACTGCTCTGGCTTTTACTAGTTCACTCGCACACCTTTTGTGTGGGGCAAACATTGTGTCTGGCTCATGTGAAACACAAGTCCTAGACAACATCCCCCTTTCACAGTCACTGTTTCCAAGTGTTTGGAGGAGAGAAAACACAAGGTGAAATCTAGAAAGAAACTTGGAAAACAAATTTGGTAGGGACATATTCTATTTACTTATTACTTGTACATTTTTGGGCAACATTTAAAAGTTGGAACTTCTGCACCAAAAACTGGATTTCCAGGGATTTCCCTGGGTCCAGTGGCTAAGACCCTGAGCTCTCAATGCAGGGGTTCCAGGTCAGTCCTTGATCAGGGAACTAAGATCCCACATACTGCAACTAAAGATCGTGCATGTTACAATTAATTAATTAAGTAATTATTTACTTGGCTGGAGACTAGCCAAGTAAATAGATATTTTAAAAGTTAGATTTACAGACCCTACTGTATAGCACAGGGAACTCTGCTCAATGATCTGTGGTGACTTAAATAAGAAGGAAATCCAAAAATGGGGGATATACGTATACATAAGGCGGATTCTCTTTACTGTACAGTAGAAACTAGCACAACATTGTAAAGCAACTATACACCATTTAAAACTAATTAACAAACAGATTTCCAGCTTTCCTTGAAAAATTAGAAGATTCGAGGCATGCATACTAAGTCGTTTCAGTCATGTCCAACTCTTTGCAACCCTATGGACTATAGTCTGCCAGGCTCCTCTGTCCATGGGATTTTCCAGGCAAGAATACTGGAGTGGGTTGCCATGCCCTTCTCCAGGAGATCTTCCTGACCCAGAGATCAAACCCACATCTCTGTGTCTCCTGCATCAGCAGGCAGGTTCTTTACCACTAGACCACCTCAAGATTCGAAACCTGAGCCCAACTCTTTACTCCAACCTTATCATGTGAGGGGAGGGGCACTCCTGCTCAGGTAGGGTAGCAGCTCTCTACGAATCTTTCCAGACTGTGTGATGCTGATTACAGCTATTCACAAGTGCTACTGGGTCAGGAATAATCAGTGAAATTTATCCCAACCCTCAGGTCTCCAAAGATGGCGCAGTGCCCTAAGTAAACCCAGCTACATAATTGCAGGGCCCCAGTGCAAAACGCTGGAGAAGGCAACGGCAACCCGCTCCAGTACTCTTGCCTGGAAAATCCCATGGACAGAGGAGCCTGGCAGGGTGCAGTCCATGGGGTCAGAAAGTCGGACACGACTGAGCGACTTCACTTTCACTTTTCACTTTCATGCATTGGAGAAGGAAATGGCAACCCACTCCAGTACTCTTGCCTGGAGAATCCCAGGGACGGGGGAGCCTGGTGGGCTGCTGTCTATAGGGTCGCACAGAGTCAGACATGACTGAAGCGACTTAGCAGCAGCAGCAGCAGCAGCAGCAGCAATGCAAAACACAAACACTTCTCATTCAAAAATCATTAAGAATTTCAAGAGGACAACAGAGCATTAAAGCAAATGGAATTGATGCTTTTGAACTTTTGAACTCTTGAGAGTCCCTTGGACTACAAGAAGATTCAACCAGTCAATCCTAAAGGAAATCAGTTCTGAATACTCATTGGAAGAACTGATGCTGAAGCTGAAGCTCCAATACTTTGGTCACCTGATGCAAAGAACTGATTCATTGGAAAAGACCCTGATGCTGGGAAAGATTGAGGGTGGGAGGAGAAGGGGACGACAGAGGATGAGATGGTTGGATGGTATCACCGACTCGATGGACATGAATTTGGGCAAGCTCCGGGAGCTGGTGATGGACAGGGAAGCCTGGCGTGCTGCAGTCCATGGGATGGCAAAAGGTGGGACATGACTGAGCAACTCAACTGACTGATGGGTCTTCCCTGGTGGCTCAGCAGCAAAGAACTCTCCTGCCAATGTAGGAAATGAGGGTTCAATCCTTGGATCAAGAAGATGACCTGGAGAAGGAAATGGCAACCCACTCCAGTATTCTTGCCTGGAAAATTCCATGGACAGAAGGAACCTGGTGGGCTGTACAGTCCATGGGGTCACAAAACAGTTGGACACAATTTAGCAACTAAACAATAACATATTCCCATGAACATTCCTGTTTCCTCTCACTCTTGGCAGCATCATTTTTAATTTTCAATTTTCAGCGAGTTGTATTATCTGTACTTCTTTAAGTAACATATGTACTGGTATGCAAGGATAGTTTTCTGTTGTATGTAGTTTGGAAGGAGGAAGATAAAGGAGACTAGAAAAATCTGGTAAAATTACAAGATTCCTTGCTACTGAATGAACTCTCCAGGAACTACTGAAGGGATCTGGGCATTTAATGCCACCACACTTGTATGATGGCAGTCTCTGGAGCCTAGAGAATTCCTCCTCCTCCTCTCCTATCAACACCCTGCCTATTCTTCACTCAAGGATCTGCTCAGAGGCCATTTTCCTCCAGAAGGCTTTCCCCATCTCTCTTCTCCAGCCTGCATCTCACTCAGGTAGGATTAACCACCCTTTTCAGCATTCCCACCACATGTCACCAGTCACCCTACCTAGTCTGATTTACCCTGCCTTGAGGTCCGGCCAGTTGGGAATATGCCTGACCCTTCCACGTGACTACCTGATCCTCGTCTGTTGGAAGAAAGTCATATCTTGTAAAGCCTCCATATAGGAATGCGGTCAAATGATGACTTGGTTTGGCATTTGAGACCAGAGGGAGCGAGCTTCCTGCAGAGAGCCTAGCTGTCTAGCACGCCCCAAGCTCCCCCTCCAGTCTTTGAGAGCATCCACCTAAGCAGCCCTGGAAGGCTCTGCCCACACTCTGAGATAAGCAAAATAAATACAGTAGCAGGTCACTCCCCCCAACCCTCCCAGGCATGAGGAGTCATTTTCATCCCACCTGGGGCTCCTGCCAGCACTTTATCTCTGTCACCCATATCTCACCCAAGCATGGGCAAACAAAACCACAGTGCTTTATCAGGAGTTGTAATTCCTTACATCTCTC
The DNA here is from genome assembly GCA_917880005.1 of Nanger dama. Classification (NCBI taxonomy): domain Eukaryota; kingdom Metazoa; phylum Chordata; class Mammalia; order Artiodactyla; family Bovidae; genus Nanger; species Nanger dama. Next base: position 7,051,646 of record CAKJTW010000029.1, read on the forward strand.
TTATCACCTAAGATTACCCAGTCCTACCAGAGCTTAGGGATCTCTGAGGAGGATAACAGGACCTTCTGGTAGCAAGTGGTCTTATCACCTTCACAGCACTTGAAGGCTTGGGGGAGGTTTCATTTCCACCCTGGTATTTTTCCTGATCAGCTCTCAACTTCTCTAAAAGGCCCAGCTTTATAACACAGCTTAATTGCAGTTAGGAAGCTTCTTGCCTCAAAATTCTATGGCCTCTAAGTCTGAAGCAAGTAAGTATCAATCACTGTGATTTCACCAGGGTTTCCTACATTTCAGACTTCAACAAGACCTCATTTCATCTTCACAACTACCCTCTGAGAAAGAGAGCCCTGCCGTCTTACAAATGAGGAATCTGTGGCTCAGGGCAGGGAAACGGTTCCTTCATAATCACACAGCCTTTAGGCACTGATGTACAAATTTGAAGGCAGGTGTTCAAAGCCAGCTTTCCACACTGTGCTTGCTAAGAGGCAGGGGCACGTGGTGGCTGGGTGCTGGCTTGTAGAACCTGGCTACCTGAGTTTGAATCTTGACCCTGCTACACGCTAGCTGTGTGACTTTGGTTAAGTTATTTAACTTAAGTTATTTAAATTAACTTAACTTTAACTTCTCTGTGCCTCATTCTTTATCTGTAAAGTGGGCCTCTATTTCATAGAGTTAGGGGAAATAAATGTTTATGTGTATATACGTATTTGTGTGTACACTTGGGTCGATTTCTATACATGGTACCTATTAACAATTTTATTTCCATTATAACTGTGTCTCTGAAACTAGACAAAGGAGACCTGAACAATTACCCAATAATTCAAAAATTACAGATAAGGACGAGGAGAAAGATGAGAACAATGTTCACTTGTTTCACTGTCTTTGTTTTTTCTTCTGTTTTTCCTTTTTCTGAAAGTACATCTAACTCCCTTTTGCCTTGTTAATAGACTTCTTTTGACTCTCCACCCTAGAATGCTCTTGACACTGAAAAAAAAATGTTACTGTATACAGTAATATATATCAAATAGATAACTAATGAGAACCTGCTGTACAGCACAGGGAACTCTATTCAATGCTCAACAGTGACCTAAGTGGGAAGGAAATCTAAAAAGCGGGGATATCTGTCTGTTATAACTGATTCACTTCACTAGACAGCAGATACTTTACACTGTAAAGTAATTATACCCCCAGTTTAAAAAATGTTACAACACACTGAAATGTAATTATTTAGTCATTCACATACCTTTCTCCTTTATCTCCATTCCTCACATTCACATATATAAACACACATAAAGGCGCACACACACACAGGCACACACACACTTGCCTTTTGTTGGCATCTGAGCTTAGACTATTCCACTCCCACAAGGGTGTGTGTGCGTGTGTGTGTGTGTGTGTGTGTTGTGCGTGCGTGTGTGTGTGTGTGTGTGTGTGTGTGTGTGTGTGTGTGTGTGTGTGTGTGTGTGTGTGTGTGTGTGTGTGTGTGTGTGTGTGTGTGTGTGGTGTGTGTGTGTATAAGACAGAAAATAATTCCTCACTTGTTTTTCACCCATGCAGTAGCTTGCCTGTCAAGAAGTTAAACATGTGTCTCACTCACAGACTCCTAACTCTCAGGGTTGGGCGGGATCACAAAAGTCACCTAGTCAAACCACCTTTCTGATGTCTGACTCACTTCTTACAATGTCGTGGCTAAGAGGCAAAAATAGCCTATTTGTGAGTATTCCTAATGACAGGAAGCCCACTGCTTCCTAAGGCAGCCAGTATCCTTCTTCTCATCTTGTTAAAGCCCATAGTAAAAGATAGCACTGATCCTAAAAATAACTTTTCTAAAGAATCTGAAAAGAATAGATATATGTATATGTTTAACTGAAAAAAAAGACTTTTCTAAAAGGCCATTTAGCAATATGGATTAATATTAAAAATGTGTACACTGACTCAAATCTCACTTGTGGGAATTTATCCAAGAGATTTTTATTCAGCAGATAATCTTCTAATTGTGAATGGAAGTGATGGGTACATAAGCGGAAGAAACGAATATCACTTGGATTCTTGGAAGACAACAAGATACATTTTCATTGCACTCAACAAGCGTCTTATCCCTTCTCCTTGCTAGAGTTAACCCCTTCACCAGTACCTTGGATCTCATCCTTTCTAGGACCATGAGATCCTTTTTCTTTCAATACTAGGTACTCACCCTGCCCCAATCTCACTCTAGACATTCTGTTTCTGTACACTGTTGTTCAAAGGTGTTGCTAGCCCTTTCCAGCCTTGACCCACCCCACTCACTTGTAACCCTGAAGAGCATGGATGAAAGCCAAGGGCAAGCTGCACCAGGAGAAAGAATACACTTGTCATGAGCTCACGTCATCAACCCAATCTCACAGAGTGAGTATCCAGGTCTTACCATGTGCTAGCCTTGCTTGGTCTCTCCATCTATAAAAAGCTCCACATGCAGGAATTCACAGCACAAGCAATGGAAACAAGGAATGTTTGTTGAAACCAATTAGTGGCAGTTGTTTAATAGCACATCTGCCTAAGGCAGCATTAACAACTGAGGCAAACAAAACTTGACCAACATTTTTTAATAAAGATCTAGAAAATACTATGTTCATAAGATGCTTTGCAAAGCTCTAACATATCCCTGAGGATCAATATGCAATATGTGTATCCAAGACTGTGTGTATGTTCAGAGCTGTGCGCTGCCCACAAAGACTTGACAAAGCCTAAACTCTTGCTAACCTTGAGGCTCTGTGCAATCAGGAAGTAAAGGCTAAGGCAGAGCTGTAAACTGCCTAAACATTATAAGGCACGCCCAACACACACAGGGCCACTCAATAAAGTCTGAAAAACTTATTAGTACCAAGTGTTTAAGGAATCTCTGTAGAGACATCAGCTGGCCACTAATTTAATCAAGCAGAGACGTCAGTGGCCACAGAGAAAGAAGAATACAGACTTACGGAATTAACTCAGGAACCCTACTTAAACAAAGGTAACAAAAACAAACACCAGGAACAAAAAACACTGGAGTGGGTGTTACTATGATTTCCAGAGTCGCCACATTATTTTAAATATCCAAGTTTCAAAAAAATATAAGACATGTAAAGAAATAGGAAAGCATGGCCCATATGTAGGAACTTACATTCAGATGAAACAATTAGAGAGCACCAGCAAAGGCAACTGCGTATGTAAATATGAAGAACATATTGAGATACTTTTTGCTTGTAACTCTTTTTCTACTATGTGATTTTAGAAACAACTGCATTAAGCAGTAATAATAAATCTATGTTGATAGCACGTAATATACAAAAATACAATTCATATTCCATTTGACAATACTGATAATATTAAGTTCCATGCTAAACCACCCCTTGTATGACAATATTAACACAAAGAAGGATGGAGGGAACAGACTGTATACAGCTGCAAAGATTTTGTATACCATTGAAATAAAATAGGTATTTACTAATCCAGTATAGACTGTTAATAGATGTTAATCTCCAAGGCAACCAAAATTGTTAATTATAATAAAAGAAACAAGGGAATTAAAATGGTACACTAGAAAATATGCATTTAACATAAAAGAAGTCAATAATAAAAGAATAAATTAACAAAAATGCATAATAAAGAAAGAAAATAGCAAAATGGCAGACGTAATCCTAATTTATCAATAGTTACATTAAATGTACATGGATTAAACACTCTAGCCAAAAAGCAGAAACTGGCAAAATTGTTTTTTAATGATCAGGCTATATGATAAGGACACGCACAAATTGAAACATGTGAGCCAAAAACTGACATAATTGAGATAAGAAACAGATGATTCAGCAATGACGATTTGAGACCTTAACAGCCCACATTTAACAACAGATAGAAAAACTACACAAAAGATAATCAAGGAAATGAGACTTGGAAAATACTATATATTTATCACTGAAATGCCCATACAGGAAAGAATAAAGATCTCAAGTCAATAACCTACGAATCCCCCTTAAAAGACTAGAAAAAGAAGTGTAAAACCACTCTGCATCACCCAGAACAATTCACACCGTCATTCTTTGTGAAACGGGACCCAAGGAAGATAACTATGCCAGATTTTCCAGATAGAAGGGTTATCTTTGACCTAGAAAATATTTATATTTATTTCCTGGATGAGAATTCACAGGAATCCCCTAATTGAGCAGATTGAGACCAGCTATAAAACCCTGACTATCACCTGTAGGGTAAGGGAATTAACGAAATCGAGGTTGGGGGAAAGAACGAGACCGGCATGTTCCAGGAACAGATCACCTTTAATGAGGCAAGAAGGGACAGCAGCCAGATTAGTGAGCTGCTGCACTAACCCAAGAAAAGAGTAAGTGCGTATAGGCCTATATGTGGGAATCTACTGTCTTAAGGGGGCCTGTTCTTCTCCAAGGTTGTTCGGATTAGTTATCTCTTAAGAGCTAGAGCAAGGAATTCTGGAGATCGGCCAGAGGCTGGGACCAGCTTGGAGCTGAGTGTAATCAACCTTAATGTCCATTGCTTTTCTTGGAATGAGAAAGTTCTTTGTTTTCCATAGAATGGTGGGGAGGACCCAAGGGGAGTTTAACTCCAGGCTATTAAATGCAGACATTGTCACCTTGCCCATCCAATTAGAGGCCCTGGAGTGGGAAGGCCTAGGTTATCCAAGAGGTGGGGATGTTACTGTGGTTCCTAGGGCTCATCAGGAATGATCATCTTCTACTTCTCAACCACAGCTGATCCAATAACCAGTCTCCTTGGGAAAGGGAAGAACTTTGTCTATTCTTGGCCAAGTTGCATCTTTTCAGCAGTTGAAATTGTCCACTCTCATTCTCTAATCAACTTATCTAACCAATGCAATCAACCACTCAACCCAAACCTCCTGCTAAACCAAGTTTCCTAGTGGGTAATTGCTGAAGTGAGAAGGAACAGGTCATAGGCTAAAATCCCTAGAGAACTGACTTGCTTCATATACTGATAAAGCCACTGCTTCATATAGAACTACAACTGCCCTTCCAAAAATCCAGTAAATGTGCCTCGGTACTCACCTTTCAGATCACATTATGGCTGGAATATACACCTTTGAAATCTGTGGTGAAAGGTTTGTGATTGCTGGAGATGATACATACACTCACTCCATTGTTCCCCTCCCAAGACTGAGCCATTCATGAAAAGAGGAGAGGATAACAGACATGGGTCTTTCTAGAGAATACTGCACAGCTCCTCAGGAACTCAGCTCTTGGGACCCTCTCAGAAAGCCCTGACGGAAAAAATCACAGTTGGGAGTGAGGTCATGAGCTCATGGCATTACCTGTGCTATCATTCCATATTATTGCTTGCAAGTCTGCTGCTGTTCCAACAAAAAGAAACAGCTTGTTCTCTGAGATGTTGTGTTGTCTTCGAGATGACCCGAGTCATCAAACACCCACAGTCCTAGGGGAGTGCAGATAGGAGTTTGTGGTTGCTGGCTGCTATTTATTTGAGGTGGAGAGGAGCACAGAGAGGGCAGGTAATACGTTTTGAAAAGTTTGGGGCTGGATGAAAAAACCAAGTCCTCCATCTCAGGGTGCAACACCTTCCCCTTTTATTCTGAAAGATCTTCAGCAATAAACCAGTCCTTAGCAATTCTGACTAAATTTCTTATCATTAAAATAGCATGTGAATGATACAAAAGCAGCATGCACATTCTCATCACATGTGCTTTTTTAGTTCCAAGAGCAACAAAAACGCCTCTGCATGTTTTCCCATAGAAAATACCTGGAAATGGTGGGAATATTCGGGTGATTTCTTAAAATTCTCCAGACAAGGGTTTTCATACACGGGTATGACTGACTGGACGTGTATCATCTCTCTCATCTGGCTGCAAGTGTATTTACTCAGGTCTTAGTCTTAAAAACCTGTCAATTGCCTTGGATTCAAAACTGAGGTCTCGATTTGAATTTACAACATGCACTACTTGTACCTACGTACTTGTCCTGAGCAGGTCATGCCTGGAAACTCAGCTAGTCGTGGGTGGCTTGCCTGCCACTGATGGGTGTGTTTGGAATCACTCACTCTTACCATATGGCAATCTTCCATGACATCTTCCTTACTCCACTGGAAAATAATCTGGGAGGGGAAGGGGGCAGAAGGGAAAACTGTGGATACGGTTGCCTTTCATAAAGAAAGGCCAGACCAAGAGCCAGCACTTCTTAAACCTATTGCTTGATTCAATGAAGCACAGAAATACGAAAGAAATTTTAGAATCTTCTAACACAAATTTCAGATAGAAGACTGAATTTTTATGGCAGAAAGGTGTGTAGTAGGCACATTTACCCAAATCCTTTTTTTCCTCAAAGGGAAAAATTCCATATGTTTACATTTTATATTTATTACAAACAGAACATTTGAATTACACATAGATCTTATTTTAAGGAAAACAGTTTATGAAAAAGGAATTTCCATACAAGACAAATTTGATGGATACCACCGCACTTAACAAAATAGATTTTCATATTTCGAATTTACCATGGGATTTCTTCTGCTGAAAAAGTACAAATAAAAGACTTGATCTAACACAAATGGGCTTTGTGAAACACAGAATAGCATGGCAGGGAGTAGACAATGGTGCCTGACGGCTTGAGTTCAAGTCCTACCCTTGGTTATTCCTCAGTTTCCTCAATTAAAATAGACTTTATGGTAAAAATGCCTAACTCTTAGAATTGCTGGAAGGATTAAATAAGCAAATAACTGTAAAGCCCTTAAACAGTACCTGATACACAGGAAGTTCCATATAAGGGCTTGCAAAGTGAAGTTCAATCAACACATTATTTCCGAAATTAGGAGAAACTTGTAAATTACATGATTGTATGTTAAGATATCAACATGGGAATATGCTTTTTATACTCTTAAACCTGCCCCCATATTTCAGTTTTTCAAAAGGTGTCTCACTGGCACTAATAAGTCTTGGGCAAATATTCCTTCTGTACTCCAGGTGATCTCTACCATAATCGTAAGCAAAGACAGGTAACACTCCTACAAATATTTATATTTAAGGGTTGCAGCATGTTTTCCCATGGCTCCCGACACAATGGTGCTCGCTTTAATAACAACACAGAGTTGGATTCGTTTATTTTGTTTGCAAGCCCTGCTTCCTTGTCTCTCCAACCACTTCCTCAACCTTTCCCATCATTACTTGATAAATAAAGATGGAAGGGAGGGGCAGAGAAAGAAGAAGGGAAACCAAACAAATAGTTTCCAATAAATTGGTATTTGCACTGGATTAAATATCACCATGACCAGAAAAATAAAATTTAAGCAAATACCTTTTATTTATCTAAATAACATACCTCCGGAACACTTTTTTTTTTTTTTTTTTTAGGTGAGGCTTTACTGGGTCCCCTGCTACATCCTGCGTGTGTGGTGGGGGAGCTGGAGAACAAACAAGTTTCCCTAGCTTGCTCGCTCCCTGGGGAGCCGGAGTTGGCGGGGGCGGGGGTGGGGGGTCGGCGGGGAGCAGTATGCTTGTTCCTTATATAGGGCGAAGGTAGGGGGTTCAAGGGATGGGCCAGAGGCTTGGCTTAGGTGGTTTGCCCACCCCTTTGGTGAGTTGCATGTCTGGGCACAAGCAGTACCCGGCCTTTGCTCCAGGCTCTTCAAAACTGGCAGTGGGGTTTTTGGTCTCTTTATATCTTTTGCCCAGAATGTGCTCTAACTGCTGCAAGCATGCGGTTATTTTTAGTCCCATATAGTTTCTTTGTATTTTGTTGCTGGAGGAGAGCTGGGTCCACCTGGAATTCATATTCTAAGGAGACACCAAAGGAATCCAATTCTCAGCCTGACCCTAGGATGCCCTTCAGGACTTGGGTGGAGGATGGGGCAAGTGTGAAACATTTGCTTGAGGGGTTCAACTTGTCTTTCCTCCTTGTAAGAAGACTTTGTGGTCCTGTTCAGATTTCCTTTTTCTTGGGGAGACAGACCCCAAAAATGCCTTTCTATCTTTATGTGTTCATTCATGAGAGGGTTAAGATTTGTCCTGCAAAAACTGACCTGTTTCCAAAGTGAACAAGTGACCAAAATTTAGAAACTTATCTTGAAAAACAAATCAGAAATTTAGTTTCTATACTATACTCAGCATGTAGAAATTATAATATAAAAATTCCCTTTCTAAACATAGGGTTGCTGGAATTGGACAGGGAAGGTTTCATTTGTGTACTCATCTAAATAACGGCTTTCATGTCCAACTTCTGTTTATCTTCATCTAGACTTTTCTCATCCCTCTGGGCTTAACAAACTCATTCTTGCTACCTCTCACATAATCATTTTGCATTTTGGTCCTGTTGTTGTTTGACTGCTTTTTTAACCATATTTCCAAGCCAATGTTTTATTTTCTACATAAACCAAGGAAAGAAAGGAGAAAAATAAATTAGTACAAAGAGGAACATGGGAAGCCAAGGAAATTTTAGGGAAGCTGGACTTCCACAGAAAAAAAGAAAGACTGTATCTAATTTCTGCTTTATAAAATCTATACTGCTGCATTACTGTATTAGTTTCCTAGGGCTATTGTACCAAAGAACTACAAACTAGAATTCTTCAAATAACAGAAATTTATTCTATCATCGTTTTGGAGGCTAGAGATCCAAAATCAAGTTGTCAGCAGGGCCATTCACCCTCTAAAACTGAGGGTAGAATCATTCCATGCCTCTTCCAGCTTCTGGTGGAGGCCACCAGTCCTTGGCATCCCTTGCCTCGAGCTCCACCACTCTGATCTCCACCTCTCTGATCACACGGCCTTCTCCCTGTGTGTCCACCTCCACATCCTCTTTCTTCTTTTTTTCTTTTTTTTTTTAATTGGAGGATAGTTGCTTTATGATGATGTGCTGGTTTCTGCTGTACAACAATGTGAATCAACTCTCACGTATACATATATCCCCTTCCCACTAGGCCTCCCCACCCCGCCCGCCCAGGTTGTCACAGAGCACTGGGCGGAGCTCCCTGTGCCGGGCAGCTGCTTTCGGCTTAGCTGTCTATTTTTACACACAGTCGTGGTATGCGTCAATGCTACTCTCTCAGTTCATCCCACTCTCTTCTTCGCCAGCTTAATTCACAAGTCCATTCTCCAATCTGTCTTCCTGCTCTGCAGATGGGTGCATCAGTGCCATTTTTCTAGATTCCATTTATCTGCATTAATATATGATACTTGTTTTTCTCTTTTTGACTTACTTCACTCTGTATAACAGGCTCTAGGTTCCAACCTACTTCACTATGACCTCATCTTAATTATCTCTACAATGACTCTATTTCCAAATAAATTATATTCTGAGGTCCTTGAAGTTAGGACTTCAATATATCCTTTGGGAAGGAGGGGAGGACACAATTCAACCCATCGTGATTACTTATAGTGATAGTAACCACGCCTGCATATTCTCTACATACCTCACTTAACCTATAACTATCATTCTTCCTTACTTGAGAGTGAGAATCTTTACAAGTCCCTTGCCCCAGGTTACAGAGCTGATAAAGGTGGAGTCAAGATTTAAATAAAAACTATAGAGACTGACCCTTTACTATCAAAGGATGGCGTTCGTTTATACCATCAATAACCCTTCCATATTAGCTGGGTTTAACTGTTAATAGGCTGAACTGTAAGAATGATACATTAGATGGGAACATAGGGTGATCTTTAAATACCAATATCTGTTTTGTTGGAGAACAGTCAACACCCTTTAGTCCTCAGACTCTGGGGTTTGAGATATCACAGTTGAAACCGCTCTTGTGCCCGTGATATAACCTGAAACAAAAGATTTTGAAGATGCCAGATCACTTGAATAGTGCATATGTACCCTTGAGCTTTAAAACGTTCACCTACACTTTTTACAAGCCAAGAAAAAAGAGTTGCTGAAATTTAAAACACTATACTGAATAGCTAATGAGAACCTCCTATATAGCACAGGAGGAGAAAGGTACAATCTGTTTGCAGGATGTATATTAAGTTAAATTAAAAATGCATCCCAATATATAGTGGGTGCCGACAAACACGGTTTGATTCCACTAACATGAGGTACCTGTGTGTGTGTGTTAGTCACTCAGTCGTGTCCAACTCTGCGGCCCCACGGACTGTAGCTCTCCAGACTACTCTGTCCGAGGGATTCCCCAGGCAAGAATACGGGAGTGGGTTGCCATGCCCTTCTCCAGGGGATCTTTCCCACCCAGGAATCAAACCCCAGTCTCCTGCATCGCAGGCAGTTTCTTTACCATGTGAGCCACCAGGGAAGCCCATTATGCACCGGGCATGGATCCAAAGACTAAGTGTACAGCAATGAAGTTCTATATTATACTTAAACTTATATGTGAGTTGTATTTGACCCCGCTTTCCCTTTTTCTCTGCCTTAGTTTATAGGCAGGAAGAGAGGACAAGTATTGAACTAATAACCAATTATTGGGAAGAACAGGATACTTTGGTCACTTAAAGCAGAAGACTAACAATTTTATAAAATTTTTATTGGAATATAGTTGCTTTTCAATGTTGTGCTAGTTTCTGCTGTACAACAAAGTGAATCCAATGTACACATATATCCCCTCTTTCTTTGAATTTCCTTTCCATTTAGGTCACCACAAAGCATTGATTAGGGTTCCCTGTAAGTTCTCATTTATAAGAAACACTAACTTAATCCTGAGATAGGAAGAGATCTCCTTTCAGGAGTGACCTCCAGGTGTGTAACTGAGAATGAGTAGGAATTTTCTGGATAGAAAGGAAAGAACAATTCTTGAAACAAAGCAGAGTGAAAGAGATGATTAAAGGTTTTTTAAAGAAGGGTCTGATCCTAAAGGCAAGGGGAAACCAGGTACTAAGCCAGGACCCTGTCTAACACATTCTGTTTGTGCTATTAGATTTAATTCCGATGACCACAAGGCAAATATTATTACCACAGTTTTCTTAAGTGGAGATTAAGGTTTTTAGGTGGAATTAGCAAATGGTCAAAGCATCATAAGCTAAAATTCTCACTCCATATTTTCTAAATGACTTAATCACAAAAACCCTTTTTAAAAAACATCTAGAAATTTCCCATTAGAATGTGATAACAGCTCTTCATTTCAGAAAGAGTTTATAATTTTTTTAATGAGAAAGAGAAGAAAACTGAGATCTCAGGTAGAATAGAAATTCTCTTTCTATAATTTCAAAATATTCCAAGTCGACATGAAAGGAGTAGGGCAATCTGTGCTTGAAGTTCTTCGTAGATGCTAAACGATCATTGTAACAGACTACAGGGAATTCTTTCTTCATGTGTCTGATGCAGACAACAGGAGATACAGCTGAATCGGTCAGATGCTCATTCTTCAAAACCTTTACGTGACACTTAGCCCCGCCGTAAAGGCTGCTTCAGTGCAAAGAGAAGCAAATAAGTGCTCCTTGCTCTCCAGTAGGATTTACTTCCAAAGCACTTCCACACATCTGTTACCCCCACTTAGTCTCACAACCTCCTTTTCAGTCATTTCACCGTTTCAGGATCCCGTTAGTGCCATTCTGTGGACAAGAAAGCAGAGACACAAGACTGCACAGGATAGTGAGAACCTACAGTTTAGCACAGGGAACTCTACTGTGTGCTGCCTAAACGGGAAGGAAATCCCCTAAAGAGGGGACATATGTATATACAGCTGATTCACTTTGCTGTCCAGTAAAAACTAACACAGCATTGCAAAGCAACTAAACACCAATAAAATCTTTTTAAAAACCAACTTATACTCCAATAAAAAAAAGAAAAATCAAAAAATAAAAATACTATACAGCATTTTCCCAAGATCAAGAAGCTATAATGGATTTAACAGAGATAAGATCTCAGAACTCTGACCTCTGACCTTTCCACTGGGGTTTCTCAATCTCAACATTATTGAAATACCAGGCTGATGAATGTTTATCCTGGGTATTACAGAATGTTCAGCAGCATCCCTGATTTATACCCACTAAACATGCCAGCAGCAGCCCCTCATGCTGTGCTGTTCTGTGGCTTACTCGCTCAATCATGTCCAACTCTTTACGATCCCATGGGCCCCACTGGGCTCCTCTGTCCATGGGATTCTCCAGGCAAGAATACTGGAGTGGGTTGCCATGCCCTCCTCCCAGGGATCTTCCCAACCCTGGACTGGACCCAGGGAAACTGGAGTGGGTAGCCTATCCCTTTTCCGGGAGATCTTACTAACCCAGGAATTAAACCAGCGCCTCCTGCACTGCAGGTGGATTCTTTACCAGCTTTGCACCAGGGATGCCCAGCAACCCCCTACCTCCAATCAAAAATATCTCCAGACGTAGAAAGATATCCCTCAGAGGACAAAAATCACACCTTAGTTCAGAATCACTACACTCAATGAGTCTGCCTGCACTGAATCCCTCCAAGAATGTGTATTATATCCTGACCGTTATGGTGAGACAAGTATTTTTTATGGTCTCCTTATTTGTGTTATAGATATATATTTTTATCAGGCAACTTTTCTTTCCATATAAAAATTAATATTGCAAAATTAATATATGTCTTTAAAGAAAATTTGGAAAAGGAAATTCATAAACACTCCTTAGAGATAGCCACAGTTAAAAGCTTGATGCATTTCTTAGGAATTAATGCATATTAATTTTTATATTTTTAATAAAATTAGCAATATTTAATTATAAAACTTTATAATTAGTATTTTCTAATCTTTTAAATATTTTCAAATAACTTAAAAGACTATCTAGCATTCCATTAAATAAATACATTGCATATTAAATATATCATATCTTACTTTAAAATTCTCCAAGTTCCTTTATTACAAATAACTGTTGTGAACACATTTGTACTGAAATCTTCAAAGATATCTCTCTGATTATTTCTTTAATGTAAATTCTCAAAGTTGAGTTACCAAGTAAAAGAGAATAGCTGGTTTATTGTCATATTATCTAATTAAATTACACTTCCAACAGAGAGGAAAAAAAGTGCTCCTTGCCCCAAACTTCTGCCAACATTCAGTTATTTGTTCTCACTTTCAGCAACATTAACACTGGACAGTTAAAATTACATTATTATTTAATTTGTCTATTTTGAATTTTGAGATCAAAGATGTTTTTAAATTCCGTTTTTATTCATTTTGTAAAGTGCCTATAGTACATGTTCTTTGTCATTTTCTTCTATTAAATTATTAATCTTTTTCCTTCAAGATTTGCAAAGACTCTTCAGAATGAAAAAACTGCAGTTGTTTATCAAAGATAATGTAGTTCTTTTCTTCAAATTTCATTTCTTTTAATTGTTGATGATGTCTTTTGATTTTAATTCAGGACATATATATTTTTTTAAATTTCATTTTGCGTTGCATTACACCTGAAAATTGATTGTGCGGGCCCTGGCAATGGTATAATAATGAGCCTTCCCATCTATAAGTACTTGTTCTTTCTTTTTTTTTTTTTAACTGTCCTTCAGTAAAGCTGTCTTCTTCATAAAGGATTGTGTGTGTTAGTTGCTCAGTTGTGTCCAACTCTTGAAACCCCATGGACCCATCAGACTTGTCTGTCCATGGACTTCTCCGGGCAAGAATACTGGAGTGGGTTGCCATTACCTTCTCCAGGGGATCTTCCCAGTCCAGAGACTGAACATAGGTCTCCTGAATTGCAGGAAGATTCTTTACTATCTGAGCCACCAGGGAATCCTAATTCTTAGCTTTATAATATTTTTAAGAATAAGATTCATTTTTTGTTGATCTTGGTAACTGTTTTCTTTTAATGTTCTCTCTCCTTTATAAGATTCTTTAATTCTAAAAAATACCAAGTCCTCTGCACATAGTGGGTATTTTTAAAATGATAACTGATGTGCAGTTGTTCTTTAAATCTCAAGGCTTTTGAAATTCCAGTAGCTGCTGATCTGTGGGTGGCATTTTAAGAAACTGTGCCAGTTCACATTCTTTCCTTTTTGTATTATGCCACTTGGGTGGCTCAGCAGTAAAGAATCTGCCTCCAATGCAGGAGACGTGGTACAATCCCTGGTTGGGGAAGATCCCCTGGAGCGGGGCATGGTAACCACTCCAGTATTCCTGCCTGGAAAGTCCCCATGGACAGAGGAACCTCGTGAACTACAGTCCATGAAGTTGCAAAGAGTTGGACAGTGAAGCAACTGAAGACACGTGCAGAGGGCACTTAAATGACATAGTACATTCTACTCTGATAAAAGCACAGTCAGCAGCAGGCAAACTGAAACACTAAGAAATCTTCTCTAACACAGTTTAACAAAGAAAAAGAACAAAACAGGAATCAGAAAACAGCTTAAACATATACACCAGTCTAGAAATGAAACTTGATCACCTCCTTATTGTGCTTATTTAGATACTGATGGAAAACACTGAAATATTAATTTATATAATGATACAGATTTTTATGTCAAATTCAAATGAAGTTGTCAAAATAACAGTATTTACTCCTTCTTAGGGGAAGAGAATGAAAAAAAGCAAAATTTTTTGAGAAACTTTATTACTTGTGGTTTTGCCAAGTAGAGATCTTTTGATTAGTAAGTCTAAATCTTTTCTAATTAGCACATTTGACACTGTAAAAGAGTGTGACCTAAAGGGATTTTTAAAACTTGAAAGCAGTTAGCCAGGCTAAGTGTTCCTTTTGCAGTCTTTATACTTTGAACATGGTTACTATTGGAATCCTTTCTTTTTCATATATAGTGCAGAGATAAGGTAGCTTCCACTCATTACCACGGTACAGTTTTTATGGTATTTATTGCCTCCATGACTCAGATGGTAAAGCGTCTGCCTACAATGCGGGAGACCCGCGTTCGATCCCTGGGTTGGGAAGATCTCCTGGAGAAGGAAATGGCAACCCACTCCAGTATTCTTGCCTTGAGAATCCCACGGACGGAGGAGCCTGGTGGGCTATCGTCCAAGGTGTCGCAAAGAGCTGGACACGACTGAGCGAGCTTCATACAGCTTCACATTGCCGCCATGAGCAGGGACCTCCAAACTGTTATGCCCGCAGTCCCAGTCCCCAAAGCTGAGAAAACAAGACATCCATGGCAATGCAAAAGCAAAAAGGGTTTTATTACTAGCTCGAGCTAGGACCCCTGCCACCTCCAGGGCAGTGGAGTGGTGCAAGTGTGGATTGGTTGCAAGGGGTTCTTGGCATCTATTAACTGGCTAAATTTTGCGCATGCGGACTCAAGCTAAGGGACTTTTCGTGTTATCTGGGCTAGCTCTAACCAGGCTATGGGGAGTATGCTGACTAGCTGAGTCTCAAGGTCGGGAGGATGATGATCTCAGCTCCTTCTGGGCAGTGACTCAGCTTTTTCTGCGATTGTAGCTCTTTAGTCCTTGAAGCTTGTCATGGCTTCTGTCAGGTCTCAACACAAACAGACCAACACAACTGAGGCATCTTAGCACAGAGTAACTAGAATGTGAAAGACAGGAGATCAATGGGCCCAGTGAGCAGTTGGAAGGTCTGCCTTTCCCTAAAAGTCAAGGGCACAGGGCGAAACTACTTAAGGCCTACCAGAGGGCAGCTACTGCAGGGCTAAGAGGAAAACAGACACACTTGAAGTTGAGTAATGCTGAGGAAGCTGAATTTGCTTTCCAATCAGAGTCAAGGGATAGGTTTAACATTACACATGACCCAGTTTGATTCCTGAGCGGGGAATGGCTACTTACTCCAGTACTTTTGCCTGGAGAAGCCCATGTAGAGCCTGTTGAGCTACAGTCCATGGACTCACAGAGAGTTGGACACGACTGAGCAACTAAACAGACACATACACACAGAGTATTCTTTGGTGTGGGCCTCCCTGGTGGCTGAGAGGCTAAAGCATCTGCCTGCAATGCAGGAGACCTGGGTTTGCTCCCTGGGTCGGGAAGATCCCCTGGAGAAGGAAATGGCAACATTTGAAACATCAGCAAATGCGTAAAAACCATGCCCCAGAGTAAGTCCCACTTTCAATCTTCCCACCACAAGATAACAGAAAATCCTGGCAGGAGCTGCAGAGGAGAGAGTCCCATCAGTTAACAAAGGCTTAGGAAATGTCTTGGGCTTTTCACACATCAAGCCTGACAAAGCATAAAACCAAGCTGACCAGCCAATGATTGAAGTTGCTCCTAGAACAAAGATCATTACTTTTCAGAGGAAGACAACAAAATCCAGTTCCATGTGCAATGTCCACAGTGGAATTAAAGTTGCTATGATATGTAAAGACAGAGGAAAATGTAACCCACAGTCAAGAAAACGGAGTCAACAGAAATCAAACCTAACATGGCTCAGATGTTTGACTTAGCAGATAAATGTATTAAAGTAGCTGTTATAAACACATTCAAAGACCTAAAAAGAAAATACGTTCAAATAATTAAAGACAAATGTGATCTTATGGTCATCCCAGAAAGAACAATTTTATAAATGAAACATCTCTTCGTGATAAAAACTCATCAAGCTAGTAACAAAAGGGAACTTCTTCACCCTGATAAAAGAACTCTCGAAAAAACAAAACACAAAACAACAACAACAAAAATCCTACTGCTGACATAATTAACTGCTAATAGATAGAACAGTTCTTGCTAACATCAAGAAAAGGCAGGCAAAGATATCCACGCTTACCGCTTCAATTCAGCTTTGTACTGGCATCCAAGCCATTGCAATAAGGCAAGAGAAAGAAATAAAAGATATACAGAATAGAAAATAATAAGCAAAATTGTATTTATTTGCAGATGACAATGATGTCTGAATAAAACCAGCAAATCTATCAAAAAAACAAAAAACTAGAACTAGTAAATTAATGCAAAGCCAATGTACCAAAAATCAATTATATCTCTATGTGCTGACTACCATCAATTTGAAAGCAAAATTATCTTTCTAAAACCATATATAATGCATCAAAAATATGAAACACTTAGAAATAAGTGTTTCCACAAAAGACCAATAAGACTTCTCCATTGAAAGCTGGAATCAAGGTTGTCAGGAGAAATATCAACAACCTTAGATATGTGGGTGACACCACCCTTATGGCAGAAAGCAAGGTGGAGCTAAAGAGCCTCTTGATGACATGAATGAGGAGAGTGAAAAAGCTGGCTTAAAACTCAATATTAAAGAAACTAAGATCATGGCATCAGGTCCCATCACTTCACGACAAATAGAAGTGGAAAAGCTGGAAGCAGTGACAGATTTCCTTTTCTTGGGCTTTAAAATCACTGTGGATGGTGAATGCAGTCAAAAATTAGAAGACAATTGCTTCTTTGGCAGGAAAGATATGACAAACCTAAACAGTGTGTTAAAAATCAAAGACATCACTTTGCTGACAAAGTCTGTACAGTTAAGGCTATGGTCTCTCCAGTAGTCACATACGGCTATGAAAGCTGAACCATAAAGAAGGCAGAGGCACCAAAGAATCGATGCTTTTGAAGTATGGTGCTGGAGAAGACTCTTGAGAGCTCCTTGGAAAGCAAAGAGATCAAACCGGTCAAACTTAAAGGAAATCAACCCTGAATACTCTTCAGAAGGACAGACGCCAAAGCTGAAACTCCAATACTTTTTTTGCCACCGGATACAAAAAGCTGAGTCATTGTAAAAGGCCCTGATGCTGGGAAAGACTGAAGGCAGAAGGAGAAGAGGGCAACAGAGGATGAGATGGTTATATGATATCACTGATCCAATGGACATGGACTTGGGCAAACTCCTGGTGATGGTGAGAGATAGGAAAGCCCTGGCATCCTGCAGTCCATGGGGTGGCAAAGAGTCGGACACAACTTAGCAACTGAACAACACCAACCAAATTTAAACCCACCTAAGCAAATGAAGAGATATGCCTGATTAATAGAAAGGAAGACTGATATCAAGATACTGATATCAAGATAAGAGGTTTCCTCATGGTGATCTAATAGTCAAAGCATTCTAAATCACAGTCTCAATTAACAAGTTGATTCTAAAATTTGTACAAAAATGGTAAGGACTCAGAAATATAAAACATTCTTTAAAATATAGTTGGAGGACTTATACTACTCAACTTTACAACTTACAAATTAACAGTGATCAAAAGAGTGTAGTACAGGCATAATAACAGACAAATAGATTAATCAAACAGAATATAGATCCCCAAATGGGCCCAAAATTATACAGCCTTATTGCACTGGATTGGTGCCAGTATAAAACTTAACTGAAATATATATATTCCATATATATATATATATATATATATATATGGAAAAGTACTGAAATTCTCCATGTGTGCTTGCTAAGTCGCTTCAGTCATGTCCAACTCTTTGAACTACACCCAACTAGGCTCCTCTGTCCATGGGATTCTCCAGGCAAGAATACTAGAGTGGGTTGCCATGCCCCCACCAGGAGATCTTCCTGACCCAGGGATTGAACCTGTGTCTTTTCCATCTCCTGTAGGCAGGTTTTACTACTAGCGCCACCTGCAAAGCCCAATTAAATTCTAACCTTACCTCAAACTGTGCACCAAAATATTTTAGACATCACGGATCCAAATAAAAATCTAAATATAAGCTTCCAGAAGAACACACAGGAGAATATTGTGACTTGGGATCTGGCAAGGGTTTAGACTGTACACAAAAACCAGTAACTATAAAAGAAAAAAATTGATAAACTAGACATCAAAAAATTTTAAACCAGCTTATCAAATAATACCATTAAGGAAATAACAGGTAAGTCCAAAACTAGGAGAAAATATTTATAAACTATATCTCCAACAATGTACTGGTACCCAGAGAATATAATGAATTTATACAATCAATAACAAAATGACAACCAAATTTTTTTCAAATAGTAAAACCTTGAATAGATACTTCACAAAGAAGAGCATATGAAACGGAGCACAATAGCATTAGTCACCAAGAAAATGTAAGTTAAAACCTCAATTATATACCACTACAGAGTCACTGAAATGGCTAAAATTAGAGATGGAAAATACCAAATGTTAGCAAGGATGCAGTGCAATCTCAAATCCACCCATTGTTGGTGGGCGTGTACAGTGTTAACACTGTTTTGGAAAATAAGCCTGGTTGTTTCACCTATTCCAATAATTTTACTCATGGGTATTTACTTATGAGATATGAAAGCATATTTCACAAAAAGATTTGCACAGAAATGCTTATGGTTTTACTCACAGTACCAGGAATCGAAAACAGCACAATACCCATCAATTGGAAAAGAGATTAACAAACTAATATGTTCATACAATGAAATACCACCAGCAATTTAGAAATACATATGTCTGTAACAACATGGATAAAACTCTAAAATATCATGCTGATTGGAAGAAATCTTTCCCCAAAGGAGTACATACTGCACCCTTGTATTTGTATAAAGTTCTAAAATAAGCTAAACAAATCTATCACTTAAAAAAAAAAATCAGAAGAGCAGTTGCCTCTAAGGTTATGGGAGGAAGGATTGGCTTGGAAGGAACATAAGACAATACAGGTGTACACATTTGTCAAAAGGTACCCAACTGTACAGTGAAGATTTGTATATTTCACTGAAAGTAGATTTTACTTACAGAAAATACAGTAATTGAATTCCAGTTAATGATATACAGGCTGAAACGTTGAGGGTGAAGTATACTAATGTCCGCAACTTAGAAATACATCAAAAGTAAGATAAAATAGAAAAATAGATGGATATAAATGTGATAAAGCAAATACAGCAAAATATTAACTATAGCAACTAACATGGGAGTAATGTAGCTTTATTTCAATTTTTCCTTCTAAAATTTTTCATAGTAAAATATGAATTTATCAAAGTTGTAGGACACTAGAGCAATATAAAAATCAATTGTATCTCTGTATATAAGCAGAAAAACAACTGGAAAATATTTTTATAGTGGCATAAAAACTTAAAATACTTAATAAATTTAATGAGAGGTATGTAAATTTATACACTGTGGAGTAGAAAAATACTGATGAGAGAATTTTTTAAAGATGTGAATGAATGGAGAAATATACCACAATCATGAATTAGAATACTTAATATTATTAAGATATCAGTTCTCCCTATATTGTTAGGTTCAATGAATTCCCAAACCAAAGTCAGCAGGCTTTTTTTTTTTTTTTAATTAACAAGATGATCTCAAGACTTAAACAGAACTGCACAGAACCTAAAATAGTCAAAACAAAATTGGAAGAATTGCACCACCTGGTTTCAATATTTATTATAAATATTCTAATCAAGGCAGAGCAGTAATGGTGTAAGCACTGACTAATAGATTAATGGAACAGAGCAGGAAATCCAGAATAGATCCACATGCATCTGCTCAGTTGATTTTTGACAAAGGTGCCAACATAATCCAGTGGGTAAATGATAACCCTGTCAACAAAGGGTGATGAAACGACTGGATATTTCTATTTTAAAAAGAAACCTTAACATCATCACATATACAAATTTTAATGTGATATGGATAACAGCCTTAAAAGCTAACCTATAAAACTTCTAAAAGAAAACTTCTAGGAAAAAAATTATGACTGTAGTAGGCACAGACATGTTCTTAGAACACAAAAGGTGTCCATTTTAGTTTTTTCAATTTACAAGTTGGACTTCATATAAATTTAGACCTTACGCTCTTCAAAAGACATCAGTGAGAAAATAGATTAAAAATAAGCCACATACTGGAAGAAATATTTGCAACACATATATTCAAAAAGAGCTTCTAACATAAAGCATTGCTACAACTCAGTGTCAGAAGAAAGTCAGTTTTAAAAAGGCAAAAGAGTTTAACAAAAACTCCAAAAATGATACATGAATGGCTAATAAAAACCTGAAAGATGTGCATCATTCCATAAAATGCAAGTTAAAACAATGAGATAGCATACCACACTCATTAGAACAGCTTAAAGTTAAAAAGTTGACCCCACCAAATGTTGGTCTGAACTCTCATACACCACAGAGGATACGAAACTAGAGGATTACACTGGAAAACGGTGTGGCAGTTTCTTACAAAGTTAGACGTAGACTCAGCATATGACCCAGAAAAAATGCCCATAAAACTTTTACATTAAAGTATAGGACTTTTTCCATAATAACCAAATACTGGGATCAACCCACACTGTTTTTCAAAGGTGAATGAATAAGTAAACTCAGGCATGTTCATACAATAGACTACTAACCAGCAATTAAAGGAGCAAACTGACAATACCCTCAGCAATATGGAAGGCTCTCAGCAAGAGATGCAAGTGATTAGGTTCAAGTGCTAAGAGAAAGCCGCTCAGTCCCGTCCGACTCTTTGTGACCCCAAGGACGATACAGTCCATGGAATTCTCCAGGCCAGAATACTGGAGTGGGGAGCCTTTCCCTTCTCCAGGGGATCTCCCAACCCAGGGATCAAACCCAGGGATCTGCAGGGGATCTACCCAACCCAGGTTTCCTGCCTTACAGGCAGATTCCTTAGCAGCTGAGCCAGAAGGGAAACCCAGACATAAACCAGACATAAAATAGTGCTTTCTGATTATGTGAAGTCATGGAACCACCTAAATTAACCTACAGTGGTAGATTACATTGTTTATTTGCTCTGTGGGGAGCGGAGCAGAGAGACCTGCCTCAAAGAAGCAAAAGTGAATTTTCTGAGATGATTTGATCGGGCTGGTGGTTATATTAACATATACTTAAAACAAAATTTATCAAACTATATACATCATGCTTACAATGCTTCATTGTATAAAAACAACACCTCAAAAAAGATTCAAAAAATTATTTTGCTGAAGATAAAATGACTATCATTGGGAAAAGTATTTACTGATGCATAAATAAGAAAAAAATAAATACCAACAGCAACTAAAACTAATTTGGTGGGCCATTTTTCTTGGTGATATTTAGGGAGCATTTACTGGTTTTGCAATCATTTTTCTTTCTAAATGTGTGTTTGGCTGAACTATGTAAAGCTTAAAAGCTTATTAATGCTAAAGTCACATCTTAACCTCTTCCACACATTAAAACTGTCAATCAACTTTTATAACATGAATGAGGTACTTTACCTTAAATCTGTCAAGATAATTGCTAAGATTAAGCTAAATGGGAAGGAAAATAAAAGTAAAATGTGAGAAGTTATTTTTAAATTAAGAGCCGTTTCTATAAGGAGTTATAAAGCAGTGTGGCGACATGATACATTGGCTTTTCTATATCTTTCCATCTTGGCAAATGTTAGGGAAGGCTTAACTTTCACGAATATGCTCAAGGACCTAACGTATCAGTTGTGCCTTCAACTGCAAGGAACAGGAAACCCTGCTTCTGCTGACTTAAACAAGAAGGTGCTTATATTATCTCATGTAACAAGAAGTTCTCCAGACATTGTTCATTCCCTGGCTCAATACCATCTTTCCACTGGGCATCTGTCCTCAGAACAGCCCCCAACAAAGCTCTGAGATCATGAGTGTGCCACAGTGACCCATCCAGGGAAGAAGCCCCCATTTCTTTCTGACCGTCTCCTTCACGTCAAGCATTCTTTCCCATCACACTCCTCACGTTTCTCAAGCCAGACTCTCCTCATTTGCCCACATCTATATAATTCATTCACAGGAGATATGAGTCCAACACGGTGGACCTAAACCAGCTCTTGTTAGCAGGTGGCCAAGCAGAGAGCAGAGACCTGAAGTAAGCTGGTTCTCTGGGGAAGGAGGAAGGACCAGGAGGGAAGGGAAGTTCAGCAGAAAGTCAAAAGTGAGTGCAACACCGGGCAAAAAGAAACTCTCTTCCTAAGTTCTATTAAGTTTTTGTGTTAGCTTCACATGAATACCTGTCTCTAGGGGCCTTTTCTACCAGTAAAGGCAAATCAAACTGAAAAACTCCAGCCGCCAAAGCCAGTCTTTGAAATCCTCTGCCCCCTTTAAGGGGCTCAAGAACATTTGCTGACTTTTCAGCACAGAGGAGATTAAAGCAATTCTCGCTCCTTATGTGGCTATTTACTGCTCTCTACATCACTAACCCGTATTTATTTCTTGGTTTGCAGCACAGTGATTGTAGAGTAAGTGCCAGGCAGCAAATAGCTTCCTCATCGCTGAAATTGGTCGTGATTTTACTCCCGCGGAGCATATTACATGACCGTTCAAGGCTGGTAAATGGCCACGGGCTTTTCCTCCACTTCTAATTGCCATGATGTGTAGGATGGGGGATGGGCAGCTGTTTCCATCTCACAGTCAACTTTACATGATAGCGTAAGATACTAAACTTCGTAGCATTTTCTCTACATAATACACATTGCTAAGCCAATGTCCAAATAGTCTTCTTCTAGCAGGATGTGTTGTTCTTTAACTTACTGCCTATCCATGAGCCAACATGCCTTCCACCAATATGGCGTCACTGTTGCACACACAGAAAGCAAACTTGTAAAATTCCTACACTCAGATGAAGTTGCATCACACACTGTGAATGAATGTTGGCGGCAGATTGCAGTTTGAATTAATATACAAGTTACTTCACTCCATCTCATTTTTACCCTTGCAAGAAGCAATATTACCTTCTCCATTCTACCAATGTCCCAGCCTAAGTATCTCTCAACCAAACTTAGCACAGCTCTTACCTTCAGACTGTTAAAATACCCTTATCCCTGTGGTTGAGCAATTACTATGGTAAAATCATATCAGTTTCCTCAGCTATAAAATGTGAATGTAGCTAAGGGGAGAGGGCATCCCCAGTGGTTCAATGGAAAAGAACCCGCCAATGCAGGAGCCGCAAGAGACACAAGTTCAATCCCTGGGTCAGGAAGATTCCCTGGAGAAGGACATAGCAACCCATTTCAGTGTTCATGTCTGGAGAATCCCATGGACAGAGGAGCCTGGTGGGCTACAGTCCATATGATCGAAAAGAGTCGGACATGACTGAAGTGACTTCGCACACACGCACTCATGCATGCGTGCATGTAGCTAAGGGAAGACAGTGTAATCCATTCCTAGTAACTCAGGACATGGATTAAGAAAGCTTGCAAAGAGCTTTTTTCTCAAACATGGCTGCACTGGAATGATCTGGGCAGCTTTAGAGAGTTCTGACGTCAGGGCGCCGGCCTCTAGTAATTTAGGTGTAGCTGGTCTGGAATGCACCCTGGGCATGGAGCTGTTTGTTTGTTTGCTTTTTGACTTCCTAGATAATTCTAATGTGCCTCTAGGGTTGAAAAATCATGTGTTTTAACAGTGGTTCTCAAAGTGTGTTCCCTGGACCAGGAGCAGCTGTTTTACTTAGGAACATGTTGGAGATTCAGACTCTTGGGCTTTGCTCCAGACCTACTGACTCTTTACAGAGATCACTAACTTGAATGGGACCCCTGGAATGGACCTTAATCCTGTATGAACAGTGTGCTCATAAGAAGAGGAGGTTAGGCCACAGAGACACACAGAGGGAAGATCCTGTGACACACGGAGAAGACGGCTGTCTACAGACCAAGGAGAGAGGCCTCACTGGGAGCCGACCCTGCTGACATCGTGACCGTCCAGCCTCCTGAACTGCGAGGAAGTGAGTTTTGTGGTTTCAGCCACCTCATCTGTGTCCTTTGTTACGGCAGCCGTAGAAGACACATACATATTAGTGCCTAATGCTAGTTTCCCGGTCTATGATCCAGCTCCCGGCCCTGTTCACAGCATTCCCTTCAAGTCCATGACAAACTCCTTGGGGAGGAGGAGGAAGCAGTGGCTTCCATTTTTACTGCCTTGAAATGAAAGATTTGAAAGTCACTGATTCCTACAAAATTCCTGAGAGAGGAAGGCTGATGGTGAGCGTACATGGGGAATATTTTCATGTGTGTTACGCTGCTCTCTTCCACATTTTTACTTTCTAAATACAGTGCCAACCTCAGGATTCTCCAATGCGGCATGCAGCTTCACAGACTGGGACTTGGGCTTTATTGTAGCTGACAGATTCTGTTTGAACGTCGTCTACCATATCAGATCCCTGTGCTGGAACTGGTGGGTCAGAGAGAGCTGTTTGCCAATATGTATGTTGTTGTTGAACTAAACAGCAAGATTAAGGAGAATGCATTTCGTCCTCCCATTTGTAATTATAGTGACAAGATGGTGTCATTTGTACCTCATAAGATAAAGAACATGGAATATATATATATATTGGGGCTGTACCAGGTCTTAATTGCAGCACATGGGATCTTGAATTACAGCATGCAAACTCTTAGTTACAGCGTGTGAACTCTCGGTTATGGCATGTGGAATCTAGTTCCCTGAACCCAGGATCGCTGCACAGGGAGGGTGAAGCTTGAGCCATTGGACCACCAGGGAAGTTCCAAGAAAACGGATATTTTAAGTGTCGGGCAGGCGAGCAACGAACAGGTTTCCCTTTGATTCATGTTCTCTGCGCTATCTCCTCTGCCTAGTGAAATCCTAGTTCTTGAAGCTTCACACCACTATTCTCTCCTCTTTAAGTCATCTCCTCCTCCTCTAAGAAAAATCCCTTGCTCCCTTCCTATATTTTCAAAGTCTTTTGCACATAAATATACGACTTTTGGACCTCCTTGGTGGCTGGTAAAGAACCTGTCTACAATGCAAGAGACCCAGGCTCGATTCCTGGGTCAGGGAGACGCCCTGGAGAAGGGAACAGCTACACACTCCAGTATTTCTGCTTAGAGAATTCAACTGACAGATGAGCCTGGTAGGGTACAGTCCATGGAGTTGCAAAGAGTCAGACACGGAGCATCTAACACAACACACATATAACTGTTTACATTATGTTTTGGTAACTATATGTGTCTTTCTCCTTGTCCTAGCTTATTAGATTTTTGAGAACAAGCGCTGTTTTCTTGACCTATATGCTTACTTAGTATCTCTGCATCTGGCTCAAACTAGGTATTAAAAAAAAAAAGATCATTAACCAAGATATGGAAGCAACTTAAGTGTCCCTCCACAAATGAATGAGTAAAGAAGATGTCTGATTTATACAATGGGATATTACTCAATCCTTAAAAAGAATGAAATAATACCTTTTGCAACAAGACGGATGGACCTAGAGATTATCACACTAAGTGAAGTAAATCGGAAAAAGAAAGACAAAATCTTATGATATCACGTATATGTGGAATAAAAAACAATGATACAAATGAACTTATTTTCAGAATAGAAATTGACCCGCAGACACAGAGAACAAAGGGAGGGGAAAAGGGAGGGGGTAAATCAGGAGACTGAGATTAACATATACAGACATATAAAGTATCCAAAAGGACCTACCGCATAGCACGGGGACCTCTACTCAATATTCTGTAATAACCTATAAGGGGAAAGAATCTCTCTCTCTCTCTCTCACACACACACACACATACATATACATATACATATACATATACATATACATATACATATACATATATAACTGAATCACTTTGCTGTACACCTGAAACTAACACAACATTATAAATTAACTATTCTTCAATAAAAAGTAAATAATAAATAAAACTTTAAAAGTGTTAAATTTGATCAAATTGAAATGGACCCCATTGAAATGGATGTGGTTTAGAGTTGGAGGATAAAAAAAAATGAGACTGCAGCAGCTTTTCAAGTAATGCAAAATAAAATATCCTAACACAAAGTATTGGGCTTCCCTGGTGGCTCAGCTGGTAAAGAATCCGCCTGCAATGCAGGAGACCTGGGTTCGATCCCTGGGTTGGGAAGACCCCCTGAAGAAGGAAATAGCTACCCCACTCCAGTATTCTGACCTGGAGAATTCCATGGACTGTATAGTCCATGGGTTCACAAAGACTCGGACATGACTGAGCGACTTTTACAATAACAATCTATTCAGATAATCTTTGCAGAGTATATGGTTTTCAAATGTGTCTCTTCCTCAGTTTTTATTTAAATTCTACTGACTTGGAGAATTACCATTTGTCCTTTGAGGGAGTGTGTGTGTGTGTGTGTGTGTGTGTGTGTGTGTGTACGTGTGTGTGTGTGTTGCAGCCATGAGTTCTCTACTGGACACCAAAATGACACAGGAAGAAGGGCAGGCACAAATTTTTGCCTCCTACTCATGGAAGGATGCTGAAAGAATCAGAGTTAGAATATAAATCCCACCCTGAACTGTTCTGTTGAAGTCCTTATTCTTGACGGAGTCACTCAAGCATATGGACATCTGTGAATTATTGTATACATGGGTTATTCTGATGGTGGGAAGATATGAGACCACGCCAGCGAGCAGAAGAAAATGGTTTCCAAGGGGGAATGGAGGGGATTCGTGAAGGAGTCAAGAAAGGATTCGTGAAGGATTCCTCGCTCTGGAGGAAGAGGAAAGGGGGAAACGGAGAGGAGGCTGGAAATGGTGAGATTTGTAAGACGAGGAGGCAAAACGCGTCCTCTTCTCTTCGTTTCTGGAGACAGAGTCAGAATCCAGGTTTTGTCTACATTACCCCCTCTCGTTAGCCCTCTCCTCAGTCACCAACCTTTAATAAAGACTGTTCTACAAAAAGCAGCTTTGTGCTGGTTGCATGGAGATAACTAGAGCCCAAAGCAATAAAAGGTGCCGCAGCCTCCTCTGCCCCAGTCCGCAGCCTCCCGGTGCTCACTGTGTCCTGTGTGAGTCTCTCTCTGAGTCCCACGAAGCGGCCGTCAGCAGGAAGCCAGCGGAGATGCGCGGCGAGCTGGGAACGGGTGGCAGGGCCGGGCAGCGGTGGCCAACTGGCCGGAGGCATCTAGGAAGGACGACGAGAGAGACTGTCCACAGCAGGCTCTGGAGCTGGGGCTTGAGTTACAGTGACGACTAGACCAGGGCCTTCCTTGTGGCCCAGAGGCTAAGGCTCCACAGTCCCAGTGCAGCAGGCCTGGGTTTGATCACTGGTCGGGGAACTAGACCTCACATGCTGCGACTGAGTTCATGTGCCGCAACTAAAGATCTCACAACCCACAGCGAAAGCTGAAGCTCCCAAGCACCGCAGCTAACACTCTGCAGAGCGTGTCTCTCTCTCTCTCTCTCGCTCGCTCGCTCTCTCTCGCTATATATATATATATATAATTTTTTTTTTTTTTAAGTAGGACTTCCGCAGTGGTCAAGCAGCTGAGAATCTGCCTGATAGTGCAGGGCACACAGATTTGATCCCTGGTCTGAGAAGACTGCTCCACATGCTGTGGAGCAACTAAGGCCGTGTACTAAGGCCGTGTACTAAGGTCGTGTGCCACAACTGCTGAGCCCAAGCTCTAGAGCCTGTCCTCCACAATAAGAGAAGCCAAACCAATGAGAAGTCTGAGCACAGCAGCGAAGATCCAGCACAGTCACAAATAAATAAGTAAATAAATTGTTTTTAAAATTAAAAAAAAATACAGCATCATATCTTAAAAAAAAAAAGCCTGCATGTCACAAGGACATGTTTCTATGCAAAGAAAGAGTTAATAATTTCAAGTTGTTACCAATAGATAACAAAGAAAAATTTCCACCAGGACAGACAAAAGTGATGGCCTAGGGGGTGGTAAGTAGTTACTTACTGTATTTATTATCCAGAGAAGAATACAGATTATATATTTCATGGGCCAGATGGGAATAGTTATTTAATCCACAGTAATGACGACTCTAAATGGTTCTATTGAATTTCTACTTGAAAGTCTACTTCAGAAGAGTTGCAGGCTATGAGGGAATAAAGCAAGAAACAAATGTAATAGTTAAAGGATATTTTTGCTAAGGCTTAATTAAACTTGAGATTTTGTATCATTCTGTGTATAATCTTCAAACGATTTTTTTTTCCTGAAAAAGAACCAGAAAAAGTGGTAAGAAATTAGCCTTAGAGCTATATAGATTTTGAAGGGCCCTTAAGGAAGGAAAAAAAAAAAGTAAGGAAATATACAGATTTCAGTCTGAAGCAAAGAACTGAAATTGCTTTCTTCCTCCTACACTTCCAGCAACATTGGTACCTACTTGAAATGAACAACTGCTAAGGGAAACAGCTGGCAGAAAGCTGTTACTGCAAAGCAAAGTGCAATATGCATGCTGTAATTAGTCTGCAATCATCACTCAGTCCACTGTTGGAGAAAAACCTTCATTTGATCACACCAAAAGCATCCCCATCACTGAGCAAAATTTGGGACAAGTCACTCCCCCTCCCCAACCAAATAAAACTCTCGATTTCACCATCGATAATGGTAACACAATGAGTTTTTTGTCTTGTTTTGAATGTGGTCAGAGTGACAACTGGACCATGAAGAGGCATGTCAAACCAATATTTTTTGTTGACAGTGAGAAATGCCTAAGAATAATGGCTGAACATTTTTGAGCGTTCACTGTGTGCTACCTTGGCACTGTCCTAAAGAAATACAATGCAAGCCACAAATGTGAGCCACACAAGCAAAGGGAAATTTACTAGCAGCCACACATTTAAAAAAAAGAAAGAAACAGTATCTTAACTTAGGCTGCCATAACAAAATACCACAGATGGGGTGGTTTCAATGGCAGACATCTATTTCTCACAATTCTGGGGTTTTGGTGTCTGCTGAGAAGCCTCTTCCTGCTTTGCAGACAGCAGCGTTCTTCCTGCAGCCTTGCGTGGGGAACAGAGAGAAGGCTCTGGGTTCTTCTGATAAGGCTACTGGTCCCATCATTAGGGCTCCACCCTCACGACCTCATCGAATTACCACCCAAGGCCCCACTTCCAAGTACCACCACATTGGAGGTTAGGGCTTCAGTATGTGAATTTGGGGAGACACAAACGTTTAGTCCATAGCTACAAGTAAAATTAATTTGAATACCATATTTTATTTAACACAGTCTATCCAAAACATAACAGATTTGATTTAGGTCATACCTGAATGGTCTAGTGGTTTTCCCTACTTTCTTCAATGTAAGTCTGAATTTGGTAATAAGGAGTTCATGATCTGAGCCACAGTTAGCTCCTGGTCTTGTTTTTGTTGACTGTATAGAGCTTCTCCATCTTTGGCTGCATAGAATATAATCAATCTGATTTTGGTGTTGACCATCTGTTGATGTCCATGTGTAGAGTCTTTTCTTGTGTTGTTGGAAGAGGGTGTTTGCTATGACCAGTGCATTTTCGTGGCAAAACTCTATTAGTCTTTGCCCTGCTTCATTCCGCATTCCAAGGCCAAATTTGCCTGTTACTCCAGGTGTTTCTTGACTTCCTACTTCAAAAGCAGAGACATTACTTTGCCGACTAAGGTCCGTCTAGTCAAGGCTATGGTTTTTCCTGTGGTCATGTATGAATGTGAGAGTTGGACTGTGAAGAAGGCTGAGTGCCAAAGAATTGATGCTTTTGAACTGTGGTGTTGGAGAAGACTCTTGAGAGTCCCTTGGACTGCAAGCAGATCCAACCAGTCCATTCTGAAGGAGATCAACCCTGGGATTTCTTTGGAAGGAACGATGCTAAAGCTGAAACTCTAGTACTTTGGCCACCTCATGAGAAGAGTTGACTCATTGGAAAAGACTCTGATGCTGGGAGGGATTGGGGGCAGGAGGAGAAGGAGACGACAGAGGATGAAATGGCTGGATGGCATCACTGACTCGATGGACACGAGTGTGAGTGAACTCCAGGAGATGGTGATGGACAGGGAGGCCTGGTGTGCTGCAATTCATGGGGTCGCAAAGAGTAGGACACGACTGAGTGACTGAACTGAAATGAACTGATACAAAACATTTTCTTTTCAACATGAAATCAATAAAAACCATTAATGATATATGTCACACACTTTTTTCCTACTAATCTAAGCCTAGTGTGTAATTCTGTTACCTGGTAAAGGTGCTGGTTTCCTTCTCAGCCTATGATCTGTCCTTTAGGACGGAGCCATGAGAATATTAAAGTCAGAAGCAGAAGGCTATGACTTGGGGGAAAGCAAATAAAAGTCAACAGCCAGGAAGGAGAGGTAAAAGAAATGTCCCACAGGACTTCCCAGTGGTCCAGTGGTTAACAGTCCAAGTTTGCCTGCCAATGCAGGGAACATGGGTTCAATCCCAGGTCTGGGAAGTTTCCACATGCCACAGGGCAGTTAAGCCCGTGCCCCACAGCTGCTGAGCCTGAACTCTGGAGCCCGAGAGCTGCAACCACTGGGCCCACGTGCCCACAGCCCAGGCTCCATGACAAGGGGAGCCACCACAGTGAGAAGCCCGTGCCCTGTAACTAGAGAGAAGCTCCCAACTGCCACGGCAAGAGATAGCCCACGTGCAGAGACCAAGACTCAGCACAGCCAAAAAATAAATAGTAATTTTAAAAAAGAAAGAAAGAAATGTCCTACATCCTTCAAGCCAAGCTTTGAACTACGGAGACAGCTATAGAGACATGAAGGTGGGTATCAAGAAGTCTGAAAGCATAGGGTTGGTGGAAACTACAGGCTCCTGGAAATGCTTTTGGCTGGACACCTTGTTCAGTGTGGCGGTGATGGTGGGAAGAGGCACAGATAAATGTCCCTGAGACAGCAGATGGAAAAACAGACATTCTCCACGCGGCTGTCAAGGGTCCCCGAGGTGCAGAGAGTTCCCAGGGACATGCCTTCATGCTCGGGATGAGAGCAGTGTGCAGAGGCCAGATGCAAATGGCAGAGGCCCCCCTCTCCAGCATCAGGGCCCCACTCAATCCCCGGGGAGTCAGCCCCAACCAGCCAAGTGGTCCAAGTCCAGCCTTTCCAAAACGAGGAAATGCGAGGCTAAGCCCCTCCACCACTACCAAGCAGATGGTGAAGTCCACACACAGTTTTTCTGGTGCCATCTTGCAGAAAAAGAACAGTGAATGGGGCGGATTTCTGGAGGTCTGGCCATCTTCCCCGAGAGATCAAGTACAGGGACTATTTAAACACAGGGCATTGAACTTTGAACTGAAAAGAAGCTGTTAAAACCAGAAGACACTGAGCTATTTAATGAACAAGTATAAATTTCCTGAGATCTCATAGAGGTCTGGGTTTTAAGGGGAAAGAAACAGCTTACTTAGGAGAAAATCTAGAAGCCATATTTTCTTTGTACCTACAAATACAGTATGAGCACACTGGGGACTCTGTACTTGAGACAAGAACACCCCCAAGTACTTCATGCTTTGTTAAATATTCCAAAGAGGGAACTCTTTTCAATCAAAATGCATATCAGATCACCAGTTTTTTAAATGCTATTGATTTCATGGAAGATATTTGATAAAACCTCTTGAACACAATTTCCTTTGATTTCTTTTAACAAAACAGATTAGTGACCTCTACATATTTCCCTCTATCAGCCATGATTTTCATCAAAATGGCAGGTACAAGAGATAAGAAGCATTTTTGAAAGAAGATACAAATTCGGAGACCTAGATCTAGGATGAAACACAGTTGCGTGGACCACGGAGGGAAAAGGCGATCTCTCTTTTTAACAGTTACTATGAAATGTATCTCTTTATATATCATAACTCTAATACACATTCTGCTAGGAGTAAAGCTGAGTCGTCAGATAAAAGACTTCAGTTTCTTCAACTGTAAAATAAATGGTGTAGAATAGAAGATCACAAAAGTCTCTTCTTATTCTAAAACACTGCAGCTTGACGATGTGAAAGCATCCAAGATGGAAAGACCATAAACAGTGTCGATGTGACTGCATCTGATTCGGTTGCATTAGTGTTGCCTTTAGCAAGGTACCTTGGACATAACAGTTACTGGGTATTTGCTAGTCTTAGGGCGTGTGTTCTCCGTCATGTCTGATGCTTTGAGACCCTTTGAACCGCAGCCCATCCTCTGTCCATGAGATTTTTCAGGCAGGCAAGAATACTGAAGCGGGTTGCCATTTCCTCCTCCAAGGGATCTTCCCGACCCAGGATCGAACCCACATCTCCTATGTCTCCTGCATTGCAGGCAGATTCTTTATTGGCTGAGTCATTGGGAAGACTCCTACAAATAGTGAATGTGTCTTCTGGTGGGCATCTCATAACCCATAGAATTTGTTTAATTCTGTAACAAAATACCATGTGATTCTGGGAAGGACATCTCAGCTCAGGGGACATGATATACTTGTATTTGGTTTTACAACTACTGATTTTTAAAAAACACATTAGAAGACAGTAGATAGATGAGTTCTTTTGCAAACATGCCTGGGATGTCATTTTGCTAGTTCTGTTTCCTTCATAAAAGCAGAGAATTACAGAGCCAAGATAGAAGTTAGAGATTAACTGGTCAAATTCCTGAATTTGAAAGATGAGAAAACTAAACCGATAGATAACAATTCAAGTTCAGCATTTCTCCCAACATTCCCTGAGGGAACCAAGTTACCACTCTTGACCCAGCACCTGCTGTCTGTCCTCTACCACAGTCATCTCTACTCCACAATCATCTCATAAGCATGAGGTAGCAGCCAGGTGTTTCCACCTGAAACCTATAATTACTAATAGCCAGAAACCAGGACACTTTGGGTCCTAGTCGTATTACTGACTAGTCATGAGACCTTGGGCAATCACTTAACCTCACAATACTGCAGCACTTCAACTTTCCTTTCTATAAAATGCTAGGCTTGCATTAGATAATCAATAGTACGCTGATATGTTTTCAGGGCTAGAGATATAACTTTATCCTTAAAAATAGCGATCTTTCCCTTGTGAGTACAGAACAAGTCTGCGTCTACAGGGATAAAGTAGAATCCAGCTTTGATCAGTGAAGACCTTTAACACATCAATTTCAGACAAATTAATTCTTTCCTTGTCCTACTGTTCTCGTCTTCTCACGGAAACACTGGAGTCTTGGTGGAGTAATTATCTGGTGGATTTGTAGTATAGCTAATCCATATGCTTAAGATTCTCAAAATTTCCAATTACTGAGAACATTTACTGTCATAGACAGACCTTGCCTTTTCATATATAACATTAGTTTCCTTTTGGTTGTGAAGTAAGCATGTTTGCAACGAACTTTTCCCCTTTTTTTAATTTATTTTTTTGCTGCATGACGTGGCATTCAGGATCTCAGTTCCCCAGTCAGGAATGGAACCTATGCCCCCAGCAATGGAAGTGCAGAGTCTTGACCCCTGGACCACGAGGGAAGTCCCAGACCTTGCCTCTTGAATGCCTCGCTTATAAGGGAAAAACTGCAAAGGAAGAATTATATACTATATATATATATATATATACACACATACATATATACATATACATACATACATATACATACATATATATATACTAGTTAAATTATAATTGATATAAAGTTATTTCTTGAAAATACGTTAATAAACTCTGAATGATATTTATCCCATAAAATTCTAAAATCTTCCTAGACACAGGATAATGTAGACTGTTTTTATTCTAGTGTATCCTTCTGAGTTGCAGTAAACTACTCTGTTCTTACATACTATATACTAGGTTTCCTCAGATTACCACACATCAAAACAGCCTATTCGTTTCTCATCACATTGTTATTCAAATTAATATGTCACACAGGTGCAAGGTGTGATGGGAGCCATTTATAAATTAATAAATAAACACATTTCAAAAGGATGGTGACTTATAAAAACAATGCCTTGCTAAAAAAAAAAAGACTATTGTCCAAAAGCCTTTTGTTGGGCTACTGGTTTATAAGCAAACAAACAGATAAATGGCAGTGGGAGATTTGAAACAGTAGCCTCTCTGGAGGGAAACAAAGCAGCCCAACAGAAGTCTACAGCTGTGTGTAAAAAACTATGCTAAGGGTAATTAAAAAAAAAAAAAAAACTCAGAAAATGATAAGCTCAGTGGATATCCTTTCAAAAGAGTGGAAGAGAAACAGAAACTTGGAATTGAAATAATATCCTGTAGCTTGACAAAGCTTTTTATCCCAGGACTCATCCACTCCACGAAATAGAATTCATTCATTTCCCATACACCCTACGGACTGTGGGTAAATGCTATGTTCTAACAACCTTTTGTGAACAGAAGAGATGGAAGCAGAAGAACACCCAGGATCAGTAATCAGCCTTGGTCTTCGCACTCAAGTTCAACTCCTCCTGCAGCTCTTGTACCTGCCCATCTTTCTCGGATGAGCTCAGACACAAGGGTAACACAGATGAAAGCCCTGTTACCATAACACTTAGAATTTGAAATAGTGCTTTCCCTCTAGCCCGTGTGCTAGCTTTGCAGACATTACCTCATTCATCTCCATAACATCTTTGAAAAGGAAGAGGGAGCGGCCTCTGCCCTCATTTCATGGACGGGTAGCAACTGCTGAAGGCCAGTACATGATTCAGGGTTGTGGCTTACAGCGGAGCCATATTCCCCAAGCCTCAGATAGGGTCACCATTCACCACTTCTGGAGTGACATATAGCTCTTAGCGGGTGGCCCAGCAGGAAAGGGATCTGATTCCCAGTGCCAGCAGACGTGGAAGCAGACGAAAGTAAGACGCTACTCACTGTTACCCAAAGCACCCAAAGACACTACTCATTCCTAACAGATCATTTGTCATGGGGCAGCTAGAAGTACTCCCTGTTAGAAGAAGAAGGAAGGAAAACGGGGGAAAGCATGGAAGAAGGACCCATGAATGAGATGTGAACATGCCACTCAAAAAGTTGGCATTCAGGGCCTTCCATGGTGGTCCAGTGGTTAAGACTCCACACGTCCACTTCAGGAGGCGTGGGTTCAATCCTGGTTAGGGAACCAACAGCCCACAAGCCATGCAGCATGGCCACAGAAAAATAAATAAAACTTTTAAGTTGCCATTCATTCATTCAAGAAATGGAAGCCTCCCAGGTACCATTCAAGGTGTAGGGAATACAAATGCCAGTTAGACCTTGCTTTCGAGGGAATCAGTCTAATGGCCTAATCAGAGTTTTTAAACTGGGAGCATAGAGCAGTATATATTAAATAAAATGTATGCCCAGATTGCTATGAACATGTAAAGAAGAACATTGATGTCACCTTAACTAAATCAAGGGATGCTTGCCAAAGTACTTGTGGCTCGTGCTGAGACCTATAAGATAAGCTAAGTTGAATCAGAGGAGGGGTATAAAGTAGAAGGATAAGTTCCCAAGGGGTTGCTGTGTGAGACTCAAGCTCTTTGTTTTAACTTTACTAAGTGGCCCTGCTGGTTGAGGTTAGGTTGCAGGTGGAGGGGTACCAAGCCCGAAGAAAACAAAAATGGTGAAGTCAGAGCACAAGGAACTTCCAGGAGTCAAGTTCAGGAGTTTGGACTTTACTGTGAAGACTCTGGGGACCTACAAGGACTACAAGGACGTTTTGGAGGATGGAAGTAATACAGAGCATGTGGGCTAGAACGGGACGCACCAGCCGTCCCTTTTGCTGTATGAGGCCTGGATATTCAAAGCATGGTTACCTGGTCCTTTCAGTGATGGGGTGATGGAAGCCCCAGGAAAGAGAGACAGAAGTTAACTCCTCTACTGTCAGTTCCGACCTCCCTGCTTTCCTTGGCTGGCCAGACTAAAAAGCCTGGAGTTAACACAAAGCAACCGTCTAGGATAACAACGGTACACTAGACCAAGCATTTTCCCCCATTTCCTAACCAGAAGGGGACACGGGGCATGCAAAGAACTCAGCTTCCTGCCCAGGACTCTGGGACATCTTGTTGCATGAAGAGCACACCGTGGCACACACGTTCTCCACACTTGTTACCATTTTGTACTGAGACGGGGCAGGGTAGGTATGGTAAGCACCTTCGCGTCTTTGTGTACATCTGCGTCACGGGATGCGACCGTGAACTGGTGTGACTAAACACTCTATTTACATATGAAGGTTTGTGCAACGTTTTATATACTTTCCAAATATGTTGCCCCACAAATTATCTCATTTCAATCTTTACAACAAGCCTGGGAGCATGCAAGACGTGTCACACTATGTCTGCTGATGATGAGGATAAATGAAGCTTAGAGAGTTCAAAGACCTGCCTGGGTTAAAACTGAAAATGCAATAAAAAGCCAGACTCTGCACATGGCTTCCTGACTCCTTCCCTGTCCAGACGTTTCCTCAGACTCCGTAATGAGGCTAAGTGAGTCTGAAAAGACGGGGTGACGGATAAGATCACTGGTGACCAGAAACAGGTGAGATCCACGAGAAAGGCAGAGCAGGCTCCCTTCCCAGCGAGTTCTCAGGTGTGTCAAGGGCTGAACAGAGACAGGAAATCCTCAGAGGGAGCCTACGGATAGCATCAGAACTGTGTCCTCTCTGCATTCACACTCTTCCCCCGGTCACGGTGCAAACAGGAAGCCAGCGCTCAGATCTCCGACCTAGCGCTCCTTCTGCCTGTGACTCGGACCCACTTGTGTGTTCAGGAAGGAGTACGGGCATATCTCATTTTCTCGGACTTTGCAGACACTGGGTGTGTTTTGTGCGTTGTCTTTTTTAACAAGTTAATGGTTTCTGGCAGCTCAGTGCCACGCAGCTCTGTCACCAGCACATTCCCAAGAGCGCTGGCTCAGCTTGTGTCTCCGTGTCACACTTCGGTAACACTCGAAGTATTTCCAACTTTGTCATGATTATTCTGCTTGTTATGGTGATCACCGATCGTTGCCGTTACTACTGAAATCGTTTCAGGGTAGCACGAATCACTCCTTTATAAGACAGCCAACTTAACCCATAAATGCTGTGTGTGTTTTGACTGCTCCTCTGTCCAGCTGTTCCCCCATCTCTCTCCCCCTTGCTGGTGCTTCCCATTCCGTGAGACACAACAATATCAAAAGTGGCCAGTGAAGAACCTAGAGCGGCCTCTTGAGTGTTCAAGTGAAGAGACATGTTTAAATCAAAAGCTAGAGATGGCTGCATTCAGTGAGGAAGACAGGCCAAAAGCCAAGACAGGCGAACAGCTCAGCATCATGTATCAAACAGCCAAGCTATGAAAGAGACGGAGTCCTTGCAGTAAATTAAATGGCTACACCAGTGAACACAGCAGTGAGAAGAAAATGAAACAGCCTTATTGCGGATTTGCAGAAAGTCTGAGCGGTCTGGATAGAAGATCAAACCAGTCCAGCATTTCCAAGGCCTAAACCAGAGCGAGATCCTAACTCTCTTCAATTCTGTGAAGGCTGAGAGAGGTGAGGAAGTTGCAGCACAAAAGCATGAAGCTAGCAGAGGCTGCTCCATGAGGTTTAAGGAAGGAAGCCTTAACATCCTGGTGCACTGGGCTGCAAAGTGCTGATACAGAAGTCACAGCAAGTTATTCAGAAGATCTAGCAAAGATAATTAATGAAGGTTGCTATACTAAATGACAGATTTTCAGTGTAGATGAAACAGCCTTCTATTGGAGAAAGATGCCACTTAGAATTTTCATAGCTGGAGAGAAGTCAATGTCTGACTTCACATCTGGAAAGGGCAGGCTGACTCTTTTGTTAGGGGCTAATGCTGCTGGTGACGCTAAGCTGAAGCCAATGTTCATTTATCCTCCTGAAAATCTTAGGGCCCTCAAGAATTACGCTAAATCTACCCTGCCTATGCTCTACAGATGGAACGACATAGCCTGGATGACAGTCCGTCTGTTTGCAACATAGTTTACAGGATATTTTAAGCCCACTGTTGAGACCTACCATTCAAAAAAAAAAAAAATTCCTTTCAAAATATTACTGCTCACCGACAATGCACCTGATTACCCAAGAGCTCTGATGGAGACATACAATGAGATCAAGGCAACATTCATTCTGCAGCCTATGGATCAAGAAGTAATTTCAACTTCCCAGTCTTATATTTAAGAAAAGGCTATAGCTGCCGTAGATAATAGTTCTCTAATAGATCTGGGCAAAGTAAATTGGAAAGCTTCTGGAAAGGATTCACCATTCTAGATGCCATTAACAACATCTGTGATTCATGGGAAGAAGTCAAAATATCAACACCAGCAGGAGTTGGGAAGAAGTTGATTCCAACTCTCATGGTTGACTTTGAGGGGTCCAAGACTTGAGTGGAGACAGTCACTGTAGATGTGGTGGAAATAGCAAAGGAAATAGAAGTGGAGCCTGAAGATGTGACTGAGTTACTATAATTTCACAATAAAACTTTAAAGGATGATGAGCTGCTTCTTATAGATGAGCAAAGTGGTTTCTTGAGGTTGAACCGACTCCTGGTGAAGATGCTGGAGTACTGCTGAAAAGACAAGAGATTTAGAATACTATTATACAAACTTAGTCTATAAAGCAGCAGCAGGGTTTGAGAGGACTGACTCCAATTTTGAAAGAAGTTCTACTGTGGGTAGTGAGTGGAAGTGCAAAAGTGTTAGTCGCTCAGTCGTGTCCGACTCTTTGTGACCCTGTAGACTGTAGCCTGCCAGGCTCCTCTGCAGTGTAAAATGCTATCAAATAGCATTACCTTAACGTTACAGAGAAATCATTCATGAAAGGAATAGTCAATTGATGCTGGAAACTTCACTTTTTTCTTTAAGAAACTGTGATACTCATCTCAACCTCTGCAACCACCACCCCGATCAATCAGCAGCCATCAACAATGGAGGCAAGACCCTCCACCAGCAGAAAAATCACCACTCTGTTGGTTTTTGGTTTAGTCTCTTTGTTTTCTTTCACTTTGTTTTTTGCTGCATCAGGCAGTACGTGGGATCTTAGTTCCCTGTCCATGGAGCAAAATCGCATTCCCTGTAGTGGAAGTTCAGAGTCTTAAGCAGTGGACCACCAGGGTCCACTTGCACTTGCTTGAAAGTGCAGGTGATGGTTGCCATTTTTAAAAATAGAGTATTTTTAGTGAAGGCAGGCACATTGGTCTTTAGCCATAATGCTACTGCAGTTAAGAGACTACAGGAGAGCATAAACGTAGCTTTTATATGCACTAGAAAACCAAAACAATGTGTGTGACGCGCTATATTGTGATATCTGCTTTATCATGGTGGTCTGTAACTGAACCTGCAAAGACTCTGAGGTGTGCCTGTACCAAAAGCAGACTGTATTACCTTTCACTGTGAATGGCATCAGCTCTTGGAGGGAATTCATGCCACCAACCAAAATATTTGCTTAGACATGTACTCATACTAACGTCAACATGCAGAAGATGAACATAAGGGAATGTAATGGCTGAGTTACATATTTTGGAAAATTAAGGCAAGAGCACAGTTTCCTGGGGCCAATGTGAAAACACCTTCACTGCTGAGGTTCCTTCTGACTGTGCTTTTGGGATTTGATTCAAATCACTAAAACAAACCCTCATAAGCACTAAAGCTAATATTTCTCAACATCAACTTAAACTTAACCTCAAAATCAGATAATTTCAGAAGCCTACTATGGATTCTGAAATGACTTTCCAGAGAGCAGATGTTTTCTAGGATACCACCAGTTGGAGAACAGGAATGTTACACAGTGATACTCTGTCTCCTTCCCGAATCCAGTCCCTTGAGTAACCCCACTACCCCTCATCCCTAGCTTTGTGAATTTTCAAAAATATCAAAGAAGGATTTCCTTGCTGTCACCCAGGAACCTCATGAGACAAACTTTCCTCCAGGGACACTCAGAGGGCATACTGTGATTTATCTGTTACCCTGTTTGTTTAACCTATAAACTGAGCACATCATGAGAAATGCCCAGCTGGATGAGTTACAAGCTGGAATCAAGAGAGGCAGGAGAAATAACAACATCCTCAGATATGTGGATGATAACACTCTAATGGCAGAAAGTGAAGAGGAACTAAAGAGCCTCTTGATGAGGGTGAAGGAGGAGAGTGGAAGAACTGATTTAAAACTCAATGTTAAAAAGACAAGATCATGGCATCTGGCCCCATTACTGCGTGGCAAATAGAAGGGGAAAAGGTGGAAGTCGTGACAGACTGCTTCTTCTTGGCCTCTAAAATCACCATCACGGATGGTGACTGCAGCCATGAAATCAGAAGAAAATTGCTTCCTGGCAAGAAAGCAATTTTGACAAACCTAGACAGTGTGTTGAAAAGCAAAGACATTACTCTGCCAACAAAGGTCTGTATAGTCAAGGCTATGATCTTCTCAGTGGTCACATATTGTTCTGAAAACTGGACTGTAAAGAAGGCAAAGTGCCAAAGCATGGATACCTTTGAACTATGGTGCTGGAGAAGACTTCTGAGAGTCCCCTGGACAGCAAGGAGATCAAACCAGTCGATCTTAAGGGAGATCAATTCTGAATACTCATTGGAAGGGACTGATGCTGAAGCTGAAGCTCCAGTTTCTGATCATCTGATGCAAAGAGCCGACTCACTGGAAAAGTCCCTGATCTGGGAAAGATTAAGGGTAGGAGAAGGGGGTGTCAGAGGGTAAGATGGCTGGATGGCATCACCGATGTCATGTACCTGAACTTGGGCAAATTTCAGGAGATGGTGAGCGACAGAGAGGCCTGGCATGCTGCAGTCCATAGGGTCACAAAGAGTTGGACATGACTGGGCCACTGGATAGTAACAGCAACAGAGCCTATCTCCCCGTTTGCATGGTGAACTCAGTCTCATTCATCTTCGCATCTCCAGCGTCTAAAACCACCACGAGATGCATGGTTTTCAATGGTGATACCTTTTCTGCCAACAAGTAGCAGAGTTGAACATCTAAACCAACTCTCCTGCTACGCTCATGAATTCCAACCCCTGAATACCCAAATCATAGGGGAACTCATTACTAGTCACAGAGTTCTAAGAGGAGACAGTGCAAAGTTCCACAAACGTGAATGCAGGGACTGTGACCAACGCCATGGTTCCCAGGCCCCTGGATTGCAGGGCCCAGAAAAATCCCATTGGGGCCAAAATCGCCTTCTGAGATGAGGTTACACAAAGCATATTTTCCTTCCCAATATTCTATCATTGCAGTAAAAACGCATATGAATTTTTAAAATTAGGAAGGACATGATCTCAGAGGAAAAAAAATACTTTTTAAGTAGCATAAACTTTATTTTGTCAAAAATCACTTAACAGGTCTCAGTTTTCTATTTTGTTGCAGACTGCTGCAAACGCTGTCAGGGACCAGTCCACTGTCCACAGCTGGGTACTAATTTACAAATGAGCATCATGGAATGAACACTCTAACTCAGCAGACCCCAGCCTCTTTGGTACCAGGGACCAGTTTCGTGGAGGACATTTTCCCCACAGACCGGGGTGGGGAGGAGGTTTGGGGTGATTCAAGCACATTCCAAAACCACTGCAGATGGTGACTGCAGCCATGAAATTAAAAGACGCTTACTCCTTGGAAGAAAAGTTATGACCAACCTAGACAGCATATTCAAAAGCAGAGACATTACTTTGCCGACTAAGGTCCGTCTAGTCAAGGCTATAGTTTTTCCTGTGGTCATGTATGGATGTGAGAGTTGGACTGTGAAGAAGGCTGAGCGCTGAAGAATTGATGCTTTTGAACTGTGGTGTTGGAGAAGACTCTTGAGAGTCCCTTGGACTGCAAGGAGATCCAACCAGTCCATTCTGAAGGAGATCAGCCCTGGCATTTCTTTGGAAGGAATGATGCTAAAGCTGAAACTCCAGTACTTTGGCCACCTCATGTGAAGAGTTGACTCATTGGAAAAGACTCTGATGCTGGGAGGGATTGGGGGCAGGAGGAGAAGGGGACGACAGAGAATGAGATGGCTGGATGGCATCACGGACTCGATGGATATGAGTCTGAGTGAACTCCGAGAGATGGTGATGGACAGGGAGGCCTGGCATGCTGCGATTCATGGGGTCGCAAAGAGTCAGACATGACTGAGCGACTGAACTGAACTGAACTGAAGCACATTCCATTCACTGTGCACCTTCTTTCTGTTGTTATATCAGCTCCAACTCAGATCATCAGGCATCAGATCCCAGGGGCAGGGGATCGCCGCTCTAGATAGTCACGTCTCAGGGTATGAAGAGGGTGAGACGTGAAGCTCAGGAAGCACCACGACCCAGTGCAGAGTAGGTCAGCAGGCACTACAAAGACAGTGGACGCATGGGACGCATCTTCTCTGCAGTGTCAGAGACCAGCAATCTAATCACCAAGCCTGTGGATGTGGAAGGTAGGGTAGCAGCCATGACGTCTCCACCGATTCCATCAGTCGCAGCACCCCCACCAGAGATCAACCAGGGCAACATTTGCCAACTTCATACTCAGTTTAACCTCAGGAACATTAAGTCTGAGAAGAAAAGAGATTCCCAAATATCCCAGGACAGTATGTTACTGGCACTGTAGCGTTAGTTAGCATCATTAGTCGCTCAGTCGTGTCCGACTCTTTGTGACCCCAAGGACGGTAGCCCTCCAGGCTCCTCTGTCCGTGGGAGTCTCTAGACAAGAATGCTGGAGTGGGTTGCCATGCCCTCCTCCAGGGGACTGTTCCAACCCAGAGACTGAACTCAAGTCTCTTGCGTCTCCTGCATTGGCAGATAAGGAACCTACCCATTGCCACCTGGGAAGCCAGGTGTATTGGCTTACCAGAGGCTGTAATGGTGAAGTCGCTCAGTCGTGTCTGACTCTTTGCAACCCTGTGGACTGTAACCTACTAGGCTTCTCTGTCCATGGGATTCTCCAGGCAAGAATACTGGAGTGGATTGCCATTTCCTTCTCCAGGGGATCTTCCCAACCCAGGTATTGAACCCGGGTCTCCTGCATTCGAGGCAGACACTTTAACCTCTGAGCCACCAGGGAAGTCCCAGAGACTGGATAGCATCCAAAAAAAAAAAGGTTCATGAGAGTTTGCATTTCCAGAAAATGGGAACTACAGCCATGAGAAAGAGAACGGTGGTTAAATTAATTCTCTCCCTTGCTTTCTGTTTCTTAAACAAGTCAGACTTGATAGCCCTTAGGGTCTTTGCACATATAGCTCTCTCTCCCTGGAGCTGTACTATCCTACCGTTAAGGAACTGGCTTTTTACGGTCAGAAGTCACGCTAAACACCGCCTCCTCAGACAGGATTTCTGGCCCCCACTCTCTGAAGTGGATGTCTATGCCCTTACTCTCACATCCCTCTATTTTGCTTATGACTGTTTGATGTCTTTTACTGATTTGGGGGGCTTCCCAGGTGACACAGTGGAAAGAATCCTCCTACCAAGGCAGGAGGCACAAGAGACACGGGTTCAATTCCTGGGTCAGGAAGACCCCCTGGGGGAGGAAATGACACCTGCTTCAGCATTCTTGCCTGGCAAATCCCACGGACAGAGGAGTCTGGCCGTGGGGTTGCAGAGTCGGAACTGATGTGCAACTGAGCACACACACACTGATTTTTATTTTTCTTGTTGCTGGTCTTTGACCAGCAGGATGTAAATAAGCTTCATGAAGACAAGAACCTTGTCTGAATCAACGCACCCTATGAATTCCTGAAGCCTGGAAGAGGGTAGGCTTGAGAGTAGAAGTTCAATACATATTTGTTGAACAAAATGAACATCTAGTCAGCGTAACCTTCCTTTTACAGAGAAGGAAAAGAGATTCAAAAGGTGAAATGATATCAACACAGCTCTCGGTGGCAAAAAGAATGAAAAAGCAAATCACTTATTGTCCAGACTCGTGTTTTTTTCTACAGTTTTGTGTTCATTTCACTGTTTTGCCTGCATATGTACATAGATAATTTTATATATTTGAAACAGAAAAAACGAAAGTGTGAAGAGAGTATGGATGGATTTGCAATATTATTTGATAGGGCCTTAATCCACTGAGATTACTCTGCCTTTAAAACTCTGACCACAGTTAAATAATAGACATAATCACCTATGTATAATTTAGGGACCATGACAAGGAAATACCCTCACCTTAAATATTTCTTTACAAGCTAGAGTGTCTGTAAATTCTAGTCAAAAGCAAATCCCCTTGGATGCTGTTAGTTGATTAAGCCAACACCATTCTCAACGTCATTGTCCCCTGCACTCTTCAGAGTCTGGAAAAGCTAAATATTTACATTTCCAGCATTCCTGACAACCAGGGGTGTCATAAAACAAAAAGTCAATGAAACAGTAAAATCTATGAGGGGCTTGAGGAAATTTTTCATTTTCCTAACAAAGTGTTGGACATTAAAGCTTTCCTCCCTTCCTCCTTTCTTTCTGTTCTGAACATAAACTTGATGTTTGGAACTTCGGCAGCCATTTTGTAGTCATGAGGGATATATCAAGGAGATCTCAGAGATTCCAGCTTGATATCACAGAGCCACTGAAATGCCACCAATAACTACTTGCCTTCAGGGTCTTAAAATGTGAGGAAAAATTAAAATTTGTTTGCATAAGCTACAGTTGGGATAACCCACAGTTAACTGGGTTCTTTTTCACAAGCTAGCTAAGAGAACTTCTTTCA
This sequence comes from Nanger dama, assembly GCA_917880005.1. Lineage (NCBI taxonomy): Eukaryota > Metazoa > Chordata > Mammalia > Artiodactyla > Bovidae > Nanger > Nanger dama. Next base: position 7,096,638 of record CAKJTW010000029.1, read on the forward strand.
GACACAAAATTTTAGAATCCTTGAATTGTTTTGCAGAGAAAGAGGCAGGGGACTGATACCCCTGTCTCACTCTCCTGCCCTCAAATCTCTCCCCAGTTCTTCAGAAGTCAGACAGCAAGAGATCCCATGGATGTATATCAGTCTCCAGGGACCAAGAACAGGAAGGACGAAGACGGAAAGTGGACCTGGAGAGGCAAACGGAAGACAGACAGAACAATGGAAAGTTTTCAGACTTCATGTTTCTCACCAACAGAACCCTTATATCAAATCAAATCAAACACCCGATGCCAAGACACCAATCAGATCACAGTAGAGCTTCTTCATCAGAGGAGGAGAGAGTGTTCAGAGCCTCCACCTCCCTCTTATCATTGCGGTGGCACCTCTCACCCTCAATCTCCAGCCCACCTCTCAAAGTCATTTCTGCTGTACTTTAGACATGCTTGAAAACTGCATTTGCAAACCACTAATTTATAGGATTGTCAGATAAAATGTGGGCTTTCCTGGGTGGCTTAGTGGTAAAGAAACCACCTGCCAAGCAGGAGATGTAGGTTCAATCCTGGGTCAAAAAGATCCCCTGGAGAAGGAAACGGCAACCCAAGTTTTCTTGCCTGGGAAATGCCTTGGACAGAGGAGTCTGGTGGGCTACAGTTCATGGGGTCACAAAGAATTTAGACACGACTTAGTGACTAAACATGACAGCAGATAAAATATAGGACACGCTTTGGTTAAATTTGAATCACGGATATGCAACAATTATCATTACATTAGACACTAATTTTTTATTTGTTGTATAACTGATATGAAAATTAACTGGACATTCCATTATTTTTATTCCCTAAGTCTGACAACCCTGCTAATTCATAACATTATTCAGCACAGATCAGAAGGGATAGGACACAGGAGAGCCAAGTCTTTATAAAGGGGTATGCATGCTTGCACACTCAGTCACTCAGTCATGTCTGACTCTCTACAACCCCATGGAGTGTAGCCCACCAGGCTCCTGCCCATGGGATTTCCCAAGCAAGTGAGTTGCCATTTCCTTCTCTAGGGGATCCTCTCTACCTAGGGTCAAACCTGTGTCTCCTGCTTTGACAGGTGGATTCTTTACCACTGAGCACTGAAAAGCCCCTTACAAAGGGGAGAGATATATAAATAATACAGACAGAAAGTCTAGGGGTGTTTAAAGTGGAAGAGAAATACAGAAAAGTAACCGCCAAAGGCTTGAGAATAGAATTTATTGTGACTGTTCAAGATGGGATTTTCCCTCTAAACGGCATCTTTCTGGCATTTCTGAATGACCGATGTAGGGTCCACTTGCTCGTTTCAAAGCTGAAAAGTCTGAGACACCCATAGCGAGGAGAAAGAGGGACACGAAACACCGCTCTTGACGATGTCCTCAAAGCCTGGCTTCTCAACTCCCAATCTGGGACATTTGGCTGTTTTCACAGGCAGAAAATGTTCCTCATCCAATTAAATAAAATGAAGCAGAAGCCAGGTGGAATGCTTCCAGTTAAACGCTTGCTCCTCTTATCTTCCCCTTCACACCCTTCCCCTCATTATCACAACAGAGCACATCAAGCTCACTCTCCGTCTCTAATGAAGATGTTCCCACTGTATTCCTAATGAAAATAGCACGCAGATAATAGCCCCTTTCCTTTATGAAAGACAGGAGTGACACAGAAGCCCCAAAGTTGCCTGGGAAAGCTGGCACAGTGGTCAATTTCCCTCACGCATTCCTGGTTGGAGTGAAAAGAGGGACAGAGTGTTTAGAAATTCCTGTATTAGAAAGTCAGTGCAGCGGACACCATGTCTGATCCCAATTTATTTAAAAAAACAAACTCTAAAAGAGTCGTAGAAAAGTTACATTCAGAGTCTTCTTAGAAGCTAAATAGAAACACACAATCAAAACAGGGTATCAAATCTGTATCTTTAGGGATATTTAATTGTTCCAGCTGGTCAGGTGGAAAACCAAAGCAAAGATGGTACCGGGTTCATTTGAAAAAGCAAAACAAACTGGAACAAACAAGCAAAAAGCACACTGTTATTATAAGAAAAGCCAAGCCCAAAATACTAAGTGACTCTGATTCTTGTGAAACAAATGTCACCTGTGCAGGAAAACAGAAGAAAACTCCTTATAGAATTAATGATTCATTTGCAAGTAGATTTTTTTTTAAATCAACGATGGAGAAGATGGGGACATATGTGGGAGGTGGAAAAATGTGAAGCCATCTCCATTTCATCCTATTTTTAGAACAGGAGATGAAATCACTGTGGGAAATGAGGAAAAGCCAGAGTACATTATTTGATTCAGATTTCCTGACTCCTAAGTTCAGTGACTGTATGGTACCACTCGACTGTACCAGTCTAGGTTACTTGGAGATTATGCTCCTCCAAAGGGACTTAGAATATTTTTCCTGATCTTACAAAACAATCTCTTAAAAATAAATATTTAAAAGCTGATATTTGGTTTTTGGATATGTTGGAGACATAGGTATGTAATAAGATATCTATCTAAATATAGATAAGTAGATATATGTTGATAGATATATTTAGATAGATAATGTTGTCGCTGTTTAGTCACTCAGTCGTGTCCCACTCTTTTCAACCCACAGACTGTAGCCTGCCAGGCTCCTCCGTCCATGAGGTTCTCCAGGCAAGAACACTGGAGTGGGTCGCCATGTCCTGAGTCTCCAGGGGGTCTTCTCAGATCAGATCAGGGAGGGAGCATGTGTCTCCTGCACTGGCAGGTGGGTTCTTCACCTCTGAGCCACCAGGGAAGCCCCATATCTTTGTACTCTCTCTCTCATGTGTGTGTATCTCTAAAATAATATCTCCAATGCAGATAGATAACATAGATGTATCTGTTTCTAAAGGAGCCCTCTTCAGCTAATGGTAAAGAGGGTGCTCAAAATTCCTAAACAGTAAGGGATTTGCAGTCTGTGATATCCACCTTGTATTAACTGCTCCGCCAGCCAAGTCCATTTGGCTTTTTAATGTCCCTAAAGTGAAAAAGATGTTCTGTCTTTTTATTATAGCGCTAGTATTTCTATTTCGAAGTAGATACAGTTTAGTGTAAACTAACTTCCTGTGCCCTGCTGGGGGTCTGTGTGATGAGAACTATTTTACCCAAACTTAACACAATTACCCTGCTGCCGGTCATGCAAGGCTGGAGTAAACAAAAACATTAAGGGGAGTTAGGATGTTATTAGCCAAGTGTTTTCCTCCATTTCTGCCTATGTGTTGAGGCAGCTACCCAACCTGAAAAAGATCAAATGTGTTCAGGCACATTTCTTCAACCAGCAGACATCAACCTTCAATGACTTAAAAGTCATTTGCCTTGACATCACTTTGGGATCGTAAAAATAAGGAGTCCCACCTTTGTCACGAAGCACTGTTATATCAGCAGCATCATAGCATGGGTTGCATTTCACAGAACTGCAAAGCTGAATATATGCCATCCTTTTAGAGGCGTGCTGAAGATCTATACTATTTTTTGAAATCACCATAACAGGAATTATTTGATTTATTTACTTTCTTATGAGATTCATTCAGTAAATATTAATGAGTAGCCTACTAATGTGTGAGTTATTGTGCAAGGCCCGTGGGAGACTCAAGAATGAAATTTCTATTAACGAGCACATCTGTACTTTTACGGAATAGTGACCTTCACATATGTTCATTGATTTTTTTTTCAACATTCCCAGGTTGCCTACTATGTGGTAAGCCAAGGCAAACTGAGGCATCCATAAACTGTAAAAGCCCTTAAGCTCTGACGCCTCCATTTGCCTCCGAAACCAGCAAACTACTGGAATCTCTTCTCCAGCCTTCCCGACAGTTTGGAAAGTACCTCACTCCCCTTCTGCTTACAATATCTGGAACACTCCATTTTTTTGCAACTGAATTCTGACGGATACAAATGCCTTTTATGATATCCTAATTTGAGCTCTACGAGTGAGAAGCATGGTGATGCTCTGTTTCATTAAGCAGCGTATGGTATTAACTAAAAAGACTGAGCAGACGCATTTATTCTTTCCTGTGCCACACAGAGCTTTCATCCTATGCCAGAAATAGAGTCCTATTTCTTCCTCCCACCTCGTTTTGACCACACTGACTTTCCACCAGGCTGGGATGCCCTCTGATCCATTTTCTAAGGCTGGAGTTTTATTTACCTTACAAGACAAATCAAAACTTTCTCCTCTGTGAGAGGAGGAATAAATTAGGAGTTTGGAATTAACATCCACACACCATCATATATAAAGCAGATAACTAGCAAGGACCCACTGTATAGCACAGGGAACTATATTCAATATCTTAATAACCTATAATAGAAAAGAATACATATCTATCTGCTCTCTATCTACCTATATCCATATCTACCTATCTATATAATAGCTGAATCATTTTTCTATATACCTGAAACCAACACAACATTGCAGATTAACTCTACCTCAATAAAAAAAAAATTTTTTAATTAAAAAAAATGTTCTCCTCCTTGAATTCATTCATGGTCCTGGCTTCTTTCGGGGATCAAACCTTCACCCTCTGCTGTGGAGGCCAGAGTCCTACCTCTGGATCACACAGGGAATTCCCACTTAGAAACCTTTCCAAAACGGTACTTAGCACTCGTCCTTCTATCTCACCTTAAATTGTTCAGAAAGCTCTGCAAACTCAAAACTATGCATTCCTAAAAATGAAGACGCACCCACTGATAACAGTAACTGAATATTTCTCCCCAAATCTGGCCCTGAGACCTTCACCTGAAAGCTGCGGAAGCAATGTGGCTGCCTCTGGGGGTGGGAAGTGAGGAGGGTAAAGGAAGGACCTTGAGGTCAGCCAGCTGGAGGCTTCACTGCTGCCGCAAATCCCCTCATCTCGCCCCTGACTCCTGCCCTGACCTGGCGGCCAGTCAGCCTCCCTCTTATCTGGCTGTGTAAGTGAGTTGCCTCTCTTGTCCCCTGAAGTGATGTCTCCCATACAGCATCTTTCCCATTTTCTCAGCACAATATTTATCCTAGAACTTACCAGCACTCTGCCCGACACTAAAGTGGGACGCAAAAAGAGAAAAGAAACCAGAATAACAGTTATTTTGAGACGCATCCATATTGGAGCATCTATCAATAGCACATTTCCTGTTACGGCTAAGCTGTTTTCTATTGTATGTATAAACCACAATTTGTTTACAGTTCATCTACTGATGAACATGCGAGTTGCTTCTAGTTTGGGGTTATTAGATCTAAAACAGCTATGTAGACATTTGCGTTCCCTTCGTTTTGTCCTGCCACTGACTCAATGTCAACAACGTCCCAAGAATCATGAGGTTTCCTACTCTGGTTTAGAGGGACAGGAACTATCCCAAGCCCTGTGTGATCTCTCAGGATTGTCCCCTTTATTCTTACCCAGTCGTGCTTTCTCCAGCCTCACCTAGCTTCCTCACATGCACGAACTAATCAGCATTTAGCTGAAGACTCAGCAAGGACCTTCTGCGTTTCTCTAGACTTTGCTCTCTCCCTTCGTCTCTCCTCTCTTTCTGTCTGCCTGCCTCTCTCTCTCTCTCTCTCTCTCTCTCTCTCTCTCTCTGCAGCTCTCTCCTCTCCTGTATTTTGTCCTGTAAACTCCAACCACACTGGCCATCCCAGACTCCCAAGTCCATCTACCAAACTCAGGGAGACAGTCAGCCTCTGCCCGGGTCCCCTTCCAGCATCATGTCCTGGAGACTATATCAAAGCAATCAGCGGAGGCAATTCTATTTGTCTCCTTAGCAGGCTTCCCAGATGGTGCTAGTGGTAAAGAACATACCTGCCAACGCAGGAGACTTAAGAGACGTGGGTTGAATCCCTGGGTCAAGGAGATCCCCTGGAGGAGGGCCAGGCAACCCACTCCAGTATTCTTGCCTGGAGCATCCCATGGACAGAGGAGCCTGGCGGGCTGCAGTCCGTGGGGTCTCAAGGAGTTGGAAGTGACTTAGCACAAACGCCTCTGTCTCAGCACTGTCTTTGGCCTGATTTCTTTTTTTTCCTTTTTAGAAAATGTCTTATTGCCTGATCTCTAATGTCTTTGTTTTCCTCTCTCTCACCCTGTTTTTCTCTAATGTCTTAAAAACGGTTGTTTCATGTATTTTGTCTGGTTTTCAAGTTGTGCCATTTAGGATGATAAGTCGAGTCCGCCTTAACTTAGCCTTGGCTAAATATACAGCTCCTCTCATTCCACGATTCCTTTGTCTCATACATTCAGATTTCTTTGTGTTGTTTTATATTTAAGTTATCTTCACTCATAATTGCTTAGATGATCCTCCTACTCAGGGGCTTACCATTAGACTAATAGATCTGTTGGTATTAAGAGGCCTTCAAAATTGCTGGTCTAAGTTTACCTTTACACACGTGAGGAAAACGAAGAGCAAACAGTTCATGGGGTCACAAAGAGTCGGACACGACTGAGCAACTGAACTGAACTGAGACTCCCCCTTATTTCAATATGCAGCTTTTACACCACTCTGCCTGCGTCTGAGGGCTTCTCCATGGCTCAGTGGTAAAATCCACCTGCGGTGCAGGAGATGCTAGAAATGTGGGTTCAGTCCCCAAGTCACTCAGTAGCAGCGGCCCCAGTAGCAGACCACAGTTAGTGCTTGATCCCGCCCTCTCCTAAAGTGAAAGTCACTCAGTCGTGTCCGACTCTTTGACACTCCATGGACTACACAGTCCATGGAGTTCTCTAGGCCAGAATACTGGAGTGGGCAGCCTTTCCCTTCTCCAGGGGATCTTCCCAACCCAGGATTAAGCCACATTGCAGGCCGATTCTTTACCAGCTGAGCCACCAGGGAAGCCCAAGAATACAGACCTTCCTGACCCAGGAATCAAACCAGGGTCTCCTGCATTGCAGATGGATTCTTTACCAGCTGAGTTTACTACGGAAACTCTCCTAAAACCTGTACAAATTTATGAGTCTCTCTTCTGTTAGAAAAGCTGTCCTTAACCAGCAGAAGGCTCCAGATTTAAACTTCAGGATGTGGTCGTTGATTTACCCTAAGGGCTTCAGGCTAGTTTTAAAATTGCCAAATTCTCTGTCCTTAATAAGAGATAAAGATTCTCAGCCATGGCAGAAAGGAAAGGAGCCCTGCCTTTAGAAGGGAAAACCGTGAAAGCCAAGGCTTGTGGGCATTCACATTCATCATCCTTTATTCAATTTCACCCCATGAATGCTTCTAGAGCCACCAGCTCTTCCTTTGGAGTCTAAGTGCTTCTGATTGTGAACTCCAGCTTGTCTTGACAGTCACTGACCTTGCATGTCACCTTGGTTTTTGCCACAGATCAAACTGAATATGGATATGTAAGAAATTGACATAAAATGTCTTCCTTTCTATTAAGAATTTTTTGGGGGAAAGGCAAAAGTGTTCCTCTCTATAGTCACAGTTTTACAAAGATGATAGCTTCAATCAATGAATTGTCTTATAGAAAATTTCTGAAATGACAAGAGACACATTTTCTGGCATTTTCCCTTTGGAATATAGCACATAATTCTGTGCATGCGGGCTCAGTTGTGTCTGACTCTTTTCGATCCCGTGGGCTGTAGCCCGCAAGGCTCCTCTGCCCATGGGATTCTCCAGGCAAAAATACTGGAGTGGGTTGCCATTTCCTCCCCCAGGGGGTCTTCTGACCTAGGGACTGAGTCTGGCTTTATGTCTCCTGAATTGCAGACAGATTCTTTACCACCTGTGCCACCTGGGAAGCCCCTAACCACGTGATAAGGGGATTTTTTTTTTACCTTATGTAATATGTATTTTATTGAGGTCAATAAAGACATTTTTAGCATATATACCATGTAAAATAAAATATACCAGGGAGAAATTTTTATCCCTCTATGTCAAGAAACCTCTGATTTCTTATGCTTATTCTACGCTATCTTGTACAAGTTACTTTACCTCATATAAAGTTAATTTAATTTTCAGTTAACTTAAGCTTCCGTAAATGGTAATTCCCACTTGCTCAAAGGAAATGTCTTGAGAATCAAAAAGTTATGGTTAGAACAGGGCTGTGGCGCTATAAAAATGCGAAGCATAAGGAAAATGACTCTAAGGAGCCTCTGATAGAACTTTCCTCAATACGTCCATTTACTGGGGCTTCATCGTTTGGACAATGGATGGACTGGGTGTTAAAACTGAGTACCAGGTAACCAAAGCGTTTCGTTTATTTCCAAAGATTAGTTTAGTTATTTGGCTCCATCCTCGCTGATACATTGCTGAAGCACCAATCTGTAAGAAAGTAGCTATAAGGAAGTAGCCTGCCTTACAGGTTTTAATTTATAAACGATGTCTCTTTGATACCACACAGTTTTACCTGTTACCTGCCCAGAATGGGGTAGTTGTGTGGATTCATTTGAATACATTCTATTCAGATTCAGGGGGACATACCAATATCATTCATTCCTAAGGCTCCAACCAATATCATGAGTCTACGTCAATGGAGCTTATAAAAGTAAAGCAGAAGGCTGTAATCCGTTCTAAACAGTGTGTGCAAAATAAGAAGTAACCTATATTTTGCTCAAATAACCACTAAGAAAATCGCATAGTAAAGGTTCAGTTCAGTTCAGTTCACTCTCTCAGTCATGTCCGACTCTGCGACCCCATGGACTGCAACACTCCAGGCCTCCATCACCATCTCCCAGAGCTTGCTCAAACGCATGTCCATTGAGTCAGTGATGCCATCCAACCATCTCATCCTCTGTCGTCCCTTACTCCTCCTGCCTTCAGTCTTTTCCAGCATCAGGGTATTTTCCAGTGAGTCAGTTCTTTGCATCAGGTGGCCAAAGTATTGGAGTTTCAGCTTCAGCATCAGTCCTTCCAGTGAATATTCAGGACTGATTTCCTTTAGGATGGACTGGTTGGATCTCCTTGCAGTCCAAGGACTCTCAAGGGTCTTCTCCAACACCACAGTTCAAAAGCATCAGTTCTTTGGTGCTCAGCTTTCTTTATAGTCCAACTCTCACATCCATGCATGACTACTCATAAAACCATAGCTTTGACTAGACGGACCTTTGTCAGCAAATAAAATAATAAAAAAACAATAAAATTACTATCATTTAAAAGTGGAATATATAGGGACTTCCGTGGTAGTCCAGTAGCTCAGACTCTGTGCTCCCAGTGTAGGGGGCCAGGGTTCGATCCTTGGACAGGGAACTGGATCTCATGTGCCGAAACTAGTAGTTTGTATACTGCAACTAGAGATCCTGTGTGCTGCAACTAAGACCCGGTACAGTCATATCAACAAACATACTTTTTAAAGTGGAATATATAAATAACTACACACGCTTGTATTAATACTTATAAAAATAATAACACATATTGCAAACATGCCTGAAACATTATGACAATGAAGGAGATAGTGAAAGACAGGGAAGCCTGGCGTGCTGCAGGCCATGGGGTCACCAAGAGTCAGATGCGACTCAGCAACTGAACAACAATGAGGGACAATCCGAACATTAAAAAGTGGAAAATTCAAAGGCCTGGGATAAAAGACTCTCTTTCAAGCCCTTCCTATATGTTTCATTAGTGCCTGCCTTTGAGTCAGTTACTTATACTCAACGAATGTGTTTCGTCATCTATAAAATGGGAATAATAGTGCTTTCCAGGGTGGTGGTGAAGTTCAGAGCCGATACAGCCAAGCACCCAGCACAGTATCTGGCTCCACAGTATCTGGCAGCTGTTACTGGAAGGGAAACATGCAGGGGGCTAAGGGTGTGAGCCTGGACACCATCCAGACCCAGGCTGCGATTCCAGCTCTAAAACTGCTTTCTCTGCATCTCAGGCAAATCATTTAAATTCTTTGAACTTTGAAGTCTCCATGAAGTCAATGGGGATAATGATAAAAATGTCTTCCTGACTGGGTTGTTGAAAGAACAGACACTATATGTATATATTAGAAAAATGCTTATTCTTCTCTCAACTTTCTAGAAAGAAAAGTCCTAGCAATATGGTGGTAAGGGGTGCTGGAGGAATCAACTCTTTCAACTGTTCTCAGGAATAAATCCTCCCTTCCCAAGAAGGAGGAGCAGCTCTCTGATTCTGACAGAAGCAGCCAGTCCTGAGTTCTAGAAGGAAGTAGGGCACTAGTATGCTGGGTATCAGAACAAAATTCTGATATAGACATTTCCTCTCCCTCTCATCACCCTGGCTACTAGGCTCTAAAACAACGCTTGGGGGACTTCCTGATGGTCCAGGGGTTAATAAACTTCCTTACAATGCAGGTGATGTAGGTTCAATCCCTGGTCAAGGAACTAAGATCCCACACACTGAGGGGCAACTAAGCCCATGCACCACAACTACTGAGCCTGAGCACTGCAACTACTGAGCCCAAGCACCCAACCACTGAGCCTGAGTACTGCAACTACTGAGCTCGTGCACCACAACTACTGAGCCCACAATTAGAAACACACACACCACAACAAAGAGCTCACATGCCACAACTGAGGCCTGATGCAGCCACATAAGTAAACATTTTTAAATGAAACAGGATGTGCTTCCAAAGCAGGACAAGGCACCCTGGTCTGTTTACTCCCTGCAGGGTCAGGCTACATAGAAAAGCTGCCCTCAAGCCACCTGAGAGGAGCCTCACCAGTGCGGGAGAGCTGAAGCCAGGCTGTCTTTCTCCCTGCCCCTCCTGTCTGGGCAAACTGCACAGGCCTGAGTCATTCGACTGAATCTGCTTGGCCGAGTCACTTCTTTCTGAAGGCAAACCGCTGTGAATGTCTTACGGCTTAGATCTGGTTCAAAAGCTAGGAGGCCGCCGTCTGCCCATTATGGCATCCTGCGGGGATTACGCAGTACTTGTACTCCATTAAAACATCAATGCTTCCGTCTGCTATCTAGTAGTAGTTTTAGGTATATCCTTTATCACCCTGAATGTTGGAAACAGTCAAAGGGTAACCTTTAGCCCCCAGACTCTAAACCTTATAAAACATACAGCACATGGTCAGTCGTCAGTAAATGCAAGCATGGTAACTTGAGTTTTGCACTTAGAGGCACGGTTGAGAGCATGAATTTTGAAATCAAGCCAGCCTGGACTTAGATTCTGACTCTGACATATAACTAAAGGGATGGTTTTGGACACCATCCTTGCCTCTGCGTGACTCAGCGTCCTCATTAAGCTGCTGTAGACTCCCCAGGCCTGGGTGTGTGCCTGACACACAGTAGCTGTGCAAGAACAGGAGCTGCTTGTGGTTTCAGCTGGATCCCAAGAATCCCACCTGGCCTGTTATTCTCAGCCTCAGTACAGAAGCAAACCTGGGAAGCATCCTGACTTCGGCCAAGTTCTCCTGACTCCCGCTGCACTGCCAGGGCAGCCGTCCCTTCTTTCCATCTCCACTTCCACCGAAACAGCTCGGGTCTTCCTGATTTCAAAGGTCACTTATAATAATCACCTAGTTAACTGGCTTCCCTCTCATTCTAGTCCCACAGAGCCTCCCACACGCCACTGCCACTGAAGTCTTTCTCAATTCCCACCTTATCAGCTAACATCCCTCAGGCTGACGTGCCAGCCCAACCAGAACAAGCCTCTTGCCCCGTCTTTCCAACTCAGCTTCCTATTTTTCTCCTGCATTTTACCAGCACTTATTGAATATTTACAAGCATTCACACATCTACTTCTCTTTTGTCTCCATAATCCGTGGGTAAAAGGCAGCTCACACAGCCATTTAGTGGCTGGGTCGGAATTTAAACCCAGATTCACCTAGGGCTTCCCCGGTGACTCAGAGGTTAAAGCGTCTGCCTGCAATGTGGGAGACCTGGGTTCGATCCCTGGGTCATGGAAGATCCCCTGGAGAAGGAAATGGCAACCCATTCCAGTATTCTTGCCTGGAGAATCCCATGGACAGAGGAGCCTGGTGGGCTATAGTCCACGGGATTGCAGAGTTGGACACGTTTGAGTGACTTCATTTTCACTTTCACCTTTTATTTGTTTCCTTTTATTTGTTTATCTATTTATGTATTTTTGGCCACACTGCATGGCAGGCAGGATCTTAGTTTCCCAACCAAGAATCACACTCACCCCCAACTCCCCCGCCCCTGCAGTGGATGCACAGTCTTAATCGCTGGGCCATCAGGGAAGTCCCCAGTGCATGTGTGCTAGGTCACTGCAGTGTTGTCCAACTCTGTGCAGCCTTATGGATGGTAGCCCTCCAGGCTCCTCTGTCCATGGGACTCTCCAGGCAAGAATACTGGAGTGGGGTGCCACACCCTCCCCTATATCTTCCTGACTGCTCCCCGAATCTGCATCTCTTAAACCTTCATTGGCAGGTGGGTTTTTTACCAGAAGTCCCCAGATCCACTTTATAATTCTCAGTTCCATGCCCTTCCCACTGTGTTCCTTGAACTCACACCTGGCCCTGAGGCTGTGGTTGAACCGCACATCCACCTTCCCAAGCTCTTGCTTTATCCTTTCCATTCCTGTCCATCTCACATCACTGCAGGTTTCTGAGCTCCCCATGCACCCACCGTTTTCACCTAACAAGTATCATTCAGTTCAGTTGCTCAGTCGTGTCCAACTCTTCACGACCCCATGGACCACAGCATGCCAGGCCTCCCTGTTCATCATCAATTCCTGGAGTCCGGAGTCTACTCAAACTCGAGTTGGTGATGCCATCCAACCATCTCATCTTATGTTGTCCCCTTCTCCTCCCACCTTCAATCTTTCCCAGCATTAGGGTCTTTTCAAATGAGTCAATCTTCACATCAGGTGGCCAAAATATTGGAGTTTCAGCTTCAACATCAGTCCTTCCAATGAACACCGAGTACTGATTTCCTTTGTTGGTTGGATCTCTTTGCAGTCCAAGGGACTCACAAGAGTCTTCTCCAACACCACAGTTCAAAAGCATCAATTCTTCAGTGCTCAGCTTTCTTTATAGTCCAACTCTCACATCCATACATGACTTGATGAGACAGACCTTTGTTGACAAAGTAATGTCTCTGTTTTTAATATGCTGTCTAGGTTGGTCATAACTTTCCTTCCAAGGAGTAAGCATCTTTTAATTTCATGGCTGCAATCACCATCTGCAGTGATTTTGGAGCCCCCAAAATAAAGTTTGCCACTGTTTCCACTGTTTCCCCATCTATTTGCCATGAAGTGATGGGACCGGATGCAATGATCTTAGTTTTAGTTCAGTTCAGTCGCTCAGTCGTGTTCCACTCTTTGCGACCCCATGAATCGCAACACGCCAGGCTTCCCTGTCCATTACCAACTCCTGGAGTTCATTCAGACTCGTATCCATTGAGTCAGTGATGCCATCCAGCCATCTCATCCTCTGTCGTCCGCTTCTCCTCTTGCCCCCAATCCCTCCCAGCATCAGAGTCTTTTCCAGTGAGTCAACTCTTTGCATGAGGTGGCCAAAGTACTGGAGTTTCAGCTTCATCATCCTTCCTTCCAAAGAAATCCTAGAACTGATCTCCTTCAGAATGGGCTGGTTGGATCTCCTTGCAGTCCAAGGGACTCTCAAGAGTCTTCTCCAGCACCACAGTTCAAAAGCATCAATTCTTTGGTGCTGAGCTTTCTTTTCAGTCCAACTCTCACATCTATACATGACCACTGGAAAAATCATAGCCTTGACTAGACGGACCTTTGTTGGCAGAGGGCGGCCAAGAGGAGCTACCCCCATGTCCGAGATCAGGGGCTGCGGCCGGGAGGAGCTACGCCGCGTCCGAGGTCAGGGGCAGAAGCCCGGATGACCCGATGCCCGAGGGGCGGCACCCGAGAGAGGCTATGCAGCGTCTGAGGTCAGGGGCAGTGGCCCAGAGTGCCAGGCTGCGACAGCGCAGGAGCAGCCGAGAGGAGCTACCCCCGCCCAAGGCCAGGGGGCGGCGGCCAGGAGGAGCGACCCCATGTCCAAGGAGCGGTAGCTACGCGAGCTCCAGAGGCCTAGAGGAGCTATTCCACGTTCAAGGTTCGGAGGGGTGGCGGTGAGGAGATACACCTCGTCCAAGGTAAGAGAAACCCAAGTAAGCCGATAGATGTTGCAAGAGGGCAGACACACTGAAACCATAATCACAGAAAACTAGTCAATCTAATCACACTGGGTCCACAGCCTTGTCTAACTCAGTGAAACTAAGTCATGCCCTGTGGGGCCATCCAAGACCGGCGGGCATGGTGGAGAGGTCTGACACAGTGTGGTCCACTGAAGAAGGGAATGGCAAACCACTTCAGTATTCTTGCCTTGAGAACCCCATGAACAGTATGAAAAGGCAAATGATAGGATACTGAAAGAGGAACTCCCCAGCAGTAGGTGCCCAATATGCTACTGGAGATCAGTGGAGAAATAACTCCAGAAAGAATGATCTTAGATTAGAAACATATAAATCTTCATTTATTACCAGAACCATCCTGTACCATAGATCCTACCCAGCTTTAGTACAGAAGTATTATCCACGTCTTGTCTCCCTGCAGGACTTTCCTTCCTGAGGATGGGAATCTTCTCTTGTGCTCCTATCCCTCTCCGTACTTCTCAAGGAAACTTAAGTGAATGCAAGAACCTTTAGGCTACATGTTCCAACAACCAAGCAGTCATTCAACTAGTATTTATTGATTCTCCAGTACTATGCTAGATCCTGGGGGCGCAGCAGAAAACAAGGAAAATGTGGTCTTTCTGTGCTCTCAAAGTTTTGAGTCTAGAATTCTAGACCGCTCGACTTGTGTTACTAGTCTCAGGGCCGTGCTGAGCGTGTATGTCGGGTTCCTTACTGAACGAGGCTGGAGACAGTCCCAGAGGAGAAATTCTGAGGTCCTAATATCTCACAGAGCTTTACCCTTTCCATTTTGGCTTCTAGCTATTTTTCTCTCTGTTAGAATCACATGCGATTCCATGGAAGGCTGGGCTGGGAAGCAAATTCAAAATATAGACTTATGCAGAAGCCCCTTACTCCAACACCTAAGTCCTTGTTAGTGGGCCAATACTGTTTCCTGGGCTCATTCTGCTCTCTCATCTCTCTCACTTGATGCTATTGTTCAGTTGCCAAGTTGTGTCTGACTCTTCCTGACCCCATGGACCCTCAAAACATCATGCAGATAGCTTTCTGAGGGGCCTTCTCCAATTTTCTGTTAATCATGCCCAAGCAACTGCATTTTTTTCTAAAAAGACTTACTCTTTCAGAGCAGTTGAGGTTCACAAAAAAGCCTGAGAAGCAGGTACTGAGATTTCCCACACACTCCCTGCTCCAGATACAGTACATTTGTCCCAAAGATGAACCCGCATTGACACATCATAGTCACTCAAAGTCCATAATGTTCCCTGTTGGTAATGTACATTCTAGATGTTTGGACAAATGTGTAACGACTTGTGTGTGTCTGTGTGTCTATGTGTTGGTCTCTAAGTCATGACCAGCTCTTTTGCAACCCCATGGACTGTAGCCCGCCAGACTCCTCTGTCCATGAGATTTCCCAGGAAAGAATATTGGAGTGGGTTGCCATTTCCCTCTCCAGGGGGTCTTCCTGACCCAGGGATCAAACCTGAGTCTCCTGGCAGGCAGATTCTTTACCACTGAGCCACCAGGGAAGCCTAATGACATATATCCATCATCATATCGCACTGTTTTCACCACCCTAAAACTTCTCTGTGCTCCGCTTACTCATCTTTCCCTCGTCTGATCTACACTCCTAGTAATAACTGATCTTATTGTCTCCAGAGTTTTGCCTTTTCCGGAATGTCATAGAGTTGGAATCATACTGTACGTATCCTTTTCAGATTGGCTCCTTTCACTTAGTACTCATGCATTTCTCCGTGTCTTCTCATGGCTTGATAGCTCATTTCTTTTTAGTGTTGAGTGATATTCCATTGTCTGGATGTATCCAGACATCTGGATCTATCATAGTTTAAGTATCCATTCACCTATGGAGGGACATCTTGGTTGCTTCCGAGTTTTACCAATTATGAACAGAGCTTTTATGAATATCCCTGTGTAGGTTTGCATGTGGACATAAGTTTTCAACTCTCTTCCAATAGCAAGGAGTGAGACTGCTGCACTGTATAATTCATTGTATGTTTAACTTTGGGGAAAAAACACCAGACTATCTTCCACATTGCTGGACCTTTTGCATTTCCACCAGCAATATATGAGAGTTCCTGTTGCTCCACATTTTCACCAACATTTGGTGTCATCAGTGTTTCAGATTTTGGCCATTCTAACAGGTGTGTAGTGGTATCTCATTTTTATTTGTATTTCTCTGATGACATGTGATGTGGAACATCATTTACTTTTATTATTTGCCATCTTTGTATCTCCTTTACTGAGCTACCTGCTAAGGTCACTGGCCCGTTTTTAAATCAGATTATTTTTTTCTTATTGTTGAGTTCTAAGGCTTCTTTGTATATTTGGGATAACAGTCACATCTGTTGTGACTTTTGCACCTATTTTCTTCCAGTCTGTGGCTTGTCCTTTCATTCTTTTGATGGTGTCATTCATGGAGCAGAACTTCTTAATGAAGCCTTGCTTATCGACTAGTTCTTTCATAGATGATGTCTTTCTTGTTATATCTAGAAGGGCATCATAATACCCAAAGTTATCTAGATTTTCTTCTATGTTATCTTCTAAAAATTTTATAGTTTGGATGATGTCTTTCTTGTTATATCTAGAAGGGCATCATAATACCCAAAGTTATCTAGATTTTCTTCTATGTTATCTTCTAAAAATTTTATAGTTTTCCCTTTTAGATTTATGTCTATCGTCCATCTTGAATTAACTTTCATGAAGGACGTAGAGTTTGGGTCTAGATTTTTTTTTTTTAACTTATGCATATCCTGTTCTTCTAGCACTGTTTGCTAAGGAGACTGTCTTTACTCCATATATTGCCTTTACTCCTTTGTCAAAAATCAGTTCACTATATTTATGAGGGTTTCTAGGCTCTCTACTCTGTTCCAGTGATTTGTCTGTTCCTTCCTCAATACTACACTGTCTTGATTACTGTAGCTCTATAGTAATTCTTGAAGTCAAAAAGCATTAGTTTTCCAACTTTATACTTCTCTTTTCAATACTGAGTTGGCTATTTTAAGTCCTTTGCCTCTCCATATAAACTTTAGAATCAATTTGTCCAAATAATTTGCTGGGATTCTGAATAAGACTGCACTAAATCTATAGATAAACTTGGGCAAGCATCTTGACAATATGGAGTCTCCCTATACATGATGGTAGCTCAGTCAGTAAAGAATCTGCCTGCAGTGCAGGAGACCTGGGTTGGATCCCTGGGTCAGGAAGACCCCCTGGAGAAAGAAATGGCAACCCACTCCAGTGTTCTTGCCTGGAAAATCCCATGGACAGAGGAGCCTGGAGGGCTACAGTCCATGGGGTCACAGGAGTCGAACATGATTTAGCAACTAAATCACCACACCATCCATGAACATGGACTATCTATTTATTTAGTTCTTCTTGATCTCAGTCATAAGAGTTTTGTAGTTTTTCTCACATAGACTTTATACATATTTTGTTAGATTTCAGTTCAGTTCAGTTGCTTAGTTGTATCTGACTCTTTGTGACCCCATGGACTGCAGCACACCAGGCCTCCCTGTCCATCACCAACTACCAGAGCCTACTCAAACTCATGTCCATCGAGTCGGTGATGCCATCCAACCATCTCATCCTCTTTCATACCCTTCTCCTCCTACCTTCAATCTTTCCCAGCATCAGGGTCATTTCAAATGAGTCAGCCCTTCGCATCAGGTGGCCAAAGTGTTGGAGTTCTAGCTTCAGCATCAGTCCTTCCAATGAATATTCAGGACTGATTTCCTTTAGGATGGACTGGTTGGATCTCCTTGCTGTCCAAGGGACTCTCAAGAGTCTTCTCCAACACCACAGTTCAAAAGTATCAATTCTTCAGCACTCAGCTTTCTTTATGGTCCAGTTCACATCCATATATGACTACTGGAAAAACCATAGTTTTAACTGGATGGATCTTTGTTGGCAAAGTAATGTCTCTGCTTTGTAATATTCTGTCTAGACTGGTCATAACTCTTCTTCTAAGGAGCAAGGGTCTTTTAATTTCATGGCTGCAGTCACCTTCTGCATTGATTTTGGAGCCCTCCAAAATAAAGTCTGCCACTGTTTCCATTTTTCCCCCATCTATTTGCCATGAAGTGATGGGACTGGATGCCATGATCTTAGTTTTCTGAATGTTGAGCTTTAAGCCAACTTTTTCACTCTCCTCTTTCACTTTCATAAAGAGGCTCTTTAGTTCTTCTTTGCTTTCTGCCATGAGTGTGGTGTCATCTGCATATTTCATTTGGGGGAATACTAATGTAAATGGTATTATTTTTTTAACTCAAATTCCACTTGTTCATTTCCATTATATAGTTAAATGACTGACATTTTATTAACCTTGTATCATGCAACCTTGATATAATCACTTTTTAGTTCCAAGAGGTTGTGTGTGTGTTTTCACTCTCTCACATTTACACAGTGGTCATGTAATCTGTGAACAAATACAGATTTGTGCACTCATTCTCAATGTATATATCCTTTACTTTCCTTTTTTACTGCATTAGTAGAACTTTCAGTGTAATGTTGAAAAGGACTTATAAGAAGGGACATCCTTGCCTTGTAACTGATCTTAGTGGGAAAGCTTTGAGTTTTTTATCATTGAGTGCAATGTTAGCTATAGGTTTTCTGTGCATCATCTTCATCAAGTTGAAGAAGTTCCCCTCTATTCCTAGTGAACTGAGAGCTTGTTCATGAAGGAATGGTAGCAACTGCATTGTACATCAAAGAAAAACACATTCCAATACTGTCATCCTGATCCCTGGAGACATTCCAGTATACAAAGAAAAAGAGAATAATCATAGTACTGCCTTGAAAAATAAATTCATAGGGATTTCTAAACATGAGGAATTGAACTTCCATATTTCTTCCATCTCTCTCTAAAATTCCACTAAAATGATAGGAAAGAACTGAAAAAGAAGAAATAAAAATTATGAAGGCATCAGCCAAGAAGAGTTCTGACAGAAACCTAAGAGAGGTCAATCATTTGTTGGAAACATAAACATAAAACTTAAGTATCAGCTGACTTAGCAGAGGAAAAGGTAAAAACTAGGTGCCTATTGAGGGAAACCAACAAGAAGACGATTAGCACAACAAAACTCCAGAAAAACTGAGAGCTGGAGGTACTGAAAAGTTGTTCTAGGTTGTAGTGGGGAACACTTTCGATCCTGGATCTTTTCCATTCCTTTCCACCACAACCGTCATGGTGTGGAAAATCTCTGCCGCAGCCCCCAAGCTTCACTACAACCAAAAGCTCCTGGACTTAGGAACATGGCTAAAGAATTCTGATGAAAATAGAAGGATCGGGTGAAAGGCTACCTAATGAAAATTGATCCTGCTCCAGCTCATCTTTGCTTTCTTTTACTGATCAGAACGATATCACATTGCCAAGCCAAATAAAATTACTGATGAGGAGTTCTGCTAGAACCAGCATTGTCTTCCACAAAATTAAAGCAGACATTCATATTAACATATGAAATGATGAGCCTTCTGTATGTCATTTACGTTTTCAAGCAATTAACCTGATTATAACTTACAGTTCTCTCATTGCATCAGCTTGTCCGGAGGGAGGCCTTTAGAATTCTATCTCCCTGTTGAGCCATTAGTGATTAGGGAGGCCTTGCGAGGTCTGCAAGAAACAAACAGATCTCCCACTTTACTTGGAAAAAATTCCACAACAGAAGCAAGAGAAATCCCATTCCTTTGGCAAAGCATCACCAAGAAGGTTTATTTAAAAATCAGTTAAACTGTTTCTAGGCAGGTAATATCTTAGCTGTGAGTGGTTTTAGTGTGATTGTGGTGGTCTTTTGTTTTGAATTTTACAATTTAGGAAATTTGCACATTAAAATACTTCTACTGGGAAATCACTCTAATTTTCCAAGCAAGTAAGTTGCAACATATTCAATATACTTACTATTTATTATGCCTTATCTAGCATATCCCATTCTATTTTATTCTCCTTTCAAGTTTGTAGAATGTGGCGTTACAATGGGGTTTTATGCTGCTGTAATTTGCTACTGTTGTTTGCATTTTTTTTAATGACATAAAATTGAAAAGCTGGCAAAGTAATAAGTTAGTACATAATTTAGAAATTTCTTTGGAAACATAACCTTCTAGAAATATTCAGAATGGTTTGTTAATAAAATGTTATCAGAGCGCATAAGTCTTCTTAACATACAGAACAAAAGCCATACTGTCGTAGTGACAAAGCATTTCCTCAATAAAACATCCAGTCTCAATCTCCAACCCAGGAGCACATAAACTTGGAAATGACCTTGGCAAGTCTCCTTCAAACTTAACTGGCTTCTCTTGATTGTATTGTTAAAAATCTGTAAAAGAGCAACCAATTACAAAATGCACTTGAAATATTTTATTAACACTAGTCCAATTGTCTCAACATAAAAAGCTGAAATAAACTCTCTCCATATGGCAAAACTGTAACCTTAAAGTTTATTTAATAAACCTAATATTGCAATACAATGAAACTAGGACAAAATAATCACAGAAATCTTGATATTTCATTAAATAGCATCCATATTTTGGAGATACCCTTAATTTTTTAAATCTCTCAACAAGTAAATTAAGTCATTGCACATAAATTTGGCAGACATTCAGTTAAAGTTAATGTGTTGATAAGTAGATAACCAAAACTCTGAATTAACACAATTCACTTCTTTTGCTTAAAGGGGAATCTTCAGGGACATTGTTCAGTCACTCAGTCGTGTCTGACTCTTTGTGATCCCACAGACTGCAGCACGCCAGGCTTCCCTGTCCTTCACTGTCTCCCTGAGTTTGCTCAAACTCACGTCCATTGAGTCAGTGATGCCATCCAACCATCTCATCCTCTGTTGCTCCCTTCTTTTGCCTTTAATCTTCCAGCATAAGGGTCTTTTCCAATGAGTCAGTTCTTCGCATTGTATTGGAGCTTCAGAACCAATCCTTTCAATGAATATTCAGGGTTGATTTCCTTTAGGATTGACTGATTTGCTCTCCTTGCAGTCCAAGGGACTCTAAAGAGTCGTCTCCAGCACCACAGTTTGAAAGCAATTCTTCAGCGATCAGCCTTCTTTATAGTCTAACTCTCACATCCATACATGACTACTGGAAAAACCATAGCTTTGACTATATGGACCTTTGTTGGCAAAGTGATGTCTGCATTCTAATACGCTGCCAAGGTTTGTCATATCTGTTCTTCCAAGGAGCAAGTGTCTTTCAATTTCATGGCTGCAATCACCATCCGCAATGATTTTGGAGCCCAAGAAAATAAAATCTGACACTCTTTCCAGTTTTTCCCCATCTATTTGCCATAAAGTGATAGGACCAGGTGCCATGATCTTCGTTTTGTGAATGTTGAGTTTTAAGCCAGCAATTTCACTGTCCTCTTTTACCTTCATCAAGATGGTCTTTAGTTCCTCTTTGTTTTCTGTCATTACAGTGGTATCATCTGTGTATCTGAGGGATATTCAGGGACATAGCTTAGGATTATATTATTTGTAATATATTAGTTCCTAAGACGAAAACCAAATGTAATTCTCAGACTTATCCAGCCTCTAGCAGTTGAAACCACTTAGGGCCTGTGCCTGAAAGTTCACTCTTATCACACTGAACCAATCATAGCCAGAAAGGTCGTACTAGAGTTTTCTAGAGAAACAGAACCAAGAAGAAAGAAAGAAAAAGGGAAGGAAGGAGTGAAGGAGAGAGGAAGAAAGGAAGGAAGCTGTTTATTTTATTTTCATGTTCATTCACCAGCATTATGCAGAGCTCTTTATAAAGACCTGGCTCACAGTGATGGTGGAGTCTGACAAGTTCCATGATCTGTGGTTGGCAAAATGGGGACCCAGGAGAGCCCATGATGTGAGTTCCAACCCAAAAGCCAGCAGGGAAGGTCAGGACCTAGAAAGAGCTGACTTTCCAGTTCCATTGCAAAGGCAGGAAAAAGACTGATGTCCCAGCTCAAGGCAGTAGGGGAGAAGGAGTTTTCCTCTACTCACGTCTTTTTTGTTCTATTTGAGTTTTCAATCGGATGAGGCCCACCTTCTTTAGAGAGGGCAATCCGCTGGACTCAGCCTCCTAATTCAAACATAAGGCTCATCCAGAAACACCCTCACAGACACACCCAGAATAATGTCTGACCAAACATCCGGTCACCTCTTGGCCTTGTCAAGCTAACACATAAAGTCAACCATCACAGAAGTATATTGGGAGCCTGAGACCTGGCTACTGGGACTGCAGAAAAATTCCAGTCCTCTTAGAGTAGCATCCATTCTTCACGATTGTCACCAGCATCACTCCCCATGACGTTTCACTCTCTAGTGGTACCCAACTATTTGGATTTAATTCCCAGAGTGCCTCACATTCTCACACTTCTCTTCTTGGCTCAGGCCATCCTCCTCTGTCTAGAATGCCTCCCCACAACGTCTTTCCCTGGAGGACACCTATTCAGCATCTCAGGACTCGGGCTGGCTGCCGTTGCTTCGGGAATTTCTTCCCTCACCTCCACTGTCCATGCTCAGTTGAGTCAGCTGTTCCTGTTCACTCGTCTCTTCAATAAAGCACTGAACTGCAATTGTCTGGTTAGTATTTACTCAACCGTGTCCTCGTCAAACCAGCTTCGAGGCTGGGTCTCACTTACATCTGTGTCCCCAGGAATAAACACAGTGTTGAAGTACATAATGAGAGCTCAAAACCCAAATTGTCTGATGTATGTGTCTGAAAGGACTTCAGCTGCCAAAGACTCAGGATCCAGTGAATCTGGATGAGCCCTGGGCCTTGAGGCAAACCTTTCTCCTCCCTGGCTTTGTCCTCATCTACACAACTCTTCCGTTTTGGTTTCTCTACTCAAGAGTCCAGCTTTCCTCTAGATGTGAGCCCTGCTCTGAACCCAAGGGTAGAGCTCAGCCTACTTGCTGGAAGATGGCTCCTTCTTCCTCTTCTGCTCCTCATTCCCATGCGGCTCGTCTACTGTGGCCTCTCCCTCCTGCCTGACCCCACCCAACATGCTCAACTTCTCTCCTTGGAGACAAATTCTTGCTCAACTTAAGCATTTATTTATTGTTCCCTTCCCAGTGGCCCAGACGGTAAAGCGGCTGCTTGCAATGTGGGAGACCTAGGTTCGATTCCTGGGTTGGGAAGATCCCCTGGAGACGGAAATGGCAATCCACTCCAGCACTCTTGCCTGGAAAATCCCATGGAAGGAGGAGCCTGATAGGCTACAGTCCATGGGGTCGCAAAGAGTCGGACACAACTGAGCGACTTCATGTTCACGTTCACTTTCCTAGTAGCTCAAACAGAAGAATCTGCCTGCAATATGGGAGACTTGGGTTTGATCCCTGGGAGGGGAAGATCCCCCAGAGAAGGGCATGGCAACCCACTCCAGTATTCTTGCCTGGAGAATCCCCTATGACAGAGGAGCCTATAGACAGAGACAGTGGGCTACAGTCTATGGAGTCTCAAAGAGTTGGACACGACTGAGCAGTTAACACTTTCACTGGGACAATGAGCTTTGGACTGATCCTTTACAGGCAAGCCTACTGTGAGGTTAACTTTTCAAGTCTCTTAGCCCACAAAGTGACAGCATTTTCCTTTTGTCTCCCGACATAGACATGATCATCTAACTCTCCTTTCACCTTCTGTTATAATCACCAGCCTCTTTCTCAGAGATAATGTGAGTAACAGTGTATTGTATTTAACTCAAAGAAGAAAAAGCAAAGCCTAAAAATGAAGTGATGCATGAGCAGTCATTGACCTCCTTTGATTCAGGTACAAGGTCTAATTACAAAGTGAAACTAATTTCATTTTATCAAATACATCAGGATATGAAGTTTATCTCATGAGAGTAGTCACTCATGCATCTGAACCAACATGTTAAACATACGAGGAAACTCAGTTCAAAGCTTTTATTTTGGGTTACCCAAAGGCTTGATTCAAAATAACTCATATTTATTTTCAGAAATAAAATTCACCCTTGAAAATAAATATGGAGCATCACTGAGGATATTTGTGTTAGTGAGCTGCAAGCTCTGAAAGCATTTCTAAAAGAGAAGTGTGTTTAGTATTTTGAATAAACGTGCAAACTTGTACATTTAAATGTGCAAATTCCATTGTATCCAAGATTTTTTTTTAATCTCATCTTAGATTTCTGTTTCCTTTTCTTGCTCAAGCAATTTGTAATATCAGCCACATAATTTATTTTGTTGAAGAATCATACTTTGAAACAAATATATCACTAAAAATAAAAAAGCCTAAAATAAGTGCTTTTCAGATGTAAGAGATCCATTGTCTAATATGGCCATGCAGTACCTTTGTGTATAATATTAATTAGGACTAAATCACTTGGAGAGGTAAAGGATGTACTCCTTTCTTTTTCCACAACAACAGCACCGGTTTTGAAAACACTGACAAATTGTTCAAATCATTTTGCATTTGATCCATTTCCTGGCTCTCCCATTGAGTGTCACTCTCTTCACCTCTTTCCTTTCATTTGCCTTCAGCTACTTTAACTTCTGTCAAGGAGCAGAAAAGAGGTCTCTATAGTCCATCTGTTGCGATCTTCATCAACCAAAGTTCCATCAGTTTTGTAGGTCTAATGGGGACTTTTCTCTCTACCAAGAAAATCAAAGAGATCCACTCCACAGAGGGAAATGGTGTATTCTTTTAAGGGAGTCCTGTGTCCATGTAAGGGGGCAATTTCAGGTGAACACAGGCATGTGTGAGCTGGTAGGTATAATTCTTACACCCTAACATCGGCATCACTACAGACCTATTTGGTGATGTTAGTCAAACAGGCTACAGTTAAATTTTATTTCCGTCCTCTCTTAAAGGCACGTCATGACCTTGGTTCATCTTCTTTCTGTAGGACACAGTGGGTCTGAGCTTTCTAAGTGGCAGAACTTTATTGCTTAATTTTTTTATTACTAATGACATGCCCTACTATCTTCTGTCTCTCCTATGTGTGTGTGTAAATACAATAGTGGAGACGTAAAAATGTATTTGAACACACACTGAGAAGAGAGATTATTATAAACTCAATATTAAACGTGATGCTACTTATTGTCCTATGTTATTAAATTATGTCTCTCTGTCATCCCCATTCAGGAAAGACACATAGGGAAAAGCGACCTGTGACAGTGTTAGTATCAGTTTAAATCAACTCTATTAATTTTATGTAAACTGCTATTCACATGACGTTGAAAAGTTTAACCATTATATTGGACTTTCCTTCATTTTCATGATAAAAATTCTTTATATTATACTTTAATAAAAATTTTAAAAAATAGAATTAAAAATTCTCTCTAAGCAACCAGTGCTGAAAAAGACAGTGATTGTAAGGTTTCTTTGGTCAATTCTTTTCTATCCTGAAACGATCAGGGTTTGTATATTCATATGCATCTAGTGTATGAAAACATTCTTCTGCTGTGTATCTTCCCTTGCCAACCTTCGGATTTGAATGTTTTGCTTGACTTGAATCTGCTTAAAGGATATTTGCCTTTATCCTTTTCTTATTCTTATTGCATCTTTCAGCTTAAGTGTAAAATCTTCTGGTTTTGCCATTTTTATCCCACTGGACATCACTATTCCTCTTTAATCTTTCGTATTCATCTGATCTAGCTTTCCACTTTGCAAGGATTTCCCATTTGGCTTTAAGCTGCCTATAGAATTCTTATTTTGGCTAATTAGATTTAATTCTGAAAGCTGAGAAAGCACTGCATGGAACACTTGCCACCTCTCTGTCCCCCAAAAAGTTCTGTCTCAGATGGAAGTGTCTGGAGCCTAAACAAGTGCAGGTCCAGACATCTGTGGCATAACACTCATGGTATACCAGTTTATGGGACACCATATGAGCCCCTATGCCCCAACCTATCTTCCTGCCAAATCTGCTGCTTGCTGTCTGCTGCATGGAATATCCTTATCTGGAAGGCAGGCTTTGCATTCCACAATTACAGGTAGAATGTGTAGACACATGGAGGAGAGAAAGTGATTTAAACTTCTTAAATTTAAATTTTCCTAGGCTCGAGAGAATTTTTCTTTCGTTCTCAAGAGCAAGGTTCAATAGGAGACAGATCTTGGGAGCCGGAAAGTTAAGATGATGAAACTGTCCTACTTCACACGTTGTCCAGACTACCAAGGTGGGGAAATCCAGGCTCCTTGCTCCTCGTGGTATCTGGATCACAAGAGAAGGAATGGCATGGCAAGGAGATCCAGACTGCTTTGGGATATACTTGGGGGAAGCACAAGTCAACCTTAAGCCCCCCGTTCTCCTCCCATTTCACTTCATCTCTTCTGGAAGGTAACTTGGCCTCCACTAACCCTGTGATGTTTGGAGCAACACTGAACAGAATAGACAGATTATTTTCTACTTCTATTGTGAACTGCAATTTTTGCTCTAAGTGGATGACCGTGAACTTGTTGACGCTGAGTGTGCAGTTAACCTATTCTATCTTCATGTGCCTGCAGTGAGAACCAAAAGTGAGATCACCCTTTAAGTGCTTTTGGTAGAGTCAGAGAATCTATCAAAATAAAACTAAACAAGAAATTAAAGCAAAAATCCATACAAAACAATGAAACTCATTTTCTTTCAGTAGATTATACAGAAAACTACAACAAACCCAGAAAATCTCTTTTAATTTCATTATTTTTCAATCTACTAAAAATATTAAATTTCATATCACAATCATTTCATCCCAGTTCTTCAAAGCACATGTAGACACAGTTAGTATCCATCTAAACAACTGGTAAGTATTTCAAAGAAGTAAAATCATCCTTCTAATAATTCTCCAAAGGCCCCAGAAAATCAATGAGTCTATCATAGAAGCAAAAACTTAAACTTGAGCTTACAGATGTTCCAGAGACTTTGCAGAGACTCTTGTGATTTCTGTATCTGGCCACCTCTTGTATCTCTTGAGTCTTGATTGTGTCTTTTCCTTTCACATCCTTGAACTTGACCTACCATTAATTATTGTGTGTATTTTTCAATCCTTTCTTCTTTGCAGGCTCCCTGACCTTTATCTACTAACACGCTCTACTCTATCAATGTCCAAGATTCAAAGAACACAATGCTGCTCTTAGAAAATATTTTATAGTACTATCCAATTATCTATCAGATAAAGCAGTAACTATCAGCTCACTTTTGATTCTTTCTGAATAGATCATACATGCACATAGCACAAAATTCAAAACAATATGCATTCCTTAAAGTACATTTTTATTTTTATTGCTTTTACTTTATAACAACTTTGTAAATATTTTAGAACCGAGTTTTTCATTCAATATACGGCTAACATTCATCCATATGCTGCATATCATTACAGTTTCTTCATATTGACTAAAATATTCCATTCTATAAACATAACAGTATATTCATACACTCTCTTATTAATGGACATTTGGGTTATTTTCAGATTTTTGCTGTTTGAAGAACATGTTATATGTCTTTGTTTGCACATATACAAAAGTTGTTCTTGGACAAACACCTAGGAGAGGAAATGTTGGAGCCTAAGGAATGTAAATATTCAACTTGAAGAAAAAATACCAAACTTCTTTCTAAAGTCGTCCAATCATTTCACACTCCCATCAGTGAAAAATAAGAGACCTCCTCTCCAACACTTGGTATTATCAGATTTTTCTGTTGTGCCAATAAAGGTGATAGTTAGCTAATTAAGATCTAGATATTTTCATTTCCCTGATGACAAATGATATTGAACACTTCATCATGTAATTAACGGACATGCTTTTTCACCTGTAAAAGGACAGCTCTTGTCTTGTGCCCACTTTGCTATCAAGTCTTTGCAGTTTGTTATTAATTTTAGGCTTAATTACATATTCATGATATTAAAGTCCTTATTTGCTGTGTGTATTGCAAATATCTTCATCCAGTCTGCAATTACTTATGGTTCATTAGCTCTAAGACTTATTTAATGAACCAAAGTTTTTAACTCTAATATATGCAAATTTATTAATATTTCCTTTTCTAATCAATTTTTCTATACTGTCAAAGAAACCTTGTCTTAGCTCAAAGTGTAAAAGACATTCAATTAATTTTTTTCTTCTAAGGCTTCATATGTTAAATTTAAGTTCTTAATTCATTTGGAGCCATTTTTGTACTAGGTTCTTTTTGGCAAACAAGTAACTATTTTTCCAGTTCCAGTCATAGTATGGCTCTTTCTTCACTTATCTCACTAGCTACTTGTATGAACTTCCAAAGTTGTATTGATTCTTAGGTGTATTTGCACATCTATTCTATTCTACTGGTTAACTTGGGTATACCACTGCATTGCTGATACCACACTATCTTTTTTAAGTGTTATTCAATTTATACAGAGTGAAATGTTTGAGATATATAGAATGTCACCAACAAAAGAGACAGAGAGGGCTGGAGGCATGATAAATTTCTGGCACATTTATATTTTTATGGATTAAACTAGTTTTTCAAATTTTAATTTTATATTATAGTTAATAGTTAATTAACAATGTTGTGCTTGTTTCAGGTGTAGAGCAAAGTGATTCAGTTTTATATATATGCATGTATCTATTTTTTTTTTTGGAGAAAGGAATGGCTACCCACTCCATTATTCTTGCCCGGACAATCCCCCTGGATGGAGGAGCCTGGAGGGCCCCAATCATGGGGTTGCAACAAGTTGGATATGACTGAGCAACTCTGTATTTAGGTTATTACAGAATCCTGAGCAGAGTTCCCTGTGCTATACAGCAGGTCCTTGTTGGTTACCTAATTTAAATATAGGAGTGTTATGTGTCAATCTCAAATTCCAATTCCTTCCTCCCGCCACCCTTCCCTCCTGGTAATTATAAATTCATTCTCTAAGTCTGTGAGTCTATTTCTGCTTTGTAAATAAGTTCACCTGTATCATTTTTTTAAGATTCTGTGTATAAGCAATATCATCTGATATGTCTTTCTTTATCTGACTTACATGACTTGGTGTGAATATATCCAGAAGATAGAGCACATATATACAATGGAATATTATTCAGCCATTAAAAAGCATGAAATGATGCCATTTGCAGCAACATGGATGGACCTGGAGGTTATCATACTAAGTGAAGCAAGTCAGATAGAGAAAGATAAACGTGGATATCACATTATCTTAATTACTATGACTTCATCGTAAGTCCTGATATCTGATGAGGCACATTTCCTCTCCACTCTTCCTCAGGAGCTGCATGGCTACTTTTGGTTATTAATTCTGTCACATAAATTTTAGAAGGATTTTATTGACTTTCACAATAATCCAGTTTAGGACTTCACTGGAAAAGACTCTGATGCTGGGAAGGATTGGGGGCAGGAGGAGAAGGGGACGACAGAGGATGAGATGGCTGGATGGCATCACTGACTCGATGGACATGAGTTTGAGTGAACTCCAGGAGATGGTGATGGACAGGGAGGCCTGGCGTGCTGCGATTCATGGGGTGGCAAAGAGTCGGACATGACTGAGCGACTGAACTGAACTGAACTGAACTGAACTTGGATTGCATTTAGAGGGTCAATGTGGAGAATATATCATCTTTACAATAACAGCTCTTCCTATGGATAAACATGCTGTATCTCTTCATTTATGTTTATCTGCTTTAATGTCTCTTAATGAGAATTTATAATTTCCTGCGGAAGTCTTGCTCATGTTTAGTTAGATTCATTCCTAGAGACATGATATTCTCTGACAATATTACAAATAGCATATTGTCCTTCATTAACTTTCTAGTTGTTTGCTCCGTGTTTATAGAAATGAAACCGACTATGTTTTTCTTGCTAAACTCTCTCATTATTTCCAATAATTTATAAATTGTTTTGTGCTTCTGCTGTTGTTGTTCAGTCACTGAGTTGTGTCTGAGTGTTTGTGACCCCATGAACTGCAACACACTAGGCTTCCCTGTTCTTCACTATCTCCCAAAGCTTGCTCAAACTCAAGTCCATTGAGTTGGTGATGCCATTCAACCATCTCATCCTTTGTCGCTCCCTTCTCCTCTTGCCTTCAATCTTTCCCAGCATCAGGGTCTTTTCCAAAGAGTCAGCTCTTAGCATCAGCAATCATATTACTGCAGATAATTAAAATTTTACTTCCTCTTTGTGCAATTCTTAAGTGCCTCTTTTTTGTTGTTGTTGTTTCATTTTACTGTCAAGGATCTCCAGTAAAATGTTGAATAGACATAGTGATAATGGGCATCCTTGTCTTATTTCAAATGTTGAACTTGCCTTATATCCTTGGAATAACCACTGCTTGATTGTGGTATATAATTATTTTATTTATTGCTAAATTCTTTCTGCTAATATCTTGTTAAGGATTTCCGTATCTATATTCATAAGAGCTATTGGCCTGCAATTTTCTTTAGTTGAACTTTTCTGCTTTTGGTATCAGGGTAATACTAGCATCTTAGAATAAGTAGGCAGCCCCTTCTCTTTTATTTCTTGGAAGATACTGTGTAAATTTTGCGTTACTTCTCTTAATGCTTTGCAGAACTCTCCTGTAAAACCATCTGGTCCTGGAGATTTCTTTTTGTGGAGTCTTTTAATTACAAATTCAATTTACTATTTAGAGGGCTATTCAAATTAACCATCTTATATTGGGTGAGTTATAGTGGCCTGTGTTTTTTGAAAAAAGTTGTCCATTTCATCTAAGTTGTTAAAAGTACGTGTGTGGAGTTGTTTACAGTATTCCTTTCCTACCCTTTTGATGTTATTAGGGCCTATTTGTGTCCTCTCATTTTGTTAGTCTTGCTAGAGGTTTGTCAGTTCCATGCTCTTTAAAAAAAAAAAAAAAAAAAAGCTCTTCATTTTATTGATCTTGTCTATTACTCTTCATTTTCAATTTCATTGATTTCTGCTCTTTTATTTCCTTCCTCCTTCACTGAGGTTCATCTTGCTCTTCTTTTCTAGGCCATTGCAATGGGAGCTTAGCTTATCAAGGTTGGATTTTTTTCCCTAATGTATCCACTGTCATTACATTTGTTTTCTCCTTTAGTTAAGTTGCCGTTTCTCTCACTGCTTTCAAGATTTTTCCTTTATCTTTAGTTTTCAGAAGTTTGATGTTAGTGTGGACTTCTTTGGGTTTCTCTTCTTTGGATTTTGCTCAGCTTATTAATCTGTAGGTTTATGTTTTATGCAAACTTGCAGTTTTCAGCCATTACTTCTTTGAGGTTTTTTTTTTTTTTTTTCAGCTCTACCCTCCCTCTTCTCTTTCCAGGGCTTTGATGACACAAATCTCTTATTATCACATAAGCCCCTGAGGCTCTGTTTTCTTATCCCACTTTCTTCTGGCCGTCTCTGTCTGTCTCTCTCAAACTGTTTTCTCTGTGATGTTCAGACTGGGTAACTCTATCTGCTGTTTTCCTCTATCCCTTCATTCTAACTCATTTAAGTCCACTCACTGAGTTTTTATTTTGGTTATTGTATTTTGCAGTTCTAGAATTTTCATCTGGTTCCTCTTTATGCCTTCTATTTCCTTGCTGAGACTTTGTACTTTCTCATTAGTTTCAAGTTAGCTCAAAATTGCCCATTGAAGCATTTTTATGATGACTGCTTTAAAAATTTTGTTGGGTAATTCGAACATTCCTGTTATCTCCGGTTAGCCTCAGCAGACTGCCTTTTTTATTCAGTGTGAGATCCTCCTGATTCTTCATAAAATGAGTAATTTTTCCGTTCACTTTGGACGTTACATTACGGGACTCTTGATATTACTTTAAAAACTTCTGTTTTCTCTGGCATCTACTAACATCATTCCAGCAGAGGAAGGGGGATGCCTTGTTAGTACCACGTGGGGGTAGACATCTAGGTTTCTGCGTCTGTTGACACCTGAGGGGTGGGGGCTCCTCACTGTTGCCTGGCAAAAGAGGGGGAGTCTGGCTCCCCAGCCGACCTCCGCTGATAAGTCCCTGGTAGGGGTGGGACAACCTCATTACCACCTCTCTCGTTACGTCCACTACCCCACGATGAGGGATGCCCTCATTACCAGTGAGTACAGGCCAAAGTCCTGCCTCTGGTCTGCATTTCCTAATACCATCCTAGTGAGAACAAGGAGGGCACCTTCCTACTGCCAGGCAGGGAGAGAAGTCTGGGTTTGCCATGTGGTCTTCACTGGCACGAAGGAAGAAGGTCTAATTACTGCCCAACAG
Source organism: Nanger dama (assembly GCA_917880005.1). Lineage (NCBI taxonomy): Eukaryota > Metazoa > Chordata > Mammalia > Artiodactyla > Bovidae > Nanger > Nanger dama. The sequence goes on from CAKJTW010000029.1 coordinate 7,128,754, forward strand.
AAGTAGAAACTTAGGCTCCTCACTCAGCTTGCCTCTGACATCATCCCCAAACCACGACTGGGCTGCCTCTACTTGGTTTTATGTATTTTGAAGTCATCTCTTATTTATCATTATTTTCATCCCTACTCCCTGGAGAAGGAAATGGCAACCCACTCCAGTATTCTTGGCTGGAGAATCCCATGGCCAGAGGAGCCTGGCGGGCTACAGTCCACGGGGTCGCAAAGAGTCAGACACGACTGAGCGACTCTCCTTTCTTTCTTTCTTTCATCCCTAATGATGCTCTTCTTTGAAAAGGGGAGTGTTAAAGTCTGTTTAATTAGATATACATTTTAAAAAATTGGTATTCTTCTGCTTTGTTTCTTTTTATCTTTTTACCTTCAGTCTTGTTATATCATGAGGCCTGAGCTTTGTCTATTGGAAACAGCATAATTCAGTTTTTTTCAATCTGTCAACATTTGTCTTTTTATTGTTTTATATTTATTATAATTATAGATTTTTGTACATTTTTAACCTACTTAAAGTTGCTATCTTTTAAAAAATTCATTCTATATTTTTCAATTGGGTATCTATATTTATCTCCTAATAAAATATCGGGAACAGAAATACCTCAGTTTCTCTTCAACTCTCATTATGTTGCGATTTTCTAGACTTTTATACTTGGCAGGTTGTTGCCTGCATGCTCAGTTGTGTCCAAATCTTTGCTACCCATGGACTGTAGCCCTGCAGGCTCCTGTTTCCATGGGATTTTCCAGGCAAGAAGAGCTCTAGGGTGGGCTGCCATTTCCTACTCCAGAGATCTCAGTGTCTCCTGCTCTGGCAGGCAGATTCTTTAGCAGATTCTTTACCACCTGGGAAACCCCTTTCAAGTTGTTATGCATGTACCATTTTCTTTTCTTTCACGTTAGTAACTTTTAAAGATGACAGCAACAAGAAGCTACCAAAGGACTGAATCGCCTTTACTTCATATATTGACTAAGCTTCCTTAAATTTATCTCTTTATGTATTTTAAGTATTTTATTTTAAACTTTTTTTCAGTGAGAATCTTTGAGTGGGAAATCTTCTGAGGTCTTGTGTATGACCCAATATTTTTATGCAGACCTCATGTTTGAATGACAGTATGGCTAGATAAGTTTCTAGGATCTAAACTGTTTTTCTTTAATACTTTAAGAAGCCTGTTATTTCTTACACCGTTATTTTTTTAATGTGATTTCAGCCTGATCCTGTTTCTCCGAATGTAATCTGCTCTTTTAGAACTTTCTTTTATTTCTCTGATACTGTTTTACTGTAATATGCTTAAGGATAGGTTTCCTTTATCATCAAGGGGTCTTTTAACATGAGATACTTCATCTTTTTTTTTATACTATGGCAAATGTATTTCTTTAAATTTTTCTCTTCGTTATTAGTTCTTTTGGGGATGCCTGTTGTTCAGCTCTTATCATTATTATTTCTTTCCTTCTAGAACCTTTCTTTTACATTTGTAATTTCTTGTCCATGCTTCCTTCTGAGAATTTCCTCGCCTATCTTCCTATTTACTAATACATTTCTCAGCTGTATTTGTTCTGTTATTTATCCCATTAGAGTGCTCTATTTCAACTATCATATTTTTTCCCTCATCTTTCAGCTCAATAATTACATTTTGCTCTTATTTCATATTGTTAGTATTTTCCTTTCCTTGCTTTTATTTTTATTAAGCTAGCTTTAAATTATTTATATGTCTTTCTGACAGTTCTGCTTCTGATGGATATGTAATCTAGTGAATAGTTTTCTTTGGAAATAGTTGTGCTCCTCCCACGGTCTTGGAGCTCATTTTCCTCTGAGTGCATCAGTTATTTTATCAGGCCAGGCTTCAGCCCCTGTCAGCATAACTAGTGCAGAAGTGGGGGTGGCGTGAGCAGGACTTAGGGTGGAGGCAGAGAAAACCACTCTGAATCACTCCTCTCCCAATAGAACAGCTCCGGTCAGGGCTTTCTTTGGGCTTTGCCTTTCCTGGGAGAAACTATGTTTTTTTAAAAGACACTCCACAGTTTTTAAACCCTCAGTTGGGGAATTTGGAGGAGAAACACAAGAGGTGGAGAAGTAATCAGAGGTTAGCGAGTCCCTACCTGCTTTTCTTAGCACCTCACAAGCTCAAGACTCCTGTGTTTCTCTGGTTTTATGTTTGAGGACATCTGAAATTAGAGCTCAGAGTCACTGCATGAAAGATGGGGAATTTTCAGTCCCCAGGCCATGTTCAGAGACACAAGAATAAAACTCAAAATCCCCAAGCTCTCCATTCCTATCGTATTCTCCCACAGACATGCTGAGTTGCTTCCTGTCCCAGATCAAAGCCTCACCTCTCCCCAAATACAAACACACCACTTTCCAATCAGCAAGTGTCACTCCAGGAATTTCTCAGTTTTCTCCACAGTTTGGTATTTTCTCTCCAAGGCAATGATTCTCAATCTTGCCCTGCATGTTAGAATTACCTGGGGAGATTTTTTTTTTTTTAAATCATAATGCTTAAGCCACTCCCCAGACCAATTAATTTAGAAGCTCCTGGGATGGGAGAAAGGCATCAGTTTTAAAAAACCATAGGCAGCCAAGGCTGAGAAGCACTCTAGCTCCAGCATGTTGGTCTTGTAGGTGGAAACCAGCAGCTGGCCTTGTTTAGTATCTTGGTGAAAAACTGAAATCATAAAAGACCTCTCCACAGCCAAAGACAAGTCTTCCCTAGCTCTTGAGTCTCATTGGTACCTACCTCCACAGCACTTGGCCTGCCCTTGAAATTCTTTCCTCTGGTTGCTGAGACTGTACGCTGCCTTGGCCTTTGTCTAACCATCTGTACTCTTCCTCTCTCTCCCTCCCCCTGCCATGAAAACCCTGAAGTCAATTGCTCTCCAATATTCATAGTCTATGTTTCTTTCTCTCCAAGAACCTTGCCAGCAAATACATTTATAAAACTACATCTCCAGCCCTAGTCCCTCTCACAAGTTCCTTCTCTTATATACCTCCACATGGATGTCTTGTTGGCATCTCAAATTCCACATAAATGTGTAAAATAGAACACACAATCCCTGCATAAATCAGCTCCCCCTTACAACTTCCTTCCATAAATCCAGCCACCGTTTTCAGGGTTATCTTTAGTTCTTCCTCCTACAGTCTATTTCCAAAGTGGCGTTGGACTTTGTGCAATATCACTTTTACGTTCTTATTTCCATCTTTAAAGTTCACATCCTAAGAATTTCCTGTCTAGACTACTGAATCAGCCTTTTGTCTAATCTTCCTTCTTCTGATACTCCCTACCACAAAGTAATCAATACCGCACAGTCAGATTATTGAATACAGGATACGGCTCCAAGCATGTCACTCACAACCCTTGGCTCAAACCCATTCATAACTCATCACCTGCTCACATTCGCATCTAAACCTCCTGGCACCCAGTTCCCTTAAACATGGCCAGAGCTATCCTTCTGGTCATGTTCATTAGGACTTCTTCACATTCAATTTTTTTTTTTTTAAGTAGAAAGAACAAAACTTTAATAATATTTGGTTTCAAATTCAAATCTGCTATTAGTAACTTGGATAAGTTCCTAAATCAATGTAAGTCTCAATTTCTACAACAAAAACAACAAATAACAAAAATAGAGATAACAACTAATAGGATATTAAGGATATAAAATGCAATCATGTATAAATTATGCATGCGCGTTCAGTCACTTCCCACTCTTTGGGACCCTCAAGACTGTAGCTCGCCAGGTTTCTCTGTTCCTGGGATTTTCCAGACAAGAATACTGGAGTAGGTTGCGTGCCCTCCTCCAGGGGATCTTCCCAATCCAGGGATAGAAACCATGCCTCTTGTGTCTCTTGCATTGGCAGGTGGATTCTTTACCACTAACGGCACACGGGAAGCCCATGTATATTACAGTACTGTGGTGTATTTGTTAGCTCCTCAACCCCCTACCACACTTGGATTTAATCCTTTTATGAGTTAGGAGATAGGAAAGATTTTTAAAATTTTCTTCTTTTGTTTCATTGAGTCATTTATGCAGTTGTTTTTCCTGGCTATGTTCTAGGCCAAGGGTTGCCGAACTACTTTGCCCATAGGCTACACCCAGCCTGGGCTTAACCCAGACTCACCCAGTCTCTTCAGTTGACTATTGCTGCTTTCACCCAACGGCAGAGGTGCGTGGTTGTGACAGACATAACATGGCCTGCAAAGCTTTAAATATTCGCTATCTTTCCCTTCACAGAAGAAGCTAGACCCTCTCTAGGCTCTCTTCCCTTCCTCGCTACATCATCTCTCCCCAAGTGTGATGGTTTTAAAGTATACCCACAAATTCTTTAACAGAACTCCCTTCCACACAGGATCTGGCAGACATGGCAGTGGGTGGCTTCTTAGATTAGGTCGGAGAAGGCCTTGTGGCCTCCATCTTACTTTTGAGGATCACTAAGCCAACTGCCATGTCGTGAAGATGCCCGAGAAGCCTGAGGGGAGTCTCCGGTAGAGAAGAACTGAGGCCTTCTCCCAGCAGGCACCACCCCACCTGAATCACTTTAGGAGCTGGCCCTTCAAGCATGCTCAAGCCTTCTGACAAACTTGCTTGACTACAGCCCCAGTGCACCTCTGGCTCGCAAATCCCACAAGAGACCCCAAGCCAAACCACCACAGTGGCTAAGCCACTCTGATCTATAGAAACTGTGGGGGTAATAAAGCCTTGGTGTTGTTTTAAATCACTTAATTTTGGATCATTTTTTTATACAGCAATAGATAAGCAATACACCGGAAAACCTACAGTTCCCATCCATAGGCCAAAGACTTTCAAGTGTACAGTCACACCCTGGACCCCTGTACGTACCTTCCTCTTCTATACTTCTTAGTATCCCAAAGGCATGTAAAACCTAATATATGCAAATGTACGGTCTCTTCCCATTCAAACGTGATCTTTCCCCAACATTCCCCATCTCAGTAAATGGCACAATGAGTTGAATCCATAAGCTATGAATCTGGGCATCTGTGATATTTCTTTCTCCTTCCTAGTAGTTTAGTCATTAAGCTGTGTCTGACTCTTGTGATACCATGGACTGTAGTCCGCCAGGGTCCTCTGATCACAGGATTTTCCAAGCAAGAACCCTGGAATGGGTTGCCATTTCCTTCTCCAGGGGGTCTTCCTGGCCCAGGGATTGAACCTGGGTCTCCTGCACTCCAGGCAGATTCTTTGCCAATTGAGCTACCAGGAAAGCCCCACCCCATATCCAATCCATTACCAAGTCCAATCAAAGTACCTGCTAGATCGCTCTCAAATCAGAACCCTGCTCTCCAGCAGTACTTTGAAGACACTCTTTCTTTGTCTCTGGCATCTACTGCTTATGAAAAGTCTCCTATCAGGGCAACATTTTTTGCAGCTAAGCTCTCTTTCCCTCTGATAGTTTTTGAGATTTTTCTCTGCATCCTTGAGCCCAAAAGTGGATTTGTTTTTATTTAGCCTGCCTAAGACTTAGTGTGATTTTCTGTCAGAAAATTAAACAGCTCTTCAATTCTCAGAAACTCATAAACATTGCCTCTTTGCTATTACCCTTTTTTTTCTTTTTTTTGGCCACACCCCATGGCATGTGGGATTTTAGTTCCCTGACCAGGGATTAAACCCAGACAAGGGGTTGAACCTGTGCCCCCAGGGGAAGCATGAAGTCTTAATCACTGGACCACCAGGGAAGTCCCTGTCTATTACCTTTAAATATCGTTTCTATTCCCTATTAGTCGGAGTCCATCTAGTAGATAGAATCCACACCAGTGATTTTAACAGGCAGAAGTGACTCTAAAGAATTGTTAATCAGTCAAGAGATAAGAAGGAGGTAGCATGGTATGGAGGTAGTAACTGCAGGAAGCTGTTACCCCCTCGAGGGTTAGGGAATAAAAAGATAAAAATGTGATTATTATAATTTAGAAGTTTGGAGGAAGGAGCCTGCTGAACTAAAACTAATACCTTTGAGGAAGGCATGCTGGCCAGCTGGCACTTGGTTTCTGAAAGGATGCAATAAGGCTGGTTACACAAGCTTTGGGAAAACTGCAAATTGGAATTATTGCTGCTACTAGAATGAACTGCTGCCACTAGGGCAGGCATTAAACATCATTCCCTCACCCACTTATCTATGCTCAGAACCTAACTGACCAAGCTTAAGGCATATGTCAATTTCCCCCTTGCTTTCAAGCTCAGCTGTATATTACAGGCATGGCTGTGTGTTTGGAGCAGACAAGAGTGATTCCCTCGACTGCTTTGTCATTTGCCGAGTCTCCATCCACATCTCTTCACCTCCACTGTCCTCCCCTAATCCAGGGCTGTCATGTCTTCCTGGGGCTATTAGTACTGTCTTCTATCTTGTCTACCTACATTCATTCTAGCCTGTCTACCATTTTTCATTCATCTCTAAGGCTGCTGCTGCTGCTAAGTAGCTTCAGTTGTGTCCGACTCTGTGTGACCCCATAGACGGCAGCCCACCAGGCTGCCCCATCCCTAGGATTCTCCAGGCAGGAACAATGGAGTAGGTTGCTATTTCCTTCTCCAATGCATGAAAGTTAAAAGTGAAAGTGAATTAGCTCACTTGTGTCCGACTCTTCGCGACCCCATGGAGTGCAGCCTACCAGGCTCCTCCATCCATGGGATTTTCCAGGCAAGAGTACTGGAGTGAGGTACCATTGCCTTTTCTGTCTCTAATGCTAGTGTTTTAAAATACCAACCTAAGAAGATCATGCCTTACTTACATCTTTTCCCACTGCTCTTAAAATACAGACAGACATCTTTCCTGGCTCCTCAAGGCCTGCTACATCCTTAATCTTTACCTTGTTCACTGCTTTGGTACCACCTTGCATCACCCTCCCTTTCTGTGTTCTCTGGCTACTCCAGCCTTCTTTTCTCTTCTCAAACATGACAAAGCCTTTGCACATGCTAATGGCCCTGCATGGGTCACTTGTTGCCTGAACTCTTTGTGTGATTATAATAATTATTCATCCTGCAAACCACATATCCAATGTCATTTCCTCCAGGAAGTCTTCCCTAGTCCCTCAGACTAGTTCAACTCTCTATTAAATGATCTCACAGCCTTGGGCATCTTTCCTTTACATCAGTTCAGTTCAGTTCAGTTGCTCAGTCATGTCCAACTCTTTGCGATCCCATGAATCGCAGCACGCCGGGCCTCCCTGTCCATCACCAACTCTTGGAGTTCACTCAGACTCACGTCCATCAAGTCCGTGATGCCATCCAGCCATCTCATCCTCTGTCGTCCCCTTCTCCTCCTGTCCCCAATCCCTCCCAGCATCAGAGTCTTTTCCAATGAGTCAACTCTTCACATGAGGTGGCCAAAGTACTGGAGTTTCAGCTTTAGCATCATTCCTTCCAAAGAAATCCCAGGGCTGATCTCCTTCAGAATGGACTGGTTGGATCTCCTTGCAGTCCAAGGGATTCTCAAGAGTCTTCTCCAACACCACAGTTCAAAAGCATCAATTCTTCGGCACTCAGCTTTCTTCACAGTCCAACTCTCACATCCATACATGACTACTGGAAAAACCATAGCCTTGACCAGATGGACCTAAGTCAGCAAAGTAATGCCTCTGCTTTTGAATATGCTATCTAGGTTGGTCATAACTTTTCTTCCAAGGAGTAAGCGTCTTTTAATTTCATGGCTGCAGTCACCATCTGCAGTGATTTTGGAGCCCCCAAAATAAAGTTTGACACTGTTTCCACTGTTTCCTCATCTATTTCCCATGAAGTGATGGGACCAGATGCCATGATCTTTGTTTTCTGAATGTTGAGCTTTAAGCCAACTCTTTCACTCTCAAAATTTTTATAACATCTTCTGCTAGGCTATAAACTCCAAAAAATAAGAGAGGCAAGCATCCTAAGCCCCCTGGCAAGAACTTATACACACAATAGGCATATAATAGGTATTTACAGAATGAATAAATGAACCATACTGAATACTGATTTCAAATCCTAAAAGATGATGTTAAAGTGCTGCACCCAATATGCCAGCAAATTTGGAAAACCCAGCAGTGGCCACAGGACTACAAAAGGTCAGTTTTCATTCCAATCCCAAAGAAGGGCAATGCCAAAGAATGTTCAAACTACCACACAATTGTACTCATTTCACATACAAGCAAAGTAATGCTCAAAATTCTCCAAGCCAGGATTCAACAGTATGTGAACCAAGAACTTCCAGATGTTCAAGCCAGACTGAGAAAAAGCAGAGGAACCAGAGATCAAATTGCCAAAATCTGTTGGATCACAGAAAAAGCAAGAGAGTTCCAGAAAAATATCTGAAGTGAAGTGAAAGTCGCTCAGTTGTGTCCAACTCTTTGCGACCTCATGGACTATACAGTCCATGGGATTCTCCAGGCCAGAATACTTGAGTGGGTAGCTGTTCCCTTCTCCAGGAGATCTTCCCAACCCAGGGATGGAACCCACGTTTCCCACATTGCAGGTGGATTCTTTACCAGCTGAGACACTAGGGAAGCCCATTTATTCAATTCACCTGGCCTGTTTGTTTTCTTTTCTGCCATGGGCCTGGTATTCTCAGTATGTTATTAAATAAGGTAGGGGCCTCAATAATACTTTTAAATTTCCAGTCTCTAGCACAGTGTGACTGTGACGGCATGCAACTGACAAATTCTTATTCATGATGGTGATAAGAACTTAGTGCCATTATAGTTAATACAATACAATTTTGCTAATTCAATTATTCCCCCAAGTAGTATACAACTTTTAAAGCTGCTCTTCTCAAGTAATTAAATGTTATAATTATCTAACACACTATTAGGCATGGCTGTTAGTCCATTATTTCCAGCTCTTTATATTTTAAATTAATGAAATATTATAGTAATATAAAGAAAAAAATACTTTAAAAAGTGCTTTACATTGGCTGAAAATACAAATATCTTCAGAGGGTTTCAAATGGTTTAAATTACCCAGATGTGGAGAACATGCAGCGAAATCTTAGACAGGCCCCAAAGAATTCCCTAAGAATGATACATGAGCCAAGGCCACGACATTCATCTTGGAGGTTCTTTCTTCCCCTGTACAAGTTTGATAAAATGCCTTTTCTTCCACTTTGACCTCAAGTACTTAGAAATCATTTGTTTTACAAAAGCCCTGTGGTCCAAGATGACGGCAGGCGGAATAGTGACTTCTGTCTCATATTTCTGTTGTGCATGGTTTATGACTTCGGTTTAAGGGAGCGCTCCCACATAGGAGTTTTTAGATTGATTTCACTCCCGTGTCTGTGCTGGCCTCCTCTGCACTTTCACGAAGAACAGCTTTGGGCTCTCAAAGCTGGCGTCAAGCACGGTCCTATACCTTCCTGGCCTTGTCCTTCCCAATTGTTACAGGAACCCAGTCTTCACAGCAGCTGCGCGCACCTGTCTACTTATCCAGGTTTCAGGCTTCAGCAAACTCTGTATCTTTGCCATTTTTATGAACTGTGTTGATTTTATTTGAGCACCCAAACACAGTAATATGGTACATTATTTTAAGAAAGAGGTGTTCAAATATTTTCTAGTACTATATTAGTAATTTTTCACTACAAAGCCATCAGGCTTATTACAGCATGGCTTACCTTTCAGACCTCCCTAAAATTTATTTTTTCTTATTTATTTATTTTCATTGAAGTACAGTTGATTTACAATGTTGTCAATTCCTGTTATACAGCAAAGTGATTTGGTTATACATATACATACATCGGAGAAGGCAATGGCACCCCACTCCAATACTCTGGCGTGGCAAATCCCATGGACGGAGGAGCCTGGCAGGCTGCAGTCCATGGGGTCGCTAGGAGTGGGACACAACTGAGCAACTTCCCTGTCACTTTTCACTTTCATGCATTGGAGAAGGAAATGGCAGCCCACTCCAGCGTTCTTGCCTGGGGAATCCCAGGGCCGGGGAAGCCTGGCGGGCTGCCATCTCTGGGGTCGCACAGAGTCGGACACGACTGAAGCGACTCAGCAGCAGCATACATACTTTTCTAATATTCGTTTCCATTATGGTTCATCATAGGATTTTTTTTTAACTGGAGGATAGTTGCTTTACAATGTTGTGCTAGCTTCTGCTGTACAACAATGTGAATCAGCTATATGTATACATGTATCCTTTTTCTCTGGAGCCTCCTTCCCACGGCCCCACCCCCACATCCCACCCCTTTGCTATTGCTGTTTAGTCATTAAGTCATGTCTGACCCTTTGAGACCCCCATGGACTATAGCCCACTAGGCTCCTCTGCCCATGGAATCTTCCAGGCAAGAATAATGGAGTGGGTTGCCATTTCCTTCTCCAGGGCATCTTCTCAACCCAAGGATCAAACCTGCATCTCCTGCTTGGCAGGCGGATTCTTTACCACTGAGTCTCCAGGGAAGCCTCATCCCACCCCTCTAGACCTCCCTAAGTTTAGCTACCTTTCTTCCATCAAGACCATCCAGTTATTCTAATCTGGTATATCTAGGAGGATGATAGCTGATGCTTTGCCAGAGAGGTATAAATGCCATCTTGGTTTTTATGTTTCCAGTTGACAGCGAGAGGAATTCCTCTGATCGTGGTCACAGGCTTTCTCGTCAGCATACCAAATACGTCAACAGGCCTCGTCATGAAGTTTCCAGGTATTTGTAATATCATGAAAGTGTTTTCAAATTGAGATGAACTTTATGTAAAATATAATACAGTCTCAAATTTTATCCTGCATACAACATTACATGGGAACTTTATGCATTTATAAAATTATTTATTACTGACTATAAATTTATGAAGAAAGATTTAGCATACTATTCTGCCCTCATTTTTTCTTAAATCTATTGGGCTGTGTCTAGTTTTCTAAAGGATTATCCTGTGCCGTTTTCCTGTGCTGGCATCTTAGTACATATGCACTATTTTTTCAAAGAACTAGATGATGTTGTTCATTTGTCAGCCTAGCATGTAGGCTTATTATTGTCATTGACCCAATATTTTGCAGACATATTAAAAAAAAGGTTCTTAATACCTCTTGACCTAAATATTTTATAGCTTGCTTCAAGGATGTGACATTGCATAAGTATTTTCTACATCAACCAAGGGCATCATCATATTTATCTCATAAAACCAAGCCACCAAAACATGTCTTTCAATGACCATCAATACTTTATATTTTGCTAATAGGCATGTCTGAATTTTAATTTTTCCAAGACCTTTCAATAAATAGTGAAAGAGGGGAGTGCCAGTACATACCACACTGAAAATAAGTTCACGTTATATTTGTGGGAAAAAAGTTATTTAAAATAGTAAGCACTACTTCAATTTAAAAAACAACTTTTAAAAAGCTTTTGAAAATGCAGTCTTTCAAATTCAGCTCAAAATGGGAAAGCTGAAATAAGAAAAGCACGCATATAATTGGAAGGTTCATTACTGTGATATTAGTGGCCAAATCAGGTGCCAGGAAAGCGGCACCTCTTTCTTCTTATGCCATCTAGCTCCCGGAAAACTTTCACCAGTGCTCCTCTGAGTCCACAGGGACGAAAAGAATTATCATACTCTCCAGCAATCTCACTTTGGGGTATATATCCAGAAATGAAAACAAGATATTGAAAAGATACTTGCACTCCCATATTCATAGCAGTATTACTCACAACAGCCAAGATACAGGATCAATCTAAGTGTCCATCAATGGATAAGTGGATAAAGATATGCCATATATATATATGCTATATATATATGCATATTTATATACATACATATACTACATATACTTATATATGTAAACATATAGACATATACTACATACTACATTTTGTGCATATCATACACTTCAAATTTTCTAAGAATCTAGATTTCCAATGTCCTCATCACAAAAAAGAAATGATAATGATAATCACATGACATGATAGAGGTGTTTGCTAATGCTATATTGGTAATCATATTGCAATAGTAAGTGGAGCAAATCAACACATTCACACCTCATACTTACACACCATTATATGTCAATTATATCTCAATTTCTTAAAAAAGAAAAGCCAAGGTCACCTATCAGCATCAAGTCCTAAAATCAGGAAATTATTTGCCTTAGAAGTGATTCTGATCAAAACCAGTGGCTTCCATGTCCTGTACAAAGCCCTCCCTGACTCTCCTGGATACACCTGACCCTCTGTGTCACTATCGCCCCCTATATAAACCACTGTCAGGACATTATTGACACCTCTCTTCATGTATTGTGTACCTGTCTGTTCCCTTTGGGCTTCCCAGGTGGCTCAGTGGAAAAGAATCTGCCTGCCAATGCAGGAGACGCACGTTTGATCCCTGGGTCAGGAAGATCCCCTGGAGAAGCCAATAGCAACCCCATCCAGTATTCTTGCCTGAGAAATCCTACGGACAGAGAAGCCTGGTGGGCTACTGTCCATGGGGCCACAAAAGAGATGGACACGACGAGCGACTCAACAACGGTTCCCTCTACTGGACCACAGAAATATTATGGCATTTCTTTCTCGCACTGCACACAGCATCTAGCTCGCAGTCAAGGCCTTAGCATGTTTGTCGACTAAATTCTTCTGGATATGGTCACAGAAAGAAAACGCAGACTTTAGCACCAGCACACTCTGCAAATAACTAGCAAACAGAAACTGTAGAATGTAACAAGCTAGAGTCATCCATTTTGAGTAAAAGCCTATAACCCCATAGGAGCCAGGGCTGCAAAAGAGAATTTTTAATAGCAAGAGTGACCTTGGAAGATCTCTCTCTCCCAAGCTTTCATGTTGTAATCACAGTGATTAGCTAATCTTTGGCACCAAAGACAGGGTCACTGTAATTGCTGTTGTTCAATTTTTTGTCAATAATCAGAAATTATCGCCAGGTCATTTAAGTGTTCAGAAACCGCAATCCCGTGAGAAATTTGGCCACACAACCTGTGCTGTCCTCTGAATTGCCAAATGTGACACAGTCAAAAATCATATTCCTTTGCTTTTAAGTGGAAAAACATTCCATTTTCCAGATGCTGGCACTTCAGGAAATATTATAGCTCTCTTGCTGAAATTTTTAGAAGGGATCACGTTATCCTATATCTTACACTCCTGGTCAAGCTGTCATCACTACCAATGAATTTCCATAACTTCCATATATGCCCATTTCCTTGAGAGAGGAGAAGCAGAATGATACTAACTCTCCTAGTGTTTCACAGAGGTTAGAATTTTCATAGATCAAGTCTCAGATCATCAAAATGGAAGCATGAAAATCTGCTCAATGTAAAATACTACCTTTAATGTAAACAACTTTTTTCAGAATCATAAATACTTCATCAACATTTAGGCACTATTTTTTCTTTTCTTTATCTTTTTATTTTATATTGGAGTATAAACAATTAACAATGTTGTGATAGTTTCATTGGAGGGGACTCAGCCATACATATACATGTATCCATTCTCCCCCAAACTCCCTCCCATGCAGGCTGCCACATAACATTGAGCAGATTTCCATTAGTAAGTCCCTGTTGGTTATCCATTTTAAATATAGCAGTAGGCACTTTTTTTTTTCCAACAGTAACATAGCATTTATGGACAAGAAATAAAGGCAAGATTGCTTCTAGATAAATTTAGCTTGGGAATAAGAAAAATGTGATTTAATAGAGGAAACCTTTGGCTAAATTGATGACAGAGAATGATATGGGAATTGGGAAACCCACAGCCACTGAGTCTTCCCTTAAATAGAGGTTTTGTAGAATACATGCTAGTTCATGTCCTAACAGAAATGTACTTTTCCATCCCAACTGGGTTTCTCCACTCATGCCGTCGTCCCCTAATGAGTTGGAGATGTGTGCACCATAAAGCCGCGCAACACGTCCTGAAAAGCTGACATTTCATTTTTAATTGAAATCAAATAGAAATACATCCACTGGGGAACAAGAGCGTAAAGCAGGCTTTTGATAGATATTAACAGGGAAGAGACTAAAATACTTTTCTCATCATAACAGAGTCCACTGTTGAAAGCTGCCAGTCCTCTTGCCTGAATCTGAGATTATCTCCAGGATTATATTTGGTGAAAAGAACAGATCTTATGAAGGTGGAATGAGAAATCACATTTGGATGGACACATTTAAAAAAAAGGAAAAACAGCTCTTTGCTTCTTTAAGGAAAAAAAGCAATCCTATGAATACAGAGTTCAAGGAAAAACTGTTTAACTGCAAAAACAAAGATAATGAAAGCAAAAGAGCTCATATCATCAACAAAAATATCTGAGAAAATAAATTTAAAAATACATGCTTTGAGAGATAAGATAAACTTATATTATTAGGACTAAAAATCCCCCAATAGTGGTGCAAATGTATTTTAAAAACAGGTTTACTGAAATACCTATAGTAGCAGTAACTTCAGGAGTTGTAGTTTAAGTAGAAGCAATAATACAAATGGAGATTAACATTTGTGTATCTGTATATGGATTATAAAATATTTTATAAAAATTTTACTCTGCAATCCCCCAAACAATATTATGAAAACAAGCTTTCAGAAGACAGCATTCTCCAAAAAGTAGACTTCAAATATAAAAAGCCATAATTTTCATGAAAACACTTATCTTTATGGTCAAAAGTCCTAGAAATATTCTGTAGTACTTTGTGCACAAAGCTGGCTTTCCTATATGAGTCATTTCAAGACATCAATGAGTGGGGACTGGTACTGGGGTTGCCCAGGTTATGAATCCGCTCTACTCATGTCTATGCACTCAAATGTTTATGTTGACCCAAAGCACCCTCACTGAAACACACAGAATACTGTTTCACCAAGTGTCTATGTACCCCATGGCCCAGCCAAGTTGATACATTAGAAAATGAAACGTCACAAGGAGGAAGAGAAAAGAGACACCAGATCTCTCTCTCTGCTTGCCCTCCTCCCCACTAACCCCTGCTTCCTGCACAGAAGAAAGGCTGCATGAGGATGCAGTAGAAAGGCGGCTGCCTGCAAGCAGGGGAAGAGAGGTCTCACCAGACACCAACCCTGATGGACCCTTGATTTTCACGTTTAGGATTGTAAAATTAGACTGTGGTGACGGCTGCACAATTCTGTGAGTATTCTAAAATGCACTGAATACTTTAAATGTGTGAATGCGTGGTATATGAATTAAATTTCAGTACATGGAACAACAGACTGGTTCCAAACAGGAAAAGGAGCACATCAAGGTTGTATACTGTCACCCTGCTTATTTAACTTCTATGCAGAGTACATCATGAGAAACACTGGGCTGGAAGAAACACAAGGTGAAATCAAGATTGCCGGGAGAAATATCAATCACCTCAGATATGCAGGTGACACCACCCTTATAGCAGAAAGTGAAGAGGAACTAAAAAGCCTCTTGATGAAAGTGAAAGTGGAGAGTGAAAAAATTGGCTTAAAGCTCAACATTCAGAAAACAAAGATCATGACATCTTGTCCCATCATTTCATGGGAAATAGATGAGGAAACAGTGGAAACAGTGGTAGACTTTATTTTCAGGGGCTCCAAAATCACTGCAGATGGTGACGGCAGCCATGAAATTAGAAGATGCTTACTCCTGGGAAGAAAAGTTATGACCAACCTAGATAGCATATTCAAAAGCAGAGACATTACTTTGCCAACAAAGGTCCGTCTAGTCAAGGCTGTGGTTTTTCCAGAGGTCATGTATGGATGTGAGAGTTGGACTGTGAAGAAGGCTGAGTGCCGAAGAATTGATGCTTTTGAACTGTGGTGTTGGAGAGGACTCTTGAGAGTCTCTTGGACTGCAAGGAGATCCAACCAGTCCATTCTGAAGGAGATCAACCCTGGGATTTCTCTGGAAGGAATGATACTAAAGCTGAAACTCCAGTACTTTGGCCACCTCATGTGAAGAGTTGACTCATTGGAAAAGACTTTGATGCTGGGAGGGATTGGGGGCAGGAGAAGGGGACGATAGAGGATGAAATGGCTGTATCGCATCACTGACTTGATGGATGTGAGTCTGAGTGAACTCCAGGAGTTGGTGATGGGCAGGGGAGGCCTGGTGTGCTGCGATTCATAGGGTCGCAGAGAGTCGGACATGACTGAGGAACTGAACTGAACTGAAAGGTGTTCAATGCATAGCTGGTAGCTAAATCGGTAAAGCATCCACCTGCAATGCAGGGGACCAACTGCACTACAGGAGACCCGAGTTCAATCCCTGGGTCAGGAAGATCCCCTGGAGAAAGAAATGGCAACCCGCTCCAGTGTTCTTGCCTAGAAAATCCTATGGACAGAAGAACCTCGGAGGGGACAGGCGGTGCAGCTATAGTCCATGGGGTTGCAAGAGTTGGACACAACTTAGCAAGTAAACCACAAAGGTTCAAAATGAAGAACCATAAACCATCTGTCCCTCAACATCCCCTCAAAGTATAGGACTTAGGGAGTCCGCACTGTAACTCCCCTACTGGGCTTGCCCAAGGCTCCTTTCAGAGTCACTACCTGCCACACTGAGATCACTGAGGCTCCGGGAACCTCTGGGTCAGAGAAACTGAGTGGTAGAGCAGTCCGCTGTGCCACCTGGCCTTTCTGGAAGACTCGGCCCCACAGAGCTGGGACTCCCAGCCCTGAGAAGGGATGCTGCCTGGAGATGCTCAGAGGGTATGTTCCACATGGGACCCAGACGGCTTCGGCAGAGCACTGTTCAGCTGGGGCTGGTGCCCCTGAAGGAGTCCACAGAGATGGTTCTGAGGATGCCGATAAGTAGCTGAGACTAGAACCAGTCATCGCTGCCTTGGTGAGGGGCTGCAGCCGAGGAGCTCTGACAGGAACAGTAGGTAAAGAGCAAAAAGGAAGTCTCTCTGCCTCATTCCAGCATTCTTGGCTCTCTTGCACGTCCCCAGCAGGAGTGGCCTTGGCCGGCAGGAGAAACATGGTTTCCAGAGACTAACCTCTAGTATCTCAGAGCATAAAAAGGAGGGGTGCTTTTCTGTTAACTCTCCAGCAGAACCTAAGCTCCTTCAGGACTCTGACTAGGACTTACTGAACTTTGTGAGTTACTTCAGTGGTGTCTGAAAAAAAAAAAAAAAGAATACTTATTGGAAGGACTGGTGCTGAAGCTGAAGCTCCAACACTTCGGCCACCTGATGCGAAGAACTGACTCCCTGGAAAAGACCCTGATGCTGGGAAAGATTGAAGGCAGGAGAGAGGGAAGAAAAAGGATGGTGGCTGGATGGCATCACTTACTCAGTGAATATGAGTTTCATCTCCAGGAAATGGTGAAGGACAGGGAATCTTGGCATGCTGCAGTCCGTGGGGTCACAAAGAGTTGGACACAACTTGGCATCTGAACAACAGCAACAAGAATTTGAAGAGAAAGGATAAAGGGAGGGAAGAGTGAAAAGGTGATAAAGGGTGTGAAGAAATAAAAAGTGGACAAGTCAGGCAGACACTAAGGAGAAGTCAAGAGATGAGGCAGGAAGAGTTCAGAGCAGAGGGACGCTGAAGTGGGGAGTGAGGAGGTGGGTGGCTCCCTGAGGAGGTGGGTGTGGCTCTCTGAGGAGGTGGGTGGCTCCCTGAGGAGGTGGGTGTGGCTCTCTGAGGAGGTGGGTGTGGCTCTCTGAGGAGGTGGGTGTGGCTCTCTGAGGAGGTGGGTGGCAGGTGGAAGAAAGCAGAGGAGAACACAGCTGGAGAGGAGCCATGCATGGTGGACAAGTTCATTTGTTGGCTTGTTTTCAGAATGTGGAAACTTGCACAGATTTATAGGCTGAGTGAAAGAAGAGAAGGAAAGCTTGAACAAAGGAGAGGTAAGTGATGAATAAACACAGCTGTTATTTTTCATTTGAGTTTTTCCAGCGAACCTGGTGACCTTGAGCGACTTCTCAAGCTACCTGAGATAGAGGTTTTATGTTCTTCAGAGTTGATCAAAATAATATGGGTTATATTTTAAGTTCTGAAGGCCAGATGTCTTCATTCTTAAATAACATGTTGGTATATGCTGATTTCTGGGGGCCACCAGGCATTTAGGGAGATGCCCACGGGGGGAATGCTGCCATTTATGAGATTCATCCCTGAGATGACAAATAGTTTAACTCGTAGCAAAAACCACTAACCTCTGCAAATTTTGCCTACAGAATTTCGAGGAAAATCAAGAGTGCCAATTAACTCAAAAAATCATAAAACTAATGATACAAATAATGAGTATTCATAAACAGAAGACAAAACTGAAAACCCCTTTATTCCTTACCCTGATACTCCATTAGAAATGCACCAAATTAATATCTAAGTTACCCCATGAAAGCAATTTAATGGATCTTTTGGATAATTCTAATAAAAATAAGAAATCGATTATCTCAGTCTCAAATTTGCCACAATTAAAGGGAAACTCTCTTTTGAATTGGACTGTTTCTCCCTAAAGAA
The DNA here is from genome assembly GCA_917880005.1 of Nanger dama. Classification (NCBI taxonomy): domain Eukaryota; kingdom Metazoa; phylum Chordata; class Mammalia; order Artiodactyla; family Bovidae; genus Nanger; species Nanger dama. The sequence goes on from CAKJTW010000029.1 coordinate 7,147,087, forward strand.
TCTTCTTTTATAAAGAAGAATATTGCAATATGCTCTGAATAGATGTTTAAAATCTCTCTCATAAGTTCTGGAAATCTCTCTCATTGAAACAGTCCCAGCTTGACAGCCCTGCAATAACCATTAAATATTAAAATAACATTAAAGAGCAACTGCTCAGCTCATGGATTTAGCTGCAAAACTCCTTTTCACACTAATGGGACTCACATTGCTAAATCCCCATGTGCTGTGCAGAAAATTTACCCCCAAGGATCCAATGATCAGACACAGTCAAGAAAATGATGAACACACTTTCAAAAATATAATCGATCTGCTACCAAACAAATTATGATTATTCATGGAATTTCAATCACATAATCATTCTGAAAGTCAGACTAACATTCAACAGCATCCAATTTTGCATTCATAAAATATATTGATACATTTGTGATGTGATAAAATTCATATTTCTACTGCAAGATAATTTGGATTGTATAAAGATATTTATAAAGTTATAAAAAAACCTCTCATTTACAAAAATAGCTTAAAGCCAAAAACTAATTCTAAATACTTTTTATGTGTACTATTTCTGTAGACATTATCACCATAATGCTTAAAATTAAGGATTGTTTTCTGTTGTTATTGATATACATTTAATGTAAAAGGAAAAAAAGATAGTGTAACTAATATTGCTAATATTTATAGCTTTATGGAGATCTCAACTTCTCCAAATTATATCTTTTAAGAAATTAGAGGAATTTTGACATAGTTATACCACTGGAAATATAACTATCCATGTTAACTATCCAGGAGGCAGTTACAAACTGTGAAAAACAATATGTTTAATGGAATGTATTCTAGACTAAACTTTAGTTTACCCCAAATTTAGTTTTCCCAAAGGTCAAACTAAGACAAGTCACTTAAATTCTCTAAGCCACAACTTTTTAGCTATGAAATGAAAGTGGACTTGGAAATGTCTATGTCTGTCAGTTCATGATTTTCTTTTGTGACAGGTAATTTGATTTATATTGAGTCTTGTTCCACTTCCCCTGACCCTCGGCTTCATCCAAACACACACACATATACACACATGAACACACAAGTAGAAGCATAAAGAGGAGAAAGAAATTTTTAAACTTTATATAGGCCTGTGGTACAAATACGTCTATAATAGTCTGTGAGATTTCAGTTTGTTAATTGAAAGTGTTTACCAGCATTGAAAGAAGCCTAGAGAATAAGAAAGAGGGGTAGCAGTGTTTTATGGCGAAAGCACCTAGATAGAAAATCTGGAGACCTGATTGTACTACCAACAAATTCTGGGACATTGGACAGATCACTTTATATCTGAAAATTGAAGTTTGTTTCTTTTTATGATAAAAATTCTCAACAAACTAGGTATAGAAGGAATTTGCGTCTGCATAATAAGGACCACATATTAAAGACCCACAGCAAACATGACACTCAGTGGTGAAAAACTGAAAGCTTTCCCCATAAGATCAGGAATAAGGAAAGAAAGCACTTTCTTTCCACTTGTTTAACATAGTACTGAAAGTTCTAGGGTAATTAGGCAAGAAGAAGAAATAAAAGACATACAAATCAGAAAGAAAGAAGTAAAATTATCCTTGCTTGCAGATGACATGATTTTATTATTTATTCAGTAAAGCTCTAAAGACTCCACATAAAAAAACTATTAAAACTAATAAAAGAATTCAGTGAAATGACAGGATACATAATCGACTTGCAAAAATCAGTTGCATTTCCATGCACTACTATCAATGTATTATCTGAAAGAGAAAACAATTCCACTTACAGTAGCATCGGAAAGAATAAAATACTTAGGAATACACTTAATCAAGGAGGTGAAAGACATATACACTGAAAATTACAAAACACTGATGAAAGAAAATTTAAAGACATCCCAAGTCAACAGTCATACGGAACCACAAAAGGCCCAGAATAACCAAAGCAGTCTTGAAAAAGAAGAGCAAAGCTGGAGGCATCACACTTTCTGATTTTAAAACACGTTTTAGAGCTACAGTAATTAAAACAGTATGACAGTGGAATAAAAACAAACATATAGAACGATCAAGAGCCCAGAAATAAACCCATGCACATACAATCAACTGATCTTCAACAAGGATGCCAAGAATACACAATAGGAAAAGGATAGTCTTTTCAACAAATGGTATTGGGAAATCTAAGTATCCACACACAAAATTATGAAATTGAGCCCTTTTCTTATACCATTTATAAAAATCAGCTTAAAGCAAATCAAAGATTTAAGCATAAAGCCTGGCACTAAAAATCCTAGAAGAAAATGTAGGAGAAAAATCTTCTTGACATAGGTCTTGGAAATGACAAAAGCACAAGCAAAAATAAATAAATAAACAAATAGGACTACATCAAACTGTAAAGCTTCTGCACAGCAAAGGAAATAACAGAGTAAAAGGGCAACCTATGAAATGAGGGAAAATATTAGCAAACCATGGATCTGAAAAGGAGCAAATATTTATAACATATAAGGAGCTCCTGTAACTCAATAGCAAGAAAAATAAAAAGGCAATAATCTGATTTTAAAATGGACAGAAGTCTTGATTAGACATTTTTCTAAAGACATACTAACAGCCAACAGGTATATGAAAAGAAAGATGTTCAGTATCACTAACCATCAGGGAAACACAAACCAAAATCACACTAGGATAACACTCCAAATCTGTTAGGACTGCTATTACCAAAAAAAGAAAACAGTAAGTTTTGTCAAGGATGTAGAAAATTCAGAACACTTGTATACTGGTGGGAATGTAAATGGTAAACAGTGTGGTGAGCCTCAAAAAAATACCTAAAAATAGGACTACCATACGATCCAGCAATCCCACCGCTGAGTGTATATCCAAAAGAACTGAAATCAGGCTCGCAAAGAGACAGCTGAACTCCCATGTTCACTGCAGCATTATTCGCAGTAGCAAAGACATGGAAACAATCTAAACATCAGCAGATGAATGAATCAAGAAAATGTGGTGTATACATGCAGTGGGATGTTAAAAAGAAAGATGCCATACGGGACAACATGGATAAACCTCTAGGACCTTATGCTATGTGAGTAAACCAGTTCCAGAAGGACAATACTGCATGAGGAATCTTAAATAGTCAAACTTATAGAAACAGAGAGCAGAATGGTGGTTGCCAGAGGCAAGGGGAAATGCGGAGTTGTTCTTTAATGGGTTAACATTTCAGTTATGTGATGGACTTGTGGACAGCGTGGGGAGGGAATGAGTGGGACGAATGGAGAAAACAGCATCAGTGCATATATACAGTGTTGTGTGTAAAACGGGTAGTTGGTTAGAAGCTGCAGTATAACACAGGGATGCTGACCTAGAGGAGTAGGGGGGGGGGGGAGGGAGGGGGAGGCCCAGGAAGGAGGGGGTACATATATAATTACGGCTGATTTGCGTTGTTGTATGGCAGAAGCCAACACACCATTGTGAAAATGAAAAACAAGAAATAATTTTTAAAAAGGAAAAGTAAAGTTACTTCTAGATCTTAAAAAACTGAATAAATTCTAGAGAGATGCTGTACAGTATTGTGACTACAGTTAACACACTGAATTGTGTAAAATGTGTTAAGATGTTAACTATTCATACCAAAGGCCTCAGGAACACAGATTCTAAAATTCCAAATTAAATTTTAACATATTAAATTTAACAATATATAAAATGAAATATATACCAAAATGTATCTCGATAGAATGGGGTTTATCCCAGAAATTCATGCTGGTATAACATCTGAAAGTCAATCAATATGTTAACATATGAACACAAAATCTTGTGTAAAACGCATTTGATAATGACCGGTTCCAACATCATCAACAGGTTTCAAGTTCCAACATTCATTCTCAATGTAAACTCTTAACATACTAGGAAGAGAAAGGAACCTTCACAATCTCATAAAAGGTACATTTGGTGAAAGACTATCCTCCCTCTAAACTCGGGACCAGTAAAAATGTCTGGTTTCACCACTTGTATTCAATACTGCCTTTATGGTTACAGTCAGGGCACTAATTAGCGAAAGGGACAAGATTGAAAATGAAGTAAACCTGAGCTACGATCGCCTATGTAGCAAGTGGGACGGAAGCCACCACGGCTCAGGGGTGATCCCCAGACCCGTGAACTTGAGTCCAGACCCACTGGCTGCTGCCATTTGTTCCAGGTTATAGTCATCTGTATACCAGCACCTGTGGGAATTCCTTCCACTTTATCTACACCCCCCCACCGCCCGCTTCCCGAGGAAGAGGGGGTGTCCATAAACTCTACGGGACCCAGCGGCGCCCACACTGCTGGTGCCGGTGGGCCAGTGAACGGGGTGCTTCTCTAATGCAGAGAGGCAGGCCACCGGGTCAGCAGGGCAGTCTGAGCCAGGGCAGCCGTGGGTGGATGGGGCATACGCTCATCCAGGTGGAAGGGCCGCGTTGAACAGGATAAACGGGTCCTTCGGGAGCATCTCTAGCGGGAGGAGCGCCACGTCACACCGCCCAGAGGTGTTGCTCCGGGGGTAGGACAGTTTGTGCCCCCTTCCAGCATCCTACATCCTGGCGGCCCTCTGGCCTGCAGTCTGTCACGGTGCCCAGGCCGCAGCGTCCGGAGACAGGGACGCGTCGAACCTGAACAGCCGACAACCTACGTTCTGCAACTTACATGGCTCTGCCGTCTTGTCCGCCAGCCGGAAGCTGGCAGCGGACCTCCGCACGTCCCTCTCTACTCACCTCTTCTGCCAAATTTCAGATCTGAGCTCCGGCCGCCAGCTGGGCATCGGAAGCCGGGCGGCCTGCCCGCCGCGAGGCCAGCCGCCCACAGCGCACCCTGCGTCCCTTCTCCGCCACCGCGCACCACGTGCAGACCCCCCCCGCCCCCGCAGCAAAGAGCATCAGACCAGGACGGTCCACAAGCACCTAGCTCACGGGCCGCCCCTGCCCAGATGGAGATCCACGGCCGACTCGGCATTTCGCAGAGGCGGCAGCTTTAAAAGCAAGGGAGCTCACCCTAGGAGACGCGTCTTCGCAGCCAGAAACGAGTAGACCTCCGCACCTGCCCGCCAGAAGTTTCTCCCGCAGCCTTCACCTGATTCAGGTGTGAAGGCCACGCGGACTGTCCCAGCATCACCTGATGATCTGGAGGCTGGTTTCCTGAGGCTGCTCCTGGGGCCGGGAAAGCAGGCAGAACCCCGCGCGGGTCCAGCTCGGGGCCACTCACTCATGTCCTCCCGTGATCTCCTCCCACGATTACTGATACGTGAAACAGCACGGATGAATCACGAAATAATTAGGCTGAGTTCAAGAAGCCGAATAAATAAAGAGGAGTGGGAAGGAGGAATAACAGAGGGGCATGAAGAAGCTTTTGGAGGTAATGTATATTTCTTGACTAACTTCATAGGTATATATATAAATATATGTATATACATATGTATATACGTGTCTCTGTGTGTGTGTGTGTGTCAGATGTATCAAATTATATAATTTAAGTGTGTGCCCTTTATTGAATAGTGAATATTCCTCAATAGAGCTGTTTTATAAAATATGAAAATATTTTTCACCAAATAAGTAATTCTAGTGGGTACTATTTTTCTTGGTGCTTTCTCATTTTTTTGATCACAGCAACCAAGAGAGTTGGCTATGCTGATTATTTTTATTATATTATTGTTACACACTATCATTTTTATTATATGGTTGGTCCCATGTAACAAACGATTAAACCAGAGGCTCAAAGACATTACCTTGCCCAGTGTCAGAAAACCTTTGTCAGTAAACATCATGTTAAATTCTTCTTATGTATACAATTTTTATTTGCTGTTAACTTTTTAACATTTTTATTGAGATACTTGGGCTTCCCAGGTGGTGCTGGTGGTAAAGAAGTGCCTGCCAATGCAAGTTAGACAGAAGAGATGCCAGTTTGATTCCTGGATGGGGAAGATCCCCTGGAGGAGGTCTCGGGGACCCATTCTTGAATTCTTGCCTGGAGAATCCCATGGACAGTGGAGCCTGGCAGGCTACAGTCCATAGTTTTGCTCCGAGTAAGACAATACTGAAGTAACTTAGCACACCAGGCATAATTGATACCCAATGTTGTATTAATGTCAGGTATATAGCAAAGTGACTCTATTATACAAATGCATATATCCATTATTTTTTTTAGATTCTTTGCCCATATTGACCATTACAGAGTATTGAATAGGGTTCCCTATATTATACAGTAGGTCTTTATTTTATCTCTTGTATATATAGTATTATGTATACATCAGTCCCAATCTTCCAATCTATCCTTTCCTCCTACCTTAGCCTCCAGTAACCATAAGTTTCTTTTCCACATCTGTAACTCTATTTCAGAACTTATCTATTGTAGATAAGTTCATTTGTAGCCTTTTTTAGATTCCACATATAAGCAATATAATATGACATTTATTTTTCTGTATCTAACTTACTTCACTCAGTATGAGAATCTCTATGTCCATGCATGTTGCTACAGATGGCATTATTTTTTTATGGTTGAGTAATATTAAGAAGAGTTGGCAAGAATACACAGGAGAACTGTATGAAAAAGATCTTCACGACCCGGATAATCACGATGGTATGATCACTCATCTAGCACCAGACATCCTGGAATGTGAAGTCAAGTGGGCCTTAGAAAGCATCACTACGAACAAAGCCAGTGGAGGTGATGGAATTCCAGTAGAGCTATTTCAAATCCTGAAAGATGATGCTGTGGAAGTGCTGCTTTCAGTATGCCAGCAAATTTGGAAAACTGAGCAGTGGCCACAGGACTGGAAAAGGTCAGTTTTCATTCCAATCCCAAAGAAAGGCAATGCCAAAGAATGCTCAGACTACCACACAATTGCACTCATCTCACATGCTAGTAAAGTAATGCTCAAAATTCTCCAAGCCAGACTTCAGCAATATGTGAACCGTGAACTTCCTGATGTTCAAGCTGGCTTTAGAAAAGGTAGAGGAACCAGAGATCAAATTGCCAACATCTGAATCATGGAAAAGCAAGAGAGTTTCAGAAAAACATCTATTTCTGCTTTATTGACTGTGCCAAAGCCTTTGACTGTATGGATCACAATAAGCTGTGGAAAATTCTGAGAGAGATGGGAATACCAGACCACCTGGGAATACCAGACCACCTGACCTGCCTCTTGAGAAACCTGTATACAGGTTAAGAAGCAACAGTTAGAACTGGACATGGAACAACAGACTTGTTCAAACTAGAAAAGGGAGTACATCAAGGCTGTATATTGCCACCCTGCTTATTTAACTTATATGCAGAGTACATCATGAGAAATGCTGGACTGGAAGAAACACAAGCTGGAATCAAGATTGCCGGGAGAAATATCAATCACCTCAGATATGCAGATGACACCACCCTTATGGCAGAAAGTGAAGAGGAGCTAAAAAGCCTCTTGATGAAAGTGAAAGAGGAGAGTGAAAAAGTTGGCTTAAAGCTCAACATTCAGAAAATGAAGATCATGGCATGTGGTCCCATCACTTCATGGGAAATAGATGGGGAAACAGTGGAAACAGTGTCAGGCTTTATTTGGGGGGCTCCAAAATCATTGCAGATGGTGATTGCAGCCATGAAATTAAAAGACACTTACTCCTCAGAAGAAAAGTTATGACCAACCTAGATAGCATATTCAAAAGCAGAGACATTACTTTGCTGACTAAGGTCCGTCTAGTCAAGGCTATGGTTTTTCCAGTAGTCATGTATGGATGTGAGAGTTGGACTGTGAAGAAGGCTGAGCGCTGAAGAATTGATGCTTTTGAACTGTGGTGTTGGAGAGGACTCTTGAGAGTCCCTTGGACTGCAAGGAGATCTAACCAGTCCATTCTGAAGGAGATCAGCCCTGGGATTTCTTTGGAAGACATGATGCTAAAGCTGAAACTCCAGTACTTTGGCCACCTCATGTGAAGAGTTGACTCTTTGGAAAAGACTCTGATGCTGGGAGGGATTGTGGGCAGGAGGAGAAGGGGACGACAGAGGATGAGATGGCTGGATGGCATCACTGACTCGATGGCTGTGAGTCTGAGTGAACTTTGGGAGTTGGTGATGGACAGGGAGGCCTGGCATGCTGTAATTCATGGGGTCGCAAACAGTTGGACATGACTGAGCGACTGAACTGAACTGAATATTTTATTATATATATGTACTACCTCTTCTTTATTCATTCCTTTGTATCTGCCATGTTGAATTCTTCAGAAGCAAATGAAATAAAGGGCAAACCTGGCTTCATTACAGTGGTCTTCAAACATTGCCATCTGTGCCTCCTTACCATCCCCTATTACAACACTAAGAGATTCTCACTAAATTAAATATTCTGCACCATTCTCAATTCCCAATATCCCCAGAAATGTGAGGTAACAACATTTCAATTTCCACTGTCCAATGTGGTAGCCACTCATCATTCTCCTAAAGAAAATGTAATTCATCCAAATTGAGATATGGTATAAGATACAGTCCAGATTTTGAAGATGTAAATATCTCATCAATATTTTTATAATGATGACATGTTGAAGGGTCTTCGCAGGTGGAGCTAGTGGTAAAGAACCAACTGCCAATGCAAGAGATGTAAGAGATGCTGGTTCGATCCCTGGGTTGGGAAGATCCCCTGGAGGAGGGCATGGCAACCCACTCCAGTATTCTTGCCTGGAGAATCCCATGGACAGAGGAGCCTGGCAAGCTACAGTCCATGAGGTTGCCCAGAGTAGGATATGACTGAAGTGACGTAGCAGGTACGTAACATGTTGAAATCATAATACTTTGGATATATTGGGTTACATAAAATATACTGTCCATTAGTTTCATCTGTATCTTTTTAATTTTTAAATGTGATTCCTGGGAAATTTTAAGTTACGTGTATGTTTTGCATTTTACTTCTGTGGATGCTGCTGCTGCTAAGTCGCTTCAGTCGTGTTCGACTCTGTGTAACCCCAGAGACGGCAGCCCACCAGGCTCCCCCGTCCCTTGGATTCTCCAGGCAAGAACACTGGAGTGGGTTGCCATTTCCTTCTCCAATGCACAAAAGTGAAAAGTGAAAGTGAAGTCTCTCAGTCGTGTCTGACTCCTAGCGACCTCATGGACTGCAGCCCACCAGGCTCCTCCATCCATGGGATTTGCCAGGCAAGAGTACTGGAGTGGGTGTGACTGATCTAAATCCTACTCAAAAAGCAGTGTTATACATTTTTGTATGACAATTTCAAAAAAATGATGAACTTGTATTTTAATCATGGAGAGATCTTGCTTCAGATTTTTAAAGGGTTGAAGGCTCTGAGTAAGATGGTACTTGGGGATTCTATGGGGATACTTGAAGAAAAATTAGCCTAGATGTAATAGAAGATGATGATTGGAAGGAAAAAGGTGTACAGCTGTCTGGGAACTCATAGTCAGCAATGGAAAATATTCAATCAAAATTCTACTTGAAGAAACTAGGCCTAAGCATGGGAGGAATTGATCACTGGAAAACAAAAAGGGTACAGCTGATGGTGAGCTTACAGTGCTGTGAACATGCTGCCTCGCTTCAGTCATGGCCAACTCTTTGCAACCCCACAGACCATAGCCCACCAGGTTCCTCTGTCCATGGGATGCCCTCCTCCAAGGGATCTTCCTGACCCAGGGATCGAACGCATGTCTCTGTGGCTCCGGCATTGCAGGCAGATTCTCTACTGCTGAGCCACTGGGGAAGCTGAATTTATAATAAGTGGTGGAGAATATTCAATCCAACCTCTAAGTTGACTTTTTGTGTTAGTTCCTATTCTGGAACGCTTTGGGTTACAGAGTAGCATTTTGATGCATCAAACCCCAGTGGATGTTTGTGGCAGTTGTGGAAACTGAGCCAACCCAGAGTTGCCTGGGCCCAGTGAAGGACTTAACTGTGTAACTATCACCAAGGCAAGACTTGGGGCAGCAGCTGCAGTTTTTGCTTCTGTGGATTGAAATCTCGAGCTCATAGATGTTTCTTCGTGCCAGACTCTGGTGCGCCATATTGCTCTCTCTACTGCTGTGTCTCTCAGTCAGCTAGAGGTCTGTCACCTCGTAGAGATTCACGCGTCAGTGAATCCTAGAAGCCCTCCCTGGATCCACTGCACTCACTCTTCCTAAGTCAGGTGGCTGTTTAGGTCCCCTTGTGCTGGCAGAATTGCTCTCATTAATTATATTAAACCCAGCTCATGTAAAAATACTCCAGAAATTGCAAAGCATGACAAATGTCGCCACAGCGGAGCCAAGTCTTGCAGGAAAACTGTGCTCTTCCCGATTCTTTCCTCTGGAATGCCTCGTGCTTCCATGTTAACCCTCCTCCGTAAGTGAAATCTCTCCTTTTTGATGGGTATCTTCCTGTTGCAGCTGCTAAAGATTCAATATATAGCTTCCTTTTACCACCTTCTGAATTTGGAACCGGTGGAACATCAGACCCAGGAGTCAGACAGATGGTGAGAGAACGTGGCTTCAGATGAAAGGCTCAGGAATCTCCCCTAATACTTCACCTCTGAGTGAGACACCCACACAGTCATGGATCCAGCTGGACGGTGAAGACCTCCCTCCAGTTTAGCATGAATGAGCAGACATCCTAAGGCATCTCCCAGGAAGGAAAGAGCATTCAGTACGGCACTCAGCTGAGCATGCTCAGTGAGGTCAACCAAACTCAAAATAAAATGAGCCTGGGGGAGTGCAGTGTGGGGAGCAAAGCAGAAGTCACTCTGCACAGAAACACTAGGCCAGGTACTCACAAAATGAGTACCCTCCCACCCCTGACTCTCCATGAACGTATTGATCTGCACTTTGTCAAAGATGTGACAGGTGCTTAGGACTGTATCTGCTAGTACTTGGCATACAGACATGTAGAATGGATATGCCTTCTTGCAAGTTCCATCCATTCATTCTAATTATACTGGGTTGGCCAGAAAGTTCATTTGGGTTTTCTAGAACAGCTTCATAGAAAAACCTCGAATGAACTTTGGGGCCAACCCAAAATTTACTCAGTGGCCGTTACGTGCATGGCACTGTTCTAGGTGCTACTAGGTGAAGAAACAGACAAAAATCTAGTCTTCATGGAACTTCTATTTTAGCAGGGAATATTGAAAAAAATAAATATGTTACCACACCCCGTAGCACAGGGCTTTCTTTGCCTAAGGTGCTCTATGAGAGCATTCAAATTTGGAGACAAGTCACAAAGCAGAATTTTGTGGAACCAAAAATAAATGTTCTCATCTCTTTTACGCTTTTTAAATGGTCCAAACAGACTAATCAGAATGGAAAAGCATATTTAACTCAACACTTTATTCTAAAACATATCCAAGGTCCATTTATTTCCAACACAGCCCCTTTCCACCTGTGATAACTAAAGCCTACCTTGGGAAAGCATGGTAGCAAGATGCAGAGTGGGTCTAGTTTTCTCCTTGCCTTGTAAATCTTTGACGCTATTGAGAGTGGGAGTTTAAGATAGTCGACTAACTTCAGACTTATGCAAGAAATGATTTAATGGGCCTGGTTAATAAATTCCGTTGCTAGTAAGCCATAGGCCAAAACCCCCTCAAGATATCAGTGTATCAAAAGCTTCTGTAAAGCTACCAAGGAGAGGAAGAGAGATTTTTGGAATTTTCCTAAAGTGCTTGAATTAATATCTTTTTGTGGTCTAGGAAATTTTGCTAACAGCCCTGCTGCCTTCCCGTCAAGGGTACAGTGTGATGGAGTGTATGGCAGAGTATTTTCATCCATGGATCAACACTGAAGGAGACAGATTGGTCGTTTTTATCAGCATCAGCAGGGCTAAACACATTTGTTCACAGGTGTTAGGAATCACTACTTGAATGAAAAGCTGGGCAGAGAAAAAGTATTTGTCTAGTGAAAACCTAACAAGTATATACACAGTCCACACTCTGAGGGAATCCCAGATGGCTCAGTGGTAAAGAATCTGCCTGCCAGTGCAGGAGATGCGAGAGATATGGGTTTGATCCCTGGGTTGGGAAGATCCCCTGGAGGAGGAAATGGCAACCCATTCCACTGTTCTTGCCTGAGAAATCCCATGGACAGAGGAGCCTGGCAGGCTGTAGTCCATGGGGCTGCAGAGAATCAGACATAACTGAACACACACACACACACACTCTCTAGAACATGGCACGTCACTTTTTGCGCTGATGCTAACTTACTTGGAACACATCAAGGCATGTTCTCTCCTTGACTTCATTCCTTAAATCGGATTAGCATGTATTAAGTCCTCATGCTAAATGGCTTCAGTTGTGTCTGACTGTTTTCTGACCCTATGAACTGTAGCCTGCCAGGCTTCTCTGTCCATGGGATTCTGCAGGCAAAAATACTGGAGTGGGTTGCCACGCCCTCCTCCAGGGGATCTTCCCAACCCAGGAATTGAACCTGCGTCTCTTTTGTTTCCTGCATTGGCAGGCGCACTCTTTACCACTGGCACCACCTGGGAATCTACATTAAGTCTCCATGATACTCTTATTGACAAGATGGTGGCGCTTTGTATCAATGACCACCTCTGTTATCATTGTGGTGCCAAGATTCTCAGCTGATTCATCTCAGTTTTTAAAAACAGAAAATGGGACTTGTGAACAGAGACATATACAGTTCTTTGATAGACTTGTGACTGGGCCTCAACCCATCTCATTCCCAAATCTTTGTTCAGTCTCTGGAGAAATAATATCTCCTGGGTTTGTCCTGTTGATTCCTGGAACATTAACTTTGCTGAAGGAAGGCAGCCTGAGACAGGGGTCACAATAGAAAGAGTCACTTTTGAATTCCCTGGCCTTGCATCATGGGAAAATTCCCACTATACCTTACTTAAAACATTTTCCTCTTGATTTGTTGGAATTTTTATTGCAAAAACTCTGCATCAGATTCAGTCTATATTTTGACCTAATGACCTTCAAGAACAACACATTTTTATCAGATACTGTCAGATAGTCAAAGTTATTGCTACTAGTTTACAAATTTCTTTGGAAGGAGGGAATAAATTCTGGCGTGCCTATGGATTTTTTTAAGCAGCACAAATGAGAAAACCAATATTTGGAAAATGAATAAAATATTAACTTAAAATTCATCATATCCCCCGACAATAAGATTGGCATCAGTATCCTCACCTCTGCTCATTGTACCTATAGTGCTACAGACAGGGCTGAACATCTGGCGCCGAGGTCGCCTACTGTTCCATTCCTCTTCCCTCTGAGATATACAGACCAGACCCCAACAGCATTTCTAGGGAGAATAAGATAATTATATCAATTTACTAGATTTTGATGTATGAAAATGAATTAGGCAGCACTTTCCTAGCAATAGGAGCATGTGCAAATAACATTATTGAGTGAACATTATAAATTAACTTAACATAATTGATACAGTAGGTAAATATTATCCCTCTACCAGAAGAAGAATCATCATGGAATAAACATGATTATAATCAGGATCAGGTCTGGAGTACTGGTTTGTTTCTAGTCCAGGTTTTCGTTTTTTTTTTTGGCTTCAAATTATGTACCTGCTTAAGCTATAGATAATACTTGTTTGGATTGAAGGTTTCACAAAGGCATCTCATACTTGTGTAGCTGGAAGTTTCTAATAGCTAAAAAAAGGAAGGGGCTGGAATCACAATCTTTTTCAAGATAAGTCTTCAAACCTGTGCCAAAGTTCCTACATCAACAACTTAACCTTTTGTGATTCTTCCAGCCATCGTCATTTCTATTCCTGGCTCCTGTTAGAGTCCCAGCCCACAGAAGGCCCTGCCTTAATGGTAGCCATGATATTGACTGCTAACCCTCTTCTTAATTATTTAACACCAGAAACATTTTGTATTGAGGTAAGCCATAGGGCTTCCCTTATGGCTCAGATGGTAAAGAATCTGCCTGCAATGCAGGAGACCCAGGTTCGATCCCTTGGTAGGAAAGATCCCCTGGAGAAATAAATGGCAATCCACTCAAGTATTCTTGCCTAGAAAACCCCACGGACAGAGGAAACTGGCGGGCTTCAGTCCATGGGATCCCAAAGAGTCGGACACGACTGAGCAACTACACTTTCACTTTCATGTAGCCAATCAACAATGTTGTGATAGTTTCAAGTGCAAAGTGACGGGACTCAGCCATACGTATACATGTATCCCCACTCACCCTCTTCTAACCTCACTCAACTTTCCAAGATGGTAGGGTGGGACTTCCTACCACCGAAGTCACTGCCTGCCCTTTGTAGAAGTTGGTTTTTCATCTGTCATCGACTGGAGATGCTATAGTTTCCTTATCCTCTTCCGCAGTGAGATCCTGTCCTGCACATCCTCTGCCATTCTCCTCCCCTCTCGGAATCCCTGGATTCTTTCACCCTGCTGAGACTGGGTGGGCATTGCTGGGAAAGCAAAGACCGACCTTGTCCTGCTCTTACAGGCTGAACTAGAGCCAGCCCCCAAGCAGGCCTCCAGCACTCTTCTCTTAACCTTTGTTAACCCCCAACAGGAAGCCCACCAGGGTCCATCTTACCCACACCAGAGGAAGAAAAAAGAGGAAGAGGAGGAAAGGAAGGAAACTTGCTCCCGCCCCCGTTGAAAGCTCTCCAGTGTATGACCTTGACACGTATCAGAGTTTATTTCTCCAAGAATTCTTGGGTGGAGTTGGGGCATGGCAGAAAAAGGGAAGGATCTGCTCGAAATAATTGATGAGGTGGCAGATTAAACCCTTCCCTCAGTATTTGTGTGCAGAGTCTTCACATCTAGTGCATTTGAGATATTGCTGTGAAGATATAACAAAGGGAAAATTTTCCGGTAGACTGGATAAAAGCGTGTCAAGCACCTGTGCTGCACAAAGCCCTGTGCCGTGTGTGCACTAGTCTCTTTTAAAGACCGCTTGGTGTGGTCCACTTTTTTAAAGTCTGTATTGAACTTGTTTCTGTTTTATGGTTTGGATTTTTGGCCCCAAGGCATATGGGATCTTATCTTCCCGACCCAGGACTGAACCGGCACCCCTTGCATTGGAAGGTGGAAGCCCCCATGTGCGCCCCTAGTGATGAGCCCAGGAAGAATCCTGTCTGCATTTTGGCAGCTTTGGCTTCCAAGCAGCATGACCCCTCCACACTAGGGAGTTCCCATGAGATGACACTGATGCTGTGAACATCAGTTGTGACAGTTTGAGCTTTTGAATGAGAGGCCACGAGTGAGTGAAAGTGTCAATCGCGCAATTGTGTCCGGCTCTTTGCGACCCCATGGACTACAGTCCACCAGGCTCCTCTGTCCATGGGATTCCCCAGGCAACAATACTGGAGTCGGTAGCCATTCCCTTCTCCAGGGGATCTTCTTGACTGGGGATAGAACCCAGGTCTCCTGTATTGCAGGCAGATTCTTTACTGTCTGAGCCCCGAGGGTAGGCTTAGAAGATCATAGAGTCATACAACCCAGGAGTCAGAAAAAGTGCTTTCTCATTGGGAGGGACTTTTTCCTCCTCTGTGCTCTGTAGGTGGTGAGGATCTCCGGGCCTGCTGACAATAAGACCTCCTTTGTGTGGTGGTTTCTCTGGTCGCAGGGATGGTGAGTATCTGCCCTACACTCTGTGTACCTCTTTTCCTTTAAAACTGACAGCAGGCCTTTTAAAAAATGGGTTAACCAGCAGCAGGGGTTACAACCTGTGGTTGTGAAATGGAATCATCTTAACTAGCAGTTTATTGACAATGGTGAATAATTAGTGTTTGCCTGCTCCATCTGTTATAACTATTTTAATAGTCTCTTTTAGAAATATGCATAGAATATATTCTGGAATCAATATATTAATAATATATTTCAGATCACATACAGTGCTCTCAAAAACAGCATGAGCGAAATAATAGCAATGGTAAAACCTAACTTAGTCTTTAAGTAACAATTCATAATTTACACAGTTTACTCCATGAAGCAAATAAAATGAGCTTCATTTTCATAGATGAATAAACTGTGGCTCCAAGAAACGCAGTGCTTTGTCTAAAGCAGTGGTTCTCAACCAGGATGACTTTGCTCCCCGGGAATATTTGGCAATATCCACAGACATTTTTGGTTATCACAGCTGGCAGGTGGGGATGCTACTGGCATTTGGTGGGTAGAGGCTAGGGATACTGCTTAATATCCTACAATGCACAGGGACAGCCTTTGCCATCAAGAATTATCCAATCCCAAATGTCAGTAGGTACAAGGCTAAGAAAACCTTGTCTAGTGTCAGGTGGTTGATAAGATCTGAACCCAGGTCTATTATTCTCAACCCAGTCTTTTTTCTATTATCCCAAAGTGGAATGTTTTCATCTTGAATGGGGAAGCATAGTTTATTACATCTTGTGTTATGATCATTTTGCGTCTCTTACTCCTGAGCTCCTGGGAAAGGGTGGAGACTTTACCTTTAGTAGACAAGGAAATGTTGCTATATGATATAAAATTGTTGTCAGTAGCAATGGAAAAGCTTCCAGCATAATTCCCACCCAAACTCTCCTCCTCTACACTTTTCAAACTTTATCCACTTCATTATGTAGGCAATGACCATGTTTTTGGGGAAGAGGGTGATCAAAAATCTCACTGTTTTCCCAGTCTAATATCGAGATAGACCACATCTAGAACCATGTAAAAGAGATGAGAGGCAGAAACAAATGATTGATTAACACGTATGTGAGTTCCCAATGATCGATGCTAATGGCCCGTGGATGTAACTTGAATTTGCCAAAGCCGCTGATAACCCAAAAGTCATTTTTATTGAGATTTGGAGTATGAAGCATTTTTAAAAGGAGAGTCATCTATCTAATAATTACTCTAATTTTGAGGTAAGCTATAGCAGTTATTTTTAATTCCCTAAGTACACATCACTGTGAGGCAGGAGAGACATCCAAGAACGTGCTAGTCAGCAGGGGATGCCAACAAAGATTAAAAACTGAAACAGCTTTAGTCAAGGAATAGCTTTAAAAAGCTGTGTACAGGCAGAGCGTAGCTAGGAACGGTGAAATTAAGTTATTAGCTCCAGAGCCAGGCAGGTTGGGTCATAACCCAACTCTGGATGCCTACTAACTTTATGACATGAGCAAGTT
Organism: Nanger dama; assembly: GCA_917880005.1. NCBI lineage: Eukaryota > Metazoa > Chordata > Mammalia > Artiodactyla > Bovidae > Nanger > Nanger dama. The sequence continues at coordinate 7,164,129 of CAKJTW010000029.1, forward strand.
AATTTTTCTAGACCTCAGTTCATGCATTACTGTAATGTGAGTGTGTGCCTACAACCCACCTCCTAGGTGGGTCTTGAGAACTAACTATATTTAAAAATGTACCTAACACGTAAATGTAAGAGCGCTGTATGTCTCTATATTATGCAGGTGTTAATGCAAATCAGGCAAGCTGATGCATCATGAAGTGAAAACATGACATGGAATACCGTTCAGTGAAAAAAGAAAAGAAATTCACAGAGCAATGATCATAGCACCATCCCATGTACGTTTTTAGGATCCTAAGGACTAGATACGTGAGTTACAGGTTGCATGGTGAGGAAGAACGTGACCTTTTTAAAATAAAAGATGTTTATACTCACTTCTTAGTTCAAGAGACACAGAGGTCACTTTGAAGCAGATTTTCTTTTACTTTTCACAGTAATGGAATGTAAGACCTGGAGACCTGGGTGGCCCCAGGGGAAGGGTGCAGAAAGACCTTTTAAGTTCCATCAAAAGTTAACTCTCCCAAGAGCCCTTGGTAAACATAGCTGTCCTTTGGGAAGAGGTGGGCAGACTGGATGGGGCTCAGTGAGCTGCCTGTGAACACTGACTTTTCCCTTTCTCAGAGTAACATGGTTAAAACTTCTCTGTAGTGTGATCATGTAATACAGTGTAATACAGTAATTACCACTGTAATACACTCCAGTGGTCCTGAGGGAAAAGGAGACTGGCTGAGTGGCAAAGCCTAGACACCTTGGCCTAGGGGTGCGTGAGGATGGTCACTTCCAGTCCAAGTGCAGCTGAGGTCAGAAGTCCATATGGACCAGCATCTTTGGTCCAGCAGTCACACAGGTAAGTGTGGTCAAAAGTGGGTAATATTGGGATTTCCCTGGTGGTCTGGTGGTTAAGAATCTGCTTCAGTGGGTAAGAATCAGAACTCAGTTAAGAAGTCGATCAATGGAAAAACAGATAGATCAAGATATTTTGACCCAGAGAAATGGTTTGACCTTACAATGTGTTTGAAACTCTAGCAGTTACAGACTAAATGCAACTATTTTATATTGGTTCAAAGCTCTGGGCCTGTCTGTGTGTGTGTGTGTGTGTGTTGCTTTGTGTGCCCCAGCACAGGCAACTCAAAAGTCTCAGGACTGGCAACACTGGCATCGCCTGGCTGCTTGCAGAGTTGTGAGTCCAGCGATGCGCTGGTGGACGTTTAACATCTGGCTTTCTGGGGGTGGGGTGTGGAGTGCCGGGAGAGCCCTGATTTTGAGCATTTGCTGACTTCAGTTGTGTGACGGTAACATCTCTGGATATGGAGTTGGGAAGAATGTATAGCGTGCTGAGTCGAGCAGGCTGGCTCCAGCCCACATGCCACTGTATTGGTTCTTGTCCCCGCTTCACTGAATCACAACCCTGGGGTTGGGGCTCCAGCCCTCCAGATTACTGTGATGCTCACAGAAGTTTGCAAAGGTGTGTGTGTTGTCTGTGAAACCATCCTGTAGGTCCACAGGCTCCTAGGTTTCCTGTGGAGGTAAAAGGAGTATCCGGGAGGATGCCCAAATGAGCAAGTTTGTTGAAGCCACAGGTTCCCACTCACAAAGGCAGTGTAGGGTCATGTACTTCAATCTGAAAACTCATCAGGAGCATTTACAGGTTTCAAGGCGCAAAGAAAAGAGGCCGGACTATGCATTTGGAGAGAGCAGCTTCAAGAACAACTATGAAATGGGAGCGTGAGAATAGGGTTTGCCGGTAGTCAGCCCTAGAATACCCAAGAACCACTCAGATGCTTTCTTGTGAGTTAGCTAAGAAATAACTGCAAAAATTAATCTGTATCAAATTCTATCAGTCAAGCACTATAACCTAAATGCAATCTGTAAATGGCTTAAATAGCCTATGATAGAATTTGTCACTGACTGAAAATAGATTGAAGCATCAAACCAGTAAAGTTTAGATCTCCAAAACTGAACTTGCGAGAAAGTCAACATTGTTTGACTTATTCTGATTATGCATATATGGTGTAGAATACGAATTTTTAACTTTTAAATCTCTGAAATTACCAAGAAAACACATTTTTGTATTGTGGCAAAAAAAAAAAGCACATGAAATTTACCATCTTCCCTATTTTTAATGTACATTAGCGTTCACTATATACACATTGTTACGCAACAGATCTTAGAATCTATCATCTCACAAAACTGAAATTCTTTACCCATTGACCAAGGATTTCCCTCTTCCTCCTCTCCACAGCCCCTGAGAATCACCATTTGCTTTCTGTTTCTATGCACTTGACTGCTTAGGGTGCCTCATATATGTGGAGCCATGCAGTTTTTGTCTTTGGGACTGGCTTATTTCACTTAGCATAAGGTCCTCAGGGTTCATCCATATTGTCACATACAGCAGGATTTCCGTCTTTTGAGGACTGAGTCAAGTTCCACGGCATGCATAGAATGTGTGTCGACCCACCTCTCGATTCCCATGACTCAGGCTGTAGTGAACAAAAGTGTACAAATGTCTCTTTGAGAGCTTGTTATCAATTCTTTTGGCTATATGCCCAAAACTAGGGTTGCAGAGCACATTTTTGTTGTTATGATTCTTAATGACTCAATAATAAATACAAAATTTAAAAAGTCATAGTTAGACACTTGTTGAACATTGACAAATTCTCTATGCCTGTACAGAAAACAATGTTAAGCATTGGAAAAACAAAAAAGTCTAAGACAGTCTCTGCCCTCGAAGGGTTTAGAGTCTCATCAGTGGGGAAACACCAATATATAAATACAAAATGACAGTCATTTAAACTAAAAAATAAATGAATTAATCTCACCTGTTGCGGGTACAAGTACATATTGGTCAAACCTCTTTGGAAAACTTTCTGGCAGCATCCACCAAAACTAAAATGTGATAACCCATGACCCAGCAATTCTAGCTAGTCTAGTTACATCTTAGGTATATACCCAAGAGAAATAAGTGCATACAAACACTGGAAGACATGTATAGAATTTTAAAAGCAGCTTCATTCACATCAGACAACACTGTGAAAACCAAAGTTTTCTCGGGGGATGGGAGATTGAATGAATAAATGGCTGTAAATTCTTACACTGGAATATGATACAGCAATATAAAAGATTATCCTGCTCCTATATGCAACCACATGGGTGAATTTTACAAATGTAATGGTAAGTGAAAGATGCCAGATGCACATGAATAGCTACTGAATGATTCCAAGGTCAAAAACAGGCAAAACTAATCTCTGGTGGTAGTAAGTATATGACTTTGAGGAGGAAGGAGGTAACTTCTGGATTGCTAGAAAGGTTCTGTATCTTGATTTGGGGAGTAGTTACAGCTCAATGGGTAAAGAATCTGCTTGCAATGCAGGAGACACAGGAGACGTGGGTTCAATCCCTGGGTTGGGAAGATCCCCTGGAGAAGAAATGGCAACCCTCTCCAGTATTCTTGCCTGGAGAATCCCATGGACAGAGGAGCCTGGCGGGCTACAGTCCACGGGTTGCAAAGGGTCAGACACAACCGAGCAACTGACACACAAACATACTCTAGTATATCTCTATGTAACTATTTATCAATAACCCTGTAGATTGGGTTTTTCTGTACGTATGTAGTAGTGAACATTTTAGTAAATGAGTTCAGAGGAAGACGCGTTAGGGAAAAATCAGAAAGGCAGGGAAAAATCAGAAAGGCAGAGCAGACTTCAAAGGAGCAATAAGAACTGAGCTGGTAGAACTGAACTGCATGAGGGAGGTCTGTTCAAGCAAGAGAAAAGACCGAGACCCAATAAGTTCAGCAGCACAGATGTCCAGAAAGCTTAGGAGCCCCTGTGGCTGTCTAGCCGACACCCATCTCCTCTTTCGCCTCACCCCACATATAATAAGCCTTGGGACCCGGGTGGCTTCAGCTCAGCTCCAAGTGTTAGTCACTCAGCTGTGTCCAGCTCTTTGCAACCTTGGGGACTGGAGACCGATAGGCTCCTCTGTGGGATTCTCCAGGCAAGAATACTTGAGTGGGTAGCCATTCCTTCTTCAAGGGGATCTTACTGAGCTAGGGACTGAACTCACATCATTTGCATTGCGGGCAGATTCTTTACCGCCTGAGCCATCCCAGGAGAAGGTGATTAGCTTTCTTTTCTGCATCATGAATACCTTTGCTAGGAAATGAAGTCTATCTGTACAAGCAGTTCTTTTAACCAACCATTTTTGCTGGTAAAGTAGCACAGATAGACTATACTGAAACAGACTTTTGTAAAACAACACGTACTCCTTTTTAACCTCTTTATTGGAGTACAGCTGCAATACATATACTTTATATTGGAGGATGGCTGACTAACAGTGTTGTGATAGTTTCAGGTGGACAGCAAAGGGACCCAGCCCCACATATTCATGTGTCCATTATTTCCCAAACTCCCCTCCCGTCATGCTGCCACATAACACTGAGTAGAGTTCTTTGTGTTATAACCAACAGTAGGTCCTTGTTAGTTATCTATTTTAAATGTAGCGGGGCATACATTGTTGATACCAGACTCCCTAACTATCCCTTCCTCTAATCCTTCCTTTCTGCTAACCAAAACCTCCAACAACACTTACTTTTAATTCATGCAATGTATATCAATATTTTCTGATATTCTATTTCACTTCAAACAAACAAATAAAAAGTTGATCACAAACCACTAAGTCAATTTCATGCCCATAAGGAGTTGAGACTTGCAATTTGAAAAAGGTGACGTGAAGGCATACTCCATGTTATAATCATTGGATTATATTATAATGCTTAGTGACAGTCATTGGATGAGCACTATGCTGAGTGCTTTCATTAACAAAATTATATTTAATTTGTTATGATAATTTTATGACAGATTGCTATACCCATTTTGTGGATGAAGAAACTGAAACTTCAGGCACAGCAAATTCCTTGGGATCACACGGCTCCTATATGGCAGAGCTGAGACTTAAACACAAGTAGAACCTTCTTCTGTTTATAGCTCAGTGACATGTGCCATGGCTTTATATCACAACTGATGGCAGAGAAAATTTGCACATACGAGACTTTTAATCTTGAAGTACAGAGAAGGGCTTCCGAGGTGATGCAATGGTAGAGAATCTGCCAGCCAATGTAGGAGACGCTGGAGATGCTGGGTCGATCCCTGGGTCGGGAAGATCCCCTGGAGGAAGAAATGGCAACCTACTCCAATATTCTTGCCTGGAAAATCCGATGAACAGAGAGGTGCCTGGTAGGCTGCAGTTCATAGGGTCACAAGAATCAGACATGACTAAGTGACTGAGCACACACACATAGAGAACAAGAACACCAGAGAAGAGACAAAAGACTACGCAATAACTTCATTTATTCTCTGGAACTCTGTCCCTGCCCCATTATCTCAATGTGTTAAGTCTCTCAAAAATGACAAAATCTTTAAAACAGAACACTGTAACTATGACAGAGAAAACAGTTTTATGATTAGAAAGACATCTTCCAGAAAGCTGGCCCTAAGTATTTTGCGTCCTCTTTAACAAAACTCCATGAACACCAAGAATGAAAGTGTGTTTTTTTTTTAAAAAAAAAACTCCTTTTCCAACCCTCCCTCCAAATAGCTAAAATAGGTAAAATACAAATTCTGCTGTGTTATGTGCCTGGCTCCAATAAGGAGAGTTTATTATTTTAATCAGTTGTCATACAACTTTATTTCCAAAGTCGCTTGATTTCCTGGGACACTTTTGGAAGAATCATTCAGTTCCATAAAGGATCAGCCACTTGCCAAGTTGTGTGCTCAGTCACTAAGATACAAAGAGCTACTCTTCACCTCTATAAAGGGAACATACACCGAAACACAGAACGTAATAAATCCAAAACTTCACAACAGTGGGATCTATGCACAAGTAGTTGTACTAGGTACACCTGAAAGATGACAGATTAAATAATAATTCTAGGAAAGCAGAATTTTTATTTCACCTCCTTTAGATGTTTTGGGGGTTTGGAGAAAGGAAAGGGAAAAAGTAAAACTGACAACCTTTCGATTTTAGTGTTCACAGAGTTTTGGTGATTTAAAGAAGACTCAGAAGATTTACCACTAGTCTTCTAGAAGGTTTCCTCCCTAGTCATAAAACTATTTTCTCTGTTACAGTTTGTGTGTTCTATTTTAAGCATCATGGCATTGTCTGAGGAGCTTGCATATTGGAAGAATAGGGCAGTAATAGAGTTCCGGAGAAGAAATGAAGATGTGCAGGACACATTTTATGTGTATCCTGGAGGGCTCACCTTCCCTGTATGTGCCTCAAGTTTAAAAGTTCAGCTGAAGCATCTGTCTGCCAATGCTGGGCACACGGGCATCTTTCTCCATCCCTGGTCCAGGAAGATCCCACATGCCGCAGGGCTAAGTCCGTGTGCCACATCTACTGAGCCTGCAGAGCTAGAGCCTTTGAGTTCTAGAGCTAGGCAATTATCCTCTTGTGCTCTACAACAAGAGAAGCCACTGCAAGTAGAGAATAGCCCCTACTCGCTGCAACTAGAGAAAGCCTGCATGCAGCAATGAAGAGCCAGCACAGATAAAAATAAAATTGAAAAAAAAAAAAGTTCAGCCTAAGCAGATCTTGTCCTCACGCAGTTGGCTGAGAACTACAGCCACAGCACATCTCACTGAACGGTCAGCAGGAGCATGTCTACCTGTGTGTAAGTCTCAGCGCTGCCACATAACAGCTGTGTGACCTCAGGAAATTTGTTGTGCCTCCAAGTCTGAATTTCCTCGTCCCTAAAACGTTACAATAGTTGAGTGATACAACAACTACAACGATGGCACCTTTTATTGTATTTGTAATAATGAAGAGGCTGTCTCCATGGTTTGGCAAATTGAGGCAATTATCCCTGCTATCTTTAGGGTCTAGGATTCAGATGACAAGGGATCGGTGGTCTGTTGCAAATCAAACTGAATATTTATCTGCAACATTTACTGGCAGTGAAATCAAGCTAAAAGTGAAACCTTAAGGGAAACGAATTTGAAGCTCTTCAGTTCATTTGCTTATTTATTTTAAAATCTTATTATACATCTATATATATGTGTGTACACACACACACAGACACATACACACATATAGCTTCCCAGGTACCTCAGCTGGTAAAGAATCCATCTGCACTGCAGGAGACCCCAGTTCGATCCCTGGGTCAGGAAGATCCCCTGGAGAAGGGATAGGTACCCACTCAGTATTCTTGGGCTTCCCTGGTGGCTCAGCTGGTAAAGAATTCCCCTGTAATGCACCACACCTGGGTTCCATCCCTGGGTTGGGAAGATCCCTTGGAGAAGGGAACAGCCTGGAGAATCCCATGGACTGTATAGTCCCTGGGGTCACAAAGAGTCGGACATGACTGAGCAACTTTCACTTTCACACATACATACATACATACATATATATGAAGTGAAGTCGCTCAGTCGTGTCTGACTTCTTTGCAACCCCATGGACTGTCGCCTGAGAGGTTCCTCTGTCCATGGGATTTTCCAGGCAAGAACACTGGAAAATACAAACAAAAGGATCCCAACTGGGAAAGTTTCCATTAAGGACATCAAACTGATTTGATGTCAGAGACTAATAAAATGGGGTACTTACTTTAGACAGAATGACTAGGAATGTCTCCATGAGGAGGTAAGGTTTAAATGGAGTCTAGAAGGAGACAAGGAGTTAGTGTGTGAACAGCCAAGGGAAGGAATCACAGGACCAGCAGGCGCAAAGGCCCTGGGGTACATGGGACTGTGTGTGTACTGAGGCTCTGACTGCTTTCACACGTGCTGACCGGCTCCCTCCCCTTCTGTCCTGACAGCTGCTTTCTGATTCAGCCTTGCAGTATGTTTGGGGCTTCAGTTTGGGGTCCTGGATGGATGTGCCCTTTTGATACATCAACCTAAAAATATGCTGGAATAGCTCTCCTTTACCCCACGTCTGCCACAGGCTGTGTCTTGCTCACCGTGACTTCAAATTCAATCAGTACTGCCCTTGACATTTGTTAACATTCTGATTTCTTTGCCTCTGTTTTTGCCTCAGGTCCTGAAAGACTAGCTGCTGACATAAGGAAGACACTCAAGAATTATTTGCTGAATTTTGAGATCAATTTCATTAGATCATCAGAGATCCAAATTTTTTGTTTGTTTTTTTTTCCTACTTAATTTTAACATGGGTAAGACTAAGAAGGAGCACACTGGATGAAACTGAAGGATGGTATGGCATTCTGGACTGGCACTCAGCTCCTGGAGGGCTACTTCTGGTTCTGTAACTCATTAGCAATGTAACCTTGGACGAGCCATCCTACTTGTGCCTTGACATCTTCTACTAAAATGAAGGGCTGGGTCCAAGCATCCTTCAATGACTGTTCTTTTCTATGATTCACTGGGTTTCAAAACTTGCCAAGCTTTCCACATTCCTGTGAAAGAAGGGTTATCTTCAGACATCAACTCAGTTTATACAATATCTCATACTCCACTGGAATTTGTCATTTGCAGATCACTTTCTGCTCCACCATCACATTTCATTTTAACCAGTCATGTAATGTATTGAGGACAAGATACTTTTTAAAATTTCTGACAGGATGTGAAACTTGCCCAAGGTCATAACACACTGTTCATGTTCATAGGGTTCTCGAGGCAAGAATACTGGAGTGATTTGCCATTCCCTCCTCCAGTGGACCACATTTTGGAACTCTCCACTATGACGTATCCTTCTTGGGTGGCCCTGTATGGCATGGCTCATAGCTTCATTGAGTTATGCAAGCCCCTTCTCCAGGACAAGGCTGTGATCCAAGAAGGGGAAAGACTGAAGGCAAAAGAAGAAGAGCGTGGTGGAGGATGAGATAGTTGGATGGTATCACTGACTCCAAGGACATGAATCTGAACAAATTCTGGGAGATAGTGAAGGGCAGGGAAGCCTGGAGTGCTGTAGTCCATGGGGTTGGACAAGACTTAGCGACTGAACACACATACACACAGACACATAACACATGAGAAATGGAAATGACAACTGGATACACTGTCCTGGCTATGTGTGGTACAATAAATTGGATAGCATCTCTACTATATGGGAGTGGAACAAATTGTTTATGCCTTGAATAGTAGTCACCTTTTTTTTTAATGTTAAGGACTGTTTTGAAATGCTGAAATCCACAGTTTTTTGTTTTTTTTTCCTTTTCTTTTCTAGTTGAACTCTTTAGTTGTAAGGATCAGAAAAGTACTCAGGTTGGCTCACGTAGGAAAGCTGAGCACTTCAAGAATCAGCTTACTTAGGAACAGGAGGCAAGGTAGTCTTCAAATAATTGAGAAAAAATGTCCAGACATTTCTTCCTACGACTAAACTGTCTGATTTTCTCAGAACTTCCGAGACCTTTCCTTCTAATTTGAAGAACAGTTTCCTCTGCTTACTCATGGTTTTTGTTTCCCCATAACCACAGTTCTCACATGGCTTGGCTTCCTGACACCAGCTCTGGCCAGCTGACTCCAACTTGTCAGATCCATCACTCGCTACAGACCCCTGTCAATCTCTTCTGTGTTTAGTTCCTATGGTTCAATCAGTGAGCGCTGTTGAAGGTGAGTCATGTGACACCTTCATCAAATTCTATCTCTATCAGGATTTATGAACAGGTTCCTAGGGAAGGAATTCTGTAGATGATAGAGCAGGCATCCCAAAATATGACTCCTGCATTTCTCTTTTAATCTAAGTTTCACATGATTCTACTGAGTTTTCTTTAGTGCCTCCCATCTTCATAAGTATACCTTTTTTTTTTTCATGGTTCTGGCTTACAGGACATAGATTATTATCTGATTGCTTTTTCATGCACATTTAAAATTAATTTTCTCAACACCCCAGTAGGTGAGTTAGGTACTTCCCAGAGAGGATGGTAACATGACATATTCAAAGACGTCTAGAAGCCAGTAGTACAAGTGAGCTCAATCGGAAAAAAAAAAAAAAAAACTAGTTCAAATCTGTCCCTTAGTTAAAATCAGAAGGGTAGTTGCACCGTTTTCTGTAGGGTACAGTTACACACACACACACACACACACACACACACACACACACACACACACACACACACACACACACACTAGCCAGCAACTGGGTGCGTTCAAGTCCTAGATGTGATCTGATCATTGATTTCTGGACACATCATTTATTCCTCTTGAAATTCAGGGGAAGGAGGAGTCTTAAAATCTGGAAACTAGAAGGAATCTTATGGGATTATCTAATCTGGTCTCTGCATTTTACAGCAAGACATTGACATCAAGCCTTATTGATTAGAGGCAGAGCCAGTAAAATACTTCTCTTAAACTTTTGTGATCCTCTCATTACATCATCTCAGTTGAGAAGGTAGATGCTTATTCTGAGAATTAGAGATACTGCTTGTGACTATGCAGCATATAGTAGTCTAAATGTAAAATTTTAAGATGAGGACATGGGATGGGTATAGAAGACAGGAATCCACAGTGTGTGAAGAGACAGGAAACAATCTACAAATTGTTGTTGCTCTAGTTCTCGTTCTCTAAAAACCTACATATAAACAAGAGCATGGTCATTGCCACAAAATCGCATCAGAAAATGATGACGACATTCCCATTGCCAGATGGTATGGGAAGGTGGTTGGATGTGAACTCTGACTGTAGACTGCTTACCATCAAAGGTGGATTCTATCACTTAATAAAGTTGTGTAATTGAGGCAAGTTTGTACCATTTACTCAGCGGCTCTGGGTACAGAAGTAACACAAACTCCAGAGTCATTCTCCAATATTTGACAAATTCTTAGGACAGCGTTTGGCACATAGTAAGCTCCCAACGTAAGTGTTAACCTATAATTATTATTACTTGCTTTTCTTCGGTGGGAGGGCTAAATGCTATTCTTCTGGAGTACAGAAATCTCCATTTAAAATCCCATGGGCTAGATTAGAGATATCAGTTGGCTTAGTGAAGAATTAGAGATGGAAAGAGAAGATTTCTTTCCGGGCATCTCCGTCTTTATCTTTATCCCTTTAATTCTTATTAAATTCATAAAGCAGGCATTTGCTATTTGCATTTCAGAAACCAGAAAACTGGCTAGAAGACTTTCTCCGCCAGAACTCGTCCACTGAGTTAGTAGTGGGTCACCGGATAAAACTGGGACTTGCCTAGAGGTCCAGCAGTTAGGACTCCACGCTGTCACTGACGCTGGCTGGGCAGCTAAAATCCCACGAGCCTGGGCCATGGCCAAAAATCTAAGTCTACAAGGAAACAGACGAACGTCTTCTTCAAGTGGAGACTTTCTGGACTTAGAGTTCTCTTTGCCAGGAGTCCAGAAAAAGTGGGAGAGCGGTGGTGCAGCTGAGGACCCACATCCCTCTCCAAGGCCAGCGAGCTGCACCTTGGCTCATCTGCCTCTTTCCATGCCAGCCAAGCCTCGCTAAGAGGACCGGCTCCACACTGAGGGAGGACCAGACCCCGGTTTCCCGTCGAGGAGGCCTCCGTGGCCTCTCCCGGCCTCCCTCTCCCAAGTCGCCCTCAGGGGATCCGACTTCTTGAAGCAAGTCTAGAGTTTCATTCCTTCATTTCTTTAGAAGCCAGACTTTGGGGTCAAAGAACAGAGAAAGACAAGAGCTAGGAACAGGCAGCAGCGCGCAGGGGGCACCGGGCCCGCGGAAGGCGCTGGCCTCGGGTACCATTGCGGTCCGGCAGCACGCGCGAGGCCCGCCCGCACCCCCGCCGCCCGCACCCCCTTCCCGGAGGAGGCGTGGCCCGCACGCGCCGCCATCTTGGCCGCCTCTCTAGGCGCTCTGTTTACTACTCTATGGTCGCCCGCTCCCGCCCCGCCCCTCCCCAGTCATTGTCTGGAGGAGCCGCGGCGGCCGCAGCGCCTTCTCTTTATAAGCCCGCAGTGCCCGGATGTGAATGGATTACAATGTATCTTTCAGGGAAACCTATTATTATCAATGTGACTCCACGGGGGAGTCAGTGGTGATGATCAGGAGGAGGAGGCGGATGAGACACCTCTAAACTTGGAACAAGTTTAAGACTTTATAAGAGGAGAAGAAAAAAAAAGCCACCAACAAGATTTGTCTGAGGAAAAATTACACTATCCTGTGTTGATTTTTTTTTGTAAACAATAAGAAAAAGTTGTTGGATTTTTTTTTAATGATTTCTTTTGGGGGAGGGAGTTTTGTTGCAGTTTTATGGTGGAAAATGCAAAAACCAGAGCCAGGTGCATAATCTTGTATTCTGTGGATATCCCTGGAACAGAACTGAGTACCAGTTAAAATACTTTTTGGGGGATACACATGTGAGATACTCAGTACTTGCAGAAGATTTTTGTCTCTCTTTTTAAAGTCACTTTCCTTGGAATATTGTGAGCATATTTGTGGCCACTTAAGGTAACGTTACAATTTGCTGTCAGAGTAAACTGTTTGTAATTGAATTTAATTTTTAAAATTTCGATCCCAGTGTTTTGTTAAAACAAAAGGAACAACCTATTAAATAACTGCCAATGGGAAAAAGTGTGTGCATGCGTTTTGTGTATGTACTCGCACATCTAGCCATAACAGGGTTTATAGACTGTGTATTTTAGCACACGTTAAAATAGAGTCTGTTGCATATACTGGCTGAAGCACGCTTGTTATTACGAAACGGTAGAATTATGCAGCTTAATTTTTATCCTAAAAGTGATGTGAAAAAGTATGTTTTAAGAGCATGCAGGGCCTGTAATGGTCAGTGTTGAATGAAAAACTTACCGTGCTGGCGAACGGGGACTTAGCGTGCCTAGGAACTCAAGTGTAAAACAAAACATCTACCCTCAAAAATTGCCTTTTTTTTTTTTTTGGCGAAGTTCACAGCTATACTATTCTATGACTTAAAAGGGAGGGGTAAAAAAAAAGTATGTAATTTAGGTTTCGCCTCCCCCCCCGCCACCCACCCCCTCTCCCCCCCAAGGCAGAACTACCGATCGGGAAATCTCCCCAGTAAAATGTCGCTTGGTTTGTATCTGGAAAAGAAAAAAAAATATTGTTCCTCTTGGCAAAGTCTTTTTGCATCACGTGTATTTGCAGCCTAGTATAAACTTGCTTTACCGTGTGTGGATGTGTGAGTGAGAGGGAACGGGAGAGTCAGAGAAAGAAAGAAGTGAGGGGACGTAAAGTGGAATCCGTTTCAAAGTGTGCCTCGGCTGGATGAAACGGGCAAAAAAAAACCAACCAAAAACAAACCAAAACCCAACCCTGAAGGGTGCAGGCTTCAGATTGTAACTGACGATCTGAGGGAAAATGAGGTGCTCGGTGAAATTTCGTTTGTATTTTTTTTTTTTTTTGGCGAGGCGGGGGAGGTGTGGAGATGATTTTTTTCCTTTTCTTTCTGGGGGTGGGGTGGCGGCGGGCGGGCGGGGGTCCGCGTCCCAGCCAGCCCGACCCGCGCGCGCCGCGTCGCCCCGCCGGAGCCGCCCCCCACCCATTTCTTTGCTGAACTTGCAATTCCGTGCGCCTCGGCGTGTCTCCCCCTCCCCTCCGCCCGTCCCCTCCCCTCCCCGGAGAAGAGAGTTGGTGTTAAGAGTCAGGGATCTTGGCTGTCTGTCTGCGGAGCTGTAGTGGCGGCGGCGGCGGCGGCGGGGACCGAGCGGGCGCGGGCGGCGGCGGCGGCGGCGGGTAGACATGAACGCCGCCTGGGCGCCGGCGGTGCACCGAGAGCCCCTTCTCGCGCGCGGGCGGTAGGTAGCGGCGCCGAGCGCGGCGGGCTCGGCGGGGCCGGAGCGCCGGGCGGCGCGGGGGCTCGGGCTCGGCGGCCCCCGCGCGCGGCTCCGCGCCTCCGGCGCCGCGGGCGCCCGGTCTCCCCGGCGCTCCCGCTGGAGACACCCCTTCCCCTCCCGCGCTCTTCCCTCCCCTCGTCCCTGCGCACCCCCCCTCCTCCCCGCCCGGGCCCCCCACGCCCTCCTCCCCGGCGCTGCCGCCCGAGGGACCGCTGACTTTGCCAAGGGCCTGACTTTAATTTTTACAACCCTTTCTTTCACAAATTAGGGCGCTGGACAATTACAAGCCCCGACCCTCCACCGCGGGGCCACCCCCCCCCCCCGTCCTTTTCTCCGACCCTGTCACCCCCTCCCCCCTTTGGACGTGTTTTCACCCAGAGACGCTCATCTTTAATTTCTTTATAGCTACTTTGAAACGCAGAGGGGAGTGGTGTGTGTGTGTGTGTGTGAGTGTGTGTGCGCGCGTGTGTGTCCGAGTGTGTGTGAGGGGGTGGGGTGGAGGGTGGGGGAAAGTTGAGACCGGATCGTTCGGAGTAGTTTCTCTTTTCTCTGTGATCCATTCATTTCTCGCTCTGCCTCCTGTTGCATAAAATGATGCGCTGAGGAGCGGCAAAAATTTTTTTTTCCCTTTCCCGGATTTGGTTTTATAGTGGATGTTACCAGTTTTGATTGTCTCTTTGGAAATACAGTATCAGTATCGCTTTTTTTTCTTTTTTGCTGTTGCTGTCTATTCCATCTTAAAAAAACCAAAAAACAAAAAACAACCCAGCAACTCTCCTCTCCCTCCCTCCTTTCCTCCTTAATCCCACCCGCCCCCACGTCCCCACCCCCAATCCCCCACCCCCAGTCTCCAAAAATCCGATTGTGTTTTCTCCAAGGATTGGGACTGGATTTTCTGATTGCGGTTATTTCCATGTTTCTAGGTTTGTGTGATTTTGCTAAAATGCATCACCAACAGCGAATGGCTGCCTTAGGCACGGACAAAGAGCTGAGTGATTTACTGGATTTCAGTGCGGTAAGAAAGAACGGTGGAAACTAACAACAGCTGTAAAACCAAACCAAACCAAAATCCCAAGCACTTTGAGCTGGAAACCAACAGCATCTGAAGGGCAGGAATAATTTTTATTTGGCTGAGTCCTTGGTAAACATGAAGGTCTTTTTGATAAGTTTTTAACTACAGTTTTTGGGTGTGATGGAGGATTCCGGCTTTTTTTCAGTCTGATTACTTGCTTTGAATTCACCAGCCACGGAACCCCCAAATAATGGAGTCCCACCCCAATGGAAGGGAAAAACAGACACCCCTAAAACTGTAGACCACCCCTTAACTTGGCCTTATCAGAACACTAAAAGTACTGGTACTTTGCGTGCTACTTAATTTATTTACTTGTTTTTCTGAAAATGGAAAAGAGAAAATAGGAGACTTCAGTTGGCTCAAAGTTTTAAACTGATGATGGTTTGGAATCAGTAGGACCTGCCTTCCTCCCACTTAAATCTTTTCCTGGGATTCTGAAAACTCGTGTGTGTATTTGCTGAGCACACATTCTTTAGAAATCCTTTAGACTTTGTAAATTTCGTAGTCCGGGAGATCAGCCCAAAGCAGAACTTAGACACTTGTGGAGTTTTACAGCTAAACCTAGTCCTTCTCCATCACTTTGTCTCCCTTCCCCAAACCAAGTCCCAAGCATGTCAGGGGAATTAATTCATTTTTAATGCC
Organism: Nanger dama; assembly: GCA_917880005.1. Taxonomy (NCBI): domain Eukaryota; kingdom Metazoa; phylum Chordata; class Mammalia; order Artiodactyla; family Bovidae; genus Nanger; species Nanger dama. The sequence goes on from CAKJTW010000029.1 coordinate 7,179,556, forward strand.
AGATGAGTTTGATGTCAGATGCATTTGCAAAGCAAAATGAAAAGAATCCACAAAACACACAAAATCCAAACCGCCTTCTAAGTGGGGGGCTCTCTTTTCTTGCTGCTGCCGCCGCTGCTGCTGCTGCTGCTGCTGCTGTTGCTGCTGCTGCTCTTCTAGACCTTTTGGAGAAATGGCTTTCGGAAGTTTTGCCAGGAAATGTAGCCCTAGGCAGCTTTTAGCCCCCTTTCTGCTTGCTGCACTTTCTCCATTCGTTCCTTTGCTTTCTGCAGGCTCTGACTCAGGGAAGGTGCGCGTTATCCACTAGATAACGTCGAAGAAGAGGGAAACCAATTAGGGTCGAAATAAATGCTGGAGAGAGAGGGAGTGAGAGAGAGTGAGAGTGAGAGAGAGAGAGAGAGAGAGACAGACAGACAGAGAGAGAGAGAGGGGGAGAGAGTCTTGCTTCAAAATGCTCTCATGTTAGAGACGAAATGAGAATTTAGTGCAGGTGGCACTTTTATTTTTATTTGGGTTCACATATGACAGGCAAATCCTATACGGGATCGAAATGGACATTGCCACGTTTATGGCCAAGGTTTTCAATATAAAATAAACAACTTTTTTCTTCTCCTTTGTAAAACTCCTGTCTTCTAGAGAGCTTGCTGCCCTCCAGACTGAATCTTGTTAACATTATGAGGACTGTGCTGTGGTTTAAAATGTAGTACTGCCTAGCTCTGTCGATTTACTGAACCTGAGGATAAAGAAAGAGCAGAGTGGTAAAGGGGTGGGGGGTAAGAGTGATTGGTAATATTGTACCTGTTTTAGTTTTAAGTTGGATGGTGATGCATAAACTGTACATTATATAGTGAAAGTATGAAAGGTCTTAGATGATCTCTGAAGGCACGGATGTCTTCTTTTCAACAGTAATATTTCTTTGTTTCTTTTAGATGTTTTCACCCTCCTGTGAGCAGTGGGAAAAATGGACCAACTTCTCTGGCGAGTGGACATTTTACTGGCTCAAGTATGTAAATTCTTTTCTTAGTGTGTAGTTAAATGTTCTTAGCTGTTTGTTCACTCATGGTATATTTTTGGCTCTGTTAAAGTGTTCTGCAAAAGTCATTGAAATTTTAGCCTGTAATGATATGGTTATTTCATTATCCATTAGTAGTATAACTTAGGCAAAAACATTATCTTTTGCAAAATTACAAGTTTTTTTTTTGAATCAAGAAAACTTTCTCAGAATTCTGTCACTTAATTTAAAAGCAATTTTCTAATGCAGTTGTAATCAAACATGAAGATAAGGCAGTATTAACATGGGGAATAAATTAATGTTTCCTTACTGAAAACAGAGGGGAAAAATCTAACTTTCATGAAAAGGGCAGATTCCTTGTAAATAATCAAGTTTTTTTGGAACCATGTATAATTAACCCTTTTTAAAATTGAGCACTTAATTTTGTAGATGAATGCTGCATAGTAAACTATAGCTGTAAATAGAGAGATTCTTTCTAGTCCAAGAGCTGAATATGAATTCATTTGTCTTTAAAATATCCTTTTTGGTGCTATAACTGTTTTTCTCCCCTAAGTATTTACTTGTACAGTGAATTTTTGCTATGTTTAAAGTTACAAATTTGGAAGGACTTTTACATTTTATAAATGAAAGACCTTTGGCTGATGCTTTCAAAAGACGTTAGCGGTATTCACAAAGGCATCTGTGTGTGCAATGATTATCTGGTATCTAAGGAGGAGTTTTAATAGGGGACTCTCTGAAGGTCTCTTACTAAAAGTGAAAATATGCTATTCATTTAAAAAGTTTTTTTTTGGTCCAGTGAATTTCATATCAGAAGGAGGCATACATTGTTGCCTGCTGTCCTTTTAGGTTCAAGGCTTAAGTCCATTTATGTCTGTTAAACAGCTATAGTATCTTAGGAGTTCTGGCAGTGCTACCTCATAGGACATTAGACAGAGTCCTGTTCTTAAGTCAGACTGGTAAATATTGACATCGTTTAGCTATGAGATACCAGTGAAATTGTCTTGTTAGCTATTGAAGATAATTTCACATCTCTTAATATTCATTTGGTGCTGTAGCAATGAAAGAAACCTATTCATCTTTGTGATTTGTATAATTGGTATGTTTTTTTCTAAAACTAATGGCTTTTAAAAGTAGCTCATTTCCAAATAAGTTACTTCTCCTTTTGCTGGCCCCATAAGTCTAAGGGAATTATCTTTAAAACTCGATTTATGAAATATGAGATGCCTCCTATACTTACATTTGTCTTCTTTGGGGGAGTCTACTTTGATTAAAAGGACTCTTGACCATATGTTTGTGTTTTGACTATCCTGGAACCTGTTATATTTTTAATTTGGGACTTGCTTTTTTTTTGTTCTGTTTTCATACTCTGTCTTCCACATTTCTATATTGTGTTCTCTACAGTTTTGAAGGAAAGATGAGTGCAAGTGTCTGTTGTAGGCAAATTAATTTTTCATGTTAGCATCAAAACTAACTTTACTTCTGACAGTAGTTTTCTTCAAGATTTTCCTTAGGAAAATGTGTATTCAGTTGAAATCTGAAAGTAGATTATGTCAGAAAGGCTCAGAGATAGACTGCTTTCAGAGTCAGTGCAAAAATACTCTTTTGTACTTTTTGTAAAAGCTGACACATTTGGAATAATTAGTATATCAGTTTGGGTATGGTTTAATAAAGTAAGATTGATTTAGAAGCATGAAATTGTGTTATATTTAAAAGACGACTGCGCATCTTAGTCCCTTTTCTGTGTTCACATTTAAATGAAGTCTTTGCTGTGATGTTTGAGTGTTTACAGAGTATAGGCTGGATGAGTATGAATGTGTATTGATGAATTTTGGTAAGTGGTCATGTATTGAAACTTACACAGTTCTTAAGACAGTATATCTGTATACATAAACCTGTCTTATACAGACAGTAAATCTGTATAAGACAGAGACTTCATCGTTAGTGAGATAGGTTGTGACATTTCCAGTGAAAATGTTGTGATTATTTTTAAGGTGTTGAACTTTAAGTGACTTTGTACTGGCCAGAGGTGTAGTTTTCAGGCCCATATGTTTACTTATAAAGGTAAAAAGTGTAGTGGCTATTCGGTTCTAGCAGCTGGATTGCAAATGCAGGGTATTCATCCAGTGCAGTATGATGGGGACTGTAATATACAGAGGACAGATTGGAGTGTTGATTTTTCTCATCTGTCCAAGACATAGTAAGTGGCTTTGTTTCTACTCAGAAACAAAGCTAAGTCCCCTTTAAAGCACAACAAGTAAAAAAAAAAAAAAAAAGAGGAAAACTGCATTTCCCCTTTCCTGAAAGGATGAACTAGAAAACTTTGGACTGAGAAATAATTTTGTAAATGTACATCCAGTTAATATCCATTGTCCCGAGCAAGGGTGCTCAGATATCATTTTCATGGGTAGCTTTGAAACTTGGGTCCAGGGGAAAAGAGATCCGAAGTGTAAGTGAACTGTTGATGTTGGGGTAAACCGCTCTGTTGCTTTCAAAGTGAGGCATGGTGATGTTTCAGGCTTCAAGTTCTCTGTAGCTGTGAGTTCCTTACATATATAGGACGCTCCATCGTGATTTGCAGTGTGAGAATGAAAATAAAGTGTGGCCATGTTGCCTTTAATCTTTCATTTCACAAGCATGGTTTTCCCTACCACCTTAAGAAATGGTGAGGCTGCTAGGGAGAATGGAATGTAACCTGAGCTACAGCCTGACATTCCCAGGGAGCATTTTTCACATGAAAGGCTTTTGTCAACCCAGGAAAGGACCAGCCGTTTTTGTTTGATGTTTGCAGGTGTTCAGCAGAGAGCACTAAAACAATTCAGCCATGATAGTTCAGAGTGTGGATGACCTTAACAGGGAGAATTGGTGGGCTCTGGAATTATTTGTAAGAAATAGTTGAAATTTATATGGTGACTTTTATAAAGGGATTTCAGATCCATTATATCATTGATCTTAAAACAAGCTAACAGCATCCACATGCCTGGATGACTGGAAAATTATTCTCATTAAAAAGCAGAATGGCCAAGTTACCCAAAAGGGAAAAAAATGCCTCTAGAATCTATAATTTATTGATGAACAGGGATTTAATTTTCTAATATAACAAGAAAGCAGTTTTATTTGGTCACCTTTGATTCCTTTATGAGCAAAAGATAAACACACTAGCTTTGGCATCTTTTAAAAAGTGGTTTGAAAGTTGGGGCTCTAAAATTAGGCATACTCAACAATAGCCCTGGTCACATCTGTTACAAGTATTTACACTTAGCCTGTGACGGATTCTACATCTTTCTCCCTCAGTTTAAAAGTTGAGCCTTTTCCCCCTGTAACTGTTGAGTTTCACTTAGGTGTTCAGCATTTGTTAAAGGTGCCAGATGAATGGGTGTTTTAACAATTGACAGCAGCAGTAAAACACCACATCCCTGTCATGGTCATTTCTGGAAGCGAAAAGTGTCTCTTGACATTCACACAAGTTTGTTCACCAATATCCGTGTGACACCCAAATGACACATCAGTTTAGAAAATTCAGTAAGAAAAACATATCGATCCAATGGGTCATTTTGTATTGTAGAGAAGCGTCAAATGGCCAGCATCCTGAATTAATTTCCATCCGTACAGTTTGAGTTCATGGTTGTGGTGTGAAAAAAATTGGCCTCCCCAAAGGTATTTATGGAGTAGAGTTATTTAATTGTGTGTGTGTGTGTGTGTGTGTGTGTGTGTGTTTTAAAAAGCCTTGCTATTACAGTGCAGTTCATAATGGTTGTGTGGCTTTTTGTAAAACGAAGAGTAAATTAACAGGTTAAAAATAAGGAATATGGTGTTAAACCCATTTCATTAGAATCATACAATTTGGGGGTAGGATCCCCTTTGAAATACACAGCCCAATGCCTTCATTGTACAGCCAAAGAAAACTAAGGCCCATGTTAAGAGGTTCTCAAGTATGTGTTTATTTGCTATTCTAAAAACAAGTTTTGATTTGCTGATTCTCTGTGGCCCTGCAAATCCTTTTATTGGAGTAACATTGGTTTCAGGACTCTGTTTTTTCTCTAATTTGTGTTGCATAACAGGGTCTCAGGATTTGTGTACTGATCTTTGTGCCTACAAATGCTTCTAAACATATATGTGCCCTTTAACTGTTTTTTAAGGTTTGGAGCTGAATTTTGGATCGTTGATCATTCTGTTTTGCCTGATCTGGCTTGTGATTATTTGCAGGATGTTAGATTGAATAATAGGGTGTGGATGGGCATGATACTGATGGAATTAAAGTGCTTCTTACTATGCCAAGCAGTGTGCTATGCACTTTATACTCTTCTATTTTTTTTATCCTCACAAGAACCCAATGAGAAGCCAGGATTACCATGCTCAATTCATAAATGAGGAAACCAAGATTCAGAGATAATAAACTACTTTCTTTCAAGGCAGCCAGGAATGAGTTAGGTTCTAAACATAGGTCTGTCTGCCTAGCTCAGTGTCTTTTCAAAGACACACACACACACACACACACACACACACACACACACTCGAGGCTTGGTGTACAGTACTGTTCCTGATCATTAGAATAGATAAACATTTTTAAAAGACATGTTTACGCTAATGGTATAAGCCATGTCCATTATTTTTCCTGCTTTATTATCCAAATAAGCTAGCTTTGTAGTTTATGTTGGATTTCAATGTGACTTAGTATCTCTTTCATATTATTATTATTATTATTATATTTTTAACCAGGAAAATATAGTGGGTATTTTCAAAGTTGTGGCTTGGTTCTACTGTAAATTAGCAATCTGCTTGGGTGCCAGTAAAAATATTTTGTTTTCAATTTTTATGAACCTAGTCAAACCCCAAGTTGAGGTAACCAACTTGCTCTGTTAGTATCTAAAAATTGGTTTCCTATCTTTAACTGTAAAAAAGCTTACAGTTTCTTGTTAGATCTTTGAAACCTAATTTTCCAGAACAAAAATCTTGAATTCTATCTGCATCCCTAAAATAAGCAGCTTTGAAGTTAAGTTTTGATATGTCTATTACCAGACATGTGCTTAAAATGTTATATTTTCTAAATTCAGAAGGAAGAAGCAGTACTCTATTTGACACTGACTTAAGTAAATAAAATGCATTAAACAAGTGTAGGGATCTGAGATCTGTTGAGCCTGAAATGCTTAACATTTTTGACAGCATCAGCAAATTATCTTTACCCTACTATTGTAATGAGGAAATCACTTAAATAACAGATGAACAGCTAAGTCACATAAACATATATAATAGAACTATGTAATGAAAGTTTATGCTGTTAATTGCTCGAATCTGTCTTAAATGCTTAGAATCATGGAGCAGTCAAGACTGTCATATAAACAGTTTTGTTTTGAGCTTAAAATTATTCCTTTTGCTTTCATCTGCTATGATAAACAAAGTAATTTTGGAAGCTTTATAGATCAAACATTGGCTCCTAATGGTGAACTGCATTTTATGTTGGAAGCTTGCAACCTCGTCCAGGTGGAGAGTTCAGTCCTGGTGGCCCCAGGCCTGTGATTTTCAACTTTTAGTATTATGATGCCATTTAGGTCTCTTCCCGTAAGCCAGGATAACAGATCTGAAGTTGTCTAATAAGGAACATGGTGTGTTTTAAAACATTCTTTGGTTTACACGTCTGGAACCAAAATGTTCTTGGCCAGACTTTGAGAACCTATATCTGTATGTTGGGTAAGTCAGATTTTGCACAGAGCATCCAAATGAAGCTAGGTAGGAACAGGAAAAAAAAAATCCCCTCTTTTCTTATTTCTTTTTGTCTTTTATGACCTAATTTTTTATGACCAGGTGTTCTTCCAAGTGCATTGGATGGTGCTGAGTATTACAGAAAATAAAGTGAAGCATATCATAGGGTTTTTTTTTTTTTTTTTGGTTACCGGTTTCTTATTACTTTGAGTAAAGTTTTCAAAGTTGACCACCAAGTTTATTAGCTTACATGTGGGTTATCCATTTTCTAAATTTGTGAGCCCGCTTAGACTCAGCAATAAAGTAGGCACATGAATTTAGGTGGGTCCTTTTGAACCATATGTCTCTTAATGCTTATGAGAGACGTAAGAGAAATAGCAATTTAATCTTTAGAGAAGATTGGTTAACACTTTTTATACATTATATATATATATTTTTATATCAGGCTCAAAGGAATAGCAAAAGTATTGAAAAGCTTGTAGTATTTACTTTCATTTCAGCAATAAATAAAGGCCCCATTAATCAGCATATCAAATACCCAGGTGTGTTTGGAGTCAGTTTATATGGATGAATTTCGGGGCTGTAAGAAAGTGTTTTATTTAAAGGTGCAGCCACTCGATTGTTCAAATGGCTGCTTTTGTACTTCTGTTTGACAATTAACATTTAATGAATGACTTTCTAAACTGCCATTGGTGGTAATTACTATATGTGGTTTATTAACTGCAATCCATTGTTGGATGTGCCTGTATTGATTTGTTTTGCAAACAACCCTTCACACGTTCAGCACTATTTGTACATGACTTTTTAAAGAACCTGTTTCGTTTGCTGACACTGATATTGCCCCTAAATTTTTAGCTGACAAATGCCTCTTTGATGGTAATGATTTTTGATTAAATTAAAAGTTCATCTTTTCAGCTATACAGATTTTGCACTTTGATCCTCAAAGAATCCCAAAGAAACTACACAATATTTTTTTTTAATTTATAGAAATTTAGACTTATCAGGAGAGTTTAGAGATGGTCTATGATTTTTTTTTAAATAAAGAGCCAAGGTTTGGGAGGGTTAAATATCTTTTGCTCAAATCATACAGTTGGTTATGGGCTGTAATAGGACACAAATACAGATGTCCTGACCCGCTGGTCAGGGACCCCATGCTGCTTTTAATTAAGATTTGGACTCAATTCATTGGTACCAACTGTATGTTTCTTAAAAGGAGGGAAACTTGTATGATCTTCCATTTCTGAAAAATAATAAAAGTTCAGATCGTGAGAGATGGCCCTCGTAATCCAGGTCACTTGTCTTCACCTGCTCTAATTTGGCTAAGGCAGTTGACGAATAACTGTTAAAATGTATTGTGTTATTAAAAATAACAAAGTAAGACCTCTGATTAAATATCAGGGCTGTAATTTAATCTTGGGGGTTCTGGCACTGTTCATAAACCATTTGGCTGTTTTCTGTAACAGATGACGTCACAATACAGCTTGATTGAATTATGACCCTGGGTTGAGGAGCACCTGCTTAGGGCCTCTTGACTTCATAGCTTGTCAGCATTTCCATTACTTTTTTCCTTCTCTGACATTTTTAAGTTCGAATAGTTAAACGAGACTGATGGTTGGCATATAAACTTTCAGGCCCCTGGGAAAAGACTGTTTTCCCAATAAAACAGAGAAGGTGGTGACAAAGCCCCATTACAGAATACCTTTTAGAATGTTCTTCCTTGCTTTAATCTTCCATTAATTTAAACATTTCCTTTTGGGGTGCTTAGCTGAATTGTAAGGCATCCAAATGGAAGGTTTTGAATCTCAAATCGCTCAAGCCAAGACTTAACTACAAGGCATTTCGAGGACTTTAAACTAGGGAAAGACCTAGCTTCTGTGAAGGAAGATATTGAAATGATAGCTCTAGACCCTCGATTTTTCATCTTGTGTAAAATACTGATGAGCAAGTTGTGGAAAAGATGCACATTTGCATATCTTGTCAGTAATTACTTTTATTTCTACTATGAGGGTCAGACACGACTGAGCGACTTCACTTTCACTTTTCACTTCATGCATTGGAGAAGGAAATGGCAACCCACTCCAGTGTTCTTGCCTGGGAATCCCCAGGACGGCAGAGCCTGGTGGGCTGTGATCTATGGGGTCGCACAGTTGGACACGACTAAAGTGACTTAGCAGCAAGATGGATAAAAATGGATAATGAACGGTTTCAAAAGTTCTGTTTTTTTTGTGTGTGTCATTATCTGGAGATTCATAGCTTAGCATCAGTTTAGCCCCTCGTTTTAATATGGTGTTGCAAGATGTTGGTTGTGTCCATCTAGCCAGTTAGTTTTTATCTCCCCATCATAATTCTCACTGATGGTTCATCTAATATATCTTTTTAGTACATGCTATGCACACATCCCCTGTGTTAGCGATTACAGGACCTAGAGGGTTTTGCAGGAGCAAGGTCCTACCCTGAGAGGGATATATTTTTGACAGGAAAGATCAGGAAAGCACATGTTTAATTAGTACTCAGTGCCCAGAAGGCAAGTGTCACTAACATGGTGGGAGTTTAGATAAAGAGAAGACTTACTTCTTGCTGGGGAAAATTAATAATGAAGGTTTCATGGACAAATAGAGTATGATTCTTGAAAGAAGAGATTTTTTTGACATGGGGATGTTGGGGGAGGATTTTATGTCAGGATGACTGTGAACCAGGCATAGAGGAGATCCGTTGCAAAGGCTGGATGGAAGAGAGAGTAGATTCTTCAGCTCAACAGTGGACTCAGTTGTGCTCTAGGCATCTGCACCACCTCCAGACAGACATTCCTGTCTTGAATGCCCCCTTTATTTTTCCTTTTCTGATTTTGAGATTTCCTTTCCAGATAATCCAGTTCCTTCCCCATATGTATATATATTTTAATGGCAGTGGCAGCGTGGAAATCAAGATTTTGATATTCCCAGTTTCAGACTCTTCCTGTTATATCATTCAGCAGTGGAAATTTTAAGCTAATTTGGAGAAAGTAGTTTCTTTAACTGAATTCTGGCAATCTAGCTTCTTTTTGCCATGTTTGCTGTTAAATAGCTACTTCATATTGGCAAAGTGATAGACCCTCAAAGCCTGCATCTTCAAGCTGGAAAAATAAAGTGAAACTTTCCAGTACACTTCAAGAGGGGTTTTATACCATAGTTAAAAATATTTCCCAATTGCAGAACATCAACATTATAATTTTATTCTCCTCACTGGCCATTACTGATGCTGTGGCCCTTGGTTCAGAAGCTAGCAGGGAAATGTGCTGGTTATAATTGCCATATAATATATTTGGAAATGCATTTAAAACACAATCTCAAAGATATTGTGATCATAGCCGAAACCCATATAATGTTTGTAAAAACATTATGGAGTGGCCAGATACACCTCTGAATAAAATGTGTCAAAATTACATCCCACATAGGAAAAACATCTTCTCACCACCCTCTCCTTGAGTGTTAGGTAGTTCAGGTTAAAATGTCCTTCTCTCTGTGACCTCCAAGTGTTTCAGCGTAATACACAATTTCGGTTTCCAGTTTAAGCCCAGAACTCAAGTTCTAGTTGAAATTGGCATAGGAAGAATTTATTAAGGAATGAGTGTATTTGCTATAGAATATAAACAAGATTTTTATGACAAAGAGAATGTTCTAGACCTAATTTACTCATTAAAATCAGTTCCAAACTTGTGTCTTCCTCAAACTTAGTCTTTACTTTGGAACATAGGGATTCATGCTGGGAATATTTTGCAACCCTATGCCTTAAAACTCAGAGAAAAGCTTTTGGTCATCAGCTGGGTAATCATGTTTCAAGATTGAATCTACAATTTCATACGTAACCCAGTTTTGCAGTTTGGAAGGGAAGACTGAACAGTGTAATTTCAGTCCTTGTTCAAATAATTGTTCTTTGCTGTGTACCTTCTTGTGTGTACTAGCTGGTATCCCAAACCATGGGATGCTGTTCTATTCTTTTGTGGCTGCTGAGATTCTTCATTTAGTTTCTAGTTTTCTTTTGATATTTAATTTCTCCTCGATCTTGTTAGCCTCTTCTTATTCTTTCATTTGCCTTTCAGCCCATGTGGAACTGTTTCTCTTCTACATGGGTGTACATTTTGCAGTGCTGCACTTTAATATCCCTAGTAATTTTGGTAGAATTGGATCAGGTGAGAAGTAGTCCATTAGTACTTAAATAATGTTACTTAAACAAAATCCATGATTGTTGAAGGTTTGTTTAAAGAATGTCAAAAGCTTCAGAAAAATGAAAGGAATGACTACGTATAGTTTTTTTTTTTTGCAGTGTGAATACGTTTGGCTGAAATAGCAAGAGAATTATTAAGAATGGTTAACTTTGATTTACTCGCTTGTTCACTCATTCAGTAAATTTTTTTGAGAGCTAAGATTCAAATTGCAGTGTGAGGTACTGTGAGGCACTACGGTGATAGAAAGAAGAAAATATTTCGCTGCCAGCATTGCAGGTGGAGCGTGGTGCTGCTTGCTGTCTTTGGGTGTAAGTTCGATATTGATTTAGTAAGAAGGTGCTTTTCAAATAAGTGATGTCAAAGTGTAGAAGCAGACTTCTTCCAAGGATACTTTCAAATAAACTAAGTATAGACTGACTGAAAGATTGAAATCCTATTTACATAGGTACTACATGAGTATAAAGGTAGGGGATGGATTTGAATGATTATGGAATTTGGACTTTGAAGAGTATTATGAATGTCTTCCCAAATTTGGTACCAAAGACTTGTTAGAAGGCAATGATAATTATGCTCCATATATTTTTGTTGTGTTTTTTTTTTTTTCTGGAGTGGAAATGAGATAGCAGATTTGTAAATTGTACTCATTTAATTTAAGGGCACTAGATACACTTTTATTCCCACACTTGAATATTTTTGATACTTGTTTTAGAATTTACATGCAAGAACTGATTGATTTACTTTTAAAGTTAAAAAAATTTAAGCATCTACCATGTAGCAGGTACTATACTGGGTGCTAGAAACAAAATGATGAACAGTTCAGTTCAGTTAGGTCGCTCAGTTGTGTCCGACTCTTTGCGACCCCATGAATTGCAGCACGCCAGGCCTCCTTGTCCATCACCATCTCCCAAAGTTCATTCAGACTCACGCCCATCGAGTCCATGATGCCATCCAGCCATCTCATCCTCTGTCGTCCCCTTCTCCTCCTGCCCCCAATCCCTCCCAGCATCAGAGTCTTTTCCAATGAGTCAACTCTTCCCATGAGGTGGCCAAAGTACTGGAGTTTCAGCTTTAGCATCATGCCTTCCAAAGAAATCTCAGGGCTGATCTCCTTCAGAATGGACTGGTTGGATCTCCTTGCACTCCAAGGGACTCTCAAGATCTTCTCCAACACCACAGTTTAAAAGCATCAATTCTTGGCACTCAGCCTTCTTCACAGTCCAACTTTTACATCCACACATGACCACTGGAAAAACCATAGCCTTGACTAGACGGACCTTAGTCGGCAAAGTAATGTCTCTGCTTTTGAATATGCTATCTAGGTTGGTCACAACTTTTCTTCCAAGGACTAAGCATCTTTTAATTTCATGGCGTCAGTCACCATCTGCAGTGATTTTGGAGCCCCCCAAAATAAAGTCTACCACTGTTTCTACTGTTTCCCCATCTATTTCCCATGAAGTGATGGGACCGGATGCCATGATCTTCGTTTTCTGAATGTTGAGCTTTAAGCCAACTTTTTCACTCTCCTCTTTCACTTTCATCAAGAGGCTTTTAGTTCCTCTTCACTTTCTGCCATAAGGGTGGTATCATCTGCATATCTGAGGTGATTGATATTTCTCCCGGCAATCTTGATTCCAGCTTGTGTTTCTTCCAGTCCAGCGTTTCTCATGATGTACTCTGCATAGAAGTTAAATAAGCAGGGTGACAATATACAGCCTTGACGAACTCCTTTTCCTATTTGGAACCAGTCTGTTGTTCCATGTCCAGTTCTAACTGTTGCTTCCTGACCTGCATACAGCCGGGTATAGTTCTGCGTTGGCTGAATGTGGGAAACATTCACTGAATAACCAAGCAAAGAAAGGAGAGGTGTGAGGCATCAGAGGAGTTTGTGATAGGGTGTCTGACCTAACAGTCAGGAGTAGCTTCCTGAAGCTGGCACACCTGGACTGAGATCTGAGAGGAAGGGTGGGGTACATGGGAGAAGTGGACTGGGCACCAGCAGGGCCTGGTGTTTGGGGAGGGGTTAGAGCTGAGTACCATCACTTCATGGGAAATAGATGGGGAAACAGTGGAAACAGTGTCAGACTTTATTTTTTGGGCTCCAAAATCACTGCAGATGGTGACTGCAGCCATGAAATTAGAAGACGCTTACTCCTTGGAAGAAAAGTTATGACCAAGTTAGATAGTATATTCAAAAGCAGAGACATTACTTTGCTGACTAAGGTCTGTCTAGTCGAGGCTATGGTTTTTCCTGTGGTCATGTATGGATGTGAGAGTTGGACTGTGAAGAAGGCTGAGCGCTGAAGAATTGATGCTTTTGAACTGTGGTGTTGGAGAAGACTCTTGAGAGTCCCTTGGATTGCAAGGAGATCCAACCAGTCCATTCTGAAGGAGATCAGCCCTGGGATTTCTTTGGAAGGCATGATGCTAAAGCTGAAACTCCAGTACTTTGGCCACCTCATGGGAAGAGTTGACTCATTGGAAAAGACTCTGATGCTGGGAGGGATTGGGGGCAGGAGGAGAAGGGGACGACAGAGGATGAGATGGCTGGATGGCATCATGGACTCGATGGGCGTGAGTCTGAGTGAACTCCAGGAGATGATGATGGACAGGGAGGCCTGGCATGCTGCAGTTCATGGGGTCTCAAAGAGTCGGACACGACTGAGCCACTGAACTGAAATGAACTAGAGCTGGGTTAGAGGTGAGGCTCGGGAGGTGGAAGGTAGGGGCCAGATCATGCCAGGCAGCAGGATCAGGAGACTTTGCAATTTCCTTCTATGGGAGGTGGAAGGTAGGGGGCCAGATCATGCCAGGCAGCAGGATCAGGAGACTTTGCAGTTTCCTTCTATCAGCTTTGTGCCTGGGAGACCTCTGACTGCAGCCTGGAAAACACACCGCAGGGGCAGCCAGTGTCGGTGGCCTGAACCGAGTGCGGTGAGATTTTTCCCGAAACCCAGATGAGAGATGAGGTTGTTAGGCCTCCAGTGTGGGTGGTGAAGATGGAGAATGGTCTGTGGGCCTTGCAGTGTGTAACTTTCCTCCGCTGGGGAGCATTCACAGTAGCATTTGCGCACGTGTGTGTGTGTGTGTGTGTGTGTGCACGCGTGTGAGAAACTTTTTATAACCTGAATACTTGCAAATTGACTATACATCTTCTAATGGAAACACTGAGACCTCATTCAGCTACCACGTGCTGTTGACTGCCTTTTTTGCACCCAGACACCACAGAAGTGTTTTTTATTTTCTGATAAAAGTAAAAGATGGATTTTGCAGTTCTGTTGGGAGAGGATGCAGAGGTGAGAGTGGGGAGAAAGAGACCACAGGGACTCTTCTTAGTTAATGGTTTTCAGTAATTACACGCTAGTTAGGCTTCTGCTAGCTCAGGTTCTGATTGTTCAGACACTCAGTCATGTCCGACTCTCTGCGACCCCATGGACTGCAGCACGCCAGGCTTCCCTGTCCTTCACCATCTCCCGGAGCTTGCTCCAACTCATGTCCATTGAGTCGGTGATGCCATCCAACCATCTCATCCTCTGTCGCCCCCTTCTCTTCTCTCCTTCAATCTTTCCCAGCATCAGGGGCTTTTCTAACAAGTCAACTCTTCGCATAAGGTGGCCGATGTATTGGAGCTTCAGGTTCAGCATCAGTCTATCCAACGAATATTCAGGACTGGTTTCCTTTAGGCTTGACTGGTTTGATGGTTCATTTCAACTTGTGGAGTTGAGTCCATCGCACACTTGGGGGTCAGGTATCAGCACATCACCACGATGTTGCTGAGCATCTTTGGTGAACGCTAGGAGGGTGGTGAGATTTGGACCATATTCCATCTGCGATGAAAATGCTGTTTACCTGCTTGTGCTCTGTCTGAGGCGGCCGTGGGGAACATTGTCCGGTGGCTTTGGATTAGCCACAGAATGAAGCTGTCCTCGCCGAGAGCTCCTGGTGAGCCTTCCCGCTAACCCTTTACTTCTGACCATCTCACTCCTTGTCTGCCCGCCTCCCTTCGTTTTCTCACGAATGTGATGCTTCACACTTGGAAGTCTCCTCTCAGCCCGCCAAGTTTGTTAGTCCATTAGGAAAGCTATCTCCCTCCTTGCAGTATACTCATGGTTCAAAGTGAAGGAAAAAAATAGTTATTTTTCCCCCTCATTTTCTCTTTCCATCTTTGCTTCAGGCCTAGCTGGTTAGAGCACGGGGAATGTGTGGATACAGGCTGGACCCTGATGGCCACACCAGTGAGTGATTCTTGCCCGCGGGACCCCGGGCTCTGCGTGTGCTCTTCAGAAGGGTGCTGAGCGGCAGCACTGGGGTCCGGGACCCTCTGCGCTGAGCGGGAAGCTCCGTAACACACGTGCCTGGAGCTGGCGAGTCAGTGGGTGATGCTGATGCAAATGGACCAACATTCACGTGTGTTCCTGCCTCCTGGGGACCTCCCATCAGCATCTAGGCATACCTTCGTAACTGGCTGATTCGTGTCAATGTATGGCAAAACAAATACAGTATTGTAATTAAAAAAATAAATAAATTTAATTAAAAAAAGAAAAAAAAAAAAGAAAAACGAAATACAGTTACCTTCCTTTTGGTGTGGGGAGGGCACACAGGGTGCTTGCACAGTGATTGGCAGCACTTTCTTCTTATTATTTTTTTTGGAAAGAAAAATTGTAGAATGTTATGGTCAACCCCTCCGCGCTCCTAATATTTCATAATTAGAAAGACAACAAAAAGCGTAATAAGCCAAACACAAACTCTCCCTCTTCCTCTCTCCACTGACCGGTCCTCTTTCACAGCAAGAGTTTGCTGACTGTTGTCTACACTGGCGGCTTCTGTGTCCTTCCCTTGCATACACTTTCATCAGCCTTACCCCAACCAGGTATTCCAAACACATTTTACCTTGTGATGTTGGGCACCCGCAGAGTAATACATGTAGTGTATGTGAACTACGAAGCTAAATGATGGCGTGAGGAAGACCTGGGGGCTTAGCACTCACTGTCAGAACTGGAGCATCATCAGAACCTTGTGGGTTTCCCCCTTTTCCGCCTTCCCCCATCTTTCTTGCCGGAGGTAAATGTTCTCTCTTTTTTAGAGTGGCTTAATGGCGCGTCTGTGTATCCCTAAGCAGCGTGATGTTCGGCTTTGCCTGGTGGAGGGCTAGGAGTGTGGCGCCAGTCCTGTGCCGCCTCGTGCCACTGGCTCTTTCCCTTGGTGTCGTGCTTCTGGTCTGTCTGGGTTGCGGCGTTAGTCCATTTCCACTGCTGGTGAGTATGCCTCAGTTCATTTCTGTATTGTCCGGCTCGTGAACCTTTGGATTGGTTCCCGTTTTCTGAGACGACATATTTTCCTAAACACCTCTTGATGCGCTTGGTCATCTCTTCTGCTGTCTTGGATGTCTGTGGGGTAAAACTCCTAGGTTACAGAGTTGTGCAGATGTTAAGATAGCACCAGATTGTTTTCCAGAGCTGTTACCAATTTACACACCCACCCACAGCATAAAAGACTATTATGGGAACATATTGTTGTCCACTTTTGGTATTTTCAGATTTCCTAATTTGTATCAATTTGTGTGTGTGTGTGTGTGTGTGTGCATGTGTGTTAGTCACGCAGTCGTGCCCAGCTCTTGGCGATCCCGTGGACTATAGCCCACCAGGGTCCTGTGGCGATGGGATTTTCCAGGCGAGAATACTGGAGTGGGTTGCCATTTCTTTCTCCAGGGCATCTTCCCAACCCGGGGGTCGAACCCAGATCTCCCACATGACAGGTAGATTCTTCACAGTTTGAGCCACCAGGGAAGCCCCTTATATCAATCTAGGGGTTATAAAATAGAAAATGTATCTCACTATGGTCTTAACTTGCATTTCCTTGATACTTAATGAAGTTAAACATCTTAAATGTATTTATCGTTCATGTTTGTTCTATAGAATCTTCCCTCCTCAGTTTTCCATTGACTTTTTTTTTTCTTATTGATTCGTGGGTATTCTTGATACATATGTGGATAATAATTCTTTCTCAGTCATGCATGCTGCAAATACTTTCCCTTATTTTATGACCTGTCTTTTTACACTCCCTATGGTATTTTTTGATGAACATAAGGCCTTAAATTTAATGCAGTCATTTTTTCTGTTACCTTTTCATGTTTTGTGTCATGGTTGGAAAATCCACCTCTGCCTCAGGGTCGTAAAGGTATTCTTTCATATGTTTCTTCAAGAAAGGATTTCGTAGTTTCGACATCCACATTTAAGTTTCTAATACAGTTGGGATAGATTTTGTAGAGTGGCAAGTAGGGCTTTTAATTCTGCTTTTTCTTAAATATCTTGACATACATTTGTTCTAGAAACATTTATCGAGAAGTCTATCCTTTCTGTAGGCTTCCACGGTGCTGTTTCTGCAATACTGAAAGTTTCTGTGTTTGTAAGGGTCTTTCATTCTGAGTCCTTTTTTTCTGATCTTTCAGTCAATTTGTCTACCCATGCCCCAGTGCCATTTTGTAATAAGTTTCATGCCACATTTTGGTATGTGGTAGTAAGGTCTTTTCTCTTCTTCTCATCCTATATGTACCTTTTACTTTTAGCTATTTGGAGGCCTGTCTTCTTCCACAGAAATTTTAAAGTTAAGTTTGCAAAGGTCTTTCATAAGCCTCTTAGGGATTTTGTTCAAGTTGCATGAGATTTAATGATCAGTGGGGAAAAACTGATGTATTTTTAAGGATGATTATCTGCACTCATGTATCTCTTCAGTTCTTTAGGTCTTCTTTGATATCTCAAAGTTTTATAATTTTTTTCATGAGGTTGTATATATCATTTGATGACATTCTTCAGTACCTTATTTTTACTGCTATTGATAATGGTATTTTCTTTTAAATTAAATAGTCAAATTGTTCCACATATTTAATATATACATTTTCACATATGTGTGTGTGTGTGTGTAACTGATCTTTGGTTATGGAATTCACAGTTAGCCATATGCTAAATTATCTTACTGATTCTAAAATTCTCTATGTGCTTTCATTGCACTTTTTGTATATTCATATTGTGTATGAATAATGAAAAGTTGTTTTTCTTTTCATACCCCTTGTGAACAGATGTGTCTGTTTTAGTTTGTTTTCTTTTTCTTTTCTTGTCTTACTGTGCTACCTAGGACCTCAAGTTTATTCTTGAATAGAAATAGCAGTATTAGGTATCCTTGTCTTTTCTCTGATTTTCACTGTTGATATTGATGATGGTATATATTTCATTAAGGACTGTCATTCTATGTATATCTTGCTTAGAGTTTGTGAGTGGTGGTGCTTTTCTAAATTTTTTCTATATATATTTAAATTAGGATTTAAAAATCTCCTTCAATCTGTTAATATTGTGAGTGATATTTATATTTTTCCATATGGTAAATGCCCTTTGGATTTTGGGGATTTGTTAGTGTGATTGATGTGTTTTTATTACTCTTTTAAAAGTAATATCCTGCACTCCGTTTTCTGTTTTCTTTAGTATCCTGCATGTATGTATGTATGCATGTATGTGTATAGCTAAGATTGATATGTAATACTTCTTCTCCTACTGTCCTTATCTGATTTTAGCTCCAAGGTCATACTGACCTGTAAATAAGCACAATAGTACTTTCACTCTGTCGTCACTTGTAGAGTCTGTATAAGTCTCAACTGATCTGTCCCCTGAAATTAGGCAAAACTTGTCTGTGTAACAGTTTGAGCCTCATGTGAGAAGATTTTAAAGCACTGATAGAATTTTCAGATATTTAAATACTGAGAATGAGAGTTTTGCTTTCTTTTTCAGTAGTTTTAAAATTATATATTTGAATAAAATTATATACATGATGGATTTACTATTTCACATTTTGTATAAATTTTAAATAGATTGCCTTAAAGTTGTGTATGGTATTCTCTAATTACTTTTCTAATCTCTACTGATTCTATAACTAAGTTCCATTTTTCACTCCTAATTTTTTTGTATGTTTTCCTTGATCACGATCACTAGACGTTTTTCTTATGTATTAGTCTTTACAAAAGAATCAGCTTTTGGCTTTGTGGATTATTTGTGTGTGTGTGTGTGTGTGTGTGTGTTTTCCTACTTCATTACTTTTTAATTTTTATTATTGCCAGCTTTTTATTTGTTTTGGGTTTATTCTGATATTTTTTAGCTTCTTAAGTTCACCACTTAGCTCATTATTTTTTAAATCCAAGGACTTAAAGCTATAAAAACCCTTTAAGTACTGCTGTTAATATGTATTCCGTTTAGTATGTAACATGCTCCATTATATGTTATTTGTAAGTATTTGAAATCATTTTCTTCTTTGATTCTTGCACTATTTATTGATGCCTTGAAAATTTTACAAATGAATGTGTTATTTATCTTTTTATTATTGACTTGAATGTAATTTAATTGTTGTCAGAGAACTGTTCTATGTGACAACAGTTCTTTGGTTCTTATGAGACTTGCTTTATTGTCAGTTTTAATTAATCAGTTTTCATAAGTGTTCCACTGTGTGCTTGGGAAGATTGTGTATTCTTTTATTATTGAGTTGAAGGATTTATGTGTCCAGAAATTTAAGCTTGTTAATTGTGCCTTAAAATTGTCTATACCTTTACAAGAGGTGTTTTTTTTTTTTTTTTTGGTCTGCCCAACATTTTGTCATTAAGAGAAGTGGATTGAAATAATCCTCTATCATGGTGATGTTGCAGATTCTCCCTGTGTTTCTGTTTTGGCTTTGTACATATTGAAATTTTATGCATTCAAGTTTAGAATGACTAGGTCTTCATGGTTAATTAAACACTTTATCCACTTTATATGTGGTCATCCTCTTTCTACCATTTTGTCTTATCATCTATTTGGTCTGTTATTAGTGTAGTTATCTCACTTTCTTTTTCACTAATATTTATCTAGTGTATCTATTTTTAACCTTTTATTTTCAACCCATCCTAGATGGTATGTTGTAAGTATTCCTGCTACAGATGAATTTTAATTTCAGTCTAATCAGATATCAAATGACCTAAGTCCATTACTTTTTGTATATTTTGGTTTATGCCTCTTACAAAGACTACGCTGTGAATATGCCTGTTGGAATTGTGTGATGTAGTAGGTCTGTGATTAATGTCATCGAAATCTTAAATTTTGATCTGTATTGCTTCTTACACATTTCTTTTTTTCTCTATTCCTTTTAAAGTGTAACTAGTTAGATTCCTTTTTTTAACTTCATTTTGTTCTCTCATTATTTGAAATTTGTTTCTTTTTCAGTGATTCCTGTAGATTTTACTTTGCACAGTTATCTGACAAAGTCTAAAGTTTATAATCTTAACTCTCCTTTGAAACAGTTTTAGCGCCACAGAATCCTGTTCTTTCTATCACTCTCTTATGTACTTAGAGTACTTTTGTTTGGAACTTTAAAATATTTCTTGCAAGTTAGATATTATTCTTATTCAAGCATATAGACAGTGTTTAGATTTACTCATTTAGTCATTTCTTTGCTCAATACTTTTGGCTTCTTTGGCCTTTGTGGGGTCATTTTATTTGGTGAAATATATCCTTTAGAAGATTTTTGGTATAGGAATGTTAGAGCTCAAGTCTTGTATTTTTGTTTATCCAAAGTGTCTTTATTCTTGTTCTTGAAAGATCGTTTTGCAGGGCACAAATTTCAGGTTGACATTTTTTTTTTTTCCCATTACTTGGATGGTTTTATTCTTTTACCTTCTGAATTCCATTGGCGTTCTTGGGACCTCTGCTCTCTATTCAATTGCCATTCTTTTCTAGACAGCTGTCTTTTCCCACAGCTTTCCTTTCTCATTTTTGTATTTAGCAATTTAGTAATGCTATTTCATTAAACTTCTTAGCAGTTTTTTAGAGAATATTCATTTATTTTTGTTGGAAATTCAATGTCTCTATATCACTTTCTGCTCGTGTGTGTTTGTTTGGTTTTCTGCCTCTCTTTTGCTGACTGCTCTTCTGCCTGAACTGTAAATTGAGTCCCTTGAGGATCTTACCTGGACCCTCTTTTTCCTTTTCTGCTGAGAGGCGGTATGGCACAGTGCCTCAATCAGGAATCATATTGGGTTGGTTATCATCTAGTTATTAGCAGCGTTTTCATATTGTAAAGTGGGTAAAAACAGGATAGTTGGGAGAACTCAATAAGATACTGCTCGCCATGCCCTTGACCCATCTCCAGTATACAGTGGGCAGTTGCTCTACATTCACTTTGATCCTCGTGTGTATTTTCTTCCTGAGTCACCTTTGTTTCTAAGATACCAGCTCTCCTATATATTGCTGTAGTATCATTTGTGTTTCTCAGTGTCAGTTTGTAGAGTCAGCTGTCTATTTTATTTGATTTCCTCCTCTGCCCTTAATATACGTCTGTCTTACTTCTGTATCTTAGGAATGGCACTCCCATGCACCTAGTTGATTAAACTGAGATCTGAGCACATTGGCCCCTTTATTTCCCCCATCATGGAGTTCTGCTCGCCACCTCTACTTTGACCAGTCAAGTGGAGGACTGTCATTTCTTGTCTGGTATACTCTAGGAGCCTTCTGACTGTATTTCCACTTCTTCCTTGAATCTATGTTTGGAAGCAGCCAAGGTGAGTTTTTTAAAAATGTCAAACAAAAATATTTCATTTCCCATCTTCAGTATTTTGTGCTTTTTATCATATCCTAGCCGTGTCTGTCCAGCCTCATTTGGATCTTGTTTCCTGTTGCACTCTGTATTTAAAATACATTGAATTTCTTTCAGGTTTTAGAGTTTGACAAGCTTTTCCTTGATTCAGGGCCTTTGCACATGCTCTGGAGAATCTTTCCTCTCATTCTTTACCTGACTAACTCCATTCAGACTTTATCTGAAAGACCATTTTCTCAGCGAGTCTTTCTTTGATCTGCTAATCTAAGTTAAAATTTATTTTTATTCAATAAATTCTAGATTTGATTAATAAGTGAGTCAATAATCATATATATGTATTACAATTTGAATTTACTAATTAAGAGGAGTGATAGTTCTATGAGATCATGCTCATTTTAAGTTTGGTCATAGTATTTATTGTCATTGGAAACCACTAAACTTTTGTGTGTGTATTTATCAGATTTTCAGAGTTACATAAATTTCTGATGTGTCCGTGCTAAGCTGCTTCAGTTGTGTTCAACTCTTTGCGACCCTGTGGACCCTAACCCGCCTGGCTCCCGTGTCCATGGGGCTCCCCAGGCCAGAAGCGGGAGTGGGCTGCCACGCCCGTCTGCAGGGCATCTTCTCACCCGGGGGCTGAGCCCGCGTCTGTTGCGTCTCCTGCGTTGGCATGCAGGTTCTTTACTGCTAGTGCCATCTTTGAAGCCCTGAATTTCTCATGACTGTAACATTTTTCTGGCATTTTCACATATATTTTGCATGTAGATAAAATATCAGCCCAGATGAGGGATGGGAGGATTCACACTCACTGAGGCACTCTTAGGTCACTGTCTTGTGTAAAGCCGTGAAAGCAAACCACTAAGGAAGAAACCGACTCAGAGAGTCCCCTGCGTGTTGGCCAAGGCCTTAGAGGTAGGGAGAGGGGAACCCTTGGTTTAGTCCAGGTATTGGAACTATAAGAGGAGGGATTTTGCACCTCTGCCTTATTTTTCCTCTTGGCAGACTTCTAAAAAATTTCTATAACAAGTAGAGATTGAAGTGTTCTTTTTTTAAATATAATTTTATTTATTTTAATTGGAGGTTAATTACTTTACAATATTGTATTGGTTTTGCCATATATCAACGTGACTCCACCACAGGTATACACGTGTTCCCCCTGAACCCCCTTCCCTCCTCCCTCCCCGTACCATCCCTGTGGGTCATCCCAGTGGGTCATCCCAGTGCACCAGCCCCAAGCATCCAGTACCATGCATCGAACCTGGACTGGTGATTTGTTTCATATATGATATTATACATGTTTCAGTGCCATTCTCCCAACTCATCCCACCCTCGCCCTCTCCCACAGAAAGGCTGTTCTGTGCGTCTGGGTCTCTGGTTGCAGTCTTCTCACACATGTACCCCTCACATAGTATGTACATCAGGTTCTCGAGGGAGCATGACATTTTCAACATTTCATTATGGATCAAGCTTTTTATTCACTCTTTTATTCCCCAGAGCATCCCTCTGATGTCTTTGAGTGTACAGCTGATGAAAATTAAACAAAGAACAATTAAGTGAGTTCTCTGAGAAGTGACATGGTGGAATATTGAATTATCGTTGAATATTTTTTATTAGCTGGAGAAGGAGAGAACATAGAAACTTTTAATTTCAGTAGTCGTTGTCTTGTCTATTTTCTGTCTGGTTGACTGGCTATTTATTAAAAAAAATGTAACTAGCACAACTGAGCCTGGATTTTATGGATATTATTCTTAGGAGAAGACTAAGTTTTGGTGTTTTATTTTTTGAGGTAATTCTTTATAAATGAGTATTAACTAGATAAATGTTCAGTTAGTATTTAGTTAAGGCAAAGATCAAGAAGGTGGAACTAAAATTTGGGGCACATTATTGGGTGAGTTGGATTCTTTGGGCCAAGTAGGGGCAGGGCGTCTGTGGCCAGACATAAGAGGAGACTCTGTAGAGGGTTGTATTAGGTGCCAGTGAACTGATTTTTCTCTCCAGAGCTTTCCCATTGCCATTTGTGGCTCATGCCTCCTTTAATATTTTGGGTTTTGGCAGGATATTTTTATTCGAATATACATTTTGGTATTTAGATTTTTGTAAAGGTAAAATTTAAAAGGAAGCTCATACGAGTATTCAGACCCTTACATTATGGATTTTACAATATTTCCTCTTACATGTGTAGCATCTGAAAAGGAATTTTCCTTAAAAGAAGAAATCATTCTTTAGACCTGGAGAATGTTTCTGAGACTAGACTGGCATAGTCTCGAGCAAAGGTTAGCAAATTCTTTTCTGTAAGGGGCAGCTAATAAATGTCAGCTTTGTGTGCAGTATGCTCTAGCTGCAAGGGCTAAATTCTGCTGTTGTAGCAGTTGTAGCTGTAGGTAACCAGTAAACCAGAGAACAAGACTGCATTCCAGTAAAACTTTATTTAAAAGAACAGGCAGCAACTGGATATTGGTAGGGTTGGGGAGGACATGCTTTGCAAACTCTGCGTGCTTAGTCACTCAGTCTGTCTGACTCTTTGTGACGCCATGGACTGTAGCCACCAGGCTCCTCTGTCCATGGCATTCTCCAGGCAAGAATACTGGAGGGGATTGCCATGCCCAGGGGATCATCCCAACCCAAGGTTTGAACCCAGGTCTCTCGCATTGCAGGAGGTTTCTTTACCCTCTGAGCCACTAGGGAAGCCTGATATCTAGAGAGATATATTTTAGGAATATATGTTAGGAATATATGTTCCTAACATGTTAGGAAGGGTGGGCTTCTGCTTCCATTCTTCTCCATTATTAGCTCTATGATCTTGGACAATTGGACAACTCACTTCAAATCTCAAAGGGTGAATTTGTCTATTTGAAAAATGAAAAATTTGTAAAAACATGGATAGTCACATATTTTCTTGTATGAGCAATATGTTTTCTTTATACACTTTATTTATTGTGTATACATGATGTAATCATGAGCATGTATTTTTTTATAAGCAGAACAAACTGTTTAAAAATTTGAGTACAAGATAGAAGAAGTTGCCAAAAATAATTATTTGAAAGAATTTTGTAAGGAGTCTGTCAGGTTCTTTGTGGAACTAGGATCAACAAATACGAGGTTTGAGAATCAATATACACAAAAATCATTTCTTTTGATTTTGTGTCATACGGTACCTTCTTAGACACAGAGTCATTAACTGATAATTTTTATAGTGTTTTGTTTATATATTTATCGATAATTTAGCAAATGTATCGACCCCATACTATATGTGAAGGACTGTGTTGATGAGTTAAGGTAGTAAAAATGGTAATAAATAACATAGTTCTTGATCTCAAGGAGCTTACATGGAAGGAGATGAGCATGTACATTAATGTTATCCTATTGCTTGGTAAATTTGCTGGAAGTGAATATGTATAGAGGGTCACCAAGAGGTCAGAGTTGTTGGGGTGCAGGTAAATGCCAAAGGGACTCGCTCAAGCCTGCCATGTCTGTTGGCATTTGGAGGGTGAGTGGGGAGTCTCTAGACAAAAGGTCTGTGCTTTTGTGACCTTGGAACACCACAGGTAGCTCTCTGAAACTAGAAATGGAGTGATGAGAGCACTGGGGGCATGTGATGCTCCGAGTTTGGCCCGAGCCGGGAGTGTGATGTTGAGGGACTCTGAACGTTTTGGAGGTACAGAGTGCTTTGGGAATCTGATAAAAGACAGGGTGCTTGGTCTTGGACAATCAGGCAGCATGAAGATTCAGTATTTTGCATACAGTTTTGGAGGTAAGGCTCTAGAGACCACTTTATGAGCATTTCTATGTGTCTCCCTTCTGGAAAAATCAAGGGAGGCAACAGTTACGTTAGTAGTCAGATGCTTCATTGCCCTGCTTGACAGCAGCAGCAAATGCTTTTGATAAGGTAAAATAAAGTTTTTTATTTCATTTACTGAAGGACCTGGGAGTATATGAGATTGTGCTGAAACTTTTATAATTCCTTCAGGCAGAATCAGACAAGATTTCTTATTGGTAGATATCCACACATCTCAGTCACCTAAATGATGAAGAGATTGTATCACTTTCCGTAGAGCATAGAGTTTCCTTGTCTGTAAAGTGGTACTACTCAGAGGCTCCTCCTGATAGAGTTGTGAGGGTAGAGTGAACATGTCCAAATACAGCATTTTTAGCCCTGGGCTTACACACAGTAAGAGCTCAATAAATGTTAGCAATTGTGAAATATCTGTGAAACTTGTGGACATTCAGAGATGTTGTGCAGTCGTTAAGTCGTGTCTGACTCTTTGTGACTCCATGGGCTGTAGCATGCTAGGCTCCTCTGTCTTTCACTGTTTCACAGAGTTTGTTCAAATTCATGTCCATCAAGTCCGTGATGCCATCCAGCCGTCTCATCCTTTGTTGTCCCCTTCTCCTCCCACCTCCCATCTTTCCCAGCATCTGGGTCTTTTCCAGTGAGTCAGTTCTTCACATCAGGTGGCCAAATTATTGGAGCTTCAGCTTCAGCATCCTTCCAATGAATATTCAGGACTGATTTCCTTTAGGATTGACTGGTTTGATCTCCTTGCAGTCCAAGGGACTCTCAAGAGTCTGCTCCAACACCACAGTTCAAAAGCATCAATTCTTTGGTGCTCAGCTTTCTTTATAGTCTAGCTCTCACATCTATGAATGACTACTGAAAATACCATAGCTTTGACTAGACAGACCTTTGTTGGCAAAGTAATGTCTCTGCTTTTTAATAGGCTGTCTAGGTTGTGGTAGCTTATGGTGAATGGTGTTGGATTTGTGATCTCTGAAGAAGATTTAGCTTCGGAACCAGGGGCCAGGCTTGATCACTCAAGAGCTCTTGTGTAGCAGTTTTATTAAAGTATGAAAAAGGGACAGAAAGCTTTTGACACAGACATCAGAAGGGGCATGGAGAGTGCCCCTCTCACTTGTCTAAGCAAGGGAGTTATATATACTTTTAAATTAGTTATTACAATAAATGAAAAGAATGTCTCCAAGGTTGTAAAAATCTTACTAGACCCACTCCTACAATTTACATTTTAAGATAACAGGATTAGAATTTAACAATAGAAACATTTTACCAGCTCTGTTCCCATAATATACATTGTAAGGTATAAGGATTAGTGAGAAGGTTTTCAGGAAGGAGAAACTGTCCTCAAGCAGATACATTGTTGTCACATAATCCCTAGTGAAAAGAAAAAGTGAAAGTGAAGTTGCTCAGTAGCTCAGTTGTGTCCGAATCTTTTCGACCCCATGGACTATAGCCTACCATGCTTCTCCATCCATGGAATTTTCCAGGCAAGAGTACTGGAGTGGGTTGCCATTTCCTTCTCCAGAGGATCTTCCTGACCCAGGGATCAAGCCCCGTCTCCTGCATTGTAGGCAGACGCCACCGTCTGAGCCACCAGGGAAAACCTATAATCCCCAGTACAGAGTTTAAATTGAGTTGTTTGTTGTGTAATCATCAGTTTTGGGCTTAAAGAAAAAAGCGTTTTATGTGACTAAGACTAAGGAATGTAGAGAAAATAAGTAAATAAGAGACGTTTGTCCTTTCCTGCTTCTTGAGAGTCCCTGATCCTTCTCTCCTCCTCAGGGACCCCGGACTTGTCAACCTGCCTAGGTACTGACTCTCAGTTGGTCATAATCTGGAAGTTCTTGGTTCAGGTACTGTGAAGACTAGCTTGGAGAATTTTGAGCATTACCTTGCTAGCGTGTGAGATGAGTGCAATTGTGCAGTAGTTTGAATATTTTTTTGGCATTGCCCTTTGTGATTGAAAACTGACCTTGTCTAGTCCTCTGGCCACTGCTTAGTTTTCCAGATTTGCTGGGCTATTGAGTGCAGTACTTTCGCAGCATCATCTTTTAGGATTTGAACTAGCTCAGCTCAAATTCCATCGCCTCCACTAGCTTTGTTCATAGTGATGCTTCCTAAGGCCCACTTGACTTCGCATTCCAGGATGTCTGGCTCTAGGTGAGTGATCACACCATCATGATTATCTGGGTCATGAAGAACTTTTTTGTACAGTTCTGTGTATTCTTGCCACCTCTTCTAATGCTTCTGTTAGGTCCATACCGTTTCTGTCCTTTATTGTCCTCATCTTTGCATGAAGTGTTCCCTTGGTATCTCTGATTTGGGCCCATGTATTTCTGGATCTTCATGGGTCATTTCTTGGGAGTAAACTTTCCTTAACTGAATACCTTTCACTGCACGGGCTCAGCTTCTCTCACTGAGAAGTTGCAGTACATATTTTCTGCATAACACAGTGGCCATGGTAGAGATAACTAATGAATATTGTTATGCGCTTTTTCCCCTTCTTTTTAGAGCTTCTAATATTCAGTGGGGACATTTCCCTTGTTAAGAGACACTGACAAGGCCAGTTGGCCTAAAATTAGACCCAGCAGCTGTGTTTTGCATCAGGGCCCCCCGTGTGCACTTCGCACTCGTTTCCCTCTGTGTTTGTCTGCTGCTTTATCTTACTTCAGGGAGCAGCCTTTTGGGTGAATTTTAACATCCATGTTTTTCTCCTGGTACAACCAGAAAGGTGTTATTGCACGATCGTTTGTCGTGGTTATTTACACTTACAGAATGGCAAAACCCAGAAGAACAGCAGGTTTACTTACTTAGGTTTAGGAAACCACCCCAGAGTATAACTTTAACTCAGGCTGTGTGTGGGGATTTTAGTCTTCATCCCTTTTCGTACCCCTCAATCCTTAAATTATTAACATAAAAGAGAATATGTACCCAAAATAAAACTTTGGAGCCAAAAGCAAAATACTAGGTCATTCTTATATTTATTTGCTCTCCATATCAACTTTTTTTTTAATTTTGAGAAAAAAAAATCCCGTGATTATTTGTAATCTTTTTGACCTCTATCTAGAAAGATTTTGGTTTTGTTTTTAATTTTCCGTTCAGGAGTTAGTGTTAACCAGTCAGTGTTCATTTTATCAGTCCCAACTCCTTTGTGTTTCTTTGCCCCACTGTTTAAAGAAACATTGAGAAAAAAAAAATTCGTGTACACAGTGTTATCGTGATTTGGTTTAAGTATCTGTGGTTACAAGTGCACTTCATTTCACCTAATTAAGTTATTTAGTCATTTACACATTAGCGATGTACTACATATTCCACTGTTACAGGAACTTATTTTAATTATACCTGCAGTTGTGTTCTGCTCCATTATATCCATAGATCAAGCTGAATAATGGCAGCCTTAAAAGCCATATGCTAAGACTGATTATAGGTCATTAAGGCCAAATTAAGGTAACATTTCTGATGGCCACAAGCGGAAGTCTAACTAACAATTACTTTTGCTTTTGCTTTGGGGAACTCATTCTATTTGGCTTTGATGTTACTGGTCTCATCGTTTGAATGTCTGGTGTTTGGCATGTGTTGGTAGCTGCTTTGATGATGCTAACTTTTTTAAAGGGCAGAAAAGATACGACGCATTTTTTAACATATACAAGAATCTCAATTCAATGAATTTTCTGATGTCTTCCTCAAAAAATTATGCTTCTTCTTTAGCTCTCTTTCTTCCTACCTACCATTACAAGTCAGATGGGCAACTGATTCTCATAGTCTTTGGTTGGGAATATTCTAGAATTCCTTTAAGTTACTTTAATGAATAATAGAATAAAGCCTGATTGGGAGGATATGATGCTTTGAAAGTTTCATATCCTTCTAAAGAGAAATGCCTTGGCATTATCTTTTGATGGAAACTTTGGTTAAAAACAGTAACAATCTGGTTTTTAAGGCATCAGTATGAATTCTTGACTTGTTTGGCATAAAATCATTAAGAAAAAGGACATCCTTTATTTCAGGCTTATCCATACACATTTTGTAACCTAAGAATGGGTGACTCTAATGTTAATTTTTTTTCCATGAGAAATGCTTAGACTTTGTATGGGAATAAATAATTTTGGGTTACTTTGTTCAAATAGAATATAACTAAAGTGGTTTATTTTTAATGATCATTACTTGATTACCTCCCAGTTTTATAATCTGTGATTGAAATTAGTAAGGTTTAAAGAGGAAAACTACATTCAAAAGATTCCAGCTTAGACGTTGGGTTTTTGCTGGATTAGTGAAGATTTTCCTATGTATTCAGATCTGGAACATATTGGGTAGTTACACAAATAGAGAATATGGATCCTCTGTGTTTTTGCTGGAAAATTGTTTCAACCAGGTCATGTACTTTTAAA
Organism: Nanger dama; assembly: GCA_917880005.1. Taxonomy (NCBI): domain Eukaryota; kingdom Metazoa; phylum Chordata; class Mammalia; order Artiodactyla; family Bovidae; genus Nanger; species Nanger dama. The sequence continues at coordinate 7,209,249 of CAKJTW010000029.1, forward strand.
AAGTATTCCCACTTTGAAGTGATGGTTCAGGGAATTCCCTGGGGGTCCAGAAGGTAAATCTCCAACCTTCCCCTGCAAGGAGCGTGGGTTCAGTCCCTGGTCCAGGAACTGAAATCCTGCAAGCCACACAGTATGGCTAAAAAATAAAATAAAAAATTAAGTGATAGTTTAGTCTTGGACATACCAGTGTAGGAAATTGGAAGTTTACCTTACATGCAAAAAGGAGGGGGAAATAGGAATATACGTATATATTGCCATGAAAATGGTGAAAAATTGTTATTCAGTCATGTCTGACTCTTTGTGACTCCCTGAACTGTAGTCCTAGAGGCTCTTGTGTCCGTGGAATTCTCCAGGCATGAGTACTGTACCTGCATTTAAAAATAAACACGAGGAACAAACTGATTACCTGAGGATGACTGAGGAGGAAATAAAGAACAGTATGGTAGGGATGTATAACTTTTGTATGACCCTGATTCTTAAACCATGTACATATATTTTCTCTATTTAGAGTTGTTTTTTTAAACACTAAATAAAAAGTTTGATGACAATGACAGACATTTTAAGGATTATATTGGATTGTTTTGTTAAGAATTCTAATCATAGAATATTAGTTTAGTCGTTTTCTCATGTTAGTTTTGGGGCAAATTAAACATACTGGGTATTCTTAAACATAGATTTGTGTTTACTCTAAAACATAGTTTTGTGTTGTTTTTTTTTTTTCAATACTGTGGCAGTATTAAAAATCAGACCCAACACAGACCTTACAAGAGACTTCCCTGGTAGTCCAGTGGCTAAGACTGTGCTTTCAATGCAGGGACCTGGGTTCAATCCCTGGTGAGGGAACTAGATCTTGCATGTTGCAACTAAGACCGGGCGCAGCCAGAGGGGGAAGAAAAAAAGACAGACTTTATAGAGGAAAACTGTTGGACTTAAACAGGAATTTGATGGATCGCAAACTTGTCCCTGCACACGGAAGGCCGGGAGAGATGGAAGAAAGATGCAGGATGCTCCAGGTTGGTAGGTGGCGGGTGTAATTAGCAGGGAACTTACACAGGAAGCTTTTCTTGGTCAGATGCAAGATGAGCACATTTCTACACTTGCTGACTAGAATTCCTAATAGTTTATGTAGAGACCTTAATGGGGTTCAGTCCAAACAACTCGTGGTCAACTCATGGTCACATCCTCTCCATGACCTCTGCTGCTGACAGAATTGTGCGTTTACATAACACATGGTTCCAGTGGTCTTAGGAGATGGAAGAGGCATTATTAGGAGTTGGGTGTAACACAGACAGACATGCCTGCATGATGACCAGCTTGTTTCTGGATTTGGGGACCATGATAACTTCCGCAAAGTGGAAATTGGAGCAGTAAGTGGCATGGACAAGCTACATTTTAAGTTACTTTAAAAGTACTTTACTCACACTAGAATTATTATAACCTGTCAAAATGTGACTAAGATGTCAACAAAATTCTTGCAATTTTTCAGATTTGTAGGTGCTAATGTACTTTAATTAACATGATGAAAAGTGATGATTTAGTAACTTTATTTTAATGAACAATGTGAGTGATTTTAACCTTTAAGAAAAGAAAGGTAATATGGGCATGTGTATTTACTTTACTGTGGAGAAAGTTCACCTTTAAATTCTTAATACAATAGGCCTTAAAACATCAAACCTTCATTTGGACAGTTTTCATTTCATAGCTGAGGACCTAACTGTGGTTAATTTAATATCTTATTCATTTGCATTTATTAATACTATGCTGGGAGATTATGCTGCATTCTTTTTACAGTTATGGTATTTTTCTGATTGATCTTGTCTCTGAAAATATAACTAGACACTAAAGCCATTATCATAGTTCTTAAACACTATTATTCTTAAATGAGGATGTGAAATACAGGGCAAACTGTGGGAAAAAAAATGCTGTTCTGGAAAATTACTCAATCCTTTTAAAGTCTGAGAGATTAAACAATTTGGAATTTGAAAAAAAATCACACTGAAAGATAAAGGTATATAAGCTCACTTAACTATTAATGATACAAATTAATCTGCAGAGAATTAAAAGCAGCTTTGTTGATGGTAGAAGACACATGTAGTTAATAAGGACATTACATCTCATTTGGGGTTAGGTTGGCCTCTCATTTATTAATATCTGTTTAAACTACAAATAGAAAGAACTCCATTTTTACCAGACTTCTTGTCACAAGACCCAGTCTCTAAAGAGAAATATCGTTGATGGAAAACCAGAAAGACTAAATAGATGTATTTGGTCTCACAGGCAGTCCATTAATTTGCTCAAATTAAATATTATCTTTAAATATTGAAAGGTTAAATGTACACTGATAATGGATTTAGACAGCTATTAAGCTGTAATTGCCTTCTAATGTAGTTACTAAAAGACATTTGATATAACATATTGAGAAGGAAGAATTAGGGACTTTTCTGTGTCTCAGTTTTAACTGAGTTTTATAGCTTTCATTCTGGCTGTTGTAGGAATTGGATAACAATTTTTTTTTTAATGAGAATGCATACAATATACATAAAATGTTCAGTGGGCAAGTTGTCAAGGAGCTGTGTTTTGTTCAGCGTTCTCATCCTTTTTGCAAATCTGTACCATCGATACTGTCAAATCAGCTCTCCACCCCAGTGTCTTTCTATTAGATAAAAGTCAAATTTCTGAAAATGTTACCAGTGTATGCTTTTACGTAAGTTGAATTACCGTGTTTCGTGCACTGGATGCATGGGCACACTAGTGACCAAATTAATTTGAAAATTTCTCAGTCTGCTGGAGACTTCCAGCTGGCTCAGATAGTCCAACTGATGACTTTCGCTGGCTTGTAGGCAGCTTTCTTTTTAATGTTTGCATGTTTGATTTAAGGGATGATGTTTTCCCGTTTTTACAGGTTGTGTTGGTTGAGTTTCCAAGTTTTAACAAATTATGGTTAACCCCAGAACACAAGCTGATTGATTTAGTCCTTCACTTGCCTCTAAAGTTCAGTGAAGGGACAAGATATTGTTTGGGAAAGAAATATAAAGGCAGTCTAGTGCTTCAAAACCTCCTTTTCCTTGTGAAGGATCTGAACATAATCAAAGTACAAGTATGCTTTGGGAAAAAATTACCTTCAGTTAAGATATCAAGCCGAAGTAGTTTTGAATTGAACAAAGAAAGGGAAAGAAACATCCTGCTGTTGATCCCTGTCACTCATCAGAGTTTTGCATTAACAGGCAGCCTCTGCTAGTTTTTTGGCTAAGCGCAACGATCTGGTTTTCTTTTACTTTTTTTAGAATTCACTTTGGTTTCCGAAACCATTATTGAGAGTAAATGTGTGTGAAAGTCTATTCTTGGGAAAGATGTTCGGCTTCCAGGTGGTGCCAGAGCCACTGCCTGGCGCCCCCTGGAAGTGTGCGTGCAGTGCTGCACATGGCCACCCTGCTTGGCGCCTTCCAAGCAAAATGTGATGGTAACTGTGCTTTTCATTGAACTTTTAGGGCACTTTCACAAGTATATTTTAATCCTTTTAGAGCCTCAAGAGTAGCTTATTTCAGTTTTACAAACAAAAACTCATGTTCTGAGTGATCTTATAACTTGGCTAACTTAAAGCAGAGTACGCATGAATTAATATCAGGCAGAATATAAAAAGTATGATGAGAGTTTCAAATGCCATAGGATCCCAGAGGGAGACATTGCTGCTTCCATTGACCTTGGCCAAGGCAGAGTTTGTAGGGAAGTCAAAGTCAATGTATACCCTTTTTATAAAAGCAGCCATGTATCCTGTAACCTTTTCCCTGCTCACTTAAATAAATGTTCTGTTTTCTCCCTTTAACTTTAATCCACATTAACATTAAGAGAATAGAAAATCACATTTCTAAATTTTACTGAAGTAGTTAAGTAGAGAAGGTAATTGCATTACAAGAGTCTAATATATAACATTTGTAATCCTTTAAAATGGAATTAGGACTCTGACTTCTCAGTATACTGTGGTGACTTTAGGCTTCACTCATTTAAAAGTGTTCTAGAAAATCTTTTTAAAAATTCTGAGCCACTTTATATTTTTCTGTAGATAATTTTAGAACTATTTCCCAGCTAATCATGATTTTCTTTTAAATATGGATTTCCAAATATTTGTTTAATAATGCAACTTTAATATACTTTGGTTTGACTTTCCATCTTTTCTTCCCTCTTTCCTTCTTCTTTCTTTTCCTCATTTCCCTCTTCTCCCTCCCTCCCTTCCTTTCTGCCTTCTTTCTCTTCCAAATATATATTATCTCTCAACCCACTCCAGTATTCTTGCCTGGGAAATCCCATGGACAGAGGAGCCAGGCCGGCTACAGTCTATGGGGTCACAAAGAGTTGAACACGTCTGAGCCGTGAACAACAGCAGCTAACTCTTTTGTCTAGATTTCTCTTTAAACTTAAATGGAAAGAGTGGATTCTCTTGGTTGGGCTTGATATTGTCTAATGTTACAACATCCTTGGGCTCTGTGAGGCTGATTCTAAGACACAGCTTTTAAGTCTTTTCCTGTCAACTACATATGCTGAGAGTAGCCATTAGCCTCCCCACCCTGAAAGCCTTGAATATGATGGTATACCATATACACATTCTTGATATTTACTGATCCACTGTGTACACAGTAGCCTGAAGAGCTTCGTAAACTTTTCCACCCAAACTAAAGACAATAGTGAATACATAAACACGAGGAGCTTGGGGACTTGGCTGAAAGTTGCCACCCGGAGCTTGAAATTTATTTGCATGCTGGTAAAAAAAAATGAGCCACGAGTTGAAGCTCAGGAAGACATCTGATATTTGATGCTTATCCCATCTCACTGTGTATTCCAGGGCACCCTTTCTGTTCACCCGGATGGAAAAGCACGGTTTTAAACCAATGCTCTTGAGTATTTGAGGTGTTTTTTGTTTTTTTAAAGAAGTCACACTTGTTTTTCATTCCATGTCATTCTGCCTTCTCTTCTATTAAGTCTTAATGAGTCTTAATGTTAAGGCTTTAATAGAAGCAAGCATTGTTGCCCGAATGAAGTTCAGACATTAAAACCAGCAAAAGAGGACATTGACTGCGCATGTGATGTTATTTTCTAAAGAATTATTGATATAAACTATTCATTTGTTGATGGCAGATGTGGAATTTTGCTAATGTCTGAGTTCTTCTTTTAAAAATGATCCATATGTTTTCGTATGAAAATGTGTTATTGACTTACTAAATAGCGGGCATTCTTCAGGTAGGGGGAAAGATATGTAGGTGTGTTTAAACACACACACACACACGCAGATCTATACCTGAATCAGGATTTGGCACCTGTGGGGTTTTTCTCTCTGTGTGGTTCGTGTTCTTAGTGTGACACCCGTGAGTGCAGGTATGTGGGGAGCACCCTGGAAGGCTGGTGAGCTACTTCACCGAACTCTGATTGCTTCTCTTGCTGCGCCGTTGTTTCTGGATCTAAATACCCAATGCCTTTCATCAAACAGCGTCTCAGCTTCCCGTGAGATGCTGTGAGTGTTCCTTTGGAGCGCACTGTGAGGAGCAGCGGCTGCAGTGAGCCTCCGCGAGAGGCTGCGTCTCCGGCGGGCCTTGTGCAGCCGTCGGTGGTGGCGGCCGCCTCCCGCAGCCGGACGGCCGCCATCCCGCTGGTGGCATTCTGCCCATGAAGCGATGTGGGCCAACAGTGCTCCTGGTATGGTACGTTTCATCTCTGCATCATTTTCGGGTTCGGCCTTGGCATGTTCTGGGGCCCGTACTTTCCCCTTCTTGGTAATTTAACAGAAAGAAAAACTGAAAAGCTGACTTAAGGTGGCGGCGGCAAGGTGAATGAAGCTTCTCAAGAAATGCTTCTTTGGTGTCTGAAACATTGGTCGTCAGCCAGTAATTAATTTATTTTAAAGGGAGTTCATCCTGGGGCTGACAAAGCAGTGGAGTAGCTAATTTTCCAAGACAGGTGGAAGGTCCTTGCCGTGTCCAAAGTGTCAAGATTAAACCTAAATTATTTAGAAGGTATTAGTGACTTTATTTTTTTTTTTTAATTTTCTAATTGGAGGATAACTGCTTTACAGTATTGTGTTGGTTTCTGTTGTACAACAGCGCAAATTTGTCAGAATTATATATATATATCTCTTCCCTCTTGAGCCCCCCACCCCACCCCACCCCGCCCCCCAGGCTGTCACAGAGCATCAGGCTGAGCTCCCTGTCCTGTGCAGCAGCTTCCCACTGGCCATCTAGTCTCCACGTGGCGGTGTATATATGTGCCTTCTCAATTTGTCCAGCCCTCTCCTTCCCCCACTGTGGCCGCAAGTCTGTTCTCTACATCTGAGTCTCTATTCCTTCCTTGGAAGTAGGTTCATCAGTACCATCTTTCTAGATTCCATGCATATGCGTTAATATACGATATTTGTTTTTCTCTTTCTGACTTATTTCATTCTGTATAACGTGCTTTAAATTTATCCACCTCTAGTGACTTTAATTTTATTGATAAGCTATGATCAGTGTAACAAATCCAGTTGAGTTGAATTGTAACCATTGTTTCTGTGTGAACTAGTGTGAGGCTCTTTGCTAATTTCTGAAAGGAATAAAAAAGATGGACCCAAAATAGTTCCTGACCTTACAAAGCTTTGTAAGGATGGAGGGAGACATAGATACAAACAAATAAGGATGCTAGATCCAATGGAATTAAGATATTTGAAAGAGCTAAGCCGAGGAGTCTTTGCACATACAAAGCCATCAGCAAGTGATTGTTGAAGTCAAGTGTGTGAAAGAATTACCTTTGAATTTCAGATATTTCTGTGTCACCATGAACTTCCTGAGTGGCTGACTGAACATGGTGATTGCCATTTGATGTTGTTTAGTCTAACGCTCGGGGACTAATTTAGCATAGAAAACATACAATTTTTCCTGTTTTACCAGAAAAAGTAGAAGCCAGAAGTTGTGTTTTTTTTTTCTTTGTGCTTTTTCTTTTGAATCTGATTTCCCTCATCTTATTTTTTTCCCCCAGGCTTTTGAAGAGGATGATATGTTCTGAGGTTTATTTTATTTAATTTTGGCCATGCTGGGTCTTTGTTGCTGTGTGAGGGCTTTCTCTAGTTGTGGTGGGCCCCAGGGCATGTGGAATCTTCCAGGACCAGGGATCGAACCCATGTCTCCTGCATTCACAGGCAAATTCTTAACCAGTGGACCACCAGGAAGTCCTCTTTAAGTTGAAGAAAGTAACTTGGCGAGTGTGATGAGCATGATTAATCAGTGTGCAGAGGAGATGAAGACAGTTCAGAGGTGGAAAGTCGCAAAGACCAGGAAAGACCTGGAAGTTGTTGGTGGCGTGGGACACAGCTGTGGCTGGGCTCTACTCGGTTCAGAGAGACTATAGAGGTGGGCAGGCTGTGTTCTGGAGCTAGACTCTAAAGGCTGAATCCTGGCTTTGTCATTTGCCTGCTGTGTGACCTTCGAAAAGTTAAACTACCTCTCCGAGTCTCAGTTTGCTCATCTGTAAAATGGCAAGAGTTAATATGGTCTCCTTCACGGATTCGTGAGGACCGAATAAGCTAACCCACATAGAAAACTGTCTGGAGTGCCACTATTTTTTTAAAAAAACACCACAAAACACTTAACATTATTAGCTATTTGCCCCATCATGATGGGGGGAGGGGAAGAATGTTTTTCAAGGCATTTGAAAGAGTAATGTATAAAGAACATGGTTTTGGTATTAGAGTTTTGGTCACATGAAAGTGAGGAGAAAATGGACATTTCGTTCAAAACTGAGCAGCTCTAAACATTAAATAAAGAGGTTTTGGGGGCTGCCCATAGTGATTGTGGTTCAGGTATTTTAGAAAGTTGGGCATAATATTCAATCCTTTTTTTTTTTTTTTTTTTGGAATCAGAGAAAATGGATACATAAAGATTTAAGAGGAGGGGGACATTCTTTTCTCCACAGCTGGTCATGAGCCCAGTGTAGTTGGCAGTAAAATGGATTGTTTGGAATGTGTCCCTAAAATCCTGTAATTTAATTTTCATTATTTATATAACACAGTCGGTATACGTGGCACTTTACTGCACACACACAAGGCCAAATGTCTGGCCTGTGTAATTTCATCAAGGAAAATGCTGTAATGGAAATATTGGTACCTGCTCAATTAACTGCAAGTTGGTAGCCCCCACTACTGACATACATGGTCCTAATCAACAGGGGGATGACCTGCTGTTGGGGGTGAAATAAGGGGTCAGAAACTGGATTAAATAGTTCTGGGATGACAAAGAAGCCCATGTTTGGCTTTGTATAAAATCAGGGACTTTGAGGAATCCAGATAAGCAAGTTTTTGAGTATTGAAGTTAGAGAAAATAGCAACCAAGCTGAGTGCTACTATGTAAAAGAAAACTATTAAAATATTAAAATAGTTTTTTCTCCTGTAGCACTCAGCTTATTTTGTTTTGTACACTATTAGAAAAGAGTATTTGTCTGGACGTGTCTAAGAGAAGACGGAGTAAGTTTTCTAGAAAACTCTAGACATCTAACTTGGAGAATCTGTGGATCTCAGCACATATTTCAGGTTAAAAGTTGTGATTATTAGTGGCCCTCCAGTGAATGATATTAACTTCCGGACACCGGGATTTGTTTTCACAGTGACTGGATTGGCCATGTTCAAAAAGCACATGATTTATTGCACTTGATTATTTTCTGATTATAGTTTTTAGTTTTCAAAAGAGTCATCTGGGCCAGAAATAAGCTAATAATGTACTGAAAGGGGCAGAAGCACAATCGGTTAGTTAGTTTTAGTCTGAATTAAGAAGATATTCCTGAGATTAGCAAGAGGAGTCAGAATCGAGGACATTGTAGGCACTGAGGGTCAGAAAATATTCAGCATCTGCAAGCTTGCCACTGGGAACCAAAGTTACTCTGACTCCTTTCTTGTGCAGGGTTCTTGTGCGACGACAGAATCTGATTGTTGTACAAATCATTTCAATTTGTGACAATGGCTTGGAGATGACTGCCTAAACAAAAATTCCAACGTAAAGTGAGGGGTTCCCCGCCTCCAGTGAAGGATTCTCTTTGAGAACTGTCAGAAAACAAAGCAATACATTCACATAGTCATCATTCAGATAAACTAAGTACAATATACCCAGCAAATCGGTTCACACATTGGCTGTTTTAAGGAATTGGGATTCAGATCTTATTCTCGATTTGACACACTCAGGTTTTTAAGCATCACTTAGGTTTGTTCAGATGACTGAGCCGAGTCAGGTTCATCTGAACACACAGCAGAGCCCTAGGTGTTTGCAGTGGGGTGGGGTGGGTGGAGGGGTAAGGCCTGGTGAGGTCACACCCCCTCATTCACCCCATGAACAGAGAAGATCAGCCCTATGACATCCGATGGGAATTTAAATTCTGCTTTAAATTGATAAAACAAAGTTGTTATTTCATGTCCTCATCCTTGTTTTTCTACATTACAAATGGCAGTTTGTTTTCCAGAGAGGTCTGGGCCTAGAGCAGCAGGTCACAAAACCTAGGGTTTTATAGCATTGTTTTTCAGCCTCTCTGGGCTGAGTTGAATTTGCCTGGGCAGAAGTTTTCTCCCAACAGAGTACATCCCAAAGATGGCCTAGGAAATATTAAATATCTTAGAAAATTTAGATGGAGACAAAGCTTTGTTGGGGAAGTTTGCACCTGTTTTTTTTTTTTTTTAAATTCCTTTCTTAGGAGCAATTCTAATCCTTAAATTCTTTACGCAGTGGGTATAAATAGACACCAGTGGTGGCTGTGGATGACTAGCTACGTAGCTGTATATCAGCTAGATCCACAAGATGTCAGAACAACTAAAATTTCTAATAAATTTTGTTAAACAATTGGTCAGGTCAGTTCTAACTCATCAGGATGTTTTATTGTAAATACAAGCATGGATGTTGGTTTGACAGAGATTATTTGCATGAGATAATCTATAATACGATTTCGAAATGCATAGCCTTTTAGGAATCTTGTCATAGGATTTTATTTTATACCTTCATATTTTAAAAAGGTAACACTGATCACATTGAATAGGAAAAGTACAATTAAAATGAAATGCATTTCTTTAGTCAGTAGTACAGCCTGCCTTGCTTCATCAGGGAACGTGTTTGAAGTTTCAGGACTGTAGAAGTGGATTTGTAGTAGAGCCTCTGTCTGTTTCAAAGAATGGCCAACTGCACAGCTGTTGGGAGTCTGCCTGGAATGGCATGGAACTTTGGAGAATGTTTCTACTCAGAAGCTGGAACACGATCCTCCCGCAGCCCACACAATGTAGGATCTGTGCTTTCCTTTCTCCAGTTCTTTCTTTTTCTCTGTTTTCCCCCTCTTCACTTACTCTGATTGATGGAAACACGTGCTGGGAGCTTTCCCTGACATTCTTTCCAAACACTGCGAGCGTGAGATGGTATGGTGGTGCTGTGTCTATTTTTGAAAGTAAGGCTGTTAATGTAAAGCCCCTGTTGATCTATTGGGATGAATTATAATGGTGATATTATTGCAGCCTTCAAAGCTGAACGTTTATTATTTTTCTCACCTACTTTGGGTTGCTGATACTTGATCATAAGAACATGTTGTACATCTCGTTAATTTGGGGAGACTTTTTGTGGAATCCCAAAAGCTAGACTTTGATTCTTCTTTGTATCTTGTTCAAGACCTCCTCCTATTATTAAAAAGAAGAAATAAATGCTATCCATCACAGACTCACTTGGCTGCTGCTTGGGTCCTTATTATCACTCTCATTATTAACACCTACGGTGAAGATATTTTTGTTGATTTATCATTAATTTTGCAAATACAATAAAAATAGTAGTGGTTCATCATGACCCTTTTAAAACTTATTTTTTTAATGTCTGTTTTTATTTATTTATTACAGCTGCACTGGGTCTTAGTGGTGGTATGTGGGATCTAGTTCCCGGGCCAGGGATTGAACCTAGGCCCCTGCATTGGGAGTATGGAATCTGGGCCACTGGACCACCAGGGAAGCCCCTTTTTTTTTTAATTTTTAAACATTCAGCTCAGTTACTCTTGTTTTGACATCTGTATATAAAGAGTTAAATATCTTTTCATATAGGAGGTCATGTTGGAATTCAGAAGCCAAGAGAAATTGATAGTCATCCATGTGTCCTCCTGAATGGAAATCCTAAGTTATGAAAAAAATTAAACAGTGGGTGAAATTATTTTTGAAGTCTGTTTTGCAATCACATAGGTTCCTTAGAGGCAGGGCCCATGTCTCCCATAATCATACTATATTCCTTATTTCTGGCAGATTATCTGGCTAGAGAAGTTATTTAATTATTTGCTAAATGGCTGAAAGAAAAAGTGAATGGTACAATCCAGCACTGAATTTAACAGCAAAGGTTCATTTTCCTCAGCACTTGTTGCTTGATTGGAAGACAAAACTGTTGAGTCAAACATGCTTTAAAAATATGTATGTATATATATGGCTTCCCTGGTGGCTGAAATGGTGAAGAAGCTGCCTGCAGTGTAGGAGACCTGGGTTTGATCCCTGGGTCAGAAAGATCCCTGGAGAAGGGAATGGCAACCTACTCCAGTATTCTTGCCTGGGGAATCCCATGGACAGAGGATACTAGCAGGCTATAGTCTGTGGGGTCACAAAGAGTTGGACACGACTGAGTGACTAACGCACATATGTATATATGTTTGTGTTTATATATATATATTTATATATATTTCAGTATATATATCTATATGGAGAAGGCAATGGCACCCCACTCCAGCACTCTTGCCTGGAAAATCCCATGGACGGAGGAGCCTGGTGGGCTGCAGTCCATGTGGTCATGAAGAGTTGGACACGGCTGAGCGACTTCACTTTTTTCACTTTCATGCATTGGAGAAGGAAATGGCAGCCCACTCCAGTGTCCTTGCCTGGAGAATCCCAGGGACGGGGGAGCCTGGTGGGCTGCTGTCTATGGGGCCACACAGAGTTGGACACGACTGAAGTGACTTAGCAGCAGCAGTATATATTTATATATATGTGTGGTCCAGTATGGAGGAGAATTGTATGGATGCACACACAATAATTGTTATTGGGTGCCTCAAGCACAGCTGCGTGCACATCCCATGTTGAAATTTGTGTAATCTTCACAGCCATTTCGCAAGGTCACAGCTATTCTCATCCCCATGTTGCAGATGAGGAAACTGAGGCACACAGGCTTAGTCAGTTTTCCAGGGTCCTGGGCTTTTAATTGGCTCAGCCCAGAATTGAAGGTGGACAATTTGGTTCCTGAGTTCCTGCTCAAAATCATCGTGCTCTCTGATCTCTGCCAGTATTTCACATACAGACTTCTGTATAACATGGGCCTGTGCATGATTTCTCCGAACTGTTGTGGAAGTTCTCTAGAAGTATGAAGGTGAATTTGCGCAGTCGTCTCTGACTCTTTGTGACCCTGTGGGCTGTAGCCTACCAGGCTCCTCCTTCCATGGGATTCTCCAGGCAAGAATACTGGAATGGGTTGCCATTTCCTTCTCCAGGGCATCTTTCCGACCCAGGGATCGAACCCAGGTCTCCCGCATTGGAGGCAGACTCTTTAACTTCTGAGCCACCAGGGAAGCTCACTCAAGAAGTATGCTAAAGTTTAAATATTATCCCCATCTCTTCTGTCAGCTGAGTGCTGATCTCATTTTTTTGTTTTTGGTTTACTTAATAACTCTTTATCTTTTGAACTAATAGGTGTGTATGTTGATTTTTCTAAATTATTAGGCTATGGATTCCAGGGCAACAGGTGATTAATTTCTGCCTTATAAAGTTTCAGCGACTGCCTTTAGGAATTTCCTTACAAAGCACTGACTTTGCGTACAGCAGACTCACAACATTTGGTCCTCATTTGTGGTATAAATGTATAATTAGCATCTGACCCAAAGAAACTTAAAGCAGGGTCTGGGAGATAAATAGATAATTTATAGAAGTAGGAACGTAAAAAGAACCCACCTACTGATACAGGAGACATAAGATCTGCGAGTTCGATCCCTGGGTCGGGAAGCTCCTCTGGAAGAGGACATGGCAACCCACTCCAGTATTCTTGCCTGGAGAATCCCATGAGCAGAGGAGCCTGGTGGGCTACAGTCCATGGGTTGCAAAGAATCAGACGCGACTGAAGCGTCTTAGCATGTACACAATGTAAAAAGGTCTTCCAAAGAGACAATGTGGAATCTTGGAATTTTGCTCTTGTAAGGGATGTAGAAATGATATAATCTAAGCCTCACCTTGGTGAGACAGGCAAAATCCTTTGGCTCTGGGATGTCAGTTGTAGGATGAGTTACTTAAGCCCTCTGTAGCTCAGTTTCCTTTCCTCGAAAATGGGGTGATTATACTACCACTCAGCTCCTTAGTTATGTTGTAAGGATTAAACGAGGCAGTAAACATATGCAGAGTACTTAAAACAGTTCTCGCACACAGGTAGTGCTTAATACATATTATCACTGAAGTTATCATTTTACAATTTAGGAAATTGAATCTCAGATAAATTAGATTACTTACCCAAGGTTAACCCAGCTAGCTAAGGACAGAGCCTGGACTGGAATATTGACACATGGACTCAGAGTTCTTAGTATTGTCAATAGAATTGTTGGGAAGCAGACGTCCACTTAACAATACATAATTTCTCCATTTACCCAGGATCCTGTCTATATGATGAACTCTTTTTGCTGGCCTTCATTTTTTCTTCTGGGAAATACATATTAAGCTTGTTTTTTTTTTTTTTTTTTTAATGCCAGTATTATGGGAAGGGGAAAAAAAAAGAACTTACCATACTTTTTTCAGACATAATCCAAATTTCAAATGTATCAATTTTGCCGAATGCCATGGCAACATACATATCTGTTTTTCAGTTCATGAAAGGTATTTTGGGAATTACTGGCTCCTGCACGCTTGAGCATTTCCGTCTTTCAGCTATAGAAATCCACAATGTATTCTCTTCATTTTGTGTTTGTGCTTCTATTCAAAGCGAGAATAAAAGCAGTTAGTTTCTGGGTTGTAATATTCTTAGTGAACGGTGGCTTTCTAAAACAGTAACACCTTGACTGAAATGAAAACTCTGCCGTATCATAAAAGATATTCTAATTACTGCATCTAGTTAAAAGGAGAATAAATCACTGGGAGATTATTTTAAGTGCCTTAAATATAATAAAGAAGAATAATGGACGTTGAACAGCTTGACAAGTTTGATGAATTCAGACTATGGCTGATTTCTGCTGCTTTCTAATGGAAAAGGAGAACATTTTACTTTCATGGTATACTGTCAAAGGTAATTTTTGTTGGGGAAGATACAGGAAACCTTATCTTTGTCAAGCACTTATGTACTAGGCATTAGCCACCCCAGTCCATTATCTTGTTTAATCCTTCCCGACCTTACAGATAACATTATGCCCATTTTACATCTCAGAAAAATGAGGCTCAGAGAAGTAACTGAGTAACTTACCTTTAGGTACCAGCTTTAAGTAACTTACCTCAGGGTACCAGCTGCTAAGTGGTATCTGGTTGTGCTAACCTGTCAGATCTTTCATCAGAGCTCATGCCTTTTTCCTGTATTAACTTATTTCCACTGTCACAGAGATGCTTGTATCTTCCCCATTGATATAGAATGAGTGTGTCCAAAAGAGTTTAATTTCTTTTCTTCATTTTTAAAAATCTTTTGGCTATACTGCACAGCATGTTGGCTCTTACTTCCCTGAACCCTGACCCTCTGCATTAGCAGGAGTCTTAACCACTGGACCACAAGAGAATTTCCCAAGAGAGTTTTATTTCTTTGAGCCTCTGTAAAATGGGACCCACCAGGTCATTGTGGACATTCAAGGAAACACATTTAAACTTCTTGACTTAGTGCTTAACTTAGCCCACCACAAATGGAGAGTGCCCAGGAGATGTTAAGTATTACCAACCGACGGATGATGTGTTCCCAGAGTTAAGAGTTTTAGGTTTTGTTTAATTGATTAAATCTTCCAATTGTGTCTGTGAATTCAAAAGTATGTCTATTGAGTTTCTTGAAGTGAAGATGATGATAGAGCTGATAAAAAAATATGATGGCTTTTCTGTTGGATTTGCCTCCTGAATGTATGAACATTTATTTAGTTAATGTGGACTCAGTAGCAATCCTCCTGTGATAAGTGTGCACATGTTCACGTGTGAATGTGTGTGTGCTGGTTATTGCTCTGTGTGCAGGAGGGTAAAAATATCAGTGAGTAGAAATTTAAATCAGAAGCAAATACTTTTTATTTTTGCATTGTTTTCTCTTTAAAGAGTGTTATTGCTGGTAAAGTATTTTGCAAACATTTTTATCCAGAAATAAATATGAAACATTTTTAGTGGTTACACTTTTTTGTGTTTCTTTTACAGTACATTTTGGATGCTAGTTTGTAGATTTTTTTTTCCCCTGAAATCTGCAAACGAAGCAGAAGGCATTCCAAATACATAAAATATAGAGAATCTATTAGTGCAGTTGCCTACTATTATGAAAATGATACGTGTTTCAAATAATAGTCAAGCCAGTTAACTTTTAAGATTCCATGCAGATATTGACTCTATTCATAGCTTTCCATTGAAGCCATTTATGGAAATGATGCTCATGAAACTCAGAAATAAACTCTTCTTTGCAACCGTTTTCACAGATGTGAAAGTGTTTGATATTTCTTCCTTAAATATCTTTTGATATTAAAGAATAATATAAAATCCTCTATTTTTGTGTTATTTTTAACCCTAATTTTCATTCATTCACATTTATAGGGATGTACCAATGCTAGACTTCCTAATTCTTTTCTCATGTTCAAACAGAAAATCTTACAGAATCTTAAACTTTCGACACATCCATTCAGGTGTATTCAGACTTTTTTGTTGGTCTTGTGGGAGCAAATATAAGTCTAGATTATGGTGGTCTCAGGCTTTTTAGTCAAGCATAGGTAGAAAAGTGTATGAGTGTTATTATTTAATGATTCTTCTCATAATGTTAAACAATGTCATAGTCTCTCTTTGTCTGATATGTTGAATCAGCTGAAGTGATAAATAATAGCAAAAAGTATGAATGTGCCTCCATAATCAGTGATGAACATGTTATGATCTATCTTGATCCAATAAGCAGATGAAGTATTCCACAATTGCATTATTTAATAAGAGAACAAACACTGTTAGATTTTTAATAGAGGTGCTGGTAGATAAGCTTATCTTTCTTATTTTTTGTAAATTATATGTGTTAATAAAAAATGTACTTTTATAGCTGATTTGATTGAGAAATATGCTTAGAACATGTATATGGAATCATTTAAAGGACAGGTTTAGTAATGGGCCAAAATCTAGTGTGGTAGCATTAAAATTATTTTTATTAAGAAAAGAATTTAATGTTGTTGAGACTATTCAATTCTGATACAGAATAAGAAATTCTAATCCTATAGTATATACTTATCTGTGTTATCCATGTTTTAAAATACTTGTAATGCTTATCACATCAAAATGATTATGCTTTCATAATTTATAGCAATTTTGATTGAATTAGCTGGACTGAGATAACATATAAATAGGATAAAAGGGAATTCTTCTAAAATTGTGAAATTTTCAATGTAGACGATCATATAAAGGTTAAATGACATTAAAGATAATAATGTGTATAATGAAATCAAGAAAAGAGCATTTAATAGGAATTTATCTCTTTAGTTGTAGAAGACAATAAGAGATTTTTGTCTTGCCCTTGTGACTCACGTAGTAGCAATTTTGAAATCAGTGGTCTTCAAATAGCACATCATGGCATTTACTGTGGGAAAGAGATATATTTCTTACACACACACACTCACACACATGTGCACACCCAATGATCTCTGCAATGGTGGGGGTCTTACTCTTAAAATACATTCTTTGTTTTGCTCTATTTTACTTTTCTGTTAAATAAAATTTTGTGAACAAAATACATATAGGCCATTGTCTTTAAAAGGCATAATCAGGGAGTGAAGTTTTGAAATGGAAAGGATGAATGAAGTCCTATGTACATAGAAATTTGAAAGACCAAACACACTGATTTATTGATAAACTAGATGTTGGTGAAACTGAAGTTGTACCCTTTCTTGTACTTTTTTAGTTGTGATATTTTTATGTGTCTCAGTGTTAAAGCTTGTGGAGCAGGAATATATTTATTGGCTTATTTATATAGCTACCTGCCCATATGAAGAATGGTAAATTTATACACAAAGATTTTCACTAATTTGTTGCAAAAATGAGTTTCATAATTTCTCAGAATATGGTAAGCCTCTTGATTAGGCAAACTGGGGGAGGGTATCAGATAATATTCCCCACCCCAATCAATTAACATTTTAAACACATTTACTTATGTGCAAACAATAAAGATATTCGTAACCAGTCATAGTAAATATCATCAAATTTGTGAGTTAAATTGTATTGGGCAGACATTAAGTACATTAAACATGTACTCTTATGTTAGACAAAATAACATTATTTAGTGAAGAAAATTTCTATGGTTGGTTTTTAAGGTGTTCTGTTTGTTTAGAGGTTTTGTAGATTTCCCGAGATATGTCTACATGTATTTTAAGATTTGTTTATTTTGCTTCTTCAAATATGCTAATTCTGTATCTTTTGAACGTTCTGGAAATTTCTCAACTGATAGTGTACGTTTCCTCTTTCCCATTCTTTCTTTTTCCTTTGTGGAACTCCTCTTGGAAGGATTTTGGAACTTTTTCTTTTATACTGTATTATTTTTTATCTATTTTATATTTTCTCCTTTTTCACTTTTCTGTTTCATCCACTAGAACGTAAGCTCTATCAGGATCAAAAGTCTTTGTTTTGTTCAACAACATATACCAATTGTTTACAAGAGTGACTCACTTAGAATGAATGCACAATAGAAGTATTTGTTGAAGGAGTGAATGATTTCTGCATATATTTCTTCTATTTTCTTTCTGTTTTTCTAATTAGCTTTCATTGCTTCTAATCTGCCGTTTAACCCAAATGCTGTGTTCCTAAGTTCAGTGGCTGTATTATTAATTTGTTGATGTTCTATTTGATTTCATTTCAAATGTGTCCTTTCACTGTGATTTCTTTTCCTCCTTTGATGTCTCTGTTAACATTGTGAAGTGAAAGTTGCTGAGTTGTGTCCGACTCTTTTCCCCCCATGGACTGTATAGTCCATGGAATTCTCCAGGCCAGAGCATTGGAGTGAGTAGCGTTTCCTTTCTCCAGGGGATCTTCCCAACTCAGGGATCTAACCCAGGGTTTGATTGCATTGCAGGAGAATTCTTTACCCGCTGAGTCAGAAGGGGTCTCTTTCAGGTTGTTCTATTTGTCAAGATCTTGGGGTGGTTATCTCGTTTCTGCTGACTCTTCTGCAGTTGAGTACCTTGTGAATATTTCTAATTTTTGATTGTGAGCTCATCTGGGGTGTCTGTTTTCTGTGGAAGCCTCATGTGCTCTAGGTTTCGGGAGAGTTCTTACTAAGTGGTTTTGTCAGCTTCTGCCAATTTCCTAAGTGTTTCACTGGTCTGGAATCTGCTTTTATGTTAACTTATGGCTTGGGGTTCCCGAACTATGCAAATCACGCACATTTAGATTCTGTGAGTACATATAGAGCGTGCTTAGCGATTTGGCTACTCAGAGGGAACTCTTCCTTTGCCTGCCAGAGCCCTTGCCAGAATCATGTTTCCTTGCCACTTTCTTGAATCAATGAATTGAAGACAGTAGTCTTTCCAGACCCTTGGCTTTGAGAAAGAATCTGAGGGTCTGCCTCCTGTGGGCTTTCTCCAGCCCTTATCCCCTAGGACCCATAGATCTGCTAATGTTTCTCATTACAGGCTTTCTCCTCTGACTGTCGCTTTCTTCTGGGAATTTCATTTCTTTGAGTTTGAATATGTACTTAACTTTTTCCATTATTGTTTTTTATCCAAGATTTTTACATCTTTTTAATTTTTGAAGGAGTGCATTACCTCAGACCACAGTATTATTGAAACTAGAAGTCCCCTCTCATTTCTAATTTCAGTAATGTCAGGATTTGCTTTGCTAGTCTAAAGATAGTGTGAACCTAGAGGATGTCTGTCAGAAAACCGAGCCTTCATTTTTCATTGTGCCCTATGAGATCTTCCTTTTACCTTTCTAGAACAAGACTTAAGCTTCCACAGGAGATAAGGAAACAGCTTTGTCATTCACCTTTGTATCTGCTGTTTTTTTTTTAAAGAGGGAAAGGGTGGGATGGTATGGGAGAATGGCAATGAAACATGTATATTTTCCCGTAAGAAACGAAACGCTAATCTATGTTCAATGTAGGATGCAGGATACATGGGGCTGATGCACAGGATGATTCAAGTAGAGGATGGGGGGTGGGAGGTGGGAAGGGGATTCGGCATTGGGAGATTGTGTTCACCTATGGCTGATTCGTGTCAATGTATGGCAAAACAAATACAGTATTGTAATTTTAAAAATAAATAAATTTAATTAAAAAATTTTTTTTTAACTTTTTTTGTTTATTTGGCTGCACTGGGTCTCAGTTGCGGCACACGAGGTCTTCCATCTTCCTTGTGGCCTGTGGGATCTTTAGTTGGGGCAGGCGAACAGTCAGGTTTGGCATGTGGGATCTGGTTTCCTCATTGTTATCTTGAAGGCTTACCCACTGGACCACCAGGTGTGTCCCTGTTCCTGCTGTTTGTCAGTGGATCCCTGCATAAAGTATGCCCAACATTGTCATAAACGACCTAGCTTTGCTTTGAGTTTAGTGTTCAGGGCAAGGCACTGGTGTAGCCCTGAGGCGACCGGGCGCTGAAAGTCCCGATAAACCTGCACGGTTTGTCACCCTAATCTGGGACCCTTTCCAGAGAGCAAAGAAATCCTTTCAAACTTTTCCTACTGTGTAGCCTCCGAGCTCGGAGAAGCCAGTGGCACCCCACTCCAGTACTCTTGCCTGGGAAAATCCCATGGACGGAGAACCCTGGTGGGCTGCCGTCCATGGGGTCGCTAGGAGTCGGACACAACTGAGCGACTTCCCTTTCACTTTTCACTTTCCTGCACTGGAGAAGGCAGTGGCAACCCATTCCAGTGCTCTTGCCTGGAGAATCCCAGGGCCGGGGGGGCCGGGTGGGCTGCCATCTGTGGGGTCACACAGAGTCGGACACGACTGAAGCGACCTAGCAGCAGCAGTAGATTATACTTCTAGAACTACGTTCAGTATCATTGTGGCTGGCCTACACTTTATGTTGATTTTATTATAGACGTCTGTGAGGCAGAGCAGACGCAAATGACACCATACGCATTTACCAGCAATGCAAATCAAAGGAACCAGGGGCAACAAAATCGCCTAACACCTCTGCTCTTTCTTTCTCTTGATTTGAACTAAAGACATACATGCAGTCGAAATCTGGACTAGCAGGTGAGGGTCCACCATGGTGTTAAACAGCTCACTTGCGTGACTTACCATGTGCTTATAGGAGCAGTGGATTCTCTTGAATTAAAACATTTATCACTCTTGGCTGAGTCTCACAGCAGCCTGGGAGGTGAAGTGGGAGCTCTGGTAAAGAAGGACGTTCAATAACCTGTCTTGCAAGTGACAAAATGCCCCCAGCCCTTCCAAATGACCCACCTTCTAAATTATGAAAACTTTAGAAAGTTCTTAAGGTCTGCGGCCACTACTGCAAATACAAAGACCTATCCCTCAACACACACACACACAGATGCACACACACCTTTTTTTTTTTTTTTTTTGCTGTTTCATGGGCTTGAGAATCTCCTATTATTAATAACACATAACTCAAAAAGCCAGGCAAAAGGGGGAAGGAAACAGTTGAGAAAGGAAGGTAGTGGCCAGAATGCTCGAAGGATTTTTTTCAGCTTTTGCAAAAATTGATACCATAATACTGTGCTTTCTCTTTAAGGCTTTAAGTCAGAAACAGAAAGAAGTACTTTCAAAAACAGAATGGGAGATACAAAGAAAGAGTGCTCTTAATCCAAGTTTATTGAGTTGTACCAGCAGTAAAATTCAAAATGTGGACTCCCTAGACATTTTTAAATCTTGATGGATTATGTATGTCTTTGGTCTTTGGAAATCTGTCTTGTGATAATTCCAATAACATGAGTCAAACGCAGCATTCTTCCATGGGCTTCCCAGGTAGCACTAGTGTTAAAGAGCTCACCTGCCAATGCAAGAGATGCGAGAGACTCGGGTTCAACCCCCGGATCGGGAAGGCCCCCTGAAGTAGGAAAGGGCACCCTACGCCAGTATTCTTGCCTGAAGAATTCCATGGGCAGAAGAGCCTGGTGTGCTACAGTCCATGGGATTGCAAAGAGTCAGACACGACTGAGCGCCTGAGCACACACCGTAGCATTCTGCCCTAGGTCTTAGATGGTGGGGCAGCGTTCCAGCAGCTACACATGTATATTTTCTGACAGTTATCTCTGAATAATTCTTCGCATTGGCTGCAATTGTGCTTTTACAGAGTCACTCATTTCTGAAAGTCTTCATGTGTTTAGGGTGCACTGGGTTATTGTAATTATATTCACCCAGATTCTGTTCTTTTGTAGCTGTGGTTTTAGGGACCGAAGCTGAAAAGTGTTTTAAGAACTTACTGTTGCTCCCCTCCATTGTCGCCCACATTCTTACCGTTGTTAAATACAGATATATATATGTATATATATATATTTTTTTTTTTGAGTATTGGAAGAATTGAATTTCTAGAACTTTCAATAGCATTGTGTTTTTTCGGTACTTCACAGTAGGAAGAAAACATGGACTTAATAATCATTTAAATGTTCTCTGAGGCCCTTGAAGATAATGTAGGAGAAGCATAAGAACATATTACCATTGGTGTTCCTTGTATGTATTTGCTAACGAAACCTTTCTCATTCTGAGGCCAAGGGACTACTTGAAATCTGATTAATAAAACATAATTCGACTTTCAGCATTTTACGTTGAAAGTGTTTGTTGCTCAGTCATGTCTGATTCTTTGTGACCCCACATTCTGTAGCCCACCAGGCTCCTCTGTCCATGGCATTTCCCAGGCAAGAATACTGTAATGGGTTGCCATTTCCTTTTCTAGGAGATCTTCCCAACCCAGGAATCAAACCTAGGTCTCTTGCATTGTAGGTGGATTCTTTACCGTTTGAGCTATACTGAGTCAGATTGAAATGTGCAAAGTACAGTTTTATGTAAAATGTCTTAGATAGAGAAGGTGGAAACATTGGGAAAAAAAAGCTTTACTGAGATCCTTTTATGAATGAATTTACTGGTTCTTATTGATCATTGGACCATTTTCAGATGTAGAATACTATTTTGAAATTACTATAGTTTTTATTAAGATCAAGTGCATGTTTATTTTAATAGCCATTTTCCTTCTGATTTTTAATATTGAAACTGCTTGAATGCTTTTTGTTTTTTTCAGTTGATAATTTAACTCTCTATTAATTGGACCAAGGCATAACTTTGTACAGAGTGTTTTTTTTTCTTTTCTATTTCACATTTTGTTTCTGCTTCAATTAGTGTATGCCTTGAGCAAAAGTGAAGTGAATTTGCTCTTTAGTCTTTGCCTTTGAAAAAATGTTTTATTGCCTCTTTTCATCGTTGATCTAATAGGGTTCACAAACAATGAAAGAATAAGAAAATTCATTTTGAAGGCTTAGTAGTAGTATAAATTTCTTCCTTACAATAATCAGAAAAAGAATGGGTACTACTTTTGTTTCTAATAGAGCAGTCTTGAGCATTTCTATTTACGTATTTTCCATTGCTTGTATCATAAAAGAAGAATGGACTCTAGACTTTTCCCATTTTAGTGAAGAATTTAGGTTCATCGTAGACTGCAAGCTTTTGAACTGTGGTGTTGGAGAAGACTCTTGAGAGTTGGATTGCAAGGAGATCTAACCAGTCCATCCTTACACAGATCAGTCCTGAATATTCATTGGGAGGACTGATGCTGAAGCTGAACCTACAATACTTTGGCCACCTGATGTGAAGAGCTGACTCATTTGAAAAGACCCTGATGCTGGGAAAGATTGAGGGCAGGAGGAGAAGGGGACGACAGAGGATGATATGGTTGGATGGCATCACTGACTCAATGGACATGAGTTTGAGCAAGCTCCGGGAGTTGGTGATGGACAGGGAGGCCTGGTGTGCTGCAGTCTATAGGGTCACAAAGAGTTGGACACTACTGAGCAGCTGAACTGAACTGAGACTGCAAGGTTTTCTCACCTTACAGATTTATGGTAGGATCTCATCTTCTTGTGCTGCGGTCGTTGTTAGAGTTTGTGAACTAATTATTTCAATGCTCCAGTAGAGATCACATTCAGATTGAAGAAGAGGGAGCTCCAGGGCACTTCTGTGGCGGTTCAGTGGCTGAGACTCCCCAGGTTCCCAGGGCAGGGGCCCTGGTTCCATCCCTGATCAGGGAGCTAGATCCCACATGCTGCAGCTAAGACCCAGCATAGCCAAATAAATAAAGAAATATTAAAAAGAGAAAAGCCAGCAGCTCTAGTCCCATAATGCCATCTATTGAGATAATTTCTAGTGGATTGCTGGGAACAGTGTCCCAGGAATTGTGTCACTGGCCGTCTTCGTGCAGATATGGCCACACTGTGCCATCAACATGCGTTAGCTATGGAGAAGTCCCTTATGGAGAGTGGTGCTCTGGGAAGGAAGCAGAGCCTCGGTTTCCCCATCTGTACGGTGGTGAGACTTCCTTGTGCACATCTGTTGTGAGCATGGATGAAACACACCAGACTGGCTTAGAGCAGCCGCTCAGTGTTGTTGTTGTAGCTTTTTTTCTTTTTTTCACTCATTCACCCCCGTGTTGTTACGTTCACATGCTCACAGGAATGTGGTGAAATATAAAATAACATCGCCTCGTTTTCTTTTTTAAGATTTAATGTTTTTAGTGTAGTTTTAGGTTTACAGCAAAGTTGAGGGGAAGGTACAGAAAATTCCTATACATCCCCGAACCTACCTGTGCCCAGCGTGTCCCCCATTATCAGCATCACTTGGCAGAGTGGTGCGTTTGTTACTGAGGATGTACCTGCATTGACATGCCATAATTACCTCAGGCCCTTAGATTACATTAGGCTTCACTCTTGGAGTTGTATATTCTCTGGGTATGGACACATGTACGGATTGTCTTTATAATGTCATCCAGAGTCTTTCCACTGCCCTAAAAGTCTGTGCTCTGCATGCCCTCCCCACCCCCTTCCCTGCCAGCAACCACTGCTCTTTACATTATCTCCATAGTTTCATTTTTCCCAGAAGGTCTCATAATTGGAATCATACAGTTATATAGCCTTTTCATATTGCCTTTTTTTTACTCAGTCATATGTATTTAAGGTTTATATCATGATGTTCTAAAAGCTAGAGATTGATATATAGATTTCACAAAAGGGCTTTTAAACTGAAATCTACATTTCCTTGGAGAAGAGTCCTGATTGGTTTGCGCGAAGGGCTCTAGGGTTATGGGAAGGAAAGAAGGCAACTACTAAATTTTAAGCCCCAGCTCCTGCTCTGCTGTGTCAGAGTCTGGGCGGACAGTCCAATGGTCAGAAACCAAAGCCTTAGCTTTTGGAGAGGAGGGTGGAACGTGAGGAACAACTTTTATGTGACCCTTCCTCACTAGAGCATCCATGATGCCCTCACCCTTCCTGGCACTTACCTACTTGACCTATTTCTGCATCTCTTTCTCGTGTGTCTCTGTCTTGGCCCTTCCACCCTTTCCTGCATCCTCCATGCCTTGCACAGCATAGATGCCCAGCAAACATTTTGTTAAGAGAAATCACAGAGGAACAAAGAAGCAAAGAGGAGACATCGAAAAGTGATAGCTAAGTCAGCTAAGAATCTGCCTGCAATGCCAGAGACCCGGATTTGATCCCTGGGTCGGGAAGATCCTCTAGAGAAGGAAATGGCAACTCACTCCAGTATTCTTGCCTGGAGAATCCCATGGACAGAATGGCCTGGCAAGCTACAGTCCACAGGGTCGCAAGAGTCAGACACAACTTCATGTCTAAGCCACCACTATTGAGGGAGAAGACAGAAACAGCGATGAAAAGTGTAGTCTTAGACCTCCTCTGGACTATGAGAAAATTATCGACACGGAAGGAATTTTGTTAATGGTCATCATTGAAAAAAATTATGGTTGCACCTTTCTTATGTGTTGGCAGGTACCCAGGCACCGTTAGGTGGAAAGTCACAAATGTTTTCTTGCGAAAAAGTCCATCAGGGTCAGAGAAGGTCTAAGAAACTTATCTTTGAAGATAACTTTCTTATGAATTTCCAACTCAGACTTAGCTTTTCGGGGCCAGGGCTGCTAGATGATCTTGAGAGCAGCTGGAAGGGCTCTAATGGGGTCCAGCTGTGGACCCAGAGAAAGCACCTTCTCAGGATAACATGAACCGGGTGGACCCCTGCCCTCCCTGGTTTCCTCTGGGCTTTATGGGTCCCCGTGGTCTGTTGCATTGATCTTGCATTTTCAGGTTTTATAGCGATTCTAAACATGTGAGGGCACATGTTTGCTCTTTGATGTTCCCTTTGATAGAAGCCAGAGTGCTCTACCTGTGCCTGAGCTTAATAATGATGGAGGGGTCACATGCCCTGAAGCAGAACGCTTCCTGGGGAGGCTGGCTTTGTGTGCAGCTCATTTTTTTTTTTTTTGAGGTTTTTGATGGGCAGACTTTAATCAAGGGTGTTCTCTTGTTTTATTTTTGAAAATAAAGTATATTAAAGGTAGACATGTTATCCTGCTGGTGTTTTGTTTTTTCATTGCATCTTGTTTGGTGGTGCCTCTTGGTAGAAAAGAGGGTGGGATGGGACAGAAATGACAATATTCATGTAACTGTATGGTATTTGTGATTTCCTGTAATTCGCCTAAGTTTTATCTTTATCTACATCCCCATTAGAAAGCAGTTATTGTGTCTCCATTTTTCAGATGGGAAATTTAAGCCATGTGAATCTTAGAGACATACCCACTGGTGGTTATTGTGAGTGTAACCTAAATTAGAATTCAAGGCTCTTATCGCTAGATAACGTGACAAAATTCAGGATGATCCTGGCATTTCTAAGGACTCTTCCAAGGAGTCAGATTGCTTTTTCCAAGTAGAACTCAGAGTATGTAAATGGGACTTAAGAATGGAAGGGTCTTTCATGGGACTGTCGACGGTAAGCTGGCATCACATTTTCTGCAAGCTTGCAGTGGGGGTGACCAACCCGGACTTGGATATCTTTATCGTTTATATTCTAAATAACTAAATTGAACTTATGAGAAAATTGGACCATTTGCCCTATGATTTCGTCCAGGACCCCTTATCAGAGATGGTTAAGTGAAAAGTGAAAGTCACTGAGTCGTGTCTGACTCTGTGACCCCATGAACTGTAGCCCGCCAGGCTCCTCCATCCATGGAATTCTCCAGGCAGGAATACTGGAGTGGGTAGCTATTCCCTTCTCCAGGGGGATCCTCCTGACCCAGGCATCAAACCTGGATCTCCCGCATTGCAGGCAGGGTCCTTTACCATCTGAGCCACCAGGAAATTCTCATTAGAGTGGTTACATTATGGTTTTCTGTCTTTGTCTTCAGCCTTCCTTGGTCGCCAGCTTCCAAAAGAAATCAGCTTCCTGCGTCCTCCCTTTAATTTGAAAGAGCAGCTCGGGCCCCCCAAACAGCCTCTTAGAAATTGGTGTGCTTAGCAGACTACACCTGAAGTTTGATGGTGAGGATGCAAAGGCAAGGCGACGG
Source organism: Nanger dama (assembly GCA_917880005.1). Classification (NCBI taxonomy): domain Eukaryota; kingdom Metazoa; phylum Chordata; class Mammalia; order Artiodactyla; family Bovidae; genus Nanger; species Nanger dama. Next base: position 7,235,934 of record CAKJTW010000029.1, read on the forward strand.
CTATCAGCTCCTAATCCACCTTTAACTACACCATTAGAATTGACAATTGTTTATTGAGGGATTAACTTCATAAAGTACAAGCTGGGTGATTCCTTTTGGAAAATAATACTGGAGGCCTAAAGCATGTAGACCTTGCGTGACTAAAAATGACCTACTTCCCTGTGTTTACTCCTAATTACTTTCTTATGTGTTTGAATTTCTTTGAATTTATTAATGGAGTAGTTCCAGAGTCATTATTGGGGGCAGACTCTAAATTTAATGAAACAAAAATTTAGTGTGTTTTGATCTAAGCAAGTGTTATCTTATTGACAGTTGGTTTTCTGTTTCATCAGCGAGTAGAAAAAATTTTTTTCCTAAACTGCTATGCTATATTATTTTTACTATATTTGAATATAGTGTTGATTGATCCTGGCTGACATTTATCCAAAAGTGTTTGTATTAGTTGTTTCAGGAGCATTTTTTATTCTTAAACACGAATGAACTAATATGAATGTGGAAAATGGAACACACCCAAGAACAATTTATAGTTTTTCTAGACTTTATTGATGTCCTTAGGACTAGAGTTGAAATTCCCATGATGGGTAGGAGAGCACAGACACCATTTATTACTTTGTTGATTATTGGTTACAAAGCATTGATGACTGTTAGTTCTGATGTGTTACTGCTCACAAAATAGTGGTGGCCAATTAGTAGAAAAATGATATAATATGTTCATGTATATACACATAATATGTTCATATATGTACATATATACCTATGTATATGGATGGATGTGTGTATATTTGTGTTTCTAACTGTATATATCTAAAAGTCCTTCCATGATTTTGAAAGCTTAATTCTGTTTGCTACCTTTTGTGGATTCATAGAGTAACTTTTCAAAGAAGGCAATGGCACCCCACTCCAGTACTCTTGCCTGGAAAATCCCATGGACAGAAGAGCCTGGTGGGCTGCAGTCCATGGGGTTGCGAAGAGTTGGGCACGACTGAGCGACTTCACTTTCACTTTCATGCATTGGAGAAGGAAATGGCAACCCACTCCAGTGTTCTTGCCTGGAGAATCCCAGGGATGGGGGAGCCTGGTGGGCTGCCGCCTGTGGAGTCGCACAGAGTCGGACATGACTGAAGTGACTTAGCAGCAGCAGCAGAGTAACTTTTAATTGTTCTCCTCCTTCCATTGTCTATTTATTGAATCTGTTCACCATGCCAACCATAGTGCTGAGTACCGAGAATGAAAAGATCAATAAGACAGAGTCCCTGCCCTCAGAGTTGGAAGCAAATACTTATTATCCAGTTTAATGAGAGTTACAAGAGACATATAAAGATGCCCTGGTACCCATCCGGAAAATACCTACCCAGAAAAAAACAGAGTCAGAAAGGTTTACGTGAGAGTATCATTTGCCTTCTAGTGGTAGTCTCATGGAATGTCTGTTTCAAGAGGACCCTTCCCTACATTTTTAGTTTTTATTAGTTATAGTTTCTCCAGGCTTCTGTCCAAAAATGTTTGCTGGTAATTCTGCACTCTTGATTTTCATGTGTGGTTTTTTTTTTAAAGTGGCTATCTTTTTCATTTCATGTTTGTTCCCTCTTGGCTTGTAAATATATCATAAACATATTTTTATCCATATCTAATTTCTGCAACTTTTAAAAAACTTTCCAAGCAGCCACCTCCTGACCCTCTTTTTCCCCTTCGCTACTCCCCACCCCTCCGAGGGCCATCTTCCTTTCTTTAGAGCCCTCGCATAATGCTATTCCTTTACAGTCCAGCCATCTGCCTGTTTTAGCCTCTTCTTCACTCTCCCTGTTTCTTCTATATAGATTTCCCCATATGTCTGCTTCTTCCTTTATCCACAAGTCCAGACACTCCTCCATAGCTTTCTTGCCACCCCATCCTGGTGTCCCGTCTGTTCATAAATAACTCTTTCATCCGTTTTGGATCCCCAGCCCCCACTCTTTCTAAAAAGAGTGTGCAAATAAACCTGAAGGGCCTGGAGCCACGAGGAACAGCATAGTTGTGATTCAGAATAGACTGCCTCCTTTCCATCACCTGTTTTGTTCTTCCTTCCAAGGCTAGTCTTCCTTGTATATTTCTCCGCAATTTCCAGTCAGTGTCCATATAGAGCAACATGCAAAGTTATTTAATATCTCCATGAAAAAGTTTTGGTTCCTTTCTCACAAGATCATTTTGCCCTAGCCAGTTACTCTAGCTTTCTGTGCTGCTTAGCGGTTGCTATTCTTGGAGTTAGTCACGTTTGAACCTTTTGTTCTTTGGAAATTAACGTAATATGTCAGAAACAGCAGTCGCCCTGCCCTCGGTGCTTGGCAACCTGAAGTTCTCTGGATATGTTCTTTTGCGAATCTGAGTTCTAGAACGTGTGCCACGAAAGGAGTGTCACAGAATGATCTGCAGAAGTGGCACCGTGGAGAGCTGTCTCATGTTCTAGATGTTTAACACGTCTCATGTCCTGCTTGTAGCATCCTGCGCTAGTGACAGCCTCTCCTTCCTCTCCATTCAAGAGTAAACCTTGGCAATTTGCTTGCCTTTAGAAACGTGTTACTGTAACCATTGCAAAGTTGTTAGTGTTTTTTGTTCCTGGTGTCAGTGATAATTTTACTCACAGAGTCCCTGCAGAAATTTTAGCTTAGCAGGAAGTAAATCTAGGTAAGATTGCCTTGAAAATTGATGTAAAAAAAACAGTAAGGGCTAAATATATTATTCCCTTTATTTAAAGAAGAAATCTGAAGTGTAACTAACTTGATTAGGTGGTGTAAGTAGCGAGGACTAATAAGAAGTTATGCCATGGCCGGGCCTCATTTATTCGCTCTTCTTCCGCCCTCCCTCTCTCCTCTCTAAAGAAGTCAGCGATTGGAGTGATTCAGACTATATTTCAGGAAGGGTGAAATGTCATGGCAAAAATGAAGGATGGAACTGTTTCGTCCTGAGATATTAAGAAAAATCAAAACTCCTAGTTCTCCTCGTGTCCTTGGGGAGCTAAATATTTTACCAGTAACAAAATTGAAAGTCTCTAAAGAATTAGACATTTCATTTCAAATGCCTCTCTCTTACTTTCTAAAGAGTTCTCTTTGTTTATATTCAAGGAAGAGGTTTTAACTGCAACAAGAGCATCAGAACTAAAAAAAAAAATCGTAAAAAGTGAAAAGACAGTGAAAACCGCAACCAACGAAACATATTGCTGTTTCAGATTCTTTTGGAATTTAAAATCAATCGGTAATGAGGAAATGTGAATTTTTTTAGTCAGTATTCCTTTAATGACACTAAGGCTTCAGCCCGATTCTGTTAAATAGTTTATCTGTTGTTAAATTTCTGTGGATTCTAATCATTGGATGTGCACAGATCCACATTTGTGGCTTATATTTAATTTTGCTTTTATATCTTGGCCAATGTGAAGTTGAAAGTGGTCCAAAGGTACAGACTTCCAGTTTAAAAATAGATAATGCTGGGCATGTAACATATAGTTAATAATACTGTATTGTATATTTGAAAGGCAGCTTAAAAATTCTCATCACAAGAGAAAAAAATTGTAGCTATGTGAGATGTTAACTAGACTTATTGTGGTGGTCATTTCGCAATATATACACATATTGAATCATTATGTTGTACACCTCAAACTAATATAATATTGCAAGTCATTTATAGCCCAATTTAGGGGAAAAAAATGTTCTTGTACTTCTCAGACTTAGGAAGATTAAAAATCACCAGTCATTTAAGAGCAGTTGTTGGTTATGAACAAAGTCCTAACTGCAGCTTATTTCCAGATTTACTGACTTTGTGCAGTGCTTCTAAGCTAAGAACTAGATCTGAGTGGATTGGATTGTGGTGATGGTTCTAACTTTGTGGAAGTAATTGGAGAATGAAGTTTTAAATTTCGTCTCTTTTAAAAAAGTGATACTGTTTTTCTTACCTCTACCAAATTACTTGCCAAGCATTAGATAGCTAAAATCTTATTAATAACCATTTTCTCAAGCATTGATTCTTCAAGTGTACACAGATTATCACACGTTTTACAGATCACAGAGGAAGTATTTCTTTGCTTTTGGAGTTGTGGTGGTCAGAGAAGGTGCAGTCTTTGGTGACAGATTTTTCACCTCTAACCCTCTCACCCTGCTATTTGGAATCATATGGTCATACTCTTTTGGGTTTTTGGAACAAATTTATAAAGATCTAGCAAAATAGTTTCAAGGTTACCTTCCAACAGGAACAAATACCTTAGCTCTTACTTCTTGATGTTTTCTTCTAAATTGGCTCTGGTCCGCAGGAGCTTAATTAGTTCAGGCTCAGGGCTGTTGGTTTACACCGAGGTGTGTCTATACTTAACATTTTTATAATAAAACATACAGTTTTTTTGCCCTCATTTCTGGTGTTTTGTTTGCTTGCTTGCCAATTTTATCTTGGCAGTGGGAAATCTTGAGGGAGGTTATTGTAAAAGTTAAAGGATTTTCAGGTTGGGTTTACCTCTGCTGCCCAAAAATACATCTTGTGCAGTAACTTCTGTATTTCATTCACTCATTCTGCATTTCCTGAGTGTTTTATGATATCATGGCATGGTGCTTTTTATTTGCTGATACCCTGGATATTTAGAGGAAAAAAAATCCCTGCTACATTCACTCACTCTGTGTTTGGAGTATCATCTGGTTGAATTTGCTCCCGAACTCTCTAGGATGATGGATTCCAACCGTTGATGATGTTTAAGTCTCAGAAGAAACCAGAAATGTGAGCCTGATATCTGCTGCCTCAGTATTTCCCACTCTCTCTAGTCATGCAATTCTGTTCATATGAACAAGACCGGTTTTCTTTCTGGAGGAGAAACAGTCATGTTTTGACTTTATCACAGGAAGGAGGTATGTATAGACTCTCTTGCTGCTAGAGTTTGTCGTGTCTCTGCTCATCTGATTTAGAGGAGCCCGTGTGACCCACCAGGATGGTGGTGAATTTCTCCTTGAAGTTTTATAGATGTGCATCTGAAGGCATTGTTGGTTATGGGCTCATCACCACCTTAAGGGGTCGAGATGGAGGGAGGCATCCTCTGGTCTCACTGGGCTACAACCCTGTAGCCTTGGAGGCCAAGGCGGGCACATGCCAAGCTCACCTCCTTTCCCCTTTACCTCTTTTCTCCATCATGTTTTTTATGGGAAAACATGTCTGCAGAATTCTAGGTTGCCCTGGCTTCTGAAGTAAGAAATAGGTCCATTGAGTCTCAGGGAGGGTTTGATTTTAGCAGCATTGGTGGATTGAGTCTGGAGCAGGGTTTCTGGTGTGGGGGGTTCATGGAGGGAAGGGGGCTCCTAAATTTGTATGTCCATCTGAGAGAGTCCATGGGGTCTCTCAGTCTTGAGGCGTTTTGGGGGCCAGCAAAGGTTAAGTCGCGTGCCAGGGAAGAATTGGCAGCATCCAGTTGAGGGTTACATTTGGCCCCAGACTTGGACTTTTGTTCAAAATTATTCTGAAAGCCTCCGAGCAACTCAAAGAAGTGAAAAGGGCTCAGAGATTTGCAAAGCCCTTTCCCAGGCTTTGGAGAAGGAAATGGCAACCCAGTCTAGTATTCTTGCCTGGAAAATTCCATGGACAGAGGAGCCTGGTAGGCTACAGTCCATGGGGTCGCAAAGAGTCGGACATGACTGAGTGACTTCACTTTAAACTTTTCCCAGGCTTGCTTCAGAGATTTTTAATTTTATGTTTTGGTTGATTAACAGCGTTGTGCTAGTTCAGGTTGTATAGGAAAGTGATTCAGTCATACATACACGCATCTATTGTTTTCAGATTCTTTCCCCATTTAGGTTTTTACAGAATACTGAGCAGTGGCCCCTGTGCTATGCAGTAGGCCCTTGTTTGTTGTTTATTTTAAATAGAGCAGTGTGTATATGCCAACCCCCAACTCCCAGATTGAAAGACCCCCTAGGCCATGAGCAGCCCCTTGAGTCTTCCATGGACAAAGAATTATCCAAGGCTCATCCTGCCCCGCACTGTGGTGGAGGTGAAATGAGCTCCAAGCAAGAGAAGGCAGAGCAGCCTTTATGCTCAGCCAGCCAGACAGGTGTGATGTGTGCAAAGATGGTGAATTTTTGTTTGTGTTTCCTGAAGTGAGGCCTGTTTCTCTCCTCTCTGTGGTTCTGTGTACACATTGTTGAGTCCACTGGAACTCAGAAGATAGGAAGATAGGGCTAGTCTCCTGAGGACACACGCGGTAACTGGTTCACAGAGGTGTCTGTCGTGATGTTTCGAAGGCTCCATGATGTTCATGCCAAGATCCAGAAAGCAGCCTGTCACAGGGGCCGTCGAGCTAAGAGTCTTCACAGTGGCCTCGCTGTGCCTTCAGGGGAGCGAGTTTGCACTTGGCCGTGCCGGCGACCATCCGCTCAGTTTCTCTGGTCTCTTATCTTTCTTTGTTCGTCCTCCGTGAAACCAGGGTCAGCCTCTTCGTGGAGAACGGCTCACACAGACTGCTGGTTCCACACCTGCGTGAAGCAGGGATGAATGGAGCAATTCCATCTCTGTATAAATGAGGACTGTTTACTGCATGGACAAGCTCTGGGCCAGTGGTCTGGCTCGTTGTTAATCGAACTGGGTTTAGCCTTTTTGATCACGTATTTTAATAGGGAGGTAATAGAGGATAGGGGCCTCTTTGGCCTTTGGTGCCAAAGACAGCTGGTTTGAAACTCAATTCTTCACTATTTAATGAAGTTATTTAACTTCACCATGCCTAATTTTCTAATCTATAAAATAGGGTTAATTATATGTATTTTGCAGGGTTGTATTGGAGATTAAGTGAGTTAATGCATTTCAGATTTCTGCCATAAATAAGGCCCTCAAATTTACTTTTCCCTGTTATTAAAAAGCAAAGTAAAATTGAAGAATTAGGAGTTTCACCTACTTGGTCTTTAATTTAGAATGTGGTATTTCTCCAGTGTGGGTAGAGGGATATTTTTCTTTATAGAGGGTCATTGACCCTCAGAAAAAAATCAATCAGAGGTTACATGGAAGTAAACGGCAATGTCTTTTAATTAAGTGATTTTGCCCCCCTCTTTTTTTTTTTAAAGCAGAGGTTGAAAATGTAAAATAACTCGGTTTGGAATTGATAAGAACACAGAAAACTTTATTCAGAAAACACAGGAGATATTTAAACATGTACCTAAATCTGACATAACTGTTTTGAAAGCTGAATCTATGGAAAAGTAAGAAGAGTGGGAGTAAGAAGGTTGGGGAGAAGCATGGCAAGGCATCTAGAAGAAAGGTGAAGACAGACACAAACTTAAAAGTAGGAAGGGAGAGGAGTCAGGAGACTAGGCAAAGGACGAGAAAGAAGGGACAAAGAAAGGTGAAAGGAGGTGGGCTGAGAAAGTTCTGAAGCCTTAATTAACTGATCTTGTCACACACAGCTGTTCATTTGAGTTGTGGGCCTAGGAGAATTATTCCTTTTTTATCACTGTCTTTTGAAATGTTAATTAGATAATTGACCATTGTTCACAGTTCTTTGGTTACTTTTTATTCTTAAACTTTTAGAGCCCGGTCCTTGAATGGGGTTCTCCCAGCAGCACACCAGATGGGAAATTATTCTCTGGCCTAATAGTTGCCAAATGACCAGCACGGTAGTGCTTGGGGTCTATGAAATCCAGCTGAGAGCCGGATCTGCCCTCGGGGGTGGTTAGCAGTTTCCATGATGGTCCCTCATCAGTGGGCTTTTATTTTGTAATGGTAAAGGGGGCTGCCTTTCCATTTTCTACAGATTGATCCGATTTCTTCTAATCGATAATATGTCTTCTTGACCACGAAAAGCTCATTTGAGGAAAATCTACAAGTAATTAGCAGAACCTCTTATTTCACATGCGAGACAATTGCAAGCAAAATGGTGGAAGAAAATGTTATTCTGCTTTTGCCCAATTTAACTTATAGTTGTTTTTGTTTCAGAAAACTCAACTTAGATAAAATACATGAAAGCATCTTGAAGACTATTCCACAGCATAAATATAAGATTTGATTTATTATTGCTCCAGGTAGTTACCGATAAATACCAAATAGTAGCACTATATCTGTGATTCTTGCAGAAAAACACTTTTAACCAATAGGACATGATCCAGTAGAAAAGATGCCAGTTCTCCATACTTTACCAAGTGGATTGAGATATATATATTTTTGATACACTCAGTTTGATCTCCTGGAACTTCAGTTACGTCTTTTCAATCTGAAGAGACAGCAGAATAACATGCCTAATCTTTTCTGTGTAATCATTAAAATTATTAAAATGAATATTATAAAGATTCATTTCAGTGTTGCATTTTCAGTTTTCAGTAGACTATTTTAAGTGTATTTTCAGAAGCTTCATGCAAATAACTGACCGTAGCTATGGTCCTACAAAAGTTGAAATAGTGACTGTTATTTGTCATTTTAAATTTAAGTGAACCAAAATTTTCTTTGGCCTGAATATCACAGAAAAACTCTCTTGCCTGAGGCTGTTTTTTCAAAAATGAAAACATGTTTTTAAAAGGAGATACATGTACACTGTAGAACAGTTTCCAAATACTGAAAAATAAAAAGGTGAAAATAAATATTTTCTTTTAATAGTTAACCTTTATAAGACTGGATTATATTGCCTGGTATTCTTTATGTACACACACAGAGTCACAATTTTAAATGTTTCTGTAACTATAAAGTTTTGCTTATTGTTATATAATCTTATTTTCATATTTTTATTTTTGTGGGTTTTATAATTGATGATTTCTATCAGAGGTATGTGTATCTTATTGTTTTTTTCAATTTATTTAGCTTCTGTTATTTAATTAATTAATATATTTTTAAACTTCATTCTTGTTTTTATTTTCTTGGGTCACTTTTGCCCTAGAGTGTAAATCTGTGTCAGACTATAAATTTGGCTGCATCCCATATGTTTTGTTGATATGTAATATTCTTGTTAATAATTTCTGAATAGTTCTTATTATTTTTGCTTCCGTTTTAATACAAGAGCTAGTTTGGAGTACCATTTTCATTTCTGTGAGATTATTGTCTTTCCTCCTTAAAATGCTCATAACTGATTTCTGGGTTTATTTCAGTTTGATCAGGAAAGATACAGTGTAATTTCTGCTCCTTAAAATTTACTACACTCCTTTTGTGTCTTAATAAATGATGCTTTTGTGAATTTTTCAAAGCAGATTTGAAAATGAGACATTCTCTATAGTGTGTTTTAATTTAAATTTTGTTTTTACTTAACTGGGTCCCTTGTGGCCCTAGAAAGATGTGTTAAATTCTTCCACCAAAATGATGTTTGTCATCTTTCATGCTTAATGATTCATGATGGCTGTGTGTTCATTATAGGTTATATTTCCATCTTTGATCTTCATTACTCCCTCTTTCAATATTATGATCTCTTCATTCTTTTCCTTTCTTTCCTAAGAGAACTTTTCAAATTTGTCATCTACATACTGACATATTTTCTACCATTCTGTGCAGACATTAATTTTATCAGCACCTCTTTACTTTTCTTATGGTGTTTATCTACTTTTATTAATACGTATCTTCCTGAATCCTTTGTCTTAGCATCCATCTTATACCTAATAGCTACTCTATTTTATATAACCATCGAAGGTAATATTTTCTAAAATTTACTTATAGCTTTTGTGGAGTGAAATGATTTTCAAAGTCTGATTTTGCTGTGAGTCATCAGAGCTTATCTACTTATATTTTAATCTGTAGATTTTTTCCCCCTCATGACACTTTTTAAAAAACATAAATTGGACTTTAGCAAACTCTAATCCTAGCTACCCTTCTATAATTCTTGTGATGCTGGGGCAAATGACACTGATTCTTTTCTTTTAAAGTGTGGATCATTTTTAAAGTCTTTATTGATTCTGTTACGATATTGCTTCTGTTTTATCTTTGGGGTTACTTTGGCCAGGAGACATGTGGTGTCTTAGTTTCCGGACCAGGGGTGGAACCTGCACACGCCACATTGGAGGGAGACGTCTTAGCCACTGGACGGACAGGGAACGCCCTGATTCTTTTCCAGCTGTTTGTTCACATCAGCCTCGGCCAGTGAGAGGCGCTGGAGGAAGACGGGGACGGTAGTAGAGCAAGAAGGGACTGAGCCCTTCCTGTTCTTGATGTCATCACTCTGACTTGACTCCGCTGTTGCAGGTGTAGGTGTCTTCCTGCGGTCCTGAAATCAGCCTGTTGAGACCCTCTCCTCTCTGCCTGTCCTCTGCAGTTCTAGGCTCTAAAACCTGACCTCGTCCCTTTGCTGTCAGCCCTGGGGGGCAGGGGGGCGTGCAGTATTCACTTGGCTTGTGTGCCTCTTCAGTCTACACCAGAGAACTGCAGTTAAGTGTCAGTCAAGTTGCTCAGCTTCTCTGGTTCAGGAAGGCAGCAGGCATCCACTAGTTAGCCTTCTAGAAACTTCCTATAAAAAGACGACTTTGGAAGATGACAATCTCCTGATGCCTCTTATCTTTTTTTAAAAAAAAATTTCCTATCTCCATGTTTATTGTCCTAAACCTTATTGTGTCTCATAAGTGCTATGATTGTTACACTTTATTGTCTGACAATAAAGGGCAAGAGAGTTCTTCAAATAACCTGTATCTAATGGGAGCAGTGGTGGATGGCTTAACAAAAGGCACATGGCCTTCATCACTGAACTTTCAGTGGGGAGGCTGGACAGATGAAGTGCAGATGAGAGCAAGCGTGCGGTTCTGGTGTGATTTTCTTGGAGAAGAAGACACGTGGGAGAAAAGGATGTATTATGTTACGAAATTTGACTTAACATGTGCTGTTTGCTCTTGATGTCGGGCAAAGCAGTAAAGAGGCTTATTGGCAGCTATATTTAAGGTCATTGCAGTGCACGGAATGTAAATCAAAGTGTTATTCTTTACTAGAAGCTGAGAGATAACATTTACATAACATGCTTTTAAGGTAATGAGTTAAGTTCATTATTTCTTTATTACTGTAAGTGTTTCAAGAAAGTTATTTCCATACTAAAAATATTCCCTCTCCTGCTTGAATCTGATTTGTCATAATTTCTGCATGACGTTATACCCTATTGTTAGGAAATGATCATTCCATTTATTTTTGTTTCATGGGGAAAATTGTTAACCAGCTGTTTCAATTTCTCCAAAGAAACTTGCTTCCAGAATTCCTAGTACAGAGCAAGGCTGATTGATAGAAATGTCACCATTTTTTCTGACCCTCTCTGCCTTGTCGCTGTGACATAGTGCAGATGCCAAAGAAGAAATGTGAGCAAAGGAAAGGATACCAAAGCCTGGATATTTCCCAAACTAGATAATTAGACTCTGGATTATGAAGAACAGGCTGAATGAAGAAATGCCACGACTCTATAGTGGCTTAAGGAGCACAGTGATTTCAGAGTGAAATCTTTTTACGTGAATGTGAATTTTTGGTTAATTAGTAATAGGAATACAACTCAGAGCAGTCTCCAAAAATTCCGTTAGGTTTTGGATCTAATAAATGGCAGGCTTGCTTCTGTGCTCTCCTTCTTAGCAGTCGTGGCTGTTTAGTCACTAAGTTGTGTGCGACTCTTCTGTGACACAGTGGACTGCGGCCCTCCAGGCTCCTCCGTCCGTGGGACTCTGCAGGCAAGAGCGGGTCGCCCTTTCCTTCTCCAGGGGATCTTCCTGACCTGGAACCTGTGTCTCCTTCACTGGAGGGCAGATTCTTTACCACTGAGCCACCAGGGAACCTCCCTGTTGCTTTTTCTGTATGATCAGATTTTCTTTAACCAATTCTTTACTTAAAACTGAAGCAGTGTGTGTCTGTTCAAAACTTGAGTCTCCCTTTACAAATTCACAGAATACGATTTCTGGGGCCGGGGGGCGGGGTGGGGAGGTGGAATGTAACTCAATCAGCCTTACATGGTTTACAGAATATGATAGTCTCATATTTACTATGTGGTTAACAAGAAATAACTGTTACCAACCAAAATCAGAGAATTGAAAAACAAGGAACATTTTGCTTGGGAGTCTATGTATATCTCTATATAAATACATATAGACATTTATAAACATCATCGATCCTTCTCACATGCCCATGCCATATATATGTGGATGTGGGATGATGCTTGTTTTTATATATACAAGTCTATATTTATATAGCTGAAGAAGCGAAACATATTGCTTTTTATTTAAGTGACTCAGTGCTTGAATAGACAGGCTTTATGTTACAGCACTTTATCCACACTGAGCTGATTAGATAGGAATAATGATTTGGTTTTCTGAAGATCAGAGTTTGACAGGGTCTGGTGAACCCTGGAGACATTCCTAGGATAGCAGTGCCCTTACTTACATTGGCTAGAGAATCTGTAGGAAAGTGTGTGTGTGTGTGTGTGTGTGTGTGTGTGTGTGTGTGTGTGTGTGTGTGTGTGTGTGTGTGTGTGTGTGTGTGTGTGTGTGTGTGTGTGTGTGTGTGTGTGTGTTGGGAAGGCTCTTTAGGAGACGGGAAGGTGCAGGGATTAGAAGATTCTTAGGAGCACTAAAGGGAATGTCTGATCCCCTGGTGAAGCAGAGAAGGAGAATATGAAGCCCCTAATTTCCTGCTTTTCAGAATTATTTAGTCAGTGCAGCTCATGCCTTATATTTCTTGTAGCATACTTTAAACACCTTGCTTTAGTAGTTGGGAAATGACACCTACCTGGATCTTCTCAGGTTCTTTATTTATGTCATCAGGGGGATTGCTGCTACTTAACTGTAGAGGAGATATACATGTGTTCTGAGCCAGAAAAGTCCAGGAAGAATACCAAAGCCCTGGAGTGTCTCAGTTCAGCAGATAAATGGAAGCGATACAGTGGCACCGTTATGCCTTAGGCTAGTCAGTGCTTTGTATTATAAATTTATAAGTTTTTTTTTTTGGGGGGGCTCTGACTTAATAATTGTTTTTGCATTTCTCAAATTTGCTAAAGTATCTCAGAGATGATATTAAATCCCTTGATTTGAAAGATAAAGCTAAGGTAATTGAGACAGTTGGAGTAGTGGTTTCTCAGCATTAGAACACATCTTAATTTTTCAAGATTGAAGATCTTGCTGAAAATCTGAGGTTGTTGCTAATGTAGCTAATGTAATTGATTCTTAGAATCTCTTGTTTTGTACCTGCCATTTTCCCTGACCCCACAATACTGTCAGAGCTCCGACTAGTACCCTTTTGGTAACAGTGTGGTGAGTTTAGGTTGAATCCCTGTTTTTTCCTTGTATAAATATGTTTGCCTATGTGTGTGCTCAGTTGCTCAGTTGTGTCTGATTCTTTGTGACCCCATGGACTGTAGCCCGCCAGACTCCTCTGTCCATGGGATTTCCCAGCAAGAATACTGAAGTGGTGGCCAATCCTCCTCCAGGGCATTTTCCTGACCCAGGGACTGAACCTGCATCTCTCGTGTCTCTTGCATTGCGGGTAGGTTCTTTACTACTGAGCCACCAGGGAAGGCTGTATATACATGTGTGTATGTAATAATACAGGGAACTAAATGTTCATTTTCAAGAAGTTATGGTGACATTTCTGTTTATTAAAATGTTGAATAATTATGAGAACACCCAAAATAAATCTAAAAGTTGGGACCCTGAATTTTATTCTCTCAAATTTTATGAACAGTAAAAAGTCCTCCAAGGATTATTAAACACTTTTTACATTGGGGACATAGTGAAGGACAGGGAAGCCTGGCGTGCTGCAGTCCGTGGGGTTGCAGAGTCGGACACGGCTGAGCGACTGAACAACGTACTGAACCAAATTCTGTTTTCTGCCAGTGTGCCAGTACGTGCATTCTGCATCACTGTTCCCTACTTTACTTTTCCCCATCTGCTCCTCAGCTTCCTCCATCCTGCTCTCTGCTCCAAGGGGCTCACCTCTGACCACTGGTTGCCTAACGTGCTCCTTTCTTTCTCTTAGTTTTCTGGTTGGCTTCAGCCAAAGGGAAATGTTTTTTTTTTTTTTCACTTTGATTAAAAAAAAAAAAAAATTTTTTTTCTTAAGCGACAGTGTATTGTTTCAGATTTAGAAAACATTAAGCTAACATTTAGTGAGTATTTTTTGTGAACCAGTTTCTGTGCTTTGGGACATGTTATTAGCGAAAGACTTCAAGTGGACTTTGTCAGCCCCTTTTAACAGCCAGGAACACTGAGGCTGAAATCAGATGATGGCTTAAGCTAACAGAACTAGAAAACAGAGAAACCTTTCTTGCCCTGCCTCACAGTCCACAGCCTTTTCCATGCACAAGCCTGCCTCCATAAGCCATTACTGAATTTCAGCTGTTAAACTTGTGAAATTTGTCTTTGTACACACACACACACACACACACACACACACACACACACACCCTACTATTATATGGATATTCCTCCTAAAGACACACGACTATTTCATCATCAAGTCTAATTTGCTAGTTTCCTCTCTGTTTTCTTCATCCTCCTACTTCCTGGGAGAACAGTATGTTCCCTGTGAATCGTCCTCCCTTTTTCTCCTGAGTCACCAGACTTCCTTCTTTCACTTTTTTTTAGCAAACAATATATTTTAATTGACATATAGTTGTTTTACAGTATCGTGTTAACTTTAGGTGTACAGCACACTGATTCAGTTATACATACATATATACACACACACATATATATGTATATATATATAAAACATCCCTGAGTATAGTCCCCACTAGGTCCTTGTTGGTTATCTGTTGTATATATAATAGTCTAAATCACCAAGCTTCTTCTCTCTCCTGGCTCTTAGGAATTCAGATATGTTCATGTCTTTGTCTTTAAACACACACTAGGTTTTGACACTAAGCCCCCATCATTATTTTGTCCTTTATACAACCAGATTTTCTCCCATCACATTCTCTCTACATAATGTACTATGATCTGGCTTTTCCCCGAACACTCTCCCCAAACTCTACATGAAAGTTGCAGTGCCAGGTCAAATTGACATCCTTTACGCTCTTGACCACTTGACCTCGTCAAAGCCTTGAACTCTGGACCACAGCCTTTGTCTGTATCTCCTATCTTTTCAAAACACACCCAAGGTCCACCTCTTCTGGGGAGATTTTCCCAGTGTATGTCCTCTTGTCCTCTGGGGCGTGTGTTGTCTCCATCATTGTCGCACCTGCTGAGGGGCTTTGTCTTTCTGATGGAACTGTGGTTTATTTGAGGGTCTGGAGCGTGTCTTTCCATGAGTTTTATGCTAAGTGTTGTCTTCCTACCTGGGAGGAAGACAGTCTCACTATTCCCTTCCCATCTCCTTGCTTGTAGATCCTTTTAACTGTTGTTTGTTCAGCTCTTATTAGTTGCTGTTCTTCACATTAAGCATTGATGATACAGGGTCAAACAGCTAACTGTCTCTGTGGGGCTTACAGTCTGCCTCTAGGTGTATGCAGATTTTTAAAATCTTTTCAAGTCTGTTCTTCCCTAGTGGCTCAGATGGTAAGGAATCTGCCTGCAATGCAGGAGACCTTGTTGGGAAGGAGACCTGGGTTGGGAAGATCTCTGGAGAAGAAAATGGCAACTCACTTCAGTATTCTTGCCTAGAGAAGTTCATGGACAGAGGAGCCTGGTGGGCTAGATCCCGTGAGTCACCAAGAGTTGAACACGACTGAGCGACTAAGCACACAAGGCTATTCTCGTCCTTAAAAACACAATATTTTTGGTAATATATAGGAAAGAATTATATAGAGTCGCATACGTCTGAGTGACATAAGACAAGAGGGATCAAATGAGCATGTTCAACAGTCGATTAACGTTGTGCCTAGCACATAATTAATAGTTATTTAGTGTTATAGGTTAATAATAGTAATAAATCTTACATTACATATGTACTATGCATATAGCAGATATATGTGAATTATAATAATATGTACAAATTTTGCTGTTTTACAAATTCCGTAAATAAAAAGTTAATAATATACATCAATTGCTTTGTGTATCAGCATATTTTTACATTTATCCTTTTTACAAAATTATGTCCCTGCCTGCCCCTGCCCCTGCTTTTGTTCATTTGCTGATTTTCACTTACCAAAGACTATTTGTCAGTCTTAAGGCTGCCTGGTACAGACTTCCCCCTGGGAGAGGCTTTCTTTGTCATGGACCTTATGAGAACTAGTTTTTGAGTGAGATATTAGCAACTATGGATTTCTTTAAATGTTTTCTGCTTAGTGATTTATTTGGATTAAGTTTCATCATTTTTTCATCTCCACTAGAAGAATCTGCAGGTCTCCTCGTTGGCCATGAGTGCTGAGCAGTGTGTGGTGTGATCGCTCTGGGCCTGTACGCGTGTGTCTCTTTCCAGACACGTGATCAGTGATCAGGAAGTGAGCATGGCGCCCAGATGCTCCTGTTGCTGCATTGTCACCGCAGGAGGCCATCAAAATAGTTATGAAGAATGTCTGTCTTCACTAATTTGGTACCATTCAGGGAGGATTAGCAAAGGGGGAAAGATACAGTAGAAATGTGGGAGAGATGGAAGATAGGAGAGAAACCTGGTGTTTGAAGAATGATCTTTGATCTTTCAGAAGAGGAATACATATCAAGAGCTTATCTATGTGAAAGAATTTACATGCAAAGCAAATCAAGAACATAAATCTTACTTATCTTTGTAGATTAGAGTTTGGTTTTGGATAAAGGAAAAGCCAGGCATCTGTAAAAGGGGATTTACATGTTTATGTTAACTCAATTAGCATTAACAGAGGCTACCAGTAATGTTGGCTGCCTGGCCTCAAACTTTCACACAGACATGGTTTCAAAGACAACAGAATGATTTTCAGGAATGTTATATAAGGAAGAGAGAATTACCAAATGTGTGGATCTATTTTCAAATTTTTTAAAAAATATTTGTGTTTTAAAGTGTTACTTCAGGAGCAAGTAGCTTTTTCTGACAGGAGAAAGCAGAGTCATGTCTGACAGCCAGCATAGCTTATTACATTGCCCAGATTTATTGTTGGAAGTCCTGCAGATCTTCGTTCACAAACTGAAGGGCGCATTTGTAGTCTAAGTGCTGGCTTTGAGAGTAGTTAGATATTTATGGAAGAAATTATAAGAAGCCATGTGCATCAAAAAACCTCTTTTTCCCCAAAATAAATATTGGTTAGGAAACTAGATTCTTTCACTCTCTGGTAATGCAAATTCTGGTTCATTCACATAGACATTGTGGTACCTAAAGTGTTGCAAAATCGGATATTTATATAGAGATGGCTATTGATGTTTAAAAAAAAAAAGGCTGAGAGCTGGGGAGGTTAAGACACGAGTACAGTATTTGAAAAATGCGGTCTTTGTCTTCTGTCCTCCATCATGCCTAGATCTCAGAGAGGTTTTGTCCAGTGAGAATAAAGAACCCATGGGAATTCCCCAGGAATCACCCACCGGTAAAAGGAAGAGTTTTACTTCAGTGAGCAAGGGTGGAGCCTGCAGTCTGCACTAGTCATGATGCTTCCTTATCCCCTTCATGGCAGATGAACATTTGTGTATGCAGAATGCTGAGTCCCTGGGAGAGTCACAGTCTAGTTGACATCCAGGAGGTGATGCCTTCTTACCCTTACCCATTGGGGTTTTATCCAATGTGGGAGCAGCAGTTAGGTTCCATGAGTTGCTGGCCTGGTGCTCAAGGCCACTGGCATTTCCCAACTACAGCTCTGCTCCTTACGCTCACTTCTACCCTCAAGCACCTAGTTTACCTACTGAATCTTAGCTGTTCAAAGATTTGCCAGTACCTTCTCCAGACATGATTTTTCACATCTCTGAACTTTTATATTATTTATTAATCTACATCTCAGGACACATTACATATTTCATGCTTTTTATTTTATTTTTGTTTTTGATGTGGACACGATTTAGCAACCTAACAACAAAAATTTTTTAAAGTCTTTTTATGGAATTTGTTACAACATTGCTTCTGTTGTTTATACTCTGGCTTTTTGGCCTTGAGGCATGTGGGATCTTAGCTTCCAAGGCAGCGATTGAACCCATATATACCCCCAGTATGGGAGGGTGAATTCTTAACCACTGGACCTCTAGGAAAGCCCCTCCATGCCTTTTAATTATTGCTAAAATTATTATTTTGAAATTATTTGAAGAAATTGTAAGCATGTAGTAGAATAAACACTCATGTATGCCTTGTGCAACTTTGACAGTTACTAAGTTTCTGCAGTTTCTGAATCACCTATGTATTACACTCCCCAACCCAGCTTGAATTTATTTTGAATAATAGATTATGAGGATCTTGAAGTTAGGGACTGTATATATACATGTATACACATATACACAGATGTGTACATATATACACTTTATTTAGTGTCTTCTGGTTAAAAATATGTCCTCATTGTGGAGATAGATAATGCTATTATTTTGAAGATTTAATCTTTCTTAATTTTTAGAAACTTACAGTGAAATTTGTGTATTTCTTTTTAACTTAGCATTTTATCATGAGCAGTTTCTTTAAAAAAATTTTTTTTATTGGGGTATAATTGATTTACAGTGTTGGGTTAGTTTCATGTATACGTCAAAGTGAGTCTCTTATAAAAATACATATATCCACTCTTTTTAGGTTCTTTTACCGTATTACTATGAGCATTTCTCAGTGTCCTTCAACAGTTTTGAGAGCGCAATCTTTTAAAGGCAGCATAATATTCCATCATATGAGTTTTCCATAATTTATTTAAATAGTTTTCTGTTGTTGACCACCGTCTTGAACATCCTTATATATAAATACTTGTCCTCATTAACAGCAGTATTATTAGGATAGTTTCCTAGGGAATTATTAGGTGAAAGGTTCTTTATGTATCTTGCCAAATTGCTGTCCCTAGGCTGTGCCAATTCACATTATTTTTATCTTATTAATTTGGTAGCTGAAATGGTATCTGATTGTGTTCTTTTTAAAATTGGTATTTCCTGGATTATTAATGTCATTGGACATTTTTCATGTTCATGATTCTTATTTCATGTGCTAAATAAGGTGTTATCTGGAATTACAGTGAATGGTACATGCCATTTAATTTAGCTTCGTATCTAATGCTTTGCAGCGATGATCAATTACTTTTAGTATTTCATAAATCAGCTTTTGCTGTCTTTGGAACCAGAATGTCTGCCTAAGTGCAAATTATGTTAGTTGAAGAGTTAGTTTATTTTTTGAGTATTATTTTTCAAAGCCATCTCTCTGTATAATTTTCTCCTTTTACATCATATAACTTTGTTGAGAAATGTAATTCTGTCTGGAATTATTTAGTTTAGGTAAAAATTATTTGTCTAAGAAATACACTCTCAGGTCTACATTTTTAAATTTTGAAAAAATCATTTATTTAGGTAAAAGTTTTAAAGCCCTCATTGTATTTGAATTTATAGTGTATTTAACCTTCTTCTGGAATGCGTTTAGAACTTTGTTTTAAAAGTGCCTAATGCAATTTGTATATGCAGTAAAATAAAAATTGCCACTTTCATAAGTGAAATTTTTAGTGGTAAGGCTGCTCTTTTGCTACGTGAAATTTCCAAACTCCAGCATAGGCACTGAATGAAAACATTTACATTAATAAACTAGTATAGGTAAATATTTTCAGTTTCAGAAGAAAACGGAGAATGGCTTTTTACTGTTGGGGTTACTTTATTACCTAAACCTAGGTTGTAAATCCCAAAGAAAAACTAGCAGTTTATTAAAATCCCTGCCCTTCGTTACTTCAAATCAAATCATACCTTGCTGAACTATGTTCAAATATGTTGAAAAACAATTTACTGCTTTCTGTTGAAAAATAATACTCAAAGTATATGTGTTGTGTGGAGGAAACACTCAAAAACAGATCTACCCAGACATCAACAGGATATTATTACCCCAAAGAAATGACGACAGTTTGCCAACTTGATGCGTAGAGGAAGGAAATTTACAAACATCTCCAAGAGAGGCATGTTGAGTGGTTGAAGGAAATGAGGCACGTCCTGCTTTTATTGTGCTTATTGGAGTGGGATTCCCAGAAGACTGAACAAGGCTGTCCTGAGACCTCTGTTTGGCAAGGATCTTGTTGACTCATATTTTATTTTTGTTTCAGTAAGGGTCTGCTATTGTTCAAATTTCTAATGTTGCTTATAAACACACAGCCAATATCATTTCCCCTTCTATTGACTGATACATACAAATAAATGAAAATCTGCCGTCACCATTAACTCGTGCTCGGTTTCCACGAAGCCAAGAGGAGTAACAGACCCGTTACATGGGTATCTTAGTTCCGGGGTTTTCAAAGTGTATTTTAGAGTTTTAATCACTGGCTATGTTAGGGAAGTTTATTACTTCTTATTCATGTGGTAAAGGGAAAGGGAGGTAAATATTTACATAACTTTATGTTGAAAGCCTAGTTTGCAGTTGAAAAGCTGGATCTAGTGACTTCTGAATGATCTTAAAAGTTGACTCACTGGACATTTAGGTCCGAGACCAGTTGGAAAGATTGGCAGCGTGAAATGCCTGGTTTAGAATAAGACATTCATGTAGTGCTTTGAAACGTTTTAAAAATCTCTCTCATGTTACACCTATCCATGAGAAAGTAATGGGAAATATTTTAAGTATTTCTGCTTTTTTTTAAGCTCTAACTTTTTTTTTTTTTGACTGTGTCTGTCAAAATGCCTGAGTGTCATAACTTTCTCTATACAGAGAAATCCCGGAATGGAAATCTTTGGCCTTCTGTTGTGACTCAGTCTGAGGGGCAAGCCGAGGGCTGCATGTGGAGTTCAGGTTATTTCTCTGTCCTCTGAACTCTGAGTCGTGTGTGGTTACTGTCAGTCTTATTCACGGAGTGACAGCGCATTGGGAGGAGAGCTGACTTTTGTCTAGTAGAAATTTAAAGAGGACAAACTGAGAAAAACTGTGTGAGAAACTAGGAGGCTCATGTTGGCTCTAGTCTGGTTTTGCTTTTATTTCTCGTTATTCCTCAGGATGATTGCTTTAGATAAAATCCCCCCACCCCGTCATTGTAATGTATGAAAAATTCCAAAGAAAATTATTATTTCATACCCTTCAAAGTTACGTTTCAGGGGAAAGATAGGGTCTGATCACCAAAGGAATTTCCCTGGCAGGAGTCCCAGTGTTTTAACTTCCTGTGATTTTCTCAACCCCCTCCTTTTCCTTTTATTTTAACTCAGACCCCAGGAGTGTCTGATTCACAGGAATTCCTATGCGAGACAGGTTTACATGGTGTCTGAGGGTCCAGAGGTGCTTCTGAGTCAGGATTTTGAGGAACGATATTAACTTGGAGATAACCCTCTATTGTTCTGTTGCAAAGGGGCTGAGGATTTGGGGGCAGTCTTTTCAGATTCACATGAAGCCTTTTGAGATTTTGCCCCTGATGACCTGAAATGCCTTTAAACTATTTTCAAAAAGTCATCATTCTCTCAGCCCTTCAGTTTTGAGGGAGAACCTCAGTTTGGTTTATAATTCTGAGGGATTCTTTCACACACTCTGCTGGCAAAGCTGAAAAAAAAATTAGTGGTAGGAGTACCATTTGGACCAGGTGTGTTATGGTGGTGAAGGGGGCACATGTCTAGACATGTGTGCATGTGTGTGTCTGTAACACTTGTATGTTTGTTTTCTTGCTTGCCTTTAGGTAGCAGAGGATAATTTAGATAATATCAAGACTTTGGATGTCTTAGTCCTGCAGTAATATGACTTAAAAATGTGCCCTATGTGTAATGTTGCTTTAGCAAATCCATAATCTGTGGGGATAGTAAGTCGACAGACCATTCTTAATGTTACTTCGGTACTTGTAGAAAAAGACATATATGTATATTTTAATTTCAATTTCTCTAATTTTTGGTGTGAAATATTTAAGGTCAGCAATTTGTCGAACTCAGAAACAGAATAGTCTTCCTGTTTAAAAAGTATATTAAGATTTAATAACATGCAGAGCCTTCCTACAGTTTTTGAAAGAATATTTACTCTTTTGCATGTGTGCACGCAGGGTCGCTTCAGTTGTGTCCCACTCTGTGCGACCTTATGGACTATAGCCCAACAGATCCCTCTTGTCCATGAGATTCTCCAGGCAAGAATACTGGAGTGGGTTGCCGTGCCCTCCTCTAGGGTTTCTTGCCCACTCAGGGATAAAACCTGTATCTCTTGGGTCTCCTCCATTGGCAGGCAGGTTCTGTACCACTAACGCCACCTGGGAAGCCCATTTACTCTTTTATTTCAGATCTTGTGTTTTAACAGTTAATCAAAATGCAATTTAAATTTTGTTTGGATTTTTTTTTAAGTCAGCACATCATTTTTCAGAAGTAAGCAAATCTCTTATAGGGATTATGAAATGACATTTTTCTTGCATCTAGCATGCATTGCAGTTTTGTTACTGGCTGGTTGTTATTAAGTGTTCCCAGGAATAAAAGGGTATACACAGCAGCAGTATTTACTATAGAGATTTCTGGCATTTTAGAATGAAAGAGAAAGTAAATGTAAGCTGGGAAAGGTAGGCTTTCCAACATGGACTCTGGCCTTAAATCTCAGCTCTTCTACTTGCTTCCTGAAACTTGGGAAAACACAGTTTACATAATTTCTCTGTAAAATCAGGATAATACAAGTACCCGTTAATACAAAGTGGTGAGAATGAGTTGATACATATGAGGCATTTGGGACAGTGTTTAGCTCATAGTAACTGCTCAATAGTAGTTTCAAGCTCTTAGCACTGTCACCTTTAGAAAGGAAAGATAAAGGGGGTGGTGAATTATTATTGGAAATAATAATTACATTGGAAAATCCAGCAAAATATTGACTTTCAGAATCACCCTCAGAAGTGGTTGTAGTGGAACTGCTCTAGCTAGGAAGATTTAGGAATGGCAGTCTTGTAGGAGTTGGGAAAGATGGCTCCTAGACACAGTTTACTTAGTAAGCCTGCTGACTTGACTTCGACTGTGTTACGGATCAAGCTGAGGAGGACCTTTTGCTAAAGATGCTTTTAGTTTTTTATTTAAATCAGTTTGTAGTTCAACATGCCAAATAATAAGGAGATTGAGAGGCTTTTGTTGGGGGATGGACGAAGGTTTGGGGGTGTATTGTGTGTTGGGGGTACAGTCCTCTGCCCACCTTGTTCCATTGCCGCTGGTCAGGAGACCCCTCTGAGCCCCACGGGTCTTTCGCTCCAGGTGAACATCAGCTTGAAGGGGGAAGTTTCTCGGCCACAAGTTTGCATTGGTGTTTTCTTTTTGTTTTAGTCATTTCTGAGTCATGTGGGTCAGTTCCTCCATCAGTAGGGCGAGCTCAGCCTGGATAACTTTTAGGGGCTGGAGAGGCTCATCCGCCCTAACCCTTGAGCCCAGTCCATTACTGAATAGGTCACCCCCAACGTAGACACTGCACCCCAAATCTCCTGCCCGCCTCCACCTCCATCCACAGCATTTCTGCTTGGGCTGGAATCCAGCGGTTACATTTGTGGTTGCCACCGTTGTTGTTGCCTGGCAGGTATAAAGAAACTCCCGTCTGGAACCTGGTGGTCCAGCGGTTAAGACTCACTGTTTTGGCATGGGTTCGATCTGTGGTCGGGGAAGATCCTACGTGTCTTAAGGTATGGCCAAAATAAATAAATAAAATATAAATAGTTTTTTAAAAGATGCTTTCTTCTTTATATCCACATGTGCAGCTGCCTATTATTAACTTGCAGCAGAACGGCACAGAAAAAGTCCCTAAGTCTTTGGTAAGGAAAAAGACAATTATGTAGAATAATTCTGACTGCAGACATGCCTGTGGAAGTGTCTTTGTACAGTGTGTGTGTGTGTGTGGATATATGTGGTGGGGAGTGTTTTAATGTGTGCATTAGTATAGCTGGATGTTTTTCCATTGTGCACTTGCTTTTATCTTGTGGAAATAAAAAGTGGTGATCAGAAAGCTGGTCAGAGGATTCCTGATTTTTTTTTTTCATCCCAAATGTCTGATTTTACCTGGGAATGGAAAGTCACAGTCAGAGCTCCCCCTGGGTTTGTTGGCGTTACGCTTATTAGAAAGTAGCTTAATCTCTCAGCAGAGAGAGGAAGTGCTATTTTATGTCAGTCACATGGGCCGAGGCTCACTGAACCAGAGAGAAAACTGCCACTGTCTGATTTCTGCTGCCAGTGATCAGTATTTCTAGATCTGGAACAATGATTAAAAAAAATGATCAGGTCTTTAACTATAACTGAGGTTTAAGGATTTCTCCTCAGAATCGGAAGTCTTTAAAACTAGAAGAACAAGCTTTCTAGCCTCTCATCACAGGTGAAAAGCCCTGCTCCTCAGACAAGTGTCTCTGTGGAGCTTAGGTACTGAACAGCTGGGCCTCGAACTCAGGCCAGCTGACTCCATGTCTAATTATCTTTCAGTGTAAAAGCATTTTTATTTTTTATTTTTGTACTAACCTTTAGATGAATGCTGCTCTCATGTCACTGTTGAGGCTAAAGTCATGGACCAGATCTCTGTATCCTGGGTTTGAAACTTGGTTCTCCATCAAGTCATGGGTCCTTGTTCTAGCTGCCATTTCTCACTTTCCTTATCTATACCAAGTGAAAGTGAAGTCGTTCAGTCGTGTCCAACTCTTTGTGACCCCATGGACTGTAGCCTGTCAGGCTCCTCCGTCCATGGGATTTTCCAGGCAAGAGTACTGGAGTGGATTGCCATTTTCTTCTCCAGGGGATCTTCTCGACTCAGGAATTGAACCCGGGTCTCCCGCACTGCAGGCAGACACTTTACCGTCTGAGCCTCCAGGGAAGCCCTATCTGTACCAAGGTGGTAATAATTTTATAGAATCGTGAGGATCCTTGAAGGTATTTCTTGTAATTTATTTAGGAGTCTTGGCATAAGATATGGAAGCAACTACTTGTTCTAACTGAGTAGATAGAGAAGATGTGACGTGTGTATATATACATATATACACACACAGAATGAAATTTGCAGCCAATGCTTGGATCTAGAGATTATCATACTAACTGAAGTAAATCAGAGAAAGACAGGTGTTGTATGATATTGTCTTTATGTGGAATCTAAAAAAATGATACAGGTGAACTTATTTACAAAACAAAAATAGACCAGACATAGAGAAGAAACGGTTACTAAAGGGGAAAGAGGGAGGAGGGATAAATTAGGAGTTTGGGATTAACAGATACACAACTACTCTATATAAAATAGATAAATAACAAGGACATTCTGTATAATATGGGGAACTATATTCAATGTCCTGTAATAATGTATAATGGAAAAGAATCTGAACAAGAATATGTACATATACATATATAACAATCACTTTGCAGTATATAAGTGATAAAACATTGTAAATCAACTATACTTCGATTAAAAAAGAGTGCTTGGTGTAAGTGTTAGCCATAGTAATAATTGTTGTTATATTATTAATAATTATATAGTGATTATTAGTTTATCATCAGTAATATGTTTTTTAGACATTTTAGCTATCCAGCATATTACAGTAAAAAAGTGGCTTTGTAGGAGAGTAAGATTCCATAATTATCTAGTGAAATTGGGGCCATAAATCATTGAACATCTTGCTCCGTTTTTGTGTGAATTATTTGGATTGACTAAGTGCTCTTGTTACCGGGCTGGGTTACCATCTGCTGTGTTTTGCCTCCATGGGTCAGGCTTGTCCTCCTAGGGAATGAGGAGGTGGAAAGAAAGGCCAATAGCGAACTCCAGAATGTATCCTAACTGTCTTGTTCACATTTATAGGACAGTTTTATTGCTGTAGGTAAGACGGATAACTGGGCATTATTCCAACATCTTGGCAGTTTTCCTTTTTCAAGGTACTAATATTAGGATTAGCATGTTGTTTTAAAGACATTGCCTTTCTGCACCTTATAATTGCTTGTTCTTGGGGGAGGCTTGGACGGTTTGAATTAGGGGCTCCCTGCCAAATATGGAAGAGGGTGTCTATTCTGTTTGAATACTTTGCTTGATTTTTAACGTTGGGATTCATTTTGCTGGTAGAATGAATCAGAGGCGGGGTCGTGCTGCACGTCTGGGGGTGTGCAGTGTAGACTGGGTGCAGACGGGGCAGTGAGGATGTGTGGGGATTGTGTGGCTGTCAGTTTATTGTTTGGGTGCTTCTGTTTGCTTTTGGTACTGACATCAGTGTTTGGCAGTACGGCGCTTTGCCTCATCTGTTACAACTTTTTTTCTTTTAAGTGCATATTTTCTTTGCTGTGCCTATATTCTTTGAGGGATATAACGTTGTTGGTTTTCTGTATTATCTATTTTGTTGTTTTTGTTTAGTCTCTGAATCGTGTCTGACTCTTTTTGCGACCCCGTGGACTGTAGCCCATGGCTAAAGCCAAGCTCCTCTGTCCATGGAATTCTTCAGGGAAGAATACTGGAGTGGGTTGCCATTTCTTTCTCCACGCAGTCTTCCTGACCTGGAGATCAAACCTGCTCTCCACTGCAGGCAGATTTTACCATCTGAGACACCAGGGAAGTTTGTACCTTTTGAGCGTTTCTTTTTGGTATTAATATCTATTTTGAGGGGTAGAGTGATTTGCCTCATCCAGTATGTTTCAAAATCAAAGCCTAGGTGTGTTCAAACTGTAACAGAAAGATTAAACTGTTTATGATGTAATCATTTTTTCTAAATTGTTTAAGAAACATAGTATTAACACATCATAACTAGTGATTAAAACGTCTTGTTGTTTTTATACGAATGTTAGTAGCGTTTCTTTTCATTAGAGAGCCCGATACTATAAAGATTATAGTAACTGCCATTCTTTGCACAGAGAAATAATCAGTCCTCTGAATGCGTTAACAGTTCTAAGTTTCTCTTATGCAATTACGCTTCCCTAGCTTGGTTTCCTCGTCTTTCCAGGAGTCAGTATGAAAAGGTATAAAAATGCATGCACTCTATATTTAGGCCTGGTCATCAGTTTCAGCTCTTAGAGTCACTCATTTGTGGGAACCTTAGGCAAAACTCATAATTTCTTCCTAGGCTGTTCCTATCTTCACATAATTGTTATAAGGTTTCAAAGAGTTAAGCTTGGACCTGGTTAAGCTCGGACGTCTGTTCCCATATACGCTCAAGGGATATGAGGTGCCTTTTCTCCCGTCTGTATTTCTTACCCTTTTAAGAACTTTATGTGAACAGCATTTGTTGGATTCAAACTTACCTTCTTGACAGTGGCCTTGCTGCCTCATCCTTGCTCGTACCTCCTAGTCAGTGTTGTGGAATGAACACGAGGCTGGGAGACTGCCTTGGGAGAATTGAAGTAGGTTTTCAAAGGCAAGTTGACTATGTCGTTTTCCTTGCTCCCTGCTGTATGTTGTAAATCTGCAAGGCCTCACTACTGTTCCAGCGTCACATACACAGTTTTCTGGGACTCTGCTGGAGTATGCCTGGAATTCTGTAATGTGACGTGACAGCGGTGTGGCCTGTGCTGGTTACTTGCCAGGTGTTGGTGGAGGTCGTGGATCAGCTGTTGTTCACTCTCTTAAGTCGTGTCCAACTCTTTGCAACCCCGTGGACCACAGCATGCCGGGCGCCCCTGCCCTTCACCACCTCCTGGAGCTCTTGCCCGTTGAGTCAGTGGTGCTGTCGAACCATGGATCAGGGTTAGATTCTTATTCGTGGAGACCCACAGGCACTCTGCCAGAGATCTGGACACTATTGCTAACATCTCGTACCTTGGGATAGTTACCCTCTTGGGCTCCATTTACTCACCTGGCCTAGAAGGAGGAAAATACCCGCTCTGTTCTCTGAGGCTGCTTTTGAAAATGGATGAAATAATAGGGAAAATCCCATCCGTGGATATGGAAGAGGGTTGATGGTGGTGATGAAGATGATGAAGGTGATGATGCCCAAAAGATCAAAATACAGAATGAATCCATGCCTTTCTAACTTGGAATTTCCAGCAGTGCATGATAATAAACATTTTCTGTTTTGACATCCATTGTATTTTGTCTGACTAGGAAATGGACCTTCACAATTTGACACAAATACACTAAATTTTATTTCCTTCTGTCAGTGAGGATCACTCTAATTTTAGAGGTATAGCTGGTTGGGATCATCTGACATGCGGAGTCTCAAAGTTATACTCTGCTTCCCTAGTAACTAAAGTAGTTCAAATAACAGACATTCAGAATGAATAAGGATAAATCAAAGGTAATTAATATCTATTGGTAAGGAGCTGGCACATACCAAGTGTCAACAGTAGACATTTTTTAGAAATTGGAATGTTACCATGGAATTAAAGTATTCCACTTTTAAGGTTGAATATCTGAGGATACCTTCTTTCAAGCTGTCTTTTAAGAGGGAGTTAATATTCATTTTGTGTATCCTACATGAAACCTCGTACACTATGACGTTTTTCTGTCTATTAAATAGCTTTAGAAAAAAGAATGATTTAGTTCCTCAACTTGTATGTAACTTGCGTGTAAGTTCCTTTCTTTGAATTGCATGAGAATCGTGTCTTCTTTGTGTAAAATATGAGATGTCATAGAAGTACTATTACTATGCCATTGGCTGTGTATTGCAAAGTCAGAGTTTATGTTTACATTTCCCTGTATTGTCTGGCTTTGTGATCCTGGCTTTAAAAGGCATCCAAAAATAGCAACAAAGAGTAAATTATGAGTTGGGTGTATTAGGTTGGTTTGGTCTGTTCACTGAGCTGCTCTTTTTCCTAGTTAATAAGGATGATCTAAATTTCTAATCCAAGCTCCCTGTACTGTGCTACACTGTCCTTTGAATGTCACAATAAGCTGAATCAAACTATTCTAAGGTACCAGCGGGCAAAAACCTATATGTGATGCCCAATAGATAAAGACTTCAGATATCTAGAAATAGTGCAAACTTCCTAGAATTCAGTAACTCGAAGGACATAAGATGTCGTGGGAGGACCCTGGTGACAGGTGCATGACATCTAGCTCCTTTTCTACATCATGAGAGAAAAGATGAGAAAACAGTATAGAGAGAAGGAAACCTATCAGAAGGGTCTGTTTTGGTCAGTTTCTTTCACGTAGGGGATTGCAAACTCGCATGAAATTTGCTGAGTGAAACAGGTTATCATGGACAGTCTCCCTTCGTTCAAACCTGTAAAACACTGTCTTTGAGTTGCTACTTATCTCTGGCCAGCTCCCTTTTTCTCCACCTCATTGTCAGAGTTTGTATGATCGGGGACGGCACCTTCTGGGCGGGATTGCTCATGATCCACTAAGTCTGTTCCTCTTCCTGTTGAAAGGAGGTGCAGTGGAAGTCCCCCTCTTTGCCTTTTCGTGATGCGAATTGATGGAGCAATCAAAACCCGCAGGATGAAAGCCCCAAAGCTTCCTGTTTCCAGCTGTTTTCCTCAGTGAAGATTTTTTTTCCTCTCCCAAAGATGATGCTTCCTTTCAAGGGGTTTTTAATCTGCAAACTGTTTCCTCAGTTTATTTCACTGCAGTGAAATGTGTTCCCTCTAGGTCATGTCTACCTCTCTTAAAACCCGTGCTGTCCTTTTCACCAGTGTAAGCTGCTATTCAAAAGAACAAACGTGATTTATAAAGTCCCTTTAATGAGGTACAAAGACCAATAAACCTTTGCCACTGGAGTTTCATCTCTGGTTGCTTTATTTTCATTTGTGAAAAATTTTAGATGCCAAAAGCCATGGAGAACGCTATTAATTTGACCATTTAATATTTGTAAACAGAGCGGTTCAGGGTAAAATATGTTGTCACAGCCTGAAGGTTTATTGTGTGGGTTTTTTTTTTTTCTCTTACAAATGCAGTATAATGATATGTAATTTGTTTAATGTAAATGCTTAAAATTAAAATTAAGGCACTGGAAACTGCATAAATGCAAAATGAATATTAAGAGTGGTTTGATTTATTAAGTAATGATGGGAATAAAAATATGATTCTTTTTTAACTGATGGTTTCTACTTCACTTCTAGCCTTGACATTGTTTCTGAATTTGCATTTGTAAATTCTGCTTCCTTTGGGGGTCCGTGAGCTCTCAAAATGAATTCTCTTAATCACTCATTAAACATAATTCAAAAAATGTTAACTAGACTTTCTACCCATTTCTTGGATGGTACAGGCCTCTTGCTTAATGATGATAATCACTCCACGTTGACTTGCATTTAACTTGTTTCCGAGCTGCCCTTACATGCATACCAGCGTGAGTCAGAAGTTCCACACTTCTCTCTCTCTCTTGCCTTTTCCCAAATATTTATACTTACCTACTAAAAGTGGGGGAATTTACTAGCAAGAGGCTTCGCATTGCTGTCCTGTTATTTGAGCTAATTCTTTGCGATATAGAGAAGCCAGTGGCATATGGGAGATAACCAGCTCATTTCATTTTCACTTTAATGCTAACTCTAACATATGCTTTTGAATTGAAGTGGGGTCCCAAATGCCAATATATGTTAAAAGAATTAAACACTAAAAAAAAATGCTCCCCCTTATTTACTCCTGTTGCCCGCTCCTCTGAGGGTAAATGGCTGATAGAGCTTCAAATCATGAGCATGCCTATTTTATCTGTACTGTTTAATAGAGAGCTATGAAAAAATGGCAATTAACATATTCAGACAGAAAATCATCCTGGCTGAATGACTCATTAAATAGTCGTATAAACAGGATGTGCTGAAATGAACTGGTACAAAATTTAGTTTCATTGGTCTTTTTGCTCATTATCAGCACTTTAAGAAGCAGACTTGTGAGTGCTTGGAGGACACTTAAATTTCTTTTCTCTTTATTTTTTTCTTAAATACTGCTCCCCTCCTCCACCCGTCCCCCCTGCCATCCCTCATTCCAGGCTAACATCCGTCTCAACGTGAAAGCATTTTGTTGGAAACCAAACAAATCGGGGCTAGGAACTTCTGAGGTTTGTCCCAGCCAGTGGTTCTGGGTGGTTCTGTCACCAGTGACTGGTGACAGTCAAAATGTACTTAAAGGGTTTTTTGTTTTTTAATGCACAGAACATTTTGATGATACCTCATTTCTTGGGATTCTGATTTCGTAGGTTTGGGGTTGGGCCTGGGCATCTGTATTTTAATAAAAGGTCCCACTGGGGTTCTGATAGCCAGCCAAGCTTGAGAACCCCCTCACTGATTTGTGTCCCCTCAGGGTAAAACTCTTCCCCTGCGTACCTGACCTATGGCCATCTGGCCTCCCTCTCCATGGTTTGCAGTCCTGGCTGTGTGTTACGGTTACCTGGGGACCTGGAAAAATGCTGATGCTTGACTCCGCCCCCATTAAATGGGGGTGGTGGAGGTGGTGTTAAAACCTCCCTTGGTGACTCTAATGTAGGTCAAGTTTAAGAAGTTCTGTCCTGTTTAAACAGACAGAGCTGTTTACAGGGATGGCTACAGAGGACCTTTCTAGTTTTCTTTTACAAGGTGCTTTACCTTGCGTAAAACCACTCTCTGTACGCAGCCCCCACCCCTCCCCGCTCCAACCATACACACACAACTGAAGTTTTGTCTCTCTTGAGGTTGTCATCGTTTCTTGGTGGTACCCTGTCCTCAGGTGGGAACAGAACGCTTTGCTCTCGTGTGGTGGCGGGTTCCTGCTCCTTCCTACCTGAGTACTGCAGATGTGTTGGCATAACCTTAGCACCCCACGAAGGCCAAGTAAGAAGAGCAGGCCGGCAGTTCAGCGAAGGAAAGAGTATCCATTCTATTGAGTCCCTGGTATGCTCCAAGGAAGATAACGGTTTTCCTGTTTAGCAGTCCTGAATAAACAGTTTTCCTCTTCAGCAGGTTGTCACATAAAGTTGGAGCCTTCCCTTACATTGATTACTACACGTATGTCTTGGACCTGTTCTATGCAAAGTCTGGGATCAGCCCGTAATTGAAGAGTCCCCATTTCAAGGGAAGGAGGAAGAATCATCTTGCACATTGGTACATGAGAACTATACTTCTCAGCCGCCCAATGGTATTTAAGTCTTCCCGATTCGTGAAGAGCTTCCCAGGTGATTCAGTGGTAAAAGCACCCACCTGGCAGTGCAGGAGACGCAGGAGACTTGGGTTCGATCCCTGGGTCAGGAAGATCCCCTGGAGAAGAAAATCAACCCACTCCAGTGTTCTTGCCTGGAAAATTCCATGGACAGAGGATCCTGGGCAGACTATAGTCCACGGGGTCTCAAAGAGTCAGACACGACTCAGCTACTGAGCACACAGTGAGGACATGAGGCTCAAAGAGATTTCCTCAGAGACTTAGGCTGTTGTGCTAGCAGGAGTGAGGACTCCGTCTGGTCTCCTCTGGGTGGCAGAAGCCGTGGACCTCTGGTTACGGGAGATGGTCATGCCTTCGCGTCTAGGCTTGTAGCCTGTGTAGGGCTGGAAGGCCCATTGTCAAGGTCAGGCAGGGGAAGGTCGGTTCCTGCGGGACCCTGAGCATGTCTGTCCCCTTAAATGTCACTGTGTGTGCTTTGCTTGCCTCACCCCAGTCTCAGAGCTGGGCTGCAGCAAAACTGAGGTCAGGGGCACCATCAGCAAGTCAGGTTTTTCCACCTTTTGCTTTATTAACTATGACTGGTAAAGAGCCTCCTTGCAGACATATCTTGTTAGACGCCCAGGGAAGGCAGCACTTTTGTGTGACTGACGTGCTGGCGGTGCCTGTGGCCACGTGTGTCTCCCCGGTGGAGGAGGATCGCCCTGTTATATTTTGTCAGTAGGTATAACAAGTGGGTAGTGGTTTGTGTATTCCACTGTGATGAATTAATTTTGTGTTCATTGTAGTAGCACTGCTCATAATGAATTAATTTGGGATTCATGTGAATGTCAGAGTGTCTTTTTCTCTTCCAGTTTCCCGTGGCTTTAGTTATGGGCACTCAGCAATGTGACACATCCTGGTTCCGTTCTCACATTGACGCCTCGGGATTCACCCCTTTCCACCTCCTACTATGTGGTGTTCCTTTAGAAAGCGATTGTTTAATGTTAAAATAATTGCTAGTGTAGTAACATTATGTTTAATATTTCCCCTCCTTTTATTTTACTAAATAAGGGAAATAAGGTAAATGGTTATGACAGATATAACCACCAGGTTGAATGATATGGTTAATATCTTGTATATTTTAGTTTGGTTAAAAAAGTCTAAGGCAAATGTTTGTAATTTGTAGCTTTATTGAAGACAAATATTGCACTCCCTTATGCAAATATGAAGTAATGAAAACCGCATGCAGTATATAACAGTTTGCTCTTCTTTTAATTTCTTCTCTCTTCTTTTCCTCTCAGACAAGATTGATAAATGTATGTGCATATATTATTTATCTGTTCATGTAAGGACACATAATTGGCTATTAGATATGGTAATTGCATAAATAGATCTTATTCAAACTCATTTCCTTTTCTGTTGATAAAATAAATGTTTTCATGAAATGGGAATAGATACTGAAATAGAAGTGCCTGATTTAGGATTGAGAAACCAGGTACCCAAACAAAAAATCAAACTAAATCCTGGGAAACTTTTTTTTACCAATTCGGGCTTCAGCCTATGTGCTGCTGCCTAATTTGTTCATCATGCCAGCTAATTATTGAAGATATTTATAATAGAACAAGGGTGTCCTTCATCACTTACCCACCTGCTTGGCTGATTTGCTCCTCCTGGGAATGTGGGGGAAACTTTTGAGGAGAGATTCTGTCCTTAGGATCATCAAGGTGCCATTTTGGGTTTTCCTTTCGGTTTAAACTAGGAAATGGTACCAACCTCCCCTCCAGACTTTCCCTTGTGGCTTTAAGCAGATTTATTTTTCAAAACACTTTTACAGGCCCCATGTACTTTGTGAACAGTGACTGCATTCCATCCTAGAGGCTGCATTTCAGCAGTGGCTGGGTCCCCTGTATATTTTATACACCAAGAGCACATGAAGAAGGAAGGCCTTGCAGATGGC
Organism: Nanger dama; assembly: GCA_917880005.1. Classification (NCBI taxonomy): domain Eukaryota; kingdom Metazoa; phylum Chordata; class Mammalia; order Artiodactyla; family Bovidae; genus Nanger; species Nanger dama. The sequence continues at coordinate 7,269,697 of CAKJTW010000029.1, forward strand.
AAGGACCATATAACTGGATTGCTGTGGCTTTCATTATTTTTGTTATTATTGTAACAGATTATACAGTAATATGCTAACAAAGATTTATGGCTTCATGTAGTAGGAGAAAATCTTGGGATGGAGGAGAAAACTCATGTTTAAACAAATGTCTATAATAATAATAGGAAAACAAAACTTAAAAAAGCTTTAAGAAAATTGTTTCTAGCATAAATATTTTTATTAACATTTGCTATGATTTGAAGATCTTGAAAGTAATTGTTTATGCATTTCTGGAATTTAAATATGTTGTATGCCTATATGTACATGGTCGTTCTTGGAAGGAGCTCTTTCTTTTTAGTGGGTTTTTTTGTTGTTGTTTTTTGTTGAACTGGAACACATAGCTATTGAATATGCAATGAAGAGAAAATTTATGGAGGGCAGAATTATGAGTAACTGAGGAAAGTTTAATTACTTTTATAATTTAGATAAGCTTCATAATTTATTGTAACACACTGTACTTTGGCACACTTGTAACAATTATAAAGCACTTGAATTTAGGTTCTTTCCTTGGCAGCCATGAACGGAGTTAGCTGCAGGGAAACTCTGAGCGTTTAGTTTTCATCTCAGACTTGCACTAAAGCCTTTGGCTGTAATGGTTTTGTTACTCCCCTCTACATTGACCGAATCTGGGTTTTATTTCTCTGCAAAATGTGTTATTACCGTGTGGCAGGCTTGTAGTTGTAAACCTGGAAGCAAAGCTGAAGAAAGGACACACAGATACCTCTCAGTGCCCGAGGCAAGGGAAAGAGAAGCTTGGGGAGAAACTCAGATGTGATTCCTGCTTGAATGAAAAACTAGTAGCCCTCACCACCCACCTCCTCATGACGGAGGCCCCAATTAATGCAAGCTCTTCAGAAATCCAACAATATGTATTTTTAATGAATATACATTTATTTTCACAGTTAAAAAAGGAGCAGTGTAAAATGACTCTTTTAGGTCTGGATTGTTTTGCTGTTACAAAAACTGCTGCCCAGAATCCAGTTTTTTGATTACTGCTGTTTCTACAAAATTAACCTGATTGCTTGTCCATTTTTGTCAGGCCTTTTCATGTACATTTGCCATGTTGATCATGTTGATATTAAAAATAATGAATAAAACCAGGAGATCTTAGCAACTGATTTTGATTGTTGCTGAAGATGTTTTTCTTAAAAGTTGTATTTGTTTGCAGTCTGGGAATTTTTACACTGACATTTTCTGTTTAATAACTATATTGTAAAAGAGAAGTAACTCCCATAAAATCTACTTGCTCAGCTTCTCTCATAATGAAATGATCCTAACAGTTTTGTGTAACACTTTGAACTTACAAAATGCTTTCATATTTACTGTGTGCTTAGGACCAGATTAAAAAGTGAACTATTCTACATTTCAAAGTAGAAATAAGTGATGAACCAACTTACAAACTTTTGTACCTCAAGTACCTTCCTGTATTCTCTAGTTTCTTTAGAGTAAAAGCCTGTGGGGACTTTGGTTCAGGTTTTAGATTCCCTTGTTTAAGTGTAGGCTTTTGATAAGTCACGTGGAGCAAAAAACACTGAAGCAACTCATCTGTTGGTTTAAATGAATTAATGGTCTGAATCAAACAGGTTTTGAATTGTTAAAATAATAAAACCAGTAGCCCTGTAGTTGAGCTCTTGATAATTAAAGAACCAGGCTGAAGAATGCATTTATTTTCTTTTAGAAAGAAAGTCAGCACTCACTTCTTTGAGCCGTGCTTTCTATAGATTTTTTAAAAAATCTGTTTTAGATCTTTATAGATGTTGCAGTAAGATAACTCTTCTCTTAATATAGGATTAAAAGGATCAAAGTTAAAAACTTTAACTGAGACAGTTTAAAATAAAAAGAGAGTTCATTATCTCTGTATTCCTGTCAACATTTGTGTTCTTAGGCAAGTGGCATGCATTGAACGTTGTCCTCCTGGAAAGGGCCACAGGGAGAGAATGGCCACGCCCTTGTCTAGCTTGCTCTGTGTTGTTTTCATGTTGCAGGTGACTGTGTTCTCCTCTGCAAATAAATGCCGTTCTCCTATTCATGTTCCCGAATATCCTGGTATCCTTAAACCCTTTTGTTAGAGTATTATTGTCGTTTATCCTGAAAAATGTCTCTGATTGTAGTGCCCTAATACTGTAAAATCAATGGGGACTGAGTTCAGTGGTGCCTAAGTGGTATAAGGCAACCCTTTAAATGCAAATGCATCAGGGCTAGTTTTAATGTAATTTAACAAGGCTGAAACCATTTTGAAGTAGACTTAAGTCATAATGCTAATCTCAAAAGACTCTATTTAGCTGAGAAGGCCCTTTATTCTCACTGGTCATTTTTTCCCTACGTGCATCTAAACCACCTTTCATCTGATTCCATGGTTTTCACTCAGGGTATCTTTTTCTCCTTTAAATGGAATATATGTAGTTTGTGGCTACTTTATTAGTTGGAGACGAGCCTATATTAGCAAAAACTATTTTACTTCTTTTTCTGCCTGGTTGTATATTCCTGACCAGTCTTTTTTCATTTATAAAATAAATGATAAATAATTTAAATAAATTGCTATGTTATGGCCAAAGAGGTAAACAAACAAACAAACAACAGTTGTCAGTTCTACGGAAAGAAGTCAAGAATATAATTTAGCATTTTAATATAAGTGAGTGGATGCAGAGTCATAAAAATGAGGAAAGCATTTGCAAAAGAAAGTCTCATCCGAAGTTCAATATATGGCAATAGTCTGAGTTTCTAGGTTTCACCAACATACACTATTTCAATATATATATGAAATGTATATACCTGTTTATACTTGGGCTGATGAACGTGCAGGACAATCAACTCAGGGAGGTAAAATTGAATTAGGGACCAGTTTAATAAAAGATCACAGAAACTGCAGGCAAGATTGGGGTCGGGTTTTCCCATATGGATTATTATCACATCCTTTGTGTAGAAGCAAAGGAGTTTTGGTCTTTGGCTATGGATACTAATTTATAATGGTTCAACTAAATAGTATGACACATTAAATAATTGATAGATTAATTTTCCCACATTTTCCTGTGTTCAAGAATTATCAAGGAGGGGGCACTTAAATGCTAAAGTTTATATTTTATTTGGGGAAGAAAATGGCACCCCACTCCAGTCCTCTTGCCTGGAAAATCCCATGGATGGAGGAGCCTGGAAGGCTGCAGGCCATGGGGTCGCTGAGGGTCGAACTTGACTGAGCGACTTCACTTTCACTTTTCACTTTTATGCATTGGAGAAGGAAACGGCAACCCACTCCAGTGTTCTTGCCTGCAGAATCCCAGGGACGGGGAGCCTGGTGGGCTGCCGTCTGTGGGGTCGCATGGAGTTGGACTCAACTGAAGTGACTTAGCAGTATACTTTATTATTATATTGATTAGCTTTTAATATAGTTTTTATAATTTACAAAACAGTAATTTAAAATGTCAGTTACTCCAAGGCCTACAAAAACAAGCCCAGAACAATAAAGTACATGGTAGTAGGAACATACATATCAGTAATTACCTTGAATGTAAATGAGCTAAACCTCCAACCAAAAGACACAGATTAGCTGAACGGATTAAAAAAACAAGGCCCCTACGTATGCTGTCTGTGAGAGATCTACCTCAGACCTAGGAACACATACAGACTGAAAGTAGGGCCCTGGAGGAAGATGGTCCATGCAAACAGAAATCAAAATTAAAAAAGTACAAGCAGCAATGCTTGTATGAGGTGAAATAGACTTAAAATAAGACCATTACAAGAGAAAAGTAGGGACACTACATAATGATCAAGGGAACAATCCAAGAAGTTATAACAGTTACAAATATTTATGTACCCAGCATAGAAAGACCTCCAGACACAGGGTAGACGCTACCGGCTCCTAAGGGAGGATCAGCAGCAGCACAGTAATAGTGGGAGCTTTGCTACCGCACTCACACCAATGGAGGATCATTCAGACAGAAAACTAGTAAGAAACACAAGTGCTAAATAATACACTGGACCAGTTGGATAGGGCATTTCATCAAAAAATGGTAGATTTCAGTTTTATTCTCAAACGTACGTGAAACATTCTCCAGGATAGATCACGTCTTAGGTCACAAATCAAGCCTTGGTAAATTTTAAAAAATCTAACCTTTTGAGTGAATAATTTAGACTATCATTTTCTAAAACCTTGTTATTAGAAATTTTATTTTGAGTGAATTTGCGTTATATTTTGTAAACGACCCAAGAGGTTGACATAGCTACTTTGACCAGAGAGCTCTTTTCCCATGGGATACCTCCCATGTTGAACATTCTGTAGAAAACAGCTTAAGAAAATGCTCACTTAATCCCAAAGTGTTTTTTCCCCCAGTCCTTGCTAGATAGTGGTGGTGTCTAGTTTCTTGTTTTCCAAATAGTCACTAATCCTTTCTCTTTGTTTAGGACAGTTTTCTAGGATAGCGAGCTACTCTTGCTCACAAAGTTGTTCTTTAGAAATGCGGCTTGCGATAGTGAACAACTCAAAGACTTTAACACCAAACAATAGCTGTTGTCTTTGAGAGATGGGTAGGTCTGTCAGCAGAGATATTCTGGCTTCATTTCATGGCTTTTGTCCATTTCCTTGGAGAAGGTGTGTGTGTGCGTCTCCTTCCCCTACCCTCTTAGCAGTTTGGTCACATGGTAACTAATGGGTCTAGAGCAGGACCTTGAAAATGCACTTGACTTTGGATTCTAAGCATGTGATGTCAGTGAGTGAAGCAGACGGTAAGAAGAGGTGGGTATGCCTGCCGAGCCAGGCACGGCACACCTGGCATTCCAGCATCTCCAAGGATCCTGTGCTGAGCAAATAATATGAATTCAGAGCCAGCAGTGTCTCATCCTTGGTGTGAAGGCAGGAAGTCAGAGGACTCGAACACACACCAGCCCTGTTTATCTGCCCCCACCACCTTTGATTTTGTTTTTTATGTGAACATCTTTGTTTAATTCACAGCAAGCAGAAAATAATCTGGATCTTAGGCATAAAAATGATTTTTCATGGTTGTGTATAATATTGGTCAAAAAGAACAGATAAGAAATACTTTAGAAGCTTCTGGAAGAAAGAAAGCATGACGTTTAACCCTACAACTTTCCACTTTTCTGGAATAGCGAATGACTGCTGCTGTTGTCATAGACTCCATTGTTTGTACATCCAGGAAAATCAAAGGCATCTGAAAGAGTGCACAGCAGAACCTGAACATTAACTTCAAAAACAGTGAAGAACTGAAAGTTAGAAATACTGTCACCTAAATGAAGGTTCCAGAGACAATTCCTAAAACACATTCTGAGATATTGGACCTCTCTGCACTTATTTGAATATTGGTTCTTATTTCTGTGATCAGTATTGAACTTGATGCCTTCTGATATCCTGTTTGGCTCTTGGGTTCTACGAAGCTGGGTCTGAGATTAATTTAGGTCTGAGATTGACGCACAGAACTGGTTCCTAGATGCCCCTAGCACTGAGAGGTTATTGATTTCTCCCTTGTAAGACAACTGCACAGAAGTACAACTTGCATCAATTGGAACAAAATGTTTAACAAGTTCTGAGTATAGAAAACTGCTTTGCAATGTGAATTTCAATGATTCTGAAATTCAGCAAAGCTGATTAAAGACACTGCCCTCAGACACACATGCTCATTTTCTGTGTCTTCTACTTTTGACATGCTGTTTATTTTACTTTACTTGGCATCTGAGAATTTTAATGCTGAGATTGTTAAGTCCGTGAGCAAAACTAGAATGTGTCAAGAGAAAACCAGGGCCAGATGCATCAAAGAAGTTAGGAAGCACATTGCATGTCCTTTAACACCAAGGTGTAGATGGAGCCCATTAAACCATTAGTTAAGTGGTAATAAGGAGCAGGAGCCTGATTAGATTACAGAATCTTCTGTATGTGGACGCGGGCTGTGAAAACATAACACTTGATCTTCACCACAGTGCCACGAAGATCCAATTAGAGGACTGCTATGTGCCCAGATTTGGGGACATAAAGGGCAACTGGATTTTGAAGGAAAGATGGTAAAGGAACACCTGCAAAAATCTGCTTTTCTGTGCGACAGACTGGGTAATTGCATATGCAGATGGATAGTTAGGGATATAATTACTTGATTTGTGAACACAAATGCCCTTTCGATTGTGTGACTGTTGAATTTTGCAGTGACAGGTGCGTACAGATTGCTGTGTGTATATCCTTTGCACCTCTGTTTAAATATTTGGCCTGGAGTCTGTCTTCCATTCATTCTGAACGTAACTGCTCTCCCCACTGATGGTCTGGGGGATTGTTACAGCTCTTCATGTCTCTCCAACTTTTTCTCGTAAATAATAACCTTAATTTGAAACCTTGACTAAAAGAAGGACTGCATGCAGGCATGTGGTAGAAGGGCTTCCGAATTATGCACAGTAATTCATTTTTTAAAGCTGCTGGATGTAACTCATTAGTTTTCATTGTTTTCTCAAAATAAGGAAAACTATTAACCAACACAGCAGACTAATAGCCTGGATTCCCCACCCCACCCCCCATAATCAAGAGAAGTTTAATGGAAAATCATCTTTTGAAAGACTTCTTTTTTTTTTTCCCCTCTCTGCTTTTTCTTAACCTTTCCATTAATACTTTTGAGATATCTGTTCTAATGTCTCTCAACTCAATAGCATTCTTGCTTATCCCCTATGTCAACATTTCTTTGTCACACTGGAGATGTTCATCAGAATACTGGTGTGGTCCAAAGGAGATTTTTTTTTTTTAACTAAAGAATTTAAGTACCTTCTTATGTGGAGGGCCAGATTCTTTCTGGATCCTTTTTCTGACCTTATGGAGAAAGCGGAGGGCAGTGTCTGATGAGGTGACTCATGTGGCAGAACGACATGGCAAATTATTGTCATATTTTGTATGACTATTTAGTCTCTTTTTACTCCTTTCTAGATCAGACTGTACCTAAACTATTCGCAGCGGTGGGGAGGGGTGGCAGAGAAAGGTTAACAGTCCTTACTAGTAATAATACTACTTAAGAAAACTTGCATGTACTATTCATTTCTATGTGTGTGATATTCTGCTATGTGTAATGCATCGAATCATCTCATTTAACCTGTCAAACACTATACACTGTTACTCCCATTTCACAGATGAGGAGGCTGAGATAAAACAGGATGAAATGTGTTACCCCTGTCACAGTTTATCAACAGAAAGAGAATAGCATTCAGAAATATGTGCCTCTCTGTAGCCCCTATTGATTTTTTTTTTTTTGCTAAAGTCAAATTTGTTAAAAGATATATGTGTGTATATTATATACATAAAATAATCTTGAACCTGCCCTAAAGGAACTGAATCGTATTTGCCCAGAGAGGCAAAGTAATCACACAGATCCTAATTTGAGTGGCTTTGATGTGAAGACGTCCCAAGGCTTCTGCATAGAGATGTTGTAATTTCTAGATATTTCTTTGTACTTGCTGCTCTTCTAAGGCACATTTTCTCAGTAAAATAGATGCTCTTGATACTTTGAGAGCCAAAGTGTAGGGATTAAATTTTACCCACACATGAAGATTGGAAATTGTTCTTTCTGGCTCTTCACGTGCCATGAAGAAGTACACGCGTGGATGGGGGTACTGCTGCTGAGTGGGGGGAGGAGCTGGCACGTTTTGCTCGAATAATGCTCAGAACCACCTGCTTTGAATGTGGTCTGATTGAATCAGATGCCGACCGCCTTTCATCACTACTTCAAATTGGGATGTGTTTTGTTTTGATATCTCACATGTGCTTAGGTGTTAGCGGTTTCAAATTGTTTAAGAACAGGCTCTCATCATGGAGTGTTGTTGAATCCTGGTGGGAAGAGGAGGGGTGGGAGGATGAGATCTGAAAGAAACTTTGTGAGTATTTCTAGGTCTGTTTAAAAATGATGTCTTCTTATGCATTGGGCTTATTTGTGTTCAGGATGCAGATTGCCTTGTGGAAAATGGCAGACCATTTTGCCTCACGAAAGGTTCTCTTGTGTTTGGTTGGGGGTGGTTTTTGTGTGTGTGTTTCAGCTCTTATTTATGGTCACTCCTCATGGCATCAGCACATTAACCATTAATGGCACTAGGCTCTCCAGAGATCTTGGGGCTCTGTGGGTTCATCTTTTTCTTTGGGGGTGATGGCTAACACTCACCCTGAGATTTGTCTGCTACTTGAGATTCTGAACATCATTAATCTCCTCTTTGATTGCAACATGTGGACACTTGAAGGCAAGGTGACTTGCAAAGAACCGGAAGGAGAGATTACCACTCACTGGCTGCCATTAGAAGTGCTGGGGGCAGGTTGGAGGGTGGGCCCATGGAGAGGCTTGGCGAAAGTTCAGATCCTTGGCTTTATCTGGAAAATTCAGATTTAGTACCGCCAGGTGGTACCCAGGAGTATGTATTATAAATGGTGCTTGAGATGACTAATACGGGTAGATCACAGGGTCCCTTGGAATTAGGGAAACTCTGACTCAAATTTACACCCTAAGGACTTCCCCGGTGGTCTAGTGGTATAGACTCTGCTTCCATTCAGGAGATGGGGGTTCGATCTCTGGTCAGGGAAGTTCTGCATGCCACATGGTGTGGCTGAGAAAAACAAACCCAACCTGATCATCGACACCCCAGCGTTTCTCCAGCTGGGTGCCCCTGCCTCCTACCATGCTGGCCATTTTTTTTTTTCTGTCACTCTCAGATTCCTGGCCTCCTCTGGGCCTGGTGCCCGGGACCAGCATCTTTCATGGGCCCCTTTAGGATGCACATTCATACTCAATTTGGAGAACTGCCTCTCCAGAGATTCTGAGTTGCAGGAATTTGTGGAGGAAATTGGAAGATTAGAAATCAGCCTTTAATATCTGTACAGATACACAGAATCCTCAAAGTAGGGGACAGGTGTGTTTGGAAAGCTTGTTTTGTAAAGAGAGTCTTTTTTCCCTTTGACTTCTCTTATTTACAGTGAAGCTACATTTCTGAATTAAAAAGAAAAGAGAGGAAAAAAGAGCAGGAACAACAAAAGATTCTGGAGGCATACCAAACCCGTGGGGAGCCAGGGCTGGTTTCCCTTTGTTCTACTTTGTGACAACTGTTTTTCCAGCCTTTGGCTTTTGTCCATTCAGTCCTGGGCCATGAGGATGCAGGATTATAAGTATTAGAGACCCTAGAGCAGTGGGATCACCCTCCCAGCCCGCAACGTCTCTCTAAAGTTCGAGCTACACCCTGAGTTGGGTGAGGGTGTGCTTTATCTTGGCATGCACCTTTCAGTTCTTGGCCCAGCCTTGTTGCCCCATTGTGCATTAATCTGGCCACTCCTCCTCTCTTTTTTCCTCCATCCTCTAATTTTTAACCTCCTTTGAGACCAAAATCTTGTAAGAAAAGACTTTTCAAAATCAGTTTCACTCCTGATGGTCTGATACTCATATGTATGTAACAGAGAGCCATGGTGTGTTTTGAAATGTATACTTTTATTTCTATGATTTCTCCCTGGTAACTGAGATTTTGAAAAATGCCTGGAGTATGGACACCCAAAGAGAAAATCAATGTGTGTTACATTTAAATTGAAAATCCTGTTTGTTTTGTATATTAGACTGTACCCAACGGAAATGCAGGAGCTAAGGTTTTTCACAACCACAACTGAATATAGAACTTCATAATGAAGCCCAGAGACAAACCCATGCACCTATGGTCACCTAATCTATGACAAAGGAGGCAAGATATACAGTGGAGAAAAGACAGCCTCTTCAATAAGTGGTGCTGGGAAAACTGGACAGTTACGTTACAGAATGAAATTAGAACAGTCCATAACACCATGCACAAAAATTAACTCAAAAAGAATTAAAGACTTAAATGTAAGACCAGACGATGTAAAACTTTTAGAGAAAAGCATAGACTGAACGCTTTTTGACATAAATTGCAGCAAGATCTTTTTTTTTTGACTCATCTCCTAGAGTAATAAGAATAGAAACAAAAATAAACAAATGAGACCTAATTAAACTTAAAAGCTTTACACAACAAAGGAAGCCATAAACAAGGTGAAAAGACAGCCTTCAGAATGGGGAAAAATATTTGCAAATGAAGCAACTGGCGAAGGATTAATCTCCAAAATATACAAGTAGCTCCTGCAGCTCAATATCGAAAAAACAAACAGCCTAATCCAACAATGGGTGGAAGACCTAAATAGACTTTTCTCCAAAGAAGACATACAGATGGCCAACAAACACATGAAAAGATACTCAATATAACAAAATATTAGAGAAAAAAACCATAATTCCAAAAGATATATGCAACCCAGTGTTCACTGAAGCACTATTTACAATAGCCAAGACATGAAAGCAACCTAAATGTCCATCACCAGAGGCATGGGCAAAGAAAATGTGTTACATGTATATTTGAAATGTTACATACATCCATATATTTGGAATTTATATATAAATTCATACATATGTAATGGAATATTATCAGCCATAAAAGTAATGAAATCGGGTCATTTGCAGAGATGTGAATGGACCTAGAGGCAGTCATATAGAGTGAAGTAAGTCAGAAAGAGAAAACCAGTATCGTATATTAAGGCATATTTGTGGACTCTAGAAAAATGATATAGATGATCTTATGTGCAAAAGAGAAACAGAGACATAGACATGGAGAATAAATGATGGATACCCAGGGGAAGTGAGTGGGAAGGACTGGGAGGTTGGGGATGTCGTGTATACAGTGCTGTGTATAAAACAGATGGCTGATGAGACCTGACTGCGGCACAGGGAGCTCTCCTCAGTGCCCGGGGGTGACCAAAGTGGGAAGGAGACCCGAAGCAGAGCGGGTGTGTTTGTACATGTGGCGGATTCACTTTGCTGTACAGCGGTGACCGACACAGCAGGGCAAAACAACTGTACTGTAATAATAAAAGAACTCAGCATTTGGTTGTGACTGTAAATACTGAGAATACTTTTGTGTGTTTATGCTGGTGCACTTTTATAGTAAATCCTTTCAAATGGGGTGCAAAGCCATCCATGGATATTGGTAAAGACTTTGCAAAGTCATACATAAAATAAATTATCCATTTGATTTGAACAAGTTTTGCAATTATTTGTGGCTTTAACAGGGGCTTTTGAAGGGCACTGTATATATCTACCAGCTGGTTCTGCTGTTTTTCTCAAGCAAATGGAGAGCTTTGTACACAATCCCTTGAGTAAACCGTTAGTAAACTGTATATCAAGGAGTTGAGTTTTGCTGTTGCAAATCTGTTTTTTATTTTAAAGGGATAATAATTTGTGAATTTCATCTTATGGATTCTTTTAATGCTTCAAATTAAGTTGTTATCTACCCTTGTCTGTTTCTCTATAGATCCTCTTGTTCAGTGTATTAGAAATAAAACATACAATGACATGATTAAAAATGTCTAAAACTCTTGCTGGAAACAAGCAGTCTTACCTGGCAGTAAGGGCTTTCCCGGTGGCTCAGCAGTAAAGAATCTGCCTGCAATGACACAGGAGACGAGGTTCGCTCCCTGAGTCAGGAAGATCCCTTGGAGCAGGGCACGGCAGCCCCCTTCAGTCTTCTTGCCTAGAGAATCCCATGGACACAGGAGCCTAGTGGGCTACAGTCCATAGTGTCGTAAGGAGTGGGGCATGACTGAAGTGACTGGGCACGTATGCACGTACCTTGCAATAATGTATTTAAATTGACATAAAAAAATTCCTTTTAGTTGTCGATAATCGTTTTGTTAGGTTCCATGATTTTTGTTATATGATTTTTTTTCTATATCAGAGATTCTGAGTTTTGATGTTTAATAAATCTACCTATCCACTCAGCAAGTATTCATTGAGTGAAGCACTAGTCTGGGGTTGGGCCACAGGTGCCCAGTCAATATCCTGACCTGAAGTTTGCATCCCACTGGGGATCAGTAAACAAAATTACCAACTTCCTATTTATGCATCTATAAATATAAGACTAAACATTATGAAGAAAGGAAGCATAATACTGGAGACATGTAGGGACTGGCCATGTAAATAGAGAGAGAGAGATCCTCTCCAAAGAAGTCATGATAAGTGGAGAAATGCCTGTACAGGTTTGAATCTTGGGGATGCTTTCTACTGAGCTTGCAGAGATTTTTAGGGACAGAATATAGGTTCTTAAAATGCTTATGGATAAATACTGTTGCATTTCAAGTTAGGTTATAGAAAAAAACAATTTGCCAATACGTTTACCTAGATGCCTGTGAAAGTTGAAGATGTCTAGAATATGCTGTGTTATACATATATATTCTAATTTCTCATCTGCTGATAATGTTCAGTTCAGTCGCTCAGTCATGTCCAGCTCTGACCCCATGGACTGCAGCACACCAGGCCTCTCTGTCCATCACCAGCTCCCGGAGCTTCCTCACACTCACGTCCATCGAGTTGGTGATGCCATCCAACCATCTTATCCTCTGTTGTCCCCTTCTCTTCCTGCCTTCAATCTTTTCCAGCATCAGGGTCTTTTCCACTGATAATAAAATATGATTATATAAAAAGATAAACCATGTCCCATCAGGAGCCAAATGCAATTTGCTGTGGGAAGACAGCTCATCACTTAATGTTAAGTAGTGCACAGGTTATGTTTGTCATTTATACTGCTGTATACTTAAAGTAGATTTATCAGGTTAAATTTTGTGGAAGTACTTCCATGGGGACCTTACATTTAAGCTTTGTGAAGAATTTTTATTTCATCTCATAGCGTGATTCTGTACAGATATACCATACAGATATATGTAACTGCTTGATGTGTGTTTATATGTGTGTGTTGCTCAGTGTACTCATTCACTCATTTATTTATTCTACATGCATTTACTAACTGGGAAAGAACGTTTTTGATGTGGAGGGAAGACCTGGAGACCAGATAACCAGAGATGTGTTGGGTAACAGTGAAGAGTCTCCTGTGATTGGACTCCAGGACAAAGGGAGAAGGGATGCTACTCAGGGTAACACAAGAAAGTCAACACAGATCACCAAGCAGCGTGTGCTGGGCTAAAGAATTTGCCTTTATACCCTAGCAGCAGGGAGCCACTGAAGTTTTTTTGTATGGAGGAGAGACAGCTGTCAGTGGCTGATGATGGGCTGAATGGGGCAAATGTAAAGTTTAGAAAACTGCTTTACAGAAAGAAGCAGCAGGGGCGGCAAGCAGGAGGAAACGTTGGTAAAGGCTGCATTAGTAAAACTGAGTGAGGTTGAGCGAAATATTGGGAAGTGTGGCTGGTAGAAGAGATGGGGATTTCTCTTATCTCTCACTACTTTAGGAGACCTCTTCTATAAAAAAAATTCATTTATTTATTAAGTGCAGTGCTGGGTCTTCGTCGTTGTCCTCGGGCCTTCTCTAGTTGCGGCTGTGGGCCCTGCAGTGCACGGGCTCCAGTAGTTATGGTCCACGGGCTCAGTTGGTCTGTGGCATGTGGGATCTTACCGGAGCAGGGATTGAACCTGTGTCTCCTGCATTGGCAGGTGGATTCTCAACCGCTGGGCCACTAGGAAGTCCCAAAGACTTCCTCTTGAGTGAAATAAAACCAGTCTTGATTCTTCTGCATATCTTGGGTTAAGGTCTTGCCCTTTGCTCACTGTTTCTTTTGCCACACCTTGCGATGTCCTTGTTTGGCTCTCTGATGCCTGAGATCAAATGTTTTCTGGAAAGTTCTACCTCCGTTTCAAAATATTTCAAAAAGCAGCCTTAGCTATTTATCTCCCATATGTAGCTTAACCTTAAAACTTTTTGCTAATAATAGTTATTTGTCAAGTGCCTATTTTGTTTTCTCGATTCCATTTGAACTCAGGGTTCATACTTCATTTGGAGGGGCCCAAACTTATGAATAGGTTGTGTTCTGTGTCTTTTAAGTAATGGGACTTACTTTTCCTTCTACTGAAGTGAGATATGAATGGCCCTTGAGGCCCCAGGAGAGTCCACAAAATGTTATGTAGTCTAAAATATTGCAAAACTTCAGTATTATTAATACTTGAGATAATTTTCCTGGAGCAAGAAACATGAAAATCTGGGGAACGTGTCCTCTGCCCTCCCTTTTGCTCTCACCTCTGTTACAGGAATTACGAGAGTGTGGCCTGTCTCCAGACAGGGTGATTTGCTAGACACTAGTGGATTGAGAGCAGAGAACCCTTAATGTTCTTAGGGTCAGCAGCTGCTGCTGCTGCTAAGTCACTTCAGTCGTGTCCGACTCTGTGCGACCCCCATAGACGGCAGCCCACCAGGCTCCCCCGTCCCTGGGATTCTCCAGGCAAGAACACTGGAGTGGGCTGCTGTTTCATTCTCCAGAGACTGCTTTAAAAATACAATGCACGCTATAGACTTTCTTCCCAGAAACATGGAGGTAGCCAAATCAACAGGTAAAAGTTTGCACAATTTCAGGAGTTTCTGGGTCTTCCTAAGGCCCACCCATGGGTCTGGGTCTGGAGAGCCGATCCTCACCTCCTCCCCCACCGCCACCCCCGGCCCCTGTCTTGTCAGTACTCAGACTCCGTGACTTGCATGAGTGTGGGATTGGCACTGGTGAATCAAGGAGAAAGTTCTGTTCGTATAGCTTTTTTTTTTTAAATTTAGATTTGTTTATTTATTTGGCTGCACCAGGTCCTTGTCGCTGCGTGTGGGTTTTCTCTCATTGTGTCGAGTAGGGGCTGCTCCTCGTGGTGATGTGCGGGCTTCTCATTGCCATGGCTGCTCTTGTTGTGGAGCACGGCCTGTGGACCAGGGATCGAACTCGTGTCCCGTGCATTGTCAAGTGATCTTTGTAATTGGAGGATAATTGCTTTACACTATTGTGCTCATGTCTGCCCTAGATCAACGTGAATCAGCCGTACAAATACACCTGTCCCCTCTCCCTTGAATCCCTTTCCCGCCTCCCACCCTGCTAGCTCACAGAGCGCTTGCACTGAGCTCCCTGTGTCATGCAGTGAATGCCCTGGCTGGCTGTTTCACAGCTGCTAATCCCTGTGTTTCATGCTACTCTCTCAATTCGTCCCGCCCTCTCCCGCCCCCCACTGTGTCCACAAGTCTGTTGTCTGTGGCAGGTGGATTCTTTTTGCGGCCTTTAGCTTTACCTGTGTTAAGTCCTCCTTGAGTATCTGCTGGCTGATCAGTATTTGTGAGAAGGCCACAGGGGACAGGGGGAAAGAGAGAGATGATGTGTTTGGGTATCTGGCAAGAATTAAGAGAGGGATTAAAGGTCTTATAACTGGTATGCTTCCTGAAGCCTCTGTAAGGCTCAGACAGTTATGATTGGCCAGTAGATGATAACCATTCTGTAGGTAAGCTCTGGGTTTATCCAGAGTTGGTATTTATTTTGAAGGAACCTCAATGAGCACCAAGTTCATAAGCCTCCTTCTGGCGTGGCAGGGGATGGGGGGAATCTACCATTTCTTTCAGGTGCAACAAAGGATTCTGACCCAAATTGACTTAAACATAAGGAAATGTATGACCGAAGTAATACATAAATGTAACCTGTTCTGAAATCTCTGATATTTTCCTACCCTGGTTACCAGCTTCGTCCAAAGAATGACAGGGAGATTCCTGCTGCCATTCTTCACGTGGTGCCCAAGCAGGAAAATGGCCAGAGAAGATAAAAAATCATCTTCTAATTTCTTTTTCCTTGTAGCAGGGAGACATTTCCCAGGAACCCCGAGGCAGAGAGAACTCTGTCTCAGTGACTGTTTTTGAAACTGGTCCCTGATCAGGGGAAAGGACAAGCTGTGATTCCCAATAGTACTCAGGATCTGTGTCGGAAACAGAGATGAGATCACTGTCTCCTGATCCATTTGGAGGAGGAGTGGCTATGTGAAAACAAATGAAAGAACAGCAGCAGCAACCAACACCCCGTAGGACTGTTAGGAAGGAAGAAGAGGGGAAGAGGCACTGGGCAGACAGAACTGAGAGTTATTGCATCTTTTGATTGACTCATGTTTGGAATAAAGTAGAAAGAGTGGTTTGTATTTTATAATGCAGTTGTGCATGCGTGTGAAGTGGCTTCACTCCTGTCTGATTCTCTGTCCTATGGACTGTAGTCCGCCAGGCTCCTCTGTCCATGGGATTCTCCAGGCAAGAATACTGGAGTGGGTTGCCATGCCCTCCTCCAGGGAATCTTCCTGACCCAGGGATACAACCCACATCTCTCATGTCTCCTGCATTGGCAAGTGGGTTCTTTACCACGAGTGCCACCTAGGAAACTCTTATAATGCAGTTAAATCTGTGTTCTTTTTCCACCACTCCACATGGGAGACACTCATGGGAGACACAGGCAAGATTTTCTGTCCATGTTGAGATTGGTTTCCCTGCTCACTCAATTTACTTTTGAGTCCTACTCTCCTGCACAATTAAGAGAAAGGTGAACTCTGAGCAACTTGCATTGACGGGGAGAGTTTGCCTCAACTGTCCATTGTTCACAACAGTACTTTTCTTTGTTGGTGAGTTAATTGTAATTGACTGGATTATGTGTTATTTTCTTATCTTTGAGATTTTTCAGGTGTAGCTTACACAATAATACATCTCTTCATTTCTTCATGTGTACTTTCAATCTAAAATTTCTCTGTTTCTATGCAGCTAAAGGAGAAAAAAGTACATGCAAATGAGTTAGAATACTTTTGAGTCATAATTAATTTAGACTTTTCATTTAGACTGGGGCATACTGAACCCAAAGGAAAAGTCCTAGTGATTAGGAAATTGAGATTCTGAATGATGAACTTCTGAGACGAAAGATAACTTGTTCTTTGAGAGTGTTAATATTTTTACCCAAATTTGAGGTTCCAGCTTTGAAGATGTCTATACTCTTTCATGGAATAAGAAAAGAGGTGAGAGTCAGTTTGGAAGGAGATTAAAAGGCGATCTGATGGGCTTTCCACCCAGCTCTTTCAGTGCCTTATCTGGAAAATTTAAACTAATCCCTGCCTTTCTCTGATGGATATGATTGTAAGGGACAGTGAAATAGTGTGTGTACAAGTGCTTTGAAAATTTGAAAGAAGTAAACTGCTGTAGGGTAGTTTATTGTTGTGGCCGTGGTATTCTGATTATATTTGAAGCAGAACTTTAAATATTAATGATACCCTTGTTAATCAATGGGGGAAGTTTCAGTGGAAAAATTTTCAGAAAATGTTGAGTTGTAACTACCATCTAAGTAACTGACATGAAACTCCTAACCCACTTTATGTCTTACTATCACCAGATCACAGAGAGCTGTTTTAATGTAGAGGTAACAGTTGTTTTCTCCTCTGTCCTGAGGCCAATGATTGAATAATATGTACCAAATCACTAGGGTGCATATCAAAGAGCACGTAAAGAGACAAATATTTCCCTTTACAATGACCATATAAGATATTATTTCTGTCGAGGGAGCAAACATACATGAAGTCTGACTGTTTCACTGCATTTTTACCACAGAAATCACAGAGCTTAAGATTTGTAGATCAGTTCCTTTCTGTAATTGGTATGAGTTTCAGTGTGTTAAGAGATCTGTACAATTTTTTCTGAATCTGAATTCATACCTGCATATTTATGAAACAAGCATTTTTTGCCGATTAACTGTATATATTTCTTAAAAATATATATTTTATTGATGTTATTTGACTTATAGTGTTTTAGGTCCACAGCAGGGTTGATTCAGTTATACATATACACATATATTAGTTTTCATATTATTTTCCATTTTAGTTTATTACAAGATACTGACTATAGTTCCCTGTGCTATACAGTAAATCTTTGTTGAAACAAGTTGTTCTTTAAATTATGGAGAAAGGTGTGTTGTATATAAGTTGTTCAGCTAATCTTTATGGTATATCTGTGGCTTAATTTTGTAGTTAATAGATATGGTGAAATATGAATTTTTGTCATTTTAGGTTGTCATTCTTTGAGGCATGGGAGCTCTGTAGAAGGAGTTGCCACTTTGGGAATTCTCTTAGCATTTTTTGATATTTTCCTGTGTGCACAGTCTATATTGAGGGGCTGGTAGACCAGCCATCCATTAATTATAATTATGTTGAGTGCTTCCTCCCTGTTCTAGACTTTGCTGGGTACTAGTGATAGGATGGAAAGCAAACAGAACCCAGGCTTTGTCTTTGTGGAGCTTACTCTTTACTGGGGGAGAAAGGAATCACTTGAGAATTATAAAAATGTAAAATTCCCTCTGTGACAAGTCTGGTGAGTGAGAAGGACAAGACACCTGATTAGGAGGACAGGAGGGACAGTTGTCCCAAGGAAGTGCTGATTTACTGAGAGTTGATATAAAGATTGGAACAGGCCAAGCAGAGAAGTGGTGGAGTGGGGGAGTGGATGGGACAGTGTTCTGTCAGAGGAAACCCAAATTCAGGTTCTGCAGCAGGAGGGCCAGTGGTGTGCTTGAGCGTTGCCAGGGATAAAGGGAGCTAGAGGAAAGAAAAGGAGGGCATGTGGATGCGTTATTACCAAGATGACCTTGATGTCCATAATTAAGAACGTTGCTCTTTTCCTGACACCAGTAGGAAGACTTTGAGGTATTCAAAGGAGGAGTGGCATGATGGATTTGCCTATATATTGCATGCTGTATATGTTATATACTAAACTTTGAGATATTCAGAGGAGGAGTGGCATGATGGATTTGCCTATATACTGCATGCCGTATATGTTATACACTAAACTTTGAGACATTCAGAGGAGGAGTGGCATGGTGGATTTGCCTGTATCCTGCATGCCGTATATGTTATATACTAAACTTTGAGATATTCAGAGGAGGAGTGGCATGGTGGGTTTGCCTGTATCCTGCATGCCGTATATGTTATATACTAAACTTTGAGATATTCAGAGGAGGAGTGGCATGGTGGATTTGCCTGTATCCTGCATGCCGTATATGTTATACACTAAACTTTGAGATATTCAGAGGAGGAGTGGCATGATGGATGGATTTGCCTATCTACTGCATGCCATATATGTTATACACTAAACTTTGAGATATTCAGAGGAGGAGTGGCATGGTGGATCTGCCTATCTACTGCATGCCATATATGTCATATACTAATGCACTCATGGCTTCCCAGGTGACTCAATGGTAAAGAATCCACCTGGCATTGCAGGAGATGCAGGAAATACGGGTTTGATCCCTGGGTCAGGAGGATCCCCTGGAGGAGGAAACAGCCACCCACTCTAGTATTCTTGCTTGGAAAATTCCATAAACAGAGGAGCCTGGTGGGCTACAGTCCATGGGTTTTGCAGAGCTGGACATGACTTAGTGACTGAGCATGCACAAGCATGCAGGGCGCTCATGGCACTTGGGGTCTTCTCCAGTTGTGCTTGTTTCACCAGCATAAATGTCACTCCTTCTCTAGAGTGTGGGATCCGTGTAATTGGTGTGGGGTTACTGTGTCTCCAGGGGGAGGCTGTGATTGGAATAAACCAATCAGGGTAACCCTATACTCTTCTTAATTTGGGTCTGTGAGCTCTATGCAAATCCATGCATGCTATTCCCTAGCTTTAGGGATTGGTTCATGGATGATTCCAATCGGGCACAGTTCAGGAGGAATTTTGCTCTTTGGTAAAGTGAACTCTCTGTGAGAAAGTAGAAGATAAGGAAGCAAGTAAATCCAGAGAGTCTATGATCATGATCGATTCCAGCTTTAAGATGAAGGTGATAGGGAGATGGCAGAGTGGAGGGATGAAAGGAATCTTTATCCTTGTTAATATGGTGGATCCACTGGATATGTAAAACCTAAAACCTGCCTTGTCTCCAGACTTTCCACTTATCTGAGTCAGTGAATTCTTTCCATAAGGGAACTCACAATTAAAAGATTGTGCTTAAATGATTTTAATCTCTGTGCCTCTGTTCTGAACTTGAGACTCACACAGTCATTTACTTTACTCTGTTTTATACTTGGGTGACCAGTGGACATTTGGAACACAAAATGTCTAAAGTAAACTTAAAAAAAAAAAATCCTACCTCCAACCTGCCCAATATCCATAAGACAGAACTTGGGAATAAAATCCTTGACTATAATATTTTGCCTTACTTTTCCTAGGTTAGTCATTAAGCCTTGACTGTTCTCTTTCCCCAATATCATCCTGCTTTATCTACTACTTTTATGTGGTTTCTCGCCCTGTTTTTTGGAATGTGAAGACATTTTAAAACACCTTAATGATAGTTTTATGGTTTCCTTCTTATGTATACAAAAATTGACATATACAAATACAGATTTAAGTAAGTTATAAAATACTAGTTTCTTGCCTTGTAATTAGTCTCTTTAGCGCCAGGCTCTCACCTTAGTAACCCACCATTCCCACTGCTTCTGTTTCCAAAATGCCAGTATGAACCTGTTGCTTTACGTGCCTCCCGAAGCCTTTAGAACATACAGTGAACTTGGCAGCGCTTTGCTCGTGGCCCCACCCAGAGGCAGCATCCCTTCACTGGCAACTCCTGCGACTTCCGTTCTTCGATTCTCCGTGCTTCCTGTGTGCCTTAGCCATTTCCTGCGTGGGAGATGGGCCCTTGTGCTCTTGGGCCTTCACCCACTGTTCTGTCCTTGGGAGGCTCTGGATTTTGTAAGATGGCCACGCTTCAGTCAGAAGAGGAGTGATGCTGTGTCACCAAGGTATCTTCCAGAGCCTCTGGGTGCACCTGCGACCCAGGGATGTTCCTTGGCTTTTCTCGCCATCCCCCCAAGCACATACTGAGCCAGGTCCCTGTTGCTGATGACTGTTCTCACTGCAGCTGTTACCAGAGACCTCATCCAATCCAAGAGCTGAATCCCAGCTCCTCCCAGATCCAAGCCTTACTGGACAGTCCACAGCTTGGCCCAAGATAGGATGGTTCACCTTGCTCAGGACATGAGAAGCCACTGATTTAAAGATCATTCCAAACCGATTCCAGTCCTTCAGCACAAGTAGATTCCTTGAGACAGTGTGGTGGGTGGTCCTTGAAAGGACACTTGCACAAAGTGTTGCGTCAGATGTGTAGAGGGACGTGTGGTAAGAAAGGTGGCGTATATGAAAGAAAGTCAGGTGAGTGGAGGAACAGCGAAAAAATGAGAATGGTGGGAGGTGGCCTACCGGAATTCAGACGTTTTCAAGGAATAGCTTTCTGTTTTCAGGGGAATATACGTTTGACATGCTGAGAAAAAGAAACCTCGGTGCTCTTTGCTCTTAGAAGTAGACTGGTTTCTAATGCAGAGATCTCAGGCAACAGGATTTTTTTGTCAGTCACTAAACATGGTGTGCCCTGGGTTTTCATCTGGAAAATGAACCCACCTCAGTAGTGATGGGGAGAATTAAAGGAGACAGGTTGAGTAAAAATACCTCACAGTGAATGATTATTTTCATTAGTGGGGTGATGTTTAATAATCAGCTCTTCAAAGAAAGAAAGAGCCCTGACATGTAATGGTTGCCAATTTCTGTGGTGTAAATGTTTTTACCAGTGCCTGTTTTGAGCCACCAGGATGATGGCATTGAACACAGAGTTGGGAAGTTAAGCACGAATGTAATGCGAATACAGCTCACCAGGGCACCAGTATTTTCTCTTTTCTGTACCTTAAATTGCTAGTATCTCCAAGTGATGATTCTAGCATTTATAACTCTCCTTTTCCTAACACTCCATCTTCATTCTTTTTAATAATCAGATGCCTTTTATTTATGCATGGTTTCTCTCCTGGTCTCAGTTATGTATTTCAGATATAAAGAGCCCCATTTTTCTTTTTAGGTATAAGATATCTTAAATATTTTTATGGAAGAATAATTGATTTACAATGTTGTTTTAATTTCTGCTGTACAGCAAAATGATTCAGTTTTATATACACACACACATTCTCTATCATATTCTTTTCCATTATGGTGTATCATAGGATATTGAATATAGTTTCCTGTGCTATACAGTAGGACCTTGTTGTTTTATCAAAGAGCTCTATTTTGTATTTTGTACCTCTTTTGCTGTCACATGTCATTCTGTGATAATCTTAGTCATAATCAAAACAGGAGTTACCTTTTTTTTTTTGGTGAGTTTCTGCTGTGTTCCAGGTTCCTGAATGACATTTTTCCTAAATTACCTCTAATCATCACAGCAGTACTGGAGGGTGGATATAGCCATTCCCAATTTACAGATGAGTTTCTACAGACTCTGGGATGTTACAGAATTTCTCCAAAATTACACAGGCAGCAAGCAGCTCATCACTCATGGCTGTGAGATGATGGCTGAAAGGAAGAATAGCGACTGAATGTTGTTGGGTTTATTTTCTTGAGACAGATGAGACTGAGCAGCCTGAGAACATTTGGTGCTCAGAGGGAGGAAATGCTAAGAGGGGAAAACAAGTCTGAAAGGGAGAGAAGGAGAGTTCAAAGACCATTTCCCCTTCTTCACAGCTCTGTCTACTGCCAGCTCTAACTGCGTATGTTTGCTTTGCTTGGAAGAGAGAATCGTGGCGCCAGAATTCATGGAAGTCTGTTCTGGAGGATGCATTAGTCAGGGGATGCTAATTGCTGGAACAAACAACCCCCAACTTGAGTAGCATGACACCGCCAGGAGTTACAGCCCACTGGTGTCCGGCTCTGCTCCCTGTAGTCCTTCAGGTCTGGGTTCTTTCAGGCTTTAGCCCTGCCAGCCCTTAGGGCCTCCGAGAGATACACTAGACCCTTTGTCTAGGTCTGAACAAAGAAGAAAGAGAAAGCGCCTGAACAATTATAGGAAGGTTGTAGTGCCCAGGCCTGGAATGGCGGTAGTTAGTTGGGTTCGCGTTCTATTGGCCAAATCTCTGTCACGTGACCCCACATGACCGCAAAGGAGGATGGGAGATACGGACTTCCTGTGTCGTCAGTGGGAAGAAGGAATGGCGGCTGGCCCATGAACCCCGTTTTTGCCCCAGAGGATTACACCAGAGACCCTGGAAGTTTGGTGACTGCTAGTGTCATTCCAGGGCACCCTCTGCCTCTAGAAAACATGAGGCGTGTTGATAGCCTTTAGCCCAGAATGTTGTTCACCTTCCCAGAAGAGAAGATAGTGCTCATTTCAGGAGCTGTTTGCAACACTCAAGGAAATCATGAAGGTGGGACTGATTTGTGAACTAGAAGTGATATCCAAGCAACCATTACTGCTCATAGGTTAGATCAGGATTGGCAGTGTCACTGAGGGTGGGGAAAAAAGCTAATGCTAAAAGAAAAGGAGGCAAAGAGCAGGGGGACGTTGGCTCCAGGCACTTGTTCTTGTCGCTCGTGGCAGTGTTTCCTGTAATGAAATGGTGTTCCTTTTAATGAAGGTGCTTTCTCTACCTTTCATAGAGGCTTTCCACAAATGTAGGAATTTAACATTTAAAATTTTTGCCTTAAAGGTTATAATGTTTTTAATGTGTAGAACTGGTTATTATGTTTGATTTGTAAAGCTGACCAGATCTCCTTATGCCGCATAATTGTGGACTTGCCTCTAATTTCAGAGCACTTGTTTGACAGTGTCCTGTGGGATAGCCTGGATTAAAGAGGGAGAAAGAGTTGAGGGCTTGGGTGAGGCTTTTAAAGGTAAATTACAATACATTTGAGACAATAAAGAGAAGTTCAGCTTGTCCCGTTTTGCGTTGGCTCTATACTTCTTTGATTTCATTCTTGACTTGGGAGGCTTGCGGTATTCCTTTCCCTTGTCTAATGTGTAACTGCAGATTTAGCGGTTTCTTTTGTGTACCACTTGCCTCCCAGAATTTGGCCCAACAATTTGGAGTAGCTGAACGATTTATCAAGGACAGATCAGCTGAAATGTGGCTCAACTTGAGTAAAGCAGAAGGAATGACATAAGGTTAGGTGACTGATGTGTGAGTTTTTGAATTTGATTTGGTTTTACATGGAAAGGTTGAAGCAATGATCCATGTATTCTAATAAAAATCATCAGTACAAATCAAATAAAATCTGGCTTAGTGGCTATTTTCCCACTGTATCACTCATAGCTAGCCTGGGCTGTTACAGACCACATTTGGCAGGCATGGTTTTTTCTTACAAGGAAATCTTAAAGTAACATTGCAGCCTTTGCGCTGTTGAGAAGGCATCTTTGCTAATCAAACTTTCTGCTAATCTCATCAGATAAATCATTATTCTTTACTGACAGCTCTGGCTTACCCTACACCCCTTCCCTGCTTCTTGTTTTCCCTCAAGATGCCTGGTTA
Organism: Nanger dama; assembly: GCA_917880005.1. Classification (NCBI taxonomy): domain Eukaryota; kingdom Metazoa; phylum Chordata; class Mammalia; order Artiodactyla; family Bovidae; genus Nanger; species Nanger dama. The sequence goes on from CAKJTW010000029.1 coordinate 7,293,825, forward strand.
TTGTCATCCTTCAGGTCTTTGCTTCTACCTCCTTTCAAACTAACGGCATTTCTTCTGTTCCTGAGGAAGAGTTACAGCTTTTACCCTTCCACTTAGTACATTTGTAAGACCAGTACATCATACCAGCTCATCTGTTTCTGACCAGTACTCTGTTGGTTATCAGATGGGCAAAGGTAGCCTACTAAAAGAAAAGAAAAAAAGGGGGGGTGGTGCTCTTCCCATGAGTTTGATGTGATTAAGCTTAAGAAAATACCAATTGTTACTTTCTAATGCATTTCCATTTTTTACCCTGAAAAAATGTAATGGGAACTTATTGCAGATGTATTTTTGTTTCTTTCAGTTATGACAGTATTTTAAAAGCCTTTAAAGTCAAAGTAAGAGAAACAGTATGGTTTGGAGAAAGGTACGGCCATCTTTGCCATAACAGACCTGCCATCACAGCCCTGAATCTGTCTCAGACCAATGCCAGATAGTTGTATCTTGCTGGTGAAATTGTGTCCTATGGGTTACAGGGCATCTCAGAAGGGAGATGAGCAATTTTGTTGTCATTGTTGACATGACTTAAAAACATATGTTGCTGAATACGAAAGTTCAATCATGGTAATACTGTCTTAACTCTATTTTAGCAAGTATTTTAATGAACTTTAGCAAGCGTTCTCTTACCTGATAAAGATGTAATAGTAATAGCATGAAGGGATAAAAATAAGTCTTATGGGGAATAGTCTCTCTTATCCAGGATAACTGCCGATTTCTTTTGATTTTTGTTTTCATGCTTTTGAAAAATGATGTTAGTCTGCTCAGACTTGAGGAGGCAACTTCTTTTGATCCTAACTTCATACTTACAGTGATTCCAGATAAATCATTTTAAGTGAGGTGAATATAAAAACCGTTTTGGAAAGCAGAAAGCATAATACCATAGTGTGGTTACGTTATTGTGAGAAAAATTTAAAACCCGTTAAGTGAATGGAGTCAAATCTGATCAAAAAACAAGTCTCTGATCAAAACTAAGGAGATGTCAGGAGAATGAGTTGCAACATCTGGGAACCGTTTTAAACACTGTCATTAGTATCGAGAAACTATTGGTCTCTTCAAGAGCATGTATTGTATTTGTGTGTGTCTTGTGATTTTGGACACACACACACACACACACACACACACACACACACACACACACCTGTAAGCCCAACTACGAAAGCCCTTTGCCAGTGTCTGTCAGGCACTTGGCTGAAATGGGATTGTGAGGAAAATTGTCTACGCATTTATAAGTCAGAGTCAAAATCCACCAGCACTGTTCAGTTTATAAAATGTCATGGGCTTCATCCCAGGGTTAAAAGGACCATTTCCACCTTCTGGTGATGAGAATCATTTAACTCATTCAATATTGTTTAGTATGCTTATGTTCTATCCAATGGCCAAGTTCAAGCTTTACACTTCGCTTTTGGCTGTGCCTATTCATTTGTGTCTGCAGTCCCAAAATGTGATATTATATTCTTCTTTGTAAAGTGTCAGTTTCCTTCTCACTTAAAAAATTTTAGGTGTTTCCTACTCTTTTTTTTTTTTTGGCTGGCCTAGAAAAGCCTCACTAGGGTTTTTGGTTTTTTTCCTCACTGTCTGTCATAAATCCTTGTCTATCCATTTGATTTTAATTGGGCAGTGCTGCTGCTATGACAGGCCTCCTTTTAACACTGTGGTTCATAGAATGTGGTGGAAAGACTCACCAAACAACTGTTGAGGGCAACATCAACTTCAGGGTGGATTATTTACCTTGGCTTTCTGCATTGCATTGATTCACAAGTGGGTTGCTCAACCTTGTCTTCATCTTAGCTGAATTTCTTCAAAGTTAATAGTATAATATGTCTTCGTTTATTCTAGTTCCTGCCCTGCGTGCCTCTATGTAGTTCACAAAGCTACAGCAGAGATCGTATCCCATGAAATGTCACTAGGGTACATGTCAACAGTTGAGGACTATTTCTTAGCCATTGAAATAGAAAAGAAACTTCAGTCAAGTTTTGCTTGTATTATCCTTCATTTCTGTGGTTTTAAACACCAGCTGATACAGATCAGAAGCTCTGTAAAGCTCTATAAGACTGCCTAGGAAACTGTTATGGGTTATCTTGATCTCAGGGTGGGAAGAGTGTATATGAAGGAGATTTTCCCTTTTACTTATACACTATTGTATTTTAATTTTTTTTCCATAAGCACATGATTAAAAGTTAGTTCTAATGCTTTTAAAGAATCTCCCCATAGATGGCTGATTAGTTATACTGGGAAGAGGTGTAATTATACAGTGGAGAATTCCCATGGTACCTTGAGCAAGTGATTGAAACAGCATAACAAATGAGGAAAGGACCACCAGGCCATCCTGCAGCTCTGCAGGTGATATTCTAGAAAGACTCGAGGCCACTTTTGTAGTATTATAGCCACCTGAATTATACTCAATAAGGAAGCATCAGTTGAGAAGCATTCTATAAAATAACTGGTTTGTATTCTTCAAAAATGCTAATATCACAAAAAGAAAGGATTGAGGAACTGTTTCCAATTAAAATGGATGAAAGAGACCTATTAAAAGCATTGTGTGATCCTGTATTGAGTCCTCTACAAAAGGAGGAAATGCCAAATTGGAATATGGACTGTGGACTAAATGAAAGTATTATATCAATGGTAGATTTCCTTATTTTGATAACTATACTATTTTTGTTCTTAGGAAATGCACCCAGAAATATTCAGGCATCAATAAATGTAATTGATGATGCCTGCTTACAGATGGTTCAGAAACAACAAATTACATAGTTTTACCTGCATTATAATTAAAAACTTTTTAAAACAAAAAAGCAGAACATTAGTACAATTTGAAACTATATATTTTCCTCAATTTCAACCCTTGATCTTTTCTTGATTAGTTTCTAGTGGGGCTAGTATATCTATCTGTGGGGTTTTTTTTGTTTGTTTGTTTTTAATTTTAAGGTTCCCAGGGTCTTTTAATGGTCAGCCACATTTTGGAATCACAACCCTAGATTATATTTTATCCTTTCAGAAAGAGTTGCTGGACTCATTTTGAGATTGATAAGGTACCAAGGGATAAGTAACAGAAACGCCCTCAAAATTGTAGAGAAAGGGTGAAAATTGATTTTATTTAGTTTGGGGAGATGAACGTAGTATAATATTGTTGCATTCTTTCTGGCCTCTAGCCTCAGTCAGAGAAGCCTCTGGTTGACCAGATGATTTACTGTTCTTCAATTACCACAAAAATTAAATGTTCTTATTCAGATTCCATTCTCTCACAATTCTGCTTACCAAAGTTGTACTGTATGGTTGAATATCAGACTGCAAATTTAGGTAAAATATATCCTGTTGAGCCCATTAAGTAAAATAAAAAGATTTTCCCCCCTTCCAAGCTATTACAACTTTACATTTGTAAAGTATTTCAAATTCATTTTTAATGGATTGCTTCCATTGAAATACATGTGGAGACAGACTTCTAAAACTGTAAACAGTTTATGCATTTTTTTGGATTTCCATTGTATGTGTTTGATACTGATTTACCTCTTTTTAATTGCAACAGAGATAAAGAATTAGTAGTTTAAAACAGTGGGAACTACATGTTCTGCTGTGATCAAGGAATTAGATAATCTGGCTTGTTTGCTTAAGGGGTCTGTATCTTGAGACTTTTATAGGGCAGTATTAAAGCTCTGAGCCTTCTTATTATGCCAATACCCAGAAGATTGCTTTAATGAGAAGTAAAGGGCCTTTTCCAATTACAAGGGAATAACTGTATTAAGTTCCTGTGTTATGTCAACCTGCTTTGATTTGATTACTGCAAAAGAAATGGATTTATCTGTCAGTGTTACTTAATTAAGCCTTCTCATTGATGTTTTGCAGAGTAATATAGTGTGGTTTGCACATTTGAGCCTAAATACAAAGAAAATTGCCCTAAAACTGAGACATGACCCCTGAAGATAACACGTAAGACTGATTGCTTGTCGTTGCCAGGTCAGAGGCTGCTGTGTTAAACACAGGTGGAAGGTTGGGACGTTGAAAAGATAAACTGAGAGTCCATTTATGGGAGTGATTATTGTAAGAAAAAGGGAATGGGCTCAAGACTGGATTCTAGGGAAGATTTTTGAATATTTAAAGCTGTTTGGCTTCCCTGGCATTAGTTATGCATTCAGAATAAAGGGCAAGATGAGATAAGACTGGAAGAAACAGGAGGGGCAGATTTTGTTAAAGTATAAAAGGAAACAGAAGAAAAACGAAGAGGAACAACGGATGCCATTTGGGAGAAGTGGACCATTGTGGCTTTGCAGAGCAATTACAGCCTACAAATATTTCAATTAAGCCAGCAGCCCTTTCCCAGAGCCTCACAAATGACGCCCAGGGAGAGAAGAGGTAGGGGGAGAAGAGGAAAAGAGAAAGCTAAAAAAAAAGAGAGAGAGAGAGAGAGAGAGAGAGAAAGCTGTTACATGTTTCATCTTGGCTCTTTTTTCTTCTTTATTGGAATAAATTTAATAAATTATTGATCAAATAGGCATTTAAAATATCAGTTTGTACATCTTAAGTCATTACAGCATTATGGATTTTGCACCATAAATATTCATTTCAGTTCAGTTGCTCAGTTGTGTCCGACTCTTTGTGACCCCATGAACCGCAGCATGCTAAGCCTCCCTATCCATCACCAACTCCCGGAGTTCACCCAAACCCAAGTCCATCAGGTCGATGATGCCATCCAACCATCTCATCCTCTGTTGTCCCCATTGGATTTGGAAAACTCTGGTATAATTACATGAACTTGTTATCAGAGTGACATATATTCTATTTTATTTACAAATGAAGCGTATGCATCTATTTCGTTTATCTGTTTAATCTCCGTCTGCGCTGGGTCTCTGTGGCTGTGCACGGGCTTTTCCCTCATTGTGGCGAGTGGGCGCTGCTTCCAGTGAGATGCGCCAGCTTCTCACTGCGCCGCTTGCTGTGGAAGCACAGCTGGCAGTAGGTGGAGCAGGGGCTCAGTTGCCTCACAGCATGGGGCTCGGACCTGCGTCCCCTGCACTGGCAGGCGGATTCTCAACCACTGCACCACCAGGGAAGTCCAAAATGAAGCGGATTTGAAATGTCTTTCTCTGTTGTTTCATGTTTGTTTTCTGAAGCATTTACCTTTATTTCTCACACTTTGTGACGTTCATTTGTAAATACATCTTGGAAAGGTACTAAGCATCTAGTTTAAAAACTTCCCCAGGTTATTAGTATTCACTTTTAACTTAGGTACTTTGAAGCTTATCTATTTCATATTGTAATTAAATGATATGCTGATTTTACTTTCAATTTCTTCTTACCTGATTTGAAATATATCTAGCTTCCAAGAGCACTGTCTTAGTAAAATTGATTTTTATTAAGTAACTTTTAGACTAGTTACATTTCAAAGTCAAAGGAGGTGTCTGTTCTCCTACTCACATTATTATAGTCTTGCCTCAGTTATTCGTGGCTTCTCTTCTTTTGGGACCTAACTTGGAGAGATGAGCTCTGGAAAGGATGAGCTTCTCTTTAATAGGAAGACCCTGACTGATTTATTTCAAACATTTGAAATGGAAGTTCTGTATTTCATGTTAGGTTATTCAGATTAGAATATTCAAGTTAAATTATCATGATACTTCCAAATTATATGGGTTGATATAAAGAATTCATTACTTTTGTCTCAGTTTCATAATATAACTGTCTACTCACCTTGAATTTTCAAGATTTCTGAGTTTCACAATATGAAGCCCCACTGACATTTATAACATAATTGTTACATGTTTTATTTTGTTACTTCTGTATTATCTTAATATCATGCTATATGAAAATGCCTCTCCTGTTTAACAGTACTGTAAAGTGCAATTAACGCCATATTTTAATCACCTGGGATTATTTAGTGTTCATTTTTGAAAAACAGTTTATCTAAAACTTAAGGAAAGTAATACTGTTTCAGTGTTTCCAAAAATGTATTAAATGGAAATTTAACTTGGTGGTTAATAAAAGCTAAAATTTTCAATAACTCCTTTCTGAACAAATTTTCCTTCTATACTTTCCCTCCCAGTGTATCCATATTTTACCTTTCCTTATACTATTTATATATTTATGTATATGATCTGTAATATAATATCATCTTATACTTGACCTTTGAATTCTCGCATTTATTTATTAGGGAAATCCACTATCACTGAGATGCCAGGTGGACAGTGCTCTGTAAATGGAATGCCCACATCTCTGTTCTTTGTATTTGAAGTATCTTACAATTTTCCTGGGACACATCACCACAGTCTTCATCTTTTGCTTAGTCAGGTTCGGGAAAGTGCTGGAAGTTTCTCGACACTGCTTAGATTACTTCTGGAGCCTATCTTGTTTCTTATAGAAGCAGAAAGAAGTGGTCTTGGTGGTGTAGTCCTTGTCAATATCTGAAGCTCCTCAACTCTTCCTACCTCTGTCCTCGGACTCAAATTGGACTTCAGATCACTGTACTTAGGCTTCTTATTATACTGGGTGCTAATGAAAATGTGCACATCCTTAACACGCTCTTTGCTGATGAAATATTTTGAACTCTAAATTCATCTGGCACTGACGGAGAGCATATGCCATCTCAGTTTGTGTGGAGGGCTCAGCCAAGGGTTCTTCCTGGACTAGGAAATTAGTAGGAGCCACAGATGTATGCAGTCTGTGAGTCTCCGTGAGGGTGTGGAGGAGATTTAATAGTGTCTGTTATTGCAGAGAGAAGGGCTTAAGACTATGTAGACTTCCACATGCCTCAGAATGACTGTCTTTCCAGGAAGAACTCAATCTCAACCTCCCGAAGCATTCTGAGTGTGTAGAAGCTTTCGTCAGGAAATCCGTATGTTTCTACAAGAGTGGGAATTTGTAGAGCTTTAGGGCAGTAGAGAATACCACTTTGGTTGTTCTCACTTCATGAAACTGTAGAACCCTGGTGGTTTGGCATGATCTGGTTTCTCATTGAGGAAAGGATGGATACACAAAGCTACCCCAAATCAACAGTTAGGTAACCTCACACACTTGTTTGTTTCAAATCAAGGTTAACTTATATAATATTCAGTTTGTGTTCTTACCTTGGACTTCTGGTAAGCAGACACAACTTTTGGCAGCATATCATTTATACAGCATACAGAATTATGTTGAAATGGTGAGATGAAAAGAGGATACTTGAAAGGTAAATGAAGTCGCTCAAATCTAAGGCTGAATCTAACACTGAATTCTCACCGTGTTTGTGCTGTAGGGGGGTTCATGGAGAAGGTGGGATTTGATTACTTCAAACATATTGGCTGTTGTGAAAATCCAGGAGATTATTTGAAAATCTCAGACCCACTAAGCAGAACGAACAGCCATAAAAATGTGAAACTCAGATTTCCTTGAATAAATCACAATTTGCCTGTTTATGTGTTTTGATTATCTTAGTGGTAAAGAAGCTGCCTGCCAGTGCAGGAGATGTATGAGATGCGGGTTCCACCCCTGGTCGGAAAGAGCCCCTGGAGGAGGGCATGGCGACCCACTCCAGTATTCTTGCCTGGAGAATCCCACGGACAGAGGAGCCTGGCGGGCTACACTCCATAGGGTTGCAAAGAGTCGGACACGACTCACGTGACTTACACACACACACACACACACACACTCTGCTAAGTGTCCAATAAGTATCAATTGTTTACTTTAGTAATCGCTCCTTGAGGTTGGAAACATGATTATTAAAAGGAATAATAAGGTTTCCAACCTCAAGGTTGTATATCTTTTTCTCTGAAAGGAGTGTTTGATCCTCATTATACCCACTCTTTGCTTTTGTGTTTTAGTGTTGAAATGTCAGGCATTTTAGAGGGGGCTTACGCAGAACTACTCAAGTAAAATCAAAATTTGTAGATGGTCCGATTGCCTCCTAAAGCAACTGTCAAAACCATGGACATTACTCTGTCCACGTCTGGGGTAAGATAAGTTAGAAACAGTTGAGCCCACATCAGTGTTCGGGAAGAGTGATTGCTCTCTTCCACTTTCTGTTTTCCTTTGCCCCTTCTGCCCAGGTGGTTGTCTTCCTCTTACATGTTCCCCGTCTTGGATAGAGAGCCACAGCAGAACGAGGGAGACACGAGAACGCAGCATCCACGCGGCTCTTCTGTCTTGGGCAGTTTTTCATTTGTAACTATGTGCCCTTAATGACTTTCCTGAACAGTTTGGGTATTTTTTATCCAAGGCTATGAATCTTGTTTTACTCTTTGCCCACTAGAATTTTGACCCCTCTCTCACAAATATCCCATCCATCACAGTGTATGTTTCATTTTTTGTTTTTGTTTTAAAATATCTATTTGGCTGCACTGGGTCCTAGTTGTGACATGTAGGATCTTTAGTTTGAACTCTAAGTTGCGAAACATGGTATGTGGGATCTAGTTCCCCGACCAGGGATCAAACCTGGGTCCCCTGAATTGGGAGCACGAAGTCTTGGCCATTGGACTACCAGGAAACTCCCACAGTGTACATTTTTGATAAGCTCATCATACATATGGCTGGATTGTTCTCCTGTTTTTATTTTCCATATTTTCCAGTCTCTCTGATTTTTCAAATGTTTCATTTTATGTATTTGTGTTGTATACATTCAGTAATCTTCTGTGGACTCAAGACTGGGGCTTCCCTGGTGGCTCAGATGGTAAAGAATCTGTTTGCAGTGCATGAGACCTGGGTTTATATATTTGTGTTGTATTCATTCTGTAAGCTTTTTTTGGACACAAGAGTGGATATAAACTCCAAAAGTAAATACATCCATGGGAAGAAGGGGCTGGCAGTTATGTTTGAGCTGGTTGTAGAGAGACCTGAGCTGCTTATCAGGGAGACCTTGACCGTGGTGGAGAATGTTCCTGACTTGAACATGGTCAGCCCCTGTGTCTGCCAGTTCTTCCATCTACTGTCACGTTGGGAGGGTTTTCTGTCCCGTCTAAGCCTCAGTTTCCTCCAAGATAAAATGGCGATATTGGTAGTGTATTGAAGTGCTTGGCACAGTGGCTGGCATATTTAAGCTCACAAAATACCGACTAGTATTATTTTTTGAGAGATAAGAAACAGCTCAGGCAGAAGGAATAGCGGGTACAAATATCTGGAGGTTGAAAGTGTGTGTGGTGCCCAGGTACACCAGCTGGAGCAGGGGGATGGCCACGTGTAGGCCACGTGCAAGGTTTACATAGAGAGTGAGTCTGGGCAGGAACGACCGGGGTGTAGATGCGACAGGAATGTGGACTGAATGCTGCAGAAAAACGGCCACTTGGGCAGGGATTTTAGGACAGGATGTGCATTTGGCAGTGGGTGGCGGCGTAGGGCATACATCTGTCTTGTGTTTCCAGTGGAGGAGGCTGGTGGTTCTCAAAACTCCTGTGTACGTGAAAGTTACCTGAAGACCTTGTTAAACACAACAGTTTTCTTGGCCCCACCTTCAGAGATCCAGGATCAGTAGGTCTGCAGTGGATCCCAGGATGCTAACCTTGAGATGAGCACACCAGGTGATTAGACATAGGCAGTCCTCAGGCGCACTTTGAGATGGACTGAGATCCTTGTTGAGGAAATGCTTGCTGACTTACTGGCAGGTCTGATGAAGTTCAGTGGGAGGGAAGATGGAAACAAATGTCTTAAAAATAACATGTTTACATTCAGTGCATGCTATAGCTTTGAGTCTTCTTGCCCTGGATCAAGGAGCACCCGTTGTACAGATATTCTTTCAAATAAGAAATATCAGAAGTCATACAGTTGTTCTGTGAAGTCTTGGAGGGCAAGAGAGGTGTCCTTACCTTCTCATTTTGCAGGAGGCCACTGAAGGAAAAGTCTGTTAAAAAGAGCAATAAGAGGAAGGAAGGCTAAAATAAGGTACAGCAGCATGAGGTCAGGAAATGAGGAGGATGGAAATGGGAAAGAATGGGAAAAGAGCAGTCAGATTTGATTGGGTGGGAATCTATTTGTGAAGGAAACCAGCCAGTATTTAACCTGTTTTGAAAAAGCTAGACTTCCAGCATTTTTAATTAGTGGATTGCTCGCTTTTGAAATTGCCCAGTTGGGAATACTCAAGTTTTGATGTGTTTTATTTGCCTGCTAATTAGCAGCCTGCTTGGTTGACCATCATTTTCCCTTTATTCTGTGGACAGAAGATGTATAGGAACGTCTCTTGAAACACTCTGGCTTAAATCTGGGCTCAGATAACTTCACTGGGTATTTAGTAAGAGGTTGTATTCATTATAAGTCAAATTCTAGTACATCTTTTTTTTTTGTTTGTTTTTCCAGCTCGATTCTTCCTTTTTGCTCTTTAATAGAATTTGTCCTTTAGAAGAGGACTTCTCAATTTTGGCACAGTTGACATTTGAGACCAGGATATTTTGTGTTGTGCAGGTATTCTGACATGTATAAAACCTTTAGCAGCGTCCCTGGCCTCTAACCAGTTGATGCCACTAGTTCTACCCCGCCTCCATGCCCTGCCAAGTTGTGACAACCGAAAATGCCTCCAGACATTGCCAAATGCCCTCTGGGGACCATAATCACCCCTAGGGCAAAACTACTGACCAGGAAGTACTATGGTTCCCTTTCCTCCTTTTCTCTGCTTTCCTTTCATGTTTGAAATCCTTTTTGAAAATGGATAAAACGGGTCCAAACAAAACAGAAGCTTTTGGTAGACGTAGAGATTCACTGCTGTTCCATCATTACTTTTGGGGCCAAGTTTAAGAGGAAAATCTCTCAAATTAATCCAGGTTGGCTGTTTCAGGCGAGAATGAAGTCAAGATGTGCAGACTTCTGATTGATAGATTTTGTCATTTATACCTTGTGTGTGTGTGTGTGTGTGTGTGTGTGTGTGTGTGTGTGTGTGAAAATAAACTTGGTGTTAAGGATGACAAGAACCAGGCAGGCTACAAAACTTACTTGTATGACAGTCCCAAGAGTTCTAAGTCACTTTTCTACATCCCCCAGTTCAGCTTAGAGTAGATGGACTAGGAAGTTGGGTTGTTAAACAGCACATTTGGGGAAAGTATTGTACCTTTTCTCCAGACTTCCTCTTCAGAGCTTGCATGACATCTCTTAAAGCTCACAGCCACTGATTATTTTTATTGAAACATTTTTAAAATTTCGTTTTCTCTTCTATTTTTGCCTGCACCATGCAGTGTGCGGGGCCTCGGTTTCCTGACCAGGGATCCAGCCCTTGCCTTCAGCAGTGCAAGTGCGTTCTTAAGCTCGGGACCGTCAGGGAAGTCCCTTGCAGGCACTGATTTGAGCTCTCTGCAGGGCATAGCTGTTTGCATTTGCATTCTTTTCAGAAGGACTGACCAAAGTAACTAGAACAATATTTGTTAAAAAGATTTTAAGTTTAGTGGTCCTAGTTGTTGGTTGCTGTTTCTAGTCCATCTCTTAATATATTCTAAAACACCATGTCCTCTACTGGACCCCCAAATAAGTCAGTTAATTATACTGTGATTACTTCTGCTGATAATAAAATAGGAGTAATTAAGGGAAGGACAGCAGTGCGTTAAGAAATAGTATTACTGAAATGTTAGAAAACACGGTCCATGGGAGTATATCTCCTGAGCCGAAGTTTCACACCTCCTCCTCCAGTTCTGTCAGAGGAAGCTTGTGATGGCCGTCTGTTACCCACCGTGATCAAGATAATAGAACAGCGAAACTTTTATACTCAGAAAGGGCCTTTCATCAAAAATCTCAAAGCCATTTCTAAATTTAGAGTGACTGGTCTTGCGCGCACGTTTATGTTCTGGCAGTGAACGTGGGAGCTGGGCTGTCAGGCTCCCCTTCCTGGTCTTTCCACGTGAAGCGCTGAAGAAGCATCTCAAATTTGGCCAGCAGTAGAGCCCCGCTGGCGCAGGGCTTAGGGAATTCCAGCCTTCTGGGAGTTCATATAGGTCATCTCTCCACAATTAACAAAATAAAACATTGCTTTAACAACTTTCATGCCACATTTCACTGTCCAGATTAAGGATTGTAGGCCAAGTGTTGTGCCTATTAAAAAAAAAAAAAAAAGAGTGAGATGGTGTGGCGCTAAGAAACTTAAAATCTCCCAATATCCTTGTAATGTCTTGATGGAAATAGACTGTCAACGTCCTTTTTCATCTGCCGTGTTTTCTTCATGTCTGTTGTCTGGTGGGTAGGCCTTGAGTGGCTTGTCTGAGCCAGTAAGAGGACAGAGAGTGTCTAGGAGCGTTATGTCATGTATGCCACTGATATTGATAATATTAATAGTATGGCTATTTGCTTGATTTAACTTTTGTGTATGTGTGTATTTTAAGATTGTGTTAGTGTAGTTTTAACTTAACCTGTCCAAAAGATTTTAGTAAGATTTTAAGTGCAACTTCAGGTTGATAAAAGTTGAGGCTGTGAAACATTGTGAAGGATGGAAGTAATTTTTATGTTCATACCTCTGGTTCCTGAGGGTCCAGTTCGTTTCTGCTGTGAATTTAAATGAGTTAATTTAAGTAGTTGGGTCAGAAGCTACTATCATCATGGTAGCCTCGTGCTTGAGTCTTAATTAAAGGCAACAGGAGATTAATTTGAAACATTAATTTAAACGTGCATATACAAAAAGAAAGAATTATTGCAAGAAAGCCTAAAGAATTTTTCTCTTGTCCCCAGATGTAGAAGACAGAAGTAGCTCAGGGTCCTGGGGGAGTGGAGGACATCCAAGCCCGTCCAGGGTAAGTATATCTAATCTTTTCCCCCACAAGCAGACATCCTCATATGTAAATTGACAAACTGAAGGTGAGTTTTTTCTCCCTGACACCCATCTGCATGGCTATATATGCAGACTGAGTTTAATGAGGATCAGCTTCTGTTTGGCACATTTTTCATGCTCTTATTGGATGTTATTCTTGATTTTGATACCCCTTCCACTTTGGCTAACCAGAAGACAACCCCTTCATTAAATATTTGGCCTTGCTTTGCCAGTTACTGATCCAGTGTTAACAGAAAGCTGTTTTTTGTAGATGGTGCAACTTAAAAAAAAAAAAATTCCTAGTATCCCTGTAATATTATTGGTGTGAATAGGTCACTGAATAATTCTGAAGACATACTGCGAAGCTGTAGTTTCCAGTCTCATCTGCATAATAAGTCTGTTGGTTTCACTTTGTAAACATTATTGTCCCACCACCAGTAGTGCCTTTGGTCACCAGTGGGTTCGTTTACTTTTTTTTTAATTGAAAGTAGCTTTTATTTTTAAAACACACACAACCCCAAATCGTTAAACTTCAAAATAAATGGATATGATCTGGTTTAGACCAAGTCTTATTCTTCAGACTTGCTCATTTGTCAGTGTTCCTTAAGTCAGTTTTGTATTTCACAGACCGTGGTGCAGAGTCATTTGGAGAAGAAGTTGCTTGTACTTAACCGTACATGTCTTATTCGCTCACAGATTTATTTCTACTCCTGTCCGAGGTTTTTGGCTGTTAGGGTGTCATGTGAAGACCATGGCGGGGGGGGTGTGAGTAGGGTGGTTAGGCCGTGCGTGTATTTGTATGTGTATGACCTTGGGTGTGTCCTTTCGCTTCCTTGGGCCCCATAGTGCTACTTTTTAAAATGAAGTTGAACCAGAGGATCCTTCCTGTTCCTTCTAATTCAAATGTGAAAGATTTTATACATATATATAGAAAGTCTGTCTTTAATGGAGTCATCGCTGCTACTGCTGCTGCTGCTGCTGCTTAGTCACTTCAGTCGTGTCTGACTCTGTGCAACCCCTTAGACGGCAGCCCACCAGGCTCCCCCTTCCCTGGGATTCTCCAGGCAAGAACACTGCAATGGGTTGCCATTTCCTTCTCCAATGGAGTCATCGCTAGGCCTTCTGAAATCCCTCTCAGTTTTTAAAATAATACATATAACTCCAGATTAAAAGTAGACAGAGACCACACAAAGCAGCTGCCCCCCCCCAAGCAGCTGTGTAGATAGAGGAAACATTCTGCAGGGCCGGGAGCGGGGGACATTTACGGTAATGTTCGCACACATTTGGGGTGGAGGGTGGTCCATATTTTGGCAAAGAGGTAAGGAAGGTAATCAAGCTGTCCGAAGGAGGCCGTCTCAGCAAGCCGCGCTGGCCATTTCCCCCTGTTCTTTGGCCCTGGGGCTCATGCTCTAGTCTCAAGGTACAGCCAGAGCTCTGGGCTTACCAGGAACTTCGCTGAGACTTTGCACCAGCTGTCGAGTTTCAGATCCTCCTGCATTATATGGATGGGTTGAGGAAATCTTTCCTCCTCCTCACATTACAGTCCTCAGTTGCAGAAATCGATCCATCCCCATGGCAGCGAGTGTGGGAGGCGACAGAACGCCCCTCTTGTGGAGCTCGTTCGCAGGGACTTAATGTCTTCACGTTTAATACAACACGTGGTTCTTTCAGTCCTTCTTCTGAGAGGGAGGTTCATTTCGGATCGTCCTGACTTTTATTTGGTTTTCATGGATTGTCTGGGCTTTCCCCCACCCCCAGGGAATTCATTGGTGGATAACTTTGACTCAATATTTTGTAATTTGTATTTTCTAAATGCAGCCACCTGGCATGAGACAGCTTATTGTGGCTGACTTGTGTTGGACAGCCAGGGGGCAGGTGTCTCTTTTTGCTCATCTTCAAGTGGTGATATTTTCAGTCATCTTGAAACACTGTTCTGGCGTTTAAATTAGATAATGTATATTAAGCTCTTAATAACTCTGTAGGGTGAGTATACTTAATAAATGATAATTAGTATTGTGCAATGTCTGGTATAGAACAAGTGAGTGTAAGAGCAGTGATAGATATTTAAAATGTGACGTCCTTTTATGCCCTGATGTACTGGCATCATCCCATCACAGTACCGTTCAAGTTAATTTTTTTATAGCTGAGGAAATGCGGTTGAAAATGGGGTAGTTTGGAACCTTAAGGTTTCTGTTGCTTCTTTAGTGGAGGGATGTGCATTTTCGTTTTCATCCAGTATCCGTCCTTTTCACGTGGGCAGATTCTGCCCTTTGGCTAACATACCAACTGATACCTCTAAGTAAATTTGACTTAGTCTTTATGGATAGTGCAACCAGCTGAGCAGCATGACTTTTTTTTTTTTTTCCCTTTCTGGTCACTTTATGTACCTTAGTAACCTAAAATTTGAACTCTATGATTTAGATGATTTTAACTCTTTACTGTATGTTATCTAACTCCTCCATTAAAAGCAAGTGACTGGGCAGTTTAAAAACCTTATTTTAATTTAAAATTCCCCTTTAAACCATGAGATGATCATAGTAATTAGAGATTTCCAGAGATTACCGTCTGCTTTAAAACTGTTTTTTTTGTGGCATACTTTGTCCAAATCCAGAATTTATGCTTAAATTTTGACATTCATTTATAGTCCTCTTGTAGTAATTTTAGCATTCTTGTGTAGCTGGTTACTTATGGAATGATCCAATTGTTTTACAACTACAATAGCATCTATAATAAAACATTGAAATTTCAATATCATAAAACCAAATGCTGCTGTTTACCATGTCCTGCCTTTGCCTTCCAAAGGCAGTTTTGTTGCAGGTTATGAGTAACTTTCCCATAGCACATTTTGCTCTCTTTTTTAAAAAATAATGTGGGCTTATCAAAATAATAATTACTATTTACAATATATTTTATAGGTATCAGGTGTTTTACTTGCATTATTTCATTTGATCGTAATAACTTGATGCAATTGGCTCCATTATTATTCTTCCCCCAGTTTCACTATGATTTCGAGGAAAATGTGAACTCTGCAAACTTTAGAGCCCTTCTTATGCACTGTACTTGTGAAGATGCAGCTTTCTTATAATAAGGTGCTGGGGTGAGAATGGTGGGCTCCAGTTTCCTTGGTTCAGAGAGGTATCAGTAGTCAGACTTACGTGCTGATTGATTCATGGCAGATTTAAATTTACACTGTTATTTTATTTACAGAACTATGGAGATGGGACTCCCTATGACCACATGACCAGCAGGGACCTTGGGTCACATGACAATCTCTCTCCACCTTTTGTCAATTCCAGAATACAAAGTAAGACTAATTTTAAATTAACATGAGTTTTGGAATGCTTATGTTTTACCATCAGAGGTAGACTACAAGCCCAGACAGAGGTTCTGTTTTTAAGAATGTAGATATTTAGCTAGTTCACTATAGTAATTTTAAATTACAGAAAATTATTGATGATCTTTGCTTGGTAATAGTGCGTACAGGACTAAGTTTTACAGCTGTGTGGAATTACCTAATTTCAGTGATATTGAATCTACATGGAAAATTTGTGTTTCTTAGATGTAAAGCACTTCTCCTAATTTCATTGTTGCGGCAGTAGTTTTCCAGGGTTAAGACTGATGAAGTGAAAGTGGTGAATATTTAAAGTAAGAAGTGTCATTGAGTCTATCAGTTGGCAATAAGATAAAATCTGTGTTAACGTGAACTTTTATGAAAAGGGTCATGGAAATTCCTGTAATAATAGGGTTAGTGTGCTTAAATCAAAGTAGCATGTTCAAGTTGAATTGTAAAGGCTGGTTGTGTATTTATCAAGGTGTGAACTTTAGTGCTAATGATTTAGGAGGTCCCCATCCTGCTTCATGAAGTGACCTACGTGTACTTTGAGACAGTCTGTGTTTCCAGCATGTCTTTTCTATTGGAATTCTTAGCATATTTTTTCTGCTTTGACTACCTGTAGGGATTTAAAAAAAAAAAAAAAACCCCAGCAGTATCTTGAGCAATGAAAAGACAATTTATAATGACTTAAAAGGTCCCAATAGCTGGTCAGTTTAGTTTTGATGGGAAAAAAAGTTCTTGTTCTAATAAATGTGAGCTTTAACAATATTAGTAACTCTCTCAACTTGGCCAAATCCTGTTGTGAATCCATCAATAAATGAGGTTAAATTTCTTCGCAGAGCTGTTGGACTATACACCAAGGAAGACATGCAGCCATACATATATCATTCTGAAACCATAATTGCAGATACTTCTGAGGAATGTCCTATTTTTTTAAGCCTTGGTCACTATACTTGTTTTTGTAAATTAATGTTAACTTTGTTCTGTTATTTATAATTGTTTAAATTTATTTTTAGTTGGAGGATAATTGCCTTACAGTATCGTGTTGGTTTCTGCCACATATCAACATGAATCAGCCATAGGTATACATACGTCCCCTTCATCTTTTAACCTTCCTCCCACCTCCCACCCCATCCCACCCCTCTAGGTTGTCACAGAGCACTAGGTTTGAGCTCCCTGCGTCATACAGCAAATTTCCACTGGCTATTTAATTTTACATGTGACAGTGTATGTTTCAAAGCTCCTCTCTCAATTCATCCCTATGCTCATTACTTAAGGTATAGATCATTCTTGAGTGTGAGTCATCTTTTCAGAAGTCACCATCAAATCCATCTACAGGGACCTCAGATATTAAATGCACAGTAGTCAAAGCAGAGAAATACTAGGAATTTATTTTTAATGGGTGATTAAGTGTCATCCCAACTTTGAGAATCAGGATCTCAAAGCTGTATTTGACCATGGGGTGTTCTCATATTTTCTTTCTTTCTTTTTTTTTTAAATTTAAAATAGTAACTGTTATGTTTTAACTCTGCAGCTAAAGCAAGAATCCTAGCTTTTTTAAATGAGTCATGATGAGATGCAGTGTTTCCTATTTACAGGATAGGCAGATGCAGGTGACTAGATAGTTTGTCACCTTAGATTTGAAAGAACAACTTTACATTCTTCAATGACAATAGCAGTAATTTTAAATTCTAACACCATCCCTTCTTTATTTATCCTTATCCAACTTCATGAAGTAAAAGATTAACTTGAAAATAATCATCTTGAAAAGCAACACTGAAAGAGTATATTAGAGAATTGTCCTGAAGAATTCTAAGACTATCCTCCGATGAGGATAAAATGGGGTAAATAAATTACTCCTCAGATTTACAAGTTTATATAATGTCCATGATAACATTTTTCCTAAAGATCAAGTCGATAAATTAATATTACAGAAGACACCAAGCAGTGCAAAGAAAGCAAAGAGCCATTCTTGTTTGCGTGTCCTCCTGGGCAGCTGTTCTGCAAACGAAATTCGTTTTCTTTTTTGCAGTTCAAATAGTATTTAAAATATAAGTGGGCTGAGCGTATACAGCCAGAGCTCCGAGAGCTGACTCTTTTCACTTAGTTGTTGTTTAAGCTGAAAGTCCATGTCAGCTGTGTTCTTTTACTCCGTCTGCCCTCCTTCCCATTAAACCCTTAAATATGGAGGCCAAGACAGTCTCCTGCATTGTGGGAGGAAATGCGACTAGTCCGGAGGCTCCCACCCACTGTTCCCCATGAAAGGACTTCTCTGTTAGATAAGCTGTCTGGTCTGAAACATGGCTCTTTATTGTTTACAAACTGTTACATTTTCCACCTCAAGCAGATTTTTGCACAGAAAAGAATTGTGCTTGGGCTAAATGGTTTATCTGACATTAACGGCGCAGTGTCAGACTAGGGTCAGGGACGCTGCCCTCAGAGTGAGAGGGCATGGCGCAGTGTGCAAAAAAATAAAAGAAGAGAGAAAAAAGCATTTACACTATTATGAAATACCTCTCATTTTTACTTTGGAAAGGAATTAAAAATATTTTTAGAGAACTCGCTAGGATGCTGCATTAACCCCCCACCCCCTGGTAATTTCTCACATCCCAAATGCCTTCTTGATTGGCCTGAGTATCTCAGGGCGAGACTCAGGGAACAAAGATGCTCATTGATGTTGCCCAAGCTGCTGTTGATTTAAAGTGAAACCACTTTTGAAATGAACCATGCTTGGTGCTTTGCTGTACCTTTACAAAGAGAAGCTAGATTGTTTTCAAAAAGTTAAAGACAGCCGATTTACAAATGAAGACAAAGAGGAAATAAGACCTATTAGTATAGCCAGCAATTTGAATTTACAGAGTATATGGTATATTCCAAACTACTGTTTGTGCCCAAATCCATATTCTGGGTTATGGTGTTTGTGGAAGTTTTCTTCTCCCAAAGAAGATATTAGACTTTACATTTTGGACAACAATCCAATACTCACTTTCAGAAGCTTTGGTTTTCATGAAAAACTGTAAAGGATTTCTTTACATGTCAAAGATTTCATTCTGCTCTGGTGTCACATTAGGGTAAAAGCTATAGCATCGGAAATAAATCAGCCACTTTATTGGACCAGATTCTCTATTGTCAAATCAATCAAGTCTGTGACTGAATTAGGCGTCTGCTGCAGAAATAAGTGACACTAATTTTACGGGAAAGAGTTATTAACTGCAGATGACCTATTTCTTTTTGGTAAACTGTTCACTTAGTGAGATTTTATTTTATTGCAGAGAAAAAAAAAAATACTGAAACCGTCTTTTCTTTGGGTAGTGACTTCTTATTCTACATTTTGTTCTTATGGCAATACAGTATTTTGAAGAAATGATGCAGGCGTGGCTAACATTTGCTTATAAACTCTATTAAGGTAACAAAACGCTATATTAAAAGTTTGAACTCCTTGACTTCCCATGAATGATTTTGCATAAATGTTCATTTTTATAATCTAATACTTACCTCTGGCACCAAAATACAAAAACTTAATTTGTTTGTGTATCTCAAATTTATGCAAAATCGGTATATGACTTATAAGAGTAGTAGTGTCTACGTTAATTTACCTCCTTTAGAAATAAGCTTGCATATCTGAATACAAGGCCTTACTTGATTGATTGCCTAAACTAAAAATAAACAAATGGACGCAAGTGCCCTTGCATGCAAGCACATGTTCACATGCACACGTGCACACGCATGCAGCTGTTGTGCTAGAAGAATTAATAACGACGCTTGGTTTGGCAGGGTGCACTCTTCCCTCCATTGCTGTCTGTATTTAAAGTTGCCACACAGAGTTTTGGAAGTTGATATTGTGTAAATCCTTTAAAGAAAAACATAACTAAAACAAACAACAACAACAAAAAGGCCCCAAATTTGTTGTTTTAAAAAATAAGTGTGCATGGCCTTTTGTTTTTCTTTTAGTGTGGGGGAGTCTGGAGGCATTGAGATTTCAGCAGTGAGTCATCTAGCTGTCTGCCTGCCTTGACCAATTCATACAGTTCTCTTTTTAAATTTAAAAAAAAATGTATTGAGGTATAATTGACATATATTAGTTTTAGGTGTACAACATCATGGTTCAGTATTTGTGTAGTAGACTCTTACTTGACACTTCCTGAGTCCTCACTGTTTTCCCTTGGGTAGAGACAAGCAAGCCAGTTTGCATTTTTACTTGTTTGAAATTCCCTGCCCTGTGTTGTATCTTCTTTGTGACCATGTATGATCATTAATGATGATCTGTTGGAAACTTGCTCACTACAGTTATTAAACAGTTTGATGAAACCTTTACAGTGGTTACTGGGTAGCTTTCAGAATATGCTAATGGGTCAAAGGGGCCATGGTGCTGAGCCTTGTGTTTTTAAGAGGATTGTATGTTAAGGAATAGTTGGAAAATCCTGGCAAGAACTATATGCAAAGACTATGGATTTTAAAAATCATTCCTGTTTGTTTCTTGTGTTTGCCAAACATTAAAACTTTTGCAGGTAATTGTCCAATTTTTTTTTTTTTTTTTTTACAATGGGAGACAATATATTTTCTAGCCACAACTTTTTGATCCGAGGAATGACCTAAGTATACGTTTCCCTTCTTTTGTTTCAGAGCTTTAATTGAAAGCCAGATTGTTTTAGTGAGCAAGATGCCAGTAAGGTTATAGACATGCACTGGTAACTGAAGGATGTGAAAAGTGATACTTGGGTATGGTTGGGTGCAGCTTAGTTGAACATCAGCGGCTGTGTTTTTACATGTCCCCTTGTGAATGGTTCGGTTTCCTTATTGCGGTGTTTGGTTCTTGTCCCAATCGTGGTACTCTACCAGTGCATGGAATAATTTCCCGCTGTAGAGTAACTGGTTTCTGAACTAGCTCAGTGGAACATTTTACTGCAGGATTAGATAGTGGTTCAGGCAGAACTGCAGAGAGCTGCTGGCTTACAGGATGACCTTTGAGTCTCATCTGGGTTAGCGGTTGATATTTTGATTTGGTTACTGTGGTCATATTGTGACAGCTGCCGGCTCATTAAAATTCACTTCCACCGCTCCATTTGCCGAGCAGGAATATTTAGGTTTGTATTACTTCAGAGTGTTTATGGCTACCCTGAGTTTAGCCCAGCATAAAGGTGAAGTGTTGTGAGCACTTTCAAATCCCAATGGCAGAGGCCAGTGGCACGGTTTTCTTGTAAAACGGAGAATGTGAGTACATGTTAATAGAGGTAGTTTTTCTTTTCAGTGTAAAACTGGAAATACCCAATGAAGAGGCTCTTACGAGGAAAACAGTTTTGAAAACTTTAAAGTACGAAAGAAAAGAATGACCACAAAGAAACAGTTTGTTAAAAGCATGGGTAAGATTTTACTTGACCTCTTGGTTCAGTGTGTTTTTTCCTGCCCATGCTGGAATGTAAATATTTGAAAACAACAAAACCTGGACAAAAATGGCTGTTATTTGATGTTTGAAGTGCCAGAGGTCAAATAATGCTTTTGTAATTTTGTGAAAATGAAATTGTGAATGTACATGTCAGCTCTGGACATTTTAGTTCGCTTTTAAATTGTTCTGAAGTTTAATAGTGATAGTGGGTTGCTTAAAAGTTCTTTAGACAGGGATGTCTGTGCACTTTCGACATCTTTTTTTTTAATGACGCTTTTTAGCTTGAGGTTATCTTGATAACGTCTGTTAGCTGTTGGACCGATAATATGGTAGCAAGCAATTTCTGAGAGAAGAAATGTTTAATAATGGTCTTATTTCTTGTCTGCATTGTTTGGGAGTTTTCTTTTTTTAATGTTAATTTAAAATGTCTTCATGAAGTGTTGACAAATAAGACTCTTTTAGTGTCATCTCCAATGATATAATTAATTCTGATTTTGAGTAGAGGCTAGGAGCTAGAGAACTGACTTTTCTACTCTCTTGCTACAACTGTCTGTGGGTCTTCAGGTCAAATCCTTTTTATACCTTTAACCTGAGGATGGGGAGCAAGCCTTTAGATGATCTCTGAGGTAATTTTCTCATCTGATGGTCCATTGATCTTTTAGGTATGCCATTTTCTGCTTATACTATATTTTATGTTTAGAGATGTTTTATCATCCTGTCTAATCCATTCATCTCTATTTTGTGATACCTTCAAGTAACTTTACTAGTGATGTGTTTTCCAAATGTAATTCTTTAGAGCCTGATTCAGATGGATATTTCTTTTCTACCTCAGCTCATTCCAAACTGTAGGTAAGGGATTGGATCGAATAGGGATAAAATAATAACTCATTAAGTTACATCACCAGGAGAAAAGTATTATGCATGGGCCAGTGCTTGGCACAGAGCTGTAGGATCTCAATAAGGGGGCTCTTGAAGGGGTTCATTCATGAATCAATCAGAGAAATCAGATATTTGGGTCTAAGCCCGAAATGAAAAGCCCATAAATTAAAGTCAAGCCTACATGTTACTGTGTCAGGAAGAAAACCATAAACCACAGGCAGTCATCTAGAAATTCATTCTGTGGTTCTCTGTCCTTGACTGTCCAGAATATCAGGAAAGAGACCATATTAACAGTAGCGTAGATTCCAGTTTTCAAGAAACACACCACAGATTATTTATAAAAGGAAATAAGTAAAATCAATATTTTTTTTGAAAGGCCACTGAAAAAAGTTGTGTGTTTCCAGTATTCAGATAAGGTGACTTGTTTCCTCTTGTCCAGTCAATAAACATTGCTGCCCCTCTTTCGTTAGTCTTGTTCTCTTTCCACTAGACTGCCTGCTCTGTGGTGTAACATAGCAATGCTGCACAAATCAAACACTTTCAGAGTCACACTAGGTGAACCAAACCTGGCTGTTTTAAACTTTAGAAGAACTGATACCAGAAAAATGTTAATTGAAAACTGTAGTTCACAGAAAAGTGTAGGTCTTCTGCATATCACAGAAAGATTTCTCACGTAGAAAGTTCTTGAATCATTTTAGAGTCAAGGTCAAGGAAAAAGCGGTTTATGTCCGTAGGCTTGCTTTCCTTGAAAGGAATGGAAAATGTTGCTAATGGTGGCTTATGGATAGTTTTTCTCATATTAGCAGTCTGGTGGTGGGCCATGACTAGATTTGGTTTACGGCTCACTGAAGTCTAGGCTTGTGTCTCTGTGATTTCTTTGTCCTCTCCCTCATTGTCTCAAGATGACTGTCACAGCCTCAGAAGCCAGGTTTGGGTTAGATGCAGCAAGGAGCAGGGGAAGATGAGTTTGCTCACGTGATCCCCCCGCCTTTCCTCCATCCTCAGCCCTCTCCAGCTGCAGAGTTTGAAAGGGGTGGAAAGTTATGCAGTTGCCCCTCCAGCCTGTTCAGTGGGACGAGACAAGAAGGAAGGGAGCTGAGGATGCTTAGCCAATTTATAGGGTTTATTTAGTTTCTTTTAAGAATCTGTAGTTTTCTACTTAGCAGCTTTGAAAATAAAGAATGAAGGCTCCAGCTTCCTTGTGAGAAGGAGAATGTGAAAATGGGTCTCAACGCTGACTTCCGGTCAGCAGATGGGAGTCAGCAGGAGCGCTGCGCACAGCCGGGGCAGCTGAGGCCATTTCATCAGCAAGGCTTGCGCTTCCCTTGCCCTCATCTCTTGGTCAAGGCAGCAGCTAGCCAGAGTAAAGGGCTTCAGGCATCATCGCCCAGAGCCTGCTCTCTCGGGTCTCTGGCTTGAATTCCTGCTGGGCTGTCCAGGGCTGCCTGGCCGTGCAGCCAGCCGCCTGTGGCTGCACCCTCCAGTCTTTCCTGCAGTTCCCTTGGTGGTCTCTGGCAGAGCCCAAGGGCAGTGCCCATTCCCACAGTCCCCTGCAGTAGCCACTCAGAGTGGGCTTGGCATCCTGGAGCATCAAGGTCCCGGGACGTGTCACTATAAGTGACAGAGATTGTTCTCTTGTTCTCTTGAGCCACTGCCAAACAGGCTCCCGGGAACTTCCCTCCAGCCACCTGCTGGGTCGCCATGAAGCTCTCGCATAGGATGCTGCCCACAAGGGCAAAGAGCCGTCTTCTCTTTTTTTTAAATATGTACATAGTTGTATTTGTTGATCTTTAATATGGAGGATTAGGAGCAGCCAAAAGACATTTAATCTTGGCCAACGTGCCAAGACTGCATGAAATTGTGGTGAGAGCTGGATCCAACTTTTGACCTAAAGTTTCCCACCTCCGCTGATCACAGTCGTGGTGGGAATCAGGCTAATGAGAACACGGGCAGGGGAAAGACTGTCCATCATGAAAGGAAAGCAGGATGTGGAATAAACAGAGCTGTTTTCCTTTAGTACGAAGTTTTTCTCTCAAGTGTTTCACTGGAAAAGCATTACTTGGAGTTTTGCCTAAGCTTGCCACTGAAAACAGGCCTGGGACAGCAGTAGCCAATAGTGGACACCTTGACTGGTTCCTTGGGTGGAAGATCAGACACCTGGCAAACCTCTCATCACCCCTCAGCTCCAGGAGAAACAGCAGTAATTTCAGGCTTTTAACCTCGTGTCCTTAAAAGTTGAGTGTCTACCTTAAGTGCGCTATTGGCCTTCATTTTAAAAAAAAATAGTGTAAGCCTTAGAGCTTCCCTGTTGCCTCAGTGGTAAAGAATCCACCTGCCAATGCAGGAGACGTGGGTTCAGTCCCTGATCTGGGACAATCCCATGTGCTGTGGAGCCACAGAGCCCGGGAGCCCCAGCTCCTGAGCCTGAGCTCTAGAGCCCGGGAGCCCCAGCTCCTGAGCCCCTCGCGCCCGAGATCCTGAGCCCACCAACAAAAGAAACCACCCCGACGAGAAGCCCGTACACCGCAATTAGAGAGGAGCCTCTGCTTGCTGCAACTAGAGAAAAGCCCGCACAGCAACGGAGACCCAGCCCAGCCAGAACAAGAAAAAGGGTTTTGTTAAAAAAATTACCGTAGCCTATTTTCTCTGTTCACGTGATAACCTTCATTAGGACCGAAGCTGCAGAGGAGCTCCGCTGGAAGCGCTGCCGTCTTTAGAGTCCTCGTGGAATAGTGGGCTGGGCTCGGGGGCGCTGAAGTCTTCCTCCTGGCTGTTCCCCTTCCTGGTGAAGGCACTTCGCCTGAATTTCTTATGATCCCCAACTTTCACGTTTCTAAGGCCAGGACGGTCAACACTTAGCCCAGCATCATTGTGAGCCACACAGTGACATGATATGCTTTGCAGCAACCACTCTGTTATCTTAGACCATCACACAACTGCGTATTGGTTCTCTGTCACTTAATGTCCTTCACGGATCGAGTGAGGTCGCTCAATTGTGTCCTACTCTTTGCGACCCCATGGACTGTAAGCCTGCTAGGCTCCTCTGTCCATGGAAGTTTCCAGGCAAGGATACTGGAGTGGATTGCCCTTTCCTTCTCCAGGAGATCTTCCCGACCGAGGGATTGAACCCGGGTCTTCCACACTGCAGGCAGACTCTTTACCCTCTGAGCCACCAGGGAAGGTCACTTAATGTCTTCAATTAATTGAAAATTCTATAGACCTTGGGTCTTGGGTGATGGCAGTTTGAAAACACCTTTACTTTCTAATGAGATTGGAACCAAGGGGAAGAACGGGTGGAGATAGTATTGCATGTTCAGTTCTGAAGACAGCAAGACCAAAATAAAGATTTCCCCCAGCCATTCCACAAAAACCAGTAATCCTATAAAATAAAATAAGTACCTCTTTGGGGACAATTTCGTTGAATTCAGATAACACCCCTTGAGGAAATATTTACCTCCAGCCATTTTCTCTCCAGCTCAAATGTTCTCAAGTTGCATTGTTGCATAAGATGGAAAGCACCTTGTTGTGGATTTTGGGTAAAGGTGCTGTCAAGGTGAGATTTCTTCCCCCTGCGTTGTAGGTCACTTGCATTTAGAGTAACCACTGGGTAGGACATTTTTCATAAAGGAAATGCTATTACATGCATCTTCTAGATTCTGGGGAATGTGTTGGAGATAGTCTTCCGATTCAGTTCATTCTTCTCCAGAGAAGCTTGGCAGGGACTGTTGACTGTGTGTATGCCATCATTCTCTCTCTCATTCCCTTCACTCCCAGGCATTCTGAATCTTCCTCAGGAAGTATGTATGCATTTTTAGTAGAAAGAGATACTCAGGGGATCTTATTTTATTTCTTCTTGCAGAATATCAAGCCCAGGGACCAACAGTGACAAAAAGTGTGAAGCATAGATGGGACTGAATTAAATGTGTCCCCAGACACCTAATAGATACAACCCAAACATTTCTCATCTTCTTGACGATTGTGTATTAATCACTCACCAGTTCCTTGCACATGTTTATTAATAGGAAAAACTGTAAGGGAGTTTTGCTTTAAATTGGTGTAAAATATAGCAGGTTACATTGTTGATGTTGAAAATAAAGCATGGAAAGCTTTCTTACAGCTTTGAAAATCTCGCTGCAGCCTGAATATGGGGACAGTGGAAGATGGTGGGCTGACCAAGGCTTGTGTTTAGCTGGGTACTGGTTTGACTCCCAACTTGCCACTCTCTATTGTGTGATGTTGCATCACCTTTAGTGCTCCGATGGAATTTCTCATCTGAGTCATTCATTGCTCTGGCTTTCAATGAAGAAATGGGAAAAATACCTGCCCCTTAAATTCAGTGGCTTTGAGTGATCATGACACCTCCTTTTCTTTTCTCTAGGCTCTTTTTCTGCTCATTGGGTCTGACCAGCTTGGCAAAAGTAATATGCAGACTTGAGACTCACGTAGTGGGTTTTGGCAGAATGTGGAAGTGATTAATTAAATGCCACCCCCTCATGGGCCATATTAAAAGCTGAATGAAAATAGAAACTGTGTAATATCTGATAACATTTGGTGGAGAAGAGGGAGACAAAAGGAAGGAAGGATTAGAGAGAAAGGGACACATAAAAAGCTAATTTTAGAGCATTCTGAACGCAAAGTATGATATTCTAGCCTTGAAGTATCAGCATGGCTGCCTGAGTCTCTGAAATTATTGGTTACTAATTGCCCCTGCCTCTTCCTCACTTGGGCCATTCAGACCAAGCCATGCTCTTAAAAATTCAGTAGCCAAATATGATTGCTTGGGATGTAAGCATAAACTCTTTATGTGTATCTGATGGTACTTAATTGGAAAGTACCAAATCACGGAGGAAAATTTATTGGTGACCTTGTCTCCTTCAAAACTTTCAGGGTATTTGGAAATGAGCCTCATATTCAGATTTGGGGGATCCTGAAGCCTTGGATTGACAGGACAGGATTCATACTTTATATTGTGTGTTTTTCTTTTCTCTCATTGCATAGTTTCCCTTTTTCTTATTTGTTAATGGTCTTGAAAATGTTCTTTGGAAAATGAAATGCAATGAGCATAAATATTTTAAATATCTTGGCGGACTGCTTAAGTAGCCGTGGGCATCCTTGTTGTTTTAGTTGTTCAGTCATGTCCCACTCTGTGACCCCAGGGACTGTAGCCACCAGGCTCCTCCGTCCGTGGGATTCTCCAGGCAAGAATACTGGAGTATCAGTATATAGGGTGCTGTTTCCTTCTCCAGGGGCTCTTCCCACCTGCAGGACGGAACGTGAGTCTCCTGCATATAGCAAGTGGACGTTTTCCCGCTGCACCACCTGGGAAGCCCATCCTACTTACTAGTTAGGGGGAAAGCTGACTTACGGAACGGGAGTTTGCTGGACCATCTTTTGGTGATCTCCTACTTTTTCCTTTTTGGGCTTCCCAGATGGCTCAGCGGTAAGGAAGCTGCCTGCACTGCAGGAGACACAGGAGATCCAGGTTTGGTCCATGGGTCGGGAACATCCCCTGCAGGGGGCATGGCAACCCCCTTCAGTATTCTTGCTTGGAGTATCCCATGGATAGAGGAGCCTCACAGGTTGCAGTCCATGGGGTCTCAAAGAGTCAGATAAGACTGAAGCCACTGAGCACAGCACTTTTCCTTTAACCTCCTTTTCCTTTTCTTTAACACAGAGATGTGTTCTGGGGGAACTCTCCGAATTTTTTTGTTGGCTCAAGGAGAAGGTGGTTCTAAATATGTCTACTTTTAAGTCTTGTATAGCTCTGGGAGTTGATGATGGACAGGGAAGCCTGGTGTGCTGCAGTCCATGGGGTTGCAGAGTCGGACGTGACTGAGCAGCTGAACTGAACTGGTATCGCTTGAACACCAAAATGAAAATAAAAGAAAGCAGCCTTGCTCAGAGTCTTTTAAACACATTTTAATAGTTAATGAGATTTTGCCCCATACCCTCATGAGTTTCATTTAGTTCTGAAATAAAAATTTACGGCTGTTCTCTCAGCTGAGCTGATACTAGTTTAAGGGTGGAATTGAGTTCACACCTGCTCTAGCATAAAAAGCAGCCTCGATATGACTTCTCGAAAATGTTCACAGAGCAGAATGAGAGAACCCAGCATCCCTACGATTCTAAGCACAGACTGGTGCTCTTTGCAAACACTGAGGAAGCTGCTTCATCAGTCCGCTCTAATTTGCTGAGATTGTCTGTTTCTAGCCCTCCCTCAGTTACCCACTTTCCTCAAGATCGGATGTGGCCATGGAAACACAGTCGGTTTGCATAGGCAGTGGATCCACATCAACACTGTAAAGTATACGTATGGGAAAATCTTTACATTTGCTAGGCCATTTAGCTGTTCAAGATATGGTCCGTTAATCAGGCAAAAGTACAATGGCTTTTCTGAGTGCTCTAGTTAAGGGGCAGGATGTGTAAAGCAGTGTACACTTAGGTGGATAATTAATAATTAGTGTAGGCTTGTAAGGCTGTAATATAATATATAAATTTCAGCACCCGTTAAAGTTTTATCAGAGTGGATCACTTTTCCTTACTAAGAGGGAGTATTCCTCCTTAGGGAAAAAGAAAGTGCCCCCAGTGCATGCAAAGATCTTAGTTAAGAGAGGGCTGGTTTTTACATCAAGGGCGATTTTCCAAGGTCATTGTGATTAGGCAACCTAGTTCAGTGGTCACATTTAAATAGCATTCCTATACAGTTTTATGTGTGTTTGACTATAGATGACAAAACACGGTTTAGAAAACATGTTTGGGCACATTCTAATATTTGGGGACTGTTGATTTGCCAGAGAAGCTGTGTGTCTGACACTTTGCGACTCTTTGAACGGTAGCCTGCCAGGCTCCCTCCGTCCACGAGATTCTCCAGGCAAGGATACTGGAGTGGGTTGCCATTCCCTTTGCCAGGGGATCTTCCCGACCCAGGGATCAAACCCGCGTCTCCTGTGTCTCCTGCATTGCAGGCGGAGTCTTCACCCAGTGAGCCATCAGGAAAGCCCTGTATTTGGAGACTGTTGATTTGCCAGAGAAGCTACCCACTCTCACCCTGTCATCTCATCCCCTCTGCAAAACAATGAGGACTGTTCATTTATAATTTCCTGACAAGTAAATATTCAGAGAGCGCTTTTTCTGGAGACTAAGTTGGATGGAGCAGAGAAGATAAAGCTTCGACCCCACGTTCTGTTTTTGGCTTGGTTGTGTCGCAAGTGGTTTTGACACCTCATATCTTAGCTCTCTGGATTTTTACATGGAGGAGAAGTTCTCCCTTACAGCAGAGAGGGAAAGGGCAAGTCACATATTCGTGAAAGCAAAGCAGAATATCTTACTGCTTTATAAGTTGATCATCTTCTTGATAAATAATATTCATGTGTTATCAGGATGTCTGCAGTCATATGGTCCTCAGTGTATATATATTTTTAACTATCCATATAGATTTTATTTATACTCAAAGCCAATGACATGGTAAACTGCAGTACTCAAATTAGCCTTTGGTTCATTCATTCATTCATCAAAAAAGTACGTGTGGAAAATCTGTGTCTTGCAGACTCCTGTTAGCTACCTGAGAGTGACATGCTACTTTTTCTTGCTTTCAGCATGGCCCACAGTCTAAGCAAGGATTCAGATGGGTGTCAGGTCACAGAATTAGGGAGCTATTCAGTATGTGCACAGGGTGCTGTTGGATTACATATTTGGGATACCAACCATCAGCTACCTTGTAATAATGGCTGAGATGTTCTGGTGCTTACTGTATACCGGGCATCCACCTATAATTTACAGTTATTATCTTGTTTCTTTCTTAGGCATTCTCATTGCCTTTTTTGAGGGGGTGCAGTTGAGGATCAGGGAGATGGAAGTACTTGCCCTGTGTTGTGCATTAAGTGGCAGAGGCCAGATTCAAAGCTTTTATCTGCTGAGCTCTAAAGCCCTTGTTCTGAACCACCCTGCATGGCTTCCCTTGTAGAGAACATGGCCAGAATTCCCTGAGGTGCAATAGCAGTTAAGCGTATGTTCAGCTGCAACTAATGAAATACCTGATAATAGAAGGTTAGTCAAACAAAGATGACTTTTTCCATCACTTAAGGGGATGTCTGGAGGTAGGAGTTGCCTGTGTGGATTCAGCAACATCAGTGTCGCCATCTTTCCTTTCTGCCCTCCTCAAGACGCTCGTTTTAATCCTTCATCTTGTTCTCTCATCTTGCATTTCTCACAAGATGTCTGCTAAGCCCCAGACACCATGTCAGAGTTCACAATAGGAAATTGGAGAGGCAGAGATTAGAGTAGCATCCATACCTAACTGTATCTCATTCCTTCAGGAGGAGGGGAAAAGCGTCCCCAGAAACACGTGATCTTTAGAAAGATTTTGCTGACAACTTATTGTTCAAATATCTAATATACATTTACTCATAGCTGCAAGGGAAGCTGGGAAAGTGAATTACACTGTTAGTTGGCACTGGGATTCAGGCAGGCAAGAGAGAAGGGCATTGGGCATGGTCATTGGATAAATCAATATGAATTTTATTGTGTTATAAGTAATAATGCCTGAGCTGATAGGGCCATCTTGGATGAGTCAGAACCGTCCACATATAAAGTCAATTGTCAGAGAGAAAGGCAGGCATGTAGGAGCTAGAGATCGTTGTGGGAAACCTGGAATGAAGAGGCTTCCGAAGACTGAGACATAATTCCATAAGGTCCACAGAGGAAGCAATGACGGGAAACTGGGTTAGAATCCTCACTTCAAAAAAAATGAAGGGTCTTTTTTGCATGGTAAGGAAAGGAACCTGGATTATCATTGAAGCATGTAGTGAACTATTTAAGGGTTGCTTTTCAATAGTGGAATAACTGATTGATTTATGGTTTTGGATAATCACTCTAGTCACAGTGTGAATAAGAAGCAACAGGACAGACAGGGAGATTACTCAGGAGGTGATTAAAGCAATTCCAGGAGGAAATGTTGAGAAAATGGACTGAATCAGGAACAGTGGGGATGAAGAAGAGGATATGAATTTGAGCAATATTAAATAGAAGGAAATGGCTGGACTTAGTAACTGATGGATAAGGGAAGAGTCATCCTTGGCTTGATGTCTGGCTTGGGGCAGCTGGGGGATGGTGGTATCATTCATTGAGATGTAGATTATGAGAGAAGTAGGTTATTGGGGATTAAGATGGTAAGTTCAGTTTGGGAGGTAATGAATTTTTGAGATATCTATGGGTGAATTGACTTGTGGTTCTGGGTGGGGATTGCTGATTTGGCCTACAGTTTGCCATGTTTGGTAGTTGAAGTCATGGGAAGGGATCCAGTACCAGAGAAAGGGGAAAGGGAACCTATTTTCTTATTAATCATTTTGCTTTCTAGAGAACTTAAGTTGAAGGGGACAATGCATCCACCTCATCTTTATCTCCCCTAAAAACTTGATATCTTTAAGAAAGCTAGGTTATTGATTTGATCACACAGTCATTTTAGTGTTATATTTAATCACTCATCTCTAACACACGGTTCATAAATTCTTTGTTCCTTCTTCCCTCCCATCCTCTCTCTCCCCCTCCTCTTCTTCCTTTCTCCCTCCCTCCCTTCCTTCCTTCTCTCCCTCCCTTTCCTCTTCCTTTCTTCCATGAAGACAAGTTGGATTGAACCTTGTTTCAGAACATTCATTTATCCACCATTTGGGAAGACATCATAGATTCTTAGAAGTGGTATGGAACTTAGAGCTCTCCTTGTGTGCTTTCAGATTTACATCAGCTTCCTTTGCAATATAGGAATCTTTCTAGATGAAGCCCTAGGAAAGTTGTTGGCACAGTGATAGGCTGAGTAGTGCATAAATGCATGGACCCCAGCAGGCATTCCTTCCGCTGCCTCTGCTCTCAGCGCTCCCTACG
This sequence comes from Nanger dama, assembly GCA_917880005.1. Classification (NCBI taxonomy): domain Eukaryota; kingdom Metazoa; phylum Chordata; class Mammalia; order Artiodactyla; family Bovidae; genus Nanger; species Nanger dama. Next base: position 7,326,006 of record CAKJTW010000029.1, read on the forward strand.
TTGGGGAAGCCACTCCTGATAATGGCAGTTCATTGCACTGTGACAGCTGTGACTCTCAGAAAGTTCTCAGTTTTGTAGCTATCAGCCTGGAATACTAGTTTTCTCTTCTGAGGCTTCCTGGGTTTGTGTCTTTTCTCTCTTTCCCCATGCTTCCCATGATGATAAGTCTTGCTTCCTCCCAAGTGTCACTGGGAAACAGGTAGCATTATCACAGAGCCTGGTCTAACCACACCTTGTATTCTTGGTCACTGTCCTCTGTGTGTGTTTCGCTTGGTCTCTTTTCCCCTCCACGCAGTGAACCCAGCTCTTTGCTTAGTATTCCCAGTCTGGGTTCGTCAGCAGTGAGTCTGATTTCATTTCTCGTGTTACTGCAGCCTGAACTTTCACTTACACACTCATGTTTTGGCATTGATTGGAAATTGAGCTCCCAGTCCGCTCAAATTATGAAATATTTTTAACATCAATTGCTTTACAGGTTTTCTACTTGCTTGTGTAGAATGGGACTTTGTTGGTTTTGGTCTGCCAGTGTCCCATCTGCCCACATTTTCACTCTCTCCAGCCAAGAGCCTGGATTGTGTAATGTGAAGCAGCGTTCACTCTTGGGCTTAATCCTCACTCTACCTAATCTTCCACTGAGTTCCCTCACTTATGTGTTGAGGATAATTAATAAAAGCCATTTCTGTAATTGTGGATCCTTGTCTTTACTGTCAATATTCTGCCCTCTGGAGAGAAGGCCTAAGACAAATAGCTCTTCTGTGACTGCTGGAAGAAGCAAATGCAGTTCTTCAGTTGTGGGATCTACCAAATTCACCAGGTGATAAATAGGATATAAAGTTGCAGTTGGCTGATCATTATTAACTGGCTACCTTATTGGGCTAACAAATAACAAAAGTCTTGATTCCCTGAACAAAAGTCCTAAGCGTCCATCACCTACATCTGGTATTAAGATGAAAAATGACAAGATGAGCTAAATGTTGATGGTAGATGCAGAAGGTTAAATGAGTATTTGGGTTAACAATGAAGATAAATCGAGAGGTATTATTTCCTTTACAGGGAGTTTTCCAGAGGATGCCTTTAAATTGAGACTATGAAAATTAGACTCATGACAACTTTTCAGAAACAGTTCCTGTGACAAACAAGATTCTTGGAGAGTCCTGTGTGCACTCCCAGGGTGCTGAAGAACAGAACCCTACTGCAGGACAATAATCTGATAGCTGGATATACTCAGAGAGAGGGGATGGATTCAGTTCAGTTCAGTTCAGTCGCTCAGTCGTGTCCACCTCTTTGCAACCCCTTGAACCGCAGCATGCCAGGCCTCCCTGTCCATCACCAACTCCCGGAGTTTACACAAACCCATGTCCATTGAGTCAGTGATGCCATCCAACCATCTCATCCTCTGTCCTCCCCTTCTCCTCCTGCCGGTCTTTTAAAATGAGTCAGCTCTTGCATCAGGTGGCCAAAATATTAGAGTTTCAGCTTCAGCATCAGTCCTTCCAATGAACATCCAGGACTGATCTCCTTTAGTATTGACTAGTTGGATCTCCTTGCACTCCAAGGGACACCCAAGAATCTTCTCCAACACCACAATTCAAAAGCATCAATTCTTCTGCACTCAGCTTTCTTTATAGTCCAACTCTTACATCCGTACATAACTACTGGAAAACCATAGCTTTGACTAGACAGACCTTTGTTGACAAAGTAGTCTCTGCTTTTTAATATGCTGTCTAGGTTGGTTATAACTTTCCTTCCAAGGAGTGTCTTTTAATTTCATGGCTGCAGTACCATCTGCAGTGATTAGCATCCAGCAATTTGTTTTATAAATGAGCACTGGAACTGTATACAAGGTCTAGGTTGACCTGAACCTAGGTCAGGTTAGGTCAACCTGACTTGATTTCATAATAAATGTCGTAATGGTGACAAGTCTTCAGGGACATTAGTACACTGTTTGCAAGTGTGGCCGTCTTTGTGGATGAACCATTCTTTGGCTTTTGGTCACGTCTGTGAGAAGTATGAATGTTTCATCACCAAAAGTCAACCCATCTTGGTTCATCACACCAGTGTGTAGGACTTCTTTAGCTCTAAGACCTCAGAGTCCTTCTGTTTACCTGGCTTCTGTTTTGGTCACTCCTTGTGTGTAGATTTTGATCTAGTGCCATTGGAAGGGCCTTCCCTGGTGGTGTTAGGGGTAAAGAGCCCAGCTGCCAGTGTAGCAGGGGATGCAACAGACACAGGTTTGATCCCTGGGCCAGAAAATCGCCCTGCAGGAGGGCAGGGCAACCCACTCCAGTATTCTCGCCTGGAGAATCCCATAGACAGAGGAACCTAGCTGGCTATAGTCCATAGGATCACCAAGAGTTGGACACGACTGAAGCAACTTAGCGTGCACGCACGCGCGCACACACACACACACACACACACACACACACACACACACACACCAACCCACCCACCCACTGGAAATCTGGCCATTTTGAGAGTGAAACTTTGAGCTTTCATTGTGCCTTATTACTTGTACAACCTGAGAGGTTCTTCTGTTAGCTAGGAAATACTCAAATTTTCTCTGTCACTTTTAAAAGTCATCTTGACCTCCTACATAGTATTTATGCTTTGGCAACCATTGCCAATACTGTGTTTCAAAAGAGTCAAGACTTGGAGCTATTGCTTCTCAGAAGCTAATGGGGCTATAGAATTTATTCAGCTACTACTCTTTTCTAAACCAAAGTAAGGTTATATTTTTCACTTTCATAGACAGACAAATTAAGGTCTTTAAAATAAAACCTACTTCCCCTTTTCTTTCTTCTTCAAATAATCTGGGGCAAAAGGCTTATTGGTTTTCTGTACACTGCCTTGTTTTAAAAATGAAATTGAAGACCAACTTGATTCTGCCTGCAGAGCAGAGCTATCTGCCTTTTTAGAAAATCTGGATGGTTAAATTGGAAGCACGTTCTGCACATGGTTTAGCAGTTAGTAGCCTGGAAAATGACCCAATAGCCAAGATAGTATTTTTTTTTTAAATTTTCATTGTAAGTGCTTGTTTAAAGTTTAAGCCTGTAATTGACTATTTTGCACATTGTTCATTGTTAATTCTTTTCAGGCTGTTATAGTTTGTAAATACATTGCCTGCTAAGTCGTGTCAGTGCAGGAACATTAGTGCTATAAGAAAATCCAGTTAAATGTGGTGCTTAAAAACATTACCAATTAGACTGGTTCAGCGTGCCTTCTTAGTGATCCTAGGAAAGTCACTTTATATTTGTGCAGATTTCTACTTATTTAAAATGGGTATGACTATACACACACATGCATATTTTAAATTAAATGGCAGCATTGAAGTTCAAAGTATGTAACTATGTTGTAGCTTGCTGAAGAGTTTCTACTGTTTGGTGGCTACATTACTTAGTATTTTTCTTTGGCTCCCTCAATCTGTTCTATGTTGGAGGGGCAAAAATCCTTCTATTTTGCAGTTTTATTATATTTGTCAGCTGGTATCTCCCAGGTAGCTCAGACTATTTTCTTCTGCATAGTTTATATTTGAGAAGTGATTTTTAATACACATATCGCTTGAAGTTTATTCCATTTAGATGGATATGCTAAGCAAATCAGGGATTTCCTGGTATTCTTTTCGGTAATTTTTTAGTTTAGAAGAACTAGATGTCACTTGAAATTACAGGTACAAGCTAATACTGGCTGATAATTAAAGGTTACGAAAATTGCAGTGGAAAAGGAGTTAAATTGTGCCTATCAAGTGGCGAGGACCACTAGAATATGGACATGATGGAAAATAATGAGGTGGATAAAATGCGATTTATCTCGATATGGTATAGAAAGAAAAATTGTGGTGGGATATGTACTGGATGTAGCTTAAGCTGTTTATCATTATGTACAAGTGGGAACTTACATGAAACTCCTCTTGATTAAGTTTTATGTGAAACAAAGGGTGTGATTGGAAGTGTAGAATTAAAGAGTATTTTCAGAGCATGATGATAATCTAGCCGAGGCTTCAGCAAGCCCGTGGTCAAACTAGAGAAGAGAAAGAAAAAGTGAGGAAGCGGCATTTGGTGTGATGCAGATCTGTGACAGAAGTAGTAGTTTGGGCCTAATGGATTGTCGCACTAGATTTGTCATCAGACGATGTTTTTCACAGCAAATAGTACCTGAACCGTTGACTTAAACACTGAAATATGGAGGAGATGTGTAGGCAGAACTGTAGCCTTTCTGTCCCTTGAAACACAGTTTAACAGTCAGCTTTGAAATTTAGATGCTATAAAAGCAGAATGAGAAAAAAGAGGGGGGTAAGTAGTGAAAGGAAGAGTGGGAAAAGGCATGCAAATTCAGAGATACGATTCAGTAAGTAGATGCTCCAAAGTTAATACTATGTAAAAATAAAGACACTCTAATAAATATTCCTACTATCAGGCTAACAGGATCAGAAACTAAAGAGCACAAAGCAATTATTTATTAAGAAAGAGGCAGAGATGACATTGAGTGTTGCAGAGGAGGAGACTGCCATGATTACAGAAAGATGTTAAGAATATAAAAAAATTCCCAAATTAAGAGTGGAAAAAAGGAAGAGAGATTGCCTATGAGATGATGATAAATAATAATGAGTTACTTCTGAGAGCGCCCAGAGAACAGGAGGTCTGAAAAGTGGTTTGTCAAGCCTCAAAGAGATAGAAAGGGTAATTTATTGACAGGCAGTGGAGACACTGCTAAAAATAAATGAATTTTTCACCTCACTGTTCACAAAGGAAGATGGGGGACAGATGCCAGAAACACATAAATTTCCCAGGGGAGAATGAAGAAAAACAAAAAAAGCAGGATCCTGCCAAAATCGGTGATCAAGGGTTGAGAAGGGAAACTAATAAAACCCCTAAAGCTTAGCAGCAGTCACCTCAAAGTCTAGAAAAAGTTATAGAATGAAGAAGAAGCTGACTAACTCTGTTTCTTAGAATGGTTGGAGGTAATTTTGAAGGTTTGTATTACCCAGTTAATCCATTAGACTAGCCCCTTTGAAATTTACCCTTCAAGGAAATAAGCTAGTTGGCTGTACAAAATTTATCTTAAGTCTTAGAATAACCAAGATATCTTTTTTGTCCCGTAAGTCCTCGATTTTTTTTTTTTTTAGTTACCCTGCTTTGCCCAGTTTTTAATATCTAAGTGTTTGTTAAATGTTTATTGAACCTTATTATTGTCTCTGGAGAATTCTCTGAGCCATTGATTGGGCCAGGGTTTATTGGATTCTCCTTAGTGCCAGGCAGTGTTAGCTCCTGGAACAACGGTACTGAAAAAGACAGACATGCTCTTAGTGTCTTTGAACTCACTGTGTTCTCACTCCTGTAAAGCGGAAGGGTAAAGGAGGGTCCTGGATTTCGCGTTGCTGTCATCCCTGGTCTTCTGTTGACTGGCTTCTTGATGGAGAAGGTCTGAAGAAGAACAGCCTCTCTCTTGGCCAGTCTGATGGCTGTGCTGGTTTGTGCCCAGTGCAGGCACCCACTTCCTTTCCTAGATCTCAGAGGTGGATCTTTCCTGAAGCTCACTCATCTCCCTGGCGCTCCAAACCAAACTCTTTGGTTTGGCTCCCTGCCAGCGGCCTGAGCACAAATTAGGAATCCTTGACCTCCTCTGCCGTTTTGGGATTCAGAATGTTCTTGCCTTGGGCAGGTGAGAGGCTGTACTTCCAAATGTACTTTTTCCCCTTTCTCCATTTTTCCCTGCTTCTGCATTTCGCCCCTACGGTGTACTCACCTCCCATCCCCGCTGACAGTCGTCCTCCTGGACCACCTCTTTCCTTGCTCTTTGCCTTCATAAGTCAAGCCCTTCCCATTTTCCTTCCCAGAATTTGTCTTTCTTTGTTTCGTGTTCAGAGTACTTGAAGCCACTCCTTCAGCAATACCGTGGGGAGGAGGGCTTCACTGTCGTCATTTATTCCCACCTTTCGGTATTGCTCTAGTGGCTGCCTAAGAACGGGATAGGAGAGATGTTTCAGAGACGTGGTTTCTGAGCCTGTCGGAGAGCTTCAAAGAAGCTTTCATCTACTGCACAGCTTTGCCCTACAGGTCCCTGTTCCCATGGCCAAAATCTTCCAGGTAGAAGTCATCTCTCATGTTACCCTTTCAATCAGGACTGTGGGTAGTGGGCGTTGGTTCAAACAGCTCATCTGAGCTCTTGATTCTCATGTGTAATTTGACTGTCTGTAAAGCTGGTAGACTTGAGTTCATCCCTAAACTCACTCAGCTACATCACTGTTTCTTTTGGTGTATGTTCATCTTTTAGATAGAGTCAGTTCGGTTTAGTTGGTTCTTTCCTGGGAACAGCTCATTCTCTGGGGATGTTAGCATTGGGTGAATCTGCCGTCTTGTTGAGCAGGTGACTGACATGCCCTCAACAACGGTATGCATAGCAATGCCAACTCCGCCTGCAAGTACTCTATTCCTAATGAGAGAGTAGAAGCAAGAGCAGGGCAGAGAATGCCAGAAAGAAGCTTCAGTACCTCTTGGCCTATATTTACTTTGAATATTATTTTATCCCACTGTTTCTTCATGTCCTTGTGTACCTGATACGAAAGTATATCTTGGGCTTCCCTGGTGGCTCAGTGGTAATGTGTCTGCCTGCCAGAGTTGGAGACACAGGTTCAGTCCCTGATCCAGGAAGATCCCACATGACGCAGAGCAGCTAAGCCCATGAACCACAACTACTGAGCCCACGCTCTGGAGCCCGGGAGCTGCAGCTACTGAGCCCACGCTCTGGAGCCCGGGAGCTGCAGATATACTGAGCCCACGCTTTAGTGCCCGGGAGCTGCAGCTACTGAGTCCGTGCGCTCTGGAGCCCGGGAGCTGCAGCTACTGAAGCCCGTGCTCTGGAGCCCATACTCCACAATGAGAGAAACCCTGCAACAAGAAGCCCTCACACCACAAATAGAGAGTAACCCCCCCTTGCAGAAACTAAAGGAAAGCCTGAGCAGCAGCAAAGACCCAACACAGCCAAAAAAAAAGTTTGTTAAAAAAAAATAATTACCGTAAGTCTGTTTTCTTTTTTGCAAATTATAACCTTCATTGGAACCGAAGCTGCAAAGGAGCTCAGATGGAAGCCCTGCAGCCTTGAGAAGGGCTTGTGGAATAATGGACTAGGCTTGGGGTCACTGTGGGGCCATTAATGGCCCATGGCACTCGAACTCCATAAGGAAATAGGACCGTATCTTGTAGATCTTCATTCTTGCCAAACATCTGAACATCTGGGCCAGTCACATAATATAGATGCCTGGGCTGCGTCTACAGACGTTCTGTATTTGGAGGTCTGGGCTGGGCTCCAAACATCTAATTTCAACGTGCATTTGGTGACTCTGCTGTCCTGCCAGGTTGAGGAATCTCTGACCTACACATCGCTTCAAAGAACTGTCACTTTCATTTTCAAAACTGTTCATTTTCCTTGAACCAAGTACTTATTTTTAAATCCATTTCTTTTTCACTCAGTAAAAGTGAGTCATCACCTACTTAGCACCTATTTACCATCAAGATATTTTTATGCCCTAAATTAATAACTTTTTCAGGTCAAAGAAGATGGATAATTTTTGATGTGTTAAAATTGTGCATACTTCCAGAAAGGGCCAAAATGAACTCCTTTTTTTTTTTTTTTTTAAATTTTAGTTGTCCTTCAAATCAATAGGATTATTCTGAGGGCCTTAAAGGTTTGCCTCTGTGATAATGATTTAAATGAGAGACATTCATTATGTAGATTCACAATTAAACATTATGTATATGCAGTGGCAGTGATTTTCCTTGCAGGAAAAATGTTAACGGATTTTAACTAATTTAGAGGAAAGACAAGCCAAATTAGAAGAAAGTCGGCACTATAAATATTTCAAAAAGAACATCCATTTATTATTTTTTATAATATACAGCAAAGACTAAATGACACTGAAGAAGGAAGCTTTGCCTTATGCAGAACAATTAGGGAAATAGCTAAGAATGTGAGGGAATTAGCCTCAGAATTGGTTGAAATATGTTCTTCTCAAGTACTTGGGTGATTTTGTTATACTTTGTAATATTATCTCTGTCATCTTGTGTGACTTATGGTGTATAATATTTTTTTAAGGCTACCTGTCCAATAAAAGAAACACACCCAAGTTGCTGTAGTTTGATGAGTTATTGTTGGTTCCCCCACCAGAATCTCTGAAATGGTGTGGTGGCTAACAGGGATATTTTGTTGTCTCTTTTAGAATGATAGAACTGTTTTTGTTTGATTTGGGTTTTTGATACACATGTGGAGCTTTGGTTATACTGTGGGATGAAGATCTGACCCCTGACTGCTTAGAGCTATAGACTCAAAGCCTGTGCCTATGAGACTCTCCCAGCTAACATGTTAGCTACTGTTGTACATACACTTTTGTGCTTCTGTTGAATTCTATGTATTTTCTTTAATAAACTTAAAATGCAGAGGGAAAGCCAGTTAAAAGACTTCTACATTTTATAATACGTGGCTCAAAGTTAAAGAAAATGTATGGAATTTTGGTATTTGTTTCTACACATATCATAGTATATATTCCCTTTCACCATCAAAATTATTAATGCCTACTTTATTTAGAATATTTGGCAAGTTGAAAATATAACCTTTCGAGAGAATTAAAGTTCTTATATTTGAATGAATAAAGTAGTTAAGCCATTAATCATGTTAAATTATTTCTTAGGATATTAATAATCATTGCTTTACCTGTGAACTTCTTTTCTAATCACAGAATCTTAATTGGTGAAGTTTTATTTGGAGGCATATCCCACTGTTAATAGGCCCGAAATACCTATAACCTATGGAAAGAGTCAACAAATAAACTGAGTGACTGGATTTTAAATTACTTAGCTTGTCAGCTTGTTTGATTTGTATCATATATACTGATTTATATGCATCAGTTGCTCTGGTTAGAGAGGTGCTTCTGTGGCTCTTTCATATTATTAGTGTTCAGTCTTCCAGTCATTCATTAATTCACTCATCACATTTATTGAGCATGAGTTTCGTGGCAAATACTTGGCGTATGTTGGGACTGTAGATATACCCTTGCACATGGCATGCTTGGAGTTATTCCATATAGTGGAAAACTAGGAATTAAACAGGCCAAGAGAAATACAGGGTCCTATAGGAGCTCCTAGCAGGAGGGGCAGAGCCTAGAGGAAACAGACATCCAAGTTCACCTGTTCAGGTCAGGAGGAGACAGTTGGGAACAAGAGGGAGGCTTGTTGGCAGCCTCCGGAGTAACACCTGCAGAAGGTCAGAAGGGAGACAGTTGGGCCCCTCTCTCTCGACCATGGGAGAGGGAGGGAATGCGGTGAAGCTTCTCTGTGTCCAGCTTCTGAAGGGCCTTCCAAGCAACGTTCAGCACGTGTCATTCGTTCAGCATAGGTGCCAGGCACTTGTGATACAGCTGGAAACAAAGTGGAAACCACCCTCTGCCCTCGTGGAGCTTTTATTCAAGTGGAGAGAGACAAAGGCTAGATGCATAGCTGGTGGCTTTGAAAATGGGCCAGAAGCATGTGTGGCCCAAATGGCCACAGTCTCCGCATCAGCCAGTGGCATCGAGCCAAATCCAAGGCTATTTGGATAAAAATAACTTTGCAGTCATCTCCAGGTCTGGTCTGATGACTGCGAAGAGATATATTGTTAACTCTGAGGATTTACAGGGAAAGTTGAAGGTGATTTATAATTTATATTTATGATCACTCTCCCCTTGCCAGGTAGTGGGCTAAGCAGAGAGCAAGCCATTCTTGAGGGAAAGTCCTGAAGTTCATTGTGGTTACTGTTTCTAGTACATCAGCTCGATGTTCCTGAAGACTCAGGACTTCCCTGGAATGTCAGATGAGAATATGTGAGGACTGATCAGAATGCGTTACCAGAGGCAGGGTTCTTGGAGCATTTCACAGTATCACTAAATAAAAATTGCTTGATTTTTTTTTTTTTTACTATGGAAACCAAAAAATTTCTGCATAATGATTGAAACTGGACATTTGCTAGTCACTGAAGATTAAGTATTAAATGTAAGTAAGTTTTATTATGATGAACACTATTTTGGTGAAATTTAACAGAAAGGCAGAAAGATACTGGAAGTCAGTGTGTAGCCAGAGAAATAAAGTTAAGCAGAATGAATGAAGAAAGACTGATTTGAATTTGCTGTACAGTTGCAAGCACAGTGAATGAAACTGTTCAGTGTGTGAGAGGTATTTGAAAAAAATTAGTGTATCTGGCAATCTTGGCCTAATTTATTTCCTTTAGAATAAAAGTTATAAGTGGGTAGGAAGAATGTTTTGAAATGTTGGCTTATAAAGAACTGGAAAACTACTCAGGGGTATCATTTCCTGAAGAGGAAACGACTCTGTCAGCATCGTGCACTTAGATGACCGGGCACATAAGGGACACAAAAGGTGAAGAGGGAAGAGGTTATGAAACAAGGAGTCTTGCTTGAACTAAAATATAAGAGCAAAAAAGCCTGGGGAATCAACAAGGTGACACAGTTTTAGCATAACCCCAATGTGTGCAGCTGTTGTGCCCTTACTGTGCAACTGGCTCCGTGCAGTTGTTTGCAGATGTCATCTTACAGGGTCCCTTTGTGAAAAGTACTTATCGTCCTCACTTTAAAGGAGGAAAGTGAAGGATCGCGAGTTTGAAATGATCCGGACAAAGGCCCCATCCTAGTTGGTTAGTGGTATGACCGTGATTTGCACACCATCCTACTAGGCTCTGAAACATGCATTCTAACCAGTCGACCCTACTGCTTCCCTGGACAGTGCAAATGGATGTGACCAGGTCAAAAGTATTCTAGATAGGAGCTTCCCTGGTGGCCCAGTGGTTGAGAATCCATCTTCTAGTGTGGGGGGACATGGGTTCAATCCCTGGTAGGGGAACAAGGATCCCACATGCCTTGGTGCCTCTAAGTGTGTGCACCACAAGAGAAAAAAAACCTGTGCGTCATAAAGAAGACTCAGCACAGTCAAAACAAAAAGTATTCCAAGTAAATGTGAGATACCCAAAGCCAGGACCATGAAAATGAGTGCTGTACCTTTTAAAAACATTTCAGCACAATGTTAAACCATAATAAGAAAGAAAAGAACCTTATAAGAAGAACAATTAAGGGTCGCAAAAGTCAAGGGAAAATATCATCATTTTTTAATAAGGGATGAGTGAGACTGATGAGTGTAGGACCTGTTGCTTTACGAGTATCAGCGCCTGCATCTGGTAAGGACTTGGGTTTGCCAAGTGCACGGCTGGCCTGGAATTAGACTCCCCTGTGGAATTCAGGTCAGCGTTTACACCCAAGTAGTTTACGATCTTTGACAAATTTAAGCAAAAATAGTATGAAAGCACTTAAAAACCATGTAGAGAAACAGAACCCAAGCAGAATCAGAGTAACGAAAGTTCCCAAGGGGGAGGCAGGAGGGGAATAGTGGTGGAGTCCTTGAATTTTTGGAAGATAGTGGTCTCAGAAATGAGTTGTTTGATCATAGAATACCTGCCACTCCACTTGTACTGACTGCTGCTTCTCCTCACATCTAAGAAGAAAACGTGGCCCCTCTTCGTTCTCTTGATAACCCTCAACATTTGCATCTTTCAGCTTATTTTAACTTGCTTATCCTGGAATCTTGTTCCAGAAATATTTCTTGTTCTGTCTTCTTTCATCTTCTCTTTCCTTCCTGACTCCTTTTCCTTCTCTGTATAAAAGTGCAAGTGGATCTTTGATTCTCTGGCAGCAGTTGTCGAAGGAGCGTTCACAGACCACATACCCCAAGTCTCAGATTGGGACCCACTTCCATCTGTGAATCAGCACCTCAGTAGCGTGAAGTTGAAGAGCTTTTTTGAAACTGTCTAATCTCAAAGGTAGTTTGACATCTAAGATGGCACAGCTTCAAATTCCGTATTTTTCCCCTAGCATCATCTTTTTTGTCTTTTGAAACCCACCTCCCTGGACATCCACAATGTCAAAATTCATGAATGCACTTCCCTTTTTATCTGTATAAGCATGGGAAGAGCTTGAAATTTGGGCTTAGAATGGGGCTTGATTTTGAGCTTCATGGCTTAGTGACTACATGAGATTGTACCCTCAATTTCTCTCTGGTAGAACAGCTCTCTTGGAGGTTGGTATGGCCAGCAGTTGGCGATTTTATTTGTTTTTGCTTTAAGATTCTGCCTCTCCCAGTGCCCTGGTAGAGAAGTTGGGAACTACACCGTTAGCTGGGTTTGTGGCCGCTACGCGGGAGCTATGAGGTAAACTGCCTTCCCCACACACCCATGATCCTGTCCGGCAACAAATCATGGGGGAGTTTGGCATGGCAAGTCCTAGAAGAGAGAAATCCCCACTAGTGAGCCAGAAAATGCAACAGGATCTGTCTGAGATTGCTAGAGATAGGTGTGTGATCCACTTTACCCTTTGCCAGAAAAAGATTTTTCCTTGACAGCTGGAAAGATCAAAGGGCTGAAACCGTGACTCTGGGGAGATGAATGGTGTAATATTAATATTATGTGAATTATATAGCTTGTGACAGTCAAGGTCAATGTATCTAATTCCTCTGTCTGGGAACCCCCAGCCAGCCATGCATAGAGAGGAATTCTAGCCACAGGAGTCTTTAACTCCAACGGGATGGGTCGCCATTGCCTGTCTATGCATAGCTGAGACGCTCAAGCATTAATACTCTGTAATGGAACATGTCAGAAAACAGGGGAATCTGCAGGGTTTGGGACTGGGAGCTCAGTCGCCTGGATTGAGGAGGACTAACTGATGAACCAGGCAGGCAGATGGGTTTTTCAAGAATTATCCTGGAAGAGACGGATGTCTCCTCTTGAGTGGGAGCAATGTGAGGGTCTGGTATGTTGGCCTCACCAAGAAAGAGTCCCATCTTTAGTCCTAAGCAAGGGTGTGGCATACAGTTATCTATGTTGTACAGAAATATCATAGGAGTTGCAGCTTCGGGACTTTCAAAGAAAGGATGGAGAAGACTCCTATGAGATGTGTCTGACTGGCATCGTGTGTGATTCAGGACTTGGGTCAAAGAGCTTCAGCCCCCATGTGAGGTTGTTTCATGTGGGACAACCTTGGCAAGGATTCATTTCATTATATGCTTTCTGTGGGCCTTTTGGGTTATTGTTTTCTTATTTTGACTATGAATATATTTACTGATTTTTAAAATTAAAAAAAATTATTTATTTGGCTGCATTGGATCTTAGTTTGTGGCACATGGGATCTTCATTGTCATGCACGAGCTCCCTGTTTGTGGCACACAGACTTTGTTGCTCTGCAGCATGTGGGATCTTAGTTCCCCAACCAGGGATCAAACCCGAGTCCCCTGCATTGCAAGGTGAATTCCTGATCACTGGACCACTAGGGAAGTCCCTATTTACTGATTTTCAAAATCTCCACCTTTGTAGCTTTTCATTGATGAAATATGTTTAATATCCTTACTTTTTACAGTTACTTTAAAATTAGCTTTTAACTTTGTCCATGAACATTTCTTTTCCATGTGTTTTCTACTTTTTTATTGCCTTTTTCTGATTAAGGTGTTGCTCCCTGCATTCCCTTCTTCCTCTGGGTAGACCTCTCATTGATTTACCAAAATAGCTCTCCAGTATGAATCAGGAGGCTCACAGGGGATAATCTTCGAGGTTATAAGGCTCAAACTAAGGGAACAAGATTGTTTCTTGACACCAAACATTATTCATCCTCTTAATTTGGAGCCTTGTAGCTTGAAATCCATGGTCTGTGATGAAATGAAGGCAATTTCTCTGAGCCTTACTACTCTCATCACAAAAATGAAGATGATATCTACCTCGGAGCCTTGTAATGAAGATTAAATGAGATGTATGCATCCAGCACAGGAGCAAGAAATAGGAGATTCTTAATAAATGTAATTTCATTTCTTCTGCAAGTCCTGTAAAACTCCAGGGAACATTAGTAAATGTCTAGGTGTTAAAAAAAAAAAAATCCTGAGTTTGGTTAAATTTGAGATACTTTTAAGCCATTCCAGTGAAAGTATTGAGTAGGCAGTTGGAGTTATGGATGTAAAACTCAGAAAAGTCTGAGCAGGAAGTCTTCAGCTCAAGGGGTCTTCAACATGGAGGTGCAAGTTAAAGAAAGAAGTTTGTGCAGAGTCTCAAGGCACTAGGAAACCTAGGGCATCACTATTGAAGGATTGGCAACATTTCAAGTCTTTTGGGAGAGAATGACATAAAACCCCCAGGAGCAGGAGAAAAGGAAAGGTGTTTTAGAAGCCATGACATGCATGTTTTTGAGAAGATGGGGATAAGAGTCTCTTTTGACCTTGAAGGAAGATGAAAACTGGACATCGTCTCTTGGGTTTAACTGCTTTGTGGTCATGGTTTACAGCTGCCAAGAGTTTTCTTTGAAGAATCATAGGGTCGAGAGACTCTACTCACTATTCCCACAGAACTAAGTTATCTTTCCTCTGACCTGGCCAAGTATTCATCTTTTATACTTCTAATGTAATTTTTTTCTTTATGGTTTATAAAGATAGTCATTTGTACTTAGCCTCATTCCCATAATGAATTATCAGTTTCCTGAAAATGGAGGTCATGCACAACACCATATAAATTACAGGTAGTAACATATAATGTTACATAAATACATGTAAGTATTTAATAGTTCAGCCTCAGAATCATGGGTTCTGCCAGAACAAGTCATGTGTCTTTATCTGTTCATCCATCCATTCATTCATTCACTGAAGAGTGCTTTATTTACCAACTCCATACCACGTGTCAAGCACTGTTTTAGACTATATGAATATAATGGTGAACAAAAAGTATTCCTTATATGCATGAAACTTACATTGTGGCGACACAATAAAGAATAAATAAATACATGTTCTGAGTGCCTTGAATGTCTTATTTGTCCCTCACAACAAGCACATGACATTGATATTATACTTGTTTTATTTTTATTTTTTTAATGAGAAAATGGAGGCACCCAGATACTCAGTAACTTGCCAGGGTCATTTGCTCATTAGAGGTGGATCTGGGATTTAAACAGGCATTTTGACTCCCAAATTCATACTGTTCATCACTCTACTGCACTGCAAAATGTTTGGCACAGAGCAAACTATTATTATTGTTATTCACACTAATGTTATTAATAGTAATTTTTCCTCAGCCTAGGGATCTTTTAACCTAGTTCGGATAAGGAAAACAGATCCCACCTAGTTATTCGCAAAACTAAACAGAGAAGCCACGTCTCCATGGTCTCAGTCTGATGTTTTCCCCTCACACCATACGGAGTCTGGTGGGTGAAGAGGTGGAAGGATGACAGGATGAAGGAGTGGGCAAAGAGAAAGGAGGATGTGTGGGAGAGATGGAGGAAGGAATTAGCTCTGTTTGATTTGGGATTTTTGATGGTAACAAACTATTTTTTCAACATTTCCCCTATATTCTCAAGAGGGTATATCCTTAAACTAAGCATATTTCCATACAAAATAATCATATTCCATTTCATAGACTGAAAAAACAAAATATTAGAACTAAGAGACCCTACCTACTTAAAAGACTATATTAAAAGATATTGTTAGTGCCATTTATATTGTGAAGGCGTTGATTGGAAGGTACACTGGAAGCTCCAGCCAAGTCTTTGAGGAGTGTGTGTAAGTGTGTGTGTGTGTGTGTGTGTGTGCGCACGATGTATATAGGAGTACATACTTATTTTATAAAATCTTGGTAGTGTTGAATTTGTTTTGTGTATATGTTTTGGGAGAGAGGATTCTGAAGCATTTTGGGGGATGGGAAAGTTTTTGTACTTCCATGCAAGGCTGCTCTACTATCAAGCACCATATTTAAGCATCACAAATATACACTAAGCAAGGACAGATGCGCAAGGAATTTAAGCAGAGTTTTTCTAAATGGCAAATAATTAGAGGGGAACAGATGCCTATGGGCAGCAAAGGATGAAATGAGGTACCAGGAATTTTAAAAGGGAGATGGAAATACACATGTAGAATGCAGTTGCTTTCAAGGATGTTTAAGCCTAGAGGCTGTTCTTTCCTAAAGTTCTGTTTTTGTGGGTTTTGACATGAAATTTTGTTCTCTCTTTACCTATATTCCCCAAAGAAATAGATCATGCTAATCATTCCAAAGTGGAACAGATTTTCTTTCGAACCTCAGTTTTGGATGACTTTAAGGGTTGCATCTCTTTCTTCTCTCTCCCCAGGGCCGTGTCCTTTCACAGAACTGCCAGGATATGACATTTCTCACAGTGTCACTCCTCATTGTTTATTATTTATACCCCATCTACTTCCAAAATGGTTTTTTAGCTAGCCTACCAATAAAAGATGCCTATGAAAGTGATTTTTTTTCCCTTGATGAGCCTGTAAGAAGGGACACGCCCTCTTTGGAACCTCCAGGCCGTGCAGTGGGCTGCATCCGTCTGAGAGCTCTTCTGCATAGTCTGGAGATAGAAAAGGAAATAGATCTTCAAGAATAAAGTAGAGAGGAACATGAGACATTTCCCACCTTCCTGCAGAGTGGTGGTTTAAAACAGCAGGGACGCTGAGCAGAGCCATTCAGCGACCAAGCAAAGCTGAGCCTTAGCACCTGATCATTATCCTTCAGGTTGGAGATTTACCTGTTGTGCTCATTGTAACAAAAGAAATGAAATCTCTGTAATTATATTGGAAGGGGAGGAGATCATGTTTTAGTTCCTTTGATCTCCAGTTAGAATAGGCTCGGCTTTTGGAAATTTAATTTGAAAGAATCCAACGTACACATCTGCTTTTTGTACTGCAATTTCAATTGAGCTTGAAAATGGAAATTTATTAATGCGAATGTGTAGAGTCTGTTCCTTGAGAAAAAAAATACACATTCAAAATACAAGGTGATCCTTTCTACAGAGCTGTGGAAGATTTTCATAAAGACATTATCTGTGTTTCTTCTAGAGTTCAGGGGTTAAGTTCTTTGTTAACAAGGACTAAGCACTGGAATTACAGGATGAATTGGGGAACAGAAAGATTCATGATTACTTCAATATTTAAAACTTTCCAAAGGACAAATGAGATGGTTGAGAGATGAGAAGTAGACTGAATCCTAAAAACAAACAAATGAAAAAACCAAAGCAAGTGCATCACCAAACCATTTTGAGAACATGTTTGAATTGATGGTAGGGCCCATGCTAAGAGACAAAGCTTTCATTTCAATGAATCCAATCTGCCTAGTGTTCTGGAAAATTGCCTTTGCCTGTAAACAGAATGGCATGCAGATTTTAGGTAGGACACTTTCTCACCCAACTTAGCCCTTACTCTTTCTTTTTATTTTTGTACCATTACATGAAGCTGCACATAAATGACACTTGACTTAATCCCTAGAGTGGCTGGATTGCATCTTTTATTTTGATTAACTTTTTCTTGTTCTCAGTGTAAATTTTCCATAAAGCCTAAAATGTCATAAGCATTTTGGGACATAAATCCCTTAAGCTGTGTTGCAGTCATATTGTTGTCCTTTGTAGGGTTTGAGTGCTTCCCTAAACTCCTTCTCATCTCCAAATGGGCAAAATAAATTATAAACTGTTGAGAACATTTAATCACTGGATGAGCAGTCATCTCAGAAAACTGAGCAAAGTGTCCTTTTTCAGTTCTTTGAGTAAATGAAGCTGATTCCTTATAATATTTGTGCTCTATCAACATATCTCAAAAACTTGGTTGTAAATTATCTAGGCTTAAGAAGGAGTTCATGATTAAAGATTGTCTTGAATTAATAAAACCAGTCTTTTTTTTTCTGGGGTGATGTAGTGCGATTTTTTTTCAAAGGTGGGCCTCAGTCCATTCACTTGGTTATTTGTTACCTTCTTCCCCATGGAGTTTGTGTGTGTGTGTGTGTGTGTTAAGGAATGGAAAGATGAAAGCCACATAAAATTAGGCAAGGAGTTAAGAATTCTGACTTTAAAACAGGGAGCATATCCTCAAGTGGTCATATCTGAGTTGGTTTTCCAGTTGTGTTGCCAGGATAGCCCATGACCCTTGCAAATGTACAATTTAAGTTGGGCCCAGTGATTCCTGGGTGAGTCTGTGACATAGGACTCCAAAGGCCATGACAGTGATTTAAGACACAACATGTTAGGACACAGTTGGCTCCCTGGAAGCTTCTCAGTGACAAGGATTTTACCTGAACCCATTTTGGGGGAGGGTACCATGGAAAGTATGGCTCACCACTTCCAATGAATTAATTTCTAACATTTCCATCGAGTGGTGACTTTGAGCAGCTAGCCACATCTTCCTTCCTCAGAGGCAAGAAACTCCAAAACAGAATTTCTGTGTCTAATGGCAGACAGTTGAGGTGCTGCAACCAAGCAGTCACCCTTAAAAATTAATGAGCTTAATGATGGTTTGGAGAAGTGATGGTGATGGTGGTCGGGAGGGAGGGGCCACGGGGATGGCAGAAGGAGGCAGGCTGGACTCGTCACAAGTGACAACATCGGGAGCCCCTGCCCTTCTCCCTTCTCCCCATCCCCCATCACACCCCCAGGCCGCCCCCCCCGCCCGTCGCCAGCCCTTCCATCCTCCTCTCTTCACAGGAGCTGGAGCAGATAGGAAGACAGGGCGATTATGAAGACGTCAGTTGGAGCGGAGGCAGGCGCGAGGGGCGCAGCGCTCCAGATGAGGTCCGGGGGAGCTGAGGAGGGTCACTCATGGACGACCGTGTGTGTGTGTCTGACAGACTGTGAAATGGTGCGCTGTTGCACGGCTGCGCTGCACCTGGGCCCTTCATCTGTGATTGATTGGTTTGGTCATGTGTAATGGTCCCATCTGCTCTGTGTTGTTTTTCTTTTTTACTTATAAACACCGTTCCCAGCGGCTGGAGAGAGGATGAGCTATGTTTTGTCATCTTCACTTACACTTTAGCTCAAAAAAAGTGGTCAAGTAGGTGAGCTCTAAAGTCTGTCCAAGTATCGTAGCAGCAAGTCTGGATTTCCCCCTTTGCTTGGGGAGGGGTGTGTGTGTGTGTGTGTGTGTGTTGCATGCATTCGCATGTGTGTGCGCCCTCCTGCGCACGCGTGTGTGCCTGGAGTTTGCATACTGCCTGTTAATATCTGAATAGTTCATGAACCACGGAAGACCAAAAAATCGCAGAAATGATTTGCACAAGTCTGTGACTCTTACTGCAACGAGTTTTTTCCCCTGTTTCCTTTTTTTTTTTCTGTAACGGAGCCAATACTTAATTAAAACCGCTGACATCATGGTGTTATAATTAAGCGTGGCATTAATTAAGCTGGAATAACGATTTTTTTTATTAAGAGCTGCTTCTATTGTATAAGACTGTTACTGCTAAAACCAAAAAAATTTAAAGCAAAAATGAATTCTCTCTAAATGAGCCCTTTTCAACTTCCCTAAAGTCCGGCCTTAGGACTGTCGTCATCAGAGCTGTGTGTGCATGTGTGTGTCTCTGTGTGTGTCTGTGTGTTGGGTGGTGTTGGGATGGGGGAGAGTGGAAGTGAAATTTGTTTTTTTTCACCCAAAAATGCTGATCGGCTCCTGGCATTCTGATGGCTAATTATGCATCGGAGAGCTTCGACAGCTGCATTCATCATCATAAAATGTAATAATTAATGACATTCCAACAAAGAAAAATATGCAAATGAGGACTCATTAGCATTTTCATATTCAGCTTTGATAATGCTTTTGCTGACAAGGTTGTAATTAATGAAAATTCATGTCGCAGTCAGGAGATTGGATCGGTTTCATTCCGCTCACAATTCCCAAATGCTTGCATTATGGAAAATCGGCAGCTCTGCCAACTTTTCAGGGAAGAAAAAAACACACACACACACTAAAAGCACCAGATGCAAATTAATGGTAGGGAGTCTTTAACTCTTTAAACCACCCCTAAATTTCCATCATAGGAAACATAGAATGAGTTTTAGCCTAAGAACTGGATTCTTTTTTTTTTTTTTTTTAATAACAGCCACGAAAGTACTTTTATTTGGGACCCAAGTATGAGAATTTCTGGCAAACTTTTTTTTTTTTATATTAAAGATAAACCCCTCTACCTTTCCCTTCTTTTCTCTTTCAAGACTATTTAAATTTACATAGTAAAACATGTTAGGACAGCCAAGCCCCAGCATGCTGTGTTCTGTCCTCTGGCTGGCAGATTTACACCATGACAGTTTATTCATCCTCTTGCTTTTTGGAGACACCTCGTCATGTATTTGTGCTTCGATCTTCGGGTGCCTCCTTCCGTGTAAGCTACCCATAAGGTCAAAAGAAAAGCAAGTGTTCTGTTTCTCTATTCAGGGTAAGTTGTTTCTTGTTTTTTGTTTTTGTTTTTCCTTTTTTGGATGATGTGTTTCCCCCCCACCCCTGTGCTTTTTCTTTTTAATCTATTCCATTTGTGGTTTAATGTAAGAGCTGGGGAACACGCCCATAATTCTCTCACTCAACACTTCTGGTTTAGTGTTGGGCCTCAGACGTAATTTTAAGAGACACTGTACAATCCAAATGGATACCCAGAAACCCCAGGACAGAGATATCGACAGGCATTCAGTACAGAGAGCTATTAATTTATAAACCCTCTGCGTGCTGCTTTGAAAATGTGTGACTGGAGGTTGGCAAATAACCATTTGGTGCCAGCCTAATACCATGTTTTGTCAGACCAGCCTAAACTTAAACCAAAAGTTCTCTCTCACCCTTAACATTAGAAAGAAAAAAACCTAGAACTCTTGACAGGATATCAAGATTTGATCTTCTGGTTAAAAATGATCATTACTAAGTTAAATCTTTCTGCTGAGGCAGATGTTTATCAAAAAGAAAAAAGAAAAGAAAACAAAGGTTTGTATAAGGATTAAGAGTAGAGGGGAATGAAAACGTTTGCCTTTAAAAACTGTCAAATATATAAGCACTTTGACTCTCAAATGATGTAACTCCAGGCAGTTTCTAAGATGTAGTTTCCTGTTTGTTTAAAGTTAAGTTGTCATTCCCCAACTTGCTAGCCCAGCGTAAAGAAAGAATATAAATATGCCTTGTTAGGAGAAGATAGAAACTTTGATATGCTAGGTTTTATTTTTTGGAGTGTTTCAGTGAAATGGAAAGTATCATGAGTTATTTAATGAGAATTTTAATGTAATTTCTTTCCTATGATTTAATTAAGAGAGGCTAGATCTTTAGTCCTTATTTATCTTTTAGAGATCCAGGAAACAGAATTTTATTGCACTCTTGCTTTTTCCAACTTTTGTTTTGTCGCAGCTTGTACATGACTGTGTGTGTATGTGCACACATGTTGTGTAAACGTGTGTGTCAGTAGCTGGAGATGATGGTGAGTGTCATTTTTCTTTTGAAATCTATTGTGTTAAAATAGCAGGCAGAAGAAGGGTTTTTTCCTTTTAGTTTACTTCTTTTTATGCGGGCAAACTGCCCAACCAGATGGTAGAATTTCACCTGTAAGCAATCTGAAACGATAGGTTAATTCTGACATTTTATAGAGCTCTTTTATTTTCTTTTCATACAGTACAACTGAGTGCAGAGTAACTACTCAAAATGATGTTTCTTCCCCCCTTTTTCTTTTAAAGCGCTTCCTACTGTGATTGGTTCTTCTTCTCCCCCAGATCTGTATTTGGGGCTCAATTAAAATCTGTGGCTTTGGGCAGTTTGTTGCTATTGTCGAACCCACATCAGATGAAATCTTTGACCACTTCTAGTATCTGTAATGGAGAAGGAAATGGCAACCCACTCCAGTGTCCTTGCCTGGAGAATCCCAGGGACGGCGGAGCCTGGTGGGCTGCTGCCGTCTCTGGGGGTCGCACAGAGTCGGACACGACTGAAGCGGCTTCGCAGCAGCAGCAGCAGCAGCATCTGTAAATGAGGAAGTGGTGGGAGAAGTGAAGGAGCAAGTGTGGGCCAGCCGGTCAGTGGTGGAGAAGCAGAGCCCTTTAACTGCGGGAGCTCAGCGCTCCACTGGCTTTGATGAGCTCACTGTTAGGGTTCTCCTCCCACCAAATCGACAGCTTGCCTTCCTCAGTGATGCCCAGCCTGGCGTTAGCAGCCGGAACCCTGAGATTCGCTTCCTTTTCCAGTGTGGCTAGCCTCTGGTGGTTCTGTGTCTGAGCAGACTGGAGATGCTTTGAAATGATTTGTTGACCTGTTATCAAGGAATCCCATTATTTCTCAAAGCTGGTTTGGGGGGGTGTTTACGCAGTGGAGCATGAAAGGGAAAGGGAGTATTGGAGATTGTTTTCACTGATAGTAATTGTAACCTACTGTATTTACAAGTTAGTTTTGAATGCTGTTCTTTTGTTTTTATTTCTAGAAAAATCTTCCATTTGCATAAGTAGTTTCTTGAGTTATTTATATAATAAAGATGGCTCTAGGGACATCTTCTTCCCTGGCTTATTCCCTTGAGAGAATACTTCTGAAAGTAGTCATATTCCCCTAAAATTATACCTGTTCAGATGTAGGACCCTGGTCATGGCACTCTTGCTTTGCTCTTTCTGTTTCCTGTTTTGCAGATGTTAATTCCTTTGGGTATTTTTTTTTTCAAGTGATGAGATTTTCACTGTCCATGTGCAAAGCCACATTTCCTGGAGTTATTGAACTCTGAAATAGGAAACCTGTGGGAGATCGGTTTTACCCTCCCCAGAAGCTATTGCTTCGATCAAGGAGAAGCATGCCTTGACTGCCCCATGACTGAGAATTTTCAAGGAATTATTTCACTAAAACAGCCACAGGTATCGCAACAAAATCCACATTTGTTTGTGGCCAGTGAAGCCAGGGTTCCTGGCAGGATTCTCATCCAGTTGCTTCTCGCATTTCCCTTGCAAACTTTCCCATTGGTTGGGGCCTGTGGAGAAATTTCAGTGGCTGGCTGGTGGAAATGTTTGGGAGAACATTTGCGTATCAAAGCAGCCTAGATATTTGCAAAAAAAAAAAAAAGAGAGAGAGAGAAGAAAGAAAATGTTTGAGGGAAAAATGAATCCACTTAGGATTGGGAAGTAAGTGCTTTAAATATTTTAAAAGCATTTGTGATTTCCAGGAGTATGTTATTCATGAGCCAAGGCCTAACCTGACTTTTATGGGTCATGCCCAAATTCATATTTTTAAAAAACTTGTAATATAATGACATTTTGCTTTGGGATATAGATCTGTACCTCCGTGTGGTAGAAAAATTCCCCCAAATTAAAGGGCACAAAAAATCAAAATTTGTTTATGATTTAGTGAACCTATAAGACAAAGGATGAAGGGAAAGAGCTTTGTTCTTTTCCTCCTTTATATATATCCCCCCGTAAAAGACAACTGAATTGGCGTGGTGTGATGTGCCGTTCTGTTGGAGTCCATAGCTTTCTCTTAATGGTGATGACTTGAAAATCAGGTCTTCTCTTTTTTTCTTGGTAAAGGATTTAATGTGGACATATTGGTGTTCAGATTATTAAAGTTTTAACTCCATTACACTGATAGGTTGGAAACAGTACATATAAAACTCAGTGTAGCCAATTTTCCCATTTGTTAACAATGTAGGAGTTGAGCGTTGACAATTACTGTACTTAAAAGCCCCCTGGATCAGGTGTTATTTTACCATCTGGACATTTTAATTAGTAATAAAAATGTGGATGTGGAGACACAGAAACAGGATCTACCATGCCCGCTGGCCCCGTGCACTTTGTTGGTGTTGAGGTGTGCGAGGCTGCATTTTTGTGTGTGTGTGTGTGCTCGTATGTAAATGTAGTTGTATTTGAGTAGGTGTTCATTCCTCCTAGGAACCCCAAGCATGGAGATTCTGGTGTCTTCTTCATACTGGTACTATCACAATACCAAAAAAATTGGCCACTTTTCTTGAATAAGAAGTAAAAATGTATAGTGAAGTGAAGTCGCTCAGTCGTGTCCAACTCTTTGCAACCCTGTGGACTGTAGTCCACCAGGCTCCTCCATCCATGGGATTCAGCAGGCAAGAATACTGGAGTGGGTTGCCATTTCCTTCTCCAGGAGGGGAAGAAAGTATAGTAAATGTACTTAAATTCCTAAGTAATACTTGCCTGTATCTTTTTAACAATGGTCATACTTCCTCACATATGGGGAAGTACACGCCAGTGCACTGTGACATTAGAGGCAGGCTTAGGCAAAAGATGGGGCTCCTCCATCATGTACCTGTGTGCCCTAAGACAAATAAAGTAACCTCTCTCAGTCTGCCTTTTTTCTCACATATAGAATGAAAATATTATGATAATAGTTATGATGCTTAATTATGATGAAGCTTATAAGAGCATGTATCAGAAAGCACTTGGTAAAATAAAAGAGCTGTAACAATTGATTTTTAATACAGATTGCCAGTCATAATCCACATAACCATCTTCATGATTTAATAAGTTGTTTCATATTGAAATATAAATGAGATACAAATATAAGTGTACTGTAACAAATAATAAATTTAGGACCACCAGATAATGTGTTTATAATTTTAAACATGAAGCAAAGTGACCCATTTTTATAAAGTTTCTGGATATACTCTTTGAAATAATGTTATTCTTAATTAAGGCCGAGGTGGGTACATTTGAGAGAAATAGTGACCCTCTGGAGAAATGGCAAGTGAAAATAGTTTAGGGAAATGAGTCTTAGTGTCTTCTTCAGAAAGCTACATCCATGTTTCTCTTAATCATTATGAATTTCATGTTTGCAAACCAGTGTGAATATGTAAATGATAATCATTATTGTTTAGAAAAAACCCACCCATTACAGTTTATACACACACACAGAAACACATACAAACACGCACCATATTATATGTAAATTTGCTCGAGAAGTTGTTAGCCCCAGGAAGTGAGGATGTTGATAAAATTCCTGTTTGACACTGGACCAGATGAGTTTGGACATTTATGTAGAAAGCTTTTCCTGTTTTTATTACAGGTTTAGTTCTCTTCCTGAGAATTCCTCAGAAAGGATTTGTTTTCCTTACTGAAGTGAATATTATAATGAAATACTGTGGTCTAATGTTGCTATTTTGGTCATTTCATTAATTTCATCTTCTTCTCCCTTAATGCATACCTTGATTATAATACAAATTATATTTACATTACATTGTTTCTAACAACAAATGTTTATTTTTATAGACAATCTGATTTTAATCAACATCTTAGAAAGCATCTAAGACTTGCCTCTGGAAAATGGAATTAGCAGAAGTAGGCCGATTTCCTTTTGGGGCAGTGTTAGGAGGAGCTCAGTTTAACTGAGGCAGTCTTACGTAGTTCATTAGTCTGGTGAATATTAAGTAAATCACAGAAGAAACCAGAACGTGCTTGTAGAGTTATGACTACAGCTTTTCAGATTTTTTTGACTTAAAAATGGAAACCAGTTTCCTTTAATGTTCTCTCAGATTCATGTAAATGTCCCATTTCAATGAGCAGTTTCGTTGACATCTAATCGAGTGAACAGAGCGGCTCTACATATTATTTGTCTGGAAAGTTTTGAAACGAATCTACAGGTCTTCTGTGAAACTTCCTATGATGAAAATGGCCCCGTGTGCCTTTTAGAGTTCAGCACTGACAGTCAGGAGAGGAGAACAAAATCATGAGGTGAGATGAAGTCGCTCAGTCGTGTCCGACTCTTTGCGATCCTGTGGACTGTAACCTACTAGGCTTCTCTGTTCATGGGATGCTCCAGGCAAGAATACTGGAGTGGGTTGCCATTTCCTTCTCCAGGGGATCTTCCCGGCCCAAGGATCGAACCCCGGCCTCCCGCATTGAAGGCAGGTGCTTTAACCTCTGAGCCACCAGGGAAGCCCATGGGACTCCTTTAAAAATGATCCCAGGAATGGGATTCAGCTACACATTGGGGGGGACAGCATTTAAAATTTATTAAAAAATAAAGTAATTCAAAGTAAGGTCTGTAGCCAAGCTCCTTAATTGTGATGCATTTGCCGAGTCCCCCTCTTCCATCGCCGGGCCTGCTCTGATGCCATATGGCCTACCATGGAACATTTAACTTGTCAGATATAATGGATTGTCCTGGAAGCAGATTTTTGCTTTGAGCATTCGGCTCCTTTCTTGCATTTCACTCTCAGCTCCAGGCTGCAGGATGAAGGATTGTGGTGGAAATGGAAAGAAGAGACACACAGTTGATTCCCCTTAAGAGAGTGACCTATATGCCACGAAATTTTACCCACGTAAAGAGGCATTATCCTCGTCACTGGCCTTAGCAGGCTGCATGTCAGAATCATTTAAATTTGCCTGGACTTAACAGATTGTGTAAACATTTCAGAATTGAGTGCTTAGGAATAATAAACCATCATCATTTTAACTTATGCAAAAACGGTGCAGCCATATCAGCCAAAGGATAAGTATTATTTACCATGACCTACATGTAACCTAAACCACCTGGTTGGTAGAGGGTGTAAATTAAGTTCAACTCTCAATTCTACCAAGAATGCTTGAAAAAAAAAAAAAATCAACCTGATGGCGACGTTATGTGGATTCATTGTTTTTGTTTGCTGAGTGAGGCGAGGTTGAAATGATCTTTTAGGTGGATGGACAAGTAGCAGTTAATTATCCTACTAAGCTTTCCATCTTGAAACTTAAGTGCAAACCTTCTGTTTATTCTAATGTGCTTGAAATGAGAGCTTGGACATCCTGATTATTTAACTTTTATTTGTAAATGTAAAAATACAGTATCTGATGTTGGTTTTAATTTGTTGCTTTCATGAGGTAATTTCATATTATTTTTCAGTTTGTGACACTGCTTCTGAAATCAAAAGCTCGAAAAGATTTAGGAAGAGTTTGTGACTTTAAGGAATAAACTGAGTGCTCTTTCTACGTGTACGAGTTCATACATAGCTGCGAGGTGCTCTTCTGGTGTAATCTCCTGTAACTCCAAGGCTAACATTATAATACAGAGGCCCAGAATGACAACTTAAAAATAATCAATCAAGCACAAACCAGTGGGAAAATACGTAACTTATGTGTCTCAATTTAACTATAAAATGGTACATATTTGATTGCTCTAGGGTTACAAAAATCAATAGATTTGCATATGACACATGGAATTGCTCTAAAAGAAACTGTTGGCCAAGGGTAATTTAATATACTTAACAAAACCTGTGTGTTCATGTGTTAGAAATTCAATATTTAATTTACTCCTACAAATTCATGTTTTCTAGATAATTCTTCATATACATCTGTAAACACTACAGTGGCCTTGAAAACTGACAAAACTTAACTTGTATACAAAGAATTATTTCTTTTTAATGAATACCTTTCCATGAAGCTGTTACAAAATGTTGACGTCAGTATTGAATAATAAAGTATACTTGTGTGTATCTCTTGCTGATCCTAAACTGAGCACGTTAGTTTTAGCGATTTCATGATAGGATGATGTCCCTCCTTCCTGTATTCAAATGTTGGTCGGATTTAGTCTGAGATGAGTTTGGGTGGCATGTGGCCAGAGCCAGCTCTTGTTGGCGCTCGTGCGCCCTCTGCTGGCTACTTAGATTGGCACCGACTGGTATGATGGGTTCTTAATATCTTTTACTTTTCAAGGTTGGTTTTTTGTTGTTTTTTGTTTTGTGTTGGTATTTTTGTACAATCAGATATTTGTAGTGATTATAAAGTTGTAGGTTAATACTGAATATGGCAGTTAATTATTAAGAAATGAAGGGATTTTTGTTTGTTTGTTTGCTTGGGGTTTTGCGGGGCGTTTCCTTTTGCTAAATATGAGACTCTTGGCAGCTCAAATAACATGTGAAGTATACACCACTCTTGAGTTATTAAGTGGTTGTTTTCAGATGACCATTCATTTTCCTGTTGCTTTCCTAACTCCTCCTTGCCTGATTCCACTCAAGAAGAATTCTTGTTTACTAAGTTGAGCATGGACTTTAAAAGGATAGATCATTGAAATTTTGAAACACGACTCTTTGTATATAGCTAATGCCTGGTAGAGAACCCTTGATAGGCTTAACTGTTTTTACTTGCTTTGTGAAGGAAAATGAGTCTGTATTTACATCCTAATGTTTTATGAAGGCATTTTTGGTGTCCTTGCAAACCAAATTAAGCTGTTCTCCCTGGCAGACATTGAGAAGAATCAGAGTTTGAGTGGAACCTTTTTTGTTTTGTTTGGCTGCTTTTGGTTGTTGTTTCTAGAGTGTAGGATGCTAAAGGAGCAGGTTACTGACGCTGTCAGGTTGCAGGAGTGACGTATACGAGGGCAGGTATAGAGGGGACCTCTCACCTCTGTACCATGACTTGGGTGGAGACTTGTTAGTAAAGGCCAAAGCTCTGTATAATGAATAGGTCTTTAAAATAGCAGCAATTATTGTTGATAAGTTTCCATCAACTTCTTTATAAAAATTAACTATGTGTAAGTGATTTCTACATTATCTCTGAAATGCCTTGAGTCCATTACGTGATGATTCTGTGGCGAGAATTTTTTAGCTCTCTCTAGTTCCTTTGTCTTTGCAAATTTCTCTAATTCATAATAAGCAAATTCCATCGAATCTCCCCAACAAACTCCCTAGCATATGGAATGATTGGAGAACTAGAGCTCGAGAAGTGGGGAAATGTCTTCTAAGTTATTTCCAGTTTTCCAGCTTTCCAATTTTAGGCATCAGTTACCTTAAAACTTACTATGGGTAAATTATAAAGGTGTAAGTTATTATTTGTTTTGATTTACTTAACATTGTCAAATAGCTGCAGACGGCATTCTCACAAATATCCATTTCCCACTAAATTTGTTCTAATGGCGTATCCTGTTGTTGCCTGTTCCCACGCTGAGGTTGCGTGTGGTACTCTCTGTGCTTCTTAGTATTCCCATTGTACCCCTGATAATGTACATTACTGGGGTTCCTCCCTGGCATTTCACCTATCTACTCTCTCTTTGTAAATAAACATTTATTTTTTAAAAAGTAATTTTTATTGAAGTATAGTTGATTTATACTGTTGTGTTAGTTTCAGCTGGGCAGCAAGGTAAATCAGTTATACAGAGACCTATATCCACCCTTTTAGATTCTGTTCCCATATAGGCCATTACACAATTTGAGTTTCTGAAAACAGTGTCCATCGTTAACATACCATCAGCCAACACGTGCTAGTTATACGCAGGCACCCAACAATATTTATTCCTGAATCTTATGTTTTTGGGCCTCTTTCAGGTTCACAGGACCATTTTTGCAAGCTTCAGAATTGAAAATTGCTGTCTGTAAAGATCTGTTCCACGTGGTGGATTTTATATTCTTGCATGTTTTGCTAGGATGCGGTCACTGTTGTGACTACGCCCCTTCTCTCTCCTTCCTCTATTCCTCCTTCTCCCTCATCATCCCTTCCTCTGCCTCTCCCCTTCCTTCCTGTGGCCCCCCGCCTTCCTCTCTTGATTTAGTCATGCTCATATATTCAGTAATTGGGAGGTTTTCCTTAAACACTATAGTATGGGGCTCAGTGGTTTGTGTAATTTTGTTTGTGAACCATCACCTTCCTTTAACAAGGGAGTTGGGCTCTTTGGTAGTTTGGTCCTACTTCCCTCCCAGCTTGTTTGTAATGGGGCCACTCTTTTAAAGTTGATCTTGAAGGGCACGCTCAATGGTTAGCAGTCTTCCTCGTCTTTGTCTGCTCTGTGAATGTCCTGAGTTGTATTTTGAATTACGGGCTATTTCACCACAACTTTTCAGCAGTGTAGAGAAATGCCATCTAATATATTATAGGTGCATCTATGAATGACACTCAGATTCTCTTCTATTTGAGGTTAAAATTGCTATACATATATGTATATATATACGTATATACATGTAAGTATTACATGTATATTTTATTGCACGTATATAAAGCTGTATTTAAAATTTTCATGAACCCCCCACCTCCTTTATTTTTGTGCATTCTTGAGTTTCATATCAAATGTGTCATGCTTCTTTTAAGGGATGATAGTGGTTGTATTCTAATTGTTAGTTGTGAGCTCAGCTTGAAAAGTTAGGCCATCCCCTACACGAGATTGTGCTCAAATATGTGATTTCCCTGGATACACGCTTTATAATGAACATAAGACTACATCTTTCTTCTGTTTTCTGTGCTGACGTGCCTAATTCAGAGTTTGGTCCTTATTATTTTGAACAGTTGATATTAGTGAAACTTCCCTGATGACTCAGATGGTAAAGAGTCTTCCTGCGATGCAGGAGACCCAGGTTCTATCCCTGGGTCACAAAGATCACCTGGAAAAGGAAATGGCAACCCACTGCAGTATTCTTGCTTGAAAAAATCGCATGGACCGAGAAGCCTGGCAGGCTGCAGTCCTTGGGATCACAAAGAGTTGGGCATGACTGAGCGACTAAACACACACACACGCGTGTGAGGCTCTTAGAGCATCAGTTTACCGGGTGGCACATAACGTGTTGCTAAAAGCAGATTGTAAGGTAAAACATGAGTACTGATTTTCTTAAAATTTGCTGATAAATTCCAAATAATTGAGCGGGGCAACAAAGTCTTACTTTATAGGATGTTGTCTCTGCTGCATTTGGTCAGAAATGTCATCAGTCTCCTCCAGAGGAATCAGAAGACCAGACTCTCTCCCGCAGCAAGGACTCCATGCTTCCGTAAAGCATGAACACGCCGAATTCATGGGTGGGAGCATCCTTTTAGGTTAAGAAATCAAGTCAGGTTCCCTGAGTTGATCCTCACAGTCTAAAGGTGGCTTCTTCCTCAGGGAGGTACTTCCAGAGCAGTGGCCCCTGGGGCTGGCTGAAGAGGAACATCCTTTCGCCTCCAGGACACTTGTGTCTTGGGATCCCATTGTGTTTGAGAGCTGTCTGCGTGGTAATGTGAGATATATTTCTTTAAAACAACTAATCTTCATGAGTGGAGATGAACAAACTTAGAGGCCTAATACGCTGTCAAAAAAAAGTTTCTCCAGCTTGCAGAATGTAACTGAAAGAGTCTTGGCGATCAATTCTTGTTGATCAACTCTTGTTTCAAAACCCAGTTAAACAGGTTAAATTAGATAATCATTGATTTTTTTTTCTTTTTTTTTTTTTTTTTTTGCTTATCTCCTGGCACTGGCAACTCACTCCAGTGTTCTTGCCTGGAGAATCCCAGGGACAGAGGAGCCTGGTGGGCTGCTGTCTATGGGGTTGCACAGAGTTGGACACGACTGAAGCGACTTAGCAGCAGCAGCAGCAGCAGCATCTGATACAACCTTAAAGATCAAATCAGATCACTTAAATTGGTTATTCTTACCCCTGGCCTGTTAGACTAACCAGTGAAATTTTATTGTTTTTTTCAAAAAATAGATATTTTGGACTCTGTTCCACTGATTGCAAGTACCCTGGGGTGGAGAACCCAGGTATCTGTTTTAAGAAAAGACCTCCGATAGTTCTCAAGACTGGCAGGGGTGTCTGAGCCATAGAACTGATTTGAGGGGCTTGATTTCCTCCACCCCAATCCTGTGTCTTCCTTTCCTTCTAAGATGACAACAGAAACATTTTGTTTCTGCGTGCTTCTGATGCCTTCAGTGTGTATTGCAAGCTTGACCTTGTGTTTCATTTTTCTATGCAAAATGATTACATTTTGTCAAATAAAAGCAAAACTTCAGATGTATATGATGTTTCTTCCGAAGCCCCACAGAGCCCTTCATTGACTTGGTTATGCCCAGACACCGTAGACACTTAACTGCAATAAAAATATAAAATAGGGTGGGCAGAACCATTGAGATCTTATGCACGTTAAGCCAGTGCTAAGTTACTCGTTAGAAGTAAGTTGAGTGATTTCAGGGTTAGCGTTAGTCCTTCAGGCCCCTAGGGGACCCTTGTACAAATTGCTGATTCAGAAAATCATTACTCTGGCGACTCAAGTGGCACTTTAGTGGCCTTAAAGAGTTATTCGACACACCTCCCCAAACAGCTAAGTTATCCCCATGATTACGTTGATTAATTGCACACTCGGTGGAATTAGTGCTATTTTCAATAAAAGATTTTCCTGCATTGGGAAAAGAAAGGATAAAGCTCACGTGCTTTCAGTTGATAAGGTGTGCACTTCTCCTAAGCGTGAGGGAGGGGATGATCCCAACTGTTGTCTGGGGTGGGCCAAATAATCTAAGACAGTACTTTTCATTTTGCATCGTAAAGGGGATTTTTGGTGTCCCAGAGGATGGCCACTCAAAATGTGACCCGTTCTAACATTTTCGTTCATCAAAGGACTGGAGAATGCTTCTTCTACCTACTACGAAGTGAGGAGAGGGCAGTGCTACAAAAGTGAGAAAAAGGCGAGTAAAATCACCTTTGTTACCACACTAGCTATGGGTAATGAAGGTGGCATATTGTAAAAGCAGATTTGGGTACAGGCATTGGTTACTTAGGTTCTAGCTTTGTCTCTTAATATCTGTATGACCTCTTTGATTTGTTAGAAGTTGGTTGCCCCCCTTTTTTTTTGGCCACGGGGGCTTGTGAGATCTTAGTTACCTGACCAGAGAATGAACCAGCGCCCTTGGCAGTGAAAGCACAGAGTTCTAACCACTGGAATGCCAGGAAATTCCCCACCTTTTCTTTAGTGACTTCTGCTATAAACATAGGGCTTCCCAGTTGAGTCAGTGGTAAAGAATCTACCTGCCAGTGCAGGAGACAGAGGAGGTGTGGGTTTGATCCCTGGCTCAGGAAGATTCCCCTGGAGGATGAAATAGCAACCCACTCCCGTATTTTTGCCTGGGAAATCCCACAGACAGAGGAGCCTGGTGGACTGCAGCCCATGGGGTCGCAAATAGTTGAATTCTACTGAGTGCACGCATGCACTGTAAACATGGGGGTAAAATGGCCGTCTAAGGAACTTTTGGGGTCTTGTTGTCTTTACATACTGTATAATGCTTTACAAATGGAGGGCTTCAAAGAGAATTGAATGTATATTCTCAACCATGTTTAGAATCCCCCCAAAGGAAGAGTTTTGGTGGTGCCTCAAGATACTCTTAAGTATATCTGGAATTTTGGCACACCCACTGTTTTGAAGGCACTGTCTAGACGAGATGAGGTGAATCAATGACAGAAAGCAGCTAAAAACTCATAATTTTCCAAGGTCAGAGCTCTAGTTACTACCGAGTGTTCTATTTTAATGATTTAAGAACATCAGTTAAAGGAAGGACTGAAGTTAGTCTTTCCTGGGAAAGTGATTTGGTCCCCGTGTCTCATCATTCTTTGCTGCAAACTATGTGCCTTGTCACTTTTCCTCTGAGTTTTCTTTCTGTTCTCAATTTAGGATAAAGTGGAGGAAGAGAATTTTCTAGACTGTGGAATGACTATTTTATCTGCCGAAATTGAGTTGTAACTCTTTTAGCATGAAATTTATTTAATTTGGATTAAAAAAAAAAAAGCCCTCCTGGTATAGTAGGATTCTACAGGAAAGAACCAGTGGCCTTCTCCGTATTTTAGAAATAAGGAAAATAACGTCAGTTTCTGGTTTCTTGTAAACCCAGACTGTCACCTCCAAGTTCTGATCAGGGAAAATTAAGATTGACTGGCTAGTCAGAACCACAAAGGTGTATATTCATGGAAACATCACAACAAAACACAAGTATTTTTAGGTCAATTAAAATAAAATTCAAATTTTAACCTTATTTATTTGATAGAAAATTGCAAATACAGTAACCCAGGGCATTCTTTTAAATGTTAAGTTTTTAAAGAGTGGTTTCCCAGATTCTTTAGGATTTGTGTCAGTAGACAAAAAGACAAGGGCAGGTATGTGTATTCAAATGGATTTAGGAAAGATTGCATGTCAAAATGGTAATAGTTTGGATGTATTGTATTAAATAAAATGTATGATTAAAATTTAAAGGTGAAGTTAAAAAGATATTAACTGAAACTAAATGTCTTCATTACAGGATTTTTTTCAGAGGATTTCACATGCTAAGATACAGTGTAAATTTCTGGGGGTCAAGAGAGATATATAGGCAGCTTGTAACATTTCCTGGGCTTTTAAATTTGCCTCCTTTTTGTTTTTCAGAGCCTGTTGTGGGGCTGTTATTCCACAGAAGACCTATTGCGCTGTCTTGTCTTGTCCTATACTGTGACTGTATCTTGACTTTCACTCTTCTTTTCTTCTTGGTTTGAACTCGTGTTCTTCACAAGGGCGTGTGTCAAGATGCAGCTTGCGGCCATGCTTTCGTCGTTGGCTGCTCCCAGTTGTTGTGGAGATGGCTGCAGACTTCCTCATGAAGTCACAGGGTCGGGTGTGCAGTATCTGCACAGCATTAAGCACCTAGAGACCTTTTAGGAATAAAACACCATGTAAATGCAAATCATCACCACCCCTAAGACACTTTCATTAATTTCATATCAAATTCATGAGTGTTTTGAGCTCTGGGATTTGAGTCTTCAGAACTGGGCTTCTCATGTATTTGTAGTTTTTTTTTTTTTTTTCTTTTTTTTCTGCCCGAGTTTAAATTCTGGCAGCGCAGAACAGTTCCAAGAGCCCAGCTTTGGGAATCCAGCTGCCAGGGTTTGAATCCTGGGTCTGACAGTTGCTGCCTTTGTGAGCTTGGGCAGTTTTCCGTTTCTCAGTGTTCTCATCTGTAAAATGGTGTTTATATTATGTGCCTCACAGGGCTGGTTCTTGTGTAGACTGAATGAATGTCTACATAACCTCTTTGTGTAGTGGGGATACATGACAAGAACTCGGGTATCGTGTGGACAAGAGAGAAAAAAAGGTAGACATGGGAGAGATGAAAGAACTGTTAATTATAAATAACTTCATGTATATTTTTGGAACCACTCTTCCGGATGTTGTTTAATGAAATACTCTTTTCAGTATGCCTCCCACCCCCAAATGATAGGGTAACCAAGGATGGGCTGAGGGCAGGGACAGAGATTTAATCCAACTCAAACAGGGTTGTGATGAGCTCCTTAGTCTGGTGACAGAGAACAAAGGGCTGGTTCTTCAGTTCCCAGAATGAGGATTAGCAGTGGAATAACCTTGCTGGGTATTGTCCTACATTAGGTCACTTTTTTTTGTTTTTGTTTTTAAAGCAAGGCTTTTCACAGGATGATGTGTTCCAGTGTATAGTGCATCTTGTTTGGTTGTTGGTGAAATACTTACCATTTATATGTAATATTTAAAAGTGGCCTTATATGAATGGAAAGCTAGAAACCCAAACACAGCCTATTGTTATCCTATGGGTCAACCACCCGTGGGCTCATCTGTGTCTCGGCTTATCTCCAGAAATCATATTATGGATAAGTTGTTCTTGCCTGTCTCTCACTCCCTCCAAATGGATTAGCACTGTTTAGGTGTAGTAATCTGCCAAAGGGGATACTTCTTAGATGTGTCCTTGTGAATTACTGAATTTATGATACCAGTTTTTTCCTTCATGTAACACTATCATTCTCAGTCATTTCCTGTGGCATTCCCTTGCAGTGGGATACCATGAATAGACTGTAAGGAAAATTAGGAGTCAAATGGAAAATTATGTAAGAATATAAAAGTATTAGATTTTGAATTATAGATATTTGTTCATCATACTCCCCCACCCCCGCATTAAATTTTTTTTTCTTTATCCTTCATGAGGCAGCAAGATGAAGAACAATTGAATAAATCAGCAAAAAGATTGGTCTTTAAAAATAAATGGGAACAGCTTATATTTTCTGCTTAGCTTTGAGTTTTTCAAGGGCAAGAGAAAAACGAGTGACTCCTTTATTGATTGCCCATTGGTATCATTTTTAATAATCAAATTTAAATATAGGTTTTTAACAGCTGATGGGTTCAATTTGGACAAAACACGTGTTGACTTTCCGGATTGTTTGCTCACTGTAGATGCCGACTTGTTCTAGAGAAGGGGCTGCGAATTGAGCTCCTTTGTCTTATAGAAGGATTGATTGACGGATGTTGTGTCTGCTCATTTACAGCGTTTTTCTTGCTTAATTTAAAAAATTGTGACATAGCATTACATGTTCCTTGTATACATCATTTTTGCAGAAGAAGGTTGTTTAGCCAATATGTCGACTTCGTTTATGAAATCCTCTCTTGTAGCTTTCATTCAGCCTTCAGTGTAGCCTATTAGGTCATATTATTTGTTTCATGCACGGCAAATCGTCACCAGCAGCAAAATTTAACATTTGGTCCTTTTAGGTATAAAAATGAATCAAATGCTTGACAAGATTTGTTTCTGGTGTATATTTCAGAGTCCCCCACCCCCACCCGCTTGGTGGGCAGACGACAAATGTTACTAACGGGTACTTTTAGTTTTTAAAATATGGACAACAGTACTCCATGCAGTAAAAGACTTGAGCGATTAATGCTGCCCTTATGCCTCTTTTGAGTACTTTTAGCCATGGGGCTTGGCACTGCCACCCTTGTCTTGGTGCCAAAAATATCCGCAGCGGCTGTCGCATTCTAGTACTGGAGGGTTGTCTCGAAAATTCCGCAGTGAACGCGCTGGGTTTGTTCATCACTGCTATCTCTTTTAAATATTGGAAAAATAGAATCTTGAGCTCTTTCAAAGCTCCGTTGTGATCGTGGGGATGAGGGGGGAGGTTGGTGGCGAAGAATGGAGGAAAGAAGCTGTCTGCGCCAGCCACTGGGTATAAGTGACAAAAATCCATGCCTGGCATAGAGTAAACACACATATTTAGGAGCTTTTGTGTTCATGAGCACAGATAGTTACTTAAGGATCCTACTCAAACATGTTATCAGTGCTCTTGAGAATTTTATTATCTGAAACAAATGTTCCTGAGCATTTTAAGCAGAAGACTGACATTAAGATCATAGCTAATTTTTAGTGGACAGTTTATACAAAAGATATATATATATATGTGTGTATATTTTTTCTCCCTGGAAGTGAGGTGCCATTGTAAAATGGCTGCTTTTTGTCATTAGGAAATTAGTGGAGGAGATAAGATAGGCTTGAGAAGGTGCTTGGGTTTACCCACAGTCCATGTCCCTGATTGTTTTGCTCCCAAACAGAGATTTGAGCTCTAAGGACAGATTTATAGTTGATTTTGGGAACAAAAGATGTAATAAAGTTAAAGGTTTACACTATCAGAATGACATGTGTTTGCTCAGGATCTCTGGAGCGATCTATTTGATGGTAAAAGTGGATGCCACAGATGAAATCTTTACAGGGAATATATTCCTTAAAAAAGGGGGGAGAAGTGCACCTCCCAGCCTCCTGCTGGCTGCGCTGCCTCTTCGGTACCTCACAGACTTCGACAGAGTCCTGGACGGGTGCCCACTGATGTCATGGAAACACTCAAATTACTGAGAATGATTCATGTCTATGCTGGTCTCTTGTCCTCCCCCACACAAACAGGAGTAGATTTTCAACCCTGACAACTTGTAATTTGCAGTGGGTTTATTTTTGTATCTGGATAAATATTTTTAACAAGCAAAATTAAGATTAAGCAGTCTGTATCTGATATGATAGTAAAGAATGTTGGGTCCGTGTAGCCAAGAGCACTTTGGGGACTCTGCACCGCCTGCATCCCTGCTCGGCTCTTCCCCCTCCTCTGCTCTCTGCCCACTCCTGTGCTTTCCAGTCCCTGCTCTCCTCTCTTCATTTCCCTCTTTTCCTCTCTCTTCTCTCCCCTGTTTAGTTATCCACATTCTCTTTCTCTCTCACATTCTTACTATTTGCATGGACCCCTTCTCTACCTTTAAAAGAATGAAAGAAATGGACCTAACTTTATATATGTGTGTGTATGTGTGTGTGTGTGTATATGTGTGTGTATATGTATATATATGAATTGAGACAAGTTCTGGTAGGCAAATTCATCTCTCCAAGTCTATATGCAGGAGTCAGGTTGGGAAATAATGCCAGGTGGTGAAATTCTGTAGGAGATAGCTTCAGTAACTCCTGCTAGAGAAAGAAATAGATCACCTTTCTTCCTTCCAATTTCTGGAAGTCACCAGAACAGGACACCAGATACTCAGTTTCCTCGGAAGTCAGAGTAAATTCTACCTTATCTGCGTCTCTTTCTGTCCCTCTGCTTCTCTACATGTCTGCCTACCTCTCTACTTGTCTTTCTAGTTGCTAAACAAATGGGTATTGTGTCAAAGTGAATCATGTCCTGGTTGTATGAAAGCTTTGTAGATGTGAGAGCTTAAGGAAGGACAGACATCATTTGATAACTCATAAAGATCGAGTTGGGTTTTTTTCTGTTAATAATATGTATAAAGAGAAGTTAAAGACTGTAAGTAGCTTCCTTCTGACACAGAAAAATAAATAGGTCTTTATGACCATTTATACTTCTGAAACAGGCAAATGAATCTCTTCTTCAATGTAAAATCTTCATACAGTGGAAGTTATTCTCTTAGACCTCCCAGGACTGAATCTGTGAGTTGGTGTCCTGTTTCATTGGACTGAAACTGATACGGTCATTGATTTTCTGCTTTGCACTGACTTACTGTGCCAGAAGTTGGGTGGTGGGAGTGTGTCCCCAAGTTTGAGATATTGATGGGGAAGAGGGTTGATGTTAAGACTCAGGTTTGACTTCCTTCAAAAATCTTCTGTTTTATGTCTGTAGTGACTCACATACAAGGTGAGCTTTCGACTAGTTTTAAGATTTATCAAAGCAAATTCCTTGGTGTGATATCAGAAAGGCATGTCCTCATAGCATTGGCATTGAACTCAAAAGATTACAGTTGAACACTGCTGCTTGTAACGTTTATGTTAACTTGAGTCAAGGGGGAAAAGCTTGAGTGTTGTGAACTCCAAAGGATCCATCCAGCCTCTCAAAATACTAGTTTTGAATTTTCCCATTGGAAGAAAGAATCGTATAGTCCTGGGGGTCTCAAGGGAAGAACATATCCTTCTGTCTTGGACAGGGTGGGGTTTGTGTTGTGGGCGGGACGAGCTCTTTTTATTGTCCTAGTGTGGACTATTCTCTGTAACAATTCTTTGTCGCTAGGTATGTTCTACTGGTTGGATCTCTTGTAAGGTGTTTTCATTGTTTTCCTCCTGACAATTAAGGCTCAGCATACTCTTTAAAAGAAACAAATGAGCTGCCTTGATTTTTACCCTTAGATATGGCTCTGTACATCTCTGTAGAAGAGTCTACAGATAAAAAATCAGAGTGTTAGAATCAGAACAAGACACTGATGTTCTATTATCCCGTATCCTGCTGGGTCTACTGGTAGAACCTGAAGTTGGCCTCAGAGTGGGCAATTTTTCAACAGTCCTCTTCCTCAAATGTAAATTCCATCAT
Source organism: Nanger dama (assembly GCA_917880005.1). Taxonomy (NCBI): domain Eukaryota; kingdom Metazoa; phylum Chordata; class Mammalia; order Artiodactyla; family Bovidae; genus Nanger; species Nanger dama. The sequence continues at coordinate 7,365,093 of CAKJTW010000029.1, forward strand.
CATCTTGATCATGATGGTCTTTACTCCTGGGAAAGGGAGTTTAAATGAGAGAGAGAGAGAGAGAAAGAGAGAGAGAGGGAAGAGAGACCCAGAATTGTGAATAGTTTCTTTGCTTTATTCACCATCTGGAGAGTCCTGATTGATTAGCTTTGGCCTCACCATTAAGTGTCAATGTAATCAATGGGAATGACTAGGCTAGGGTCATTACATAGATAATGTGCCTGCTGTGTAAATAAAAATGAAATTGTTTAAATTTTGTGAGGGAGAAAGAAAGTAAAAATAAGGAATGACAATTTGTTTGTTAGAGAAAGTGGAGGCCATTGGAATGACAGTTTTTGGAAGTGTGGAGCAGTTTGGCTAAGAATAGGAATGAAGGATATTTCTCTTCCAGTTTAGCATAGCCAGCGTGGGGAAGTGTTATTCTCTGCCTTGCTTGCATACATTGCCGGTAGTGCCTACTTTTCGTATGTAAACATCGGGGAAGAGAAGTGGATGTCTGTTACCTGAAGGAGATTTTTTTTTTTTTTTTAAGGAAAACACAATTTACACTTTTTGTTGTTGTTGTTTCTCTTGGCAGGTAAAACAGAAAGGGGCTCCTACTCATCTTATGGGAGAGAATCGAATTTACAGGGTTGCCACCAGGTAAGTGAGAGTCTCTCTTGGGGAAGGGTTGAGAGAATAAGCCTGGTGGATCAGTGTGTTTTGTAAATTAGGTGATGCATTTGAGGCTGGGGCACTGAGGCACCGAAAATCTTCCGATGCCTGACTCTCTTACGAAGTAATGAACTAACAGTGAGCGCGGAAGTCAGAAACACCTCTTCGTATCAGCACTGTATTCACTGGCGTGTTGTTATTTTTTTTTCATCCATCAGCCGGTACCAGTGGCACTGTTTGCAAACCAGTGATGTCGGGGAAAGTGGTTCTATCAAGAGAGTTTATTTGCAATTAAGAACTTGAGAATTTCTTACGCTGGAAATGCTTCGTGCAGTCATGTGTCAGATCCTGGGTTTTGGGTGGTTACTGCCCTAAATTATAGTTTTCACAGGGGCTGTAGGATGCTGTGTGAAAACAGGGTTGGACTGAGGGATAAAAATGTCTGTGAAAATATGATTTGTTGTCCCTTTTTGTTTCTGAATTGTTTTTGGCTGAAAGTCAAGGCCAGCAGGCTAACAGCAAAGCCGTCTCAAGGGAGGCATGCGTGAGCTAGAAAAATAAGAGTACTTTAATTAAATAATAAAATGCCAGTGTCATGCAAAGGTATAGCATGTGTGTGTGTGTCTCTGGGCTTTGTGCATTTGCATAGTTTCAACTCTCCAGAGAAAGCCCAGTTCTAAAAATACTATCCATAGCCAAAAGTGTAAGCTTTGTTTCAAGACAATTGAGTTTTTATAGACGCTTTCTTTTTAATTTCAGTATCGGTACTAATCATGTTTCATATCTTTTCTTTTTTTCCTTGAAAGATTTAGACTTTCTTTTTCTAAGGGCATTGCTTTCTTACTTTGGAAAACTCTTGATAGAATTTAATGGTTCTCTTGCAGATTCAAAGCTTTCTAGCGTTACATTATTCATCCAAACAGACATGTAGTTTTTTGTGCTGGGAGGGGAATGCTTGTTCTCCTGCACCCTCTCACCCTCCTGATTTCTTTAATGATGGGGGAAGAAAAAATTCCATTTTGCTGTTTTTTTTTTTTTCTTTAAACAACCTGTTTCATGGATCCTGGAAAATGTAAGCAGACAGTTTTAGTCATTAAATAGAGCCTGCTTGAGGAGGTGGCCTTTAGGTATCCGTCATAGGTTCCGAAAGGTGGAATTCTGGTGGAGGCCTGTGTGGTTTTGTTTTTTTTTTTCCTTCTGGAGAGATTTGCATTTTTAAAGTTTACTTCTCTGGCCCAGCCACCCGTTCAGTCATACTCGGCATCTGCGAGATTTGCTGTGATGAGGTGAACGGTGCTGGTTTAAGATCTCCTGCTGCACACACTGCAGAATACAGTTGACGGCAGTTTGTTTGGAAAGAATTCTGCAGGAAAGAAATTTACAGCCATTCCAGCGCGACGGAAACATCTTTGGAATGTGAGTGCAAATGTGCCGGGGTAGATAGCTCGGGCAGAGAGCCTCGGAGCAACGAGTCTCTGGTGTAAAGCTCTCAATTCCCGCAGAAGAGCCTGTTCTTGTGTATCTGGTTTCTGAGGGTCAAAGCAGAGGTCGTTTGAGTTTTGGGGAGAAGAAAGTTGACAACATCCTTCCTTTTCGCAGATGGTCATGGCTGAGGTCTCTGTTTTCGCCCAGCCTCTTTTTCTGGTCAACGAGAGAATAGACTTCCTCGCCCCTGTATCCTTCTCTTCCTAATAGGAATTGGCGTGATTCCTCCCAGACACAAAGATTTCCTCTGCTGAGTAAGCGCGAGGCCCCTTAACTTGTGAAAGCGTCACTCAGCCCGCGTGAGTCTGTCAGTGTGTGTGTGCCGGGACACAGACCCTCCCTCGGTTTGTGGGCAATACTGCCCTCGGGTGCAACTGAAGTTCGTTTTTTGGGCAAACGCAAGGTGAGAAGTGGCAAGGGGCAGAGGGTGGATCAGAGGTGGACAGACTGGCGTGTGATAGCTGAATGTCTGGCCTGGGGAATGTATCCTTCTGAGACGTTCGTGTCCAGGAGAATTCTGTTGTATATAGGAACGCGGCTGCATCCGCTTCTCTTAAAAAAAGTCTTCATAATCTAGCCATGGAGTGTGGAGATTTCTTTCATCCTGATTTCTGCTTCCTGGCTGTGAGTCTCACAAGGACCGACTCTCTCTGCTCAGCTTGGGCTCATAAATGGTGTTGATCACCTAAGGAGAAAGCAAAGAGCACAATTTTGGAAATTTCCCAGTTGAGGAAATCGGGGTTGGAGAGGGAGAGGGGGGCATATTTATGAATTTCTGCTTTTGGTGAAATTTGAGAATAGAACAGACTCTAGTGTGTCTTCCGGTGAAAATGAGTTTCTCTTGAGCCGAATTGCTTTTTGAATTCCTGTTCTCCAACACCAGCTATGCAAACCCCAAAGAAAGGCAGGCTCTCCGTGTGTTGGGCTTCAAGTCTAAATAGCAGATCACAGCTGAAACGATTCCCCACTGTGTGGCAAGGTGAGTGACTCGTGGAGAGGGAGCTTGTTGTTTTCTCCTGCTTACTGCCTTAGAGAGGTGCTGGATGGAAATCCTTTAACTGATATGCCCCGAGGAGCTCCCCAAACTGCTTTGTCATATTGTAATCCTGCATCCTGTGGACTTACTGGAATAAGCACTGTTATAGATGAACATCCTTCTTCGGTTCTGGTAGCCTTTTGTTTTGTGCAGAGAAATAGCAGTGGTAAGCAACAGGTAGCCAACTGCTGTCTTGGAGAAATAAATCATTATTATTTTGAGGTGTGTGTTGTTTCAGAATGCATCAGGTTAATATATACATATGTTTATATATGTATATATCCGTTACGTGTCTCTTGAGGGTGTACCACTGACAGTGATAGACATGGGACTTTTTAAAAAGTGGGTGTTTTAGCTGAGACACAAAAGCTGGCAAGTTCTTTATTAGCGATTAAACTGTTTTCATTAAAACTAGTAGTGGGATAATATGAATTCATGAATGCATTTTCACTGTAAATGATCAGAAATGAAGTCGGTAACTTCTCAGCCTTTTGAAATTGTACAGAACATAAACCCATAGAAACCAAAGCGGCCAAACGGACTGTTTTAGTTCTCACTAAATATGGCAAAACTAATTTCAATCAAATTGGGGTACGGAAATTACACCCAGGCTTAAAATGTTTTTGCCAAATTGCAACCTCATACTAGTTTTTTTTTGAACTGAAAGAGAAAATGTAATTTATGTTGGAAAGTCTGACAGAAACGAAATGAGAGGAAGTAAAGTTGTTTGCAGGACAGTCTGATCTTCATGCGATAGCCTATAGCTAGTACCTAATGGACATCACTGTGCATGACGAAAGGAAAAAAAATGTCATTTGCTTTTGGCCTCTCGCTGCTTTGAATAGGATGTTTGGTGATTGCAAACCTTTTTTTTTTTTTTTTTTAAATCTTCCTGAGATCTTTTTTTTAATGAGGTGGTGATGTCAACACAAATACTTGTTATTAAGGCAGAGGTTATCTCCTTAAATGGAAGTGGAGCATTGATTATCAGGAAGTGTTTGTTTTGACTTTCTAGGAGATAGCCCAAATCTAAAGCAATGGTTTTATTATTAATATCTTCTGGGCAATGTTGTGTGTGTGCTTGTGTGCGTGTGCATGTGCATGTGTGTGTGTGTGTGTGTGTGTGTGTGTGTGTAATATAAAGAAGGCTGGGCCCTATCTGAGACCAATTAAACTCACATCTTCTGAGCTGGGCCTTTGCGTTTCTGACAACTCCCCAGGTGATTCTAACGTGCAACTAACTTTGATGATTTCCTAGAATGTTCTATAGGAATCTACTGTGTTTAAAAGATTTGTTTCAAAATCTATTGTAGCTGCTGACCCTAACAAAGCTTTTAGATTTCTTGCCTTAATTTGATTATTCAAGACATGGGACTATATTGCATATGTACTTTATTTAAAAGGCAGTGAAAATGAAGGGTATTCTGAACATGAGTCAGATGCCTTGAAATCTTCATACAAAGTCCCACAACTGAATATGCGAGCCCCTATCTTGTTTTCTCTAGTGAAGCCCAAGGCTCTAACCTTATTCACATTCTTTTACTTTCTCAGCAGGTAATCAAATAGCACTATGCTGATAAAGTTATTTGATGTTTAGTTCTTAAAACGGATGAGATTTAAGAATTAGGCCTAATCTCAGATCCTGTTGTTGCGTTCCAGAAACTTTGCAGCTGTAGAAGACATGGGTCTGCTCTGTATGTGATTTAGCTTGCTCGTAAAGAGTCGTTTTAGATTCACTGAAATTAAACGTATATATTACATATTTAAGAATGGATTTTCTCATTTCAGTTCTTTTTATTTTTGATACAGAAAGGATCACAGTAAAAATAGAAAGGCTATACACAGAAAAGACATGAGATCCTTTGTCTCGTCTTACGAAGATGGCTTTTAGGTCTTGTGCAAGCAGAAATACATCTTGGTTTTTAACTTCACATTATGGTTAAATGTTTGATATAGCATACCCTCATCCATACCTGGCTCTCTGCACCCTTCCTAGGAATCTCTTCGATCCATGCACTGTCTTGGCACTCAGCTTTGCCTTCATGCTGCTTTTCGAGTGTGCCATTATTGATGTTTGTGGAATGATGGTTTCCACTAGATTCTGTAAACTCCTGAAGTCAGGGGCCAGGTTGGCTCCATCCGGCCCCGTGTGAACTCTGTATCTGGCACGGTGGGGATTGTGATGGCCTGAGGCTTATTTCCCCGGCATCACTTTGGGGATCATTTTGAGAGGGTGAAGTCTGAATAGTCCTGTGCGAGAACCATATAGTGAGCAGCGTTTTCCTGCTTCGGAAAACCAGAAAATCATACCCTCTCAAAGAAGATATGGGGCTCTTTTGGGAGCCCTTCCTTTGACCGAGCTGTGCAGACTCTGGAATGACATAGAGGGTCAGATCCTGCAGTCACTTGTCACTCATTTTCCTGGCCTGAGTCCTAGCCGGGTGGCCTCGTCATTCCAGGTCTGAAGGTTCCCCAGGGAGGGAATTGGAGATGTTCTCAGTTTCCGGTGGCGGTGTTGTTGGAACCAAAGGTCAGACTCCAGGCCCATCCTTTTGAATGTGCTGGTGTGGGTGGTGGGATAGAATACTGAAGCTCACCACGGTGTCAGGCGTCTCAGGCGCCAGGTCTGCAGGGTGGTGTCATCTCCACTCTGCCTAGCACTGGTTTTTGGGCTGCGTTTCCTTTGTCTGGGGGACACTGCTATGGGCATACCCCTCTCCTGACCACCGTCCAGCATGCACCAGAAGGGAGAAGGGACCTATTTTTCCATTGTGTTGGTTAACAAATATTTATTGGCCTTCAAGTGAAGTGGTAGGTACAAAGGAGGAAAACAAAGGGAAGCTCTTGTATACATACCCTACCTTCAGTCCCCACCAGCAGCTTTCTGCATATTAAGGGGAAGAATCAAACACCATTCATTGAATTTACAAAATTTTCTTTAATCCTACATAGTGTAAATTTTCAAATTCTCAGAAGAGTTGGAAAAATCAAACAATGAGAAGTATATGTTTTGTTTGCTTTGTGCGCGTATGTATATATGCATGTATTTTTCAGTGCACTGTTTTTAAGTGGCAGATCTCATAAGATTTCACCCTTAGGTTTTTCATCATGTGTGTCTGAAAATTAAGAACACTCAGATAGTGTTATCACCTCTGAAGATACTAACCAGAGTTTCCTAATCTAATTCCCAATCCTGATTCAAATTTCTTTGATTGTCCCCTTGAAAATATCTTTATTATCTGTTTTCCCCTCCAGCCCGCCCCCAACACTGTGTTTATGCATGATATTTTCTTTTTGTGTCTCCTTAGAATTTCTTTTAAACTAGAGCAGTTCCTGTAATTTTTTAAAAGTGATATTTACCTTAAAGAGAGCAGGCTGGTGGACTTGAAAAATATGTGCCCTTCTTGAACTGTTGGGTTATTTCTTTGTGGTGCTGTTTGTTACTCTATTACTCATCTTGCTTGCAGATTGAAAATTAGGCTGAAAGATTGAAAATTAGGCTGAAAGGCTGTTTCAGATAGAAATTAAACATTTTGGCCTGGAATATCTCATAGATTATGTACTTTATACTGTGTTTTATCTGGAGGCATGTAATGTCAAGATGTGTTGCTGTTGTTGACACTAACATTACCAACTTGGTAGAATTAGAGACCCCCAGATCTGTCCATTGTAAAGAAACCTTTCCCCCTCTGTAATTAGCAAACAGTCTTTGTGTTGATTTTTTTTAGCACTGGGCATAGATCCCTGTGGCTGTGTTCCCTAACAGTCTTTGACCTGATGGTTTTAGCATGTATACTTGCCTTAATCAGAGGGTTTTGAACTAGTGATTGAAAAAAAAAAAAAAAAGCTCCATGACTCCTTCTATGTTGATAGCTGACAATGAAAGAAATTTCTTTCATTGTCATTTCAGTGCTGTCAGCTTCAGTGTTCATGCATATACAAAAATAATGTTAATAATCCTTGTATTAAGTACAGTTCCTTACCTGGAGGAGACTGGCAGTATTAAAGCATCGTTCAAATTTCTTAAGATATTTTGATTTTAAAAAAATAGGTTATGCTTTAAGCTAATGGTCAGAAATGCTTCAATTGCAGAAGGGAAGACATAATTATAGGCTGTATTTCCTTACACATAAACTCTAGTATACTTTTGCTATAATTTGGAACCTGGTGACAACCTGTGTCCCCCAGCTATTAATCTTGCCATAAGCACCATTGTTTCTCTGAAATTCTCAGATTGCTCCTCTACATTGTGGTAATTGTCCTTAAAGCTCTCACAGGGTCGACCATCAGTGGCTGACCAACTGAGTCAGGTGGGTTACTGTGATGCCAGTTAAGTTGCTCTGTCAAGGATCACTGAGATAGTGAATCCATGTATCCATTCACAACCCAGACTTGGCTGATGAATGAAAGTCAAAGTGAGTGAATTTCTAAATGTTTGCGCACATTTTAGAGGAAGCTGACAGGACTAATATTAGGTGCCAGTATACGTTCCCAGGCTGACTTAATAATTCAGAAAATGGTGCTCAGAGAGGTAAAACAAGCAGACCAAAGAGTCCCCCAGCTAAGTGTGAGAGCCAGGCTTTGGACCCTGAAATGCCTGGTTTTAAAGCTAGTGCTTTTCTAAGTTGGGTTCCCTGCTGCCGAGCTCATGGTGAGGTTTTTAGACTCAGTAATAGGTCTGTATGAGAACCCACTGGAAAACCACTTTCAGTAGAGAGTGGACAATCTGGATCTAATATACTGCCTAGAATGGAGGATCTTCTCAGGGTGAACTGGAGCCATAGTGGTGGGGAAGGCAGAGAGGAAGGCAGGGCTCCTCATGGCCCAACCTTTAAAAAAAGGAAAAATATACCACATGTGACTGTACAGATAATCTGTTCTGTGAAAGTGAAAGTGAACTTGCTCAGTCATGTCCGATTGTTTGCGACCCGTGGACTGTAGCCCACCAAGCTCCTCCATCCATGGGATTCTCCAGGCAAGAATACTGGAGTGGGTTGCCATTTCCTCTCCAATCTATTCTGTAATGTCCTCAAAATTAGCATGTGCAATTTCATTGAAACCAGTGAAGATTTCCTGTGATAAGGCTGGGGTAGAATATGCCAATTCACATTTTAGCAACAGCATGAACACTTTCTTTAAAATGTATGGATTATCTTTGGGCCTTCCTTTCTGTGCAGTGCAGGCAGAATATGGTTTGCTATTTCACAAATTTGGATTCTTTGTAGATCAAGTTATTCTTCCCCCAGTACGAGAACTATATAGAGTGAAATCTGGGAGCAGTACATTTTTCAGGCTCCTAAATGTGACCTAGTAATTTTTTTTTGATTGTGGCATTTAGTTCACTTGTGAAATATATAAAATGACAAGTATGTGTTAGAAATGTACACAAGTTGTACAGACAGTTCAGGACAACTAGTGCGTGAAAACCATTGAAATTGCTTCGAGGTGGTTTATAAGACACCAAAAACATGAAGTCCTTCTATCCTAAACGAAACTTCACCAGATGAACTTCTCTTTTCTCATGAAAAGTATTTGTGGGGGGGGGGGGCGGGTTTAATAACTTCTAGTTAGTAGGACTATAATTCATCTAACTTTTGATACATAAAAAGAGAGGGGATATCAATTAATGACTAAACAATTGACTTAATTGTTTTTAAATAATTGGTAAAGTTTGTTGTTGAAATACCTTCCCTGGTGGCTTAGATGGTAAAGTGTCTGCCTACAATGAGGGAGACCTGAGTTTGATCCCTGGGTTGGGAAGATCCTCTGGAGAAGGAAATGGCAACCCACTCCAGTACTCTTGCCTGGAAAATCCCATAGACAAAGGAACGTGTTGAAATATACCTGCCCATCCTATAGAAATCACTGTAGCCCTCTGGCTTCTTTCCATAAAAAGACAATAGACTCACAATTCAGCATCAGAGGAATTTTTCAATATGGAATGGGAGAACCATTTATTCCTTTTGTGTAATATTTCTTGAAATGGTTTCATCACTAGGAAATTTTCCTGAAACTCTTAAAACTAAAACCCCAAGTTAAAATAGTGAGAACACTGCAAGTTACCAGCAAAACCCCATAATCTTTTTAAAGTAATTATTTAAGAAAGAAACAGGCAATGAGTCTGCTGCTGTGCCTGATGGTGGTAACTTGCTCAGAATCGAAGAACCCCATTCTTTGAAAAATTGTATGTGTGTGTTTTCTTTGTTTGTTGTTTAGTCGCTAAGTCGTGTCCGACTCTCTGCAACCCCATGGACTTGAGTACAGCCCAACCAGGCTCTGATGTCTATGGAATTTGCCGGCAAGAATACTGGGGTGGGTTGCCATTTCCTTCTTTTTGTTTATGTGGGTTTCTTTACAGACACTTTCACTCACAGATAACAAAACTGAGCTTCCTAAAGCAAGTACCTATAATGTTAACTTTTATTTTTATCTAACAGAAGTAGTTTCTTTCGAGAAGAAAACTGACATGTGTACATAGTTGTATTTGCTTTAGCATTTCTAATACACAAATATTTTTTCACAGTTAAAATCTGGTGGGATAGCATCTTTAGACTGGCCCTTCTCTATATTTTGTTGGCTAGAATATATTATCACTGTTATATTGTTATGGTACTTAAGGAAATCTGTATAACCCTTGATTCCATTAACCTGTCTTTTCAAAAGACCTCTTTGGTAAAGGCTTTCTATGATGCTTTAAAAAATACCAACTATGTCTTATTTTTAACCCACCTCAAAGTCACGTTTACATGAATTTGGGATGACAATTCAATGATATGAAAGCCGTTAAGGAAGAACATCCCTAAGATTTTTCAAGCAGTGATCATTCTCCAGAGCTCTAGATGTGGGGGGTCTCTGTGGGTCGGGGCTTTACCCGTGCAGGCACACAAAATAATCCGAGCTCATTTGTACCACGGTAATGAACAGCAGGGCACTGAATCTTTTCAGTTTTATTGGTATTATATACAGTAAGTTATTAAATTTCATCTCTGTAATACACCTGCAGTAAAATAACAAAACATTGCTGCACTTAAGGAACATGTGTGTGGCACAGTGCCCTCCCCCATCATTTCACTGCCCCCCCAAAACAGCTGCTTACAGATTTCAAGATCCATTGTATATATTCCCTTGAGCCCACCTCTAATAATCGAGACACATCTGCCATTGCAGTATTATAGGCATATGTAGTTTTATTGAAAACTATACCTGTAAAAAAATTAAATAACTCCTACCTCAATTAAATTGGCAAGATACTTTTTGCAAAGATCATATTGCAGACCTCTTGAGACCCAGTGAGTTCATTTTATTCTTATATTACAAATCACTAAATATGTTTTTTTTTTTTATTTCGCTAAGTAGATAACTTTTCTCATACTCTGTTGGTAAGTCACTTTCATTTTTCTTAGTTTTGTTTTCCTTCTCCCCTCATCTTTACACACACACACACACACACACACACGTACATATAAAAGCTACAGGAAGGAAACATTGAGTCTGGCTACCACCAACACAGGATAAATAAGTCAAAAGGAAAGGACCCTAAAATATACCTCTAATTCTGAAGTGATTATCAAATAGAAATAAAGGTTATAAAATCAGGATAAAATTCTTAATTCATGCTTTGATAGAGAGTTTTATAAGCCTCTCTGAGATGAAGAGGGAATGAGTTAGTAGGTGATACAAAGTTCTGCTGCTGCTGCTGCTGCTGCTGCTAAGTCATTTCAGTTGTATCCGACTCTCTGCGACCCCATAGACAGCAGCCTATAAGACTGCCCCTGGGATTCTCCAGGCAAGAATACTGGAGTGGGTTGCCGTTTCCTTCTCCTATGTATGAAAGTGAAAAGGGAAAGTCGCTCAGTCGTGTCCAACTCTTCGCGACCCTATGGACTGCAGCTTTCCAGGCTCCTCCGTCCATGGAATTTTCCAGGCAAGAGTACTGGAGTGGGGTGCCATTGCCTTCTCCGACAAAGCTTATATAGGTGGATTCCTATTGGATTAAATCGCTTACCTTAGCATTAATATTTTGTTGAAGATTATATCAATATGGATACCTATAAAATAATTTTTATTCAAACAGAAGTATTAATAAATTATTCAGTGAAACCAACTAAGCATAACTTTCTTCTCACTTGAGGTATATGGGGTCAATGTATATATATTGTATGGTTTCATAATAGTGAATATGAATAGTTATTCATTATGAGTTAATTATGCCACTCTTACAGCCATGTAAGATTAGCCAAGAAGTGTTTGTAATTTGTTTCATATTATAATGGAAAAGTCTAAAGAGAAGATGCCAGCTATATAAATAGAAAACTATATACCTTTTTGAGATAACATGAAAGTGACTTAACATACTGTCATAGAAAGAATATTTTCTGTTCTTCAGAAGGACTGTATATGAAATGGACAGAGAGAGTAAGAGATGGGTCCCTGACCCAGAGTGAGTGTAGAGTTAGAAGATGTTCTCTGATGAGAGTTGAAAGGTGGATGTTTTCACAGGAGGAAGTCACAAATAAATGTCAGTGACAGTTGCCATAGAGAAGATAGGAAATCAGATTGCGTTACTGATCACCAGTTTGGTTTAAAAATAGGTGGATGTTTCAGTGATGAATTTTCTTTTTTGATGAGAATATTGGTTAAGACCTATGGTCATTTCGTTTCACTTGGGGTTGCCTGGATCTGTGAGATTTTGCTCTGTCTGTGATCAACGAGGAGATTTCCTGCCCCTCTTGTGTTTCACATTCATAGACTCGTGGCGGTACCAGCCTGAGTTCTAGAGTCATTGCCCAGAGTTAAGATCTAAAACCACAGGAGAATCAGAATTCAAGATCTTACAAGTATTTCAGCTCTGAAGTGTTTTTAGTAGAAAATTCGTTATAAAGTTCTAAGCAAATTTTTTGCCCAGAGCTCATGCATGAGTTGGAGAACACAGCTTCACTAAGGCTATAACACTTCTTTGAAGTCCCCATCAACTGAACTTTCCTCCTTGGATGGGATTCACTCCTGTGGAAAGACCCATTACCGGCACTTTTGAACTGTGAAGTCTGTCTGTCACTCTGAGCTCTGCAATTCAGAACTGTTGAGTGTAGAGTGCCTGGTACAACACGACATCAGCAGGGGTAAAAGATTTGCTGTGGATGGTGACATGTGGCAAAGAGCAATGTCAACAGCTGCTCCTCCTGTGACATCGTCCCTCAAGGAGTCAGTCTGCATCTCTGCCATTTAACTGTCCCAGCCCAACAGGAGGCACTAATACAGACCAGTTTCTCTCAGGCCTTCTCCCACTTTACTACCAAGCAAGATTTGCTTGAATGTGTTTTCAGAGTGCAAACCTTGGGTGCCATTTTGTCAACAAAACAAGTATTTTAACGTTGGCATTTTGTATATGAGGGAAGGGGTTACCCTTTGATTTATTTGTTCCCTTTTGCAGAAAACACATCCATCTTATCATTCTCGAACTTCACCCTGTCTCCATTTCATAGTTATAGTTAGTCATTCGGTCGTATCCATCTCTTTGTGACCCCATGAACTATAGCCTGCCAGGTTCCTCTGTCCATGGGATTTTCCAGGCAAGGATACTGGAGTGGGTTGCCATCTCCTTCTCCAGGGGATCTTCCCAACCCAGGGATGGAACCCAGGTCTCCTGCATTGCAGGCAGATTCTTTACTGTTCTAGCCAGTAGAGAAGCCATTTCATACTTGATTACAAAGCATATTTATATTTCATTATATCCTAGGTAGCTGTACTACCCCCCTCATGTTTCATAGTGTGACTTCAGAGCTACTCACAGACGCCGGGATTGGAGGCTCCTGTGGAATTTAATCCAAAATGTCTCCCTTAGTTACCTGGTTGCAAATAATTTTATCAGTACTCTAGATGGTTTGTACATACTGTTCTAGAAATAGAACGCAGACATCCTAGGTCAACTCTGGACAGTCAGCCAGCAAGTGGAGCACACCAGAACATCCAACAATAGTTACTCCACCACCCCTTCATTTGGGTGTTTAATAAATATTCTATGTAATAGCACCATATCCCCTGCCCCCAAGATCATGTCATCACTGTTCTTGGTAGAGGGTTTGAACTAAAAACAGTTTCATCACCTAACGTGAGGCTCTAGCTTATGTTTTCACATTGGTATTCTCACATCTGTTGAGATACATTTTTCAAGGGGCTAGAGTAAAATTTGGCCATTACTGATGAGATAATTCACCTCAGGTATTGTACTTTTGACCGTGGATATTATTAGTTGACCTTCCTCTCGGGGTTAGTCTTTCCATCTGTGTCTGTTGGCTTGGTGACTGATTGCTCCCCAGTCACCCTCCTAGACTGCCTCCTTCATCCCCACAAAACCTCAGTTCTCATATGGGATCGAGTCTGCTTCCTATACACTGTACCTGCATTCCAGGCACCACCCCTCCATTTCCCTCCATCCCCACCTTCTCCTTCTCACAAGACTGCTGGAGTGGTTGTCTCCAAAAGTCCCCGAGGCAGTTACGCCTGGCCCAGCACCCGCCATGCTTTGGGGAGCCAGCCTTAGCATGATGCAGGGCTCTGGAGAGCCTGGCCCCGGCCTTGGCCTTCAGCTTTGTCTTTCCCACTCCCCACTGCTCCCTGGTGTTCCAGCCACACTGAGCTGCTCCGGGTTCCCTTGAGGGCTCGTCTATGGTTCTCCTTGTCTTCACAAGGGCCTTTCCATTGGCCTGGGACATCTTCCTCTTGCCCCTCCTTCCCCTTTCCTTATATTCCTTCATTGGATGGCTCACTCTCTGTCCAAGGCCCCGCTCATTCACTGTCCCTCCGGGGCCTTCCTGTTAGACTCAGGCTGGAACTAGGTGGCTCCCTCTGGGCCCAGGTAGCTTCTGACGCACTGCGCTCTGACAAGCCAGAGTTGTCACGCTCTCTGCAGCCAAAGGACCGAAACTAGGCCTGCCATCCCTCCCCAGTGCCTAACAGGGGACACGAGTGAGTGCTCCGGAGTCAGTGGATGGATGAGTCAATGAGTAAACAAACCAACTGCAATCACGAGCTATGTGACTTGTGATGCCAGTGAGGGAAGATCTGTTTTTAATCCCCATTTTATTGATAATGAAGCGGAGACTTATAGCCTTTCTGTCACTATGAACAGTATGTGGCAGAGAGGGCACTAAGGACATGGTTCTTTGGCTCCAGACTTGTCATTTTCCCTACTACTTCCTCATCCAGTTGTTGAAGCTTTTTGTGATAGCCATTAGTCCAGTCTCCTCATAGCTGGTTCTGGCTCTCTTCTCACTGTTAACTTATGTATTGTTTAGCTTACTACACTGGGACCACAATTAGTAGGGAAGACTGCATTTAAAAAAAAATTGGGGGCCATGCTGTACAACATACAGGATATTAGTTCCTGTGTCTCAGTCAGTAAAGAATCTGCCTGCAATGCGGGAGACCTGAGTTTGATCCCAGGGTTGGGAAGATGCCCTGAAGGAGGGTATGGCAACCCACTCCAGTATTCTTGTCTCGAGAATCCCATGGACAGAGGAGCCTGGCGAGCTGCAGTCTGTGGGGTCGCAAAGTGTCGGACACGACTGAGTGACTAAGCATAGCAGTCACTAAGGAAGGCAGTTCCCTGACCAGGGATTGAACCTGGGACCGCTGAGTTGGCACCGTGGAGTCTTAACCACTGGACTGCAGGGAAATCCCAAGACTGCATTTCTAAAGACGGCATGATGGAGCCTGTAATCTGTATGGTCAAGATTACTGTCTTCTGAGGGTCAAGAAAGAGTATTTTGACTGTGTGTTTCCTGCATCGTCTGTTACCTGCCAGCAGCTGTGCCTCTCCACCCCTGAGAGGACCATGGTCACGCTGTAAAGCACCCTGGTCTGGCTGAGACAGGACAGGCCCTGGAGCTCCAGGGTGAATGTAATACCAGCTGTGTTTTTGTCGGTCAGGTTTCCTCCTCCTTCACTCTTCCTGGTCCATCTTGCTTGACGGGGCGGGGTTGGGGGTGTTGGAACAGGGAAGATGGGACTGAGTTGAGCAATCATGACTGGCTTCTCTGTTTGCTGCATGGGATTCTTTTCCTCATAAACTCAGTACAGGATATGAAAAAAATGATGATATGAGTTTTATCTCTGTGTGTAATTTTGAAATGCAGAAGGATGGAATGTTAAAGTAACCACATGTCACCTGGTTGCCCAGTGCCGCTTAGTAGGACATGAGAAACTAAAGCTCAGAGATGTTAAGAGACTGGTCAGCATCATACGGCAGCCACCGTCCATGTGAGCCTCTGCACGGCAGTTAACATGCCAGTGGTGTGTGACACCGACGTTTTCTTAATACGTGATGTCTCTGTAGCCTCTTTCCTCCAAAGGCCACAGGGCTGCCCTGGACCATGATGTAATAGCCAGGAGTAGCCGGAAATACATCCTGAAGAAATTTCTAGAGGAGTGTCCCTTTGTTCAGCTACCACTGAATCGCATCGTCACGGAGCCAGAGGGTGTCATTTGCTTGTAAATACTGAGTTTTTGAAATGTCACTGTAACACTGGAAAAATGTTGTCTCAGAAGGTTGCCAAAGTGACAGGGTCCCGACATTGTAAATACCAGCCAACACAAGTGCTGGTAAATGACAGGAACGAAATATACTTGACTAAATCCATAATAATCACTGATAACACTGTTTATCCTCAGTGACCAGGAGCTGTGAACTTGGATAAAAAGCACATGTGGGCAGATATCATTCATGTGTTGGAGCCTCTAGCCATTCCAGCACGTTTTGATGGAAAAACTCCCTAAATATGTAAAAGCTTTGCAGTAACTAAGAAGCAAGTGTGCAAGATAGGGCATCTGGCAGCCCTAATGGAACGGGAGAGAGGCTTTCCTATCTTCAGCAACCCAGGGGGTTGATAAGACGGCCGTTGTTCTGGTCAGAACCAAACCGTGAGCCTGGCTGAGAGGGACAGTCACTGCTCTTATTTTCAATGGATGTGGTTCCTGGAAGGTCCGTCTGCCATAAGCAAGAGCTTACGTACACACCGTGTTCTCTCGAGAGAAAGAAGATGCAGAATAAACGTAGAGATTAAAAGCCTCGGAGCAGCACAGGCAGGATTCCAGGAAAGGCTGAACTGGACTTGGCGCTTGAGAGGGCCAGTGAGGCTGTCCAACCTCCTTGCAGTCCTGATACCTCTAGAGCCTGGGCTCGTCCTTAATAATGACTTCTTTGGGGGAAGTGACTGCCTTCTTCCCTCTTCTGCTGTAGCATAAAAATGGTGCCTGGGCATCAGAGGCTCCAGGAGAAGATGTCTAAGGTAGCAAGCCCGTGTTCCTCTGGGAGGTGGCTGCTTTTGCGGTTCCAGCATCCCCATCTCCCCAGGGAACAGTGGAGACTGCACAACAGTGGGCCAGACCCTCCCAGTATTTCAATTGGCAAAAGAGCTCTAGCTGGTGAAAGAGACAGGGGCGTGGCATGGTCCCAGAGGCCCCTCCCATCACTGCTCTGATGGGCACTAGGAAGAGCAGG
This sequence comes from Nanger dama, assembly GCA_917880005.1. Taxonomy (NCBI): domain Eukaryota; kingdom Metazoa; phylum Chordata; class Mammalia; order Artiodactyla; family Bovidae; genus Nanger; species Nanger dama. The sequence goes on from CAKJTW010000029.1 coordinate 7,381,766, forward strand.
GTTTGCCTGGAATGACCGCCTTGGTTTTCATATGTATGCAAATACTTTTTCTTTTGCCCGACATACTCCTACATTGTTGGATTCCTTTTTCATAGTAAGCATCACTTTCTTAACTAAAGATAAAAGGCCGAATTCAATATTAGAAATACTCAGTGCTGATGAAAGTTGGGCAAAACTACACCATTATATATCACAAATTGACATTTGACCCAGACGCTGTAGTGGTTCTGCTTCTTGACTATTTATGCTTATTTATGAAAGGGAAAGGCTTTCTATCAGAAGGTGCCCATATTGGTATTAGCCGGAATAGCGGTGAAGAGTTTATAAGTGATCTGCGTGTTTAAGCCTGTGTGATGTTGGGGCATTTTGGTGTCCTTGAGTCGGGTCTATGTGGATAAGACAGCTTCCAAAGAGCATGGGCAGTGGAAGGAGCTGGAGCGTCCCATGCCCTTGGAACTCAGTGACTGGCTGACATCGTGGTGACATGGTCCTTCACCCTGCCACGGGATCCCCTGGGTGGAGGAACCCTCTGTGCTTCTTCAGCTACCTGGCAGCTGGTGGGAGGCAGGGCCTGCCGGTTTGGCTGATAAACCTTAGGTGTTGGTGTGGGAAAGATGGTGGTCAGTCTCAGACTCTGTCCTGGCTCTGTTCCTGCTTGTTGGTCACGATTGCAGATGGAGGTTGAATAGCTTCTCACATCTCTCTCAAAGAAAGACTTTTGTCTTCCCGGGATGAGGCAGTGGCCATGAGGCTATTCCGCAGGGGAGCCGCCTGTGGTGATGGAGTGATAGTTGCCATCCTGTCCAGGCTTTGACAACTGTAGGGACCCTCCCGACCTCTCAGAGCTGGAGCGGACCTGGGAAAGCCTTGAGCTCGGACTTTTCTCTGATTCCAAAAGACAAAGGACACATGTCCCCAGTATCTCCTCTCACCACTTCTCCTTTTCACTCTTCAATGATCTCTTAAAAATCATCTTATAAAAATCTTTGGGGTTGTACTTTCGGCCCAGCAGGTGGATCAGTCTCTTGGTTGGGGGAGCTGAAAGAGTCAGAATGAAAGTGCTCAGGGCAGAGAGTGACTGTGGAAGAGCTCTGCTGCCTGAGTGGCCACTCCAGTGAGTTTGTATTGTGTTAAACCCGTCTTTCTCTAAGCCAGACTTCTGCTGTTTCGACTTTGGTGTTGCAGGTGGACAGCCACAGATTTGACGCTGTGTCCGCTTTGGCTGTCTCCCCTTGTTTTTCTTCCTGATTCGCTGCTTCCAACCAGCTGTTCTTTTAGAAACCAAAGAGAAGTAAAAGAGGTGGGGGAGCAGGAGAGGAAGATGGCGAGAGATGGGAAGAGAGAGGGAGAACGGGAGAGGCATTCTTCCCTAGTGATGGTTTAAAATATCTGCCAGGCCCATCAGGTAGCTCCTGCGTGAATTTAGCATTTGTTTATGAGTTTAGAGGGACCGTTTTGTTGTTTAGTCACTCAGTCATGTCCGTCTCTTTTATGACCTCATAGACTGTAGCCCGCCAGCCTCCTCTGTTCATGAGATTTCCCAGGCAAGAATCCTGGAGTGGGTTGCCATTTCCTTCTCCAGAGGAATCTTCTCAGCTCAGGGGCGGAACCCATATCTCCTGCACTGGCCAGGAGTATTCTTTACCCTTGAACCACCAGGGAAGGCCATCTTTGAGCTTAGGAGTTCACTAATTAAGAAAATCAGTGGAAGCTTTGAGGAGCTCACTTTTCCACTTTGCGGGTCCCCTGAGTCTCTCCCTTCAGCGCTGCTTTCCCCAGGCACTCCACCCCTACTCCCACTTCTAATATTTAAGTATTTGTGAAAGCTCAGAATTCGAGCCTCCTCTACCAGGATCTAGCCCCAAATTGCCCCCTGGTGGCTGGAGGGGCAAACGACAAGATGGAGCATGGGGAAGAGGCCACGCGGATCCTCTTGTCTCTTGCCTGGTTACCTGCGATGGTATCTCTGTATCCGTGCCAGTATGAGCCTGATCTGACTAGATAAGTCTGTCTCTCTGCTTTATTTTGGGTCATTCTGCTGCAGGGCTCCCTTTTCCTATTCTTGTTTCCCACTTTCTTTTGGTCTGATTTGTGTTTCTACACATGTTGTATTGACTAGAGCCTTTCCAACCATACTCAGCACACCCAAGTGGGAGAGTCAGAGACACACACACACAGAGACTGAGAACAGGATCCAACCGTACTCAGCACACCCAAGTGGGAGAGTCAGAGACACACACACGGAGAGACTGAGAACAGGATCCAACCGTACTCAGCACACCCGAGTGGGAGAGTCAGAGACACACACACGGAGAGACTGAGAACAGGATCCAACCGTACTCCAGCACACCCGAGTGGGAGAGTCAGAGACACACACATGGAGAGACCTAGAACTGGATAGTTGAGGGCGGTCCATGCTGTCACCTCATGGCCGATCTGAGCAGCTCCGCAAGGGCTGGGATTTTATAGGCAAGCTGATTAGCCAAGCGTGTGTCACCTACGTGCTGCTCATCGGCCAGCCGAGAGCAAGCGTGTCACGTCATTGACAGCTGTCTGTTGTCAGAGGGCCATCTTGTCTCCTTTTCATTTTGACCGAACACAGCAGAGACCTCTGCAGAGTGCTGCAGCTCTGGCGGGGTGCCCTGCCTGCCAGCCCGCAGACACAGGAAGCAGCATAATGGAAGAGCTCAGAAAGGAACATTAACCCATTGGCCATCTTGGTTTGGGATATTTTGGCCAAATATGTCTCTTGTTGAGGATAGTACTCCATCTAAGGATGAGAGAAGCATGAGACCCAGTGTCTTGATGAACTGGGCTGGTATTGTATCCAGTGTCTTGGTAGTGATTGGCCCATGGGATTTCAGTTGATCTGAGTTATAGGATAGGGTGGAAAACTCATTATCAGAGTTAAACCCTGTGTTTCACAGTGAGGTTAGACAGAAGCAGAAGCATATCTTAATCCCAGGATCACAGCAGTAGTGTCTTCTTTGAAGGTCATAGTGGAACATTTGGCCTGTGTAACAACAGCAATGCCTGGAACATGTGTGGTTTGGGAAGAGGTGGTGTTCTTGTTCTTTTCCAGACAAACCTGATGCTGCTGTGTTTGGTGGAGATTCTATAATCACCCTGAGACCATAGCCTCTCTATTTCATGGAATATAGACTGCCTCTTGAGGGCATTTCCTACAAAACTTAGCGATATCAAGCTGGACTTTTGAGATAGGGAAAGATTTTAAGTTACTATACACAGTTCAGCACAGGAGCTAGAATGGTTTATTCTTTGCCTTGTGGAAGTGTCTTCCCGTGAAGCCCTTTTTTTTGGCTGAGTCAGGCAGCATATGGGATCTTCGCTCCGTGACCAGGGGTTGAACCAGTGTCTCCTGCTTTGGCAGCATGGAGTGCTAACCACTGGGCGACCAGGGAAGCCCCCGTGAAGGTAGGCTTGCTGGCGCGTCTCTCAGGACTGGCGCTGCACGCAGGGCTTGGTTGGGCTTGAGTTGCCCTGGGATGCTTCCTGCATTCGGGAATGATTTAGTAGTGTCTTACGTTAAACAAGAGGAACATATTTCATTGCACTCATTTAAAAAATTTATTGAGAAAGGGACAGTATCAGGAAATATCAAATACATTGCTTTTACTCTTTTTCTTTCTTTTTTTTTGCTTTACAAAGTTCCCCTCATTCATTATATGCAACATAATGAACCTTTGTCACTGAATCTGACTGCGAAGGAAGATCTCAGAAACCTTGAGAAATTTGTTTCAGACTCTCTCTGTCTCATTTGAAGGGCAGTATTAAAGAAAGGTAGCTTCATTAAATTAGTTGGAGGAAATTCAGACAAGTAGGCAAAAAGACTCCTCTTCAGAGCTGCCCTTCATAAACTAAGGTAGGAATAATTGAGCAGAATGTTTAGAATCTAGCAGCTAGTAGACTGGAGGTCAAATCACAGAGTTCTTATCCTGCCTCCAATATATTTTAAGGCTCAGTTTCTACCTCTTGAAAATGAAGGCTCAGCTTAGGTGGTTTCTGAGACCACCTTCTGGCTCCTGGTGTCTGTGGCTGTCAGAATAAGGAAAGAGGGAGGAGAGTGCACACCAGTAGGCTTTAGACATTTCAGAAGTGTTTGACACATTCCCCAAACCGCGTGTGGAAGGCAGCAACCCTTTGCCCTTAAAAAGAATAAGAAACACAGAAAATACTTTAAAGAGATATATTTAGCCTCCATTAACTATTTTCTTCCGAATTTCTGTTTGGTACAAATGATAAATGAGTTTCCTTAAAAAAAAAAGTTTAATAAATATGACTTGAGTGGAGAGAGAAGGCTGAGTCACATGGGACTCATGACCCACCTGCATTGTTACGATTCTTCTTGAAGATGGTTTTGTCCAAAATTCTGGGTCAAAAGCCTTACGCGACAACAGTCAAGTGATTCTAAAACACTTTTTCTTTTTTCACATTTTAACATCTCCAAAATTTATGGCATACCAATTTAACTGGCAGCTCTTTCCCCCCCACCTTGGTGGTAATGATAGTGAGGTATCTTGGTACATCATTGGTACCAAGATGATGTGTCTTGGTATCTTGGTAGATAATGATGTATCTTAAACCTTCACAGGCATGTTTGATGAAATAACAGTTCTAAGAGAAACAAACTTCTTTTCTTTAACTAAAAATGGCTCAGTGGCTTCCTTACTTCATTGTTGACTAATGCTTTTCGATCACTGAAGAATCCATATTGTCTTAGGAAGGCAATTAATGGACAAAATTTACCCTCCCAGGACCCTGCACTTAATGCACATTTGAGAAAGGAAGAAATGCATGCTAGTAAGTAGTTCTTGGGGCTTCCTTGCGGCTCAGCTGGTAAAGGATCCATCTGCAATGTGGGAGAGCTGGGTTCAATCCCTGGGTTGGCACGATCCCCTGAAGAAAGGAAAGGCTACCCACTCCAATATTTTGGCCTGGAGAATTCCATGGACTACAACAGTCCATGGAGTCGCAAAGACTCAGATACGACTGAGCGACTTTCACTTTTCAAGTAGCGTAGAAGCAATATTCTAAAACCAATATACTAACTTTAACTCATTGGCCTTTATTATATTTTCCTCCAGAAATTGCTAGAATTTTCTTTCTAGAATTATTCCAGTTAACTTTAGTCAGAGATGCCAAATATCTTCTTCCAAGAAAGGTTAAGGGTCTTTGTTAATTTCAGGCTGAAATTATGAGTCAAAGTTGGTCTGTAAATCCCTTAGACTTCGGTTTTCATTCACATGCTTTTAGTGTTTGTTGATACTTTAGAGAGGATTTGTTCCAACTCCTCATTTCACTAATGAGTGAATGAAGATAAATCACTTTATCCAAAGATTCCTCAGATAGAACCTGGCTGGCCCATGCTCATTTATGGCATTCTTGCCGCTAAGATCTCTACAATGTAAGCAGAATGGGATTGACTGCAAAATGCATTCTGCACAATTTTGTTGGTGATTTGAGTGTTACACTTGCATTTATCCAGGCAAATATACTTGGATTCCTTTGGTTTGTGTCTCTGGATCTCTAGTTGTTTTTCTGCATGCTACACGTTTAAATTCATAGGTGATTTCATAAGGGACAGGAGTGAAACTTGTCATATACAACTGAATATACACCACCCTGGTTGTTGTAATGCTGTCATTTCTTAGTGAACTCTGATGGTTTAGAGAGCTGAAGCAGAGGCTCAGAGGCTGCAAGTTTATTGTAAAAACTGTCAAATGCAGCTTATCTTATAGTGACTTACTGAGGCCTTGGCCTAGTTTTGGTTTTTCTCCAGACCTGAGTACTTCCACCTTTGAAATAACAATCTGGATTTAGTTTTCCCTAAAAACAAAACCAAAAATTTGTGAGGTCTTTAAATTTGAACACAATTGTAATACATTCCACCTTAATATCATACATATTCACAAACAGTAAGTGACATTCTTAAATAAAATAATGATTTCCAAGACCCCTCACCTTATTTACTTCCAAAATGATGGAATGAGAAAAGAGTTATATCTTAAGGATTTTAGTCAATTAATGTGTGATTTTTTTTAATGGATATATTTTGTTCAAATTCCTCTCAAAGAGATATCAAAAGTAATATAATGCTAACGATTTTAATTTTAAAAATTCTTTCACAACTTTATTTTTTCCAGTTTTACTGATGTATAATCAATGAATAAAATTCTATGTATTTAAAGTACACAGCATGATTATTTGATAAACATAGCATTTGTGAAATATTTATCACAACTAAGTTAATTAACGCAGCTATGATCTCACAGAGTTACTTTTCTGTGGTGAGAATGCTTAAGATCAATTCTTAGCAAATTTCCTTTAAAAATTTTTTTAATTTTATATCAGAATTTAGTTGATTTACAATGTTGTTATTCTCTCAGGTGTACAGCAAACTGATTCAGTGACACATAGATACGTATATCTCCTTTGTCAGAATCTTTTCCCATATAGTTTATAACAGGTTTCAAATATACAGTACAGTATTATTAACTCTAGGCACCATGCTGTACATTAGATTCTCAGAACCTATTCATTTCAAATCCGATAGTTTGTACCCTTCGGTCAGCATCCTCCAATTTCACTTGTCCCCTCAGCCCATCAGCAACTATTCTATTCTTTGTTCCTATGAATTCTGCTTTTGTTTTTTAAGATTTTGTATATGAGTGATATCATACACTCTTTGTCTTTCTTTGTCTAGCTTATTTCTCTTAGCATGATGACTTCCATATTTATCCACATTGTCACCAATGGCAGGCTTTCTTCCTTTCTATGACTAATACTCCATGGTAGACATACGCCAGTTTCTTTGTCTGTTGACGGGCACTTAGTTTGTCTTGGCTATTGTAAATAATGCTGTTATGGACATGGAAGTATAAGTATCTCTTTGAGATACTAATTTTACTTTGAATCTCTGCCCAGAGGTGGCATTGCTGGATCATATGGTAAATTTTTTTTTTGGTAATTCTATTTTTAAATTGTTGAGGAACCTTCGTCTTCCTTTCAGTAATGGCTGCACCCATTTGCATTCGCACCAGCAGTCCATGAGGCTTGCCTCTTTATCTCCTGTCTTCTTGATAATAGCCATCTTAGCAGGTGGGAGGTGATACTGCATTGTCATTTTGATTTGCATTTGTCTAATGGTACTGGTGCTGATGATGGTGCTTCCCAGGTGGTGCTGATGGTAAAAAACACGCTTGCCAACGCAGGAGACATTAGAGACCCAGGTTCACTCCTGGGTCTGGAAGATCCCCTTGAGGAGGGAATGGCAATGATGCTGAGCATCTTTTCATAAGAAAATGGCTGTTCAGGTGCTCTGCCCATTTTTTAATCAGATTGGGTTTTCATTTTGTTTTTTTTTGCTGTTGATTTGTATGAGTCAAACATACTGACTCACACATATATGAGTCAAATATACTCCATAAAGCTTCAGCTTTATGGAGTGATAAGCATGTTGAAATTGGCCCTAAAGCTGAGCCAGTGAAGTATTGCACGCATGCAGTGCAGCACTCGTGCAAGCCAACATATTTTGGACCCTGTGTGTTTGGTTGGCTTTCATTGTGTGGATATTTTCCTTTGCTGTGCAGACAGTTTTTAGTTTGATGTTGTCCCTCTTGCTGATTTTAGCTTTTGTTTCCTGTGCTTTTGGTGTCATATCCAAAAATCATTACTAAGACCAGTGTCACAAAGCCTTTCCCCTGTGTTTCTAGGAGTTTTATGTTTTCAGGTCGTACCTTTAAGTCTTATCTGTTTCAAGTCAGTGAGTGCTGTAGGATGGAGTCCAGTTTTCCTCTTGTGTGTGGGTATCTACTTTCCTCCGTGTTATTTATTGAAGAGATTGTCCTTTCCCCATTATGGGTTATTGGTGCCCTTGTCAAAAATTACTTGACTGTATATGTGTTTATTTCTGTATAAATTATTTGACTGTATATGTATTTATTTCTGTATAAATTATTTGACTGTATATGTATTTATTTCTGTATAAATTATTTGACTGTATATGTATTATTTCTGTATAAATTATTTGACTGTATATGTATTATTTCTGTATAAATTATTTGACTGTATATGTATTTATTTCTGTATAAATTATTTGACTGTATATGGGTTTATTTCTGGGGTCTTAATTCTATTCCATTGTTTTGTGTGTCTGTTTTAATGCCAGCACCATGCTGTTTTGATTACTGTAACTTTTGTAATACATTTTGTAGTGAGAAAATGGCGTTGTTCTTTCTCATAATTGCTTTGACTATTCAGAATTTTTTATTTTACCATACAAATTTTAGGATTAATGCCAATTTCTGTATTGATAAATGAGGGTAAAATGATTTAAAATCATCCTGGAGATCACATAAAAACCAGGATTAATATTCAAATGAGTAGCTGCATCATTTAAAATTTCCCATGTAGTTCCTTAAGTAATTTTGTCTTTAAGAGCTAAAAGTGACTTACAAGCATCATGTGAAGAAGGAGAGCTAGTAAGACGTGTTCAGGAATTTTGTAGGCTAGCTAATAAAGCATCTAGAGCTTGAAATGAACCACAATGAGAGTATTTACACTATGGAGATAATACCTCCCTCCCAAGAGGCTGTATCAGCATACCACTGCAAGTTTAAAGAACTCATACAATACCTATGATATATTTGACCTGTTTCTATCACTGTTGTTATTATTCACTCTTTTTCTTAAGCATTAAGTTTCAGCTTTATGGAATAATAAGCATGTTGAAATTGACCCTAAAGCTGAGTAAATGAAACATTGCACAAAGAAAACTGCACTGCTCTTGGCTCTTGGGGAATGACTCTGCTCTTGAGGACTGGTCCTCCCCTCTTGTCCTGATCGGTGCTCTCGCTCTTCTCAAGCAGGCTTTCACACATGTCTTCCGCTTCCCAGGGATGCACTCCTGTTCCTGGAGCTCTTTCTGCCTCCTCCATCCCTGCTCCCAGTTGGACTCTTCCTCCACGCTGCCGAGACCCCAGTTTCTTACTCCTTTGTGCAGATACACCGTGTAATGCAGTGGTCCCCAACCTCTTTGGGCCCAGAGATCTGTTTCATGGGAAACAATTTTTCCAAGGATTGGAGTGGGGAAGCCGATGGATTCAGGATCATTGAAGCGTGTTACGTTTTCTGTGCACTTTTTCTGTTACTATTACATCAGCTCCAGTTCAGCCCATCAGGCGTTAGATGCCGGTGGTTGGAGACCCCCTGGCGTAAAGTGCCACCTGGTCAGCAGCCTTGCTGAATTGGTAAACTGTTCTTGCCCGCTCCACATGGTGAGAATTGGGTGCTTTGCCTCCTTTCCTACTCTTTCTCTCCTCACTGATCTTCCCCTACGGCCACCCTCTGAAGATGCTACCTCTTAAGAAAAAGAGAAGAACTGCCTCACACTTTTCTATACTTATGTTTTGATATAAATAACCGTTACTGGTATATTCAGTGAGAATTAGACTAAATATGTTATTTGAAAGAGGGAAGATCATCCAGTGAATAGAAATGAAGTAGATCAGGAATTGTTGTTACACAACTGAGAACCTGACATCTTTTGTGAATAGAACATTGAGCTAATTTTAGTGCTAGCTAGCTTTGTAAGAGACATCTTATTTTAAGTGTTCATTCAGAGGAACTCCTTGGTTCTCAAACTCAACTTTATTCAGAATTCCAGTTTCCTCGCATCATCTCTCTGAAATGTTCCTTCCCTGCGTGTTAGCCTGTTGTTGCTCATACACTTGTGTGGATAACTAAGACTTACACTAAATATTCTTCCCAGCAGGAAGACATTGCTAGTTATTACTGTTGTTCAGTCGCTCAGTCGTGTCCGACTCTTTGAGAGACTGCAGCATGCCAGGCTTCCCTGTCCTTCACTATCTCCAGGAGCTTACAATCAAACCGATGTCTATCGAGTTGGTGATGCCATCCAACCATCTCATCCTCTGTTGTCCCTTTCTCCTCCTGTTTTCAATCTTTCCCAGCCTCAGGGTCTTTTCTTATGAGTTGGCTCTTTGCATCAGGTAGCCAAATTATTCGAGCTTCAGCTTCAGCATCAGTACGTCCAGTGGCTATTCAGGGTTGATTTTCTTTAGGATTGACTGGTTTGATCTCCTTGAAGTCTAAGACACTCTCAAGCATCTTCTCCAACAGAGTGGATAATAAATACAGTTTTCATGTATAAAAGCAGATGTATATTAGATAGCCCAGTTTGGCTGGTCTGCTCCACTGCCTTGAGGCCAGTGTCATGATCAAGGGATTTAATGGATAGGATGTAAGCTGGTTCAGTCAGTCTTCCATTAGCCACGTGTCTTGTTTGGGCAGGTTATTTAAACTTTCTCCCTATCTGTGAAACGGCATTAATATTAGCACTTCCGTTATAGGATTTTGTGAGGATTTGAATAATTTAATGGACATAAGATACTTTAAAAGTTTGGCCCGTGGAATGCACTCAATAAATCTTGTCTATTATGATAATAACACTGAAGGTCAGTCAAGCTACAACTTTTCTTTAACTTTGGGTAGATAAGAGTGCACAGTATCTTTGAATAAGTCATTGTTTTTAAAATCTGTGGCTCAGGTTTTCTTATGAAGCTTTTTATTTTGGTCTGACTCGTAACATTGGTAACATTAAGTACTCTTTGCAGTTTCCTGTGGAGAAGGTAGACAATTCTTTCTCCCTCTCTCTTTTAAATTCCAAAACCTGATTTCATATCAGAAGAAAATAATGTCGCAAATAAGTATTTGGATGATTTTTATTTCTCATCTATAAGTAAAATAAAAAATAATCTTTGGAGAGCTACAAAGGAGCTAATGGTGGCCAGCATTTGGCTCTTTGCCCTCTGGAGGTGATGTAGTAATATCTTTTTCCACAAACTAATACCAGGTTCAACACAGTATGGGATTTCCCTTGAGTACAAATGTTAGCAGCATCTATGGGATCTTTTGGTCCACAGTCGGTGCCCCAAGAACACGCAGGTTTCCTCTGAAAGGGATGAGAGATGTGGCGGACACATTGCTGAGTCCCTCTCATTGGGCGGTGGTAGCACGACGGCGCTTACAGTCCGGGAAACAGCCATGTTGGCCTGACCAGGGCTGCAGGGCCTCGGCAGCCCCTTTGGCAACTTTATGGGCTGCACCCCAGTGGCTGCTCCTGTCAGTCACGTGCAAGCATAGCCATTCAAAATAGAGTTTGTTCCTGCTTGTGCTTGACTCTGATTCATATTTTTCTTGATAATAATAGGATTAAGTGACTTGTTTTATTTCCTATTCCGAGAAAAGCATGCCCATTAGGTAGAGGGAGGCTTTAGGGATTAACCCCTTGAGTGGCTTGTTTTATAGTTATCTTCATGCTCAGTTGCTATGTCCTGCCTGACTGTTTGCAAGATCCCGTGGACTGTAGCCCTCCAGGCTCCTCTGTCCATGGGATTTCCCAGGCAAAAATACTGGAGTGGGTTGCCATTTCCTTCTCCAACAGGTATCCTATCATAAGGTAAGGGGAGACCAGGGTGGCAGCAAGAGTGATGGTGATATAGTTTTGTGTTCTTAAATTGAAACAAGCGGTGCCATCTCACCAGGTTTTGGCCATCTAGCCTCAAATAAAGAAGGTGCTTAATCTTTCTTACTTCCCATCGGGCACCCCTTTCTACATTTTTATAATGTCAAGCTCACCAAATGGATCAGAAGCTCGGGATCAATCATAGCATGTTGGTGGAGAATCACTTAACTGAAAAGTATGGGTGGTAAGATGAGATCTAAAGACCGGAGGGAGGCAGTTAGCTCTGCAGGGGGAGCAGCTCTCCATCTGACAGTTTGCTGACACCCAGAGTCTGCCTGGCCTTTCTTACGCAGCTGTGTTCATGGAAGGGCAGAGGTAGCGAGTCCTTGCTAAAATTCTCCCGGAAAAGCTGAACTCTTTAAAAAACAGTGGTTTTCCTAGCATCCATTAAAAAAAAAAAAGGCTTGATGGAGTATTTTGAGGTGAAACCTCCATGCCATGTCTAATGTGAGGTGTCAGGGGTGTGCTACTGAGGCTCCCCGGTGTAGTTTCCCCGCAGGCTTCAGGGATGTCTCTGCACAGGTTGAGTGGACTGGCTGGGGCGACAGCAAGTGAAGTCAGGGAAGGAGGGCTGGGCTGTGACACGGGAAGTGGGAAAGGGGGCACCCCAGCTGGAGAGCCATGTGGAAAAGCTCTGAAACGGAGTGGTTGAGAAATGGTGTCCTTAGGCTGGAGCAGGGAATAAGTGACTGGCTTCCTGTTTGGGGAGAAGTCAGTCTCTGGATTCTGGGCCTGCTTCTCCTCTCACTAACACTTTATATCCTGGTTACAACATCCCAACAGTCACGCCTTCTTGCAAAATGCAGTGATAAAACTTCATAGCATTTTCTTTCATGTCTTTAAAAGATATTATAAAAAAACATACGAGTGCTTTCTTAAAAATTCTCACATGAGAGTATTGAGTAAAATAGAAAAGGGATAAGTGCATTACATTTATGGATTAATTTGGACAGAATCAACTTAGTTATACTGTTTGTTGTTCAGTTGCTAAGTTGTGTCCTGCTCTTTCTTGACCCCGTGGACCCCAGGCTCCTCCGTCCATGGGATTCTCTAGGCCAGAATCCTGGAGTGGGTTGCCATCTCCTCCTCCAGGGGATCTTCCAGACCCGAGGATCCAACCTGCACTCCTGCATTGGCAGGCGGATTCTGAGCCACCAGGGAGGTAATACAGAGACTTGATATTTAGAAAACAACACTGTCTCCCACCACCCAGTTATAAAGATTTACTTGTGTGGCTTTGGCAGAGTTTAATAATTTCAAAAAATGTCCTTGTTAATTTTATTAGTTTTTTTAAACAGGATTCTTTTTCCATTACAGTTTTTAATTGGTTAACTGTTGTATAGGAAAGTTGTCTTTTTTTTTTTTTTTTGGTATGTTGATCTTATAACCCATATTACAGAACTTTTTCACTAGCCTCTGATTTTTTTTTTCTCTGTTTGTTTGCTTTTATTTTGTTTTGTTGATTAAGATTTTCTGGGAAGCAAATCATTGGCAAATATTGACAGCATTGTCTTTTAGTTTATTTCCCTTGTGCTATTATACTGGCAAAGACCTCCAGTAAATTGTTAAAAGAATAATGGGCATCAGGTACACCTTGCCTTTTCTGACTCAAGCAGAGAAACTTCTAGTGATTCATTACTAAATAGACTTCTAGCAGATTAAGAAAACTGTATTATAATCCATGACTTTTTAAGATAAATATGCCTGTGTGTGTTCAAACTAAAGCCATATAAAACTTCAAGTCAGACTAAAAGAATTCTGATGAACCCTGCTTTTCAAGTTTATAAAAGAATTGTATGTTATATACATTTATGTTCTATTTAAATTTTTTTATAAATTTGGTAAAGCAGGGTTTAATATAAAGTGGACAACAGGGTTTGTCTCAGAAGTTTTGTGACTAAATTCAGTGTTATCCAGGGATTTTGTTTGTTTCCTGTTCCACCTGGAGGGTAGCTTGTCATTTTCTTTGTGTTACTTTGTCTGGTTGCTAAGTTTGCATCTCACCTTTATGATGCACATGTGGAGGACATCAGGAAATTTTTGACTTCTTTTTGTACCTTAAAATAAGCTTGTGTAAGGCAGAACTTTTTAATATTTGGGAGAAATTGCCTGGAGCTGGTTCTTTGGAAGTGAATTTTTATAATTCACTAAGTGAATGAGTGGAAACTAATTTTTCAGTTTCTAACTCTGTGTGTCGATGGCGATCATTTTTATTATCCTAGGAAGCATCTGTTTTCCACACTTCATAATTTATTGCATAAAGTTATACATAGTTATTTTTAGATTGAAAAGCACCTTATCAGTATCCAAAATTTATGTTCAGATATAGTTTGTAATCTTGTTGATTTGTGTTTTCTCTTTTTCTTTCTCTATTTCCTCCTCTCAGATTTACCCGAGGTTTGTCATTTTGCTGATCTTTTCAAAGAACTTTCTTTTGGTTTTATTGATAATCTACATTGTATTTCATTTTCATTTCATACATATTTTAATACCTTGTGTTTTTAGTAATACTGTTTTTTTCCTAGCTTTTTAAACTGTATGCCTAGTTCACTTAATTTTTATTTTTATATACTGAATATGCAATTTGGGGCCATAATTTTTCTTTTGACTGCTGCATCTCATAGACTTTTTAGTATACTACTGTCATTTTCATTGATTTCTTTAAGTGTCATTTTAAAACTGCTTTAATACAGTGTTTTTGTGGTTGTCATGTGACTACCATTGTGAATTTCTTACTTTATTGCATTTCAAATGGGGAAATGGCATGGATATTTCCTTGTGGCTTCATCTGCTATCAGTTTTTAAGCTTTCCCAATGCATTTGAAAAGAATGAATATTCTGAGTTTTCTCTGTTTCCATATAGTAAGCAGTCTTACTTATTTTCAGTCTACTTGCTTAAATTTCTGAGAGATTTTTTTCTAGGCTTCCGCTTTGATGATGGATTTGTCAATTTCTCATGTAGCCATACTTTTAAAATAACCTCAAAGTATGTTATAAATAGACATTAGAGGCTCATGAATATTTAATATTTTTGGTGGCCTGGAGTTTCATCAATGTGAAACATATATGCTTTTTTTTCCTTTTTATTAATTTTGCCGTGAATTTACTTTCAACTGAATCATGTTGCTATCTGTGCCTTCTTCTTGTGGATTTTATCCTGCATATATTCTCTCTTTTTACTTTTCACATTCTCTTTGTTTTATTCTTAGTGCCCTGTTGTACACAGAGTTTAGCTTTACATTTCTCTAGCCAGTGTGTCAGCCACTTTATCTTAATTGAGGAGCACAATCTCAAAATGAGCACCACAAAATAAGGTTACATTCATAGTTCCCCTACATCATAGTTCCATTTGTAGTGATCTTATTCTTGCCATGTTAACTTTTCTATTTCTCAAGTTTTCTTATTTAATTTCTATCCTTTGCTGTCTTGACCACCTCCCCTGGTGGCTCAGATGGTAAAGAATCTGCCTGCCCTGCAGGAGACCTGGGTTCAATCCCTAGGGTGAGAAGATCTCCTGGAGAAGGGAATGGCAACCCACTCCAGTATTCTGGCCTGGAGACTCCCATGGTGTCACAAAAAAGTCAGACATGACTGAGCAACCAAGTCTTGGCTTGATCCCATTGCCTTTGTGTTCTTCATTGCCGCCCTCCTCCCCAACCCCAATATAAGATTTACCATATTTTTTTTTTTCTCGTAAAATTACTCTTTCAATTCACAGTTTTAAACTGTGTTTTCTGTTAAAGTCTCAAGTTGATTATTGACTGTATATACCCTGAACAAGATAAGAATGAATCTTAGCACATTTTTAATTCTCTGCTTTCTACTTCTGCCCATTTCTTTTACCTTCCAATTTGAGATCAGTTTACTTCCTCTAGATTTTTCCATTTTTATTGCATCAGCAACTACATGGACTCTTCTTTGGGTTTCCTTGTCACAGCTACTGTTTCTTGTGAACCATGCCATTTCTTTCTTTTTTTTATTATTGTCATTGTGATTAAACATTCTTCTGTAATTCTTTCAGAAGTGTGGGAGCATAAATTATCAGAGTTCTTACTGCATTTTCTATATTGTCCTGTTTCAACATTTGGAATGCAATTTGGCTAATTATGAAATTGAAGTTCTAAAGTCATTGCCCCCTTTTCTATGTCATTTTTGCCCTGGTTTTCCCAGTAGGTCAGTACCACATTAAATTAATCACTCAGTTAATCATTGATTATTACATCAGACTCCCTCTCCAGCTCCACTGATGGGCTGGCCCTGATATTCAAGCACCTTTGACTTTCTGTTTCTTTGCAGTGTTCTTCTGTCAATCCATCTAATGTTATCTTTTAATATCTTTTTTATTTTTCAGCA
This sequence comes from Nanger dama, assembly GCA_917880005.1. Taxonomy (NCBI): domain Eukaryota; kingdom Metazoa; phylum Chordata; class Mammalia; order Artiodactyla; family Bovidae; genus Nanger; species Nanger dama. The sequence goes on from CAKJTW010000029.1 coordinate 7,397,685, forward strand.
CTTATTGGTATGTCTAGCTCTTGTAAATTCATATGCATGTGCACACACAGACACATGAGCGTTTAAGAGGTGTGGAGTTGGAGGAAGAGTAGAAACATATATTCAGTCTGTAATCCAAATCCAGCCTCCCTACGTAGAACTTTGAAAAAAAATTTTTATTATGATATAGAACACAACATAAAGTGTCACTATAATTTAGTAAGATAAACTTTGCCATCTTAATCATTTCTAGTTGTATAGTTCAGTAGTGGTAAGGATGTTTTTTTAACATTATGGGGTAATCAGTCTCTAGAACTGTTTTGTCTTGCAAAGCTGAGCCTCTTTACCCATGAAACAGTAATTCCTCATTCTCCCTCCTCCCCAGCACCTGGAAACCACCATTCTACTTGCTGTCTGTATGAACTTGACTATTATAGGTAACTATTATAAGTGGAATCATACCATATTTATCTTCTTTCTCTTAGCCTGAGGTCCTCATGGCTCATCTGTGTGGTAGCATGTGTTGGAATTTTTTTCCTTTATAAGGCTGAATAATATTCTACTGCATATAGATACCACCTTTGTTTAATTATTCATTCACTAATGGAAACACTTGGGTTGCTTTCATTTCCTGGCTGTTGTGCTATGAAAAAGATAGGTCTGCTTAGAATTGTATACATTCTAAATGTTTTTAAATACAGTAAAGAAGAGGAAACTGATATTATCCTCGTTTTATAAGTTAGAAAACTGAGAAACTGTCATTTATTCTCATTTGTTTATCCATTAAGTTTTAGTCGCTCAGTCATGTCTGACTCTTTGTGACCCTGTGGACTGTAGCCCGCCAGGCTTCTCTGTCCATGGGACTCTCCAGCCAAGAATACTGGAGTCGGTTCCCATTTCCTTCTCCAGGGGATCTTATCTACCCAGGGATGTAGCTGTGGTCTTCCAGATTGCAGGCAGATTCTTTACCATCTGAGCCTCCAGGGAAGCCTGTTATTTATCCATTAACCTGGTTATTAAATTTGTACTGACTATCTGCTGTGTGTAAGGAGTACTAGGTGCCAAAGGCACAGTGACCTGATTTCTAGGACCTTATAGAGGGTGGAGGCAGGTGGGTAACAACATCTACTGGGAATCCTAGTTTCAGCCTCTGGTGGTCTGCAGCACTGTGTGTGCTGAAGACCTGGGCGAGGTGCAGGAGAGAGAAAGAACAGTCATCTCTGCATCAGACGATGCTTGAGGAGAGGCATCCCAGCTGGAGTGTCGTCAATCATCTGTGCTGTGCATGTGGGCTTGGACTTCCCTGGAGGCTCAGTGGGAGAGAGTCTGCCTGCTAAGGCAGGAGATGCGGGTTCAGTCCCTGGGGCAGGAAGATCCCCTGGAGAAGGAAATGGCAACCCACTCCAGTGTTCTTATCTGGAGAATTCCATGGACAGAGGAGCCTGGCGAACTCCAGTCCTTGGGGTCACAAAGAGCTGGACACAACTGAGCGACTAAACAACAGCAACATCTCGGCGTGTGTTGCCTGCTCTGTGCCCACCATCTACTACAGTTCCTGGCACTTCACGGAAAAAAAAAAAAGGGAATGAACAAACACAGTTTTCCTGACTCCTGCTGGCACTCTCTTTCATCTAATGGACTGCCTTGGGGGCTACATGTAACAGTGGCCTATGGGTGTCTTTTTTCCTCCTGCCTCCAAACTACTCTAAGAACATAAACAGTTATCATCTCTATTCCACAAATGCAGAGACTGGGCCGAGGGGAAGTTCAGTTTCTTGTCTAAGGAGACTTGGATCCTGGTGTCTCTACCTCACCCTAAAGTGAGACCCTTCATGGCTCTTTGCCTGCCTCATCCGAATTATTTTGGCCTCTGTTTTGAAATTCATTCTTTTTTCTAAACCTAATATTCCTATGGAGACCAAGTATCCAAAACTCAGAAAAGAAGTGTAACTTTCAGCCTCCTGACAAAGGTATTAAAAAGCAGAGACTAGCCAAAGTGGAGATAAACCCCACAGCTCAGAGGACCTCTGTGATGCCAAAACATTGGTCATCATGTGTGCCTGAAACTTGACACTGCCCTTCTATGCAGCTTATTCACTTGGAATCACATCAGTCATTCAGGTTTGATTCAGGACAAGTCATGCCACTGAAAATGTTTCTATACAGTGCAAAGATTATAAGGGAAAAGGAACCATTTCCTGGCTCCCACCTGCCCGACCAACCCACGGGTTTATGCATGCTAAGTCGATTCAGTCGTGTCTGACTCTTTGTAACACCATGTACTGTAGCCCGCCAGGCTCCTCTGTCCATGGGTCTCTCCAGGCAAGAATACTGGAGGGGGCTGCCATGTCCTCCTCCAGGAGATCTTCTCCTACCCAGGGATCAAACCCATGTCTACTGCAGCTCCTTCACTGCAGGCAGATTCTTTATTGCTGAGCCACCAGGGAAGCCCCACACAGGTATACAGCATTTTGCAAAACATCTCAGATTATTCATACAAGAAAAAAACATTTTGCAGTTCAGCCCTTACATGCTTACATTTAAAAAAACCTTCTTCCTCTCTGTTTATTATTTGCCTACCTAGTAACTGGCCTTTAGTTAGTATTCCTGTTGCCTGATCCACAGTTTTTAGCTGATCTTCTTTTTCTGCAAATTGATAGATTATATTCCTGTTTCTCAAGATCTTCTCCTCCCCTTCCTCACGTTCGGAGAGGCCTGATGAGGGCTCTGAGTTCGCCGGACTGTGTCGTTTGGACTGCATGCGCGTTCAGAGTGCCCTGCGATCCTTGTTTGAGACAGTGATGGGCATAGCGAGAGGCTAGCGCTGAACAGAGAGGACTTCCTCAAGTATCGGTGAAGCTTTTTGCAGTTTTTCCCAGTTGATTAAATGCTGTGCGCTAAGAACCTAAAGTTGGGATGGGGATCAGAACTTGCTTGCTCTTGTCCTTGAGTAATGGTGCACTCCACCGGTCAGGCTGGTTTTCCAGGACACAGGATGGCCAGAACGGGACGCAGGCTCAGGGGTAGAAGCAACATGGTTGCTGTGATCCATTTCAGGGGGCCTCAAAAAAAGCTTTGATGTTCAGAGAGCTAAAAACACACAGCTTTTTTTTTCTCCTGCAGATTGACAAGTTGATGTTTGAACAGTAGCCAAATAAACCCAGTTTAGCGAACGACTGAATTTTGACTTTTATAAACACTTAATGAATACATTTTTATCTATGTCAGCTTTAAAAAAATCCAGCTGTTGGCATTTGCTCCCCCATACCTTTTTTTTTAAACCTTAATGCCAAAATTAGAGTATTTAAATATTTTAGAATTTCATGGTAAGCACCTGTGCAGGTGTGAGGGCCACACAGATGCCTAGAGGAGAGGGTGCAAGGCGGGCTGTCTTGTGTGCTTGCTGGGGATGTGTGTTCCCTCGTGAGAGTTGTGTGTTCTGCCTGCCTGTTCTTGGACCCCAGTCACCTCCGCTTCCACCTTGCCAAGGAACGGAGCATCGAGGCACAGGGACAGAAGGACAGAGTTGTGAACTGGTCCTCAGATCAGCTGGGACTTCTGCTTCTTTCTCTGATCGACTGCTTGCCCTTTATCTAGTGTCTCCAGGGCTTTGTGTCAGGTAAAACAATTCTATGACTCTACGGAGGCAGCTGAGGCTAGATCTTGGAGGAATCTGTAGAAACTCACCCCAGTGCCTATGTAAAGAAGGCACACTGAGTCTTAATCTCCTTTGTTACATTTAAAAACATGTAGAATTTGCTTTATTGATATGTTAAACCTCTGGAACTTTTTATTACAGAAATTTTCAAATACAGGAAAAAATAAAATTGCAAAGTGCCCTGGCATCATTAAGCTTAAACAGATGTCATCATTTCCCAATCTTTTCATATAGCATTCCTTCCACTATGCTTCTAAAATATTTTAAAGCAAATCCCAGATAGTGTATTATTTCACCTATAAATATTTCAGGAGCATCTCTAACAAATAAGTCCCCTCCTTTGCTTTTCATAGCCACATGCTGATGTTACAGCTAGCAAAACTATCGATAATATTTTAATAGCATACTGAGATGTCCCTTCGTTGTCTTGCAAATGTCTTTTTACAGTTGGCAGGTTTGAACTGGAATCCAAACAAGGTCCACACGTTGCATGTGGTTGTTATTGTCTCTTTAAGTCTTTTTAACCTCTGTAACTTTCCCCATCCCTCCTGCTTTTATTGCTGACTGAGCCATTTTTCGTGTATCATGCTCCAACTCTGGATTTGGCTGATCGCTTCCTTGTGGCGTCATTCGTCATGTTATTCTGTTCTCAGCATTTCCTGTAAACTGGAAGTGGAATCTAAAGGTTTCCTTGGATCTAGATTCCACTTTTCCCCAAAGGATTGTCTAAGATACATCATTTTGGCTCATGTCAAGGTTTAGATAACATCTGGACATTTTCTTTCATGATGCTTATATTGATCAGTGAATTCACATGCCGCCAGCCTGCTTCCCATCATCTGTCACCTGTTGGTTTTAGTATCTATTGATGAGTATAAAATACTCAAGTCTAAATTAATGAACTTTCTTCTCTTTATTAGATCTTATTTGGAGTATGATCATCTATGCTAGGTTGCTGCTAAGTCACTTCAGTTGTGTTCAACCCTGTGCGACCCCATAGACGGCAGCCCACCAGGCTCCCCGTCCCTGGGATTTTCCAGGCAAGAACACTGGAGTGGGTTGCCATTGCCTTCTCCAATGCAGGAAAGTGAAAAGTGAAAGTGAAGTCGCTGAGTTGTGTCTGACTCTTAGCGACCCCATGGACTGCAGCCTTCCAGGCTCCTCCATCCATGGGATTTTCCAGGCAAGAGTACTGGAGTGGGGTGCCATTGCCTTCTCTAATTTATTCCTTTTGCCTATTTTTATAGCTTTTTATCATATTTTGCATCTCTCTTCTGCCTGAATGTATAGAATGCCTTGTAAACCTAACTTATTTCACTAGGTGAGTGTTTCTACTCTGCCAACTTGTTTACTTGTTCACATTTTCTTGCATATCCGTAAGTGAATGTTATGTTGCATTGTGATCTATCTTCAATACTTAGACAGTCCTTGGAACGTGATAATGATATTTACTGAGGGAGTAACTTTTATGAGTGAAACACAGAACAGTAGGAGCTTAAAACTTGTTTGAACTGTGAAGAGTTCTTCAAATATGTCATGATTTCCCAAACTCCTTTAGCCAGGATTGGTATTTTAGGCACAGGAATAGAAGTTGTAGGAGCCGTGTCTGTGTTGGCAGAATGTGGGAGGATGGGAGGTAGGTTTGTGAGTGTTTGAATAGGGACAGTCTGCAAATAAACAGATAAATGTAAATAGTTAAGATATGTATATATAGAAACATACATAATCACACAGCTCATAGCTGTGTGCCTACCCCCAAGGCTATGGGATATGGCTATCCCAAGTTGCACTGACAATTTTAGAGCTGCTGCTACTGCTACTGCTAAGTCGCTTCAGTCGTGTCAGACTCTGTGTGACCCCATAGACGGCAGCCCACCAGGCTGCCCGTCCCTGGGATTCTCCAGGCAAGAGCACTGGAGTGGGTTGCCATTTCCTTCTCCAATGCATGAAAGTGAAAAGGGAAAGTCAAGTCACTCAGTCGTGTCCAACTCTTAGCGACCCCATGGACTGCAGCCCACCAGGCTCCTCCGCCTGTGGGATTTTCCAGGCAAAAGTACTGGAGTGGGGGTGCCATTGCCTTTTCCAAATTTAAGAGCTGTATGCTTTAAAAAAAAAGAAACTTTGGGAAGCTTGGCTGTGAATATAGAACATCCATTTTAGAGCAAAGATCATGTCAGGTCCTGAGGGAAGTGGATCTTTTTTTCTATGACATGAGTGAAACCTGGATGGTTGAACTGTTTTTTATTTGAGGGTGCATAAAACTTGCTTCAGATATCTGTAAAAATTAAATATGTTTCTTTAAGTAAAAGTGAAAGTGTCAGTTGCTCAGTTGAGTCCGCTCAGTCCCCATGAACTATAGCCTGCCATGTTCCTCTGTCCATGGGCTTCTCCAGGCAAAAATACCAGAGTGGGTTGCCGTTTCTTTCTACAGGGGATCTTTCCAACTCAGGGATTGAACCTGGGTCTCCTGCATTGCAGTCGGATTCTTTACCATCTGAGCCAGTTAAGTAGTTAATAAAACAACCAAAACTGTTATAGATGTGATTAGCAGTCCTGAACATAATACTGTTCTCCAAGAAAAATAAAATTAACACATAGCAAACAATGAGTAAAGATCTATACTGTGTCCATGTAAGAAATCGGACATGTTCAGGTCCTTATGCTTAATTAACTTGAGCAGGCTAGGTGTGCATATTCTCACGGTAGTGAAAGCCACTTACTTTAAATAGGCTTAGGTGTTGAGGGTGAGCCCCAAAGTAATTATAAGATAATCGCTGTAATAATTTTTTTCAAACCATACCTCAGGCAATTTAAAGGAACTTTTGTTGGCCGCAGTTCCTTAATTAGAACCCTGAGAGTCATAGATGTTGTCTCAGAGTTCAGAAATTCTTTGATTTTAGGAAGTTAATATGGCACATGTAACATTTACTGTGTAACTGCTGTGGATTCTAGTGCAACATTCTGTAATGACATAGATGATTATTGCTATAGCAAACGCATGAGTGGTCAGAGATAGTAGAATTAAAAAAAAGGATCATAGAATGTCTTCACATCAATTCAGGTCAGGAAACTATAGAATGTTTGAAATAGAACTTTTGAAATATCAGAATCGAAGACAAGGGATTGTGGACCTGTAAATGACAATAAGTAAATAAATGGGTCAATATCTACCTTTTCTAGAGGGAAAAAGTAAAAGCCAGACAACACGTCCAGGAAAAATCAGTGTTAAAGGATTTTAAGCCCATCATATAAATGACTTGCTTCTTTCAGTTTACGTAAGATTTAGAAATTTAAAATAAAGAAGGCCTATCTATGTGGCTTAAAAAAAAAAAAACTGGTTTAAATAATTTTAGAAGTAGCACCTCCCATCTAAAAAGCTTAGACCTTCAGCCTGTTTGTCTCTGAACACCTGCTTAGCTGAAAGGCCTGCTGTTACTGGGGGAGCCCCAGAGAGCTGGCTTGTGTGTGAGAAAACAGCCCTTCTCAGTGCATTTTGCTGCTGGGCTTCACGAAGTGCGTGGCGCTCTGAGGCTGTTCTTGGATGTGTGTGTGAGCGCTGAGTCGCTTCAGCTGTGTCCGGCTCTTTGCAACCCCAGGGACTGTAGCCCGCCAGGCTCCTCTGTCCATGGGATTCTCCAGGCAAGAACACTGGAATGGGTTGCCGTGCCCTCCTCCAGGGATTCTTCCCGACCCAGGGATTGAGCCCACGTGTCTTATGTCTCCTGAACGGGCAGGTGGGTTCTTTCCCACTGAGCCAGCTGCGAAGCCCAAGGTGGCGCTTGCTGTACTGCAGCAGGCACTTACCCACACCTCTGTGGGAAGTGATTCAGGTGCCCTGAAGGAGCTACATGAGAAAAGTGGGAGACTCTGCACATTTGCTAATCGCAGGCTCTTCTCTAGATTTTGGTCATAAGCCTTAGTAAATTATAAAAATGTCCTAACTGACAGGGAAAATGAAACTTGATTTAGCTTTCATTGAAAACCAGTCATATGATCTTGTCCCTTCTGTATTGACACTGAAAGGTTTGTTTTCAGTATTTTCTACAGAAAGCTCTCAAATTTATCTGTCTGATAAACCTCCATGGAAGCTTTCACCTGAACTGTGGATGCAGGGAAATAATCAGATTATTCTTTATCTTGCTGTAAACGAAGTTCAAAAAGATTTCTGAAATGCAGATAATCTTGATCCTGCCTTTTCCTGCTACCTAGAATTATTTTGCAGAGCCCTGTGAAGTTGCTCAAGCGTGTTATTTATAACATTTGTAAGCACTAGAGTTTGCCAAAATACTCTAATAAATATCATGATTTGACTAAAGAATTATGGAGAAATTGTGGAGAATGGTTAAACCTGCAGATACTTTTTAGAATAACTGATCGTACACAGTAGGTGCTACTTTTAAAAACAAGTTTTGCTTCAAATGTAAATGTACTACGTCATTCCATACGTATTCATTTATTTAACAAAACTACTGCTAGCTTTTTCTGAATGTTCATAAACAAAAAGTTGCCTTGGACATCTATGTCCACATATTTTTGTACACTTGTCCAATTATATCCTTAGGGTAAAATTCTAAAATTGAAATTTCAAAGTCATGTGCTTTTAAAATCTTGCTGTATGTTTTAAATTGCCTTCCAGAGAGTTTCTACCAATTTACATTCTCATTAACTATATATAAAAGTGAACTTCCTCACTGGCAGCTGAAAATTTGTCTTATTGTAATTTGCCAAATATCTTTTCATATTTATTGCCAAATTTCAAATTTATTCTTTCTATAAAAGAATGGTTCATCTTCTTTGCCAACTGATTTCATTTTTTCTTAATACTATCTAAGAGCTTTTTATTTATTAAGGGTCTTTATTTGTCCTTTGAACTATTTGTTGCAAAGATTTTCCAGGTTTTTGGTTTTTTTAACATCCAGTTTCTCTATATTTAATGTCATAGCTAGCAAATGTCTTCTCTCTTTTAACCTTTTTAAAGTTTTTATTTTATTCTGCTGCTTTTATGTTTTATCCTTTGCATTGAAATACTTGGAAAGTATAAAGCAAAGACTTATCCTAATTTTTTTTTTTTTTTGGTCAAATGCTGGACAAATTTTTGGTACCATGTATTGAATGCTTCTTTCTTTGTTGATTTTTAAATGACACATTTATTATAAACTGTCCATACGTTTTTCCTCATTGCTGTGCCTGTCCTTTGGCAGCAGTACCAAATTGTTTAAAAATATATGTGCATATGTATATATAGTCGGTTGTCTGAACTTCCTTCTTTGTAAAAGTTTTCTTAGTTCTAATGATGATGCCTTTATTTTTCCGGATGATTTAGAATCATCTTAGAGCACTATCTCCTCCCTTGGCCCCCACCACCATTTCTTCTCTACTGAGCAGTTTGTTTGGATTTGCATTACGGTCCAGTTTCATTTTGAGTCATCAGATGATTTTTATGCATGTACTTTTCTGTGAAGTATTTGTGTGAAATGAATAAGATATTTGGTTCCTTGAAAAATTGTTATACGAGATGATCTTGGTCTTTAAGATATGTTTGTACTACTGAATCGTGTCATGATTTTTGTGAAACTGGCTTGTGAACAAGTTCAGATAGTGTCATATGCTGAATATCTAAATATATTTTCTAATGAAGAATTATGAGAAACCATAATAAAATAGACACCAGTTGTGCATCCTTGAGGAGAAAATGGAATAGAGCTGGATACAAATGCTCTATAATTACTATCAGGAAGTTTAAAAATTGCAGCCCTGTTCTAATTCTGTGAAGTTTGTTAGTTGCGTAGCGTTAAAATATCCTTTGTTTCTCATGACGATTTCAGGCTGTTTTTGAAGTGGGATGTGTCAATGTTAACTAAACTGAAGAAGTGGAGACTGGTTAGTTTATCTAAAGAAGAGTGTGCGGCACAAGTGAGATTTGAATGGGGTTTTGAAAGAGAGACAAGTGGCTGTTCCAGTGGAGAAGCGTTAGCGTGGCTCAGAGGTCAGGGCCGAGGAGCCATAGTTTTTGAACAGACCTAAAGCTCTGGACGGAGAAGGCAATGGCACCCCACTCCAGTACTCTTGCCTGGAAAATCCCATGGACGGAGAAGCCTGGTGGGCTGCAGTCCATGGGGTCGTTAAGAGTCGGACACGGCTGAGAGACTTCACTTTCACTTTTCACTTTCATGCATTGGAGAAGGAAATGGCAACCCACTCCAGTGTTCTTGCCGGGAGAATCCCAGGGATGGGGGAGCCTGGTGGGCTGCCGTCTATAGGGGTCACACAGGGTCAGACACGACTGAAGCGACTTAGCAGCAGCAAAGCTCTGGAGCTGGCAGTGACTAGAGTTGCGAAGACAAGAGGAGGCAGTGGGGAAAGGCCCAGATTCCATGTGACTCTCACAATCTTTAGGCTGAGTTGAGAGGGAGATACAGATGGAAATGTGCTGTATCTCCAGTGCCTAAATAGAGGCAACCTCGAATGGTGTGTGGAAAAGGAAAGAGGAGACTGAAAGGTAGATTGGGGCACAGTTAGATGTCGGGGTCGTGGGATGAGTATTTGAAAGCTCTGAAGGATTCTCTGCTAAAAAATAGAAATGCTCTGGGCTTTAGAAACTTCCCAGTAGCATTTAAAAAAAAAAATCCACCTGCCAATGCAGGAGATGCAGGTTCGATCCCTGGGTTGAGAAGATCCCCTGGAGATGGAAATGGCAACCCACTCTAGGATTCTTGCCTGGAGAATCCCATGGACAGAGGAGCCAGGTAGACTAGAGTCCACGGGGTCCCAAAGAGTTGGACACGAGCGAGTGACTGAGCATGCATGCTTTAGAAGCTAAATTCTGAGACCAGTGTGTGAACATGCTGTGTGGGGCTGGGATGAGGAGAGTGAGGTGGGAAGCAGGCCTCGCAACATTGCATGACATTTTCATCATGACAGTATAATGAAAGCTTTGAGGATGTGTCCTGTCAAAGTACTGTACCTTTATCTTAGTAAATACTGGAGTGCATTGCCATTCCGTTCTCCAGGGGATCTTCCCAACCCAGGGATCGAATCTGGGTCTCCCACATTGCGAGCAGAGCCTTTACCTTCTGGGCCTCCAGGGAAGCCTCATCTTAGTAAAGGAATCTGCAAACCCTGGCTTGGAGCCAATTTGCCCCACAGCCCCTTCTTACAAATAAAGTTTTACTGGAACACAGTATCACCTGTTCAGTTATGTATAATGTATGGCTGATTTGGTGCCACAACAGCGGAGATGAGTAGTCGGGACAGAGATCACATGGCTGGCAAAGGCTAGAAATATTTACTGTCTGATCATTTAAGAATATATTTACTGATCTTTGTCTTGGAATATTGTTCTTAATAGTTAGTGTTGCCATTCTGGAAAATTAATATAATTAGAAGAGCTCACACAAATTGTTGTGCACAGATAGTCTGAAAGGGGCCAGTGAAACTGTTCGTCACTCAGTCCTGTCTGACTCTTTGCGACCGCATGGATTGTAACCCGCCAAGCTCCTCTGTCCATGGAATTCTCCAGGCAAGAATACTGGAGTGGGTTGCAGTTTCCTTCTCCAGCATGGATAGTCCAAGAAAGATTAGTTAGGTCATGTCACTGTCTATGAAGAAATATACCCAAACATTGTATCATTCTGAAGCACAGGCTTTCAGTCACTGCCTTGATTCTCTTGTTTCTGTTTCTAGTTCTGCCTCCATTTCTATGGTCATTTTCACTTCCACCAGCTACACTGAACATCTGCTCACTCCTGATCCTGTCTGACCTCTCCTCCTATCCGTAGTCAAGAAATCAGAGTACCAGTGCTGACTACCATGTCTAGATATACTCGCTATGTTCTCAGGAAGAGGCATTTCTCAGCCAGCTGCTTTAAGTTCTCCCAGCTTGTTGCCTGTGCACGTTCTCCGAGTAACCATCCTCTTCACAACTCTCCCAGTCCATGCCTCTTTTTCTTGGTGTCTTTGTTCCCATCTCCTACGGTGTCTTTCCTACTGGAGCCCTGTGGCGTCGCGGAATCTCTGACTTGTGGAGGCACCTGAATTATTCCAGCTCTTCTGATTTCCCTCTAGAACCTGGCCTGAGGGATCAACTATTTGACAACTCACCATGTTTAAGGAAGTCCAGCCATTTTTCAGGGGCTTCCCAGGGGCTCAAGTGGTAAAGAATCTGCTTGCCAATGGAGAAGATTTAGATTTGATCTCTGGGTCGGGAAGGTCCCCTGGAGAAGGAAATGGCAACCCACTCCACTGTTCTTGCCTGGCGAATTCCAGGAGCAGAGGAGCCTGGCGGGCTGCAGTCCATGGGGTCGCAGAGAGTCGGACACGATTGAGCGACCAGACAGCGACAACAACAAGCCATTTTTCAACCAAATCAGTCACAACTTTAAATAATGTAAACCTTCATGTGTGTGTTTAGATGAACATACAACTGATTTCTTCAGCGAATTTACAAATTCTGACTCATCAAATACATTTTGAAGGACTGAGAGATTAGTTAGGAAGCATTGGAGGTTTTGTGGAAAAGCTGTGTTGAGCCCTTTGCATATTAAGGGCCCTTTGCATATTAAATTTTAGTTTTTTTATGAAGCATTCATGAGGGTGGTGGTACTCATAAAGGCAGTTCAGAGGCACCAGAGAAAAGTTAAGGACAAAGACTGAACATAAAGGAGTTATATGTCTCCTAGGTTAGAGATAGAGAAGTTATCTTCATGGTGGGAACTTCTGAAGTCATGTAAGCAAAGCATGTAATAACTTGCTTTGCTTCAGTATTTAGGTAATGGATGACTCATTTAATCTGATTGGCACTTACTGAGGACGTACTCTGTACCCCGGCCTATTGTGCTAGATGCCAGAAATACAAAGATGATTGAGGCTCACTTTCTGCCCTTGAGGAACCCCCAGAGTGGAAGGAAGAAGCCAGATGCATAAACACTACTTGCCATTGATAATGTCACAGCAGGTGAATTTTTTCAGAGGAAGTGAGAGCAAACCTCCAGAAGGAGGAGGCCTGAAATTCAAGAGGGAAAAATGAGAGAAGACTGGGGAGAAAAGAAATGACATCAAACAAAAAGGATCTGAGCCTTGTTAGAGAAGCTAATTGACCACACTATGGAAATTGAAATTAAAGACAAATTAAAATCAAGATTTAAGACAAGAGGCTGTGGAAAAGCAAGGGCAGTGGGTATCTCCGAAGAACTGAGATTTCAGTTTTATAGCCTCATCCTTGTATACATATGAATGATAGGTATGTGTAAAATGTGATATATTATTATGCACAAGCAATACACATACCTATCATTCATATGTATACGAGGAGGATGAGGCTATAAAACAGTACACTCTCTTGAACAACTGAAATCTCAGTTCTTCCGAGATCATCCACTGCTCCTAGCTTTTCCATAGCCTAGACAGCATATTCAAAAGCAGAGATATTACTTAGCCAACAAGGGTCCGGCTAGTCAAGGCTATGGTTTTTCCAGTGGTCATGTATGGATGTGAGAGTTGGACTGTAGAGAAAGCTGAGTGCCGAAGAATTGATGCTTTTGAACTGTGGTGTGGGAGAAGACTCTTGAGAAGTCCCTTGGACTGCAAGGAGATCCAACCAGTCCATTCTGAAGGAGATCGGCCCTGGGGTTTCTTTGGAAGGAATGATGCTAAAGCTGAAACTCCAGTACTTTGGCCACCTCATGTGAAGAGTTGACTCATTGGAACAGACTCTGATGCTGGGAGGGATTGGGGGCAGAAGGAGAAGGGGACACAGAGGATGAGATGGCTGGACGGCATCACTGACTCGATGGATATGAGTCTGAGTGAACTCCAGAAGTTGGTGATGGACAGGGAGGCCTGGCGTGCTGCAATTCATGTGGTTGCAAAGAGTCGGACACAACTGAGTGACTGAACTGAACTGAATATACTATATAATATATACTTAATGTATATATACAATTGAGGCTCAGGAAATGGTAGGAATTTGCTAAGCACTTTAGATTATCTAAATGAATTCTTAAACAGGTTGTTATTTAGTCACTAAGTTGTGTCCAACTCTTTGGACCCCATGGACTGTAGCCCACCAGGCTCCTCTGTCCATGGGATTCTCCAGGCAAGAATACTGGAGTGGGTTGCCATTTCCTTCTCCAGGGGATCTTCCTGACCCAGGGATTGAACTGCGTCTGCTGCATTGCAGGTGGATTCTTCACTGCGAAACCACCAGGGAAGCCCTTTACAATAGGTAGTATTACAATGCCAGCATTTTCCAGATGACAACTGTTCATGGTTATACAGGGAGTAGATGGCACTCACACTCAGGCCTGCCCTACAGGAATGAGTTTGGAGGAGCCTTTGGACTAAGTTTGAGAGATCAGATTTGTTGGTAAGAGGAACTGAAAGGAAACAGATGGACTATTTTTCGTGGTGGGGATGAGGGCAGGAGAAAGAGAGCATGCCAAACAGAGGGAGGCTGTGTGTGGGGTAGAGGCCAAGCACAGGCTTTTTTTTTTTTTAAGTTCATTTATTTATTTTTGGCCGCTCTGGGTCCTTTGTGCCATGCTGGCTTCTCTCTAGATGCGCCAAGTGTGGGCCGCCCTCTAGTGCAGTGCGCAAGCTTCTGGTGGCAGTGGCTTGTCTCATCGTGGAGCACAGGCTCCGTGGGCAAGCTCGGTAGTTGTGGCACACGGGCCCAGCCTCTCCTCGGCATGTGGGAACCTCCTGGAGCAGGGATTGCACGCAGGTGCCCTGCATTGGCAGGCGGATTCTCAACCACTGGACCCTACCAGGGAAGCCTAACTGGGTTCCCATCCTGGCTCTGCCAGCCACATGGCACATTTCCACCCCGAAAGTCACCGGGTGTCCAGAGGAGCACCAGCTTCTGGCTTGTTCGTACCTCTGTAAAGGACCTGCGGTTGTTCCTGGCCTCGTGGAGGCCAGTTTCGATGGCTGCTGCTGCTCCCGTCCCTGTTACCCTGACTGCCCCTCTTAGTCCACGTTCCTCCTCCTCCTTCCCCTCTTACTGCTGTTACCACGACTGTTTCTGCTGCTGTTATTATTATCTGTTCCTTTTTTTTCAAAACAACTTTTACTGAAGTGTGGTTGGTTTACAGTGTAGTCTCAGGTGCACAGCGAAGAGATTCAGTTATATGTATATATGTTTATCTTTTCAGATTCTTTTCCATTGTCGGTTACTACAAGACTGGAATGTAGTTGTGTGTGCTACACTGTAGGAGCTTGTTATTTATCTAATGCATACAGTAGTGTGTATCTGATAACCCAAACTCCTACTTTATCCCTCCTCCTCCTTCTCTGATGCTGCTGCTAAGTCACTTCAGTCGTGTCTGACCCTGTGCGACCCCATAGACGGCAGCCCACCAGACTCCCCGTCCCTGGGATTCTCTAGGCAAGAACACTGGAGTGGGTTGCCATTTCCTTCTCCAACGCATGAAAGTGAAAAGTGAAAGTGAAGTCACTCAGTCGTGTCCAACTCTTCACGACCCCATGGACTGCAGCCCACCAGGCTCCTCGGTCCACGGGATTTCCCAGGCGAGAGCGCTGGAGTGGGGGGCATCGCCTTCTCCCCTGACTCTGCTACGAGTACTGTTATTGTTATTATTATGAGCAGCAGCAGCAGCAGCAGGACTGACTAATGGAATAGATTTATGCTAAAACACCAAAACAAAACCCAGAAAGATTTAAGTCCTTGCTTTGATGTAGCAACAATTCATCTCTGTTCACTTCAATATTTAGTGAGCCATTGCCAAGGCAGATCTTAGTACGAGACATGATGGGGAGTTAAAATAGGGATCAGTCGTTGCCTCATTTAACTGATATAAGCTAATTGACCTTCATGCCATATATTCCTGAAAGAGAACTTCAGGAGAGAAACTGTTAATACACATCGGATGCAGACCCTGTTGAAGCAAGAGGCCACGTGGCGCTCTGGAAGGATAGTCAGGACTTAATTTCACGATGACTTGGAGATTTCTTTATGCATTTTCTGCTTCTTGAGATAACCTCCATTTCCCCAAGTCAGGCAGTAGGCCGTCATCTTACATACAAGATTTAGATAGTTATCAGAATATTTTAGCAAATCCCATACCATTGGCTACTGAACTTTACATGAACACCTATTTGAGGTGCTGGTTAGTAAGCAGGATGAATGGAATTCTGGCCCACGTCTTCTGGAAAATCAGTCTCTAAATGAAAACTGGTCTTATAGACTCTTGCTTAGAGGGGGAGGTATTTATAACAACCCTTGACATGGAACCTCCCCGCCCAGTATGAAAAAGAATGACATCTGACAGTTGGCTCTTCCTTTATTTTACTAAAATAGCAACCTGGCCAAATATACTTTTCAGCACATTTATTATAGCCACATGTTTATATTTAGAGGAGAAGTGGTGCTAATTCCCTAGTATGTTAACAGGTCTTATTCAAATTTGTTCTATTTTTACTTTGGAACAAAATTGCTGAAGAGAAACATATTAAGGCAAGTAGTGATTACAGCATCCTTATCAGATTATATATTAAATAAACTTCCTGAACTGAGAAAGTGCGTAACTGAAAAGCAGGTTAAGTTATCTTAAATTCTATATTGTTTATGTAAGATTTCTTCAAATCCACTTATACTGTTGGTTATTCCTTGCTTTTGTGTTTTCTTTTGCCAAATTTCTATTTTCTCACTAATATGTAGTAGATGACCTAAGATTTTAGGATGGAATTTCACAACCAAAAGAAATACCTCTTCACTTTATTGTATACAATAAATTATGTATTTTTAAAATTTGAGAGGTAGTCAAACAGGTGAATGCATAAATCTTGTCAACCCTTGGGCAGTTGTAATTTCCATACCAAAATGCAGGAGTTTTTAACCTATTACTGTTATATATTAAGTAATAGTTACCATGGGAACCTTTGCATCATATTATAACATTTAAATGTAAGGTATTGTGTTTTTATAGGAAAAGACAATACCTTTGAATTTTCTTTTTTTTTGAGTGTTTGGTAATATATAATCACTACTAAAAAGAAAAATTTTGTTCAAGGTCAGATTGAATTCTTTGTGAGTTATGCAAATTTCCAGCCAAAACCATGAAGTACATTCATTTATTTCTTGGGATGTCATGGGGGAAGCAAAGATTTTTTTTTAATTGTATTTGAAAAATACCGCATAATACCATTTAGTGCCTATAATTGACCTTGCAAAGGGAAGACCAAAAATTGAACTGTATTTAATGTCATTTTTTAGTGGCTAATGCAGTGGTAAGAATTCGAATGAACACATCACATGATTTATCAAATTCTACTAAATATAATGCATTTGTTATTTTTGCATACCCAGTTGGTTAATTGTGACTAGTTTTGATCTCACGTATAGTTGAATTAACTGAAGCAGTTTGCTTGTGCTTGCAAAAGAGCAAAATAAAATGAGCCGTTGACGTAATCCTTTTGGCAGTTCCAGGAAAATGGCCACTTAAGCTGAAATTATCGAGATTGATTGCTGGCCAGTGTGTTTTATTAAGTATGGAAGAAAACTAGCCATTTCTTGTTTCCAGCGTAGCTCTAGGCCATGAGGATATCATCCCTGTTTATATCGACTACCGTATTTAACTCTTGTTCAGATTTTTACTAGTGATTTTTCAAAATTGTTATCTCAGTATATTCTTTTCATCTGAAAGTGGTGTAGGGACTCTAACTAACATTCACAACTTTTGAGGCATCTTTTAAATGGTACTCAGTGGTCTTTTAAATGGTACTCAGTGGATGGTAACCCGGGCCATGGGTTGGAGGAAGGAGAGTAACTGTGTGCTGGACTCTGGCTCAGTTGGACATTGTGCATATGTTGTCTCATCTGCCTCTGATAATTCTGTCATAGAACTTTTATTTTTCCCTTCTTACAGAGGAGGAAAACACGGTTTAGAGCAGTCACATAACCAACTGTCAGCCACATTGCCTGTATGCCTCTGAGCTAGAGTTCAACCTGTCTCTCACCTCAGAGCCCTCCATCTTTCCTTGCAAGGTTTGGATTCAACTAAAACGTTTGGATTCAACTTCTGACTTGTTACAATGGGCATTATACTTTTCAAGAAGAAATGACAAACATCGAACCAAGTCCTTAACAGAAAATCTTTGCTAAAGAATAATTTCAGTACTCTGCATTTCTCTCCAGCGCAGTAGCAGTCTGTTGAGTCCCTGATTACGCAAGTTGTCCTTGCCATCCTGCCTTTCTAGGTTTCCCAAATCCTCTTTTGTTGAACCCAAGCATAAGACTGAGATCAAAGTAAACTACTACAGGTGTGTTCCTAGACCTTCAGGTGTAGGGAGTAAAGCTGTCCAGAACCTGACCTTCAGTTTTGAGTTTTGCAGTTCAAAAGTAGACAGGTGGAAATACAGTGTTCTTCATTGCCCTTTGGTGCAAGATATATTCTGGGGTTTCGAATTAAGTGCCAACAGCAGCAAAATTATCACCCCCCTCCTGCTACTGTAGAAAGTCAGCAATGGCCCTTCTGTGGTCAAAATGGCAAATTCAGCAGCAGCTATTTGACAGGGATTTGCAAAAACTTCCCCATGGCTGTTAGGAATCTTTATTCAGCAGTGTCTTCAAAAACCCAATTCTTTGCAGAATTAACTGTGTACAAATGACCTCAGTTGTGAATTTCCTTTAAGTCTTTTAAACAAATCTAATTTATAATTTTTTTTACTGTGAATTTTGCATTTGGCGCTTCAGTCTATTAGATCCTTCTACATACATCCCGCATTTGTAAGTTTTAGAGTGGTTCAGAATTTTCTTTCCGTATTAACGTAAAGCCTTCTAAAATTCCTGGCTATAAAGAGTCAGTTCACCATACAAAGCCACTATACATCACTTAGGTTTGTGATGAGAGAATGGAATTGCAGCTGTGTGAGTACTAGAATACCCAAACATGAATTAGACTCACAAGCATTTGGCAATAGTTCAGAAAAGGAGCTTAATCTGGTTTCATCTGAGACTGCTTTTCTCTGTTCTCTAACATCCCCCCAAGATGTTGTGTCTGATATCGGATCACAGCGCAATGGGAGTGACGCAAAGCCAGAGAAAGCCCTAAGAAACCAGGGGCACTTTTGATTTTCCCCAGAGATTTCCCCCCTCCTGCCTTTTTTTTTCTTCTCTCTCTCCCAAATTTCAACTCTGAAATTCAAGGTCATTCACCTATTAGATGAATTAATTATAAACCAAAAAAGCAGCATTCATCGTACTCTGATCTCACTCATATCTATAATTAAGGGTAAATATAATCTTCCTTTTAGAAATGTACCACCCACCCATTACATTTAAAGTGCTGACTGAAATGAAATAATAGTTCAGTGCAAGATGATTTTAGTTTAACAAGAAAAAAGTTGATAATTTAAGCTTGAAGCAGTTAGTTCTATTTTTGATTACCATTCAGTTATAAATCTAATTTAAGATATATGCTGCTTTTCTGTTACCCACGTTTTAATTCATGGTTTGTCTTCTTGGTTGCATAAGCAAAGTTTGGTGGTTTATCAAGGATGTTAAAAAGCTCCCCACAAAGGGAGTGGGGAGCAAGGTTGAGAATGTGCTAGAGAGATAGTCAGAGACCCAGCTCTGATGTGAAACAAACAAAAAGTTTCTTTCAAAGGCCCCTTACAGAATCGCTGCATTTGGCATTTGAGTGGCTCTGTTGGGCCTGGGTCTTTGCAGACCCAGGGTCTTTGATGGCAGAGGATGGATGAACTCCCCCACCCCCATCCCGTCAGTGTTTAAACTGGGTTGACTAAGTCACTACATTTTATCCTTTGGTTAGGGTATATTAACTCTTAAAATGGTTGGTCTTTGGACGAAAGTAAGCAGCAAATAAGGGGGAAGAGATGGTCGCATCACTTTGCAGGCAGTTAAAACAAATGCTCTACTCTGGCTTTAAGATTTACAGGTTAGCTCTGCGAGATGCCACATCTTGCTTCCAGTGTTTCCTGGCAGACCAGGGCAGCTCTCTACTGGGACCCAGCGTAACCGCAGAGCATGAGCTTGCACAATTTGAAAAACCTAAGACCTCTATAATCCTATTTAAGGCAAAGATGAATTTGCCCATTTTGAAAGTAGACTTAAGCTTTTGCAGTTTTGTTAAGTATAAATTTGTCTTCAGATATATAACATGTATATATGTATGTATTGAAAGCATATGCACATATAAGTGCATGTGTACATGTAGGTAAATTCATATGTAAAGGAATGCTTTATTCATTCTGTGCAATATTTAATTTTACCTTACTCAATTGAATGGCATTAAGTTTTTAAAATGCACAAACTCAGGTTTCCAGCCAGTGGAAAAAAATTTTTTTATCTTTCTCATGGCTAAAGAGAGTTAAGTACGTGACGTAAAGGCCAAACAATAGTAAATGGTCATTGTTCATTTTACAAATGTCCTCTACAATAAGAACACACATATTTTTATCTTAATTTTTCCCTTGGGGGGTGATTAGGGCTTCCTTAAGTGTGAGGAAATGCTTATTTTTGTATGCTTTAGAAGAATGATTCTATTGTCTGAGTGAAAAGAAAAAGGAACAAACATATTTAAAAAGAAAGAAACAGGAATGTGCTTTGTCCCCCCCAAAAAAAGGCAAGAGCCACTAAATGTTTGTAAGTGCTGTCTGCTCAGTCCTGTGTTGCTGTACATAGTTCGTGTCACGTAAGAGCTGGAAGCCTGATTTATTTACAACTGGTCCACGAAATGACTTTCTTTAAAATTAACAACAATGAGGTCAGCTACAGCCAGTTAGCTATCTAGTTATCATTTTATATTTTTCACAGCTCTATTGTGAATACTGCTCACAGTACAGCAAGCCTGTTTGTTTTGATGGTGACCTATTGAATGCATCGACTTTCTTGAGAGGGAAAACCTTTGCCACTAGGACCAACAAGAATTAAGCAATGGTTAAGCTCATTAAAAAGACAAGCAAGCATTTCAGCCTATCTGCTCAGCCCTTTGGGGGATATTTTGTATAATTTTAGGGAAAGAAAATCGCAGAAATAAGGGTGATAGCTAAACTATGAAGTTATCAGTAATATCATCTTCAAACTCCTCTTTCCAGTGAAATGAAGGCTCATTTGTAGATTTCCCAAAATGTAAAGAGTTTGTGATTTAAATCATTTACGGCTTTATTGATGGGAATTGCAAAGAGAACTTGGACTTAAATCTATTTATCAAGAGTGAAATTTCAGGTTGACATTCTAAAAATGTTAAATGCCACTCCTAAAGTGATTTTAAAAATTTTGATGTTACACTGTTGGTTTCCTGATGTATTGGAAACTGTTGTAAAGAGCTCTCTAGTTTAGTTTGTCATTGGCTTGCCTTTTGTTTTCTGTCCTAAATTCGGAAGAGGCAGTAATTGAATATGCGAATGTCAAATTTCTGTCTGCTAAGAGAT
Source organism: Nanger dama (assembly GCA_917880005.1). Classification (NCBI taxonomy): domain Eukaryota; kingdom Metazoa; phylum Chordata; class Mammalia; order Artiodactyla; family Bovidae; genus Nanger; species Nanger dama. The sequence continues at coordinate 7,418,731 of CAKJTW010000029.1, forward strand.
CTGGTTGTCTCAGGCATTTGGTAAATATGAGTTATACTCAAAATCCCCTTCTGTCCTAAAATCTCATCCTCAAAATTTTAAAGTAACATTTATTATGTGTCTTAAACTGGAAAAGTCTTAAACTGGAAGCAGTGAAGGCAAGCTTGTCAGTAGCCGATTAGTCCTTTATATATGACTCCTCCAGCTCTGACAAAAATCCCTCAGAATAGAGGGATTCTCTTTATGATATTTAAGGTATATGGTGGTGGAGAGGGGATGTTTGAATTTTGATTTTCCAGCTTATGGGTCATATTTGACCAACTGCTTTCACCAGAAGACATGCCACTTTGTTGAGCTATTTAGGAATCAAAAGACTGTCTTAATTTAAAACAAGGACCCTTTGTTTTAGTTGGTGACTGCCTTGTGAAATTTTTCAGTTCTCAGCGGGTTAACCGGGGAACAGGGGCAGAGTCATAATTGGCCTATTTAGAGTATTTTGCATGTGAATAGTGTGCTAGTGAAGCATCTCTAAGTCTGTTGTGAGTGACATGGTGATTAGAATTTAGATTAGGGAAAACACATTCTGTACTTATCAAGGACAGTAATTAGTTCAGTCAGTAAAAGTTGATTACAAGTAACGATAAAGTTAGATTTTTAGTACTTAATTTTAAAATTTCTTTATTTAATAGTAAATTTGTTCTTAATATAAATGGTAGTATCTACACCGGCTTTCTTGCATATCCGAATAATTAAAAGAACAATGTGTTCAATGCAGAGTATAATCAGGCGATTTATATATTGTGGGTAAGTTTCTATGTAGTTTTTAGAGTCTGTCATATTATTTAAGTTTTCGTATGTCATCATTTTCGAAAGTTTAGTGGTTTGTCACGCCATAATAGGTTAATGATATTTAGGAGCATTTTCTAGTGTTCAGGTAAACGTTTAATCTGTGGGGATGTGTTTTAGTTTGCGATAGTCCTCAAGAGGGTATTCTGAAGTCCTTTAATGTGCTCCTGTTGGTTCAGGATGCCTACTGTTCCCATAATTTTGGAAGTCAGTGTGAGCATTTTGAATTTCCTCCTGGTTCAGATGGCATTCTGTCTTCTGGGGGTGCGGTGTGAATTCATGGAGGGTCACGCAGAGAGGCAGGGTTCCCAGTGGATATGAACATCTATACTCTTCCCCCAGTGTGAACAGTGGGGAGAAGTTGTATGCGTCCGAAAAACCAGATTCTGCCTGGTTCTTGTTCAGGGAAGGGCATGACTTGTTTCCAGATAGGAACCTAACTCTAGATCAAGAAAATTGTAACCTGACATAAATGCCCTTTACTTACAAGGTGAACATATCAGTCGTCTTAAAAGATGAAAATCATGTTTAACGAGCATCACCATCTACCTTCTCCAAAATTAAGAAGCTAAAAATTCACAAATTCGGAGTAGCTCCTTAGATGGCTTTTCTTTTCCTTTCTGCCGGGTTGGGTTTTAATTGTTTCAGCTTTAGCAGATGCTGTTTCCTTTATTGCATTGGTTTAAGTACTAACAGTCAGTTGGTGAGGGGGTGGCGAATGTCAAAACTTAACCTTATATGTTTGTTTTTCCTTTTTAACCTTTTAGCAGAGTCTCCTTGGAGGTGACATGGATATGGGCAACCCAGGAACCCTTTCGCCCACCAAACCTGGTTCCCAGTATTATCAGTATTCTAGCAATAACCCCCGAAGGAGGCCTCTTCACGGTAGTGCCCTGGGTAAGGTATTCCTCTCTTTGAATGCCTGAGTGATTATTAGTAATCTTTTTCTTTCTCTTTCTTTCTTAATACCATCCTCTCAACCCGTCCTCACTCCACCCCTCCCAAAAAAAAAGCCCCATAAAATTGTGCTCAATCTTCGGGCTCATGATCGCCTCCCCACCACCCTAGTAATACGTTGAGTGGGTATGTTAACAACTTATAGTAGCAGGAGAACTATTTTGGTGTATGCTTATTTCTTGTTTTCTCTTGGCCGCCCAGCTAGGGAACTTCTTTTAAAAACCAAAGCATTAAAAAGTTAAATCTCTTCATTTTTATGAACGAGGCAGACTTTGATTTCTGCCAGAGGAAAAAGATGGTAGCGGTAGTGACACTTTGCTAAAGTAACTATTTAAGAAAATCTGGTTGACTCTAAATGGCTTCGTGGTGTAATCTGTCTGAGTTAGGAGAATGGGCACGCAGGGAACCTCACAGCCTCCTCATTTTCTTTCAGAGGTTCAGACAAAGAAAGTTCGAAAAGTCCCTCCAGGTTTGCCATCTTCAGTAAGTACTGCTCGTTTCTGCTTTTGTATATTGCTTATTTTGCTCAGCTCTGTGTTGATGCCAAGGAGTCAGGAGTAAATGAGGTCCCATCCACCAGAGTGGCGTGTTTTATCAAGAATGTGGATGAGGTAGCATTGACCTGCACCCCCAGCCACCTGACCCACGTTGGAGTGATTAATTGCACGTCCTGGAAGACAGGGTGGATGTGTTGATATTCAGCTGGTTAAGCTCTGAAGAGAGCCTTGAAACAGTGCCTGAAGTTCCAGGAGTTTTACCTGCACAGAGCTTTCAGGAGAAAGAGTATTAGTTTCATGTGTTGGTTAAATTCTTTGTCGGTATTATGATGATTTATGGATTTGCATGCGAAAGGAGATTTGTGGAGAGGATTTAGGAAAAATTTACATGGGTTTCAGCCCAGAGTGCAGGGAGAATGTCTCTATTTTCTAGAGAGGGGACTGAATAAAGGCTGGGAAGGTAGCTGCCTCGGTGGCCATTTGTGTCTGGAATACCAGGTGGTAACTAGAAGAATCCAGCTGGAACCAAAAGCATTCTGGGTCTTTTTAATACCTAGAGCTTTGAGCTGGGGGTTGCTGGGGGTGTCTCCATTTGCCAGCATAACAAAAGTTGGTTATGATCACAGTTAAATACATGATGTTTTATTTTTAATCTTTATATATATATAAAATATATATATCCATATATATATATATGTTCATATATAAAAAACATATGTTTTCAAACTTGAATTCCTAGGTAATTCAATTTTGTTTAGAACTGGTCCATTTCTAGTAATTTCCCCCTTATGTAGAATCAAAATATGAGTTTCTCTTTTCTTTCCATGTTTCCTCCTTACTTTCTCCTCCCTTTTGTTCTTCCTTCCCTCCTATGATAAATTTATATATGTATGTGTGTATGTGTGTATATATATATATATAGTTTTAATTTAATTCTGTGTTCTGTAGAGCATTAGTATTCTTTGAAAAGAATGCTAATGAGCCTTATCATAAGTTCTTGTACTCTAAAATAAAATTATATTGAGATTTCTGAAAATAATATTACCAATCAGTGCTTGCATATTAGTTTTTATTTCATTTTTAATAAATTAGAAGAATAATGGGTTTTGCAAATGTGCTAAGATTAGATTAACCCAAACACCTGTGTATTTGACTTGATTTCAGTTCAGCTCATCCAAAAAATTATTAAGCGAATATATCAGAATAAGTCTTATCAGGGAAAAAACAAATTTTGTATGCTGATTATCAGAGACTTGGTGATGTTGAAAAAGCATCACAAAATTATCCATAAATATAGAAAAATATTGTGTAAATAAAACTGCCAATGGTGTATAAAATAGTCACTTTAGACTACCAATAAGTTGTTTAAAAACATACTGAGTGGTTTTATTCTTGTGTTTCTGTGTTGTCTTGAAATTGACTAATATCCTCTCAGGTTTTCATAACCATATTTTAAGCTTTAAATTTGTGGTGGATTTAATGTAGGTGAAACTTTAGCTTTTAATAGCTTTTATGACAACTTCAAATGATACAGTACTCACAGCTGTTTGCGTTTTAAACATGTCTGAACCTAATATGGACAGTATTAAATATAATAAGTGGACCTTTAAATATTTTAAAGTGATAGAATAAACTTCTATAAAAGCAATGCAAAAGTTAAAGTGATAGTACACTGATTATGTCTCATCTTCAAATCAATTTAGTTTATTTTTTTCAGTGCTGAAATAAATTATGCAGAAATTTGCAGAGTTTCTGAGGAGTGCTTTGGTGTGGCATTAGATATTATCTATCCACTTAATCATTGTCAACAACAATTTCTCATAATCAATTGTCGATTTTTAAGTATTTTCTGTAGAGCTAACTGGCCAGTATAGAATATGTTACTGGTATAGTTTTTTCTTTGCTGTTAAAACAGCTAAGTGTTACTGATATGTTGTCATATGTTCAGAACTATAAGAGTGTCTTTCCTTGCTTCCCAATAAATCTGGAATTGGAAATTTGTATTACTTAATTTTTGGCTTTTGATGGTCAGTTTAGGGATTTCCTCCTCTTTGAAAATTTATGTTAGCTAGATGTTTCAGTGGTCCTTAAGGAATATTTGGTATTTTGCTCCATAAGAACTTTTTTTTGAAAGATAAGGAGGAAAACTAAGTTGAAATGAGAATTTTATCCTTGTAATTTAAAAATTTTGTTTTGCTTCTTGTTTGTCTGCTTTAAGCAAGAAGACGGCAGTTTGGTTGATTTTAAAATCTAGTCATCTGTTTATTGTCATTACTTCAACAAATCTCAGCCCTCTTTTAATAGCAGTTTAGCTCAGTTTATATTAGCTTTGTTATATGAATTGGAATGCTTATTACTGATAGCAGAATCCACATGCCTTATCACTGAATAAAATAAATATTTCAGTTTCATCTGAAATGATGATCTGTATTAGATACTATAACACTTCTGCTCCAGTAGATCTGTATTTCTGTATCTTCAGTCCTCAAATAAAACTATGACTATTTATCCCATAAAAAGATGCTTCTAAAACTTACTTCAATATCTATGAATATTTTTATGACAGATAAAAAATTGGGGATAATAAAAGGTTTCTTTTGGAGTGATTATGACTGGATAAATACATTTCTATGTTTTCATCAATACATATTTACCATGATAAATACTAATAAATCTGTCACAATCTGTTCCGTCAACTCACTTTTTTTCCCTCTTTTGCGAAATGGGCCCTTTCTCTTCCTTACCATAAAAGAAAATGTAAGTGGTGACATCTGTAATCAGATACTATTTACGGTACGACTCGGGGACTGAAGCTGGGGACAGAAGACGGGCTTCTCTCTTGCTACCATTAGGCTGGATCTTCACAGGAAATCGAGAGAGTGAGGGGCTGGCCTGGCCCTGTTTTTGAAAATAACGGCAGCATCTGTGGGAGAGAGAAAACATAAGCCTGGCCCAACGTCGTGTCATGGATCTGGCAGGATCCTTGAATGTGTTTGTACTGTGCACTGCATCAAGAGACCTTGAGTCACTGTGGAAGCATGACAGTGATAGGGGTGGCGGAGGGACCAGCCTGCAGGGTCGCAGCGCACAGGCGCAGTGGAGGGGAGGGAGTCTGTCCCCTTGGAGAACAGAGGCCTATAGTTAAGGGCTGGGGTGATGTTTTCTTAAAGGAGAAGCTGTGTGAAATTGACAACTACCTAATTGCCCACAAGAGCCCTGCTTAGTACTGCAGAACATTTTTGTGTTCTTGTCTCGTTGTAGTATGTTGCTCTCTTCAGCCACATCTCAATTTCTGATAGCCCTCATCTTTGGATAGGACTGTAACAATACAGCTTTGTTTTTTGTGGATGCGAGGATTTATCTTGCCTAATTTCTCGCATCTGCCCGTGAACTGTTTGTTTGATTTCCACATCTCGGTTTTCCTTTTTGAAACCATATATCATCTTAAACTTGATATTTTCCCACTTTACTGCTCTGTCCAGCAAATTTCCTTTCTTGTATAGCCTAATCATCCTACATATTGAGTCATAAATTCATGCAGAGAAAAATATATCACTTTAAATCACATTTTTGGATAAAATGGCCTGTGTAGAAATTAACATGGAAGCATTAAAATCTAGAAAGCAAAAATAATTTTTTTAATGTGTTGCTGTTTTAAAATATATATTTTTCCAAACACACAGGAAAAACACAGACACAAAGGACATTGTCTTTCAGAAACTTTCGTGTACCCACCAAAATGTAAACACGTAAGACCTGCTTCAAAATGATATTCTTGTAACCAGAAACTATATTAATAGCTCCAACCTTTCTACTTCAAATATTGGTGGAATTTATCTCCATTTCTAATCCAATTTAGTGACAGTCTCACTAACATCCTCAGTTGGAATCCTTGGAACTTCAGAATTCTCTGGAAATATGAAGTTTTATCTTTAGAAACAGTGTATAATCTCTCTTATTACAGGCTTTTTTTTTTTACAAACTATACTTTTTAAGAAAGTCTTAATTTTCTGTGTTAAATTGCAGTTGATTTTTGGTTTGGGTTTTGGTTTTAAATTCAGAAAGGTCTAACAAACTTTGTAAGTGGTCAGAAATAATTTTGAACACATGAATTTTAAAGAAAGCAATCTCAGTTATGGTAAAGAATCTGAAATAAAATTTGGACTCTCCAAGAAAATTTGAGATATAAGTTAGTCATTAGGTAGACTTGAAAAATACAGACTCAATGTGCATGAGAGAGACCAGGTTAACCAGTTTTTTTAAGGGTAGACTTCTTAAGCAAAATAAAATCTTTAAGTCTGGATGAGACATTATTTTACAGAAGAGACTTTTCGAAATAACAGGAAAAATTGTATAATGCTGACAGCATTAACTGTTCTTGGTATTTTCCATTATATAAGAACCTTCATATTTGAAGGTTGCAAACATGATGTTGAGTTTATATCCTAAGCTATTTTAGATAAGTTTTTTTCAAATGCTTGAGGAAATCACAATTTAAAAGAGAACTTGGCAATTGTTTCTTTCTTATTAGAAGCCAAGAAATTTTATATATATGTAATTGAAAAACTCAGTACTTAAAACACAATTTCCCCACTACTTTTGAAATTGATTTCAAGGAAATCAAAATGATGCCTTTTCATGAGAACAAAATTTTAACTTGAGTGACAGTACAACTTTTGCTAAAATAAAATTTATGTTGATTTTAAAGTGAACTAAGTGCCAGCCACCTGGGCTCCATCCTGTTTAGAAAAGTCTAGAAGAAGACAATTGTGTGATAAGATATAAAAGCTGGGGGCGGTGCTTCTTCAAAGTTCATTCCTAGAGAAGCAGATACTTTGTGAAAAAGTTTAACTAACTGTAGGTGTTTACATTAAAATATTAGACAGCTCACAATAGTTACATTTAAAAGTGCCCATTTCCAATTAATGATATTGATGTCTGAGGTGTAGTTATTTAAATTATGCTTGTTATGAAAATGTATAGGCAGAAAGAAGGTGAAGGATAATGCAAGTAAATCATTCCAAACAGGAGAAAAGTATTTTTCAGAGAATTCACACAGAATATGTAACATGACATTGGGAAGCACCTTGAAAGTCGCAAAAATACTCATCACAAAAGAAGTATTTATTTGTTTTCTTTGAAAACCAGTTTTCTCCTTCTCCCTGCAGTTACAGGTTATAGAAATTAGGCTTTCTTTGAATTGCTGGTTGTGAAACAAGCATAGGAGAATCTCTATATTTAACTTTACATTGAGGGTTCTTATTCCATGAAAAGTATTTTTGAATGCCTATGAAATTCATCCAAATAAACAACATCTATCCCATAAGGCATTCCAGTGTCTCAGGAGATTGCTCAAAGATTTATGTATTTTTGTTTGGGATTTCAGAATCATAAGGATTCTCGTCCACTGCCCTCCTTGTCTTGAAATCCAATTCTGCTCCTTTTAAATTCGCCTTTTTAAAGGTGTTTTCTGATGTGTGTGTATCTTAAATATAAAGTGAGAAGAAATGTAAGGGAGAAGAACTTCAGTTAACTATGGGTGAAAGGTTTGTGTATTTCTGATCTCTGTTCAGATTATCCTTACAGATGATAAGGATGTGTGCTTGAAAGACTCACAAGACACAGCATCAGCTCTCTGCACCATGGAGCTGCCTTGCCAGCCAGCTTTATCTGATTATCCCACTAAGCAAGCTCTTCTGAGGTGGCACCTGTGATGCACCTCCCCTCCCACCGTCCTCTATTTTTCTTTTTAACCAAGTTTTCACCATTTCACCCACTTAGATTTCTGTTGAAATTTCAACAACTGGAACAATAACATTCAGTGTAGAACTGGACTCATTTGTTGAGAAAAGAGAAATACATTTCAGGCAACTGTTATACGTTATCACCTTCACTGAAGAGTATATTTTGCAGTGAAGTCTTGGGCTTCCTCTGAATGGTTTAATTATTAAGAAGGTAAGAAACAACTGTAAGCCTGCTGGAGAGGCTAGAGAGAGAATTATGACAGGCTTGCGTGTGTTCGGAAATTATAGAAACTTGTTCTGCAGAATCTGGCTCAAGTACCTTTATTTTATGTTTGTGGAATAATAGAGAAGCTTGGCTTAATATTCGGTTGAGCATCATCTTTTAAACTTTTAATATTTTCTCGACTGAAACATTTGTTGATTTTCTAACATTGAGGAGTTTTCGCTTTCTGTGCCTTCCCCCGCCCACCACCACCAATTACTGACAACTCTGCTTTTTCAAGGTGTGTCTTCTTGTCTTCAGGCAATTCTAAATTTTCTGTTTGAAAGTTGTGAATGAAAGTCAGATTGAATTTGGAGGATTTTAAATAAGATGCTCTTAGAACAAATACATAGCAACAGTCCTAAAAGGTATAAAGAATCTCTTCAAACACAGTGAAGTTTTATTTTCTTAAGGCAGGTTAGATTGTGTCAGGCTGTTGACAGACACTTGCTGTGTTGTTTTATTTTTTTACAAATTGCACTGAATTCTTACACTGAACATAAAGTTGTGTTTCAAAGCAATAGCATGAGATTCTTAGCCTTGGTCTTCACTGTCCCAGGGTGTGTGTCTGTGAACACAAACATGATCATTTTCAAAGGAATGAGAGCTTTTCTTAAAATTTGGTGCAGAGTTTGTAATTGTAATACTCCATTATTTTATCTCAGAACAGCAGCCTGTGAGTGATTCTGGGTGTTTCGGGTTTTTGGCTGCCGCTGTTGCGTAGGTGCAGAGCTGTTGGAGTTTCTGCTTTTCTAGAGCCTATACTCCCTCTTCAGAGAAATGCAGGTAGTGCAGAAGAGTCTGCAGTTTGGAAAATTTCAGGGTTGGAAATAAGGATGATTTTAAGTTTCAGGGAGAAATATCAATCTGAATTCCGAGAGAATGTGCAAATGGGATTTTGAAAAGAATCTTTTAAGAATTCCATTTCTGTGCTTCAGAGACACCCACTATTGTCTTTGGAGTCTAATTTTGTCGTCAGAGGAATTAATCATAAACACCCTGCTAGGGTTGAAACTTGATCCATAAGTGTTTACTTCTGGAGTAATCAGAGGAGGGTCTGTGCGTGGATTACATTTCACTACATTTATTTTGAGTGCTCGGTGTCACAGAAGAATGGGGATGTTGTATTGTGCAGCTCCCTTCATAGCCAGGTACAAAGGGAATATTTTGGTGTGTTTTCCTCTATCAGTTGTATTTTTCAGCCCTGATGATGAAAGAGCATGGACTCATGTTAGAAAGACTTAGGTTTTTTCAGAAAAACGACTCTTGTGGTACCTGCCTTCCACGCACATGCAAGACCCGTCACTGTTTCCACTGCTGTTCCCATCCAGGGATTTTAGAATAATGCTATTTTGGAACAATTATTTAGATATCATCTGAGACAGAGTTCCTAACTGTCTCCAGCAGCTTCCTCCCTCCCAGCCCATATCATTCTAAATATGCCTCCTGGATTATACTTATAATAATATTGTAATGGCTTTCATTCTACCGATTGGCACAGTATATCATTATATCATTAGCTGCTATGAGAAGGCAGTTTCAAGTAGGTGGCTGATTCTTGGCGGTAATGTTTTTGAGTAACCCTGTTTGGGGAATACGGCTGTTTCACAGGTGCTCAGGTGTATAAGCCCAGGGTACAATAATATTTTCGGGCTTGCTTATTATGAAACGAACTTGAAGTGCAAAATAATTCAGTAATAAGTGGAGTATAAAAATTGGGCTTTATTATAGGAAAGTGTAATAGCTTGAGATGTTAGCAGAGGCGATAAAAATAGAATTTGTTTAAGGATGCAACACTACTTAACTTGTGTGTCATTTCTCCTGAAGCTGAGAGTTTAAAAGAAGATTCATGGCCTGGTGATGGAGACTTGTTGAATCAGTTTGAATGTTTTCAACCTTGAAGCTAAATAGGAAATAAACCTATTTCTATAACTGTTACACTGTTTTGAAGGTATTGTTGTTGTATAATAAAAGATAACACATTCTGCCACTTATATTTTGTTTAATAGTAAGGCCTGTGCTTCGTGAGTAAAATTTTAGTGGCAAAACCTAGGCAGTCCTCATAGAGTGCCTTTACGTGAATTTTATTTTTAAGTGTATGGGTTGTTGTCACATATAATCTGTAGCTTAGTCGCTAGTGCTGGGCAAAAGAGAACAGAATCAAACATATTTATTATGGACAGATATAGTTGGAATTAGAAAATTCAAACCCCAGTAAGTATTTTAGAAACAGTGCTATTTTGTTTTCCCTTTAATAAATTACATCAGCAATCTAGCTGTTAAGCGGAACCCTATAATAAACTGGGAGTACCCAGGTGGGAGGGGAAAAGTCATTTTTAGAAGTTTTCATCCATTCATTCATTCTGTCATTCACTTCTTTCTTCATTTATACTTATTCAGAGCATTTCCACAACTAAGCTAAAAGCCAGACATACCATGTATTGTTGAACAAGTCTTTCTGTTCAGTGTATGCTTTATCTAAATTGCGAAGCTTCACAACTAAGGTCCTTGGTGTTTAGGGAAATTCTCAGTGTAATGTCGCTCACAGCCAAATTTGGGGAATGGCCTTAGCATTTTAAAAAGAGCAGAAAGTCTGGCCTTTTGAGAAAGTTGTATATCCAAGAAATGAAATCACACAGTGTGACAATGATATTTTGTCCTTTAGGTTTTTTTATGGAGCAGCTGAATCCCCTTACTCACCTGTAACCACCCTGGAGAGGGTAAAGGTCTTTTTGTTTTACATACATCTTTTTTGTCCCATAGAAACTCAACTCATTGCTTTCTGCACATTACTTAGAAAAATATTTCCATTGAATGGATATAGTAATCAAAGGGGTAGAGTCGTGTGCAGACAACGCCACTAGAAACCTTCCTGCTTCAGTGTCTCACGTCCTCTCCTTACTCACTTGGTGGCCTTGGTTGGGTCGCAGCCCTGTTTTGTGGTCTCCAAATAGATAGAGGTAATGTCTGCTGCATGAGCTGATGTTGGTGGCCTGGTAACAGCCCCTTAACCTAGTGTTTATTCTGTGCCAGACACTGAGCACTTGGCATCTGTTAAATTGTTTATTCCTTCACAGATTCAATGAGATGGATGCTACTGTTTATTTGGGGATAAAAGGATAGAGGCACAGAGAGGTGAAGAAACATGCCCAAGGTCACACAGCCAGTGTGTGGCAGAGCTGGGATAGTCACCTTGGCAGTCTGCCCTTGAGGTTTCTGTGTCCTTAGTCATGAGGCTGTAGCTGTTCGGAACACTTTGTGGACCAGAAACTTTGTGCAGCCTGGTTCATTTAGCAAGTATTTGACGAACTGGAATAAATCGAATATTCACAAGTTTCATCTCATTGTAGAATGACCCTCAATACCTCTTAAGTCACTGGTTATAATGCACAACTTTGGCCCAGGCATATCCCCTAGAGTATCCAGATATTCCAGGATAGGATATCTCTACTAGAATCAGTATCATCTGCTGGTTAAGAGCACAGAATCTGATCACCCATTTTTTTTTTTTTTTTTTTTTAGTTGATTGTGCCAGTGACTAGCTACTTGGCTCTGGGCATATGATGTCATTCTTGACTCTTTCCCTGGAAAATGGGGAAATATACATCCCTCCTAAGGATATCATGATAAATTACAAAAATATAGATAATGTGCTTAGCATATGCTTGAGGCATCATAGGTATCTAGAAATTATGACAGCGAATGATATTCGCAATAAGCCCTGGCAATGCATGGTGAGCAATAGAGTAACTACCTTTCTTTGGACACTAAAGAAGTTTGTTTGTTTGTTTTTTCCTGTTTTTCTTTTTTAAAATTTGTATTGGACTCGAGTGGCTTCACCATGTTGTGTTCGTTTCTTCTGTGCAGGGTGCACCAGCTCTATGTGTACACGCCTGCCCACTTTTCTGTTTCTTTCCCACTGAGGCCACCCCAGAGCACTGAGTAGAGTGCCCTGTGCTCTGGAGTCTGTCCCCACGAGTCACCTGTTCTGGAGAGAGTAGTGCATATATGTCAGTCCCGGCCTCCCAACTTGTCCTGCGCTAGAGCAGATTTTTAGCGTGCAGCCTCCTGAATGTTAACTGGAAACCGAGGCCAGAGTCTCAAGTGCATTCAGAAACATTCTACCTAATGGAGACCACTTGCTTTCTCTGAACTGAGGAACTACTTGAGCACTTTCTCTCTCTCTTTGTCCTTATAATAGTATCTCCATCAGTCAGAGACACCTCGTCAGCCTTTTAGTCATCGACAAAATCGCTCTGCAAAGTTTGTGTTGGAAGGGATGTTCCCCATCTTTTCCCTTTTGGAAGAGGACGTTAGGCCAGGATGACAGAGTCTTCGTAACATGATTCTCTCTGCCAGTAATTTGTTTATGCCTAAATCAGCCCTGCCTCTAAGTGATAAGGAGATGCTCGCTTCTTCTTTCTTACTCCATCAGCATCGTCCTGCAAGCGGCCAGAAGCAGGGCTCCTAAGTGATGCCCCTGGTCCCCCTCTGTAGAGCTGGTGGCGGCACTCATAAAAAAAGTCAGGCCGGGGGCTCTGACTTCATCTGAGAAGACGGAAGTGCCTTGACTAGGTGGGTGTACGTGGCAGCTTGTTTCTCCTCCAAAGTAAAACAGAGTTCCATTTGTTTAAGGACTGTTTAGGTCCATTTGTAACAATATGCAGGATTATTTATACAGATGTTTTCTGGAAAAGTCAAAGAATTGGGGGATTCTGCCCTTTGCTGCCTAGTAATGTGTTTTTTTCTCAATGCCGTTGCTGAATTCCTTTGGCGGGAGCGGGGTGGGCAGTATTTTTTCTTGTGAGCTGTGGGGAAACCTAGAACAGTTTTTTTCTAAGGGCTGATTCTTGAATTCTTGCATTTAAAGGGGGAAAAAATTCTGCTAAAGGGGGTGGAGGAGAGAGAGATGACCGATACATTTCACAACAAACATCTCTTCCCAGCCAGCTTCGGTGTCCAGCAAGGCCAGGCCCCACGTAACACACTGCAAGAAAGGTCCCTTTGGGCCAGACCTCTTCCTGGTTTCCCCGGAGCAGAGATAACGCTTGGGTTTCCAGAGACAGGACCTTCCCCTGGGAAGTGAGAGAGACCCCACCAGGTCGCCCCTCAGTTGTAGTCTTTGCCGCCTTGTGGATTGCAGAGGATACTGGTTTTCATCAAACTTCCACTCCAGTTTGGGCTTTTTATGGCAAGTGCACTTTGGCAATGGGTTGCTGAGTTCCTCACCAAAAGGATCCTGGTTTGTTCAGCAACACCTCACTCCTCTCCTCACAGTTCATTTATGATTCTGATGAGAGTGTTTTTTCAGGAAACACACATTTCACTTTTGACCTAGGAGCATCTGTTAGAATTTTTTTTTAATACTACTTTGGCATTCTGAAAGTGTTAATGTCTTTCATATCTGTTTAATGCTATTTAGGGATATTTATGATCACCTCTTGGTTACTCAGGGTAAAGTGTGTCGCAATTTTTTTTAAACAGACAGGAAAGCATTCACATGAGGAAACAGATTGCTTTAAACATGTGCTTCCTGTGACAGTAAAAAGAACAAATTAGATTTAACACTGTGTAATGAATGCATAAATGTGTACGTTGAGGCTTTTTAAAAGCTTTATGTTCAGTTCTGGTCACAACCAAAATTGAGTCACCTGTACAAATTAAAAATGCCTCAGGTTCCTCTCAGATTCCTGAAACACCCAGGAATGGAGCCGCTCAACCTAAGGCTGCCTCACTGCAGACCTTAAAAAGCATGATGTATTAAGGCTGGAGAGAATGAGAACATCCCAGGTGCATTCCGGGTTAAACCAGGTTAGACTCAGAGTCTGTACATTTAGCAGAGAGAGCAGTGTGTCTGGGGGACCGAAAGGGAGGATTTTATTACCATTTTCCTCCCTCTCTGAGAATTAGTGGGAGAAAAACCCCATTCTTCTGAACCCCCACATCAACCTCTTCCTTTTATGAGAGAAAAATAAGAAAATCTGATGTTTCCTTCCTATTACCAAGATTCAGTTACATAAGAAAAGGACTCCTTTCCTTACGTAATTCAGTTTGCGCTCCTGTCTGCTGGCTGGCAGGCAGTGGGGAGAGGCTGTTAATATTTCCAGTTAGACACGAGTGTGGGATTGGAGGGCAGGAGTCTTCCCTCCCTGCCATTTCTGTCTGAGTCCCGCGGAGGGTGCGTTTCCTGCCCTGGTGCTTTCAAAGCGGAGGCTCTGTGGCAGGCTCAGCATCTCTGCAGCCAGGGAAGGCCGGGACCGGGTCCCTCGGGGGAGGCCACATAGTTTGGGGACATCTGACTCTCTCCCAGCGCATACTGGGGTACTAATATCAAAACAGACTGCTTGTCGCTGCACTGTGGGGCAGTGCTTTTTTGGCTGCCGTGGTCGAAATGAAATGGGCAAGCTGTAGCCCGCTTGGCATCAGAAGGGGCTGAGGGAAGCTGGGAGATCAGAGTCAGACTGTGAATAAAAGTAACAGCCAATGGTTAACTTCCCTTTTGTGTGTCACTTGGCAGCGATGAGACTGATGGCGACTTTTTTCCCCCTAACGTGGGTGAGAGTTCAGTGCCCTGGGAAGAGCTGTAGCCGCATCCATTGTGCTTCCTTACACAGCTGACTTGCGCTGATTTCTTGAGGCCACTACAGCTGTTCCCTGTGCCAGCTCCCCGGAGGTGCCAGCTCCCGGAGCGGCATACATGGCCCATCGGACTTCGGATGCGAAAGGTAATCAGATCAGAGGTGATCCACACAAAATCTCGCTGCTGATCACTGGGAAATCACCGGGAAATTGATGCTCGCAGAAGGCTGTGGTGCCAAAGGATAAAATAGGCACTTGAATGGATATTCCCCGGTATGCAGACATCCAAAGATATTTTTAAATCACACGACTCCACATCCCTCTTCTCCCATCAGAGATTCGAATCCATTTTGGACTGTCTGGAAAACGCAGGGCTGAAATAGCCAGAGTGAATTCAGAGGAAATTACCTTATGTATTTTGGTGGCTCTTGGGTTAATGGCATTATTTTCTTTGAAGGATTCTTTCGGAAGAGAGTTGGGGAGAATTTCTAGGCTCCCTCAAGATTTTCCTACAATTTCTCTGTTTGCAAAGAGCTGTTCCCCAAAGGCGAAAAGAGCGAGTTGCCATCTTGAGGAGTGAATTGTATGTTTAGTGAGCACCACATGGGCTCCGAGTTACCCTGGAATTTTTAGTATATCTAGTTGCTTTCTTACACTATTTATTCCCCTATTTGTACTAGATATCAGTAAGATGACCAACTTTTGACAACCCTAAAAGCAGGGTCGGAAGCTTAGAAATAGAATACCATTTGTCTGGTAATTAGAGTGTATCTCCTAAGAGTTCGAGAGAATTCTGATTAACCTTTCTGTTCCCACATTCTCACATAAAATTAGCACACCTTTTAAATTATTATCCAGTATTTAAACACGCATTTTTTTGAGTCTTCTTAATGCAACAGGTTCTGGAGACACTAAAAGTGTGTTATAGGTTTCTAAAAACTTCATTTTTCTTACATTTTAAATGTTCTGTTTGTGCAAAATTTCGAGAATCACCATAAGGGCTTCTTTGCATTTTTAATTTAGTAACTAACATATGAATAAATTTGCATATTAATTAGTTGCAGATTAAATCATGCATACATAATTGCCTCCTTACTGTGTTTAATGTTTGTCAAAATCTCCAGCCTGGTTTGATGGATGTCGTATGAAAGATTACAATTTGATGTACCCTTGGAAGTATTTACACCAATAATGCAAGATTCTTAATAGCAGGATTCTCTAGCTATATACAGTTACTAATAAACATGTAAGATAGGTACATGTCCCTTTGACTAAAATTTTTTTTTCTTTGCACCAAATCATTTACTATTCATAATCATTAATGCATCTCCTAATTATACAGCATATGTCTGTTAACACTTTCATTGCCACTCTTCAAGGGGTAGCTTTTCTTTCCTTGCCCCCTAAAGAAAGCAGATTATTTTGTAGGATCCTGAAATAACTGCATTGTCTTTTACCTGTTTCTCTTCTAGTATATGCACACTCCTTTGCCCTTTACTGAGGATTACATAACCACTTTGTATTTTCCAGTGTAAAATCAAGAAATGACCCAGGTACCCACACTTTGTAGCTAATGGGCTTCTGCCTCTCTTTTACCAAAGCTAAAAAGAATCCAAATATTTCAGAAACTCTCATATTAAAGATTTAAAAATACATAAGTATATAAATGTATATAGATACACACTCTACTTGTAGGATGAGTAAAATTATTTAAGTTACATTTTATTTCATTTTGAATATTGTAATGCATTTAATGTTTTTTCATCAAATATGGGATGATTATTTTTGTGTGTTTGTGTTTTTGTGAGACCTCTTTAGTAGAAACTGACTAGAGAATGGATGCTCTTGACTTGACATAGTTAAAAAAAAATACATATGCCAATAAGTGTTCTTTTTAATTAATTCCTCAGGTATCTAATTTTTTTAAGTTTCATTTTACTCATGTAAAGAGTAGACCAATGGCTTTTTTGTGTGTGTGCTATTTTGATGTCTAAGCTGCTTATCACACTGTATTACCCTGCATTAATGAGTATTCCTACTGTGCAAAATTCTATCAAAAATGATGGTGTGAATGTCATTTTTAATTGGAAGTTTATACAGTCAAATTTATAGTATACAACAAAAATATGTACGTAGTTCTGCTCCAAGCCTTTTTAGGCTATTGATCTTTTTGGTTTAAGTATACATTTTTATCAAACTGACTTTAAATTTAATGTTAGAATCTGGACATATATTACTGAGTTTGTGATAATACCATTCTTGGGAGTGAGGTAAACTAAGGCACAAGCAGTAATAATGCCTTTTAATTATAAGGTGAACAGATACAGGAATTACCAAGAATCTGTTTCCAGGGGTCCCTTTTAAGCATGAAAACTTGCTGACCAATTTTATACATTCCACAGAAGTCATAATGTTTGATTTCTATCTATTTAATTGTTGAACACCTCGAATTTCTATGCCTGGTAAGGAGACGAGGGTTAAAACAAGTGCAAAGCATAAAGAGCTCATTTCCTTTATTTGATTTTTGCTTAGGAAGAATAAATACCTCCTGGTTGCCTACCTCAGATCATTTTTTTTCTAATCACAAAGCACAATGAACTATTTATTGATTTAGCAAAACACTCAAATGCAGCACACAATATTGCGTTCAGTTGTTCAGTAAAGAGAAAAATGAAATGAAAGCTGCAAAACTTATAAAAGGAAGCACACAGACCTGAAACATCATATTTATCCACAGCCATTGTGCCTAGGTAATTCAGGGCATATGGTATGTAAATGATGTTTGGAGATTCTTGCCAAATCTACACACGACGGGATAAATTAAGGACAGGTTTCCCTGGGTGTGAGTCCCACCATTGTGGCCGGCACACTCTGCTAGGATGTGTTTGCTCTGTTCTAGTCTTTCGCAAGAGCGTCACACAGCCTTTAGCGGCCAAGTCTGGGCTTCAGTCTGCTTCTAAGACATTATTTTTAATTCTTAAGAATCTATTTCGTAATTAAACTGAAAATATAGTACCAATTTGCTAAATCTTCCTTTTGCCCCAACGTTTAAGAAGATGTGAATAATTCATCAGTATGTATATTTGGCTATTACCCATTTAAATGGATATTTTTGACAATGGAAACTGAGTGCCTCTTTGCCCCCGAAGAAAGGTGTTACTAAGTAATAATTTTTCTCTAGGGTAAGATTTAAGATGTTTTCTAGAACAGGCAGTGGTTTATTTTGAAAAGTTAATCATTTTAATTCTGAGTTAGCCAGGTCATAATTTATGAATTCAACTTGATATGTCAAGTTACTAGTAAGAGTTACTTAATTCTGAATTACTATTTTGAAGTATGCACTTTCACTTTTAAAAGGGTGCAGGCACTACTGCCTTCATTCATTTAAAACTCATTTTAAGCAGCCAAGAGCTTTTACACTGTTTCCTTTTTTCTGAAATGATTTTTTTCCCCTAGGCTGGATGTCTTAGCCCATGATTTTTAATCCTTTTATTAAGGTCTATTTTGATTTATCTTGGAAATATGTATTTGGAGATTTTGATGAGAAGTAATGACAGATCCTTTTCTCCTGTGATAATTCATCAGAATATACCTAAATAGTCCATTTACTATGAAGACTCAATTATGAATACAAGACTTACACACTATTAATAAAAGTTATTTCAGGCTGTTTAAAGTATGTGGAGTATGATTTAGGATGTTTTATTGTTTTTATTATTAAGAATGTTTTTACTAAATCAAGCCTTTTTTTTTTTGAAGATAATGCTTTTAATATTATGGTTTGGTTTGAATGAGCAATTGAAGCTCTGTCCCTACAATGGCCATGTCACTTGTGAAACACAAATAACATGCTAGTTACTGCTGGAAAATGAAAGTAGGCTCAGTCCTTGTCCGTGGCTATGTATATTGGGTAAAATCAGGGGAAAAGTATCCTTGAGGTCAACATCAATCACTGCTACTTGACGGAGATCCAGTTTAAAAGTCGCGTAAGTGATCGTGGTGCTCGAGGAGTTCATATACGTTTTGTGTAGTCTGTGGCTTGTGAACTCATCGGGAAGTTTTGAGCTGATTATTCTCCGACCAGCCTTTGGTACATTGAAACTCCTTTGCACAGCTGTGCTCCCAACTCAACAACAGAGCACAGAAACAATCTTCTCTGGAAAATAAAGCGCAGTCACTATCCCAACTTTCCTGGGAACTTGCAGCCTTCAGGACAACAAAATGGATAGTCACAGTGAAGATTACAGGGTTTGGGTTAAACATCTTGCCCAGTAGGACTGCATGGCCCCAGTTTGCTCCCGTGGCACCAGCACCGTGAGTGCCAACCACGTTAAGCACTGCAGCCAGCCACCAAGATTGGGGGTTAACTGTCAGTCATTGGGCCACCATTGAAAATGAAGCGCCTGCATTTGATTCAAAGACATTAAGGTATACTAGGATATGTGGAGGTGAATGGAGGTGTGGTTTGGTTTTGTTTTGTTTTGTTTTCAGCAAGAGCCATAGATAATAGAGATAGAACATCTTTAGTATTAAAGTAGTCTATTTCCTGCAGTGTATGGTTCAAAATGACTTAGCCTTTTAAAAATTTTTCAGAAAGAAAAGTATATAAAGAGGGAGATAAATGAAATTTACATCTCTGCAGATAACTCTGCATAGCAAATTCAAGATTCTAGTATTTTCCTTCCAAACATCTGAAAATTGACAATTTAAAAGGAGACCCGGACAGATTGTTAACTGTTGCCTTGCTACCAGCTGTCTGTGATGATATCAGTAAGTTATGAAACTTTTTTAAAAAAGTATAAACAAGTAAGGTGATAACTTATTTTGAAGATGCTTTCTGAAAACTTTCATTTTAGTTAAGAACATCAGAAGTGTGTTAACTGTCTGAATATACTTAGTAAAGTTTTAGGTAGATAAGATGTAAATAAGCTTGTTTCATGAAAGATACGAGTTATGTGTATCCAGATCTCAAGTATATTTTAAACCAGTGTTTACAAAATGTTAGTGACTTTCTCTTAAGATTCTAATCAACAGAATTCCAGTCTTCAAAGGTGTAACCGAAACAGAGAACATAATTTCTATCATTTTGTCAAGAGGGGTCTATAACTCCCCATCTGACATCAGCCAGAAGGTGTGGGGAACGATTGATGACTCTTTATCATTGTGTACCCACTTAGCTTTGAATCTGTTCAAGTATCAAATGTAAAAATTCAGCAAATATTTACTGCACACCTACTAAGTGCCAGGCTTCCTGGAAAGTGCAGTGTGCACCAGAGTTCCTGCTGCTGTGAAGATTTATGCAAGTATACAAGTGGCCACAAGCAGTTTTCCAAGCAAGAGTTCATTTCATGATGCTTCGTAGGAGCCTAGTACCCCTGATCCACCTTGTGGACCAGTAGACAGAGAGATATGGCTCTCAAAAGTTCAACAATCGATATAATCGCACAGGCCCTGGTAGCAAGGCCATATATAGTAGAAAGATGAAATCAACTCTGAGACCTACTCTAACTGTTGGCAAGTTTCTTTATCAGCATATTTTTAACAAGATAACGAAATAACATCTTTCTAAGTTTTTTGTTGTTGTTGTCGTGTCTAAAATCTGGTTAAATGGAATGTGTTGGAAAGGACAACAAAAAAGATAAATATGTGGAAATGACATGGAAAGCACCTGCTTCTTTGTTTGCCTCCACGCCTTAGGAAATAATGTCTAGCCCTCAGAGGATATGCCGTCCCTCTAAGAAAATGTTTATAAAAAGACATTTTAAAGTAGAATATAGGTTAAATAAGTTAAGGAGAACTTGCCAAGAAAAAATAAATACATGAAACAAACAGGAGCCTGCATCGCACCTCCGAGGTGGCGTTAACAGTATCACCTCTCAAAAGTGACAATGCATGTATCCATTTTTATATCTTTGGCATATTGTTGGCACAATTAATTATTCCACTGAGAAAATAGCCACGCTACACAAGAGAAAGGAAGACAAATTAGATCCTCCAAGCCCCCTTCTGTGAAGTGTGTGTGTAAATGAATATGCTCTCTGCCAACCCAGCAAATAAAACTTTGTCCATCCCTAATCTTCTGCAGTTTATAATCCAGGTGAAGGAAAGGCCAGGCTCATGAAATAAAAAACAATCATTAAAACGTTTTAAAACTGGGGAAACAATTCATCATGGTTACGTGTGTGTGCATGTGTTTTATCAGTATAATGTAGGTGTAGCTCTAGATGAAAATTTTTGTCTAATCATATCCTCATTTTTCCATTTCATGAAGACTTGATTTATTCTCAAAGTGAAGTTACAGCTGGCTATAATGTGTTTCTCTGACAACTCTGGACTTGATCATTTCTGTCACTGTGGAAAGGAAGGAAATAAATCTCTTTCTGTTCCTCATTCACTCAATGAGCAAAAATGGATTTGTGCTCCTATTATGTACAGATAACATTGTTAAAGGGGAGGGCAAAGAAACTTAAATCATAATCTCTCCTCTTTAAAAATCTATAGTATTGGGGGGCAGTACGTAGGTGCATGATTTATTTAGCTGCAATTCATGACATTAAACTTTGCTGGAGAGCCATACATTCTAGAATGGTCCTTATCTGGAAGTGACCACAGCACTTGATTCTGGATGACTGAGAGTTATAGATCTGGCAGATGAAGAAAGCGGTGACAGATAGCGAATGAGTTCCTAACATCTTCTGTGTATCCCTTGTTGTTGTGCTTTTGCTTGTTTAACTGCAGAAACAACTTTTGATGAGCTCTCTATTTTCAGGGCTTGATTATTCAGAGATATCTCATCATAAAAACATAAATCCCAGAATTTTTAAGTTGGGGGAAAAACTGTCATGATCACAATTTAACATTTTATTTATTTGAAACATATTTATTTCTAAAGAAATAGATTTAGATAAAGCCAGAACTTGAAGTAACATCTTGGTTTTTGACCTCCACATTGTATTAATAAAGACAGGATAACAGGTAGTGGGGATGGCGGTCTCATCCCCACATACCTGTTTGGAGAAACAAAAATTTGGAAGTCGTTAAAAACATCAAAAATACAATCAAAAAGTTTTAAAACTTTTTTATGTTTAAAAATCATTTATCATAAAATACTGTCATTTGTTTAGTAATGACTCAATACAGAAATGTTTAACTCTGAGAAAGCCTTATGGGCCAAATAATTTTATTTTTTTAAGTGTACTTATTTTTATTGAAGAAAGTTTAAGTTGGTCAACATAGCTAGCAAGTTGGAAGGACACAGGCCATGTACAAAATGGATAAGTCTTGAACTCTTACTGTATTTCCTGTTCCTTGTATACCACACATATACATACAGACTTAAATGGTCGCACTGGTGTTGTAGGTGGTTGAGTAGGTTGGTGCTTAGACTCCACCAAAAATATGGCTTGCTTAAATTTTAAAAGAAAGGTTTCACAATAATTATCTTGATATATAGGTAAGATTACAGCAATCAGAAAAAGGAAAGGACATAGTAGGCTAAGAGAGAACAGGGGCTTTTTAATGAGTGGCGAAGCATGGTACATAATAAGAAACGGAATAATAGAAAACCCTGAATTCTAAATCTGGCTTGACTACCGGCTTGATGTACGTTGCTGAGAACTTGCCTTTACCCTTCAAAGCTGAATAATATTTGGCATTTGTTAAAAAAAAACCACAAAAAACACATATTTATGGTGGCTCAGTTAGTAAAGAATCCACCTGCAATGCAGGTTTGATCCCTAGGACAGGAAGATCCCCTGGAAAAAGAAATGGCAACCCACTCCAGTATTCTTACCTAGGGAATCCCATGGCCAGAGGAAGCTGGTAGGCAGGAGCCCATGGGGTCACAAGAGTCAGACACAACTAAGCACACACACACACACTCACAAAACATATAAGTCCTAAAAAGAAAACTCACAAAACACATGGCTTGCAAGCACTAGAGGACATGTCGCCTGCTGCAGAAGAGGCAGTCGGTAGCCCGGGGAAGGATGGGAAAGATGACCTGTTTAAGATTTTTACTTGCATTAAGTAGCTTTATTCTCAAAATGCATTTGGTAATCACTTTCAAAGAAGGCAGAAAACTGACTGACATTTTGGGAGACACCCCTGTGAAATACATGGAGGGGACTTTCATGCCTCTGGTTTGTAAGGACCGTAATTCGGCAATTTGGCAGTATTAACTACTAACGCTGGCCATGACTAGGAAGATGTCCTTTTAGACCAGTTTTTGCCCAGCTGTAAATGAATGGAAATATGATCATCACTGCTGTATAACTTTGGGGCACTCCTCACCTATACCTGATTTGGTTGGCCTCATGTTAGAAACCAAAATGTACCAGTGTCAGATTTTTGCCAAACAGTTCTAATTTTAATGCTGTTTGTGTTCAGTGAAAGCTTATGAATTTCCGATTTACTTAGAAGGTCAGAACTTTCTTTTATTGCACCTATCATTTCTTTTGGGGGTTTCTCATGGAATTTGCTGTAAGGACTTGTATCAGTGCATGATGGTACAAAATGACTCTCCATGTCACTTCTGTGTTTATGTGTGGGGTGGATGTTTAAGTGCGTATGATTAACAGGCAAAGAGATCATTTGTTTTTGAAACTACGTAGTTAGAATTCAAGGTCATTTAGAGTTAAAGAACCCAACATTTAGGTCAAGAATGGACCAGTGATCAGCTCTGGCTTTAGGCTAAGGATCAACCTTGAGGAAAAATCTACTGCTCATTCTCCTTGAAATGCCATTAATTCTTGCTCCAACGGGGCTCATTCCCAGTGATTCAAAAGAATATTTTTAGGCAGAAACTTTATAAAACAGTAATTTGAAATAGTCATTTCAATAACAGACATGTATTGGATGCCACTCTTACATGGTCATTTGCTTCCATTTTTAAAACCTTTTTTTTTTCATTCTTTTACCTACTCTTTGATTACTGAGTGTTTATCAGAGATAGCCATTGGAGTATTTGAAAATTGTTTGTTCTCTGCTCAGCAGTTCTTGCTTCTACTTGCTCAGTGATGTCAAGCAAAGGTAGTCAACAGTTGGAAACTTTAGGAAATTATTAAAATTCCCACCTCCAAAGGAGCTTATTAACAAACCCAAGACAATTATTCTGTTTAGAATGAAAATGATTTCCATTGTGATATCACATTTCCTTCTAATCATTGAGCAATGCTTTGGGAAGCCCAGTATTTATTCACAATGTTTTAAAAAATTGTGTACATCCGGTGCCCAGATTCCAGTCTGCTTCATCAATCCATTTTGTCAAAAATTTCTCAAATGGAATCCTTCATCCAGGCAAACAAACATGCCCAGGATTTCCCCTTTAACTTTTTGGGAATTCATTTTTACACGTGCATCAATTTGACGGAAAAAACAGTTGTCGTCTTATTTGATTTGATTCAGGTGATTGTGGTAAGCCTGCTCGCTTTCTCATCTAGGAAGTGCAGCAATCTGAGTCAACTTCCTCCATCTCTGTTTTTATATTGTCCACTGCGATGCTTCCTCATTGTACCAAAATAGAAATGGTTTGTTTTTGTATCAAACTTGGAGACTGGCTATGGATCATACTGGGTTAGGATAAAGGAATTTTTTTCCCCAAAGAAAAATTCCACTTATCCCAGAGGGGAGAGACTGATGTCCTGAGGAAAAAATAAGAAACCCAATGAAGTCTTTTTCTACTTAACTAAAATATCTCCTTTAGTCATCAAAAGTGTCAATTGTACTATCGTTTTCTAATTTCATTTAATATTTGATAGGTTTTAGTAGTAGATAAATGTATGACTTTTGCAATGACAGGTCTTTGCATGAAATTGAGGAAGGAAGAAGTGAACTTCAGTTAGACTCAAGTGTTGCAGTTCACATTGCAGTTCAACATGAAAATCTATATATTCTGGTGTTGCCACTGAGTATATTTCCCTTTAGTGTACCATACGTGACATTAGATACTTGTTTCCCAGTCTGAAGGGTAGTGCTATTTTATCTCTCTGGCTTGCTGAGATGTCATGTTCATACGGGTAATGACATACTCGTTGTATTCTTTACCATAGAAATGAGAAAAACATGAAAAAGTGGGAAAACGAGTCTAACCAGATCTAATGGCATGCAAGAATGTTAGAAAGTGTTTTGCATTTATTTTGCATACTACTGCATATCACCAAAACAATATATGTCTGTGAGTTTTTATAATACCATCTAAAGCAAAATGAGAAACCTCTTCTTTCTTCTGAAGAGAGATACTGCCACAGAAAGGTGGAGGATGAATATTTACGGAACAACAAAAAAGTTAGTCCACATGGTTTAGCTATCAATATGACTACAGGCTATCTGACTGGCCAGTAAAAGAATAAATACTTGATCATGTGATAAACCTTTGGATGTCTGCTTATGAACCCAAGCCAAATGAAAGTAGCCATTTAAGATAACAATAGGAAGACTCTGATGAAGCCACAGACAGGCTTTAAGCTTTCACAGTCTGTGTTACTGTGAAACTCTTCTGTGATGAAACTCTTTTCCAAACTAAACTTGGCTACCTTTAAACTATACAAATAGTTAAAACTATTATACCTGTAATAATCTGAATGGTGCTAAAAGAATAAGTTTTGGCCCCAGAGTCGACCAACATGATTTGTGCTTTATCTCAGTTCTTCATGCAATACAGACTTCCAAGAAATATTTTTATAATTATGTGACAAGTATATTTATGTGAGATAAGTATTTTCTCCAGATAAATGTGTATTTGGCACACACAAAACAACTTTGAGATAATTGGAATTCCAATTGAGGGAAATAATTTTTTTAAGTAGTCAAGTTTCCTCACTTATTAGCAGACATAGTTATTTTACATTCTAAAGATGTCAATACAAAGAAGTACAGAAATGTCTACACAGGCAGTTTGTTGGTGTTCCCTCTGAGGTTGCGAGGCTGTCTCACGCTATGGTCATCAGAAAACCTTCTTACTCTGTGTGTCCATGTGTGTGTACATGTGTGTCTGCATTCTCCTTTAGCTAATTAAATCTTTTATGAAGTGGATTTTTGTCATCGCGGTTTAAGTTGGTTTTTAAACACCCACGCTTTTTTAGGTATAAGCTATCACCATTTATTAAAAAGTTTTATAACAATCCATGTATATCTGTTTACTAACTCAACACTGACATTAACTTACGAATTAAATGTCTTGTTTATAGTGACTCCTACTGGAGACCAAAAAAGTCTAGTTGTTTAGCTTCTGAATAACTTAAATTCAGTATTACCTCTTGTCTTCAGTGAATAGCTATAGCCCAGATAAGTCCTTTTCTCTGACTTGGCAAAATGTATCATTCATATATGTTTAATTATGAGAACATAGATTCTGATACTGATTTCATCAACAGAAAATAGATATTTTAAGTACCTAACTGTGCATACATGCTTCTCACACCAGTAATGTGATTTGATTGCTTAGTAATAAAGAGTTTAGCATGGTCGTATATTTTTTAAATTTTTCTGTCCATATTAGTTGACTTCTGTGACTGCCTGTTTTGTGTGGAGATTGCTCACTGCTCTTTAAGGAACTCTTGCACAGAGTAAAGAGTAGAGGAAGAACAAGGAAATCCACTCTCTTTTAACAGGCCCCTGATACACTGAACGAGGTGTCCTCTCATTTATGCCTCAAAAGAAGTACTTGTATTAAGAGGAAGAAACTAAAACTCAAACCCGTGATATGACCTGGCCCCTGTCACACTGCTGCCGAGGAGCAAGGTAGTAATTCTCATGCAGACATGTCTGGCCCTGAAGCTTAAGCCCTGGGGATTTTATAGCTTTGTGATCTATGAAATGTCATCCAAGACTGTGTGTGTCTTAATTCTCTGTCTGTAAAGTAGGAATGGTGTGATGCCTGCCACAGGGAACTAGTTATAAAGATGAAACTAGTGCAGAGTAGGTCCTTGGATGCTGTTTAAGTTGTTTATCAGTATGCACGTATCGGGCTTCCATGACGGCTCAGAAGGTAAAGAATCCGCCTGCAATGCAGGAGACCTGGGTTCAGTCCCTGGGTTGGAAAAATCCCCTGGAGGAGGACATGGCAACCCACTCCAGTATAAAAAATTTTCCAAAATAAAATAAGTTATTGTATTTTTATAATGATGACATGTTGAAGGGTCTTCCCAGGTGGAGCTAGTGGTAAAGAACCACCTGCCGATGTAAGAGATGCTGGTTCAGTCCCTGGGTTGGGAAGATCCCCTGGAGGAGGGCATAGCAACCCACTCTGGTATTCTTGCCTGGAGAATCCCATAGACAGAGGACCCTGGCGGGCTATAGCCTTTGGGGTCGCAAAGAATCAGACACGACTGCGCGACTGAGCACTGCACATAGATGTATTAATTGTCTTATCAGTTTTTTGATGGGGTAGATATTTACCTAAAGGTGGTCATTTTCTTTATAGGTTTGCTTGTTCCCATGATATTATGTAATCCTGTATGTTGATGAATATCTCTATTATCCTTGGGATATTAAGTTTAGCTAATTCAGCTATACTAGGCAAAAAGCGGAGAAGGCAATGGCCCCCCACTCCAGGACTCCTGCCTGGAAAATCCCACGGGTGGAGGAGCCTGGAGGGCTGCAGTCCATGGGGTCCCTAAGAGTTGGACACGACTGAGCGACTTTACTTTCACTTTTCACTTTCATGCATTGGAGAAGTCAATGGCAACCCACTCCAGTGTTCTTGCCTGGAGAATCCCAGGGACGGGGGAGCCTGGTGGGCTGCCGTCTATGGGGTCGCACAGGGTCGGACACAACTGAAGTGACTTAGCAGCAGCAACAGCTGGCAAAAAGAATAGCATTGTAGAAGTAAGCAAGTATATGGAAAAAAATTAAAAGTGTTCGATGACTTTTAGAAACATGGAGTTGTACAAGTTCTAACAAGTTATATTTTGGGGGAAAATGACATTTTGTTCATACATTCACCATTCATTTATTCATGTCATCTGTTAAGCACCTGCCTGATCCCAGGCAATCTACAGGGCACATGCATATGTGTGTTTTGGTTTCTCTGAACTTAGCAGTAACTGTGTAATGTTGCAGTCATTACTCAGAAAAAGGCAGAATTTCATGAGATCTGTGATTGGGAGTGAAGAGTTCAGCTCTTAGCTTATTCATAATAGTTTGTTGACTGATTGATTCTTTAAGACATGTATGACTGTCCCTGCAGTCTTTAGTCCTATTTTTCCATTTTATTAAGAGCACGTACCGCAGTGGGGCTCAAGGCAAAGCTGGGAATGGATAAATCGTTGTTTGGAAACTGCATGAATACAGAAATCCCAGACTCTGCACTCAAGTGGTTTAGAGTATTTACTTGTTTTTTGATGCGGTCGTTTATTCATTCATTCAGCAAGTTTTGACTGCAGGTCTGCTATGCAGGTGAAGCTGCACACGTGCGTTGCGAGTTCTGGTGAGATAGCCCCTAAATTTTTGTGACAGTGTCAACATATGTGTCCCCAGTTCCTCTTCATCCCTAATATGTCTGTCAAGAAGTTTTTGGAAAATCACAGTGTAAACTTTAGAGAAGAAGTTAAGAATAATATGGATGTACTTTAGGTGATCAGTATTCTAAGCAGTAATTTTACTGCTAAGAATTTTTTTTCCCCAAAGTGGCAGAGAAAACACTTGGGCACACTGCCTACCCCTAGTGTCCTCTGTGGTGTTTGCAGTCAACCATCAGAGAGCTTGGCGACTTACTGTTTTGAGTGGCTAACCTCCATGCCCTGTCCTTTTGGTGGTAAAAGGGACTCTATCTAGCTACTGCTAGTTAG
Source organism: Nanger dama (assembly GCA_917880005.1). Lineage (NCBI taxonomy): Eukaryota > Metazoa > Chordata > Mammalia > Artiodactyla > Bovidae > Nanger > Nanger dama. Next base: position 7,447,382 of record CAKJTW010000029.1, read on the forward strand.
GTAACACCTAATTTTATCCTGATGAAAGAAACAACTGACCAGGTCAGGTGCCTTAAAAATTGGTTAAAGACTTCTTATAAAATTATTATGAAACACATGGATTTATGCATATAGCTTCA